>OX438889.1:12942004-15442004 GCA_949316265.1 Diarsia mendica
GCTATAATCTCGTTGTTCCCTTGCCAAAGTCGGTCCGTGGATGGAATTGGTGACGACTCTCCATCGTAAAGTATGCTTAGCAAGACTTTTTTTTTTGGGACAAGCCCGCCACCTTATTCCCAAGACTGTATGGTGCGTCGTCCGCTGATAAGTCGAGACGGAATCGCGAAGGTGTCGCTCGGGTCATTTCACTATCTATCACCTCCACCGCACCCGTGCCACGACCCTGTATATGAGCGTACTGCCATTTATTCCTGAAGAAAATGTAGATGCGGCGCGGCGCTTGCGCGTGGCTTTGCGCGTGCGTCCGTCTCACAGTTGTGAAAATGTGGGAGGTATGATAAGCACCATGTTTTCCATGGTATCTACCTGCGTCCAGTAAGACTGAATCCTTAGAACGGCTAAGCAAGATGGTAACTTTTATTTCGTCACCCTCTTACTTTCATCATAATTAATTTGGAGAAGTGGTACGTATAGTGCCTGCTCTTGTATCTCTTGGATGCAATAGCAACATGAAAAGATATCAATTTATATCATTTAATAATATGTTCATAAAGATGTTTGACTGGCCTGTTGGTCTAGTGGTTAGTGACCCTAACTGCTATGCCGGAGGTCGTGGGTTCGATTCCCACCCAGGACAAATGTTTGTGTGATGAGCACGATCATTTGTTCTGTGTCTGGGTGTAATTTATCTATAATATGTATGTATTTAGAAATATATAAGTATGTTTATCAGTTGTCTAGTACCCATAACACAAGCTCTGCTTAGCTTGGGACTAGATGGCGTTGTGTGATAGTTGTGGAATATTATTATTATTATTATTAAAGATGGTGGAAACTGCATTAAAATGTATTATGTAGGTAAATTTAAAAGAACTAAACGATCACTTAGAAAGACAGATACGAGAATCTACTGATATTTATAATACCCATGTTCTTGTCGATAATATCAATATAATAACTAAAACGTTTGATTAAATAATGTCTTTCAGGCCTAGCGGTGGTGTAACGTCGGTTTCCTTAAGAAACTTGCAGTTGGACCAACAAGGATATTATACGTGTGAGGCAAAAAACGGCATCGGTGGATACCCGCGGTACGCTAGCATCACGTACAAAGTTAACGTATATGGTAAGTAGATGCTATTGCAACGCCTAATAAACGTTACAACTACGTAGAACACCAACAGTCTAGTTGTTGCTAACGATAATTCTTAAGTAAAAGTTTGAAACCGTTTCCGGTCCAACCGCCTAGTCCGCCTAGAAACAAAGGTTGGTAACATTCGTATTGTAGTATTTCTTATTCAAATAAAGAATAATTTGTGCTAATGCAATTAATAAGTCCCAGGGACAAATATTTTCACTTGTCGACTCGACCTAAGCTTCGAACATCTTTCGAGGCTCTCGATTGTTGGTTGGGTCCTGATTTTGAAGGAAGTGCTACTCGATACGGCTCTCATGATGAGGAGGTTCTTGTCTGTGAAGCCTTATCCAACGGTAGCTACGACCCTGGTCCCATTACTAATTAGGCCGAACCTAGCTTAGTTTGACGTTACCGAAAGAGTACCTAATCTTTAAATAATGCTGATCTATTTAACCGACTTCTTTTATTTTCTTTTCAAGCTATGAACATTTTATTTTAATTTTCAGTTCTTTTTGTCTTCCCCGTTGGTCTAGTATTTCGCAAGCACTACTGATGAGTATGAGGTATAGGGATTTAGGGATCAAGAATTTCTCAATTGCAACCCTGATTTGTGTGCGGTTGATTGCAATAGGCCCTCTATTACCTACATAGGACTTAAACATAACTGTGAAATATGAGTACTTATTCTATGAACACCTCTGCTATGTTTCAGCTCCACCTGTTATTGTGAACACATATCCGAGTAAAACCATTGAAGTGATAGAAGGAGATGTGGCACTGCGGATTCATGTCAAAGTTACGGGCAACCCAAAACCAACGATTGTCTGGAAAAAAGATGGCCTCGGAGTAGCTATAGGTAACATTTTCAAAAAAATCGAACATCTAGCTTGTTCAGGAAAGCATGTTTTGATATTGCTGATGAAAATAGTGTAGTATTTATATCATGTAGTGTTTTATTGAAATCTGAGCAATTCCTACTAAGGCTAATGGGAAGTCCTCATTTTATAGTGCTTATTGCAAAACCATATCGAGGATCATATTATAGTCATTTCTTTTTACACACATCAAGTGTCAAGACACCAAGTACTTAGGTCAAATCAGAGGTGCCTAAAAGGAAAAAGGTGTATCAAATTATCCCATCAATAAAACGACGAAATAAAATTAACTAGAAAAATTATGTATCAGGGTCTAAATGGTATGATATGGAAGACGACGGGACGTTAATCATCAAGAACATCGACCGCAAGTCAGAAGGGACATACATATGCCACGCAGAAAACACATTTGCATTGGTAACCGAGCAATACGACGTTACCGTCTTAGGTAAGGGGGGTTTCAATTTTTTAAATTATTTTTCTAAGAATTGGAGGAGTGTATTACGTGACTTTGAAAAGTGTAACACCAAATAACACGTCCCCGTAAGTTTTTTTTAATACGTAACGAATACTAGAAATAAAAAGGCTCTATGTACCAAAACCAAAAAGTGGAGGAATTTATGTTTTAAATAATTAATAATTTAAACAATATATTTGTTGTATTTTAAACTTCACAGACATGTTTTATTACTTTTTAGTCCCAGTAGCCATTAAAACTATAGTCGATGATGATATAGACGCCATGGTTGGGAAAAGTGCGATTTTAGAATGCGACGCTGACGGATATCCTACACCAAACATTAAATGGACTTTCAAAATCTTGGATCCAAAGATACCACCTAAAGATATAACGTAAGTACCTCTATGCTATAATCTCGTTGTTCCTTTGCCAAAGTCGGTCGGTGGATGGAATTTGTGACCGCTCTCCATGTCTCGAAAAGTACCTATTTGTAGCTAGACTTTTTTTTGGGTACCACTGTAACTCCTGTTAGCCAGAATCAACAGTGGCGACCACAAGAAAAGCGCCGAGGCAATGAAACTCGACAAAGTCCTAGAAAAACGATTTAACTGTCTTGGATCCCGCCACGAAATTAATCAGAGAATAGCGAAATGCTTAGCTAGACTGTATGGCGCGTCGTCCGCTGGTAAGTCGAGGTGGAATAGGACGGAGTCGCTCGGGTCGTTTCTCTATCTATCACCTTGACCGCATCTGATCCTGGATCCTTGACCCTTGTTATTCACAGATCTTTTATAGTCATTCCGGTATTTAGAAGCCTGAAAGTCTGACATCCAGTGTCACAGGGTTGTGGTATTGTGGAGGTCTGATAAGCACCATGTTTTGAGTTAGACTGAATCCTACCCCAACATACATAATTTATAACGGCTAAGCAGGATGGTAACTTTCATTTCGTCACCCTCTTGCTTTGATCATGATAAATGCGATGCAATAGCAACATGCAAAGATATAAAGGAGATCGGACATTTTAGTATGGACTTTGGTCCAAGTGGTGTCGGATGATGAGAACTGCTTTATTTATTAGATAATTTAATATTATAACACTTACTATACCCGCAAATAAATCGACACATGGAGAAAAAAGTAATTGACACCTAAAGGTATATCACCCATATCATTTAAAGGATTTTTTTTTTATGTTTGTTAGCTCATAACTTGCGACTGGGTGAACTGATTTTCATGATTCTTTTTTCATTTGAAAGCTGGTGCTTCCCGTGTGGTCCCATTGTCACCATTTCAATATCTGATGATGGGATCTTGTAGAAATCGGGGGAACTCTTCAATAAATAACAGCAGATTAACCGCGATTGTTGCTATAGCATATCTAAGCATTGTTTACGCCATCACACAACATAATATCACGCCTGTACTCACTACAAAGGTTATAAAAACTATTTGGCGAAAATCTGATGAAGAACTTCGGAGATAGGCAACGGAACTCCTCAATTAATGATAGCAAATGGACTGGGATTGCTGAAATCTCATGACTGTCTATTGTTTACACCAGTTCATAACATAACATCACGCCGGTACGTTGTGAAGGGGTAAGCACATGTGAACCACTAAAAAGTGAAAAATAAAAACTTATTCACAAAAAATAAAACCGACTTCGACAAAAATAAAACACAAAAAAGTGAAAAATAAAAAATCAGCTTCGGAAGTCGGTGGCAAAAACATGAAATCAAACAAACAAAAGTCACCGACTTCAGAAGCTGATTTTTTGAAAGATACACAGCGGCGAAGACCGCGCTCTCCGAGGCTCGTCGGCGGGCCAAGGAACAGGCCCGCGAGGAGATGCTGGAGACTCTCAACAGAGATCCGTGGGGGCGCCCTTATAAGATGGTGTGGAATCAACTCCGCACCCGGGCCCCGCCGCTGACGCAGAGTCTCCGGCCTGAGCTCGTGGAGGACGTGGTGAGCGCTCTGTTCCCTTCGCGAGGGGAGCATCGTCCCCCGCCAATGGCTCCGCCACCTGCGGTGCCGGAAGCGGACCACTCAGGATCAGGATCTGATGACGACATTCCGGAGGTGACTGGGGTAGACCTGAGAGTGGCGGTACGGAGGCTTAAGGCCAAGAATAACTCCCCGGGGCCCGATGGCTTGCCTGGCAAAGCCTGAGCCCTGGCCTCAGATTCAGAGGCTCTTGGACCCCAACTGGAGAGGAAAGAGGCCAGTTCCCGCTTCGTTGGAAGACGGGGAAGCTGGTCCTCATCCAGAAGCCGGGGCGCCCTGCGGACTCGCCGTCCGCATACCGGCCCATTGTGTTGCTCGACGAGGTGAGCAAGCTCTTTGAAAGAGCAATTGCAAACCGCCTCGCCGAGCACCTTGAGGGAATGGGTGCGGATCAGCAGTTCGGCTTCCGCAAGAGGCGCTCGACGGTGGACGCCATCATGCGCGTGAGAGCCCTCACGACGGGGGATGCGGTCTCTCGGGGCGGTGTGGTCTTGGCGGTGTCTTTCGACATCGCCAACGCCTTCAACACCATGCCCTGGAGCTGCATCAGGGAGGCACTGGTATCACCGGGTGCCGGCCTACCTTCGTCGTGTAGTCGGGGAGAGATGTCGTGCGGTGTTCCACAGGGTTCGGTTCTGGGGCGGCCCATGTGGAACATCGGTTACGACTGGGTGCTGCGTGCCGACCTCCCTGACGGCTTCAGCGTCGTCTGCTACGCGGACGATACCTACGCTGGTGCTGGCACGCCTTTGTCTAGATTTCATTACTTTTTAGAAATAAACAAGCAGCTCCATCGAGACTAGGCTAGTTTTTTACAGAATGTTTTTGATGGGATAACTTTTTTCTCCGTAGGCCGATTTTATGGTGTCCATAGTAAAAAAATATCCTACATTCTCAAACTATTATATGAACTAGGTTTCATCAGCCGACGCCATTTGGACCACTTCCGCCCGTTCTCCTTTGTATACCATTTAAAAATATGTTAATAAGGATGGTAGAAACTGCATTAAAGGTAGGTTTTAAAAAGAAGTAAACGTACATTTAGATAGACAGACACGAAAATCTACAGATATTTATGATATAGCCATTTTTTCTTCTCGATAATATCAAAAAAATACTAAAACGTTTGAGTAATTATTGTCTTTCAGGCCTACTGGTGGTGTGACGTCGGTTTCCTTAAGGAACTTGCAGTTGGACCAACAAGGATATTATACGTGTGAGGCAAAAAACGACATCGGTGGATACCCGCGGTACGCTAGCATCACGTACAAAGTTAACGTATATGGTAAGTAATATTATTGCAACGCCTAATAAACGTTACAACTACGTAGACCACCAACAGTCTATTTGTTGCTAAAGATAAATCCTAAGTAACATTTTGAAACCGTTTATTGCCTGTGGTCTATCCACTTAGTCCACCTAGAAACAAAGGTTGATCACATTCGTATCGTAGTATTTCTTATTCAAATAAAGTATAATTTGCGCTAATGCAATTAATAAGTCCCAGGGACAATTAATATTTTCATTCGTCGACTCGACCTAAGCCTCGATCATCTTTCGAGGCTCTCGCTTGTAGACGCGGGCCTGTGGACGGTGAGTAACGGGCTAGCTCGTCCAGCCGTCGTCATGACGATAAACAGACCGTGCCGGCGGCGCGTACGTGTTCCACGCGCGCCTCAAAGAGATGTCAGCAAGGAGAGGCCCGCAAGGGCCGACGCCTGTCAGGGCTGTGGTTCGTCGAAACTTCGCCCTTGTGTCGTCGCGGCTCCGACACAAGGGCGAAGAAGGAACATGGGTTTGGTTTTTAGTCAGTAGAAGTCTGACACTCCCCTTCGCTCTGCCCAAGAGCGGGGGGGTTATTCGATGATTTTCCACCCACCAAAAAAAAAAAAAGGCTCTCGCTTGTTGGTTGGGTCATAGCCCTGATTTAGAAGGAAGTCCCTGGTCCCAACACTATTAAGCCCGAACTTAGCTCAGTTTGACGTTACTAAAGAAGTGATTCTTGAAAAATGCCGACATTTTTATTTACTTTTCAAACTATTAATTTTATCTATATTCAGCTCTTTTTGTCTTCCTCGCTTGTCTAGTATTCTCAAGCGCTATCTCTGAATATGAGGTATAGGGTTCGATTACCTGGTCGCACAGAGTGTCATTGATTTTTCCATTAAGAATTTATCAATAGTAACCCTGGTACCTATGTGTCCGGTTGATTGCAATAAGCCCTCTATTACATGGGACTTAAAAATAACTGGTAAAATGTGAGTATTCTATGAACATGCATCTGCTATGTTTCAGCTCCACCTGTTATTGTGAACACATATCCGAGTAAAACCTTTGAAGTGATGGAAGGAGATGTGGCACTCCGGATTCATGTCAAAGTTACGGGCAACCCAAAACCATCGATTGTCTGGAAAAAAGATGGCCTCGGAGTAGCTATAGGTAACATTTTCAAAAAAATCGAACATCTAGCTTGTTCAGGAAACCATGCTTTGATATTGCTGATGAAAATAGTGCTGTATTTATTATGTATTTATTTATATATGTTTTATTGAAATCTGGGCAATCTCTATTAGGGATACAGCATTGTACAATGGGAATTCCCCATTTAATAGTGCTTATTGCAAAACCATATCCCTAATCATTTCTATTTACATCATTCTGTAGATATTTAAATGTGTTTGGACAAAACACGAGATTAAATTAACTAGATAAATTATGTATCAGGGTCTATATGGTACGATATGGATGCTGACGGGACGTTAATCATCAAGAACATCGACCGCAAGTCAGAAGGGACATACGTATGCCACGCAGTAAACTTATTTGCAGAGGTAACCGAGTCATACGATGTTACAGTCTTAGGTGAGGGCTTTATAATTTTTTTAATTATTTTTCTAGGAATTGGACACACATAAAAACACGTCCCCGTAAGTTTTTGATTACGTAACACATAACAACGAATGCACGTTACCTCAAAAAACTGAACACCGTAGCCATGCGATCCCGAATAACTAAATCTCTAATTCAGCTATTCGAAACACTTAACAACGATGAAGCTATGCGACATCGATTATCTAAATCTTAGTTTTTATTTTCTTTATTATACTACAACGTGTCAGAGTTAATCTCTTAATTGCCACAAAGAAAGACGAGGAATAATAATAAAAAGTAATATCTATAATATGTATGTATTTAGAAATATATAAGTATGTTTATCAGTTGTCTAGTACCCATAACACAAGCTCTGCTTAGCTTGGGACTAGATGGCGTTGTGTGATAGTTGTGGAATATTATTATTATTATTAAATAATAGCTGTGTTTTGGTTCAATGATTTTATTACACCTCAAAAAAAAATTAAACAGTAGTAGTGCATCTTCATAAATGCAGTTGGTAGTGTTGTGCCTTGTTGTTGGAAGTCAGTGCCCAGCATAATCTGACCCCTCATATAAAAAAGAAGAGGGCAAATGGTGTGTGAAGAGGGGTTGGGTAGAGAAGGTGGAGGTAATGCTGGGTACCAACTGTACTAGCAACTGTTATTACTTAGTGCAACCTTACGTAAATGCAGTAGCAGCAATTCATTCCAAATTATGTTGTTTCAGCCAATTTAGTACCATCGGTACCTTCAAGCACTATATTCGTAAAGGAAGGTGAGACAGTTAAAATGAATTGTGGCATACCACACCGCAGGACGGATCAGATGCGATGGTATAAGGTATACGGTGTAGAATATTATGCTATTTATTTTTATAAAACAGTTTCGGGCCGTATCATAATCACGAAAGTGTCCTCAATTAAGCCTACGTTTATTTTATAATTCAAGGGGTGTAGTCAAAAAACTATTACTAGCGCCACGCTGCCAGCTTGTTTTCTCAATACCTTTCATAAAACTATCATAAATATTTATCTTTTTACTATTTTTTTTTTTAAATATTTATCAAAATGCCCCTGCAGAATGGTTTATTAACAAATAGGCAATTTTTTTTTTTTGGGAGTGGGAAATCGTCAAATAACTCCTCCCGCTCTTGGGCAGAGCGGAAGGGAGTGTCAGACTTCCGTGACTAAAAACCACCCATGTTCCTTCCTCGCCCTTGCGCCGAGGCAGCGTTATCTCTTTCGATAATCCGCAGCCACAACGAGCGCCGGCTCTTGCGGGCCCCTTCCATGTTGCTGACATCTCTTTGTGGCGAGCGTGGAACACGAACGCGCCGATCAAATAACCCCTTATTTGATGATTTTCCACACAACAAAAAAAATGGCTGCCTGTCTACTCAAGCGGAGCGAAGCTGTGGAGCGGAGAACCGGAGAAATATTAATCAATAGGATTGCATAAAATCGACCCTTTGTTCCAATGTGCAATCCTATTGGTTAATATTTCTCCGTTTCTCCGTTCCGCAGCCTCACTCCACTCCAGGGGACAGGCAGCCTTAGATTATCGAAAATATAAGTTTTTGAACTGACATGGTCACTAATACTATTATTAATATTGAAAACGGGATATTTACCATGTTAATATCGGGAACTCGAAAATAAAAGTAGACATGGTAATTAAATATCCCGTTTTCAATATTATCGAAAAGTGTTGATTATGATAACTTGTTTGCGTTTTATCAAAATAAAAAATTTCAAAAAATTAAACGTGTCAAAGATGATTTGTAACGACACTTTGTGGTAAAAAAATGTAGCAAACTGTGTCGTCACACGACTTTTCGAAGCACTATAGTCTTCACTTTTGTTTATGTGAAAAAAAAGCACGAGTCCAATAATATTTTTTGGAAACCTATCTTTCGGACTAATTTTTTTTTTTTGTCAACTACCCTATTGTTTCAGGGTAGCCTAGCTATAAGGAGCGGGGATCTGACCTTGAACAGCGTGACACGCAGCGATGAAGATATGTATACATGCCGAGTTAGCAATGAATACAGATCTCGGTCAGTCACCACCAAAGTGATCGTCGAATACAAACCAGCTTTCAAGACAGTTGAAAAAGAAATCATTGACTTCGTCCATGGAGCTCCTTCAGTAACCCTTTCATGCGAAGCTTATGGACAACCGATGCCGACGGTAAGGATCATGAATATACTTTTAGTTAGTTATATTAAGAAAATTGTCAACTACGCCGCAAGTACAAGTCAACTACAAGTCGCCGGAAACACGTGGATAAGACACGCACAGAACCGGGAAGTGCGGTGGAAAAAAGGGGAGGCCTATATAATACCCAGCAGTGCGTGCTTTCGGGGTAATATGATGATGATGACACCGCACATGACATACCGCATATATTTCGGAAGACAAAATTTATGAGTATACATAGTATGAAATTAACTTCTAGTAGTTGTTTAATATGAACTGATCATCAAAATCAGTCCGCTACCGCACCCATGGGGTTAAGCTTCTTCTTCTTAGCTCCCGACACGTAACTTGGCAAGGTTTCGAAATTGGAATTCAAAGTTCGCGCATCGTACACTTTGTGCTACAAAAAGTAGTCACTTTTATTGCTTGTCACTATTCTATGGTTATTGACATAATTTATTTTTAATAATGAAGTTAAAGAAAGGTGAAGACTTTGTGACATTTATTAGGTGTTATAAATAAAAATATGCATTTAAAAGTAAAACAAAATTTAAAACAACAAAAACTTAATTTAAAACAATAACAAAAACAACACAACTTTCGTGCACCGCAAGTGTAATCGGGAGCGAACGGAACGTATGCATTTGAATGCACCAATCGCACGCGCGGATGACGCTTCCTCATACCCCGCGCCCCGCGCCACCGCCAAAGAGACCTAAAAATGACTTCTGCGCAACTAACGACTCTTGCCAAGTTACGTGTCAGGAACTATATCCAAAGTTATCGCATATTATAATTTTGATTCGCCCATTGCTGTGCAGCTGTGCTACGAGTATGGTATTACTATAACTTATTATGATTTTCAGCCGGTATAAATTAACTTCGTCAGAGTAACGATACTTTCCGTGCTAATTATTTACTTCAACTGCTTAAAAATGGGTGCTGTAGTTTCGACTGAGTTCGTCAGATATGAAAAAATAATTCACCGTTTCTTAATGATTTAGTGAAATTGTTCACGAAATACACCTTTTTGAATGTTCATCAACAGACGGTGACTTGGAAGCATAACGGCAATATACTGGCTTTCATGAAGATGTCATATTCAATGAAAATGGTGTACAATGCAATTGGAACTTACGAGTGTGAGGTCAGCAATGCAATAGGCAGTATCCGTCGCACCTTTAAAGTGACTTCTAAAGGTACAGTATATTTTATAATACATTGTAATTATAATTATTTTTTTCTTAGAACGCCATTTAACATAGAACATTATTGATTACCAAAAAATATGAAATGTCATTTCTTCAAATAAGGCTGTTAATCAGCACGTTTTGAACGTCAAATGTTACAAGAGACAGTCCCACAAAACGCCCACCCGCCCTTCGATATTTCCTAGTTGTTGTGGTGTGATGTTATAATAGGTAATAATAATAATTGAAAAAAAATAATTGGCGGTTTTGATATTGTAATTTTTGATGCAGTTTGTCAGGGAATGGGAAGATGCGTTGTAGAAACCCGACACAGAAACGAATAAATATCTCAATCTAATTTGAAGTGAACACAAATATAAAAAGTACTGCAACGATGTTTTTCGTACAAACTAAAACTAGTCCAAAATAATCCAACATTGTGCGTCTATTTTACAGATTGCTTATTGGACATCAAGAAAGATTTTCCGCAGAAACAACCCTTATTGTTATCACGGACATTTACTTGGCCAGAGTTCAAAGTGAAACACGGGTATATGATCATCCCACACAAAGATTACTTTCACATGTATTGCCCTTCACTATTCTCCAACCCCACTATCCCTAAGTACCCCAAGGTGGTCTGTGAACGCGACAACACCATCAAAATCAATGGAATAATATTCAATTTTGCTGATATACAGTGTAATAAAGAAGTCAAGCCTCAAGTATCAAGATCTGGTAATCCGTGTCTACGTAGCAAGACAGAGAGTGTAGAGATTGGATTTAAAGTTAAAAGTAAATTCCTTGGAGTATACGAAGTTTGTCTGGACACAGTGAACAACGTGCCTTTGTTCACGAAACACAAGCTGTCTCCCCACCATACAGACAGGTCTACTGTTGCAGCATGGTCCAACAGTGTGTTGCCTCAGGACTTCGACTCCTTGTACGATTGTAGAAGACAAATGTATGACATCACTTCTACTGTAGGAAGGGGGTTGAGAACTCGCAACTCTTGCTGTTTTGGTAAAAGACAGCTCGTGAGCTCCCACAACTTGCAGCTTGGCGTACCAACGTCATCGGCGTATGACTACTTGAATGTCATCCCCCACTGGAGCACCTGTAATTCCAAGGTATGTTGGCTCTGTTTTTTTATTATAAGAGTCTATTACCATAAATCAATCAACTTGCTCGGTCAAACCTGGTCACACAAATTGCGGTTAAGCCACGGTGACTGCATTCTGGCAGATGTGCTCCAGTGGCACATTTAAAAGTTAAAAAGTATAAAACAAAACTCTTTGTTTCTGTCTTCAGAATTGGGAAGATATGGAGCAAAGTGTAAGAAAGCTTGTGATATCAGCTGGTCGTGATCTGACAATATCGACTGGAACTGCAAACCCTCGCCGCGGTGGAGCATCTACGGACATAACTCTACACGACGGCTACGGAGAGAAGCAACCAGTAGCACCGTACCTATGGAAGGTTAGACAACTTTTTGTTTTATTGTGACAACTTGCATTGTCTAGTCATATCATGTGAAAACTTTTGGTACAATAGTTGGACAGATAGATTAGAATTGATCACTATTCATGAAGTGGTTGACCATTTCATGAAACGGTCGTTTATTGATGGTAAAGAACAGAAGCCGCTGCATACTTCATGATTTGGGGTTTGAAAACTTGAACCGTGCCATCGACAACTTCATGGTGGTTAAACATTAGTGGATAACCGTAAAATAGTTACGTTTTCCACCGGGAGAGGTGCTGATGTCGCCATGTACGAGTAGACAAAACAAAAGTTCAATAAGCGGATGATTCCCAAAGTAGATAAGAATCTCATACATTCATTCCCAAATTACTCCAAGGAATTATTAATAATTAAAATTATTTTTATTTTGTTCCCATTCTGCTTCATGGTATCTGGTAAAATTAACATACTCGTATTTAAATTAGCTAAGTTTAAAATATGTTTCAGTCACTCTTCTGCAGATAGTTTATTAAGACTAAGCACGCTTTATCTTACTATTAAACTCACATTGCTGATTGATATTTATCCCCCTGGAAAAGGGAGGATCCTCAGACCAGACTGATGTTTTGTCTGGTGGACAGTTGTGGTCGGGTTTTTCTTTATATCGCAGATAACTGAAACAGCTCGATTTAAGATTTTGATGTGTCTAAATGGTTGTAGTACTTTTCGTTCTATGTTGCTGTAATACTGTTTATCTACCCAAATATCATAAACCCTCTCTAATGCGTTCAAAACCCATAGGCAATGATCAGCATTACCAACCAGCAGAAATAAACGGAACTGTTATGAACTCATAATCTACTGAAAACAGTAGGTTATGAGTTTAGATTTGGAACTGGTGTCAAATTCAAGTGAGTGTGCTATTCTAGTATCTACATTAAGACGATCAAAAAGACATCTGAACATCTACTAGGGTAGTCGCATAAACTACTATTATGCGACTGTGCATAATGAAGGGCATTACAACACAAGTGTGGGTTTAAGAAACGAGCCGAAGGCGAGTTTTTTAATAGCATCACACGAGTGTTGTAATGCCTAATTATGTATAGTTGCATACACTAATTTATCAACCCAAATATCATAAGGGCTCTATGATGGGTTCAGGAACCATAGGGAAATGACCAGCATTGTTACCAGTGTAATGCAATCAAAAATAGCGAACAAATGACAGCTCGAAATGGCGGCGTTTCGGATATCTGTAATTTTTTTTTAAATCATAGGCAAACGAACAAAGTCACTATTCTTGTGTCACTCGAGATCAAAATGTCGTGCGATTTATAATTAAAATCATACTGAATTGGGGTTTCGTATCGATAGGTATCTGTTTTAATGTAGATACTAGAATAGCACACTCACTTGAATTTGACACCTGTTCCAAATTTAAACTCAAAACCTACTGTTTTCAGTAGGTTATGAGTTCATTACAGTTCTGTTTATTTCTGCTGGTTGGTAATGCTGGTAATTGCCTATGTTTTTGAACGCATTATAGAGGGTTTATGATATTTGGGTAGATAAACTACTATTTTAGTGCTGCTACAGATATTTTTGTTAATTCTCAGGTGGTTCAAGATCGCTTTCTGTCAGCCTCTCTCGCGATAATTCAGATCAACATTCCTGAATTGACTGCAGCAGCAGCACCCAAGCATGTTCTGTGTCCTGATATCTGCGGAGCTATCAGCTGGCTTACACCATATAACTGGCAAAATGCTGATGACGGGTACACGTATTGTTGCTCGATATTCGAATTTGAGAAGGCATTCGGTTATAACGGACGCTTCAGTCCTTTAATGCAAAAAGTTCTTTTCTAGGAAAATATACCTAACAAAAAACAATAGTATTATTTTGAATAGTATTTTTATGTTGACGTATAAGAAACAATCGCTTTTGTTAAATATATTTCCAATCTTCTCTTCGAATATTATGATATAATAGTTTGCATGTAGGGTTGAAAGATGGAGCTTGGGCCAGATAGCTTAGCCATGTGGTCCAAGAGCCCACCTAGTCTTTCGGGACCCAGTCAAGCGGTTGGTTGACTATCTCCATGAGCAGCATTGCTATCCAACCAGACGAACAGACAACCAGAGTTAACGCATTTTTAGCCGCCTTTTAATTCTTCTATGTAACGTATACAGTAAATAGATAAGCGGATATTTATTTTAAATGTGGAATATACCTACATATTTTTATTATTATTTTAAGTTTGCAAATGATTGTAAATATTCATAAAGACAAAAGATAAATAATAATTTAACATTATACATTATAATTTCGTTTTATTATGTATTCTTCAAAGCTCCTACTAAGCTACTAAGCGACACACACGTAAGTAGCGCGGTGTATTACACCTCTGCCCAATTCAATTACAGGCTTGATGTTGTCAATGCGACACGTTTTCATGAAATAAGTTTTGTAAAAACACCAACCGAATTATTATTTTTTCCGATATTCTGGTTGCATTGACATATAAACAACTCAGTTGATACATAATAATTGACGGTCCTAGGATATTGTTTAATACTATATATCTAAAGATTTCTTCTTGCTGGGCTGGGAAAACGATGAAAGATAAACGATTGCATGTATCCATGTTTCGGAGACGGCAATGTTGAGATGGATGGATGGAATCACTAGAACGGATAAAGCAAGGAATGAGTAGATTAGAGGAAGCTTGAAAGTGGTGCCTGTTACACAAAAAAATAAAGTAAGTCGTCTATCTAGATATGGACATGTAATGAGGAGGGATGACACTCGTGTAACTTAATAATTGTTTTCTCCCTCCCCACCAGAGGGAGAAAACTTCAAATAAATATGGATGGATTGCGTGAGGAATTATATGAAAGAGAAATGAAAAAATTAAAGAACAAAACGTGTAGCGCCGACCCCAAGTAGAATGAAATGGGGCAAGGGAAGTAAGATGATTTTATCTTTATTTCTTCGGAAGTATTTAATTGAAAACGTCGTTTGAAACACGTGGGCATTGGTTACAGAAGAACTCAGAGCGGTAATCAAACGGCGGATAAGTCGTGTACTAATAAGTAGTGATCACACAGATAGCACAGTTTTTTTTATAAATGAGTAATTATATTATATCACTTACGTTCTGCAACCCTAACTCGATGTATAAAGACTATGGTTTAGAAAGAGTCATCGTGAATCAGATGAATTAGTGGTCCGCTCAATAAACGACTATCAATGCAACGTGAAGGCTGTGGCAATGACATTACGATCAGGACAACCTGGCATTAACATCTAACATAACTATTACTTTGTTTATACATTATGTTGTCTAGAAATAATAATTGTGTTATCTAACAATCTGATATGATGCAAGTGGATGCAAAGTCAATGAAAAAAATTAAAAGAACTTTGTACAAAAGACCAGAATTAGACGAGACAAATTGACTTTTGAAAACGTGATGTGTGACAATTTAATTGTGATAGCTAGTCTAGTAATCGTGATAGTTTAATTTGTTTTTGTTAAAAACCTAAAAAATAGGAAAGCACAAAGGTACTCAACTCAATTCATTCCAGCCAGTGAATGGATTTTTAGAATTGGATTAATAGTTCCGGAGATTGGGGCTTAGGATTACTTTATGATATTAGTAGTATAGATGTAGCAGTTCAACATTGAAACTTTTGACAAATACCGCTAAGCATTCTAATGTATTCACGTACAACTAAGTAAGTAGGTAAGTACCACAGATGACAGAAACAACAGGAGATATGCCCTTTAGCCGAAAATGTATGGGGACCTGTGTCGTCAGTTCACACACGCAGAGCAGTAAAAACAATAGATATACGCATTCGCAAACACATCCGCATTTCTTAAAACATTACGTACTACACAATCAATTATAAACCTTATCCCTTCAGTCATAGCGTGTATTTACCATGCACCGCACAATTTACTTAATACATTTTGTTTTACTTCGACGCTAGTGATTGACTAAATCGGAAAGTTATCGATTCTTCTATTTATTATTATATTGTTATAAAGTTCTTTTGGGGTCCTGAAAATAATCCTTACATAGTATAAAACAAAGTCGCGTCTGTTTGTTTGTTTATTTGTTTGTTTGTCTGTATGCTTAAATCTTTAAAACTACGCAACGGATTTTGATGCGGTTTTTTTTAATAGATAGAGTGATTCAAGAGAAAGGTTTTAATACCTTTTTTGTACCCGTGCGAAGCCGGGGCGGGTCACTAGTATATTATAAATAAAAAACGAATATGTCCAGAAATCACTCAAATTAAAAAAAAAGTCATTTAGTCAAAACAGGTTGATTGAAAAAAAATATATATTGATTTGTGTCTGTAGTAAATCGTAATATTAACTTACACCACAGATGTGTTGCAACAGATTTTGACGTTCGAAAAGTGCTGATTATAAGCAGCACTTTTGTCTGTCTGTTAGTTTAACGCCCGAATACTCGAACGTGACTCAATTATAAGTAGCCCTCAAAACTCGTGCTATCTCTGTCACTCTGCGTTAAAGTAACAAAGACAGCACGAGATTTAAGTGCAACTTAAAATTGAGTGACGTTCGAGTATTCGGGCGTAAGTCCCTTAGGGGTTGAATTTCAAAAAATAAATCCTTCTTTATTCCTTGTCTACATTATAAAGGGAACCTCTGCGCAAAATTTCAGCTATCTAGGTCCAAGGGTTTGGCTGGGCGTTGATAAGTCAGTCAGTCAGTCAGGACTTCTCTTTTTATTTAAGTATATAGATAGATAGATAGATAACTCGAGAAACCAATGAATACTATTTATTCAGTCAATATAAAGCAATAAAAAGCACTTTCTATTTTCAGCATTGCTTGCAAAAATAAGAAAGCGTGATAATAATAATATAAACGTTGTTATTAGTACCTACCTATATTTATAATTTGTTGTTTAAACTAAAAATAAATTTATATTTTATTAGTAAATACATAGTACAGAATATTGGTTTTTCTTATCTCCATTTACGGCAACGCTCAGTAACGCCATAAAATACGCCTTATACTGCAGTAACAATTGTGTAGAGTAATTAATTGTAAAATGCATAATATGTATAATCATTCGTACGTATACGCAGAATCATCGTATAAAATATCGACAACTACAAACATCACAATTAGACATCTCTAGCTCACAAAGACTGACAGCAGCAGCTTTTCGAAAATATTGTGTGAATGAGAGCATCAGTAAAACACCTATCCATTGCGCTATTAGATCAGCCGATTCACTGGTCGATTTGTACTAAACAAGCAATGGTTTTTGTTCCTAATGAAAACAATTGATTTGGTTTTTCATCATGTTTCTCGTACCACGAAGTAATGTTTTAATGAATTTAATATGAAAAACATTATTTTTGTAGTACTTACGTGTGAAATGAGATACCATCTTTCGTGTAATTCACAATACAGCTATTATTTTTACAAACATTCACTGAACAACGCGGCATTTTGTAAAAAATCACGAGCAGTGAAGACGTCGCAAGTTGACATTCGACTTATTATTGAAAGTGGCATAAGGCCCCGTCGTGGCCACATGAGTTCGCATGTACCACGCCTCCTTGCCATATCTCCTGTTGTTTCTGTCATCTGTGGTAAGTACTAAGTAATGTCAAATAACAATGACCCCATTTCGAAAAACTTCATAAAATACCGACAAATTGTTGCAGAATGTTTGCCTTGCGACAAATCAATATAATATAACATAAATGTAAATATTGAACATCCGATTTTAATATGAATGATTTGTTTCAACATCTCTTGAAACGAATCAAATCCGGCCTGTGAGTGTCACTTAAAAGACATCGTTGATCAAAAGTTTATCTACATTTTGATAATAATTCGCAATAAAACATATTAATTAACATAAGTAACATCATGAGAAAGGAATTTAACAGGATTATGTTTCTATTTATAATTTTTATTGACTTAGGTGGGTGTACTTACGTTTTCCATAAGTATAGTGAACTCATCTAACTTCGTGATAAAGGCATTTGTAGAAATATAAAAATAAAGTACTAACTAAGTATCAAATATCATCGAATTAGGCGAATCACAGAATTAGATGAGTTTGCACCCTACCTAACTTAATATCTGCTTCATTATGTTAGGTATTGCCAGCATCAGTACATAACTAAGAATTATACAAAATAGAAGAGCACCTGCAGCAACAAAAGTGTTAAATAAGACCAAGCCGGTTAAGGTTAAGGATGGTCTGGTGAAGGTTGCGGGGATCCGCTGGATGCGAGACGCACAAGATCGGTCAATGTGGCGACACTTGGGGGAGGCCTATGTCCAGCAGTGGACGCCCTTTGGCTGAAGGGATGATGATGATGATGGGCGATGGTAAACTTCCAGAAAAAACGAACCTAGCTTGTAACACCAGAATTATTCTTGTAAGTAACTAAAACAACTGATTAAATCCTTAAAAAAAGAAAACCTAAACAAATTGATATTTATTCTATAAGTTTGATAGATAATTAGGTAGGTACTTGACTTGTGCGTAGGATGATTTAAACCATTCTACACAATCATGTCAAAGGTGAGACCAACAATATAAATTCATACAACACATTATTATTCAACACGTACCTGTCAAAATATAAAGAAACAACATAAAACTCGAATGCCATTAAAAAATATACCAACTGATTGATGTTCGTTCGCACATTCGTTAAAACATTGTAATTGTTACAACAGCCCACTGACAGTCATCTGACAGCCATCTGACAGCCACCTGACAGCGAGCCTCGCCAACGATAGCCATGCCAACCCGAGCCAAGCCATAACTACCGGACGCCTCCGGTGGGGATAAAGCTTTATAATGCCCTGCAAGCTCATTTTAGCGATCTTGTCGCACTCGATTGTAGTAGTTGTAAGGGGAAGCTCTGCCCGAATAAAGTTATAAATCAGTTCCTGTTTATTTTTTACCACTGTCGTTACACTCAGAAGTGGTATCGAAAACAATAAACCTACGATTAAACGACGCTCTGATACATTTAAAAGTCAACGGTCACCAAGTACAAAGGACGAGGTCTGAAAATTCAAACGAAGAACGTTGATGCACACCGCCTACAAGGAAAATATTGAAGAGTCGCCCATCCCAGAATCACAAGGCACAAATTGAAAAAGCAGTCTACGATCTGGATGGAACACGAAGCGCCTGCCCTCAGTACCGCATCATTGATTCCATAATTTGACCCTGAAAACGAAGACTGCGGCCAGTAACCACCTGTGAGACACTTCGAGTTACAAGAAGTATCCATTTCTCTGCCAGTAACGCTGCTACGGTAAATGAAGGCTACCTCAAGGTCGTCAACAGCGAGCCCAAGGACATGGAAGGGACGAACCGTCCTACTTCACGCTGAGAGCTGCCAGGAACCATGCATAAATAACAAGGTCAGTTAACATGCCAGTTAACAGATATTTGCAAAATATTAGCCAAATGCCATTAGCCAAATATATTAGCCAAATGTGTTTTACAATGAAGTGCCCTATGTGTTGATAATAATTATGCCAATCGTAGACAAAATTAGGTAATTTGGTAGGCCCGATAAGTAAATCTAATCATAGTCAGTTAATCAGTATATTATCTCGGTACAAAAATGGTTTTACTAGTTGTGTATTAAGGAATTGAGAACTTAAGATGTACATATTTTATTTAGTTCAAGTGCGCATCAGATTATCCAACAACTCCAAAGTAAATCTTTAGATATAAATAGCTACAATAATTTCATCAAACTATTGTCAGTGGTTTATAGCATTCCTAGGCAATCTCTTGCTACCGTCAGTCGATATTCAAACAGGTATAAACTTATTGCATAAAGTTCTTGACAAATTGCAAACGAGGATCTTAAAATTAAATATGAGAAACCGTTAATTTTTACATATTTCATAGGTAAAATAAGCATGTGATGGCATTCAACCGGTTGAATTTAAGTTGATACATGTGTCTTAATTTCCCGTCTCGAGTAAGGTAAACGAAGTGCGTCAATTTATTCCATCTAGTTCTATGTAGTTATTTATGAGGCCAACAGGAGTAAAACGCGAGTTTTATAATGCGTAAAAGTATATGATTCACTGCAGTAAACAAAATCAGTGTTTTACTTTTTTTTTAGTCCAATCAATAGTTTTGTTGTAAATCGCAAAATACCACTAATTTCGCACTATTCGGCCGCAGCGAAAGACGTAACAACCGCTTTGTAGTGCAAGCTGATTAGAACTTTATTTTAACAGTATTTCAATCGAAGTTTGAACCACCACAAATAGTGTTGCTAATTTGAGGTAGTATAGGCTCCTACGACAGTTCAATAGTAACTTTGCAATAATAGCTCGATTGTTTATCAAACTAACAAAAAATAATACGATGTGGGTATGACTTATGCGGCAAGTCACATAAATCTTGTTAAGGAAGTAAAAAAAAAAAAAAAAATGTGATTATTATAATAAACGATCCTAGTTTCCCAACAGAAATTCACACGTATGCAGCAAGGTATCTTTTATAAAAGCAGATTGACGGTAGTTTGCGCCCAGTCCTTTAGTTTAGTCGCGTTACTAGTCGGAAAGAGTGTTAATCATGATTTTGGGCTTTAATCCCTTGCAGTAATGAAGTTGTTGCGAAGATATTATCGTATAAATGTGTTATGTAAAAATGTTCATGTAATTTCGGACTGTACTGCAGTGCGCGATATAATGACTAAACGTGATCTTATGCTATGCATTGCTCGATATTACAAACAAAAGCCAAGCAAAATCCAGCAAGCCAAAACCGAAGCTAAAGTTAAATTCTATGCCTGCCTTTGCTTCAGCCTTATGTAAGTAGATCGTTTGATGAATGCCGTTTAATGTGTACCATTTAGAGGTTAACGATTAGTTCAGTACAGTGCAATGACAAGATGAAAAGCCAAAAAGTTGTATTGTATTGTTTTGCTATAGTGAATAATTGTAGTATAACTATAGTGAATAATTGTAGTATTGATAGTAGCCTGTAACGTAAACAAACCTTTACGGTACCCGATTAGTTGTGTCAAACTTCGCGCGATGGAAAATATTACAAAATGCATCATGACGATGTTGGCCAAGGCGTAAAGTGCGTAAAGAACGAAGTTCTGAACTTATAAATAAGAGCAACATTTCTGGTTTCCATATATAAATTACCCGATTTATACTTAAACATTATTATGTGACATCATGTTTACATTGTGCTTACGGGAAAGCGGTACGGTAGGAAGGAGGGCCAATGACATTCAATTTCTAAATCTACTGAACCAATGAAAATGGTAGGTAAATATCGATAGTTTGAGCCCTTCTGGCTAAACAAAAAAAAGGAGTACTAGTGGGTACATATTGTTTATATTGATACATGCTTTCACTAAATTCGTTGTTTCTGAACCAACGCCTAATGTCAATAATTCTGTGGTGACAATTAGTTTAGATCGCAATTATTTATTCAGATCACATTGTTTCCGACCATGGCAAGGTCTTTACGAGTAGATATTTCAAGAAGTTTGTAACGGAACAGCAGTTTAAAAATACGTTAACTGTTAACAGCTATTGCGTGTCCTACCTAGGTTTGCTAAGAAGAATAATATTAATTAAGTCTATTTACAATCATTTTTGTTAATCTAACTTAGCGCTAATAAGTAATACATGTAGCAAGTTTAATTTTAATTTGAAAATGGTGATAAAACCGAGGTCTCGAAACTAGGCTACGCCTGTAGGTATCTTGGGGGCCAGAGTAGCATTATCTTAGCGTTGATGAGTTGAGCAATATCTAGTGTTGATGGGGTTAAATGGTGTTGTGTGTAAAAGTAATGAAGTTTTGCCATCGACACGCTAAGAAGCATGTGTGTTAGTACCAACATGTGTGTGTGCGTGTGTCATATTGGTATGGTTTATAGTTAACTTAAATTGTTTCTTCAGTTTCTTTATACGATAGGTTGGCAAACTTAGTTTTTTTAGTTATCTTTTCTTATATGAAAAGTGTTTCATGTTTTTAATGTCTCTGATTCTACGTTTAATGAGTAGGTCGAAGTGTGGGAGGCACTAATCGCACAATTCACGGAACTTAAGGAAGCAACTCAATATGGGGACAATAGGTTACCAAACATAATTTGGAGTTTTAATAATACTGTTAATAATACAACAGGGTACCTAAGCCTTACGATTTATCCTAGACCGGGTTTCTGAACCAGTGCAATTTAGAAGCGATAGAGTTATCTACTACTGGAATTTGAATAGCTGGAAAGAAAATGGGACGTAGCTTAGATACAAGGCGAAAAATAATAATAGCTGATAATAGTGTGATTTACAAATTACAAAAAACGGTGATTACGCACATTTACGCCAGGCGCTGAGTACTAGCGGCAACAAGGTCAATGCTAATAACATCACGCTTGTAATGCCCGAAGGGTTAGGTAGAGGTGTACCCATGAGTATACACACATAGTAATATACAGTAAAGTTTGAGTCCCATGCAATAGGGGGCGAGCCTGTTGCCAAGTTAATTCTTGTTTATTAAGGATTTATATTCTGGCCCACTTAAGTGATATTGAGGAGTTAGGTCATGATTGACATAAACTAAAAAGTACAAAAGGTCATAATATAATTATGATACAACGGGTTTACAGGCTTAGTATCCGTTGATTCCATAAGACTATATCGTAGCGATGCTTATAATAATATGTCTGATAGCACCAGTAGTGTAGATGAACAATAAATTGAGCACCGAAGATTTCATAAATCTTCTTGAGAGATCAAAGTTCATTGCCCCATTTTAACTTGGTTTTTTTGAGCTGACTTGTAATCGTTGTTTTTCTGGTTCCCATTGCGGGAGCAATTGTTTCAGGACGGCCGAATGTTACAACAGCCCACTGACAGTCATCTGACAGCCATCTGACAGCCACCTGACAGCGAGCCTCGCCAACGATAGCCATGCCAACCCGAGCCAAGCCATAACTACCGGACGCCTCCGGTGGGGATAAAGCTTTATAATGCCCTGCAAGCTCATTTTAGCGATCTTGTCGCACTCGATTGTAGTAGTTGTAAGGGGAAGCTCTGCCCGAATAAAGTTATAAATCAGTTCCTGTTTATTTTTTACCACTGTCGTTACATAATAATAAAGTACTTAGGTTAAAATGCCAATTGTAATCAACGTCAATATTAAATAATTTCCGAACTCAACACAATACTTAGGTCAAGGTTCCGTATGATTTAATTTATTTCACAATAGAATTCATCACGATGAAGTAATATTATGAACTAGCTTTTGCCAGCGGCTTCGCCCGCGTGAAAATGTCGATTTTCCATACAAACTTTCATCCCCTATTTAGCTCCCTTAGGGGTTGAATTTCGAAAAATCCTTCCTTATTCCTTGTCTACATTATAAAGGGAACCTCTGTGCAAAATTTTAGCTTTCTAGGTCCAAGGGTTTGGGCTGGGCGTTGATGAGTCAGTCAGTCAGTCAGTCAGGACTTCTCTCTTTATTTATTAGAGAAGATGCTAATTTAATTTTTTATTACTTTACTATTTGGATCCGTTAATAAGGCCGCTAGGCAACGCCTTAAAATAATATCTATGCCGAAACAGTATAATCTGTCGGCATTGTTAAAGTTTTTGAGTTTGAACATATTCGTCGATACAGCTTTTTATCCACACCTGTACTGTGTGATATACCTACCTAGGTACTCCTATACTTACTGATGACTTGGGACAATGCTATAATCAGGAAGACCCTAAGTATTTAGAAACTTAAATATGAAGATGAAATCTAAAAAATTGTTTTTATGAAAATGACAAAATATTTGAAAGTACAGACATAACATGAGTATCTGATACCCATGGTGTCTAAAATCAAATCAATATTTCACATAAATCTACATGGGCACCTACAAAACGTCGAGAAAGGTGCACAGTTCGGGTTGGTCGTGTCTCTTTTCAAATGATTTGGTTTTACAATATTATCATACAGCTTAGCCTAAACTAAAGTATGCTAGGACAGACAGTGTTGGCCTGACAAACAATTAGCCCTCAGTTTTTGCGGACAAGGCAAAATCAGTATATCGCTCTCATATTTTTTTTTCTCTTGCCCATTTCCTCTTAAACTCCCCTTGTCTGTCTATATTTGATTGTTGCTTCAATACACACTGCTGGAACAGGACTTTAAAAGGGTAATCCCTTACTTCTCCTAAAATTGTTTGTCCGAAAATCATTATCCATAACACGTTTGCCATAAACTTCATTAACCATAATGTTCAAATTGCCGAAATTTTGTTTAACATAATTATCTTTAGTTCTAAAAGTATTCTGTCATAATATCGATTACTATAATAATTGAATCTCCTAATTTTACATGACCTAAATTAATATGTCCTAACTATTGCTTTACCTAATGTGTATTATTCCGAATGTTCGTTTAAAATAAATTTTATAGTCCTAAAAAAAATTCGAAGTGTCTAGTCGTCCGATTAGAGGATGAATAAAATGAATTAGTCGTCTGATTAGCCGGATGAATAACCAAAATTATAGGCTGTTGCTAGTCGTCCGCTAAGTGGATGAATCACCGTCTCGCGACAGTATCCTTTATGGGCGGCATGGGCACCGGGCCGTAGGCCGACGAAGGAGGCCGGCGGAGGCCCGGCACTTCGGGGACAGAAGATATTAGTGTTATTTAATATGCGAGCGAAGCGAGCGCGCGTCATGGAGTACATGCGTTGCATGTATGAGTGACGTGACCAAAAGCTTTGTTATACTTTGTTCTAATAATATTATTATGATAAATAAACATTATGTTATTTCAATTTAGGACTAAAACTTTTATAGAAAACGATTTTATGTCTTTCGTATATTATTGATTGTAATATTTATGACAAATGGATTTAGGACATATTACATTTAGGGATTTCAATTTTATGGCATGTGATATTATGTGATATTTAGTTCGGGTAAGTTATCATTCGGACAAATGATGATTAGGACAAAAAAAGTTATGGCATTTTAAATTATGGATAAAAAAGTTAGGTGACACAATAGAGAACCCTTTAAAAGGTGTCTGAGTAGTGTGATAATTGAAGCAAGTACCTTACACCTCATGGTACAACATTAGGAAGGTTAATATTTATTGCTTTACGAGTAGGTACCAGCAGCACTTGCAAAATCAAATCAATTCACCTGATGAAAGATTTCATTTATTTCTTAATAATAAAAGCCTTATTGAAGACATTAAATGACAATTATCTAGCGAGCGTTATTATCGGCGTGTGTCATAAGGCAGGCGTATCGCTTGCCTGTGTCAAAGGTTGCTCGCTCTGAGTGCTGCTGGAATGTTAGCTAGTGCTTGTGAAACCGTCTAACCTTCAGTGTCTTCGTGAACAACTTACTGTTAGGGTCGATGGTTTAACAAAAGTCTAGTCTTAT
The DNA here is from genome assembly GCA_949316265.1 of Diarsia mendica. Classification (NCBI taxonomy): domain Eukaryota; kingdom Metazoa; phylum Arthropoda; class Insecta; order Lepidoptera; family Noctuidae; genus Diarsia; species Diarsia mendica. Next base: position 12,967,681 of record OX438889.1, read on the forward strand.
GTAGTCTAGTTTTCACATAATATACCATCTCAACATGAATACTGTAACCAAGGTTTTGTAACATTCCCGTCGAGGCTGCGGGTTGTTCGAAAGAGATACCACGGCCTCGACGCAAAGGGCAAAGAATAAACATGGGTGGTTTTTATTCATTAAAAGTCTGACACTGAATGGGCAACTAAAGTACAGTCACAGTTAATAAACCTTGTGACTGGGACTGGTAGCTTCTTTGATTTTGTTGTTTTGTTGTTCGACTAGAAAATAATATTCAAGCAGGAAAACTTATTTTGGAAGTCCTTTTTTCATAAGAGGCGATGAATATTTAAACGAACAAATAAAGTTATCGCTTCCCATACTCAGCACAATCCCTCAAAATTATGTCACCCACTATCTCCTAGAAAATATTTCTATTTCTACAGCCTTGGCAGCCCTAGTTTTTCTAGACAAGTAAAAGAGTTTGTCGAAGATGAATCTTACACCTTGTCCATTATGAAACTCCGCCCGTAAAGGCTAACAGTAATAGATCGTGATAAACAATCTGAAAGAATCACGACACATTACCGCTGTACTCGTAGGTACTGACAATTACTGAACTTTTGACCTCCACTGTACCACGTACTGTTCAATGGACGCAACGTTCGGCCATCTTCGGAGGACAATGAAACTTAAAATTAAATATTACTAAACGTATTAATTCTTGGATCATTATTGCTATGGCTGTTATTATTTGTACGTAATACTACACTGAAGTAAAGGTTGCTTAAGGTGCTAAATTGCAAGTACGTGTTGTGAGGTCATAGTTTTATAGTTGTGCTTTTGGTTTGCAGGTGAATGACATAATACGTATGGGGAGCTATAAATTGAAAATTGTTTTATAAAAAGTCTAAAGGCACTATTGGTTTGTTAAAATATAAGTAATTTAAAATAACCCACAACACCTTCACAAAGCATAAATACGAACTGTGTAAGGACTGTCGGTTCGTGGATGGACGACCACCTATGACACACCGGGTTTCCTCAATGCCTTAAAATGCACGTTAAGCCATCGTTAGACCCAGTTGTCAGTGGCCCGAAAGTCTGACAATCAGTTTTAACAATGGCTATCGTATTACCCAGTATTAACTGGGTTATGGAGGTCGGCGAGGCGCCTACATCCGGTTAGAATAGAAGCTGACCCCAACATACTTGGGAAAAGGCTAAGGAGATGATGCCTTTTTTTTTGGGTGGAAAATCATCAAATGACCCCTCCCGCTCTTGGGCAGAGCGAAGGGGAGTGTCAGACTTCTACTAACTAAAAACCGAACCCATGTTCCTTTTTTGCTCTTGTGCCCTCGCCACGTCATCTAGTACTAAAATCCGCGGCCCCGACAGGAGATGATGCCTTAATTTATGTATTAATAATGTCTTAAAATAGATTGTCTATTTGAAGACATTGACAAAAAAACAAATAACAATTTCGGGGACGACTATCTACACCGGAAGCGACGATAAATATCAAGCATTTAAAATATCTAAAGATTCTCGATTGCATCATCAAGACATTACAACAATATCATGAACTATATGAACATCTTACAATACACTTGACCGCTTTTTACGATTGAGATACGATCGACCTCCCATATTCGTAGGATTTCCTTATTTGAACTAAGGTCATGGGGTGGTCTTTGGTATTAACAAACATTGTGAAGAGTATAAAAGCTTTATCGCCGAATTCAGCACCTACTATTTCATAAGCCTATGATACAGATCACAGAATACTATTCAGACAAAACATTATATAAGTACGCAAACTATCGCAGGCGTTGCGATACGATTAGTGTATAACTTATGAAAAATCGTCTATGTACTGAAAACTACTGAGTTCACCATGGCCTAGTGTACTCGCAACGTCTCCAACCGGCAGAAATGAAAGCACATCGCTGAAAGAGTAATCCTCGGGGAAGTCAACAACCCACCAAACATCTCTCGGTGTATACCTCGTCTGTGCAACCACGACCACTCTGACAAGAGTGAATCGACTAAGGAGAAGAGACTGAAAAATACATATGAATTATGGCAGAATCAATTGAATAGAATTAAAACATTGATCTTGATAAGTTCGAAGTTATTAAGGTATTCAGGTGGGCCAAGGCTGTCATCGAATGGCATTCAAGAACGGGGAATAGAAATTGTGGGTTTTCCGGCGGCGAGATGGGCATACTACATAGTAGCCATTGAGGGAAATACCTGTATGAGGCTGGCACATGAACGTTGAGATTGGATCAAAAAAGAGAGGCCCGAGAGCAGTGGGTGAATTAGGACTGTGGATAATGATGATGATGATTTAGTTTAGGCTTTTTGTAAAGCACTGACAATAAATATAGGTAAACTAGATCATTTATGTAATTTCAAAAATAATTGCATAAAAATTCCTGCGACATGTACCCTGGCTTATGTAACCATTACAAATTGTAGCATTGTAACATCTTTCTTTACAATAATCGATCACAATTAAACTTTACCATCTGATTTGTCATCGCAAAAGGCCCATCATTGATCATTTTTAGGGTTCCGTAGTCAACTAGGAACCCTTATAGTTTCGCCATGTCTGTCTGTCTGTCCGTCCTCGCTTAATCTCTGTGACCGTTAGCACTAGAAAGCTGAAATTTGGTACCAATATGTGTATCAATCACGCCGACAAAGTGCTAAAATAAAAATTGGAAAAAAATGTTTTATTAGGGTAGCCCCCCTATATGTAAAGTGGGAAGTGATTTTTTTTTTAATTTTAACCCTAACGTGTGATATATTGTTGGAAAGGTATTTAAAAATGAATAGGGGTTTACTAAAATCGTTTTTTGATAATGTCAATAATTTCGGAAATAATCGCTCCAAAAGTAAAAAACAAAGCGTCCCCCCCCCCTCTAACTTTTGAACCATAAGTTTAGAAAATACGAAAAAAATCTGAAAAGTAGAACTTTATAAGGACTTTCTAGGAAAATTATTTTGAACTTGGATGGAAACAACAGATGGAAACTGCAGTTAACCAATATAATTTGGTCCCTGAATCGTATGAGCGCCTATACAATCCAGAGGTCAAGTTTCATTGGCCCGTATTTCAAACAAAAAAAGAATTATTACTACGGAACCCTACACTGAGCGTGGCCCGACACGCTCTTGGCCGGTTTTTAAATATTGAATTGACATTATCAATGCCCTGAACTTTGCCTTTCAACTCATCACAACCATTCTTCTGACTGCTGTATAAATTCAATAGCTAATTGAAATTTATCGTAGACTAATAATGACGCTCAATGAGAAATATTCTCTTTATGATCCTTACCTAAGCCTTAATTATGTCGTGGTGATGAGTAGGAATGTAGGATCATGCTATAAAATCAACATTATATAATTATTATCATTGATAAGTCATCTTGATCTTGATACCTAACTTGATGATTAATTCCTTGAGTAAAAAGTGTCGTTCTTAGGGCTCCCACACATAAACACGATACGACGTCGCCTCGTACAACGATGCGGCGTCGGTTCACGGTACGACGTCGTGACGTTAGAAACTCACGATGCAATCCTGCGCAGTTGTCTTGTTACTTTATTGAACAAATTAACATTTATTTGTGTTCTAATTTCAAAAACATTTAAATATTCTTTTCAGAATGCGTCTAGAGCGGTCCATTTTTCGGAATGAACTTAAAACACCACCCCTCTGTATCGACGGCATCGTGCCATGTATCGTGCGTGGCACATTACGTTACGATGTCGTGTTTTTTACGATGCTCATCGTAGATTTCCACGACGCGACGTCGTATCGTGAAACGACGCCGCATCGTTGTACGACGCGACGTCGGCGTCGTATCGTGTTTATGTGTGGGAGCCCTGACCAGCTACGGGTGTTGGCACGATGGATGGTCGTCTGAAGAAACAATGGTTTTAAAGTAACATCATCATCATCATCATCCTTCAAACCTTTCCTCAACTATGTTGGGGTCGGTTTTAAGTCTCACCGAGTGCATTTGAAAACCAGTACTTTACATGAAGCGACTGTCAACCCAGTAACTGGATATACCCCTTTTTTTAAGCTATTGCATAGCTTCTATCGCGGGCCTTGAGCGTTGAGAGCGAATCCAGAAATTCCGTTACGAAAATTTTCAAGCAGGTTGCTATGGTTACGGAAAATAACAAGGTTGTCAACTGAGGTTGTCAAATTAAATAATTGATAAAAAATGCTATGCAATAGCTTTACCGCGGCAGTCTCCGAGTGCCACATTCTCTTTTTTTTTATTTGGTGGATGAAAAATCATCGAATAAATGGCTCTTGGGCAGAGCGAAGGGGAGTGTCAGACTTCTACTGACTAAAAACCAAACCCATGTTCCTTCTTCGCCCTTGTGTCGGAGCCGCGTTATAACTGGATATACCCCTTGGACTGGTTGTCAGATGTTCGGCTTCGGACTAACACGTAACAACTGTCAAAGGTCTACAAATGACAGCCGGGACCAACGGCTTACTTGCTTGCGACGAGGCACGTACTAAACTTTTTGGTACCTAACTGAATAACGATGGTCACTCATTCACGGACTAACCTTGGCAAGTCCAGCATAAGTCAAGCATATACCTTTAAACTTAAGACTTGCTACATGTAGATGTCTCGTAAGCTTAATTATTGTTCTCAAACGAGTAAAAAAGCACCAGTTGCCGGTGTGATGAAGTAGTTTCCATTACACAATTCCGTAAGACAGGTGTGTAGACAATTTTTTTTTTTTTTAAAGTTGCCCCACACTAGGAATTTCTCCTGTATCGTGGGTGCCTTCACAAACATAGAAAGTCACATACACAAATACCCAGACCCGAAACAACTATCTGCACGCCATACAAATATTTGTTACGTGCGGGGATCGAACCCGCGACACGCAGCGCAGCAGTCCAATCGCTTAGCCACTGCGCCAACCGTGCCGCAGATAGCGTGCCGTGTGCAAATAGTAGATATATAGGTATATATAAATAGAAAATATAGGATTAAAATACGAGGTATACATGTGAAATACTATCGTCATGGCACTTAATGGCATTTTGTGACAGATCTGTGTTTTAATTCTATGTTTTCTATTTATATACCTACATGCCTACTATTCAAATTGTCTAGGCATTTTACATATCAGATACCTAGTAGGAAGAATATAACCAGTTTGATAATAAATATTGATAACTCCTTAGCAACAAGCATGACGAATGCTTACGAGATAAGGAAGTAGGTATGTAAACTTTCTTAAAATAAATAAGTACCTACCTTATTTATATACCTACTTACATGTCCAATCAGGTACCTATATGTTTCAGGATATCCCAGCTATGTAATTTTGAGCTCGATCGGAGCCCATTCTCAGGAGTACAGCCACTATGTACAATTAATTGAAACGAATAAGTCCCCCAAAGTGATAGTATTTGGACAGAGGTTGCGGTAATTGTCCCACGGGATCCTGTACCGTAACAAAAATATATACATTCATCAAACTAACACCTTTTTCCCATGGTGGTATCTAGAAATAAGAGAACCTGTTTACTGCTACGACCCTTACATACTCCTTATACCACGTCTACGTTCAGAAAAAAATAAGAAAAATATCAGAGAAAGTGTGTATCTATAAACTATCAATGTGCAAATGAGTTCAGTAGTTTCATCTGCCTAGCCTTTTCCCAACTATATTGGGGTCGGCTTCCAGTCTAACCGGATGCAGCTGAATACCAGTATTTTACATGGAGCGACTGCCTATCTGACCTCCACAACCCAGTTAATACTAGGTAATACAATACCCTTTGGTAAGACTGGATGTCACAATTTCAGGTCACTGACTACCTGTAACGACTGCCAAAGATCTATATATATGGCAGCCGGGACCAACAGCTTAACGTGCTTTCCGAGGCACGGAGGAAACTCGGTATGTCGGGCGGTCACCCATCCACAGACCGACCTAGGCAAGCACAGCTTTTACCTAAAGATCGACCTGAGTGGCAGTTCTTATAAAGCCACGAGCTCCTCAGTTTCCTCCTACAACATTTCCTCATAAAGAAAAAAGATTAGAATCGCAACATACAAGCCGCAAATTTTAAGATTTATAAATAGATGAAGTACAAAATACCAACTACTGATAAAATTAGCACATTATGCTCTAGGCTCGAAGCGGATGCGGTCAGAGCAGCGACCTTCACCAGGCGTGCCCTTTCAACCGAACGGGCCAGCAGCGAGCGGGCAGATGTGTCAGAGGCTGGGTGCCATCGAGGCATAATGAGCATTCAAGGCACTTACTTTGTCGCTACTGCAAAATCTTTTAAGACTAACTTTGTCGTTACTGCAGAATCTTTACATAGTATAATATAAAATCTCTCTCGCTGCTTGTACGCTTAGATCTTTTTTTTTCAGTTTTCAGCAAAAGATAGAGTCATTCGATAAACAGGTTTAAAATTATGTAGTAAATGGGCAAAGCTTTTGCAGGTCGGCTAGAAGAACAGAATATTTGCAAAGTATGTTATGTGCCTACGTAATAGAATTTACAGGTACTCGGTATATAAACGTGCCAGAACTATACAGGGTGTCTAGCGCCATCTTTTTTCCACAATGGATTAAGAATAAGTTATGACTGTTTTAAGACGTCATGGTAGGCCTTCCAGGTCTGCCATGGCAACTGACGTCCAGGTGTAACGGTAAAGTTCAGCGACTAACAATAATAGCCACTGCAAAAATAATATAATTCAGCGTCTTTTTAAAAACATTTTTTTACTCTGTGATTTATGGACTATTTTAATAAATAGACTAGTTGGCATTGCCTTAAATCCATTTTAAATGACAAAACCACCGACATTCATCACTGATGAGTTATTTATATGCATTTTTTATATTCTCAATATTAATAAACTCGCGCTACGGTTTAATTAACTAAGTTAATCGAATTATAAAAGGAGGCAACTTGATTGATTCATAAATTAAAAGATACATTTGACATGGCAATAATACGAATATAAATTGGTCATTTTTAGAAAAATAAAAATTAGTACGTCAATTCAAGAGCATTTATTGGAACCTCGTTGGTCTTGTCTTGTCGCAAGCGCGACTGTTGGGTACGAGATCCTAGGTTCGATTCCTGGGTTGGGCAAAGTATTATTGGGGTTTTCCGAGTCTGAAAATTCTCAGTAACAGCAACGGAGTCTGGATTTGTGCCCGCTTAATGGTAATAGGTTCGCCCCTTATTTATTTATTTCTTAATAAAACTTACAGCTAGAATACAGATAGTCGACAGATAGTGAAAGAATTCAATTAAAAGTTTTCACTGACATTAGGGTAGCACAAGATACAGTAGACATGCAAGAGAAAATAAGAATTTAGCACTCGTAGAGAATTAAGAAAGGATTGAACAAATTAATTTAATTATTACATCGGACTTAAACAAAACTGGCAAAATGTTATGAGTTGTGTTGTATTAGAACCCTGAGGATCGTTGCTTAGTCCATTCAAATTCATGTTTAGGACTACACTGTTATAGTCCAATGCCAGTCCATTAGATTACGTTTAGTCTTTAAATTGTCGCTAGTTACTTTTTTAATAAAGAGCTTTCTTATTTATAAAGCCATCAGTGTACGTTACATCAACTAGGTTGGGTAAATGCCTAGTGGGACTAGACTAAATATATAGTAGCTAAAGAGTTTGTTTCTTTGGTTGCACGCGGTAATCTCAGGAACTATTTGGTTGGAAAATTTATAATGTATTATAAAAAAAAATATAATAAAGGGGATAGAACCGATGTGGCATATCAACCTGTCCGCCATTTTGTTTTTTTTTCGAAATCGCGGCCCACGATGAAAGTGGTATGTATGGATTGAGGACATATAGACGAACAAAAAATGTCCAGTAACACGGTACCTAAAGTGTCACGTTACCGAGATATTTGAAGTTAAAGATCGACAAATGAGTACAACGACAATCACTAAATATTTTGTTAAATAGTCTTTTTACGTGTATAGGCGATTAAATTGTATGCAAATGATGGTTCCCACGTTCCCAGGTTGATTATTATTATACGCACAATAAAATCGCTTCGCATCGCAATGAAACGCTATATTATGTCAAAGAATAGCTTTCTCGTGCTCCTGGTAGTATGTAATGTACACCCGGCTACACATCAAGCTATACAAAACCAGTATAATCTGATCGTTCATTGTGCGAAAAGCTCTAGTAAAGTGAAGCCAAGATTAACTGGTTTTGTATAGCTTGATGTGTAGCCGTGTGTACCTACTCTCTTTCAGTAACCAGTAATAATGATAATCAACGCCTCATCATCATCATCAGCATATAATTGTTCCCACTGCAGGGACTCAGGCCTCCTCTCTAGGAGAGGGATGGGCTATAATCCACCACGCGGGCCCAGTGCGGATTAGTAGATGTCGCATATCTTCGAATTTTTGGTTCTAAGACATACCGGTTTCCTCACGATGTTTTCCTTCACCGTTTTGAGAGCAGTGGTGATGAAATAAATTACACAAAGTAATGCGCCTGCCTAGGTTAGAACCCACGGCCAACTGTTCGTAAGTCGGGGCCGCCACCACTCTCATCAACGCCTATAGACACGTAAAAGGTCTAATTTTTATGTGGTCATTGGACTCATATGTCCATCTTTACCTTCAAATATCTCGGTAACGTGACACTTTGGGGTACTATGTTACAGGACATTTCTTGTTCGTCTATATGTCCTCTATCCATACATACCACTTTCATCGTGGGCCGCGATTTCGAAAAAAAATCAAAATGGCGGTGGGTATGCCAGCTCCCATACAAAAAAGTTCAAACCCCTTTAAAATTTAAAATTTATAATATATTTGGTTGGTATACGGTTGGGATTGAAAAAAAAACTTTAGTGTTAGATAGTCCACTTACCGAGGAAGGTATTATGTGACGCAGACGAATTTGCGCGTGTCTACTATTATTCATAAGGAAGGTGTGGCTACCCAGCAGGTTTTGAAAATATCCTTTATTATATCTTATTAACATTATTCGCGTCGAAAACTATTCATAATAGTACATTATGGTACAAGTGTGTAACGTTGGTGATTACCGCTGAGGCGCCATTGAGACCCGAGCCGTCAGGTGAGGGTCTAAAGAAAGCCGAGGACGGTAATCATCAATAAATACACACGTGTATCATACGACGTTTTTCAACACACTTGTGAATAAAATAATACTAAAAAGTCGTCTTCAACAGTTAAAACGAGTTCTGATTTTTTTTCACAATATCGGGAAAAAATTATCGGTTTTCCTATGCGCGCGCATCTACAGTTCGACCAACTTATCTGTGCATGCGGGAAAACACGGAACTAAAATAAATGTACTAAGTTTGATGTACCGATGCATTTTTTCTTGACCAGTGGCGCAACCATGAAATTCACACTTAAAATGATCATACAGTAACAATATCGATCGGCCATAGACTAAATGAATGAGCGCGATAGAGTTTTAGCCACGTATAAAATGAGGAAAAAGTTTTCTTTATTACAGAGAAAATAAAAGTTATATTGAGTGAGAGTTTCATTTAATAAAAACGTACAAGTTGAAATTATCTATTTAAATTCAAATTTGCATTAAATGAGCAAGCACACACACACAACACACACACAAACATCAATCACACACACAACAAATAATAATAATAAAAAAAAACTAATTATTATTATTATTTTTTTTTTTTTTTTTTTAGTTTATTATTTTTTTTCTAATTATTTTTTTATTTTTTATTTTATTATTATTATTTTAGTTTTTTTTTTTTATTATTATTTTTTTACTAATTTTTACTATTGAACACGATCTTTTTTGTATCGAAACTTTTTTATGAACGTAGCAACTCAACCAAAAAAAACCCTATAACTCACTAGTGAATAATAGTAATGAAAAAGTCACAGTTTGATTATAGGTGTCATTATGTGCCTAATTGCGGTGAAATTATAGCCACTTTATGAGCAAGTGTGTTGAAAAAGTAATTTATAGCCATTGATATAATAAAACCCTAGATGCACAGTCTCGAACAAAACAAACAGTCGAAACTGTCGCCAAACACTCACCAATACACGCACTACTACATGTAGTTGTCGTCACTATTAACATTTTTTTTTTTGCCAAATTCAACCTTACCTTCCTTTCCTTTTACAATGCAGTTATAAAAAGCAATATAAAAAGTATTTTGTACGACCGTGCAGAGACGCGAGCGACGCGAGACTATTTGAAATGAATTCATTGTGAACTCATTTTAAGCGGACGGTTTTGAGACGCGGAGTGTGTATCTTGGGTTTTATTATATCAATGTTTATAGCCCAGGAAGTCTTAATAATAACATATCGATGGTCATAGGTTGACAGCACGTAACTGCATTATGTCAAATTTTACAGGAGAGAGAAAAAACTGTATAATTTCAAAAATAAGTTGAAATAAAATAAAACAAAAAAGTAGTTGGTAGGTAATCGAATTATTTATTGATATACTTAATTAAAAAAATGTAATCACCACATAGCTGGTTTTTTACTGAATAATCAATAATAAAACAGTTACGAGTAAACAATGTTAAAAAATCCTCACTATTTACGTGTTACGAGCAGTCAACAGTTACTTACGTGGTGTCAATTTAAAAAAAACAATGTTTCATTAGATTACATGTGCGGCAAATTATCGTAAAAATAGTGATAACATAACGCCTGTAATCCCCGAAGGGTTAGGCAAAGGTGTTCGTCTAATAGAACACCCACATTTCGCCAGTAATGTTTTTTAAGTCCCGTGTAATAGGGGGCGAGCTTATAGCGATCAACACAAATCCAGACTCCGTGACTGTTACGGATAAATTCCTGATGGAGAAAGCCAACATGCTCAGCAGTCGTGCTTGCGACCACTGGACCAACGAGGCAGTCACGACAGCCGAAAGACGTCCACTGCTGGACATAGGCCTCCCCTAAGTGTCGCCACATTGACCGGTCCCGTGCGTCTTGCATTCAGCGGATCCCAGCAACCTTCACCAGGTCATCGGTCCACCTAGTGGGAGGCCGCGCAACGCAACGTCTTCCAGTTCACGGTCGCCACTCCAGCACTTCCTGGCCCCATCGGCCATCCGTTCTGCGAGCAATGTGCCCTGCCCACTGCCACTTAAGTTTGGCAATTCTTCGGGCTACGTCTGTAACCTTGGTTCTCATGCGGATGTCTTCATTTCTGATTCGATCACGCAAGGAAACTTCGAGCATAGCCTTCTTCATTGTCCTTTGGGTGACTTTAAGCCTTCTGATGAGGCCCATTGTGAGCGATCACGTTTCGGTCTCGTATATAATCTTTGGTAACACACACTGGCCATAGACTTTCGTCTTGAGACACTGCGGTAAGTTGAACGAGAAGACTCAGCTTCCCCGCTACTTCAACGCTGCCCAGCCGAGTCGGAGTCGATGATTGCTCTTTCTCAAAGTTAGACGTACCTAACTGGACCGTTTGTCCCAGGTAGACATAGTCGTCTACAACTTCGAGTGTAGTCTTCGATCTTAATGTTAATGTTACATGGGCATTCAACAGAACTTGATTTTGTCCATGTTCATTTGAAGACCCACTCTTTCGGAAGCTCTACTGAGTTCATTGAGCATTGTACTGAGGTCCTCCATGGTCTCAGCCATGCAACTATACCTATCATCGGTAAACAGAAGGTGAGTGATGTACTCGCCATTGACGTTGATGCCTAGTCCTCTCCAGTCCAGAACCTTGAAGATATGCTCCAGTACAGCGGTGAACAGCTTCGGAGATATGACGTCTCCCTGTCCACACCTAACTACTTATTAAATATGGTTTTATTATGATTACGAGTATTACCTCAAATATTGTTGAAATGTTGTTTAACTCAATAGTTCTTATTAATTGTATTACCTACATTAAGGTACGGATGATACAATGGCTTAAAATTTCATTAGTGAGGTTTTATTGACCATTTTACGTAAAATAAAATAAAAAGAATTACCAATATACCTTTTAGGACACTTTTCGGAAATAAATAGACGTATTTAAAGTGCTAATTAAACATAAAACTATTTTAAAACAATTAAAACTTGCGCCGTAATCTTACTCTGTCAGTTTTAATTCTTGCGAACTGTATTTGCGTTGACATCTCGTAACTCGCGCGCTAGTGAGGGCAAGTTGATACCTGTTAACTGTGAGTTGTCAATTGTGGCATAAATTGTTCGAATGACATTTTTTGTAAATTACGAGTTAGCAACGGAAAGATCCGGCGTTTAATTTAAAAATTTTTGGTGTATAAAACTCATTTTGTGAAAAAGTGTGGGTTACGAGCTGTCAACCTATGACCATCGATATATGGGTCACGAAGAAGGTATTGGCAGATTTTTAATTAATTTTCCGATATATTTATATGATGATGCTTCCTAATAACATAATCTTAAAAACATACAAATGATAAGAAGTAAGAATAATTAAATATGATAAAAATCCTTACATAGTATAAAACAAAGTCGTGTCTGTTTGTTTGTTTGTTTGTCTGTATGCTTAAATCTTTAAAACTACGCAACGGATTTTGATGCGGTTTTTTTTAATAGATAGAGTGATTCAAGAGGAAGGTTTTAGTATATAATTTGAACGACATCCACGCGGGTGAAGCCGCGGGCATCAGCTAGTACATAATAAAAACAAACAATCACGATTATAAAATTTACAGTATCAATCACGCACAAGCAAAAGTATTGATGTGTACAGGCACTAATAGAAGTGAATTGTCTACACAGTTCTAATTTCACTAAATATATTTCTTAATTCTGGAAATGTTACTTGTTACAAAATTTAATTAATCTTGTTCACGGCAAGTGTTATAAATTAGCGTAGATCACAGATGCACGTAAGCAAACTTCTTATTAAAAACTCCACGATTGATATCGTTTGCTCATATTTTTGTGATCCTTTTTGCTTACAAAGGATCGATGATTTTTTGATCATTTTTTATAACCACTTATATCGGAAGTTTTAAGGCACAGCCGTTAACGTTTATAATAATTTTCAAGCAAACTTCTATAGGTTAGCAGCGCCATAAAACAAATCTAATCAAGCAAACGACAGATTCTATGACTTTTCATGTTAATATAAATTTGTTTGAGTGATTAAATCCCACCAGTATTTTAATAAGCTTGCTAGATAAAACTGACCAATTGTACAGCTAGTGTTACTCGGCCAGTAATAACACTTTTCTACTCGACGTTACTGCCGCATCTGTCAGTACGTTTTGTAGTAAACTATGTACATTATATCCGTTACCTACTTAGGTCATCAAGTAAAAAAAGGATTTTTTACAGCTGTATCATAATAACAAGTTAATTAACTAATTTTTATGAAAATAAGCTAGGAAGGTACTTTTTTGCCTTATTTTAACTGAGAACGCGTAATTAAGGTCAAGGTTGTTTTAAATCATTGAACTTTAATATATATGTCGCATCATGGGTGGCCGAGATGCGAAACATCGGGTCTTCTTCGTGATCCGACATAGTTTTACTTAGATGTGGGCTCTGTTGTGGGTACTCGAGCGAAACAGAATTTAAATCAAATAACTTTTTATTTAAATAGGCTGACGGTTTTACATTTTACGAGAAACAAACACGTGCGTTGGTATTACTGAGCGTCTGCCTAGACTGTCGGAGTTCAAGTGAGCGAACACTCCGTTCTTTCGCCAGTCCTCGCTGCATCCCCTCTACCGACGATCGTGTCCAAGCGGTAGGGCGCGCTTGCGTTTCCGGTAAAGATTTATTTAGTTCCGAATTTAATTATTAGAGGGCGCTGCCTGTCGGTTGCACCACGGCGCCATCAATCCACGACACGGCCATCCCTGACTATCACCCGTCCTCGGGTGTAGTACCTGTGGACAAAATTCTCAGAGAGTAATCTAGCTCGGCTATCCTGCCAGTAGAAACAAGGGTTGATTCTCAACTATCATGATTTACATCATCATTCATCATCATCATCATCATCATTCTCTTGCCTTTATCCCAAATCATTTGGGGTCGGGGTAGCATGTACTGCCCTGTTATTAAGGCTACATACACAGTGCTTCCTGCACAACATCAATCATTGAAAAAAGGTCCGATCAACAAGTTCACAACAAAGTAGTTCTAACAATACTGTTACTCTTTATCATAATTCATAAGCAACGTATACTCAACTCATCAAACTTTCTTTTTAATCTGTGCACCAACACAGGCCAGAATCGCACCAACGACTCTTTACATATCTGCCACCACATATGTTACAACACAGGAAGCACTCTGTGCACCAACACAGACATGAATCGCACCAACGATTCACATCCTTTAGCGCAAAACGTGCTACAACACATGAAGGGCTCTGTGCACCAACACAGACATGAATCGCACCAACAATTCACAAGATCTATCGCAAAATGTGCACCAACACATAAAGCGCTCTGTGCACCAACACAGACATGAATCGCACCAACGATTCACAAGATCTAACGCAAAATGTGCACCAACACATAAAGCGCTCTGTGCACCAACACAGACATGAATCGCACCAACGACTCACAAGATCTATCGCAAAATGTGCACCAACACATAAAGCGCTCTGTGCACCAACACAGACAGAAATCGCACCAACGATTCCTTGTAAACCCATCGCCACATGTTACTCATGAGGTGCGATCTAGAGTTTCGAGTATGAGTGTACAAGCCATACTTAATCTTATTTGGTCTCACTACCACTGTCATCAACTATGACATCTAATTCTCGAGGAACTTGGTGATCGGGGATCTTCCTCACACGATCATGGGGTATTTCTAAGTTCGCTTAGTCAAGAGCCTTTAGTAAGTATCTGTCCTAAACGGGGACACATCAATAATATCTTAAAATGACCTTTGAACTTAGAATCTAATTTTGTCTGATTCCTTTCCTTTTCAATTAAAACAATCACTAAGAGCTAACTCAAACCTGAGCCTTATTTTGAAATTTTCTTTATCATTAAGTAGCATTCTTTTCAATGTTCTGTGTCGCGTGCTCTCTTATCTCATCTAAATGAACAACAGTCAAATTAATCATCATCAGCGGTCACTAAACTAAGTGATCAATCATCAACTCGAGAGGGCTAAATTTAGTAACCCTAGAGCGGTCACCACTAGTCTCTACAGCTGTCAACATACTTTTGACGGTACTCATGAATGGCCCAATCAAGAGGCTAGATGCGTAACAATGCCCAGTTAAACTAAACTAGGGTACCCTTTCGACCCAACCGTTTGCGCGACTGCCTCCAGTAGCTATTAAGTGCAACTCTATGTTGTTAAAAGTGCAGAAACTAGAAAAATCTTTGCTAGCGAAACAACGACCTTAATCTGCTATTATGCGTTTCGGTACACCAAACAACGCCATACAAAACTCAATATCACAAATACTAGGTACTGTTAGTGTCTAGAGAATAAAAAAGCAGCACTTTGGTAAATCGATGACATGTCGATCTATGACGAATGACAAACACTCCTTGATGTCGTTCTTACCAGACAATTTTCCAGACGCGTCACTAAGAATTGCGTGTCATGGGATTGAAGTTAGGAATTGGGTGATGTTCTGCTTGAACTTTACTCGAGTGGGGTTTCGCTACTTTACAAGTGATACCATTGTTGACAAACACACAAAAAAAATCACATGCCTTCAAACCAATAGTGCTCATAAATCTTTTCAAGAGTTTTCTTCCATCCTAAGTGCATGACGGATTCATGAACGTCATTAACCACAGACCACCGACGCGATCTAGGTACAATAGGCAATTTAACGATACCGAATATTATTACGAATTTCACTGGAAAAACTTCATTACGATGACCAGACACAATCTTACTGATCTCTTCATCTTTTTCTTGTACAGCTTGCAACCAGTTGCTAGAAATCTCAGCTAAATCGACACGATTTTGTTCGACACGAGAAAAAGCTACTTTAGATGTAGGGAGGGGATTTCTAGACAGAAAGTTTACATGGCTCATCCTGCTGCCTTCTTGATAAACAATGTCAAACTCAAATGACTGCATTTAGGCCCACCAACGATGAACTCGTTGCTTTTAGTGGCTTTAAAACTGCAATCCGTAACAACGGTAAACTTACGACTAGCAAATAGTGTTCGAAATGCTTAATGACTTTTAAGACAGCTAACGTTTCCAATTCAAACGAGTGATATTTGAATTCGGCCTGGAAAGTACGACGACTGTAATAAGCAACTACATGTAGTTTCCCGTTATTATTTGAATAAAAATGACACCATATCCTTTAGCACTGGCATCGGTATGTAACTCGATTGCATGCGCTGGGTCAAATACTGTTAGAACTGGCATACTGGTTAAATGAAACAATTTTCTTACGAATGACCTCTTGACTCGGTTACCAAGCAATGTAACTATTCAACTGTGGCATTAATTGTCTGAAATAAGTGGCCAGCCCTATGACCTAAATCAACTGAGTGATAGTTTTAGGTGCGGGAAGTCTGGACTACGCTTCATTTTTTTTTAAACGCGCTGTTCCACACCAGGAATTTGTTCTGCATCGTAGGTGAATTCACAAACATTTAAACTCGCATACACAAACACACTCAAACCCGAAACAACTATTTGTAGGCCACACAAACATCTGCACCGTGCGGGGATCGAACCCGCGACACGCAGCGCAGCAGTCCAATCGCCAAGCCACTGCGCCAACCGACAACTACGCCAACTGTTATTTGGGTTGGGTCTCATTTGGCTATTCTCAACAACAAAGCCTAACATCAACCCGTAGCGTCGCTTAAGAAATGAACAGTTTACAAAATTCAGGGAAAGACCAGGTTTAGTTAATTTATCGAGTACAATGCGAAGACGAACTAAACTCTCCTCCACTGATAACCTTATCACTAAAATGTCAGCAACGTATGTAACAGCATAGCTATAAGCAATATACCTAATGCTTTCATCACTGCCACGCTGATAAACTGAGCTCGTATTCTTCAAATAGATAGGCATGGTCAAGTACTCCCACTGACCATCAGGTGTGACGCTACAGTGTGCTCGATTGACACACCACACTGAAATATGATGATAGCTTAAATCAAGACACGTGAACCATGTGGTACCATCTAAGCTAGATACAAAATCCTTTATCAAAGGCAATGGGAATCTATCCGACACTGTATAGTCATTCAGTTCCCTGTAGTCGACACATCCGATCTGAACCACCCTTCTTTTTCACAAACAACACTAGACTAGAAAAAGGTGAACAACTTGGCCTAATAATATGCTTACAGTATCAACTTCGCTTTGAACAGCACTAACCCTGTAAGGGCAACGATTAACCGTTCCACTACGATATGCAAGCCTATTTTGCAACTGTCCTGTTGTAATACGGGATCTAGAAACCACTAGAAAACGAAGATGAATATTCTGTCAATAGATTAATTAATTGGGAACAAAATTCTAACGGAACACCTGTATCAACTGTATTGAAATCAATTTGAAAATTAGAAGCATTCTTGAGCTTATTTGAAACATCACAACCTAACAACCTTTTCACGACACAAAAACAACACTGTCACACGTCAAACTAACGTTAAATCCTTGTTGTAAAATCTCAAGGCCAACTAAAATATCATTTTTTTTTTAAACAACTATCCGGTACAACATGAAATAAAATCTCTAATCGTAAATCGCTAATCATAACCTCAGAAAAGAATTGTGAAGTACAGACTACCATGACCTATCCCGGGTCAATTTACAATGTTATTTACACGCTTGCCACTGAACTGTGACGAAACATTTTTGATCAGAGAGCATTCGGCACCAGAATCATAATAAAATGGGTACGACTCACCAAATTCATCAGCACACCGCCAGGATTGCTCACATAGCAAACTTCAACGCGTCGCTCGCTATTATTTTGCCACTGCTGCAGGCACTGCCCCGCAGCTGCTTGTCCGCCTGCCGCGATGCCGCGCCGCTTGTCCGCCACGCCACCGCGCGCCGCCCACCGCCGCCGCCGCCGCCGCCGGCGCCTCTGCCGAAGTAAATTCTCAGCGCACCGTGACGTCATCGCATCATTCTTCGTGTTTTCTTCAGCTCGAGTGAATCCCAGTTCTGATGTCGCATCATGGGTGGCCGAGATGCGAAACATCGGGTCTTCTTCGTGATCCGACATAGTTTTACTTAGATGTGGGCTCTGTTGTGGGTACTCGAGCGAAACAGAATTTAAATCAAATAACTTTTTATTTAAATAGGCTGACGGTTTTACATTTTACGAGAAACAAACACGTGCGTTGGTATTACTGAGCGTCTGCCTAGACTGTCGGAGTTCAAGTGAGCGAACACTCCGTTCTTTCGCCAGTCCTCGCTGCATCCCCTCTACCGACGATCGTGTCCAAGCGGTAGGGCGCGCTTGCGTTTCCGGTAAAGATTTATTTAGTTCCGAATTTAATTATTAGAGGGCGCTGCCTGTCGGTTGCACCACGGCGCCATCAATCCACGACATATAATAGATTGTTATATGCTTTGTTTCACGACTTGACTATTTTTTTATGTTACGATGCATATACAGTGAAACCTGGTTAAGTGAGACCTCCAAGGGACCTGAAAATTTGTCTCACTTATAGAGGTATTCCACTTATCAAGTGTCTCAGATATCCAAATCTGTCCCATGGGACCTCAGCATGAGTTCCAGTTACAGAGGTTTCTCACTTATCCAGGTCCCAGTTAACCAAGTTTCACTGTAGTTGTTATTTATTTATAAAAGAAAACCTCGACTTGTTTAAGAAATAAGCAACTATAGCGGTACTCGTCATCTGCCTAGCCTTTTCCAAATATTTTGGGGTCGGTTTCCAGTCTAACTGGATGCAGCTGAATACCGGTATTTTGCCTAAAGTAACTGCCTATTTGAGCTCCATAACCCAGTTAAAACTGGGTACCCAGTTATAACTGGGTTATACGATACCCTTTGGAACTAGCAGTACAGTAGTTCAATTAAGCCTTGATTTTGTCTAAATTAAGATATTAATAAAATCAAATATACATCATAAATGAATGTACATAAATCTATATTCTAAGAATTAGCATAATCTAGAATATAAAATTAATTAACTAAACGAATGACAAACTGGTTTATTTAGTATTTTTGATGAACATTGATATTAGGTAATATTAACAAAACGTGAGTTCCATACATATATCTTGCGTTGTTGCTATAGTCTTATACCTTGAGGATATAGACCACATTGAATGTAGTGGAATCCACCTTTGTTTTGCTCACAAAAGCATAATTAGATTGTATCGACAGTAGGAATCCCATTTTTCTAACTCGGACCGGTTTTAAAACGAATCGGAGCGTAACGATACCCTTTTTGCATACACGTTTGATATTTATGTCAAACAAATAAAATGATAAACAAAACTGGAAGATTTACGTGCAGTCTTCTTCTTCTTCTTAAATATTGCTTAATGCTCAGAAATGTTTAAAAAAATGTTAAAATTTTACTATTTTGAAAGTATTTAGTAATACAAGCTGTCTTTAGATGGAGTCGGGTCTCCTAATTTTCTGGCACAGAAAGATCTTTCATGGGTAGTCGGGACGGGCAGTTCTTCCTCCAATAGGATCGTGTTCAAGCTAGTTCACCGCGTAGCCGGACGTCATTCTCATATTCATCACCATTTCTGCCAAAAGACATCCACATATAGGCCCCCCAAAGTGTCACCACATTGACTGGTCCCGTGCGTCTCGCATCCAGCGGGACCCCGCAACCTTCACCAGGTCACCTATGGGTCACCTAGACCCTTATCACTCCCAGATTCAGGTAGTTGCAACGCTATCTAGAAGTCTTTGTCACTAGTAAAAGACTGTTTCAGTTTTAAAACCATTTTAGTGATAACCAAAATAATATTGTCAGCCTTAAATATAAGTTTCTATAAACAATTTATCGTAACTTTCAATGTAAATGAACATTTTTTGTCACAGTTAGAGTAATGTCGAAATCGTCAAGTCCGTTCACTATATTGTTTGGACATCACTCACGTTAGCTGGAGGGCGATAATTGAAAACGCATTGACTTCTACAGATTTTATCAACGGTGGGTAATGTTGCCCAATTTGTGGATTACCCACCCTATCACAATGTAATTTTATTGTTTTATCTGATCTTATTGTCGAAAGTTCACGCTTTTTGAACTGTGAATGACTTCATAACGTTACCTGTAGTTACAGGTTAGTGAAATGTGTTTGTGCAGGTAGATACGAACATAAACCCATGACTTGTAACATTGATGAGGTATATCATAATTTTAACATTGTATGAAATAATTCACCTATTTTTAAGCTGAATAGGGTTATGTAGAGGGGACCCTCGGTTTGATTTATCAACTCAGACCTACAAAGCAGGCGTTTTGATTAAAAAACACCGCCCACTATAGTCTTAGATTTGAAAGTAACAAAGTGTTGTCATCGCAAATAGAGGTAGCTAGTTTGACCGCAACTGTATACCAAAGAGGTGACAATGTTTATTTTTGCTACTCATTTACGCCAGAATGAGGTATGTAAAGATCAAGTGAATTTAGCTCCTAAAAGGATTGGAGATGATACTAGCTATAATAAAAAAAAACTTGAAACTAACATGGTCACCAAGATTATTATTAACGTTAACGAGATATTTACTATGTTTACTATTAATTGTTTCGAGTTTCCGATATTTCGGCGCTGTTGCAAGCACGAATAAAATGATGTTTTTGCGTGTGAATGTTTGTATGAGCAGACTAAACTGTTTACCCCATTATTATATAATATTTATGGTCTACCCTCTTAACTCTCCCCCAACTCCTTTCTTTCGTAAATATCCCGTTAAAAGTGTTAATGATAACCTTTTGTTTTATTTAACCGGTGTTGTTATTTTTTTAAGTATCAGGTATTAATTTTAATTTTATCGTCTCATCAATTATTTCTTACTCGACGCTCGATCACCTCCATGATGTTTCCAAAAGTTCAAGATACATCCTGTATACTAATTAAATGAGCCCATTATGTTCGCATCTCAACTTATTTTTCATATTAATATGTATAAACAACTAAGTATTTTACTATTTGTACTGAATTTCTTTAACATATTAATTAGATAGCTGATGAACGGGGACAAGTTGCTCGACTATTACTACATAGATATCATTTATATATATTTTGATCTAATAATTTATAGATGCTGCATTCTCTTAGAGGTGTAGTCGATAGCAAAATTTTGTTTTTATTTATTTGAACTTGATAACCTGATTGCCCTTTCCGTCAAATACTTAGTTGAAAAATAATTTTCAAGTTTTGTAAAAATAAAAGTGGTATAATAAAAATTAAAACATTTTTAATTGAATCAATAAATTATAATGACTGACTACACGCTATAAAAACGTGCCCAGGTATATACTGGCCAGTAGCACTTAGCACAAGTTAACTTTGTTTAGAAATAATTATAATCATTATCATATTATCGTTATTACAAGCATCACAACATGTTGTAACAAGAATTTTAAGTACATACACATACGACAATAATTAAACATTATGTCATTAACATTTCATACACGTTAAGAAACCCCATATAAAACAAATATAATCGTTGGTATTATTTCATTATAAGGCGTCATCTGCGTGCTTCTTCGAATAATTGGCGTAAAAACAAAGCGTAAAAAGCCTTAGGCAGTAATTAAACGTGTACTCCATATAACTACGCGTGCAGAAGCTTGAAATGTCAAGAGCTTAGGCAGAAAAAGTTCATCTTACTCCTCAGTCTTACTCATACACGAGCAAATTATGTTCAGCCTTCTGGGAGACTGGGAATACTATGCTAATAAAAATAATAAATGTATTTGACTGGACAAACTATTTAGAGGAAAAACCAGTGTTGTTGGTAGGTAATTTACGTTGATCTGATCTCTCTCCGGTCGTGTCGGATGGCCGTCCCATCGGCCTATGAGAGAAAAGGAACAGAGAGTGCACCTGTGCCTGCGCACGCACTTGTGCACTATAATATCTCCCGCGCAGATGGCTAATCTCCGCTGAGATTGGCCGCCGTGGCCGAAAAAACGGTCAGGAGGACTAATAATTTACGTAAATTGTCAAACATAAGCTTTTCAGTAGTGGATGTCAATCTAATACATTTTTTTACTTCTCTATCTCTCTCTTTACTGTCATCGTTACAGCTGATAGAATCTCATTTTGTCTAGCGTCTCAGGTATGCCACGTCAGCTTTTTTTGTAATCATAATAATAAGTTTTTTTTTTTTTTTTAAATTTATTTAACGTTTACACAAAAGAATACAGAATTATACATACAAATAGCAACCAAAAACCACTAAGGTTTAAACTTGTGCTATCATGCTTGTGCTATCTCAATATCGAACTGTATAATAATGCAGTAAAGCGTTTATACAAATATTTTATTTCATCATCATCATTTCAGCCGAAAGACGTCCACTGCTGGACATAGGCCTCCCCTAAGTGTCGCCACATTGACCGGTCCCGTGCGTCTCGCATCCAGCGGATCCCCGCAACCTTCACCAGGTCATCGGTCCACCTAGTAGGAGGCCTTCCAACGCAACGTCTTCCGGTTCGCGGTCGCCATTCCAGAACTTTTCGGCCCCATCGGCCATCCGTTCTGCGAGCAATGTGCCCTGCCCACTTCTAATATTTTAGGAATAAAACACACGTTTTTAATGTAAGAGTTTTTTCTATTATATGTCAAAGTCAAGTGGAGTCAGTACTTAGAAAAGATCTGTATTTGGAACACTATACAGCCAGGATGATTCTTTATTGAATTTAAACCAAATAGGTTCAACACCTCCCCGTAATGGAGCATCCTGTATCAAAGATATTCCATAGGTACAAACAAAAAAAAAAAATAAGATCAACCTGTATATAAAAAATACAATTAAAAAAAAAAATGACAGCCCGTATATACAAAATACATTCAATACAAAAAATATATTGAAATTGCTAACTACTCTTAACTAAACCTAAAGCATTTGTAAATCTAGAATGTTTAATTCTGGTTAGTGATTTAGTGAGTATGTCAGCTAGCATGTCATTTGTTGAAATGTACTGTAGGTTGAAATCAGTCTGTGAAAGTTCCCTAATGAAGTGATGCCTTATGTCTATGTGTTTAGTGCGACTATGAAAGGTATCATTTCGAGTGAGTTTGAGTGAACTTTGGTTATCCGAATGAATGGTAATGGGCTGAATGACGTCGAAAACTTCTTTAATGAGTGATCTCATGTAAATGGCTTCCTTACATGCTTCAGTAAGTGCCATGTACTCAGCCTCAGTGGTGGACAGTGCAGGTGTGCGCTGCTTGCGCGATTCCCAAGATATGCACGCACCACTCATTTTAAAGGCGTATCCTGTGTATGATCGTCTGTCTATGACATTACTGCCGTAGTCAGCGTCTACGTATCCGATAGGATAGCTTTCTTCCTTTTTATCAAAACAAAGTTTTAAGTCTTTTGTTGCCTTCAGGTATCTGAGTACCCGTTTAGCAGCTTTCCAATGCACCTCCCCGTAATGTACATTGAACTGGCTCAGATAAGACACTGTATGCGATATGTCAGGCCTTGTAGTAGGGTAAAATTGGGGGACCTGGATCAAGGAGATCCAGGTCACCCCAATTTCACTATTCATTTCATCAATATTCAGGAATATAGGGTATTCAGATCACATTAATCGTGATCTGAATAACCCTATATTCCACAGTTTAACCATTCAAGTATTCCTATATTTCACTATTCGAAATGAGACTTTGACTAAACAGTTCGAACCATTCGAGTATCAGATTATTCCTCTGTAACCCCATAATATACTTAATTATTCAAAATTTTCTCTCAGTTTATACCTCTGTTTTTGAATCCAAGCCACTTGTAACCATTCTTTCTTCGTCAAGTCATAAAATGGTCTACTAATAACATTTTATAGTTTTCTATTCAAACATATCTTTTTAAAATTAAAGTCCTGTATAGTAGTGGCATACTCATCAGCAGCATCTGATCGCTTTATTTTTTTCTCTTGTATTTTTTTTGCTGTCTACTCTCTTCACATGCTTTTTCTGCCACTTCGGCATACCAGCTTTCTTGGTCTTGAGCATAGTAAAATGGATTAAGAACTGGATCGGGGCAATCTATCAAATTCGACTTGACTATTGAGTGGTTTGTTTATCTTTTATGTATTCAGATTATAAAGTATGAAAATGTTTTTTTGTTGAAATAAGTCTATTCAACCATTACATAATAGAAATCATGACAAATTTAGATATGGTTTGATGAACTAGTGTTCAATATTTTTTGATCAGTCATATCTTTAGTAAATTTATCTCACCAGTCATTTGTTGATGCTGTTCAGACGGCGAGTAATGATGACGTCTTATTGATGATAGTGGTCATTATTTTTAGAGTGGAATTAACACGACTCGTTAGCTCAATGGCTAAGAGCGCTGCCGAGCAAATCGGAGTAACGGAGGTTGGAGGTTCAATTCCTTTACGAGTCATTCTTTTTTGTAGATGAATAAATTTTATCGAATAGTTTTATATTTTTGTTTCTTTAAAAAATAGACGACTTGATTTGTCCACATAATCAGTTCCTTTCACAGCGTTCAAATAACAACATTGAGGAAATTGTATAGCATGTTGCATCCAAGGATCATCGTAAATCTCCCAATCTACTATAACACCTCCACATGAGAAACATGCTGCTTTATCATTTACACCATTTCCACAGTAAAAAAAACCAGCGTCAGCCATTTCCATTACCAATCTTCTTCTTCTTGAATCACATGTTGACCAATAGTAACTAAATGAAAATTCACGCATTTTAAATGCATTATACATATCATACCGAGGATTGTATTTATTTTGAGACATGTTCGGTTTACTCACTTCCTAGTTCTCGATACGGTTAATTATAAATGTATAATGACATCGCACAGCCGTTACCGGCAATTTATAATGATTAACATTGGGGATTAGTAGGGATAGGAAACTGTAACCTATTACTAATAATTGTAAAAATTAAACAAGTATTTATTTTAAAAATTTATTATCTATACACCATTTATTTAAACATATTACATTTTTTAAAGCACATATTGTATCATGATAAATACAACTATACACATCATGAGAATGTTCATATATATTGTACAAGCTTAATAAATTAGGACAACCTTCATCTTCTAAATTATTAATATTATTATTATTCGAAATTTTTCTTAACCACAACACTTTTTCTAAACCTTTGGCGTAAACACTTTTATCTCTTAAAATATCTACAATCAAATTCTGATGATTTGAGTAAGGCACAAATCCGTCTTTCCAGTATATCTTTCTATTACGTTCAATCCAACTGACTTGCCGTTTTTCTGATTTCGTCAAATCGTAAAATGGGAATGGTGGCTTAATTAAAAACACGTGAATTTTTTCATTACATAATACAGCAATTTCTTTAATGATAAATTCATTTGTTTCTGTTTTAAAACCTTGAACATCTACAATGGCGGTCATGATAACCTGCGCACAATGTTGCTGAGAGGTTTGTATTCCACAAGTCGATCGTTTATAATCAAACAATATGCAGTTGTCTTATCTGGTATTGCTGTAGAACATTCAATCTCCAACCTCACGTCCACTGGACCTGTTTTTAGGCTATCGTTTTGTCTTGAGCAGTCCAAGATAAAGAGAGGGGCTTTTTCTTTAAACTCCTTTAGGTCAAGCAACGGGTCTACTGAACAGTTGTAATACGACTGACGAAATTTCACAAACATTTCATATAATATACTATATTTGTTCTCAGAAAACTTTAAACCTAAAGGTTCATATGGATAATATTGTGAATTCAAAAAGAGCGTAACGTTTGTTACTTCACAATGATCGAATACTGAACTGTCTCTAGTTTTATTATTTTTTCGATTAGTTTGTAAACAAAAAATTACATATCTGGGTTTTTCTAATTGTGAAGCAGTTTTAACTGACCAAGAATGCTTTGTGGTTTTGGGTAGTAACGGATACTCATATAAATCCCAGTTTCTAAACGCTATCTGAATAGGTTTATCTCTTTCTAAATGTTTTAAAAGTGTCAGTCGTTCTCGGTCTGATACTTTTATGTGTGGCACCCTCCACTGAACTCTTTCTATGTCTATTTGAAAATGAGCAATATCATCAGTAAGGATAACGCTATTTAAATTAGTGTTACTTCTGTTCAATATAAGTTCATGTTTGCAATTTATTACTATTTTATTGTAATCCTCTGCAAACCCTAAAACTTTATTTAATGGTATCACAGCACTAAAATTTCCATCACTTTGAAATCCCTGCAAACCCCAACCCCATAGGGCAGCAACTTTATTTTCTGCTTCATTTAATGAGATGTATGATTTTATTGTTGACGTTATTCCAGAATTTTTTATGCGATCTATTTCAATACCATTTATTTCGTATCTGATGTCTTGAAACAAAGACAAAATAGAGTTATTAGTGAATGTAACAGTTTTCTTGATCGGATTCCCATCTTTACCGAACAGCTTTGCTTTTCCTTCAATATAAATTGAACTGGTCGATGGTAACGCGTATATGTCTTGCTGGTGGATGGGAATTCTGATTTCATCGTTTTCTCTAAAGCTGGTATTGTAGGGATTGTATGAATGGACTTCGTAACTTTCGATGGAAGTATCGAAGTGTGGTGATTCAGTAATCTGTAGTATATTCATACTTTAAACCCAAGAGCTTTAAGGAAATCTTTATTTACTTTAGTCAATTTTGTAACGTTTTTCTGACGTCGTTGCACCTTAGCAATCGTTGAAGAACTAAGATGTTTTTCATTGACTTGGGTGTTTTTATAATGAATAATCATTTTGTTTTTCTTAAATGAAGACGCAGCTGAATATGTTCTTCGCCAAAGTTAATACAGTGACCAAATTGATCTACAATCTTAACAGATATCGAAGAAATTATATTTTTGTTCACTGGAAAATAAATAATATTTTGCGGTATTTCTATGCACCGATGTCCTGGATGAGTATCAGACACAAATTCGTGAATAAAATGAGTTGGTAATCCGTTGCAGTACGATCCGTTCACAAGATCACATTCGATTTTGATCGCAAACAGACTGCTATTAATACTAGAAATATTTGGTCTTGAATTTATTACTGAAAAGTATAGCAAACCACACTCGTATTGATCTGATAAATGCAGTGGTGGATGAAAGTATGAAGTCAACTCCGATTTATTACCCGAGATGGTAACCGTAGTAGACATGCTTCAACACTGAACTTTTTTTTTAGATGCTGCTTATTTTATTCCTTCACTATACCAAAAATTCTTCAAAAAGTTTAAACAAAGATATCCACAATTAAAAGGGTGATCACGCTGAATATTGTCATAATTATAGTGTACTTTGGATCCCAAGTATTTTATAAATTCCTTTGGAGGCTTAAGATTTCCGTAACTATCAAAATACTCAATATAATCGTTGTGTTTGGCATAGGCTACCCAATGAGAACCAGGATTATTAGAGCTATCTAAATTTATAACTCCACATTCTTTTTTAAAAGGGTGTTTAGGGAGTTTATCTCTCATAAAGACACCTCTGAAATAGGGAATATTATTTCCATACTTCAAAATGTCTAAATTAGTCAAGGCTCGTTTGGGTAGCCGATATCTTAGTTTTTTTCTTTTGATACAAATATTCCAAGCCCATCTTTATGTGGTTTAAGATGTAGTCCTTTTCCGATACAGAGAGCTTCCATCTTTTCATTGTGTCTCTTCGATTCAGTCAATAACTTTTTAGCCATTTTGAATTCATTAATGGTTTTAGCAATACCAGCTGCACCACCTGCTAAAGCCCCTACCGCTGATAATCCCGCAAAAATCGGAATCAAAGGCAATACTCCACCAGTTTTTGGTATAGGAATAACACGAGGAAGTTTAATGGAGGAATCATTAGCTAATTCTCTGGCAGCGGCCATAGCTAATTTTATTGCCACTTTCTTACATTTTGGTTTTAATTTTTTAATATGTCTCTTCGTTTTGCTAATAACACTTTTAAATTTGTTTTTTAATCCTTTTCCAGGTTTAATTTTAGGAGAACACTTTTTGCTATCTTGTTTTAGGCCAAAACCAGTTTTAATTTTTGTTGACATAGCGCTGGTTACTAAGCGCGCTGCTAGTTTTTCCCCTACACTCGCATCTGAGGCAAGTGCCCGTTCTTTAGCCATATTTAACAAAACTAAATCTGCCTTGTGGCGGTCTTTTAAGTTTGAAGACTTATGATAGGCAATGTCGTGTTGTTTGCAATATTCATCTAATTTATTAACACCTTTATCTCCACGTGTAAGCCTTTTAATTAATTTAGTGCCAGGCCCACAATAATTGTATCCTGGTAAATGTAATTCAAATGGTAAATGATTTATAATCCAATTGAGAAGACTATTCTCTTCAATACACATCATAACACTGATCCATTTTGGACAGAACACTTAATAAATATTCGATTTATCAATCCAGCTGTTTTCAGAAGAAGGCAAACCTAACCATTTTACAAAAACTCTATCTCCTTTTCTTTTAAGAACTTTTTCAACAAGATATAAATTAGGATTTTTCGTCTTTTGAAGCTCTTGTACGTAAAAGGCACCTAAAATGGGTTGACCTCTAATTGCATCTTCTATTAAATAGGTGATAGGATTTGTATTTTGTATCATTCGAATTTTAAATATTTCTGTAGACCAGTTGGGAGTGTAACCTTTTTCAAATGTTCCTTTGTACTTACTGATACGCACATAATCACCAATTTTATATTTGCTTCTAATATTATGATTTTTCACCAACCTTGAATACCTTTCTAATATATGTTTTTTATTAATGTTATCCACATTAGCGGGAACTTCGTCAATTGTCCGATGATAAGTGTGATTGTATTTGTTAATAACATTATTAAGCGTGCTGTCTATCCAATTGTAGCTGCCTCTTAAACTAAATTCCTTATAGACTTTTGATTTTAATGTTCTGATAAATCGCTCAACTATTGAAGCCTTTTTTGTTGAGAAGGTTGAATAATGATTAATGTGATAAGTTTCCATAAGCTTTTGAAATTGATTATTGTAAAATTCTGTTCCTTTATCCGTTTGAAGATTTTTAGGAACACGCCCCTTATTCAATAATTTCTTAAAAGAGTTACATACATCATCTTTGGTTTTACTTTTTAGAGGAAAAGTCCAAGCATATTTTGAGAATGTGTCAATAATAGCAAGAATAAATCTGTAATTTTTATTTTGCTTTGAAATTGATTGCATATCGATTAAGTCTGCTTGCCACAGGTCATCTATATCTTTCATGATAACACATCTGCGTGGAAAGTTCACCCTCGCATTTTTATGAATTTCGTTAACCACGTCGGTTTTGCTCATGTTCACAATTCAGTGCATTTGTTTTGAATCCGTCTACAATACTGAATTAAAACTTTATGGTGGTGAGTATTTATTCTTTAATTATGTCAGCTTCTTTCAATTCTTCAACGATCGACAATATTTCATTATCATGATTTGTGTTGCCAGCATCTCTGGAAGCAACTAATAGTTTCAATCTCTCAACAAGTTCGTTAGAGTCATCCCAATATACCAAGTCAGTGTTATTTTTGTATTTCTTTAGAGTTGGTAAGCTTCCTCCAGTGTGAAAACTTTCATTTAATGATTCGGAAAATAATGGTTTTATTACGTCACGATATTTTATTCCCTTATCACCTCTTATTTGCCCACCAGGATTAAAATCTCTCTTATGAGCATTTGTATAATGCAGCATGTCTTTGTAGACAAGTCTATCTTTGCTCGATATTAATTTTAAATCAGGTTTTCTTCGAAGTAAAAGTTCCTTCAAGCCAGGGGTAAAATCATAGGATTTGTCACCAACTTTAATTAAAATGACACTGTCGTCATTCAAACTATCGATTTTAGAAAATGAGACTACAGAATTACCCATTAGCAATGTTTTGTTTACACTTCTTATTCCAAACGGTATATTTACACCGTCATAAATAATCATGGATATCACGACCCTCTAGCGAAATTTCTAAATCATCCGGTATTTGTTTTGTGGGAGACTTTTTAAGTACTTGTAGAGACTTCACTTTTGGATCGTAGCAGTCTTCAAACTTTGTAGATGAACTAGTATCCATATCATCCAATTCAATGTCGTCAGAATTTGGGAGTGGTGTATTTTGTGAATGCTTTATTTTTTCTATTGATATATTCGAATCGACTAGTGCGTTAAGGGGTTCCGTGACGGTTTTTAGCATTTTATCAAGTGACAAGTTCATAGAGTGTTCCTGGTTCTTCATTTTTTTTATTTTATTCTTTATGGATTCCACAGACTTCATTAATTCTACTTTAATATTCTTTTCCATGTTGTATTGTGACAAGTGTATTCAGCCAAATAAAATATACTACTAAGTTATATTTATCTGTTATTGGTTTATATAATTACACATTATTTGCTCAAAATTTAAAAAAGCTATCTAAATTCTGTCTGTACCTTCCATTGCTTAAAGACGAGTCTTTGCAAATACTAACAAAATTATATGGCTCTCTCCAAACTGTATTACAAATCTTCTTGAATTGATTCCAGGGCATATCTGAACTAACATGTTCTTCATAAATATGTTTCAAGTTAACATCGTCTTGCTTAAATATTATGAGAAAGTTTGCATTATCACGCAGCAACTGTTTCGGAATTTTAGAGTATGTTTGACTTAATAAAAGCAATCAATATGTTTATGTCTACCCATAGAGAAGTAATTACGAATGTTCATTTGATTTTCACATGCCACATCATCGAAAATAAATACAGAATTAGTTACTGCTTCATCCGGGGCTATGACTTCTTTATTATCATTAAATTCATGAAACTTAACTTGATGCACTCTCTTTATAACTTCTCGTAAGAAGTTGTATTTTGGTTGAAAGTTAGTTTTCGAGTACAGGTACAGATTTTGAAATTTTAGACCATTCTCATGTAACAATAAACTAAGCACGACGTTTGTTTTTCCACAATTCGAGGGACCACATATAATACAACGAATCGTATTTGGTAACAGAATGCTATGCCTAATGTGGTTATCAGAGTCACCAAGATTTATATGATTAACATTAAGTGATGTGTGTTGTTTGATCAACTTCATTTTGACTATTACTATAATAATATCATACTTAGTGTTAAAAGATTTCAGTTCTAGTTCTTCATTGTCAGATCTCAGTAAAAGAAACTTAACAAAAAGCTCAAAATTTACTTTTATACAGTCATACTTATTCAGTATCATAGTTATTAATTTATTAATATTTGGAAGCACAGAATTCAGGATCGCCTCAGGGGTGAGGTACTCGTCATCCTGACTCATATGTCTATCAACATTACTCAGGATCGCCTCAGAAGTGAGGTGCTCGTCATCCTGACTCTTATGTCTATCAACATTACTCAGGATCGCCTCAGAAGTGAGGTGCTCGTCATCCTGACTCTTATGTCTATCAACATTACTCAGGATCGCCTCAGAAGTGAGGTGCTCGTCATCCTGACTCTTATGTCTATCAACATTACTCAGGATCGCCTCAGAAGTGAGGTGCTCGTCATCCTGACTCTTATGTCTATCAACATTACTCAGGATCGCCTCAGAAGTGAGGTGCTCGTCATCCTGAGCTAAGTTCAGACGATAAGTTGCGATTCTATTTTTAAATGCTGTTGCTATAATAAATATATTTTTGAATTCAGTTCTCAATAAACTATTAGTCTTGTGTATATTAGTTCTCATATGATATGCATATTGATTTCGTGGTATTTCAGTTTTACATTGCGTACAAGTCATATTTGTACTACATGATCTTGTGAATGGTGTTCTGTGTTCTCTGGACTGTACAACTGTGAAATAAAAACATACGATTTAAGTGGAATATCCGCATATTTTTTTATTTATTAAATTGACTACACATTTGTTACATGTAATTATTAGGATTACATTATATAGCATCTACAAATTACCACAATACAAGTTACCATAATATAATTAGTCAGGTGCTGCCATGCATCTGTGTTTTCAGATGTTTGGTTTTTCACAGTAACTATTGCTTGGCGCCATCTGTTAATTGGTTGAACGTTTTTAATTTCATCGCACCGGTACACTTTTAAATCTATATAGTGCGAACCGGGCTTATGCTCATACGTCTGGCGAGAATGGCCGAGTTAAATATGAAGTTAATTGAATTGGAGCTTTACCGGGAACAGCGACATCCTCTTTCTAGTCATCTTCACTGTCATCGTAAGCTGTAGCCTTCTTTGATGGTATTGGCTTGAAGTACGGCTTCTTCGGAGCTGGCCGCGACGTACTCGGCGCCGGACTTGCTCTCGATGGCGAATGTGATGCAGTCCGCGCTGCCACCTCCGGCTCCTTCGTTTGAGTTGGCACCTGCTTCTTTTTCTTCGTCTTTTTCACGACTGGACGTTGCACTTCGTCGTCAGACGGGAAGAGAGTCTCTGCGTTCTCTAGCGACCTGAAATAATATAAAATTAATTTATTAATTAGCCGATACACTAGAATAGTGTATACATATCATACATTATAAGAATGAATATTAGAATAATTACATAGAAGATATCATTATGCCTCAATTTCCTGGGTATCGAACCCAATGTCTCATGCTCAATAGTCGAGATTACTAGCACTCGTCTAAGGAGTTCCCTGGTATAAAATAGTTGAACAATAGAATTAATTATTTATTAATATATAAATAATGCTACTTACATTTTAAATAGTGCAGCGAAGTTTTGATGTACGATGATGCCACTAGCTCTGGAAGAGGTGATTTGTGGTTGAACTTCAGCAGCGGGACGCTTAAATAGTGATAAATCTACGTCATATTATCCCAAAAGGGAAGAGGCATATGTATAGAAAATGCTGTGTCAGTTGTCTGCATCCAAATGCAGGTTTGTGATGTGATATTGTAAACAATATTATCCGCTGACGCGTCCGCGGAGACATTGACTTGCCTGTTGGTCTAGTGGTTAGTGGTCCTGACTGCTATGCTGGAGATCATGGGTTTGATTCCCACCCCTTTATATTGTTATACTAATTCATTATTATTTTGATCCGACTGCGTTGAAATGTCGTATAGCCTCACCGATTGGGTCCTTTATAATAGGAGGGCCCAATAATAAAACTGACGAATAGTTGGTGAAATACACATCTGCCTAACTGGGAATTAACGGCGTGATGATATATCGATCAACCTTAATTTATGAACAAATAAAAAACATTACTTACCATTCTATTTACGACAAAATTTAAGATACCTTAGCTTTAAAAATATCATAATAATAACAGGCGAAACGAGACGTAGCAATAGTATGTCGATATTGCTAAGTATATTGTTTTGATTCGTCTCCTTAAAAAGAATTCAGATTACGGTGCAACTTTGATATACACTTAAGATACCATGAGTTTGCTTGCTTATATCATCTGAATAAAATGTATGAAAACGATTACCGTAAACATAAGGGCAGTAGTATTATTTTATCGATATAAACTTACAATAAATAATAAAAATGATAGGTGTCGTAATGTCTTACGTTTCCTATTTCACTATACCATTTTTGGAAAAAAGATATGATATCTGACTTAAAAATGTGTGATTTTGAACTCTATCCATAAAAATAAATTAGGGTATATAAATAGAGAGAAAAAATCATTTTAAATCTATTCCAATTCTACACTTGACTGTTACAACAGGCTTGATCGTGTATTATTGGTAAGTTTTAATATTATTCTTCCGTATTTTATCCAGCATTATTATCAGACGAGACAGTATAATCGATGTTAAATACAAATATGTTTTGAGATAAAATATTGGTTAACAAAATACTAATTTAGACCATTATTTTGCAGATGTTTAACAAAGTATACGGGGCATAGGATTAAATATGTCACACTCACCATCCTACAGTCCTGTTTTAGAAAACATTAACCTACCATGTGATGTAAGTATCTAAGTAATCTTCGATATTAGCAATTGAATTCATTTAATGATGCTTTTTAATAGTATAAAATTATTCCTTGTTTCAGAATTTGATAGATTGCCCCGATCCAGTTCTTAATCCATTTTACTATGCTCAAGACCAAGAAAGCTGGTATGCCGAAGTGGCAGAAAAAGCATGTGAAGAGAGTAGACAGCAAAAAATACAAGAGAAAAAAATAAAGAAGAAGAAAAAATCAAAACCTTTTAAAAACACATCCTTTATCACGCGTAAAGAGCCCGGTCATATACACCGAATTATAAAAATAATTGTACATGATGTGGAAGGCCGTCAGATGAATGAAATAGACAGTGACCCCGATAGTGCAAGCGTGAACATACAATATTTAGTCCGTAGTGATATTGATGACATAATGAGTGAAACCGAGTATTTAGTTGCTAAAATAGTTAAAAAATTAAGTTCAACTTCATGTACATAATTGATGTTTAAAATAGACGTATAGTAGTTTTATTATTATTTGTTTTTTTAAAGGTTAGTATAATATACTGTAAATATTCATTGTAAATAAAAGTATTTAAAATAAAGTACCTTTTATTTCTACGTCATAACATTTAAACTACATCGTTACTACACTGCTTATATAAAGTAGCGCGATGGACAATAGCGAGTGCACTTCATTCTCGTTAGTCGGTCGTATCGAACATACTATACCGTGCTCCCATTTCAGTGTCATTGAATTGTTGAATGAATGTAATGATAAATTATAATGTAGATACATAATTACGAATGTTCAATAAGATAAATGTTTCATATTTATATTGAATATCTAAATTTCTCATGATATCTATTACATTAACATTGTTAAATAATACAGACCACTCAATAGTCAATTCAGAATATTTTGAAAGTACTATTTAAAAGCAATGGTTCATCAAACCATATCTAAATTTGTCATGATTTCTATTATGTAATGGTTGAATAGACTTATTTCAACAAAAAAAACATTTTCATACTTTATAATCTGAATAGATAAAAGATAAACAAACCACTCAATATTCAAGTCAGAATATTTTGAAAGTACTATTTAAAAGCAATGAATGATGGCTGTAATTTATAGTTCGACATCGAAAGCAAAAACAGCTTGTTATAATGAGCAGTTCATACTGAACAGCTTGTTAAAGGTAATGAGCAGTTCATACTGAACAGCTTGTTATAATGAGCTGATCATACTGAACCGCTTCTTATAATCAGCAGTTCATATTGAACTGCTCTGTTTATTTACACACTCGATCAGATGCTGCTGATGAGTATGCGACTACTAAACAGGACTTTAATTTTAAAAAGATATGTTTGAATAGAAAACTATAAAATGTTATTAGTAGACCATTTTATGACTTGACGAAGAAAGAATGGTTACAAGTGGCTTGGATTCAAAAACAGAGGTATAAACTGAGAGAAAATTTTGAATAATTAAGTATATTATGGGGTTACAGAGGAATAATCTGATACTCGAATGGTTCGAACTGTTTAGTCAAAGTCTCATTTCGAATAGTGAAATATAGGAATACTTGAATGGTTAAACTGTGGAATATAGGGTTATTCAGATCACGATTAATGTGATCTGAATACCCTATATTCCTGAATATTGATGAAATGAATAGTGAAATTGGGGTGACCTGGATCTCCTTGATCCAGGTCCCCCAATTTTACCCTACTCTTGTTCCTATTGAAATGTACATTAGAGATCCGATAAGCTGTTGGTAGGGTAAATCAGGTCTCTCATCTTCCTTGGCAGGAATGGTGAGCTTCATACCAGCTTCCATTGGAGTGGAGATTGGAATTGAATCTTTCATTCCAAATTTTTCAACGATTTTTTCGATGTACTTGGTTTGGTCAAGTGTGATGTTATCAACATTTTGAATAACTCGCATGCCTAAGCAGTCTTTCAGAAGACCAAGATCCTTCACGATGAAAAGTTTTTTGAGTGAATTCTTGAAGGTCTCTTTCATACATTCATTATTACAGAGGATGAAAAAATCGTCCACGAATACGGAAACTACAAGTATGTTGTTACCGTCTCGTCTGTAATAAACGCAATGCTCGTTTGCTGCTTGTGTCATCGATAAGCTATTCATGGCTTCGCAGATTTTTATATTCCACTGTCTAGGGGATTGCTTTAGGCCATATAGCGATTTTTTAAGTAAGCAAACTTTTCCTTTTCGGTCAATTTCAAAGCCTGGCGGCTGTTCCATGAAGATTTCCTCTTCTAAATCGCCATTTAAGAAAGCGGTTTCTACATCAAGGTGATCTAACTGGACGTTAAGTTGTACGGAAAACGCAAGAAGCAGTCTAACTGTCGACAGTCGTGCTACAGGAGAAAAAGTCTCTCCGTAATCGATACCATGTACTTGGGTAAAGCCTTTTGCTACTAATCTTGCTTTAAATTTAACAACTTCGGCGTTAGTATTCTTTTTTATTTTATAGACCCATTTATTTTTAATAATCTTTCTGTCTGTGGGTCTCTCTACTAATTGCCATGTCCCGTGTTTCATTAAACAATCGTACACATTTTTCATAGCTTTTTGCCATTCAGAATTGTGAACATCTTCTACGGCTTGTTTGTAGGTTTCCGGTTCATAGTCTGACACCATAAACATCGACGGACTATATCTGTCAGGTGGTCGTCGTTGTCGTTGCGGATATCTGGGTTCATTGATCGTGCTGTCTGTTTCTAGAGAACTTGGTGCTGATTCACTGGATTCGTTATCTGCAGTCAAATACTCCTGTGATGTTTCTGCTTCAGAAACTTCAGGCAGACTTTCAATTCGTTCAGTATCTGTAAATAATTCTGGTGTTACTGGTTTTAAAGTTTCGACAGTCAAGTACTCCTGTGATTTTTCTGCTTCTGAAACTTCAGGCTGGCTTTCAATTCGTTCACTATCTGTAAACGATTCTGGTGTTACTGGTTGTGAATTTTCTATCCTTAATTGGTCGTAAATGAGAGTACTGTCGGCAGTAGTAGTGGTAGGTTCCACTGCTGTAGCAGGGTTTCCCACTTTATCTTCGATGAAGATGACATCACGTGCGACAATGATCGATCTGGGATTATGAGGATCTATAAGGCGATAGCCTTTACTCTCACTTGAGTAACCAACAAAGATACAAGCTTTTGTTTTAGAATCTAACTTAGTGCGCTTCTCTTTAGGAATTAAAGCATGCGCTTCGCAACCAAAAACACGAAGATGTGATAGATTAATCGGTTTTTCATACCATAATTCGTCAGGAATTTTATTGTTCAACGCTTGAGTTGGTGTTACGTTTTTTAAATAGATAGCTGTATTCACAGCTTCACCCCAGTAAGCTTTTGGTAGCTTGGAGTCATGAAGCATTGTTCTTGCTTTTTCAATTACAGTTCTATTAACTCGTTCTGAAGTTCCATTTTGCTCTGCATTATATGGGACTGTTTTCTGATGAACTATTCCATTTTCCTGCAAAAAAGTAGACATCGGTCCGTTTACGAATTCTCCGCCATTGTCTGATCGTAAAGTTTTAATTTTAAGACCAGTTTGGTTTTCAACATGATGTTTGAATTCGACAAACTTCGAAAAAACTTCACTTTTAGACTTTAATAAAAAACCAAAAGTTTTTCGAGTAAAATCGTCCGTAAATGTAAGCAAATATAGGGCACCACCCCATGAATGCGTACTCATTGGTCCGCATAGATCTGTATGGATCAATTCGAGTTTATTTTTTGTCTTACTTTTGGACTTTTTAAACGGCCTTTTTGCAAATTTTCCTTGTACACAAGGAATGCAGGTTTCATTCAACGTGTCATTATAGTTTATGCCTGACGTAGAATACTTTTTTAAAATATTCATCGCTTTGACGTTGATATGTCCAAGACGTCTATGCCATAACACAGCTGGTAGCTTTCTGTCAGCAATCAGCTGAGCTTGATTTTCGGAAATGTCTAGCTTGTACATGCCTTGTTTATTTGAAGCAGTAGCAACTGTTATTCCGGAAACTTTGCATTCTTGTCTGAGAAGGATAGTCGCACCTTTTGGCGAGAATATAACTACAAAACCTTTTTGAACTAGGCTACTGACTGATAATAAGTTAGCAGCTAGTTTGGGGACAAAGAGAACGTTAGATATGGAATGAACACTATTAGATACATTTAATTGAACTGTACCCGTACCTTTACATGCCATTTTTTCATTGTTGGCTGCAATGACATAGCTTGAGCTGTGCACAAAGTCACTGAGCATGCGTATGTCGTTGCACATGTGTGCGGTTGCACCAGAATCTAAGTACCAAGGTGAGATGGATGTGGGAAGCTGAAAAGGAGGTGTAGTGAAAGATAATAAAAGTGTAACATCAGTAATATTAGAAACTAAGTTAGTCACATTCTTCTTGAACTTCCTTTTACGACATTCTGAGACGAGGTGTCCTTTCTTCTTGCAGTATGTGCAAACTGGTGGGCGAAGGCTTGAGTTCTTAGTAGAATTAACGGTCAACGCAGCATCTGGCTCTTTCGATGGGGAATAACGTAGATCTTCTTTTAATAGGATCGCAGCTACAGAGTCCGACGTAAGTTTCGTTCCAGAGTTTTCGATCGCCATGACCATTGGATTAAACTTCTCGGTCAGTCCTGTCAGCATAATCAGTCCTACGAACTCGTCATCTACTGGTTGGTTAACTTCGATGAGCTGTTGCTGTGTTGCTCGTATCTCGCTCACATAAGCTTCCATACTCTTAAATGAGGAGAGCTTGTAGTTAAATAGTCTGCGCAAGAGGTTCAGTCGTCGCAGTAAGCCGCTGTCTGCATATGCAGCTTGTAGCTTCTTCCACATTCCTTCTGCTGTCGTGGCACTCATCACGGTTGGATATACTCGTGGTGTCAACGAGAGGCAAATTTTCGCCATAGCTTTCGCATCTAGACGTTTAAAGGTATCGTCGTCTCCTACCTGTGTTTTATATTCAGCAGGGCTGTTTACGCAGTCCCAGAGGTCGCACACAATGAGAGTATTCTTCATTGCGAAACTCCATGAAGTATAGTTCTTCGCTCCCTCCAGTTTCTCGATATTTGGAACAGCGGCAGTGGTTCCAAAAATCATTGCATTTGGTGCCGACGCCTTCGTGGTCGTCGATGGTGACGAGGAATCTCCGCTCGCTGCCATAGCACTAGCAAGGGCCCATAACCTTCTAATATTTTAGGAATAAAACACACGTTTTTAATGTAAGAGTTTTTTCTATTATATGTCAAAGTCAAGTGGAGTCAGTACTTAGAAAAGATCTGTATTTGGAACACTATACAGCCAGGATGATTCTTTATTGAATTTAAACCAAATAGGTTCAACACCCACTGCCACTTAAGTTTGGCGATTCTTCGGGCTATAATATTTTATTTACAAACATAGTATTGCGCTGGCACACTACGTGATCTCACGACCATAATATCTAATTATTTTAGATCCTGATGCGTGATCGATGCTCCACCGATAACGGAAGCAACACTTGATTGATTGCTGCTAAGCAATCAATCAAGTGTTGCTTGCCACTTGAGAGTATTTGTAACTTAATAGTTATTTTTCGTGATCTGAATTTCCTGTAATTACGTCGACATCTGTATGCGCTGCAAACCAGAAAACGGCAACACTACTAGTCGCTAAAAAAATCAGGCAATTTCTTGCTCTATACTATCAAATTAATAACCATATCCATAACTTAAATTCCTACATATAGTAACAAAGCGTTGAAATCATAATCATTGCGCGAAAGATTTCCAACCATAGAATCATCATGATCAAAGTAAAAGGCAAATACAGAAATCATATTGAGTCATTACAACCAATGAAACCAATATAAGATAGATACATCATTGTTTGTTTTGCAAAATCAATGTGTAATAGACTTCAAATCAGTATAAGTTTTGAAATAATGGTGATTATTGGATCAAAATACTTTAACGAGGTGTCTGACCGAACTGAAATATCATTCGTCCACACACTGATATTTAACAACGATTTAACCTATTATTGGCTAACGGCCGAGATAGTAATTGTCTGGCATTTTCTCGTAATGGCCTACACATTGGATTCGTCTTCTTATGCTCATAAAACACAAGGTCTTAATGTTAGTTCATCTTAAAGGCCGACTTGAGATTTACAACAATGTTTCCCACATGAACTACATTGTAAGAATTAAAATGTGCATCGAATTTATATATTTTTTCGAGGACTTTTAACGTTTATGGGGTATTGGCAATATACTAGAATTGCACGCGGTTTTATCTGCTGATATAATGTACTGGGTAACAGGATGAAAGTTATGTAACATACATAATCAATTGTTATCGGATTATTTAGGTTTAAAATTTTTAAGATATTTTCGTATTGAACTCAAAACGAGAAGTGTGGCAGAAAAAGGGACGCCTATACTCAGGCAGCAGTGGGTGATACCTGGCTGATATGATGATGACTAAAATAATGATCTAGAAACATCTTCTACTTGGTAAAGCAACAATTGTGAATAGATCAAAGCTTGCCGACGAAGCTGAATGAAGTTTCAATACATAATACTTCTAATACTTACCTTGAGACATGCGTTTATTACCGTTTAGTCCACGAGTAATTCCAGTTCTATAATAATTGTAATTGTGTACCAAACCTGTATTGAATGAATGAATATGTAATAGTACTATGACTCAAACAGTGCTAGATATAATATCCTATCTGAATATATTAACTCTAGTAAGATAAAAGCTCATCTTAACATAGCTAGATACGTTTGCTCATTTAAATAAGACTGGTTTGACGAGCTTAACTTTAACACAGCATCGGTCATACATAATAATTATTTATACTATAGTAAAAGTAGCGTTTATTTAATACTACCATCTACAACTCAATAATTATAATAAAATAATAATATGTACCTTCTAAAAGTGTCAAAAGGGGAAAAAATTATAAGGCGTCAACAAATTCGTCCAGATCCCACAGGAATAGTTCCCAGAAGGCTAGCAGCATTGTCATGTTGGATAGCTATACTGATTTTTGATTAATCTAGTTCATAATAGTATAGGTATTTATGGTTACATGTATAATATTTATGGTCACAAGAGACCACATCAGACACACATCAAACATCACAGACCTATAGCAGTAATCTAGCTCTCATACATCAAATACCTACACAAAGCCATGCCTCAGCCACACAAAGCACAACTTGCACACGAAAAAGGAGATCGGGATATATAGGGAGAAATAGTGGTGATATTTTTTAAGTCGACGCAAGATCGAGTATCGGAAAACCAAAAAAGACGAATATAAGTCTGTGTGGTTGCGATATTATTCTAAACGACTCAACAGATTTGTTATGGTTTTCAAGATCATTTGAACATGTTATGTTCTGATTATGTGTGAAATACATCATCATCAGCCTATAATGTTCCCACTGCAGGGACTCAGGCCTCCTCTCTAGGAGAGGGGTGGGCTATAATCTACCACGCGGGCCCAGTGCGGATTGGTAGATGTCACATGTCTTCGAATTTTTTGGTTTTAAGACATGCCGGTTTCCTCACGATGTTTTCCTTCACCGTTTTGAGAGATGAAATAAATTACACAAAGTAATGCGCCTGGCGGGGTTCGAACCCACGACTCACTGTTCGTAAGTCGGGACCGCCACCACTGGGCCACCACTGCTCTGTGAAATACATTCACATCAAACTTCTAAATAATAAATGACAATGTTTTGACAAATCTTATAAGTAATACATGCGAAACAGGGACGGGTCGTTGGTTATCAATAAACAGTTGAAACTTTAGTGTGTATTGCCAATAGTATTGAGGATATATTGTGGTCTGTTTCATCATCGATGCGTGTGCCAGAGCATCTTAAAACGTGTTAAATCACACCTCAAGACTCCACCCATATTATGTAGGTGTTTAAATGTCACAGTCATTCATAAATCTCAGACATAAATAAATTGACTAAATGGACAATAGCGACCGTGGTTTTTTTAACCGACTTCTAAAAAAAGAAGGAGGTTCTCAATTCGAATGTTTTTTTTTTATGTTTTTTCGGGTATAACTCCGTCACTTGCTTTTTTGTTGGAAAGGGTATACTTCCGAAATGGTCCCATAATTTTTTTATCGAAATCGGACAAGCGGTTTTTGAAAAATCAACAAAACTCAAAAAAAAACTACATTGTCCACATTGACCCATGAACATGTGAACCACTAAAAAGTGAAAAATAAAAACTTTTTAACAAAAAATAAAACCTACTTCAAAAAAAAAACACAAAAAAGTGAAAAATAAACTTTAGAAGAAAAATCAGTTTCTGAAGTCGGTGGCAAAAAAATGAAATCAAACAAACAAAAGTCACCGACTTCAGAAACTGATTTTTCTTCTAAAGTTTATTTTTCACTTTTTTGTGTTTTTATTGTTTCTATATGTCAATAATCCTGTTCTTTTTAGAATCTTTGGAATTACCCAAGCTTTTATCTTAACATCTGATGCGCCTTCGCATTACTATGTAATCGGGTAAGCGAAGCCTATTCCGAACTGTGTTAGGGTCAGCTAACAAGCTAATCAGATGAGGCTGAATTGATGATTTTTCACGGCACGGTCTTGATATGTAAAGATTACTCCATTGTTTGATTTTCTGAGAGTTTGCACAAAATACTATACCAAAACTAATTCATTTGCTAAACATTTAAATTAAACCTAAATCGTTTATGCACAGGTTAACCATTTTTATAGCAAAAGATTACAGTCAAGAAAACTAAAAGCTTCCGTACTTATTACATTATATATACACATTACATTATTATATATATATATATTTGAAGAACAACAGTCGATTTGTTGCTATGATGCATTAAACTGGCTAAAGGTTTTTCCTGTATTTCCTTCTGCTCTCTGGGATTGACCCTTTAATTGAATGTACAGATTGAATCCAATATCATTGTTAACCCTAAAACTAAATAAAACGTTTATTGAAACAGTTAGCATAAAATAATTATAAAGGATTACCTGGCTCCTTTGCTAGTTTTAATTATTTTGCACGTGCCAGTTTTACCCTAAAAATGGGATATACGATGTTGTAGTTTGCCGTAAGCAAAAAAAAAAGGGACGTAACATCATCACATTACCATAAGCAAAATAAAGCATGGAAACTTTACCAAAGACCTCATTCGTTACAAGTGTTCACAACATTACAGGTCGGGTCTGCCTTCCTTCGGTAAAACATTTTTCGATTGTTAAACGGATCGAGATGTATTTCAATACCGATAAGATATAAAACTGATTCGTGCCGATTTAAACCAACACGAGCATCGGTTTGTTCAACATTAACATTTCGTGTTTATTGAACAAAGTCGTGTAACTAATGGCATGTCTATTATTTAGTAAAGAGAGATTACCAAAATAGTGAGATAAGTATTTTATGGGTGTTGCGTGTTACCTATTACATTAACATTTCAACTCCATCTCATTATTTGTATATTTTATCACATGGAACAGTAATTGAAGATTGCGTTTTGAATTTGTACACATCGCAAGTAATTAAAATAATGATAGAACGATTGGTGAAATTGTGTGACTTAAATATTTCCATGCGAACCTACACAGATTCTGATGATGTAATTTATTGGAAGTTACCAAAATTGCAGAAATATTGAAGGTTAATTAAGTTTATTAATTACTGCTCCTTTAAATGTCAACACTATCTTCTTTAAAATTAATACCCTATTTACATACAAACTTTGGTGCTTGGTATTTTTATCAATACCTATAAATCTGCATAAATATAGTAAAATTTAATGACCGACTTTTTTCTGAAGGTCAATATGTCGTGGTGTATTAGAGCATCTGACCAAAACTGAGGCTGACCGTAGGAGGTCACACGTTATCGCCATGAAAAATTAAGAACATCGTTTAAATTTAACAATTACCATCATTTCAGTAGTTTAAAACATTGTTATTTTGAATTATTTTCCTGTTTCGCAATAAACGATCCGGAAGGCACAGACATTAATTGATGATATTGTTAGAAAACTATTAGTTTAGTGAATATGCATAATCATGACGGTGGTTTTTCGGAAGAAGGACACGGTAGAAAAAAATTGTAAGTCTTTAGATGACTGCGTTGAGATTATCTTTATCATTTTGGACCTGTCTAGATTATAACTGGACAGGTCGTAAAGTTTGAATAAAAAACCCGCCAAGAGCGTGTCGGGCCACGCTCAGTGTAGCGTTCCGTAGTAATAATTCTTTTTTTGTTTGAAAAAAAGATACGTTCAGGATAATAAAATATGTAAACGAAGTTAAAAAAATGCTTGCATATACGATTATACTACAAACTTAGTCCAGAAATTATTTTGTACAACTTTTTGTCTTTTTTGTACAAAAACTGTTTCCATCCAAGTTCAAAATGATTTCCTAGGAAGTCCTTTATTGGTACCAAATTTCAGCTTTCTAGTGCTAACGGTCACAGAGATTAAGCGAGGACGGACAGACGGACGGACAGACAGACATGGCGAAACTATAAGGGTTCCTAGTTGACTACGGAACCCTAAAAAGAACGCGAAATTGTAGATA
Organism: Diarsia mendica; assembly: GCA_949316265.1. Classification (NCBI taxonomy): domain Eukaryota; kingdom Metazoa; phylum Arthropoda; class Insecta; order Lepidoptera; family Noctuidae; genus Diarsia; species Diarsia mendica. The sequence continues at coordinate 13,012,368 of OX438889.1, forward strand.
CTAATTAACATTCAACCTAGTTAATTGAACATTATGGGCACTTTACATAGCTAAACAGTTGTCGGCTAACGTTACCGAGGGAGACATAGGATCACAGCTCAGATATATGACCGTTTTCTACTGCAAGAAAGCAGCCTCAAATTTCAGCTCCGTAGCTGGGGAAGAGTTCTAAACCTGCGGTTCCACTGAGGCGGAGCTGTGCCGCGATTCACCAAACTGCTTGAAATTCACACTCACTGAAACACCTACCTCTTTACACAGCTCAGCCCCGCTCCGCACCGCTCCACTTCGCCTCAGTGGAGTTTTGCTTTGAGTTTCATTCTGATTCAAAAAGAACAAGTGTTTGGCGAGTTCCTGGTCACACGAGCTAATTAAGGAATCCTCAAGAACTTCATCCCGAACGCTTATGGTCTCAGCAGGATTTCGCCTGGGTAAAATAACAAATTTTGTTTTTATAGTAGGCAATTTTAATGTGAAGCATTATTGTGACGATATTGCATAACATATTTATCATCCCTGGCCTATACTAGTTTGACTAAGATTTCTTGTAAATAAAAAAATGCACCTGCACTCTCCGTAAGAGCAGTAAAAAATCTGTTCAGCTAACACAATATTACGTCATTAGACCAACCTGCTCAATTCGCTGATCTAAATCCCTTTGAACACACGTGGTATCTGATTGGGAATAATCTTTACCAAACTCTACCTACTAGAAAAAAAATTACACATCATTCTAGAATATAAAACTTATTTCCATTCGTGATATTGCTATTCTCTTATTCGTAATATCATGTCAGTGTAGAGCCGTCAGTGTCTTAGTATGTCCAACTGAATATTAAAATGCTCCTAGAAATGCCTTTTTGTATTTTTTACATTTTCATAATTTGAACCACTACAAGTTTCATGTTCACCCAATTTCAGTATTTATTTTATATAAATTTTAATTTGCAAATAAAAGCTTATTTTAGTAATTAATCATAATCAAAAAACAAAACAAATCAATCAATAACACCTAAGAAAAAAAAACAAAAATTGTTGTTCCCTAGACTTTGTTGAGTAGCGTTGTACCTTCACAAATAAATCTCACACGTCCAAGCCGGTAAACCGAACCGTAAGTTCCATATGTTACAATATGAACAAATCACTAATAGCTTGACCTTATCAACCTACCAACTAATACGGCCAATGACCAAACGCACTTCGCACTTTCAGCCATTGTCTACGTTATTACATCCACGAACTTATTATACAACTGTTTTGTATGTCAGCCGGTAGCACAATACAGCGATTAATCATTGGCATGTGTAATATGATCTTGTGAAATACGCACTTGGGAAGATACGAGATGGTATCAGTCTTCGTTTACATCTGAGCATTGTAGGGTTGGATCAATGGAACCCTTTGTCTTAATGTATCAATCTAGTTTGCCTGTCAATTTTCCGGGTTAACGACCACGACGAAAATCATTAATCATGCAATTTAATGCAACTTTAGATCGATTAGAGCTAATAATCAATTGTAAAACGTGTCGGCAAAACTGAGGTAATTTCAGAATTTTAGTAAACCATATCCGTATCCATATGGGAGCAGCGGTGGCCTAGTGGTGTCGTCCCCGACTTACGAACAGTAGGTCGTGGGTTCGAACCCAGGCAGGCGCATTACTTTGTGTAATTTATTTCATCACCGCTGCTCTAAAAACGGTGAAGGAAAACATCGTGAGGAAACCGGCATGTCTTAGAACCAAAAAATTCGAAGACATGTGACATCTGCCAATCCGCACTGGGCCCGCGTGGTAGATTATAGCCCATCTCTCTCCTAGAGAGGAGGCCTGAGTCCCTGTAGTGGGAACATTATAGGCTGATGATGATGATGATATCCATATGTTGCTCTTTTCACTTACATCATCAACATCGTCAAGCTCTAATGTTTCCACTACAGGGACTCAGGCCTTCTCTCTAGGACAGGGATGGGCTATAATCCACCACGCGGGCCCAGTGCGGGTTGGTAACATTATGACTTTTCACTAACATGAGGATTATTTTGAACTGTTTCGTACTAGCACAGATCTGCTTTCCATCAAATCAATCTGAGGGTTGCTTTTACACAAAAATCTTAATATCTTTGATTTTACGACATATTCTTAACTTAAGGAAAAGTAATAGACAAGATTGATTTTATTCAGATATTGAAGCTGATATGACACAGATGTATTTTCAATATAAATAAAACGAATAATATTACAGGATTGTTTGATATTGATGAAGGAAAATATCATAAAAAACTGGACTAATAATTAATACAAAATCGCCAATCAATCTCGAGCAAGAGTGGTAATCAATGCTTACTCATCAGCCTTCTTTGTAAGAGATGAGACCGTCGGGCCTATGGCTGAAGAACTCGGGCGTCGCCCAATCAGCCAGAGGTGGCGTACAGTGGTTCCTGTGCGCCTTCATGGAGGACGTGCGGTCGCTGGTCGCACTTGTGCTATGATGGGGCCCGGGAATGGCGGACTGATAACAGTCGGGGTTGGACACGAATTTACATACTTCCGGGCCCCTGCCACATGGCAGAAGTAGGAACAGTTCCGCCTGCCCTGGGGCAGGATTTCCCTGCTATCCCTGTCAGGACAGGGTATACATTTGGAAATCCTCAAAATCAAATCGATTTGATTGGCAATTGGAAGATCCCAACTATGATTACGTTTGATAGACCTTTTGGCCGTGATCTAAAACATTAAGGTGGTTTTATACCCATAATTCATTCGATAATTTAAAATATTTCCTTCCGCATTTGGTTTCCACGTGTATCGTGGTCGTGACTAAAGTGATGACGAAATCCATAAAAATTCGATTTCAAACAAGTTTTGTTGGGTGTTTTCGTCAAAATTTTCTCAGGAAGTCCGATGTCTGGATGAGAGCCCGGATATAAGATGCTAACAGATGATGATGATAACAGCTCTTGCTCCAAATAACATTATACTTGAACACAACTGGTGAGACGTGGGAGTTGTGACCCTGCGGGATTACAGGCCTTTTTTTATGGGTTGGAAATCATCAAATGACTACTCCCGCTCTGGGGGGAGTAGATGGGAGTGTCAGACTTCTACTTACTAATAAAAACCACCCAAGTTTCTTCTTAGCCCTTTGTCTTTCGGGGCCGCGGTATCACTTTCGAAGAACCCGGCAAGCGTCAGTCGTTGCAATCCCGGGATTAGAGGTCTGGTGTTAATGAATGTACTCTATCCCGATGCCTAACTGACTTGCGCTAAAAATTTGAGATGACTCGTGGCACAAGTCATTTGTTAGTCCCTTCATTATTAAACCAAATAAATGTGGGTAAAGTTTTCAGATACATCTCTGGCTAACCTTTCGGGGATTACAAGGCGTAATGTTATGTTGTTAAATGATTAAAAACGTATTTTTTTCGATGAATCTGTATGTTACTTTGTGTAGCTTATGAAATCTACGCATTAAAAGCCTTTACGATAGTTTGGTTGACTCTAAAACCGTAAGAAAACGATCGTTAATTAAAGAGCCTCTGCCCTTTCAGAATTATTCAACATATCACTTCATCATATTATAAAACAAAGTCTTACACCGCGTCTGTCTGTCTGTTCGCGATAAACTCGAAAAATGCTGCACCGATTTGCATGCTGTTTGCAGCAATGGATAGAGTGGTTCTCGATGAATGGTTTAGTATATAATTTGACTGACATCCACGTGGGTGAAGCCGCGGGCATCAGCTAGTTAATTAATAATAATGTATTAAGTAAAACAGTCGTTACAAGCAGTCAGTGGCCCATCGTCTGACAATCAGTCTGACTAAGGGGTATCGAATTACCCAATAACTGGATTGTGGAGGTCAGACAGGCAGTCGCTCGTTTATAAAATATTCAGCTGCATCCGGTCAAATTAATAGCCGACACCATCAGAATTGGGAAAAAGCATATGAAGATGATGATGAATGATTTTATTTATTTATTGTATGTATTAAAGTAGGTGGGTTTGATTATTTGGACTATACTAAAGTATTTAAAGCGTAATCGTAGTATAAATTCGTAGTAATCTTATGATTAAAAAAAAATCATCATCATTACATCAGCCTATTAATGTTTCCACTGCTAGGACACAGGCCTCCTCCGGGGATATAAGATGTTATACTATAGCTAAATAATAGGTATTATGTATAAAATTGTGTCAAGTTATGTCAGGTATGTGTTGTGTTGTGTGTATAGTATAGGTACCCAAAACACCGACCATAAAACATATATACTTACTGAAGTAAACCACTAATCCACATTATTAAAACAATTTATTTTTAAACGTATCTCTCACACAAAACTATGTCATTGCCGGAGCTTTTATATGTAATTTAAAAAAAACTGAGCTTCGCCCAAAGTTCATCTCATTGTTTCGGCCGCCCATAAATCCATTGCAGGCGAGTGACGTCACTCCATGCACGCTTGCAACTAAAAGGCTATATAAGCACTTTCACTGCGCGAGCGCGTGAGTCGCGGGATGACACCGCGGATACACGCATGCGCACTCTGACCCCAGCTGGCGCGCCTAACGGACATTGCAGATTTGAATTTTGATTTGTATTTTTTTGTGTGAGTGACGTAGTGTCGTGTATTTTCTTGTGTGCAAGGTGAGTTTCTTTTATTAAATTATGTTTTTCGTGTGATACTTATTGTTTTTAGAAAAAATATTTTGTTTGGTGAAAATTTTTAGTTTATTTTTTTAAGGTCTAAACACAGTTAAAAATGATTTGTATGAATATATTTTTTTGGAAAATTAAATTTTGTTAAAAAAAATACAATAACAACTAAGTTAAATAACAACCGTAATACCAATAGATATTAAAAAGCCAAATCTGAAGCTTAAATCCCAAAAAATCCGAAATAAAAAATATACTCGTACGTTCGTTCATCAAAAAGACATCAACGCGTAATCGGCGAATTGACATAAGATTACGATTGAACATTCCCGAGCCGCCCACAAACGTACGCACGTGACCGGAACAAGTGTGGCAGGAAGAATAGTGCTTTCATCGTTACAGTTACTATGACTAGCTTTTATGCAACGCTTAGAAGCTTTATGACAGCTAGAGTACATAAATAAAGACATCATTTATTGATAAACGGAAGAATAAGTTTTTTTTGCTTTTCAATAGTCTCTAGTAACTTAGTTTTGAGTGTTAATTTTCTTAGTTAAACATAAGTTATTACGTGTATCTCGACATTTGGAGCCCTTTATCGCGTGTATGATCGCCGGTGACCCAGGTAACTGGGTTAATCGAACTTATTTACGTGAAGAAAATCGTTACGCATTTTCATTATGATAACTCAAGTAATTGCAACTCAAGTAATTGCCGTTACCAAATGCACTATTATGATTCCAAATTGGCGAAATAAATATTGATATTGTGTACTAATTAGGTTGGTTGGATCTATAATAAAAGTATAGTAGCAGGGATTTTCAGATTAAGATTAACTTAATTTAAAACATCAAAACAGATAAATATATTTTTAGGTTCACTTCAAAGGTCAAATCTTCACTTGACACAAATAAAAATTCCAAGTGGACATTCTATTAAACAGCTAACCTTCAAATACCTTTAAAATATTATACAATTATCCCTTTAAACATCAAAGACGAACTTTATCAACTTTTAACTCGTGCACGTGAATATATGCACCGACTATTGTATGCGGTGCATTCGACCTTTACGTATCGAAGATGTACCATGATGAATACTAAAAGGAATTGGATACAGACTAAAAGACTATTGCGAAGGTACTAGCTGATGCCCGCCGCTTCGCCCGCATGGATACTGCAAAAATAATCCTTGATGCGGATTATATATCATTCTAAAATTTCAGCTCGATCGGTGCAGAACTTTTTGAGTTTTTGAAGCGTACATAAACCAACATAATATTTTTACATATGTAGATTTTAAATACTAAGCCCATTTTACTGCGCAGCCAGTAGGTACTTCATTTTTCCAGTTTATCATTTGAATTAGCTTATCATTTGTAGATCTATGACGAGTGCGAGTAGTCAGAAGCCAAACGTCTGACATCCAGTCTTACCAAGGGGACTCAGTTACTGGGATGTGATAGTCAAATAGGCAGTCCATTCATGTAAAATACTAGTACTTAGCTGCATTCAGTTAGACTGGAAGCCGACCCCAACATAATTTTGGAAACAGGCTAGACAGATGTTAATAATAATGAACAAATCTATAAACACAAGTATTTAATTAAAGTTTTTCACGTGGGATTTAGACGTATCTTTTGACAACTCGTTTATCAAAATCTATTGAGCCATCCAGATCCTACGTGGGAACTAACTGACACACTTTACTTATCTTGCTGCATTAATGGTGTAAAAACTTACACTATCTTTGCATGTTAATTCCCGTAAAAACTGTTGTAATTTACACACGGACTATTAATTCAAATCATAGACAAATGACAACCGATTGAATATTACGCACTTATTTAGTTAATTTTACAAAAACATTATTCTATCACTTTTAAATAAATATTTTTTGCCGTTAAATGAAAAACGTTTATGAAAACGAGTTCAATATTCATGTCGGGTACAAAAACGGAATATTATGCGTAATAAATAATAATAATTATCATCACGTTATTAAGTCATCATTGTGCGATATGTCATTTACCTTACATAACACTATATACGATGTTCTACCCAAAGCAAAAGTAATTATACCTGTGCATTCTATCTAAAATATCTATGTACTATTAATAAAGAAAGTACGAAGGTTAGACCCACTTGTTCGACCTTTGACAAGTGGAAGAGCCTGTTTGTGATGCTCAAACTAGCGACGTTTTCACTTTCAGTTACTAGAATTCAGTCTGATTATTATCGCTATTTATCAGACACTTTTGTGGTCATCTTACCGTTGTATAAGGATTACGCAGACAGTTTCATTTCAAAGAAAAATACAGATTTTGCAACTCAGCATATTGTCATAGTTCGATCTTTTAAGATGCGTTATTGTATGCCAGATTAAATCGAAGCTATTGCTGAAGATCATTAACATAAAATAACCTTGATTTAAATGGATAAAACAAGGAAATTTTCTGCATATTAAAAGTAGGATAAAGACTGCCTAAAAACTAGAATTTTATTTTTAGCCAAGGCTATATTTAAGTTAAGGAATCATGAAACATTTACCACACCCACCTTTTTTTTCGGACATTACTGTAAAGAGGCCAAGATCGCATTATAAATAGTTGGAATGTCTAAATGAGATGACACTAGTGGCCTGAATCGTAGCTTGTTAGCTATTCGTTCAGCGGAGTTTGTTAAGTGGAGATGAGAGATATGCCTCGAGCTACGCAACAATGGGTTGCGTCGGGCGCGGGCCTACCGGCCGCTGTCGTCCGGTAGCGATGAACGTACATCATCCGTTATGATTACATGAGAGTTATTACTTACCTGTTTACGGGTTACGACATTATTTATATCTGTCTGATCGCTTGATAACTATAGGAATAATATAATACTTATGCAGATTTATAAAACTCAGTTGAATTGCCGGTAAAGTGGTTTTGGTCATATAGACAATATTAAAGAAAAAAAATATTGCTATTCACCGCTTATTTCTAAAACAATGAGCTATTCCATACTTATTTTAGATGGATCCATTCATCGATATTCCTTAAAAAAAACTGATCATCTATATAAATAAAAAGAGAAGTCCTGACTGACTGACTGACTCATCAACGCCCAGCCCAAACTCTTGGACCTAGAAAGCTGAAATTTTGCACAGAGGTTCCCTTTATAGTGTAGACAAGGAATAAGGAAGGATTTTTCGAAATTCAACCCCTAAGGGATTTAAATAGGGGATGAAAGTTTGTATGGAAAATCGACATTTTCACGCGGGCGAAGCCGCTGGCAAAAGCTAGTTTGTCAATATAACACCTTTCGTTTAACAGTGACGAATAGCCAGTAAGTCAGTAGTAGGCAAAGTGGCAGTATTACAATAAATCACCGTATTGTGTGGCTTGCAACTATGCGGTACGACGGTGCGGTCGGAGAGTGCCCGCGGCCGTTTGACATAATGATGACATTACAGAGGCTCATTTGTCGCTCAAAGGGTATTTCAACGAGATTTGTTACTCCTCTAATATTGTGACCGATTTGAATTGTTATCATTGTGCCTTAACGGTAGTTTTTAAGAAAAAAAGCTCTCAAAATCAAATCACAAATCGTTCAAAATCTTAAAATGCTTATTTAATAGTCAAATAAACAGTTTACAGCTGATGCTCTATAGTAACCATTTGAAAGAAGTCGGATGCTCAAAATCACTTCCGTTATTTTACCAAAAGTTAAAGTAAACACATTAAGCTCATACAAAAAAGAACATGTGTTATGTATGTGCGACAAGATCGTCAGTCTTCAAACAATCTCTGAACTTTAATCTGAACAGGAAACGTGCCTAAGTTTGCGTGAAACGGTAAACTACACCCGGTAAATAATACCACACCAACAAAGTAATTTACTTAAGACAATTAGCAATTATAAACAGTATTTTTTATTCAATAGAAAAGTGGGTATAATTTAACTATTTTGTACTATACGTAAGTACTTCACTTTCGCTCTTCAGACCACTTACAGTTTTCGCAGTACCCATTGACGCATTGTTAAATTCTTGACATACGAATCTCTCAAATAATGCCAATTTATGCATAATATTTAAAGATGGCTCTCACAGCTTTTCGTGATGTAATAAAATTATGAATAATGCAATCAACGGAAGCTCGTAAATATTTACACAGTCATTTAATATTGACGGGTGTCAATCAAGAAATAAAGTTTTTAATCAAATAATTTACGTAAACATGCTGCCAAAATGGTCGAAAGGCCGTGTAAAAATATTTATGAAAATACTTTACGCTGAACGAAAACGAAAGTCAAAAGACTGAATATTTTCTTGTGATTAGCAAGTATATTTAGGTTATGGTGTTTGTTACCTAAAAATAAATGAATTCTGTAAATAAATAGTGCTCATATTTATAAACATGAAAATTAAAATTATTAAATAAGAAACTCTTTGTTATTTTTTAAGTAGGTGAAATACCGTACAGATAAATGAATCAGTAATTATCTGCAAGATCATCGTGGGTGGAAAATCAGCGAATGACACCCCCCCCCCTCCCCCCCCCCCGCTCTTGGACAGAGCGAAGGGGAGTGTCAGACTTCTACTGACTAAAAACCGATACCTGTGTTCCTTCTTTGCCCTTGCGCCGAGGCCGCGTCATCTAGTACAAAAATCCGCGGCCCCGACGGGGATCCGCGGCCCCGACGGGTTATGAGACTACCCTCAATGTATAATAATAACACGGTTGTATGTTAGCTAGGTACTGTTTGACCGGGTAGTTTCGTTCATTTAGATAAAAGTAAATACTACCTACCCGCAATAAGTCATAAATTTATTTTCACACGGCCCAGACTTGTCTGCAACTGGTACTATTGATGATGACCTCTAGACTCCATTACATAATAAATTTGAGAGGACAGACACAAAAAGATGGTGACTTTATTCTCAGCTCATGGTCCTTGCGACCTACGCTACCTTTTGTTTTTGACCGCAGCTTTTTGTAGCTAATCATTAATTCATTCACCTACATGAATAATTAATCATTTTAAATCAACAATATAAAAAATAACAAATAACCATATAAAAGCACAAAGAGTGAGATAATGGGAGGAGGCTTTTACATTACGTCGTATGACGTTTTTTATGTTTAAAAAATGGCTGTCAATACATGTCGCCTAGGATTTTCTTCTGTAGCCGGCGCCGCGGCGTCAATCAAATATGACTAGGTACTTTATTAGATAAATTAATAAATCTCTCTGAAAAATCCGAGCAACTGAATTTTTAGTGCACAAAGGTCACGTACTTATACTCTGCCACATAAGCAGCTTTCTCATTTAAAATCTAGTGAAGCTTTAAATCTAGTAAAGCTTGAAATAAACAAATAATGAGCAAGACTGAAAAATCTAAGCTTCTACCAAGGTTTTCCTCTTAGTCACTAATACATATGTGGTGACGTTCGGTCCAACTATTTCATTAAAAAATACTATGCAGAATGTTACTTAATTATATTTCATACTAGTATATTTACACTTGACCCAGCAGATGCATAATCTATTGGTCATTTGTGTGTAAATGATGCCAGTTGATACCTACCCACTTTATTAATGTTTGCACAGTTACGATGCACTGCTAGCCTCCGACCAATGGTTATAAATACATCCATTGACATTTAAATTTAATCAAATAAAGCAATTTAAACAGAATCAAGTTTTTTTTCGCAAACAAATAATAAAATAACAGTTGTATCCTCTTTATGACTTTTCAATGTTTTTATGTATGAAACCTGTTAAGCAACTTGTATTTTCATTTAATTTTTAATACTACATGATAAGGGTAATAAATGTAATGTAAATTTAAGCACTTATGAAATACATTTATTCGCAGATAATTTCTGTTTGAAGAAGTTCTGTTATACGAATTCTTTATGTTTGTAAACCTTGATGCGTTAAATAGGCTCACATGGAGCTGTGATAATTCCTATGCCAAATATGTCGATGACCACATGGTTACTGAACTGTATGCTTAATTTGCTAGTGTATTTACGTTCCAAGAGCATGCAATAATATTATAACTTCAAAACAAAACGTATTCTCGTCGCCATTTGCCGACATAACTCTTAAATTAATTACTTCCCATGATATTGAATTCATACAAACTTCATCTCATTAAATGTTAATATTATGCGTCATTTTTGTATTCACTATAACTTCCTATTTGCCGCTGATGGACATAGATCCCTAACGTTTCTTATGAGATAAGAACCCCCAAGGCGGTCTTGCTACAAACTCGTAGTTTTGACACTATGATTACGGTAGAATCATTAATATTGTTTTACTGACGTAAAAATGTAGAGAAGCTGATCGTTTGACATTTATACGAGATTTTTTTTTTCTAAATGTCTGTTATATTTACTATTATTACTGTTTATATCTTTTATTTCGGTTCGTTTCACTTGTAACATGTAACCATATTTATGAAAACATAATAATTACACATATTAAAACGTATTTTTTTTATTACACAACTTTGTTTACGAACTCTGACTTGTCCAAGGAAACCACCGCCACCCACGGCTAAACGAAGGTCTCCATTTATTATGGAATTTATTAATTCCAACTTATTACCACCCAAAATTATGTTTGAGAAATTGACAAATGAATCTCAGCATGTAGCCGTGGTGAATCTTAACTTTGGTAGGTAACATAAAGTTAAGAAATAATCGTGGTTGCAATGGCCCTTCCGGGACACGTTTACAAACAATCAATCCATAAAAATGGCATTGCTTGACCCAATTCAGTCTGTCGTACCATAAATCACATAAAAAGAATGTTCTAAGCGGTTCAGTCAGCGGGTAATGTCAGAGGTCGAGACTTAGCGAAAGCGGAGATGTTACGTGTCGCTTACGCAATGTTATCGCACGCTGACATGCCGCTACATTGATTACAAAGCGATAGGCAGGTTACTGGGTAACGTGCTAATGCTCGTTTACCCCCCCGTGCCAAAGTCAAACAATGACATCGTAATTGCATTTGTTTGGTGAATGGAATGCATGATTGGCGTCAACTACCTAATAAGTCATGAGTATTTATTTCCACAATGGATGCTTGTGATTTAATCAAATTCTTAAGTAAGTAAGATGTTTTGTCTTTTAATCGCGTGACATACTTAGAAATATCCTGCAGTTCGACTAACTATGATTAGTTTAATAGGGAATATTCATGTTTTTCTTTTTGACGTGATAACGTCTTATAATTCGATGGCCGGCTGCACGAACGAAAAAAGATGACGTCATGAGTCGTTACCTCGCTCTGAGGCGTTACCTCGCTCTGAGGCGTTACCTCGCTCTGAGGCGTTCCATAGCAACGGCGTGTTAATTGTTTGTTTATAGCAATGTAAGTGCTGTATTTTCTTATGACGTTGTCACGTTCAAGTATCGCCAGTAAACCGACTTTACAGACAACCGATTTTTTTTGTCTTAAATTAATAGTTTACTATTTTATAACGTAGAAAAAAATATTAATGGGCTTCAAAATACTCTAGATATTTTAAAAAATCAAATTTAAAACTTTTAAAAAATGTAAGCAGTTCAAACGCCGCCATTTCGCGCGCCCTCCGCGTGACGTCACATGACACGTCCAGTGGGTGTTTCACAGAACATTTATATACCTTAGCGGGATACAATATCGTGTCAGATGACGTCACATTTCGTTCGAACAATGGTGGCGCGTTTTGGAAGTTTGAATTTCGCTCCCTTATTTTGCACTTTTTGAATATTATTTTAGGGGTTTAAATAATTAGTAAATAAAAAAAAATCCTTTTCATTATAATATTACGATAATAAGTATTCGAGAAAAAAATATTTTAGGTCATTTCAAATTTTATGCATATTCCCTATTGTGATTTCTATTTTGCAAACAAGTATATGCAATCGTCTTTACCTAGCTTCAAACTTATAACTGAAAACGAAAGGTTATTGATATTTAAAGCCGCTGCAATAACGCACGTCAGCAGTAAACGTTTAAGTATATAATCGTCGCGAGTATGAAGCAACGCCTTCTTCCATTGTAAATTCTGCAAATAACATAATCCAAGTACACTAAAATTTTACTACATTTCCTACGTAACTACACAATGTAGGTAAGTGTGACGGGAGAAGAACGCGCCTTCCGTGAGAACAGCCTGTGAACAACAATGACAAGTAAAATTCGACCGACCCGACCAATTGTAAGTAAATCAGTTGATTCTGAACCTATTTATTAAGTTTACTAAATATGAAACCCACAATTAATCTAATTTAGCATAAAACAGTGTTTAGTTGCTCAAAGGTTAGTAACACATAAGTTAAAATTGCTGCACATTAAAGAAAATCCTCGTTTACAAAACTTACGATGAGCACAGTTTGTATGCACACTTCCGTAATTAGTGTGATCCTTTACTGGTATTATAAATCATACATATTCATCTATGAGTGTGGAGATAATTACGTTGATTGGCAAGTAATTACGTAGAAATGTAAAGCTATTGAGACTTTTATGTCTATGAGGAAGATTCTAATGAATATGACCACAGCTGCAGTAATACATAACGTTAGTTCATCATTTCATAGAAATCTTCGTTGACCTGTATGTTATAATGTCGATTCTAAAAAAAAAAGCTTTTGGAGACTTGTGATGTCGAAAAAAATAAGGTAAATATTAGTGGTATAAAGATACCAATACCGTTTAAATCAAATACATTAGGCATTTTATAAGAGTAGATAAGTACTCTTTTAAATGAGAAGTTAGCTGTTAGAATAATATTTGTACTTGTTCAATTATTATTGAAAATAGGAAGTACCTTATATACACATATGTGGCAAGATTTAGCAATGTAAAATAAAAAACATGATGATGATGATGATGATGATGATCAATGTAAAAATTATACAAGGTTATGCTTATTTATAATTTTTATCTAAACACTCGATTTTGAAGAATAGACCAGGAAACTATATTGATACAGGCATCTATTTAATTTTCGAGGTCAGGATTGGAAAAACCTTAAAAATCACGAAAAAATGTCAAGAAGATTAAAATTAGAAATATGATGATGTATTACACAACAATATGATAATATCAAAATATTGAATAGAGTTAAATCTCTTTTTCTTTGGAGGATCGGTTACACCTTACTGTTTACTCTGATGACCTCTTATGAATAACCCATTCGAATCGTTCGAATCAATAATCATTCATTATTCATTCCCTTTAAAATCATGATGTGACAACTTCTGGGTACATAAGTCATCACGTCATGATTAATGCCTGCCCTATAAAAATAAATATCAACTTGGCCATAAAGTAAAACGAGTATTTATATTGTGTGAATCCACATTTATTTGGAGGCTAACATCCATTCTAAAATGTTAAAAAATATATAAAATGTTAAAATCATAGAGCACCTAATCACCTATTGAAAATATCTAAATTATAGGTCATACAAAGCTGTCAGTTATTAAGAAACGTTATTTTTGCTACAAACAATAATATGGATGAAGTAACGGCTATTATTAAAGAATTAACACTAAGATCCCACGCTTGGGGCTAATTTACCTTGGTTGGACTGTTACAAATGCTTAAAATAGACTGTTGCAACTTATTTTGAAGAATTATGGAAACATGTGAATTATTTTCGGATGTAAACGTCTTTTATGTAGAAGCATAGTTTTTTTTTAATAGGCACTAGCTGTTACCCGCAAATTTGCCATTTAAATCGTCAGGTTTTTGCACGGAACCCTAATCTTTTTATCTAAAATAAAAGCAACCTACTTTCACATGCATTTGATATAAAGCTGTTATTTTTAAACAGATACTTTAATTTTATAGATAAAGTAAGATTTAACTCTACGATTAGTTTAAGTGAACAAAAAATATTAACGATTTCTTACGTTGTTATTGGAATTATGTTTTGTCATATATTCTGTTGTCAACACTATGTAAAAAAGGAAATGAATTCACAATCATCTTGTATTTATTTTATCTAATTCATAGGATCAGGATTCACGTCAATGTCACGGATGAAAACACTTAAATGCAAATAAAATTAATAAAAGTCTGATTTAATCTTATTTTGATCACCATCAATATTCAAATCTAAAACATCAAAGATTTATTAACTATAATTTGTAAAACTTGGATCAAAATCTGCGGCATCTAATCAAATTGATGCGAGATCACGGAATGTATAAATAAATCATTTAAATGAAAATCAGTATCATCAGCACGAACCTTGACAAAAGCATTGACAACGCCTACTTTTAAATGCCCAAAATAACTTAATTGAAGGTATTTAACAAGTAATTAACAAATCAAAGAAGGTTTGTTTTTTTCGCCTTGCTGTAAAATAATTGGATGGAAGCTCCAATCAAATAATTAAGTTTGTAAGGTAAATGGTTAATTATGGGTAGTCGAGATGAGCATGTGGTTTAAAAAATACATATATTAATCCTAAACACTCACGTTATATGTTAAATACTTACAGCTGCAACAAATAACTCCTGAACCGTACTATAAGCACGTCTAAACGGGGCGTTCAAGAGATACTAGCCAATAACAACATTCTATAGCAATTATAAAACTGACAGCTCTGAAACTTTTTCAGATCCTCTTGATCTTATTTAGTTTCATTGGAGAAATGCGCCCAATAATTAAAGTAACGTTGTTATACAAAACTAAGAATATTTATAATATAGCTTGTATAAAGTTTAAGGCTCAATGCGGAACAAAACATCACCATCGCTAATCCTCGGTGGTCTTAATCTAAATTCATATGATTACCCTTCTAATTGTCCATTACCCATTTCTAAAAGAGAAAAATTCAAATGAAGAGAAAGACATTATTCACATAATCCGTCCATAAAGATTTAGAAAGCATAAAGTAATTTAGAAGAAAATAACAAGGTTCTGTATATGATTCGAAAATTGATGTAACTAAATGGTTTTTACGGTTATTTATTTGTCAAAAGCTTGAAATCTACTCCATGAAACAGAAGTTCATGATTATTATCTTCTGTACTTTTTGTTGACTTCATTCAATCAGTTTTTCCAGAACTGAGGGGTTTTCCGGTTCAGGAAATAGAACTATATCCCTGGTCCTGAAAAATTCGCTGTTTGCTTAGCCTATTATACCTATAATTTAAACATCGTTCAGCTCAATCCTAATATTTACTGAATTTAACTGCATGTCAATATAGTAAACAAGATACACAAGGAACATAAAAAAATAATAGGTTTTCCAGAAAGACACAAATAGAATCTTAGTAAATACAAATCGTAATTACTAAAGGTGAAGGTAATACATTGGTTCACAGATGATGTGAGATTAACACTAGCGATTATACTTAATGACGAAGTTTGGACGAACTATCGACAAATTAAAGAAGCCTATAATTTGCTATTAGACCGTTTTAGAATCTGTTACAAAATCGTATATTTCTATTGCGCGAAATTATCCGTAGGGGCCGATATGACTCGTGAGAAGCATTTCGATTCATTTCGCATGCTTTGATGGACCTTGACTTTTTAAATCTATTATAATTTATGCTGGTGCTACTAAACTGTTTACTAATTAATGAGGCATTTTAAAGGTACGTTGTTTGCTTTTAAATGGATCGAATCTTGCTTGCTTCTCAGACTAGACTAGACGTACATTCATGCATGTGTAATTTTTAACCGACGTCCCAAAAAGGAGGAGGTTCTCAATACGAATGGTATTTTTTAATATGTACCATTGTTATTAGCCTAAATTGGCTCTACAAAATCCGACCAACCTGCACTGGGCCCGCGTGGTAGATTATTTATTTATTTATTTTATTTATTTAGTTAACATGGGAGACTTACAGCTAAAACAAACAGATCAAGGACAGTACAATAGTCTGAAAGCCAATTACAGGTCTCCACTTATAAAAAAAATTATAGCCCATTCCCCTTTGGGCCGATAGGGCCACCATTGGAGCGGTACGACGTAAATTACTTCAAAGCCAGCGGTTGGCTTTGATTTTCTTGTGTAAAGCGTATAGGACGGTTAGTACTGAAGCCTTACCGGTACTGGCAGGGGTACTTCCAGTCGATCTTGAAGTACAGCGCCGTGCTTCAATGTACTACTGCGCACGAGAGACCGCGGACACAGACTTTTTAACGCAACGTGACCGTGCTAAAATAGCTAGATTACTTAAACCACAGACTGACGTCTGGGAGGAACTTCTGTCTGAATGGCAATGTAGGTGGGATAATTCCATCAAGGGCCGACATCTTCACCAGTTCTTTCCATCCGTTCGTGAGCGGCTGGCCAGGACATGGCTGGAGGTGGATCACTGTGTCGCCCAATTTCTCACAGGTCATGGTAACTTTAAGAGTAAATTATTTTCCTTCAAGCTTGTTGAGTCGCCTTTTTGTCAATGTTCTACATCTGACTGCGAATTTGAACAAACTGCACATCACATTTTATGGGAGTGTAGTCTTTGGCAGAATGAACGTAATATTATGTTAAATAGTGTACAGGTTACATCCGGAGTTATTTACTATACGGACCTTGTAGAAACTAGAACAAATTTCCGTGCGTTCAAGCAATTTTGTCATACCTATTATTGGAATCAAATATAACAGCTCACAACTTAGGACCCAGTAATATTAATGACAATAATATCCGTGGTGCTAGGCAACTGGGCTTATCTCAGTTGTATACGTCCCTGTGTGCCTATTGGCCTTGTTCTGTTCTGTCTCCTGCTGATATGGAGGGAAGTGGAAACTATGTTTTTTCCTACTCCTCCGCTATTCTTTTCTGATTAATTTCGTTGCGGGATCCAAGACAGTTAAATCATTTCTCTGGGACTTCGTCGAGCTTCATTGTCTCGGCGCTTTTCTTGTGGTCGCCACTGTTGATTCTGGCTAACAGGAGTTACAGTGGTTTGGGAATAGTGTGGCGGGCTTGTCCCAAATAAAAAAAAAAAGCCCATTCCCCCTTATAGAGAGGAAGCCTGTGTCCAGCAGTGGGAACATTTATACGCTGATGATGACGATGATGATGAAATCTGATAAAGTGGTACTACAAAATAATAGCTCTGTATATTAGTAACAATAAAGTTACGTACATACGCACACAATTTAGTAAAAAGTTTCTTCCGTTTGCAATGCATACATACATACATAACGGCTCGTTAACGCGGGCACACACCTCGGCGAGTGTTTGTCCAATGTTATAACATACAACATCTTGTCCACAACGCACTCTTCAAAACTTACGTGTATGTAATAGGAAATACTTGTGCAATAAATAACTGTCGATCTTAGGTGCTCATCTCCTCAAAATTTTCTTATTTTTAATTATTCCCTTAGGCTTGCGATTTGTAACATACTTAGGTACTGTTTTGTGTAATTGACCATATTGTTTTTTATCAACCAAACTATTGTACCTAGCTGTAAGTTTTCCAAAAATAATACAATAAAATACATTCAAAAAGCTGGATGTGTGGATTCTCCTGGCTATGCGTGGAGCTCAAAATTTTAAACCTAAATTGAAAAAATAATAAAATAACGGAGCATAGAGATACCATTTCCGTTTACCTCGTATTAAATGATTTTAGCTTTGTTAATAAGTTTACTGCTTCTTCCCGATGACATGCCATTAAATAACGAATAAATGTTTTTAATACTATATTGATCACTAGATATCGCGTATAAAATTGAGAAGCATATCCAATACTTACTATTCTTGATGATTCGCTTCATTTATCCCGTCTTATAAGCCCGTGATCGTCTTACAATTGTGTTTGGCACGAGATTGGTGTTATTGCACAAAACGTTTCTGACATAGGCCCTTCATGTTCACATCGCAAGCGAAGCAAATGTTGCAGCTTCTGTGAATTTTAAATTATGTCAACACAAACAAAATCATGCGTGTAAATAACATAACATAAGGTACACCTCTGCCTAAGCAGAGGTGTACCTATTGGTATACCCACATTTCGCCAGTTATGACTAAGTCCCACGTAATAGGGGGCGTGCCTATATTGTCATCCCATAATTCAGCCTCCGCAGCTGCTACTGAGAAATTCCTTATGGGAAAAACCCAGTGACACTGCCCGACCTGAGAATTGGACGGGACTGAGACCTCATACACAGTTGTCACACTTGTGACCACTAGACCAAGGGGGCAGTATCAATAAATACTGGATCGAATTTTATGTCTTACAATAAGTATATACGGATTACATCTAACCGCATATTTATTTACGTCTACATACATAAGCATTTATTGCTAGGCAATTTGTTCGGCATAACATCACCGTAGGCTATGTAGATACTTAATCATATCATGCCGATTGATCACACACGTAGCTTCAACTTATAATTCGAATATAAATTATCCTAAGAACAACAGAGATAAAATGTTTTGGAATGTATAATACAAGCTTTAAATGTCTACAAATAATTTAGCAATACGTCATTTGTCTATATTTAGAATGAAAATGTTGATTTATTACTACTTTGGAAGCAAGTCCAATAGCTGCAATGAATACTCTAGGAAGTCTAGGAAGAGTGGAAACCGCATTATAGGATCAAGGTTCAAACAGACAGGTAACCTTAAAAATACGACTGGGAGGGACTATGTGGAAGGTGGAGGACAGGAAAAGACCGAGTTCAATGATAATTTTGTCAAAATAGGTATACGATTGGAATTGAATTAAGAACTGCATATTTTTATAAACATTATATAAGTAACAAGAGATAATGGCAAAGTAGTCCATGCACACAAATCAATCCTCTAGGCCCTAGTGAATACATTTGAGTTCATTTTACGAAAAAACTCTAGAGTCTAGAGTTTCATTGTAACTTTTAATGCTATGCAAAGAGCTTTTTCAGATAGTCTAAAATGGGCAAACAGTATAAGAATAAACACTAGTAAATAGTTATTTTTAAATCGGTTCACAAACAGGACACTATAGCTGCAGCTGCCATACTAGCCGTATGGCAGCTGCAGCTATAGTGTCCTGTTTGACCAGCTGTATTTTTGCATAGGTAACCGTAGCCTGCAGATATGACCGCAAATGACTGTTAGTTAACCTATGTACCTATAGCTGCAAGGTTCAACATTAGGTAGGTATTAGTTAAGCATCTGAGAAAATGATTGGTTAACAAAATTATTGAGTTGGCACAATAATAATTTTCTATCCCTTCAATATTGAAACTAGTGTTAAAATAAAACGACTAGATAACTAATTGAAATAAAAAGTAGTAAAAATGTAAGATTTATCCTAACTTTCAAGGTCAAAAATCTAGCTTGAAAGTAACATCAAATTATTCCACGCGTTAAACAAATTTGCATAGCAATTTATCCATTATTCTCCGGTGCTGGGTCAACGAAAGTACAATTATGTTGGCACTACGCGACGCGACGTGTGGAGCGCGTACGCAGTCAAAACAAACGCCATCTGTCAATGGATTCGTCACACTTGGAAAGCGAAAGTGTTATATTATGTGTGTGGTATTTGCTTGCACGATGTCGTGATTTGGCACATACAGTTTCTTTAGTTCCGTGCAAAAAACGTGCTACATACTGCTTTTTTTTCATAAAGTTCTCAGTTTTTGACCTATTTGAAAACTGTGAAAAACATCTCTTTCATACTTGTCTATTTTTGTTCTGAGATATGAATAGATACTTATGAAATATAAAGTGTTACCTTTGTTGTAACGACATAATTAGTTATCATTTAATTATGAACGTAAGAATTGTGTTCACTTAATTATAATTACAGTGGCTCTCACACAACTTAATCAAGATCTTGTTTGGTACAAAAGTAAAGTTCCTGTTTATGAAATATCCTAGTTCTCGGGTTCTGAGACAAAATCACCAAGATTTCAAAATACGGACAAATTCACTCAAAGTTCTCATCATCATCATCATCATCATCAGCCTATTGCAATCCACTGCTGGATATAGGCCTCTTTAATGTTACGCCACTCAACTCGATTTTCGGCAACTCTCATCCAGTTGTTACCAGCCACTCTGCGAAGATCATCGCTCCACCGAGCCTGCGGGCGTCCCACCTTACGCTTGCCGACTCGCGGTCTCCACTCAAGAACACGTCTACTCCAACGGTCATCGGTTCTGCGACTAATATGACCGGCCCACTGCCACTTCAGCTTACTTATTCTGTGAGCTATGTCGACAACTCTGGTCCTCTGTCGGATCACCTCATTCCGGATGCGATCCCTGAGAGAGACCCCTAGCATAGCTCGCTCCATAGCTCGCTGAGCGACTTTAAATTTAAGTTAAGTAATTTAAGTTCTCATCCTATGCTAAAATGGCAATTTCAAATGTTATTTAATACCTCAATCAGTCTATACTAGAAATAAACGCTACAAAACTTTAATTGTAGCACACGATTCGCACTTGGCCTTATTTATGATGAATTCCGATGTGAAAAAAACTCAAATTTTCACACCCAGATGCCTTTATTAGCCATTTTTATCAGATTGGTACACATTATTTTGTAATGAGCAACAACACTTTTGGGATATTTGAGCATACAAATGCTTTTGTTACAGACATGAGAATCGGAATCATAACAGTTTGCGTTAAATAAAAATGTGTTGGACACAACCAACAATTCGATTTAAAATACAATTTATATGGGACCATCCCGCGGGCTTTCTCTGCCAACTGTAATAAGAATCACGTAAATCGGCTTAGTAATGACGAAGAAATCGGCGAACACATGAAATAAAAATACTGGTGGAATACATAACCTCCTCTTTTTTAAAGAAGTCGGTTTAAAACTCTACCTCAGCAAAATCCATCCACAGTTTAAACGAAGCCAAGGATTCCAAAAACATACTTATCAACCAACAAAATGATTGTGACAAAACAATTATTGATAAGCTACATTCAATTGTTGGAACGACGACAAGCAATACAGTGCGTACAATACTATTATTAGGTGAATTGTCTGCCGCCAATACACCGTGGTTTCTGCTAAAAACAGTTATTCCAAGCATTGCAAATTTCATAGCTCTGCGGCTGTGGCATGCAGTCACAATGCTCATTGTTAATAACAATAAGTTGACGAACATAGGAAACTTACGCAAGTCTACGTGCCTAGACTTCGGGATCGTAAGGATCAACTTTTGATAGCTGATTTTCAACGGTTCACTTACCCAGTTATTTATTTGTTGTACGGTGATTATGAAATTTAGGAGGAACCTTAAGGTTCTTCAGTTTTATGAACCGAAAGATTAAGTTTACTGCCTGCCACTCAATTTAGTACATGACATAAAGATCTCGGGTCTTGACCCTTTTGGCATTATTAGTTTATTTATTTATGTTTTATTCTGATTAAGATAGATAAAATAGATTGTTTTTAACTCCAAATAAACACATTTTCTTGACATCAACACAACGTAGACTCAAAATAACATAATAATAAACTGTCATATCCAAACTAAACAACCATTAAAAAATAGTAGACCGGGATTTCCAGTTAACTTTGGCAAGGGCACTGCCTTGCCCCCAGATGATGTTTTATCTGACTTTACATAACAGGTTCATACCTAGTCACCAGAGTCCTCGTTCACATTAGTATATTATCACACAAATAGATTCCCGTAGGTATCAGGTATCAGCCAATCGAAAACATTAGGCTGTCCGCCTAATGCTAATTAATTACTTACCTTATGTTAAACCTAACTGCCGTCAGGGTGCGACGTCTTATTAACCTTTAAATTAAGTTTTAGGATAACCAGTAATCATTAGTTTCCTGTATATTTTAGATCGATAATATCCTTGTATTAGCATACAGTGTGCTAAGTAAGACATATTGTCAGTAATTTATCTACTCCATTGTCAATGTGGTGCTGTTAAGAAAACGTAAACTGAAACATTATTTTCAACACACTGGCTCGTAAAGTGAGCCTTATCACATCGTTCTTAGGGCCATAAACCGAACTATAACTAACACGTGCATAATAATATTATACACTAGTGCATAATAGAATTATCACCACAAATTTAAGTTAGTACCTTACTGCAAATTATATGCGAGTAAACAGAGCATTTTCAATTTAACCGGGTAATACCGTTTTTTTTTTAATTTTATTGGTTGAGTTGCTATGTTCTTAAAAAAGTTTCGATACAAAAAAGATCGTGTTCAATACTAAAAATAAATTAATGTACCTAGTGCTTGCTCATTTCATGCGACATTGAATTTAAATAGATAATTTCAACTTGTACGTTTTTAATAAATGAAACTTTCACTCAAATAATATAACTTGTAATATTATAAATATAGCTTTTTTATAATAAATAAACCTCATTCTTTTAGTCTATGGTCGACCGTCATTGTTAAAGTATGACCATTTTAAGTTTGAATTTCATGGTGGCGCCACTGGTCAAGAAAAATGCATCGCTACGTCAAACTTAGTACTTTTATTTTAGTTCCGTGTTTTCCCGCCTGCACAGATAAGTTGGTCGAACTGTAGATGCGCACGCATAGGAAAACCGATATTTTTTTCCCGCTATTGTGAAAAAAAATACAGAACTTGCTATAACTGTTGAAGATGACTTTTTTTAGTATTATTTTCTTCACAAGTGTGTTGAAAAACGTCGTATGATACACGTGTGTATTGATGATTACCGTCCTCGGCTATCTTAAGACCCTCACCTGACGGCTCGGGTCGCAATGGCGCCTCGGCGGTAATCACCAACATTACACACTTATACCATAATGTACTATTATAAATATTGTAAAGATAAGAAGTGTTCATGAATTAACGCCCCGCTTTGTAACAAAGCCTGTTCAATTAATTTTAATTGTTTCTTTATGTGCAGTAGAAATATCTAGGTTTCTAGGTACAAGTGAACTCGCAGTATTTGCAAAAAGATTATTCGGAACGAATCTTTAAATCTCTGCAGAACCTTCATAAAATATTTGACTGACATGTTGCCTAATGGAAAAATATAATTTTACAACACGCTCTGTCTGTAAGCTTATAAAATTAACAAATTTATAACTTTATTTCAACAAATTAAGTTATTCGCTCGCTTTAATCGTAAATCTGCATTTTGTAAATCATATTTGCATTCTTCGTTCTTCTATATTATTTTGTTAAACATCATAAAACTCGTTTACGTATGATTTATTGAAATGCAATCCAAAAATTCTAGAATTCATCAACAGTCAATCATTGATAAGTAATAGCGTTTTTGGAAAATCTGTTTTTATTATTATTTATGTTGTTCTATTCACCATAATGAGCATCATTAATCGTAGAAGGAACACGATTGCAAGTGTGAGCATAAGCTCCAAAAGATTATGCAAAATGGTCGTTAAGCTGGTTTAAAAACAAAAAATGGCTTAAAGAGGCGACACTATTAACATAATAGAGTTTAAGCAGATAATTTAAAATAAAAAAAATATAATTAGTATTCTACCTTGAAACTTAGATCAGCTAAAAACCACAAGGCGCACCCAGGTACAAACAAATAATATAGTAGGATGATGTTAAATTATATATTACAAGCGCCTACAATCAAAATAGAAACCTCAGACAGAAGCTTCTCGTAAAACACTTGAATGGACTTATGAATGATACCTTTATTGTGAAAGAGCACTAAACGCGATGGCAAACAGTGCAACATTGTTTAGCTTTGGTAATAACTGCAGTGCATCCCTCTTGAACAATGGTACTAAGTGTACCTATTGAACTGAAGTATTTTGCAAGCTATGGGCAGATAATTCACGTAAACTTTTTACGTAATATGTTGACATACCTACTTACTAAACTATTTGTCGAAGTAGTGATAACTATCTCATCTTACTCTGCCAACATTGTTATAGAAATGCAATAGTTGCATGTCCCAATGTCTGTCTCCATACCTTTTACATTACATTACCGTCTATGTTTACTTTATGTTTAAGTCCGGTCAACTACATCCTTGAAACATCTCAACATTCTTCGTACAAAAAAATAAAGGAGTGTCCTAAGTATTTTAAAAATTACTTCGTCAAAATAATGACAACTTCATCTTACTTACAAACACATACGACCTTTTCGTGCACCTTACTGGCAGCTTTTGTAATATTTAATTGTGATGCCATAATTATAAAATTACTGCATTAACTGTCACGTATATCAAAAGTGTACATAATGATACACGCGTGCGGAGTGATCTCTGTCTACTTTTGTCGTTTTACGCAATGTTTACATAAATTAATTTGTTTAACGCGTCAGCAGTGGGTCATCTTGCAAGAGCACACTAGACACTCTTACAAAATTCATCTGTATTGCTTCTGAGCGATGGCAAATAACACAAGTAAACACTTGATGTTCAAAGCAATCGGCTACCGAGGACGATTGTCAAAGGATTACGCAGAACGTTGACACAAGAAATTAATGAATCTGTCATAGATATGGTTTTGTTTATGTGCTCACTTGAGCTTTTTACGTAAGGTCCGTTGTCCGTTCTATTATATTATGATACTATCTGTGATCACAAATTTTAATTCAACAATAGGTATTCGCCTTTCCACATTATTTATTATACCGGTGACTAATGGGCTTCTTTCGATAAGTGAACAATGTTTATTGTATTATTTAAGTTTTTTTTTTTTTTTTACTAGCCTATCTTGTCCCACTGCTGGGCAAAGGCCTCCCCCATTTCCTTCCATCTTTCCCGATGTTTTGCCTTCTCTGGCCAATCTGTAAGGAATGAGTCCAAATCGTCACGCCAGCGTTTCTTGGGCCTGCCTCGGCGACGACGAGCGTCCTCAGGCACCCACTCTGTGACGATTCTGGCCCATCTGTCTTGACCCATCCTGGTAATGTGACCCGCCCAGTCCCACTTCAACCTCGCAGACTTATCGCCAACATCGGCGATGCCTGTCTTGGAGCGTATTGTGGTGTTACGTATTCGATCGGTGATTTTGATCTTTAAAATGCTACGCTCCATCGCTCTTTGGCAAACCTTGAGTTCGGACTTCTGAGCCTCTGTCAAAGACCAAGTCTGGGCGCCATACGTTAGAATAGGCAGGATACACATGTCGACGAGCTTACGCTTAAGTGAGATTGGAAGGTCGCCCTTCATAAGCGCTTTTATGGACCAGTAACTTCTCCAGGCATTTTCGACGCGACGGTCGATCTCTTTGTCCTGTCTGTTGTTGAAGGAAACTAGCTGGCCCAGGTAGATATATTCGTCGACATAGTGTATTTCCTGCCCATCGACTTTGACCTTACATTTAGTGGCATTGGTCATGACTTTAGTCTTTGACTGATTCATCGTCAGTCCAACCTCAAGGCTTGCGGTGCTCAGGTGTTGGAGCATTTGTTGCAGTTGATCTGCTTCAGAAGCGAAAAGAACGATATCATCTGCAAAACGAAGGTTTGATAGCATTTTATCACCAATCGGAATGCCTTGCGTTGTCCACGTATCAGCAAGAGATTTAAATACCTCCTCGAGGGTGTTGGTGAATAGTTTAGGAGAGAGCGGGTCACCCTGTTTAACTCCTTTGGCAATTTTGAATTTAGAACCTACAGAATCTAATTTAACGTTAGCCGTGCTATTATTATATATATTTTTTTGTAGTTCTATATAAGTGACCTCTACACCTTGACTTCGCAGAGCTGAGAATATGGCGCTGTGTTTTATACTATCAAATGCCTTTGTGTAGTCTACGAAAGCCAGGTATAGAGGTTTATGGTATTCTGAGTATTTTTCTAGTATCTGATTTTTTAAAGTATGAAGGTGGTCTGTAGTAAAAAAACTTGGACGGAACCCGGCCTGTTCCGGTGGTTGGTGAGAATCTAATTTTTCATCTATGCGATTGTGGATGACCTTGATAAATGCTTTATAAATATGTGAGACTAGACTAATGGGCCTGTAGTTATTAATATTGCACTTATCGCCTTTCTTATGAAGAAGAACAATATTAGAGTGACACATTTGGGATGGGAGTTTACCTACCTGTAGGATTGCGTTGAATAAGTTTGTTAAGTGAGGGAGCAGTGTGGCAGATCCTAATTTTAGGGCTTCGGTGGTAACGCCATCTTCACCAGGGCTCTTATCATAGTGCATTGTCTTCAGCACTCTATCTACTTCGTAACCCGTTATGAGAGGGATATCGTCTGGGCAGCTGTATGTATTTTCTGATCCTAATTGATTTGTGTTATCTGAATAAAGTGAGGGGTAGAATTTTGTATTTAAGTTACACTTGATAATATTTGGAAACATAATAGAAACAACTTTCAAATTATTATGACCTTTACAAAAATATGACATTTCTGGATCACAAAAAATTTACCTACCAAGAGGAGACCTGTACCTACAACATAATTTTATAAAAGTCGCTCCAAATAAAGTAAACAAATAAAAAATAATAACCTAACATTATAATATCAAAAATGTAGTCAGTATAAATAAAAGAAACAAAACTACTTGATTAACGTCTTCAGTCTAATCCAAATACATATTTTTCAACTTGTTTTTAAACCTAAGGTCATTTTCTGAACTTTATAAATTAGGTATTTGAACACTACATTAGTATTTCGCGTCTGCAGATATTATTAAAACATGCATATCACATAACGTCTTCCACGTTTTGAATAGTTGTCTGCGTTTAAATGAATATTCATATCCATTTAGAGCTACGACAGATACATAATTTGTGTATTTATGTTCGTCACCACGGCCAGGTCGCGTCAACGTTTGAATAATCACTAAAAATGTCAACCTTTAATTATTTATTTGACCTTTTAGCTGTCCATAAACAGGTCTGCATCCGTAAGCTTTGTCGGTCGAATCGTAAAAAAGAAACCCTGACTTAGAGACGAGTCGATTGGAGTCTTCAAAATATACACAACTGCTAAGTGCACTAAAATACTAAGAGGCCACGGTTAAGCAGTTCCGCAAGAGAAGGTCACTTGACGTGACAGTCCACATCATAATCTATACATTATTTAATCGCATTATTGAATCTTAAACACATAGGTTTTTGTTTAAAAATGTGTATTTTTTACACTTTATGGGCGTTCTAATGGGTACTCCTCTGGCGTGATGTTAATATATGATTTATATATAATTAAAAACGTGAACATTAAAAAAACAGGCCAGATTTTTATTTATTATTAGAATACATGTTTCTACACCCAAATCTCAGGAATCAAACTTGTGGAAATGACTACACGTGATGAGATGTGCGGATTGATACTTATTTCGTGAATTATTCAGATGGATATCTTGCAAAATGTCCAATGTAAAAAGGCATTGCAATGAATTGACACACGCACAAAGTTAATGCAATTAATTTATATTCAATGTTGACAGCTCCAACTCAATAACGAACAATTAATAAAATGCTCATTATAGATTGCTAAGGCACGTCACAATTGATTATGTCCAATCATGAACCTCTTTTCATGATTGATCATATTATTTTGATGAAATCACAATCATCCTAACTAAATATGATTTTAATACACGTGTTGTAAACATTACAAAAAATATTCCAAAGCCTTGACATGTAATGTGTTAAAGGTGATTGTAATAAAAACATCAACCTGTGGCTAATTTATTGAAGCTGCGAAATATCGCACGATATTGATTGACATTAATGAAGACGAGTTCCGAAAGGTTTTTCGCATAATACGAGGTTACGACTTTCCGGCTATCTTAGTTTTGTTCATTCAACTTCAACATAATTATCAAATATACCTTCGGTTTGTCCATCGGATGCTATAACACTGAATATTGTAATGGACAACCTAGAATTTACATAATTATTATGTAAATGTGAATTTTAATGGTGTTTTAATACTACGCCACACCCACTGACATTGTAATGTCACGTTTTAAAACTTGAGGTTAAAAATATTCATTCATTGTCCGTTTCAACAGTAAACTGAACTTCCATATTGGACGAATTACATTTAGTTGACTCAATCTTTACTGACTTCTTGAGCTGCTAGCTGTGACTAAATGCTTTTAGTCTGGCTGTCATTTACTAAATTTAGTTCACCGTTTCACTTGCGTAGAGGTTGGAAAACCACATCATTGAGACTTCCGGTGCGATCCAGTGCTTTTATCCAAATTCGTTTAGATTCAAACATCCACTTTCAAAAGCTCTCAAAGTCAATGGCAGACTTTCATACTATACCTACAAAATAAGTAAGGATAGTGAAACCATATAAATAAATTGCATCAAGCATCAGGGATGAAAGTCAATGTGTAATCACAAGGAAATGACACACGAATTGATCAGACGCATCCAATCATCCATCGGTAAAAGCAGTCCCGGAGATGAGCGCGCGCAGCTCTGAAACGGTCGATCACGACAGAGAAAGTGTGCTGGGAAGTAGGCACGATGTCCTATTGTCTGTTGGTTACATATTATTGCGAAGTATTTATTGGTTTTTGTATTGAACTCTTCTCTAGTGGTTGTTTTATATTGAAAATGAAATGTTCGTTATCGTATTGTCTAATACTTTTTTTAAATAGAGGTCACCGGTCGAACCTTTCTATTGATTTTATGAGTATCTTCCAGTCTCCCGATTTATGATATTATCTACCTGGGAACCTAGTATCTAATTATTTTGGGTCATAGGAGTCCAACGAAACAGCTTGAAGAGACAAACGGAGGAATCCGGTGACATTATCCTCTGGTTTAAAAAGGCACCGATTGTGTACGCCAATCGGTGCCTTTTTTACAGTACAGTACCTACCAAGCTACTACATTAGACTATCAGTTATTCTCGTGACATTATCCATATAGAAACGGTAACACATAAATAATGTAGGTAACTCATATACACTAGTTACATTAATCGAGTTCACACATCGTCTAATTCTAGTGTATTCCCACAAGCTGTCGACTCATTTTCGCTGCAATATTCATTTGCATGCAGAAAATTTATGAGGAGTTACTTTTGTGAGAAATGTCTATGTGTGGAAATCGATTGATGCTTTGTGAAATATGTGTTTATGATTACTTATTATTAAAATTGCGTCAAATTGCGCACACATATCCGGAGTCCGAATAGTGTACTGAAGTATAAGTATGTCAGTGACCGGTATCTCGGCCGATATCAAGCATCAAGCATCATTTAAATTTTTTCAAGGATGGGAAATGTTGAAATGTCGGAGCAAAAGTGATTGTCATATTCTAACTGGCTATAATTTTTAAAAATATTTTTTTTTTTTTTTTTTATTATTGATCAATAGGTTCGCGTTTGACCACTATCTCACCTGATGGAAAGTGATGATGCGGTCGACGATGGAGCACGCTTACCTAGAAGTAACCTATTCACTCTTGACTTAAAGACCCCTAGGTTATAGCTATCAGGAAATACAGACTCTGGCAGGGAATTCCACTCCTTAGCTGTACGCACAATGAAAGTATTCCCAAACCGTTTAGTTTTCTTAAATATTAATTTTATATTTATTTTATTATAATATTTTTTTATAATTTTTTAAAATTTATTTTTATTCGTTATAAATTATTTTTATAATATTTAAGTATTTAAAAATTTATTTATTATATGGATGGGTGTTATTTTTTTTAATTATAATTAAAAAAATAACACCCATCCATGTTCCTTCTTGCTTTCCAGGGTCGCGGCGACTCTTTCCAGGCATCTTTTGCCTTGGTGTTAATTACCTATACTACTATTTTAATCAATATTGATATATCCTAAAAGGTTAATGCATGTATTGCCGAGCCATATTATATGAAACACCATAAAATGTGGGTTACCTGGGTTCAAACATAATTATTATCTAATAAGGATTCATAAATTTGCATATTGAATTAGAACCGGAATATTTTCTCTCATCTATTAATATTTCTACCCATAATTAAAACAATTGCACAAAAACTTCACAACAACTCGGATAGAGTTTCGAATATTATTAAACTTTTAATTTTCGTAATAAAAAGTTGAAGGAAAGACGAATACAGTATCGATTTAAGTTCTAGTTGGTAATAAAACTTTACAGGATTTCGGTCCAGTACACAATGATTTAAAGGCGCTCTTATGACATACAGACACTAAGATTTCTGACCTTTTCAGTGCGTAAAGACCTTTTTAGTGCGTAAAGACCTTTTCAGTGTTCAGCAGTAAAAAAATATTAGGGACTTAGTATTAAGACTTCATTAATTACCTAAGTCGTAACTTAGTGGTACTTAAGTTAGGTACCTAATTATTACTAAGATCATCGTCTTGAACATTTCCTAATAATTTTATGTTTGTGTTTGTGTTTTATGAAAATGACAATCAGAATCAAAATATTTTATTTTTCATAGGTCTACATGGGCACTTTTAAAACTTCAACACAAGGGTGTTCAGTAAAAGTTACTTCTCCTCAAATAGGATAGATTAAAGCCAACAGCGGTAGCTGTTTCAGCAAGCACTATCAAGTCTAAAAAACCTGCTGAAATACATTAGTTGTTGACTTACGTGAACTACAGAAAATAATATAGAAAGAAAGAAAGAAGAAAGAAAATGCATTTATTTGGCACATGCCGCAAGTACACACAATGTAAAACAAAAAAAAATATAAAGAAAAAAAGAACTTAAAACTAAACAAATCGTGACACTGTGTGCCTCACGGCTGCGCCAAAAAGGCCCAGTTCAGCAAAATGCCGGGCAACTAGTGCCCGACGCTGGTTTTCAACTGAAACCTAAATTAGAGTGGTCACGGATGTAAAACAGTTTTACATGCTGAGTTAATGTGGGTGGTGAGTATGTATAATATCATACCTTATTGTATCAAAATTCGGACTACTTAGGACTGTACTAAACTGTTTTATTAAGACTTTCTAGAGCAATGGATTCCTGAACTCTCAATATGAATAAAAATACTTACCAATAAAACGGAAAGGTATAATTTTTATTTGCGAAGAATTTTAAAAATGCCATAGGCTATACAAGTGTGTTATGTAAATAATATGAACTAGGTGTATATGAGTATGACTATCGTTTTCATATGTTACGCAATGGTATTACAAAATAACCGTCGGATGGCATACCTACTATTATGATCTAAGTTGAATAACATAATATACCTGCCAATGTGATAATTAAAAGCTAAGTGGCTTGCCTTTACTATTCAGGAAGTGTTACTTTATAACCTAGCCACAATATTACTTACCAAGTGTTTTTGTAAGAAAAAGCAAAAATTATTTTATAACTGTTTATACTTAGGTCATAATCATCTCCCTAGCCTTTTTTGAACTTTGTTGGGATCGATTTTCAGTTTAAAAGGTTGCAGTATTTTTGCTGGAGCGACTGCCTATTGACCTCCACAACCCAGCCGATACTGGGTAATATATGATAAGTTTGGTTTGATTGGTAGTCAGAATTTCGGGCATCTACCTGTATTGACTGTTTATACTCGTACTTAAGTATCTATCAATAATAGCATTGTGCCAATACATCCGACGGATACTATTCTTAAGGATACATAACCAGTCAGCAAAGGAAGTCACTAGATTCGACATCGTCACGTCTTTGTACTTCTTCTAAATAATTTTTCACTTACTATATTCAATTATTTAATTAAATAAAGCATTCTAGCCACACATTACTGGTCCAATACTTTGTGCTTTGGTAGTTCAGCAAAAACCTTATCGTGAATAAAAATAAATAGGGTGAGGAATGATTTGCAATTGTACATGCCCATACAAAGTTATCATAAGTATGAATGAAGATGACATAACGATTGATAGATTGAGATTGACAATAGGGAATATCTTTTGTACTTGCTTTTATTATTGACTCAATAGGACCATCTTTCCATGTAAGAAATCAGCTTTCCAACTTGACATTTCGATCAAATACGCAATGACCCACGTCTGATCGTCTTCTTGATAAATGGTCATTGATCAAGTATGACATCATCCATTGTTTAATTTCATTAATGCGTAACTTGATAATGTTAAATGTTAAGACTAGTAAGAAAATGAGAAATGCATTTAATCAATACGTTTTCTTTACTCTACTATTATTTTTGACATTCCAATTTGACCTAAAGCTAAAACGCTACCTGTCGGGGCTGCGGGATTGTCCGAAAGAGATACTGCGTCCTCGGACACAAAGGGCTAAGAAGGAACATTGGTTGTTTTTAGTCAGTAGAAGTCAGACACTCCCTACCGCTCTGCCCAGAGCGGGACGAGTCATTTGATGATTATCCACCCTTAAAAAAAAAGTCGTTAGAATATTATTGGTTAATTTACTTTACTTACAAGTTAGGTATGGGACTGTGAAAGCATGTCAAGTTAAATAATAAACCTGCAAATATCAATGACCTCTTAATTACATTAATTTACCATAATGACGAGATAAATTCATGTTTAACTTGTTCTCCACCTACCTTTACAACAGGTGGTTATTTATCTCAATCGATGGACAAAGGGGTTTGGCTAAAGTTGGCGTCGTTTTGAAGTTGCGCGGCCAGTAATTAAACTTGGATATTTTGAAAGAACAGATTAAAGCGATCCAAAAATATTATGGATGCATTTCTCTAAATCTAATCGGAACGGAGATATTTGGTTTTGAATTGCTCATTAAAATCGAAGAAGTTATTACAGTCTATTGCACTGTTTAAGGTTCCAGTCGTATTTTTTTCAGAATTCAGACCACACGGTAGGCGCAGTGGCTCAAGCAGTTGACTGCTGCGCTACGTGTCGCGGGTTCGATTCCCACACAGGGCAAATATTTGTATGACTTGCAGATAGTTGTTTTGGGTCTGGGTATTTGTGTGTTTGAGTTTAAATGTTTGTGAATGCACCCACGATACAGCAGACTGAAGTTCCTAGTGCTGGCCAACGATGAAAAAATAATCAAAATAAATTAAATACGTACGTAGATTGCATGGCTCGATGTCTGTTATCTATGGGCTGATGCATTATAAAGACTTGGCATTGTGATCGTTTGTGTATTGTGACAGACCCAGCATACCTCTTTAGACTCTTATATGTTTAAGATTTGGATGTATAACATCATGGATGTAATTAACAGTGCATTTTGCATTTGTAGCCAGCGAAGTCTGAATCGTGTCGGCGGGACTCGTATTACACATTCATCTAGACGGACATTTACGTGTACATTCTCGTAGAAACTGCTACACAAGGGCTGGATGCAATATTGCTCCTGTATTATTTATTCCTTTTCCCAACTATGTTGGGGTCGGCTTCCAGTCTAACCGGAGGCAGCTGAATATCAGTATTTTACATGGAGCGACTGCCTATCTGACCTCCACGTCCCAGTTAATACTGGGTAATACGATACCCTTTGGTAAGACTGGTTGTCAGACAGAGTCAGGTCACTGATAACCAGTAACGACTGCAAAAGATCTATATATGGCAGCCGGGACCAACAGCTTAACGTGCTTTCCAAGGCACGGAGAAAACTCGGTATATAATCCACACCCACCCATCCACAGACCCACCTAGGCAAGCGTGGCCTAACCTAAAGATCGACCCAAGTAGCAGTTATTATTAAGCCAGCTCTAATATCAACCTTCTAAACACATAACTAAGATTTCTTTACGCAGAACAGTAATTGAAGAAGACATTTTTATAATATTCAAACTCAAATATCTCAGTTTAGAAATGACTTAGGACAAAAATAATTTAACATGTATGTGTATTTGACACAGCACAACAAAATAACATGAAAATTAAAAGAGGCCGCTCAAAAAAAAAATGACGCCACTAGCCCATACAAAGTTAGCCAAACCCCTTTAAGCCGTTTGTCCCTGGTGGCTGCCATTTGTAGATCTTTGACTGTCGTTACAGGTAGTGGCCCAAAAATCTGAAAACCAGTGTTATCAAAGAGTATCGTATTACCCAGCACTAGCTGGGTTGTGGAGGTCAGATAAGCAGTCGCTCCATGTTAAATACTGGTATTCAGCTGCATCCAGTCAGACTGGAACTCGATGCCAACATACTTGAGAAAAAAAAGCAAAATTAAAAATTAAAAAAAAAAAAACCCAAGAATAATATGTCCGTCGGGGGCTGCCATTAAATGAACTAGTTTTGCAATGTTCAGCTCCCGACGGACATTCTTGGGTTTTTTTAAGGCGGGTGTTTTATATTATTTTATCCTTTTTTAAATTAATTTTTAACAGTCGTGGGTTTTTTCAAAATTTTTAATTTTGATTTTTATTTTAAACTTTTTACTTTTATTTTTTTATCTAAGAACATGCACCAATCAAACGTAAACCCATAACTGAAAACTGAATCAAAATCGGACTTGTAGTTTTGGTGAAAAATGGCAACTTTGATTTGCACAAAAAAAAATTGCTGCAGCGCCCCCTGGTGAGTTGTCACTGTAACACCTATCTAAGAACATGCACCAATCAAACCCTAACCCATAACTGAAAACTGCATCAAAATCGGACAAGTAGTTTTGGAGAAAAATGGCAACATGTATTTGCACAAACACACAAACAAACAACCTCTCACCCCAAACGCATATACCGTCTCCGTTCCGTCGTGGGTAAAAAGGCTAGGTGATGAGATCATGATTGACAAGATTTCTTAGTATAACACAACATTACTTA
The DNA here is from genome assembly GCA_949316265.1 of Diarsia mendica. Lineage (NCBI taxonomy): Eukaryota > Metazoa > Arthropoda > Insecta > Lepidoptera > Noctuidae > Diarsia > Diarsia mendica. The sequence continues at coordinate 13,047,591 of OX438889.1, forward strand.
GCAATGAAACTAAAGTGGCTATTGATATAACTTTGCAACAAAAACCACACGTAATTGTATTTAATTCATCGGATCATCAGCCTTTATTATTTTTAACCGACTTCAAAAAAAGGAGGAGGTTATCAATTCCACTGTTTTTTTTTTATGTTTGTTAGCTCATAACTTGCGACTGAGTGAACTGATTTTCATGATTCTTTTTTCATTTGAAAGCTGGTGCTTCCCGTGTGGTCCCATTGTCACCATTTCAATATCTGATTATGGGATCTTGTAGAAATCGGGGGAACTCTTCAATAAATAACGGCAGATTAACCGCGATTGTTACTATAGCATATCTAAGCATTGTTTACGCCATCATACAACATAATATCACGCGTGTACTCACTACAAAGGTTATAAAAACTATTTGGTGAAGATCTGATGAAGAACTTCGGAGATAGGCAACGGAACTCCTCAATTAATGATAGCAAATGAACTGGGATTGCTTAAATCTCATGACTGTCTATTGTTTACACCAGTTCATAACATAACATCACGCCGGTACGTTGTGAAGGGGTAAGCACATGTGAACCACTAAAAAGTGAAAAATAAAAACTTTTTACAAAAAATAAAACCGACTTCGACAAAAACAAAACACAAAAAAGTGAAAAATAAAAAATCAGCTTCAGAAGTCGGTGGCAAAAACATAAAATCAAACAAACAAAAGTCACCGACTTCAGAAGCTGATTTTTTATTTTTCACTTTTTTGAGTTTTGTTTTTTTTAATCGACTGATCAATAATAATAAACGTATCTAAGCCTAATCGTGCATAACAACGACCTCAATTACTAAAACATAGGCATTATTGTCCGGAACTATGTTAAAATTACACCGGAACAATATTACGACATAGATTTAAATCCATGTTAATGAAATCGTGAACCGACTTTAATAACGTAAATGGATGGTAGCCATCTGCATTGCATTCGTGATTCATCCCGAGTTCTCAAGACCCGACCTCCGGTCTAACAGATATGGCATTTACGATTTTTTATTGTCGAACCACTGATCAGGCAATATGCTTGAATAACCTAACATTTGGCTGGTAATGTGGCTGATGTTGTAACACTTTGTAGATGTTTAAGTGATGAGTGTGGGAATTGCGCTGAAGATGAATATTACTGAGATGACACGATTAAATAAACCAATGAATATTATGCGAATTCTTGAGCTGTGTTATGTAGACACCTATTAACTTTAAATAGTATGTTTTGTTTTAAAATCTATCCCAATCTAATAAAAAATTACGACCATGATTATTCTAATCTTTTAGAAAACCGGGTAATGTTCTGTCATTAGTTTCCTGAATAAATTATTGTGTCCATTAATTTCAAAATAGATATTTACGACTGGGTTTTACGACCTCTGCGAAAACATAAAAAGCTGTCAAATTCTTAATTAATCAGGATAATATTGACTTAGCGACTATATTAGGGGAGTATTAATAGAAATGATTCAAGCTGTTTGACAAAGATAAAAGAAATCAGTAATTGGAAACAAAAAAATACTGTGTGTGAAGATTTGCCTTTTTTTGTTTCTATAGGTTTATCATATAAGTCAATGTCAAGGTTACATATTATGTTCAAGTCATTCATACATACAGATGAAAGTAAAAATCGGTTTTCCAAAAAAAAGTGGTCAACCAAGTTTATTTATCAGAGTAAAATTACTCTTTGTTTTTTGTCATTTGCCTCGGACCTGTCAGCTTTAAAATCTGAATTCAAATAAAATTAACAATTCGTAATGATAATATATTATTAGTGAAAGGTCAAGGGTAATGAAGCAGTTGCCGACAATAACAATATTATCTCACATTATTATTTTTCAATTAACAATAATGGTAGTTCACATTGTCTAGTGTCATTCATTAGGATTAATTGTTTTATTGAACGTGAGTGTCAAAAGCATAAGTTTCAAGGAAGAGAACGAATCAAACATAGTGAGAACATTTGAATAAATTATCCACTGGTAGTATTGGTTTATGTGACGGTTAAATAGTTCTAACCTTCATGAAGTTTCAATTTATTGGGAATTGTTGACAAAAAAGGTTAAGCAAAACTACTATTTTACTATAAACATTAAATATTTACCTATCAAATAAACCTTCCATAGGTCCCTTGAAACATAACATTCCTTTAATATTTCACATCAAAGTGAGGCGGGCTTTGAGTAGATTATCTCAACCTATCCATAAAGCGCATGAACTAAGAACTCTGTAAAACAAAGTGCACAATTCAGGAAGACAGATTATGAGTAATCATTTAATTTGTCAGCCATATTTGGATTAATTCAATTTGTCAGTAGGTTTAATACATATTTATAGGTAGTTTCAGCATCAACTGATGACAAATCGATATCAATAGTTCCGTAGATAGAATCAGTCAGTGAGAAACTTCTGTGACATATTACGGAAACAGAATACGATCGCAATACAGTCAGGGAAAAGGGTTTTTTGACTTGATAATATGGAGCTCCAAAAGCTGGAACAAATAAATGAAATAGCTATTGTAGTAACTTTACATGAAAAGACCACCCGTACCGTGTTATTTGTTAATGTATTCATCGAACGACTTCATTAGTTTTTTAAGTAACGTGAGTACTTTGTCAATAGGGAACTTAACGTATGGAATAAGTCAAAAAGTTTGACTATTTCAGTCATACCTTACAAAGATTTCAATTGAGTTAGAATAGTATTCATTAAAATAACTTTGTCTGCATCTCTGAAAATGAATGGATGAAAATGTCCTCCAAATGCTAACCGCAGATAATTTAAGGCACTTAAATATTGTTTAATGGTCATCTTGTGACACGATTAGGTAATATTTTGACCTTTTTCATTGCGGTTTACTAATGACAATTATAAACCAATTGTGATTGTGTTTTCATTTATAAACTAAAGTTTTTTTTTATCTGAAACGTGTTCAGACATACATATTGTTGCGAGGATTGAAAACCTGCTTCAAATCGATAAGCGATTACACACTTTTCTGATGAGTTCGATCGGTTGACATTGGTCACAAAAATGGTAGGTGCATTTATAGTTACTAATGCGGCCACTTGACACCAAACATTGACACAAAACTATACCGTGATACTGTCCATATAGAGTCAAATAATTACGATATGCTAACCGCATCCGTTTGACCATATTTCGTAATTTAGATTTGCGTTTTTACTTTTTAGCGAGTCTGTGAGAAACCAGTGGCACCTTCCATTGTCCAAGGCTTTATGAAATGACACCCACTACATTGCCCAACTGGCTCCGCCATTGTTTTAACTTTACACGGCAATAAATAGACACGCCCTTGAATATATCTAAAAACGTTGTAATTAAAATCGAGCGATATTTTGGTATAAACATCAATACTGTGGGAATTTTTGTTATCCGTGTTGGGCATCAAACGCTACACGTTTATCTTCAACCTGCTATGGATGGTGCAAACCTGCCATATATGTAGGCACTTTAATACATATACAAAATTTAACCTTTACTTGATCGACGACCAAGTTCGTAAAGCTTTATTGCTCAGCCGGGTTACGATGCATCATCTTTATTTACAAAGGGTAACGATGTAGGTAATTAGATTGCTTCATGGTTTCACGGTATGGACATTAAGTTACACGCCCATAATAATTTTATGCTAGATTTGCAGGATGGTTATAAGAAGTTACCAATTCAATTACACCTAATGTGAAAACGATTTGATCATAAAATGAATAACTTAAGCAACGGTAGAGGATTAAGAAACCCAATTATGTATAAAAGGCATCTATGCAAATAAAGTCAATCATCATTTCCAAAAGACGTCTACTGCTGGACATAGGCCTCATACATTTACATAACATTTTTTCTTTCTTTCTTTCATAGGAATAAAGTCAATAAAGAACCACAAACTACTAAATTGGAAATAAATTCTACAGCACGTGACTGTAAAGGCAATGATTTCGTTAATAGTATCAGTCAATATGAGATAGCTAAAAATACATCAAAAGATAAAACTAATGAACGTAATCGTGAGAACGGTACCCTACTTGAGCAAGCCGCATCGTTTGTGAGCATCGTAGAGAATATCAGCGTAAACTTACATGTTGCGACAAAAGGTCTTCAATATTATAAAGCGATACAAATGCATTGAGAATGTCAAATAAATCCAGTTAAAGATAAAAGCACAGATCATGCAAGCCACACCAGTTCTTTGCGATCTCATTAGCATAATTGGTAAAAGATAAACTGAATAACCCTAAGATGTCCTAAGCAATGTCCATAAATCCAGATGTAATGATTTGATTGAACACGAAATGCAACCCTCCACAATGTTTTCAGTCAGTATGTTCAGATATCTCTCCAATAGGGGATCGGACTGGGTCAAAATAATATGATTCTGTTTAGTCCGTAAGTTAGATTATCGAAAAATATTGAATACGTGTTTTTTGTTTTATCAAATCAATAAAAAATGACGAAGATAAAACGCGTCAAAGATCTTGGAGTGGGGCTTGAAACGTCACTTGTGTCGTCAAAATGTACTATCATATGACGTCACACGAGTTTGCGAAGCACTGTATCGTCTTCATTTTAAGTTTACGTGAAAAAAGAAAAAATACGTGTCCAATAATTTTTGGAAATCTATCTGACGGACTAATTAGTTTTTTTTTTGTCCGATCCCCTATTGATTCATAATGTTATCTTGTATTAATGTAAGTACTCAATGAGAAACATGAGTACATTCACACAGGTGAACGGATGCGTGGATTTATTGGATGCTCTTTACCATCGACCGTTCGGTTCTGTACCCGCGCCGTCATGTCTGACCTGACATGCCGCTGTAAAGGTTACACAGACCATTCTAAACCAATGACGAAGCATGGCTGGAAATTATTTAAAACTTCAATATAGCTTATCAAATATTTTAATTGCAATTTGTTCTATGTTATACGTTATATATATTACCTTCTGTTTACGGATTCCACGTTTGTTCCAATTATACTCGTCCTTTAAAAAGTAAACCATAATAAAACTATGTATGTAATCTTATAGTTTATTGCATCGATTAATTGCAATTCAAAAGGCGTGTGTAAATTATATATTGAAATAGAAAACCGCAACGAATCAATTGACCCAATACCGGGGTCGATAAGTGGGCAAAGTTTCATGCGTTCTCATCGAATTGCACCAATTTTACACTTTTAGATTTCTAATGCATAAAAAACTATAAAATGCATTATTATAATATGCTAATTTAAAGTAGGCGTAATTGTATGATGACTATTGATGACTTAGGCACGGTTATGCGTTCTGTTACTCGTGGAGTCATAAAATATTCCACATTAAACATTGCTTCAACGATTGAGTTTGTCTTTCAATGACATGTTATTAGGAACATCGTGATGTTCAATATAACTACCGACGTGACTCGGATGTCCCTTCTATAACCTTTATTTGTTTTGATTACTATATCTATTGATTTGATTGAAAATAATAACGCATCTCTTTGTTTAATCAAAACTGTTGGAATCATCTATTAATAATTATTTGTTTGTTGTTTCAGGTAATTCACCAGTTTCATCACTGCATTCCCAGACAGATTATTTTGTATATTAACGTAAGAAGTTGTAAAGGCTTACCTTAATTGGAATACAATTAAGTCGTTTTATGTTCGGTGTTTAAATAGTCATTCCACTTTAAATATTTGCTTAATACTCATCAACATTAAGTTAAAAATAATCTGTGTGATATTATGAACATGCAATTTTATTGCTTAAATCGTAATAAGTACCTACTGGTCAGAAGTTCACGAACTGAGTACCTACTATGTGTCAATTTATATTGCAATGATTTGTAATTTTCGTTCAATGAATAGAAGTGTTTTTGAGTTACGATGATGATGGCGAGGAGCTTGTGGCTAAGCAAACAGCCGCTCGGGTCGGTCTTTACGTTAAGCCGTGCTTACCGAGATTGGTCCTTGCCTCGAAAAGCTCGTTAGGTCGTTGGTCGTGGCTGTTATTTGGAGAATGATGACAGTCACTACAGGTAGTCTGCCATTACCAAGAGGTATCCGGATTACCCAGCACTAACTGGGTTGTGGAGGTCAGATAGGCAGTCGCTCAATACTGGTATTCAGCAGCTGAATACCAGTATTGAGTTTAGCAGTATCCAGCTAAACTGGTAGCCAAACCCAAAAAAAAAATTGAGGTTAGGCTAGTAAGATGAATTTACATTAGGCACGATGATGGATGCCATAAAAATATATGATGGTGTGTCCAGAATTAAAAAAATAGCAGTATTTTTTAATGTATCTTGATTGTAAACGAGACGATGCCACTGAAAATAATTGATAAATTCTCGTTAACTGCTTCCCAATATAAATTACCCACAAGCTAAGTGATTTCCCCTGTTAAGCACGAAATTATAAGATTCTCCATCAGAGCCCGCAAAGTGTTGTAATATTGGCACCGACACAAAATTGCCGACCACGAATTAAGGTTCGGAGTTATAAGGTGTAATTAAGGGGTAGGTACACTGAAGATTCATTGCTTGACCGCCTTGAAATATTGAGTAACAGCGTTATGAAATTATATTATTAAGGAAAACTGTCCCACGATTCTCTTAAATATTTTAAATGGACAAAGTTCATGAGGTTTGCCTTGAAAACGATTGATATAGGACTGTATGACGTATATTGTGATTATTTTACCATAGCTGGAGTTGAAAAGTCTTATATTATTTTTGTTTTGAATTTATTTTTCTCAATTAACTTGGAATAATTTACGTAAGGTTCCCTTCGGCCTACTTTCCCGATATTAGATTTTTATCCGACTGCGGCGAAGCCCAAAAGGAGTGTTATTTAGATAGACTCATAACTACTCGGAACATACCAAGGGCTTGTTTCTTATATGAAAACTACTCCAGTGGAAACTCATTTACCCTATTTACCGGTAACGCAAGATAAAAGCGTTTACGTAACGTCCAATACGCAAATGTACTTATGTAACTTTTACTTGCCTCTCGTACTTAGGTACAGTCATTTACATTCTTTTTAGTAGTTTAGAACAGTCACACAGTCGGCGGAGCGCTAACATTTAAAACCAAAGTTTATTTGAGAAAGATTTTGAAAGGACTGAAGGTTCCGCCAAAGTTCCATCGTTCCATCGTTAACATCAGATATAAAGAGTTGTAACCTCTTTACCGGTTGTAATGAGGTTACAACTGGTCTGGGTCTACTGGTCAATCTTGGTAATTAGAAATGAAGCATTCTGCATATCAAATTCAAAGCAAAAATTATTACGTGGAAACAACATTTTTTTTTGTTTTGGGGAAAAATTACGGTCTACGGTGGGAATCAAATGTAACACACTCAAAACACAGTGCTGATAGATGCATTGAATTGTTCAATGGCCATGAAAGTATTTAAAGTAATATTATTTATTCAGTTTTGTTCAAAAAGTTATGGAAAACTTGGAATTTTGACCTCCAGTGTCTCCGTAACTATAAGATTCCCAGGTATGGTCCAGAACAAAAAAAGATCGCAATGACGGTGACTTGACTACAAGTACCTTTCGGCTTCGCGATGTCTTTATACACCCATTATAGGAAAAGAAGACCTAATAGAATTAACTGCTTAATTAGGGAAACACTGGTTGCACATACATACACTCTAAAAAAAAATTGATTGCTCCTAACAAGATTGTGATTATTGCAATCAAGCATCTTGATTCCATACGAGCCTAACAAGACGTTAGATAAATCAAATAAGGGGATTTTTATTGCTCTTACTATCTGCTTCTTAACTAAAACAATTAGAACCTTAGTCAAAGTCAACATGAAAATGACCAATATGACAAATTCAACTTAATAGATTCATCTATAATCATGGTCAATTTAAATATGAAAATGACTACTATAACTAATTAGCATTAATAAATTCAACTAAGAACTTGGTCATTACTACAAATTCATCTTCGTAGATTCGACTAAGAACTAGGTAATTACAACAAATTCATCTTCGTAGATTCGACTAAGAACTTGGTCATTATAACAAATTCATCTTCGTAGATTCGACTAAGAACTAGGTCATTACAACAAATTCATCTTCGTAGATTCGACTAAGAACTTGGTCATTACAACAAATTCATCTTCGTAGATTTGACCAAGATCTTGCTCGTCTTCCATTTTTTACCCGACTACGGCGAAGCCAAAAGGAAGGGTAATGATTTTGGCAGTCTATGTATGTATGTATGTATGTAAGTTGTATGTATGTATGTATTATGTATGTATGTTCCACCGTAGCGCCTAAACTACTGAATAGATTTTATTAAATAAGGTGTCAATAGATTCGTAAGAATAGCCCGGGTGACATAGGCTATATAAATTTTATAAATTATTTTTATGACGGAATTTAAATGTCAAAAACTTAAATAAAAAAATATTAAATTGAGATAATCATAGCAAGTTTGGTATCAAATGAAAGGTCTTGGCGAGCACATTACAAATATGTATTATATTATAGTTTAAGTACACACAAAAATAAAATTCAAATAAAAAAATTAAGTTCAAAAATCTAAAACCCGACTAGTTACATAAAACAAAATCGCGGTCTTAAAAGTAGAAAACAAGAAAATAATTCTTGTCTGATATTCTTCGTAGTCGCATGCCACCTTGCTAATGGCAATTAGCAGCTGACTTCTGTAAATGAGAACGCCATGAAGGAGCATCAGGTATCAGTGGCTGTGGCAGTGGTTGATTTGATTGCTTTTACTATTTAATTCTGGATTGATTCAACTAACGTATTTGTTTATTTTAACTAAATAAAAATGATCAAGTCATACAAAGAAGTGAATAGTGACGCAATCAACAATTATACTTGTTAGAATTAATAAACACACCTACATTGTTCGTTCAATCACAACTGAACTTGCTGTTTTAATTAATCAGCTATCGTTGAGTTGCTTATTATCATGGTTGTTTTATTCAATTTAACGTCAACTAAGAGAAAATCGCTCTTAGTTGGCTTCAATTTTTTAGAGTGTACGTAGGGACCCAGTAGTACTTATTTCTAACAGCAGATATCATCGCATCCCGTATAAAGACATTTACGTTAACCGGCGTCACAGATTCCCATCTCAAAGAGTTAAGAGGAACCTATTAGTCCACGATGGGGTCATGTCAAGCCCCACTTCCTAGTCTTATGCAGCCCATTGATACTAATGAACGCAAACCTATTCTGAATCACAATATTCCCACGTACAATTTAGAATAAAATTTAATTACTATTGTAGAACTTTGTCAGTAATTAATAATGTAATTGTTAAACCGTGAACATGATAATTTACGCAACTGTGCGTCGGACCAACAAAAGCGAGAACAACGATTCGTAAACAATAACAAATTGTTGGAAACATTGTGACTGACCATTCGTTACGGATTCTTCACGTGTGCGGAATACGGACTTCGTAATATTTGAAAAGTTTTGTTGGCTTTGAGTTATGAGCGGACACTACCTTAATATTTACTAATTGTTGGTAATTTAGAACTGTTGTCTCGTGAGAGAGAGATGAGTAATAGTTATGCTAATAATATTCACTTCTTTCAGACTTCTAACTAGATAAATGTCTAATTTAACTTCGACTACCATTTGATCATCACTTTCGCTATTACCTTTCCTTGCAATGACTACTCCATATTATCCTCGTACATTCCTCTTTATCTGATTGAAATTTCAAGAAGCATGAAATAAAACGACACCATTACCATTAGATACAGGAATGTCAAATATCAGGCCCTTCACAAGTGGCTGACATTCAAGCTCCTAACCACCTCGTGACGATAGAAATATATTCATCTGCATGAGACATCTTTGGATCCTTTACAAAATACTATAATGAAGAATGCTCAGACTAAAAATTGGTATGCGAAGGTGAAGACTAGTATCTACCTGTATATCAACAGAGTTTAATCTGGGTAAGGATTGCGTGTTTCATTGTAAGCACGTAACAGCACCATTATAGCACGTTTCGAACTTCACTTGTATGGGATGTGTCGATAACAATCAAATAAGCCCACGGCCCTTGTTTAACAGATATACGAATGCTGTGTCGCGATTCTGGGCGGATCACCGATATATTGCGATGCACATCAACCAGTCGAACCGGTCTAGGGCAGAGGGTTTACGATACGATGAAGTCACGGCGGCCGTGACACACTAAACATTGAAATAATTCGATGACACCGCCATTGAACATCAATAAAAATCTAATTTTATTGACCGATGACACGTGTAAATAGAACATCATAATATGTTTATGCTCTCCGAATACGGTAAACAATGGTAGACTGCACATAGTCCAAGCTAACGTTGAATCGGGTGCGCCAAAGTTCACCTAAAATTTCAACTCCGATAATTGGAAATCCGAAAATGTTCTTCCTAACATTTTTCATCCTAACAATCGCAATTCCTAACTACTCTGTCTCTAATGTTTTAATTCCGAAGCATTCAACTTCATAATGTCAGTAGCAATAAACATCTATTACACTATTATTTATAAACATCTATTTTCCTATATTTTCTCAACATAACCATCTTTTACACTATTATTCAAAGTCATATCTTTTTTGTTTATATTACTTTTTATTCATAATAATCAGTATTATATAAGGTCCCATTAGGGGCTGACTCCACGAGCGATAGAATCGCGGCGATAATATCGTCGTGCTACGTATTTCTATACACTCTCTTAGGGGATGTCTCCACGAGCGAGAGAATCGCGGCGGTTAGGTTAGGTTAGAACTGTGCGCGAGCCGAGCGAGCGAAGCGAGCGGTGCCGCGTCAGCGGCCGGCGAGCGCTACCTCGAAATTGGTCGCGAAATTTTTCCAAGTATTTTTTTCATAGTGCCCCCAAGACGACACTCTGACCTGAATTTCATTCATTTATTTCATTTCAAGACAAAAATCAGTGAAACGACCTTTAATCATTCTAAACAGTTGTATGAGTGAAAATATTATGGTAATTATGTTTAGGAATAAAGCGTTATGATAAAAAACAGTAGGAGTTTAAATATATTTACAATAATATTATTATGAATTACAATTTTCGGAAACATGAACATCGTCGGTAGCACTACAAATAGTATGAATGAGAACTTTAGGATGTAAATTTTTAGGAAGAGTGATCATTCGGATTACAAATCGTTAGGAAGAACAATTTCGGGTAAAGAACTTTAGGTGAGCCAATATGGACCCCGTTGAATCATATAGAAATAGCTCAGGCTGCGAGGAGTGTTCTAATAATTACAGCAAAAACGTGGATAACGATGATACACGTGGATACTTAAATGCGTTGACCTGATGAACTTTACCGAATATATGCGTAAATTAGATGTAATTTATGTAAAGGCTTGTTAAACAACTTTGACCTTGGTACATTTGTGGATCATTAATTAAATTACGTAAATGATCATTAAATCAGTGTCCGTGTTTATACTTCTGGTGGTCGCTAATTACTTACTTCTCCAAATACTTTGAGCTCGTTAAACAACGACTTAAATAACTCTTAAACTTTTTGTAATACGGTAAATTAAGCTTTCCTCATTCAAGTCAAAGGTCAAATACACGAAATATTTTATTTATTCAAAGTATTTCATTTCTTACAAATTATCGCTAAGCATCTGCTTGACCTTACGGCCTAATGCAAGCAAATTAATAATGTGTTTTGACATCATCTTACATGAGTACATTTTAATGACATAAGGCACAATTGCACTTGTAAAAAATCAACTTTAAAGTTTAATACGTTCTCATACATTACCTATATTATATCTTACTATAAGAGCAAGTAATTAATTCACACTACTAATGAGTTATTGTAAATCAAAAGATAGGTTACTAAAGAATTGATCGTCGTGTAATCGATCACCCTTGCGGGAACAATACAAATTAGTGTTTCTTCAACGCGAACACACAAAAACTTGGGAAACACTAGGAGCTACTATTGTTAAGGTTGAACAAGCCAGTCATTCTTCCATACAAACTTACGAAAATGATTACTCCTCTGTTTGACGGTGTAGGTTCAAAATTAAAAATTGTATCAACTGGTCTTATCATTATCTAGGTCTGTATGGAAGCAGAATTGGAAAAAAAATATTGATTTGGAAGTTATGAACGTCAAAACTTTCATATTTTAGCACTAATTTAACTCATCTTTGGGCGTAAATAAGTAACGTATATAGTATGAAAAAGAAAAAAGTGAAACCATACGGACATAGATTAGTTATTAAAAAATTTAAATAATTTGATTTTGAACAGATACATTCAATAGATTTTTCATGAAACTAAATATACCAAAGGTCTGCATAGAAACAATCGCGCGCCCGTTTTAGTTGTGTCTCTTTCGCTCTATGCATTTCGCTCGTGATGTCGGGTGAAATAGCATGCATTTTAGCCCCGCCCACCAACTAGTTCGTGCCGTTGGCTTGTTTAGCCTTAAGGCCGATTAGTATTAATTACTGAGATAAAACCAATAGGTATTTTGTATACGCAACCAAGTCACAGATACAAATGTGAAGAATCTTGTTTGGTGAAATATTCAGAAAACAACACCTGGTTACTTAAATTACATTGACAAATCAAATGCCATCGAATTTCAAATTGCATCATTGTCACATAGAAACCGAATCGATATTGTCCAATATCTTGGAGTGCCTTGAAAAGAAATTAACGAGCTTGTAATATTACGTTATGACATTTTCTACACTTCTCATGATAGTGTGAAACCATCTTAGCAGAATACTGTCGCTGTCATCAAAAATAAACGTACCTTTTGCATTCATACTCTTTATTGTATATCGTTTTAACTAACTGATAGCTTTTACTACCTAATGGTTGAAAAGCTTTGGATGCAATTTGGTTTTTATTTATTCAGACACATCATGACTTGGGCAGTTCTACCTCAAATAGGAGGTTTGGGCTACCATGACGAAGGTCTTATTGGAAGAAGAACTACTTGACCCGATCCCAGGATAAACCGCCCTGGCACCAGAAAATTAGAAGAGGCGACCACTCCTACAGTTAGGAAAAGAAGCCACTATGACCTGGGTTACAACATAGAATACATTTTATCCCGATACTCGACGTTTCCGTGAGATTCTGGTCTCTACACGTACGAAACCACGAGCAAAAGCTAGTCTAATTAACACGATGGTCATCATAATCTAATCAATGAAAAGTTAAAAAAAAACCTGAATAAACTTCAAGAGAAGAGTGTCGAAACGGTCCTGGAACGTTTAATTGAAGACCCTATGACGAAATAACACGCGGAAACACTTCAGGCGCGGTTCACGAGACTGACCTCACGAATCCAAGATGCAACCTTACAATTAAAGCCTCTTCGTGAGCTGACACTTAAACCATTAACAATATTATTATAATAGACCTTATGAATGCAAAGAACTCCGATTTAATAATAGGAAGCCTTTGATTGATTGAGGCGTTAAAAATATTGTCACTGAATATTAATCGGTTTTTAATTTGATTGCTGATTAAATACCTATGTGTTGAGGTTTCATTATGAATTTGTTATGGCAGGTCTATTTTAATTTTTTTTAACTATTAATCATGGCGTTTTTGTTAAGAAGTCTCGTAAATTGGATTATTATGAATATTAAAAAGCTATATTTATTTAATTAGTGTTTTCGCAATCTTTGTTGCTTTATGTAATCTCGGAGGAAAATCACGAACTTCTTCGTGGAATTTGATTAACTTTCTTGAACTGTAATTGTATATTAGCACTCTTGGTAATTTACATAAAATGAATCCTGCTGAAAGTCTAAGTTTCGGTACATTACAATAAATGTCATTATTCTCTTAATTACGATCACTATTTCGTTAGCCAAATGTAAAATAAATACATTCATGTCCCATAATTATTTTAATTATGTTTTCAGAATTAGACACTCTTATTAGTAAGTCATGATGAAACATTCGCTGTTATACTATTTGAAAGGATGTATTTTTGTAAGAGCCTAATTGATGTAACTGGTAATAATTGACCTATGAAGAAAAACTTGTGAAATAATCATTACCAAAGTTCGTTTCAATTTAACACAAACAGTTTAGCAATATTTCAGTATAAAAAGTTCTAAGCAAGACTTCACTAAGTTTATCATTTCATCAAGCTAGTATTTAGTCAATATTTAGTAATACAATATCTGAGCGCTGCTTGAATAAAACATTTCACTTCTTCACGAAAATAATGTATTTCGAAGCTATTTAAAATCCCATTACTTCTGTATATATGATAGAGATTGTCTTATTGAGAAACTCCACGCATTTAGTATAAATTGTAATTGATTATAGTTTTCGTAACATCTGTTTCGTATCTACATCATAATTTGAAGAGCTTATTTTTGTGTATATTTAATATGATTTAACGGCAAATAAAATTCAAGGCAAAAACTTACGTACGCTACGTGTAGAAATTGATACAGTACATTTAAAAAAAAATTTTTTTTGTCTGGATTGATAGAACGTTATACTTACATGGAAAAACTAACACCCTGTCTTCCAATTAAAAACGATTGATCGAAGAAAATGTTATTTTTCACCACTTACCTAAGATTCATCCGATCAAAACTTATTTAGTCGCATAAACGAAACGATAGTATTGATTTATGTCTTCTAAATCATGTTCTCTTTTATTTTCCTGTGTTAAAATATGTGTTTTCTTTAATTTCAGGGCCCCATGAAGCGGCTGTCATGCGCATAGCGGCACTGATTGCACTCGTGCAGGTATGACATAATCAGCCTATAATATTCCCACTACTGGGACTCAGGACTCTCTCTATGAGAGGAAACGGACTATAATTAATCCATCACGCGGATGGCAATAGAATCGCCCCCTTTTACATGAGACTTATGGGCCTACTACACGCACGCACTTCCCCACAGTTTACGTTCACACTTCACAGTACATCGCGCGTATGGTTGGTAAAACTGTATTACCATTACAAACCACACGCGCGATGTACTGTGTGCACCGTGTAATCCCGCAGGCAAAACTGTGGGAGAGCGTGCGTGTAGTAGGCCTATTAAACATAATTGGCAGCATGTGGTTGTGGGTGTACTGATGGGTAACCTCTGCCCAATCGTCTCGGGGTTACATGCGTGATATTATGTTATACATAATCAATTACTTTTTGGTATTCTGTCACTAGAGACACGACACGTCAAAATTACAAACAAATAATTAGGTGTGAAATGAATAGTTTATTACAAACTATTGCTTCTATCAGAAACTATTGCTTCGCTGACCCAACAATAACCAGACCTTAAGGTCAATAGCTCACACATTCTCACATCTAAATAATTTCGTAACAATTTCCCTGCAGCTTCCAAAAAAACGCAACGGCAAAATGAAGTAATATACAAATACAATTTATTATGTTTTGATAGAGATCCCGAACTTTCAATGTATTTAGTATGCGACTTCGTAAGCATTGTTTCTTCATTTTATTGGAAGTATGTTTTGATGAAATAGGTGCTTATGATGATTTCGACAACTTTAAGCTTATTTCGTGATAATCTCCTGTAGAAGTTGCTTGATATGAATAGTAATATTTTACTCGATGGCTCGATCAACAATTTTTATAAGTATCAACACAGCTGTTATCTAGAGTATTGATCCCAAAAACGTAACTTATTTATAAAGCTGAATTTTTTGGTACTGATTGCCAACGGCTTGGGAATTTATTACTTACAACAAAATATTAAAATAACTAAGTGAATGGCCAGCTTCTTTAAATTCCGTCATTCGTTTGACTATGGTATTCGAAAAATGTAAGACATTCAAACTAGTATTAACTTAACTCAAATAAATGATGAGTCAGAAGTTTAGGTACAAAACACAATTCCAAGTACTTATATTTTCATATTATAGAGCATGTTTTAGTTTTCATTTTGTGCGGTGGTTTGTGACACCAAATTAAGTACGTGAGAGTTAGTGCTCATTGTGCAGCCGCGAACAATAAATTACAGATTGAACGATAATAATAATAAGTGCCGTCATCTCACACATAGATCCTTGTGTGTTTGACTAAGGGTTACATTGAGATGTATTTAAAACGACACAGTTTTAACATTCCGTTCTAAAATGATGTACTTAGGCAAATGTTTCCTATTTTATTTTGTGGAAAGTATCAAATTGTAAGCTACCCTGGCCATCTTCTCTATTTCTTAATCATTTACACCGAGTCCTTGAAGTAAATATGCTGAACCGATTATTATAATTTTAAAATCGTTCTCCGTGGTCTCCTAGAACATAAATTTAAGGCTAAATACTGTATTAAACCTATCAATGATTAAAACTGTTTGAAACAGCGGCATCATAGTCATTATGCCATGTGTCTCTGACTTGGCTTTACATGCTATCAAGAACTTGAGACCTATAACTGGGCAGTCCGACGGTCACACTACTGCTGCACTGGGCCATCACTATATTTTATTAATATACAAATGTTGCTGTAGCTGTCGCTCGCTACAGCTGTTTCAGATGACTCACAAACGCTCACCGCGGTTGAGCTAAACCGGGAGCTATCCGGCGACAATGCGCTCTCACCTTTCTACGAAAGCAATGAAGATGCTGGGGTCGTGTTCTTCAGAGGGTCAAGGGCTGCCGACACGCCCTTGTCCCCGGACATAGATGTGCAATGTGCCGGCGACTACATCGACGTTAGTGTCGAGTTCGCCGACATTTTCGATGGTATCATTTACAGTAAGGGATTCCTAAATGATCCGAAGTGCAAGTAAGTACAGTTTACGCATTTTGTAGAATCAAGTTCTTCTAACTTAGGAGAGAGGTTTGTAACTGGGGAGATTCGAACATCTCAAACTGGTGAAAGGTGAGCGTTTTGGGGAACTGTGAGCCTCTGAGAATACCCTTCTAAAAGTTAATTGTTACTTTTGACGTTCAGAAAGTGCTTTACCCTAATTTGAAAAAATCACATTTGGCTTTGCAGGGGATAGAATCATTTACTATATTGGGAGCGTTTTTAAATACTTAAGCTTGTCTTTTCTGGGCTGTAAATTATTGTGGTTCCGCACTATAAAAAGAGTGACTACATTGAGACCCTGTTGATGCTATAAATGTAATTTTGAATAAAGATAGCTAATCACTTGTTTCTGACTGATAGTAAAGTTAATTATGAGGTAGGCACCATATTAAGCTTTCTGGTCCTACTAAATCAAGAACTGCAGTTATACAAAATCTTTCCAAAACATGCACTTAGTCAAACACTTGTAAATTGCAGATACGTGTCATTGGGCGGCAGTCAGTCGCGGTACTCATTCCGAGTGCCCCTGACTGGGTGCGGCTCCCGGCCGCTTTGCAACGCATGCGGTACCATCGACAACGTGCTTGTGTTCCAAGCTGACGACTTGTTGCAAGGACCCCAGGACTTCGCTCGCAAGGTACTAAATGAAAAAATGAACAAAAAAATTAAAAAGTGTTTATTTGGAACTTAAGTCAAATTCATTACATTTTACTTCTGCCAAACTACATAGCAGTTTGTTGGCAGACGTAGCTCCCACGATACTCTCAATGTTAACGTATGTACGTTCACTTTTCCATTTACATACTTAAATTACAAAAATAATCTGACTGCAACCAAATTACTGCAAAATACTTTCACAAAACAAACATGTTAAACTGCTAGCTTAAAATTTAAATTACAGAAAAATTGCTGAGGTTTTCACTAAAGTTACTGTTGGACAAAAGATAAGATTCAACTTTGTTTTTAAATGTTCTTTTTGTTACAAAGTTTCAATAGTAACTGCTTGTATGTGAGTGGCCATTTAGGAAAATTGACCATACTAGGAAAATAATATAATTTGCGTTTTTGTAAAATGGTCATAGACGCAGTTACTAGAAGACCTCCTGTATCGAGAACATTTCTGGAAGCAGCCTTATGACAGTCACTACCTAAAACGCTGATGCTTGTATAATATTCGGTGTATCGTTATCGTTTTCTGACGTTCGACTTGCTTTACAACTCGATTGCTAATCCAAATCTTAAACTATATACCTATAGTTTTAGATTTGATTGATTGATTTGATTTCGGTACTCACTGTATTTTGTTTATTTTCATAAACAACCACCGATCAAAGTTTAAATTACAAGATGAAACTGAATTCCTAAATCAAAATCCAGGACTGACCATTCCAACTTTCATATTCCAGGTGTCATGTGCTCGCACTTCTATAGAAGTGTCGACTGGCGTGGTCACCTCGAGGGAGGAACATACGCTGAAACTGAAGCCTTTCATGGTTGATATGCTCGATGTGGTCGCCGTCCAAGGTCCCGCCGGAGGAGTTGAATGCTGGATGGACATACAAAAGGGAGTTTTTCCTAATGTAAGTAAGCAAACGTTTTCCGTGTAGGATGTTAAAATTATGGCAAAAAGTTACGTCGTATAATGTTATCATAATGGTAACATAAAAAAGATTACTTTTAGGCGTGCTAGACACATGTTGGAATCAGTCTGATTTGACACAGTCTAGTAACAAAATATACATTAAAGTTTGCCGCCGAACGTTCCGAATTAGAACGACTCGAGTGTGATACTCCCACTCTCCAAAATCAGTAAAGTAATTTAAGAATAAATAGCAGTATCGTTAACATTCTATTATATTTTTCAGACGACTCCATTAAAAGACTCGATCAAAATTGGCGAATATTTAACCATCCTTGTGTATCTCAAAGACGTCAGGAACCAGTTCAGTCTAAAGATCCATGATTGTTGGGCTTATGACAGCGACACCTACGATAATCCTAAAACCAGCAAGATTCAACTTACAGACAAGGAGGGTTGCCCCAAGTAAGAAAACTGATATTTTTACTTCACTTCATCTGACAACCCTTTTTCAACTATTTAAAGGTCCCGCTTCAGTCTAACCGAATACATCATACCTATTTTATCTTATTAACTTGAATGCAATTTGAGTAAAGGTGTTCCGCGTGTTTATATACGACAGTTTGCATAGATCGCTTTTAAAATTAAACTTTTAATTACAGGAAGAGGAAACTTATTGACTTGTGGCAGAAAACTACAAATACGGGCAAAAGTGGAGCGACTTTGATAGCTTACAGTAAAGTGAGCGCTTTCCGGTTCCCCGAAACCGATCAGGTCTACCTGACTTGTAATGTTGAGGTAAATATTTTCGTCTTAAACATTTATATTTTTATTATTTTAAAAACTTTATTTGCTTTTCTATTCTTCATTGCAGTTATGCACAAACAACTGTGACTCCAGCTGTGATGGAGTAATCAAAGAAGTTTCCACCACGATTAGACCGACACAATGTTATCCAGGATCACGCGACCCTAATTGTCAACAGATAACGGTTGAACCACAATATAAATGTTATCCTGGTTCTTCCGATCCCCGGTGTCCTCAACAGCCAACGCCGTCTACACCAAACTGTTATCCAGGAAGTACAGACCCGCGGTGCCCGTCACCAACACCACCGGTCTGCTATCCAGGCTCACCCGACCGAAGATGTCCTCAACCATCGCAACCAACGACACTTAATCCACCTACATACCTACCACCAACATCGCCAGCACCTAAGTGTTACCCAGGTTCAAATGATCCTAGATGCCCTAGGCCAACCACACCTGAGCCACCACGTTGCTATCCAGGATCCAGTGATCCTAGATGCCCTAAACCCACAACACCAGAGCCACCTCGATGCTTCCCTGGATCCAGCGATCCAAGGTGCCCCAAACCCACAACACCTGAACCACCTCAATGCCACCCTGGATCTGGCGATCCAAGGTGCCCCAAACCAACGACTCCTGAGCCACCTCGTTGCTTCCCTGGTTCAAACGATCCTAGATGCCCCAAACCTACAACACCTGAACCACCGCGGTGCTACCCGGGATCGAGTGATCCCAGATGCCCAAAGCCTACTACTCCTGAGCCACCACGTTGCTTCCCTGGTTCAAACGATCCTAGATGCCCCAAACCTACAACACCTGAACCACCGCGGTGCTACCCGGGATCAAGTGATCCCAGATGCCCAAAGCCTACTACTCCTGAGCCACCACGCTGCTTCCCCGGTTCAAACGATCCTAGATGTCCAAAACCAACCACACCTGAGCAGCCACGTTGCTTCCCAGGATCCAGTGATCCAAGATGTCCTAAGCCTACCACACCTGAACCACCACAATGCTACCCAGGGTCAAGTGATCCAAGATGCCCTAAACCCACAACGCCAGAGCCACCACGTTGCTACCCAGGCAGCACAGATCCAAGATGTCCCAAACCAACAACGCCAACACCACCAAAGCCTGTGTGTTACCCAGGTTCCCCAGATCCTAACTGTCCGCAACCTCCACGACCGACTACATTAAATCCTCCCACTTATTTGCCACCAGTGCCAACTACTCCTGCGCCTCCCAAATGTTTCCCTGGCAGCACTGATCCTAGATGTCCTAAACCAACCACGCCAGCTCCGCCCAATTGCTACCCCGGTAACCAAGACCCTCGTTGCCCCAAACCAACCACTCCGGCACCACCAAGATGCTTCCCAGGTAGCACTGATCCTAGGTGCCCAAAACCAACAACACCTGCTCCACCGAATTGTTATCCAGGAAACACTGACCTACGTTGTCCAAAACCAACAACACCTGCCCCGCCAAACTGCTATCCCGGCAACACTGATCTACGTTGTCCTAAACCAACAACGCCAGCCCCCCCTAACTGCTACCCTGGTAGCCAGGACCCTAGATGTCCAAAGCCTACCACACCTGCACCACCGAGATGCTTCCCAGGCAGCACAGATCCAAGATGCCCTAAACCAACAACGCCAGCACCAACAAAGCCTGTGTGTTACCCCGGTTCCCCAGATCCTAATTGTCCGCAACCTCCACAACCGACTACACTAAATCCTCCCACTTATCTGCCTCCCGTACCAACTACTCCTGCGCCTCCCAAATGTTTCCCAGGTAGCACAGATCCGAGATGTCCCAGGCCGACAACACCTGAGCCACTTCGATGCTTCCCTGGCAGCACTGATCTCAGATGTCCCAGACCAACTACATCAGCTCCACCCAATTGCTACCCCGGTAGTCAAGACTCTCGTTGCCCTAAGCCTACCACTCCTGCACCACCGAGATGCTTCCCAGGCAGCACTGACCCTAGGTGTCCTAAGCCAACAACGCCTGCTCCTCCTAATTGTTTCCCAGGCAGCCAAGACCCTCGTTGTCCCAAGCCTACGACCCCCGAGCCACCAAGATGCTTCCCTGGCTCTAATGATCCTAGATGCCTGAAACCCATAACACCAGCTCCTCCTAACTGCTTCCCAGGCAGCCAAGACCCTCGCTGCCCCAAGCCGACAACACCTGCACCACCTAGATGCTTTCCAGGCAGCACTGATCCTAGATGTCCCAAACCAACACCTCCAAAGCCGGTATGTTATCCTGGATCTCCTGATCCCAACTGTCCGCAACCACCACGGCCTACAACACTAAATCCGCCAACATATTTGCCACCAGTAACAGTTGGACCCAAATGTTATCCTGGTTCCACCGATTCTAGATGTCCTCAGCCAACGACACCAGCTCCTCCTAATTGCTACCCAGGCAACCAAGACCCTCGTTGCCCTAAGCCTACCACTCCCGCACCACCGAGATGCTTCCCAGGTAGCACAGATTCAAGGTGCCCAAAACCAACAACACCTGCTCCGCCGAACTGTTATACAGGAAGCACAGACCTACGTTGTCCAAAGCCAACCACGCCTGCTCCACCTAACTGTTTCCCAGGCAACACAGACCCACGTTGTCCTAAACCAACAACGCCAGCTCCTCCTAATTGTTACCCTGGTAACCAAGACCCACGTTGCCCTAAGCCTACCACTCCTGCACCACCGAGATGCTTCCCCGGCAGCACTGATCCCAGGTGTCCTAAGCCAACAACGCCTGCTCCACCAAACTGTTATCCAGGAAACACAGACCCACGTTGTCCAAAGGCAACCACGCCTGCTCCACCTACCTGTTTCCCAGGTAGCACAGACCCACGTTGTCCTAAACCAACAACACCTGCGCCACCAAGGTGCTTCCCAGGCAGCACAGATGCAAGATGCCCCAAACCAACAACACCACCAAAGCCTGTATGTTACCCCGGTTCTCCAGATCCTAACTGTCCGCAACCTCCACGACCGACTACACTAAATCCTCCCACTTACCTGCCTCCAGTACCAACTACTCCTGCACCTCCAAAATGTTTCCCAGGTAGCACAGATCCGAGATGTCCTAGGCCGACAACACCCGAGGCACCTCGATGCTTCCCTGGCAGCACTGATCCTAGATGTCCCAAACCAACCACGCCAGCTCCACCCAATTGCTACTCCGGTAGCCAAGACCCTCGTTGCCCTAAGCCAACCACTCCTGCACCACCGAGATGCTTCCCAGGTAGTACTGATCCTAGGTGTCCAAAACCAACAACACCTGCTCCGCCAAACTGTTATCCAGGGAACCCAGACCTACGTTGTCCTAAACCAACAACACCGGCCCCCCCTAACTGCTATCCTGGCAGCCAGGACCCTAGATGCCCTAAGCCTACCACTCCTGCTCCACCAAGATGCTTCCCAGGCAGCACCGATCCTAGGTGCCCTAAACCAACAACACCTGCCCCGCCAAACTGTTATCCAGGAAACACTGACCCACGTTGTCCTAAACCAACAACACCGGCCCCCCCTAACTGCTACCCTGGCAGCCAGGACCCTAGATGCCCTAAGCCTACCACTCCTGCTCCACCAAGATGCTTCCCAGGCAGCACAGATCCAAGATGCCCCAAACCAACTACTCCAAAACCAGTTTGTTACCCCGGGTCACCTGATCCAAAATGTCCTCAACCTCCACGACCGACGACATTGAATCCTCCCACTTACTTGCCACCAGTAACAAGTGGACCCAAGTGTTATCCCGGTTCAACTGATTCAAGATGTCCTCAGCCTACCACGCCTGCACCACCTCGATGCTTCCCTGGTAGCACGGATCCGAGATGTCCCAAACCAACAACGCCTGCACCTCCGAATTGTTTCCCAGGCAGCCAAGACTCTCGTTGCCCAAAACCAACCACACCTGCCCCTCCTAATTGTTTCCCAGGTAGCCAAGACCCTCGTTGTCCCAAGCCTACAACACCTGCTCCACCTAACTGCTACCCAGGCAGCCAAGACCCTCGTTGTCCCAAGCCAACAACACCTGCACCACCTAGATGTTTCCCAGGCAGCACTGACCCTAGGTGTCCTAAGCCAACAACGCCTGCTCCTCCTAATTGTTTCCCAGGTAGCCAAGACCCTCGGTGTCCCAAACCGACTACACCTGCCCCTCCTAATTGTTTCCCAGGCAGCCAAGACCCTCGGTGTCCTAAACCCACAACGCCTGCCCCACCTAACTGCTACCCTGGTAGTCAAGACCCTCGGTGTCCTAAACCT
Organism: Diarsia mendica; assembly: GCA_949316265.1. Taxonomy (NCBI): domain Eukaryota; kingdom Metazoa; phylum Arthropoda; class Insecta; order Lepidoptera; family Noctuidae; genus Diarsia; species Diarsia mendica. Next base: position 13,071,108 of record OX438889.1, read on the forward strand.
ACAACGCCTGCCCCACCTAACTGCTACCCTGGTAGTCAAGACCCTCGGTGTCCTAAACCTACAACGCCTGCCCCACCTAACTGCTACCCTGGTAGTCAAGACCTTCGGTGTCCTAAGCCAACTACTCCCGCCCCGCCGAGGTGTTTCCCAGGTAGCACCGATCCTAGGTGCCCAAAGCCAACCACTCCTAAGCCAGTTTGCTATCCCGGTTCTCCTGATCCAAACTGCCCACAACCTCCACGGCCGACAACATTAAATCCTCCCACATACTTACCACCGGTTACATCTGGACCCAAATGCTATCCCGGTTCCACGGATTCCAGATGCCCTAAGCCCACTACACCGGCACCTCCTAACTGCTACCCCGGTAGCCAAGACCCTCGTTGCCCAAAACCTACCACTCCGGCACCACCAAGGTGCTTCCCGGGCAGTACCGATCCTAGATGTCCCAAACCAACAACACCTGCTCCTCCTAATTGTTTCCCAGGCAGTCAAGACCGTCGTTGTCCCAAGCCAACAACACCTGCACCACCTAGATGCTTCCCAGGCAGCACTGATCTTAGGTGTCCTAAGCCAACAACGCCTGCCCCTCCTAATTGTTTCCCAGGCAGCCAAGACTCTCGTTGTCCCAAGCCAACAACTCCTGCCCCACCTAATTGTTTCCCAGGTAGTCAAGACCCTCGCTGCCCTAAACCTACTACTCCCGCCCCTCCAAGATGCTTCCCAGGCAGCACAGACCCTCGTTGTCCAAAGCCAACAACACCCGCCCCTCCTAGATGCTTCCCAGGTAGCACTGATCCTAGGTGCCCTAAGCCAACAACTCCTAAGCCAGTTTGCTATCCCGGTTCTCCTGATCCCAACTGCCCACAACCTCCACGGCCGACGACATTAAATCCTCCTACATACTTACCTCCGGTTACATCTGGACCCAAATGCTATCCCGGTTCCACGGATTCCAGATGCCCTAAGCCCACTACACCGGCACCTCCTAACTGCTACCCCGGTAGCCAAGACCCTCGTTGCCCAAAACCTACCACTCCGGCACCACCAAGGTGCTTCCCGGGCAGTACCGATCCTAGATGTCCCAAACCAACAACACCTGCTCCTCCTAATTGTTTCCCAGGCAGTCAAGACCGTCGTTGTCCCAAGCCAACAACACCTGCACCACCTAGATGCTTCCCAGGCAGCACTGATCTTAGGTGTCCTAAGCCAACAACGCCTGCCCCTCCTAATTGTTTCCCAGGCAGCCAAGACTCTCGTTGTCCCAAGCCAACAACACCTGCCCCACCTAATTGTTTCCCAGGTAGTCAAGACCCTCGCTGCCCTAAACCTACAACTCCCGCCCCTCCAAGATGCTTCCCAGGCAGCACAGACCCTCGTTGTCCAAAGCCGACAACACCTGCCCCTCCTAGATGCTTCCCAGGTAGCACTGATCCTAGGTGCCCTAAGCCAACAACTCCTAAGCCAGTTTGCTATCCTGGTTCTCCTGATCCCAACTGCCCACAACCTCCACGGCCGACGACATTAAATCCTCCTACATACTTACCACCGGTTACATCTGGACCCAAATGCTATCCCGGTTCCACGGATTCCAGATGCCCTAAGCCCACTACACCGGCACCTCCTAACTGCTACCCCGGTAGCCAAGACCCTCGTTGCCCAAAACCTACCACTCCGGCACCACCAAGGTGCTTCCCGGGCAGTACCGATCCTAGATGTCCCAAACCAACAACACCTGCTCCTCCTAATTGTTTCCCAGGCAGTCAAGACCGTCGCTGTCCCAAGCCAACAACACCTGCACCACCTAGATGCTTCCCAGGCAGCACTGATCTTAGGTGTCCTAAGCCAACAACGCCTGCCCCTCCTAATTGTTTCCCAGGCAGCCAAGACTCTCGTTGTCCCAAGCCAACAACACCTGCCCCACCTAATTGTTTCCCAGGTAGTCAAGACCCTCGCTGCCCTAAACCTACTACTCCCGCCCCTCCAAGATGCTTCCCAGGCAGCACAGACCCTCGTTGTCCAAAGCCGACAACACCTGCCCCTCCTAGATGCTTCCCAGGTAGCACTGATCCTAGGTGCCCTAAGCCAACAACTCCTAAGCCAGTTTGCTATCCCGGTTCTCCTGATCCCAACTGCCCACAACCTCCACGGCCGACGACATTAAATCCTCCTACATACTTACCTCCGGTTACATCTGGACCTAAATGCTATCCCGGTTCCACGGATTCCAGATGTCCCAAGCCCACTACACCTGCTCCACCGAACTGCTATCCCGGTAGCCAAGACCCTCGTTGCCCAAAACCAACCACACCAGCCCCTCCTAATTGTTTCCCAGGTAGTCAAGACCCTCGCTGCCCTAAGCCAACAACACCTGCGCCACCTCGATGCTACCCAGGCAGCACTGATCCTAGGTGTCCTAAGCCAACAACGCCTGCCCCTCCTAATTGTTTCCCAGGTAGCCAAGACCCTCGTTGTCCCAAGCCTACAACACCTGCTCCACCTAACTGCTACCTAGGAAGCCAAGACCCTCGTTGCCCAAAACCAACCACACCAGCCCCTCCTAATTGTTTCCCAGGTAGTCAAGACCCACGCTGCCCTAAGCCAACAACACCTGCGCCACCCCGATGCTACCCAGGCAGCACTGATCCTAGGTGTCCTAAACCAACAACGCCTGCCCCTCCTAATTGTTTCCCAGGTAGCCAAGACCCTCGGTGTCCCAAACCAACAACACCTGCCCCTCCTAATTGTTTCCCAGGCAGCCAAGACCCTCGGTGTCCTAAACCCACAACGCCTGCCCCACCTAACTGCTACCCTGGTAGTCAAGACCCTCGGTGTCCCAAACCTACAACGCCTGCCCCACCTAACTGCTACCCTGGTAGTCAAGACCCTCGGTGTCCTAAGCCAACTACTCCCGCCCCGCCAAAGTGTTTCCCAGGTAGCACCGATCCCAGGTGCCCAAAGCCAACCACTCCTAAACCAGTTTGCTATCCCGGTTCTCCTGATCCAAACTGCCCACAACCTCCACGGCCGACGACATTAAATCCTCCCACATACTTACCACCGGTTACATCTGGACCCAAATGCTATCCCGGTTCCACGGATTCCAGATGCCCTAAGCCCACTACACCGGCACCTCCTAACTGCTACCCCGGTAGCCAAGACCCTCGTTGCCCAAAACCTACCACTCCGGCACCACCAAGGTGCTTCCCGGGCAGTACCGATCCTAGATGTCCCAAACCAATAACACCTGCTCCTCCTAATTGTTTCCCAGGCAGTCAAGACCGTCGCTGTCCCAAGCCAACAACACCTGCACCACCTAGATGCTTCCCAGGCAGCACTGATCCTAGGTGTCCTAAGCCAACAACGCCTGCTCCTCCTAATTGTTTCCCAGGCAGCCAAGACCCTCGTTGTCCCAAGCCTATGACCCCCGAGCCACCAAGATGCTTCCCTGGCTCTAATGATCCTAGATGCCCGAAACCCATAACACCAGCTCCTCCTAACTGCTTCCCAGGCAGCCAAGACCCTCGCTGCCCCAAGCCGACAACACCTGCACCACCTAGATGCTTTCCAGGCAGCACTGATCCTAGGTGTCCTAAGCCAACAACACCTGCCCCTCCTAATTGTTTCCTAGGTAATCAGGACTCTCGTTGTCCCAAGCCAACAACACCTGCTCCTCCAAACTGCTATCCCGGAAGCCAAGACCCTCGCTGCCCTAAACCAACAACACCTGCGCCACCTCGATGCTACCCAGGCAGCACCGATCCTAGATGTCCCAAACCTACCACACCCAAACCAGTTTGTTACCCTGGTTCCCCCGATCCGGAATGTCCTCAACCTCCGCGCCCTACGACATTAAATCCTCCAACATATTTACCACCTATTCAAACACCTGAGCCACCGCGTTGCTTCCCTGGCTCCAATGATCCTAGATGTCCTAAGCCTACTACTCCCGAGGCACCTAGATGTTACCCTGGCTCATCCGATCCTAGATGTCCTAAGCCAACAACGCAAGAGCCGCCTCGTTGCTACACTGGTTCAAATGACCCTAGATGCCCCAAACCTACGACACCCGAGCCACCACGATGCTTCCCTGGCTCCAATGACCCTAGATGTCCTAAGCCTACTACTCCCGAGGCACCTAGGTGTTACCCTGGTTCATCCGATCCTAGATGTCCGAAGCCAACAACGCCAGAGCCACTTCGTTGCTACCCTGGCTCAAATGACTCTAGATGCCCCAAACCTACGACACCCGAGGCACCTCGATGCTACCCTGGTTCAAACGATCCTAGATGCCCGAAACCAACTACACCTGAACCACCTCGATGCTACCCAGGCAGCACCGATACCAGGTGTCCTAAGCCAACGTCCCCTAAACCAGTCTGTTACCCTGGTTCACCAGACCCAAAATGCCCGCAACCCCCACGACCCACAACATTAAATCCTGCCACTTATTTACCGCCTACGACACAAACACCTGAACCACCGCGTTGCTACCCTGGTTCAACCGATTCTAGATGCCCCAAACCGACAACTCCTGAGCCCCCTCGTTGCTATCCTGGTTCCAATGATCCAAGATGCCCCAGACCTACGACACCCGAGCCACCAAGATGCTTCCCTGGCTCTAATGACCCTAGATGCCCAAAACCTACCACTCCTGAGCCACCTAAATGTTACCCTGGTTCAAACGATCCTAGATGCCCCAAACCAACAACTCCTGAGCCCCCTCGTTGTTACCCTGGCTCCAATGACCCTAGATGCCCAAAACCTACCACTCCTGAGGCACCTAAATGTTTCCCTGGTTCAAACGATCCTAGATGCCCCAAACCAACAACTCCTGAGCCCCCTCGTTGTTACCCTGGCTCCAATGACCCTAGATGTCCTAAACCTACCACTCCCGAGGCACCTAAATGTTATCCTGGTTCAAACGATCCTAGATGCCCCAAACCAACCACTCCTGAGTCCCCCCGTTGTTACCCTGGTTCCAATGATCCTAGATGTCCCAAACCTACGACACCCGAGCCACCACGATGCTTCCCTGGCTCCAATGATCCTAGATGCCCTAAACCAACACCCACAACGCCAAGCTCGTGTTATCCGGGATCCAGGGATCCCAAATGCCCACAACCGTTTGCTCCTAGCAGTACCAATCCGCCTTCAACATACTTGCCACCATTCCCCGAAGAAAATGAAATCAAATCATCAAGAGTCAGCAGACTAGCACCTAAGGACTTTGATGATGAGAAGTCTTACGATGATACGCAATCAGAAATCGGTAAGAAATGTTGGAGGAATCGCCTCTTACTATTTAGTATATTAGTACATTAATTTATTAGATACGTACAGTTTGGAATTTTGATATGGGTCAGCAGACATTTAATTGTTGTATTTACAGGAAATTCATTCACATTCAATTCATTCACATCTCAATATTCTATTATGCTCTCAAGACAATAATTAAAAAGTGTTTTATTTTACATTACTGCTTTTCTTTTTTTTTTAGATTCCTTTGAATCTTCACGAACACAACCAAGGTCGAGAAAAGTACGTGATCTAAGCGACATCAGCGAGAATGCCGCATTCGCAACTAGCGGAACTGCCATAATTTACATTGCCATGGGCTCTGCTATAATTATGACTTTGTCAATTACACTTGCCATTTATTTGTACAAAAATAGCAGAAAGATAAAATTAAGGTCTGTTTACACAGAAGCGACAGTTAAAACGCAGAACCCTTGTTGAAATTGTAAATAACTATTAATGTGTTAAAATAAAATATTGTGATATTTTAATTTTTATATTACTACCTTGATGCATTACAATTTTTTAAGAAATATTAATGGCTGCGTTATATGGATTTATTTACTTAAAAAGTGACTTTCACTGCCTTTTAAGCTTTATGTAATATTATTTCAGGCGCTTTTGCATGCCTATTTTATCAATTATAAAATAGTGCCATAATATTATCTAATATTGTATCGTGTGTTCTTTGATGCATCCTCACAATTTATGATGTTTATTTTTATCCCTAGTCAATATTTTCTATGTACTAAATATGTATAATATGTTCTGAATTCATGATGTATAAAATCAAAATGACTCATTGTTTAAATAAACTCATTTGTGATATTTTTTGTGTAAATAGGTACATAATATATTTACCAGTACGCTGATGTGGCCATTGAATGTATAGTGTACGTATAATTTTAATGTTAGATGACTTAGATATACTCTGTTTTACGCGAGTTCACTGTTCAAATTATTGAAAGTTTTGAAAATGTATATTTTTCATTGCAGAGTGTAACGTCCTAAAATCTTATTTCAATGATTTTGTAATGTTAGTACCTAAGATTGCTTGTCGGATCAATCTAAGTAAAACATTCTATGAATGTCAAAACACTTGTTTTATTTTATACCATCTAGAAACTATTCCTAACCGAGTTCTCTCACTCTGAAACGTTACTAATTTGTCAGAACACTAACTAAGTTCATCCAACGGTTATGTAAAAGTCATATAAAAGTCATAATCGCTAAATGTAAAGTCACCTGACGGTGTAGAGCTGTCGGTATGACACTTTTACCCGACTTCTGAAAAGCCACCTGCCTGACCTCACTTTCCTGTGTTTTCAGCGTGGCTAAGTTACTAAGGAAAATAATAGTCAACCTCGAAATTGATTATCCACCGTATGTTTAGATGCCCCTTGCATGTCTTATAACCGATTCTTAAAGCAATTTAGTCGCCTTATGTGTTGCTTGAAACGGATTCCTAAAATGATTCTCTTCATGTTATGTAGTGCTAGGGAGTTTATTTTGTTAATTATCAGCCTGAATTGGAAAAATGACTTGCTTAAATCTGTCTCAAACTCAAAGTATTTACTTACTATGCTGTTGCCAGCGGCTTCACCCGCTGCAACTCGAATATTATCCCACGGGAAGACAAAATCGGGATAAAACCTATCCTATGTGTTAATCCAGGTATAAACTATCTGTGAACCAAATTATATCTAAATCCGTTCAGTAGTTTTTGCGTGAAGAAGTAACAAACATATACACTCACACACTCATACAGTCACACACTCTCAAACTTTCGCCTCGATAATATTAGTGTGATTTCAAATAGACCCGTGTTCACACTAGCCACAGGTACAGACTAGAGATTGTACAGACTAGCCACAGGCACAATAACTAAATAGACTATAACGTAGTTGCCCATTCTCCCATGTGCCCCATTCTTTGACCAAAGCCTATTTTGCTTTCATAGTTTCAAGCTTAGTGAAGTTTTAACGTACTACGGCTTTTACCATAACTGACAAAGCAATTTAGATAACAGTATAGTAGAGATATATGTATCATTGGATCATAGGGTAAAAGGAAAAACCAAACCTTATTCAAATTACTTACTTATTGGTCATTTTATTAATGAAAAAATACAACTCCATCACAACATAGTTCAAAATACAATGACTACAATAAAATATTTACATTCTAAAAATCTAAATTAAACCTGTCCATGGTAACTAATAAAATATCACCTTAAATGATAGGTTCTTCTCGGTCACATTAACTTGACGCTTAGCGTTGTAACAATAATGTCCAAAAACAATATAAAAACAACAGAAAACTAGCCAAATTAAATTTACGACGCGCGTATCAGTAACAAAGATGCTAACCGTACTGTGTGGTACTGACACTTACCGGGCGACCTAATGGAATGCGGAGGGGAAGCGGATGGGGCCTCGCATTCCAGAGATGCGTCCAGTTAATGTGACCGTGTGTAAATAACATAATTAATTTTCCTCTCTCGACCTGACTGTTTCTTTTTACGAACATAAGCCAAGAAAAAAGGACAACGATTTTATTTGTTTTTCACACATTATCGCAATTATTGTTTCTCAAAATATTTCTTACAGCAAGAAAACGTTTGCATAAAATGTCTTATTTTCCTGGAATACAAAAGCTGATAGGTCCTGTACTGAATAAATTAATAACAAATTCAACAATACTGTATCAAGTCTATATGCACTAGGCTAACAAGGAAAACTTCTAGGAGTAAAACAATACCTAAGAGTTACAGAAACTACTAAAATTATTGGAAAAATCTACCGATCAGTCATTTTCAGTCTAATGGGTCCGTTCGGCGTATACATAGGATGTATGTGGTAGTCCAATGGCTCGTGATGGTACTCCATTTTGAAGGCTTGCACCATCTGAAAAATATAAAAGATTCACTGTAATTATTATAGACCTAGGTATATTACTGTATCGTCCATGCAAAATATTCAGGCACAGGAAAATTTTCACAAGTCTGCAACTGATCTAAAACAAAACATCTTCGAAATATTTAACACGTCACGTACCTAGCTACCTACCAATCACAATTTAATTTACTATTTTTGGAGGCACAAAATTACCAAATAAAACTAATTGAAATCGGGAAACATTCGAAATTTAACTTTTTTCTTCTTAATTTTATTTCGTACCGTAAAAAGTGGTGTCAAGCATCTCTTTGCTTTTTTTGAAACAATTTATTATTTCTGATATTCTCACAAAACTACAGTTTTTTTTTTTAAATGACCAAGGAGTTCCAGTGCAAATAAAATGTAAATTAGTATTAATATACCTTGCAAATGACCGTATGAATTTCAAGTTCAGCGAATCTTCTGCCAAGGCACATTCTTTTTCCATAGCCAAACGGTAGGGATGCGAAAGCGTGGTGCTTTTGTGCAGGAGATCTGTTCATCCACCTTTCTGGTCGGAACTCTGATGCATTTGTGAAGTAATCGTCGCTATTGCCCATAACATAGTGCTGGAATATTACTTGAGTCTGAAAATTAAAATATTATTTAACTAGTCTGTCTTTCGTTTTAAGGTTTAGTATAAAAAAAGAGAATGTGGCACTCGGAGACTGCCGCGGTAAAGCTATTGCATAGCATTTTTTATAAATTACTAGCTTTTGCCAGCGGCTTCGCCCGCGTGAAAATGACGATTTTCCATACAAACTTTCATCCTCTATTTAAGTACCTTAGGGGTTGAATTTCGAAAAACCCTTCCTTATTCCTTGTCTACATTATAAAGGGAACCTCTGTGCAAAATTTCAGCTTTCCAGGTCCAAGGGTTTGGGCTGGGCGTTGATGAGTCAGTCAATCAGTCTGTCAGTCAGGACTTCTCTTTTTATTTATATAGATAGATAGAAGATTTAATTTGAGAACCTCAGTTGACAACCTTGTTATTTTCCGTAACCATAGCAACCTGGTTGAAAATTTTCGTTACGGAATTTCGGGATTCGCTCTCCACGCTCAAGGCCCGCGATAGAAGCTATACAATAGCTTAAAAATTACACCGAATTTATTCATTGTGACTGCCTCCTTGATCTAGTGGTCGCAAACGCGACTGTTGAGCATGAGGTACCGGGTCCGATTTCCGGGTCGAGCAAAGTGTTAGATATTGTATTGTTTTTCCATCAGGAATTTCTCATTAACAGTCACGCAGTCTGGATTTGTGCCGCGTTTGTTTTGTGTCTTACAAGTTTGTGTAATATTGTCAGTTGAATTCGTTAGATACTCACTCCTTTAGGTATATTGTAGCCACAAATGACTGTATCCTTAGTTAGCTGTCGTCCATTGCCGATAACAGTTGGATACATTCTGAAAAAAAAAACAAATAAGTTTGTAAGTTGGAGTTTTTGTTTTGAAATTCATTAGGTGAACAAGTGGCAATCGTTTCAAAGCGTTTTTCGACATTGCCTTTAACAGGATTTACTTAATAGTTTTAGGTAGCTAATGACAATCTACATAGAACATTTTTAGTTAGAATATCTCTTGCAGACTTATGTGACGTAGGTACCGAATTTTGGAATTAGGTAGAACCTTTATACCTTATAGGTTATTATTAAAAAAATACGTCACATAGGTAACATTCCATCTTAAAATATACAAGCGAATGTACAGGAGGCATATTATAGAATCAAAGACAGCTAAGTGCCTCCTTGTCAAATTTTCAGGAACAGAAAAAAACGTTTTTCTAATTTAACAGTCAAGGGTTTTCATACTCTCTGACCTTTGATTTTAGAGTATGTGATATTATATTAGTTTTGGCTACCTTTATATGAGTACTAAATAATAAGCCGAAAAATAATAAAAAACGAAACCTAAGTGGTTTAGTTTTTTATTATTTTTCGGCTTGTCTTTGATACCAACAGATTTTTACTCAAGGGAACCTAGCTGTCTTTGATAATGACTGGCAATTGGCGAACATTTTGACCATTTTATTGTCGAGATTTCAAGCGTTGTGATTGGTTGTTTTATCACCTAGCTGTCTTTGATTGTGACATAAGGGTGACTTAGCTACGCCCGTCGGGGCCGCGGTATTTTGTACTAGATTACGTGGCCTCGGCGCAAGGGCAAAGAAGGAACATGGGTTCGGTTTTTAGTCAGTAGAAGTCTGACACTCCCCTTCGCTCTGCCCAAGAGCGGGGGGGGGTCATTCGATGATTTTCCACCCACCAAAAAAAAAGGGTGACTTAGCTGTATTTGATCCCAAAATCAATTTTTGAACGAAATTTAAAGGGCTTTAGCTGTATTTGTTCCTAACAATAATAGAATGAAGAGGTGCAACCAAAAATTCACTAGATGGCTCCTTAATTAGTTAATTTTTTGAAATTGTAGCGCTTAGCTGCCTTTCCTCAGATAGCTGTTGTTGTCAACAGCGAAGCATAATTTTTTGTTGTAAAACGGGCACGAAGGCCTTAGGATTTTGTGAAAATTGGTTTTCTCTAAGAGATTCTGCCTTTTACATACTCAGGCATGAATTATGTGAGGTAAAAAAGTAGATCCACGAAACCGCGCATTGCTTGCGGGGTGGAATATGGCATACTCGTTCTCACAGTGAGGCCTGATTATAATGGCCGCGGTATTTTGTACTAGATTACGCGGCCTCGGCGCAAGGGCGGGGAGGGAACATGGGTTCGGTTTTTAGTCAGTAGATGTCTGACACTCCCCTTCGCTCTGCCGAAGAGCGGGGGGGGTCATTCGATGATTTTCCACCCACCAAAAAAAAAAAAAAAAGGCCTGATTATAATAGTATGATGAATGCCTGGTTATACTAAAATTAGTTTTTTTTTTAAACTTTGACCCGCACTAGGAATTTTTCCTGTATCGTGGGTGCGTTCACAAACATATAAGCTCACATACACAAACACACCCAGACCCGAAACAACTATCTGTAGGCCATACAAATATTTGCTCCGTGCGGGTGTGGCGACTAGCGACATCTATCGCAACACCTGCGTACTAACAACGATTGACAGAAATCCTACATCGCGCTATCAACTTTATCCGCGACATAAGCCTATATAGGAGTTCCCGACTTACAACTGACGGGCAGTTAGCCCGCCGGACACAACACCCGTCCGGTCGGAGGATCCTCCCTTTTCAACGGGGGATGAGGAACTTTACACCCTGTTCCTCTACCCCCAAACTGGTGACCCCGAGCATGAACGTCAGCGCAGCCTTCGTGCAACTACTTCAGACGTCGTCATCACTTCCCCTTCGCCTTCGAGCAGCGAGTCATACCGTCAGCCAGCAGCCACGGCTTCATGGGGTATCCTGTTCACCAGCATGCAGCGGAAGCGCATTCCTGGACATCACCCCCAGCCTCATCAGCGACTTTGGCACAGCACACTGCACTTCGGCCGGTCAGCAAGCAGAGACGCCCTTCTCTCCTGGTCGACGCAGCAGCCAGCCACTACGCAGCACTGCACACTCCGACTCACTGGAGCATACGCAGCATCACGGCAAGCACTGCATCACTCCGACTCACTGGAGCTAATATGCAGCATCACCCCGACTCACTGGGGCATCACCGCAGACAGTTCCGACTCACCGTGAACTATGCGGCATCCGGTTCCGACTCACTGGAACCTTCCACTGGCTGACAAGCACCAAGACTTAACCTGCTTTCGACCTCCGGTCTCGGAGGGGAGTGATGTGGCGACTAGCGACATCTATCGCAACACCTGCGTACTAACAACGATTGACAGAAATCCTACATCGCGCTATCAACTTTATCCGCGACATAAGCCTATATAGGAGTTCCCGACTTACAACTGACGGGCAGTTAGCCCGCCGGACACAACACCCGTCCGGTCGGAGGATCCTCCCTTTTCAACGGGGGATGAGGAACTTTACACCCTGTTCCTCTACCCCCAAACGGGGATCGAACCCGCGACACCCAGCGCAGCAGTCCAATCTCTCAGCCACTGCGCCAACCGTGCCGTCACTAACCTCATAACTTCCTTCACACACGCCTTTAGATACGGCATCTGGTTGACATCACCCGGCTTCATCGGTCTGTCCTGAAGTACTTTGTTGATTTCTTCGTACATTCGCTCTTGTACTGATGGTCGTAATGATAACTGGTACAAAATTGATGCTACGGCGTTTGATGTCTGAAAATTGATTGACGAATATATGAGAAGAATAATAAGTTTAGTGCCTGTAAAAGGCATCACAAGAACGTCTCCGAAAAATTACGCTACAAATTGACTAACACAATATAATTGCATCTGGTCAAGTATTGCTATAAGATTTTTATCAGGCGACTTTGGAAGCATTTCTTAAGTCGCCAGAGTTATTATCTATTTATTTTTTATTTCAACTGTTATTTAAGGTGTACTTCGCAAATGTTTGGGTGGGTCTGATTTTAATATGATATGGCTGAGTGGCAAAATATACTATTAAGTCGATTATGCCGCCAGTTCTAAGCAAAGAGAGGCCGATCCACACACGTGTGTAGCACCCCATATAATATGTATAAAGCTCTTACTGTGTCTATCCCTACTAAGAACAGGTCCAGAGCTGCCACAGCTGCTACTCGAGGACCTGCAGCCGCCACCAGGTCTTGCAGCAGAGACTTACTGCTGCCGCTAGCTTCACATTCCTTCAGCGCCTTCTCCACATGTCTGAGAGTTACACTGTTGAGGAATTTACAACTGGTTATTTTTTGAAATGTTTGAGAAAATGATAGCGTTAGTAGTTTTATTTATTTTTTATTAGGGCGTGTTACATCATGTTTAATGCCCGATTTCTAGAGCTTATCGCATTATAAGCTCACCATGTTGTTGAATTATAGTTACCAAAACAAAAGGTAAGACTGAAGGAATGGATGAATTTACGGACCCAGTAAAAGAATCAGTCAAAGAATGTCAGTGAAAGAATGTGGGGAGGCCTTTGCCGAGGAGTGTTAGGTAGACCTAACACTTCTCGGCAAAGGTTTAATCTTGCCAATTCTTGTACCAATATCTTTTATGCGTAATAAAAAAAAACATTGTATTCAGTATCCCTTATTTATTATATCTATGCAGTATCCTTACCTAAGGATGGTATCCAAAGCGGCCACATATTGCCTGAACATTTTAGTTGGGTACAGTCTCCACCAGGGGGCGCGCAGTTCCAGTTCACCTACACTTAGGAAGAAGGTCTGAACGGCGTGGATCAGGCGCATACTCTCGGAATCTTCAGGGGCATCGAAGCAGTTAAGACGAGTGTCTAAAGCTATTAAGCCGAGGGCTGAAATTTGAATTTAGATTTCATATAATTATAGGTAGGTACTGCATCAAAATTTATTTTTTAATATAGGTATACACGCGGGGTATACACGCACGGTATACACGCCACGCGGCATATAAGTTGAACCTGCGCAGTAGTCGTTTTTTCGACGTTCCATACAAATCAAGCAGAGAACCTGCGCAGAACGACGCCATTTTGTGTCAGGTTATTTGCCTAGGAGTATACTTCGTCGACAAATGGCTCTTGCTGCGCTTATAGCAGGCTCACAAGGCACTGTATTTCACATTCGCGGTTCATGGCTCTTTAATTAATTATCATTTATTTCTAATAGTGTTTTACTTTGGTCACAGATAACATCATTACATCAGATAAACTTAAGTCCAACGAAGCTCAATTCCTATAGTCGTAAATGAGGTGGTACATAATAATAGGTTAGATACAAGATCAATGTCTACTCACATTCCAAAGACCATTTGTGGACCTCGTTCAAAAAGTCACCAGGGGTTTCCGAATTTTCATTTCTTATGCTACGTACTCTGAAATAGATAACAAATAACTAGGTTAATAATGCATATAATAATATATTAGTAACGTAATAACACACCTTGTACTTAATCCCCGAAAGTTTAGGCAGGAGTGTGTAAAATACACCCACTGTTCTAGTTTAAGTCCCATGTATTAGGGGGTAAACCTATTGCCATCAACCGGGCACAAATTCAAGCTCCATGGCTCCTTCTTAGAAATTCCTAATTCAAAAACCCAATAACACTTTGCTTGTTCGGGCTTGCGATCTAGTGGTCTCAAGTGTGACCAACGAGGCTGTCAAATAAATATAAATGCATAAACAATACTGTGACACCATACGAAACAAAGTCATAGCTATATTATTTCAATGAATTATTAACAATCAATTTTAACCCTCTCCGTGGTTGACTCGGAAGTGCCGTGCTTGTCCGATGCAGAGAGCGCCTGGAGAATGGCTTGCCCGAACACGGATCGGCCCGAGAACCCATTTTCCCAGAGACAGTGGGATGAGCCGCTCTGCAGGTTGGTACGGAATAACCTTATTAATACGTCTACCAATACTGCTGAGCGTGCCCGCCTGCTGGCTGTGGGTGAGTGGGAGTCGGGCCTTTGGCTTCAAGCACTACCGTCACCTAATATAGGCACTATGTTAGGTAACACTACCTTCCGGCTTGCTACATGTTTGCGATTGGGTGCTCCATGTGGGGCTCCACATCGCTGTCAATGTGGTGAAGCAATCGACGGCCTCGGACACCATGGCCTTTCTTGCAGTAAGAGCGCAGGTCGGATTGCGCGACACGCCAGCATTAATGATCTTATCCGACGTGCTCTGGCTACCGCCGGTGTGCCAGCTATTTTGGAACCCAATGGGTTGGCACGCGTCGATGGGAAGAGACCAGATGGTATGACCATAATGCCTTGGAAGTTGGGTAGGCCTTTGGTGTGGGATGCAACTTGTGTCGACACCCTTGCGCCATCCCATCTTCCTAGCACGGTGAGCTGTGCTGGGGCGGCTGCTGCCAGTGCTGAAAACCTCAAACGGCGCAAATACAATAACTTAATTGGTAGTTATGTGTTTGAGCCGTTTGGGGTTGAAACACTGGGGCCATGGGGTCCGAGTGCCCACTTAATTTATCAGGAAATTGCCAAGCGTTTGGTCGACTCTTCACGTGACCGGAGGGCTGGAATATTTTTTAGGCAAAGAATCAGCAGCCAGCCTTCTGGGCACTTTTCCTGTTGACAGCGGTGTGGACGAATTTTTTGACGCCCTGTAATTACTCCCCTTTTTGATACTTGTATATATTTTATTATTATCTTAGTTCTGTAAATAGTAGTTTTTAAATGTTGTAAATAAATAACAATCAAGATACAATAAGGAACCACAATCAAGGTCATTCGGAAACATTACCTTTGAACAAAAGCATCTGCCACTTCAGCGACGGGCACCGTGTATTGCGCTGCGGCACCAGCACTTAACGCCACTCGGGACACTTTGGTTCGGAAAGCTGACCACTGCTCACCGTGCCTGAAACGCACACCATTTCCTTTAATACAAATAGTTTATTTTCTTTAACAAGTTTGTAATAAACAGCTAGTGATAGAAGTGTGCTTTTAAGCAAGTATATGAAACAGGAAACAGGACATAAACACAAACAGGAACATAATACTTGAAACAGGAGCATAATACTTGGCCTAGTTTAAAAGTGCTTTTATTGAGTTCCCTAGATTCAGTCAGCGCCTTAGTTTGTGTCAAGTGGTGAACTTAAAAAATAGGTTGGTAATTACCTACGCAGGACCCACGGCTGTCATTTGCAGATTTTTAACAGTCTTTACAGGTAGTCAGTGAACCGAAATTTTGCCAACAAATATTATCCAGTAGTAACTGGGTTGTGTAGATCAGATGGGGCAGTTGGTCCGTGTAAAATACGGGTATTCAATAGTATTCAGCTGCATCCAGTTATACTGAAAGCCGACCCTAGCATAGTTGGGCAAAGGCTAGGCAGAAAATGATGATTACTTACACTGCAATAACACCGGCGCAGTTTTCTTCGGCACCGAAGAAGTCTTTCCTCAATGTGTGTTTGTAGTAGTTTAAAGAGGGCATCGAAGGCCTGAAAATTGACAGGTAAGTCTTGTTTTTTACAGCATTAATAAGATTCGTCTTAGATAAATGGTTCGTTCCCACTAATTATCCTGAACAGTTTTACGGTAGAACTAATGGGTATATCCTAATCCTAACTAATATTATAATTGCGAAAGTAACTCTGTCTGTCTGTCTTTCTGTCTTTCTGTCTATCTGTCTGTCTTTGCTTCACGCCTAAACTACTGAACCGATTTGTGTGAAATTTGGTACAGACATAGTTTGGAACTTGAGAAAGGACATAGGATAGTTTTTTTTTTTTTTTTCGCGAGATAAACCAAAAATCTGCCGGAAGTCACTATTCCACGCGAACGAAGTCGCGGGCAAAAGCTAGTTTTTTAATAATCTGTGGTACAAGATCTAAAATCGTAGGACAATAAATGGGGCCGATGATTCTCATTTATATTACCGATTCTATTTCAAAATTCTACTTTTTAGTAAGTTTTGTTACTTCCGAATACGTATTACAAAAGTGCACTATATCTATCACATAATTTTCCTACTTTTACACTACTACTATTTACTAGAACATTTCTCACCTATGTGGAGCCGCGTCTTCACCCCTGAACACCCGTTCCACCTCACTGGCATCGAAGACGAACAGCATGTCAGGTCTGCCCAGAAGACCAGCCATTTTCACACAGTTCCCGAACTGGGCGCGTAGAGACAGACATACCTTGTCGATGTGCTCCACGGAATAGCTGCCTGAAATAAGAGGGTTCATTAATCATCTCAGTTCTAACACGTCATTGAAAAGTGCGAACATTGCTCATTATCTGTATTAGCTGAGGAATCGCCTATTATTATTTTCATTATTTTATCAGCTCTCATGAGTCTACTATCTGACCATGACCTATCTTTCTAAGTTAGTAGGATGTTGTTAGTTACATCTTTGACCCCGGGTCCAAACCAAAGCTTTTTTATCTCCCGTTCTTATATCACTCATTTGTTCGGAAAGCCTTCTTTGTCAGCGCGATCACGTTCAAGTTAGTCTAAAATCCTGCATATTGCACCCACAACCTTATCAATTTTAGAACTCATGAATGTCGTGGCTTACAAAATAAATCATTAACGGAAAAAGATGTCATCGAGTTCCTATGTAGCATACAGTAACATTTATGAACAATTAACATAACATTCTTTCAACCAATTGAAACAAACTGTTCATTCTTTTATGCAACATTTATAACAGCGTAAATCTTACTCGACTTAGTGTAAACAGACTTTATTAATTTTCAAATAGTTTTTATTGACAACAGCATGTCTATTTCGCCATATTCTTTTACCGCATTGGTCTGTACACTTCAGTAACGCTAAAATACATGCATAATTATATCGATCATTATAACGCTTGAACAAACAAAGGTGTTTATTTACAAACAATGCTTAAGGCCCAGGCTAATATGAGAGGGTTCATTATACTCGTTTTATCACAATTTTTAAAAATTTTGCACTTTGTGTAAACAAAAACACGTCTATTTTAGTCTCAACTCCATATAAGTATCACCTACTCTTAGACAAGTCTGGGTCAAAAAAAGGATCGTAGGTATTATTGATCGTTGGTCTAACCTTTGCCTATTCACCCAGACCTTATACCGGCCATACGTAATCTGATCTGAGTAGAAACTGCACACCTCAGTACAATCCTGTTCCCTATAGTTTCACTTTCAAGAGACTCGGTCAGTGTCACCTCTCCCTAAGAAAGTGAGAGCTCGATAACTCATCGTTTCTCGTTTATCGATATAATTAATCTTTGTAATAATTTTCGGTGCAGTTGCTTCGAAAAATCATCGTATGCTTAATAATTTTTCATGTACACACGGCTAGCGTTGAAAATTTCGAAAGTTTCAATTTGTTTTTTACCCGGTAAAATACAAATGCTCGTTTTTTTCCGTATTTTACGAAAGTTGCAGTGAAAAATTCACAGTACGAATCTTACGGAATAATACGGGAATCTTTCGAATGTTGCATTGAAATTTTCACTTTTTTCGTATTTTACGAAAGTTGCAGTGAAAAATTCACAGTACGTACGAATTATTGTACTACTAACATCTTTTAATAATTATGTATTTTTAACCCTACTAACATAGTTGAAGTTCTTTGTTACTATTACCGGGTGGGTACCCATACCCACCCACCTACCTACCACCCACCCACCTACCTACATACCACCCACGTACCTACCACCCACCTACCTACCACCCACCTACCTACCACCCACCTACCTACCATCCACCTACCTACCACCCACCTACCTACCTACCACCCACCTACCTACCACCCACCTACCTACCACCCACCTACCTACCACCCACCTACCTACCACCCACCTACCTACCACCCACCTAACTACCACCCACCTACCTACCACCCACCCACCTACCTACATACCACCCACGTACCTACCACCCACCTACCTACCACCCACCTACCTACCATCCACCTACCTACCATCCACCTACCTACCATCCACCTACCTACCACCCACCTACCTACCTACAACCCACCTACCTACCACCCACCTACCTACCACCCGCCTACCTACCACCCACCTACCTACCACCCACCTACCTACCACCCCCCTATCTACCACCCACCTACCTACCACCCACCTACCTACCACCCACCTACCTACAATCCACCTACTTTCTCACCGTTCAAATCTTCCCTGGACTGCCACTTATATTCAAACATTACCCAAATCGGTCCAGCCGTTCTCGTAATAGAGCGAGATTTATTTAAAACATGAAAGATTCCTGTTTTTTTCGAATCTTTCCGTAATTTTCCGTATTATTCGAAAAAAACGTGAAATTTACACTGGCCAATGTTCTTGAAACTTACGAAACTTACATTGAAAAATACAACGGCAATTGCAAGAAACGGGAATCTTTCATTGCAATTTTCAACGCTACACACGGCTACACATCAAGCTATACAAAACCAGTTAATCTTGGCCTCACGTTACTAGATCTGTTCGCACAATGAACGATCAGATTATACTGGTTTTGTATAGCTTGATGTGTAGCCGTGTGTACCTTGCTGTGTTAATTAACTTTTTTCCAAAAGAGACTACTTAATTTCTAGTAATTTTACTGGGAATTCGACTCTTTTGGACAAGTCTAGTCTACATACTTTATTATTAACCCTACACCCGGACAATATCTAAAAGATCAATATTGTACTATAAAGAAGATAATAGACGCTGTTTTAGATCACATTAGATCGAGATAACTGTACAGAGTAACACATTACAAAAATTGTAATATTGAGTATTCAATTTTTATGATATTCAGTTACTACTTAAATGGCGTTTAATGTTCAACCAAGTTATTACAACTTAAATCGCTAAAGGAACTGCCAATTTAGCGCCTCGCTGTACGTTCCTCCGAATTTGCGGCCTTTGAATGAAAAACGATGCTAATCATCTACAATTGGACATTATCAATTGGATATTCTCAGTTGAATATTTTCAAAAAGGCTAGGTAGATGATGGATATTTTCAATTGACTAAATCCTATAAGAATATATAATATATATCCTATATTCCATAACATGCAATATAAAACCAGAATGAATGAAGTTGTTCTAGATTTCAAGTCAAGTTACTCCATGTTAGGTTTTTCTAATTAAAATGCCGAGGCAAACATTTCGCAACGAAGTGCATGCCGTACCTATCTAGTTCATTAAAAAAACGAAAAATGACAGCCGTTGTCTTGCAGGCAGGATTTTTCCGAGACATTTATATGTCATCATCATCCTTTAATTTTCCCACTACTGGGACTCAGGCCTCCTCTCTAGGAGAGGGATGGGCTATAAACCACCACGCTGGCCCAGTGCGGGTTGGTGTATATAAGATGTCACCATGTCGACGATTTTTTTTTTTCTAGTGCTGGTTTCCTCATGATGCTTTTCTTCACGGTTTTGAGTGCAGTGGTAGTATATATTATTACGTAAATATGCGAAAATATTATTTAAAAAGTAAATATCTTCACGTACAGCCTAAATACATACCTAAATGCGTACACAGAATTATTAATTAGAACTTACTTTCACAAAACAAAAATTGCATTTGTATGCACATTAAATACATTCATATTTTCAGTAAGTATACAGTGAGTGCATTGTTTATTAACAATTGTAACATACCTTTCACTTCCATCAACGGAATACAATGTATAATGTATGACTACAACAATTTTGATAATTAATTTTTACACTGCACATTTTAGTTGCAGATTATAATTTTATGCATTTTTTGAAATTTTGTGAAATCGTACGTGGAGTTTAAGGTATTTTAGATACCTAGGTAAAGTTCGCGTACATGTAGTTACTTCTGCTGTCTTAGGTTTGTTTGATGATAAGCAAATACTATTCACGCCTTTACTTACGTACCCAAGCAAATACTAGTACCTATTACCAAATCTAAGACCTACGACCTACTTAAGTTCATCACAGTAAATACCTGTTTCACATAAAAAAACGTTTAGTTACCAAACCTTATAAAGGAAATCAATCATTACCAAAATTGTTTAATACTCCGTGCATGGATGCACGGAGTATTAAACAGCAAAGAAATGAACATGGTGATTAGCGCTAATGTGACCATTGTTTTCTCTTCAGTGGGACATCCCTGAAACGGCTTTACAGCAATACGAAACTTTACTACATAGTAAAACAGTATTGGCAGTGTGTATTTGATTGTTATTGACTATTTGCGTGTTTATGGATTGGTTAGCCCTGTTTAAATATGCGTTGTCGCTTGTTATGAATTTGATTGAGAGGTTAACTCAACTATACTACCGAATTTACTGACGGTCGATCACGTTTTAACCTTATTATTTGTGGCATCGTCATCTTCTCAGCCTTTTGCAGCCTATGTTGAAGTCGGTTTCCAGTCTCCAAATGCAGCTGAGTACCAGTATTACCTACCTATCCGACCTCCATGACCTAGTTAATAGCTGGGTAATGTCCTTCGGTAGGACTGGTTTTGACCTTTGTGTCAGACTTTCGGTCTACTGACTATCTGTTACAACTGTCAAAGATCTACCATTGACAAAGGGGACCAACGGCTTAACGTTATTTCCGGCCAATTTAGGTGTAACTAAACCAGTAATACGAGAAAACAGCTATTTTATCAAATTCACATAGTCCAAGACTATAACCATCTATCAATTTATCCGATGGTTTTAACTTCATGTAGGTAAGTAAGCGTAACCTACCTATTCCCGACCCGTTTAGAAATCTTGAATAGATCAGATATCTGATCAACATTTTCCATTTTCTTATTTTAGGTTTAGATCAACCACACTCACATCAGGTTGCTAGGGCTACTTTCTAACTGCTTTTCACATATTACCAGTTTTTATTGAAGGTATTGCACTCGCACTTCTAATTGGCGCTTGAGAAGGTTTCACGACATTTACTACCTAATAAAAGTTATTATTGATTAATTACTGGAAGGCTCTACATTATTCCAACACTTAAAGACAAATTATATTCGTCTTAATTTGGTTACATGTACCCAACATTACCTTCCAAAGAAATGCTTAGTTTTCTGGCATCACTATGCATTAGCTTGTTGAACCATTTCTATGAAAATAGAACTATACTTAATACAATTTAACTTTTAGCATAAATAAACGAACTTAATAAGCAATAGCTGTGCTTAGATGTTTAAGAGTACCCTCCGAATCGTTGTCATCCAGAAAAATGCACAGAAGACTGGCAGATTTGCTACGTTGAATGGCAATGCTAATTATTTTACCAAAGAACCACCCCTCTAGTCACGCGAAGTGCCAACGAGTCAGCGAGAACTTAATTATAAAAATTATACTAACGATTGGCGAAAAGACACTGGAAGGTAAACCTATGCCTTAAAACTGGCAAGACGTTGTATATAGAATGAAAAAAAAACTAGTATGTACATTTTAGACTACCAGTTGGTCACCATGCACCGTCAACCGTGCAGCGGTTGCACAAGGAAGGGAAACCGTTGCGTGTAACGCGTAATTCCGGAACCTGCCCCTATTACTAGCACCGGCTATTTATTTGTTTGTTCAGTAGAATCAGCTGTTTGGATCGACTGGCCTATCATTGTTATGACAGCACTTTTTCAGTAACTTCAGGGAGAATTCGTACCAAAATATTCATCGGAATGAGGTCCTAATTTCGTGTTGTTAAAGGGAAATGAAAACACAACTAGTACTCATATTTTCATTGCCGAAAAAAAATTTTTTTTTTTTTGGGAGAAGCCCGCCACACTATTCCCAAACCACTGTAACTCCTGTAAGCCAGAATCAACAGTGGCGACCACAAGAAAAGCGCCGAGACAATGAAGCTCGACGAAGTCCCAGAGAAATGATTTAACTGTCTTGGATCCCGCAACGAAATTAATCAGAAAAGAATAGCGGAGGAGTAGGAAAAAACATAAAAAATTTAGTTTCCACTTCCCTCCATATCAGCAGGAGACAGAACAGAACAAGGCCAATAGGCACACAGGGACGTATACAACTGAGATAAGCCCAGTTGCCTAGCACCACGGATATTATTGTCATTAATATTACTGGGTCCTAAGTTGTGAGCTGTTATATTTGATTCCAATAATAGGTATGACAAAATTGCTTGAACGCACGGAAATTTGTTCTAGTTTCTACAAGGTCCGTATACCAAGTAAATAACTCCGGATGTAACCTGTACACTATTCTGCCAAAGACTACACTCCCATAAAATGTGATGTGCAGTTTGTTCAAATTCGCAGTCAGATGTAGAACATTGACAAAAAGAAAGAAAATATTGCCGTTTGTGGGATCGACTGCAGTCTAATCGGATGCAGCTGAATGCCAGTATTTTTCACAGAGTCACCTAACTGACTTCGCCAACCCATACGACACCTCTTGGTGACTTTTGGACTGATTGTCAGACTTTCTGGCTCCTGACTAAAATTATACATCGCATTTTTACTTTTTTAAATTGTTTTAAACTTTTATGGTCAACAATAAGTAGGTACGGCTTTCACGTGTTATTTTTCACTACCGCGTACATTTTAAAGCCTGAAGAATTACTAACACTTCGTAGATGTCTATTGAATATATTGCAGCAATAAAAGTTAATGTCACATTTTAATACCCCGCATAAAATACCAAAATAATTTAATTTACCATCTCATATAAATGTCGAAAGTGTCATCAAGGTAACATGAAGATGCGACACAAAAATCATTGTTGGCGTGCATAAAGATTAAAAAAGCGACCTTGTCCTAGATATATTTCGTAATGGAAGCGATATTAAATAAAATTGTTATGCCTGCTGTGTCCACAAGCAGTTACGAAATCAACAACAATGGTCTGATGGGTTATTACAATGTAATTATTGAAGATTGCTGCGCGCGTGCTATCACAGGCATCGTAATGGTTTAACATGCGGTACTTAATGACAGAACAGTCGTTAAGACTTAAATATACAAATAAAACTATTATTATGTTCTATGAATGAATAAATTTAACAATGTTTACTTTGTACGTGAAGGTAGCTACGATTTGCAGCAATTACTTTACATGGATATACCTAAAGAATTTAGTTCTGTTGTTAGAAAAAAACTAGGATATGATTTGTTACTTTTCGTTTGAATACTTGACTTGTAATTTCAATCTCGTTTACCTAGACCCTATTTCAAATTATATAATAGTTTCCTGAAGTCGAAGCCACTACTCACAGAATAAATAAATAAATGTAACAGAATGTCCACGAAATGATCTGCCAAATTAACGGGCAATTAATCGTAGGTGGAAAAAGAGGCCCTTAGTAACATTGTCTCTACATAAGGTTCAATATATCGAGTTAGCTTTGAACCAGTCAAACTGGCATGTGATTTAGGACAGACACAGCAATTAGGCTTAGGACTTTTTTTAGCCGTACCTTCCAAGGTATGGCCACATACAAATTTCCGTCGTTTTCCATTGCAAAATAATCAACCAATTAACACTGGATAATAAAGATAATAATTATATCGATAACAGAATAACTTAACCTTAAAATCATACGACATGATGTAGACAGTAGGAATGAATTGTGAAATACTTTGTTAAGGTAGGCCTATAAAAATATTTCCTAACTAAATAAAACTGGTGTCATTTGAGTTTGTTGAAGAGCCATCGATCGCCCACTTTTTTACTATATAAATATACTCAATGTTTAAGTGATAGGATTATGGTAATTATGTATACTTGAAGCAAATATCAAACAATTTGAATTGGTTTCGAGTTTTTTATGACGCGGCAAAAGTTTCAAAGTTATTCAAATACTTCAAACGCAATTGTTTACTGCAAAATAATATAGAAATGACTAAGTGATTGACTGCTACGGTACGTATTGCGGGTTCGATTCCCGCATAGGACAAATTAATGTTTGTATGGCCCACAGGTAGTGGTCATGGGTATGGCTGTGTGTATGTTAGTTTAAATGTCTAGCGGCGGATATGTCGTGATCAATACCATTCTTCTTTAACAACTTTGTGCCTACCATATTCAACGAATAAATATCTTTATCTTTATCTTATCTTTATCTTAAATGTTTGTAAACGCAACCACGATACACCAGAAATTTCTACAATGGGGCAAAATTTATAAAAAACTAGTTGATGCCCACGGTTTCACCCGCGTGGGTGTCGTAATTTGACAAATTAGGTATGTACTAAAACCTTCCTCGAGAACCAAAACATCATGAAAATCGGTGAAGTTTTTTTGTGTTTATCGCAAACAGACATACAGACGCGGCGGAGGACTTTGTTATGTAATATGTAGTTATAGTGAATCTTTGAGTGACAGATACACACGGCGGAGGACTTTGTTTTGTAATATGTAGTGCTAAAAGAGTATTCTTTCAAATATTATAAGTAAGCTAGAGGTAAATTTAAATTGGTAAATTTTAATTTAGATTAAGATAGAAATAACAAATCGACTTGACGCTAAAAACCGGAATCGATATTCGTTCTGTTTGTTGTTCGGTCAGTAATCATCCGTTACATTCCGCAATCTCTACCTTAATTATCCATCGCTATAAATTCTCCTCCATACCATCAGAAACTCAGACGGAGTCTGGATTTGAACCCAGTTGACGGCAATAAGCTCGCCCCCTATTACATGGGACTTAAACATAAGTCATAACTGACGAAATGTGGGTGTACTATAATGGCTACTCCTCTGCCTACCCCTTCGGGGTTTACAGGCGTGATTAATGTATGTACGTACATCAGAGTTCGATTATCGGTTTTCCGCAGAATGGGTACCACTGGGCAGCATTCTGCCTAGTTACCATTAATACTTAAGGACAGAATAAAATAACAATGCATAAAAAATATCGATTTCAAAAAAACAATAAAAAGTCTAAAATAACTTTACTTTCGGAAGTCGGTGACTTTGCATGTTTCATTGACTTTATTGTCACCGGCTTCCAAGTTACTTGACTTTTTGAGTGTTTTTACCCTAAGATTCAAGTTTACCAGTTCACGGCCACAAGGCTATTAACATAACAGCTACCTACAGTCAAGGTCTTAAGGTAAGTTATCGATTGCCACGTAACATGTTAATCGGTTATTAATGGCTGCATTTCGTAACTATTACTATTATTTTATGGCTTTGTAAAACGTTACGATAACTTCACGTATGGCTCATCTTTGTTTTAATTATTCGGTAGAGGGTCATGTTAAATTAGTAAGTGAAGTGTTACACGAGGGATGATTGACATCGGGTCGGACAAATCTGAGTCGATTCGAGAAGACGATCCGATATTCCTGCAAAATTACCTACAAGTTTTCTACGTGTTCTGGTGAAGTACCCAAAGGGGCTTATTCCCAAAGTACTCCAAAAAGAGTTCCCAAACGACTCCATGAAAAGTATAATATTTTTATTTAAGTTTCATTCTACTGCATATTAAAATTAAAATGTTCTCAGAGTACTCCACCACATATTCATCAACAAGCTAATTTAAATCTGTACCAGATTTTAACACATATCTCCATAGATATGTGGTTCCGGTGGAACAAAATAAAGTATTTTAAATTAGTAAAAAATCCTTGTAGTAACTTGGGAATAAATGTATAAGATTCTTATATTCTGAAAAGTAAGGAATGGAGTACTTTGGGAATAACTCCCCAAATGAGGACTGTTTTCTCCACAAATATTTTATAACGTTCGTTACCAGTTAATTTTTATTTGTCTGTTCTTAGGAATGTGCAAGCACTGCAATACTTACTACAAACGGTACTTTTGGTGGTACCTACCCATACACTAATTTCGTAGAACGGTGCCTTATGTGATCTGGTTGTAAATGTGATATTTAACACGCAAGTACCGCACCAAGAGATAAAGTTTAATGAACATTGAAGGAATTTTAAATAGGTGTACAATTGTCTCTTTAAGGATAGTCAGGCTGTACCGTTCCCACTGCTGGTATAGTCGCCAGCGCATTAAGTTACCACACACTGTTTCTCCAACTGATTTTAAACCTTAAATTGTTGAGAGTAAAGTTCAAAATCGAATGAAAAATTTGACAGTTTGAAAGTAGTAATGCACTCGGGGCTACACATGCCTCATCTGTGTGTCCCTTTAATTAAATGTTTCTCTCTAAATAACTAAAATCGTCAATTTACGGGAAATCGAGAATATTGTGTTTTGTATTTTTCCATATTCACATTTCACTAAGAATTATTTAAAAAAAACTTATAGGTACATTATATTTTTATTCATTCAAAGCAATTACTTTAATTTGAACGTATATTTTAAATGTCAATATCACCTATTTATATTTTCAGAAATATAAATAATGAGCTTAAACATTCACAATTTCAATGCCATTTTGTAATATTCGAATATTTCTAGACAATCTTTAAAAAAAACTATTTTGTGGCCTTGGAACAAAAAAACTGTTTAGGAGTCTTGGATTTCGCATAAAATGGCATAATGTGAACATTTGTGATATCTTTATTACACACATAAAGCATACGAAACAAAACATAATCGTAGAAATTTTAGTTATTACATAAAAAACACTAGAAATCCTAAAAAAGAAAAAGTTAAATTCTTTCTCATAAACATGTAAGTTTTACTTTTTTTCTCATAGGCTGGAATACACATGCTACGTAGTAGCACGAAAGTTTGCTAGTTTTGAGCAACTGTCACTTATTAGCATACAATAATTCATCATCATCATCAGCCTATTGCAATCCACTGCTGGATATAGGCCTCTTTAATCTTACGCCACTCAACTCGATTTTCGGCAACTCTCATCCAGTTGTTACTAGCCACTCTGCGAAGATCATCGCTCCACCGAGCCTGCGGGCGTCCCACCTTACGCTTGCCGATTCGCGGTCTCCACTCAAGAACACGTCGACTCCAACGGCATACAATAATTAAGTAGCACCTATATATACGAAAAGAACATGCTTGTGAATAAGCATGCTACTTAACACGTTCAGACCGGCGTGTACCACCGGTGGAGCACGGAGTATTTGCTGCCACGGCGGGGTGTACCACCGGTGGCCACGTCACACTATACTTTCAATGCGCGCCGCCATGAGAGAAAATGTTGTATTTACCGTCCCCGCCTAGTAAAATAGACAAATTTTCATAGTGCAGCTCAGGAGGTGGATGTAATTTGGCAAGACTTTTGGTTCATGGGGCGGTGATGTACCACCGGTGGCCATATGAACATTTGCGCCGTAGGATACCAAGTACCTACTCATGAGGTGCCGGTCTGAACGTGTTAATCGCAAGCCGGTCTATTTTACGTTAGCACACGGTGTGCTGACGACGCATAAAATCTCTTTTTTTTACTCTTTGGCGTTACTATTTTATATGCAGCATGCTATTAGTTTTAGTATTCCAGGCTTTAGGCCTGTTTGCCAGCAACCTGTTTACAGCAAAAAAACAAAAACCAAATTTTTTGCAACACTTACCGATATATGGAGTGAACCGCCACGTATTTCCCAGCAACGGCAGAGGCCTAGGCCCCGGAACGTCATCCCACGACTTGACGGACGGAGCCATGTCAAACATCGATGTATCGATCGCCGCGTGCGTAGATCTCGCACGAACGCCCTGCACCGGACACGATTGTACTGGTTTTGGGCCTGTTAAAAAAAGGATTGTGTGTCTTTGGTTGTTGTTAAGGAATGCATAAAGGGACTAAGGCCCGGTTTCCACTAAAGCGGAGAGGAGCGGAGACCAGAGGAGATGTGCGGAAATCGGTCATCATCATCATCATAAACAGCCTATTATTGTTCCCACTGCTGGGACACAGGCCTCCTCTCTTTGAGAGGGAATGGGCTATAATCTACCACGCGGGCCC
Organism: Diarsia mendica; assembly: GCA_949316265.1. Taxonomy (NCBI): domain Eukaryota; kingdom Metazoa; phylum Arthropoda; class Insecta; order Lepidoptera; family Noctuidae; genus Diarsia; species Diarsia mendica. Next base: position 13,099,677 of record OX438889.1, read on the forward strand.
AGTGCGGTGCCATTGGTAGATGTCACATGTCTTCGAATTTTTTGGTTCTAAGACATGCCGGTTTCCTTTCGATGTTTTCCTTCACCGTTTTGAGAGAAGCGGTGATGGAATAAATTACATAAAGTAATGTGCCTGCCTAGGTCCGAACACACGAAAAAAAAAAACGGTCAATCACATTAATTTAAATAGGATCTGGTCTTTCGCCCTTCCACTGATTGGTCGAATTTGGTACTGTATCTCCTCTCATACCTGCTCCTATTCGCTTTAGTGGAAACTGTGTCAATTGTCTTTGTTTATTTGAAATAAAAGCGCCGTGAAATCTTATTGTGATGCTATAAAAGATCTGTACAAGTACCAAGGGCTTATGGCTCTTCATGGGCTTTCTAAATGCGTCCATTACCTTCTTATAATTTCGATAGTGAAAAAAAACGGTCAATCACATTAATTTAAATAGGATCTGGTCTTTCGCCCTTCCACTGATTGGTCGAATTTGGTACTGTATCTCCTCTCATACCTGCTCCTATTCGCTTTAGTGGAAACTGTGTCAATTGTCTTTGTTTATTTGAAATAAAAGCGCCGTGAAATCTTATTGTGATGCTATAAAAGATCTGTACAAGTACCAAGGGCTTATGGCTCTTCATGGGCTTTCTAAATGCGTCCATTACCTTCTTATAATTTCGATAGTGACAAAAGAAACAGAGCAAGCAATGTACGACAATGCTCGTTATTGTGTTTTAAAACGATTGCATGGTATGACAATAATGTTAAAACAATGAAAAGATCTGGTTCCCATCAATTGTTGTATCGTAGCGAAGTATATTGTCTCAGTTGACCTACTTTCGTTGTAAAAATGGAGTACAATTAATAATGATTCGTTAGTATGAGAAGCAACGTGATAAATAAATCGAATAGTTTTGGCAAAAGTGTCTCTGTAATATCGCCCTTAAGACTGTTTTTTTTTATAATATTACATAAACATCACGTCTGTAATCTCCGAAGGGTTAAGCAGAGGTGTACCTAATGGTACCCGCCCACTTTAAAAAAATATGTTTAATTCCCATGTAATAGAAGGTGACTGTATATTCTGTCACTTATTATCTCTAGCTCCTTTCTCCCCTTACTAACTACTGACAAGCATAAAGTATATTTTAAGATTTACATAATCCAAGTGTCAAATTTTTTACATAGTTAATTCGTTAGGCAACAAGTCTAGATCTAATTACTGCCAACGCAACTATCACTATCAAGCTCAGACTGCGTGAACTCTTGCGCAAGATGCTAACCGTGTATGAGAGGACTGGCACAAAACTAGACTTCTTTGAAGGACTTTAAAGTTATAAAAAACAAACTGTCTAGTCTATTATTTCGCTAGAGAAAGATTGCACCGGTTTTTATTTCAACTCGTGATGTGTCGAAAGAAACATGGTTGTATTGTGCTGCCCAAAAAAACTGATGGTATGAGCAATATGTTTCAGTTATACATATAAATGTTTGACTGGCTAGAATCACTCCCTTGAGACCTTGAGAATGCTCTTTCTGCACAATTATAAAGCTTTGAAAGGTTTATAACCGTGTAAGTTTAAATCTGTCTTTAATACAGTATGTACTCGACACCTTATTAGTTCCAACTACATGATCAGGAAATAGTTATTGGGTATTTTATTTTTAAAAGGAATTCCTCAGTAGTAGCCAAGGACTTTGGATTTGTACCGGTTAGTTGGAATAAGGTCACCCCCTTTTACATGCGACTTAAACATAACTGGCAAAACGTGAATACATGTACTATCAGGTATATGGGTATTAGGTATACTGTATGGGCTCGTTTACGGAGGCGCGGGGCGTCGCGCGGCGCGTGCAGATGGCTCGATGCGTGCTTTTTTAAGCTATTGCATAGCTTCTATCGCGGGCCTTGAGCGTGGAGAGCGAATCCAGAAATTCCGTAACGAAAATATTGTGATTAACCAGGTTGCTATGGTTACGGAAAATAACAAGGTTGTCAACTGAGGTTGTCAAATTAAATAATTGATAAAAAATGCTATGCAATAGCTTTACCGCGGCAGTCTCCGAGTGCCACATTTAGTTTTATTAATTTACTGAGAGGCGGGTCCACCACAACCAACGCTGCATTTTAAACTAACGAGCGAAAAACGCTTCCAGAAAAATCGACGTTTGAAATTGTTAACGTTTTCATACATCGCCATGTGTTTCAATTAAAAACGCACAACGCGCCGCGCGACGCCCCGTCTGTACGTAAACATGCACTATGTCTAACCTTTTGGGTATTACATGCGTGATGTGATGATATGAACATGATCATGGAACACAATTTATAAGTACCTTTTTTTTGGAGGGTGGGAAGGGAAACCATCAAATGACTCCCCCCGCTCTGGCCACAGCGGAAGGGAGTGTCAGACTTCTACTCACTGAAAACCACCCACGTTCCTTCTTAGCCCTTTGTGCCGAAGCTGCGGTATCTCTTTCGAACAACCCGCAGCCCCGGACACAATATGTACCTCAGACCACAATTAAAGTAGTGATTGGCATTAATCTAGTAAAGGAAATCATTAATAACTACGCACTGATTTCTAATCCACTGTCGGAAGCCTGGCTGAGCCGCGCTGTGGTGGATATGTGGCGACCAGAGCCGCACATGTTGCGAAGAGGCCATTTTACTACGCTGACTCGACTCCGCATTATGATGGCTTTTCTACCTGAAAGGAAAAAAAACAGTATGACTTTTTAAACATCGCTCAGACTGCGATAAAGATAGTGAAAAATCAAATATTGGTTTGAATTTAGCTTACGAAATGTTAATTTCGGCTAAAAGTCGCTGTAGAAGCTTTGAAAGGGATTGGGGTCGGCTGGAGTCTTACCAGATGTAGAATACCAGTATTTAACATGGAGCGATTGCCTGTTGGACCTCCACAATACAGTTAGTACTGGGTAATACGATATCCCTTGGTAAGAGTGGTTATGAATCAGATTTTCGGTTGACTCTACAAATTTTAATCACTGGGTGGACATCTGATTTTGCCGAGCATTGAGCTGATAGAGGTTTTAAAAGCTGGGATATAATCATTGTAGTTATACCAAAGAAGCACAGGCTTTAATTTTTTAACTAACATCATTTGGTTAATTACTATGACTATAGTAATTAACCAAATGATGTGAGATTTTCATCCTTAAAAACAATCCTCACACGGCAGAAAAAACGAAAGGTGATGAGAGAGGTCGTAATACAACCTTCTTGACTCCTAAAGATTACCGTCACTCACGTAATAGTCTTCAAAAGAATCGTGTTGTAGTTACGTTACACCTAATGTTTTTTTTCTGCTCCTTTCATATTCAAAAAACTAACAAAGATTATTGTCTAAAGTACCTGTACAATTATGAGCAACAATGCTAGGATACTTATAGCTGTTGAGGTTTTCTTTTGTTCTTATTAGTTTTACACTAATGGACATTGGCTTTCTCTATTTCTATAGGATAAACCACATCGACGCTCAAACTGTTACATGAAATTCACTACCAGGATTCTTGGCCTTCTTTCTTGACTCTTGAATTCGTCGATGATAACAGTATTTTTATATTCGACTTATTTATTTGCCACAGCCAGAAGGCGTTGCGGCAGGCCTTGAAAAAAAAGGCTTTACGAGCTAGACCCGTGACCAGTGGTTCACATATGCTCTAGATCGAAACAACTGGAAGTCATAGGGAGAGGCCTTTGCCCAGCTGTGGGATGACACAGGCTAACAGTATCAGTCCTCCTTCATCTGTCTCCAGCCCTCGCTTCTTCTAATTCTAATGGGATCCATACATTTTTGCTGCTTGCTTTCGGTACGCTACACACACCTACGCCTGATAAGATCTACTGCAAGTACTTAAAATGAAAATACTCGGACGTGCGGTTTATGACAGGATTATGTCAAGAGGATGCGTAATGAGTGTCTTCCTATTCTCGAATGTGATTACAGCAATATACTTTTTGGCCATTCACTCAAGTCAGAACACTCAGCAGTATTCTCACATTTACAAATAGGTACTTAGCTTAAGCCCGCGGCTTCGGGTAGTCGGGAATATACAGACGCAAGTTCATCAAGTTACTTTAATCTGTTAATTTCTTTTATGTTTTCAACTGTTTCTTGTTATTTATTTACAACATTTAAAAACTACTATTTACAGAACTAAGATAATAATAAAATATATACAAGTATCAAAAAGGGGAGTAATTACAGGGCGTCAAAAAATTCGTCCACACCGCTGTCAACAGGAAAAGTGCCCAGTAGGCTGGCAGCATTGCCACGTTGGATGGCAATGCTGATTCTTTGCCCAAAAAATATTCCAGCCCTCCGGTCACGTGAAGAGTCGACCAAAAACTTGTCAATTTCCTGATAAATTACGTGGGCACTCGGACCCCATGGCCCCAGTGTTTCAACCCCAAACGGCTCAAACACATAACTACCAATTAAGTTATTGTATATATGTATTACTGTTTCTCTAAAGCATTAGGTTCAGGGTCTTCATCATCTTTCAGCCCTTCATCATCATCATCATCAGCCTATAATGTTCCCACTGCTGGGACTCAGGCCTCCTCTCTAGGAGAGGGAGGGTCTTTCAGCCCTTGTCCCAATCTATTTGGGGTCAGTGCAACACATTTTCTTCTTCTCCTATATCAGACGTTACGGCATCATTTACTCATTTTTCCTTCATATCATTCCTCACACAATCCATCTATCTTTTTGGACTTCCTCTCCCTCTCCATCCTCCATTAGGTCCAAGGTTGATTGGAAAAATTTGTCAAGTTTCGGGTACCTTAATGTTCTAATCTGGTGTCTGTACTACCGGGCGGAAAACTGTATAATAAAATTATGTTCTAACACAGGTCATGCACTTTCGGTGGTCATATTTCATCCGTAAAATTTATAGAAAGAGTTACTTTCGCATTGAATAATATTAATTTCGTTGATCTATGTCTGTTATTAAATAAAAGCACATAAATATTATGCAGTTAATCGTCTATCAAACTTTTACTTTAACATTAAACCGGTGTTTGACGTGCAGACAGCAGTATTACACTCTCACGTCCATTTCACAGAATTATAGCACATACATACCAAACTACTTATACAGTATATTATGTACACATCGTAACAGATGAAGGGGTATGTAATAACAACAAGAATCGTGTACATCCTTACATAGTATAAAACAAAGTCGCGTCTGTTTGTTTGTTTATTTGTTTGTTTGTCTGTATGCTTAAATCTTTAAAACTACGCAACGGATTTTGATGCGGTTTTTTTTAATAGATAGAGTGATTCAAGAGGAAGGTTTTAGTATATAATTTGAACGACATCCACGCGGGTGAAGCCGCGGGCATCAGCTAGTGTATAATAAAGCATTTAGAAATTAATTGGTATTAAAATTAACGATAACTGCTGCTATATTGTTAATCCTTTTTAGAAGTTGGACAACGGCAATGGTGAATTTTGACCTTTTGCGAGGACAAGCATTTAGTTTGGCATTAATTTACGCAAATTGCCAAAATAAGTGCCTTAAAACCAATTACGACGTTTATCTATCTTTCGAAGGATTAGACCTGGGCCCCGAGTCTGCTATTCAATAGTGTCAGAATGGTCGATCATTGATCTCATAATGGTTGATTTACGACAAGCCAAAAAGTACCTTAAGTCGACAGGCATAAAGTACTTTTTGGCTTGTCATCAATCAACCATTATGAGATCAATGATCGACCATTCTGACACTATTGAATAGCAGACTCGGGGCCCAGTTTTTTTGTTTGTGAACTTTTAGTTTTTTATTGAGTTTTGAATAATTACTAAATTTTGTTTTTTTTTTTCAAAATGCATACTCTATTAATACAAATCTACTTGTACTAATTATATTGCCTACTGTATTATTTTTAATTACCTACTGATATAATTTTGCATAAATAATTTGTTGCATTTTGCAGGAAGAATTGTTTACCATGTGCAGACCTTTTTAATTAGACGTAACTAAAATCTAAAATATTACAAGAAAAAGGTCCTTAAAAAAACCAAAAGCCAAAATGAAAAATAAAACAAACCTCTCAAAAATTTTTTTCCTTATCTCTCTCACACTTATCACAAAGCACTACAAAACGTACAATATCACAGTACTATCACTAGCACTCTCTCTGCCGATCCCCTGTGTGCCCCTAGCTAGCCGAACATCGACTGAGCTTCCTTGAACATGAGTTAGGTGCTTGCTTTCTGCGTGAGTTTCCATTGTGCGTTCGTCATTTTTCGTACTGTGAGTTGTTGTTTGGGGTCTTATAAAATCATCAAATTTTAATATTACATACAAGTAAAATGAAAATCATCAACACGAAGAAGAATTATATTTCTACCTTTCTTCATGTTTTTTCTGTATTCTTGTTATTTTGAATCGAAAAAATAACTGACTCTACCGAAACAGAGAAATTAGGACGTTGCAATGTATACAGTCCCGATTTTAGGAATAAAGATTAAGATGAATTATGACTAATTGTTTTTTTTTTTTCAATTACCAGTATGAATGAAACTATCAATAAAATCAATTCCCGAGGATTTGTCCTTAGCCCTGTCTTAGGTAAAATCATTAATTACAGAAACTGTACCATTGTTGATGTGAATAACTGTTCTACTGCTACTCGTGGGGAGTAGACATAATTTGTATTGAATTCGTATCGTAGACTAAAGAATTATCCAAAACAAAATTTCATTATTACACGTTCCAAAAAAATGCCGTGTGACAATGGCCACTCAAGCCAGTCGTAGCGACAACGCACGACCGAGCGGCTACAGTACGCGATGTACCGAACGAGAACGAAAGTATCTTTCTAGTTCCTAGGGTTAACTAGTATAGCTTTTACCCACAACTTTACACTCACAGATGTTGTTGCTTTCCGTAATCTTACGATCTAGAACCATTTCTACAACTTTAAGCTTCGTGTTTTTGACTGATGAGCTCTTCATTAACGAAGAAAACGGCTATTTCAACGGCATTTTTTAATGAATAAGGAGAAGAAAATCATTAAAATCATTATTCTCCTGCCCTTATCCCAATTTATTTGGGTTCGGCGCAGTATTTCTTCTTCCATACTTTTCTTTTACTCCTTATTTCAGCAGTCCTTCTTTCTAGCCATATCATTCTTGACGAGGCAAAAGTAGTAGGTACGAAAAGATCGTAGCACATGAATGATAACTGTCTTTTCTGCCTACCTCCACAGAAAAAAAGAGTGAGATTATTTTTGCATGTCTAACTCGGTCACATTAACTTGAAGCTTGAGACGCTTGACACTAGACGCAGAGATGCGAGCAGTGGTGGCTCAGTGGTAGCGGGTCTGACTTACAAACAGTGAGTCGTGGGTTCGAACCCAGTCAGGCGCATTACTTTGTGAAATTTATTTTATCACCACTGCTCTCAAAACGGTGAAGAAAAACATTGTGTGGAAACCGTCATGTCTTAGAACCAAAAATTCGAAGACATGTGACATCTACCAATCCGCACTGGGCCAGTGAGTTCATCAATAAATAAGAACACAAATTACCATTACACATTACAATAATATACAAAAGAAAAAAATAAAAGATAGGTTGTTGTTTGATTCGAAAGTGTTACAAACATTCCTAACTCAATCATTTTTTGCAATAATTATCGAACGGAACTGCGATTTGCATGACTGCACTTTACATAATCATGCCTATGAATTTACGTGCATTGATGAGTACTACACAAAGTTACTTTGTATAAAAGCATTAATGGTAAATTCAACTCTGTGTTCCTGTTTTAGAGTCCACTTTCTTTTCACGAACCTTTGTGTAATGTGCTAACGTATGATCCTAAGTGTCGCATGTTCAAACAGTCTGTCATCCCGGTCATGACGTACGGGACTGAAACTTGGACGCTCACCAAATTCACTAACCACCGCATGTAGGTCACTCAAAGAGCTATGGAACGAGTCACATTGAGTATTTCCCTCTACGACTGGGTTAAAAACACCGAAATACGGAGACAACGAGATTGGATAGCCAAAGACACAAAATCGCCAAAAGTGGAGATATTTGAAAGAGACCTACACTCAGCATTGTTGCAACAAAGGTTAAAGAAGAAGAGAAGAAGCAACTTATAAAAAAACCTATAAGTGTGGAGGTAGACTTATTAAAATGACTGAAAACCTTTATCTCTATCTATAAAAGGAGAACTGACTGACTGACATATCAACGTACAGCCGAAACTACTGGGGCTAGGAATGTGAAATTTTGCACACGGCTTCCTATTATAATGTAGAGGAGCAATAAGAAGGGGTTTTTGGAAATTTAACCTTTAAGGGGGTGAAAAGGGGGATGAAAGTTTGAATGGAAAATCGTCACTTTTGTAGTTGAACCGACATCCACGCGGGCGAAGCCGTGGGCAAAAGCTAGTACGAGTATAAATGGAAATGTATTCCAATTACGATATATCCTAATGTCTTTTAAAGCTCAGGGAAGTACTTGACATATATATTTGTTATCTAAAGTAGTTCGGGCCAATGCAATGACCTCCGGCAGTTCAATATTTAACATAATGTAGTTATTTAAAATCTTTTAAGCTTGATTACATAATAAACCTTGATAAATATTTACGTTAGCTATTTTTAAATCTCATCACGTTTTAGCAGTGGTCATTAAGCACGAGTTACTGTTAAATACTTTAATTAAGATCAAACAATATAGATTGGCAGACGAAATCTAAGTAATGAATCCATTTCCAAGGATTTCAAGAAAATGAAAATCATAATTATTTCTTAAAAACCCTTTTATCTATACTAATATTATATACAGGTATTTGTTTGTAGGTTTATATGTAGGTAATGTCTGGAACAATTAATGCATTTCTAAAAATTCTTTTACGTGTAGTACCTATGCTACATTATTCATTGGTAACTGAAATTACGTAACAGAGCTATCACAATTTTTGCGAATGAAATCGTGAACGAATTAGTGCATACTAATTTTGATATTCTTATAAAAAATACAGATGTATAGTCGAGAGTAATTTATTTTGAATGCCATTTTTGAATGGGTGAACTTTACTTTTGACCTCCAGACATCTTAATTCATTCTTGCACATAGTCTTAGTAAAAAACATAGCTCAAACCTGTAAGCCAGTTAGGTGTATAATATTTTCATATACGATACTTCAACTTCTTTGTTTAAATTCATAAACTCTCTGCTACATAGAGTTTCTTACATAAAAAAAAAAGACGGGTTGCACTCCGGGAGTGCCGGCAGAAGTGAAAACTTGATTATTAACGTTGAGCATGTTTGATATTTTGGAATGGTTAGGGAATAATTTTGCACCAATTGCTTTAACAGTATAAAAGTACTATCATTTATGTGGTAGAATACAATATTGATTTATTGCGCTATCGTACACAAACATGACAATTTATATTACATTAAAAATTTAACACTTTAAAACTATTACAATTATTTTACATTAAAAAGTTTATCTCTCCGAAAAATCAACTTTCATCCATAATTTCAACGACTTTTTCACCATCATCATTACCAGAACTATCATCGCCAATCTCTAAAACTGATACGATAGGTTTATGGTAGCTGAAGTAAGAAACGAACAGTTTTGATTCGAACCTATTTAAATGTCTAATAAAGACCGCATCAATAGTAGTTTTGTATTTCGTTGTGCTAAGATTGCGATCATTCGACATAGTTAAACCAAATTCATTATTTAAAAATTCAATTATTCCGCCATAACTATGCTAACCCATTTATTTTGTCTTTCCCTGTCCTCCGATCGGAACTCCGATTGGTAGGAGGAGCGGGAATATTTTTTCCCATGCCTCCGATTAAGCATCATAAAAACATTGTACAGTCTAGTTCAAAATAAATTATTTTTGTATTTTATTGACTGTACAGTCGACATCGTTAACGTTCAGGGTCAAAATGTCCAACTCCCACACGACTAGTCTAAGATCGATAGTTTCCGAGATATAGCCGTTTCAATTTTGACAGCTGTCATCCGAAATGTAGATCTCATTGAGATCTATCACTTGTCCCTACACACAACTAGTCTAAGGTCGATAGTTTCCGAGATATAGCCGTTTCAATTTTGACAGCTGTCATCTGAAATGTAGATCTCATTGAGACCTATCACTTGTCCCTACACACAACTAGTCTAAGGTCGATAGTTTCCGAGATATAGCCGTTTCAATTTTGACAGCTGTCATCCGAAATGTAGATCTCATTGAGACCTATCACTTGTCCCTACACACAACTAGTCTTAGGTCGATAGTTTCCGAGATATAGCCGTTTCAATTTTGACAGCTGTCATCCGAAATGTAGATCTCATTGAGACCTATCACTTGTCCCTACACACAACTAGTCTAAGGTCGATAGTTTCCGAGATATAGCTGTTTCAATTTTGACAGCTGTCATCCGAAATGTAGATCTCATTGAGACCTATCACTTGTCCCTACACACAACTAGTCTTAGGTCGATAGTTTCCGAGATATAGCCGTTTCAATTTTGACAGCTGTCATCCGAAATGTAGATCTCATTGAGACCTATCACTTGTCCCTACACACAACTAGTCTAAGGTCGATAGTTTCCGAGATATAGCTGTTTCAATTTTGACAGCTGTCATCCGAAATGTAGATCTCATTGAGACCTATCACTTGTCCCTACACACAACTAGTCTAAGGTCGATAGTTTCCGAGATATAGCCGTTTCAATTTTGACAGCTGTCATCTGAAATGTAGATCTCATTGAGACCTATCACTTGTCCCTACACACAACTAGTCTAAGGTCGATAGTTTCCGAGATATAGCCGTTTCAATTTTGACAGCTGTCATCCGAAATGTAGATCTCATTGAGACCTATCAATTGTCCCTACACACAACTAGTCTAAGGTCGATAGTTTCCGAGATATAGCTGTTTCAATTTTGACAGCTGTCATCATTATTATTATTATTATTATTTATTATTATTATTAATTATTATTATTATTATTAATTATTATTATTATTATTATTAATTATATTATTATTATTAATAATTTTATTATTATTATTATTATTATTAATTATATTATTATTAATAATAATTATTATTAATAATAATTATTATTAAGCGCCCTGCGCTGCCTAAACGAAACAGTAGGCCCAGGCATACATTTTCGCCGCGCCGTAGAGAGGGGATAGCTGTCTACTCTCCATCCGTCTTACGCTTTTTCGATCAGGGTCACGTGGTCACGTGTCCTGACGAATTTTCGATCAGGGTCACGTGGTCACTTTTCCTGACGCGAGTTTAAGATTTTATACCCATCACAGAACAATTTCCCAAAGTGCTCAACGCCGCTAAAGAAGTTTTCACTTCAAAAATCTACATGGGTTAACGGGGTTAGAAATCTATCTTTTTACCAGTAATCATAACTGGTAGTCGATTCGCACTGACAGATTTTACCTACGGTAACTCTTACAAGATACAATATAATTATTTTTTATCGTTTATATAGCCCAAAAAATTCTCCTCTTACATCGCTTCGCGTTCGCGTGCGATGACTCAATCATTACAAAAAATAGTGGAGCAGCCATTTTGTTCCGTAATCGTATCCTGAATTCTGAAGATGTTGCGTTGAAGCTAGCAGATGATTCAGAGGCCTTGTTACGTCACACAATACAAGTGCATGTGCGTGAGTTGATATAATAAATCTTCTACTGGGTAAATGGAAATACATAATAAAATTTGTCTGTTGGGTGTCTGGTTACTTGGTTAGTAATAGAACAGAGGGTTGTTGCTAGTGTGGGTGAGATAGAAGTTTCACCTGTGTGAAATGTTTTCATGGTGTTTGAAACCTTAAAATATCTGGATCAATAAAGGATTACTGTGATTTACAGGTAAGACATTTTCAAGCGCATTAATTATAATAGCTTAGCCGTTATTGTTACAAAGCCCTCCATTCTTTTCATCGGTCACGCACGATACTGTGCAACTTCTTTCCAATTTTCATGGAAGACATCCAGTTCATCCCAACATCTCCTTCGTGGTCCGCCGCGACCCCGTGTTACTCTTTCAGGGCACCAATCCTGAGCTTTACGGGCCCACAGCTCGTTCGGCATGCAACAGACATGTCCTGCCCAATTCCGCTAATAATTGAAAGCAGTTAATTTGTTTCACACTTCTTAGGATAAAGAGAAACGTTGTAAAGATTTACGATAATGAGAAAACGACACAATCACGTCATAAAATATGACTGACATTTGTTGTTATGTTCACGTTAAGCCGATAATTCAGGTGTAAATAAGTGCTAAGTGGCAAATATTATCGCCTTTTCAGTCAAGTGGTCGACAACAGGCATATAATTTTATATTTCGCGACATGCATTTCTGTTGTGTTAATTAATTTAATTAATTACAACTAACATAATTATAGTTATCGGGACAAGTTGATCCAATCAACTCACAAAGATGAGCTTACCACAAAAAAGAACAGAACATATAAATAATAAATAACGGATATGTTTTGAAATAAATAAGTAAATAAAATATCTTTACATCTCTCATATTCGGTAAGTAGGTCCTTATTACCCCCAAATGGGGCTTGTAGGTGACCAATTAGCGCTCTAGGGTAATAATGTAGCAAGAAAAGCCCTAGGGCGGTAAGTAATTAAAAAAAAACACTTCACTCTTTCAAAAAGTTCGCGTACATCTAACCATCATACTGGCAATAGACATCATGCATTCAGCCCAATGACAAAAGAGGTCGCTTCGCTATTCAGCCCTGTCTTCGTATGAGTACCTATAACGCCTCCCCCACACAGGAGCGTTTTTGCGTTTCTGCGTTTTCGCGTTTCTGCGTCCGCATGCGTGCGTATTGGGACGCAGAAACGCGAAAACGCGCCTGTGTGGGGGAGGCTTAATAGTCATCAATTTTAAAATATCGAACGGCGAAGCTCAATTTCATTCTTGAAAAAAAAAAAAAAAGAGATGAAAAAAGGCGGAAATAGAAAACTTTTACTTTAAATAATAATATTGTTTGTTTTTGGGTTTTTTTATAATTACGTGCTAATTAGGAAAAAAACATGAGTTCTGCAAGTGATGAAGATATAAGCTGCACTCCCGATTCAATGAAAATGGAAGCTGAAGCAGCAATTAACAATATTTTGCCTGAAAGTTCTAAAGAGAGATATTTGAAAACTTTATTCTTGTAATGCCGGTTTTTTTCTTTTTACCTCATTCGAGATGTAAAGCAGAGTAGTTAGCTCGGGTGTAAGCATCAATTGCACCCTCGAACTATTGGCGCCCTCGCTGCGCTCGTGCGCCTAAATATCTCGGGATGCAATTGATGCCTTACAGCCCTTGGCTACTAATCTACTATTATTTCAGACCTAAGCAGTCCACAAGTAGTCAGTGGTTAGTAACTGACTGTGCTAACATGCTACGTTAGTGTTGTTAGTACTTAATAATAATTATAATATATTTAATATAGACCTATACTTACCTAATTTTACCCAAATACTGCACGGCACTGTATTTTCCACATATTTCTGAATTCCAACTTCAAGAGGTTGCACTTGTATTTTTATCGGTGTATTACATTTTTTGTAATTAAATTACGTTAAATTAAGATTTAATTAGGTTACAAAGTATTTGTTCCAAGGATTCAATGTAACTAAATAGTCGTTACGAATTGAATTACATCAATGCAAAATGATATCTAGGCATAAGACACTATAAATAACAATGAGACAGGTCATCATCATCTACCTAGCCTTTTCCCAACTATATTGGGGTCGGCTTCCAGTCTAACCGGATGCAGCTAAATACCAGTATTTTACATGGAGCGACTGCCTATCTGACCTCCACAACCCAGTTAATACTAGGTAATACAATACCCTTTGGTAAGACTGGATGTCAGAATTTCAGGTCACTGACTACCTGTAACGACTGCCAAAGATCTATATATACGGCAGCCGGGACCAACAGCTTAACGTGCTTTCCGAGGCACGGAGGAAACTCGGTATGTCGGGCGGTCACCCATCCACAGACCGACCTAGGCAAGCACAGCTTACCTAAAGATCGACCCGAGTGGCAGTTCTTATTAAGTCACGAGCTCCTCAACAATGAGACAGGTATAGAATTGAATTCTATACCTGTCTCATTGTTATCAAAAGAAACTCTTTTTGTTGTTAGATAACTAACAACAAAAAAAGTTTCTTATACATATCACTGGAAGCCGACCTCAACGATAGTTCGACTATGTTGGCCTGTTGGGCTCGGCTTCCAATCTAACCGGAACAGATTTTAAATTGAGCGACTACCATCTGACCTCTACAATCCAGTACTTGGTCATACGATACCCCTTGGTAAGATGGGTTGTCACTTCGGGCCACTGACCACCTGTAACAACTGTCAAAAAGCAACATGAGTGAGGATAAAAAGTAATCTAACAACAAACAGTAGTTTCTTTTACAAATCACTTACAAGAAACAATCCTCACATTGTTTCCCAATTCACTTTGAAAGAAAGCACCTGGCTTATTACTTGAGCAAACTCCCCAGTTCCGTAGTACTACCACTTTCTATTTCATTTGACGGCCAAGTGCAAACGTACGCAATATGCACGGATGAATGGTAAGTGTCAATGAACCTTTCATTATGACACCACTGTTATATTCGGAAGTATCGTGGTACGAGAATTTGTTTGACTGACTCATTGACACAGAAATATGGAAATACAATGTTTTGTAAAGAAAAATGTGTTATGATTTATGTGCGAGTTCTTATTATATTTAGAAGTTATAAACATGATACTCCCAGGATATTTCATTACATTTAGCTCCCTATTTCAGCTTATGATTATGACTAGACTTACTCTGGGTATCATGTTAGATGTTACCCACCAAATGGGTTCTTGAGGTCAAATGGGTAGTCATCATCAGCCTGCAGCCTGCAGTCCACTGCTGGACATAGACCTCCACAATCGCAGTCGTACAGTCACTACCAGCCACCCTACGAAGATCGTCGCTCCATCGAGCCTGAGGTTAGGGTGATAGGTAGTTGCTCCATGTAAAATAGTGGTATTCAGCTGTACCCGATTAGCCTGGAAGCTGACCCAAGGTTATCGGGCTTATCCCGCTATTGATAACGATTATAACTGAAACTTTTGGTAGGTACCCTTCCATTTTTTCTTGAAAGGTGGGGAATTATCAAATGACTTCTCCCGCCCTTGTCCGAGCGGAAGGCAGTGACAAACTTCAACTGACTAAAAACCACATATGTTCCTTTTTAGCACTTTGTGTCCGAGGTCACGGTATCTCTTTCGAAAATTCCGCAGCCCTAGCAGAACTTTTGGTACTAGATACACATCTAAATCTGTCATCCACGGACAGATTTAGATTCGCAAATTCTTATTCATTAGGAATAATCTTAGGTTCACCGTTACATATTATTATAACACTTTATTTCCATTATACTCGACTCCATCTACGAAACAGGTTTTATTAAATTTTTGTAAGCTTTTCACGACCGTGATAAACAATCTGTTCCGAAGTATTAGACATACCTAAATAGTTTAATCAGGTCAAGCGTGAATTTTAAAATATTTGGCACTTGATATCGAAGGCTGGTTTTTAAAAGCTTTCTTTACTGTTATTTTTTGA
Source organism: Diarsia mendica (assembly GCA_949316265.1). Classification (NCBI taxonomy): domain Eukaryota; kingdom Metazoa; phylum Arthropoda; class Insecta; order Lepidoptera; family Noctuidae; genus Diarsia; species Diarsia mendica. Next base: position 13,115,360 of record OX438889.1, read on the forward strand.
TCCGTTATGTATTAAATACTTGACAGGACCAGATCATAATAGAAAACCGGTCAAGTGCGAGTCGCGAAATCTTTTATAGATCAATTTTCGTTAAAAAGTTTTTTACGCTCTATAACCCTTTTTTTTTCAGTATTATAGTCTTCTTACTTTTGAAATTAGGGGGTATTTTTTTACGACTTTAGAAGGAAATATCTCATCAACCATTGAATTAAAAAAACGTTTTCTTGGTAGGATTCTTAACCTCATACATATTTTTAAAGTCCTATCGATAGACCACTTCACTCACCTATAATATTTTTTATTATTATTTGACGGCACGGTTGGCGCAGTGGCTCAAGCAATGGACTGCCGCGCTGCGTGTCGCGGGTTCGATCCCCGCACGGAACAAATATTTGTAAGACCTACAGATAGTTGTTCCGGGTCTGGGTATTTGCGTATGTGAGTTTAAATGTTTGTGAACGCACCCACGATACAGGAGAAATTCCTAGTGTGGGGCAATTAAAAAAAATAAAAAAAAAATAAAATGTTTTTTTTTCAGTTACTTACCCATCTCGTTCCCTCGTCGACCTCATCTCTGCCATTTTTTTTTTCGGTGTTGGGAAATCATCAAATAACCCCTCTCGCTCTTGGGCAGAGCGATAGGCAGTGTCAGACTTCTACTGACTAAAACCACCCATGTTCCTTCTTAGCCCTTTATGTCGAGGATACCGCCTGTGAACAAACCGCAGCCCCGACAGGCGTCGGCCCTTAAGGGGCCCCACCCTCATCTCCGCCCTTAAGGCAAGATTGAGGTCAAGAGTAAGACTATTACAAATTAAAAAAAAAAACCGGCCAAGTGCGAGTCGGACTCGCGCACCGAGGGTTCCGTAAAAAAAATATATTATGTGATGTAACTAAAAATTTATGGTTTTCGTAATTATTCCTTTATCTATGCTATAAGACGTTGCTTCGTACCAAATTTCAAGATTCTGAGTTCACGGGAAGTACCCTGTAGGTTTTGATTCCCTTGCGAGTGTCGAAAATTTGCGGCATAAACGGGAGTATCTTGATGTAACTAAAAATTTATGGTTTTCGTAATTATTCCTTTATCTATGCTATAAGACGTTGCTTCGTACCAAATTTCAAGATTCTGAGTTCACGGGAAGTACCCTGTAGGTTTTGATTCCCTTGCGAGTGTCGAAAATTTGCGGCATAAACGGGAGTATCTTTTGATCGCGTTGACTTAGAAGTTTGATTTTTTCACAGCTCCAAGAGACCATAGACTTGAGTATTTGATATGAATTTCAGCTTGATACCTCCACGCGTTCCTGAGAAAAAAGGTCTTGACAGACAGACAGACGGACAACAAAGTGATCCTATAAGGGTTCCGTTTTTTCCTTTTGAGGTACGGAACCCTAAAAAGAAGTTACCTACCTTTATTTTATTTATTGTCATAATTTCATTGTATGTTGTCAATAGTCTCGGAGTAAAATGGATGTGATATACGAATGGACCTAACTAGACAGCCAGACCAGACAGGACGAATCTATAAGGGCGCCTTCAAATATGCTGCCACCGCGCGGCTCTTTGCGGCTTATTTGAAGGCGCCCTAAGGGTTCCATTTTGTTATTTCATAACGGAACCCTAAAAACTTTATCGTTGACCTACTATAGTATCCAATAGATTTTAATAAACTAACACCTACATATATTATTTCTTTTCATAAAATTAGTTTATGATATTATCACTAACATCATTACATATTAATATAAAATAAAGTCCTCCACCGCGTCTATCTGTCTGTCTGTTCGCGATAAACTCAAAAACTACTGCACCAATTTAAATGCTGTGTGTTGGATTTCGTATTCTTTCATAATTTCCATTGTAGGGTAGAAGTAAAACTGACTTGCAAAATGTGTCACTATCAGTACCGTCTTTACCATAAGGGCACAAGGGGCCAGTGCCCAGGGCCCCCATCCTCAGAGGGCCCCGAAGGGCCGACAATTTCTCTCACATTTAATCTCAAAAAACTCATTACACTTTTCTCAATGCCCGAATATCGATTATTTTCAGATTTATTCGAATCAATATATTTATATGAATTTGAGTGACATCAAGCCTACAGGGTCTCGGTTGTGTGCGGTATATAGACACGGTAGCTTCTTGCTTAATTTAAACTTAGTGCGCTTTTTGGCTGTACTAAAGGGCTGTTTTTGGTCTGACTAACCAGACATTTACTTGAGTTTATAATAGTAGTTTATGCGACTGTGCATAATGCCTTCATTATGCACACTATGCACAGTCGCATAAACTACTATGCCCTTGCATTACAACACAAGTGTGGGTTTAAGAAACGAGCCGAAGGCGAGTTTCTTAATAGCATCACACGAGTGTTGTAATGCCTAATTATGTATAGTTGCATACACTAATTTATCTACCCGAATATCTTAAGGGCTCTATGATGGGTTCAGGAATCATAGGGAAATGACCAGCATTGTTACCAGTGTAATGCAATAAAAAATAAACAGGTTATTAGTTGCATTCGTCGCTGCATTTACGATATCTGGCGGAGTGTTCATGTTAATTTCTGAGTCACTATCACTCATTTTCGACAGAAATAAAGAACTTATCAGAAAATTTGTCTACTCAATGAAAGGGAATAAAAAGCTAACGAACAAATGACAGCTCGAAATGGCGGCGTTTCGGATATCTGTCATTTTTTTTAAATCCTAAGCAAACGAACAAAGTCACTATTCTTGTGTCACTCGAGATCAAAATGTCGTGCGATTTATAATTAAAATCATACTGAATTGGGGTTTCGTATCGATAGGTATCTGTTTTAATGTAGATACTAGAATAGCACACTCACTTGAATTTGACACCTGTTCCTAATTTAAACTCATAACCTACTGTTTTCAGTAGGTTAAGAGCTCATTACAGTTCTGTTAATTTCTGCTGGTTGGTAATGCTGGTCATTGCCTATGGTTTTTGAACGCATTAGAGAGGGTTTATGATATTTGGGTAGATAAATTTTATAATCTAGAGTCTATAATGTCTATTTTCAAGTTACATATCATTTGATTTTTTATTCAGTTATTCAGTAATTTAAAAGTATTTCTGAACGCATCCTACCTAATTTACTAAGAACACCATCTAGCGATCATCCATGCAAACCGCTCCAATGCCAAATTCAAGCGACCATAAAAAATATCTCAGTCTTACTTAACTTATTAAAGACTGATAAATTAGAAGAAACTTTTCCAAATGTTGAAGTTGCTACAAGAATATTCCTTTGCCTAATGGTTACCAATTATTGTAGTGGGGAGCGCTCATTTTCGCAGCTTAAGAGAATTAAAAATGAATTGCGAACATCAATGCTACAAGAACGACTAAATAATTTGTCAATTATGAGCATAGAAAGTGATATTCTTCAGGAAACTGAGTTCGAGGATATAATAGAAGATTTTGCTCAACAGAAATCTCGAAAGAAACTATTACCGTAATTTCGCATCATACTAATATCATTAATTATATTAGATTAGATTACCCATAATAAAGCAGATCACAGTAAAAAAATGTATTTCACTTTCTTTACATTCCAAAAGGGCCCTAAATTCTTGTGTGCCCAAGGGCCCCAGCACAGTCTAAGACGGCTCTGGTCACTATCCTACCATATCCCATCCTTTTCCCACATGCACACCTGGACTATCGCTGTCCTTGTCACCGCCTACGGTGACTGCGTGAAGATTCTCAAACACTTGAACGAGAGTAGCGTTGCTAAGAACATGCTCCCTAATTAATTTTATTATTATAATTGCCGCGAGTGCCTAATTACGAACTATTGTCTAAAACACTACGGAAAGTGCGTGTTCATGTGGTGAACGGCATCTGTGCGCGCCCCCTCGTGTGCCGCCCTGAATCCAGCAAGGCCAAGGACTCGACTTCTCTGCCGACCCACGCGGTGGATGGAACTTGGAGACGGCGAATTTAAAGGTCAGTGGTGCTGCATGTTTCCTACCAGATTCCTTTGTCCAAGCTCACCAGTTCGTCGTCCTAATTCGTGTCGCATTTGCAAGGTCAGACCTACTTATTTACGCCACTTTTCAACCCCCGCAACAATACAGTCCACTAATCAATCAACCAGCTCCCTGCGTCTGGGATAAACGCAAAACTTATATTTCCGCGCTAGTATATGGTGTAAGGCGCCACCACAGAAGAGATAAAAGAGGTTAGAAAGGAAATAGTTCCTGATTTGTATTAGAACGCGTGTCGCCGCTTGTCTCCCACTCTCTATAACCACTACATGCAAGACGCTAATAAGTACGCGAATTATGCACACAAATAAACCGCACTCACTTAGATCGCGAGCTTGCTACTGGTTGTCACACTAGCGCAAACATTGCGTTTGACGTACACTCACACTTGCGTATATTTCTCATACATGTTACGGTGACCAAAAGGTCGATAATGTATATCGATAAAATTACTTGAGTTTTGTTACTTTAAGTTTTGCAGTTTTTGCTTTAATTTCGGGACGGGACAGAAAGAAAGAAAATAAGAAAGCAAAAATATTTATTGGTCTCTCACACATAAAAAATTAAAGATAAAAAGTAAACAGAAAAGATTTTTTTCAAATATTGATCATTAAGTACTTGAAATTCAATTTCAATTCAGATTTTATTATTGTCTTGAAATAAAACGTATTTATTAAGTAGCAATAGCATGCGCTTGCTATCTTTCAAGGTCGAATTTTTCAGAATAAAATGCAATCTCACACTAATATTTTTCTATAATAGCTTTAGTCAGGTCTGTAACATATCTGGATCTGTTGGAAACCTAAAAATAAAATTTAAAATGTATGTTTCGATTTATAAATGGCTAACCTCAAAACAAATTTTAGATGAAAAACAATCAATAAACAATAATAAGGTATTGATAGTAAGTCCGGGGCGAGGAGGAATGGGACGCCGTCGCCTCCTTCTGCGAAGCAGTGATGCTAGCGAAGGAGGTGGCGGAACGAGAGAGGGAGCGATCCTGTCAACGTCCCAGCCGCCGCGGAAGGCGCGGAAGGCGCTCCGGGCGTCGGGGGCCACGTGATGGCTTCCGGCCACCGTAGACGCGGGCCTGTGGACGGTGAGTAATGGGCTAGCTCGCCGTCCGGCCGTCGTCATGACGGCAACAGACCGTGTCGGCGGCGCGTTCGTGTTCCACGCGCGCCTCAAAGAGATGTCAGCAAGGAGGGGCCCGCAAGGGCCGACGCCCGCCGGGGCCGCGGTATTATGTACTAGATTACGTGGCCTCGGCGCAAGGGCAAAGAAGGAACATGGGTTCGGTTTTTAGTCAGTAGAAGTCTGACACTCCCCTTCGCTCTGCCCAAGAGCGGGGGGGGTCATTCGATGATTTTCCACCCACCAAAAAAAAAAAAAAAAAAAAAAAAAAAAAAAAAAAAAAAAAAAAAAAAAAAAGGTATTGATAGTATGGGATAAACAAAAGTTATTTTAATCATAACATAATAATCATTTGAATGCATTCACACATACTAAATATCGACATTATTGACAACTTGGTACAACACTATCGAAACGCAAAGAGTAGGCAGAATTTAAGCTTTGGCTCGTCGCACGCGACGTTCGCAGTGAACGAAATGCATTGCGCAATCGCCCACGTAGTACAAGATGGTACCCACGTATTGCAAGCAATGTACATAATTTCGTTTCTGCTTGCGATTGTATCATTTTTGTCTGCGAACTACATAATACTATTGTAATAATTACAAATATCACTTGTATTTTAAGGGTTTTAGACTTACCGATGAAGAGAAATCCCTTCTCGAGCCACACTGCACACCTGGCTTCTTTTCCGACACGTAATAATCGCGCAACACGGCATAATTCTTTTTTTTTCGCGGAGCTCCGTTCGCTGTCACAATATGAGCGCGATTGTTGGTCAGTAATTCAAATTTTGTCGACATATGATCGTCTGATCATATAAGCGGCGCGCGTGCCCCGCCCACATGGCCTTTCTAACCTCTTTTATCTCTTCTGTGGGCGCCACCATTATTTTTGGTCACTTCGAACCGGACTCTAAATTCAAACCGCATGGTCAGTTATAACTAAATAGTCACTGTACTACGTAATTAAATAGATTGTCGTTTATTCTTTGTATTTTCCCGCACCGACAACTATTTCCTTTTATTTCCGCACCCGCATTGCATAGTACAACACAACGTAAAAGTTATTTCTTTCCAATTCATTCCATTTTTGTAGTCCGCCATTTTATATCGTTTCCAATAGGTTCGTGTTTTAGTTAACTTGTTCGTTATTGTTCGGTAAACTTCGGCTCGCTTCGTAAGCGTTCGTTCGCATACCAGTTATTTGATATTTTTCACTCACCCGCAATAATTATAATTTATTCTCGCTACTAAAATTAATCGTTTTTACGTTATAACCGCTTTTAAATACTGTGTTTACATAATCGTGTTGCGTACTTATCGCCGCTATACTATTTACAGTTATTCACAATGGTTAAGCCTAAGAGAAAGAGTAGTGATGCAGATCTGTTCTTCGACACTACGAGTACTAATAAAAATCAGTTATCATTATACGTAGTCAAGCGTGATGTTATTTACAAACGCGTAGAAAATATTTTCGAACTTGCACACAAAACAAAAATGATGATCGACAATATTTTAAGTCGTTTTGTTCTAGTGCTTCAAATATTGATACATTGCGTGATGATTATCAACAAGTTTTAGATTCCTATAATATATTAAATTTACAGTTGAACCCCGATTCCGAGGTCGAATATGATTCCTGGTTAACGTTTGAAGAAATGTTTTGTTTTATAAAACAGGTTTTACTCGATAACAAACCCGAGTGTCCTGAACCTGAACGTCAGCCTTCATTACAAAAATCTAATTCTCGCCTTCCGCCCATTGATTTGATGTCATTTGATGGTAATGTCAAGAAATGGCCATTGTTTTATGAACAATTTAAAAGCATGATACACAATAACGCATCGCTCACTAATAGTGAAAAAGTATTTTACTTAGTGGGTAAATTAACTGGGCAGGCGTCGTGCGTTTGCGCAGGGCTGGCTCCAACCGCAGAAAATTATATTATTATTTGGGAGGCACTTGTGCAAAAGTATATGACGATCCTCGCTCACTCGCATCCGCTTATTTAAACCAATTGTTACAGTTTAAACCGCTATCCATAGCTAGTTCTGATGGGCTAGATTCATTTATAAATAATTTTGATTCATCTGTAGCAGCTCTTCAGCAATTAAAGCTTAATGATTTAACCGAATTTATTTTCTTGCATTTGGCTCTGCAAAAGTTAGACGCAGACACAATTAAATTATTTGAAATTACCTATCGTAAAGATAAAATACCTTCTTACCATAATTTAATTGAATTCATAAAGGAACAAAGTAAAGTTTTGTCTCGTTCTACGAACCTTAGTAAATCGATAGATAATAATCATTCTCAGTCTAAACAGCAGCGTCAAACTAAGCACATCCCTAAACCGTCCAAGTCTTTTGTGAATACAGACATAGGGAGTGGTCCAAGCGTAAGCGATAAATGCGCTTTATGCAATAACAAACAACATGAACATTTATATTCTTGCTCATCGTTTACTAAATTAACCCCGCGAGAAAGATATAATTTTATAAAACTTAATAATTTCTGTAACAATTGTTTAAGTATAAAACACAAGACTTTTTCTTGTACTTCGAAACATACTTGTTCTCATTGTTCAAAGCGACACCACACATTATTACATTTTGATTCAACTAAAAATGATAAAACAAATTGTAACGTTGGCTCCGTGGTGTCCAACACCGCTAATCCAATTCCCGCTACCGCTCATGACTCGCCGCGCCCTACCCCGGCCAGCAGTCATGCCGAGTCCGCAGTGACTCATTCGCTCGCCGCTTCTAATGATCCTACAACTGTTGTAAATAATGCATCGGTCTGTACAGTTTCGTACGATCGAGCAGCTCGTTATCAAACGACTACGTTGTTAGGGACCGCAAAAGTAAAGTTTGTTGATTCTTTAAACCGCACTCACTTTTTGAGATGTCTAGTGGATCCTGGCTCTCAAAGTGATTATATTTCCGCATCTTGTTGTAAGCGACTATCGCTTCCTATTTATACTCAAACCCGCTATTCGGAAGTTCAAGGCATTGGAGGAGCTTCACAAAAAATTATCGGTGTTACTTCAGTTAAATTCACGTCTCGCTTTAATAATAAGTGCGAATATTCTATAAAGCCGATGGTAGTAGGACAGATTACGTCACAGTTGCCGGACACCTGTGTTGATACCGCGTCTATTGAATTTATTCGGAACTTACCTCTCGCTGATGACGAGTTTTCACAACCGGGAACTATAGATATACTTTTAGGTGTTAAACTTTATTGTGAAATTTTACTTTCTGATCAAATTAAAAGCTCACATGATGGTATGCCCTCTGCCCTTGAAACGACATTAGGTTACCTAATTTTAGGTGACGCTCCTATTATTTCTCCGCAACCCGCTACCCGCACATTGTGTGCTTTTACTTCTGACTCGCTACACCAGATTGTCGAAAGATTTTGGGCAGTCGAGGAATTACCTTCGCAGTCATTTTTAAGTCCCGACGATCAGCAGTGTGAAAATATTTATACTTCAACCACTGTTCGTAACTCCGACGGCAGTTATTCAGTTGATCTTCCTTTTAAAGAAGACCCAAATAATCTAGGCAATTCTTATACTACGGCTAAAAAACGCTTTTTACTTTTAGAAAAGAAATTTTCTAAGGATCCAAGTTTAAAATTAAAATATGACGATGTTATTCGTGATTACCTAAATAAAGGAATACTATCCCGCACCGCACCTGAGGCATTAGCCGCTCCAGGATTTTATCTACCGCACCATCCTGTAGTTCGCAACGACAAGGCGACAACCAAGGTTCGTCCTGTGCTGGATGGCAGCGCCAAGACCGATACAGGCTTATCACTAAATGATGTCCTTTATACGGATTGCAACCTACAGGCTGATATATTTCATATACTTTTGAATGTTCGTGTTTATTACATTGCCTTTTGTGCAGATGTGAAACAAATGTATTTATGCATTTATACGAATGCTCCGCACCGCAAATATCAACGAATCTTATATAGATTTTCAGAAACCGACCCGCTCGAGGTTTTTGAGTTCACTCGAGTCACATTTGGGCTTCGATCTTCACCATTTTTGGCGCTCCGCACGCTACGTCAACTCGCTAGCGATGAACGGCATAACTGGCCAACTGCGGCAGCCGTATTGGAAAGGGACATTTATATGGATGACGTAGCTTCATCTACTTCTTCTCTCGAGGAAGCAGTCAAGACAGCTACCGATCTAATCCAGATCTTCAAAACTGGCGGGTTTGATTTAGTTAAATGGACCTCCAACTCGCTAGAATTGCTCGAACATATTCCCGAGTCGCACCGTCAATCTGAATGCATTTCCTTCGACGATGGAAATACATTTAAGATATTAGGTTTGCGTTGGTTACCCGCTCAGGATACCTTTATTTTCGAAATATCAAGTCCCCCACCTGTTTGTACTAAACGCGCCATTTTATCCGCTACCGCTCGGTTGTATGACGTCTTAGGACTCGTCGGCCCTATAATTATTTTCGCTAAATTAATAATTAAAGAACTCTGGCTTTTAAATCTCGATTGGGATGATATACCCCCTTCTCGCATTGTTAAAATATGGCAACAATACTTAATAGAATTACCGCACATATCTAATTTATCATTTCCACGCCATCTAGGTATAGAAACCGGTTCTATGGTTTCCATAATCGCATTTTCAGATGCGAGTGAATCCGCATACGGCTGTGTGATTTATTTGCACGTCGTAAATGGCGATCAATCGCCTATTACTTCACTCGTGTGTTCGAAATCGCGTGTTGCATCCGCTAAACCTAAAATCACTATCGCACGCTTGGAATTAAACGGAATACTTTTAATGTCGCGACTTCTTAAAACCGTTTGTGACACTTTAGTTAAGCGACATAAAATCGAGAATATTTATGCTTTCTCGGACTCTGAAGTAGCACTCTGTTGGTCTGTTGCTTCGCCACACAGATTTAACACTTATGTTGCCAACCGCATTTCTCAAATTCAGGAAAATATTTCACCTGAAAACTTATATCATATCTCTGGCGTACAAAACCCCGCAGACTGTGTATCTCGTGGGCTTACGCCTTCGCAGCTCATTCAACATGAACTATGGTTTAAGGGTCCATCCTGGCTTTCCTTGCCTAGACAAGACTGGCCTATTCAGCGATTTTTACCCAACCGGTCTTCATTACCGGAAGAAAAAACCGTTTCGCACGTGACTAAAGTCACAGATAATGATAACCCGCTTTTAAAATTAGCTTCAGAGTGTTCCACTTGGGAAAAGCTGCTGGAAGCTACTGTTTTTTCGCTTCGATTTATAAAAAAATTGCCGCAAAACGATACAATCACCGCAGAAGATTTAAATACAGCTGAATTGGAAATAATTCGTGCGATCCAGTCTAAATACTTTTCCGAAGACATTAAGAATATTTCTAAAGGTCAACCGTGTTCGGCCAAGTTACGAAAATTGTTTCCATTTTTATGTAACGGACTTTTACGTGTCGGAGGTCGCTTATCGAATTCGACATTAGAATATTCTTCTAAACATCCGATTTTACTTCCCGGGCAAGGACATATTGTTAAATTATTAATTGAATTTTATCACCGCGACAATTGTCACGCCGGGCCGCAGTTATTAATCTCGATATTAAGATCCAAATATTGGATTATTTCCGCTAGACGTGTGGTTCGTCAGTACATACACAAATGCAATGATTGTTTTCGAGTTAATCCTAAGCCTACGTTTCCGCCTATGGCTGATCTGCCTAAATATAGATTAGAGCAATGCAAAGCATTTTCACATACGGGCGTCGATTACGCAGGGCCGCTTTATATTACTCCTTACCGCAAACGGGGCGTACGAAGTGTAAAAGCTTATATTTGTATTTTTGTTTGTCTCGTAACAAAAGCGGTGCATATCGAATTAGTATCTAACTTAACTTCTGCTTCGTTTATCGACGCATTTAAACGATTCATATCGCGAAGAGGTCCTTGTAATTTCTTATATAGCGATAACGGGACTAATTTTGTCGCTTCTAAAAAATATTTTAATGAACTTCATGAGTTTTTACAAACCGCTGATTACTATCAAAGTTTTAGTCATGAACTCGCGAAAAACCGTATCACGTGGCGAATGAACCCTCCTACAGCTAGTCACTTCGGAGGGATATGGGAAGCGAACGTTAAGAGCACCAAGTCGCTTTTGTTTCGTTCAATCGGCAATCAAGTTCTCACCTTTGAGGAGATGTCGACCATTCTTATTCAAATTGAGGCAGTGCTAAATAGCCGTCCTCTTTATGTTTTGAGCTCTGACCCATCAGAACCATTAGCACTTACTCCCGCGCATTTTCTATCTACTTTTTCGCTAGAATGTTTACCCGCAGCCGACTTATCCGAAGAACGAACAGATCTGTTGTCTCGTTTCTCCTTAATGGATTCGATAGTTCAATCATATTGGAAACGATTTAAGTCGGAATATTTACATAATTTGCAACAACGCGAGAAATGGAATACTCCGTGTAACCCGATCACAGTCGGTACCGTAGTGTTGTTAAATGTAGATAACGCTCCACCCTTGCAGTGGCCATTAGGAATTGTTACCAATGTATACCCTGGTAAGGATGGTGTTGTTCGCGTAGCGGAAGTAAAAACTAAGACCGGTAGTTATAAACGACCAGTAGTGCGGTTATGCCCGCTTCCGACTCAATAGTCAATATATTTATTTATACATATTTTCGCTCATAAGTATTAATTAGCTTACGTTAGATAAGTTTAGTTTAGAAATTTCATTACATTTATCCGCTCTAGTTGTATTAGTTATAGTAGAAGTTGCTGAATATAGCGATTTTCTTGCTTTTCAAACCTTTTCTTTTTTTTTGAAGGGTTTCTTCAAGGCTGGGGGGATGTTGGATTTCGTATTCTTTCATAATTTCCATTGTAGGGTAGAAGTAAAACTGACTTGCAAAATGTGTCACTATCCTACCATATCCCATCCTTTTCCCACATGCACACCTGGACTATCGCTGTCCTTGTCACCGCCTACGGTGACTGCGTGAAGATTCTCAAACACTTGAACGAGAGTAGCGTTGCTAAGAACATGCTCCCTAATTAATTTTATTATTATAATTGCCGCGAGTGCCTAATTACGAACTATTGTCTAAAACACTACGGAAAGTGCGTGTTCATGTGGTGAACGGCATCTGTGCGCGCCCCCTCGTGTGCCGCCCTGAATCCAGCAAGGCCAAGGACTCGACTTCTCTGCCGACCCACGCGGTGGATGGAACTTGGAGACGGCGAATTTAAAGGTCAGTGGTGCTGCATGTTTCCTACCAGATTCCTTTGTCCAAGCTCACCAGTTCGTCGTCCTAATTCGTGTCGCATTTGCAAGGTCAGACCTACTTATTTACGCCACTTTTCAACCCCCGCAACAATACAGTCCACTAATCAATCAACCAGCTCCCTGCGTCTGGGATAAACGCAAAACTTATATTTCCGCGCTAGTATATGGTGTAAGGCGCCACCACTGTGTTCACCAATGAATACAGTGATTCACGAGGGGAAGGTTTGAGTATAATTATAATTTGTCAAGTTCCGACATCCACGCGGGCGAAGCCGCGGGCATCAGCTAGTAAATAAATAAAATAAAAAACTTGCTTTGTGAATCAGACGACGTCGTCGTTTTAAACATGGCATGGCGTGGTACAAGAGGCGTTTGTGACTCTAACATTTCCTCAGATAGCAAAAGTACAATACGTCACGGTCTAAATGTGTAAAATAGCTTTTTTAGGGTTCCGTACTTCTTATGAAAAAAGGAACCCTTAGGATGACCCCGATTAACCCGATTACATACCGACTTTCCTCCGTGCCTCGGAAAACACGTAAAGCCCGTGATCTCGGCTGTCACTTGTAGAACTTTTACAGTTATTACAGGTAGTCAGTGGCCTGAAAGTCTGACAACCAGTCTTACCAAAGGGTATATTACCCAGTACTTACTGGGTTGTGGAAGTCAGAAGGGCAGTCGCTCCATGTACTAATATACCTACTAGTATTCAGCTGCCGGTTAGACTGGATGTCGACCCTAACATATTTGGAAAAAGGCTAAGCAGATTATGATTTATTTTGATATTGAATCTCTTTTACATTTTTGATAAGAAACCGGAACTGAGAGAAACTGAGTCTCGAACAGAATTCAATTTATAATAATTTTGAGTCTGACAATTTATAATCAAACCTGTCCCACCGGACAATAAAATTTCTAACCAGAATTCTTTTCAAATAAAATCTATAGGTATCTAGCTTTAATTTTCACATTTATATTTATAAACTTGGATTCTGGGTTTTTGTTATCATAAAACTGTAAATGATAAAAAACTTGTTTAAATTCGTGGTGTACCTTATTAGAAGGTGGTTGTTTGTCAATCTTGATTAATTCAACTATTAAATTTTTCCCCATATTCAATACTTGTACACATTTTATTATGATAATAGATCAGTAAATTGTAGTCTGTTAATAATAATACAATTGACTATGTAGCCATAAATCCAATGTGTCTGAAGACAAACAGACGCTTGTGGACACATATAAAACAAAATAATGAATTTTCATTTGCTTTCACGTAGTAGAAATCAGGCATTATAAAAAGGAAATTAAACCGCGCAAAAAACTTCAAGATAAGTCATTTTACCGATGACGGTATTATTTAGAAAAGTGTCTATGTCCATTATTATCCATAGATAATTATGTACGTGACGTCTCCTTGCCAATACAAAAATGCGTATTAGTGTTTTGAGAAATAATCTATATAAATAAAAAGAGAAGTCCTGACTGACTGACTGACTGACTCATCAACGCCCAGCCCAAACCCTTGGACCTAGAAAGCTGAAATTTTGCACAGAGGTTCCCTTTATAATGTAGACAAGGAATAAGGAAGGATTTTTTGAAATTCAACCCCTAAGGGAGTTAAATAGGGGATGAAAGTTTGTATGGAAAATCGTCATTTTCACGCGGGCGAAGCCGCTGGCAAAAGCTAGTCTTTTATATTTTGAGAAACCTCCCTAATTAGAACGCATTAAGTTGCAGCCAGGTCAGAGAAAATTCAAATCGGTTGTAGAATTTTTAAATATTTCAAGCAAATTATTTACACAATATTCATCGCTTCATCATTATCATCACAGATTAATACTAACGTTTCAAAATCTGCATACAAATGACTGGAAAGCTGGCCGTTAGTTTGAATGCAGCAATTTCGCGTATAAAATGACCTTTTCATGGCGTTTTACACGGGTAATTTGCGAAATTGCATAATTTCCACACACGGTCAAGCAACAAGCAATTACTTAGAAACTGTTCAACTGTTCGCGCTTACTCACAGTCATGGTAGGTTAGGCAGCACCAGGGGAAATATTTACTTACAACTTATATTGAGATTTTCAAAAATATGTCTGACCTTTTAGCGAAAGCTTTGGCCTTAGGTAGGATTTGAAGTTAAAAATATGATCAACACTGTCAGTCAGCACTTGAAGTGGTATTTGGATTGTACATAAGAGCTCACACGCCTTATTATAGACACAATTAAAAAGCCATTGTTATAAATCTCCTGGAGATTTATTAGTGGACGGGAGGATATTAAACCAATGCCTAACCTCGTCCTAGAACAAAAAAAAAATCTAAATCTTGTGACATCTACCAACCCGCACTGGGCAAGCGTGGTGGGTTATAGTCCTTTCCTCTCAAAGAGTGGAGGCATGGAGTCCCCGCAGTGGAAACATTATAGATTGATTGTGATTGCTTGATATTTGATAAATATACCAAAACGTTTTACAATTAATGTAAAAAAATGTTATGTATATAGTAAGCTCCTCGGCTTTATAAGTCATTCATTGGTAGAATATACTCTCTTGTTTGACTCAGGCAGTAAGCAGGGGTCAAGTGGAGTAAAAGACTGTAGACCTAGGGTAGCAACCATAGATAACAGAAACAACAGAGCAACGATACGCTAAAGAAAGTTTCACAACACCGGTTATGTTGCATTTAAATCGGTACTCGTACTCATACTGATTTGACACAAACCATATCATCAAATAAGGCATCCTGTACAAAAAAAAACATAACATACACCGTACCATTACCCGGTAATGAGTATTTACACATCATACATCATTAAACGTGCTTATAAGGTTACATAACACCACGGAGGAAACGTTTGCACAGGCGAGGCGTGGTCGCAAAAACAAAGATATATTCGTTGAGCAAGCACCGGACACATATTGACGGACAAACAGACATGACATGACTTTGGTTTCTTTCTTTCGCTTAGGTCGGCTCAATTTAGAAGGACGACCTCCGATTTTTTTTAACCAGTTTTCGCCATTTATGTTAGAGAAGCGGAAGATTGGTCCGAAAATATACAGGATTATTTTTTATTCAGTGCGCAAATTTTTTTTGGTGGTTCAGTATCAGTAATAGAACATATTTCCATTATTAGTTCAAAACTTTTTTTTAAATTTTTATCCGACTTTAAAACAGCAAAATATGGGCACTATCTATTCGTAAGAATATTGAATGAGCGCGCGTGCCTACCGGCAGCGGGGGTGAAACCCGGGCGGGCGGCAGAGAGCACAGGCGGGCTGAGGCAAGCGCCCCGCTGGCCGCTGCCCCGCAGCCGCAGTCTGCTCACGCATGCGCTATCGTGACGTTGCGTCCAATCGCTTTCCCGCGCAACCCCCGTGCCACGCATGTCATACTCGTACAGACCTACAACTGCCTCCAAGTCACAATGTCGGACTTTACTAACCGCGAGTCTTATGAGATGGTGCGGGCGGTGCACACACCAAAAAAAAAAAAAAAAAAAATGGTGCGGGCGGGTGTATCTAATAAGTGGTGAAAGTCTACGAGCAGTTCGCAGAATGTATGCATCGGAGAGCATTCCCCGAATACGAGCATCCTAAACCCCATAAGAAAGGACCATTCTAGCAGCCACTCAAAGGCTGCTTGATCACGGTCAGTTCATTACCTTTTACATTATCTTTTTTCTTTACTTTACAAATCACTAGTTTGGAAGTTACTAAACCGACAAGTTCTAACGTGCCGTACCTATCAGCTGTTCTGTTCCCGCTGTACGCGTGACCTCGAGTCATTCGAGTTCAATGTATGAATGCGAGTCGAGGCTGGTAGGTACTCCGCAACGGCGGTCAGCTGATCGGTTGAGGAGGAACACTTTTTCATTTGTGCATTGAACAGTTTTTGATTTAAAATGTCTTAAAATGTTTATTATGAATTTATGAGTTCAGTACGTAGTTATTTACTCTGCGATATTACAAACATAAGATTGGTCTGCAGATTTTTGTGATACTTAGCTAGCTTGTTATGTGTAGTATCAAATAACACAGTCATAACAAACCATTTAAAACGAAAGTTCTAGCTTATTGCAGATTCAAGTTAAAATGTTTGGCAAATTATTTTTGTAATCATTGGGACATAACTTACGAAAGGTTGAGTACTATTCGGTGCACATCTACCTAACGCTTTGGAGATTACAGGCGTGATGTTATGTTATCGTTAAATCTTGCCAAAAAGACAATGTAGTCTCTTTTTACAACTTTAAAGATCCTCGCCACCCCGCTCGTACATGCACTACGAGTTTCCGACAAATACATTTTGTTTAATTTTTATTCACTAAATTGCAATGATAAATAAATTAAGTACCTACCTACATGCCTACATCATTACACTCCACTACACACAGTAGGTAAGTCCCTGGTAACTAAGTAAGCCATAGATCAACGAACTAAGCGGCGCACGCGTTTGTTTAGTTGTCGGCATACAACAAAGTGCCTGTGGCTTTGATCCAGCCCGCCGCCCGCCGCGCCGCCCCCGGCGCGGCACCTACAAAGAAATTCTAAGTTTTAAGAATTTTTATTAGTTCGGATTTATGCGTTATCGAGTGTGCATGTCATTGTGTATTTTCATAGCGCAAGGTTTTAGTTATTATGGACATTTGCTAATAATTGCAATGCGTATTGTCAGACTCAGTACCATAATCGGGCGTGTGTCGTGCGTGTTGTGTGTGTGAGTGTGATAGTGATTATGTCAGTAACATAGGTAGACTAGTGTTGCTACTGTGAGTACATTGTTTGTGTGCGAGCGTGTTTTAGCTGGTTGGTCTTGTTTTTGAACGATGCCAGTTATCAGTACTCACCGTGGGAATACGTAAGTACATTTTAAATGTTGCGGTATGGGCTATGGAAATACCATCGAGGTCATTCGAGGTCGTACGCTGACTAGAGCAGATCATGCGTCTGTTTTCACGTGCAGTGGTCACCGATACTAGATCAGCTAGAGACAACAAAGCGATCGACAAGTACTTTTCGTGCTAGTATCTAGTTGAATCGAATTTAATTTACCTAATACTTTTAGCTAGGTAAGTTTATACGCTGAGTAGCGTATGGGTTTATTGCTATGCCTATCTACCTACAGCACAACACGCTGGAACGTGGCGCGTGGTGCGCGCCTCCGGCTGTGTGCCATGTCCGTGTAAGCAAAACGCACACATAGGAATAGTCTGGCGGTAGTACGAAAAACTAATGAATGAGCGCTTCGATACGCGCGGGCGCGGGGGCAGCGCGCGGCCGCGAGTTGCCATAAAATAAATTTCAAAGTAGACATTTCTCGTTAACGATATCTTTATTTTTTTGTATTAAGAGTTATTAAAATAAAAAATACGTGTTTAATGAAATACATTTAAGTTTAATTTTACAAAGTTTGCGCACTGAATAAAAAGTATTCCTGTATAGATGCTTTAAAAGCACGTAATACAAGCCAAACGAGGAGAGTTATCCGACAGGAATTCTAGGATGTACAAAAAATGTTTGCTTATGTAGAGCCATTAATAATTTTCGGCATTTTTTTCACTACCCACTTCACAGCAACAGTCAGTATAAGAGATCAAGGGAAAACTAGTTTAACTTGATGGATAGCCATTGATACACACATACATATTTCTAAAACTCATATTTATTTTAATTTTCTCATTCTAAGAGCTGTTGAAAAACCTTCGAAACATTTGAGCAGAGCCGACAGCGAATCGGGTCTAGCAATAAATTATTGCACAGCAGGCACATAGTATGTACTTAGAATAATTATGGCACAACCACAAAATATGTCAAATTGCATGTGTGATGGTAATGTGTTATTTGTGGGACTTTGTGGCGGCCATTTACCTAAATTATGATTTAGCTGTTGCATAATATATTTCCCACTTGAATGTTACAAAGTAACTAAACAATACCCTATTCAGGCAGTAGGCAGGCCCCTTACAGTAGGTACCTATTACATACAACAACACACAACACAACAACAACAACTACAACTTAAAATAACTTAAAACAATTGAGGTTAAATCATATTCTTAAGTCATGTTAGAACTTAACATTATACTATGGAGCTACTTTTTTGGTGCCTAAGTATGTGGTTAGTATAATTTTCTTAACGACTTAAAACTGTGAATTTAGCAGTGTTTTATATATTATGATGGATTACTTGAGAAAGGTTTTCCTCTTACTAGGAGCATTCGCCTGTAATGTAACAGTTCAGCAGTGCGATTCTCTAAGAGAGACTTTGTAGCTGCGATCTACGCTGTGATCATGGCTGTTACAGCCGTGACATCGTTCGCTGCGCTCACGGGCGCGGGCGGTTTGTTCGGTATTCTTTAAGCTGTATTTGCTCGCCGTTGATCTCTCGGCTGCGGGGACTCACGGCTGTTCGCAAGGCTGTGCTAGAGCGGTGACAAAATGACATCCTCACAATCGATAAATTCTCGACTAGTAGATTTTGACTATTTCTTTGTAATAAAAATTATGTACCCGACGCATTTACTATTATTAAAGATGTATTCATTGTTTGAATGTGCAAAATCAATTAAAATTTGTACCACCTGAAATTGACTATTAAAGATGCTAAAACTTGCAACCCAAGAATTAATCTGGCAATCTCGTGATTAATTTTTCTGATGATGCGTTTCGTTACTGCATTTGATAAACTTATGAAAACCTAAAAATATATTGTTTAATTTTTTTTTAATTTGTATTAATGTTACGTATTTTATCCAACACACTTTTTTTGTTAAACATTATGGGAACAAGAACATAAAAAATCATCTATTTCACCATTCAGATTATTTTTTGCGTTTGGTTATCAAGTAGCTAAAAGACAGTGCTCCAGGACCGATATATTTTAATCATTTTTATTTTGACGTATGTATCTACAAAAAATGTCAAAGCCAAAACAACAACAAAAATCATGAAATTATTTATTTCAAAAACAATCTTAAACTACAGATAAATACAGAAACTTGGTTAAGCCTTTCTTAATGGTAACAACAGACGGTCACGTACTTGATATTTATGGCCCCTATGCCGCAACTGTGTCAGAATCTGTTCTAATGTTACAATTATATCTCTATGTTTGTAAACCTGAATCCCTACAACCTGGAGAGACACAGTTAAGCAAATAAGTCGAGACTTGTAACAATTTGTAGTTGGGTAGTGGAGGTTGTCTAATAAGAAATGATTTCAGCAACAATGTCGCTACCCATCTAATAACTGATTTTCGAATAGCAGGGGCCATGATAAATGCTTTCCATGTACCCATTACAGATATACCAGATGCCTCTTGAGCGTGCCTTGCAAAAATTAAATGAACCTAACACATTAGCTGATTTTATTATTGAAAATAATATTAATGGAAGAAGCATCATCTTTTATTAGCATTCATGCTGTTATTCTTCTAAATGAGTTCCCAGTGATGACAGAATCTGATTTAATTTTATTTGCATTGGGAACTACAGATAAAGCAAGCACACTCTTATTACAGAGAACATAATATAAGGCAAAATGGAATTTTTGAAATTGAAGTTTGCCGTGATGTTGAGCCTCTTCATTCATATACCAGATTTTGAGGGTGAAATGTTTTTATTTAGGGCTAGAATACAGTGAAGACACCTTGTGGAAAAGTATTTTACACATATTATATTTTATTAAATATCCAGGAAAACAGTTGGAGCACAGAATCCACGGTTATTACTGTAACTGTATAATTGCAAAACGTACCATGGCTTGCTGTGCTCACATCATGACTATTGTTTGGTATATGGGGTGGGCTCGACATCAACAAGATATTCAGCACCTGCCTCCTTCCTAGATCTCTAAGTAAGAGAAAATGATGAAAATGAGGAAATGGAATAAAAGAAAATAAGAATGTTATTGGTTTTATTTCAAATATCCCTAGTAGTTAACTAAATTCCCATTGGCATACACAGGAACGAATTATCAATTCTTTATACATTACGTTACTGCCTGTAAGCCTTCACGATGAAAAATAATAATTGAATCGATAATAAGGGTTCATCATCTTCCTGCCCTTATCCCATTACTTGGGGTCGGCGCAACACGTTTCCTTCTTCCACTCTCCCCTATATCGAAAGGGTTCATCATTATAATTATATTACTTTCCTTGGGGTTCATTGAATAACGATTTAGTCACTTGAACGTCCCCGTCTCTTTTGACACTCTTCTTCTTCTTTATGGGGTCTCAGGTTTCCGCACTTAGTCCTTAAAGGTGGACCAATTTGACCATTGTGCGTGAGCCGTGGCGGCCGGTTATTCCAACCAGCCCACCTCCCTCCAGAAGCAGATCAGACTTCCAGGTCTCCTCAGGGCATCCGCAAGGGATCGTGGTGTTCCCAGGATCTCCTCACGAATCTTGGTAACGCCTGTGCACTCAAGGAGCACATGCGCCACAGTTTCCTCCGCCTCCATGCATGCTCTGCACAGGGGACAAAAAAATATGACTAAAATTTATGTAAGTACTTAGGTACCTACATATATTTTTGATATACTTAATCCAATAAACTCCACTAAAATAAATTATACATCCTTGCCAACAGCCACAAAATAGAAGCTTTTGCATTTGACATTAAAAATCGTAGGCGTACGTCGAGGCTGTTGTCAAAGTCGAGGATGTTTTGCTTACAGAATACCGATTTCCATTATGAAATGTCAAATAAGTAATTCCATCTCACGCCGTCTACAGCCGTGCAGCGCTAGTGTCGACAGCCTTGAAAAAGTTATGAAGGAGAATACGAATCGTGTGTTCACCGCTGTAACAGCCGCTGCGATCAAGGCTGTTACGATGTTTGCGCTTAGCGAATCGCATAGCAGATTAGAGTACTAAATAAATCAAGGAGGAGTACCGCGCATAACAAACACTTGTTTGTGTACAGACGCCAGCCCATCAAACTACTACAATCGGTAAATTTCTATAATCGATTCTCTACTTTATCCCTAAAGCATTATGTTCAAGGTTCGGTTTCGGGTACCTTGATGAGCTGGTGAATCTTGGATACATTGAAATCTTGCACATTACGGAGCGCCTTAACATTTCCTATCACTCAAATAAAGTAGAAACGCCTACAAATAATGTTATGTAAAATACGACGCTCCATTGTTTTCACAACTAGGTGCAAAGAGCAAATACTAGTAGGCGTCGAAACAAACAAAAGGCGTTTAACATAATTTATCTGCAGTCAAACTAAAGTGTGGTAAGGTAACCGCATAACATTCTTTACATAGGTATGACATTGCTTTGTTTAGAAAGTTTAACCACGGATGCTACTTGGTACTTAATCGATATGAACTTCTGAAAGCTCAGCTGATCATCATTCTCTTGTCCTTATGCCAAATTCATTTTGGGGGCGGCGCAGCATGTCTACGTCTTCAGCTGCGTCTACGCTAGGCGAGCCGAGCATGAGCCGAGCACGAGTGTAGCCGTTCTCGGCTTCGTCATTCGTGGCGGCTGCGGCGTAAGTGTGGACGTACAACGATCACTGTCCTCGAACGTAGTCAAATCCCTTTGTGTTCGCCAAAAACCCGACCACAGCCGAGTTCGAACGAAATGCTCACAGCGTGCTCGTTCGAGGCTTGTAGGTCAGTCCACACTAGAGGAATTTTGATAGGCTCATGCTCAGTTCCTGCTCGGCTCGCCTAGCATAGACGCAGCTTTCCATGCTTCTGTATTATTTGTCATTTTATCAGACACCTCCTTTCTCGCATATCATCCTTTCCACACTACATCCATCAAAAGCTCTGTTCGTCGAAAGGAAAAGATTCAATCATGAAGATACCTATATTTCTCCAGAGTGCTCTACTTACACAGAAGCTCACGTGTCGCTACAGCTGAAAAATAGCCGGACAGTGAACATTCTAATGAAGCTGTAAATAACAGCTTAGATATAAGGCTAGATACATGTAAAATATAGCCATGATAACATGTTATTTTTGTTATTAGTCCTTGTTAGAATAGTTTTATTCACTTATAAGGCATTTGTGAGCCTTTTTCCTTATGTATTAACGTAAAGAACCACTTTTGTGTACCTTTTGTTTACTGTTTAGTGCCTTTTAGTGCCTAACACATAAGATTTCATTGTTTAACTTGCTATGTACAACTAAAACATAGATCAGATAATCTATACATGTAACCTAGATATATAAAGTTTTTGCATTGTATGTCCAACTTTAACCTAATATGTACTAGATTTTACTATTTCCAAGTATGTAACTCTTTATTTCAATTTGTGTCTTATGTACAATAAATAACAGTTGCTTGCACACATATACAGACATGCGTTTACAGCTCACTCACACATATACATCATAAATAGTCGCCTCTCATTGGCCAGTCATAAGTTGCCACATTTGCTCACGGGCGCACCTAGCGCTAAGATGTAAAAGCTATAAATAGGGCCCGCCCAAAAATTATGATTCACTATTCGCTCGACCGCTGCTTGAAGACAACACTAGAAGATCACCCGTCACCTCTACACTACACACGCACTACACTCCACATCGCAGCATCTTGTTTCTCTGAAGAAATCGTCTTTTATTTAATCTACCTGAAGTTCCTGAGCATCCTGAGACTACAACCCTATCAGCTACAGTCCACTGCAAGTTGGGCGCATCACTCTGCTGAAAAAGTCTGCGCCTTTCAATGGTCCATTCTCGTCGGGATCTCTGTATCAAGCTTTCAAGAAAGAAAACTCAAGATTTCGTCGTTCAAGAAAGAAAATAATCAAGTTCTTCGCACGAATCTTTCAAGAAAGAAACAAGTACGCGCGAGTGTTAGCAGTCGGTACTTGCCTAACCGCTGCTAATTACTTGGAAGCAAAAATTATCACTCGTACGTGGCCACCTAGCGGTGTTAAACGGCCTATATCGTACGGAGGCACATGTGGACGAACTGGCAACTCCACGCACCATCCCAGGTGTTTCAGTCAGACCCCGCCGGTACGGTGTTGGTACTCTCTGGGGCCACAAGTTGGCATGCAACGACGGACGTGGTTTTCCTCCCACGTTTCTGACGCACCCGTGAGACCCTTCGCCCACTGCCGGGAGGTTCCTACCTTCCTATCCTTCACGTTCCTATTCCTGTTCGGCATCCCCTACGTTAGTAGTCCGACAGGCAGCTAGGCAAAGTAGGCGTCACATCGATAAGAACAATAAGTGAAAGTGATAAAGTGATAAAGTGATAAAAAGTGTTTAAAAAGTGTTAAATTCTAAGTAATTGGTAGGATTAGGGACCCTCTTGCGCGATGATGAATGACGCACGTGTATTGCGTTCAGGCAAATCTACGCCTCTCACAGACGCCACGCCGGTGTCCGGTCAGACAACGTCGACCGAAACAAATACGTGGAGTAAAGGCACCAGCATAGAGGACACGAGCGGTGACAGCAGCACGTCACGTATTAACGAGCAAATAGTCGAAAGTAGGTCCGCGCAAGTCGATTTAAATAATACTTTAGTTAGGAGTGCGCCGGGCACTGTAGTTAATGTCCCCACGACGGAAAGGGCGTGTAGTAGATTATCTATATTACAAGCTGAGCTAGAATTACATAATTCCGAGTTAGCACGAGCTCAGGCGGTATCCGCAGTTGCTAGGAGTCGTCTAGAAATAGCCAGGATCGAACTGGAAAGTTCTAACGACGCGGAGCGCCCGCCTAGGTTAGAAGAGTCGCGTGTTAAAAGCTGGATTTCGGAGCAATGTTTAGCAGAAAGGCCGGCTATCGTAGATAATACCCAAGTCCCGGGACAGGCCCCGCGATCACCCGCTAATTGTAGGAACGAACCACGCGTTGGAAACGACATGTCTAACAGTAGCAGCGACATGGCGATGCTGGCCAACGCGATAATGCAGGCGGTAAATTCCAATAAATCAGACTCCGCGGCACCCAAGTTTATCCACGAACTACCCCATTTTGACGGGGCGATTGCCGAGTGGATGGCTTTCAGATCAGTCTTTAATGACACAGTAGGCATGTTTTCTGACGTACAAAACGTAGCCCGCTTAAGAAAAGCACTAAAAGGTGCAGCCCGCGAAACTGTTAGGGCGTTATTATTCACGGTGTCGGATCCATATGAAGTCATGGACACGTTAGAGAGACGTTACGGCCGACCAGAGTTACTCGTCTTGTCAGAACTCGAAAGTATAAAACGCATGCCCCGCATGAGCGAAGACGGGCGCAATATTAGTTTCGCAAACAAAATCGCTAATACAGTTGCGGCGATAAAAGCACTCAATCAACCGCAGTATTTATATTCACCTGAGTTAGTAAGTCGAGTTGTAGAAAAACTCAGCATAATTTTAAAGTACAAATGGTACGAGTTCCGAGCAGAGCGCTCCGGGGCGCCGGAGTTAGAGTTATTATCTCGATTCCTGAACATCATGGCCGACCAGTGCGGCGCTATGTTCGCTTATGACGCAGCGCGAGACGAACGGAAAAACCGCGGTAAGTGCATGTTTACGTACGCGCGGCGCGGCGTGCGGCGCGGCCGGCGACGCGTCGAGCGACGCGTCGAGCGAATTTTGTGTTCACGGACAGGCGATGCGTGCAGCGGCAGATATCATCGTTCGCGCAAACACAAACGTATGGCAATGTACGACGGTGTACATAGAGACGCGGCGCGGCGGCCGCGGCGGCGGCCGCCGCGAATTTTCAAGGCCAAGTTCCGTCGCGGGCATCGCTTCATCGAGAATAAACCGCCGCGTGCATCGCCGCGTCGGTCGCCGCGGCCGCCGCCGCGTTCGCCGCCGCGGCCGCCGCCTCAAATTCAAGCAATCGCGTATAAATTCGCATCTCCGTGAACGCACTCATACACCGCCATACGTTTGAATTTAGTGCGGATCGCGTCGCCGGCCGCGCCGCGCGCCGCGCCGCGCGTACGTAAACATGCACTAACAGGCCGCGCACGGTGAACACGGCTCGCGAACATCCACAGTCACGTCGAAACGATGACTCCGATTCCTCATCGGATGAGTCAGGAATCGAGGAAAAATCACGAAGTAAAACGGTCGCCACTGTTAATAAATCCAACTCTAAAAAACAGGCGCCGAAGTCGCAAAAGCCACGCCCATCACGACCGAATAGCGAGTCGTCAGCAGAAGTCAACAAAATTAAAAAATGCGCATTTTGTGCTGGCAATTACGAGGCCGCGGAGTGTGCTGACTTCGTAAAATTAACTATTAAAGAACGATGGGACGCGGCCAAACGTGAAAAGCTGTGTTTTAGATGTTTAGGTAACTCACACATACGTACATTTAGGTGTAAATACGTAGCATGCGGAATAAACGGGTGCGAAGCATCGCATAATAAAATGTTGCACGGCAGTGGCAATACAACTCTGCCTACCCGCGGTAATGTAAGCTCGATAAATCATATACAAACCTCTAATACCTACCTAAAAATAGTCCCGGTCGAATTAAGCGGCCCAATAGGTTCTACGGCCACCTACGCCTTACTTGATGAAGGTTCAACCATGACGCTTGTTGAACGAGGCGTGGCCGACAGCGTTATACCTAGGGGTCGAAGCCAACTATTGTCTCTAGAGGGGGTGGGAGGTAATCGTATAGACGATGCAGAGTCATGTCACGTCAATTTATCGATCCGCGGTTTATGTAATCGAAACTTAGAAACTATGAGTGCAAACACCATAGAAAATTTAAATCTATCTCCACAGGAGGTAAGCAGGGACGTAGTGCGACAGTGTAGCCACCTAGCGGAGCTGGAAGATGAGCTGTGCTACGAGTTGGGAAAACCGACTATTTTAATAGGCCAGGACAACTGGCACTTAATCACGTCCAGACAACTTCGTGTCGGCAACAAAACCCAGCCCGTAGCATCGTTGACCAAGTTAGGTTGGGTGCTGCACGGGCAAGACGCACGTCCACGTAGTACCGTAGCGCTGGTTAACCACGTACGGCCCACTACAACAGATGACCCCGCGTTAGAACTTATTAGGAATTTTTTCAGTTTAGACTCGCTAGGAATAGAGCCACGACGGCCAACGTCTGACCCCGAGCAGCGCGCCCTAGCGGTCTTAGAAGGAACTTGTAAAAAAGTCAGCTGTAATAGGTTCGAAACGGGATTACTGTGGCGTACAGACGATGAGGTAATGCCAAATAATAAAAAACAAGCTCTCAGTCGCCTGTATAATCTAGAAAATAAACTAGATAAAAACCCAAACTTAAAAACCGAATATAGCAAGCAGGTTAATAACTTGTTGGAAGCGGGCTACGCCGAAAAAGTAGACACCCCAGCTGCATCGCCACGCAGCTGGTACTTACCGCACTTTTCAGTAGTGCATCCGCAGAAGGGTAAAGTACGTTTAGTGTTCGATGCAGCAGCTAAGTATGGGGGAAAAAGTCTAAATGACGCGTTATTAGCAGGCCCTGACCTACTCCAATCGCTATTCGGTGTGTTAGTCAGATTTAGGGAGGGTAAAATTGCAGTAGTAGCAGACATAAAAGAGATGTTTTTGCAGGTCAAAATCGCTATGCAGGACCGCGATAGTTTGCGATTTTTATGGAGGGGTGAAGATAGGGTAGGACCACCGCAGGAGTACCGAATGACGTCATTGATATTCGGGGCGGCATCCTCACCGTGTACCGCTATTTACGTAAAAAATAAAAACGCAGACGATCACGGTCAACAATATCCCGAAGTCGCGAGAGCCACGGTGCGTAATTTTATATGGACGACTACCTAGGCGCGTTCGATAACGAAAGCGAGGCGAAGCGAGTGATAGACGCTATGTATAAGGTCCACTTAAACGCATCTTTCGAATTACGCGGATGGGCATCGAACGTGCCGGCTGTTATAAGTGACGTCACAGATACGCGCAGTAGCGATTCGACTACGCTGGGAAAAAGCGATACGGAGCGAACATTAGGTTTGATCTGGAATCACGCACGCGATACGTTAGGTTTTAACGTCAATTTAAGAAGTACGCCCGCCAGCGTCATACAAGGCGACACTCTGCCTACCAAGCGACAGGTAACTAGCGCGGTCATGTCGGTATTCGACCCCCTAGGTTTAGTTTCGCCAATTACGATGATAGGCAAATGTCTCATACAAGAAGTATGGCGCAGTGGTATAGATTGGGACGATCCCATCACAACCGAGCATCACGTGACGTGGTTATCGTTTATAAAGAACTTGCAGCTATTAAAAGCATTAGAAATAGATAGATACGTACCTGCTACACACCCTAACGAAGGGGAGTTACACGTTTTCTGTGACGCAAGTGAAAAAGTGTATTCAGCCGCGATTTATTTCGTAAGTACAAACTCTGACGGTACTAAAACATCACGACTGATAGCCGGTAAGGCCAAAGTGGCCCCGCTGAAACCTATATCTATTCCTCGCTTAGAGCTGCAGGCTGCAGTGTTAGGCAGTCGATTGGCTGAATCGGTCAAGCGCGAGTCGGATTATAAAACATTAAACTGCTTTTATTGGTCTGACTCTAGAACCGTACTAGCTTGGATTAAATCAGACCCGCGCACATTCAAGTCGTTTGTAGCTCATAGACTGGCTGAAATCGAAAGCCTAACTACTCCAGCTAACTGGCGATGGGTACCCAGTGCTGAAAACGTCGCGGACGACGCGACTAAGGGCATTCCTGTCGATTTTGACTCTAACCATAGATGGTTTTATGGAACCGAGTTCATAAGAGGCGACACCGCATTATGGCCGCAGGAAAAGCGAGCCGCGGCGCCGCCACCCCCTTCAGGGGAGGAAAGAGTTCTTAAACAAGTCCATGTGATTATTAGGCATGACGTTAGCGATTATTTACCAATGGTAGAACGTTTTTCGAAATACACTCGACTAATACGTGTTGCTGCCACCGTTCTGCTCGCCGCCGAGGTATTTAAAGCCAAAATGCTCAAAAGAATCACAAGTAAAGAACTGGCACCAAGCCATATAAAACTAGCTGAACTGCTGCTAGTAAGAAGGAGCCAATATAACTCGTTCGGCGAAGACATCACGACGATTGAGGCTGGACGGCGACCACCGAAGAAGTCCCCGTTCTACAAACTCTCCGTGAAGATCGACCGCAACGGTATCCTGTGTCTAGACAGCAGAATAAAAGAAAAGCAAAACCTGCCAGTCCTACATGCCAAAGAAGGCTTTACTCAGCTGTTGGTGCATCACACGCACTCAACTTTCAACCACGGCAACCACCAAACCGTTATGAATGAGCTGAGACAACGCTACCACATTATAGGACTGCGCGGCGTTATACGCTATATTTGCAACAAATGCCAATGGTGTCGGACCTATAGGGGAATCCCCTCAAAAATTCCCTTAGGCGACTTACCAGCTGAAAGGCTGGCCCAAAACCAACCGCCCTTCACAGCTACAGCGGTGGATTATTTTGGGCCCATGCATGTCAAAGTCGGGCGAAGGCTAGAAAAAAGGTGGTGCGCCTTATACACCTGCCTCACCACTTGAGCAGTGCACCTAGAGGTGGCCACATCCCTCTCGGCCTCCTCTATGATCATGAGCCTGCGCAGAATGATAGCTCGCCGCGGCACGCCGACTGTAATATATAGCGACAACGGAACCAACTTCGTTGGCGCTGAAAAGGAAATATCTGAAGCCATGCAAGGCAATGACCAAGACTTGAGAGCTTTCGCGTCTGAAAAGCTGATCACCTGGAAGAAGATACCACCTGGTGCCCCAAACATGGGCGGCGCCTGGGAAAGAATGGTCAGATCGGTGAAAACAGCATTACGAGTCACTCTGAAAGAAAGGTTTCCTCCTGACGATATATTACACACGTTATTATTAGAAGCTGAGCACGTGGTAAATTCGAGGCCATTGACCCCAGTGAATCCCAACTTGGATGAAGAAGCGTTGACCCCTAATCACTTCCTTATAGGGCGCTCAAGTGGGATGTCACCCTTTGGTTCGTTTAAAGACGCACAGCTGACTTCACACTCCTGGAAAGCTAGTCAAGCATTAGCTGACGCCTTTTGGGCAAGATGGTCGGCAGAATACAGGCCCCTCTTGATGCCCCGATCTAGCACCAACCCTCAACATAAAAACTTAGAGGTTGGCGACATCGTCATAATATGTGATGGCACAATGCCCAGAGGAGTGTGGCCTCGAGGTGAGATCATGAAAGTCTACCCAGGCCCAGATGGACGAGTACGAGTAACTGAGATACGAACAGCTGCTGGATTACTTCGTCGCCCAGCCTCTCGCCTCATCTTAATCCCTACAGCGGACTAAAACCTTATTATACGGTGCTCGCGCACGAGGGGGAGATTGTAAATAACAGCTTAGATATAAGGCTAGATACATGTAAAATATAGCCATGATAACATGTTATTTTTGTTATTAGTCCTTGTTAGAATAGTTTTATTCACTTATAAGGCATTTGTGAGCCTTTTTCCTTATGTATTAACGTAAAGAACCACTTTTGTGTACCTTTTGTTTACTGTTTAGTGCCTTTTAGTGCCTAACACATAAGATTTCATTGTTTAACTTGCTATGTACAACTAAAACATAAATAATCTATACATGTAACCTAGATATATAAAGTTTTTGCATTGTATGTCCAACTTTAACCTAATATGTACTAGATTTTACTATTTCCAAGTATGTAACTCTTTATTTCAATTTGTGTCTTATGTACAATAAATAACAGTTGCTTGCACACATATACAGACATGCGTTTACACCTCACTCACACATATACATCATAAATAGTCGCCTCTCATTGGCCAGTCATAAGTTGCCACATTTGCTCACGGGCGCACCTAGCGCTAAGATGTAAAAGCTATAAATAGGGCCCGCCCAAAAATTATGATTCACTATTCGCTCGACCGCTGCTTGAAGACAACACTAGAAGATCACCCGTCACCTCTACACTACACACGCACTACACTCCACATCGCAGCATCTTGTTTCTCTGAAGAAATCGTCTTTTATTTAATCT
Source organism: Diarsia mendica (assembly GCA_949316265.1). Lineage (NCBI taxonomy): Eukaryota > Metazoa > Arthropoda > Insecta > Lepidoptera > Noctuidae > Diarsia > Diarsia mendica. Next base: position 13,145,824 of record OX438889.1, read on the forward strand.
ACCTGAAGTTCCTGAGCATCCTGAGACTACAACCCTATCAGCTACAGTCCACTGCAAGTTGGGCGCATCACTCTGCTGAAAAAGTCTGCGCCTTTCAGAAGCCTTTTCATTTACTTTGACAAAACCCCTAAACCTTGCAGCTAAAGTGACTTTTGCACTTCCAATGACGGACTCCGAATAAGTTGTGAAGATTAGAGTCAATAAATAAATAGATCTTTGACACGTTTTATTTTCGTCATTTTGTATTAATTTGGTAAAAAAAGACACGTATTCAATATTTTTCGATAATCTAACTGACGGAGTAAACGGAATCATATTTTTTTGGTCAGCCAACTACCCTATTACATACCGAGTTTCCTCCGTACCTGAAAAAGCACCGGCTGTCATATTTTTGGTAGTCAGTAGTGACAGCACTTACATGGTTCCGTTGGCGATATTAAATCCTCTTTTACTCACATTTTGCGATCCAAGCTTTGTTCGTGTCCGAACATAGATTTTAATATTTTATTTTTGTAATGCCGGCTATGTTTTTACTGGCAACATAGAGATAAGAGTTTTGCTCTCATTCGGATTGATGGTCGAATAACGTTTCGTTTAACCGTTTTACACGTTTAACCGCTTTACACGTTTTACACGTTTAACACGTTTAACCGTTTTACACGTTTAGCCGTTTTACACGTTTAACCATTTTACACGTTTAACCGTTTTACACGTTTAACCCGTTTAACAAGTTTAACCGTTTTACACGTTTAACCGTTATACACGTTTAACCGTTTTACACGTTTAACCGTTTTACACGTTTAACCGTTTTACACGTTTAACCGTTTAACACGTTTAACCTTTTTACACGTTTGACCGTTTTAACGTTTTTATTTTGTACTAGGTGTTCCCAGCGGCTTCACCCGCTACAACTCGAAAATTACCCCACGGAAAGTTAAAATCGGGATAAAAACTCCTGTGTGTTTATCCAGGTTATGAACTATCTGTGTACCAAATTTTATCCAAATCCGTTGAGTAGTTTTTGCGTGAAGAAGTAACAAACATACACACTCACAAACTTTCGCATTTATAATATTAGTAGGATTGCCCAGTAACCACTATGATGGATACGGCAATAACTATCCTTTTTCAAAGTGAGATCTACTTTCAAACTGCTTTCTTTGCAGGCACAAAAAAAAATAATTTCAGTTAGAGCATTACAAGTAGACTTCTGGGAATTCTGGGACTACAAATCTGGGCACCTAAATACCGGAACTGCTCTCAAAATCTACCGAGCTCTGTGCTTAGATAAAAGTTCAATAGGGGATCGGACTGGGTCAAAATAATATGATTCTGTTTAGTCCGTAAGTTAGATTATCGAAAAATATTGAGGTGTTTTTTGTTTTATGAAATCAATAAAAAATGACGAAGATAAAACTCGTCAAAGATCTTGGAGTGGGGCTTGAAACGTCACTTGTGTCGTCAAAATGTACTATCATATGACGTCACACGAGTTTTCTAAGCACTGTATCGTCTTCATTTTAAGTTTACGTGAAAAATTAAAAAATACGTGTCCAATAATTTTTGGAAATCTATCTGACGGACTAATTAGTTTTTTTTTTGTCCGATCCCCTATTGGAATAAAAAATAAAAATCAATAACAAAATTAAACACTTTATTTACATTTTACATAATATGCTATGATCACCTAATTGTAAGTTATTTTCATGTTACTGATACCTTATAAATCAAATTAGGTATGTCATCTATAACCTGTCCACCTTTTCTTAAAAGGCTTCTTAGTAAGTACTTGTTTTCTTAATTAAAAAATAAATCAGATTTATTCTTCATAATTGTACAGGATGCGGCCTCAAAGGCAAGTCAAGTTAGAATAACTGACGCACTCAGAAAGCTTTAATGATTACTAGGCCATCAGTAAGTAAAGGTTTTGACAGTTTTTGTATGACACAACTGTCAAAACCTTCACTAAGTAATGGCCAAGTAGGTAAGCTCTCCGAGTACGGCAATAAGTAGCGTCATCTCTGTCACTCTCTGTGTGTCTCTTTCTAGAGCTCGATGTGCATTGGCGCCCGAGTGGTGAGGTTTCTATCGCTCAATCATGCGCAGGCGCAACGGGCCGTCTGGTGCGTACATGAAGGTGACAGCGTATTCGAGTGGCTCGTGGTGGTATTCCAGGCGATATCGGCGGATTAACTGGCAAATAAAAATAAAAGAGAAATTAGACATAGTACAAATTAATACTAAATTTTATTCGGGCCTAGAGAGAGCAAAACGGCTATGGGTAATGGCATAGGATTTTATAGAGGGAGCAGACCCATATCGACCACGCAAGCACATTTGGGTTGGTAGTTGTAACATGTCTTCGAATTATTGGTTCTAGGACATGCTAGTTTCCTCACATATGTCAAAAAATCTGGAAGATTCATCATCAATTATTCCAAGATTAATTTATTTAGTACATCTTGAATTCTTGATGCACTAATGAAGAGGTGCAAAATCAGTTGACACCGCAACAATCTAAGATATGAAGAAATAGAAGATTTACAAACAACAGACTAAGAACTTAATTTATACACACCTTGGCTAGAAGAATTTGTATTTCCAAGTCAGCGAATCTTCGGCCCAGACAGATCCTGGCTCCATGGCCGTAAGGCAGGGAGGCGAACGGATGCAACCGTCCGTCGTTCTCCAGCCAACGTTCTGGTTTGAACTCGTCAGGGTCGGAGACGAACTGTGACATGTTACCCGTCACGATTGTGGGGAATACCACTTGAACCTGGAAACCGGATAAGATTGGAGATTAGTAATAATACGGGTATTGAGAAAAAAAAACAACCACAAACTGCAGCGATAATGTCATGTGGCAAAATGACAAACGACAGCGACACACTGGTGTTTATGCAACTCTACGAAAAACAGGACAGACGGCAATATCGACTTATGCTGAGGCGTTTTGCTGCAGCTTCCTTCTAAGACATTTAATTTTCCATATAGTTGATTTTTTGAACATTCGGAGGTTTGAAAGGACAATCACATGCGCGCAACATCGCATTAAATCAATATTCATCTTTTATACTTACACCTTTGGGGATGTGATATCCACAAATGACGTCATCTTCTTGAAGTGTTCTACCGTTACCAATAACTGTAGAATACATTCTGAAACCAAATCAAATGTCAGTATAATGGGCCACCATGACACACCATTTTAATTTGAAAAAAAAAACACCTTCAAAACGCTATGTGTTTACCTAAAAACTTCTCTAACAAAAGCTTTAGTATAGTGCAGCTTGTCTAAATCCGAGTAACACAACGGCTTGTTGGGATCAGGCAGTACTCTCCTGATCTCTTCTGCCATCTTCTCCTGTTGCTTCAGTCTGGTCGCCGCCTGGTACAGGATCGAGCACACTGCCATTGATATCTAGGACGAAAGGCAGACCATCGTAAGTAATAATAAAAGTGTGTTTTAATATAGTTCAAATAAATTAAGATTTCAATAACCTAAAATTATTAGTGTTTAATGATGAACAATCCCTATTACTTGAGAAGACTTGCGATTAATTGTGACAATCCTTGTAAATATTTCGTTGGTGTGCCTAATAAATAAATAAATAAATAAATAAAACTACAGCTTGGGGCTGCTATAAAACAATGACTGTGACCCAGATCTGTTTTTGCAACTTTACTCTTATCTATCCCATTTTTGGGCAAAGGCGATTGACCACATCCGTTTCGACACACAAACACTATGACTGAGGACGTAGCACTGGCTTCTCTAATACACTGTTGTTGCCATTATCACACAAGTAAACAAAAATATCTAGATATTCCCTTACCGTATCAATTCCTACTAAGATCAGATCAAGTGCCATGATAGTAGCGATCTTGGGGTCTCCCTCACTCCTGAGCACGCGCTCAAGCAGAGATAGATCATTCTCTGACGTCACCTTTTTGGTCTTTAGCCGTTCCAGAGCCTCATTTATGTATTTGCTGCAAAGCCTGAAATTATATAAGCAAGCGTTGATTAAATAAAGCCCCTGAAAACTAAATATTTTCTTTTTTGGACGTTAAACATATCTTGAGTTTTGGCGGGACAGAGAATATACATTTTGCGCGTTGAAGTCTATTGTTAGAGCTTAAAATATATAGAAATATATATTGAAAATGGGACTGTAACCTAGCTTAGAGAAGCTCTAGCCCCTTTAGCTCCTACAGATAGCCATAATTATTGTTACTTTGTAAGTTAGCCAAATCACTATCACTACATAATATAAAACAAAGTCGCTTTCTCTGTTCCTATGTCCCTTTGTATGCTTAAATCTTTAAGGGCCGGTTTCACCACTTGCTGATAAAGTCCCGGATAGCCTATCAGGAACTTATCTGCCAGATAAACTACAATTTTTGATAGCATTATCTGTCAGATAACTATCTGACACTTTATCCGTAACCGGTGAAACCGGCCCTTAAACTACGCAACGGATTTTGATGCGGTTTTTTTCAATAGATAAATGATTCAAGAGGAAGGTTTATATGTATAATATAAATCAACATTGCACCCGTGCGAAGCCGGGGCGGGTCGCTAGTAAGGACTAAATCTCAAGTTGTTGTGAAGTAAATCCCCAAAGGTTCTTACCACGTATCATCATAATATACATAGACCCAAAAACAAACTTACTCAACAAAGAAGTTCATATTGTTAACATATTTGGTCCACAGGGGAGTCGGTATATATCTCCAGTAAGGCGCCTTCAGTTCCAACACGGCAACGTTTCTGAGCGCGTACTTTGCCGCGTCAATGATGCGTTGTGGCTCCGAGTTGCTCGTCAGGTCAGAAGACAGACATCCTAGCCGCGTATCGAGGGCTACGCGGCCAATACCTAGGGAGCGATCATAAATTAATTAATTTACCATCACTACTTAACAAAGCTTTGTGTAATTTATTTCGTCACCACTGCTCTTAAAGCGGTGAAGGAAAACATCGTGAAGAAACCGAAATTCGAAGACATGTGTGTGACATCTACCAACCCGCACATGCTGGGCCCACGTGGTGGCCCATCAATGTCCTAGACAGGAGGCCTGAGTCCCTGCAGTGGGAACATTATAGGCCGATGATGATGATGACATAGCAACATTACACATTCGTCCAATACGATGCTATAAGACACAAAATAGAACAACATATAATATAATGTATAATAATAATATGTTACCGGCCAAACCCGATTTCAAGACAAACTAGTTTTGCCTAGGCTAAACTAGTTCTTCCTTCACGTTCAGGGCTAGCGTTTCTGTCAGCAGGGCGACGGAGCCCGCTTTGCGGGGCGCCTTTTTCTCTCTGCAGGGTTTAAAGGAACCTAACTAACCGAACCTCGGGGTGCCCTTGACGTCGACCGTCAGCAGGCCCACGTTCTTCCTTCACTATCGCGTATAGTAAGAAGTAGTTGAGCCTAGGTGAAACTAGTTTGTCCTCAAATCGAGTTTGGCCCGTAACATAATTATATTTTATACATAGTTGCATTGCACACCTTTTTCAAGTAGATGGCGTTGTTAGATTGTCTCTATTGATTTACGATAGCTTGATTGAGATTGCGATAGATGGCTGTACTGAGTCGTATTGGCTGATGGTATGGACTGGCTGATGATATGAACCCCAGGAATATACACGTCTAGCCTGAAGCATTATATATCTTCGGCAATCGTTATAGATTGGCATGCCCAATTATTCCACTAAATAATCTTTGGTTGGAACAGCTTAAGTTGTATTTTTTTTTCAAAGATACGCCTAAAGACAGTCGGCTGATATCAAGTAGTAGTACTAGTTCGATCTTTGTTTACATTAAAAGTCAGCCTTTTTTTAAAGAAATGCTGACTTAAATTACATATTATAACGGCTTAGCTCCATAAGTAGCGCCATTGTTACGCTCGAACGGGCAATGTGTTCGTATAGAGCATGATTGATTGAAAGATACTAAAATTTAATTGCATCTTTATGACTACCTATACAATGATAAACTGTATGCGTGATTATTTTGATACATGACCGCATAAGCATTAATTCATTCATTAGACTAGTGCCAAATTAAAGCTATTTTCGTACAAAAAATATAATTAAATATTCGTCCCAGATAGGGTCCCAGACAGGGGATACCCAGTAGACGGATAAGGATTAGCCACCCACGTGGGTCCTCTTGCTAATGTCAGTACGGTCCCTAGCCGAGCCTTAGCATCATAATCCACAGCCCCTAGTGGGAAAAAAAATCCCACTAGTTCAACTAGTTCAATCGTAATAGGACTATTTTTTTTTTATTATAAATGGGCTTGCTCTTGACTTCAATCTTGCCCTAAGGGCAGAGATGATGTCGACGATGGAACGAGCTTACCCAGTAGAAGCTTGTTTACTCGCGACTTAAACAGATTAGGGTTATGGGTTATGACTATGCAGTAGAACTAGTGGGAATGATCCCCGAATTCACTCACTCTTGGCTATAGGCTTCTCTTTTCCCAATCCCCATGGTCCTTTACCAGACTCATCCGGGTTTTTCTACGTTGTCTGCCCATCCCGACACCGGACGACTTAATTCCTTATAAATGGCAATTTTGTCACCAATATTTAGTTATCAAATTCTGGTTTGCTGCCTCTACTTACACTCAAGTGACCACCGATGGATATCATTATCGAACTCATGCGGCAGGTCTCCGTTCTCATCTCTTGCATTTTCCATGTACTTGATGAAGTCTTCAGTAACCATCTCAATGGGAGCTACGTACTTCTTCACCGTTTGTGGCTGCAGGATTGGTCGCTGAACCTTCGAGCGAAACCGGCGCCATTGCTCGCCGTGACTGTAAAGAAAAAAGAATAGAGGTTAAAGGTTGTACGAAAGAAAAACATGATGCACCCTGTTAAGTCTGTTATTAGCGATTAACGCGTAGAATGGAGGATTTAGTGAGGTAGGAAGAACGACTAGGAGAAGACAGGATGCGATAAAAAATAGAATTGAATAATTGACAGGTAAACGATGAGTTAAGGTAAGATGTCGCTGCCGAGGACTGCGGGTTGTCTGAATGAGATACCGCAGCCCCGGAACACAAAAGCCTAAAAATTAACATGAGTGGTTTTTAGTCAGAACCTACGTGTGAAAACGCTATGTAACAAGGAGTCAATAAAGTATACTCTATCGAACTAATGAATAGAACCATTACATAAAATGTCAAAAATAAGTGAATAAATAGCAAGTCTTGTAAATGGGGTATCGTCGATCCATCCGAAACAAACTGTCAGTGTGGAGCCCCTCTGCAGGATATGCGCCACCTTCTATCCTGTCCATCTTGCACAACCACTTGCACCTTTCAGGACTTACTAGAAGCAAATGACAGAGCTGTGCAGGTGGCTACGTACTGGTCTAATACGATTTGAGCTCATCGACACGTAAAGAAGAAGAAGATTGTGCAATTTATATCCACGAACCACATGATGTATGGTTGTGTGAACTGTCTATTTTTGGGACATGCAATTTAGAGAAAAATTGGGAAATTCAACGTATATCTATACGCATTAAATTATTAATAAGATAAGTGACTATTTAGGGGAATTCAATGGTATATAATATAGCGTTTGTTCTTTTAAGCGGTGCGACAATACCAAAGTCAACATTACGAGGTGTCCAAGAAGTAGCCGTACACGGCACGACAGGCAAACAGTTATATGTAATACATTGTAACCCCCATAAATTGAAATAACCACTTTAAGTAGAAAACGAATCTGTAAGTTATTGGTGAACCAATCAACAGGTCGTACAGTAAAGGTATAAACTCGTATTACAATAGAAAATATGAATAAAACTTGGTAGCCAGCCGTTTGATTGTCCCATGAAACTGCAAGTAATTAAAATGCAAATGATTTCTAGGTGGTCTATAGCTTTCTAATTGTCTTTGAACTAAGCAGCAATATTGTAAGCAGTATTGTAAGCCAGCGAAAAGTGTTTGTCAATGTTATTGAAAATCTTTGTAGAAGTTTCCGTCATGCTACATAAGTAATGTTATTATAGGAATTTATTTATGATATCATGGGAAGATTGTGCACTAATAATTTAATAAATGTAGAAAAATATCACGAAATTAATTTCGATTTTTTTCAAGGATCAATCACGCCTTTATGGATTACTAGCTTTTGTCAGCAGCTTCACCCGCGTGGATGTCGGAAAATATCAAAAATGACGATTTTTCATACAAACTTTCATCCCCTATTTAACTCCTTTAGGGGTAGAATTAATCAAAATCCTTTCTGAACGGATGCCTACGTCATAACATCTACCTGCATGCCAAATTTCAGATCGATCCATACAGTGGTTTGGGCTGTGCATTGATAGATCACTATGTCAGTCAGTCAGTCACCTTTGAGTTATATAATTATATTTAGATTCCTCTGAAGATAGAGTGCATGCTAAACCAGTGGCGCTAACTTGGCAACTAGTATAGATATTCTGTGTCGCAAGTCGGTCACCACTGTCTTGCAAGCCAAGGAAAATGCTAATGATGATGTACTAACTACCTGCCAGTCTCCATTCGCTGACTGCTATTTCTGATTCAGTATTTTTTGCTTGGTATAGATAGAGTATAAGTCAATTTCATCAGCCCAACGAAAACATCGAAATTTTAGAAAATTTTGCCCGCAGCAGTTCACGTTACTACTTTCGTAGTCAACTTTCTCAAAAAGCAGTATACTTAGTATAGGCACTCCACAGTCCTAACTCCTACAAAAATAATAATAAACAAAAGAAAAACAAAAGAATAAACAAAAGTCTCATGAATGTTAAAGTTAACTGATTCAAAGAAATTTAAAACATAAAACGAAACACCAATTAGAAAAACAGAAGTCAAAGAAAAGAAAGTTATTAAGTCCTATCACGACGAAACAACAGGGAACAAAGAAGTCATATTTTAAAATAAGTAAAACGTAAACCTAATGACGCATTTGTTAGTTAGGTAAAATAATTAGTAGCCTAGGTTTTATTACAGAGAACAAACATAAAAGATACTCATCATAAAACAGAGCAAACACCATATGCAAAGATTTAAATGTCTATTAAACTAACGCAGGAATTCATAGCAAAGATTGCCAGTAATGCTTCGAAGAAATCGTCTTAGGAATAAAAATGTGTTTGCAAGCTCATGCGTGAGAAAATGTGACGGACGCAAACGCACTGATATCTCTTCAATGAACGAATAACATTGGCTCGTGGAGTAAGTCGACCGTCCACTACTACGTAGGATATGCACTAAACACGTTTTTGCTGAGACAAAATAAACTTAATCGGAAACCGCTTTCGAGGGCCATCTGTGTGCAGACGGTGTTCTTCTTAATGTGTCCATGGCAAACATTTTCAAATCTGTTTGTTTGGCCCAAAATTCACCTATGAGAACTTCGGTCGCTGATACATTCTTGATCATCAAGTGCGCAGGTGTAGATCAGCAAGATGGAAGACAAGAATGTGGGATCACAGTTTTTAAATGAAATGTCTTCTTCAGCTGATAGCGTTTGTACGGTTAATTTCCTTACCTGTTAATTTAGTGGGTTTCAGAATCCCACCTACAAATTAATTTAAAGTAAAGATAATATGTAGTTTAGGTGTGGGCTCTTGTGGAGCTTCGAATATATTTCCATCGCTCCATTTGCATACATCATGTTCGCTTTAGAATTTAGTGATTCGTCGAATAGATTTTGCTCATATTTCTATGCATAGCGCGTTTGCGTATCGTGTGTGGTGTGATAATGGACGTGCTTAGGCATTATTTTTTCCTTCTTATTGTAAAAAGAAACTTCTACGTGATCTGGGAATTGATTATGTTCTGAATAGCTATCATTTGTTTTCTTTGTACGTCTTTTAAGTTCGTCTAATATTTGTCTGACTGGCCTGTTGGTCTAGTGGTTAGTGACCCTAACTGCTATGCCGGAGGTCGTGGGTTCGATTCCCACCCAGGACAAATGTTTGTGTGATGAGCACGATCATTTGTTCTGTGTCTGGGTGTAATTTATCTATAATATGTATGTATTTAGAAATATATAAGTATGTTTATCAGTTGTCTAGTACCCATAACACAAGCTCTGCTTAGCTTGGGACTAGGTGGCGTTGTGTGATAGTTGTGGAATATTATTATTATTATTATTATTATTTGCGGTCCTTTAACTTGGGGCTTTAGGTGTAATCTATAACTTCCGACTGTCACCGACCTCCAAATTATTATCTTAAAGCAAAACGTTATTTTTCACCATGGCAGTCTTTTGGAGGGGGGAAGTTGACTCGACCTGATTGAATGATCAATAATAGAAAATTTTAAACTAGAACTTTAATAACAGTTTAAAGTATAATACTACTTTACTTTATACTTTTAAGTTTAAGTTTAAGATAGGTAACTCTATTTCTTCTATTATATTTCAATAAAAAATACTTTAGATACATGTATAACTTTAAAACTTTACCACATATTTTAAAAAGCTTGAATTTGAAATCGAAACTATGGTACTACGTTTTGCAAACACAAACAATGCAAAACCATGTCATTGAACTTTACAAAAAAAAAAACTTTCTCCTGTTTGCGGAACATATTAGGACTACGAGTACTTACGTACTCGCCATTATACTCAGCTGTTTTCCACAAACTGGCGAAGTGGTATATTATGCTTTATTGCAACTATCATCTTAGCTGTTTCCGAGTTCATTGCCTCCGCAGTAAGCCGCTTTAATGCAGCTGGATAAGAGAAATCAGTATTATTTCTCAGTCTAGATATACGATACGTCCCTATTTTTCTGAACCAAATTATTCTTTGAGCAAGATATAAGATTAACTCGTCGAGTCTTGCGCAGAATTTGGTCTAGTAATCTGTTTACTCTAGAATTGCAAGGTAGTAAAAAACTGGCACATGAGAATTTTATTCTACTTGTAAAGATTGAAGATTGAACGTATATTGGCTAGACAAGTTTGTTATACCTACGGTATGTTTTAGTTTTATTAGTGAAGGCAGTATCTAAAAATGTTTGACCTCAAAATAATCCGGCGAAAGACTGCTACTTTCCTAATTTATCAGTAAAAATCTGAATCATCTCACAAAATCGCAAAAGAAGTGTTAACAAGTAACCAAACACAACATTTTCCTTCATCACAATGAATCATAAAACCCAAGTGGTGTACACTTGTAACGTAAAGACACTACATTATTGAGACATGGTGTATATCCACAGCATTAACAAAGATGTTGTTTGCACATCGGCTCAGATAACTATTGACACTTACGTTTAAGATCCGCTAAGTTAAACCAAGTAGGTGTTACGACTGTATTCGCAATATTGATTTGCAAATTCCTTATTTCCAATTAGTGAAATATTTTGAGAGCAAACAATGGTTCGAGTGTATTTTGGACTTTACCGAAAGAGCCTAAATCAAATAGTACTACTACGATGGCAAAAAGTATGGTGATTATTATTTTCGGAAGAATTTAATACTAATTAACGATGGTACCTAGTTCTCTCAATAAAAATCTGAAATTATTTAATTCATTGATAGACAAGGCACAGCCTGTAAATAAATAGGTGAAAAGGAATGAAGGATCAAAACGAGAATTAATCTAAATTAAATGACTATTATGCTCCTAGCACAAAAAGAACATAATCAGAAAGTAGAAAGCGAGAGCGTAGTTTCACTTTCGCATTGTAAAATATCAAAATGCTATCTTCTTCAATATCCTTAGGTTAAATATCAGTCCTCAGCAAGCACTGAAACTCCGGAAACATTCACGCAAACAATTCGTTGCTCTTAAGTCTAAAGCTAAGTGGTTCTAGACCCCTTCATGTTTCGCAACCGGTTCACCTCTCTAGCATTAACCGACATATTCAGTTTCACAACGACTAGAGTAAATTGTATCCATTTAAGCAGATTGTATTACATTTGATTTCTTAGTAGATAGAGGTGTACCCATTATAACACCCGCCTTTCGTCAGTTATGCTATGGTTATGTTTAAGTTCCATCCCATGTAAGTCCATCCCAGTCACAAGGCCAGACATCGTGGTTGCTATTGAGTAAACTTTCCTGATGGAAAAAACCTAATTAAACTTTATCAGACCTAAAAATCGAACCCAAATCCTTATGCACGCTAAAAATAGAGGTAAATCTAAATTTATCGCAATTAGTGCATGCTTAGAAATAGCGAGCACTGTTTCATGGTTTATAGTTTTCGTATACGATTTCAATAACAGGCTACAGTGTGCACCCCAGATCATAACCGACTGCACTAAAGTCTCAATATGCCAAACTAGCTTTTGCCAGCGGCTTCGCCCGCATGAAAATGACGATTTTCCATACAAACTTTCATCCCCTATTTAAATCCCTTAGGGGTTGAATTTCGAAAAATCCTTCCTTATTCCTTGTCTACACTATAAAGGGAACCTCTGTGCAAAATTTCAGCTTTCTAGGTCCAAGAGTTTGGGCTGGGCGTTGATGAGTCAGTCAGTCAGTCCTTTTTATTTATATAGATCATATGCTACGCAAGCTTTCACTTTGCCTTTTATAAAATTCTTAACTTAACTCTGATCTCATCACAACGATGACTTAGAAAATGATGACCCTAGGCATCGGTAGTCTTAGTTTAGTTCACCACTAAAAATACCAGTCATAGTATTTTTACATAGCATCCATGTCATAACCACAACGGCTGTACCATGAGATTAGTGGTACAATCAATATGCAAACCCAGGTGCGTAACCACCTGAGTTAGTTCACGTCGTTCTCATAATAGCTATATGTATGTACTGCATACTTTATCTTGTCCTTTAACTTGAGGATTTCCTGGTTACAGCTTTTGTTCACATTTCAGAAATAACAGGTCTGAGCAAGTACCTATACGACTTTCTTGTGACTTTTAAAGCGTGTATTTTGGCCTTCAGTACGCTTATTAATTGCAGTTTTTTGAGATGGAAATAAAAGTGTTTCTCTACCTTCACGAAACCGAGTTGAAGGCGATGTTGTACCTATGCTAGGCAGAATTTAAACTAGCGTGTTTCTTAAGTTCAATATGCTCTTGAAAAACCTTCAAATCAAATCAATCGAAATAAATCTGAAGCACCGTCATCGTAATAATGCTATAGGTACTCTTGAATGTGTACATTGTTTGTTACTACTTACTTCAAGATTATGACTCTATTAAAATTATTAACATGCTATGATGACTATGATGAGTGAGGCACCTTATATTATTATGACTCCTCGTAAATGCTCATTAATTAATTACAGATCAATACCTATTTAAGAGTTATATTTCATGGTTTACGAGAAATCGATTGACAGAAACAGAACTGTTAGTATCGTGTTTTATGATACTTAACTATTTATCTATACTTCTATACTAATATTATAAAGAAGTAAAGTTGGTGTGTTTGTTAAATTTTATGGGGTAATCTCGGGATCTACTGCACCGATTTTAAAAATTCTTTCACCAATAGAAAGCCACATTATTGCTGAGTGTCATAGGCTACTTTTTATCCCTGTATTCCCACGGGAACGGGATCTACGCGGGTAAAACCGCGGCAAAATGTGTGGCAAGATACATCACATCTTTACAGAGTGAGGACCAGTGTCCAAATTCTGCTTAATCAGGCAGCACAATATCAGCCTTCTTGAGTCTCTTAGCATGATTTGGCATCAATAGTGATCGTGAAAGGGGATTGGGATTGTTTATAATCTACCTTCAGATTTTTGATTTTCTCCGCCGCGGGGCGACAGGGGCGGAGGGAGAGAGGTCGAGCGCTGGGCTCGGCGTAAGTAGTTCGTATTGAGACGCGCTGGGCGTTGAACGAGTATTATAGTAGCCATAGATCGGGTGAAAGCGCACGCGCATTGATTAAATCGACTTGTGGAGTCATTTCGCGGCACCCAATTATACTAGTTAAGCAGTACGGTTAGCGACGCTGTGAATGTCGAACGGGTTATTGATAATATCATTGGTTTGCCTTGTCACGGGAGTGCTATTGGGAAGCACCGAGGCTTTTGTGGTTAGACTAATACGGAGTGAGTGTGGTGGCTCGCGTTAACGGCGTGGCTTGCAGCGACGTGGAAGAATCGTCCGGAACTACCAGCAAACCATCGCAAGGTCATATACACTCATTATACACATACACAGTTACACAACTTGCGAGGGGTCAAGGAAGTGAGACCGGCTCGAAGAAATGAGGTAAGAGTAGCTGTAAGTTCAGAAATTGTAATATTGTTCGGAGGCGCGTATCGCGTCTATTTGATCACGTTAGGACGGCGGCTGTTCTGAGACCTGTCTCCCATGGGCCCGAGATAAGGTTCGGCTGAGTCCTGGCGCGATCAAAATCTGGTAGCAGAGCGTGGTTTATTTAAACCCACTTTGTAAAAATTAGTAGGTACTTGGTACCAATTTACTTTGTAAAAATTGTGTTCATGTACAAATTCAACTTGTAGGTAGTAGTACATTGACCTACATACCAGTGTACACCTCAAGTTGAGTTTGGAATTATTAATAATAAGTACATAAATGGAATGTGAATATTCGTTGATAAAATAATTTGTTATTTACGTTCGGTTACGCACAAATATAACCTCATCACAAATCGTGTTATGATTGTCAACATTTGAGACATAGAGGAATAACCTCTAGAGCACGTAGAGGAATAAGTTCAAGAGTTGGCATAGCGTCGTAGATTTATTCACTCAACGAATATATTATTATTGTTAATTCCGGATACAATAATTGTTATTTTTTTTGGTTATTGTTATTTATTATTGCATAATCGCGTATTGAAGTTGGTACTATGGCTCCGTCAGTAACGAAAACTATCGCAGCCAGAATCGAAGCTGAATTGAGATGGTTTTCATCGGTTGTTACGTTGGTAGGTCGCACCGATCGTGAAGATGCGTTATTGTCACGCGCTCGGCAAGTTGACGAACGATATGTCGCCGTGTTAAAGTGTCACGCTGAGTATTTAGCATGTCTCGAATCGACGGATCTGTCGTCGGTGGACAAGGATGCTCAGGTGGTACGGGGCAATGTGGACCAGTGTGGGGAAATGTCCATGAGCATAATCCAGGCGGCGGCCGACATTGAGCGATCGCGCATGGGTGACGTCAGGGAATCATGTCGGCCAGCAGGCAGAGGAATTCAGGCGCCGTTGCCACCAGTACATGTACCCGAGTTTAGCGGCGAGTATGCCGATTGGCCGCGATTCCGCGATATTTTTAATAGTGTCGTGCATTCGCGTACGGATCTCTCGCCCGCCTACAAGATGGCTCAATTAATGGGTAGGCTTAACGGTGAGCCGCACGACATCTTGACCCACCTGGAGATTACGGACGCCAGTTATGAGACGGCATGGGGCCTATTAATCGACCGATATGATAATCGGCGATTAATAGTTGATGGCCTCATCGATAAGATTTTTGAAATCCCGAAGGTGTCTAACGTGTACGAAATAAGGTCGAAAATCCTTAATCCGGTCACGGTTGCGGTGAACACGTTAGATCGACTTAAGTTGTCGTTAGGGGACAATAAATATATCATCGTCAATAGGGTTTTACGGAAGTTGCCGATCGACGTGGTGGCGCGCTTTGAGCAGTCACATGGTGGCGAATCGACGGACCACCTCCCAAGTTACGATGACTTGAGAGCGTTTTTAGAAGGCGAGTGCCGGCGGGCGGATTGCCAAGGGGCATCCACGTCGCACCCTCCTCCGTCAACCCGACGTACGAGCGGGCCCAAGCCGGTTGAGCCCCGTCGGGGGGGGAAGAAATACCACGCCCTCCAATCGGAAGTGTGCGCCTTCTGTCGGAAGGAAGGGCACGGTCTCGCCGCATGCGCGGACTTTAAGGCGCAGCGGGTGCATAGACGAAGAGGGGTGGTCAAGCAGCGCTATTTGTGCTTCCGCTGCTTGGGGACTCACTTTGTACGTGAGTGCCACAGGACCACTAACTGTGGAACCTGCGGAGGAGCCCATCACGAGTTGCTATGCCTGGCGGAGAGTAGGGAGGTGCACGGAGCCTCGCCGGGAGGTCACCCCCCCTCTCCTAAGCCAGATTCGGGTGGTCGGTCACCCCCCCCTAGGGGGGGTGGGTCGGCCAGGAATCAGCGGTCGCCGCCCCCTCGGGGGGGTGGGCCAAGGGCTGATCCAGAGCACAACCCGATACCGTCGTCTTCCCCGCGGGGGGGGGATAGGCACCGAGACTCGGGCAGGGGCCCGGAGGTAGTACAGACGGGTTACGCGGCGTACTCGAATGCGTTGGGGGGCATGTTGCCACCCCCGAGTAGTCGCTTCTCCCCGCCTCTCGCAGAACGCCCTCGGCTGACGGCGCGCCCGCCACCGTTCGGAAGGATGCCAGTAGGCTACTTCCGACCGGCACGGATGTCACCGATGGGTCGGGAGGGTTACTACCCGGGTTGGGACCCGTATACTGGGACAGTATTTACTCCCCCTCCGGCAGGGGAGGAGGGAGGTGCCTCCTATTAGCAACTAGCAGCCTGTTCGTCAGTGGTGCCCACCCCGACAGTAACGGTATTATTACCGACGGCTAGGATTACTGTCAGGGGTACTGACGGACAGCCGGTGCACGTGCGAGCACTGTTAGATTCAGGGGCACAAGGTTGTATTGTGTCCAGCTGTTTAGTGAAAAAGCTGGGCCTTACATTAGAGCCATCACGGGATGGCGCCGTAGGTATAGGTGGCAATCGGGTGCCTCACCTCAGGGGTCAGACGACATTCCTGTTCGAGATGGGTGACACGGCATCGGTCACGCGGGTGAATGCCACGGCGATCGTTTTGGACGAAGTGGTTGGGGTCCTCCCTCAGACTCGGTTACCGTCTGCGGTAAAAGGGTTGACCAATGGATTGGAGTTAGCCGATCCCCACTTCGCGATCCCCGGACGGGTGGACGTCTTGCTTGGGTCTGACGTCCTCGGGAAGCTGCTCCGAAGCGGCAAACGGGAGCTGCAACCAAACGGGGTTGTGGCCATGCGTACCGCAGGTGGTTACGCGTTATTGGGCCCAGTACGGGAACCACAGCACTCAACGGATTATAGCTCCATATATTATGGCAGCGTGTTATCCGACGTCCTGCAACGGTTCTGGGCAACGGAAGAGCCACCCACCGCTCTTAGAAATAACCCACGTGATGAGGAGTGCGAAACATTCTATCGATGTAACACGGTGCGCCTCCCATCGGGTAGATTTATGACAAGGTTGCCATTTCTGTCAACTCGACCTCCGCTGGGGAGCTCATGGAGTCTGGCAGAAAAGCGGTTAGTGGCAATGGAAAGGCGCATGAAGCGGGACTCCAACTTCCGACAGAAGTATGTGGAGTTCATGCGCGAATACCTGACGTTGGGTCACATGTCGGTGTCCAGGGTTGACTATCGTCATGAGGAGCATTATGTGTTGCCTCATCATGCTGTTTTGAAGACACCTGACTCAAAGATTAGGGTCGTGTTCGACGGGAGCGCGGAGACGTCTAGCGGGGTGTCCCTGAATCAATGTCTCCATGCTGGTCCTAAGCTGACCAGAGACATTGCAGACATTCTCACGGACTTCAGGAGACACCAGGTTGTCTTCGTTACGGACGTACGGATGATGTTTCGTCAAACTGAGATTCATCCAGACGACCGTCGGTTCCAGCTGATATTGTGGCGAGAGAGCCCAGAAGAACCGATGGTCACGTACGAGCTCAACACAAACACGTACGGATTAAAGCCCAGCCCATATGTAGCCATGCGTACGCTACGAGAACTGGCTGATCAAGAACGGCTCCGCTTTCCCCGCGCGGCTGCTGTCATTGATAGGGACGTCTATGTAGACGACATTTGTACGGGCTCGGACAGTATTGAGCAGGCGCTCATCTTAAGGGATGAATTGGTGGCGCTCATGGCCTCCGGTGGCTATGAACTCAGGAAATGGCTGTCGAACTGCCCAGAGGTACTGGCAGGACTGCCAACTGAGTATCAACAAGACCCGCATTTGTTTGAGGATTCAGAGAATCTTCATGCGTTGGCCATTTTAGGGGTCCAGTATCGACCGAGTCAGGATGCCTTCACATACAGTTGTGAGGCCGAGTTGCTGTCGAAGACCTGGACCACGCGATCGGTCCTTTCGACTATCGCACGAACGTTCGATCCAACCGGTTGGATCACGCCGGTCACGTTCATGGGAAAGTGCTTCATTCAGGAGCTTTGGTGGAGTTGTTGGTTAGGGACCGTCACACCAAGAATTCACACGCAGGCTGTAACACCCTTCTGGGCATTTTGCAGCGTGAATTTTGGATTTTATCGGCCCGCAGAATCATACGGAGCGTTGTGTTTCGTTGCTTGCCTTGTTACCGACTCAAGGCAGCCACAATGCAGCCACAAATGGGAGATCTCCCGGCCGACCGAGTCACGGAGGCTCGGCCATTTGCTGGCGTAGGGACAGATTTCGCGGGGCCCTTCATGGTCAAGACATCGCACCTTCGCAACGCGAAGTCGGTTAAGGCATATCTGTGTGTCTTCGTGTGTCTGGCGACCAAGGCCGTTCATTTGGAACTGGTGGCCGATCTCTCTACGGAGGCCTTTCTGGCGGCGTTAGATCGATTTGTTTCTAGAAGGGGAGTACCGTCACTGATTCGGTCGGACTGTGGTACCAACTTCAAGGGCGCCGACCGGTGCTTAAAGGAAATTGTATTGTTTTTAAGTCAGAATGAGCGAGGGATTGGCTCAGGCCTCGCCAGTCGGGGCATTTCGTGGTACTTTAGTCCACCTGGATGCCCCCACTGGGGTGGAATTTTCGAGGCAGTAGTTAAGTCTTCTAAGACTCACTTGTATCGGGTCATCGGCTCAACGATTCTCACCTTTGAGGAGTTGTCAACGGTGTTTTGCAGAATTGAGGCGGTCTTAAACTCGCGACCTTTGTGCCCGTTGAGCGCTGACCCGAATGACCTTGAGGCCATTACCCCAGGTCATTTTTTGATTGGCCAACCACTTAGCGCCTTGCCGGAATATCCATATGCTGATGTCAAGTTGTACCGGTTGTCGCGGTATCAGATGTTACGGCAAATGAGCCAAAATTTTTGGAAGCGATGGTCGCTGGAGTATTTGCATATTCTACAGCAACGCGTTAAGTGGACGGACAGGACGACCCCACCCTGCGTTGGAGACCTCGTTCTGGTTAAGGATGCTAACCTATCACCGTTGTGTTGGCGACGGGGGCGCATTGTTAACCTGATTACGGGCAAGGATGGGTTTCCAAGGATCGCAGACGTCCAGGTGAGGGACTCGATCCTTAGACGGGCAGTTTCAACTTTATCTCGACTCCCGGGAGTTTGAGCGGACCGACAACGGGTCGGTCCGGGGGGGGTGATTGTTTATAATCTACCTTCAGATTTTTGATTTTCTCCGCCGCGGGGCGACAGGGGCGGAGGGAGAGAGGTCGAGCGCTGGGCTCGGCGTAAGTAGTTCGTATTGAGACGCGCTGGGCGTTGAACGAGTATTATAGTAGCCATAGATCGGGTGAAAGCGCACGCGCATTGATTAAATCGACTTGTGGAGTCATTTCGCGGCACCCAATTATACTAGTTAAGCAGTACGGTTAGCGACGCTGTGAATGTCGAACGGGTTATTGATAATATCATTGGTTTGCCTTGTCACGGGAGTGCTATTGGGAAGCACCGAGGCTTTTGTGGTTAGACTAATACGGAGTGAGTGTGGTGGCTCGCGTTAACGGCGTGGCTTGCAGCGACGTGGAAGAATCGTCCGGAACTACCAGCAAACCATCGCAAGGTCATATACACTCATTATACACATACACAGTTACACAACTTGCGAGGGGTCAAGGAAGTGAGACCGGCTCGAAGAAATGAGGTAAGAGTAGCTGTAAGTTCAGAAATTGTAATATTGTTCGGAGGCGCGTATCGCGTCTATTTGATCACGTTAGGACGGCGGCTGTTCTGAGACCTGTCTCCCATGGGCCCGAGATAAGGTTCGGCTGAGTCCTGGCGCGATCAGGGATGGTTGGTCAATCTATCTTTATATTTCTCTAGGTAGCACTTCGCTTCTTCTAGGATTGTTGGGATTTCCAGGTGCTCATGTATTTCAGAGTTGCGAGCATACCAGGGCGCCGCTGCTAGGACCCTCAGGATACTGTTTTGACTCCTTTGAATGCACATGATGTTTGATTTGCTTGCGGAAGACCATAGTTGAATCCCATATGTCCATATAGGTTTTATGACGGAACAGTAAACTTAAAGTTTGTTACTCAGGGTGAGTGAAGATTGTCTACCAAGTAACCAGAGTAAGTTCTTGAATCTGAAGTTTATTTCTGTTCTTTTTTTCTTAAGGTGATCCTTCCAAGTCAACCTACGATCCAAGTAGAACCCCAGGTACTTAACACATGGTGACTGTGGTAAGGTGTGACCCAATTTGACCGGGGCGCAGTTTCCATGTCTGAGTGCAAAGGTGATGTGATGCGATTTTAGTGCACTTGCCTTTATACGCCATTTGTTTAGCCAGTCATGGGTCCTGTCAAGTTGATTTTGCAGCATGCTGCTTGCTATGTTGGCATCCTGATTACAGGCCAGGAATGCGGCATCATCAGCGTAG
This sequence comes from Diarsia mendica, assembly GCA_949316265.1. Lineage (NCBI taxonomy): Eukaryota > Metazoa > Arthropoda > Insecta > Lepidoptera > Noctuidae > Diarsia > Diarsia mendica. The sequence continues at coordinate 13,166,448 of OX438889.1, forward strand.
GTTGCTACAAATACGTCAGGGCATTGAGGGAGGTCGAAATATATGTACCTATGTATATGTTCAAACTGATCATTAACTAAGTATGTTCAATTAAGCATGCTATCTTGTATAAAATTATTAGAGTTACCCAAGCATGGTCGTGCATCTGCGAATAATTTCAGATTAGCTTTGGATCTGCAATTATAAGACCCATCTTTGATGACGATCAGACCATGGAAGGCCGTACTGTGTCGAAATGAGTAATTATTTTGTCAGTCGTTGCTTTATGTGTAGATAAAACATTATCTATTGCAAGACTAGTTAAATTGTTATGGCTTGCTTAGTGTTGATCATTTGTTACTTTTTTCAATGTAAAGTTTAATTGTATTAAATAGCATATGTATTACAATTACTACAATAAATAATGTACCTACTCAAAGCAAATAGAACATGATTTTTAAATCAGACTTCAAAGTTGTGCTGCTACACAAGGATCACATAATAATTTCAGCCTAATCATCATGCTCGGCCAAACCGTTGGACATCGCAGTACTCATCGCCCGCAATAATCAAATAAAGCGAACATGATAATGATAATAGTCGTTCCAAGTATTAATATCGGCATGACATTCAAATAGACTTTTCCCACTTTTCGCTAAACACAAAGCTGCGCTCAATCATCGCGCAAACTAAAAAATATTGCTGTGCAATAAAACATAATTATGTATAATTATTATAATATCTCTATCTCGTCATCGGCCTAGCCTTTTCCCAACTATGTTGGGGTCGGCTTGGAGTCTAACCGGATACAGCTGAATACCAGTATTTTACATGGAGTGACTGTGACTGCCTAGCTGACCTTCACAGCCCAATAAGTGTTTGGTAATATCTAACCTTCACAAATTCATTGTTATGTTCACTCTATTCCCCGGTTCATTATTTCATAATCAAACGTCCAGAGATAATTTCTCCGTCCATTTTGGGCATGTGTCATTACGCTGCTCGTCACGTTTTGCTGCGCACACGACTTTCACCTCGCCCTGTTTCCCAAGTGGGCCAAGTATCACTGTGTGCGAGTTCAACAATCATGATGATGTGTTATGATCTTGTAGCTGTCTGGCTGTTGAATAGAACGAGCAAATTGATCATACAAAATAGTTAGGTGTTCATTTCAATGTCGTGAAAACAGTCAATCAATTTGTAATGAGTTGTCTTAAGAAGTCTTGAATGTGATATGCCAATGATACTTAACAAAAGACAAATTGAAACCAACGAAGAAACGTACGGTAATGCAGTATCGCAGTTTTTGAAGATTTATGATTGGGTTCGGGTTACTTGTAATTACTTTATAATAAAACAACGGAGTGAAAAATAGTTCAACTGTATTACGTGGCAAACAAACAGAGAAGAAACTTTCAATATGTCACTTTGACATTGACACAATATGACGTATGCTAATAAATACAAAGACAATGTTGCGTTCATTACTTAACACCCCCTTTAGAATGCAATCCCATTTCCTTTGTACAGTCGCCAGCGCATCAAGCTACCCCACATTGACCTTGAACGCGTTATGAGCAGCAACAGCGAGAATCGAGCGAAAGAGATAGATATCTTTTTGTGTGTTCTTGCTTGTAATGTTTGGTGCTGCGGTGCGTCCGTGAGGGTGTATGCGTATTCGCGTCTTTGTGTTGAATAACTATCCACAAAAACTAGTTTAGCAGGTTGAATACTTGAAATGAATTGAAAGAATGGCATGGTAATAAAAATAGGTTGGCCGTCACAGGTGGCCAGGCAGATGTGAAACAATTGTAGTAATATTAGAAAAGGGATGATTCCTGAGCAAAATAAATACGATTCTATTTGGTCCGTCAGTTAGATTATCGAAAAATATTGAATACGTATTTTTGATGTGAAACATTTAATTTTACATAGGTAATTAAAGCGGCGGGTTAGACCGACTGTTGGTGTAGCGCCGCGTCGCCACTGCATGCGTCGCAGCAAAAATTCTTTTACAGGAAATTGACCCGTGACTTTGTATAAATAAGGACCACAATCGCGTTTACAAATAAATATCTACTTACAGACGATTAAACTTTCTAAGTTCCTACTTCTATTCCAAGCCCAGTTGGAAGAAAACATAGTTGCATAGGAAATTGACCCGTGTCGTGCTATAAATAAGGAGCACAATCGCCTTTAATAAATAAAAATACTTGCATTTGAAATTGTTCCGTAGACTTACAGATAAGGAGCATGAATGATCGCATTAGCGAAAACAAACGTGGTAATTCAACTATCGAAGAGAGAAATATATAAATGAATAAACCTCTGACGAAATATGGAGTAAAATAAAGAAAAATATGAGTTTATTTTTACTTTAGTTATAATAATAATCTATACTTATCACTACATAGGTAGTATAAAATAAAATCGCTTTCTCTGTCCCTATATCCCTATGTAAGTATGCTTAAATCTTTAAAACTACGCAATGGATTTTGATGCGGTTTTTTAATAGATAGAGTGATTCAAGAGGAAGGTTTATATTATAATATGCACCCGTGCGAAGCCGGGGCGGGTCGCTAGTATTATTATAAAGCTGAAGGGTTTTTGTTTTGTGGTTGAATGCGCTAATCACAGGAACCGGTTCCAATTGAAAAAATCTTTACTTGGCTACAGGTTAAAAGGTGTGTCCAGATTTAAGTAACATTTTACAAAACTTGTGTTAAGTATATAACACGTCTACATTACATAACATTGCTAATTTTTCTATTGAATATTGTTAAGTAACAATGTTTTATAACATGTTAGGTTTCAAGTGTGAATCCACCTTAACATCACGCTATGACCAGAAAGAAAGAAGCTCCTTCTGGTGTTCTAAAAGCGAGGGAATTTATTCCTTTTGAGAGCTTTAGTTGCGTGCGCTGCGTAAACGGCTAAAGTTACGCAACAATAATTCACTCTAAGTTGTCATTGACGAGCTCGTCGACGAAACTACAGTTTGTTTTTAATAGATTTTCAACTTTAAACTCTAGAACATAAAGTTGAAAATCTATAATAATACTCGGGAGTAGGGACGGTTGCGCAGGGGCAAGGAGGTATGGCCTATTATTAGTGAGACATGATTATTGGCTCCTAATTGTTAGTATGCGCAACCATTGGGCAATTTCAGAAACGTTGAAAAATCCACCAATCACGCTAAGGATACTTTCTTTCTAACATGCCATGCCGCGTCGTAGTTATAGTTACGTATAGCGTTTAGCTTGACGTGCTGGCGACTGTACAATAATAATGTTTATTAAAAGTAGTTCCCTTATTCAATATGTCCGCCACCATATTACTACCTTTGCAATTTACAAATTTTACATTTCCATTGTGATAATTATCTCTTAAAAAATGAAATCTAATATCTATATGCTTCGTTTTAGGTTTATAACAATCAGTGGAAGCTAAACGTATTGCACTCTGATTATCACAATATATGGGTAAGGGACCTTCTTCACGCAGACCAAGTTCCAGTTGCAGCTGACGGAGCCATAACGCTTCCTGTGTCGCAGACGCCATAGCCATATATTCTGCCTCGGCTGTAGACAGGGCAACCGTTGGTTGTTTGCAGGAGTTCCACGCTATACCACCATTCTGAAAAATAAAAATGTAACCTGTGCAGGACCTTCTGTCCTCTGGGCTGCTGGCCCAGTCTGCATCGCAGTAGCCTCTTATTCCATTCGACTCATCTTTACTGAAGCATAGCTTTATATCTTTTGTTCCTTGGAGATATCTCAGTATTCTTTTGACACCGAGCCAATGTTGATGTCCAGGATTGTTAACATATCTGCTGAGTTTATTTACTGCAAACCCAATATCTGGTCTAGTTGCCTGGGCTAGATACAATAAACATCCCACTGCCTGTCGATAAGGAATATTCTCATTACTTTCAGTATCAACTGTATCAAATTTAGCATTCACCTCTATAGGTGTTTTCACAGGTTTTGATTCTGACATTCCGAAACGCTCTAATGTTTCTGTAATGTAATTTTCTTGATCAAGCATGACAATTCTTTCCTTACGATTTCTAGTGATGTTCAATCCAATAAACTGTTTTGATTCTCCAAGATCTTTCATGTGAAATTCCCCTTTTAATTTTTCTTTAATTTCTGACTTTAAATTAATATCATTTGAAAATATAATGAGATCATCAACCCATACAGCAACAAAAATCATTGTTTGTTGTTTCACATAATAATAGATGCATGGATCTATTTTTGATCTAGAAAGACCAATTTTCTGTAGCACACTATCTAGTTTGACATTCCATTGCCGGCTGGCCTGCTTTAGACCGTAAATTGATTTCTGTAACAAGCATACTTTTGTTCCTTCTTCATACAACTCGGGTTGAATCATATAAATTTCATTTTCTATATCTCCTTGCAGAAATGCTGTTATGGCATCCATCTGGTCAATATCTAGGTCATATTTTGCAGCCAGTGCAATCAGGTATCTTACAGAAGTGTATCTTACAACCGGTGAGTATATTTCGTCATAATCAATGCCTCTTTTCTGTGCGTAGCCTTTAACTACAAGTCTAGCTTTATATCTGTTCACAGCCCCTGTTTCATCAGTTTTAGTCTTAAAAATCCATTTACAAGGAAGAGCTTTCTTTCCCGGAGGAAGGTCAGTAAGCGTCCAGGTCATGTTTCTTTTCAGAGATTGATATTCTTCATCCATGGCATTTCTCCATTTATCTGCATTTTCTGAGGATAAAGCTTCTTTTACAGTTTCCGGATCTCTTGGATATTTAATCGAACAATAATAACTAGGTTTTGAATTACTTTCAGATTCTTTAGGTATGTTTCTTGGGCGTAAGGTGACGTTACTGTCTGGTAAGTTCTTATAAATTTTATCTGATTTTCTACTGGGAACATAAACATCATCTTCGTCTGAAATTGTTCCATATTCATCGGAGCTTTCACTAACATATACGTCTGCTGAAGATTCTAATTCCAATTGTTGTTTTTCTGTTTCAGGTTCAGGTGCTGATGAAGCAGGTGATGACTGTACGACGGTAGACATGTCAACATCACAAGGTAAGTATACATTGTTGTTTTTCATAACATTCTCCAAAAATTCAACATCTCTACTCTTGATAATTCTGTTTGTTTCAGGATCAGCGAGGCGGTATCCTTTGGTGTTATCACAATAGCCTATAAAAATCATTTTCCGTGACTTCGGGTCCCATTTCTTACGTTTCTCCTTGGGAACTTGTGTCATGACTTCAGAACCAAAGATACGCATGTTTGACAAATTAGGCACCTTACCATACCATAATTGATATGGGGTCTTTTTGTTTATAGCAGTAGTAGGCGAGCGGTTAATTACATATGCCGCAGTAGCTGTTGCCTCGGCCCAATAAGGTTTTGGTAAGTTAGCATCCAACAACATACACTTGGCCCTCTCTACAAGAGTGCGGTTCATTCGCTCTGCGAGACCATTTTGTTGCGGTGAATATGGTGTAGTGGTTTGATGCTGTATGCCATACTGACTCAAATAACTATCAAAATCTTTATTACAGTACTCTAAACCGTTATCAGTACGTATAACCTTAATTTTCTTATTACATTCATTTTCTACCTTCTTTTGGAAATCTTTGAATGCATTTAAAACACTGAGCTTGTCTTTGAGGAAGTATACATACACTAATCTTGAGAAGTCGTCTATGAAAGTTATAAAATATCTCATACCTCCCAGTGACGGAGTCTCCATTGGACCACATAAGTCAGAATGTATCACCTCTAGTTGTTCTGAAGCTCTGGAACCGACATGGTTGAAAGGTAGTCTCGACTGCTTTCCCTCTATACAAGTCGTGCAGGTCACAGGTAGCTTGACCTTTTCTGAAGACAGGCTCACTCCCTCAGTGCATTCTGGTAGTCTGTTTACATCTGGAAAGTTTAAATGTCCCATGCGTCGATGCCACAAGACAACATCATTTGAAATATCAGAAATACACAGATTGCTATTTATTTCTCTGTTTACATTAAGTAAATATAAGTTGTTTTCTAATTTAGCTGAACAGATAAAATCTCCTTTACTGTTGAAAATTTCACAACTATTTCCATGAAAGTTAACTTTGCAACCATTCTTTACTATTGCACTGACAGACAATAAGTTTCCAGCTAGTTCAGGTATGTACAAAACATCTCTTACCTGTATTGTATTTTTATTTTTATCATGCAACACCAGATTAACTTTTCCTATTCCTTTCACAGGTAACGGAGTCTTGTTAGCGACTGTAATGGTAGAAATCGGGGGACATTTCATGTCATACATCCAATCACTGCGATTTGTCATATGCATTGACGCGCCTGAGTCCACATACCATTTATCATGCTCTGTTGTTACAGAAGAAGCTGTAAATGCTGCTACAAAACTTTTATCTTCACTTTTATTTGGTGTTTTCTTCTGTGCACGACAATGTTTACCTAAGTGACCATACTTATTGCAATTGAAACACCTTGGTCCTTTGTGTTTTCCATTATTCTGTTTTTCAGAAGTTTTCTTCTTAACTGAATAAAAAGCAGTAGTTTCTGAACTCTGAACTTCTTGTAAAAGTTTAGTTTTAATAATATCTGCACTGATTTTTACTCCTGAGCTCTCTATTGCCATAATCATGGGTTTGTATAAGTCCGGCAAACCCGCAAGCATTAATGTGCCAAGCCATTCGTCGTCGACGGAAAAACCTATGTTTCTCAGCTTGTGTGCAGACGTCATAATTTTATTTACATAATCTTCGACACTTTTTGAGGATTCCAATGTTGTTGTAATTAAATCCTTCAACAATGCTACTTTTCTTGTTAAACCGTTATCATCAAACGCTCGTTCTAAGTTCGACCAGACTTCCTTCGAAGTTTTCGCATCTTGAATGTGAACATAATTGATAGCATCCACTAATAATATCAGTTTTGATTTCGCTTTAATGTCTTTTGCGGGATCAACTTTGGCGGTATCTTTAGTTTCTATGCACTGCCAAAGATCTTCAAGTTCGAGATACGCCTTTACTGCGAACTTCCAATTGGCATAGTTATCACGGCCAACAAGTTTTTCAATATTAAATAATGAATTTGTAGACATTTCTTCCGATTATGTATTCCGACAAAATGTATGACGCCACGTCGGTGGTAATTTTTCGACGGCGGTTATTGTTCGGATTTTCACTATTATGCCGAGTAATCACTATCAGGTAACCAAACTAAACGAACCACTCTCTGCTACCATGAAGATTTATGATTGGGTTCGGGTTACTTGTAATTACTTTATAATAAAACAACGGAGTGAAAAATAGTTCAACTGTATTACGTGGCAAACAAACAGAGAAGAAACTTTCAATATGTCACTTTGACATTGACACAATATGACGTATGCTAATAAATACAAAGACAATGTTGCGTTCATTACTTAACAGTTTTGCAGGCCGAAATACTAAGCACAATTTTAGAATTAAGATTGTCAGCGACACGCTAAGAAGAAGAACTAAAAAATCAGTTGGAAAGAGTTTATAAAAGCTTAGTAGTCTGCTTTCTATTTCGAGCCTTGTTTGTGAATTCATCATCATCATCATGATCTGCCTCTTCATCACCATGGTTGGCTTCCAGTCTAACCGGAAGGACCTAAATACCAGTATTTTACATTGAGCTTCTCTTTATGAATGAATTGTAACAAAACATCTCACGATGTTCAAATGAATGAAAGTTAAGTTATTTGGCATCTAGTTAGCTTCATTTTCCTTCTTACTTAGCATGTAGGTTGTACGTTGTACAAGGTTCATTACAATCATGTTTATTTTATACTTAGTTAACTCGTGCACTAAGTTACAATTAGATGAGTGTTCATTCATCAATGTGAATTCTGGTGAATTCTTGGCTTGACACAAAACTATACTGTACTGAATTTGTTTATAATGCACGTCATGTCCCTGCAATAAATTAATATTTTCTCTTTCTTTTACAAGGATCTAGTGGCGTGTGGCCAAAATCTTTTATTTTATCAATACATTTTAAAAACACACAAATGATTACTAACTGCAGCGTTAACGTCGTTCAAACGCCAATACATTCATGCAGCATTGTAGATGAAATAAATGTTACTTTAGACGTCAATAATGTCGGCTAGTCATCAAATATGGTATTGATGTGATGTAGATTCAAATAAAAACCCATCAAATAACGGAAAGCGAGTATCTAATTATCTACGCTTTCACCGCCCGCAGCCGCAGGACCACATCACAAAAAAGGCAATGAATTCATTCAAGCTACTTATACTATGCGATCGTACTGTACCGGTGAAGCAGCTTCTAAAAAAACCTAAGTCGAAGGTTTACAGCAGAACGGCTTTCGAACCCAAACCGGTTGATGGAACTTGACGACAATAATATTTATTATTTGATTGTTATCTACAATTTAAGCCTCTTCGTAGGATCCAGTATGTTTGATCCCTAGGTTGAGTTTGACCTTTTGGAATTTGTCAGTTGTAGTCTGGGTTTTTGCTTGGTTAATGGTTATAGCTTCGCCCCTATTATGAGGAACCATTTTTCAGCTAACAGTGGATCCTCTCACGTTTGCCTAACCCTTCGAGGAAACAGGCAATGTTGATGCTCAGAGACGGGATTTTTCTCTGTTTTTGATTGAATTGTTTCTGCGGGACCTCGTAGAGCTTCATTGACTCGGTGCTATATTCGTGGACGTTACTGTTGATTCTAACTTTCAGAAGTTGCAGTGATTAGGGAATAGTGTAGCCAACTTGTCATAAGAATAAGAATAAGAATAAGAATAATTTTATTGTTTAAAAATTACAGTCATTTCGTTGATTCCTGAAACTCACACTAGGATTCCCTGTGTCGTGAGTTTCAGGCTCCTTCGTTCCGTGACAAACATATATAAGTACATAATTACCTACCTTACATTATGTTAACGGTTACAACAAGTTCGGACTATCTTATCAATAAAATAACCTACAAAACATACAAAACAAAACCCTAAAATTATCGTACAATACATCATTTCGCAGAAACCTTAAAAACACTTCATAAATCAAAATTTACTTGCACAAAAACTCGTCACATAGTAACATACTAATATCAGCAGTTGGTAACAGTACTAACAGTAGACGATATCATGACGATAGCTCGCTCACTAGCCGTAGTCGCTTGGCCGGCCGTGTTTACGTATTTTTGCACAGAACTACCCGCTACCAACTTGATATTCTTATTTTTAACTTAGATTTATTAAGGTAAAACGTACATTTTGTATGTACCTCTGTGTAAATATTATGTGGGTCCTTTCTAAGACCTGCACATACCTTAGAATTAATAGATGTAAATAAAAAGTTAAGTTAACGTAAAAAATAAGGTAATAACAACATGTTTAGATGTTTTTTAAAGGCGATATTTTAGCCCATGTAGGTAACAAATTAAATCCTAACTTGGGAGCAAATAGAATAAGATCCTTTGTAAGAACTTGAAAAATTAGATCACTCAATCAAAAACAATCACTCTAAAAGAAAAGAGAGAAAAAAAAGAATACACTAAGAAACCAGTGTCTTGCCTATGGTATTTGTATGAATGTGTGTGTGTGGTGTGTTGGAGGGGTAAGTGTTTATGTTGTGCGTGTGTGTCTGAATGTTGTGCCTGTTGAATGTAGAAGTGTAATAATAAAAAATATATGAATGGTTGTGTACCTACCAAAGTGATGTAAGATTGTGGTATTTTTATTACTAGGTATATATTTTTTTTTTTTTTTTACCCGACTGCGGCGAAGCCCAAAAGGAGGGCTTATGTGTTTTTTTTTTTTTTTCATGATAATAAGCTTTCGGTCGTGTCGTAGTCTAGTGTAGAAAGCCATTTTGTTATCGTCATTTTACATTTAGCATGTGTCTGTTGCATAATTTTGAATCGGTCATTAATTTTGGCATAAATGTGCGGTCCCATAAAACCGTAAGACCTTCGACAGACTGTTTTACGGCAACGAACTTTTTCCCAGTACACTCTTCGACTTAACGGGATACAAGTGCTCAGAGAGGTTTTGTGAAATCTGAGAGTGAGAGAGAGGATATAAAGCTGTCTGACTCTGAGAACTCCGACGTCGGTGTATAGCGTGTTTGTGGGGTACCGGAATGGTCGTCTGTAGGCAACTTTAAGCAGAGCTCGTTGAGCTCTTTCTACCTTTATAAAAGAGGTTTTGCCAGCGGCGCCCCATGCTATTATACAGTAATTAAGGACTGATTGACACAAAGAAAAGTAAATCATTTTGAGTATTGAGTCATCTGCTATCTTACCAAGTTGCTTAAATATACGGAGCATCTTTCTAACTCTACCCCTTAAAGCACTCAGATGTGTGGACCATGACAGACGGTTGTCTACAAAGACTCCAAGGTACTTAATCGTATCTGTTTGTCCGATAAATGGGCATGTACAATTTTCTGGGCTATAACAGGAGTGTAGCTGTAGGCGGGTTACAGTGCTAGGGGATGTACGTTTCGAGATGGAAAAGTTTATTGCCTTCGTTTTGTCTACATTTAGTGTCAGGAGATTTTGTTGCAGCCAGTTCGCAACAGCTTTAACACCGGATTCAACTGAATGCTGGACGTCATCCCAAGTTTTCCCATGAAATACGAGTGCAGTGTCGTCCGCATAGGTAAAAATTTTGGCTTGAGGGATTTCCATGGCGCATAGTCCGTTTATATAAATAATAAAAAGGGTAGGTCCCAGCACGCTTCCTTGTGGCACACCAAATTGCGTCGCGGTTGAGTTACTAGCATATTCCCCTAAGATGACTTTTTGTATCCTATCATTGAGGTATGAGGTAAACCAGTCCAGAGCAACGCCGCGAACCCCCAGAAGTGACATTTTTTTAATCAGCAGTTTCCTAGAAATCGTGTCAAACGCTTTGGCGAGGTCCAGGAAAATGCCAGTACAAGCCTGTCCTTGTCCAAGGTTGTGTGATATGAAATCGGCTAAGTTTGTTACTGCATCCTCCGTGGACCTGCCAACCCTGAAACCGTATTGATTATCCGACAATAATCTATTCTTTTCCAGATACGCGAGTAGTCGCTTGTTCACCACTTTCTCAAGGATTTTTGAGAGAGCTGTCAACAGAGAAATCGGGCGGTAATTGGAAGGGACTCTGGAATCTCCACTTTTAAATATAGGACATATATTTGCAATTTTTACGCATTCGGGTACTTTGCCCGTAGTTAGGCTTAAGTTGCACAGGAAAGTAATTGGACCGACTAAAGCATGTGAACACTGTTTCAGAAATGCGTTATTAATGCCATCATAACCAGTTGCTGACGACGCTTTCAAATGGGAAATAATAGAAAATATTTCTGTCTCATCCGTTGGAGCAAAGAAGAAAGAGTTTGGACCACGGTTGACAGTACTGTATTGCTCATTGTCACGTGCCAGTTCAGCCTCGGTTAAACCGAGTTGGGTGAGGGCTTTTGCTGCAAGCTTTTGGCCAACAGTTGCGAAGTAGTCGTTCACATTATTTAATGTGGACACAGGGTTTTCGCCTTCGGTGTCTCTCAAAAGCTCAGTCTTTCCGGTTTTTTTATTTTTGATATTACATATTTTCTTTATTTCACGCCACAGCATTTTACAGTCACCTTTAGTTTCCATAAGAAGTTTACGGTCATGATCAAGTTTCAAATTTGTTAATAAATTGTTGCAGTAATTTCGGTACTTCTTATATTCTTGTTGAATGACAAGGTTATCGCGATTTTCAGTTTTCTTGGCATTAATGTGCATTAGGTCACGCCGCCTTATGCACTTCAAGAGGTTTTTAGTAATCCATGGCTTTATAGTGTCCTCTGAGCCGCGCCTAACACGGTTAGTGGTGTGCTGTTTTATTGTATTTGAGAGTGCTTCGACAAATTTTTGAAAAGCAATCGTTACATTGGACTCCTTAAAAAGCCAATCCCAAGATAAGTTTTCAACGTCCTTTTTTAATTTTATGTAGTCAATTCGCGTGTGACTTTTCTCAACCTTGGCCCTAGCTTGTTCTTTGTGAGTGCCTAAGATAACTGTTTCGTGATCTGTTATGCCAGTATCACATACAATAACAGTTGCCGACTTCTGACTTTTAAGCATTACATGATCCAGAGAGTTATCGCCGCGCGTAGGTAAAGTGTGACCTGGAAAATACCCATAGTGGCCAGTTAAGTCCAGGTACTCAGTGGCACGCCTGTCAGTGCAATCTGGTTTTATATCAATGTTCAAATCCCCAACAATAGCACAGGTGGCTGCCTCACACGACTCCATGAGTTTTGTCAAAGACTCACAAAAGTTACCTATATTATAAAATGAAGGTGATCGATAGATGGCAATTAGTGATAGATCTTTCCCGATATTGACAACCAAACAGTTTGCGTCTTTGCAGGGTGGTTCCACGACAGAAGCCTGTAGAGATGAATTGCAATATACGACTATACCATCATTCTGATTAAAGTAGTTTTTTGAAAAGTGGCAATCGTAGTTATTCATTTCGGGACAAGTATACGTGTCGTCAAGCCAACACTCTGTTAGAATAATGAAATCAGGTGAAAAATGCAGACGGCTTAAGAGAACCAAGAAATCATCAAAATTCTTTCTAATACTACGTATATTTTGGATCACAATCGAGTACTGGTCACCAATGTCGCCCAAGTGTACCCCACACTCATCTATACAATGAAGTTTCATGCTTGTTGTAAAGGCCGTTTTGTCGATGTCGTCAATAACTTGCGCAACATTAGCCATTAGGAAACTTAAATTGGTGTATTAGTATATGACGCAATGGGTTGTGCAGAAGACAATTAAAAGAAACTTGGTGTATTTTGTACTGATATAGAATCACAATTATGGTACAAGTTGGATAGTGATTGTGTGAAAAAGTAGGGTAATTTATGTATAAACAAGTGTTGTGATTTGTTGAATAATAACTGTGTAAATATATACGGTACTGAGGATTATTAAACTTAAGACGATGCGAGTATAATTCATAGGGCAAAGTTGTTAGGTCTATTGGTGTAACACATATGTTAGGATTGTGTGAGAAAATATCCAAAAAATAAATATTTTTACAATTTATAAAGATTTTCAAGCACTTACTTTCTGATCTGTTAGTTTTATATTCATTCGAAAAATAGCAGAGGTAATTAAGAGATATGTAAATAGATTTAGTATACAGTCATTGGCTTACATCTAATTGGAGATTGCGTAGAGTTTGCTCTGATCTGACGAGAACTTGTTTCGCTCCTTCAATTTTTCTTAAGAAAATGTTGCCATTTGCCGTCCAGCAGAACTTATAATCTTTATGTTTCGCAAATTCTCTAGCAGCATAAAACAGCTTTCTGGAGCCAGCGGGAAGATATTCTGCGACATATACCGGGCGACGATCGCCGGGTAAACCAATGTGTTTAGAGTTCAGTCGACCTTCGTTGGGGTGGATTTTATTAAAGTCACGCACACTTGTGATTACTCTGTTTTTAATTTGAACATTTGTGAACTCCGCAATGATAGGCCTGACGGTTCCTGGTTTCCCGGGTAAGCGGTATGCATCGCGTAGTTCAGTGTTTTTGAGAGTTACATCAACTACTGCACCGATTTTGCTGATAATACTCGATAAATCTGCCGCAGACTCATTGTCCACAGCAGGCACGTTGCGAATCTCGACGCACGACGATCGGGAGAGCTGTTGGATGTCCTGAATCTTCATTTCCAAATTAATTATGTTGTCTTTATGAAGCTGGTTTTCTTTTTGCACGGCATCAATTTTTTTAATCATATCGTCGTACTGCTCAGTGATAAATGTGATAGACTTCTCTATTTCACTGTTTGATTTTTGTATCGCAATATTCTGGAGTTTTAGTTCAGCTATTTCGGAGACTAACTTTGACAGGCAGGTACTTTGCTCGTGCGAAAATTTGGTTAGACGCTCCTCTTGTTCCTTTTTCCAGGTCGACAGCATTTGCAGTATTTCTCGTTTAACGTCTTGAAGTTCATTACCGGGCGAGAATGCCGGGCAAGGACGTTTAGGCCGCGACGCAGTGTTAACGTTACCGACTGGGCTGTTCATTACCGCTGCGGGTATGTCGGAGTCTGACTTAACTTGCAGTACACCGGAGTTTAGCGCTGGCGAAGCCGTAGGCGAGCGTTGGCCGCGAGGCATTGTACGCAATCCAATACCGATCACACACTCGACGGCAAGTTCGGAGAGTTTAGGTGCGTGCGCGCGCAGTACACGAGCACTCGAGCGCGCGTAAGCGAGAGAGCGATTGAGGCGAAAGTCCTGCTCCTGCGTGTGAGCGTGGATTAGGCGCGAGTTCGATGCAGTGCACACGCACTCCGGCGGCCGGTCAAAACAATTAATATTTTTAATAAAGTTTATGGTAAACTGGTCACTTTCACTTGACTGTTACGGGTTAGAGTCGCGTACGCAAACTTTACGAATTTATGCGCAAACCGAACACACGTTCACTCTCAAGTAAGGTAACGGGCGAAGAGGGAATATATAAGAAACCGGATTTTGCTCGGTATGGCAACAAGCTATTCTGGAGCGAAAATATTGGACTTGACTTACACTTACTTACTCTTCTGTGGAGTTACGTATCGGCCTAACCTTTTAGGGACCACAATCGTGTTATATTGTGTGAAGCGTCTCTGGGGATGATTCAGGGTCGCTTACAATATTATACCACAGTATCTTCCACCTCAGAATGACAAGGCATAATATTCAATGGCAGATGTTATCTCATGCTCTGACCTCGATAACAAAGTGTTAATATCTGAAGTCACACGCATCATTGTGCTAAACTAGCATTGTCAACAGTTCTAGCGTCAGTTATGTGTTAAGTAGCTGTAATTTGTATTGTCTATTTGTAGAAATAGTAATGTATATGACATTGAATGGGATTGATAAAACAATGCTGGAGAAGGAAATCCCCACTTTTGGATGATCAAGTATTGCCATTAGGTTTCGTCATAATTATCTATACAATATACAAACTGTGATCACGGCTCGGGACACGGAACTCTGATGTATAATGTACTGAAGAATCTATCAGTGTTAATCTATCGGTGTCTCGTCGAACGTTCGAACGTTGTTGGAATGGCCAACCAGTAAGTGGTAGGAAATGACTGTCCAGAGGGCTTAGAACAGTAGCAGTTTTATAGTATGGCCACTTCAAGTTGGCAGTTCAAGATGTTTGTAAAAAATGCATCGAAATGTCAATCTTGGTAAATGTATTTTAGTTCTGTTTGTTCTAGTTAACAATAAGTTGGTTGATGTGTAAAAGTCTTGTGTGCGAAGTCAGCGTGTCTGACTTTTAAATCATCGTTAGGTATCAGAAAGAATAAAGAAGTTTGTTAGGTCCTCAGGTGTCTTTTACTTTTAGTAACAAATACATAACCTCGCATGTAATCTTCGAAGGGTTAGGCAGGAGGTGTACCTGATAGTACAACCATATTTCGCCAGTTATGTTTAAGTTCCATAGGAGGCGAGCCTATTGCTATAAACGGGGCTAAAATCCAGACTTCGTGGCTGCTACTGACAAATTCCTGAGCAGGAGGTCCTGGGAATCCTCGTGGAGACCTCGTGCTCAGCAAATACCTATCAGCGCTAATATAAGGGCCCATGTAGGTATACCAGAGGAAGACTATACCTATTAAATTGGCTGGAAGCAGGGATGCATCATCAGAAAAAATCTACATTTTAACAAAAACATTTCGCCGAAAACGTTAATTTAGTAGAACAATAAATACAGCACAAAGTTTAATTTAATTTCTACCATGCTAGTACCACCATTAAAGATTGCGAGATATTCTAGGATGATGGAATACCACTAAAGTACCTTCTAAACAGACTTCTATACTAACAAGAATTTGCGTGTTTGAGTAACCAATACGGCTGTTTTACCAACAAACCATACCATACCGAGATGTAGGTACCCAGTTGGTAAACCTTGAAACATAGGCTCGGATATTCCAAAAAAATATCCTACTTTAGTTATAACAGTTACATTTATAGCAAAACCAAGGATATCGACTGGCATCTAAATAAAGCCTATCACATTCGCACTTAGCAGACGCAAACAGTTCGTACGTAAGGGCGTCACGCACTCGACTCGTACGCATGCTAAACAAATCGAACGGAGGGCTAATGAGCTTGTGCAATACTTTGTGGGTCTAGGATACTGGCTGGCGAACAAAGAACTATGCCTAAATGATTTGTTGTTTACTAATGCATAATAATTATTATAAATGAATGCGAAATTTCCTCTGTTACCTTTCGCACATAAGAACTGGATTAAGTAGTTGACACCATATCTAGACCATAATTACTATTATGTGTAATGTGCCATTATAACCTAGGTTATATTTATGATACTTACGTTTATTCCTGTAATTAGCCCGGGGGTAATTACGACCAAAATTTTGATAAAATACATCTAATTCGAACCTCTAAAATTGAAAATGTATCATTGCAGGTTTCCATTTTCATTAAACGGATGGCGCGGCGCATCAAATACTTACCTACTAATACTTATCATAGACATTTTTGGCAAACGAACTGGTTCTTCCAAAAGATTTTGAAAGTAATTTTACTCGTATTGGGGTAAATAGAGTTACCATAAAACCCAAGGTTACGTAAATTAGTATATTTGCTAATTACTTATGTGACCCTAAGACCGGTCGTTAACGCAAGAGATGCTATTTAATTTAGAAATGGAAGGAATCTATGTAATTAAGTAGGTGTGCCGCGAGTAGTTGTTAGGACTGTATCTATTTGAGGTAGGTCAGACCTACCTCAAATAAATTGTGCTACGCCTACTCGGATGATTATTTGATGATGCAATTTTTAAATGTTTTTTGTCAGAGAAAACCGCCTAGAGAGAAGAGTGCAAGGCTATGGGAGGCTTTTGCCCAGCAGTTGGACAATAATGGCTAAGAAAAAAAAAGTTTTCTCAAACATGTGACATCTACCAACCAGCACTGGGCCCGCGTCGAGGATTACAGCATTTACAGCCCATTCTTGTTTTCTCTCATAGAGAGGAAACCTGTGTCCCAGCAGTTGGAACATTACAGGCTATGCTAAGCTATGCTTTATCAAAATATTTTTCAAAACTATACTTTCACATACGTTTAGGTAGGTACCCAATCAATTTAATATACTTAATTGTTTATCAGTGCTCTCGTGAGTTTTAAATTTAAATCTTTGTTTAAACGAGTCCAAGGATCGCAATTATAGCTGATCATAAACGTTTAAAGTTATGCAAGATGAACCGTAGTAGGTACCTACCTGTTTGTACTTTATGTTCCTATTCAAATACTGCTCGCTTCTTCAGATGCTAGTAATTTTCATTTCAATGGGATAACGATTATTTCGACTTAATTTGTAGCGTACAAGTAGCATAAGTTGTGTTTTTTTATAAGAGTGTTTGTGTGAGGTCACACAGAGCTAACCTAAGATAGTTTTTCCCGTGGATGTTAGTAGTGGGGTCTCTTATTACCCAATAATAATAGGGTTGTGGAGGTCAGATTATGTGCCTCGTTGGTCTAGTGGTCGTAAGCGCGACTGCTGTGCATGAGGTCCTGGGTTCGATTCCCGGGTCGGACAAAAAGTGCTATTGGGTTTTTCATTAGAAATTTCCCAGTAGTAGGCCGGAGTTTGGAAGTTGGCGGTATATAGTACCCTCGTGCCTCGGAAAGCACGTTAAGCCGTTGGTCCTGCGCCTGATCTCTCTCCGGTCGTGTCGGATTGCCGTCCCATCCACAGAGTACTTTTATATGTCCCATCGGACTATGAGAGATAAAGGAACAGAGAGTGCACTTGTGCCTGCGCACACACTTGTGCACTATCACATATCTTCCGCGCAGTTGGCTAATCTCTGCTAAGATTGGTCGCCGTGGCCGAAAACGGTCAGGAGGACTATTACTATTATTATGTGGGTGGATATAAGATGAAACTGGAAACCGACCACAACATAGGTGGAACAGGCTGGGTAGATAGATGATGTTGATCGCCATTGGAATACAGATCACTTTTACGAAAATGTACCTAGTTCAAAATTTATCCAGTAGTAAAATGTAGCGGATTTTATGGAAAGGAGTAAAGGAGACAAAATCAGCCTCTTTCTACATTAAGCTTGAACTACTGATATCTAGGACCTTTCGACAAATTCATCATTGTCATTGAGGTTTACATGCTGATAATGATGATCAGACTTTTGCATAGAACACTTTACACTGCATGATTTCTGAGAGCTTGACCTACTTTGTAGATAATTTTAAAATGATCTCCTGAAGATTGAAGATTACTTCTCGCCATTGTATTTTATCGCACAAAGGCTTGAACTTTAACCCACACGTGAAATTGCAACACACATTATTATGTATTTTGGATTAAAATATTACAAAGAGTTGAAACCGATGAACATAGTTGCGAAACCAACCTTGACTTTAGGATAGATGGAATGGTAAGGTACCTAATTACTAACCTTGTTTTTCGAATTATTTCGTAACGTATTGATTCATTTAAATAAAAATGATTTAAATTAAAATATTATGTTAAATGATGTCTCAAGTAAAGAGGTTGTGCTTAAAATCATTAAATGTCTATTTTTATACCGCTTCGTTTTTGCGGAGTGAAAGTTCTGACATTCCGGTCGTTAACGGAACTTCGACTTTGTTTCGTTAATCCAAGATTCTTGAAGAATGGCCGGTTTTGGCGCACTTAAGTTTCTGCTAAAAGTTTTGATTAAATTCATAATAATTTGCCTAGAAGATAAAATAGCATAACTAATTTATTACAGATCAAAATCTACACGTGAGAACCGGTCTATAAGTAAAACGAAAATAAAAGTGAGCCGAAAAAACTAGGTCAAGAACTCAAAGCGAAGCTTTTAAAAGTAGATAGCTAAATAAATTCTGTCTACTCACACTCCAACAACTCCAGGTAGTTCCCCGAAGAAATCCTTCCTCACTTCCGACTTATACTTGACGAGGCAGGGCATCGAGGGCCGGAACGGTGTCGGTCCTTCCCGTCTGTAGATCCGTTCGATCTCATCCGCATCGTAAACAAACAACAGATCTGGCCTGCCGATCAATCCTCCCAGACGGACGATCCTCCCGTACCTTTCCAAGAAAAGTTTTGTCACTTTCGCGAATTCAGAAATGTCAAACTGCCCGATGATAGGCACCATCCGCCACGTATTCCCCAGTATCGGGATTGGTTTAGGTCCAGGTACTTCGGAGTAGGGTTTTGCATTTGAGAAAATTTCCTCGGTCAAATCCGCGGTTGGGGCTATTTGGGATCGCTCCCGTTTTGTGAACGGGCAACCTGTGGTTGCGTATCGGGCATGTCTCACTATGAACGGCTGCGTGTACACGGCAAACGTGCGGAGAGAACGACCCATGGCGGTTAAGGCCGCAACTACGACTGCGCTCGCGCCGCGATCGAGATCCCAGGGTGTACCGTTGCGCGGGAGTCGGCGTTGCTTCTGACATTGCAGTCATGGACGACAATAATAACAGCCGTTCTCTTTATGGCTGAGCGAATTCTTAATGGTTTGGTTTTAGTTTCAACGCAGGTTCGCTCTATTTTACTTTTATTTTATTCGGTTTGATATACTGACGTAAGAACTTTCACAATTTGTCATTCAATTCAACAGACTCACATCTCACAAACCCATAAAATTTGCGACCCGCAATGCTTTTTCCGAGCGGGAATTGAATCTGCAACTCTTGAAGAATCTGCAATTGAACCTACTCGGTCAGCCATATAAATACTTAAATAGACACTGAAATAATTTTTCAAACTAAGTACTTTCTGATAAATTCAGTAGGTACTTATCTTATTTCAATTGTATGGAGGTTTTATGAGGAGGGATATGACAGCTGGGCTTGATATGAATACCTACCAGGGCCTGCAGTCTCTACACTAAATATCGTTAAAAATCTGTCGCAAAGTCGTAAAATCGTAAACTTACTTTAATAGATTTTCAATCGTATGCTGTTGAAATAAAGCTGAAAATCTATTAAAGAAATTTGACATCGATACGACTTTGCGACAGATTTTTAACGATATTTTAGTGTAGAGACTGCAGGCCCTGGTAGGTATTCATATCAAGTTAAGACAAATCAAGTGTTTCATTCGTGTTAATTGGAGGTTGTATGAAAGTATTGTAATTTCATGATCCCGTGAGGTAGTCAAAACAATGGTTATCAAAAGTTTATATATTAATTTATTATCTGACGAATTTATTGGTTTTTTTTATAAGCAAATCGTTAAGTCGCAAGACTCTGCAAGTGTAACCCTGCACCCCAGCCGAAGAAGCCGCTGGAGTAACGAAGGTGTACCTACGCCGTGTGGACTTAAATACTTAATTAATAAGACCCCTCCGCCCATTATACGTTGGAGGACATAATCTATACATAATATTATAAAGCTGAAGAGTTTGTTTGTTTGTTTGTTTGAACGCGGTAAACTCAGGAACTGCTGGTTGGAATTGAAAAATTCTTTTTATGTTGGATAGTCCATTTATCGAGGAAGGCTTTAGGCTATATAACATCACGCTACGGCTAATAGGAGCGGAGCATAAATGAAAAATGTTACAAAAACGTGAAAAGGTATTTCCTTTTTGAGAGCTTCCGCTGCGTGCGCTGCGAAATCGGTTTAAGTTACGCAAATAATTATCATATATGAAGGAATTGTTCCTCTTTAAAAGTTCAAAAAAAAAGTCCGCGACAGCATATATCTATCTACTAGCTGACCCACGCAACTTCGTCTGCGTCACATAAATATAGCTTATAACCTATCTCGATATATCGACTATCCGACATAAATTAAGCTAAATCGTAACAAACAAAAAATCTTTTCTTTCCTCTTTATTATAATAGTTTAGATGGTTTAGATTAGCTTAGATTATATTAAAGTGTGAATTACTATAGGTATCTCTTACTGTTAAATATACGATAACACTCTGTACTTGTAAACATTATGATGCAGTAAATATTTTGAATTTGAATTTCCCGGAAAGAATCTCCCTACATTGCGACGCGCGAATTATTTTGCCGCGCGGATATTTTTACATTGCGATATCTTCATAAGATTTTTGTTTAAACTATATAGAGTAAAGGGCACAAATATTCTATATTAAATTTCCCTTCTAACAAACACATTTATTTAGATATAGATTAATACCATATGGGTTAAAGAAGCTACGCAAAAAATAATTATTTTTAACCTAACAGTTTAATAGTAAAAAAGGGTTACAGTGAGTCAATCTTAAAAGATAGATATATGCTGTCGCGGACTTTCTTTTAGAACTTTTAAAGAGGAACAATTTCTTCATCTATACTAATATTATAAAGCTGAAGAGTTTGTTTGTTTGTTTGTTTGTTTGAACGCGATAAACTCTGGAACTACTGGTTGGATTTGAAAATTTTTTTTTGTGTTGGATAGTTCATTTATCGAGGAAGGTTATAGGCTATATAACATCACGCTACTACCAATAGGAGCGGAGCATAAATGAGAAATGTTGCAAAAACGGGAAAAGAAAATTCCTTTCTGAGAGTTTCCGTTGCGTGCGCTGCGAAAACTGTTTAAGTTACGAGAATATCATGTATGAAGTAATTATTCGTCTTTAAAAGTTCTAAAAAAAAGTCCGCGACAGCATCTGTCTATCTTTTAAGATTGACTCACTGTAACCATTTTTTACTATTAAAATGTTAGGTTAAAAAGAATTATTTTTTGCGAAGCTTATTTAACCCATATGGTATTAATCTATATCTAAATAAATGTGTTCGTTAGAACGGAAATTTAATATAGGATATTTGTGCTCTTTACTCTATACAGTTTAAACAAATATCTTAGAAGATATCGCAGTGTAAAAATACCCGCGCGGAAAAATAATTACGCGGGTTGCGTCGCAATGTAGGTACGGGGGATTCTGGCTGGCCTCCGGGAAATTCAAATTCAACTTAATGATTTTGGTTGGATAGTTGATTTATCGAGGAAAGTTATAAGTTATATATAGAGACGCAGACAAAGTTGCGTGGGTCAGCTAGTACATGATATTTGCGTAACTTAAACCGTTTTCGCAGCGCACGCAGCGGAAGCTCTCAAAAAGGAAATACCTTTTCCCGTTTTTGTAACATTTTTCATTTATGCTCCGCTCCTATTAGCCGTAGCGTGATGTTATATAGCCTAAAGCCTTCCTCGATGAATGGACTATCCAACACAAAAAGAATTTTCCAAATCCAACCAGCAGTTCCTGAGTTTACCGCGTTCAAACAAACAAACAAACAAACTCTTCAGCTTTATAATATTAGTATAGATTAAGATTGACTCACTGTAACCTTTTTTTACTGTTAAACTGTTAGGTTAAAAAGAATTATTTTTTGCGAAGCTTATTTAACCCTTAGGGTATTAATCTTTATCTAAATACCTAAATGTGTTTGTTAGAACGGAAATTTAATATTGAATATTTGTGCCCTTTACTCTAATACAGTTTAAACAAATTAATATCTTAGAAGATATCGCAATGTAAAAATATCCGCGCGGCAAAATAATTAGCGCGTCGCAATGTAGGTACGGGGGATTCTAGCTGGCCTCCGGGAAATTCAAATTCAAAATATTTACTGCATCATAATGTTTAAGTACAGAGTGTATATTTAACAGTAAGAGATACCTAGATAGTAATTCACACTTTAATTATAATCCAAGCTAATCTAAACCATCTAAACTATTCTAATAAAGAGGAAAGATAAGATTTTTTGTTTGTTACGATTTAGCTTAATTAATGTCGGATAGTCGATAGGTATATCGAGAAAGGTTATAGCTTATTTATGTGACGCAGACGAAGTTGCGGGGGTCAGCTAGTTATTATTATATTACAATTTCCAATCGTAAAATAAGGAGCCACTGCTTGATAATTAGCTCTGTAGGTTACTATTCACAAAACAATCAAATCGCAATAGAATCGAATATGTCGTACTATCTTTTTTTGACATTAGTTATGGAAGTTCATGAGTGAGATGGACATACTATAATAATACGTAGGTATTGTTCGAATCAGTACCTATCTATCGATTTGATTTTTTGTGAACAGCTATGCTGGACTAAGTTCCAGTGTGACTGTTCTGACTTTATCATAAATTGCCTTTAGATCAGATGTTTAATAACTAAATTCAATAGCAGCCTCAAGATCCTTACTGATTTTCACCTAGGTACCTATCTACCTACATATATTTTCCAAATCAATGTTTCTGCCTATTTCTTCATGGTTTCTGCCCACCCTCGTTACATGCCATGACCATTATTTTTAAGCACGCCATCTGTTGGATTATGTAAACATCACTTTCATCAGAGGCAAACAATTTCTAGTCTGGTTACTTTGTTGTAATATTGTCAACTTGACATTGACAAGCGTTTCTACAAAAATTGAAAACGTCAAAGAACGAAAATAAATAAACAAAAAAACAAACAAACCTCGAGAAAATATCTCTAAATAAACAAGCTTTCTATTTGAATTGAAACAGTGATCTAATGATTTCAGAATTCGAAAAGGAAAAAGTGTTTTGGACAAGAAAGATGAATCTGAAATTGGTGAAATTTATGGAGAGCAGACCAAATATTTGGAATCCAAAACATCCAAAATACACTTCAGTTAAATACAGAGATAAAACTTATGCGGAATTTGCATCACAGTACGGTAATGAGTTCACAGGACAGGCGGTTAAAGATCGCTGGACGAATATTAGGTCTACGTTCGCCAATTACCTCAGAAAATTAAAAGCCAGTCGAGCTAAGGGCACTGAAGAGGTAGTTCCTTATTTTTAATTTTCCTATAATTTTTGAGATTTCTATTCGATAATATATATGTAGGTATATGCTTTATTGTAGGCTACTTGATTCTATTGAATAGGTAATTGCCATAATTTATATGCCAAACTTGGTAGGTAGGTACTTCTTAATAATATATTTAACATGAACCTACCTTCTTATTTTTTTCTTATTTGTTCTAGGCATGTAAGATAACATGGCACTTATGGGATGCCTGCAAATTCTTACTCAAGGTAAACAAAAGCAACTCGCTAGACGCTCACACAACTGATTACAATAATGACGACTCTAAAGTAAGTGATGTTTGCCAATACCTAACACTCCTTTTTATTGTTAGGTTGTGTCATACCACTGCTGCACAAAGGCTTCTTCATGAATTCTATCTGGATAAAACACATTCTGTTAAAGATAGCCATGCTATTGCACAAGCAGGCTTAGCATAGTTGACAGTTTTCTTCTTGTTGATAAAAAATACTTTAAAAAGGGTTATCTCAAAGTGCATTTTAACTGCTAAAATTTAAACATAATTTGAAATGTTTAGTCAAGTGGTCAAGTACGAAGCAGACACATCCAATATTAACCATAATAATATTTATCATTACAGGATGATATAAATGATGAAGAAAATGCACTCAGTGATGATAATTCCGAGCAATCATCAAACAAAATCGATCCTTCATGTCAAAATATAGCAAATGGAATACTAAATGTATTTCGAGGAGTCCAAAATGATGCCTTTGGCATACAAAACACGAAACACGGACAAATAGGGCAGCTAGTATCCAGTAAACTGTCACAAATGAGTTCTTATGATGCAGCACAAATGTCTAGTAAAATAATGGAAATATTATTTCTATACCATGTAGATAATCCACTAAATCCAAATAATTTTAAGCCAGAGGAAATAATATAAGAAATACAATATAGTTTATTGCCACAAAGAGTAATAAGAGACTCCGCACTAACTTGAGTTGTTATAAATAGTGTACTTTATCAGGGGGTACACCTTTCTAATAAAATTTAAACAAATGACTCGCATAATTATATTTTTTTATAATTATAACTATGTTTAAGGTTAAAAAAGTATTATAATTATCCTAAAACCCAATTAGTGTGTATGATTGTCCCTCAAGCTTGGACTATATTTAAGGATTTTTAAGTAAGGAAAGGACCACTCATTGACCCGATGAGCCCCTTTTTTTTGTTTTTTTTTTTTGGTGGGTGGAAAAATCATCAAATAACCCCCCACCCCCCCGGTCTGAGCGAAGGGGAGTGTCAGACTTCTATTGACTAAAAACCAACCCATGTTCCTTCTTCGCCCTTGTGCCACAGGCCCTGAATGTGTGTATGGTTGATGGTAATAGGCACAAAATATATACCTACATGACACATAATAATATGTGGGTGTACTATTAGGTACTCCTCTGCCTAACCATTGAGATTAAAAGCGTAATGTTCTTAGTATTATTGACTAAAGCTGTACCTACTAAATAAAACAGGGAAGAAATAGGAATATCAATCTTAAAAAAATAATCCAGAATTTACGTGTTGTAAATGATCTCAGCCATTACCACATTACCTACCCTACAAAAATTACAAAGAAACCGATGGTATAGCTCTCGACACGTAACTTGGCAAGGTTTCGAAATTCGAATTCAAAGTTCGCGCATCGTACACTTTGTGCCACAAAAAGTGGTCAGTTTTATTACTTGTCATTATTCTATGGTTAATTCACTACTTGTTTTTGGTGGAGCTGCGCAAGACCGGTTTGTCCGTGTACTTATTTACATTTGCCTTCAACCTTTTAATAATTTCGGTTGTAACATGGCAGGGATACATCGCACCCCTCCGAAAACCCCAAAGGCACCGACTGGTAACATAAGCCAGAACCAAACTCGCTCGGAGCCGGATATCACCACGGCCGTAACAGCGGCGTGCGACTATGTAAATATTCGTACAGCTAGCAATAAACGTCAGCGTAATAATACCTCACCGCAGGGCGGGTCGGCAGAGATGAACTTCCTAGAACCACAAGAGCTACAAGGTATTCTTGCAAAGTGGAAGAACGAGCAGGATGATAGAATTGCGGAACTGCTGGCTGACCAGAAAACTTTAATGGCTGAGCTCTCATCGAATATTAAAGATATTAAAACGCAAAATGTTAAAATACAGGCTTCAAACTCTGAAATATGTAAGTCAAACGCTGGCATTGTTCAATCTATGGAGTTCTTTAATAAACAGTTCGAAGACTTGAAGATGGAAGTAGAAACTCTGAGGAAGGAGCGACGAGAGCAGCAAACCCACATTGAGTCTCTCGAACGGAAAATAGTAGATCTTCAGCATAAAGCGAGATCGTCGGCCATAGAATTACGTAACATCCCGCAAGTAAGTTCCGAGTCAAGTGCCACTCTATTAGAAGCGGTGCGTGGTGTCGGCACAGCTATTGGTGTACGCATTAGCGAAACAGAGTTGCGCGATATTTATCGTCTTCCAGGGAAATCTACCACGTCAACCTCGCCGCGCCCAATTATAGCTGAATTCTCGTCTGTACAAACTAAACAGGGCCAGTGTTGCCAACTGTTATTGTAAGAAATGCACTAAGCAAACCCTAAAATGCACTAGGGTTGTGCTAATTTTTATAAAAAAGCACCAATTATATAAAATCAATAAATATTAAAAAAAAAAGGTTTAATAGAGAATATTTAAGTTGTTATTACTCCCCCCGTAATTACAAACGCTCGGACTGCATTTCGATTCGGAAAGTCTATGCCTATCTCGCTCGCTTTCGGAATGCCAAAAAAGGATAGACATAGGTACCTACGGGGCCGTCCTTGTTCCACTCTCCACCACAGATTAGATATTAGTAGATATTTATATTGTGTTAGTAGCTCTCCATTTAATTAGAGGTGCGTTCTGAAATTGAACTGTGTTTCAGAACGCGCCATTGATTGGTTTTGTTTTTACCAACGTGCGTGATACGTATATTGCAGACTTTTTAAAATGCGCTAGTTATGGCACTAGGCACTGTTATGGAATTTTGAGCGCTGAAACATCAAGAAATGCACTAGATCTAGTGCCGAAAGCACTAAGTTGGCAACACTGAACAGGGCGTCCTGTCAGCTGTGCGAGCGTACAACAAAGGAAAGGGAAAAGACGATAAATTAAACACTGCAGTCATGGGCTTGCCTGGAGTGCGTCATCCTGTGTACATCTCCGAACACCTACCAGCAAACACCAAAAAGCTTTTCTTTCAAGCCAGAGAGTTCGCCAACAAAAATGCCTACAAGTTCTGCTGGATCTCCAATGGCAATATATTCCTGCGCAAGTTAGAGGGAGATAAACAGATTCTTGTAAGCACTGAAAAATGCCTCACTAACCTGGATTACCCAAATAACAACATCTGACCATCACTGACTGTTCCCATTTTTTATATTTTATCTTCAGTATTCATTCCAAGTTTAATTTTTATTAGAGTTTTAAAATTAAGTTTTACACGAAACAATACACTCTCACCCACGATTATCCTATACACCTTACACACAACACAACAACGCACACAAAATTACACAAAACATACACAAGTCTACATTTTAAAATACACAATACTTTATACCACCACGACACACGCTAATACAACGTGTACCTATCAAACGGCTACCTACCACAGAGCATCAGTGGCTCAATCATTACTGCTAATAAATGTTTTTTCCAATAAGTCTGCTACACAGCATGTAATACTAACCCTTTTACCTGACTACGAAGAGGGAAATAAGGAGGTCATAATTTTTTTTTTTTTTTTTTGTTTACTCTCTCATTGTTTACTACGATCCCCGTCGTTTGCCTTCTTCTTCGCTCAACTCTCTGGCCTTTACTAATAACAAATGGCTAATCAAGATATGATTAATGATGAAATAGACGCGCTTCACATTTCTAAATCGTTCAAGTGTCAACCTGAGAGTTGCGCGCAGTTTATGAAAGACCCGACAAAAGGTTTAAAAGTATTACATCTTAACATACGAAGCATTTCTAAAAATTTTGATGAGGTTTCTGTGCTTATGCGATTATTTGGTTTCCAGACTGACGTGCTCGTTCTCTCGAAGTGTTGGTTAAGCAAACTCTCACAGTTGCCGACTTTGGATGGCTTCACGTCATACTACACTAAAAACACATATAACCAAAATGACGGGTGTGCTATTTACGTTACATCTTCCCTTACTGCTGACGTTAAGGAACCACATTTTGTTGACGCGAACTGTCTCATTTGTCGAATAGAGGACGTTACAATAGTGGCTATTTATCGTCCTCCTTCTTTTAAAGACATTAATAATTTTATTGATAGTCTCGATAACGTACTCAAATTAACAACTCCTTCCGTGGTCCTGATCGGTGATATCAACATTGATATTAAGACTGATAACATTGATAGTCACTCAGATGAGTATTTAACCTGTGCTGCTTCTAATGGACTTCTCCCAGCCCATCAGTTTCCAACACGGCTCACAAACTGTTTAGACCACGTTTTACTTAAAACAAATAAATCCGCTATGACTTTCGTTATTCAATCATCCATAACAGATCACGAACCACTGCTATTGTTTCTACAAACCAGAAGTGCCAATTCAGATATGACCCGTACTAGATCAAAAATAAACTACGAAGCCGCTATTGAGAACATCAAAACACATGACTGGTCTCCAATCCTATCAATTTCAGATACTAATGATGCTGCAGATGCGTTAATAGGTAATCTCTCATCTATTGTCCTAAAGCACACCCGAGAGCAAACTGTTCCAAGAAGAGAACGTAATTTGAAGCCCTGGATTACGCCGGGCCTGCTCCGCTGTATACGAAACCGTGACCGCATGCATGTCAAACTCAAAAAGTCGGATGATAATGTAATATTAAAAATCACCTACACTCGCTATCGCAATTTCTGTAATTCCCTGCTGAGAAAACTCAAACGCTCGTTTGAAAAGGAACAGTTTCGAAAAGCAAAAAATAATATTAAAGCTACTTGGAATGTTATTAAGAAAGTCTCAGATCTTCAAACTCAATCTTCTCCCTCTTTTGACCTGTTACATTCGATTGATAATCCCAAATCCTCGCTTAATCATATCAACCACTTTTTTGCAAATGTTGGCAGTAGCTTGGCGTCGAAATTTAAATCACCCTTAATAGTGCCCAATTCTGTGTCGAACTCAAATCCGTGTAACTCAATGGCTCTCTTCGAGGTAACCGAAGACGAAGTTGACTCCATTGTTTTGGGGCTTAGGTCTGACTGTGCAACTGGGTTAGACTGTATACCGTCTAAAATACTAAAGGCCTCGCGATGCGTATTAGTTCCGGTTATTACACATGTCTGTAATTTATCCATAACTGCAGGTGTATTTCCAACGGCGTTTAAAAAAGCAGTAGTTCACCCCATTTACAAGTCTGGTAACAGAGATGACGTTAATAATTACCGTCCAATCTCGATCCTAACAGCGATGTCAAAAATCCTTGAACGAATACTGAACAAGAATCTGATCAGTTTCCTCGACGCAAACAACATCTTGGCCAATAATCAATATGGCTTCAGAAATGGGGTTAGTACCGAGGACGCAGTCATGGATCTGTCCAGCCACGTGGCTAAAACGCTAGATAGAAAACATAAGTGCCTGGGAATCTTCCTTGATCTGTCTAAGGCATTTGACACCGTTTCTGCCCAGGTCTTATTGAGTAAAATGGCAAGCGCTGGAATACGCGGACACGCTTTGAAGATCTTTGCAGATTATCTCAGCGATCGTACCCAAATAGTAAAAATCGGCCCACACGAAAGTGATGAGCTTCCAATCACATACGGTGTTCCGCAAGGCAGTATTCTGGGGCCCACCCTTTTTCTCATCTATATTAATCAACTCTGTAAACTGCCTCTTGAAAATTGTAAGATATACGCGTACGCAGATGATACTGCCCTTGTTGTACATGGTAATGACTGGCCCCAGACATACCAAAACGCCGAGTCTGCGCTGTCCGCCGTTATGAAATATTTAGCCGACAACCTGCTCACCTTAAATATTGTTAAATCGGTATATGTTCCATTTTCAATTCGGCAGAATCTGTGTCCTCCAAACACCTTTACTTTAAAAGCGCATGCCTGCGGTTCCCTGACGCAGTGTAGCTGCCCCTTTTTGGCCAAATCCACTAGTGTAAGATATCTTGGAGTAGTCATCGATCAGCATCTCAACTGGCACTCCCATATAGCCAAAGTCACGTCCCGCATACGTAAGCTTATATATGTTTTCAAGAAGTTACGCAACTCTGCTGATAACGATACACTAAAATTAGTATATTTTGCCCTATGCCGGTCTGTCCTAACGTACTGCTTACCCGTCTGGGGTGGTGCCACCCAAAACGTATTTATCCGCCTTGAGAGAGCCCAGAGAGCTGTCCTTAAGGTTATGCTCTCTCTTCCACGTAGGTATCCTACCGTGCAGCTCTATTCCGATTGCAACGTACTCACAGTCAGGCAACTTTATATCCTCCTGTCGACCCTACGCAAACACTCTGCCCGCCCTTCAAAGGAACCAAGTGGCAGGCTTAAGCATAACGTTTTTCCCCACGAACGCCATAGAACTGCTTTTGCCAAACGCCAATTCTACGTTAGTAGCACTAATATGTACAACCTCCTAAATAAAAAGCTTAAAATTTATGCGTGTCCTAAATACAAATGTAAAAACTTACTTCGAGATTACCTCCAAGCACTAAATTATGATGACACTGAGGATCTTCTGCAGGGTAAATTGTAGTGATAATGTACTAGTAGTAGTATACTATACAATACATACATAGTTATAAAATTCTAAATCTAACCTTAAGCAGTTGTGTTATATGGTAACCCCATTCTCTCTACACGCGGCCTTCACCTACACACCACATACGCACTCACACACACTTCCTACACTTATTCACTACACACACACATACATGTGTACACACACACACTTCTTCACTTGCTCACTACACACACACATGCACACACACACACACTCATTCACCTCTCCACAGTTAAACGTTTTTCATTTTGTTTCTCCTGTCATTAGATTATATTCTGTTTTCTTTTATACCATTTGCTAATTGTTGAGACGACCCGATTTCATTATACTATGGCTTTGTTTTGTTTCTTACGGTGAATCACTGACTCCTAAGACACAGGCACATACACCTAGTTTAGGAGTCAGGGAATTAAAAATATTGTGTCCTAGTTTATAAGCCTTATTATAGCTTTTGTTTCTGATTCTTATATTGTGATGGCTTTTGGTGAAATAAAAGAATTTATTATTATTATTAATGACATAATTTATTTTTAATATTGAAGTTAAAGAAAGGTGAAGACTTTGTGACATTTATTAGGTTTTATAAATAAAAATATGCATTTAAAAGTAAAACTAAAAACACAACGTCAACTCAAATTCGTAACAAAAAGAAATAATAAAAACAACACAACTTTTGTGCACCGCAAGTGTAATTTGGAGCGAACGGAACGTATGCATTTGAATGCACCAATCACACGCGCGGATGACGCTACCTCATACACGTACTTGAAGAAAAAATTGATGCCAATCTTGCACAGGATAGGCAAACGGGAGGTATAATAGTAGCTGAGATACCTTCTACATCTACGTTGGCGGACGTCATAAACCAACAGAACACGTCTTCTACTTCTAGCAAACCTCAGGAAACGTCTCATACCTATATCCAAACGAAAAAAGTAAACAAAGGAGGGGCCACGAAGTCTGCTGTAAAGACTAAGTGTATCACTAGCTCACAAGAGGCCAAAGACCCAAATCATCAAGTATTGGATGATAGTGAGTCGGGCTGGACTGAGGTTCGAAATAAAAAACAGAACAGGCAACATAATGACGTCAGAGTAGGTACAAATTTGGAGATAAAGGCAATTCAGGCGACGGAACGGAAAAAACACCTACATGTTTGGCGATTGCATCCAGAAACCACCATTGAAGCTGTAACCGACCACGTGAAAAAGGTTTGTGGCTTAGATGTACAAACTAAAATTGACAAAATTAAACATAAAACAGAGCGAGATTACTCGTCATTTATTGTTGGTGTGCCTGAAAACTGTTTTGATAAATTAAACCAAGCGGAAGTCTGGCCTGTGAATGCGGAGTTTAAGGAGTGGATTTGGTTTCGGAAGTCAACCAAAAAAGCATCGGATGAATAACATTGATATATTTTATCAAAACGTTAGGGGTCTTCGAACTAAGTTGGACGAGTTCAGGAACAACATCGAATCTTTGAGTTCAGATTTATATGCAATCACTGAATCGGGTTGCAATGATTCTATTGGAGATCCAGAAATTATTCCTCCGGGATTTCAAATACTTCGCTGTGATCGAGCGGATGGCCGGAAACAAGGAGGCGCGTTTCTAGTGGCCACACACCGGTTCGAGCTACGGCAAGTACATATGACGGACGTAGCAATAGACAGTTGCATTTTTGAAATGGTCTGTGCAACGGTTCACTTAAATAACCGATTTTTGTTTGTGTGCTCTGTGATATATATCCCACCAGGTAGTTCGGAGAATGATTATATGATTTTATTTAGATTAATAGAAAAATTATGTGATAGGTATAGAGAAGTAATTGTAATAGGAGATTTTAATTTATACTCATGTCCCGTAAATATTAGTAACTATTATGAATGTTTTGTGTCCTATTGCGGGTTCTCTCAAAGTAACACCGTGCCCAATTGTTTAGGTCGTCAGCTGGATTTGGTTCTGAGTACAGGTTTTGGGGAAGAGTTGTCCGTAGTAGCGGCCGACGAGCCACTAGTGCCCGTAGACGAGCATCACCCACCGCTTGCGGTGAGTGTGCGCCTCGCGCCCGGGCTCGCCCCTTTCACTCCTGGTAACGACGACCGTAGCGGCAGCGTACACAGTAGTATTAGACCGCAGTGGAATTTTTATAAGGCCGATTATCAGTTATTATATTCAATGCTTACTTACACTGATTGGGGTGCAATGTATGACATGCATGATTTGGAGGAGGTGTTGAACGTCTTTTATGATAAGCTTAACTATATTGTAGACAAATGTGTACCCAAGAAAAAGCAGAACCATAAAAATTCGCGATACATATACCCTGAATGGTACACTGGAGAACTTATCAAGGATATACAAATTAAAGCTAGGCTTCATAAAAAGTACAAGAAAACGAAACTTGATAGCGACTATGATACATTTGCAAAGTATAGAACTAATATTAAAAAATCAATTGAAATTGCACACAACGACCACAAAAATAAAATTCAGAGTCAGTTTGCAAAGGATCCAAAATCATTCTGGCAATACATTAGGTCTAAACGTAGTAGATTAAATAGGCAAAGTATCATGAAAGATGGACAATATTTGACGGATCAGGAATGTGCTAGGCAATTCGCGAGTTTCTTTGAATCTGTGTACAGTAAAGAGCCGCCGCGACTGGATGCTCATGCGGCGGCCGCAGCGGCTCAGCCCACTAGTGCGCGAGTCCATGTTGAAGCTCTGAGTCTTCGGGATGTTAGGGATGCACTCGTAAGTCTCAAGCCAAAGCGTTCATCTGGGCCGGACGGCATACCGGCGTTCCTGTTCAGAGACTGTGGCAGGGTGCTGGCGGAACCATTGCATTACATTTTTAACATCTGTCTGAAGCAAGCGAAGTTTCCGCCTCGGTGGAAAATTACCCGTGTTATTCCGGTTCCTAAGGGTAAGTCAGGTTCAGAGGTTGGTGGTTACAGACCAGTGGCTGTGCTGTCGACTCCAGCAAAAGTGTTTGAATCCGCGGTCCAGCGCTGTGTGCAGGGTCAGGTGCGCGCGCAGCTGTCGGATGCGCAGCATGGGTTCCGGCCGGAGCGCAGCACGACCACCAATCTACTTAACTTCATGACGCGGGTGATTCCGGCTGTGGACGCTGGCGGGCAGGTAGACGTGGCGTACTTCGATTTTAAAAAGGCATTCGACACCGTCGACAACGATGTGTTATTGGAAAAGCTCGCTGAAATTGGATGTACGCCACACTTGTTGCAGTTCTTCGCCAGCTACATGGAAAACAGACAGCAGTATGTGGACTACAATGGGTACGAGTCTGAACCATACTACACCATGTCGGGCGTAAGTCAGGGCAGCAATTTGGGGCCTCTGGAATTCATTATAATGATTAATGACTTACCAGAGGTCATCAGGCATGGTCTGTGTTTATTGTTTGCTGATGACCTAAAGTTGCTGCTCGAGATCAGGGATACGTCTGATTGTGATCGTCTGCAGGAGGATATAAACCGAGTGGTTGAGTGGAGCCAGAGGAATAAACTTTGCTTCAATGTGGATAAATGCGCGGCTATAACGTTCACTCGTGCGTGGACCCCGGTACGCTACGAGTACAAGATAGAAGCAACACCGATGCAGCGGGTTACGCAGGTACGGGATCTTGGGGTTATTCTTACTCCAGACCTCACTTTTCGTGAGCATATCATAAAAATATGCAAGAAGGCGTACAGAAATTTAGGCTTTGTACTCAGGCAGTCACAAGGGTTTACTAACATATCCACACTAAAGGTGCTGTATGACGCTCTAGTCAGAAGTCACCTTGAGCACAGTGCCGTCATTTGGGCTCCACATGAAGCGAAGTATAGTGTTATGTTGGAGCGAGTCCAAAATAAGTTCACACGGCACTTGTATTTTAAATTGTATGGCGTATATCCATTTTACCCATTAATGTACCCTACACTATTTGTACTGGGCATGGTGGGGTATAATGAGCTCAGGGTGCGCCGGGAATTTAGTCTAGCCGCGTATGTAGTAAAACTACTGCGTGGTGCAGCTCATAACCCCGGAGTGCTTCGGCACTTGAACCTGTGTGTGCCGGACCAATACGTGTGGAGGCGACGGCGCCCACCATTGCTAACCGTGCCTGTAGCCAGAACCAATCTCCTGGCTAAGACCCCTCTCACCCGAACAATCCGCATTGTGAATGAGGTTCACGAAAGAATCGACATTTTTTCGTGTAATTTGAGAGAATTCGCAATAGTTCTGTTGAACGTAATTTGTTATAATTTTAGTTTAAGGAACTATTAGTTGATAAACTAAGTAGTAGTAGTAGAATAGATAATTGTGTTGTTATTCCTGTTTTTTTGTTTTTTAGATTTTATTTTTATAGATTAAAGTTGTAAGAAACCTGTATTGTTAGGTTAACTGATTGATTGCCATACTAACGCATTAGGTTTAAGACCTGTAATGTTAGTTGTTAGTTTAAAAATAAATAAATAAATAAATACCCCGCGCCCCGCGCCACCGCCAAAGAGACCTAAAAATGATTTCTGCGGCCATCTAACGTCTCTTGCCAAGTTACGTGTCGGGGACTATATTCCAGTTCATATAATTCGTTATTTGAGCTCAACCAAAATCTTTTTTTTATTAGTGAATACAATGATATTAAAAAGAACCTCTTTTTATTTATAATATCATTGAGTGAATACCATAGAATGGGGTGAATTGGAATGCAGGTGTGAATAGACCCGAAACTTAATTGCTACTATTTGCTACGTTCGGTATTAATGCTGAATTTTTGTTTTTTTTTAGAACACAATGTTTACAATAGAATTCAAAAACGTTAAGATATTTATTTTAATAAAAATATATTCGAAAGTTTACATTTTTATAGGTAGGTACCTACGCGTTACATTACATCACATTCGTCACACTTCCAGTGAATTTAGTTCTCCGGTTTTCTTAATCCAAACATGTTCTTCCTCTCTTCTTCGGTGTAGTCAGCAAATTTATTAATACCGAACGTAGCACTAACGCTTTGTGCATTCAGCTTGTTGATCTTTTCCAAATTCTGGACAAAGACAGTGCGATGTGCCAGTTTATCCTCTTCATCTTTGTAAACCTTTTCAAAGTCCTTTACGAACTTATCCCACAAATTATTCACTTCTTCGGCATTGTTCACGTCGTAATGTGGTTTTTCTGAAGGAACCGAGCTCGCCATTACGTTTGCGACCACTACGAGTATCAGTATCACAGTCAACACCTCGCTAGAGTATTTATGTCAATATATGTTCTGTGGTCAACACGGTCAACACTACACTGGCGGAACCATAGATATAGAATTCCGTAGATTGGGCTTGAGAGTGAATGAGAGCTCCCGCTTTAGCGGAACTTTGCTGTGTTAGAAAGAGAGAGAAAGTGACGCTGTTAACAGGGCCAAAACACGTATTTGCTACCGGCCCATAACGGCCCCGGTAACTGTTTACGCGAGCGTTTCGGCAATTATTTAAGTGAACTACAGTGATAACCCGTGATTGAATTACCATAATACGATGGTTTCTTGTGCAGTACCAGGATGTAAATCTTCCAAAAAGAAAAATCCCCAGGATTACTCGTTTCACCAGTAAGTTTACAAGTTGTTTACATCGTTATTTCTGCAATAACAATGCACCTAATAAGCCGGCTTTAAGCAAAATATTATGAGAACATTACTTTATTTACGATCTAGATGAATTAGCATGCCTAAAACCGACGTATTTGAGAAATAACAAATAGAGAAATACGAAGGAGATAAAACCTCACTTTTTAGTGATGCGATGGCCTAATTTTTGTTGATATCGACAGCTAAGATAGCGTCTTACAAATGCATAGTCTTAGAAAAATAGATTATATGTAGGTACTTATTGTAACAAACAAAATAAAATATAGATACACAGACTTAGATCAATGGTTTTTGGTCTCGTTTGATTGTTGACATTACCAATCTACGGAATTCTATATCTATGGGCGGAACGCATAATTTACGCATCTTTGTTGCGATAGCGAACTTGCTTGATTGGTACATAAGTGGCCAAAAAGGTATCTAAATGTTTAGTAAAATTAAGCAAATTAAATAGATCAATATTGAAAATTATAAACTGTACTTATTTATGTGATTATGAAAGACTCATACAAAGCAGGGAAGTTTAGCGCAAAAAGTAGTAGGAGGGTTGGAACAACGCTGCTGGCAAATGTTTTGGGGGAAACCAGGGATAGGACAATTCCAAACATTGACAGATTTGAGGTATTTTTTTTCACAAAGCGACACCTTGTATCACCATCCAAAACATTTAGTTACTTTATCTCACCACAGATGGCGACACCATCGACACAATTTAATTTGTGATTAAAAATATTATTTATATATAATTTCGTAACCTTATTATTTTATTTAACATTTTTTATTGTTATTTAACATGTTTTATTGTTATTTGCAAATATATGTGTAGATTGCAAGCAGTGTAATAATTACAATAGCAGCACAGTGAATTATTAATTTGGTAATTATATCTATTACATACGCTGCGGCAGGTTATACAGAAGACCGAAGAGTATAACCTGCCTCTCTGTTTAGCGTTTGTGGACTACGAGAAAGCCTTCGATTCGATCGAGACTTGGGCTGTGCTGCAGTCTCTCCAACGGTGCCAAATCGACTACCGGTACATCGAGGTGTTGAAGTGTTTGTACAAAAACGCCACCATGTCAGTCCGACTTCAGGACCAGACCTCGGAACCTATCCTTCTGCAGCGCGGTGTGAGACAGGGAGACGTCATATCTCCGAAACTGTTCACCGCTGCATTGGAGGATATCTTCAAGGTTCTGGATTGGAGAGGACTTGGCATCAACGTCAACGGCGAGTACATCACTCACCTTCGGTTTGCCGACGATATAGTGGTCATGGCTGAGACCATGGAAGACCTCAGTGCAATGCTCGATGACCTCAGTAGAGCTTCCGAAAGAGTGGGTCTTAAAATGAACATGGACAAAACCAAGGTTATGTTGAATGTTCATGTAACACCCACTCCTATCAAGATCGGAGACTCTACGCTCGAAGTTGTGGACGATTATGTCTACCTGGGACAAACGGTCCAGTTGGGTAGATCTAACTTCGAGAAAGAGGTCAATCGTCGAATCCGACTCGGCTGGGCAGCGTTCGGGAAGTTGCGCGGTATCTTCTCGTCCAACTTACCCCAGTGTCTCAAGACGAAAGTCTATGACCAATGTGTGTTGCCAGTGATTACATACGGGACCGAAACGTGGTCGCTCACAATGGGCCTCATCAGAAAGCTCAAAGTCACCCAAAGGGCAATGGAGAGGGCTATGCTCGGAGTTTCCTTGCGTGATCGAATCAGAAATGAGGACATCCGCTTGAGAACCAAGGTTACCGACGTAGCCCGAAGAATCGCCAGACTTAAGTGGCAATGGGCAGGGCACATTGCTCGCAGAACGGATGGCCGATGGGGCCGAAAAGTTCTGGAATGGCGACCGCGAACCGGAAGACGTTGCGCTGGAAGGCCTCCCACTAGGTGGACCGATGACCTGGTCAAGGTTGCAGGAAACCGCTGGATGAGAGACGCACGGGACCGGTCAATGTGGCGACGCCTGGGGGAGGCCTATGTTCAGCAGTGGACGTCTTTTGGCTGAAATGATGAATTATATCTATAACTTCATGGTAATTATTACCAAATTGTCAGATAACAAGGCGACTGCTTCCTACCTGCGCTAGAGCTTGTTTGTAGTTTTCGTCCATATTTTTGTGCCTTTCTTCGAGAAATTAATCTGCCGAGCCGCGTTGAGTCGAGTCCGTAGTGAAGTGTGAGAATTTTACGAAGTTATTCTGTGATTTGAGCTACGAACAAAATGACACCAGCAGCAAACATTTTCACGAAAATGCAGTACACCCAGACAAGCAAGAAGCCTTCTGGTCGCAGATTTAGTTTAGAGGAAAAAGTGCTCTCGCTTTCTGTAGATAAATCACTTAGCATGGTGAGGATGAGACTAAAGCAGCAGCGCAAACTTATAAAAATAAACATAATATATAAATGTTTTATGTAAAATAAGTTGTTTTTTTTAAGCATCCACTGTGTATCTTTTGAAATTGATGCTTCCTTACTAAAATGCTTGTTTTTAATTTGATAAAGTTTTACTATGTTTGTAACCTAATAAAGATACAAGTAAAACTTTATCAAATTAAAAACAAGCATTTTAGTAAGGAAGCAGTCTATGGCACTAGTGTAGTACCTACAGCTAGTATAGCTATATATATCTCAAGTTTGTGGATGGCGATAATAGATGGCGCTATTAATCCGATCAATTGACATTAGCGGTCATCAAAAAATTCTGCGAGAGGGCTCTCTATACCCGATATATTACTTTACTCTATGGGGGAAACTCTAGACATATTATGTACCTATGTACAGGGTGTAAATTAACCCTTCGCACAGCTGCCAACCAAGCAGTCTGTACATCAAACTAAGTACCACAACGCAAATTTTTTTGCTGGGCAACATTTTTTTGGGGTCAAATATCACATTTTACGGTCAAACTCAATGTAGTCATAAAACATTGTGAGAGATAATTTAAGTAAAGTTATAAGCTAAAAAACTAGTATTTACAAAAACAGCTATGAAATTTTTCAAATTTTACCCCAATATTGCTGTAACTAGGAGGTTCCTAGACCTTACGGTCTAGACTAGAATAGAATAGTACTACATTGTTCACCGAGAGAAGAAAGTGACCGATTACCGTCGAGGAGCCCGAAGCCGTAGGCAAAGGCTTTAAAACACCCGAGATCGGGAATCGCACTTTCTCTCGAGTGATAGTGCTTTATACTACACCTACGAAGAAAATAAAAAACTAAATTAAAATTCTAATTCAAATTCAAAATGGCGCCAATGGCGTCTGCAATTGTCACATGTTCTTTTTTCAAATTGTAATCTGAGCGGGAGAGAAAAGTGTATGAAAATCCATTCTCTCCCGCTCAGATGCGTTTTCTCCCCGCATATTTGTTCGATATGCAATGACGTACTTTCTACCGTAAATTTGATAAAGTATCAAGGTACTTTCCAAGCAGGTGTAGTATAAAATATATTGCAGTGGTGGGGAGAACAAGTGCCCTTGTTTGCGTTAAGGGTACCTACTTTTACACCCTTTATTGTTAATACAGCCATTATTTACATACAAATGTTGTGTGTACTTGCCTACACTCACCGGTCTTCAACTAAGAACATAATTTGTACTGCGAGGGCCAAGCTTTCCGGTGTCACCACTTGAGGTAGACATTTTCCCACAGATGGGCACAGTAATGAATGGTACCTGGATATGGGACTGACATTCACTAACACTGTGTGTATATCTGCATCTGTAATTTTTAGCCATTATTTAACCCCTATCAAAGTTTTGTCTCTATTCACCCCGTTTTACCCGGCCACCCGGTACACTTTTTTTAGTAGGGTAATTATTGATGTGATGACTGTCATCTGAGTGCGACGTTGTCACCATGAAGAAATAGATAAATACGGAGGCCACACTTAGAACAAAAGTTTGAGTCAAATACCTACGATTCTCTATCTCACTCTCTGTGGGCTTACCTCTCTTTCTAAGGTGGACGATAGTATTGCTATCTCGTTATTAAAATCTCCTTATTCATTTTTAAAAAGAGTCACCACACAAATGTAATCAGAAGTTAAATACTGTCAAATAATGTGCTAATAAATAAAAAGCTAAACTAAGATTACTGAAATTAAAATTCCAAAATAGTATGTCACGAATGCTTGACAAGGTTGGCGAATCAGTGAATTATTTTCCCATTTCCTAAGGATGTGGTAATGTGGCAACATTGGCCCCACATGTCAACATAAATCGTACCAATATGGCGGTTGTTTACTTTGCGGTTCACAGTTTCTTTTGAGATATTTGCCTGTAATCAAAGTTATAATTGAGAAAATGGTGCAAACTTGTGTAGTGCGTGGTTGTGGTAGTACGTGGTGTCCAGGAGGTGATATAAGATTTCACGCGTAAGTGTTTAAATCGGGATTTTTGACACTGAATAATTGTAAACATATTTCTGCATATTTCTTTGTATTTTCAATTAATTACTTCATAAAAGCTTGACCTATGATTTAGTCAATGATAACTTAGATAACTATGTAAAGACCAAACAGTTTTACATTGAATTTCATGGACTTTCTGCAATTTTATTTGTTTTTGTTTTTAAGGAGTCATACTGAAGTAGTGTGACCATATTGGGGATATATCTGGGACTTTCCGTGGGACCTTCATTAATTATATAGTCATTATCATACTCGCTTTATTACATTTTATTACTTTTTTCACACACCGTGTTATTTCTGTTAGTTCTTTGGAATAACATAACATTTTCGTGAATTTTTAACAGTAGTCAAATAGCCAATTACTATTTAAATAATACAGTAAATGTAATGAATAATAAAAAATTATGTTCTGATTTCACACTCTTCTGGTTTTAGGTCAACAGCGAAGCCCAGGGCCCCTAGTCTGCTATTCAATAGTGTCAGAATGGTCGATCATTGATCTCATAATGGTTGATTGATGACAAGCCAAAAAGTACCTTATGCCTGTCGACTTAAGGTACTTTTTGGCTTGTCGTAAATCAACCATTATGAGATCAATGATCGACCATTCTGACACTATTGAATAGCAGACTCGGGGCCCTGGTCTCTACGAAGATTGATAGGGGCGTACAGGTGTAAATAAAATCAACTGAAGAAAAAATACTGCAGAAGAAATCTAAGATTCTTAAGCAAAGAGTTTTACGACAGACTAAAAAAATCAGGACATGTCTTCGTAATATAATAAAATGATTTTAATTTAGAAAGTGTTTTTGTTTCTTTTTGAGGTTTTATACATAGCCCCGTATTTAGATGAAAATACATAATATTAAAAATTCCACAGTGGTAAAAAACCTTAACACTGACTTACCCAGAAATCTTTAAAAAAAAATCATCTTAGATGTATCATTTTCATTAGTCTACAAAATAAAAGAAACATCTAATTTCTTTTTTGTGATTTCATGATTTTCATGATTTAGAGTTGTACTGGGCAAAAATCTCTCCCAAATCCTTCCAGATTCATTATCTTGAGCCACCCCACCAGCCCTTGCGGTAGGCAACCACCGTGGTCGTGTCACCACCTCTTCTGTCATTATGATTTACTAGCTTTTGCCAGCGGCTTCGCCCACGTGAAAATGGCGATTTTCCATACAAACTTTCATCCCCTATTTAACTCCCTTAGGGGTTGAATTTCAAAAAATCCTTCCTTATTCCTTGTCTAGATTATAAAGGGAACGTCTGTGCAAAATTTCAGCTTTCTAGGTTCAAGGGTTTGGGCTGGGCGTTGATGAGTCAGTCTGTCAGGACTTCTCTTTTTATTTGTATATAGATAGATAGAAGATCATTAATTTCGTATTGCTACAGGAACTAAAGTTTTATACTGGCCATGGTCTATATTCTATTTCTGTGCGAAATTACGTAAGACTTTTTTGCGTGATTGAAAATGACAAACTGCCAAAAAAAATCAAGAACTTTCACACTGTAAGCAAACAGCTTCTTTCGTAATTTAATCATTGGCATCTTTCATCAATCTAGAAGTGAACAGAGATGTGGATATATTAATTTAATCAAACACAAGTTATGAAAAGGAACTACGTAATGTCCTAAGTAAAATAAAATAAAGGTTACCCTACTTAGAAAGAGAGGGTCAGCCCAGAGAGCGAGATAGCGATGCATAAGTTTTGCTTCAAGTAGGTATTCGAAGTGTGGTCTCCATATTTATCTATAACTTCATGGTTGTCACGTTGACATTCTTGACCTTGACAAATTCCGTTTGACATTCCATTCCTTGACATGATGACAAATCATCAAAACAAACAGCATGTTTCAGAACATTCAATGAACTATTAAATTATAAAGGATAGAAAAGATTTTCATAGTCGTATACTCCGCTAGAACTGGCTAGAAGTAATAGTCTGTCGTTTAATACTGCTATAAAATCAAGAACAACATGCACAAGTTAAAAGATTTAACCGGTGATGGACCCACAAGTTTTAAGAGTTTGTTGACAACAAAATGGGACGAAATTCACAGGGATACGGACGTATTTCGGTACAAAATCGATAAATTAGAAGAGAGAATTGTAGATGGGAAATATTTCCTTCAGGTTAGTAATCATTACCAATGTTTTTAACATAGAAACAATCGTTAACTTTATTATTTTATTGATTCATCTGTTTACTTAAATTTTTAGCTAAATCCAAATCGCCAAACTAACAGAAGAACGCCGGAAGAGATGAGCAACATTTGTCAACCATTTGACGAAAAAAAGTTCAATTTCAATAAAGTTTCACCAAAAGAAATATTACTTTCTATGGAAGGGGAAGGTACGGTTTACAAAACAGTTTTTTTTTTATCTCAAATACAGAGTATGAATTTATAGCATATACATGTGAATTACGTGTTAAAAGAAGAATTTACTCAAGTAGTCTTTAACTCTGAAAAACATCAAGTAAGTAAGTAGGTACAGATAGCGCGCGAGTTGAATGCAGTCGGGGTCTGAGGTAAAGAGCGGGAGCACCTCCCCCCGCTATCCGCACGCCCCACCTCACGCGCCTGCAGTGTAGTGCTTGACAATCCTTGTCAACTATCGTACCGCATTCCTAAGCTCTGCATTCAACTCGCGCGCTATCTATACCTACCTAGGCAGTCTCTCCATGGAAACCAACCCCAATGTAGTTGTGAAAAGGGTCATATAGATAAGTGTCAATTAATTATTTGCCATATATATCTGAATGCATTATGAATTGATTTCATTTAATACCTACTTTATACCAAATCTACTCCAATTTTTGGCTTCAGTTTTTGAAACTGTTATCCAACATCTGTAAAACAGCAATTACTCGAAGATCAAAAGTACAGTCTCAAATATCAGATTATTAAATCCAGTTTCCATATCTATTTACAGATGCAGATATACACACAGTGTTAGTGAATGTCAGTCCCATATCCAGGTACCATTCATTACTGTGCCCATCTGTGGGAAAATGTCTACCTCAAGTGGTGACACCGGAAAGCTTGGCCCTCGCAGTACAAATTATGTTCTTAGTTGAAGA
This sequence comes from Diarsia mendica, assembly GCA_949316265.1. Taxonomy (NCBI): domain Eukaryota; kingdom Metazoa; phylum Arthropoda; class Insecta; order Lepidoptera; family Noctuidae; genus Diarsia; species Diarsia mendica. The sequence goes on from OX438889.1 coordinate 13,210,277, forward strand.
CCGGTGAGTGTAGGCAAGTACACACAACATTTGTATGTAAATAATGGCTGTATTAACAATAAAGGGTGTAAAAGTAGGTACCCTTAACGCAAACAAGGGCACTTGTTCTCCCCACCACTGCAATATATTTTCTATTCTAGTCTAGACCGTAAGGTCTAGGAACCTCCTAGTTACAGCAATATTGGGGTAAAATTTTAAAAATTTCATAGCTGTTTTTGTAAATACTAGTTTTTTAGCTTATAACTTTACTTAAATTATCTCTCACAATGTTTTATGAGTGCTACATTGAGTTTGACCGTAAAATGTGATATTTGACCCCAAAAAAATGTTGCCCAGCAAAAAATTTTGCATTGAGGTACTAAGTTTGATGTACTTACAGACTGTTTGGTTGGCAGCTGTGTGAAGGGTTAATTTACACCCTGTACATAGGTACATAATATGTGTATAGTTTCCCCCAAAACATTTGCCAGCAGCGTTGTTCCAACCCTCCTACTACTTTTTGCGCTAAACTTCCCTGCTTTGTATGAGTCTTTCAAAATCACATAAATAAGTACAGTTTATAATTTTCAATATGTTCATTAAGTTAATTAATTTAATCTTATGTTGGTTATAGTATTATGTTTTGATGCCAAATAACATAAACACTAGACTTGATTCTTATCTATCACTGATAAAAGCTATTGAGTTTCTAGACATTTACAAGTAGGTGAGAACATATTGTCTGTACTAAATATACAGGAAAATAATACACCATTTCTTTGTTCAATACTGGATTGATACATTTTTTTGTAGCTTACATAGTGTCCCGATGCTGGGCAAAGGCCTTTTCCCTTCCATACCTCTATATCCTGTGCAATCCTTGGTCATGTAAACCCCACAAAGATTATCAGATTGTCAACAGCACTGTTGTTCCTCAGGTGTCTGTTGCAGTTTGTGACAATCTTTGCCCATTTCATATTTTTATGATTATAATACACTTACAATGTTTTTTCTTTCAGGGATTTTAGAATTGGATTCAACAGTATGTGTGGTTTTGCTTCAGTCAACCATTTACACTATCATCTTTTTTTAGAAAAGAACATTTTGTGTGTGGAGACAGTGGTCAGTATCTCACTACTTACTTCTTTATTTTATTTGGTAATACATATTATAGGAATAAAGTAACAGCCTTAGTTCGATCTTATTCCTAGAGAACATTTTCATTAATCAGAACTGGCACCTTCGGATTTTCCGAACCGACCGAACCGTTTAGTGTCAGTGTCATGAATGCAACATATCACCCGTCAAGTGATGTCCGTAATGTCACATGGCTTTTTACTTTTTTAATGTGACGTCACTGTTTGTTTTGATTCCAATTGTCGTGTTGTACATTCTTGGTCCGGACAATCGAGGTCCGGGCCGAGAATGCACGACATGACAATGTACAACATTGGAAATCAAAACACTTGCATTCCTATGTTGCGCGTTCTCGTGTCGTGCATTGCTGTGTTGGGCATTGCTGGTTCCCATCCCAATGCAATGATCGCGTGTTTGTGAACGCTTTGGATAGGACAATAAATTACTGTTTTATACCAAACAGTTATAAAATCATATACCAACTCATACAAGTCCTGTTTTTCTATTTTCAGAAATGGCAGCACTTGAAAGGAGACATTTATTGCTTGGACGAAAACTATCCGGTACCAGCATTCTGTTTTGAAATACAAAGAGATTCTTCTCTTCAAACGCTTTGGAACATTCTGGAACACTTCTTGAAGAAATCTATTGCCCACAACATTCTTCTAACTAAGAGAAGTAGGGTGGGAGGTCGGGAGGATGTGTTGAATATAATTGTTTGGCCAAGGAGGAACACAACTGGTGCAAAAAAATTGGCGGCATTCAATGTTGCAGTCTTGGAACTGAGCGGCTGGTTTCCGATATATGGTAAATGTTTTTTTTAGGTATGTGTTTAATAGCTACCTACCTAGTGTAAATGGCAAAAGATGTTTGCGATTTGAAGGGAAACCAGAGACGCTAGTGGTGGGGACTGTCACTGAACACTGCTCACGGAATAAGCAGTTTCACACAGCCTAACAGCGCTTAAACGAACTGGTCCATGCAGGTAACCGGCGAAGGTATTTATATGAACAAACAAGTGCCGAACGTCGCCGACAAGTTAAATGAAATCTAAATCGGCGCCGGCTACCAGCTTTCTTTCTGTATACGACCTTAGAGTGCATCGGCGGCACCCAGATCCGAAAACTCCGGATACTCTTGGAACAGCAAGAACCTTTGCGAATGTCCTGAGAAGACTGGGAAGTTGAATCTGCTTCTAGAGGGAGGTGGATTGGTTGGAATAACGGTCGCCATGGCTCACGTACAATGGTCCACTTTAAGAACTAAGTTCGGAAACCAAATTCCTAACATAGAACATCATCATCATTCTCTAGCCCTTATCCCAGTTAATTAGGGGTCGGCGCAGCATGTCTTCTTCTTTCAAACTTCTATACTCGCCAACTCATCAGAAACCTCCTTTCTTGCCATATCATCCTTCACACAGTTCATCCATCGTTTCATTGGTCTTCCTCTACACTTATACCCCCTCCACATTCATCTATACTAATATTATAAAGAAGTAAAGTTTGTGTGTTTGTTAAATTGTAAGGGGTAATCTCGGGATCTACTGAACCGATTTTAAAAATTCTTTCACCAATAGAAAGCCACATTATTGCTGAGTGTCATAGGCTACTTTTTATCCCTGTATTCCCACGGGAACGGGATCTACGCGGGTGAAACCGCGGGACGTCCGCTAGTACTCAATCCTTCCCTACGGCATTTTCCTCTTTCCTCGGCATCACATACCCATACCACGACAACCGATTTTACACAACTTTTCAGTCACGCCACTCCCTAACATAAAACATGGTTGTGTAAAACAGCAATATCATAAAGCTATAACATATTTACTGCATTGTTTAGCACATTCAGCCTATTATGGTCAATAATCAGCTGTAGGTACTGGCCTAGTAGGTTGATTATACCTTATTTTCAATATTATTTACAGATGCAGAAGCATTCAAGATTCTTCAAGTTAAGGATCTCGAGGGAGAGCTGCTAAGGTGGGTTAGAGAAGATTTTAAAAACATATGTGAAGAAGTAAAACGTCTGTAAATAACAATAGCTAATGTTATATCTAAGAATCAGTTTATTATATGTTTAAAACACATTATTTTTTTCACTAACACAATAACATTCATTCCTCTCAAAATTAACGACATTACCAGGATGGGTCAAGACAGATGAGCCAGAATCGTCACAGAGTGGGTGCCTGAGGAGGCTCGTCGCCGAGGCAGGCCCAAGAAACGCTGGCGTGACGATTTGGACTCATTCCTTACAGATTGGCCAGAGAAGGCAAAACATCGGGAGAGATGGAATGAAATGGGGGAGGCCTTTGCCCAGCAGTAGGAACAGATAGGCGAGCAAAAAAAAAATGATGTTCTCGTGGTAATCTTTTGTACGTTGATGGGGATTCCACGGAGTATGTGATGTGCAATGCGAGCGCACTCGCGGCACCGCAGGCGGTAAAGCTCCTTTTTCGAGCTTTTCATACGATTCTGGTCTAAATTAGTTCACACTTATGTGCTTGACTGGCGATCACTACGGCGAGTGGCGCGATGGCGATTCTAGCGGCCAACTATTTTCGGTCTTAAGCGTCTTAGTTTTTTTTTGCAACAAATTCAGGAAAAGAGTTGTGTATAGTACCTAACAAATTACAACTAATTCCTGGCAAAGTTTTATCAAATTTGATGAGGTGGCCGCGCGGTTGATATGGACATTGCCGCGCCGCTGTTTTCCCGGTGCAAATGCTGTCCTATTTGACCTTAAGGTCACGTTTGTGCATGAAGTTTAAATCTAATAAATAAAGAGAGAAGTCCTGACTGACTGACTGACTGACTGACTGACTGACTCATCAACGCCCAGCCCAAACCCTTGGACCTAGAAAGCTGAAATTTTGCACAGAGGTTCCCTTTATAATGTAGACAAGGAATAAGGAAGGATTTTTCGAAATTCAACCCCTAAGGGAGTTAAATAGGGGATGAAAGTTTGTATGGAAAATCGTCATTTTCACGCGGGCGAAGCCGCTGGCAAAAGCTAGTAAATAAATAAAGATGAATTCTATTTTAGTTCTACTAATTTTGAAGCCAACATTCTCCAGCTTTTGTTCCTATTACTACAATCTGCTCTGGATCTCAGGCAGGTACATCTTCGTCGAATGTAATCAGTAATCAGCATGCACAAGGGTAGTTAGTTACTTACTCCTACGCGGGTCATCACCGTACACGGTTGTTTCGGGAGATACCTGCACCTAAAACCTAATCAGGCGGGAGGACACGGTGTAGCACACCGTGCAGGTCTGCTCCGCTTGGGAGAAGCCCCGCTGTGATCCGATTGGTGGTGGCGACCTCTCGCGTCTGGCCCTGGTTCAAGCCGTGGTCCAGGGCGAGAAGGAATGGGACGCCGTCGCCACCTTCTGCAAAGTACCTAGTCATGCTAGCGAAGGAGGTGGCGGAACGTGAGAGGGAGGGTGGGTACCTCTCATCCCAGCCGCCGCAGGAGACGCTCCGAGCGTCGGGGCCACGTGATGGCTTCCGGCCACCGTAGGCGCGGACCTGTGGGCGGTGAGTACTACATGGGCTAACTCACCGTCCGCCCGTCCTAAGACGATGACAGACTGTCGATGGCGCGTTCGTGTTACACGCGCGCCTCAAAGAGATGTCAGCACCGACGCCTGCCGGGGTTGCGGGTTGTTCGAAAGAGATACCGCGGCCCCGGACACAAAGGGCTAGGACAGCAGGTGCGTAGTACTCGTAACCGGCGTGCGTGTATGACCAGATGTATGAATGTGGACGAGGCAAAATGAAATAAAAATAGGTAAAAAAACTTTTTAAGTTAAACGGTTTTATGTTAATCATACATTGCAATGTTTAAGATAAATGTACTAAAAACCAAAAAATAATAAAATAGATACAGTCGTGGGAAAAAACCGTGGGGCACGTCAATTCGGAACTGTCGTGCTGCGGAAATTACAATTGACGTGCCCCACGGTTTTTTATTTTCTAGTTTTTAGCCGCCATCTTGTATTTTAATTTTATATAGTATATTGTATTCTACTTGTTGAGCCCTTTCATTTGATACCCATATTGATGGGATTAATAAAACATAAATTATCCACCATTTTGTAGCGGCGGCCATCTTGAATTTATAATGATAATGAATAAACATAATTGTATTGTCACCAAAATCCAAAGTGTATACAAAATTTCAGATTAATCGGTTGACAGGAAGAGGGTGAAATTTGAATTACTAAATTTGATCCAAGAATAAAACAAACGGGGTGAGCTAAATAAAACCGTTTAAAAACAAGGAGGAGGAGGCAAGGATCGTAGCAGGTGCCATTCTGTGGTTTCTGCCTACCCCCATGGGAAAAGGGCGTGAGTTTATGTATGTGTATGTAGATCAGTTAAGTATACACGGCAAATATTTATGATAGACACTCTAATTGTGAGCTAACACAAATAAATCACCTATCAAATGGTTCTAATTAGCTAATTTATGAATATGAAGGCACCGCCATTGGTCTGGTTTTGTTTTGATTTTTTACGTTGGTACCTATAGAATGCATGACATGACATACATAGATATGATGAATTGATGATAGAGCTGCCATTCTAAATTGCCCGGAGGAGTACCCCATTTATCAGTGATTAAAAGTGTGACACTCCGTCGGGGCCACGGGTTGGTCACAAAGATACCGCGGCCTCGACATAAAGGGCGAAGAAGGAACATGGGTCTGAAGTCTGTCACTCTCTTTCGCTCTACCCACGAGCGGGAGGGGTTGATGATTTTCCACACACAATGAGAAAAAAAAAGCTGTGACACTCCGTCGGGGCTGCGGATTGTTCGAAAGAGATTTCGCAGCCTCGGCACAAAAGGCTAAGAAGGAACATCGGTGGTTTTTTGTCAGTAGAAGTCTGACACTCCCTTTATAGGTACCTCTGCCCAGAGCGGTAGGAGTCATTTGATGATTTCCTATCCCTCCAAAAAAAAAAGATTTGAGACGTGACGTGTTAAAGGTGATAGGTATACGGTACACACGGCTACACATCAAGCTATACAAAACCAGTATAATCTGATCGTTCATTGTGCGAAAAGATCTAGTAAAGTGAGGCCAAGATTAACTGGTTTTGTATAGCTTGATGTGTAGCCGTGTGTACCATCCATAGAATGTTTATTATGTCTATATGGTAGCATCCATTATTCAATTAGCCCCCTCGCGTCGTGTTCCTCATTAATGAGGATCGAAATTCCCCTCGACGCGAAGCCGAAGCGAACTGCGTCATGCTCATGGAGTTTATGTGTCTAGCGATGAACGAATAAGGTAGGTACGTCTATCTAAGTGGACTAGGACAACTCGGACGCTTTGCCATTCAAAGAACGCTTGACAAGGCAAATGGCAAGGACACTAAGTTATGTGCATCTTGTCTCGAGATGTGACCGAAAAATAACATTTTCGTTACTCATACTCTGTAAGTAGGTCATAACATGCCTGCAGAGCGGGTTGAAAATACTACTTTTCAGCCCTAGGGAGAATCGCTTTCAACTGACAGCTGTCAAATTATTTAAAAAAATAAAGGTCTATTTTCACATTTTTATAGAACCTTATTTCAACTTTTTATACAGCCACTAAATTACAGCGCGATTTAAAATTAAAATAACAAATGTTAACTTACGAATATAATTATATTATGACTGTAATATAATTTAGTTTTAACTATTTCTCTAAAATAGATTTCGGCAAAATCTTTGCCATATTTGATTTTCTATTGATGAACATGAAAAATACTGGCTGTAGCTGTAGGTATAGCTGGACGACCAAAGGACAAAAAAAAAATCAAAATGATCGAAAAAGCGACAATCCGATCAACACTCATTTTTAGGGTTCCGTAGTCAACTAGGAACCCTTATAGTTTCGCCATGTCTGTCTGTCCGTCCGTCCGTCCTCGCTTAATCTCTGTGACCGTTAGCACTAGAAAGCTGAAATTTGGTACCAATATGTGTATCAATCACGCCGACAAAGTGGTAAAATAAAAATTGGAAAAATATGTTTTATTATGGTAGCCCGGGGCTACCATAATAAAACATATTTTTCCAATTTTTTAATTTACTTTAAATATAGGGGGGCTACTAGCCCCCCTATATTTCAAGTGGGAAGTGATTTTTTTTTTAATTTCAACCCTAACGTGTGATATATTTTTGGAAAGGTATTTAAAAATGAATAGGGGTTTACTAAAGTAATTTTTTGATAATGTCAATAATTTCGGAAATAAACGCTCCAAAAGTAAAAAACAATGTGTCCCCCCCCCCCCCCTCTAACTTTTGAACCATAAGTTTAGAAAATATGAAAAAAATCTGAAAAGTAGAACTTTATAAGGACTTTCTAGGAAAATCATTTTGAACTTGGATGGAAACAGCAGATAACCAATATAATTTGGTCCCTGAATCGTATGAGCTCCTATACAATCCAGAGGTCAAGTTTCATTGGCCCGTAGAAGAAATTGTATTAATTATAGCATACCGTTTTGGTACGGAACCCTTCATGTGCGAGTCCGACTCGCTCTTGGTCAGTTTTTTTTCTTTAGGTAATATTAAATTTATGTTCTTATTATTATTTTTACTTTCCTACGAGGAAAGTAAGTGAAATCAGTGTTTACCTCGGATAAATTACTTAGTCCCTCGAACTATTAGCGCCCTCACACGTTACGGCTTACGGGCGCCCCGTCTCGGCGGGACTAAATAAGTAACTTTCACCCCTTGGATAACAATGTACATACTATTTCAAAACATGTATTATGGAGTGGAGCGATTGAACTACGTACCTACTTTAAAATATAGAAGGTAGACTACTTAATTATGGCTAATAAACTAATAGCCACAAATACCGAGCACCTACTGAATGAATGGAATACGGATTAATAGAACATAATTGCTTCCAGAATAGATAACCGATAAGTTCATAAATAAATCACAAAACTAATGAGGAATTGCTAGAAATAACAAAAGCTATTGTAAACAATTTATTCTCGTATGTCATGTGATTTCTTAATTATAAATTAATACCTAACCAGCCGATAACTTAAAAGGGAAATAATGAATGATTCACAGAATGGACTTTGTTTATCAGCAATATTATGTTTGTTATTACATTATTATGTGCATCAATGTGTAATGTTTTGTATTACTCATAACTTCCCCTTGACCTCTCGCGCGGGAATAAATTACTTGAGTGCTCCATTATTGTTCTGTGTCCATTATTGAGTTCAGTCGCAGTAAGTTCGGACGTCGCGTCGCGCCCGCTCCGCTCCAACATGAAGCTTCCGATACTAGTCGTATTTACGTTCGTATTCGTAATACAATTACATCATAGTGAGTGCCGACATGTGTCCTCATGGTTCCCCGAAGTATTCGACAGCCTCACCAACCGAACCGACCAGATCACAAAATATGTACGAGAAAAAGGACGCCGACTGAAGCACTATTACGTGGAAAATGTGCGAAAAAAAATCACTTCCTATCTTGGCATGAATTCCACCAGACGCGCACCAGAAACTCAAGAAACAGCGGAAGAAAAACAATGGAGGATCAAGAGGAAATTCAAGGATTTCGTCGAAGTAGCTGAGTCAACAGAAAACAAGATTTTTGATTCCATAGCACCAGATGAAGAGTTGGAGTACTCGTGTTCGGATGACGATCCCACTATTCATATGAGCACGCCGCAGCTGATTGCAATTCACGGCTACCCGGCGGAGTCTCACACCATCGTGACTGAAGACGGATACATATTGACAATACATAGGATACCTTACTCAAAAAAATCCAAAAACAAGTCAAGTCCTAGGAAGACAGTATTGTTGCATCACGGCCTACTTGGGAGCTCTGCAGATTGGATAATAGCGGGACCTTTAAAAGGCCTTGCTTATATCTTGTCTGATGCCGGTTACGACGTGTGGTTGGCCAACGTGCGAGGAAACACTTACTCCCGAGCTCATGTTTCAAGAAACGTTGATTCCTTTGAATTCTGGAATTTCACATTTCACGAAGTGAGCCAGTACGACCTCCCGGCGGTCATAGATTACATAATGGAGGCAAAAGGATGGGACGTGAAAATAAACTATATTGGCCATTCTATGGGGACCACGGTGCTGTTCGCGCTGCTGTCCACGAAGACTCAATACAACAAGGTGTTGAGAGCAGGATTCGCTTTGGCGCCAGTTGCCTACATGACGGAGATTAAGAGCCCGATAAGACTACTAGCTAAGTACAGTGATAACATAGAATACCTCATTAAACTGCTCGGGGCTAATGAGTTTCTTCCTCAAAACTCGGTGCTGCGTTGGTTATCAAAACACGCCTGTGAGATAAATCATTATGAGGAAGCGATATGTGAAAACTCGATGTTTGTTTTGTGTGGACACGATGAGAGACAATTCAATAGGTCATTGTTGCCGTTGATTCTGGGTCACACTCCTGCGGGTGCTTCCACGAAGACGTTGGTGCATTACGCGCAAGAGATCAAGCAGGCAGGAAGGTTCCAGATGTTTGACTATGGTCTTAAGGACAATCTGAAGGAATATGGGACTGCGTCTCCTCCTGAATACCCAGTGCACAAAATCACTTTACCAATCGCTCTATTTAGTGCTGATAATGATTGGTTATCCAGTGATGTCGACGTGACGAACTTGTATGTACAACTTGTGAATCCTATAGAACACTATCTAGTGCCGTTGAAAGAATTTAATCACATAGACTTTTTATGGGCAGTGGACGCTCCTACTCTAGTTTATTCTAGGTTGTTACAACTGTTAGAAGAAGGTGTTACACTGAGAAAAAAGTATTGTTAAATTAACAATAAAAGTTTGCGAAATAGGAGCCAACAGAGTAAGTTTGTTGCCGCAGCAACTTTTTTATTGCGAAAAACTATTGCGAATGTGACAAAGTGGAAATGTGTACTTTGTGGATTATCACATAGCGAATTTCACAAACGCTCGTTTTCACAAACTTACTCTGTTGGCTCCTATTTCGCAACTTTAAACGTGGAGATATCACAGTGTTAAACTTATATAATCTAGCAACGTACAGTTTGCTATAGTTGCAATCTTACAGTTGCGATTAACGCAATGTAATCTTTCAACATTGTGGTTCCAGCTATGTACACTTTGCTTTGTTAGCAACCTTCAAGTTGTGGTTTCAACAAAGTTGTGATGTAAAAACTGGCCTGCAGTTGTGATTAACGCAATGTTATCTGTCAACCTTGTGGTTCTAGCTACGTACACTTTACTTTATTAGCAACCTTCAAGTTGTGGTTTCAACAAAGTTGTGATGTAAAAACTGGCCTGCAGTTGCGATTAACGCAATGTTATCTGTCAACCTTGTGGTTCTAGCTATGTACACTTTACTTTATTAGCAACCTTCAAGTTGTGGTTTCAACAAAGTTGTGATGTAAAAACTGGCCTGCAGTTGCGATTAACGCAATGTTATCTGTCAACCTTGTGGTTGTAGCTATGTACACTTTACTTTATTAGCAACCTTCAAGTTGTGGTTTCAACAAAGTTGTGATGTAAAAACAGGCCTGCAGTTGCGATTAACGCAATTTTATCTGTCAACCTTGTGGTTCTAGCTATGTACACTATGCTTTATTAGCAACCTTCACGTTGTGGTTCCAACAAAGGCGTGATCTAACATTGTGATGATCGCCATTTTACCATTGCTATTTCCGCAGTACTATATTGCAGGTATAGCAATGTTACCATTGCTGCTCCCGCAGTACAATATTGCTGGAGTAGCAACATTGTACTGTGGGAACATAAATGGTAGCATTGCTATTTCTGCAATATGGTACTGCGGAAATAGCAATGGTAAAATGGCGATCATCACAATGTTAGATCACGCCTTTGTTGGAACCACAACGTGAAGGTTGCTAATAAAGCATAGTGTATAGATTAGCAATAGTAGAATTATTTAGCGTTGCACATGCCAGCAATGCACAGAGCTTCTAGAGTGCTAAAATCTGAAGCCCGGTGTATTAATCATGTGCAACGTCTTAGAAACGGGAATGACTATCTACATAATAAAAAGCAGTTATCAAAATGTCACCAATTTTTAATCAAACATTAAGTTATAATTAAACACGTAGGTACAGCTTGTAAACCCCTTTTCGATCAAACTATTAGTAATAGTAAACACAAAAATTAAAGTTTAATTATACGTCGAACAATGGGTCCGCCATGATATTAATATTATTAATTTCATAACACTTTTTCACCACACGCACTTTTTTTACAGTTTTACTTTTCACGACGATTATCGACGCACTCGCAGACGCGCCGACGGTCATAAAACCTATTTCTGCACAGACTATGTACGTAGGTATATATGTCTCTGTGTGTCCGTGCGGTGTACTTCCTTCTTCCTTCCTAAATTCCGAAAATCCGAACGGCTAGAAGAACTAGAATTAGATAATTAAAAACAGGTGTACCAAGTGTACCGTACCAACATAACGCACGCGCCGCGGAGATATATTCTAAAGAATAAACGCTATTACGAGTAGTGTTGCCCGCCACTGCCGACCGAAGACTAAACTAGATACCGATCGATTTTAACAACTTTACCAAAATCAAACATTGTCGAGAATGAACTTTGTGATTTTCACTATAGTTGATTTGTATTTTTATCTATGTTAGGATACCCTCGCTAAGTTTGAATTGTGTCTATAGCAATTTGAACATTGTTAGAGAATTATGCACATTGTGAACTCGTGCCCTTAGAATTGTTAACCCCACAGAGTACAAATTTGCAATTTTATAAAAAAAAAATTCAATGCCACAACATAAAAAAACAATGTGCTGCTTAGGTATATTGCGAACGACACAAACTTTAACTTTGTGAACGCCTTTTAATAGATATTGCGATTTTATCAAAGGGGATCTTTGGTAAATTTAATTGTTAATGGTGTATTGTGATGATTATATAATATCATTAGCCAAAGCATATAAAACAAGTGCAACTTAAATTGCATACTACACAAACTTCAATTATGTGAACCCCACCCACAGATTACCAACTTATACGATTTTATCAAAGGGCTCGATAATTGCTAACGCCACAACATGTCAAAGTTAATGTCGAACACCGGAACAATGCACAAACGTATAACCTGTGAACCCTTTCTTCTTATTGTTAGCTTCGCTAACGAAACCAGCATGAATGGAATGATAGATTTAGATACATAATAGGATAAAATTACTTTTGACCAGAAATCAGCCATGCCATAAGTGAACCTCTCAGATTACCATATCGTGATTTTATCAAAGGGCCCGAAAATTGCTAACGCCACAGCATATAACATTAATGCACAGCTTATATTGCAAACCACACAAACTTTAACTTGGTAAACCCCACAGATTCCCAACATGTGATTTTAACAACGGGCCTGAAAATTGATAACGCCACAACTTACAACATCAATGTACGGCTTACATTGCGAACTACACAAACTTTAACCATGTGAACCCCGCATATTAACACTTTGCGAATATATCAAAGGCCCCAATAATTGCTAACGCCGCAATATCTAAAGTCAATGCGCAGCTCACATTGCGAACTGCACAAACTCTAACCATGTGAACAACGCATATTAACACTTTGCGAATATATCAAAGGCCCCAATAATTGCTAACGCCGCAATATCTAAAGTCAATGCGCAGCTCACATTGCGAACTGCACAAACTCTAACCATGTAAACCCCGCAAATTACCACTTTGCGAATTTATCAAAGGGCCCAAAAATTGCTAACGCCACAACGTCTAAAGTCAATGTGCAGCGCACATTGCGAACTACACAAACTTTAACCATGTGAACCCCGCTAAATACCACTGTGCGATTATATCTAAGGGCCCAAAAATTGATAACGCCACAATATTTTACTGCGGGGTTCACAATATTTGCGTTTCACAAAAAAAAAGTTGCTGTGGCAGCAAAGGTTATTTTGCTGTAATCTCAAAATTATTTTGTCACTTTCGCAAGAATTTGCCCGCAATGTAAAACTGCAGCTTTGTCTCAGGATTTTTTTCTCAGTGTGCCATAAGTGAACCTCTCAGATTACCATATCGTGATTTTATCAAAGGGCCCGAAAATTGCTAACGCCACAGCATATAACATTAATGCACAGCTTATATTGCAAACCACACAAACTTTAACTTGGTAAACCCCACAGATTCCCAACATGTGATTTTAACAACGGGCCTGAAAATTGATAACGCCACAACTTATAACATCAATGTACGGCTTACATTGCGAACTACACAAACTTTAACCATGTGAACCCCGCATATTAACACTTTGCGAATATATCAAAGGCCCCAATAATTGCTAACGCCGCAATATCTAAAGTCAATGCGCAGCTCACATTGCGAACTGCACAAACTCTAACCATGTAAACCCCGCAAATTACCACTTTGCGAATTTATCAAAGGGCCCAATAATTGCTAACGCCACAACGTCTAAAGTCAATGTGCAGCGCACATTGCGAACTACACAAACTTTAACCATGTGAACCCCGCTAAATACCACTTTGCGATTATATCTAAGGGCCCAAAAATTGATAACGCCACAATATTTTACTGCGGGGTTCACAATATTTGCGTTTCACAAAAAAAAAGTTGCTGTGGCAGCAAAGGTTATTTTGCTGTAATCTCAAAATTATTTTGTCACTTTCGCAAGAATTTGCCCGCAATGTAAAACTGCAGCTTTGTCTCAGGATTTTTTTCTCAGTGTAGCAAGCCATACGCCACTGATATTTTAGATAATAGTAATGTAGATAAGAATATCTTAGATGTTAACTTAGACGATTTTCTGACCAAAGATAATTAATAAAAGATGTTTTTTTGTAAATCGTATTTTTATTTGATGTCTTAGGTTACTCGATGTAAATACACATAAATCATTGACATAGAAATCTAGCTTGCAAGATAAGAGTGCAATGACTTCTTTCAATAAACAATTTAAGTTTTGTTTAGTTTGAGATATTACTTGTTATTTATTGTTTAAATTTTATTTTCTTTGTGATGTACATACCTACACAAAGAAAATAAAATTTCACACTTTTACCATTTCATAATTTGTCATTGAGGAGCGGGTTCTCCTAGCACAGATTGCTGGAATAAACCTTTTTTTCAACACACTTGCTCATAAAGTGGCTAAAATTTCACCGCAATTAGGCACATAATGACACCTATAATCAAACTGTGAATTTTTCATTACTATTATTCACTAGTGAGTTAAGGTTTTTTTTTTAAATTTAATTGGTTGAGTTGCTATGTTCTTAAAAAAGTTTCGATACAAAAAAGATCGTGTGCAATAGTAAAAATTCATTAATGTACCTAGTGCTTGCTCTTTTCATGAAACTTTGTATTTAAATAGATAATTTAAAACTTAGTACGTTTTTATTAAATAAAACTTTCACTCAAATATAATTTTTGTTTTCTCTGTGATAAATAAAAATTTGAATTCCCCATTTTGTACGTGGCTCCAAACAATATCCACGACAAGCAAAAAAAAAAAAAAACCTCTTTTAGTCTATGGCTGATCGCATAAAAAAAAACATAATATTTTCCCGCTACTGCGAAAAAAATACACAACTCGTTTTCACTGTTAAAGTCCCTTCACGTTTTTCCAAATATAGTTATTTTATTAGTTAAAATGTCTAGTTTTGAAGAAAATGATTCATGTTGTACACCGCCCGATGTAAGATTTGAAGCCCTTAGCGTTATGGAAAATTTGCTACCCGAAAACTCCAAGGAGAAATATCTATTAGCGTACCAAAATTTCAAGCAGTGGCAAAACACCAAGAAATCGCAGTCATTTTCTGAAAATGTGTTCTTGGCGTACTTTAAAGAATTATCTTCTAAGTACAAACCTAGCTCTTTGTGGTGTATATACTCAATGTTAGAAAGTACAGTCCGAAACTCCGAACGAAGAATGGAGTGGACTTAAAAACATACTCTAATTTGTCAGCTTAACTAAAAAGACTGTCAGATGGATTTAGAAGCAAGAAATCAAAGGTTTCATCGTCTAACGATGTTGAAAAATTTATAAAAGATGCTCCAGATAACCAATATCTGGTTACTAAGGTTAGTTAAACTAATTTTAAATATTTATCTACGTGACTTCAGCTTCAGCGTGTTGTGTGTTAAACTTAATAATTATTTTTTCCTTTTTTTCAGGTTGCTTTAATATTTGGTGTAACTGGTGTATGTAGGATACAAGAATTAACAAATATAACTGTAAAAAAAGACATACAGAACCATGGCCAGTAATCTATCTGAAGAGACCGCTACGCCATGAAAAACAATTAATTATAATTTTACTAACTGCACATTTACTAATTGTTTCTATAAATAAACTTTTTATCTACTAAATAAAATGTTTTTTCTTGTATTATTAAGCTATTGCATAGCTTCTATCGCGGGCCTTGTGCGTGGAGAGCGAATCCAGAAATTCCTTATCGAAAATATTTCAACCAGGTTGCTATGGTTACGGAAAATAACAAGGTGTCAACTGAAGTTGTCAAATTAAATAATTGATAAAAAATGCTATGCAATAGCTTTACCGCGGTAGTTTCCGAGTGCCACACGTTTTTTTTATTCGCAAGTGTGTTGAAAAACGTCGTATGATACACGTGTGTATTGATGATTACCGTCCTCGGCTTTCTTAAGACCCTCACCTGACGGCTCGGGTCTCAATGCCGCCTTGGCGGTAATCACCAACGTTACACACTTATACCATAATGTACTATTATTATTTTTTAAAAGACTAGGTAGGTAGGTACTTTGTTTTTGGAAACTAAATAAAATCATCATCTGCCTAGCCTTTTCCCAACTATGTTGAGTTGAGGTCGGCTTGTCGGATGTACAAATGAGAGAGTTTTGTACATCCGACCTTCTGCTTCTGATGTCGAGAAATATAGATCTCATATATATAGATCTTTGGCAGTCGTTACAGGTAGTCAGTGACCTGAAATTCTGACATCCAGTCTTACCAAAGGGTATCGTATTACCCAGTATGACAGTTCATACTGGGTAATCGTTATAGATTTTATATGAATTTCTAAAAAATAAAACAAATTCTATTTACATTTTTGTCTGTTTTTTCTTAATCTTTATACCTTATGAATTCATTTCCTTGAAATACCTACCATTTATTTATTTATTTGTCGTAAAGAAATATTAATATGTATGAATCTATTAATCATGTTATTTGCTAAGAAATTCATGGCAGGCGCATTCCGATAAAACATTTATATGTTACTAAAAATCAATAAGTAAGTATTTATCTAAAATTGTAGATGTTATCTTAATATACAATAAATGTACATTTGTTTATAATAAGACCTGTGCATAATCAGCGTGAAATAACCGTTATTTTAAAGTGGTTCTGCTGGGGAGTATGCTCTTCAGCAGGGCCACTTTGAATTGATGTTTCCCAAGAAACTAACAATATACAAAGAACATGGAACAAAACGTACCCACCCATGTAGCAAATTGAAATTGGTACCATTAGAAAGGTCTTTGAAAATATATATATTTGTTGTATGGGGGCAACTTTGTAGCTTGCGGGGGAAAAAAGATATTCAACGTTGAAAATGTCGAAAATCCTTAGTAAAATCGACCCACGCACGTTTGACGTTTTTGCGATTTTATACGTTAGGTACTTCGAACTATTATGCGCCAGCGTCGGTGTGTCGTTACTGGTATTCAGTATGCAACCATATAGCTACCATCCGTGAGTGAGTAGTACAGCAGAGCCGACCTACACATAAGTGCGAGTGAAACAGATAGCGTGTAGTCCTCTCCGCGCCTAACGCTCGCCCGTGACGGTCGTGCCGCTCTGCTCCGCATCGCTCTCGACTACGCTTGTGTGCTCCGGCTCGTTTCGCCCCGTCGAAACGTCTTCAGTAGTACTTGTACTACGAAACCCTGATCCGAACCTGCCTTTTTCGAGGCGGCGGAGGATTATCCTGTTTCTTTACGGAAAATATTGTCTAAACGATTTTTTTTTTGAGTCCCTTCTGGACTAAAACCACAGTTTCGTGGTCCTCAGTGGATACCGTACGGTGCCAACGAAGCTGAGTGGGGTGGTGACCCGACCCACCCGCTGATCCCCTTCAGGGTGAAGCAGTCAATTGGCGTCGAGTGCTAGGTTTTGGCCTTGGGGGATCTCAGATGACAGTCTAGAGCTACAATGCTCCCCCAGTACGTACTCAACCAGTAGACAAAGCGCACCTCGATGAGGTTAACGCTGAAGTCGAACGTAGAGCCTCTCTCCCCCCGATAGAAGACCCCGATGATCCTCTGCCCCCAGTCACTCCTGACGAGGTGCTCCAGTAGCTCCCGATGACCCCATAACCCTGATCCAAGAGTGCCGTAGGGAGACCAGCACTCTAGTAGCTCGACACAGATACAGACCGTCCTTCCGACCTCGCCGTCGAGGTGCGCCGCGTCGCCCCCGTCCGAATTCCCCCCGTCCTTTTGCTAGTGCCAGCCCGCGAGCTGAGCCGTAGATTTAAATAATCTATAGAGTCCCTTAATAATAAGAAACCGATCCAGCCTGTCCCTTTGCTGCCCTCCCAGTGACGCCCTAAGCCGAGGTTCGTACCCCACAGGGGGTGCCCTTAGAGCGCAGTCACTTAGTTTTTAAGTTTTTATAATAAGTCCGGTTAAGCAGACGACAACCTCCTAGGTTGACCTGCGAGAGGCCACACACAAAAAAAAAAATGCGTGTAGTCTGCGACGCCGCGCCGCCTCGATCTTTTGTTTCTAATAGTTAGTAGCTGTTTGGAACTGTCTTTGAGCGCGTGCATTTATGTCATCTTAGTTTATTTTATTTGTACTTTTATCTACAACCTCAGCCTACACAACGGACTTCAGTGTATTGCTTAACGATTGGATTGAATATTACTCACCTGCTTCGACGAAATGGAAGGTGAACGCCGTGTATTGTGTATTACGTGTACGAGATCAGTACTTCGTGACCGAAACCGGCATATAGTGACGCGAGCCTATTTGGAAGACAATCAAGGCTTTAGAGAGTATGTGATGGAACGGATTAACATAAATGAGGTTAGTAACATAACTTTTGTTCATCGTTTTCACGGTGTCTGTGTTCACTTACACATCTGTCGTGCATTTTTGTTTTTTTTTTAAGTATTAAGTTGTTTTTAGTACGCAACTGGAGGATTTTTTTTTCTTTTAGATGGCCCTCAATCAACTTCAGTATATGTGTCCTCGATGTTGGGTAGCTGGAAGACGACAGCAAGCCAGGTTCGAACAAGAACATAACCAGGAACTTGCAAATCCAGAGCAGTTGCAGCCAACGTCAGTTCCAACTTATAGGAGGGTTGCAAATACGGCGCGTCACTGTTTGTTCCGCGGGTGCATTAATCAAGAACTTCATAGAGTGTCCAGGCTTATAAAAGTATTTTTGTTGGTTAATCATAGCGTGTACGTTCCTGAAAATGCACGCGTTTGTACACATCACATCAACACACTAGATTGGAGCTCCCTGTATGATAATGGAGAGACAATATTCACACCAGACCATCTCAAAGATATGATTGATACGTTACGAGATGCATATAAACATAAGACTAATATAGATTTTGACAATGTAAACAACATTTCACCTGAGGATCTATATTACCTTACTGGATTAACACACCAACAATTCGAGATCGTTTTGAATGAAACACCGTCTCTTTTAGATCAATCTAGAAGACCAAAAACTGCGCTAGGAGTCTATTTATTAAAACAAAGATCTGGTGAACCAAATACACGTATAGCGTCCCAAATAGGTGTATCACGTAAAACGATCGGTATTTTACTTAAAACTGCAAGAAACTGCTTTACCCAAGACTTTGTTGTTCGCCATTTGGGATTCAATCATATAAGCCGTGATGAAATTATAGCTCACAGCCTTGCAGTGCCATCATCAATATATTCCAACCCTACAATCCCAGTGGCTATAGCTATTTGTGATGGTTCGTACATATATGTACAGAAAAGCAAAAACTTTTTATTTCAAAAAAGGACTTACAGCTTACACAAGTATAAAAACTTGTTAAAACCCTTTGTAATTACTTGCCCAGACGGCTATATTATAGACATATGTGGACCATACGCTGCAACAAAAACAGATGCCCAAATCATGAGTGAGATTATGAATGATCAAACGTCCCCAGTGCATATAATATTACAAACAAATGACGTTTTTATATTAGATCGAGGTTTTAGAGACTCTATACCAGATATAGAAAGTGCTGGTTATGTTGCCCATATGCCGCCAAGCAAAGACAGGCATGCCACACAGCTCACAGATATTCAAGCAAATAAATCTCGACAAATCACAATAGTGCGATGGGTCATTGAAGTCATAAACGGATGGTTCAAAAGGGACTACAAGATATTTAGGCATACAGTTATTAACAAAACACTCCCTCACGTATTTGAAGACTTTCGCATTGCTGGAGCCCTTATAAATGCATTTAGGCAGCGTCTGACGGACAATGAGCATGCCCCCGCCTTTATCGATATAATAGCTCAAAGAATTACCGAACGTAATAGACTGGGCAATTATGTAGTCGCAGAAAATATGAACAGACAACGGGCGGTGTTCACTACAATGACGGCTACATCAATACCCTTTCCACAATTGACAGAAGAAGACGTCATTCTATTCAGTTTGGGAACATACCACTTAAAGCTCGCTAGATCATATGTCGCCGAGCATTTGCGAGGTGGAGATGGTATATATAATATTGAGGTATCTTCTAGCCGTAGCCCTAATATGTCGCAGCATGGGCTAGTGACCGAAAACTGCTCGTTAGTTAGAGGCCGCATATTATCGAGGCACGTATCGAATAAAATATATTACACATATATGTTGATCAAAGGGAATTTCCAGGGCAGAGAAGCCATCGAAGCCTATTATTGCTCCTGCATGACGGGTATGAGAACCCTAGGTGCCTGTGCCCACACTGTTAGCATAATATGGTACTTAGGTGTTGGCAGGCACCTAGATAACTTCGTAAATCCGGCAAGTGCCTGGGATGATATAATCATTGAGAGTAACAACACAATTTAAAAATTATGTTTTTGCTGTCATTTGTAATAAAACTGTGCTTTTTAAGATTGATGGTTTTTATTTAATATTTTTTCCGTATCAAAAACGAACGGTAGGAAGCTAAGTTGGTCTCTCTTTAGACAGAAAAAACGACTGGTTATTTATTTGGTCTACAGAACAGAAAAAGGTGCGATTGTTATAACACTTGGCAATTAAAAATGTAATAAAGAAGCTATCATAACTTCGATCTCCCATTCATTCATTCATTCGTTCATTTATTTTTGAGTTAGTCAATTATGCCTCTTCTAAATGACACCTAGTCTAAAATGCTACAAAGGTGGGTACAGGTTCCATACAAAATTACCCATTGTTCTTTTGATATTAAGCTACACAAATATAGACATTATCTACATTGTATCCTGTATTTTTTATTATAGCAGGCGCATTCTTGTAATTCATCTACATTTAACTACTATTCTGTAAATATTTTTCTAAAATTGACGATGTTATCTTGATATACAATAAATATGCATTATGTTTCTACTAAGACCTGTGCATAATCAGCGTGAAATACCTATTATTTTAAAGTGGTTCTGCTGGGGAGTATGCTCTTCAGCAGGGTCACTTTGAATTGATGTTTTCCAAGAAACTGACAATATACATTTTTTTTAAATTAACCTACAATAATTGTCGCGGCGCGGCCGCTCGCCGCGACATTTAAGTATTTATTTTTAATTATTTAAATTTGTGGGTCAAAGGAGATATACCTGGTTCTGTTGTAATGGATTTGGTTTTCCGAGAACAATCTTCAATGGTTAAGGAGATCTGCTCCGCATACTATATCAGCTGTTCGTTCTTACTGGTCGCGCCCCGTAGTCCACCATCTGTTGATTAAGTTTAAATTGATTCCTACCATTCTATATAATTTGACATACAAATACATATTATTCCGGTGTCTTAGGTTAAGAATTTGGGTCCCAGCACAGAAATGCCTCACAGATCTGGCCGGGTGATGATAATTTAGTTACATGTACTGCGGGACCGCGCCCACGCAGTATGCTAATTGGTTGATTAGCAAGGAAATGGGTGGTTTAATTTATATTTAACCACTTAGTATTGCCTGGGTGCACCGCAGGTCTCTTGTATGTACCGATTTATGTTATACATACATATCCCCATTGCATGCATCCTCAAATACACACAACGGCAGATAGCTCTGAATATTGGGACAATTCGTACCGCAGTACCGACATTCTCCCAACCAACTGATCATGGCCTTTCGCCCAGTCTACTTGTTGACGCTTCGCGTTGCTTCGTCACACGACTTGCAACACGAAGGTCTCCTCATGTAACCGACTCCTTCGACCACCAGAATGTTAGTTGAGTTTGAAATCTAGAATTGAGCAATTAGGTAAGGAATCACTACCAGGGCTGGGCAGTATTTGAATTACTTGTAATTAAAATACGTAATTGAAATACAAATACATATTTTGTATTTGAATTTCAATTACTTCCGTAAAATGTAATTTGTAATTCGTATTTCAAATACCTGACGACGAAGTATTTTGTAATTAGTATTTCAAATACTTGAGGCTTCAAAATACATTTTAACAAAAATACATTTATACCTTCATTTAGCGATCGTGAGTGTGAGTGCGAGGCGAGAGTGCAATGATGGTAAAGCAGTTATTAGAGCTAGCAACACTGCACTTATTGTTTTATTGAACGATATGACTTTACGTCAAAATTGGCCAACAAAACGCAAAAAAAAAATGTAGGTACGTTGAATTGTCAATGTCAACTTGTCAAGCTAAGATGGCAAGTCTTAACGGTTTAGTTTTGCACGTGTAAAAAAATTTGGTTGTTGACAAGATTTTGGGTTAAATTTTTGAACAAAAATAAAACCGCCTTGAAAAAAAAAAACACGAAAAAGTGAAAAATAAACTATCAGCTTCTGAAGTCGGTGACTTTTGTTTGTTTGATTTCATGTTTTTGCCACCGACTTCAGAAGCTGATTTTTCTTCTAAAGTTTATTTTTCACTTTTTCGTGTGTTTTTTTTGAAGGCGGTTTTATTTTTTGTCAAAAAGTTTTTCATTTTTCACTTTTTAGTGGTTCATAATTATTATGTAAGTTCACATCATGTTCATGAGTCGTAATGTGGACAATGTAGTTTTTTTTCAAAGATAAAGTTAAAATTGAGGTATTGTAGCCATGCAACGCCGACATTTGACGAGGGCGGAGATGTTACGAGCTGTGGGAATGCTGGAAGCTGGATCTGTTCAGCGTAATGTTGCTGAGGCCATAGGGACCCATCAAAATGTAATTTCAAGATTGTGGACACGCTATCGTGCCACAGGTGAAGTAGCGGAGAGGCACCGGGGGCCAAGTCGTATCTCTACCCCCAGACAAGACCGATTTTTGCAAATTACTGCGCGAGCTCAACCAAATGCAACGGCGACTCAATTGGTCCAAAGGCTGCGAGTGGAACACCAAGTGCTTGTGAGTGACCAAACTGTAAGAAGGCGACTGCATGAAAGCAATCTACGCTCTCGTAGACCACTCCGGGTCCCACCTTTACGGAGAGGCAATCGTGGACGACGATTAGAATGGGTTCGGAACCACGTGGACTGGGGCCGTGAGCAATGGTCCAATGTGCTGTTCACGGATGAATCCAGGTTCGGCTTCCATCCAGATTCACGAAGGACGCGTGTTTGGCGAGTTCCTGGACGAAGGAGCCGTCTCCAGAACCCTCAGGAAGTTCACCCATACCAAGGAGGAACAATTATGGTTTGGGCAGGAATTCGTCTTGGAGGACGGACGGATCACGTTTGGGTGCGGGGCAATATGACGGCAGAACGATACGTCCAATAGGGGCCCGTAATCTTGCCCCACAGAACACAAATGGGGCAAGATGTCCTGCTCATGCACGACAATGCCCGGGCACACACGGCGAGAACGGTAGCAGCTTGGTTACATACACATAATGTTAGGGCCTTAGACTGGCCTGCTCAATCGCCAGATCTAAATCCCATTGAGCATGCGTGGGATATGCTGCAAAGAAGAGCTCTGAAGGAAGTTACTGAAAATTTGGCTACAGAAGATCAACTTTTTGCGCACCTCAGAAGGACATGGGACAATTTTCCGCAGCAAGACATTGACAACCTTGTTCTGAGCATGCTGAATCGTTGCCGATGTGTTATGAACATCATGGGCGCTTTCTCAGACTACTAACTTCAAGTTTATAAACACAAATTAAATGATTTTTCTATTTTTTTCAGTTTTTACTCACAAATTAAAAGTTAATTCATAAACGGTTTCCGTCTATGCTTAATTTTTTTTCCATAAAATCCTGAAATTTTAATCAGTACCTTAACCATTATTAAAAAATGGTAGAATTTAAATAACGTATATTTTAAATATATACATGTCATATAAATAATTAACACATTGATAGTAATTCGCTTTTTTAAAAATATCCCTAGACCGTGTTGATGTGTGTATATATAAACATCCGAATTGAGAATCTCCTTCTTTTTTTAGAAGTCGGTTAAAAAAACTTTTAAGTTGGTTATTTTGTTTTTAATCCATTTTTGCCACCGACTTCCGAAAGAAAGTTACTTTACACTTTTTTCTGATGGTTATTTTTTTTTGAAAAAGTATTTGTAATTTGTATTTTGTATTTCAATTAAAAATTGCTAAAATACTGTATTTTGTATTTTATATTTCAAATACGTTACTTAAATGTAATTTGTATTTTGTAATTTAATTACTTGCGATACTGTATTTTGTAATTTGTATTTCAATTAAAGCAGAGCATGTATTTTGCCCAGCCCTGATCACTACGCTATTTATTAGCGTTAACCACTTAGCTTTATATCTCTCAGGTGGGCTGACTGGGCCGGGAACCTCTGCCAACACGAACCACTTGTACTTATTCACTGGATATATTAACAAGCCAAACGACCGACATTTTCCAGTCTACACATGTCGGCTAAAGGGCGGTAAAGGAACCACGTTTACAGATACTATGTAAACGTCATAACCATAAAC
Source organism: Diarsia mendica (assembly GCA_949316265.1). Lineage (NCBI taxonomy): Eukaryota > Metazoa > Arthropoda > Insecta > Lepidoptera > Noctuidae > Diarsia > Diarsia mendica. Next base: position 13,234,539 of record OX438889.1, read on the forward strand.
CATAGATACTATTTATCTATAGTGAACTCTTTATGGGTTCGGTGTTGTCAGTATATTACCTATGCTATTATGCCTGACTAGTTTGCTACACGTTTCGCTTAGACAATGATTGTACTTTCGTTACCTGTTTTATTCGCAGACTGAACGTCGCGACAATAATATAGACATTATCTACATTTTATCCTATAAGTTTAAAGTATTATAGGCAAAGTGGTTCTGCTGCAGAGCATGACACGATTTTCCGCTTACCTATTTAACTCAATTTTAGCAGCGATCGAGTTTAACTAATAATAATAGAATAAGTATAAGATCGCTCTAAATACCTACTTATGGACTGATATCGTTATCAGCAATATCTGCGAAATGTGGGTTACAAAAACAATGTACCGAAACTTCAGATACGCACTATTATTGTTGCTTGATTTCAAGTAGGTAATACTGTTTGTTTTCCAGCAGAACAATAGGTAAAGAACGATAGGTATGTTTCGCTTCTGACTTACAATAGGTGTAGGTGTACTACCTACCTACCTACTTGAGTTTACGTGTAATGTATTGTGCAGCAGGTCACTTTAGACTTTAGATTACCTATCGATACAGTGTCAAGTTCAGCTGTTGTTGATCAACACGTCATACGCAGTTCACGTTTATACAACATCGGTACTTACTACCCACCTATGTAGGTAGGTACCTACGCAAGCGTACAACAATTAGTGTTAGATAAATGTATGTAGATTACCTCTCTGTAGAGGTGCTTCCTTTATTAATGCCCGGTTTCTGAGGCACTCTAACTGTGGTTTATCTGTGGTTACTGGTTTATCTATTCATATGCGTACATTTGAATAGATAAACCACAGATAAAGTGCCTCTGAAACCGGGCATTCCACACAATATACAGGGTGGAATACACCGACGCTAAAACGAATACTGATAGTGTGATACAAGCAGTTGATAAAATGTGTCTGCCTGTTTGTTCCGGCTAATCTCCATAACAGCTGAGCCGATTGTATCGGGACATTTACTGGCAGATAGCCTGTTTTAGTGAGTAACTAACTTATTTTAGAAAAATAAATAGGTTTCCATGAAAAATTAAAACCTTTGAAATTGTTGCCAAAGTCCGATTCAAATAAGTTTTTGGAATAATTTCACGCGAACGAAGGTCGAGTTTTTATTCAAAGATAATGGATTATTTATTTAATATCCTTATTATTGTTCTGGTGGAAAACATGACGAATTAGATAAACTGAAACGTAGTTTTACTTAAATAAAATAATATACCTACCTAACTTATTTTTTAACCAGCGTGCGTGTATGACCATGTGTGAACGTGGAAGAGGCAACAAGAGTATGTATAGGACCGTAGCAGGCTTTTTCTGCCGGGGCTGCGGTTTGTTCGAAAGAGATACCGCGGCCCCAGAACACAAAGTGACATAAGTATGGGAGTAATGGGGTGAATAGGAACGCAGGGGTGAATAGAGACGAAACTTTGAGAGTGATTTTAACGTTGAATTAAAATGGTATGTTGCCAAAAACGTGTCTAAATTATAAAGTAAAATTAAACAAATAAAATAGTCTACTTGTTGGTAACCTATCAAATTAATTGAATGTTAAAATCCCTCTCAAAGTTTCGTCTCTATTCACCCAGCCCTGCGTTCCTATTCACCCCATTTGACTGTAGGTGGTTTTTAGTCAGTAAAGTCCGACACTCCCTTCCGCTCCGCCAAGAGCGGGAGGAGTCATTAAAATTTGATGATTTCCCAACCACAAAAAAAAACAGGATCATTCTGTAGTTTCTGCTATTAGCCTTTTTCCAATGAGGGTTCATTCATTGGAAAGAGGCTTGAGTACTGTATGACTAAATGATGCATGTTTATAAGGTGTAATGTGTTAATTAAATTAGGAAAGCGTTAAGGGGCTTTTCTGTCAGGAATCCGATTTATGGTAATAGGCTTGCCCCCTATTACATGGCAATTTTTTTTTTCTTAAAAACTTTGCCCCACACTAGGAATTTCTCCTGATCCGTGGGCGCGTTCACAAACATTTAAACTCACATACACAAATACCCAGACCCGGAATAACCATCTGTAGGTCATACAAATATTTGTTCCGTGCGGGGATCGAACCCGCGACACGCAGCGCAGCAGTCCATTGCCTGAGCCACTGCACCAACCGTGCCGTCAAGAACTTGAAAGATAACTGGCGAAATGTGGGTGTACTAATGAGTACACGGGTACACGTACACCTCTACCAAATCCTTCGCGAATTACAGCCGTGATGTAAATCAGCAAAGAACCAAAACCAGTTTTTAGGGTTCCGTGGTCAACTAGGAACCCTAGTTTCGCTATGTCTGTCTGTCCGTCCGTCCGTCCGTCCTCGCTTTATCTCTGTGTGTTAGCACTAGAAAACTGAAATTTGGTACTTACCAATATGTGTATCAATCACGCCGACAAAGTGGTAAAATAAAAATTGGAAAAAAATGTTTTTTTAGGGTAGCCCCCCTATATGTAAAGTGGGAAGTGATTTTTTTTTAAATTTCAAACCATACGTGTGATATATTGTTGGAAAGGTATTTAATAAAAATGAATAGGGGTTTACCTACTTATCATTTTTTGATAATGTCAATAATTTCGGAAATAATCGCTCCAAAAGTAAAAAACAATGTGTAAACAGCAACGTAGTCCCGATTTGGGCCCGGCCCGGTTGATGTTTGTTGTCGGCTCCTTCATAAGGGACATTCATGGGACTTAAAACATAATAGGCGAAGTGTGTGTCGGAGAGATGCACCCCTGCGGAGGCCAGCACCCTAGCTTATTAGCTAGGGCGAACATTTAAGTATTATATGATTTGCTCGTACTTCGTATTGGTGATAAAGTCTGAGCAAATCATAGAGATTTTTTGCCCGCCAGCTCCCTAGCTACTTAGCTACTACTAACCCTCCGAGATTACAGTCGTGATGTTATGTTATGTTTAAAGTAATTATGAATAATACTTATTAAATAGATACCACACCTACCACACAAAAGATGCCTACTAGTTGTTATGTAGGTACCTACATAAAATGATGATTCCTACAAAGGTCAAAGGGCCACTAGCTATTTTTATACAATAGATAACTTAATATGTTATCTATTGAATTGTTTGTTTCTCATTATGAGAAACAAACAATTATTATTAGTCAACATCCAAACGTTCAATGACAATAATTTTGATGACTCCAACAAGATTGATAGGTACAGTCAAACCAGAAAAAGTTTGGGTTCTGTGCAAACGGGCCACCGACCATCGCCACCGGTGGCATGTAAACAGTGTGTAAACAGCTTGTCGTCAACCACCGGTGGCCGGTGTGTTTCCTAAAGAGTTCGGACGTCTTGTCCAGAGTTAGAAAAGCTAAATTATAAAATCTCGTCGTGTTCCCAGCTGTGTTATGCGTGACGAACACCACTACGTCTTTTCAACCGCAAACCCCCCGTCTTTACCAAAACTGGAGACCCTCTTGCTATGTTGTTTATAAAGCTCATGTCCGAATCCGTGCTTTCAAAGATGAACAGTGGTGTCAGTGGTTGTCGAAGCGCATTATTTATTTGAAAGATCTGTACCGTATACATACTGATAAAATTCAGTCTCCGTCATGACCCACAATCTGCGTAGGATGACTCATTGATTAGAAGGCACTTGAACTCGGGACCTATGGACCCATCGCAGGGATGCGTCAATTCGATAGAACATAGAACGCAAGTGTTTGTAGTCAACAAAAGAGTTAACATAATTACGATCAAGACATACTCTTTTTTTATAGGTCCATGGACATACTTAATGTGAAATACGTCATTATTATTCTGATATTTTTTTTTTATTTTAACAAGCTTCTATTTTGTTTGTTAGCTTATTTATGTCAAATCTTGCACTGAATTTTAAAACAGGTACCCCCAACCAACCAATTGAGTAGGTAGTATCTTCTCGGTCTGAAAAGTTCTGGAGTGGCGACGGCGATCCGGAAGACTTTGCGTTGAAAGGCTTCTGACTAGGTGGACCGATGACCTGGTGAAGGTTGCGGGGATCCGCTGGATGCGAGACGTCGGAACCGGTCAATGCGGTAATACTAACGGGAGGCCATGTCCAGCAGTGACTGTCTTTCAGCTGAAATGATAATGATTCCCAACCAATTCAGCAGAATTTTTTCATACACGTACCTATATACAAAGTTAGCAGAGTTCTAAATTACCTAAATAGCGGACGCTCAAAGATGACGGACTAGTTATTTTGTATGCATTTTGACCAATTATAGGTACCCACTCATGGCACACACAATTCGGATAGCAAATATTAGGAATCTAGCCTGTAACCGGCCAAGCCAATTAGAAAACTAGGAGTGCAATACCATTATTTTGGCCGGCGTGTATTTTTACAAGTTTTAAAACTAAAGATAACAATTTAAATTCTGCAATGGCCGTTAGTGCTATCTTTTCCTAGCGATTTCTACAAACGAAAGCTCAAAATTCAATACTATTTTAACTCAAAAATACAACAAAGTTAAGGTAGGTACTACTTATGTGCTAGAGGGTACTTGAATCTTCTTCCATGTTAGTCTTTGTTAGAATGTGGTTCAATGGCATTAACATTCTTGCACGAAATGTATATATTTTAGAGGTTTCGATTCCAACTAGATACAGTGAGCTAATTGCCATTGTGCTTTGTCAAGGATAAGGATGATAGCTTTATGTACTTACTACTACTGATAGTCTAGGCAACAAGTGCCTTTTTGATGAACTTTTTTCAGCAGTCTCCGAAAATTATGATTGAGGTGTCATTCGATTCGGAATGGCATCCCGATGATTTTTGAAAAAATTGAAGTTCCGCTTGCAAAAGTTGCAAAAGTTATTAACAATTAACTAAAAAATTTAAAATGGTTTTAGTTTTTTGCAAATATCTCAAAACCTAATTAAAATTTTTCAAATTTGAAATAAGATTCAAAAAGGGGAGGAAATTTCCTAAAGAATGTTCTAACTTTCGGCATTGTAGGACCAATATAAATAACTTTCCGATCGGGTTGAAAATACGCCCGAAAACTGGTACTCCGTCTTGCGCGAGCTACGCTCCATTCGGACCTCTAATGAATAAATGTTATTTAAACTTATTAAAAATGAAAATTAAAAATTGAAAAAATTCAGGCGCCTGCAGGATAGATCAATACACAATAATCTGTGATCTAAAAAATTTTATCGCGAATTTTCAATAAGTTATCCATTAATTAATTAACAATTTTTTGTAGCACGAACACTGACATTGCAAGTGCGATAATTATAACACTATTCATCTGAGATTTTTTTCCTTTCGTGGAGCTATTTTTCAAAGGTCTTAGAATAGGCTCTCGTTGGAAAAATTAAAAAAAAATGTTAATTTTCGCTTTTTTATTAACAATTTACTGAAATGAAAAATTTCAAACCTTCATTAGACATTAAAAAAATCTTTTTTTTTATTATATTATTATTGAACCGTTTTTGTATGATCAGAAGCTACATAAAAATGATTTTTTATATTTTTTATATCCTGTTTTTTAAAATATTTTTATAAACAAATGCGTTGTATAAGAGATAATTTAATGTTTTTTTTAATATCGTAATCTTTGATAATAATCATGTTTTTTTTTTAAAAACCGTTTCTTAAAAAAAAAAAATTATTGCTTAAAAACGCATTTGTTGATTAACAATTATTTTCTCCCACTTCTAATTAATATTAAGGTATCATTTTTTTTAAATCACCATTATTTGTTTTTTCTTTTCGTTATAGAAAAAAAAAATATTGTTTTAGTAAAATTTTCATTGTTTATGTAATAAACAATTTGTTAAAAACAAATAAATTTTTACTTTATATTTTTTTTCTTGTTTTATTTATTGTCACAAAAACAGATATGATTTTTTTTTTCAAATTAAAAAAAAAGTTGAAAAAAAAATTAAATAAAAAAAAAACAAATTCATATCTGTTTTAGTGACAGTAAGTAAATATTGTCACAAAAACAGATATGATTTTGTTTTTTTCAAATTAAAAAAAAAACTGTAAAAAAAATTAAATGAAAAAAAAAGAATCATTCTGTTTTTGTGAAAATAAGTAAAACAAGAAAAAAAATATAAAGTAAAAATTTATTTGTTTTTTACAAATTGTTTATTACATAAACAATGAAAGTTTTAATAAAACAATATTTTTTTTTTATATATCGAAAAGAAAAAACAAATAATGGTGATTAAAAAAAAATGATACCTTAATATTAATTAGAAGTGGGAGAAAATAATTGTTAATCAACAAATGCGTTTTTAAGCAATAAAACATTTTTTTTAAGCAACGGTTTTTTAAAAAAAAATCATGATTTGTATCAAAGATTACGATATTAAAAAAAACATTAAATTATCTCATAAACAACGCATTTGTTTATAAAAATATTTAAAAAAACAGGATATAAAAAATATAAAAAATCATTTTTAAGTAGCTTCTGATCATACAAAAACGGGTCAATAATAATATAATAAAAAAAAAGATTTTTTTAATGTCTAATGAAGGTTTGAAATTTTTCATTTCAGTAAATTGTTAATAAAAAAACGAAAATTAACATTTTTTTAATTTTTCCAACGAGAGCCTATTCTAAGACCTTTGAAAAATAGCTCCACGAAAGGAAAAAAATCTCAGATGAATAGTGTCATAATTATCGCACTTGCAATGTCAGTGTTCGTGCTACAAAAAATTGTTAATTAATTAATGGATAACTTATTGAAAATTCGCGATAAAATTTTTTAGATCACAGATTATTGTGTATTGATCTATCCTGCAGGCGCCTGAATTTTTTCAATTTTTAATTTTCATATTTAATAAGTTTAAATAACATTTATTCATTAAAGGTCCGAATGGAGCGTAGCTTGCGCAAGACGGAGTACCAGTTTTCGGGCGTATTTTCAACCCGATCGGAAAGTTATTAATATTGGTCCTACAATTCCGAAAGTTAGAACATTCTTTAGGAAATTTCCTCCCCTTTTTGAATCTTATTTCAAATTTGAAAAAATTTAATTATGTTTTGAGATATTTGCAAAAAACTAAAACCATTTTAAATTTTTTAGTTAATTGTTAATAACTTTTGCAATTTTTGCAAGCGGAACTTCAATTTTTTCAAAAATCATCGGGATGCCATTCCAAATCGAATGACACCTCAATCATAATTTTCGGAGACTGCTGAAAAAAGTTGATCAAAAAAGCACTTGTTGACTAGACTATGATGCCTTCGTGCATTAGCCACCCATACCATTCCGTTTACGAGACAAAATGACTGCGATAATAGAAGTGCAGTAGACAAGACGTACATAGACCTGAGCATAGACCTATGTAAGTGATAGTGAAGCCTCAGTGGCTACACTTAGCAGAATCATCTGAGGTGTGCAGAGAAATGAAACAAAGTGCACAACAAACCACAACAGGATATTACAAACAAGTTTAACTTGAGGCAATAAATTAGGACGTAATTTATTTAGGAATGCGGTCTAATGTGTTTTGTTTCAATTTCGAACATTACTGCTGTTCAACGGCGCCTGTGAAACGTAAAAACTTGCCAACGAGTTTAATATTTTTGGCTAGAAAGCCCATTATTTAATTATGAAAATGCATGTCAGTCAGACAGAAGTCAAACTGACATTGACAATGACATATGACAATGACATCCCTCAGAAAAAATGAGCTGCCTGGTTGTGTTGATAAAATATTAAAAAATTGTCTAAAACTTGGAATTACATAAACATGGCTTTCTTCAAAGGCTGGCGATATGCCGCTTTTATTTCTGGATTTGTTGGTTTCATCGGACTAGCACTCTATCCTATTGCCATAGCTCCTATGATAGACCCTTCGGGTTATAGTAAGTTTACCTTAGATACTATTTTATCGTTCGACAAAACACATTTCTTTTTTGCCTTCGGTTTCCTAATATAGGTACCTGCTATTATTCTTTCAGAGGAAATCCAAAAGGTAGCAAGGAAAAATATAAGGCAGGAAGACATACAACCTGGAAGTAAGTTGAATTTATTTCATAAAAATGCATCATTGAAATTATTTACCTTGTTTTGAGTAATTGGTACCCCCTTTTGTGTACTTACAGACATATTTTAAGGCTTTTTTTACTTTCTAGATACAAAATTAACTTTTAAACCTATTTTCTTTCTATCATATAAGTACATAACACCCTAAAGATCAAGGTTGTTAATAAGTTCATAGTCATATTAGCCTATAATGTTCCCACTGCTGGGACACAGGACTTCTCTCTATGAGAGGGAATGAGCTATAATTCACCACTCAGGCCCTGTGCGGGTTTGTAGATGTTTTTGGATCAAGGACATATTAATAAGTAGCATCTTTTAATTTTCAGATATGAAAGTATGGACCGATCCCTTTGGACGAAAGAAACCAGAAAGTGATTAAGCATACTTAGTTTTTAGTGTTAATATTAATTTATGAATTATAAAACCTAGGTAATGAATTGTTAAATTTTGTTTTATTTCACAAGATATCTGTCGAGTGTTTTTATTAATCTGCTGTATCAATCTAATAATGGTTTAGTTAGAGGACAAGGTTTCATAGGATTCTCAATCTCATTCAACTGAGGAATGACTAACATGAAATATGTTTTCAAAAGGTCTGAAAAAATGAGTACCTAGTAATTTTGTGTATTTTTTTCCTGGCATAGATGGTTAAATACTACTTAGTATGATTATACCACTAATATGGGTGCCTAACTAGCAACAAGAGTGCAGTGGTGGCCCATTCAATGAACCTTTTCTTATTCTAGAGTAGTTGATGATCTGGCTGATCATTTTAAAGCTGTTCTACTTTGTCAAAGGAATATATTCAATAAAACAAGATGTATAAAAGACAATTTTAATGTTTAAATTCCAAATTACCCTATTCGGGTACTTATCTTTATAGGTACCCCTAAAGCTTTTATACAAAACAGTGGAGTCCCTGTTGTTTTTACAATTTCATAAAAAAATAAATCATTATTCCGAAACTCCGTATTTACAGTGTCCAAATGTGCTCGTTTTTGTAGCCCTAAATAATTATTACTAAAGTGATTAATAGCTGAGACAAATATTATTTAGGTAATGTCAAGTACAAAAACTAATGTGTGACTATTCAAAATATTTACATAGGTAAATATACATAAAATATCTTTACGTTATAATTTTACACAAGGGCTCATAATGTACTCAATATAAGCTGATTGATATTTCAACTTTTAAATATTCTCCCAGTTCAAATACGTCTATTGGTAAATTAGAAATAACGATGAAAAATTTTAATGGCTACATACATAATATTGGATAATTATAATATACCTATTATAGAACAATTTTTTCGGACCACTCCACTAATATTATGAGCAAATGCAAAAGGTACAATTTAAAATTGAGCGATAACAATGAAGCAAGGAACAATAGTGAAATGAGTAAATAAAACTATGATATAAAATGATTTTATATAACAACGATTAATGATAGGCATATAAAATGATGCAAGTAAACATGTATTACAAATTCAGCTAAAATAACAGAGTTTCTTACAAAACTGTGAACACAAATCATCAGACCACAATAATTATGCTAATGTGGAATTCGATCCACAGTAAATAAAACAGAATTCCTTATTTGGAAAGCCCTGCATAAATATAATTAACTAATTTGCAGAAAATAGCTAAGTAAGATAAAATATTGATTATTGCTTTCTATGTAACTATTACATCTATGGCTATTGAACAACAACATCTTTAATGCATTACAATATAAGAACACATCACAAACATTAAGGTATTCACAGATAGCGCGAGATTTCACAATCTTGCGTTTTCTTCTTGGCGAAATATCGAGAGGCCTTTGCGTTTCCCTGACCCACCTAAGACCTCCCTTTATTATTGCCATGAAGCATTCGTGTTTTTATATATTTTTCTTTTTATTAGACGAGTTTCTCTTCGTCCTATCTAACAAATGTACGTATATATATTATTAGTCAAGCCTCTTTCGTATTACCTCAATAAACAAGGTAATTAAAACACAAGTCCAGTTACATTTCTCTGTGGAAAGGTGGAAAGCTTAAAAGCAATTTTTTGTTTCAATGGCGAGCATGGACTTTTTGTAATAAGGCGGTTTTATGTTCAACTACAGTCCTGTCACAATTATTGTATCTCTGCCAGCAGGAATAAACAAACATATACAAAGTTAGGGGTGAAATAATTGTCAAACGATTGTATTACGGCCAATCAATGAACGTAATCCTGAGGATATCAATCTACCGCAATGTAGTCGCACCATTAAAAAGCCCTCTCTTCGGAAATGTGACCTTTTTGGTGAATGTATAAATTGGAATGGGTCGAAACAACACTAAAGACATGTATTAAATAATCAAATAATAAGTACTTATGGTACGGCCAGGGATGAAATGTTGTTACGTACGACAAAATCATTATTTTATACTCAAACATTTTGAACCTAAAAATAAAAAATGCAATTTAGTGCCCTCTGTCTTTTACCGTTGTGGTTTGAATGGTCTAAAATTTAACGAATGATAGCCCTGGTGAACTAAATTTATATTAAAACTAATTTAAAAGTTCACGAACTGTATCTAAAGAAACAAACTAGAGTTAAGTTCATAAATATACGTTTTAGAATTTTGTCAAGCCCTAAATACCTTTTAATATTTAATAAAACATGGCGACTTTAGTCCTAGAGTTTCTTGCCATTATCAAAAATCTTTACTTTAATAATTTTTAAAAAGTTAAATCAAGAGATACATTTAAATACAAAATATTTTGTTTCTTTCGAGTCAATTCACGAACTTCAAATATAATATTTCGTTGACCTTGTAACATTATCCTAATAACAAAATAAAATATATTGTGCCAGGTTAAAGATAGGTGGCGCTCCCTTAGTAAAACAAATATTACAGGAGGATTTATAATATACTAAAACTAAGCCGATGTCACTACTAAACAACCTAGTCAATGGATATATTTTGGACTTAACTTTCCTTGAAGCCTATTATTAAAAAATCTTGAAATAGTTTAACATCGAAATACTCAACTCAAGCCCAGAGTTAGCTTCGTCGATGAACCGGTGCATTTCTAGTACCATGAAATAGTATTACTATTACAAAATAGAGATTTCTTATATTAAATATATATTTATGAATTATCAGCTAGAGATTTTAGTAATGAAACCGGCGATTTTTATTTACATAAAATTTATGGAAAAATATCTATATTAAGAACTATTATATGAAGCCGCGAGAGCGCGCTCTTCAGACGTACAATTCAAATCTAATTATCATTTTACTGAAATTATCACGAATTTCAAAGTAAGCATTGTAACATTAGAGTGTTATTTATAATTATAATTACTATATTATTATATAACATCACTTTTCACTGTGTTATCACTTATTATAGGCGTAACTATATCTTTAATAGTCAAATTATTATTTAAAAAAACATCATTGCAGAAATTCGTCGTCGTCGCCCACCTGAAAAAGAAGATAGAATACAGATAAACATTTTCTTACTCCAACATAATTATGATAACAATGTTTTTTTTATGGTTCAAGGTCGCCACACTATTCCCAAACCACTGTAACTCCTGAAAGCCAAAATCAACAGTGGCGACCACAAGAATAGCATCGAGACAATGAAGCTCGAGTCCCAGAGAAATGATTTAACTGTCTTGGATCCCGCAACGAAAATAATCAGAAAAGAATAGCGAAGGAGTAGGAAAAAACATAATTTCCACTATACCACATAATGTTTGCGGGAAAAGGGACGAATGATGAATTAATGGCTGAGATGAGAATGCTAAGGGGGATGTGTGGTGCAAAGCGGATGGTTAAAATAAGGAATGAGTACATAAGAGCGCCGGTGACTGAAAAGTTAGGCATGTGATGCAGAGGAATGAGGAAAATGTTGTGTGGAAAGTTTTGAGTATTAATGTATATAAAGAGGATGGGCATAAAAAGAGGAAGACCAAAGAAACGGTGGATGGACTGTGTAAAGGTTGATATGGCAAGAACATTAATGTATAAAAAGAGGATGGGTATAAAAAGAGAGGAAGACCAAAGAAACGGTGGATGGACTGTGTAAAGGTTGATATGGCAAGAACATTAATGTATAAAAAGAGGATGGGTATAAAAAGAGAGGAAGACCAAAGAAACGGTGGATCGACTGTGTAAAGGTTGATATGGCAAGAACATTAATGTATAAAAAGAGGATGGGTATAAAAAGAGAGGAAGACCAAAGAAACGGTGGATGGACTGTGTAAAGGTTGATATGGCAAGAACATTAATGTATAAAAAGAGGATGGGTATAAAAAGAGAGGAAGACCAAAGAAACGGTGGATGGACTGTGTAAAGGTTGATACGGCAAGAAAGATAGATGCGAGACGCACGGGACCGGTCAAAGTGGCGACACTTAGGGGAGGCCTATGTCCATTATCCAGCAGTGGATGTGTTTCGGCTGAAATGATGATGATGGAAAAAGAATACATGCTACGCCGACCACAAAAGTAAAAAAAAAAAAAAAAAAACTATTCCCCACACTAGGAATTTCTCCTGTATCGTGGGTGCGTTCACAAACATTTAAAACAACTATCTGTAGGCCATAAAAATATTTGTTACGTGCGGGATAAGGGATAATTGGGATAAGGGCAACAAAATGCTAATCATAATTATGTATGTAACATACCTGTAGAAAGAATTCAAAGTCGTTGCGATGACAGTTGCCCTCGGCCGCAAACGTGAACTTGTGGAAAGTGCCGTCTTCACATATACCTGAAATTACAAGAAACGCATTCATATTGTTATCGGTGAAAATGTCGTGAGGAATAGCATCGTCCTATCCAACAAAGCATAACTGGTAGAGAATGCCTTGTGGCTGGTCCGCCTATGTATCATTATTGTGCATGAAGTTTAAATAAATAAATAATAAGACGAAACGCGAAGCGAAAATTTGACGTAATAAAAATAGGTAAAATTACTTGTTTTGTTGTTTAATTAGGTACCTATTTTGGCCACATAATGCGAAGGGGAGATAGACGCCTCGAAAAGGCCGACACGATCGTTCAACCAATAAAAGAAGCTACGTCCTCAAGCAAATATCAGCAGGTGGTGATGGCAACATTGGACCGGAGTCGATGGAGGCACATTCCATTTAAAGGGTCCACAGAGGGCGAGGAGTGGAGAATGATAGGCCTCTAATTACATAGACAGTCTAGCTTTTCATGAATGATGGTTTAAAAATGCCGAAACCTGCTTCATTTAATAACTGGACTTCATATATAACACATGCACTTAATGGCATACCTAGGAGCACTATTAAGAGATAACTAGCTATAACCATGTGTCATTAAGATAATTATAAAAGGTGTTTGTCATGCGACTTTCGTACTTATGTATGTGTCACTTTTACTTGTCATGCCATATTATATGATCATCAGTAGCAATGCTAGTATCAGGGGTTTAGGCGCAAAATGCCAAATTCTCAAAATGGCAACAGAGTCGCAATAGGACAAATTCTCAAAATGGACAATTCTCAAAATGCCAAATTCTCAGAATGGCAAATTCTCAAAATGGCAAATTCTCAAAATGGACAATTCTCAAAAAGCCTAATTCTCAGAATGGCAAATTCTCAAAATGACAAATTCTCAAAATGCCAAATTTTCTACAATTGGCAGTATTCGTATAAAAAATAGATTTCTTGGTTATTTCGGTCTAACTAGATAGAACAGCAGAAATTGCAATGGCGGGTAGAACAAGTGCCTTTCGGATTTCGGAAAATTTTCTACTATTGGGGATATTCTTATAAATAAAAGATACATTTCTTATATAATTATATTATTATACATTACGAAAGTGATACATTGTAACTTAAATTAAGTTGTTGTTTTAAGTTTAACCTTTGGCCGACACGATATCAATGACGATTTTTCACATCTTCATTACAATACCGTAATAAAGGTATAGGTACAAAAATTCAGCCCACTAGGAGTTATTCCGCAGATTTGGGTTTAAAATGCATAAAGCTTATACTCTGTCCGTACTCTGTATTAGTACCAAGCAAAACACTGTCTTCACTTCACCGAGTTGCGACCAATCAAAAGAAAAAAATCAAGTAGGTACCAACATTTTTTACCCGACTGCGGCGAAGCCCAAAAGGAGGGTTATGTGTTTGACGTGTATCTATCTATGTATGTATGTCTGTCTCTTTGTTCCCTCATTACTCCTAAACGGATGAACGGATTTGAATAAAATATACGTCGTTAGTTTCGTCTTGGTAGCGTGAGTGTATATAGGCTACATTAAAATTAAAAAACAAAGGAAAAAATGCATATTTTGGGTGCCATTTAGCGGAGTTAAAAAAAAAGTGTTTTCCCGTCCCATCGAGTAGGTAGGGTATCTAAATGAAGAGTTTTAAAAGGAGATTACATAAATGTATGACACTTATAATTTTATAAGAAATTTTTTAAAAAAAGTCATAAATCATAGAAACAAACGCGACCAACGAAATAACAAACATAAAAGAACTAAAACGTTAGAAATAAAAAAATGTTGTTAAAAAACTCAAAAAACCCGACTGAAAAGCAAAAAAACAAGCACATTTTAAATTAAACAAAACTTGGAAGCAGGTGGGGTTCATTGGAATATTAAATTATGAAAAGAAAAAATTAAAATAGAATGGACCACCTGCCTGCTTCCAAGTTTTGTTTAATTTAAAATGTGCTTGTATTTGCTTTTCAGTCGGGTTTTTTGAGTTTTTTAACAACTTTTTTTTCACTACCGATTATAATTATTATACCTACCCTCACTTTTATAATATTCCTCAAAGTAACAATTTATTAGTGAGTAATAAAAAGACAATCTAAAGGGTGTAACAAGACCCATAACTCTAGTTCTACCCGCCATTGCAATTTCTGTTGTTTTAGCTAGTTAGACCGTAATAACCAAGAAATCTATTTTTTATAGGAATACTGCCAATTGTTGAATTGTCGAAAATTTGCCATTTTGAGAATTTGTCATTTTGAGAATTTGCCATTCTGAGAATTAGGCTTTTTGAGAATTGTCCATTTTGAGAATTTGCCATTTTGAGAATTTGCCATTTTGAGAATTTGCCATTCTGAGAATTTGGCTTTTTGAGAATTGTCCATTTTGAGAATTTGTCCTTTTGCGACTCTGTTGCCATTTTGAGAATTTGGCATTTTGCGCCTAAACCGTATCAGGTGATCATTAATGGCCGTAATGATAAATTACCTAATCAAAGTACAGTTACCTTTTTTTTGAAACTGTTAAATTTTCCCAACCAACCTTGAATCTTATAGTTTAGCGATAAAGTTGAAAATCTATTCAATTTTGTCAAATTGTTGTAGCTTGATATGCTGGCTCGTGCACTTTAGTTAGTTAGTTTATAAAATATAATATATTAATCAATTGACGTATTTATTTTTAACTGGTAATTAGTGAACGATACTTAAAAACATGATAGTGCTCCTAATAACAAATAACTTTCGTACTTTAAGTTTTGTTTAAGGGCCGGCTCCGGAAATCGAAGGTTGGGAATGTCATAGAAATAGATAGAAAACGATGCTCCACAACCTTGAAATAAATCACACAGCTAGCTAATGAATGTAACTTGTTATTGAAACTTTCGAATTTAAGATAATGCTTATGGATAAGTGTAAAAAAAAATCAGAAAATCACTAAAAACGAGTAAATCGCACTCCCGTATTGTAACAACTGAGTCGTAATTATTGAGAATTTTTAAATGAATTTTATTAAATAATAAAGTTAAAAGTATAAAGTAGTCACTGAAAGCTTCATTTTTTAATAAACATACTCTCATTTTGTGTTAAAAAATCACAAACTTGCCCATGTTTTTCGCTCAAAATCTTCATACAAATTACTATGAAGCGGAGCGCTTTCTTAGCAAGCGTCGACGGACCCACTCGTGGCTCAGTCTGCCACGCGCCTCCAACGTGAGAGCACGTCGGTTTGCGCCGCATCGGCAGATCGCAGTCGAACCGTGTACGTACACAAAATCAGTGCACAGTGGTCTCGCGACAAACTTTTGTGATACCATAATAGTTTTGAAATTGAGTAAGTATACTTTTTATATTATTGTGAATTTGCATTAAATTACTCGTAAATTAGATAGTAGGCAATGTACTGGTAGGTATGTGTTTATTTTTGTGTATTTGTGTTTTTTTTTGTGCGTCTGATTTGACATTACATTTCGTTCGTAGAACAAAAACATCAAAAATTCTGGTTGTTTACATTTTCATTATACTAATTCTTAATTATCTGATAAACGCGTGGACCGATTTATATGATTCAAACGGATAGAATGGTTTTATACCTAGAATTTTCATTTGACAAAAAGTCGTTAAGATATCTCAACAAACAAAAAATCTCATTTTCAAGTTGCTCTCGTAATTATCCAACAAAAAAGATACCTACTATGGCGCACAGATATACCTAAGCCGCGCGCGGTGCGTTTGTATGTATGAAGATACCGTACTTCCCCCTTTTTAGAGTTCCGTAGTCAACTAGGTACCCTTAAAGTTTCGCCATGTCTGTCTGTCCGTCCGTCTGTCCGTCCTCGCTTAATCTCTGTGACCGTTAACACTAGAAAGCTGAAATTTGGTACCAATATGTGTATCAATCACGCCGACAAAGCGGTTAAATAAAAATTGGAAAAAAATGTTTTATTAGGGTTAAAAAAAAATTAAAAAAAAAACACTTCCCACTTTACTTAAAGGGGGGCTTTTAAGTAAAGTGGGAAGTGTTTTTTTTTAATTTCAACCTTAAGGGTAAACAAGCCAACGGCACGAACTAGTTGGTGGGCGGGGCTAAAATGCATGCTATTTCATCCGACGTCACGAGCGAAATGCATAGAGCGAAAGAGACACAACTAAAACGGGCGCGCGATTGTTTCTATGCAGACCTTTGGTAGTATGGATACCATGAAAAATCCATTGAATGTATCTGTTCAAAATAGAATTATTTGAATTCTTTAATAACTAATCTATGTCTGTATGGTTTGACTTTTTTAATTTTCGTACTATATACGTTACTTATTTACGTCCAAAGATGGTTAAAATTAGTGCTAAAATATGAAAGTTTCGACGCTCATAACTTTCAAACCAATATTTTTTTTCCAATTCTGCTTCCATAGAGACCTAGATAATGACAAGACTAGTTGATACAATTTTTAATTTTAAACCTACACCGTCAACCAGAGGAGTAATCACCATACTACGTTTGTATGGAAGAATGACTTGCTTGTGCAACCTTAACGTGCGATATATTGTTGGAAAGGTATTTAAAAATGAATAGGGGTTTACTAAAATCATTTTTTGATAATGTCAATAATTTCGGAAATAATCGCTCCAAAAGTAAAAAACAATGTGTCCCCCTCCCCCCCTCTAACTTTTGAACCATAAGTTTAGAAAATATGAAAAAAAACTGAAAAGTAGAACTTTATAAGGACTTTCTAGGAAAATAATTTTGAACTTGGATGGAAACAACAGTTTTTGTACAAAAAAGACAAAAAGTTGCACAAAATAATTTCTGGACTAAGTTTGTAGTATAATCGTATATATGCAAGCATTTTTTTTTAACTTCGTTTACATATTTTACGGACGGACGGACGGGAAACTATGGAACCCTACACTGAGCGTGGCCCGACACGCTCTTGGCCGGTTTTTTTATAGGTACTATGGTTAAACGTATCAAATTTTATTTGTGAATAACAGTGTAGGCATTTATCGTTGTAGCCCTGTAGGTCCGGCCGTGTGGAGGAGCCCTGCACATTGTGTGTGTGTGTGCTTGTCTGTCTTCATTTTATTTCATTAGGTATCTGATATGTTATATTTATTGCAGAATCAAGAATATCCGGCACTAATCATGGAACCGGAGCTGCAGCCTGATGAACATGAACTGGTTGTTGGCCGCAGATTGGTCGACGTTGACTTTGTTTTTAAGCAATTGCAAGATTTATGTGATCACGGTTTTCAGTACAATATATTATTTTTGTAATTGGGAATAACAATTTCATTTTGTATTGTGCATCTAAAATAATAAAATTCTATAGTACAATTTAATATATGTACATTATTAATCTCGCTATGCTAATAAATCTAATAATCACTAATAATCACATATTTGACCACATATCAAAATCAGTACCTAACAATAAAGTTACAATTTAGTTGGCGAGTCAAAGTCTGACGTGACGACCCACTGTGCATACGTACATGTGTGCGTGTGCGGTGCGCGAGCCTCGATCGTTGTGAGTGTAGCGCTAAAAACCTAAACTTCGCGCGGCGCGTCCGCGAAGCTGGCCCTTAAGTTATTGGCTCCAATTCAATTCAATCATTGTTTTACAAGATGTTAATAATAATAAAATAGTTCACATGGACCCTGTCGGGCACAACAATTTTTTACAATAATAATAGTAGCATTTAAGGTACCTACAGTAATTAAAAATTAATAAAGAGTAATTAGACATTTATACATTCATGAGGATAGATTTCATTTAAATAAATAAGCTATGTCATAGAAATTAAAAATTAATACAAATAAGTGAAATAATAAAAATCGGCAAATAGAATACAATTAAAGTTAAATGCATCATGTCTCTGTATTTTACCAGTATGGTAGTATAGCTAAAATATTCAATCATCATTGTAAATCAGGGTAACGTTCAAGATTAAAAAGGGATGGTTCATCCAATGCCACCTTTTTTTTTGAGGTTGGGAAAAAACAAATGACGCCTCCCGCTCCGGGCAGAGCGGTAGCGAGTGTCAGACTTCTACTGACAAAAAACCACCCATGTTCCTTCTTAGCCCCTTGTGTCCGGAGCCGCGGTATCTCTTCGAATACGCAGCCCATCTAATACCACCTGGAGTATCCTACAGCGAAAGGAGTATAGTACAAAAGGAATACATACAGATAGCAGTGTTGTCATCGGTGAAGGCGCACAGAGCCTTCACGTCGGGGTTGGCGTGTGCCGCCGCGAGGTGCGTCCACGCGCCCCGTGCTGTCCACACGTGCAGCGTGCCCTTGTCCGACACGCAGCATATCAGCGACCCCGACTGGTTGAAGTTTATACTGGAAATTATACAAGTTTAAAAATCTAAAACCCGACTACGAATAAAATATTGGTTTTTGCTCTCCAAGACCTTTCATTTGATACCAAACATGTTATGATTATCTCAATTTAATATTTTTGAGGTAAGTTTTTGACATTTATATTCCGTCATAAAAAGAATTTATAAAATTTTTATATCCTATGTCACCCGGGCTATTCTTCCGAATCTATTGACACCTCATTTATTAAAATCCGTTCAGTATTTTAGGCGCTACGGTGGAACATACATACATACATACATACATACATAGACTGCCAAAATCATTACCCTTCCTTTTGGCTTCGCCGTAGTCGGGTAATAAAAAAGTTTTAGACACTGTCCTGTAAAAGAGAAGAAGAAAGCTTGACTTTGACTACAAAGTACTACGTAAGAGCGAATTTCATCAGAGAAAGTGACGCGTCCAGCACCAGCGGCGTAGCTTGCCTTAGACGGGCCCAGTATCAATAATTGTTGGGGGTCCAAATGAAAAAGGGTCAAGATTTTTCCTTTCTTGACTTTCGAAATTTTTGAAGTGAAAGGCACGTTGGGCACATTACTGTAAGCAACCAACCCAAACGACTTTTCTTTAGTATTTCTCGCCTTGAAGTTGAGTTTCTTGAGTTAAAAATCGAGCTACACGATAACTGAGAAATGCTTGCACTGACTGGACAGGTCCACTCAAATCTTTGTGGTGTTTTCTTCAAAACACCATCTCAGACACTAATCTATAAAGTCCCCATGTGAGTATACCAAGATTGTGTTATTTGTGGACTTTAAAAGAGACTATGACCTCTGAGTTTGTTTCAGCTGTTTCTTCTCAAAGTAGTCAGGTACGAAACACAGGCCGGAGAAAAAATACATTTTGATAACCCGCCAAGGCCCAATAGGTATACAGTACACTCACCAGTAAACATCAGCGTAGTCCGATCCACGCCTTAGTTCGTGTAGCATGTGTTTGGTAGCGGTGTCCCATACGCGTATGATGGTGCCTCGTTCGGACGCAGTGGCTAGTCGAGCCCCGTTGGCTGACAGGCTCAGGCAGACCAGCTCTGTTTGGTGGCAGCCCATCACCGCTGGAGACGAGGAGTGGGCGCCCTTTACTGCTCGTGTTACGTCCTGGAATTTAAATTGTATTGTTTTTTTAGGCGTTTAAGGGCTAGATGTCTGATATTCCTACTTAAAGAAGTGGAATTAATTTCCTACTCTTCCTCTATTATTTTCTGATTAATTTAGTTGCAGGATTCAAGACAGTTAAACTGTTTGTCTGGGACTTCGTCGAGCTTCAGTGTCTCGGCGCTTTTCCAGTGGTCGCCACTGTTGATTATGGCTTTCAGGATTTATAATGGCTTTAAAAAAACACTACAAAACAGTTCCGTGATGCGTGTTTAGCTACAATCTAATAATTTATAAGTGTTTAATGTTTGTGGGCTAAATGAGGATTTATTTTAACTCTTCTTCCTATCCGCGATAGTCTTCTTCTGGTTACTGGAGATAATAATATCCAGACCCATTGCCACCATTGGCCCTTGCACTACACGTTTCGGAAAATCTTGTCTTTTGCATAGCATACGTATAATCCCACTAATAATGCTCCCACTGCTGGGACCCAGGCCTACTCTTTAAGAGAATTGGCATATCTTTTTCTTGCTTCATCTCAATATTTCAAAGGATTACATGTGAAAGGAACCTTCATGTAGATCGAAAGATACTCACCAGCAGCTGCAGCGATCCCTTCCGATGCGCGGGCGCGGCTAACAGATGCGGCGCGGACGGCTCGAAGGCCAGCGCGCATAGAGGCCGTGCGCCCAGTCGCGTGCGCAACAGAGCCACGCGGGAGAGGGACGGTAGTGATAGCACCTGGATGCTGGAGGATAGCACCACTGCCACCCTGGAGTGAGATGAATAGGTTTAAATCATGATTAACCAACGTAAAATTGCTTGCGGTCGCCCCAAAACTCTAAAATCTTTTTATTCTATAGTCTTAAGTATGATGATGGAGTGATAATACAACCGAATTGAGAACCTCTTTTTTATATTGGGATGAGTTAAAAATACCTAATGATTTAATTTTGTCCTTGTTGATACGAAACCTACCTACTTGATTTATTTATTTCTTAAAGGAAAAACAAACAGTAGCTTATTACAGGTTTATGACAAGGCATAGGTATACAAATATGATAAATATACTACCCACATACATACACCCAATATGTTCTCCACAGATTACTTTTTTTTTTTTGATAGAGCGGGGATAGAATAATATTATTATGCAGTGAATGCTTACTTTATCTCACGATATCTATTTTTCTTTGTTTGGTCTAACTTGTAAAGGATGATTCATTGGCTTCGGATCGACTTCGTAAACTAATGAAACAAAAGCTCATCAAAGCAACAGTGCTAATTCGCTGGTCTATGAACACTTCGGGTTAGGTACAGTCGTACAGAGGTGCAAAACCAATGTCACTATTTGCGTACAAGTTAACATTCGTTGAAATAGGTGAATAATTATCACATGAATCACAGAATAGTCTTCAAATAAATCGATTAGAATCGCTTATAATAATAGGTAAGTAAGTACACAACTGCGTCATACATGTGAAAATCTGACAAAAGTCACGCACGATTGTTGTGAACGTTTTAATTATAACTGATTCTTGAACCAAATTTTATTAATGTTTCCTGAAGACCACACTGGTTGGTTTTTCTAAAATTAGTATCTGGCCAAACGGAGTGCTGAATGTGTGATGAAAAAGAAAGATTTTATTCTTTAACGTGGATATCGAAAAATATCCCAACAAACTTTCATCCCCTATTTGACTCACTTAGGGGTTAAAGTTCGGAAAATTGTATATACTAAAATCTTCCTCGAGAACCACTCTATCCATTGGTGTAAACAGCATGGAAATCGGTGCCATGGTTTTTGAGTTTATCGCGATAGACAGACGCGGCGGAGGACTTTGTTTTATAATATAATAAGTTCGTCATCGTCAGTGGCTGAGAATGCTACTTTTTTTGGTTTCCTTATGGCCTCAGTAACTAGCTTTTGTCTACGATTTCGCTCACGTCTTTGTGTTGTAGATAGATTTTTTGTATCGGGCAAAAGGGCGACTAACTACCTGCACGGTGGACCTTTTTCGTTACCGTTACGAAATACAGAGAGTTTGGTGCATTGTGTGCCAAATTGAAATGGTCGACTGGACATCTGCTATCCTTTCAGACCCATAAACACATCTAAAAAAAAAGGTCCCAAATTTTACATTTAAATGCCAAGCTTAAATGGAACTGGGCTGGCCACATCTGCGCATGTCGGAGGAGCTATGGGCTAAACTAACCACACAATGGGTCCCAAACAGCTGCAAACGACAACGCGGCAGGCCCAGAAGAAGATGGCGAGACGAACTCGACTCTTTTCGCAGGGATTGGCAAATAACATCATTGGATAGGGATAAGTGGAAAGAGGGAAGGGAGGCCTTTGCCCTGCAGTGGGACACAGATGGCTAGTAATAATAAATTGGTAAGACTGGTTGTCAGACTGTCAGGTCACTGACTACCTGTAACGACTGCCAAAGATCTATACCTATATGGCAGCCGGGACCAACAGCTTAACGTGCTTTCCGAGGCACGGAGGAAACTCGGTATGAAATAGGCGGTCACCCATCCACAGACCAACCTAGGCAAACGCTGCTTAACCTAAAGATTGACCCGAGTGGATGTTATTATTAAGCCACGAGCTCATTTTACATTTCAATACATTTTTTTTAAGTATTAAGGCGCAGACAATGAATTTTAATTTTATTTTTAAGTTGTACTTTTAAATTCAAAATGAGACACGAAAAATTTATGCAATGAGGTAGGTATTTTACAAACCCTTCAAAAAATTACATTCTTTTTCTTTTACAGGCCCACTGTATGAGATTCTTTAAATGCTATCCATTACCTACTGCGATTTCAATGAATTCTTACACCGTTGCAGGCCAACTCTCTAAAGACAATAACAGTTTTGGAGGCCCAGGTAGACGGTAGAAGGGTAGCTACCTGCTTCCTTTTGTCGTCTTGAAGAGAAGGTTGTTGATGACGAGCGGAAGTAAAAGACCAACTTGCAGTATAGTGTATAATATAATATTGAAGAACCACAGTGACTTTGTCAATTAACAAAAAAAGTACAAGCGACGCCACGTAATCTATGGTGCGTTCATACTGCATATTAAGTGACGCTACACATTGTTTTTATTTACATTCATAAACCGGTCCATCAATCAGAATCGACACACGCTAATGATATATTTATTACAACGGTACAGTACGCTCAAATTATCTTGGCAGCTCCGAACTTCGTGCAGGTCATTTTGTTACAACGAATGTATTAAAGTGTTATGATATTTACTTTATTTGTATTTCTCACTGTTTAAATTAGATATTTTCTGATCGTTTAAGTATTGGTTTATCTGGCAATAACAGTTTTATTCCCAAGTTTACATGCGTAAAATTTCGCAAAGCCTATGTTCAGAGCTGCCAAGATAATTTGAGCGTACTGTACAATGGCGTAAATCTTTTACTTTATTTATTGGGTTATTCGGTGAAGGTTGGCCTTATCTTATCGTTTTAAAGTTGATTTACAATACTATGTTTATTAATGTCTAGCCAGCTGGACTGGTCACGTTTCTCGTTTTCAATTCGTACGGCGTAGTTCGTTTGTAAACCATAGATATTTGTAAACAGTGTTCAAGATTCGAGATTGTTTTTGACTCGTATTTATACGTTTTAAACTGTTAAAGACTCTAACTTTATAACTAACACGGAAAACGGGATATATACCATCACTACCTACTACGTAAGTATTATAAAACAAAGTCCTCCGTTGGTCTGTCTGTCTCTCCGCGGCATTTTCATGTTGTTTTCATTTCACCAATGGATAGAGTGGTTCTCGAGGAAAATTTTAGTATATAATTTGTCAAGTTCCGACATCCGCGCGGGCGAAGCCGCGGGCACCAGCTAGTTTAAAAATAGAAAGAGAATTCCAGTTTTTCACAGAACATGGTGCTTGCAACAGCGCCGAAATATCAGGAACTCAAAACAAATAGTAAACATTGTAAATATCCCGTATTCAGTGTTAATTATTAATAGTTATTACTTGTTATTGGACCTTATAAACGGCCTATGTGAATAAGGGATCATCATCAAATATCGCATAAGAAACGGATTTCTTTAGAGTAGCCGGGCTATGTCATTAACCTAGATAAGGCCTAAAATATTGTTAAGCTACCTACATAGGTTTATGCAAATATTGACGTTGTTGTGATAAGCGCTATCATATTTTTTGTCTAGATGACTTTCCGATTCCAGTTTGTCTGGATATTTGAGCACAATAGATTTCTATGTACTATAATGGATCCGGTATCGGTACAAGATTTGCCAAAGTTGAATACTTTTTGATGTTTCAAATGAATAGATGGAGTAAGTTACCAAACCACTGGTTTGTAACCACCGAGGCCTTTATTTAGATTTTAAAACCACCTTAATTTATTGCCTGCTTGGCCTTCGGATTCGTCCGAGCTCAGTTGTACGACCTAAAGATCATTCGCTAACGAATGACGATCAAAAAGATGACGAGATGTATGAAAGATTACCGCAGATCTGTACTTCATTTAACAATCCATTTATGTATTCCCATTCAATAACCTGCCCTACATGAACCATGTTTCAAAGAAGAGTACCTTAGGAAAAAGAGTCACGTAATGTTGGGCACTCACTGTACCAAGGAATCCAAAGCATAGCCGAAGTTGCCGCACCGCAAAGATTTCGCTGTATCGGCGGGCATACGAGCGGTGAAATTAAAGGTGAAATCTTTGCGGTGCGGCGTCGCAACGCATCATGTGCTCCGGACCTTACTTAGGGTTGATGCGACAAGGTAGCCGCGAAATTCGAATTTTCTTACGATTTTTGCAATTTGCCGGTCAGTGTCAATGTCAAGTCGTATGTTAAATAGAATAGGATTCGCGGCAGTAACAATTAATGTCTATTTACTGAGTAATAATGATTAAAATCACCAATACAACCGTCTCAGTTCATAAAGGTCTCAAGAATGCCGTTTTCATCAAATAGTCACTCCAGAAAGAAGTCGAGAGAAGAGAAGACAAACCTCTTTTTTCAGAATAAAAAAAAATTGTCTTACTTGTCCTTCCTCGACCTCAGTGCTCTGATGGGCGTCTTGAACAGCACCTCTGCCTTGAAGGCGCGCAGTTGGTCGTCCAAAAGCAAGAGGCTGCAGGGGCGGCGCGCCTTCACCACCAGCAGCCAGTTGGTGCGGAACACCATCTCGCAGAGGGACACATCGCCGAGCTCCTCCTTGCCTAGAGTTGGGGGGAAATGATATTAGGAAGTTAGGAACAAAGATGATGGGATTCTACTTTAATGTACAGTCGAACAAGCTAATAAGTAAACAGGGTAGACTTCTTTATAGTTCTAGAACACTGTAAATAATGATTACAATTTTGTTTTTTATAGTGTTTTGCGTTAAGCGACTGATGTCAAACGCTGTATCGTTTGACATCAGTATGTATCTGTATAATCTTAAAAGTAAATACAAGTTAGCTGCCTGTATACTTATTAACTTGTTCGACTGTACCTATCCTGCCGGGGGGCTGTGGGACTGTTCAAAAGAGATACCGCGGCCCTGGAACACAAAGGGCTAAGAAGGAACATGGGTGGGTTTTATGCCTGTAGCACACCTCCGCTGCGAAACAACAATTGCGAAACCGCTGCGCGAGTTTCGCTGTACAACAGTACTACGGTCAACGGGCGGAGATGTAGACGGCTCCTGGTCCCTGATTTTTGAATCAATAGAATTCCAAATCGTGTACGAAATCGCAGAATTCATAGAATATCGGAAACGAGTGGGTCGGACCACTCGTTGCAAAATTCACGGGTATGAATATTCAAAAATAGCGATTTCGTACGGATTCGCATACGAATTCTGCGATTTCGTACACGATTTGAATTCTATTAATTCAAAAATACGGCCCCTGAGCAAATGAGCGAAATCGTGTTAGAAAGAGGCAACATCATAGTCAGTTTTGTACGTTAGAGCAGGGAATTTCGCTCCTGTTTCGCCGCCGACTCACAGCGAATCTATTGCGGTTTCGCATTTGAGTTTCGCAGCGGAGGTGTGCTACAGGCATTTATCAGTAGAAGTCTGACACTGTCTTCCGCTCCGCCCAGAGCAGGAGGTGACATAAAATTTGATGATTTTCCCATCAACAAAAAAAATGTTTCAATTTTATCTTTTATATTGGGGCTAAGTGGTGGACCAATTGGCCTTATTTTAACTTCGGTTAGTGGGCCAGTGTAATATAGTCTGATTCTCAAAAACCTGTGTACCCGTAAATCTGTGTGTGTGCTGTATTTTAATGTAGGGTCAATAGCGTGAATCTTGCTTTCTTCTCTCTTTGGAGTTTAGCCGCTTTCTCTTTCCATTTCCCTTGTCTAGGTGCATCGCATCCTTTATTTCATCACTGGCGATATTCTTAGGTCTAATTCGGATTAAGCCAATAACTTCAGGGAACTTCTTTTTCCTATTGTGCGTACTGTACAACTATTGTGCGCAGTGCGTGCTTTTGGTACAACACAGCTGTATACATATCAATAATTCATTATTGTCATACCTACACGTTACGCTTACACTAAATTATTTATCAGTTACTTTATAATCGTAAATATGTATAATTCACACGGTCCCATGCGCCTACGCATTGCTCGTTATTCGTGATCTATTTGCCCAAGTAATACGGAACAACACACATTCGAGCTATGTCAACAAAGGCGACGATATCATAGACGTTGCTTACCATGACCTTAGAATTTGGTGTACAAACGAAGAATATGTAATGAATGACTAGGTACGAATTCGCTATTCTGTTGTTAGTCATAGAATTGGATAAATTAGGTGGAGTCTCATTAATATTTCATGAATCACACGATGAGACTACCGGGTTGTAATAGAGAAATATTTACATTTATTCTAGTACCAATCTGCTTGTAATTGTCAACGTTTTCGCAGTTTTAAACTTCAAATTAGCCTTCACACATTGCATCGTTCACTTATTTCGCGCCAGTCTAACCTTTAGGACACGAGTTCATTGCCCAAAGGGCTGTGAAAGTGGTGAACGGCCCCTCTACTAGAACATGTCCAATGACCTGTCCTATAGTCTCGACTCTCGAGGGTCTTGACTTCAGTAGATCGTTGTCCTTAGTTTGAATAGCGTACATTGACTCATTGAAGATACTGTTTTTTTAAGAACTGTTCAAGTTAAAGTAACAAAAACAACCGGTTTTCCTCAGTTGACGGTGACTCACGTGTCTTGTCCGAGATTGATTACATATATATGCGGGAGAATGTTGATATGCATTACTCCTCGTACTTGTACGTTCGCAGTCTTTAAATTCTCAAGATTTATGAAATGTTTCTGTTGTTTGTTATTGGAAACAGCGTCAGTAAGTTGACGCAAATAGTTTTGAGTTTAAAGTCTATTCTATAACAAGTGGGTTTAAACAACATTGCGTTTCAAGATGAAAATACCTTTGTAATCAAACCTATTGGTACTAAAACATGAATGGAACTTTCGGACTAACAAAATTGGCTAAATACCAGCCAGATTCTCCTTAAACATTTGTGTATCGGTGCATTTTCATTTAGTTCCACAAATCTTAAGTGCATTGTCATTAAAAAACGATAAATCATCGCAAACTTTTGGACCGCGTTCAGATTAGGATAAGATTTCAATCAAAGATTGCCAGAACGTTCTAAATATAGGAGTTCATTCACTCTGGCTACGTTTCGAGTTCCACTGGTCAAACATTGTGACATGTGCGAAAGTCATTAGACCGAATTACTATCAATGAATGATGATAGATAATGATACTTTTTTTTTTTTTTTTGGTGGGTGGATAATCATCGAATGACCCCCCCCCGCTCTTGGGCAGAGCGAAGGGGAGTGTCAGACTTCTACTGACTAAAAACCGAACCCATGTTCCTTCTTTGCCCTTGCGCCGAGGCCACGTAATCTAGTACAAAATACCGCGGCCCAGATAATGATACTTGCGTTTGATTTCCGCATCATCACCATGATTCTTGACATTTATTTGTTTTCAGTCGAAATGCTAATTTTGTTTAACTAAATTGGAAATTAGCACGTCATTTTGTTGACGACAATAGGCTGATGAAATGATGTCATTTTACCGCAATGATAGCAAAAGCTTTACCTAACTTATTATCTCCATCAAATTGTGCAGGTATACACTGTCTTCGGAACTTCTGTGGATCGTACTGCAACCGCGATTTGGCAGAGACCAATGTAATTTTGAACGGCGAAATCAGTCTTAAATAAATCAACCAAGCCTATTACCATAGTTTACTTCTTCTTCTTTTCGAGTCGATGACTAAACTCTGTCCGCCCAGTACCTACGTGGCAACCTGGATGGCTCTATCATTTGCGTCATTCAGGTCTTTGAGCGTGCAGTTAGTTGTGCAAGACGGGCACGAGAGTAGATGTGGCATCTATAGTGATAATTTCTATTGAGTTGAATGATGTACTAATAGCCGTGGAGTGCACCGCAACGTTAGGCCGTACAAAGACAGCGCTGCCGTACCTATTTTGCACGCGGAATTTCGGCTGTGAGGATCATGCCAGGTATTTGTGGCCTATAAGGTTGTTTGTAATCGCGGTGTGTGTCTTGGATACACATTATATCACAGCATGTGTCCTGGCATAGGTTCGCCAGAAGGTGGGCCTTATGGCTTGAGAAGCCTTCTATATTGATAGAAATTACTATCAAAGCTGGTTGGTTGATTGAAATACCAGAGATGGCTGATGGAATTGCCGTTGAGTAAGGCGCTTGTACGTGCCGTTGAGGTTGGACTTGAGTTTGAGTTATAATATCGTGCGTGGTGAAAGGATTAGTCAGCTAGACTCTGCGTTACCGAGTGCTAGCTGTCCAGGGTGCGCCGGGCGTTTTGATTCGTAGTTCGATTAAAATTAACGCCACTCGGGGAGGCTCCTTTCTTGCACCCATAGTTTACTGTAAGGGGCACACATTTTTTTTAATGACTCTTAGTCGGTCGGAAACTCAAGAGACCAAAAAGGTGATGGAAGGAGAGAGAGAGGAAGGCCAAAGAAAAGAAGGATGGATTGTGTAAGGAATGATATGAAAGAGAAAGCACTAAATGATGTCATGACAACTGACAGGGAAGAATGGAAGAAGTAAACGTGTTGCGCCGACCCCAAATAGAATGGGACAAGGGCTGGAAAATGATGAGTCAGTCTAAGGGCGCTTTCAATTTATGCGTTTCATGACGGCCTGCTGCGGTGCCGAAGCGGTGCGTTAGTTGTACAGCGTACGGACGATCCTTTTTTTTCACACAAAACGCGCGGTGCGGCAACAGTACAGCGCCGGTACCGCGAACGCTCGACAACAGGACGGCAACGTCGCAAGCACCACGTGTTCATTTCGGTCTCTTTGATGATTTTCAATAAGAGCACTAACAGTAATGTTTCTTCTTTCGAGTCCATGGTTTGACTGATTTCATATCACTGGGATAAAAACGCACGGCAGTAAAATACGCTTTCAGTTTAGGCGTTCGGTGCCGGACTGCTACCGTACTGCAGCGGTCCGACAGCGAGATATAACCTGCGGCACGGTAAGCGTGCGGCAACGGTCCGACACGAAACGCATAAATTGAAAGCGCCCTTAGTACCTATCCGATTTTCCGCCTTCCGCACATTCAATAAGAAAAAAATCATACTCGTTTAAGCATCACTACGTATCTTTAAAGTTCACAAATGTCAATACATGCAAATGAATTGCGTCGTACGATGCGATTTTAAAATGTTAATTTTGTATTGTGTACAAACTATCCGTTTATTTTTTGTACCGTTTATATCAACGTGGTCATGGCAATTTGTTGATTGATCGTGAACTGTTATGTTAGCAACATCACGCCTGTAATCCCCGAACGGATAAGCACAGGTGTAGACCGATAGTACACCCACATTGCATTACACTTCTACACTAATATTATAAAGAGGATTTTTTTTAAATTTTTGTGTGTATGTTTGTAATGAATAAACTTATAAACTACTGGACCGATTTGAAAAATTCTTTCACCGTTGGGAAGCTACACTATATCCCCGGGTAACATAGGCTACCTTTTATCCCTATATTCTTACGGGAACGGGAACTACGCGGGTAAAACCGCGTGACGACCGCTAGTCTATCTATATAAATAAAAAGAGAAGTCCTGACTGACTGAATGACTCATCAACGCCCAGCCCAAACCCTTCGACCTAGAGAGCTGAAATTTTACACAGAGGTTCCCTTTATAATGTAGACAAAGAATAAGAAAGGATTTTTCGAAATTCAACCCCTAAGTGAGTTAAATAAGGGATGAAAGTTTGTATGGAAAGTCGTTTTTTTTTCACGCGGGCGAAGCCGCTGGCAAAAGCTAGTGTTATATAAAAGTACTACGTGCCATCAACCGGATACAAATCTAAGTCTGCTACTGAGAATTTCTGATAGAATAACCCAATAGCTCTTTATCCGATCTCAAAATCGAACTGCAAACCGTGCTCAACAGCCAGAAATCGAAACAGATAAATAGAACTAAACTGCTTCCCCAGCCCAACCATCTAATTTTGGTTTAGTCCCATCTCGGCACCCATGAACTCGGCACTCCGTCATTAGTCGTTGCTAAATCAGTATAGTGAGTAAATCAAATTGACTCAAAATTAAAAAATGCACGTTGTACATTTTTTAATTTTTGAGGAACTTAAAAAAAATAAGTACTTAAGCAAGTAAAGTGCCATATTTTCTGGCTATCTCTTTCGCCTCGGTTAAGACAGTCAAATCAAAGTAAACCTAACGACTGATTATTATAGTTCATTTTTGTGTAATACAAAATTAGAAGTGCTCAGTCCAGGTAGTATAATAAGACAATAGTGTAAACTAACAAAAGAAAGAGCGATATAGAGACAATTAGCAATGCGGCCAGTGCCAAACCAGTTTGATGTACAATTACATTCCTTATGCATGTGTTTACACTTCCGTCATTTTTATCAGTATTTCTAGTTTATAAGAGGAGCTTTTATAAAGCGATTCAAGAGCTTGTCTGTGAAAATAGTTATTTAGAAAGAAATACAAATGATTTAATAAATAATAAAGTTGATTTACTTATTAAACATACTGATACTGTGTTTCCGTTTCTTTATGTGTCCTTAAAATGATTCATGAGGGTGCCGAGAAGGGAATTTTTCGTAGACATGATAAATAAATTCATGGGTGCCGCCGAGATGGGAATGAACGCTCATTTTAGAAATAAAATAAATTTATAGGTAACTGATAAAATTAGCAACTTCTTCTACAATAGTATAATATTTCTAGGTATATAGAAATATTTAAAAAAAATTATACCCAAGTATTTATTATTTTATTACATGTAATATATTATTAAATACTTAATGATGAATCTTCTAGTAACAGTGAAACCTTGAACCGACTCTCCAAACATAATTCGCATATGTTTGAAGTAAACATTTGCATAAAAATAATAAAATTTAAAATGTGTTGTAACTTTAAATAAATTTAAATCAAGTTAAAGTGAAATGCATGTCAAGATACCTCGCAACACTTAAATTTCATTATTAGTTTAATGAATTATTTGTAATGATTTGTTTGTGTGACAATTTGAAGTTAAACAAAATCGTGTTTGTTGAACAAATTCCTTTCTATTCAACACTAATTGCTTTTGCCCCGTGACTTCGCTCCCGTTTTAATAATGAGTGTAGCTTCTCATTAGTTCTAAAGATTACAGCCTGCATACTAACTTACAAACATGTTTTGCCTCTTCATAACATTAGTATAGATGAAAATATAAATAACTAGCGGACGTCACGCGGTTTCACCAGCGTAATTCCAGTTCTCGAGGGAATACAGTGATATAAAGTAGCCTACGTCACCTGGGGATGCTGCAGCTTCCCAACATTGAAAAAAATTTTCAAATTGGTCCAGTAATTTTTAAGTTTATTTGTTACATACAAAAATACATATCTTTCCTCTTTGTAATATAATATTATAGTATAGACTTGGATTGAGTGCATGAGCAAGTACATTTTGAATGTATCCAAAAATAAAGTTACACACCCAAGTTACAATTGAAATACTGTTTACAATGTGCGCAAACACATTCTAGGTCAAATCTATTTTCAGATTAAGTATCTGTACATTTACTGTTATAGAAAGGGGTTGCATTTGAAATACGCATCCATATATAAGAGCTGGGGTTGGGGGGGGAGGGAGGGGGGGGGTCCCCCGTACCCCCCCTTCAACCCCCCAAGTGAGGAGATGCGTAGTTTTTTTTTTATTTAACTTTTAAATTTTGAGGTTAGAATAGCGCTAAAACGCGAAACGGGTAAAATGTTTGTGTCATTTGACAGGGGAAGGGTGAGGGGTGGTGCCCACCGTGCCCTGGCACCACTCCCATGTAAAGGCGACGCACCATTCTTAAGAAAAACAATTTTTTGGAACCGAACCCATTACTGGCCCAGTCGACGGAGCCCCGCTTCGCGGGGCTCCTACTTCTGGGTGGTTTACAAAAAAAATAACCACGAAGGGGATGGCGGGGTCTATTCGCTCGCTTCGCTCGCTCATTCGACCCCGCCATCCCCTTCTAACCTAACCTGTCCGAGTCGGGGTGCCCCAAGTCCCGAGCTCGCTTCGCTCGCTCTTGCAACCAAGTTTAAACGGAATGACAAACGTCAAATCGGTCACCATTCAAAACAAAATGGCGGAAAACGTTCCGTTTCACGTTCACAGATTATCACAGATTATTTATTTTTCCTATAATGATGAAAAAACATGTTCCGTTGCACGTAACTTCAAACGCTAATTTAAAGAAAATCACGAGTCTCCTCACTGTGAAAGGGGTGTCAATTGAAAGGGGCAAACATCCTCCTTAAAATACAACCCTTACCAACTCCAAATTCGGGATGCGTATTTCAAATGCCAACCCTTATAGAAATCCTTATTCTCATTATATTTAAGTAGACTACATGAAAGGAGTCCTCATAACCCAATATACTAGGTTTCTCTAGGTATTGATTCATCTCGGAAATGAACTACTAGCTGCAACCACAAGTGCTCACTGGTACACTAATTACTACTGTCAGTAACTATTATCAGTGAAATATTTCTGTTATCTAATGGGTATTGATTGTGTGTGTTTTGTCTTTACTAAATTACAGAAAGAAAGTAAATATAGCTTTCAATATCTAAGGCGCAAAACTGGCCAATTTGTATGTGAATTGTAACTGTACACGTTATTATCAAATGAAGTATGCTCCCGTATGGACATTGAGGGTTTGGTTTTAGCTATGAAATATCTATGTCACAAAAGTTGCATAATTTAAAAAATACTTACTGTAGTGAGTTTTCTCGACAAGTGGTTCCACATTGTAGACGCGCAAGCCGGTTCTAAGGCAGCACGTGAAGCAGCCTACAAAGTAATATAATCATTATAGTCTGTGATTAACTGAGACTATGAGTAACTCAGGAAATTATATAGAACAAAGACTACTTTATCTATTAAGACTTTTTGAATAACATTAATTACCTACAATGAGTGTGTTATTGTGCTATGCTGAAACAGTAATTATTTGTTCTGTTTTAGCAACAATATGCACTTAGCATTATCCAGATCATTTGTATGTAAATTTATTTATAGTGGTGTGATTTTATTACTGTTACCATACACTGGACAGCTGAGTACACTGTATACTGGACAGCCATTACACCATTACAAACAAACCTCAATCAAGTTAACATCCAAAATAAACAACAGCTGTTTATCAAAACAATAGGAAAAGTGTAGATCATAGCACTGTGACGTGCGTTTGAAAACTGATGAAAATGCGTTTTAAATTAAAATACATGCGCCAGTACGAGGGCAAACAAAACCAACGCCCAAACAATAGCGAGCGGACTCGCGAAGAATGGAAACTGCGCGTGGGCGCGCACTAAAAATATAAACAACACGTGGAGAGCGCAGCTACGCGAGAGCGTGGCGAGGGAAGCTCCGCGCACTACCTGCGTCGCACACCCAGCACGCGCACTCCACGACACCACCCTCACCTCCCAATGCACCCAGCTCATCCCAAACACGAATAACACTAACACCACCTGAGAACAAAGAACTCGGGTTGACGAACTAGGAAGTAACACAAACCTTGATTCTGGTTAAACCCCAGGCTCGTGATGCAGCTGCTCCTCCGGCGCGCCATGTCTCTTCCACCGTGAATTTATCATAAACATTGAGTTGATTTTTTATCAGATGTCCCAGTGGACATTTTCACACCAATAATTTTAATACGCACATTTATTATGTTACATGTTCTCTGTGTGTGATACACAGCTGATTTGATGACGGGTGACAGGAAAACAACGATGTTGACTGCTAAAAATGTGAAGTTTGCTCGAATGCTGCCATTAGTGTAAATGTAAAGTACCAACAAAATCACTTCAGCTTTATGGCAACATCATTTATAGGCAAAAAATCGTTATCTTTTTGCAGATTCATACATTAAAAAGAATTTAGTATTATTATTTTTTAAAGTTTTCAAGTATAAATCATTCAAAATGTGTAAATTTTCTTCTCAAAAGGTAATATTTTCCAACAAACGAAGAGTTTTTGTCAAGTGGCAATACTGAAATTAAACAACTAAAATTAGAAGTACTGTTATGAACTGACAGGAACACAAAAACTATACACAATTTAAATTAGTCGGTTGATAAAAAAAGGGATTTAATTTTTGGTGCGGAGAGGTCCTGAAAATTTGATAAACTCCTTCAACTGCTAATAAACACTGCCAGACAGTTGAAGGTAACAAAAGAAGAAAAAAGCCACAAAACTTCAAAAATGTTTTTATCTTCCCTCATTGAAGAAATTCTTTTACAACTCAAATTTTTGGCTTCAAAAGCAATTCTAAATTATGTGGGGTGTCAATTAGCTAAAGTAGCAATAATAAATCTCAAAAATATTAATGTAATTAGTTAGAGCAAGTAAGTTCGATTTGAATGACATTTTGTTGACGGATAAAGTTTATAAATAAAAGAAACTGGATACATAGGGATAAACTATTTACTTTCAGATACATCAAAAATATGGATTTCACCACAAGTCAAACTAATGATTTCCAGTGGCCGTTTGCGAAACCCGTAGTAGGAAAGTACGTAAAAGTTTTTGTTATTGTTAAACGCCTGACAAATTGTTACAGCAAGAAGTTATTTTCTCGCACTTTGAGCTACGAATTTAATTACAGTAGAATCCTTACATAGTATAAATCAAAGTCGCTTTTTTGTCTGTTTGTTTGTCTGTATGCTTAAATCTTTAAAACTACGCAACGGATTTTGATGCGGTTTTTTCTAATAGATAGAGTGATTCAAGAGGAAGGTTTTAGTATATAATTTGAACGACATCCACGCGGGTGAAGCCGCGGGCATCAGCTAGTATTCTATAAAATATGCCTACCATCTCTACAGTATCTGATGCACGCGCGGTTGTTTGTGACCTGACGATACTTTATAGTCCTTGTTTGTGGTCTATTCGCCAATAGTCGTGGCGTGGCGTAACCCTATTCATTTCACTCTATCGCGTGGCCTTCGTTGCAGTGTTATTCCCACCACATTGAGTTCGCGAGCGAATGGAAAATGATATTGAAGTATTAGGTTTTGTGGACAAGAAATTAGGTATTAACCAAGGTTGCGTCTAACATGTCAGTTAACCGTAATCCGATTTTTTTCTAATACCTACTTCTCTTATTCGACTGAAACTGAAATTAAAACTAGCGCTCAAAAATGTCGGTGAATTTACGTAGCACACAAAATGGCACGTCGGTCGTCACAAGTAAAAGGAAAAGAGTCTCCCTCAAAAAACGATTACTTTTTACTTTATTCGTATAAATAAAGTAGGTACCTAATTCTCGAGAAGTGAGTCACATTTCACGGTAAATGATATAGGGTGGCTCTCACCTCCCCTAGCCTTGTACCATTAATGCATTCGTGATACTACTAACGGTAGCAACAGACTGTACTTCCCACGGTCGTCATTGATGGATTCCCACAATCCATACTCATTAGGTAAAGGACAGGCCTTGGCCATGTCGCATTGCGTTTTGTTTGATGCACGGTACGTAAAGTGCAGCTATCTTTCAAATCGTGACTTGTATAGTTGTACTAGATACGCACAAAACACAATTTGTTACCTTAAGGATATCAACAGTCGTGTAAAAATAAGATGTCATAAAAATTTAGTAAACTGTGTATTTGTGATCAATTGATCATGGAGTTTGTATATCTTTGTATTGGTTGATACGCAGCGCGAACATGAATATCATCGTCTATCCCAGCATTTGACACTTGCTCGTGCCAGGTAATAACTAACTAGCTGTTGCCAGCGGCTTCACCCGCTAAAACTCGAAAATCATCCCACAGGAAGATAAAATCGAGATAAAAACTATCCTATGTGTTAATCCAGGTTATAAACTATCTGTGTACCAAATTTTATCCAAAATCTCCAAATTTTATCCTTCAGGCCATGCGAGCCTCCATCTCCGGACGCAAAGCCGATAGTGCGGCCGGCCCCGGTAGCTCCGTATTGCCACTGCGATGCACACTCGTACTCACCGAGAGTGGAGCAGTACAAACAGCTGTTGGAGAAAGAACAGAAACTATGCCACGACTATGAGCAGCTGCGGAGACAGGTAATATCGGAAACTGACACTGATGATCTTTTTTGTTGTATGAAAGAAAACGTAATGTCGTAAGTAAGTAGCCTGACGTAAAGGCGTAGTCTAACGTAGCCTCGTAGGCGAACGTAACGGCGTAGTCCGCCGTCCACCGTTGCTGCGTAGTCCGCCGTTGCTGCGTAGTCCGCCGCAGCTGCGTAGTTTGCCGTAGCTGCGTAGTCAACCGTAGCTGCGTAATCTGGCTTCTGGCTATGCCTTGTTTAGGGACTCTACCTTCATCTTTTCTCTTTGTTTAATGATATTTTGACAATTCAAATGCGTCTGTAACTGGTCTATTTTCAAAATAGAGTAGTAGTTTTAAGGCAGCGCAGTCTGACGTTGCAGCGTTGTTTGACGTTGCGGCGTTGTTTGACGTAGCTGCGTAGTCCGACGTAGCAGCGTATTATGGCGTAGCAGCGTAGTGTGACGTAGCTACGTAGTCTGACGTAGCGGCGTAGTTTGCCGTAGCAGCGTAGAGTGACATAGTAGGTGAGATCGATTTAGCAGCTAATACGTCAGAGTCTTGTGTTCATTATTTACTTGTTGTTCTTATAACTTCACAGATGGTGGATGTGACCAATGACATTCTAGATCATCCCTGCGATGACCTCAACGGGAAAATGATGACGATGTATCAAGCCACGTACAAGAAGAGATGTGAGTATGAACTTCAACTGATCAGGCTTTTATTATTGCGAAAGGAAAATGTAGTTTTAAAATGGTCATAATATTCCCTGATGGGGAATGAGTTTATGTATGTATGAAGCGAAGCTGATGTTTAATGAGGTGTCTACGCATATTGTGCTATTTAAAGTAAACTGGACAAAAAGTATAATAACTTTACTATACCGCTACGTTTGAAACCAACACACTTAGGTGTTTTTAATAAAAACGTTAATTTGTTCATTTTATTCCATAAATATACCACAAAATTATTTTACCCAAGAAATAATAATCCAAAGAACTGTTACCATGCCACTATCTTTTCTTTGTTTAAGGGAAAGTTCTCATTTGCCTGATATACATAAGTAATTTGTGTGGCAACGGGAACAATGCGCTTATTAAGACTGACTCATAAATATGACGGGTCAGTCCGAGGTCGAATCGACTAATTAAAAGTACTCAGACAGACTTGGAATGTAATTTTAAGTGCACACTCATGTCACATCCAGAACTTTCATGTGATATGCTAACGTTTGTCGTATATCGTCTTACTACCGCACTCACAAACTTTTAATGCACTAAACATCTCTGAGTGCGGCAGACGCTCTAGCAAGTTTAATATAATGTAGATAGATTAAATATTAATATATTAATATTAGGGGATTTATTGGAATGTATAAATTTCAGTTTATGTCCTCAATTCTGAAGGATAAACCCAATAACACTACAGATGCATATCATATTAGAATAGCATTATTAAATTTTAAATACCAACTTGAAATACTTAGTTTGTAGAACCTAGTAGCCTTATCTGTCAGATACTTTTTTTTCTAGAAAATCTTTCCGAATCCGGTTAGACTGGAAGCCGACCCCAAATTAGTTGGAAAAGGCTAGGCAGATGATGAATCACATTTTACTTTGTGTTTGGACGTCGCTAGCCACTGTTTTTTTCGGCCATAACTTTATCGCCATATTTTTTTATTCCAGCCTTCCCAGTATCGGACTACAGGGAAATAATAGCAGCGTCGCAGTCTAACGCTCCTGTACCTATGGAAGGCCACAGCCTGGGCATGTTACGATGTTACAAGGACCCGACCCACTTCACCGACCACCCTCCCACGGTTCGACCGACGATCGAACCTCCAGGTACTTATTTCACCCGTGGCTGTTCCAGGGCTGCGGGACTGTCCGAAAGAGATACCGCAGCCCGGGATCACAAACGGCTAAGAAGGAACATGGGTGGCTTTTTACCCGACTACGGCAAAGCCAAAGGAGTGTCATGATTTTGACTGGGCTATATATGTTTGTATGTATGTGAGTATCCTCATCTGTTCCCTCATAGTTTCTAATCCACTTATCGAAACTCGACATATGAGGTATCGTTAGAACCGTCTTAATTTTCCGCTGAACATAGGCTACGTGACGTGTCACAAAAAGCGATTTGGCGCCCTCTAGCGGACAAAAAGTTAGGCCTAAAAAATAAACATGGAGATAAATACGCCGTGTTTGGTATCATTTTAATCAGTACACGTCTGACACTCCTTTTCGCTACGCCCAGACCGGGAGGGGATCATATGATGATTTCCCATCAGCAAAAAAAAGGTACTTCACGTGTTTAGGCCTACATAGGCATTCTCTAGTTATTTTTTTAGGTCCCATGCAATAGGGGGCGAGATTATTGTCATTAACCGGGCTGAAATCCCGATTCTGGGGCTGCAGCTGAGAAATACCTGATGGACAAATTCAATTACAGTCTATCAGGTCACTGACAAACGAAGCCGGGTCCTAATAGAGCTCAGCAGTCGCGGTTGAAGCTCTTACTATTACGGATATTTTCACTACCATTGAATTATTTAAGAAATATACTGCCATTAGTACAGTAAGCCTGGTTATTTCCCGCTAAACACTTTTAGTGATTTATTGACGGGCTTTAGGGTTATCAATATCATCAGCCTATAGCAGTCCACTGCTGGATATAGGCCTCCTCAATCGCACGCCACTTTAGCATCTCTCATTCAGTTACTACCAGCCACCTTGCGAAAATCGTTGCTTCCACCTTACGATTGCCGATTCGCGGTCTACCCCAGCGGTGATCAGTTCTATTGCTAATATGCCCCATTACCACGTTAGCTTACTTATTCATAATAATATTCAGAATAAGTAAGTATAGTTTTGTTTTCAAGCCAAGTAGTATAGTTTTGATTTCAAGCCCTGAAAACAAAACTATAATAAAGCTAAACTATTTAAACCACCAGGTGTGATCCACACGGGGCTAGCTCCACAGACCGTACAGACTTGGCACACGGAGTATCCAGGCAGAACAGAGTATATGGACACATACAGTGCTTCAGCAAAGGCCTGTTGGAGATCCATGCAACGGTACAAGGAACCCATGCCTTCCACCAGGAGACGGGCCGATGACACTTGCATCTAGACATTCTTCACATTCGATATTTTTTTGGCGTTTGTATGTATTTCCGTTTCATGTTGGTTAGATCAAGAATAAAATAAGGGAAGATAGTTGGTTTTTCATTGATCAATCTAATAACAGAGCACATTGCTTAGAAACGACTATAATAATAAAATTTGTGGCGCTGAAATGGCGATGTAAGCACAATTTCAGTCACCGACTACCTTGTGTCGTAGTGCGAGTTAACAATGATTAAGCTGGGTTATTATTATTAGAATATCCATTGCCTAGCCTGCTGAATGTATTATTTGTGGTATTTCCTGTTTTACAGCGATGATTCGTGTTTTCCCGGAAACCATCATCTGATAATCCTAAAATTGGTTAAGAGCTTGGCCAGTCACCAATACCGATAAATATTATATTTAGTAACAATATTTTAAATAAGTACTACATATTAAGTGGTATCAAACCAGGAATTTATCACTATCAGTAATATTGTGGTTCAACAGTTGATCTTACGATGACTATCCTAATACAAATGAATGAATAATGATGATGTAGATACCCCGTTATATAAATTCAAATAGTTTATTGCAATCCATAATGTTTACAGGTGGTATAAAATAATTTTAGACACAATTTATTATGGACCCTGTCGGGCACAGCAATTTTTTGCCGGGGTCAACATCCCAAATTCACAACTTAATTATTGTCATTCATTCTGATGTAATACATAACATCACGCGTGTAATCAAGGGCTAGGCAGAGGTGTACCCATCAGTGCACCCACATTTTACCACTTAGTAATATGGGGTGAGCCTATTATTATTTTGCCTGGACCGTAGTCTAGCCCGATGATCCTGATAGAAAAAAATTAAAAACCCCTTGTCCTACCTTGAAATCGAACCTAGGGCCAAGCCTAGGGCCTGATGTTCAGCAGTAGAGGTTTGTATTGTATTCATATTTTCTGTCCATAGGTAATTGTGATGGTGGTTGTTTTTTTAAATACATATTAGGACTACTACATTATTACATGTAATGTAAAATATTGATGAAAGTTTTAACGAATAGTCAGCCGGCTCAGTTACTCATTGCAGTTGTCTGATAGCATATCAACTTCAATTGAAACGAACAAAGGAAGACTATGTCAATATTATTATGTTTATATTCGACAACAAAATATTTAAGCTTTGTTTGTATGGGAATGGACTTGTTGTTCCCATCCCAACTTCATGTATTCATAGTAGGTACTTAACTGCTTGAAAAATTGTTGTATGATTGAGAGCTCATTTATTGATAACAGCCTCGTTATCTAAAGTTATTTTATTATATGTAGGTACCTATTTAAATATGATTTTGCCCATTGCTGGGCAAAGGCCTCCCTCAAATTCCACGAGTGTGCTTCCTCAAACCAGCTCTCGCAGTACCAACGTGTCCGAATCGTCTCCACCTCTTTCTGGGCCGGCCTCATCTTCATCCTCATCTTCCGGCAACCATTCGTGTGGAGACTTTTGCCCAGCGGTAATTTTGCTTACGGTTGACGTGGATTATTCAGCTAAATAATCATTAAACACTAGGCAACACTCAAAACCGGGGAAAATTCATAACGTATTTCGTAGATAATCATGCATCTAATACCAGAAAAATAATAATTTACTTCAATCACGAGGTAAGGAGATTTCTATTATTTTTTAAATTTATTATTTGATAAATTGAGGAGGCTGGTTGATTTTTTTTAGAAACGGTCATAGTAATATTATGTAATGTTAGAATACATTCTTCCCCATCCTTTCATTATGCCTCGCTTTTGTGTTAATTCTCCAGATTTATTTAGGTTATGGATTTTTTTCATCAGTTCCCTGTTGGTTTTTGATTAGAAATACTCCAACCTCTTCTTCAGCAGGCAGACCAAAAGAACAAAAACTAGTTTATTTTTAAGTCTAAATAATATTTTTACTAAAAAAAAAACTCATTTTTTTTTTAATTAAAAATTAATTTCTGATACAAGCTATAGGTACGTGACTGAGATGTTTTATTAACTGTTCTAAGTTCTCTTTAGTATGGCCATTTCGAATCACACAATCAGATCTCTGGGAAAAAAATAAAGATTTTTTTTTGCCTAGTGTTATTTTTCAGGAACTGTAGGTAGGTACACCTACCTTGTGAGCCCAGAACTGGATTGGATCTGCGCACTGGATGACTTGACACCGATGCTTTCAAGTGGACACAGTAAACAGTGACATGTTTTTTTTTGTGGTGGTAAAGTGTTGCTTAGATTGAGTCACTGTCCGTCATTGGTGGACAACGAGAATACTCATGTTTAAAATTGAAAAGGTATCACAAACTACCAGAGGCCAGAAACATGAAGGAGGTATTGTATATTGTTAAATAGGAACCAATAATCAAATCCAATATTTCAAATAACATGCAGTCTGTATGCAATACCTAATGGTACTACTACTTTAACATTCTGGCCTTCTGGTAGTTTTGTAAGACTTTATTATCGTCGTCCACCACCAGTGGTGGCCCTGTCCACCACGGGGTGGACACTGGGAAGTAGCGGTTGAAACAATTTGACTGCATCAACAAACAGAGTTCGCGTAGCTGACTTTTGCACCCAACATATTTGAACTTTTTGCTATAAATACGCTAAGCAGAAGAAGTCAATTTATTCATATTTATCTCCGAATACCTACTCTATTCGCCATTTTGTTTTTTTTTTTTGTTATAATAAGACTTATTATTCTGTGACACAGTTATTTCCGGAGTCGTTTGATAAGCCTGTAAATTATTTAAATATGTCACTGACTTACGAGTTGCTATTAATATAAAAGAGTATATTTTGTTGTTATGAGAAAATTATACATTAGTTACATAGTTATGAGAAAGCTGTTTTTGGTAAAATGGCGTAAACGCCATTAAAAATATGTACCTAAATTAGTACAACCTCTAAATATTTTTTCAGACTTGCCTATTTCATTCAGTTTTGTTTGAATTAGGTAACCATTGGTATGAAATAAAAGCTAAATAATTTCTTAATACTTATGTTTATTATCACTGATTTTATCACAAGTAGGAAATAGTGATTATTGCATTATCCGAAGAAAAGTATCCTTCTTGGCGATTTATTCTTAGACAATACTATCCCATATAGCCATTTTTGGGTAAATGACGTAACGGTTTCGACACCTAGTGTGTACACTGATTTATTCTCGACACATAATCTCGTCGCCGTTCCGTGTTAGAGTAGTCGCTGCAACTAAAATTGGGGACGAGTCGACACAGTAACATTCGGTTTCTAATTTACGTCGCGGTGTCTTAACATTGTTACCATATTTTAACCAGTTCCCACAAATCATTCATTCTATTGCTCATAGCCGCTCATTCGTTGACATATTGACATTGACTCGTGAACTGACGTGAATTATAAAAAAAAGAAACAACCATTTTATCACCTAGATAAGTAAATAAAGAGTTTGTTTTTATTGATTATTATGGTTTCCAGTACTCAAATCTTAATGGGAAATTAAATCCATCGTGTAATTAGTGGGAAAGGTTGAAATTTATCGTCGCGCCACATTAATATCATAATTTAACCATTCCGACGAAAATACACATTGTTTTTATTTTAATGATATTTTTATTTTCTATTCTCAAAATAGTCTAGGCAACAAGTGCCTTTTTGATGAACTTTTTTCAGCAGTCTCCGAAAATTATGATTGAGGTGTCATTCGATTCGGAATGGCATCCCGATGATTTTTGAAAAAATTGAAGTTCCGCTTGCAAAAATTGCAAAAGTTATTAACAATTAACTAAAAAATTTAAAATGGTTTTAGTTTTTTGCAAATATCTCAAAACCTAATTAAAATTTTTCAAATTTGAAATAAGATTCAAAAAGGGGAGGAAATTTCCTAAAGAATCTTCTAACTTTCGGAATTGTAGGACCAATATTAATAACTTTCCGATCGGGTTGAAAATACGCCCGAAAACTGGTACTCCGTCTTGCGCAAGCTACGCTCCATTCGGACCTTTAATGAATAAATGTTATTTAAACTTATTAAATATGAAAATAAAAAATTGAAAAAATTCATGCGCCTGCAGGATAGATCAATACACAATAATCTGTGATCTAAAAATTTTTATCGCGAATTTTCAATAAGTGATCCATTAATTAATTAACAATTTCTTGTAGCACGAACACTGACATTGCAAGTGCGATAATTATAACACTATTCATCTGAGATTTTTTTCCTTTCGTGGAACTATTTTTCAAAGGTCTTAGAATAGGCTCTCGTTGGAAAAATTAAAAAAAATGATAATTTTCGTTTTTTTATTAACAATTTACTGAAATGAAAAATTTCAAACCTTCATTAGACATTAAAAAAATCTTTTTTTTTATTATATTATTATTGAACCGTTTTTGTATGATCAGAAGCTACTTAAAAATGATTTTTTATATTTTTTATATCCTGTTTTTTAAATTATTTTTATAGACAAATGCGTTGTTTATGAGATAATTTAATGTTTTTTTTTGTAATATCGTAATCTTTGATAATAA
Organism: Diarsia mendica; assembly: GCA_949316265.1. Lineage (NCBI taxonomy): Eukaryota > Metazoa > Arthropoda > Insecta > Lepidoptera > Noctuidae > Diarsia > Diarsia mendica. The sequence continues at coordinate 13,279,182 of OX438889.1, forward strand.
TCATGTTTTTTTTTAAAAAACCGTTGCTTAAAAAAAATGTTTTATTGCTTAAAAACGCATTTGTTGATTAATAATTATTTTCTCCCACTTCTAATTAATATTAAGGTATCATTTTTTTTAAATCACCATTATTTGTTTTTTCTTTTCGTTACATAAAAAAAAAAATTGTTTTAATAAAACTTTCATTGTTTATGTAATAAACAATTTGTTAAAAACAAATAAATTTTTACTTTATATTTTTTTTATTGTTTTACTTATTGTCACAAAAACAGATATGATTTTTTTTTAACATTTTGTTTTTTTTTTTCATTTAATTTTTTAACATTTTTTTTTTAATTTGAAAAAAAAAATCATATCTGTTTTTGTGACAATAAGTAAAACAATAAAAAAAATATAAAGTAAAAATTTATTTGTTTTTAACAAATTGTTTATTACATAAACAATGAAAGTTTTATTAAAACAATATTTTTTTTTTTTATATAACGAAAAGAAAAAACAAATAATGGTGATTTAAAAAAAATGATACCTTAATATTAATTAGAAGTGGGAGAAAATAATTATTAATCAACAAATGCGTTTTTAAGCAATAAAACATTTTTTTTAGCAACGGTTTTTAAAAAAAAAACATGATTATTATCAAAGATTACGATATTAAAAAAAAAAACATTAAATTATCTCATAAACAACGCATTTGTTTATAAAAATATTTTAAAAAACAGGATATAAAAAATATAAAAAATCATTTTTAAGTAGCTTCTGATCATACAAAAACGGTTCAATAATAATATAATAAAAAAAAAGATTTTTTTAATGTCTAATGAAGGTTTGAAATTTTTCATTTCAGTAAATTGTTAATAAAAAAACGAAAATTATCATTTTTTTAATTTTTCCAACGAGAGCCTATTCTAAGACCTTTGAAAAATAGTTCCACGAAAGGAAAAAAATCTCAGATGAATAGTGTTATAATTAACGCACTTGCAATATCAGTGTTCGTGCTACAAAAAATTGTTAATTAATTAATGGATAACTTATTGAAAATTCGCGATAAAAATTTTTAGATCACAGATTATTGTGTATTGACCTATCCTGCAGGCGCCTGAATTTTTTCAATTTTTTATTTTCATATTTAATAAGTTTAAATAACATTTATTCATTAAAGGTCCGAATGGAGCGTAGCTTGCGCAAGACGGAGTACCAGTTTTCGGGCGTATTTTCAACCCGATCGGAAAGTTATTAATATTGGTCCTACAATTCCGAAAGTTAGAAGATTCTTTAGGAAATTTCCTCCCCTTTTTGAATCTTATTTCAAATTTGAAAAATTTTAATTAGGTTTTGAGATATTTGCAAAAAACTAAAACCATTTTAAATTTTTTAGTTAATTGTTAATAACTTTTGCAATTTTTGCAAGCGGAACTTCAATTTTTTCAAAAATCATCGGGATGCCATTCCGAATCGAATGACACCTCAATCATAATTTTCGGAGACTGCTGAAAAAAGTTGATAAAAAAAGCACTTGTTGACTAGACTAAAAGCTTCTATTTGAATGCAATAATAAAGTGGAATATCTAATAACTAACTATTTTAGTCGTAATAAACCGTACTAACGATAAATAAAGAAAAATATTTTTTGTTAATTGAAAAATATTCTCGTCACAACAAGTTACAAAGTTACGATAATGTGTCGACATTGTGTGGACATGTTACGTAAAGTCGTCACAAAGTAACAGATTTTTTAAAATGGTCTCTCTTTGATTTATTGTCCACAGTTTCCCAAAGTTTGCTAGACAAAATGCCATATTGCATTGTTTTAACTATAGAAGGCTCTTCTCAATTAATATCTCTTGTACCAAGTACGTGGGTGAAAGATCCTCTATTGGCCGTGTACAAAAAAAAAAACGACTTGAAGCTCTTCAGACAAGATGAAAACACTGTGCCAGCCGAGTAGAGTAGAGTAGAGTGGGGACTCCGTTTTCCGCACTTAGACTCTTGATCGGTCCGTTGTGCGTAGGTGTCCTGGCTAAGATAGCCAGCCTAGCTCCGCCCAGAAGCACAGAAGTTTCCTGGGAGCTTCACAGGCTTCGCGGAGCGACCTCACCGTTCCGAGGATTTGTCTGCGTTGAGTAGCCACGACCTCGCATTCCAGGATGACGTGGGCGGCTGATTCTTCGGCATCAAAGCAGCCCCTGCAGAGTGGGCTGTCCGTGGCGCCTATGGTAAAAAGATGTTTATTGAGGGGGCAATGGCCCGTTATTGTCCCTATTATTATTCTAAGGTTATTTTTACTTAGGCTAAGCAGTCGTTTTGTTAGCCGCGGATGTAGACTTGGCATCGCCATTTTTGACTGTCTGCAGTCTGTAGACCGTGACCATTTGCTGTTATGGAGTTCAGTTGATCTCTGGCGAACCCATGTACGGAACTGTGAGAAAGGTAAGGGAAGGAGTGGGTACGGGCCAAGCACTGCCATCTCGGACCCTCTCTTAGCAAGTTCGTCTGCGGCGTCATTTCCCAGGGATCCACTGTGCCCCTTAATCCACTGGAGGGTGATACTGTTGGACAGCGATATACTCTCCAGGGCGAGGTGACATTCAAATATTAATTTACTGTTAGTTTGTTTGTTTTCTAGGGCTTTAAGCACAGACAGGCTATCAGTTACAAATCTGATTGCGTGGCCGTGAATCTTCAGACGCTTTACGGCTGTTGCAGCTTGTGTTAGGGCGACACACTCGCATTGGAATATCGAGCTGTGTTCGCCTAGTGGTAGGTGAAAGTTAATGTTGAGGCCTAGGGAGTGTACGCCAGCCCCTGAGCCGTTTTGAGTTTTGGAGCCATCTGTGTAGATGCGTACTTCATTGACTCCTGACTGATCTCTTAATTCCTCTGTTGTTTGTATGCTATAGCTCTTGTTGAACATAGGTTTGTTAGGTGTCCTATCACACGGGGCAGCGATGAGAGGTTGATACTCAATCACACGGTCCAGGATGCCTGCGTGGGGACTTGTGTGATTCTTGCCCCATATGCCCAAGTGCATAAGCCTGATGGCTGCTAAAGCTGCCTCCTGCTGTATGTACAGCTCAAGTGGGGTTAGTTGAAGGGCTATCTCCATTGCTGCAGTTGGGGTTGTCCTCATGCAGCCTGTGATAGCGGAACATGCCATCCTTTGGAAACGTTGGAGCCTGGAGACTGTGGTCGAGAATTCAGTTCTCGTCCACCAAACCAGGGCGCCATAGGTCAGCATTGGTCTGATCACCGCTGTGTAAAGCCATCGTGTGATCTTTGGAGATAGCCCCCATGTTTTTCCTAGCATTTTTTTGCATTGGTATAGGGCGATTGTGCTTTTGTTAAGCTTGTAGTCAAGATGCTTGTTCCAGAGCAATTTGCTATCAAGAATCACTCCCAGGTACTTAACTTCTTCTTTGAGTGTTAGTTCGGTGTTGAAAAGACTAGGAAGTTTGTGTGGTCCAAGGACTCTTTTGTTAGTGAACATTATTAATTCTGTTTTAGTGGGGTTAACCGACAGTTCGTGTTTAGTACACCAATTCTCGATTATTTTGAAGGCTTTCCTCATGAGGTCGCATAAGACGCCTTCAAATTTCCCCGTGATTAAAATAGCTATGTCATCTGCGTAACCCACCGAGTACAAGCCGCTAGCGTTGAGCTCTGTAATGAGCTCGTTTACAACTAGGTTCCACAGTAGTGGTGACAGCACCCCACCCTGCGGGCAGCCTCTGCCAACGATGCCTCGTGTGGTGGTGTTCACAGTAAATTGAATAGCACGGTATTTTAGCATGTTGTGAATCCATTGTATAAGGGTTGGCGCCACACCGTGCACGACTAGTGCCTGGCTAATACTGGCGAAGTTCGTTTTGTCAAAAGCACCCTCTATGTCTATGAAGGCGCCCAGCGTTGGATTTTTGATCTTTAGCGCGTTTCCGATGCGTGTGACCACGCTGTGGAGTGCGGATTCAGTTGACTTACCTTCGCAGTAGGCGTGTTGGTTGGGGTGTAGGGGTTTACATATCGATATTTTGTTTCTAATCCATCTGTCTCCCAGCCTCTCCAGTGTCTTCAAGAAAAACGAAGTGAGGCTGATGGGTCTGAAGGACTTGGGTTGGGTGTAATCACTCCTACCTGGTTTTGGAATAAAGATTATTTTTACTTCGCGCCATTTCAGGGGGATGTAGCGGTGGGCCAGGCAGGCACGGAAAACCTTAACAAGGTAATCGGCTAGCAAGTCACCACTCCATCTGAGCAGAGCCGGAAAAATACCATCTAACCCTGCTGCCTTGAAAGGTAGGAAGGTGTTGATTGCCCATATTATATTCTCTTTGTTGATTACTTCCGTAGCCACCTCCCAGTCCAGGCTGCACGTAGCCCTTTCACTGTACGATTCCCAGCTCTGCTGGGTCGCAATCTGGCAGCCTGGGAAGTGGGTAGTGAGAAGCAATTCACTAGTCTCCGCATCGCTAGTTGTGTAGGTATTGTCTGATTTTTTGAGGCAACCTATTGAAGGATCAGTCTCGGCGGCGAGACAAGTTTTAACCCTCATTGCCTGGTTGCTATTTTCAATGTTAGTACAAAAACGCCTCCAGCCGTTTTTGCTTCTGAGGCGTATTAGTTTTTTGTAAGTTCTGCGGGTTGATTTGTAACGGTCCCAGTCGCCTGGCAAACGTGTGTTCATGGCTCTGTTGAACAGCCCTCGCAGCCTGTTACGGTGTCTTTCTAGTTCAGAACCCCACCATGACTGCCTAGCCCCCTGTCTTGGTACAGTAAGTGGGCAGGACTGCTCAAAGCTAGTTAGGAGGATTGATGTGAGGTTGTTTACGTGTTCATCTAAGTTATTTAAAGGAATTTCAGATGGAAGGGAGGGTAAGTTACCAAACTCTGCCTTAGTCAGCCTAATAAACTTGGTTTGGTCTGTGTTACGTGGGACCCTCCTCGGTTGTGGCTTTGGTAAGTTGAAGTTGATGGTGTATCGAATCCATCTGTGATCAGAACATGATAGTTCGCTGGACACATGCCAGTCCTGGATGGAATTGGAGATACCTATGGTTGATAGAGTTAGGTCTATTATTGTTTGCGATCGTGCGTTAACAAAAGTTGGTTCTGAACCTTTGTTGAGTAATACAAGATTATTGCTAAGGATAAATTCGAGCATTGCCTCACCTCGGTTGTTGGTTTTGACGTTACCCCATAGAGTGTGATGTGCGTTGGAGTCAGTTGCGATGATGAGTTCCAGTTTCTCCCTTTCACAGTACTCCACCAGCGAGGCTAGCTCTGGTAGTGGCACGTCCTCGTCGCCCGGCAGGTAGGCCGAGGCGAGGACAATGTCCGGGAGATCCTGTTCTGTCCTGGATAGCCTCGTTGCTGTCAGATCTCTTGAACAGAATTCGTTAATTAGTAGGTGGGGTACATGTTTGGGTATAAAAATGCAGGTTCGTGGGTTGCTTACGGAGGTGTCTAGCAGCAACTTACCTCCGATGTTCGCAAGACCACATATTCTGCCGCCCCTAATCCACGGCTCTTGGATAAGGGCAATGGTCTTCTGAAGTTGGTTCTCCAGCACTCTGCGCAAAGTGGCCGACGCAGATTGGCTGTGCTGGAGATTGGCTTGTAGGAGCCTAGTTGTCCCGCAAGGGAGAAGAGCAGAGGCTGCTGTCGTACTCCTCTCTCCCCTCCCCCGCCGGAAAGCAGTCCTCGTCCGAAGTAAGTCCGGGCGAGGAAGGATCCTGTGCTGGTTCTGTGTTGCTCGCTTCGACCTCCATGGCCGAGGTAGAAGCCCGCTCCCCCACCCCCTCTACGGTCCTCGTCGCGGTTGGCGACGGGGGCCGTCTAGGCGGTGGCGGGCCAAGCTCCAGTCCCGGTACGACGGGGGCCGTCGCGGTTGAAGGCGCGGTGACTACCCCACTGGCTACACCCTCCTCCAGGAAGCGGATGTAGATACTGCCCATGAGGTAGTATACGCGCCTCTCTTGGTCCTTAATGGTCTTGACCATGGGCTCCGGCACACGGAAGAAGAGACAGGTGCCCGGGGGTTCCTGCCGCACCCTCTCGTGTGTCAGGGTCCACTTGTTAATATTAAGATTAGGGTTTTGGCGGGTTAACAGCTTTAGCAGTGCCGGAGTGTCCTCGGTAATTTCCGGAACGAAAAGCATGCATAGGGCCTTCTTCGGTATTTCGGCTTGGGGCCGTACGGTTAAGCTGGTTCCTGGTATCGGGGACGCCATGGAGGTTATTACCCGCTTGAGCCAGGCCAGTGTGAAGGCATCATCACACCATGTCTTCAGGACGCCCTCAGCGAAGTGGGCCTTCCCCCGAAAATGGATCGCCGTGTTTGCGGTTGGTTGAGACGGGTCGGGATCTGCCATAAGCTGAGCCCTGAGTTCTTTTTCGATGTTAAGGCGGATCCCCTCCGCCTGTTCCTGCGTCATGTCTTCGAATGGCTCCGACATGACGGCGACGCACAGCTCGTTGTTCCTGTACGACGCAGCCGCTTCAGCGTAGCTCACCAAGGAACCGTCAACCGTGTGGGAGCGAGCAGGCTTGCTCCTCTTGCCTACCCCAGTCGGTGTGACGGTGTCCTCGGGTCGCTCACGCTTCTGCGCCCTAGAAGGAGGTTCTCCGCCGGTGGTCTTGTTTTTTTGTTTGCGTCCCCTCGGTCTCTGGCTGCGCTTGCTTTTTGTTGCCGAGGCAGCACCACCTGTCGGTGTCGGTGTGTTTGCCGACGTTCCGGCAGTGGCTGTCACGGTGACTTGCTGCGTCGCAGCCAGTTTCTCAGAAGCCATTTTCTTGCGGGGTTCGACGGTGGTCCATGTTTGTACGACCTGAGACTGAATGGCGTCCTTGAGAGACGACAAGTCAATCCCGGTCGTGTTTGCTGCCCCTGCCGGCAAGGCCCCAGTCAGACCCGTTAGGTCCCTCTCCGAGGCCGCTGACGCAGCCCTAGTGGGCGCATCAGCGCCAACAGCCACCGTTGAGTCGCCATGTACGAGAGCTGCCCTAGGCCCTGCAGACAGGTTTAGTTCGGTGCGTGCATCGTCGGACGCAGATGAGGTTGGCATTGCCTTCGACGCAACCTGGTTTGGCGCATACCTGGCAGTAGCCTTCCCCATCGCATCCTTGGGCGCAGCGGGATGTTTGTTTACGGACGCAACCTTGGGCGGTTTTCGCTTAGGCGCATCCTGAGGCGTACCTCTGGTTCTTGGTAAAGATGGCGCATCAAGAGACGCAGCCTTAGGTGGTTGGTTGGTGGCTTGGTTTGGCGCATCAGAAGACGCTGCCTGCGATTTAATTTTATTCGTCTCTTTATCCAGCCGAAAACTGGAACAAAATAAAATGCAAAGTAAAAGTCAACGGAATCGATACTTTTGCGGAAGGTCTCAAATTAGAAAACCTATATTCCATGATTATGATTATATTGTGATTTCGAAACAAAAATAGTTTCTTCTTATGTTTTCATTTTATTATTACCTTAGGGGCGTTGTCAATACAGGAATCAATACCATTTGGGAGTTGCAAAGCACACATAAAAGTTTACATTTCACATCTTGCAAATTGTATTCTCTTGAGTCTTACGCTTCATAATCAAGTGATGTTGCATAAACATTGATATGCGAAGAATTGAAAGGTCGCAAAAATCAAATTTGTTTTTGATATTCCTTCCAACGATTTTAATTTTGTCATTCGCAGAAATTGCGTACCTACATCATTTCAAATATGTCACTTATGTGTACATACACGCGTATGTACACTTAAAAACCATTTATCTTTAATGTTTCTGGACAACTGGTAATTCCCATTAATTTTGACAGAGTAAATACTTTTTCACCCGTTGCCAGGAAACTTTTATATTAATTGGCGACGGGATAGGTTTGGTCACATTTTTGGTTTACATTATTTAATTTTAACAGCTCCTGCATACGATTCGCTACTTGTTCCAATGGTTGATTGCCTTTTCGTAACAGGTTTTTTATTCTAAATAGCAAGCTTTCAAATGGATATGCACTTAGAGAAGGTAAAGAACCAAATCTAGAGACATCATTAACAATATGACATAAATCATCATAAATACATCCATCCTGACAACCTTTTGCATTTATAAATATTAGTAAGTAGGATAGGATTATCTTACTTGTAGGTACTTGTGACGTTATTTTGGTTCGTTAATTCGTTAACTCTCCTGTAAAATGTTGAAGTCCATCGAAATCTTCGTGATATTTTGGGTAGTTTACTCATTTTTAACAGAGTTCCCAAAAAGGAGGAGGTTCTCAATTCGATTGGTTTTATTTTATTTTTTATTAACCGGCAAACCGGCAGTTAACACAAGACAAGTTTGAGAATGACTGGATCAGGTGATTTCCATTTATCCAAGTTAGTGTTATAAGTATTCCAGAACAATGACGTAACGTTACTATACATGTTACCACTCAGTTACTACACATTGTTACCAATATTGTACACTAGTTACAGACAATGCGCAAAGTGTTTAAAACGTGTGTACACAAATTTTTCTGTAACAACTCGACACAGCTACAACACAAAGTTACTAAAACTACTTACTGTCACTTTGTTACTAAACGGTTACGACACATAGAAGTGCACCCCCACACAGTCGCAATATGTCGTATCAGTTACGAAACTGATGCGACTTGTTACACCTTTTACAAATCTGCGACCAAAAATGGCTATATGGGATGTATAATTATTATACTTATACTTCATGGTACAAGAATAATTACATGGCTCACAATAACAATGAAGGTGTTTTCAAAAAAATAGTAGATATTTTCAAATTAAAAAGTGTTTTACCCAATTTTTTAATCATTATTTTATTTATAAAAAAACGTTTAGATCTTTAAAGAAATACTTATGTTTTATGATTTACCAAGTTATAATTTTATAAATACTAATTAAATATACTAATACTATAAGTAGGTAGTTATAATATAGCTGTATTTGTTATAATCATCAGACTTTCCGTTTTTCGATGTGATGTTCTTCTGTGCACCTGGTTCGAGTACATTTTGTATAGTTTCGCTAGTTTGGGGTAGTATTACATAGCTAGAGACTTCATTTACTAGGGTTGTAGCACACAGCACCAGAATAAGTACCTGAAATGAAACAATATGTAATTTTTATTTGGTTACTTGATGTGATGAACACGACACGTACTGGGGCCTGTATGGGGCTCGCTCTCTCATATAGAGCGGATTCCTGTGTATCAGAAATAATCAGAATATTATTCGCTAAGTAGGTATGCTAGTTTATATCTTTAGATTTCAGACTATCTATTTCCGTATTTGTGTTGATAAGTACATACCTGAGAAAGATTGAGTTGGTAAACCACAATAAATAAATAATTCAAAATTAATCAGACTGGTACTGTAGTATGAATAGCTATAATAAGCCATCATAGATACAATAAAGTTTAACGTCTCGTCTCTTTTGCCCGTCGTCGTGTCCAACTCTTTGCAAGTTCAAAGACCTAAACGAGGCAAACGAAAGAGCTGTCCAGGTTGCTACGTACTGGGCGGGCAAAATTTGAGTTGTCGAATCGAAAAGAAGAAGAAAGTCTCGGTTTTAAAATTATTCAGCAACGTATAGGTACCCTGCAAGAGTCGAACCTGTGATCCATCGGCGTAGAAATCGCTCAGCCTTTACTCAAATCGAAATACTTAGATAATATTACTGTTATATTGCATCGTAAAATAAAAACAACATTTCACAATAATATTCGACATTTTATAGTGTTGCAGAATTTCAAGTCAGAGATTTTCAAAGCTTACGCATAAAATCATGAATATATTTTGGGACAAGCCTATGAAATAAAGTTAGGTAAGCATTGATAGCCACACAATTTGGTTGACACTGTTGACGGTATAATATCGGCCATAACAATAGCTTTATTGGATCCCCAGTAGGCCCCAATTCCCATGGGCTCATTGCACTGTAGCTAATTGACAATGGTCAGTGATGAATGTGATGATACATACCCATGGGACATAATATATCTACCAACATCTATACATATATGTGTCTGTATAAAGATATATATTTTAACATTGATGATGAAACTGCTATGATCGTGGGCGATTCATGAGGACTTATCTGTTTCTGACCCAGTGACTTGGCAGAAATTTGATTTTGTTAAGTACTTATTCATATGTTATAACTAGCTTTTGCCAGCGGCTTCGCCCGCGTGAAATTAATGTCGGTTTTCCATACAAACTTTCATCCCCTATTTAAATCCCTTAGGGGTTGAATTTCAAAAAATCCTTCCTTATTCCTTGTCTACATTATAAAGGGAACGTCTGTGCATAATTTCAGCTTTCTAGGTCCAAGGGTTTGGGCTGGGCGTTGATGAGTCAGTCAGTCAGTCAGCCAGTCAGTCAGTCAGGACTTCTCTTTTTATTTATATAGATATAGATAATAATATATAGATAGATAACTTTCAAGCTTGTTTGAATAAAGAGCTCGTGATGAACTCGTGGCTTTATAACAACACCCGCTCGTATAAATTTTGCGCTTGGTTTGGTAGGTCCTTGGATGGGTGACCACCTATTTCATACCAAGTTTCCTCCGTACCTTTGAGAGCTCCGTAGCTCGTTAAGCCGTTGGTTTCGGCTGCCATCTTTCTGTACATCTTTGACAGTAATTCATAGTCAGTGGCCCGTAAGTCTGACAACCTGTCTTACCAAGGCTTGTTGTGTTATTCAGTACTAACTGGGTTGTGGTGGTCAGATAGGCAATCGCTTGATGTAAAATACTGGTACCTATTCAGCTGCATCCGGTTAGACTGGACGACCCTAACATTATTAGCATATTATGTTTGAATAAATAGGTATCCCATTATTTAAATACTGTATCTTATAAGGTAGAATTTCAGTTCACCGATGACTATTGCTCATCGGCTGAATACCAGTATTTTACATAGTGCGTGACTGCGCTTGCGACCACCTTTCGGACCTCGACAGTCCAGTTAATGGCTAGCACGATTGCTTGGTACATTCACATTTATACATTTTAAACTAGAGTCTGTCTGGCTGTGTTCTCCACGTTTTTCAACTAAGCTGCGGACAAGGGATTTTGAAACGGATGCTGTCATCGTTTAGAGAATTTATACCGGAAGGTTTGTGTTAAATTCACTTACACGTAATTTACAAATGTCAAGTTTGTGAGGTTGTATGTTCTAAGGGGTAATCTCCAGAACTAATGATCCATGTCTAAAAAAAATGATTACTGATAGAATGATACATTTAATTATTCGTGGGTGCTATCTGCTATAAATTATATATTTATATCAAGCGTTTTAACCGAGCTATCACAATTTTTGCGGATGAAGTAGGTAGGATAACAAATGATGAAAACAATAATGGGTACAAAGTGGTAGAAACCATTTATTTTAACATCCTTGTGAATTATTCTAATGTTTTCTCATTAATTTTAATTACAGCATAAAGTTCACATAAATTGTAAGGCGAATGTTTCTTGCTATAATCCAAAGTCTCTGGCAGACTCTGAACTTTGCATTGTTCAGAGCATGACGCCTGTAATATCTGAAAGGTTCGGCAGATGTGTACCTGAAATAGTACGTTATGTTTATGTGCCATACTGCTTTGCTAGTCTGACAACCAGTCTTAACAAATATGATACCCATCATATAAATCAGTACTAACTCGGTTGTGGCCGTCAGAGAGGCCGTCGGCAGTCGTTCTATGTAAAAAAACTTTTTAACAAAAAATAAAACCGACTTCAAAAAAAAAGGCAAAAATAAATCAGTTTCTGAAGTCGGTGACTTTTGTTTGTTTGATTTCATTTTTTTGCCACCGACTTCAGAAACTGATTTATTTTTGACCTTTTTTTTTAAAGTTTTTATTTTGCACTTTCTAGTGTTTCACATGTTCATGGGTCATAATGTGGACAATGTAGTTTTTTCTTGAGTTTTGTCGATTTTTCAAAAACCGCTTGTACGATTTCGATAAAAAAAATATGGGATCATTTGGGAAGTATACCCTCCCTTTCCAATAAAAAAAGAATTTTTCAAATCGGTTAGCAAGTGACGGAGTTATGCCCGAACAAACATAAAAAAAAGAAATATATAAACATCCGAATTGAGAACCTCCTTCTTTTTTTAGAAGTCGGTTAAAAACTGGTCTGAATACCAGTTTTTTATCCGGATAGACTGGAAGCTGACCCCAACATTGTTGGGAAAAGGCTAGGCAGATGATGACTGCTAGGTTTGTTACTGAGAAATTCCTAAAGGTTAAACCCAGTAACACTTTCAGCGGCCTGAACATTAACAACGAGTAGTCAATATTGTAGTAATATTCCATTAATAACATCATACAACTGTGTGACGTTACTTCATACACAAAAACAAGAGAGGAAAAATTTGTGACAATGGACAATGAGTAACAACTTGTTTATTGAATGTAATAAGATGATAATAGGTGACTAACAAGCAATGGAGTATGTGACTACATAGGCATCTTCAATTCGAAAACGAATGGCTTTTCCTCGAACATACATTTTATGAAGTAATTATTTTACATATTATTTCAACCTCGTTAAAATAATATGTAAAATAATTACTTCATTAGTTCATTGCTAAATAATAGCAGCCGTTGGGGGTCGATCTTCAGGTTAAGCCGCGCTTGCCTAGGTTAATCCGTGGATGGACTATGAAAAAGTTTTCAATTCAACCGAAACCTGGACGGTGTTACAGTCTCTTCAGCGATGCCGTATCGACTGAAGGTATATCGAAATGCGGAAGTGTATGTAGAAACGCCACTATGTCGATCCAATCCAATTGAAAAATGGCGTGAGACAGGGAGACGTTATTTCTCCGAAACTGTTTACTAACACATTGGAGAATGTTTTCAAGCTCTTGAACTGGGATGGAATTGACATCAATATCAATGGCGGATTTATCACTAGGTGCGTGATATATTCCCCAAAACGGCGTTTTCCGATAATATAGTCATCATGGCTGAATCGCTGGAGGAAATTATCACAATGCTCAGGGACCTCAGTAACGTTTCTCAACTTATCTTATTTTTCCTACTCCTCCGCTATTTTTAGGGTTCCGTAGTCAACTAGGAACCCTTATAGTTTCGCCATGTCTGTCTGTCTGTCCGTCCTCGCTTAATCTCTGTGACCGTTAGCACTAGAAAGCTGAAATTTGGTACCAATATGTGTATCAATCACGCCGACAAAGTGCTAAAATAAAAATTGAAAAAAAATGTTTTATTAGGGTAGCCCCCCTATATGTAAAGTGGGAAGTGATTTTTTTTTTAATTTTAACCCTAACGTGTGATATATTGTTGGAAAGGTATTTAAAAATGAATAGGGGTTTACTAAAATCATTTTTTGATAATGTCAATAATTTCGGAAATAATCGCTCCAAAAGTAAAAAACAAAGCGTCCCCCCCCCCTCTAACTTTTGAACCATAAGTTTAGAAAATACGAAAAAAATCTGAAAAGTAGAACTTTATAAGGACTTTCTAGGAAAATTATTTTGAACTTGGATGGAAACAACAGATGGAAACTGCAGTTAACCAATATAATTTGGTCCCTGAATCGTATGAGCGCCTATACAATCCAGAGGTCAAGCTTCATTGGCCCGTATTTCAAACAAAAAAAGAATTATTACTACGGAACCCTACACTGAGCGTGGCCCGACACGCTCTTGGCCGGTTTTTTTCTGATTAATTTCTTTGCGGGATCGTTTCTCTGAGACTTCGTCGAGCTTCAGGCTGCCGCTGCGGTTCCACTGAGGCGGAGCGGAGACAAGCGCCGTGATTCACCAATCACGTGGCTTGTAATACACATCTCTACCTCTTTTCACAGCTCAGCCCCGCTCCGCACCGCTCCACTCTGCCTCAGTGGAATCGCAGCCTTATTGTCTTGGCGCTTTTCGGGCAATCGGTGGATACAAAGGGCAGGTTGCTGTTTGTTATGGCGTTTTTGGGGAGGCCTTTGTCCAGCAGTGACATCTTCTGGCTGATAATGAGTATGGAGTTTCTTATCTAGCTACTGTACTATGAGAAGAAACTCCGGAATAAACACAGAGGTCACAGTCTATAATATGAAGTCCGATATTCTACATAGGTTTGATTATGACGTCAGTGTAGACTGTAGAAGAATCAAGCCAAGCTGAATACATGTAGCACCAGTACGAGTAGTATTTTCCGAATTCTATGGTTCTATCTTTGTAATCTACCTACATTGTTTGTTAGACAGAGATGTAAGATGTAACTAATCTAATAAATAAAGAGAAAAGTCCTGACTGACTGACTGACTCATCAACGCCCAGCCCAAACCCTTGGACCTAGAAAGATGAAATTTTGCACAGAGGTTCCCTTTATAATGTAGACAAGGAATAAGGAAGGATTTTTCGAAATTCAACCCCTAAGGGAGTTAAATAGGGGATGAAAGTTTGTATGGAAAATCGTCATTTTCACGCGGGCGAAACCGCTGGCAGAAGCTAGTAATAAATATAGAACACCCACATTTTGAGCCTATTGTAATAATCGCTGGAAATCCAGATTCCATGGCTGCTACAAAGAAATTCATAATGGAAAAACTCAACAACACTTCTATCGGGATCCGGGGATCGAACCCAGCACTGTTCGTCTAGTAGTCGCGCTTGCAACTACTGCACCAACGAGGCAGGTTAGTTACGGAACTATTAATAAACATAAATAGAAGTTAATTTATGCACCATTGTGTAAAGCCGTCAAGTGGTTCGCATCACGACAGACGATATGGATAATTATATAGCCATGACTTCAGATCAGACCCTAATCAAGAGCAGATGTGTTCATGTGTTAGCAACTACTTCGTAATGAGTTGACATCTTTGTGACGGAAATCTTAAGTAACGAGAAACATTATTTACATAAGTATTTACGATAACCTATAACTATATTATTTATTTATCTATTAAAACTTTATGCACAAGTAGTAAAACCGTACAAAGGCGGACTTAATGCCTTGGGCTAACTAACTACCCTACCTACTAACTAACTATACCTACCTACTCTAAATTACGGTTTCTGAATTGAGTACCAAATTGAAGTTTAAGACTTATGTATTTATGTATTACTAGCTGTTGCCAGCGGCTTCACCCGCTACAACTCGAAAATTATCCCACTGGAAGATAAAACAACAATTCTATTTGTGTTAATCCAGATTATAAACTATATGTGTACCAAATTGTATACAAATCCGTTCAGTAGTTTTTGCGTGAAGAAGTAACAAACATACACACTAACTTTCGCCTTTAAAATATTAGTGTGATGTGATAACGTTTTAGTTCACAGTAGCAGCCACGGAGTCTGGCTTTGTGTCCAGTTGATAGCTACAGGCTCGGCCCCTACTACATGGGACTTCAACATCTCTTCTTACTCATCTGGGATTACAGGCGTGATGTTACGTTTTCTTACACTTTAAATTTCCCGTGAAATATGAACATCAACCGGCCGCAAACTTAGACTCCGTGTCCTACAGAGAATATTCTGATGAAGAAACCCTTTAACTATACTTTGCCAGATCTGGCAACCGAACCCAGCACGTCGTACCTAGCATTCGCACTAGCGACGAATAGACCGACGAGGCTTAAAATTATTCACACTTACATCTTAATGAAGATGAAAAATTCCTGAACATGATTTGTTATGACTATCTATATATCTATATAAATAAAGAGAGAAGTCCTGACTGACTGACTGACTGACTGACTCATCAACGCCCAGCCCAAACCCTTGGACCTAGAAAGCTGAAATTTTGCACAGAGGTTCCCTTTATAATGTAGACAAGGAATAATAATAATAATAATAATATTCCACAACTATCACACAACGCCATCTAGTCCCAAGCTAAGCAGAGCTTGTGTTATGGGTACTAGACAACTGATAAACATACTTATATATTTCTAAATACATACATATTATAGATAAATTACACCCAGACACAGAACAAATGATCGTGCTCATCACACAAACATTTGTCCTGGGTGGGAATCGAACCCACGACCTCCGGCATAGCAGTTAGGGAATAAGGAAGGATTTTTCGAAATTCAACCCCTAAGGGATTTAAATAGGGTATGAAAGTTTGTATGGAAAATCGTCATTTTCACGCGGGCGAAGCCGCTGGCAAAAGCTAGTTAGTAATATAACAAGGTATAAACAACAATACAAGAAGTTAATGAGTGTTTAATTAATGCTTATTGTTTGCTTCTAAAACAAATCATATAATTGAACTAATGTTATAATTATGGTTACAGTCTAACTCTCATTTCAGTATAATATTTGACGTATTTACTAGATAAAGTTAGCTGAAACATATACAGTAGAATCCCGATTTTATCCTTTTGTCTAAATGACGTACAGAGTACTATCGATAATAAAAAAATATTAATAATACTTAGGTATTTGATTTTACTTTAAAATAGATTATTCGAATTTTCGATTAAGTATCCGGAATACCCCTGGTTTTAATTTATCCGGATAATCAGTATTCTACTGTATAATGAATTTCAATCAAAATGATACATTTTCATTAACGCACTAACTACGTTTAATCAGTAAGCTTTTCATAAAAACATAACACAACTCACCGTAGCCCGATTCATTATTGTAGTTGTCACCGCATCCAAATGTTTATAATTCTTCTAACACAATAAAACACATTCATATGTTATTGTTTATCCGTCACAATAATAACCGTGTTTATATTCACTAAGTATGTTTAATACACGTCTGTCATCAACGGCCGCTGATACAGGAATGAGCGGTGAAGAATAAGGATCTCTGTCCTAAATACAAATGTCATTAATTTATCGTACTTTTCATGACTATTTATGATATTTTTGGGACGCGGCGGGCGGGTTACAGCCGCTCGCGCATCTCTTGGTTACTCTTTCCAATAATCTATTCTGAAAATAGATTTTATTATTGGTATCTACGTACTTTCAGAATGTGATCTTGGGTCCATATTTTGGAGCAATGTTCAAGTATAAATGTCTGTTGAATAATATTTTTTTTATCTGGCGGTTTTATTATCAAGATTATAAATCAAGTAATAATTATTAGTAACAGCTTCAGGAAATTTTTATTTTCTTTCGTTTTTTTATACTCAGTAAGTCTTTACACGTCTACCTAAAATAACATTCTTGTCATACTTTCATTATCGATTCTTCTATGCTAAATGAAAACTTGCCATATTTGAACAAATAAAACTTACGAAGTCACAAAACTATTGGCGTTTTGTCATTGACCGTAGTCAGCACAGAACATATTACCTATATAGTAAAGAGGCTGTCAGTATATTTGTAGTTGGGACCCAGTAAGCCCCATTTTAAACTAAAAAAAAAAACTGCGAATATTTTTAACCGACTTCTAAAAAAAGAAGGAGGTTCTCAATTCGGATGTTTGTTTTTTTATGTTTGTTCGGGCATAACTCCGTCGCTTGATAACCGATTTGAAAAATTCATTTTTTTTTGGAAAGTGTATACTTTCCAAATGGTCCCATATTTTTTTTTATCGAAATCGGACAAGCAGTTTTTGAAAAATAAACAAAACTCAAAAAAAGCTACATTGGCCACATTATGACCCATGAACATGTGACCTTACATGTGAACCACTAAAAAATTAAAAATAAAAACTTTTTAACAAAAAATAAACCGACTTCAAAAAAAAAACACAAAAAAGTGAAAAATAAACTTTAGAAGAAAAATCAGTTTCTGAAACCGGTGGCAAAAAATCAAAGAAACAAAAGTCACATTATAAAAAAAAAACTAAACTGCACGCTAGGATAATGCAAATCAGATATTCGTTCTACAATTGCTTTCTTAATTAAAGTAATCAGCATAGCACATAAATTAATGAAACGTGATGATGAATGCAAACGTCTACCCATAGAACGATTAAAATAGATTCGACACGTTCAAATATGGGAGTGTACTCAGTACCTACTGCTTTTCTGTAACAAGTTATTCTGAAATGACCGCAGAACTCCTTGCACCCTACAAGGAGTTTATTCCTGTCAGGGGTGCGGAATTTGTTTTAAAGGATCACCGCGGCGTTTCAACGGAAAGTAAAGTCAGTAAGAGTCTGACACTCCCTTCTGCTCCGCGATCCTCCTCCATCCATTCTTTAAAAAGGCTGCAAGGAGGTGCATCGCCCTCCCCCCGTCGGAAAAGAAAATGTAAAAGACTTAGTCTTATTTGATTGTTTGAATAAAAAAATTGAGACATCTAGGTTTCTGTCCGTGGGTGTGTTTACAAACATTTAAATTCACATACAAAAGCGAGAACAACAAATATTTATTCCGTACGGGGATCGAACCCGTGATATGCAGCGAAGCTGCCATTCGCTCCGCCACTGCGATCGCGTTTTATTGTTTAGTGTCCTCCTCTACTATATTGCCCACTTACACTGAGTCTGACCATCGCTCTCCTAGAGAGGAGGGAAAATTATAGGCTGATGATGATGACTGAGCATACACCGGCCGCATAGCCTCGCGTATTCTGTCGCCAGGGACAAAAACATAAGAGTTTTAGGCGTACAATCCTCTGAAATGCTGAGGCAACTATAGAGAAAACAATATATCCGAAACCGATAGCAAAAATGATTTTTAGGTAGCTATATTTCCCCTAAAGTAGTAGTATATTGGCCCTATTCCGATCGTAAAACATGTTCTTAACAGTAAGGTCTTAAGTTCAACTAAAATTTCCTTTTCCAATGATAGAGAGTGTATCCATTCTTTTTTTTTTTGAGTTTAGGAAATCATCAAATGACTCCTCCCACTCTGGGCGGAGCGGAAGGGAGCGTCAGACTTCTACTGACTAAAAACCACCCATGTTCCTTATTAGCTCTTAGTCCGAAGCCGCGGTACCTCTTTCGGACAACCCGCAGTCCCGACGGCCGTCGGCTCTTGCGGACCCCTGCAATGTTGCTGACATCTCTTTGAGGCATAGAGTGTATCCCTCAGAGAAAGATGAAGTCCAAAACAAAAACCATTTTTGTGAACTAACGGGCTATAGAAGTTGGTATGCGAACAAAGTAGCAGGCGGCGACTACTGGGTACATAGCGGAACATGTCACGTGTGAACTACGTGCAGAGTTCAACTGGCACGCGCATGCGTAGCTCGTCATGCATCACGCTATCGAACGAGTCAATTGATGGATGGCAAACGTTTAGTACAGTGTACACTGTCTTAGTACATAATGTTATGTCATTATTTAAAGACGTGATTCTCGCACAAGCTTCAGCCGTGGCTTCACCCGCGTGTTTTTAGGGTCCCGTAGCCGAATGGTAAAAAACGGAACCCTTATAGATTCGTCATGTCTGTCTATCTGTCCGTCCGTATGTCAAAGCCACTTTCCTTGGAAACTATTAATACTACACAGTTAAAACTTGGTAGGTAGATGTATTCTGTGACCGCGTTTTTTACAAGAATAAAAGATTAAGGGGGGCTGCCTAAAGTGCCCAATTGCGCATACATAGAACTGTGTTTTTAAACAACAGGGAACTACCAGAAAAGCACCAAGACAGTGTAGCCGGCGAAGTCCGAGAGAAATAATTTACCTAACTGTCTTGGATCCTGCAATTAAATTAATCAGAAAAGAATAGCGGAGCAGTAGGAAAAACGTAATTGTCACTTCCCACCACACCTCCTTCGCCCACATGGATGTCGAAAGTTATCCTACGGGAATGAGCTACCGTGATAAGAAGTATGTGGCCTTGGCCTTGGGCTAATACCACTTGGAGGCCTACATAATTAACTAATAGCTATTTTGTCAAAAAACTGTTTTTGGTAATGATAATGATGATGTTGATATTGTATATAGGATTGGAATCTTTATCATTCTAGATGTTTTTTATTCACAAAACTGTCTACTGTCTTCAATGGGGGCCCCCAGGCCTTAAATATATTCACGGGGCCTTGGGCTGTAGCCATAAATACCCCTAAATAGATTCGCCCTTGCCTAGGATCATGTGATGTAGGGGTTCAGGAACCATTAAGTTACGGGTTTAAACCTTGCATGCACCTGCCGGTCAGTATCTACTTATAGACCTAAGAGCTAGCAAATCCTCAGTACAGCCTCAGCACCACCAATTTAAGGTGAACGCTATCTAATATTCACATTAACTAAAATGATCATTAATCACTCTTTGCTTAATAGAACAACTCAGTATATTATGTGCTAGGTTCTGCCCACGACTTCGTCCGCATCGAAGAAGTAAATCCTATGGTATTGCTGAGATAGTGGCTCCATCAGTAAAAGAAAATTTGAAATCTTGTGAGTAGTTTCAGAGAAATTACCTCCATCATACAAACTTAAGCTCTCTTTACTTAACATTAGCTGATGCCCTCGGCTTCACCCGCGTAAATGTAAACCTTCCTCGAGAAGCACTCGATCCATACGTGAAAATCGATGCTGTTGCTTTTGAGTTTATCACGAACAGACAGGCAGACAGACGTGGCGGAGGACTTTGTTTTATAATATGATGAAGTGATAAGTTCTAGCCTAGCCTAGTAGTATGTAGTTTATTTGAGGATAGCATCATTTATCTGTACGTACCTATTCTATTCTATTTATCTTCGGGGACGCCGGCAGACACCAGACGGGCGATCAGTCCTTTCGTTGTGGATTATTTTGCCCAGTTCCCCATTTTGGTGGATCCCCTTCTTGCCTTGCAGAAGCTCACCAGTTGTTCGGTAGAGATTTCTGCGAGCTTCTCTTCATTAATCTCATCTGTTCCTAGGATTTCCCATCTGAGTGGCTCATACATTATGCATTCCGCCACAAGGTGGAAACTTGTTTCTTCTGCTTCTCCACATGCTGGGCATATGGGATCTTCCTTTACTTTCATAATCGTCAGGTGTCAATTGAGTCCACAGTGTCCTGTTGCGATCCCTACTACTAGTCTTATGTTTCCCCTGCTCATTTTGAGCTTGTGGGATTTCTTTTCATCATATGACTTTAAGAAGATTTTCGATTGTCGACAACCTTCTGTTGCATTCCATCTTTTATTTGACTCTCTTGTAGTTATTCTATGGATGATTCCTTTTGTTATATTATGTGGGATCGGTAACCTGGGCTCTGGTCCCACAAAGGTTTCATCTGCTATTTTTCTGGCTAATTCATCTGCTATCTCATTCCCTTCGTGTCCTTGATGACCAGGGACCCATGCGACTGTTACTTCTGCTTTTTCCGCTAGTTGGTTGAGTGCTTCCTTACACTCTTTAACCAGTGCAGATGTGACTTCCACTTTGTTCAGTGCTTTGAGTGCTGCTTGACTATCACTGGATATAACTATTTTGGAAAGAATATCACCTGTAAGGGCGTTTCTAATTATTCTGGTACATTCCATAATGGCATTTATTTCTGTCTGGAACACACTAGCGCCTGTTCCTAGTGAGAATCATCTATTTACTCCGTACGTACCTAACTGACGATGCTGGTAGCTATACAATACATACTTTGCTTGTGTATGTTTAGTGATGTATGATTTCGTAGGATCAATGTAGAGGTTATCAACCTTGGACGGGTTTTTGCGAACACGTCTAGTAGGTATCTATAATTAGAATCAAATAGACTATAGCTTTTTTCCCACTCGTAATTAATTCACTGAGTTACATGGAATCCTAGAGGGTGATGACTTATCTGCAATGTGATAAAGGAAATGTTTGTTCTAAGAGAGTTAAAGCTACTTTTCATTCTGCAGTCTGAAGTTGCCTGAGGAGCGCGAGCGGATTGAAAGTAATACTTTTCAGCCATGGGGAGAATCGTTTTCAACTGACAGCTGTCAAATTATCAAAGAAACTAGTTCTATTTTCACAATTTAACTGTTGAACCATGTTCCAACTTTCTATACAGCTACTCAATTACAGCGCGATGTTAAACTTAAATAATCCAAAGATCAATAAAAATATATATTTAAGAAAACTTTATCCTATCTATATATATACAGAAAATTTTTGAGTGTTTTATCCTGTACCTATTAATAAATAAATACATGGTAATATATTTATAGTTATTCAGTACCTAGACACCTACGTGTTAAAATGAAGTTACAATATAGATCACGCGCGTCAGCACATGATTCGTGAACACGTGGTTGTATGATTAAAACTATTATTATATTATTGATGCTGTTTTCACGTAGCATTTCTTTCTTATTTTTCTAGTTCATAAATGAAAGACATGATTTTTGAAGATCCGGTGAAGATGGGCCTGAGATCTAAAGCAGATTGGAGAAATGGCAACAGGAGCTGCAGAATACTGGCTTGAAAAAATCAGCAGAAGTAAAACTGAATACATGTTTTGCGATTCCGGTGATCTCTTCAGTTCTAGAGCCATAGCGCTAGATGGCGTATGCTCCTCCACGTTTGCTCCGGCTTTCAGTATCTCGGTTCTCTCGTTCAAGGCGATGGCGAAAAAAGTCCGTAGTGTAAAGCACAGAGTTAACACTGGATGGATGAAATGGCGGCAGGTCACGGGAACGGTATGCGACTCCTGCATTGCCCCTAAACTCAAGGGGAAGATTTATAAAACCATGGTTAGACCTGCTGTCGTATATAAGGTCCCATTAAAATAGGTGGACAAATTTTAACACAGCGTTCAGTAGGTCTAACCAAAGATATCTAAACAAAAAAAAACATTAAATGAAGTGATTTTTTTTAATTTAAAATAATAAATTGCCGGCTCTCTAGAACAAACGCATCCTTTATGAGTAGGTATACTTAAATGCGTTTTTCTTATTATTTTTTTACCATCGTCCTTATTTTGGTGGTCTGAATGATTCCTGAAATTTTGTCCACCTATTTTAATGGGACCTTATATAGATTACAATGTTGGGCCACAAAAGGGATGATTGAAAGGTATGTGGCTGAGATGAGAATGCTAAGGGGGATGTAAGGTGTAAAGCGAATGAATAAAATAAGGAATGAGTCATCATCAGCCATTAGACGTCCACTGCTGGACAAAGGCCTCCCCCATAGAACGCCATAAAGATCGGTAGCCTGCCGTTTGCATCCACCGGTTGCCCGCGGCTCTCACGATGTCGTCGGTCCACCCGGTGGGAGGCCTGCCAACGCTGCGTCTTCCAGGAATGAGTACATAAGAAGAAGTCTGAAAGTGGCGCCGATGACTAAAAAGCTGTGTGGTTATCGGTTAACGTGGTATGGACATGTAATGCGAAGGAATGAGGAAAATGTAGTGAGAAAAACGTTGAGTATTGGATTGTTATAAGAGTAGAGGAAGACCAAATAAAAGATAGAAGGACTTATCATTTACAATGATAATATGTCTAGTATGGAGGTGACTGCTGAGATAACGAGTAATAGAAGACTATAAAAGAAGAAGACATGCTGCGCTAACCCCAAACAAATTGGGATAAGGTAGGGCAGAAGAATGATGCTGAAATGAAAAGAGGCGCTGTTGGTAAATCGTGAAATTTTATTAGAAAAATTATAAAAAAGGCACTAGTACCGAGTTTGACCTCGTTATCATACAGGACGTCGAGGATGATTGCCCGTTATTTGGGAACAGCCTGTGTCTGTTTTTATACAGAGGAGTATGTAGCACTATGTTTCCCCATATATTTATCCTGTGGGTTTGTTAACCTATAGGTATTTGTTTTGACATTCAATCGACATTGTCATTCCATCAGTTTAAATTCAAAATTATCCGGTGTTTTTATTTGCTTTAATTATTAAATCTCAATAAAGAATCAGCACAAGAACAGAGTCCAACCTGTTCTGAAATGTCACTGATTCAACGAGTTTTCCTGTTTATCTTATGTGCTTTGAACATACAAAATGGGCAGAAATGTAGGCTTAATACACGGATACACTTTCAGGAGCCTTTGCCAGTTATTGTAAGAGATGGGAGACTCTTGGAGCCGACTGACAAATTCGGCAATATTGAAATGAATTTCGGTGAGACTCTTACCTTGAGTTGCGAGGGAACGGGGAGCATCCAACATCCTAACGCGCAGCGTGGACTATCTGTTGCTGTAGTAAGCTGTGAAGGAGGAGACATGTTCAAAAACGAGGAATGGCTGACAGAACCAGGTCGATTCTCTCAGTTCAGATGTAGTGACCCCCCAGAATATAAAAGCCAACGAACAGAACGCACGTGTTATGATAGAAACCCAATCATTGAAGTTGGCTACAAAATCGAAAACCAATTTTATCCCGTTTATGAGACCTGTTTCAACGAAGCTGGTCTGACTCCAATCTACTCAAAATACACGCAGAAACCTTACAACGCTCTTTTCCAAACTAGAGTAACTCGGCCTTATTTCATAGCGGAAAATATTTACGGGCACATTCCGGTCAATTCTTTGTTTTCACCGGGAGGACTAAGATCGGCAGTGGCGCAATGTGTGGGGAATGCCATATCTACCTATTTTACTAAGACAGTGCTCATGGACAGAGGTCACTTGGCTGCTAAAACTGATTTTGCGTTTGCGTTTGGAGAGCGGGCAACGTTCCATTACGTGAACTGTGCTCCGCAGTGGAAAGGTTTTAATGGTGGCAATTGGAATACTTTGGAAGTTGATCTGAGGAATCATATTCACGATGCTGGCTATAACACTATCATTTATACCGGGACGTTTGGATTGGCGCACCTAAGCAACGATATGGGTCGTCAAGTAGACCTTTATTTATACACCGATGAGAATAATAATCCAGTGATACCTGTTCCTCAGTTCTATTACAAGGTTGTTTATGAACCTGAAAGTAAGAGGGGTATTGCTTTTATTGGTATCAACAACCCTTACTGCGCGCCAGACGAACTCAATCAGATGTTCTTCTGCAAAGACGTATGTAGAGGCAACCATGCTTTCTCGTGGTTATCTTGGCATCCCGATAACCCTTTTGATGGATACACTTTCTGTTGCAACGTTAATGACTTTAGGGAGACTATCCCACATTTACCACCGTTTCAAGTCGATGGTCTTTTGACGTGAATACGACAAACTAGGAACACTATTGTTTATAGTTTGTTGGTACTTATAAATTATGATGTCCCAAATAAATATATATTTTTTTAAATAAGTGTTTCATTTTAAGCTTTATCTACTTTTATATGTCCTATTTATGTATTATGTACTACACTGGAGGAGCTCGTAGCTTAATAATAACAGCCGCTCGGGTCGATCTTTAGCTTAGCCGTGCTTGTCTAGATTGGTCCGTGTGGCTGACCGCCCATCATAATTATGTCAAGTTTCATCCGTGCCTCGGAGTTGATCCCGGCTGATATTTGAAGAACTTTGACAGTCGTTAAAAGTAGTTACTGGCCCGAAAGTCCGACAACCATTCTGGGATATTGGTACCCAGTACTAACTGGGTTGCAGGGCAAATAAGCAGTCGGTTCATGTAGAATACCTACCTATTCAGGTGCATCCGGTTAGACTGGCAGTCGACCCCAACATTATTTAGGAAGGTAGTGACCTACTTACTATTAAAATTCTATCATTTTAAAATAAGGGAAAACAAGACAAATGATGATGGAAGTTTTTATTTTTCGAAAAAACATTTTCTCATGTATGAATGACATCTTCATTGTAAGAGGTTAATGGCCTGGCATAAATATATGAATACGGTTACATATTATCAGCTCTGCCGCTGGCGTGTCAGAGAGTTTGACCTCAGGGTCTCTTAGATACATATCTACGTTCTACTTATAAAATGACTTCTTGTAGGATATTATTGCGTGTTTAAACACCAGTACACAAATATACAAATATACCAGTCTGCGCGTACATATTGCTCCTTTACGTTACGTATATTAAAAGCTGCTCAAGTGCATAGATTCTCGACTGTTCTATTTGTATTGTAAACGGGGAGAATCGAGTAAGGAGGATGGAAACACGCTTATCACGCTTAGTAGTTTATAGAAGGAGTAGGGTGCGCATCTTCGATGGAGACACCATGGCTTGCTTCATGAAATAGTGCTTGCTCTGTCACAAAGCCTCTGTGTTAGCAAATCTTGTTACAGCAGATGTAGATCGTGAAGCAAGGGAATCAGCATCCACCGAAGCAACTGCACGAACTTTCATTCCTCGAATCAATGGCTCTAACTTTGTCCAACGATTAGGTATGCAGCTCTGTCATTTGCCTTTCTTACTATATTCATTACAGCCACAAGACTAGCTGCTGTCCTGTCGTCTGTAGGTACTAAAAATATCAACAAAGTGAACTAAGCAGATCTCCATAACGTCAATCTTAATGCACCTGGTTAATGATTGCCTCAAAGACAGTTAATGCTGGACAGGAATCCACCTTTTCCATTCATACATAAACTCACGCCATTTTCCCATGGGCGACTGGACATAGGTAGAAACCACTGAACGCCACCTGATACGATCCTTACAGAATATTCCATTTGAGTCGTCCACATTCATACATTTGATAAAACTTTACAATTACATTAATAAATAATGCATAATTTGTAGAAAAAAAGTGACTCAGCTTTGAGTCATGAGAACAATCATTAAGGGCATAATATCGACATAATAATAGCTAATTATCAACTAATGGGATGCGAAGCTTTCTCCTTGTCTATTTAAAGTTTATCATAGTAGCACTTGACCACAGTACCTCGGAGACCCTTGGTAGGGCTAGTTTGATATTGTGATTGTGAATACGTATTGTTGCAACAAAATGCAGATTACACCGGTAAGTTTTCAAAATTCTGTTTTCTATAGATATTTATTAGTATCCTGTTTAAAAAAAATGTAATACTTACTTAAAACCCGATGACTCAGTTTCTTATTTCAGATTAAATCAAAAGTTACAATAAAATTGACATAAGTATTATATTATGTTCATTGTTCTCGTTTGTGAAACTTATTTCTTCTTAATAAACACATTTCTTTCCACAATCTAATTTGACCTTATCCGTATTTTGTTACAGATTTTAATATGCTTGGTAGTACTATCAATAGCCCAAGCGGCGTTGGTTACAAGAATTCCCAAACCGAAGCTAAACTCAGTGCTTACTGAAAAGTTAAAGACACCAGACATTCCAAAACATAAGTCACCAGAAGAAAGACGTAAATTCTCTTTATTTCCAAAGAGCTACATGAAATACGTAATATCACCAGAACCGATCTACAAAATTGCAACTCATAAACCAATAGTGCATGGAACGAAGAAACCATTGATGAAGAAACTAAATCTGCAAGATAAAAAGAATAAAGTTGTAGAAAATGAAGCTGAACAGCCAATTGTGAACGCAGAAGCTATGAATGATAGCAATTTAGCCGTAAACCCTAAAGTAGACAATGTTGTGGCCAGTGAAGAAGTAAGCATAGAAGTTGTCGAAGACAAATCGGAAGAAAGCAATGAAAAGCAAAATGAAGATAGCAAAGAAGAAGATAAACTTAATAAAAATGATAATAATGCATTCAACACGACTACGACCGATGCGGCAAATAAGGATCATCTCATTTTAGGATATCCCATATTCCCACCTGTGGTGAAGCCTATTGAATTTAGCGCAGAAAACGAAAACTTAGATGCTTTTGCAGATGTCATGGATAAAAATGAAAAATCGAAAGAAGTTGAATCGGAATTCATCTTAGTAGATGCCACACATAAACCTACAGAAAGTGGCGCGACTAGCAATGAAGAACCGGAGGAATTCGTAACAACAGAATTTTATGAAGAGCCTGAAATCGTCAGGAGTAAAAGGTAAAATATTGCTCTAATTAATTTATGCTGAATTATACTCCAACCGTGAGGAACTAGATTGTGTTATTTAATCACTATTTCTATTTACTGACGCAATTAAAGTTTATCATTTTTATCCGTGGATGTTTGACCACATTATAAACCGAGTTTCGTACGTGCCTCGGAAGGCATGTTATGTCGTTGATCCCGGCTCTCATTTGTAGACTTTTGACAGTCGCTCCAAGTAAAATGCTGCTACTATTCAAGTAAAGTAAAAAAAAAAGCAGAGTAGAGAGAGGAGAGTTGGTTTTAAAGTAAAGTATTCAGCTGCATCCGTTAAGACTGGAGGCCAACCCCAACATAATTGGGATAAGGTTAGCCAGATGATGTATTAGTATGTTCATAGATCTAATATTTGTTAATTTTTACTGATATTGATATTTTTTTCAGGGGTAGCAACGTAATTGAAGAGGAAAATCTTGCTTCCACAGTAGCAGGATATAAATACACTTGGAAAGATACGAGACTCAACAACGACGCTGTTTTCAAAAACATTCACTCGTGAATAAAACATGGACTCGGTTATGCAGGTCATTAATGAAATATTCGTCATATCGGATTTGAATAATAATGATTTCACGTTGCCTTTGTGGCAAAAAAATCTGTTCGGTTTGAACTAAAATGCTGATATGGACATTTTAGATAACTGTAGTAAACGAGTTTACGAGAATCGTACAATGCTTTTACTATCAGTTATTTTATATATGTTGCTTGTACCACGAGTATTTACGGCATGTTGATTGTATATTTGTGAGAAAATAAAACTATTATTTAAAAAGTATATTTATTTATTGACGTTCACTACGAAAAAACTTACATTTATAGGCACCTAAAATGTACATACTTATCCTAGGTACAACGTAATGGCAAATAATCAATTCTCCACGTGTTTTTGTTACACAATAGCATCTTAATGATCACACTAGCGAGAACGAAACATAAATAAAATGTAACCTAAGGGCAAGACAGACACATACCGGGTGGTAACTATCTTTCACACCAAAGCTAATGTACACATACATATACAGATCGTTTACACGCTACGATTCTTACAGAACTCGCTTTAGTTTATCGTTTTAAGGCACTTTTAACAGTTAAGACCTACGAATTACTAGAATATTTAACAAATTTAATACATGTAACGAAACAGACTCAGAATCAGAACAAACACAACCACACAACACTATAAGAATACAATCTATTAAACTACCTACCTAATTTTTGCAAAGCGAGCATTCGGAACTAGATCCAAAATTCGTAGCGAGTAAACGACATAGAATTACAAAGAATAGACGAAATCATTTATTTATTGTACTTATAGATCGTGTCGAGGTTGACTTTGAGTTGGGATGCGCTGTCGATAGTTGGCGCTATTTCTTGCTGAGTCTGAAGACGTCGTTGAGGGGCGTGTATGGTGTCCGCGTCGGGATTGCGTTGAACGCAAATGAGGGTTGAGCGTCTGCGCGAAGGATCACGACACCTGAAAAAAAATTAAAAAAAGGTTTAGTACTTCATTGCGAAGCGGCGAATGATTACCAATCCAATTTAGAAGTAACAGGAACTACACAGTGTCCATATAAGTATTAAACAATAAAATAGTTAGTGACATAGAAAAGGAGCAATAATCTATACTATAATATTATAAAGCTGAAGAGTTTGTTTGTTTGTTTGTTTGAACGCGATAAACTCTGGAACTACTGGTTGGATTTGAAAAATTCTTTTTGTGTTGGATAGTTCATTTATCGAGGAAGGTTATAGGCTATACAACATCACGCTACTACCAATAGGAGCGGAGCATAAATGAGAAATGTTGCAAAAACGGGAAAAGAAAATTCCTTTCTGAGAGCTTCCGTTGCGTGCGCTGCGAAAACGGTTTAAGTTACGAGAATATCAAGTACTAGCTGACCCACGCAACTTCGTCTGCGTCAAATAAAAATAGCTTATATATAACCTTTCTCGATAAATCGACTATCCAACATAAATTAAGCTAAATCGTAACTCACGGAACATCTTATCTTTCCTCTTTATTATAAATTAGTTTAGATGGTTTAGATTAGCTTAGATTATCTTAAAGTCAGAATTATAATATATCTCTTACTGTTAAATATACAATAACACCCTGTACTTGTAAACATTATGATGCAGTAAATATTTTGAATTTGAATTTCCCGGAGGCCAGCCACAATCCCCCGTACCTACATTGCGACGCGCGATATATTTTTTTACATTGCGATATCTTCTAAGATATTTGTTTAAACTGTATAGAGTAAAGGACATAAATATTCTATATTAAATTTCCGTTCTAACAAAAACATTTATTTAGATATAGATTAATACCATATGGGTTAAAAGCTTCGCAAAAAATAATTCTTTTTAACCGAACATTTTAATAGTAAAAAAGGGTTACAGTGAGTCAATCTTAAAAGATAGACATATGCCGCCTTATTACAAAAGGTAGTTAAACCTGGTTTAACTTAGACCTGGTTTATCTCGCATGCTGTCACTTTCTTTTGAATATTAGTGAAGTGAGACGTCATGCGAGATAAACCAAGTCTAAGTTAAACCAGGTTTAACTACGTTTTGTAATAAGGCGGATGCTGTCGCGGACTTTTTTTTAGAACTTTTAAAGAGGAAAAATTCTTTCATACATGATATTTGCGTAACTTAAACCGTTTTCGCAGCGCACGCAGCGGAAGCTCTCAAAAAGGAAAAACCTTTTCCCGTTCTTGTAACATTTTTCATTTATGCTCCGCTCCTATTAGCCGTAGCGTGATGTTATATAGCCTAAAGCCTTCCTCGATAAATGCACTATCTAACACAAAAAGAATTTTTCAATTCCAATCAGTAGTTCCTGAGTTTACCGCGTTCAAACAAACAAACAAACAAACAAACAAACAAACAATCAAACAAACAAACTCTTCAGCTTTATAATATTAGTATAGATGAAGTAATTATTCGTCTTTAAAAGTTCTAAAAAAAAGTCCGCGACAGCATCTGTCTATCTTTTAAGATTGACTCACTGTAACCATTTTTTATTATTAAAATGTTAGGTTAAAAAGAATTATTTTTTGCGAAGCTTATTTAACCCATATGGTATTAATCTATATCTAAATAAATGTGTTCTTTAGAACGGAAATTTAATATAGAATATTTGTGCTCTTTACTCTATACAGTTTAAACAAATATCTTAGAAGATATCGCAATGTAAAAATACCCGCGCGGAAAAATAATTACGCGGGTTGCGTCGCAATGTAGGTACCGGATTCTGGCTGGCCTCCGGGAAATTCAAATTCAAAATATTTACTGCATCATAATGTTTACAAGTACAGAGTGTTATTAGTATATTTAACAGTAAGAGATAGATTTTATAGTAATTCACACTTTAATATAATCTAAGCTAATCTAAACCATCTAAACTATTGTAATAAAGAGGAAAGATAAGATTTTTTGTTTGTTACGATTTAGCCTAATTAATGTCGGATAGTCGATATATCGAGAAAGGTTATAGCTATATTTATGTGACGCAGACGAAGTTGCACGGGTCAGCTAGTTTAATACATAAAGATCGAGAAAAATGTTATCCAAACAACTAAATAGAAAATTTAAAATGACAAACATTCTCAGTAGGTACCATAAAGTAAAAAAGTCATAATTATTAGCTAGGTTACCGAATGACGGGCAAAATTTATTAACAATATAACATGAACCTACTATCAATCCATTGTCAGTAGATTTAACGCATTAACAAATGATTTACAACTACAATACGATCATTCGCTAACGCTCTACCGTACGTAACGGACCGGTGTCAACGTATAAGCTATCTGTGCGCTAACTACCGCCTACTCTTACGAAAATGACCAAGTGTGATAATTGCAATAAAGGAATAACCAGCAGATCTCCAGGCCTGGAATGCAGGTCATGTGCTAAGACCGTTCATGCTAATAAAGCCTGCTCTGGTCTTACTGCGAAACAGCTATCTGCACTTCGTAATGCGGACGGCCTGGACTGGATATGTGAAGAATGCAATCATAACTCGCCTAACAGGAGATCATCTTTCTTTATTCCGGACGAGGAAGACGAAGAAGAAGAAGAAGTCGCGACCTCCAGTAGAAACCTAGGTAACTGCAACATAGATAGCGACAAATTTCTGAAGGATATTACAGCCGAATTAAAAAAAGTCCTAAAGAAAGAACTTCAATCAATCGAAGTATCAGTAAGCCTCTGCAGCAAAAAGGTAGATGAACTGACAAAAACTGTGGAAACCCAAAATAAACACATACAGGAGTTGGAGAAGAAGTATACCCACCTTAACAATGAAAAAACTCATCTTGAATTAGAAGTCGGTTCTCTAAAACAATATGTGCGTAACGTGGAACAGCAGCGCCTAGATAACGTGCTAGAAGTGATAGGAATCCCTAAAGCTCAAAACGAAGACCTTGAATCAATATCTGTCAAGCTGGCTGAAACACTCAATCTGGATAAATCACAGATACTAAACATTAAACGTGTGGAAGATCGAAATGAACGTGAAGGAAACATCCAGGTCGAGTTGAAACAAGTGGAACAGGCACAGGCATGGGTGCGTGCATCCAAAAAGGAAGAGCTCCTGCTGGAACAAGTTGTGACGGGAGCCCCTATAGAAAAGTCCAAGTCAAAAGTGATCCTGCGTCGAGCCCTTACAAAATCTAATAAATCGTTACTGTGGCTGGCCCAACAAAAATTGCGTCCAGCATATAAGTACGTATGGTTCCAGGATGGAAAGGTGCTGCTACGTAGAGAAGAGAAGGATAAGCCTACAGTCGTACGGAGCGAAATGGACGTCGATCGGCTCTCGACCACAACGCAGGCTGCACGTCAACAAACGTATCGGTAATAGTTTTAAAATAAGTTATCCCTAATCTCTCTCCCGATCACCAAGAACTATTCGACTGTGCAAATATTAATGTTTTTAGTAAGCTTATACCCTCTATTAGTAAAAGTAATCTGAATATTGTTCACATAAATATTAGATCTATAATTAAAAATTTTGGTTGTGTATCACAATTAATTAGCTCATCTAACGAAACTATTCATGTCTTAATCTTAACAGAAGTTAATATAAATGAAAGCACTGTCCATATGTACAACATCGATGGCTATGAAATGCACAGAAAGTTGCGTAAAAACAGAAAAGGCGGTGGAATAATAATTTATGTCAGAGATGGCTACGAATTCACACCAATGAATCGTTCGTTAATACACTGTGAATGTATAATTGGTCAAATTACTACACCTCACAACTATCACGCATATATCTGTGCAATTTATAGACCACCAAGCGAAAGTAAGCATCTATTCGTAAAAGAAATAAGCACTGTCTTGTCAAGTTCTACTATTAAATCAGCTGACACTTATTTGCTAGGAGACGTTAACATAGACCTAAAGACATACGACAACATACGAGAATACTACGTCAATAGCCTGTCCGAGTGCGGCCTAACTAGCGCGATATCCGATTACACGAGAATTGAAACCCGCGGAAATAACACTACACGTAGCTGTATAGATCACATCTTTATAAGAACGCGTTCGTTAGATCTGTACTCGGCCGCACTCGGAACTGTATTGGCTGATCACCGCATGTTAATACTGTCGTGTGTAGGACTTGGCCCAAAACGAATACAGGTTGATACGGAAACAATGCAACAATTTGATAACGTTAAAATTAAATCTTTACTTAAGGGGACGGTGAACGAACATTTCTCCATACAAACGTAATACCAAAATCATTCGCGATACGAACATATTACCAACTTAAAATTATGTTATTCGGATACAGACGATATTTATCTAGGTTCCTATCAAACTTCTTTTTTTAAACATTTACTATTTACGAAATGCAAGCGAATTGCATTTCGTACATTTTAACACCGCTAATAGCATGTTTTCAACTTAATTATTCTGTATTAAAAACATTAATATTCGTAATGTTATTGTAATAGGAACATAGCTTATATTGTCTAGTAGCAGATTATCAAAAAAAAATTGGAAAAATATCAAGTTTTCATTCATAATTTTTGGAATTACGGAACACAAACAAATTTATCACAAATCTGGAACGGCAGTAGCGCTGTCGCATCAAGCATGGGCTGTGTTTGTGTGCGTGTACGCACTGGTCGTGGTTGTGTGATCGCAGAAACTCACACTAGCGTTTCGTATTCAATGAACGCCGCCGCCCGGCGCCCGCGCGCTGGCCTCCCTGGGGTAGTAGGGGTTGTCAGTGTTACATAATATTATTATTACTTGACTGTGCTGCGCGTGCGTTATTGTTTGCGAAATTGTTTTGACGGCACGGTTGGCGCAGTGGCTAAGCGATTGGACTGCTGCGTTGCGTGTCGCGGGTTCGATCCCCGCACGGAACAAATATTTGTATGACCTGCAGATAGTTGTTTCGGGTCTGGGTATTTGTGTATGTGAGTTTATATGTTTGTGAACGCACCCACGATACAGGAGAAATTCCTAGTGTGGGGTAACGTTTTTATTATTTTTTTAAAAAGAAAGAAAAAATTATTCTGACACTATTGACCTCTGCTACCGACTTGGATTATGATTTGCCTTGTGACTTGGTATTGTGGAACCTACATTATTACGACTTTTGCTTTGTTTACGGGCTTAGATTTTTTTACGATTTGGTTTGAGTGAAGTTATGGATAAACTTTTTTTAACTCAGAACGGGACATGGATTTATATAGGTACCTATATTGACAGTTACTTTAGCAAAAACCAAGGTCACGTTAAATGCCTATGTAACACCCTCTCCTCTCAAGATCAGGGACTCTACACTCAAAGTTGTAGACGATTTTGCTACCTTATACAAACGGTCCAGTTAGGTACCTAGGTCTTTTTTTTTTGGAATGTGAGAAATCATAAAATTACTCCTCCCGCTCCCCACCAAAAAAAAAGGCTAAGTTCAGATGACCGCTCGGGGACAAAATCAAAATAAACAGTGTTTACCGTCTATTAAAAAAGAAATCGACCCGTTCAGATGATCACGGTTGAGCATCGATCACTGATGCGGTTGAGAGACAATCTGGTGTGGTAGGTATGGTGTCAAACCGTGACCATTTTGATGCTAGACTGCCGCGCGTACATAAATACTATCATGTGAATGCTTCCACAGCATGGAGACGCGCGATGCCGCTCGGTCATGTGAACTTAGCCTAAGATAGGCATTCCTATCCATTACATATTTTCGGCTTAGGCTCGGACTGTGGTATTTTACCCGCGAGAGTAATGACCAAGGTACCTAGCTCATTATGCTGTATTGCATTATCATATTTGTAAAGTTGAAAATCTACTAAAGACAAACCGTAGTCGACACTGCCAAGCCGCTGAGTCTTTGGGAATTATATAGGGTTCAGGTTATTTCGCTTTGCGGTGGTGGTAATAAAACGTCTATTTTTATATCTACCTATATAAAAAAATATCTCTATAATCTAGATACATAAATAAAGACGTTTTATTTTATTCCATTTTAGATAATGTCCTAAAATCTTCTAATGTAGCCATTGTAGAGTAATTTCCAAAAAACGCATTACGGGTTTGTGCGTTCACTAACGATTCCCCAAATTAGTTAACAAAAATAAAGCAAATATTGAACAAAATTAGTACAATGAAATGGTTATCAGTCATTATGAATGATTCGCTACAAACATACTATACACGCACGCACACAGCTGCGCGCTGCGCCGCGAAAAGTCAGATAGGGATAGCAATGTTTTGTTCGATTTTTATGCTCGCCTCGAATTGCAATTGCGAGCTTGTTACACCGGATTCTTAAGAACCTACAATGGGGCTGTTGGCGCGCATACGCGCCCCGACCACGCATGAGCGGGACGCGGGAGGAGAGCGATAGCTCACCCGCGCGCACCCCGCGCCGCGCGCCGGCCGGCGCCTGCGCCGCTAGCCGCGCGCCGCCGCCAGTGCCCGCCAGTACGACCGCAGCAGCAATTGGGAGCGAATCGCTAATTATTTTTGTCGCGTCGCGGTCCGACATTGTACTCATTTCATTACTATATGCATAAACCAGTCATTCAGAGCGGAGTATTTATTATTTCTCTCCACACACTACCCAAGCTACCGGGACGAGATCACAGCCCCAACATTGGTCCTTCGAAGCCCTATTATTGAAGAGAATTGGAAAAAACAACGTGGAATCACAAGGCAGCCGCTAGCATCCCGTGGTTCGAGCGAGACTTCGAGTCAACACGTCGTGTTTCAACGAGTCAAGTCCGTCTAGCGTGCCGAACTACCGACCGTGCCTCGTGGCATTGTCGCGAAACGAGCCCAGCCCGCCGTCACAGAATACCGCCGTGCCAACGTGGTGACAGGACAAGACGTCGGAGTACCTACACGTGGATCAACGAGCAATATTTATAGCCTGGAGGGCATTATTCTTGTGAGTTCGTTCCAATTATCTTCTCAAAGTTAAAATCATAATGTGGCTATCGCATTAATTAGCCCTTATTACCGTCAACAGTCATTAAGTTGTTGATCATTGCGTTACCTACCTTTCAAGGTTATAATAATTAAAGTGGATATTTATCTCATTATTTATCCCCCAAAACCATCAACAGTCATTAATTTGTTGATCATTGCATTTCATAAACACAGTACCTACGTGACTGTTATTCTCATTAAAGCATTCTCAGCATTAGAGACGTTATAGATTCATTAAAAACTGTGATTATCCCGTCCCTAGCTAGGAACTCGTTATAAATTAACATTATACATAATTAACATTAGTTTTATCGCATTCCAACAGGACTTGCGCCGAGCAGAGCAACGACGCCACGTGTCGCGCGTTGCTTGCTGGTTTCGCCTGCACCGGGGCTACGCCCTGCTTTCAAGTCGGACAGTGGCTGCTTGCCTGTCCGAGCGTGCCTACCCGCTTCTTGCCTGTATCTGCACGCTTGCATTTAAGTATAACCTGCTGTCATTACACCTACCTACTTTGAGAGTTTCACGTTTTATTGTGTGCATACCTACGGCTTGGTGTTATCAATATCATTATAATTAACTGTTCGCAATGCCTAACTTAAAGGAATTAAGAAAGAAACGTGCTTCTTATAAAGCCAAACTTACACAGTTTGA
Organism: Diarsia mendica; assembly: GCA_949316265.1. NCBI lineage: Eukaryota > Metazoa > Arthropoda > Insecta > Lepidoptera > Noctuidae > Diarsia > Diarsia mendica. Next base: position 13,316,067 of record OX438889.1, read on the forward strand.
GAAATATCTGTTAGTCATGTGCACATGTGACAAGCCTAGTAACGTTCAACTCAGTGAGCTTGGGGCCAGGTTGCAAAAGATTGAAGAGTGCTATGGCGAATATGATTCCATACAGATTCAAATCGAAAGTTTGCCGGACATTACAGATGCTGAGTGTCAAGATGAATATAGTGAACGCGAGCGCTTCGAGACACAGTACTTCGCGGCAGTCGGCAAGGCTCGAGAGGTGCTTGGCAGGCCGAGCTCTGTGGAAGCGGAGCACAACTTGGAGGATTCAGTAACAGGTTCTGTCCTCGCTGCAGGTGGGCCAAGCTTAAACTTAAAATTACCTACGATACATCTACCTACCTTTTCTGGGCAATATGAAAATTGGTTAGAATTTCATGACACTTATGTATCTCTAATTCATGCTAATGGCACAATACCTAAAATTAGTAAATTTCATTATTTACGGTCAGCATTAAAGGACAAGGCTGCGAGCGTTATTACCTCTTTAGATTTTTCTGAAAATAACTATGATACAGCATGGTCATTGTTATGTGAACGTTATCAAAATAACAACTTGCTTATTAACAATCACATTGATGCATTACTTGACTTTGAAAACATTACAAAGGAATCTTCCTCATCATTGAGGAGCCTCATAGATATTGTAAACAAAAACCTTAGGTCTTTAAAAATGTTAGAAGTCAACATTCAAAATTGGGATCTTATCATTATTCATGTTATGTGTAAAAAATTAGACAGTACAACTAACAGGACATGGAAAGAACATCTGAACATTCAAAAAATTAAAACACCCACTTTAGAATTATTTATCGATTTTGTTAAAAGGCGTGCTGAACTTTTAGAAACAATAGATTATACCAATAGGAACACTCGTAGGCACAGTGAACCTTCAAATGCTAAACCAAAAACATTCATTGCTAATCAAAAACATACAAAACGAACAACGGAACCATTCACATGTCCGCGGTGCAAGCAAAACCATCCTATCTATATGTGCCCTCAGTTCATGTCATTGTCTGTGATGGGTCGAATTGCAGAAGTTAAAAGGCTCAACCTGTGCAACAATTGCTTAAGACAGGGACATGGACCTCAGGATTGCAAATTTGGGCCATGCAGAGTATGTAGCAAACAACACAACACCACACTGCACACTGACGAACCTGCACTTCCACAGCAGTCCGATTCTACTGTGTCTGAAGACAAATGTGTTGTGTTAGCCTCACAGGAAGATTGCCACTCAAATATAGATCCAACAATTCAAACTGACGTTGTCTTGTCATCTACACATAATGGTTGCGTATTGCTGTCTACAGCACTCATAGACATTATTGATTGTAATGGTAGAAAACACACTGTCCGTGCCTTACTGGATAATGGCAGCACATCTAACTTTATAACAGAGAAGCTAAGTAACCAACTTAAATTGCCAGTTAAGTCTACTTCCATTTCAGTGGAAGGTTTAAGTCAATCATTTCATGTAACTAAACGTTCTAGTTTGACTATATCCTCACGCACCGAGTCATACATAAACTTCATTGATTGCTTTATTGTACCAGGGATAACTCAATTGCTGCCTACCACACGTTTTGATATCTCACAGCTGAACATTCCAAAGAACTTAAAATTAGCTGACCCTAGTTTCAATATCCCTTCAGAAATAGACATATTGTTGAATGCTGAAATCTTTTGGAACATATTAGGTACAAAACGTATGTCTTTAGGCAGGAACAAACCAGTTCTCATTGATACAAGAGTGGGCTGGTTGGTATCAGGTGTGATGCATAAACAAGAAACTAAAGGTAATAAGCCCACTGCCTACTCAAACACAGCTCACTGCAATTATTTAAATGATGGCCACCTTCAACAACAATTAGATAGATTTTTCGAATTAGAATCCGTTTCATCACCCCGTACAACAACAAAGGAGGAAAATGAGTGTGAACAAAACTTTATTAAAACAACCACTCGTGAGAAAGATGGTCACTTTGTTGTAAAAATCCCTTTAAAACAGTCACCAGAAACATTAGGTGACTCATACGAACAAGCATTATCTAGGTTTCAGTCTTTGGAAAGAAAGTTCAAACGTGACTCATTGTACAAAGAAAAATACTCAAATTTCATTAAAGAGTATATTGACCTCGGTCATATGTCTTTAGCCAATCATAGTACCGATAAATGTTCATATTTCATGCCACATCACGGTGTAGTTAGAGACACTAGTTTAACTACTAAATTAAGAGTTGTATTCGATGCGTCAGCAAAGACTACATCACAGTTGTCATTTAATGACATACAGTATGTGGGACCTACAGTCCAAGATAGTTTAATAGATATATTAATTCGATTTAGGCAACACAAATATGTTGTTACATCTGATTGCGAAAAAATGTATCGTTGTGTACTGGTAGCACCAGAGCAACGATGCCTTCAACAAATTTTGTGGCGGTTTGACGCCACTCACAAAGTAGATACTTACAAGCTAAATACGGTAACCTATGGCACTGCAGCCGCTCCATACATGGCTACACGGTGTCTAGTGCAACTAGGTCAGGAGTGTTCTTCTCCTCTAATACGTGAAACAATATTACACGACTTCTATGTGGACGACTTTATATCAGGCCACAACTCAGAAACAGAATTGCTACAAATATGTCAAGGAGTCATTAAGGAATTATGGAAAGGTCAATTTCATTTAAGAAAATGGCGTTCAAATAACATGTCTATATTAAACAGCATAAATAAAAGTGAAATTGATGATCATTTGCTCAAATTAGTCAATGATGATCATGCAAAAACATTAGGTCTGCGATGGTCTTGTATGGCTGACACTTTGAGCTTTGCAACAGTTAGCGACCCTTTATGGAATAAAATAAGCAAACGATCTGTGTTGTCAACAGTGGGACAGGTTTTTGATCCGTTAGGTCTTGTAAACCCTTGCATCTTAGAGGCCAAGGTAATGTTGCAAGAGTTGTGGGCTTCAAAAATTGCGTGGGACGATGCATTGCCACCTGAATTAGCAGAAAGATGGTTGAAATTTTTGAAGTCACTGTCACAATTAACTAACATTATTATACCGAGGCTCATTCTATGCGACCAAGCTGTACGCTATGAACTACATACCTTTAGTGATGCTTCCTTGCAAGCATATAGTGCTTGTGTTTATGTTCGGTCAGTCTCAAGGGATGGCAACGTTATGGTCCATCTTGTCATGGCTAAAAGCAGGGTAGCGCCTCTAAAGGGCATGACTGTACCAAGGTTAGAGCTTAGTGGAGCTTTAATAGCTGTTCGCTTAGCAACCAAGGTTAAAAATGCTCTCAGATTAAACATTGATACATGGACATTCTGGTGTGATTCCACAATTGTATTGGGTTGGATACAAACACCAAAGTCATCTTTAAAGGCATTTGTTTGCAATAGAATCAATGAAATAACTGATGCTACCAATTCAAAGGATTGGAATTACATTCCTACCAAAATAAATCCAGCAGATATAGGTTCTAGAGGTTGCAATGCCACCCAGCTGGAAGGCTCTAAACTGTGGTGGGCAGGACCACAATTTCTATCACAACCAAAACCACAATGGCCAACTCAAACCCATACCATACCCATCAACCTACCAGAAACTAAAGTACTGTGCAATCTTGTTCATGAAGAACCCAAATTTATTCATAAGTTTTCAAACTTTAGTAAATTGCAACGTGTCACTGCTTACATATTACGTTTCATAAACAACTGTAGACATCCTCATAATAAATCTACAACATTTCTAACTATTTCTGAATTAAATTCAGCAACATTACTTTTATGTAAACTTATTCAACTAGATTTGTTTTCAGATGAATACTCTACATTAAAGAAAGGCCAGTCATTAAAAAGGTCACAGTTACTAAATCTTAACCCATTCATGTCACATGAAAATGTAATAAGAGTTGGAGGTAGATTATCAAATTCAAATTATACTTATGATGTTAAACATCCTATTCTTATTCATGCTTCTCATCATGTTACAATAATTTTATTCAGACATTATCATACATTATTAATGCATGCAGGACCTCAATTACTGCTTGCTACATTAAGACAAAGATTCTGGGCAATAGGTGGTCGCAGTCTTGCCAGAAAAATCACACATGAGTGTCATAAGTGTTGTAGATTCGCCGGCAAAACTATTCAACCAATCATGGCGGATCTGCCTAAAGAACGCGTTCATAGTGAGCATCCATTCAGTAACACAGCTGTCGATTATGCTGGGCCTATTCTAATTGCCAACAGAAAGGGTAGGGGTAGCCAACTTATGAAATCGTACATTTGTATATTTGTGTGCTTGGCAGTGAGGGCAGTTCATGTTGAACTAGTCACTGATCTAAGTACTGAAGCCTTTGTAGCTGCATTAAACAGATTTATCGCTCGCAGAGGTCGGCCTGTTAACATATACTCAGATAACGGTACTAACTTCGTAGGAGCCTACAATGAACTCTCGACCTTTCTAAGGTCAAGGTGTAATGACATTAGTTTAAGTGCAGCAGAGCAGGCAATCAATTTTAAATTCACTCCTGCCTATAGCCCACATTTCAACGGCTTAGCTGAAGGCGCAGTTAAGTCAGTAAAACTCCTTCTTAAAAGGATTCTATCCCTAGCCCATTTAACTTACGAAGAGTTAAACACAACATTAATCCAAATTGAAGGGATTTTAAATTCACGCCCTCTTACTGCATTATCCTCTGATCCCAACGATATGACTCCACTGACTCCCTCTCATTTTTTAATTGGACGAACGATCATGATGTTGCCTAGTCAGGTGGACACAGAAAAGGAGACTCAGATCAATACTTTGCCTCGATATAAAAGAGCACAAGCCTTGGCGGCTCATTTTTGGAACCGATATCAGACAGAATATCTTTCAGAATTACAGAAACGTGCAAAATGGCAGCGCCATGACCAGGAGCTGCTGCAGCTGGGAGACCTGGTTGTGGTCAAGGATGACCGCCTCCCACCAAACCATTGGCGACTCGGCCGCATCATAAAGCTGCACCCTGGCTCCGACGGCATCACACGCGTCGCTGACGTCAGGACGGCTTCGGGAGTACTTCGACGAGCCTACAATAGGCTCTGCCTGCTGCCCACTTCAGACCTTGGAACGAGTTCCAACGGGGGGAGCCTGTTGGCGCGCATACGCGCCCCGACCACGCATGAGCGGGACGCGGGAGGAGAGCGATAGCTCACCCGCGCGCACCCCGCGCCGCGCGCCGGCCGGCGCCTGCGCCGCTAGCCGCGCGCCGCCGCCAGTGCCCGCCAGTACGACCGCAGCAGCAATTGGGAGCGAATCGCTAATTATTTTTGTCGCGTCGCGGTCCGACATTGTACTCATTTCATTACTATATGCATAAACCAGTCATTCAGAGCGGAGTATTTATTATTTCTCTCCACACACTACCCAAGCTACCGGGACGAGATCACAGCCCCAACAGGGGCAAAATAGATGATACAGAGTGCCCAAATAAAATCTACGATTACATAAAAAATCAATTTCATAAATGTTACGAGGATTCAAAGTATATTCGAAAAATTAATAAAAATAGTAAAAGAAATAAGCAACCTTGGATTAATTATAAAATAAATAACATGTGTAAAAAAAAGGATCTCTTATTTTTAAAATGGAAAAATGATTCTACTAATAAATTATTGCGATTGGAATATAACAAAATAAGAAACAAAACTCATAAAATCATCGAAAAATCTAGAAACCAACATTATTTGGAAGAAATAAATAATAATAAAACGAACCCTAGAAAGCTATGGCAGATACTAAATAATTTATCAGGGCGCAATAAAAAATCAGTTGATGAAACCATTTTAAGAGCCTTCAAAAACAATAACCTAGAAATAAAAACAATAGCTGACAACTTCGCCTCAGAATTTAGAAATAGTGTAAAAAATATCTTGCCCAAATGTAACCGACGTCTGCTGAATGAATCAGAATATACGTTTCCCCATAACACATCTATGTACTTTAAAAAAGCTACAAATAATGGTGTAAGTAAAATAATTAAAAACCTTAATACAAATAAAGCTCCTGGAGTAGATAACATTAGGTGTGTTGACATAAAATCCATCTGTGACCAGATGACAGGCGTTATTGTGAAACTGATCAATACTAGTGTCAGACAGGGAAAATACCCGGAAGTACTTAAAACTGGTGTAGTTCGCCCAATACATAAAAAAGGTAGTTTAGCCGACTATGAAAATTATAGACCGATCACTATTCTACCCGTTATCGACAAAATAGTCGAAAAATATGTCTGTAACCAAATACAAGACTTTTATGTAAAAAATGACGTGTTATCCAGCACTCAATACGGTTTTCAACCCAATAAGTCCACCTCACAGTTATTATCAAAATTCACGGATGAAGTCAACGAATGTCTTAATGATAAAAATAATGTAATACTACTATTCATCGACTTCAGCAAGGCGTTCGATACGCTTAGACACGACACGTTGCTAAAAAAATTAGACAATTCTGGAGTTCGAGGACCATTACTCAAATGGTGTGAGGACTACCTTAATAACCGCAAATACAATGTTAAGATCTGTAGTGAAACCAGTGACGCCATCAAAGTTACTGAAGGAACAGCCCAAGGTTCAGTACTGGGACCCTTACACTATCTGACATATGTTAACGACATGGAACATGTGGTCAATAACTGTTCCGTATATCAATATGCAGATGACACATGCCTTGTTGCTACCCACAGACGTAAAAGTAGCAGCCCAATGGTTACAGGAAGATTTTACTCGAGTTTCAAAGTGGGCACATGATGCTGGACTGGTTCTCAACGCAAGTAAAACTAAAATCATCCATGTCCACTCAAGCCATGTAAAGCACATTACGCCTTTTAAAATAATCGCACACAATCACAGTTGTCTTCACTCTACTCCGCTGAGTACGCCATGTCGATGTGAGGCAATTGACCAAGTAACGCACCACACCTACCTTGGATTAGTCGTGGACAATCGTTTTAGTTGGACTTTTCACGTGGACTCAGTCTGTGATAAGTTGCGGGCTGTACTGGCAAAGTTTTACATCCTAAAATCTAAAGTTCCCTTCAAAATACTGCTCAATATGTACAATGCCTTAGCAGAATCAATTATAGCCTACGGAATTACGAGCTATGGGCGAACGTTTAAAACATACACTGAAAGAATTTCCAAACTGCAAGTTAGATTATTAAAACTCATCGTACCCAGAAAAATTAAGCTCCAATGTAAAGATAATGTCATCGAATTATTTCAATACTGTAAAATTTTGCCAGTACAGACTAGAATCGACCTGGCCCTCTTAATTGAGCAATTTAATAACCAAAGCATTCAAAGACCTATATCGCATAAAATAATAACTAGAAGTATAATCAATAATAAACTTATAGTTCCTCAGACTAGAAATTATTATGGTAGGCGAACAGTAAAATATCTAATTCCCACAATAATGAACGAAATACCAAAAAACATAAAAGACGAAATAAATCAGAAAAACTTTAAGCAAAAATACAAAAAATACTACCATAACTGCATAAACAACTTAGTACCTACAAAAAAAGAAACAACCTGTATACGTTGACAAAAACCGGCTTTCCAATGAGTGGCCCAACCGCCCAATAGCAAGCACTCACTAACTTACGGATAGATGTTTACGGGTAGTTGCGTGCAAAAATATTATTCATGTACCTACATTTTTACTTGTATTTCTTTGTAATTAAGCAGTGTTGTTATAGCGAATGTGAGTACCAATACAAACCATCAATGGTTTAATGGTACGAAATTAATACGAAACTGTGTTAAAACTATGTGTAAAAATAAATAAATAATAAAAAATGTAATACATACTATTATAAAGATTAATGGTGTAAAGGAAAGATATGAATCAATGGAAAAGCAATTAGTTGTAACTACTAATGATAATGATCACCAATTAAGTAATGATGAAAGATTAAATGGGCATGCGGAAATAAATGATAATTAGCGGATGAACTTATAAGCAATGACTAGTAAGAAAGACACTGATTGAGAAATTGCAATGGATAGTCTACAACTAAACTAGATGAAAAATAGTAAGTTAGTGATAGCGTAAGGCGCTTTGCACATGGAGCAACTAAGTTGGTTATTTTGCTCCATGAAGTTGAGGCAACTAGCAACTTTTTAAAAGTCTCCTGTAACTAGTTGATAGTTGGTACAACGTTTACGGTTGCAGCAAATTCATGGCAATCTGTAAACAACTTTGGCATTGTCGGGCACAGGGAGAGTGTCAGTGGTTGAGGAAACCGGCAACTTTAAAAATCGGTATATATTTAACAGTTCCTAGTTGCGGCAATTAGGAGCTAACTTAGTCATCGATTGCAGCAACTGAAAACTGTTGACGATTGCCGGAACTCGAAACTCGAGTTGCTATGTGTGCGCAGTCCAATTGAAATATAATATGTAAACAGCTAGTTGTCTGCTAGTTACCAGTTGCCAGTTGCTGCAATAGTTGCTCGATGTGCAAAGCGCCTAACAGTTGATATGGGGGAATAGAAGAAATAAACGTGTTGCGACGACCCCATTTAACATAAGACAAGGTCAGGAAGATGATGATGGCTACTAACGACTGAGCAAGGAATCCCATCTACATCTATGGCAAATAATTAAAGAGCACAGAGTCGTCACGGAGGTTGCTGGTAGACAGCATCGTCAATAGTTTCCATACAAATTAAGCATGTTTAGCACTATTTACTGGCATTCTGACATAAATGATGTATTCAAACTGACAGTCTTGAAGGTGGATCGTGACAGAATTTAGTCGTCGTCATACGAAAATTGTAGGTATTTATTCTACCGGCCGTACACAAATTCAGTGCTCTATGAGGCACTAGGGAGAAAAACTCGTTAATGTTATTTTACAACGTATTAGTAACATCAACTAATCAAAACGTTGACGTTGAAGGCAATACTTACAATTTTGTGCTCGTCTCATTGCTACGTGTAAGGTGACTATGATTATGGTGCCTACAACTACGGTGCCAACTATACAATTCGTCAAAAAAGAAACTCGCAAAACATTTCTGTAGACTTTTTCGATGAATTCGCCTTTTCGTATCGTCCGACCGAATCCCAAATGGCTTTTGTTATCTACCATTTTAACTGAAATCTCTTCAATATTACCAAATTCTGCAGCTAGTACAAAGTCAGTCCATATTACAACATTAAATAAAATTGTTGTTTCGAAAAAACAGAACGGTTTAATTAAGCTCAATCCAGAATCATTTTAATATATTCAACCAAATAGGTAAAGATTTAAATAAACTGATGCAACGGAAGATCATTCATCATCAACCAGCTCAACTAATACAAACGACCGCGACGTCGACGATTCAACGGTCAATGTTTCTAACTCCTTCTTCAAGACCAGAGCTTTTCTCAATAAGATTCGGTCGGACCTCATGCATACTGTACCAAAGGCAGCGTGAAGCAACAGCGTGATACCAAGCCCTTGCAAAGCGAACAAGTGAGACACTTTCTACCTGAGGGGTTCACTTTCACTTTGATCTTGGTCTGCGGCGACAGCACGCCATAGTCGACGTCTTCGTACAAATCCTGTTTGAGGAGATTTCATGGCGTTAATAAAGTAACAAGAAAGTAAGAGTGGTTAAATCGACGTTTATAGATTCACTCTCGTTTTTAATTGTGGTGGAAGTGAACCAGTAAATTCCTTTAAGTTGGACTGAATTTTACTGTTGAGGTATAAAATTTAAATTAATCTATTTAAGTTTTTATAATATGTTTTTACTTTATTTTGGTTGCACACATTGCAACTTCATTGAAAATGTTTTTGTTTATTCCACCGAGAAACACAATCTAAAGCTTTAGCACCAGACCATTCAGTTCAATTAGCTCTGTTCCACAATATTCTACTGAACCACAAAATACCAGCTACACTTATTCTGTGACTCAATGAATATCACACTTACAAAAGTTACTTTTTGATAAACTTTACTTTAATACGATTGTAAGGAGCTACATTCTCCCGTCGGGGCTGCAAGTTGTTCAAAAGATAACGCGGCCTCGACATAAAGTGCCAAGAAGGAACATGGGTGATTTTTAGTCAGTAGAAGTCTGACACTCCCTTTCGCTCTGCCCAAGAGCGGAAATGTCTGCCAAGAAGAAATGGACCTACATTCTATGCAAATAAATGATTTGATTTGATTTGAAGGACATTAAAATTTGTCTTTAAACCTATCGTTAACATAATCAGGAGCACATACCTCAACCCTGTATCCAGCAGGGTTGTTCAGGCCAAGCTCTCTCAGCGTGACGGCGACGTCGGAAGGTGTACCGTCAGTGCGGCGGTTGACGAACGCCACAGCGTACGAGTAGTACTGGCCTTGGATCGGCAGGATCGGACGCGACCATATCTCGATGCCTCGGTGCTGGAAAAAGATTAAGATGACATTATTTTGATGGTTAAGCTAAAAAATTATTGCTTAATTGATGAGATCCTGCTACAGAATTAGTAATTACACTTTAGAAATAGCGTTACAAATAGGATGATGTGTTAAAAAAGTTGGAATAGATTTTATATAGGTATAGTTTCTCCACCTTCCCATATTTTTTAACAAGCTCAAACACTTTCTCAGAGGTTTGATATATGTAATGCTTACCCAAATACCAGTAATATCACTGCTTGTTGCATCTTGTCGCAAGATTTGACTTGATTTTTCTCATATCTCGGCATTGAAGAGTAGATATCTATAAAGCCTAATTTACCTTGTATATCCTCCTGCCCTGAATCCCCAGTGGGTCTTGGTCGACTTCGATAATTTTCCTGTTCTGTAGGATCGCCTTGTACTCCGGTCGTATAGTCCTCAGGTCCACGCTCATGAGTAGCGGCGCTGCCAGGATCGCCCAGATCGCGAACTGCGTCTTACTCTGCTCGTATGATAGGCCGAAGTTGCCGATAATCAACTGGAAATAGCAAAACAACCAAGTTAAGATAGATATTAATGTTGTCTTGTTTTAGCTTCATTTGAGAACTGATAAATACGCAAATGCGAAACATTTCGAAGATGATATCCTGGCAATACGGTAAAGCATTAAATTGTTCCTGGGTCAAAAATAATTGACAGGTGGCATAATATTGAACTGCAGTTTCAGATTACACAAAATATGATGGAACTTATTAGTAGACGAATTGTTCACTGTTACTTCTCGAAAGTATGACATTTGTAATTTTGCACATTTAAATTGAAACCTAACCTATTACTTACAAATTGTTTGCATGGAACCCCGTTGCATGTTGCATGTTTCAATTTCCTCTTAAAAATCGTCCTTATACTACTTGGACTTGTGCAGGTGACTACATATTAGGCGGACATAAAAGTGAAATTGTAAAAAAAGGTAATATTTCGTAAGTCTTCTCACCATGTCAGGGTCATTCCAGTGTCCAGGGCCGGCGTTGGGTACGATGACGTCCTGATGGTTTCCGTAGTAGTCTATGATAGACTCGACGGATGCCCACGAGTCTTGAATGTCGTCGAAGTTACGCCACAGGTTGCAATGCTCGATGATCGACGAAAAGTTCGGCTGGAAACGTTAGGGTTTCAAATTATATTTTTATCTAGATAATAATTACGAATTAAAGTTACTTTTACTGTCGGTCTGTGTGTTGTTGCTCTATTATATTTTAGTCAGATATAACGAAGAATCCCGATTTTTGGAAAATATGGCATGAGGAAAAGAGGCGATCAGTTTGCTAGTTAAATAATACAAGCCATTGTCAGGTGAAATAGCAGAGTTTTTGTAGCATTGTAACTGGCAAAATGCTTCAGATTTTACTAACACAAATGACATTAGGTCTTTATTACCAGAAAATTCTTGGATTTTATTGTACTTAATCAGCTAAATTAACATAACATAAGCATTGCACTATTGCAAATAACACCTAATACAAGTTGCTTAACTTCAAATGTACCTAGTTCAAGAATGTTCAGATAATTTGCGTAATTTCGTTTCGCTACTGTTTACTGAATCGCTTGACTAGATAATGAACGCATTGTTATATCCTTCACACATATTATGAACGCTGTATGACTGTATCAACCATTTGCCTTGAGTCGGTTACCATATTGAGCGCCTTCATATTCAAAAGAGGCAATTTTGTACTAACACCGAACAATTCTCTATTTGTATTAGTAGTATGTTAGTCAGCACGTTTAGTTTACAGTAAGCGGAACTAATGAACAAAAGATGGCCTTGCTTATTAGGAGACACGTGCACATTTACATGGTAATTTGGACAAGTAAACTGCATACCAAATTAACATGATAAGGCCACTTTGAAAACTTCAAAGTCCTAGAACAGTTAACGTCATTACATGAATAATTACCCGACTGTCAAAATAACTACAATTTAAAACACTACTATTAATATCATAAACGGGATATTTACCATGTTTGATTTTTGTTTCGAGTTCGAGTTTTGTTCGATTAATAGTAGTGTCAGTGACCATGTCAGTTTAAAAACTTATATTACAATTTAAAAGATGATAAAAATACCAGTATGATTTATCAAACACATAAAAAAAATCTCATTGAGCATGAACCCACGCCCAAAAACCGTAGAACAGTTACAGAGATTCTCACCTGGATACCAGCATATATTTGATAGACAGGCCAACTGCAGGAATAGACCATCTGACGACCAGTCTGGTTGAGCTGTCTTCCGAACTCAGGGTATCCGAAGTCCATGTCTGCAGGCAGGGCGTAGCATCCATCCAGTTTCACGTAATCCACGCCCCAAGCAGAAAAGGTTGCCGCGTCTGGAGTAGAACATTTTGGATCATTAGTAATGAAAAGTAAACTATCATCATCATCATCATTCTCATGTCCTTATCCCAATTAATTTTCGGGTCGGCACAGTATAATTGTGTTCTTCTTCCATACTTATTTTTCATGTACGATTATAGTAAACTTCCATTGAGAGAATAGTATTTTGTATCGATAAGTACTGTATCTAGCCCGTCGTGTGTTTTAGGGTGTAATTTGTTTTCATCATTATCCTGCCCTTGTATCATGTTATTTGGGATCCATGCAAGAATTATATGTATTCTGGGAGTGTCATGCGTTGCAGCTTTATTAATGTACTCTCAGTCTAACAACCTCTACCATAACCTCAAACTGTTTCGTTATTTCGTTTCTAACAGTCTATAACAGAACGGAGGGTGTACCCGGTCCTACTATCCTTTGTAAAATTTGTATATGTACCTACTACAGCTCATAAAATGTTCGGCTTCTCTGTAATTTCGTTATTTGCTTTTAAAAATGATCATATTATGAACAATTAAATCGGTGAAAGGATTAATGCTAAAAGAACCAATGAGAGGATATTTTTGCTTCCGACTTTATAGTACCAGACAGGTTTATATTTACAGTTGTATCGATTAAAATTATGGAGCTTTCGCGTAATAAACCGAATATTTTAGTGTTGTTGTTATTCAATATAATAATATTTGGAACCGGATTCTCTACATTTACCAATTCCTTAAAAAGCAAGCGAATTTATAGCTGTAACCGGCAGTATTTAAGCATCTGTTGTCTTGCAACTATTACTGCTTTTCAAGGATAGTATGTTAATTTATAAAACGATAAATACTGCTGAATTATAATGTTCGCACCTTCCATTGTGTAATATTGCAGATACAATGGATACCGAAATTGATATTTCTAAATACAAAGTTCTGGGTTCCTTACCAATTCAAAGCCAACATGCTCTAAGCCAATCTTGCATGACACTCTGAACAACCCCCTTATTCACAAAGGCTTCGTTTCGATTTCGATTCGTCTATCTTCTTTGACGTAACGACAGAGCGAAATAGTATAAACTTTCCGAATCGTAATCGGATTTGTGAATACGGGAGTAGGTCGCCGCGCGCCGGTCCACCTGGTTTATTGCCCGACTACTCAGTTATAAATTAATGTAATCTATTTTATTCAAAGATATGATTCAATAGAATCATTTGAGAGTCATTGTTCTAAGGATGAACAATTCCGAAGTAATTTATCAAACCGACCAACAGATGGCGTTACAATACAAAGTTACAGACAAATTTTAATGCTCTCACGCAGGGTATTGTATGTATAATTCCAATTATGTATAGTTACGAAGTTAGAAATACAACTGACAGAAAATACGTAACATTCGCGTAATTTTAGATTTGATCATGCGTATCTTACGCGTGCGTGTGAGTATTTCAACTTTAGAACCATACAACTCTTTAGTGTAACGTTTGAAGTTTGGTGCAGGTATTTTTAATGATTTATGTAAGCCTTTAAATTAATATTAAGGCGCTGACAAGAGCCAAATAGGCTTGTATTGAACAATTTTTTAGCCAAATCTATACAGTTTGACACGGCGGAAAAAATATATGTTAATCTTGAACATATTTCTGATAATTTCGTTGTTTTCAAAACACGTTTTTGAAAAGTTTTCTCGATACAAAAAAATTGTAAACTAACCTCTTAAAATGATCTTCCAACAAAAATATCTGTATTACTGATCAACGTACGTTGGTAAAATTTATAACGATAACGTACCATATTTAAATACAAAATTTGGTTGTTTTTAATTTTTGATTATTTAATAAATTATTTTGATGTAATTAATCATTATATGGTTTGTAAGAAGTTCGAGCGTTGCGTCATCGCGCTCTCTTTCTTACCTAAGCAATCCGACAGTGAGCGCTTAGGCGCGGTGCTAGACGGACGTATGTCACTTTGCGCCCCACTGACAGCTATCCGTTCATCTATAAATTATTATTGACCGCGTCACAATGTTAGTCCAGGATCCACGGTACATTTTTTCACTTGATTACTATCAAGCTAATTTTCCGTGAGCAGCTGCATTTTGATGAGACGCCAACATTACCCTATACGAAAACTCTCGATTGTGGTAGGTAATAGGGGCAGCAGGGATAAAATATATATTGATTATATATTATTATAATTATTTATTTGATGATTTTCAAAAATCTATTACTAACTATTTTATTTTTATCTGATGATCATTATCTAAATCCAACATGTATTGATAACGAGCTCATCAAAAATTACTACAAACCAGCTGTTTTTTAGGGGTCCGTAGCCGAATGGCAAAAAACGGAACCCTTATAGATTCGTCATGTCTGTTTGTCCGTCTGTCCACCCGTATGTCACAGCCACTTCATTCGGAAACTATTGAGACTACACAGTTGAAACTCTACAAGTATTCTGTGAACCGCTTTACGATTTTTATACAAAAATAAAAAAAAGGATTTAGGGGGTCGCCCCATACATGGAACTGAAACTATATTTTTTTTTTCATCAAACCTATACCTACGTGTGGGGTGTCTATAGACATTAGACAGGTCTTTAAAAATGACATTGAGGTTCCACAAACAATTTTTTCTCAAAGCCAATCGTTTGGAAGACAGACACTTCCAAATTTGTAAAATGGCGACCGGCCTCGCGGTCGCTTGCCTTCGGTATTGCCAACAATGACCAGCTTTTCAAGGCTGCTATCTCCTCTTTGCATTATGTGGCCGAAATAAGACAAAATACGCTGTAGGCAAACTGTTGACAATCGAGTCTTGATATCGAGTTGGTAAAGGATAGACACATTTGTGCGTTTGGCCGTCCATGGAATTCGGAGAATCCGCCTAAAACACCACATTTCGAATGCGTCTATCCTCTGTCTTACTCTTGTTTGGATTGTCCATGTCTTAACTTGTGGGGAAAAATGCTCCTTCCGAGAAGCCTGTGCCTGAAAAGGAACCGATCCAGGCTGATGATGGTTTCGTGACGGTGTTGAGGAAGAAGCGCCGTCAGCGAACCATCAAGAACCGCTGCGGCACGGCTCCATCGGAGCCCAATGTGCATATTCGTGCCGCAAAGCCGAACACTCCTTTGTACCTCTCCCGTCTACATTACACCACTACGACGGAGGACATCGTGGAGTACGTGCGCCAGAAGATCAAGTACGTGGCGAGAGTGCAGCTGCTCGAGTCGCGCCGCAACGTCAACTTTAAGGCGTTTGTGGTGCGAGTACCGACATGCTACCTGCACCTCGTCTTGGAAGAGGACTTTTGGCCGCAGGGAGTGGTGTTTCGACGCTTCCGCGGGCAAGTGCCACATGATCGCACAGTGACGTAGTGCAAGTGTAGTGATACTAATATAGTTTTAAGGTTTTGTTTACTAACACAAGCTGTCAATTATATCGTATGTATGTTAGTCTGTAAGGTATTTATCTATGGGCCAAAGTAGCCTGAAAATAAATAAATATTATTATTATGTCCTTTATTCATTTTCATCCATATTTTTTACATTTTTAAATATTTAATATAGAACTTATAAAAAAACATTTAAAAATATAAAAAATAGTTGTCCACCGGTGACGGGAGCAGGGTCCAAGCTACCGGTGGTTAGGGCTCCAGAGAGAGGAACCTCCTCACAATGCGAGCCGTATCAAGGAGTACTGCTTTCTGAATCAGGCTCTTGATCCAACCGCCAAGCGAGAGTTTGGACAGGTGGTCGTCCATACTCTTGGCTATAAGGCCATTGGCCGTTACTACTATCGGCACAATGACTATTATTATTATTATTAACTCTATGGAGGAAAATCAGGAAAACTAGTGCTCTGACCAAACGGGCCTTCGTTTTAAAACTTATACCACGTTTTTCCCAGATGTTCCGGGGGCGTAATATAGCATCTTTAGCCATGGCTATCCGCCGTTTTATTTCTGTGACGCAGCTACCTTCATTACTTATATTGGAGCCCAGTTAATCGAAGCTGTCCACAGTATAGATGCCTTAGATGTTATAGGCGCCCGATAGCTTTCCCGCACGATCTACCACCATAAGCTTGGTTTTCTGCCTATTTATTGCAAACCCTACTTTGCCACTTTCCACTTCCAATCTGTGCCGTATCTCTTTCATGTTGCCAAATGTTGTAGCAAGGAGAACGGTGTCATCAGTGTACCTCAGATTGGAAATCCACTTTCCACCAACAGTAAACCCCTTGTCCCAGCCCTAAAGAGTCTTGAATGATATTACTCTTCATACATATTGAAGAGCAGAGGTGAGAGGATGCATCCCTGCCTGACGCATTTGAACAGTCGGTGTCTATTTTGACGAAAGAGCGGTTGTTGATGTGTAGGTAGAGGCATCGGACTATGTCAATAAGATGTTGAGGCGTTCCCATGTCTTTAAGAACCCCCCACAGCTTGCCCCACTCCACGCAATCAAATGCTTTGGCATAATCTATGAAACATATCAATACAGGGCTGTTAAATTCCCGGCTTTTCTCTATAATTTGGCGAACGTTCAGGATTTGTTCCCGCGTGTCTTTGCCTTTAACAAAACCTGCTTGCTCTTCTGGAATTTGTGGCTCCAGAAAGTGTATTAGCCTGTTGTTTATGATGTACAGGAGTATTGATGGTGCGTGGAGTAAGTGCCAAACACTTAATATAATTTTTAGAATCTTGTAGGCAACTTGTAAAGAGTGGGTTTAATAGAAAATATCCAATCCCCAAAACCCAGTTAGTACCTAAGTAATCATTTTTAATTACTTCGTTATCGATACTTATTGGAAGGAAGGAAGGGGACTCTTTGATCAAACCATACATTTTGTAGGACAAATATTTTTTCAAATAATTTAGATAATTATCATCAGATTTAACAAAAAAAAACCCAGCCGATGATTCTCAAAAGTGTTTGTACTTAACACTTTTGAGAATCATCAAACCAACATATTTTATCCCTGCTACCCCTATTACTTACCACAATCGAGAATTCGAGAGTTTCGTGCAGGAAATTGTTGGGCGTCTCGCCGTCTCATCAAAATTAGCTTGATAGTAATCAAGTGCAAAAATGGACCGCGGATCCTGGACTATTTGTTTCTTACTTGGTAGTATGGCGCTAGGGTATCGGAAAAATTGTGGGCGTGTCCAAAAATACTGAAACATCAGAAGTCAATAGCTATTGTCATCGTCTTAACATCACATAACATAACATTACAGGCGATATGTTATGTTATTTGATGTTAATATCCCCGAAGGCGTGCTGTAAATATTTTAAGTATTTATTTATTTTCTCCTTATTAATTATGATGAGGTTCAAATATGTATTACCGATAATCCTGTGTCAATTTGGGTATTTGTCTCGAGACACCTTGATTTACTGATTTTACAATGATTAAAAAACTGATTCTAAAAGACTATTTATCTAGTGCAAGTTCCACTGATTTAAAATAAGGAAATGTATCAGGCTTTGTTTTACAGTTGTGCCTTTCTATCATCCTTTATTTTTTACCAACTAATTATATTGGGATCGCCTTCTAGTCTAACCGGATAATGTTGAAATACTTTTTTTATTTACATGAGGCGATTGCCTTTCTGAGCTTCAAACTCCTGGTTAATCGGTAACACAATTCCTTCTGCCTGGTATAGGTTGGTAGCTGTTCCTCCATCATCATCACCATTATCTTATGCCCTTATTCCAATCTCAATTCATTTGGGGTCGGTGTGGCATGTAAAGTCCATTTCACAAAAGAAGTCCCGCGGACAATTGTGGAACTAAATTTGACAGATGGGGAGATATGGAGAGAGAGAGAGAGATAGCAACATTATGTCGCGCGAATACAGCGCTGCGTCTGAGGGACTTCTTTCGTGAAATGGACTTCTTCTTCCATACTTTCTATTACTAACACCTCTTTTCTTGCCATATCATCCTTTACTTACACAGTTCATCCCTCGTTTCTTTGGTCTTTTGCTACCTACCCTTATTGTTAAAGTTATGTCAGTCACTTCTACCTATTACATCATTTTTACCTAAGTTACAGCGGAATACCGGATCTGTTGCTACAGTCACATCCGATTTCAATATCCCTATCCGTATGAACACTAGTGCGAAAATATCGTACAAATTAACCTTATATTTATTCATGTTTGCTCTATTAACAGTGTTCCTATCCTAATTACTTCCAAGCAATCAGCACGCGAAATATGCACGCAATACTCAACTTAGGGTACCATACTTTAAATAATTACGTGCAACGTCTAAGGAAGTCAGGTCTACTTACTAGGTGAACCAAGTAATTTACTTAATCAGGACATTTTAATAAAATTTAGAAGAGACGTTGCCACATTACCTTTTACCAACCATGTAATATGGCTGGAATACACAGGCTACGTAGAAGCACAAAAGCATGCTAGTTTCGAGCATCTGTCACTTTGTAGCATACAAGTAGTACGTGTATACGAAAAGAGCATGCTAGTAAATAAGCATAGATCCACCCGTGGTTTTCGTTGGGTATCTTGCTTGTATTGAATTCATGGTGTATTAAATTATTGAATAATAGTTCAGAAGCAAATTAGTTACTGAGCAGCGGTGGCCCAGTGGTGTGGGCCCCGACTTACAAACAGTAGGTCGTGGGTTCGAAACTTCGAACCCAGGCAGGCGCATTACTTTGTGTAATTTATTTCATCACCGCTGCTCTCAAAACGGTGAAGGAAAACATCGTGAGGAAACCGGCATGTCTTAGAACCAAAAAATTCGAAGACATGTGACATCTGCCAATCCGCACTGGGCCCGCGTGGTGGATTATAGCCCATTCCTCTCCTAGAGAGGAGGCCTGAGTCCCTGCAGTGGGAACATTATAGGCTGATGATGATGATGATGAAATTAGTTACTTATTCCAATTAACGTCTGCAATGTCACGAGCAGCAATGACTTGTCATTGTCAAACTGAACTGTATTTATTCCGGAACAAATAATCACAAACCGAAAAAAAACTATACCTAAGCAGTTTCGTGTCAATATTCGGTATTTTTTTTTTTTTTTGGGACAAGCCCGCCACACTATTCCTAAACCACTGTAACTCCTGTTAGCCAGAATCAACAGTGGCGACCACAAGAAAAGCGCCGAGACAATGAAGCTCGACGAAGTCCCAGAGAAATGATTTAACTGTCTTGGATCCCTTGGATATTCGGTATGATAGAAAGTACTTTTCCCAGAGGAACTCGCTTAAGCTAAAATTAAAAGGAACTTACACAATAATTATAAAGAACAAAGAAATGTACCCAATTACTCCTAATAATGCAAAAAAGTATTTCTTTGATATTTGCTTCAAATCCATCTCTAAAACGCTAGTGAATTAGCCACACCATTATATACATAATATTGAAATCTCTTTTTATATTCAAAACCAGACATTGCCTGCATAATTATTATCCATTGTTCAGTTCATTTCACAAAGATGACTTTGAAAACTCCGCGAATAACAATTAGCATAACTTCATCTTTACTTTCTTTTTCTTACATCATTGATTTTATCCAACTTTAGTACAACAAGGTTTTTTTTAAATCAACACGTAGCTGATAAATTCCCATTAGATAGTCTGTTTACAAAAAAAATCTATAACAATTCTGTAGCTGCAGTCATGTCATGATCGATTTTCGCCATATTCATATAAGGAAATGTCCACACAACCCAGCACACATGGCGATCCTACGAGTAACTAAGACCTAGTACAGTCACGAGCACTAATATGTAAACACGTAGCAACTTTTAAAAAAACCGGCCAAGTGCGAGTCGGACTCGCGCACCGAGGGTTCCGTAAAAAAAATATATTATGTGATGTAACTAAAAATTTATGGTTTTCGTAATTATTCCTTTATCTATGCTATAAGACGTTGCTTCGTACCAAATTTCAAGATTCTGAGTTCACGGGAAGTACCCTGTAGGTTTTGATTCCCTTGCGAGTGTCGAAAATTTGCGGCATAAACGGGAGTATCTTGATGTAACTAAAAATTTATGGTTTTCGTAATTATTCCTTTATCTATGCTATAAGACGTTGCTTCGTACCAAATTTCAAGATTCTGAGTTCACGGGAAGTACCCTGTAGGTTTTGATTCCCTTGCGAGTGTCGAAAATTTGCGGCATAAACGGGAGTATCTTTTGATCGCGTTGACTTAGAAGTTTGATTTTTTCACAGCTCCAAGAGACCATAGACTTGAGTATTTGATATGAATTTCAGCTTGATACCTCCACGCGTTCCTGAGAAAAAAGGTCTTGACAGACAGACAGACAGACAGACGGACAACAAAGTGATCCTATAAGGGTTCCGTTTTTTCCTTTTGAGGTACGGAACCCTAAAAATGGTTTTCTTCCTTTGTATTGATTGCAGTTTGTGTTGTTATAGTATTTTGGTCCCCATACGATTATAAAATAGGTCTTATCCCAAAGTTATCATTAACACTGAAAACGGAATTTTAACCTGGTTTACTCTTTGTTTCGAGTACCTGATATTTCGGTGCTGTTGCAAGCACCATGATCACGGATAAACTGAAGTTATTGCGGGTGGATGTTTATGAGCAGACACTTCGGGCTACCTTCTTTCATGTTCGTTTTATCGGGAATACGAAAAACACAGCAACCATGGTAAATATTCCGTTTTCAGTGCTAATGTTAATGTTAGAGAGACATGGTCTCTTTGAATTAAAAGATAAAAACTTTTTTAACTCAAAGTTGTAATTGATGCCTTAAGAGGAATACACCGTTGACTGTACACACAGTCGGTCAGGAAGTCAAAAGAACTATTGCAATACAGGCGATATTACATAACCCCTATGATAGATACACGTACGGCGATATCCAATGTTCATATACGACGTTATTTGCCGTCCAAATACTTTTCCCAACATCCTATGAATTTATATCGGTATTAAAAGTATGTATTAGGTCATTCGCGTTGGTACATCGAATAGCTAATTCCGATATGTAGGCTGAGTTGAGACATTGGTCTATTGTTGTGTCGTAAGTTATCGTATATGTATTTTTAAGTAGTCTGATTACAAATGCAGTGTTTCATGTAAGTTCATTTATATTGTTTCTTGACTTGAAAGTTTTAACTCGTAAAAACTTGACGGGTACATTCTAATCAACAATAAAATTGGAAGTGCCTCAATAAAATTTTACATGTAATCTCCTGGTCTTTACTTTTACGAAAGAATAACTTTGAAATTGTATTAGTACTAATACAACGTTTTATTAGATTTAAGGCCGTTTAGTAGTTTAACTACTACATACAAACATTCACTCTCGGTTGATTTAACTTAATCATCATTAAGAACATTATGTCCATCGTAATAAGGTTTTAATTAAGTTTTTATTTTTTAGAACCTATTCATCTAATTGTTCAGTCTCTTTTATCCCAGTATTAAATTCGATTCACTTTCAGTACAGTCACGAGCAAAAGTCTGTATGCACTCAGGAAAATTCAAGAGGTATTTCATTGGGAAATAACGGTTTTTCCTTTGACATAAGATCTATTTCGTAATAATGTATAATATGTTCGTAAAAACGTAAAACGTTAATCCACAGATTAGGAGAGCATCACTTTTAAAAGTTGCTTCGTGTATAGATTGGTGCTCGTGACGTCATCAAACCATATAAACGTCCGACTGTATAAAATAATTACCTCCAGCAAGATGTCCGACGACACCAGGGTACCCTGCGCATGTGAAGTTGCCGTAGTCCTCATAGATACCGAACTTCAGACCCTTGCTGTGTACCTGGTAACAAAACAAAGCAACCATTAATATACACATACAACAGTTCATGTTCTCAAAGTCTAACAACCAGTCTCATAAACCAATGGGTATCGGGGCGCAAATACCTATAGTAATAGTAATACAGTTTTACCAACCTCACGCACGATGACCGTGTACAAACCGTATTCCGCAGGCAAAACTATGGTAAAGCTTGTGCGTGTGGTAGACCCATTATGGAAGTTAGACAGGCAGTCGCTCCATGTAAAATCTAATATTCAACTATTCCCAAAGAAACTCTTGTGATACAAAGATCCCTTGTGGATATCCTAAGAAGACTGGGAAGTTGGATCTGCTTCTGGAGGGACGTGGGCTGGTTGATATAACGGCTGCCATGGCTCACGTACAATGGTCTACTTTAAGAACTAAGTGCGGAAACTAAACCCCTAACATAGAACAGAGTGCACCTGAATCCGGTTAGACTGGAAATCGACCTAAACATAGTTTAGAAAAGATAGCATATTTGATGAGTAAAATTTGAAAATGGCGTACATATCATGTATGTCAGCATGATAGCAATCCGATTAAAGATTTCAACGCTAAAACGTAGTGTCTTTGCGTGTGAACTAGCATGTTCCTCTTACTTTGATCACAGATATAGTACACGTTCTCACTACGGAGGTCGAGGTTCACAGTACACCATAGGTCACAAGAAACCTACTCTTTGTTCGAAAGCACAATTTTCCTAAGCCTAACCTTTACGTGATCACAAGATGGTAAGGCAATGACCTTCTGCATATCTTTTACGAATAAAAAAAACACGGAATTGATCTCCAAAACTTTTTACCAAACGTCCTCTTAAATCACTGGCTTTTGTTCTTATTTTCTTCACATCAGTGCTCTCAAACAACTAAATGTAATAAAACAAATGGCTGCAAAAAGAGCCTGCAATAAAACCTTATACTTTTTGTGGGGTCTAAAAAACTTTAGCGGTATGAGCATAGACCTTTAGCCGAACATTGTTAGATAATTTGGTTCATTGTTACGAAATCACTTGCAAAAACTATTAAAATGATTATTTAGATTGTAGGAGATCATGAGTCTTTATTGTGAACAAGTCATTCACTTCTACACCACAAGGCTATAAGTTACTATATCTATAACATTTTATTTGATGTATTTTACGATTATGTTCGTGGGAGATTGATTGATTTTTATAGAGCTTTTGGCAGTTCAAGGGCAAAATATAAAGATATAATATAGTCTTTGTTCTACGTGCATTAATACGTGGTATATTGTGTAACCGAGCTTTATGTTTTGATAAATACTTATAATATGGCAAGGTTTAGGAATTTATAGGTAGCTATTAAAAAATAATCTATTTTGAACATAGCACAATTAGAATTTGCATAGTTCGTATCGTATTTGTAAAGATACTTCCAAATTAGTCTTTTAGCTATTATACTCTGGCGTAATGTAGGCGTACACCTCTGCTGAACCCTTCGGGGATTACAGGCGTGATGTTATGTTGTGTTTATTTTAAGGCAGTTTCTGATATTTCATGAAATTTTCAATGCACATTGTAGTACTTAAAGCATTGTACACAGAACTAAAACATCCTACTGGTTAAACTCGTAAGACTACTAAATAATAAACCCAGACAATAATTATATATTACCGTTTAAACAACGCTTAGTTTCTATAGCAAGTAAACTTCAGTTCAAAGGTCAAAAACGTTCGCATTTAACAGTAGACGCGTTTACAAAGTTAAATGTTTAATTCTAACTAATAACAATGTATGAAACAAAAGAACCTTGCACCTTGAACTTTTTACAAAGGAAGTGATAATTAGACTGTCCTCTAAAATATTTTAGTAATTAGATAAATGCTTCACAGTAACTGTTTACCAGTTACATCGTTATTAGAATTTATTACAGTCACCAAAAGAGCTGCGTAATGTCATATAGTAGCCTAAAAACTTAGGACACACATAGATAACTCATGTCAAAAGCAATGCTTAAAAGTAATTTGAAGATAGGTGCCTGGATACTACTTTTGTTTTGGTGACTACTTACACAAGGAAATCTGTCATTTTGGATGTAGGTCCCTGGTAGGCTGGTACAGTCACAGAGCGAATGATTTGCTCAGGTCTTTTCAAAAGGGGTTGGAAGATTTTTGTATTAAGAGTGGCCTGCCGTACTTCCGCCAATCAATTTTATTTTATAATACAAAACCATACCACCAACCAAATATTTATTGAAATACTGAATCATTGCTAAGAATATTCAGGTACATTGATGACAGGTGGATCGGAGGATTAACCTGGATGAGGCTAGCCTAGCACAGGCTCTTGGAGATAGGCACAAGAAAAGAAAGGCCTATACCCAGCAGTGGGTTCATTCAGGTTGTGGATGATAATGAATTTCAGTCTCAAATAACCTCAATATGTATACAGAAGCAAGAAGGAAGTCTTCTTCTTAGCGTGTCGATGACAATTTAAATTGAGTCAGCCCAAAATTTAGCGACGAGTTTGGCATTTTCAGTTCCAATCATTACCTCCTGTGATGTGCAAGTAACTGGACAGGCAGGACACGATGTCAAGTGTATCATCGTCTGTGGGGTAACACCACACTTGCAGTCCAGGGCAGAGCCATCTATGAATTTCCACTTGAACAGGTTTTCCTTGCTTCGACCGACCTGTGTCCGGAGTCTATTTAAGGACTTCCAGGTCAGCCATGGCAACTCGTGTCCAGGTGGGAGATGTTCGGCAAGTGGCACAAATGGGATGGGTAGGAAAACACTTTCGCGCCACAGCCTGAGTCTTTCCTTAGAGCGTTCGTCAGAGAGAGGGGGCACACACTTCAAAAAATTGTTACGGCTTTTTAGCCTTTAGAAGGAAGTCATATTATTATGTTACAAACTGTATACCATTTAACTGTTCCCTGTAATTATTTTATTTCATGAACATTAATGTAATGTATTTCATGGATTTAATATGAAAGGATCTTGATGTAAATAGAGAACAAGAAAAGAAAGTAAACAATACAAACGTACAATTACGAACATAAATATTGCAGTACTCTATCATAAAGAAAATCTACGCACAACAACTTTCTAACGAAACTGCCTATTCTGCTACAATATACACTTTCCTAATATGCATAACGAACATACAACATGTGAAATTGCGTTTCTTCTCACAAAATGTATAACTACCAATTATAAGGGTCGTTAAAAAGATTTGTGGGTCTAAAAATGTATTCTCGATGTCTGAATATAAATATGGAGGTCAAACTTTAAGCCATAAAACACATTTGGTCTGCTTACCTTTGTACTTGCTTACACACTTTTAGGCCACATGGATTTGCCAAGCTTGTTATTTGATTGATTACAACATTTGATGTTTCGAGCATTTTAATTGCATGATCTGATTTTACAACAAGCGTATCAATAAATTATAACATTTAGCGCTTAAACTATTTAGGTAATATAAAGTGCTAAACACGTTTGTTTTGAACTTGATACCTAGGACCAGCAAAAACATAAAAATAAGAATTATCTTTATACCATACCTACTCTAAAAAGCTTATTTTATTCTCGCAAAACAGTGAATAATAGGTTTATGCGACTGTGCATAATGAAGGGCAGTACAACACAAGTGTGGGTTTAAGAAACGAGCCGAAGGCGAGTTTTTTAATAGCATCACACGAGTGTTGTAATGCCTAATTATGTATAGTTGCATACACTAATTTATCTACCCGAATATCATAAGGGCTCTATGATGGGTTCAGGAACCATAGGGAAATGACCAGCATTGTTACCAGTGTAATGCAATAAAAAATAAACAGGTTATTAGTTGCATTCGTCGCTGCATTTACGATATCTGGCGGAGTGTTCATGTTAATTTCTGAGTCACTATCACTCATTTTCGACAGAAATAAAGAACTTATCAGAAAATTTGTCTACTCAATGAAAGGGAATAAAAAGCTAACGAACAAATGACAGCTCGAAATGGCGGCGTTTCGGATATCTGTCATTTTTTTTAAATCTTATGCAAACGAACAAAGTCACTATTCTTGTGTCACTCGAGATCAAAATGTCGTGCGATTTGTATTTAAAATCATACTGAATTGGGGTTTCGTATCGATAGGTATCTGTTTTAATGTAGATACTAGAATAGCACACTCACTTGAATTTGACACCTGTTCCAAATTTAAACTCATTACCTACTGTTTTCAGTAGGTTATGAGCTCATTACAGTTCTGTTAATTTCTGCTGGTTGGTAATGCTGGTCATTGCCTATGGTTTTTGAACGCATTAGAGAGGGTTTATGATATTTGGGTAGATAAAAAGGCCTTTTAATCACTGTTTTGTTTTTATTCACTGTTTTGGGGTTTGAATTTGGAACACAAAAATATATCCGGTCTCTATTTCAATGCTTACACAAACTCCTTGCGCTTAGATTCGAAAATCAAAACACTTTGGTGCAAATAAATTCTCGAGATTTGATTGGTCGATATTTGCGACAAGGAGTTTGGCATTCGATTAAAAACTGTTTTGTGTTCTTTGCTACATAAACAGAAAAAAAAAATAGTGAATAGGCGCCATTTCAAATACTTACTGTGAATTGTACGGACTGAATTATTTATTTATTACACGACTGCCCCAAAAAAAAGAGTGTTATGTTTTTTTATTCTATTTTATTATTTTTGGAAAACTTACAGCTAGGTAGACACAGTAGATAGGTTTATAACAACAATAGGGCCAATTACAAGTTTCCACAAGTAGTCATTTATACAATATTTAAATAACGCAAAAAAAAACAAAAAGACAGTGTTATGGATTAGTGAACGGAATATAAATAAAAAAGAATGGAAAAGAACACAAAATGGCAAAATACAAACGTTATAGGTTAGTCACAAACGCTATA
Source organism: Diarsia mendica (assembly GCA_949316265.1). Taxonomy (NCBI): domain Eukaryota; kingdom Metazoa; phylum Arthropoda; class Insecta; order Lepidoptera; family Noctuidae; genus Diarsia; species Diarsia mendica. Next base: position 13,343,616 of record OX438889.1, read on the forward strand.
GGTTAGTCGAAGAACTTATCACAAAGCGTCTTATTCAGCTTCGACCCGCTTGTGTGTTTTTGTCATTTCTCGTAGTCATGGTATAAAGTATAGTATGCAACTCCTGAATAAAGTACGAATTTATATCGTGGGCCATGAATCACTCGCGTCGTTCAGGATTCTAACAGTTAAATCACTCGCTGCGTTTGTGATTCAATCATTAGGATCCTTCACTTGCTCGTGACTCATCTACGGCCCTCGCTTTAAATCCGTCCTTTATTCATTAGTTGCATAATATACTATTATACTCATACTGGCTACAAAAACAGAAATCCAAACTGTGAAGTATCTGCACACTACCGCATCATAAATCACAAAGGTTTTTTTTCATAACGATACTCCACGAAGTACTGTTATGGGATCTCAGCTTAACACACGTACTAGTTACAAAGATGACATGTATGGTAGTTAGGCGAGTATGTCGCGTCGTGCCCCGGGCTGTTGCGCAAACCCGTGGGAAAAGCTTGTAGTGACTCCGTTTCGAAACAGACGATGTGCCACTGTACAGAACCTATAATAGCTTCCTTTATCTTATCCACCTAGAGTTCGTTGAATGCCTCTACTATTGACTCGTAGACGTGAATCATGAGATTTTGTGTCAGTATTTGGCTGCTTCGTTGATTTAATGGCTCGTATGCGAGGTCGACGATATTGTCAGGAGCGCGGGAAACGAATGAATGAGGGACGCACAGATCAGAGAGGACTGGCAGAAAAAAGGGTAGGCCTATACCGAACAGTGGGGTGATTCCGGGCTGAAATGATGATGATGATACGAGGTCGAGAAGTGTTCAGAAGTTGTGTGAAGAGCTTTTACTTTTATGTCAAACATATCTGACCCTATTACGATTTATTTAAGATAAGATTACGGTTATGTGGAAGTAACAAAATCTCGGTTTTCATAAGATTTCGAATCATCGATATGACGACGAAGGCTGACGAAAAAATGGATGGATTGTGTGAAGAATGTGCCGCGATGTCTGACAGGTTTCAATGGAGACAAAACGTGTTGCGCTACCCCTAAATGGAATAGACAAGGGCAGGAAGACGAATATCTCTAATAGTGGAACACCCTGCCTGCGTCGGTTTTCCCGAGTTCATAAAACCCCAATCTATTTAAGTAGCGAGTAAAAAGGCTTCTTCTGGGTAAGCTCGTTCCATCGTCGACCTCATCTCTGCCCTTAGGGCAAGATTGAGGTCAAGAGTAAGCCCAAATAAAAAAAATAAAAAAAAACTCGACACTAAAGACTCGATTGAACAATCAAATCGAGTTTTCATAGTGTACCTATCACCTCGAGTTGGGGATTGGGACAGGTCGGTAAGCTAGGCTCGTTAGGCGGTTAGGCCTCGACCGATAATCGCTAACATTATTTATTGCTTCCTCTGGGCAAACAACCTGTTTATTTGCAACATGTCGGTCTCGGAGGCAAAAGCTCAATCTCATTTGCGTGCAACAAATATAGAGTGTTACTAGTGACTTTGCTAATATACTTATGTCTTCCCATAACTAGGCTTTATAAGTCTCTTTGCACTATATACTTCTTCCAGATCTAAGGATTTTCAAGTGTTTGGTATCAGCATTACTTAACTTATCTACAGTAGCAAAATCATTTGGTATAATGACCAAAAACTAGACAGAATTGCGTAAGCTACAGAATTACGAGTCTGTAATAAAACATAGATCTTTTTGTGTCCACTAATTTCAGTATACCTTAGGTGCACTGACAATGACCACTAATTGCCTAAAATGAGTCATAATTTTGCTGGCTGTAAATCTGTATTATAAATAGGTACGTAATGCAGTTTTTTGCCCCAACATAATCAAACATTATGGACTATTAAAACTAAAAATGTTTGTTTTTCATTAAAACTTTGTCGGCGACAACCGCCAACCATTTCCAACATCCGGTCATTAAACAAACAAAATAACGTACTCCCATTTCAAAGGAATCTATCTCGAAAACTTTTAATCCAATTTAAAAAGGTCGCAGCATTGTCTTATTGCGAATTCTTTTGTTTCATACCTGACACGCGGCGAAGGCGTGGGAACATCTGATCCTACGACGAAGGTCTTAAGATAAGTCGCCAGATAATAAAGGTATGTGTACCTAAGTTGTCAGTTATTGTCTGACTGTATTGTTAGGCCGTTCACATAAATGTAAGGGCTTTTCTTACAACACTATTGTAACAACGAGATTGCGAATGCAACAGTAAAAAGTTGCAGCGTAAATGTTTAAGATACCTTAGTTTTATTGTTCTGATTGACCTTATATTTCTTGCTGGCGAGTACTCCGGTTTTTGCTGTCCATTTTCGTATGACCTGTTCGTTGACGAAACCCGAAATGACGAAGATATGTTGGCGTAAAAGGGATTCCGTTTATGGTGTGCGGTAATATACTTTTGTGACGTATATATGTGGGGCAATATAGCTGTGTTTATTTCTGACTGATAATGATCGCTCCATCTCTTCATGTAGATGTTGTAAGAAGACTGAAGCGTTACATGTGTTCAAAAGCAACCTTCTGACCATAATGGTCTACCTTTTAACATTGTTGAAATTCTCAAGTAGGTACATAGTTGATACTTGAACTTTCCCGGATGGTTGGCAAGTAAGTATACCGTTTGGGGACATAATATGGTCTATGTGTTTGTAAGTGTGTCTTCATGTCATGACGGCCCCTTAAGAGCGCTGAACCGATTCTTGAAATTTACAACCTTCTGAGGTTCACAATGAACAATATTTAAATATTTTGATACGAAACAAAAAATTATATTATTCGGTAACATCTTACAACGACATACGTAGGTAGACACTGCATGTTATGCGAGATTGTTTAATTGTTTTGACAAGAAAATCACCGTGACCTCTCATTGCATACTATTAAATAGTAATTGACTCAGTTTGAAAAGGTTAACTATTACGCCCGTGGGTAACTTGATAGCAATAAAAAAGGTGTGCGTAGGCAGTTGATATTGTTGTGTAAATCGTTTATAGGTACGTCGTTCATTATGATTTTATGAGATAATTAACTATTATGATGAAGGGTTAGGTAAAGAGTTCATTGCTCCAAGCTTACTCGAGTGCGTTAATTAATTTTCAACACATTTGCTCGAAAAAAGCATTTACGGAGCCTGTATACATTGTTCGAAAGTTAAAAATTACGCACTATACAACGGAACGTGCGGTAAAATATGTACTCTCACCTAAGTACCGTGCGGTAAAATAGGTACTCTCACCTAAGTACCTATTTTACCGCACGGTCCATACCCCGTTGTATAGCACCGTTCGTATTCTTTACGGTTTTTTTTTAAATTTCCATAAAAAGTAATACAAGAATTCCACCAAGGAGTTTCACATTACTAGAATAAATAAGCTGACTGAACGAACCTCCTTGGAAGCGCTTTTGTTCAATACGTTTGTCTCACTTTAATACTAAAGAGTAAATGAGATGAAAGTTGTAGTTCTAATTTTCACCACGTGCATGTGGCGCCATTTGCAAATGCGCCGCATTTTAATATTAAAACGTCAAAGATTGTTGCGACTTTCCGACTGATATTTAAAAACAAAATAATATGAGTTCAAGCGAATCCGATATTAATATGGAATCTACTTCACCTGATATTTTAAATGAGGCGCACCTACAATAATTTTATAGCATGGAAGACTCGAAGAAATACTCAATCAACCTCTGAAAATGTTTTGATGGCTTACCTACTTCAATGAATTACGTATGAAGTATAACCGTCCTCAATGTGGTTTTTAGAGTTGTTTTTAACATTGAATATAGCAAGAAATCAAAAGTATTCACTGCAGCTAACGTAGAAAAATTTCTTAAAGACGCGCCAGATGAAAAATATTTAGGAACTAAGGTACGTTAGTTTTTTTTACGTACGTAAAAATAGTCTTGAAAAAGTTTGTTTCATTACTTAATTGTACTGTTTTCTCGCAAATGTGTTGAAAAACGTTGTATGATACACGTGCAGAAATTGGTTTTTACAAACTCGTGACTATGGTAACCCCTCGACTTCGTCTCGGGCTTACATTCGTCTACTCGTTTGTAAAAACCAACTTACCGCACTAGTATCATAAATAACTATTATGACACACAACATTAAAAGATAACATCATGCCTGTAATCTCCAAATGGTTAGGCAGAGGTCTAACAGTAATACACCCACATTACGCCATATCGTATTTCAGTTGAGTCTATTATCATGAACCGGACCCAAGAAGTTGATTACTAAATATTTGAGAAACTACCGGACGTCACGTTATCGTGGGAATACAGGGATGAAATGTAGCCTATGTCATACGGGGATATTGTGCGGAGGCTGCGGATGTTGCGGTGGCTGCTGCGGTGGATGCTGCTGCCCTTGCATTACGATCTACACCTGCTGTACGAAGATGTGCTAGTGCCACAGAGCTAGCGCAACCTCCACGCAGACAAGCCATGGTGTCTCCGTTGAAGATGCGCACTCTACTCCCTCGATGTTTGTCACATCCTTGCCGTTTTGTAGGAATAAACTACTATAAAATATTCAAATCGGTCCAGTAGTTTTTCAGGTTATTCGTTACATACAAAAATACAAATCTTTCCTCCTCCTTTTATAATATTAGCATAGATTATGACCCATCCACAGATGATCAGTATTATTTATACGTCCCATTTTAATGCAATTGGGGAGGACCCTATTGCTATCACTTGGGCACATATCCTGACTAAAAACTGACTGACTCAAATATTGCAAACCGTCATACAACTTGGTAACGTAGGAGTGATCACAATACTCATACGCGATGACTGCTGTCACTGCTGTCAGTCAAGACAGCGTGTCGGATGCGCCTGCGCCTGCCGCAGTGTCAAGGTCACGCGCTTCACCCGCGACACGTTGACGCGTGAGCGACACTACAATGTTATGTGTAGTGGGTTTGACATTAACTACTCTGCAATTTGTCTGGTTCAGGGGAATATAGACTGCATAGGTAATTTGTAAAAATTAAGTTTGATAAATTTTATATCTACCTATTATAATAAACAGGGTGAATATACTATTATATTCACCCTGTTTATGTTATTAATTGGTCCCGATGTGATTAGCCTCGAAAAAATTAAAGAACTATCAATATAGATTTGCTAAGGTATAAAAAAAATATAAATAATTTGATATAAAAAATTCTTACTTCTCAGCTAAATCGGACCCTGATACCAATAAAGTTGGTAAAAGACTAGCCAGGCAAGTATACCTCCATAACGCCCAATGACAGCCATAACGAACGAGTGATCCATATCTCCATGACACAATTTCATACAAAATGACAGCGTGGTGAACTAATTCGTTTCGCCAAAGGGTAATGTGTTCCCAACGAGGTAAAACTTTGTATTGTTCGTCAATGTAGAACATAATTCATTCGGACATTAATTGATTATGAAGTGGATAGGATTAAAGTGTTAAGTGTTGTGTGGTATATTTATGACAAAATTATAGATGCGTGCACGCTTTTTGTTGTCTGCATAATTAAGTGAATATAAGGTCCCATTAAAATAGGTGGACAAAATTTTAGGAATCATTCAGACCACCAAAATAAGGACAATGGTAAAAAAAGAAAATTAGAGAAACGCATCAGATACCTACAAGAAAATAAAACAGGTAGCGAAAATGCACTAAAAGTGTTAGTTACCCAATATTTTACGTACAAAAAACTCACTTTAATCAGTGTTTTTTTTACTTGGATATGTTTGGTTAGACGTACTGAATGCTGTGTTAAAATTTGTCCACCTATTTAAATGGGACCTTATATATTGTAAAATAATTCGTTAGTTTAGAACTTAGAGCATAAAGGCACGAAAACAAGCAAGTATTAAAGTTAAAAAAAAAAACTTTGGCTTCAGTTCCACTGTCTCAGTTCAAAAGAAAGACATCAAGCACCGCCGCTAAAAGAAAAAAGCAACTTATTCAATCTCACAGATATCGTCTTTCATCCAAAACGAACAATTTCCTATCCAATGAAAGCGTGAAGATTCCGCAAGCAATGGTAAAAACTATTGAAAAGCGAGTCTGTTTCCGTGTTTACGTGCACCGTGCAATTGCTTCATAATTGCCGTGCACTTGGCCCAGATATTGGTGAGTTGGGCGTTGGCCGTTTTTTACACTTTTACCGCGACCTTCAGTCAGGGCAGTCGTTTGGTGGTTTTTCTCACGGTAAGCGATGAGACGACATTGAACCTAATCCGTAACGCGTTGTCGTAGACAATTCTGAGATTTATCAACTTAAATTTTAAGGCGTAGGCAGAATAACATTGCATGTTATAGGTACAAGAGCTTACTAATTCTGTACCACATTTTTTTCGTATTTGCCAATCTCAATAGCTAAGTAGCGCGTTCAACCACACATAAAAATTTGCATAGAGAAGTCATTAGCTAAGAAATATACACCTACGGCAAAATTTCACATTAGCTCTATGAATACTTTATACGGCGCCTATTTTGGACAGCTCATGGGCAATCTGAGGCTATTTCGGCAGCTCAAGGCAGGCTATTTTTGCTCAATGACCAAGATCAATGTGATCAACGCTCAAATCGGGTGAACTGGAGCAAGGCTATGAGAATTACTTGTGGTTTTACTGATCATCAGTTGTATGTAAATTGTTGTGAACATTGCGTCACGTAACCCAACTTTTGAACATTTGTTAAAAGTCAGGGTGAATTCAATGAACATAATATTGTTTATATTGATATAGCATTTACGGCAGTTTTTGGTTTCTTTGTTGAAAATCAAGTTAGAGAGATTGACAAGAAAACAGACAGGGATAATGAAACTAACATGGAAGAAAAAATAGGTGAAGACGAGTCTTTGCTTCAAAGAATACACATGCACCAAATCTAAATGTAAAGTTAATTTTAAGATGTAAGAAAAATGTTTTGCAAGTGGCAATACATTTAGCTTAATAAGATTATATGTAGTTAGATTTTTGAATTTGAAAACAAAAATCCTATAATAATAATATCAGATGTTATAAACTCTACATAATCTTTATGCAATAATCGTTCAAACTAAAAACATAAATAAGAAAGTTAGCATTGAAATGAATGTATAATTTACAGTAGAAAATAATTAATGTTAACAAGAATATCAAGTAGATGGAGAAAACGTAACTTATCGTACTAAAACTACCAAATGCGTCATAAATTTATGTCATAAAAGTATTATGTTTGAGAACTATTAAGTACTTTCATCCTATTAAGGCGAAGATGCGAAGTACTTTACTGTACTGACCTTTAAGGTTACTTGATGCTTACAATCGTTTGAAGTAGAGTACTTTAAAATTGCTCATAGAAAATTCGCAAAGCATTGTAAAGACAACTACCGCCACTAAGGTTCATTTTCCCATACATTTCAGGAAGCCAGTAGACCTAATTAGGTTATTAAATTTCCAGACCGAACCTAACCTAGTTTGTCAGAATCACAAAGAAAGTTGAAGCCACAAGGCAATTTGCAGCCTCCCATCCGTAACTTTGTAAGCCTCATCTAGAAAACGATTTGGTAGCATCACGGACGATTTGGTTGAAGGAAAGCAGGTTAAGAGGCCTAGATCTTGAATACAATCCGCATGGCATTTTGTGGGCAGAATCCGTGATATGACGGATTCAGATTGAATGGTGCACAGTATTTTATGCTGTATTGTCTGCTCATAAGAAGGTTAATAGCGTAACATTATCGATGACAGGAAACTATCAAGGAAGATATGAATAATGCTCGGAAAATGCAAGCAAATAAATAAATGCTAAGAGAAAGCTCAGTTTTGTTACATCGATGTTACGCATGTGATGTTTAGCGATAATTATATTTTATGCAACGAAAGTCTTAAATATGTATGTTGATAAATGTTAGTATTAAGTAATAAAAATATTGATTGTGTCTTTAGAGCTAGACGCTCGGTAGATAGATAGAATACGGATAGGGTGACAGTATGTCAGCATTTGATGCCAAAAGCAACCTTTTAAAGACAACATTTGGATGGGCTAAAGGGAAAATGAGATACAATATTACTATGGCATAAGGATAGTGTGAGGATGACAAAAGACAAAACTGAAAATAAAATGATGACCATATCGTGAATGTATGCATATGTTTGAACAGCCAAATGCCATAAAGCAAAATAAAGATGTACTTGATGACAAGCGTTAGAATTATCTTTAGTACTAACTAACACAAGATACATCAAAGGGAAGCACTAAACTAGGAACCAAATTGTATAGCTCAAACTATGGGAAACGGTTCGGCAGAAACCAATGAATTCGCACATATTTTAGCGGTAAATACTATTGTGTATCGTTCGTCAACCTGTGACGAGGAAGTGTAGAAAATATACCGAAACAAGGAAACTAGTTAGAAGCGATAAACCGATAAGCGACTATAGCTTCGGGAAATGATGAGCTCTTAAAATTTTAAACGTCTTGTAACTTTAAAACAATGATTGCGAGTAATTAGTCAAATGTTTCAAGCAATTAGGAGTAAGTGTTACAATTTGTGCTTAATGAAGATAATTGTGTTTACGATGACATACATCTGCTGAAGAAATGGTGTACTTGTTACTATTTCTTTTAATAACCTACATCCATATTGGACTAGTGGTTGCAAGTGCTACTCTACTGCTAAGCATGAGTTCCTGAGTTCGATTCTGATTTCGGTCGGGCAAAGTGTTATTTAGTTTTTCCTTCGAGAATTTCTCAGTACCAGCCACAGAGTCTGGGTTTGTACCCGATTGAGTGCAATAGGCTCGCCCCCTATTACATAGGACTTAAATATTAATTGCGAAATGTCGGTGGAGTTTAAAGTACAAGTCTGCCTTATCCCTTGAACATTCCAGGGGTGATTTAATGTCTGTTATTCTAACAAAAACAAATACTTGGAATTCCGTATAGGTACATACATTCTTTTGTGTTTTATTACTAGGTCAATGCACTGTACGTAAAAATGTGCTAAAAGATTGTTTAAATAAAACAACATTTGCAAACTTGTCGTAAATAAATAGACCAAGTTTATTAACCTTTGTCTTTAGGTGAAGTTTAAGGTGACAGATGTTTGCATTAGAAATAAGGAGGGCGTTGTATTTAGGTGCTTTACTTTGTTTGGGGTAATTCATGGGTAAAGAATTTACTCACAGTTAGGTTTTTGTTTGTAAATAAGTATTCTAAAACATGACGAAGAAAAATTAATTGTTGTACCTATTAATTAGAATTAATATGATGTTTAAAATATTAAAGAGGAAGAAGATGCTAATAAAATAAGTGGAAACCTAAGCTGTTCTGATAATGCTGATAGTCAAATATTCAATACACAATGAGAGTAAGTGAAGAAAGTTACATCAAACTTTGATTGCAGCATTTAGAGCCAGGTGGCAATATTAATTAAGTAACAGTCAAGATGTTTTCAAAGCCCGTTAAATAATCGAACAAAACGGATCGAACAAAGACGCTAATTCATCTTCAGATCGCGATGAAAGGCATCGCTTAAGAGAGATCACAACGCAATGAACAGACTACAAACTAAACTCATTTATCAACAGCAACAAAATTAATACAATTGCTAATAACTTGTCCATTTATTGCACATTAGAGCCAATAAATACATTATGAGGAGAGCAATGAATAGTCGATGCAATAATACCAAATGTGGAAGAGAATATTTAAAATGCAAATTTTAGATGATATCGTAAATATACTGTTAGATCCATTTAGAGATATTGATGTAAGAGCTGATGAAAATAGAAGAATCAACATTACAGCCCAGGTCTCTTCTATACTAATTGCTAATGTCACGAGCACGACCTACTGTTTCGAATTAAAAAAATATTTTAGTGTTGGATAGTCCATTTATCAAAAAAGGCATATAACATCACGCTACGATCAAGATTCCAACAATATTCAAGATGTAAATAATTTAAGATTTAATGCAAACCCAAGATTATCAAAAGTAACTACGGTTGCCGTATAGAGACTGGCAATGTCAATTCTATTTGTGTTCTTTCTATTACCTGCGTAACTTTCTCTCAATTCCATAATGTACCGGATTACGATTCGATTAAATTGACAATAGACGAATAGATGAAAGTTTTGAGAGTAAAATAAAGTAAATGTGACTAAAATTTAGTAATTGAGAGTAAAATAGAGTGAATGATTGAAAGTAATTTGAGAAAATACTAAGCTTCATAATATTTTCGTTACATAAACTTTAATAGACATACTAAATGCGATACAAACTAACAGACTAGCAGAAGACAACATAATATTTTTTAACCGATAACATTTTGAATTAATAATAATTGTAATGCCTTGTTCCTTAAGACAGATTTTAAATCTGTACCTAATACTTGAGCACTCACCCTGCTACTCATGTGAGAATTTTGTTGAAATTCACGAGATAGCACACCCATTTCATTGCAGTAATCAACTTCGCTTAAACCGAAAAAGAAACATCCACCTATTCCAGTATATACGAATCAATCGTCTCATAACTCATAAACGCGTGATCCCAAGAGACATAATACTAGATGAGAGTGATTTATACACTCATGCCGACAATTAGCGTCAATAAGCCGTGACATCTACTGAATTACGCGGTAACGTTGCCTTAGATCACATTCAGCAGGTAAAGTGCAATGACTTGGTAATTTTCACGGCTGTTGCAGACTGGAAAGATGGAGGAAACGAAGAAAATCTTACTGGTTCAGTTAAGGGAGGTGTTTGTTCGGATCTGTTAGAAAATGCCATAATAACGTCAGCTCTAGATGGAGTAGTAGGTGAAGTTGTCCTTATTACAAAGCAAAAGGAAAAGAAAACTATACCTTCGACTTCAAAATATAGAACACAGAAGAATCCTCTTCAAGAAACAGCCGAGATAAGGTAGTCTGACAACTAATTTTACATACCTATTCAAAAAAATATACATAAAACTAATTAGTACAGCAGTATACATTATTCCTACACAATACAGTATGCTAACAGAGTATGTAAACTATTAACAGCCGTTAAAGACTCCGTTAATTTGCAGTTTTATTTTCACAGTTCAAACAAGATCTCGTGTGTCGCATAGTACTAACTTATTAGCAGTAGTGAGTGCAAATGTCTAAAGTAAATACGTCTAAATCTTGGCTCTCATCCTCAGACACATATTTGATTAACTGGACAAAGACACACACAATGCTGATTCCACTGGATTAACGGTGATGCTGCTGGTCATCCATCATGGGCTTTTATGAAAACAAACATACTTTCTAAGCATTAGTTCTATTAATTGGCATTGTCTTGTCTTAGTGTTGCCGCTATACATATTTGTGTTGTGATTGAGGAGTTTAGAATTTAGGATAGACACTTTAAACGAAATGAATGAGTACATTTTTCTATAATTATGCGGTTCTTTTTTTGACTTTGTGCGAATTTTTGCAGATTTAGTAACAAGTCTTACATAAAGTTTCTTCTATTGAAAGTCTAGCAAACACTTATCTTGCTAGACTCAAGTAAACTAAAAAATATTCACATAAACAGCTTTCATTCAAAATTCAACTTAACTATTATCTCTATTCAATACGTAAACTTAATACAGTCGTAAAAAACGGCTATACACATAAGTACAATAAAATCTCACGAATGTCTATTATGTCATGTAATTGATCCGCCACCACTTTCTAGGCACGCGCGCCAACCGCGGGCAAGCTGCGGTAAGAATCAATTTACCAAAACACTTTACTGTGGCAATGGTTGAAGACGAGATAATCCCTCAGAATCATGATTTCCTGGTAGCGTGATATGATAGGTGACGATTGTGACATTAGATTTGTCACGAATAATAGTTGTTACTTCATCATAATTACTGTTTTACGTGTCTACAGTTTTATTGGAAATGCATTGTGTAATGCTTGCAAATTAACCTACATTTTGGTGCATCGGCTTCCTGGGGTACCACAAGGAACGATTCTACGACCTATGGTTCCCGTTCTAACATAACTGGACTGTTCGAAATAAGGTGTTATTATATAAATCACTAAGTCTGAACGATATCACAAGGGACGATCTTGTGACCGATTATAGTCTTCAATTCTTTTTGGAAACTGATGTTTTGCCTATAACAAAATAAAAATCTTTTACTTGTTGTCATTGTACCCATTTTCGCTTATTCATATCTTACGACATTCACGGGAAGTGATCAGGGACTAACACGGTAAAATCTGTAAACTAAGTGTGTTTTACGACCGCGGTAAAAAGCTGTGAGCGGTCAGACAATAAGGGTGTTGCGTAAATCGTGACACGACTTTGGGTCATTTTAGTGGGCATGAGGTCTAATCTACGCTACCGATTGCGTATTGTTACAGTCTAGTGGGAGGTCATGTTTGGTAGTAACATCACTAATGATGATGATTAAGCTCTAATCCTAACGCTGTGTAAGACTATTCTTAATAACATTACAAAACATGTGAAAGTTTATTTGATTGTTATGCTGCAACTAACAGCATATAAATTGATAGTTTCCAAAGATTCATTAAGTTTCATCACATGAACAAAAATATCGTTGAAACAAGCAATGAAAAGGCTTTGACGGAAGTGTTTGTTAGTTAAGAATTTACAACACTACTCATGTCTTAAATTCTTAAAACTTAGACAGTTGTCAACTTGTCACAAAGTAAATAAGACATCATTCGAAGTAGATACTTTAAAAACACTTTGTCAAATGAAAAACAGGTTCTTAAGCAGCGCTTTGACAGTTATTGATCATCATGAATCTTTAAGTAGTTAAGTATCGTATTAAGTTCGTCATAACACTAAGTAAAAAAATGTTAAGTCTATGTGTCAAGGAGAAGGGAAACTACATATCAGCTAAAATCTGAAAGTGACTACGACTAGATTAAAAGCATGAAGGTCATAGCATGACTAATTCAAGCATAACTAATTTTTTTTCAGTCTTTAAAACTAACCTTAATAAATATGAATGTTGTTGAACCTAGAGAACTAGAAAATTTAAGGACATATAATAATGTAGGTCTAATTGATACACAGACTCATATTGCAAAACATATTGTTGGTGCATAATGAAATAATGGCAATACATTAATCTATTTCAATATTTACAATCACGAATGAGGATATGAAGAAGTGGGCGTGGATCAAGGACTAGACAACTATTATATTTCCCATGAGAACCTATCGACGACGCCTACTAGGCCACAACATTTATAAACTGCGATATTATCAGTAACGAACATGTTTGTACATCTAACTTGCAAATTGACTAACAAAGACTTTATGAATATTTATTTATTTTGGCCAATATCTTCCCACGATTTTGTATCGACCTCCCTCCTTCTACTTTTATCGCTATACATAACATCGAATTGTGCACTGTACGGTATTTTGGAGGAGTTTATTTCATCCGATCATCTCCTACCAAAGACAATTCCTACCTTCTTCGAACTGTGTGGTTATATCGCCTAGTTTTTTCATAACTGACACTCAAAAAACAATACGATATATGTTTTAATAAATCACTTTTATTGTTTAGTCATTCTACATACTGACAGTTTCATTCAGCAAAACTTTTTAAAATTTACTAAGAAGAAGTCACAAGATGTATGCCCATGTATGTGTCGGATATATATTACTGCATTTATTCATTTGACAGCGCTGACTTACTTTTTAATTGCTTGCCATGTGTCAAATCAAAAATTAAATTGAAGAAATAAAACTGCTGAATTGATATTTATATACCTTGGTAGGATTTCCAAATAGTTGTTGCCAAGGTTAAAATTAATAGACAACATATTTTTTGGGCCGTATGCAGATCTTTTTGATGATCATTATTTCTTAAACAAACACACTCTGGACCCGCTTGGTGGCCTAAATCATCAGGCTAGGTAACATTGCAGACTTATTAGGCCAAAATTATCCGAAATGTGCATGGTAATGATGGCATTACCATCTCAAGAGTCAGCTCGACTTCTTTTAACGAAAATGAATTCCAGAGACCTCCAGCATGCCACAGGTTGGATGGTGCATCCTAGATATTATATTCTAGGAAATCTTCAAGGCTATTATCATAGTAATTCATATTCTTCTAACGTCACACACGGCTCTAAAAAAGCCCCCGAGGCTTCTCTTAATACCAAGGATCAGTAATATGGACCTACAACTTGCCTTGAGGCATAAATAACGTACAACAGGTGAAGAATTTATAATAGCATGTTCTATTGTTTTAAGTGGCACCTATTTATATTATGATGTCGTACACAATACCTAGGGAATTAAGTGGGTTGGTGGTATCTAATGCAGGTCATGGTACTTTATGGAAAAATATCAATAAATCTGTGTAAGATTCTTCCTAAACTAACTTTTAAATCAAATATTTTTTGTTACCTACGTAACTCTTTGTTTTGTCCCTGCATGGCAAATGCCAACCTTTTCCTTATAAATAATTCTTACCTTTTGTATAAAGCTTTCAAATATTAAATTACATTTACTTTTTCCTGTAACACTAATTATTCAAATTGATGTTTCATTTCCAGTAATTGAATGATATATACTCGTATAATGATATACGAATGTCAATAACGAAAATTATATTTTGACTCTTGACTTTGAGATTTCTTCGTAGCAGTCAATGACACGATTTATAATAATAACGACCATCGTTTGCAAGTTTTTATGAGTTTCAATTATTTTGTGGTTACGGGTTTTTACACTGAAATAAAAAGCAGGTACTATTTTATAAACAAGAATCTGCAAAAAGCTCTGATTTGTCTTCAATTAATTTATGTAATTTTATGTTACGTAAGGTAATCAATTCTGCGAGGAGGAATGGGACGCCGTCGCCTCCTTCTGCGATGCAGTGATGCTAGCGATAGGTGGCGGAACGTGAGAGGGAGAGAACCTCTCGTCCCAGCCGCCGCGGGAGGCGCTCCGGGCGTCGGGTGCCACGTGATGGCTTCCGGCCACCGTAGATGCGGGCCTGTGGACGGTGAGTAATGGGCTAGCTCGCCGTCCGGCCGTCTTATGACGGCAACAGACCGCTTCGACGGCGCGTTCATGTTCCACGCGCGCCTAAAAGAGATGTCAGCAAGGAGGGTCCCGCAAGGGCCGACGCGCGTAGGGGCTGCGGATTATCGAAAGAGATGACGTGGCATCGGTACTAGGGCGAAGAAGGAACATGGGTTGGTTTTTAGTCAGTAGAAGTCTGACACTCCCTTCCGCTCTGCAGAACTTAAAATCACGATTACTTAACAGCTTTTCCAATCATATTTGAACTTGTTCAATACCTTGTTAATCTTGGTTCTTTAGTTTCTACTACGATTGCCGTGAGAAGCCAAAACAATCAACAAAAGTGCAATAAAATTTCGCAGCCGCAAGTAAATAACAACACAATGGTGGCCTGTCTATACAGACAGTATAAAAACTGAGCTAGTACAGTTACGACCACATATATGTATACACTCGCCTAAATTCAATAGCGATATTCTCGTGGGCTATAGGATTGCAACTTTAAGATAACTCCTGTTTTATAACATAAAGTTAACATTGTGTATAAAGAAAAATCATAAAATGTCAAATTGTAAAAGGATTGTAAATAATGTATAAATAATTAAAATGTCAAAGTGTAACAAATAAAAAGGTACAATTAATAAAAAGATATAAAATCAATTCACCTTCAATTCAAATTGGAGCAGCTCAATCCCAAGCTTTTTTGTCCTCTATATAATCTTTAACAGCATAAAAAGCTTTCTGTATGGGTTCCAAAATACTAATGTCATAACGTGAAATCGCAATCAAAAGAATATAAGTAAAACATCACGTTTAAATGTTGCAAAGTGTATTACGGCGAGATGGGCAAAAGACTTTGTTGCTATTGCGGGAATATCTTGGATGAGGCTGGAACAAGAGCTTGCAGCAAGCAAAGAGAGGCTTATAGCCAGCAGTGGGTGAAGTCAAACTGTGGATGATGAAGCATGCATACTTAGATATGCCCCTGACTGTACTATTTGAAGTTCTTAGTTAATCGTGTAGTAACGCTTTTGTGTTCCTGACGAAATTCAGAGCGCGTGTTTTGTTTTACGATTTATGTAGGGACTGGCTGCTGCCTGCTAGTGAGACGGAAACATTCAACCGATCACTTTCGATATCTAGTTATAGGCCCGTCGTATATGAAGCTACAACAACAACTTGCTACACACTCAAACCTCCCATGCGTAGCCAGAATGTAATAGTACTATTCGAACGCATAATCATTTTCATCTCTGTCTTTAAAGACAAAGAATTTAATGGGTACCCCCATTTAATTAAAACATAGCTACATTGGGTACCTTATTATGCCTCATACCTTTTTCCTTAAGGCAGAACCTGCAGAACACCATCTACCATAATCCTTACCTACTCCTTTCGTTCGCTACTCACTGGTGATTTAAGATTGTAGCACGTAACTTTAGTATAATAAACTTCACATTTATGTGCAAAGCTTTGTCCAAACTAGGAAAACTGGGAGATTTCGAATCTAGTTTATATTCTTACACGTTGCGTTCTAGTTTATATGATCATAGGCTTTGTGCACGAGGTATTAATAATGCTATACTGATCTATAATAATGTCAAAAAGTTGACAAAGGGTAAATAAAAGCCATTTGGCTGTTTGAAAAGTAAAGCTTCATCCAGACATGCATAGTCTATTATTTGCTGTATCTGTGTTTAAAACGAGCGCAGACTGAAGAATTTTCAGACGCAACAATTTTCTCCAGCAATGCAAAAAAGCTTTGTCTTTTACGCAGAGTCGTCTCGTTTTTAAAATTAAAAAGTATAAACGATTTAGGTAATCTATTCTCGGCTCACTAGTCAACTTAAGATAGTCTGCTGATAATTTTATCAAAATCATCAGCTAACATGATATTTTTGACAGCTACTTACTTTAGTTTAGTTTCGTGTACTTTTAGTTTTCTTAACAGCTCTCGTGATTGCGTCTACATCGAACGTGTCGGTAAATCATTTTCAATACACTTCCTCGAAAACTAGCTCTTATTGCACTACGATTAGGTTCGACATGCATCATATTTCGCACGCGTGCGGTAATAAGAATACAGCGTGCTGTAATATTATTACCGCACGCTGTAATCATAGAGCAGCGATAATTCAATTAAAACTTATGAAATTAAAAAAAAAACACCACTGACTATTATAGAGCAGGCGTGTTTTTTTTTTAATCTCGCCATTTTGATCTGCGTCTTTACAGCGTAAATATTTTTTGAATATTTAAATTGTGTTTGTAAAAAGAATACTACTAATAAACGTAAATATTTTAAACAATTATTTACTTTTATGAACAAGTAAGCATTTTTTTGTGTTCTTAATTAAAAAATATTTAAATTTTATATTTTTCCTGTGAGGCTGTTTGGCGGCTTTATACCTTTGCTTCTTTTTCAACCTGGCGAAATCAAACCGCGGAAAAAAAGTAAATTAAATCATAGTCTCATCAAATTTGTTGACAAAAACACATAACGTTTTTAGTTAATTTCTTCGAAAGTGTATTGAAAAACGTCGTTTGATACACGTGGGAATTTGTTATTGCATTTCTCGACCCCATGAACACCCTCGCCATACGGCTCGGGTGTTCAATCTGCCTCGAATGCAATAACAAACTTTCCGCACTTGTATCAAAATGTACTATTACGAGCATAATAGCAGTACGTTAAGTAATCGTAACGGTTCAACGAATCTTCGGACTGCATCAATGCGTGTGCGCAAGCCGTCGTACAAAAAACCACACAACAGTAAGTCTGTTCGGTCTTCGTTCTAGGAAAAATTGTGGCTCAATAGCTACTTTAGATTCTTGATGATAATTCGATTCGATTATCGGTTAAACATCGATTTATAATCGTTGGTAAGTGAGTGATCGAATTAAGATAATAAGGTGATGATTCGATTTCTTACGCGTTACATAAGTAGAAACACTTGGAAACTTACGAAATAATGTTGAAAAGATGCAAAATAAGCCGGTGTTCTTCATCATGTACAGACAGTCTGAGAGATGAAAATGCGATGTGTGCGTAGATGCAGCAAAAAATAGAAATATTTGAAAATTAGATATTCTTTCGAACATGAGAGACATCATAACAACATTATAATCAAGGTGCTCTTCGGACACTGTCGCCTGTCCCTGTTTCATATCATCATCATAACAACCCGGAATCACCCACTACTGGTTATATATAGGCCTCCCCCTTTATTCCACCACACTGATCGGTCCTGTCTGTCTCTTATCCAAGTGTTTCCCGCGGCTTTGACGATATCGTCTACATAACGAGCTTTGTTCTATATAATTAGATAGAAACCAAAGTATCACTAGGGTTTCGCTTTTTGGGTGGCATTGCATCTACGGTTTGCAGTCGTACTCACCTTCGGAAAAGCACCCTAATCAAAAACGTTCAACAAAAATTAAATCACAGAAACCTTCTTCTTTTATAAAAGTACCTACACCTACTGTTTAATTAGTGTTAATTCCAAACGCCAAATATTGGATAAAACAGTGATAAATAAGCGTTGATTACGACGCTACATATTATGAATCTATACAAGTATACATCGCGGTTGGCTAACACAAATCTCGTTCATGTTACGAAAACTAAACCGACTGCATGTTATGCAAAATGCTAGGAAAAGGCTTCTAGTTCTTACATACGTCTTGCACTAACGCATGTTTTCTGACGTACCTTCATTCTTTACCGGAGTTTATTTATCATCATCTGCCTAGCCTTTTCCCAACTATGTTGGGGTCGACTTCCAGTCTTACCGGATGCAGCTGAGTATTTTTACATAATATGGCGACTAACTATCTGACCTCCACAACCCAGTTACTGTTACAAGACTGGTTGTTTGACTGTCAGGTCACTGACTACCTGTAAAGTCTGCCAAAGATTTATATGTCGCATCCAGGTACATAGGACGCTCGTCAGGAAGTACTAAATGACATAGATAGTGTCAAACAGTTGTGGGCACAGAAAGGGATACGGGTAAATGAGAGAAATAGCTCCTTTAACTTGTACACAGCTATTGTAGAGTCAATTACTAACACTACTGTACTAACTAATACTCTGAACTTAAAAGGAAACACAGTGCAGTTCCTAGATAGTATGTGTCGCGACCATGCCCGAACGATCACTGGCGAAGTGGTGATCCATGGGACTGAGGTCCGTATCCGACACCTACATCCAGACTCAGCACAACGCCAAACAAAGGCGCTTGTGTTTAAATTTAAGTGCATACTCATCAAAGATCCGACACGGCCATCCTGCATGACACACGTCCTCGTGTGTAAACCTGCAATACCAGAGATTCCCATCGCAGGACACCGTTCGGTCATTCTGACTTAACCAAGTTGAACTCTTAAACTTCTCTTGTAACATAATTATCAGTCTTGCTAGATTATCTCATTGATAAGAGACGTCAACCTCTAAATCACATCATTTGTTTACATAGGTAGTCTTTTTCGTTACAAACATTACGACTTAGAACAGTCAGCCCAACAAAGTGCAAGTACTCTTTAACTAGAACCAATAAATCTCAAAATCTCTCAATTTCTCAAAAATCTGTCTCTAAAATCGAATTCAAGGAATGGTGGTTGCTCTTACAGCCATCTTTGTGGCTTCCGATAGTTATCCCTGTAACCATCACGACCATTGTCATTCGAGTGACCAGGTCCCGTAACCATCCCTGTGGCTACCTCAGTAGTTATCCCCGTGATCTCTACCAACCATAGTCATTATAGTGACCAGGCTACGTAACCATCCTTGCGGGGGCTACGCGGTAAACCTCACAGTGACCACTACCGACCATAGTCATCCCAGTGACCAGGTGCCTTAGCCATCCTTTTTGTGGCTACATCAGTAGTCATCTTAGTGACCACTACCGCCCAAATTCATCTTTGTGACTGGGCCCCGTAATCATCCCAGTGATTACAATCGTATAGTCATCCTTATGACCATACACACTCAGCGACCACACCATTACTAGATTTAATTACAACATCAACACATTTGACTCAGTTTTACGTTAAAGGTACTTGACTTTCCAGCGTTCTCTTAACTCTATTCTGAACGCACCAATAAGACGTTTTTCACCGTAGACTTTTTAGCTCATAGCATCACCATTAAATTATTACTCGCTAACATAAAAAGTAACCTTACTTCGGTTTTATTTTAGTACACGTCCCGGTTCTTCTATGCAATTGACCTTGTCCTCACCTCCCAAGCTACAGCTTTAGGTTGAGGAGATTGAGGTCCGATAATGTTCTTAGTGATTATGAATAAGCCACATATTTCATTGCTAATTCACTCTAACCCAGTCATAGCAAACACAATCTTGCATTATTCCCCTTCGAAACAAGAGGCTGGACCCAGACTTAACATTGTCTGGGGTGGAGTGTCTATCCCGCACAGTTACTCACAAAGTATCTTTAAGTTTCTCTGGACAGATCATTGACTGTCAGTAACTGTAATAATAAAATAGTAAAAACAGTACTGCATAATTAACATCAAGCAGAAGATGCGAACTTGCTTGTCTCTTATGGCGACTATAGTATCTTATGGCGACTATAGTATCTTTCGGCGACTAATCTAAGTGTGTGCTTCGCCGCATGTCTTGCGGACTACTGGTTGCTCTAAACCGGCCTCGGTACAGATGATGTACCCAATGGCAGGAATAGCGCTGCCAGAAGCTCACAGTACAGTGGCAAGCTCTCGCGAAAGAGCCGAAATGGCTTCAGTCACACGACACCCTTTACACTTAAACACCCTTGTATCGCAAGGCACAAAACAGTTTTCTGAGGAGTGTCATTCACCCCACTCACTGGTGAATAGTCTAAAGATTAAAGTTGCGGAAAGGTAGCTAACTAGCTCCTTGCCTAACCCATTCGTTTCACCGTCTGCTAATCTCCCACCTGGAAGCCTTTAATTAGACTCCGGCTCCAGGCTGGTCGCAGCAAGGAAATCCTAAATAATTACTCTGCCATAGAGTTTAAGTTGCTGTTCCACAAAAGTGGCACTTAATATCGTATCCTGCATGTCCTATTGTTTGTTCACAACAGGGACCGATGCACACTACCAAAAGCGCCAAATTAGTAGCTCAGTTCCAGACCAACACAATTCAGTCCGCCATCGACGCGCTAGGAAGAAGATTTCATTTGATTATTGCCTTTCATTATTTATCAAAACAAAATCACCAATTGAAAACCAACTAAGCCATCTTAGCTGGTTCTAACAATCCTGTTGTTATCATACAGAGCTTACATTGTGCGCTATGTTTTCTATAGTGACTTACAGTTTCTACTTTAGTGTTTACCACACTAATGTCAACAACACAGCCTTGCATTGATGTCACTTGAGTATCACCACTTCATCAATCAAGACATTGTTAGTTCGTTACCGATTCACTAGTGTGAACTAATCCAAGATCATTTTATTTGGTAAACCGAATACATTTCTTTTCGTTTCTTTTTAAGCGTTGCCCCACACTAGGAGTCTCTCCTGTATCGTGGGTGCGTCCACAAATATTCAAACTCAGACACTCAAACACCCAGTTCTAGAACAACCATCTGCAGGCCATACAAATATTGTGGGGATCGAACCCACGACACGCAGCACAGCAGTCAATCGCTCAACCACTGCGCCAACCATGCTATCAGAAATGGATGACTAGTGAGTTTGTCGAGACCAATGTTTAGGTTTCAACTTTGCTCTATCGATGCCGACAGTAACGCGGCGTCTTCGACGTAAACATTGACGAAGTCAAGTGCGATTCAGCATAAAGCACTAACAATGGCTCTCTTATATTCGGTGATCGCGTTACACACACAGTCCCGATTGTTATAATTTGGCACTCATGTTGCTTATCCTGTGTTATAAAGGCTAAGAGTAATCGTCAATCGTCTCTACATTACATACTTTAATGAAACCGCTTCAATAATCAAGCTTTGTAAAGCTTTGTTAAGATTGAGTTACAAGTTCTCAATGGTTCAGCTATTTAGTCTTAAGAAACAATGATGAACATTGGTTGTTTTCATGACCAATCATGATATTGTATCACACTATGACATTAATGACTTTACGTTAGTGATATTATGCTCACAATTAAATCTGTTCTGTGAATTTTACAAGTCACAATAAGGCTTTCTGCCCAAAGCACTAAACTAAACTATGTTTCATCAGTCAACAAATCACATCTGAGTAGTATTTTAGTTGGATGGATGGATAGGATTTGCCGTGATATAGTATGAAGACTAAATCACAATCTTATTAGAGCGAAACACGGTTTGCTCTTCGGAGCTCAACTCGTTACATAGTTACATCCATCCTGTAGGTACGCCATAATTATTATGCTACTGCTAGTTTCAAGCTCCAAACAGTTGGATACTCGTTGCTCTACTGTAACCGTTGTTAACCTTATCTCATGTTTAGCTAGCATTACGTTTGAATTCATTGAAGTTAACCGAGGAGTTAATGGCCAAACAATCACAGCCACACGGGTGGAACCTCAAGCTATGTTATCCGCCTAGATCGGTCCATAGATGTGCGACCATCCATCACCCAGCAATCCTTCTCCGCGCTAAGAAAAATACGCCAAGCCGCCAGTCCCGACTGGCTTTAGCAGACCCCCGACAGCCGTCACTGGCAGTCAGTGTCAGTCAGTGGCTCGACAGTCTGACAACCCATTCCCCCAAGGGGTACCACATCACCCAGCCCCAAGCGGGCTACAGTGGCCAGACAAGCTGCCGCCACCTGCACTACACCGGCTCTCAGCCGCACTGGCTGCACCGACCGGATGCCAACCCCACACAGTTGGGAACAGGCTACGCAAATGACGACTTTCAAGTTTATTAGTGTCCTCTGTTTTTTTTTTTTTTTTTTTCATATCCGAAACACTTTATTTCAATCATTCGGAAAACATCGACACCTACTCTCTACGTCTCGCACTGACGTCGTATCTCCATTGAGTACGTTTTTCGCTTTCATCGGAAAAGCACGTAAAACTAAACTTAACGGTCACAATGCCCAAAGGGGCACGCAGAGGTGCTAAGCACACCCATCTTTTACTAAAACCATCAATACAGCGTTCCGCTACCTTAAGAACCTTCGAAACACACCAACATCGAACATTCTTCGAACATTTACAACTCGGTAGTCGTGGTTAAAATATCTTTCAGTTGGGATACATGAACCAAACATAACCGTGTAAACACAAATTAATCCTTCTAGCACATCAATCACAAATTCGAATTCACATTTCGACTCGGAAATCGATCCCAGAGCCCCACACTCCGCAGCTGCCCCTGCAACCACGAGCTCAACTGGTAGATCGCAGTTGCACATTAGTTTCAACATTGGTTGCAGTAAATTGCATTATCACATCACGCCTGCAACAACAAGGGTCAGGCAGAAATGCACCCAACAGTACACAATCCAACCTGGGAATCGATCCCAGGATCGTCAAACAGTCGCGCTCGCGACCGCGATAACCCAACGGGCTAATAAGATCACAATAAAACATGATCACAACAGCCAAGTGAAGTAGCAAGAGGTCTTTACAAAACAACTCTCTTCACTCGCTTATAAAATGATAGCGACTCACCGGATATAACACCTTTACTCGTTCTCACTTACACACTCTGTTTCACGTGTCTGACCAGACAGGCATCATGACGGTGGATAGTCACCTCATGGTATCCAAACCCTCATCATCACAGAACTGTGCATCGTGCACATCTGTCTAAGGGAATCGAACCCAACGAATCAAAACAACGGTTCGGCCAGTTGTTTCGTGCGCGAATAGCTATCAAAGCAACTATGTTGCAGCTCTGATTATCGAACAGTTCACGCAATTGTCTATACACACAGTTTTCACTTTCAGGAGATTTCTCAACCCGCTCGCATCCCACTTCTGATGTCGCATCCAGGTACATAGGACGCTCGTCAGGAAGTACTAAATGACATAGATAGTGTCAAACAGTTGTGGGCACAGAAAGGGATACGGGTAAATGAGAGAAATAGCTCCTTTAACTTGTACACAGCTATTGTAGAGTCAATTACTAACACTACTGTACTAACTAATACTCTGAACTTAAAAGGAAACACAGTGCAGTTCCTAGATAGTATGTGTCGCGACCATGCCCGAACGATCACTGGCGAAGTGGTGATCCATGGGACTGAGGTCCGTATCCGACACCTACATCCAGACTCAGCACAACGCCAAACAAAGGCGCTTGTGTTTAAATTTAAGTGCATACTCATCAAAGATCCGACATATATATGGCAGCCGAAATCAACAGCTTAACGTGCTTTCTGAGGCATAGATGAAACTCGGCATGTAATGGGCGGTCACCCATCCACAGACCAACCTCGGTAAGCGCGACTTAACGTAAAGATCAACCCGAATGGCAGTTATTGTTAGGCCGACGAGGTTTAGTAAACAAAAAAAAGCTTCAGTAAAAATATTGGAGTGGTATTAATGTCAGCTTGATGACACTCATAGTCAAGAACTGCAGTTGCACCAACAATCATCTACTATCTCATTGCTTAGATATTTAAAAAGAGGCAGAGGACAAAGTATCGTGTATTGCTAGTTTTAAGTTACTTATACTAACAAAATCTATGGGTCTTTGTTACCTGAAAATAAATGGATTCTATTCTATGTTACATCAAAGTATAATATGTAATTGGTATCTACAAAACGATAGAACGAATTGCATTCAAGTTCTTATTATAGGTACACTCAGTCACAAATAGTCACAATCTATAAAAGCCGGTGATTAATCCGTTATAAATCCACTGCGGTCATGCAACCACTGCTTAATTATCATAATTAATAACTCGTTAATACATAAAATGGTAATTTTCGCGAGTTTCCGCACCCATTGCTGCAATAATTGAATTGAATCATCACAGTCATGCCAAAGGAGGTTATATTGATGCAACTTCATGAGTGCTAAAATTCATAACACTGGTTGTATTATTATGTATATCTTACAGGCCCTACTTCTTCATAACTTACGTATAATCAATCATTTCCACGCTTTTTTATTACATAGGTGTCTCACTATCTTGTCGAGGTAACCCCAAGATAATTTATTTCAAGTCAAGAAAGAAGAAAGAAGTCAAGTTTTGAAACCTGACCTCCTGTCTTATAAATATATGCTGAATTCTACATTTTGCTATACCTACTTAATAACAGTTGCAGCAGTCAGGCTGCTACTGAGAAATTCCTGATGAAACCCAACAACACTTTGCACGAACCGGAAATCAAATCCAAGAACTCATTCTCAGCTGTTGAGTTTGCGACAATTAGACCAACGAGGCAGTCAAGTTTCTTTTTAATGCATATTTTTATAAATAGCTGGCACTCAATCACAATGATTAAATTATACCTAAAGGCAAATAGGTAAATGAAATGGAAAGTATTTGGCAAACAACTAAAGGTGCTTTGATATCATCCTTACATAGTATAAAACAAAGTCGCGTCTGTTTGTTTGTTTATTTGTTTGTTTGTCTGTATGCTTAAATCTTTAAAACTACGCAACGGATTTTGATGCGGTTTTTTTTAATAGATAGAGTGATTCAAGAGGAAGGTTTTAATACCTTTTTTGTACCCGTGCGAAGCCGGGGCGGGTCACTAGTATATATATATATCATATATATATCATATATCTTTTCCACTTTCTCATTCAACTGTTATCAAGCGGGCAAAACCCAGTTGTCGGAAGTAGATATTATACGCTAAATTGATAGACCACTTTCAAGGCAGTAACAAGTACCGGGAATGCGGTAGGTAGGTAATTTTGTGTTTTATCCTTACTACATACGCCTAAAATGTTAACTATGCATGTAAACAACAGGACTGGGTATTCCACGACTAGACACCTAGTGACAAAAGGACAGGTCATTTGACCGCTAGACACCTTATTACACTTAAGTGTCGAGAACAAACAGATTATTATTTTATAACAAAACACCCTCTTGAATGTATCAGTGACATGTCAAAGTAATCTAGCCTTTTCACAAAGTATGTTGGGTTCGGCTATCAGTCTAACCGGACGCAACTGACTATCTGACCTCTACGATCCAGTTACGACTGGGTACGATGCATTTCAAAGTCAAACCATTTCTTCCAATAAGGCCATTTCCCAAATGTTCAGGGTTGACCGGCATCTAAACAATTTTACATGGAGCATGCAGAAAAGTAACTATGTATAAAGTTCCTTCTGTCAGTTTGTTATTCCTATATTAGATCAGTAGATGATATCATAAGCATGTAGTCTACCTAATTGACACAATTTGTAGTTGTGCCCAAAAGAACCTATCTCCAAAAAATAAAAAATCAAGCAATACTCACATAATCAGCCAAGCTCTTCATGCCGTACGGGAACCGTTCCCGGTCCGGCACGAGCCGGCCGCGGGCATCACGCTCCCTCTCAGGCCAGCAGTCGTCCACGTTGATGTACTCGTAGCCCACTGCGGCGTACCCTTCGGTCACCAGGATGTCCGTCATTGTCCGGAATAGACGGTCACTGTGGGGAAATTGTGGCTATTATAACGGATAAAAGTAACGCTGTCGTGGTGGCAGAGTCGCGGATATGGGGATCATCGACTTGACAAAGGAAGAGAGAAAAAAGAGATTAGTAGAAGTTTATACGAACTTATTTTTCCAGGGTACGAATAACTATATCTTTTACCTGAACATTAAACTCCAACAATCAGCCTCCTCTCTAAAGAGTAGATGACCACTACGTGGGTCCAGTGCGGGGTTCCTTTCTTGCTACGATGATATATTTTTACACACTGTTCATCGAATCTGCCAATCGCAGCATGACTTTATGGTAATCACCAAACTGTGATGTGGACTACTGCAACTATGTCTACTAAGGCAAAAAACCCAAGAATGTCCGTCGGGGGCTGCCATTAAATGAACTAGTTTTGCAATGTTCAGCTCCCGACGGACATTCTTGGGTTTTTAAGGCGGGTGTTTTATGTTATTTTATACCTTTTTTCAATTAATTTATACCGTCGTGGGTTTTTTCAATTTTTTTAATTTTGCTTTTTATTTTAAAGTGTTTACTTTTATTTTTTTATTTAAGAACATGCACCAATCAAACCCGAACCCATAACTGAAAACTGCATCATAATCGGACTAGTAGTTTTGGAGAAAAACGGCAACATGTATTTGCACAAACACACAAACAAACAAACGACCTCTCACCCCAAACGCATATACCGTCTCCGTTCCGTCGTGGGTAAAAATTGGCTGTAGTAGTTTTATGAACGAAAAAAATCATGGAAGTAATAGATGATCCTTTTTTAATCAAGGATGCAATGAAGTCAATACTTAGGAGTTAAAGATAGTGTGACAATTGACAGGGGAAAATAGAGGACATGACCGTGTTGCACCGACCCCAAATAACAAAACACAAAGGGAGGAAGATGATGGATGCAGTTAAAATGCGGCTGATACAGATACCGGCACGGTTCTTGAGCGCTCGGCGGAAGAGTGGGGATCGCTGTGCGCATCGTACACTTCTTGACAAATAAAACGCACACCCGTTTATTATTTATTGGTCGTGAGGTAAGTGCAGCAGGAGTAAAGAACAAATCCCGAGTGACGGCTAGATGACGCGATGCGCTACGGGCCAATCACTGCACTTTCCCCGCCCCGCGTCTCACTTCATACCACCAAAGGGACCCAGTAACTCACTTTTGCGTCAGCGCTCAAGAATCGTGCCGATGATAATATCAATGTATGCCTGCCAATGATAACACTAAGAGACAGCAAGGAAAAGAGACTATTCTCCAATCAACTGTGCAGATCCGCATTGTAAGTAAATCAGATCTCGATCAGCACGTTCTTGCGGTAAGAAGTTTTCAAACGGTGTCAGTGCCAAGCTCAATGTTTATTCTGTACCTTGACGATGAAAGACACGTAACTCTCTTGTCGTATGAAAACACAATGAGTATCGAAGGGCATAAACATAAAACGTTAACATAACATAGGCATGCACGCGGGGTATAATAGGCTCGCCCCCTATTACAGAGACTAGGTCGAGCAAGCCTGAATGAGACCCGAGTAATTCTTGATTGGAAAACTCAATAACACTGCACGACCAGGATAGTCCTGTGACCTGAACAGTGGTGCTCAAACCCAATACCTCGTCCTAAGCATGATAGCGCTTTCGATCACTAAACTAAGAAGGTAATGAAATTACAGTTAACACAATAATCCATTTTACGAAAATAATTATCATGTATAGGTAGATTCTTCCAGATACAACATTATCTTCAAGCGGTAGTGACATTTATTATTATTTATGCAGACAGCAAGAAATAATACAACTCAGTTCTGCAAGCCAAAGGAAAGTGGATTCATAATCCGCTGGAGGAAAACATTAGTCAAGTACAATGTTGTATCCGTGTAGCCATTCTCTGAGTGAAAACAATTTACTACTAAATCATAGACTAGAAACTAAATCCCACAGTTTCATCAACACACGTAACAGAACATCACGCCTGTGATCCCCGAAAGGTTAGACAGAAGTTTTTTTTTTTTTAAAGACGTTGCCCCACACTAGGAATTTCTCCTGTATCGTGGGTGCGTTCACAAAGATTTAAACTCACATACACAAATACCCAGACCCGGAACAACTATCTGTAGGTCTTACAAATATTAGTTCCGTGCGGGGATCGAACCCGCGACACGCAGCGTGGCAGTCCATTGCTTGAGCCACTGCGCCAACCGTGCCGTCAATATGCCGTTTATCTAATACTACAACCATATTTCGCCAGTTATGTTTAAGTCTCATGTAATTATGTTATTATGGGAAGCCTAGAGCCTATAGCCATAAACCAAGCACTAACCCAGACTACAAGGCTGCTACTGAATAATTCCTGATAGAAAAACCCAATAACACTTTGCCCGACCTAGGAATCGAACCCAGGGCCTCATCAGCATTCGCGTTTGCAACCACTACACCAACAAAGTAGTCAATATCATCAAATGAATACATAATTGTATATATAATTTGTATTTATAATAAAATATAATTGTTTACATAATTGTTATTTATCTGTGTGTTTGTTCATAAGGTAGGAAATGATTTCCGGAAAGGTTCAAGGGTGTTTCTAGTTGCAGTTTTCAACTGATTTACTGACATTATAGTATAAACAATTGTAGGGTAAGGAGAAATAAAATTAATAATTCTAGCGAAACTAACAGTATTCTGGGTGCTTAGAATAGGGTATTTGACTGACTAAAAAAAATATGATTCTGTTTCCGTCCATCAGTTAGATTATCGAAAAATATTGGATACGTGTTTTTTTGTTTTATCAAATTAATAAAAATTGACGAAAATAAAGCTTGTCAAATACCACGGAGAGGGGGTTTTTGACGTCATAGTCTGGTAAAAATGGACCAACCTGTGACGTTTCACGACTTTTCCAAGCACTGTATCGTCTTAATTTTTCGTTTACGTGAAAAAAGAAAAAATACGTGTTCAATATTTTTTGGAAATCTATCTGACGGACTAGGTAATTAGTTTTTATCCTATTTAAGTACAAAGGGAAGCTTGACTAAGTTTAATTTAGAAAGGACATCAAAGGAATATACATTAAATCAACTGTGTTTTATAGAGTTGCAGATATAAAGAATCATATTCAGCCCAATGCAGGCCCTTAATAATATTCCCTATGCAGGGACTTAGGATTTCTCTCTAGGAGAGGGATGGCCATAGCCGCACTGGACCCGCGTGGTGGATATCACGCGTGTTCAGTGCGGGTTGGTATAAAAAGATGATCTTCTAGAATTATTTTTAATAAATAAACCAGAGATATAAACAAACAGAAATATTCTCAAAAAGGCAAATTTTTTCGATGGAAAGTAAATGATAACAATAACACTCACCTAATACAATTATCAGGATCATTTTTGCAGTCGGTGTTGCATCTAAACCGCTCCCACGCGAGCCAGCCCATCGGCGGCGTCAACGCGAGCCCATTGTCCAACCCTGAGATCTTGCCCAGCAAACATAACACCACACACACAGTCCACAACCCAACAGACTTCCACGACGCCATCACACGACCCGAACAAACCTTTTACTAATAAAATTATCTACTTTCGGAACTTATCCGCATAGTTTTTCACTGTCCGAAATAAAAATTTTGTACGAACAAAAAATTGCCGTAAATACGAGTGGTCTGCTTAAATGTCAGTTGGTGAGTGACATTTCTTGCGTATAGGTTATCACGGAAAGAAGGTCGGTTCGGTGGAGGTTCGCTTCTGTCCTTGCAGCGTGAGTTATCTGCAACAAAAACAAATCCAGTTGAACTACAATGTTTATGTTTATTCTAGCATATCTTAAGTCTATTGCCCACTGGTACGTTGAATGTGCAAGGGCTGAGCTTTTGTTCGTCAGCCACGCAGTCATGCGTAGAGTGGCCGTGGGTTTCAGTGCAGAGGACGATCGAAACATCATCATTATCGAACTTTTTCTTACAAAGTTAAGTAAAGTAGCTTAGACGTAGGTTACAATAGAGTATACTACGTTCGCGCACGAAGTGTTTGAGCGGCACCTGCAGCTCAGCCACCACTACAAAAAAGAGAAGCACAATTTGGTTCGCAAAAATAGTGGAAACTCGGCTTTAAGTTGAGCTCGAACCTGATGCATACACTGCATAGATACTCTTATCTTGTTATACATTAAGCATCTGATCTCAAATTACTTTATTTATTTACTGTTATTGCCTGATGTCCAATAAAATGAGCGTCGTTTGATATCATCAACAATTATATTATGACTTTAGGCGTTAATTAGTTTATTGATATTATAAAGTGCACTAATTATTACATGTTTTATAATGTATATCATATATTTTTTAATGCTTTACTCATACTATCGCTAAAGTGGTATTTTTTTGAAAATGGTGGCAAATATCGAATACCTTTCTCTTGAATGTTACGAATGATGCACATTTATTCCGGCTTTGAATAATTTAGTAGATTAGGGGCAATGGTCAAAGATGACATCATATGAACCCGTTTTACTTTTATGACAGGTTATTGAGAATAAAAATATGTTTGTGTAAGTATCACAAACTTAGAAATTAAGTTGGAATTCTGAATAACGGTTTAAACAGATTCTTTGCTACTTAAAAATAAAATAAATTATATTAACTTATACTGTTCCCGAGCAAAACATAAATAATGTTTTTTTTAAATAGGTATCTACTTAGATGGCGTCACGAATTTTTCGAATCATGATTAAATTTATATATTTTTATTGAAACGAGCGAAACCGCGAGCAAAAACTATTACTTAGGTAATAAAGGTATAACTGATATCAAATCTTAAATCAACGCCTATTATACCACACACGGCCCACATAAAGGTCGTAAGATTATAGGTGTAACACCTAGTGCTTATCATGTCATCGCAAGACAACCTACTAGTTACGGTGCGTGTATCATTATATCATATCTAGCATCTAGGGGTCGACACAGATATGACATTATGGAATTACGATCTACAGGTGATGATTATGTGATAAATAGTGATATCGAGATGGAAAATGAGTTCTACAGACAGGTCAAGGTAGAATCATTTAATAACGCCAACGAGCCAAATGGTTTGAATGCCGACTGGCCATCGAAGGGTCATGACTTTGACAACCTCTTTTTGCTCTATGGACTGGGACTTACCTACACATACTTATCTTCAAACTGAAAGCCCAGTGGGTAAAGTCAAATGGACAAATAGGTATTCGTATTCTGGTAAAACGTAGCTTTCGTACATGCACTATATTTTAACCAAGGCAAATTTTAGAAAGATTTGCTTAATGACTTTTTTACAAACACGAAAAATGCAGCAATCTTTTCTAGGGCAGGGCTTTTCGAGCAGACATAGAAAAACTTAGAGCACCCAAGCAGTTTCAGAAAAAATAATAATACACGAATTTTCATTTAATTTAAAATATACCTAAGATATTTAAATACTACATACCGTTTACAGAAACACAGGTGTTATCACATCAGACTCACAACGAATACTGAGAAAAATTATGTCCAAATATTTCGAAATGATTGCCTAACATTAGGTCACTGAACCAGAAACCTGTTTATATTTTAATTAATCTAATTTATTCGCTGTTTATAACCTACAATATCTTTAAAAATATAATCCGGTAACACCAAAAATGAAGATGATAAATAATGATAAGGTTTTTGAACCAAAGAATACCGTTAAAGTTCGCTCCAACCGGTAAGATAAAATTGCGGATGCGGCTCCAAAAATACCGGACACTGAAAGATATTTTATCTACAGAAATATCCGTTAGTGTCCGGTGTCCACAATGTAACGAAACTGGTAAGCAGATATAAATTAATCCAATTGAAGTGTGATTGTAATTTAAAATTTTTAGTTTTTACTGAAAGCAAAATAATATGATATAATAATAGTATTAAGCAGTACCTTTGTACTCAATTATTATTTTATGTTAATTTCCTGTGCTGTCTACTGTGTGTAGGTACATAAATTGTAAAATTAATAAAAAAAACAAATAAGTAAATAATACGTACAGTCAGTCATAACAAAAAACTGTCTGTTTGTTTGTTCCGGCTAGTTACAGAAAAGGCTGGATCGATTTTGATGGGACTTTTCCGGGACATTATGAAGGTAAGTTGAAAATACCTACAATGCTTTTTAGGCCATGAAATAAATAGAATCGAATTAAATAACATTTCATAAAATATCTTTAGCATGTCGCCTTCATCGGAAAAAAGCGGTCATCTTTTTTCATTGTGAACTTGTAGAAAAAGATAAGAGAGCAAAATAACTGCAAAAAGAGTAATTAATTCGAAAGAACAACCAGAACCAATTAACTATGATAATTATATCGCGTTGAGACACGCGATCTTATAATAATGTAACCTTTATGACCACTTTGCACTGTTTCGTTCACTCACTAATGTGAAAAGTAGAGGTTTCATAATGCGATAGAAAAAGTCTACTTAACCTACCCAAGAAGTAAGAAAAAAGAAGAACCGAGAAAGAGAAGAAGAAGAATCCCGAGAAGTTTCCTAGGTCAATAGTCAATTCAGACTTCATATTTTTTTTGCGAATCTGATAGCACAGCCGTTATAAAAAGTCTGTATTGACTTAAAATTTTAACTTGATGGAAAGCAAGGCTCGTCTTTATTCTTGTATCGGTTTCAATTTCAAATCACTGAAGCTAAAATCAGGTATCTTCCCTGATGCCTGATTTCAGCTTAACAGTACACAATTATTCACTTAATAGAGTATCTGTAATTCTAAACGTAGTTAAAAATATAATTTCAATGGCCAATACGCACGCTCATGAAAATTGCCGGTATAACATGACATAAATGTATAAAAAACTAGCTCATCTCGCTATAAATTGGACAATGGACGATCTCATCATTAAAAATGATTTGTTTATTGTGTCCTGAAGAGTTTGAGGGAAAATTTCATTTTGTCATGATATGCTTCTGGCTAGAAGCAGACATTGGCATTGGAGTAAAATTCTAACCGAATAGTGGCTAAGGTTGATCCAACGAAATCAGGGCCATCAAACACGTTGGGTTGACAATAATTTTATTATCTCAAACTTGGTATGTAATAGGTTAGTCATCCAACCTAGACAATCACGGCTTATTGATAGTTACATGTGTATCTAAAATAATATTTGATAAAATAACAATCACAAGAGGCCTACACTCAGCAGATAAGTTGGATGTGGGCAGTTTTGTGCTCCGTATTAAGCAGATTATGACTGTGGGAGGTATTCTTCTGACATGTGTTTGTGATTAATTGTGTTATTAGATTCAACAAGAATTTGACGGCTCCCACGGCATGTCACCTTTGTTGTACATACAGTATTATTACTCAATATAAAATCACGCATGTGTGGTCCCGGAAGGATTAGGTAGAGATACCTATATTTATGATACATTGCACGCACATTTTGATCAGTCTCTTTATTATATAAATATGATTGGTATTAAGGTACATTGCTTGGAATGGGGCGTTCGTTGCCATCAACCGGACCCAAATCCTGACTCTTGTTGCTAATTAATAATTAATTTTAGTCTAGTAAAAAAGTCGATTATTTGTTATTTCGATTAATATATAGTTTCTTATTTTAAGTGTTAGTCTCAATTTTGCAAGATAGCCTGAATAGTAAACGGTTTTTTAATATTTTAATCTCTCCAATCAAGTACCGCTCTGAGCTTTATTTTGGTATTTTATTCAGTCTTTTTCTTTAATTAGAGTCAATCAAGTGCTAAGATTAAATTCGTTCCTAAATTCGATACACTGAAATTAGCGCCATGAAATTGTTAATTAATTATGTTTTGTTTGTATTTCTTTACAGCTATCATCATAATTAATTTGACTTTTACTATACAAAAGTTAATAGCAGATAAGTTAATGCTACGAAGATATAACTAACGCGTGAAGATGATAGCTATAAAACCTCTTCCGTCTTTAACTTTTAACATTACTAGTGACCCGCCCCGGCTTCGCACGGGTGCATAAAAGGTATTAAAACCCTCCTCTTGAATCACTCTATCTGTTAAAAAATCGGTTGTCTGTAAAGTCGGTTTACTGGCGATACTTGAACGTGACAACGTCATAAGAAAATACAGCACTTACATTGCTATAAACAAACAATTAACACGCCTGTGCTATGGAACGCCTCAGAGCGAGGTAACGCCTCAGAGCGACGTAACGACTCATGACGTCATCTTTTTTCGTTCGTGCAGCCGGCCATCGAATTATAAGACGTTATCACGTCAAAAACCCGCATCAAAATCCGTTGCGTAGTTCCTTCTAAAGATTTAAGCATACAAAGGGACATAGGGACAGAGTAAGCGGTGTAGGCGGCGGAGTACTGTGGTAGTGATAGTGATTCTTCTGTCCTTATCCCAATTCATTTGGGGTCGGTGCAGCATATCTTCCTCTCCATACTTTTCTATTACTCGTCATCTCGCCAGACACCTCCTTTCTTGCTATATCATCCTTTACAGTCTATCCACCGATACTTTGCTCTTCCTCTACTTTTATTATAATCCTAATTCATACACAATACTTTCCTCACGACAATTTCCAGAACCAGTCTCTAATAACTTAATTTAAAAGGCTCACGTTCACCGACTGCCGTCACAAACAATTTCATTGTATTCTACGCTAGATATATTTTATCTATCGCTATTGTTTGAACTACGTTGTTTTATCATGATCTTGCGCAATTATCGTCATTACGGCTATTATATGAGACACTGGCTTGTTAGAAAGGTGCTTTACTTTTGATTTCAATGTATTCTTTGTTGTGGTAATTTTGTCAGCAAATTAAAAAAACATTTAAGGTTGAGTTTTGAATGATCAGTGCTGTAGAAAGAGCTATATTTTTTTTAAAAGTTTTAGTGCGAACTGAACTTTATTACCAGGTATTAAAGTTATTACTCAAAAACCTCCTATGTGAAGAAACTTAATAGATATGTTACTTCTGGTGTATGTTTAACGGGAACTTTTACCTGGTCATTTAATAAATGTAAGGAAGCGTATTGTCTAGTTTTGTCAATGGCAGTAAGGTATTTTAATGGCAATGTCTGTGTGGTATTGTCATGTTACAAGGCATACAAAGTGAGACAAGAAAATTAATGCGAACAGCAAATTACACCAGTTTTGGAAAAGAAAATAAACATACCTAATGATTGTTCTTTCAATATTTTGACAATAGGTATCTGTACATAAATTGTACAACCCATTTAAGAGAGAAGATAAATCATTCACGCGAAGAAATCATTAATTTAATCGACGACTATTGTTCAACTATAATCTAAAATTCCATGCTCACCTTCAATCTCCCATAATTACAAGTGCAAATTCCGAAGAATATTCAAAAATATGCAAATCTGATATGAATTTCGCAACAGAATGTTCGATCGGACAGATAATTGCTCTATTTTGCAGTGTGCAACGAACTTGCAACAGTTGCAAATAATTGCAGTTGCGGGGGCGGAGGCAAGCCGTTTGTTGCAAAACATTTAATAGTTGCTTTTCATTCGAAACGAAGCTTCCGACGGCTTAGCATGTTAATTTATGTATTAAATACACTACTTTGAAACTTGTGGTTGTGCGTGAAGAGGTGTTGACGATTGACAAATGATGGATGTTTATTCAAGTCAAGTTGTAGTGAATCATTGTATTACAAGAAATTCATTGGTTCTCATTGTGTATGCTGTATTCCCAACCAGAGTTGTGGCCCATTTTCTGGAGTGTCTGCCTTTACTCTCAAGCTATGTATTGGTGTGTCTTGTTGACACAAATGAAGAAGTTTTTATACAGATCATAATTCAAAAAGAGAGTGGGCTCTAAAGTTGTAATCCACCTCGGTGGCCTAAAGCTTATTGATAGAAAAACGAGCATGGAGCAAGGTATTAATATTACATGGATACTGTGTAGTAATTCACTTATAAGTTGTGATTGTCTTATTCTACTTAGTTTAATCACTTTTATTTATATTAGCACTAACTCTTAGTCAGTTCCGTTGTATGTTGAAATAAACGAGTGTGACATCCGTCGTGGGTGATAGGTCAGACAGACAGTGAGAATATTTATTTAGTATTACTGGCATTAACAATTTAATTACATCTTATATAACGACAGATTTATTCTCTACACTGTGTCCGGCAGAAGTTTATTAATAGAAGTCTATAAATAGTATCACCCAATCTGGAGTATAAGTTTTTTTAACCGCCTTTTTGTTTTCCATTCGTATTACACTGGTATCGTTAGTCGTGAACTGAATCTGAGTCGGACTTGACACGCTTACATTCCGCCGAATCAGACATCGACAGATAGTTTGTTTATAATTTGAGATAAACGCCCACTTTTCAATATAGAATGGCATTAAAGAAATCTATAATGTTGATCACAGTGACATAGTAGGGGATCGGACTGGGTCAAAATAATATGATTCTGTTTAGTCCGTAAGTTAGATTATCGAAAAATATTGAATACCTACGTGTTTTTTATTTTATCAAATCAATAAAAAATGACGAAGATAAAA
This sequence comes from Diarsia mendica, assembly GCA_949316265.1. Lineage (NCBI taxonomy): Eukaryota > Metazoa > Arthropoda > Insecta > Lepidoptera > Noctuidae > Diarsia > Diarsia mendica. Next base: position 13,380,801 of record OX438889.1, read on the forward strand.
CGCGTCAAAGATCTTGGAGTGGGGCTTGAAACGTCCCTTGTGTCGTCAAAATGTACTATCATATGACGTCACACGAGTTTTCGAAGCACTGTATCGTCTTCATTTTAAGTTTACGAGAAAAAAGTAAAAATACGTGTTCAATATTTTTTGGAAATCTATCTGACGGACTAATTAGTTTTTTTTGTCCGTTCCCCTATTAAGATATCTTTAGCATTGATTACCTAGCATAATGCAACTTTGGGTTTGACAAGGATGGCTGATATATGAGCCAACGTTTATATACAGAGGAAGTCCTTATTCGTAGATCCGCCAATTGCGACCAAGAAAATCTAGGATTGATTTGGCAATATCTCCCTGCTGTCATGACAACGATAGTCTTCTCAAGTTCAAAAATTGACTTTTGGCTATTAGCCGAAGTGCAACTGCGTTTGCTCGTTGCTCCACGTTTTTAATATGAATAGGTATCTTCCTTGTATAGGTTTATAAATAATAGCAAACCTCACTTAATTTCAAAGCCCTAGCTACAATTGATTTGCAATTCAGTACAATTACTGCAACACACGAATGCAAAATTAAATTTAAATCGGCCACAATTATCTTATGAATGACCAGTATGTGACCAATTGGTCATTTCCATAAGCCACAATGCATAATAGTCGTGCATAATGAGAAATGCACAGAAAACTAATAAAGCTCTAATAGCTGGTGTATTACCGTTGATTGGGGCACAATAGCAATTTATGTTATATACTGGTATTGCCGACAATTACTGGACATTCTAGGTCACACTAGATTACAATTTGTCTAACCTTCTGTGGTATATGCTCGACATTCTTTTGTGGAATACTTTTACAAAGGAAATAGCTATCATCATCAGCCTATCATGTTCCCACTGCAGGGACTCAGGCCTCCTCTCTAAGAGGGATGGGCTATAATCCACCACGCGGGCCCAGTGCGCGTAGATGTCACAAGTCTTTGGTTTTTTTGGTTCTAAGACATGCCCGTTTCCTCACGATGTTTTCCTTCACCGTTTTGAGAGGACAACAAAATTTTGCCAGTTATTGTTTAAGTTCCATGTAATATGGGGTGAGCCTATTGCCATCAACCGAGCACGAATTCACACTCCGTCGTGGCTACTGATTTCTCAGTATCCCCGATTGAAAAATCAATTATAATTTACGCGACCTGGGAACCCAGTTCCTACCTCATGCATAGCAATCGCGCTTGCAACCACTAAACAAACGAGGTAGTCAACCTACGCATATTTTCTTCATAATATTGATAAACACCATCACTTCCCGTGGGTGTCGTAAGAAGTGATTATGGTTTAACCGCGCGTAATCGAGACTTTGTATTACCGGTCTGGCCATACAAGGATTGCCGTCGTGACGATTATGTGGTTTCACAGAAGTGATAAAGCCATCACAGATCAGCGGGTAGATAAGACTAGGAACGTTTAGATATACCATCAACATAATAATAGTATTTTATGTTTATTATATGGACCAGGTGGACCCACGACATCGTGAGAGTCGCGGGCAACCGGTGGATGCAAACGGCAGGTTGCTGTTCGTTATAGCGTTCTATGGGGGAGGCCCTTGTCCAGCAGTGGACGTCTTATGGCTGATGATGATGATGATGATTATAATTCATCATCATCTGCCTAGCCTTTTGATTGACTATGTTGAGGTCGGCTTCCATTCTCACCGGATGCAGCTAGACCAGTACTTTACATGGAGCGACGGCCTATCTGATCTCCACAACCCAGTAGGGATTGGGTAGGAGGAGGTCAGAGAGGCAGGCGCCACTTTTTGAGCAACTGTATTAAAATAGTATATTTCATTATTAGTGCGGAAAGCCTGTCATTGCAAAGAGTTCCGACAAATGGCTACCCGAGCCGAGGCGCAGCCGAAGGTGAGGGTTGACAGTCGGAACAAGTTGCAATGACGGTTCCACACGTGTACTGAACAACTATTTTTAATACATTTGCGAAAAAATGAAGCAATTTAATAAAGAACATTATTGTAAAATGGCGCTAACCGAAGATTTTTTTTTTGTTTTCTTTACCCATTCTGGGTAGGCAAAGGCAACTATGCCCATACAGCCAAGTCTTCAGTAGATTTTTTTTATTGATACGAAATGAAAATGAAATTTAATTATCTGATGAAATGGAATGAAACCTAACCTAACTCATTGAATCAAATAATTAAATCTGATATTAAAACAAATTAGTAGCTACTTTTTAGAAATATTTGCATGAATCATAAAAACTTCTATGTTTTTTTTTTAGTAAAAACTTCGTGGTAATCGTGGTTGGTTTTTTTTAATGCACATTATTTTGACATTGCAACTTGTTCCGACTGTCAACCCTCACCTTCGGCTGCGCCTCGGCTCGGGTAGACATTTGTCGGAACTCTTTGCAATGACAGGCTTTTCGCACTAATAATGAAATATACTATTTTCTTTCTTTATCGATACTTAGTAAATACGATTTATAAATAGTTCCTATATGACATGGTCACGTGCTACCACAGATGAATGAAAAACATGCGCACACGACTCCGGCCGTGTGTCCAAGCTTTATTATGTAACTTTTATATAAGAAACCGGACCGAAGTGTAACACGGCCGGAGCTGTTACGTCTAACTTATTAGTAACTTAATAAGTACTGCCGATGAGAAAACTATTAGCAGTATCATTAGACAATGTTCAATGGTTTGTGAGGAAGGAACATTTTTGTTTTGTGTGTTTTGAGCAATATTTAGGACAAGAAATACAGGTGTTTTTAGGCAGGCATGTAAATACAAGCTTTACCTACTTACTTCCCGTTTATGTTAGACAAAACTGTATAATAGTAGTAACGATATATCATTTTTAAATAGCTTGGCTAGTAGTGCTAGTACTAGCTAGCCTAGCCTTATTTAGGTTTTGTAATCTTGATATGAACAAAAAAAAATATTTATTAGCGTGTGACATTTATTCATTTGCACTGTAAAACGTGTTATTATTTAATTTTGTACGAGAGGAATTACTTAAATTGCTTTTATCTTATTACGTATAAAGTAATGTATTCGGCGTAAGTTTATAAAAAGAATAATTAAGTAAAGATTATTTTACTTGAGAACACTTACAGTTATTTTTATTACTTTATTTAGCTATTACATGTAATACATAATTAATTAATACAAAAAATAAAAAATTACTTGAATCTTTATATAATGTCATTATAACGAATTATTTATACCTACGCCAATTGTGATCTAGATTCCTCGTTCTAGATTCATGTTATGTCAGCCTATTAATAGCTAGGTACAGATATTATTTTTGGCCAAAATATTTCTACTACTGACGCAAGCCACAAAAACACTAAAATTCACTTTGCAAAATCAAAACCAATTATTAAATTTTATTTGCATACCTAGCTGTTGCAAAACCGATAAAAAAACAAAAGTCTTAGGTTTGCTCTTTTGAAAATAGTTTATATTTCCTGCTATACAGCTTTCTATGCAATGATAAATATACACTTTGTGCGTATGCGCTGGTCGGTACGCGGAGGCGGATACATCCAAACGGATCTTGATTTCCGCGACACGTTAAAATATTATTACTGATGAACTGAGTTGCACATACATCTACATTTTCAATTGAAATGTTTCTTTTAAAATAAAATTGTACTCAATTAAATTTAGTCGACAAAATTCAGTATGAGAAAAGATCCTACTTTCCTCAGAAAAAGGGTATAAAATATATGACTTAACATCACGCCTGTAATCCCGAAAGGTTAGACAGAATAATATGTACTGTACTGTAGTAGGGAAATACACATCCTTACATAGTATAAAACAAAGTCGCTTTTTTGTCTGTTTGTTTGTCTGTATGCTTAAATCTTTAAAACTACGCAACGGATTTTGATGCGGTTTTTTTAAATAGAGTGATTCAAGAGGAAGGTTTTAGTATATAATTTGATCGACATCCACGCGGGTGAAGCCGCGGGCATCAGCTAGTATTTTATAAAGAGCGAATAAGTTGAAAGATTACTCTTCAACTTCCATAATTTTTTGATCCAATTAAAAATACGCCCAAGCTTGGTGTTTCGGTTACCAAATAAATGCTTTTCTTGAATGTGAACTAATTTGTCTAAACGATTGTACAATATCATAGTTCTATAGCTAATAAAAGTGGTATTATTTGAGCTGGTTTCTAGACATTGTTATATGGGTCAACGTGAACCGGTTTGCGCACTGTATCGTAATGTTCATACGAGTATCAGTACTTCAATCGCTGTTTACATTTTGAAATCTAGAGTATTCTTACAAGTGAGGTCAGAAAGGTGAGCCTTTTAAAATGTTATAAGGTTAATTAGATCAGTTTAAAAATAGAGACAGCAAGAAGATAATGTCAAGGACGTAATTCTAATATTACAAATCATCACGTACTTAAAACCTAAGACTGACCACTGTTGGACTTCGGCCTCTCTGAAACTGTACTGCAACACCCCGAATTCCACCTTCCGAATCCAGCCTGACGCAGTGATGACAGGTGGACTAAGACTATCATGGAAAGGCAAGAACTGGCAGAAGAAATGTAAGTCGTCCAGTCGCAAGATGGGCAAACGATATAGTTGCCATCGGGAGAAAAATCTGGGTGAGGCTGGCACAAGACCGTGGAGATTGGCACAAGAAAAGAGAGGACTGTACCCAGCTCTGGGTGAATTTAGGCTGTGGTTGATGATGATCATCCTGTGACCCAGTAAGAGGGTTTTGAAGGTCAGATTGGCAGCGCCATATTTATTTATTTATTTATTTGTAATAAGCACACCAACAGCACAATCACTTACAATTTAAATTAGATAACAAAATATAAATACTGATATTCAGCCGTATGACGTAAGTATCTGTTTAGAGTATGAAACAGGCAGATGATGATACTTAAATCAATCATCATCATCATCATCATCCACAGCTCGAATTCACTCACTGCTGGTTATAGACCTCTCTTTTCTGGTGCCAATTGCCACGTTCCTGTGCCAGTTTCATTCAGGTTTCTCCTTCGATGGCAATTATATCGACTTAAGTCACTATCCTCTTGCAATTCTAAGTTAGAAGGTAACGGCGCAGTATGTCTTCAGCTTCCACACATCTCAATTATACCCGTCATCACGTTTCTAAATCACTAAATAACACCAATTACGAAGACCATGATACCGACAACATTTCAAGATTGACTGACGATTTCAAAGCTGGAATGCGAATGATAAATCATGAAACACATAATCAGTAAATTATCCTAAATCTAAAGAACATGAAACTAAGATAACTGCAGTAGGTAAGTATCAGATACTCATCTGGTATTGTTATTAGATGTCAACACGCGATCTGTAAAGGATGGGTGACATGAGACTTTTTTATTTAATCAACTGCCTCTAGCTTTTTCTCATCATCTCATTTTCTTCTTCTTCTTATCGTGTGGGCAGTAAGGTCTAACGACCCCATACACCTTAGTGTCGGAGTTTCTAAACCGAAAAGCCTCTGACTTGGTTTGACGACCGCGATTTGATGGCCGGGACCACCGTTTTATACGTGCGTGCCTCATCATCAGCCTATAATGTTCCCACTGCAGGGACTCAGGCCTCCTCTCTAGGAGAGGGATAATCCACCGCGCGGGCCTAGTGCGGGTTGGTAGATGTTACATGTCTTCCAATTTTTTGATTCTAAGACATGCTGGTTTCATCACGATGTTTTCCTTCACCTTTTTCTACAAGCTTTTATTTTACTTGTAATGTGTGTTTGTATTGTCGTCAAGTTAGGTTAAATATTACAACTGAATTTTAAAACAGTTATCGTTATTTATTTGCTTACAATCGTCCTACATGTTATAAATGTATCTACATTATTGTGATATATTCCAATCTCGGTCAGAAGTCTATAAACAACGTAGGTATTCTAGTTTAATTTGAATTTCTAATTCGCAATAACTTTTCTACCTCCAATATTTGTATCATCTGACAAAGTAATTTGTGAGAGAAATAAATCATACTTAATCACTAGTTCACTACATTATCATATCATTATTAATAAAACAAAGTTCTCCGCCGCGTCTGTCTGTTCACGATAAACTCTAAAACGACTGCAACGATTTTCATGCTGTTTTCACCATGGTTCTCGAGGAAGGTTTTAGTATATAATTTAACGCGGGCGGAGCCGCGGGCATCAGCTAGTAACTTATAACAGTCTCGTGTCAACCAAGCATTAGGAGATGTACTAAGTTCATACTTAGTAATTAAGTTGCAAGAGATAAGCAACTAGTAATTATTATTGACAGCTAAGGCTGTTTGGTATTTGTACTGATTTCTTGTACATAAAGCTTGCGTATGATTCTTATCTTGATGAACGAGGTTGTTATTTATTACGTGATTTTTTTCTAGAAGTAGAGTGAATAAAATTGTCATGTAATTATATATGAGGAATAATTGTGCAGTTCCTCTGAAGAGATATTACCAAGGTAAAGGTTAGTTTGTAGGTACACACTTTTAGCGCTGAATGTTTCAAAAGATTTTGTTTATGTCTGTCTATTGTTGAAACGTTCGAACTTGTGAGGTTCAAACGAATGCAAGCTGGCATAATAAATATATTATTACACCCGTATTATTAGGTACTCCTCTGTCTAACCCTTCGGGGATTACAGGCGTGATGTCATGTTGATGTGTGTTTACCAAAAGATAACTAAATAAAATATAATAAAAATATAATAAAAAAACTACTAAATAAATATTTTATCGGTTCTATGATATATTTTGCGTGGTAAGAATAATAAAATTTTACAATATAATTTTTGCTCTTGACACAAAAACGTCCATTCTCATTTTTCAAAACATTGCACAAACTTAATCATTGGCCTTATATACTAAGTGTAATGCATATTAACTTAACAGCCTACAGGCTACGTAAGCCAAACAGTAGTTTAATAGGTACATATAAATAGGTGATTTACATTTAAAGCAGTTATTTTCGCAATACGATGTCGTATTTATACTTACGGCACTTTAAGGTTAAGTATGATGGACATCAATAACATCTTAGTTCATTAACATTTGCACATGGTAAATGTATAAAAAAAGGTGAATGAAATCGGACTACTGAAGAAAATACTTACTTGCAATCTAAAAAAGATACCTATCTACAGTTGTATAATCATCAAAATATTGCTAATAAATTAAAGTCAAAAATATTAAAGAAATTAAGTTATCTAATTAATAGTTAATTCGCGATCATAGGGGCCCGGATAAAAACAACGGTAATTGTTCCGTACCGGTTGCATTTTTTCTCGAATTCAATCCTACAAATCTCGAATTTCTACAACAAGACATCAATCAGACGCGACAAGTTCTCGTTTTATTGACCGCGTCTCGATCTAAATCGCAACTTTCTAATTAAATTGCCTTCCACAGCATTGTGAGCATCAGTTCAATGACATGATTAATGCCGTGTTACCTATCTGTGAGGCCGAGGCTACATTAGGCCGCGACGCGACCTGCGACACATGAGCGATTAAAACAAGTAAATGAATGCTCACGTATATGGCTACACCGTACATCAATTCAATTCAGTTCAAAAAAATTCGCTCTTCCAGTCGCATCGCAAATCGCTGCCTACTGTAGCCTCAGCCTGAGAGAGCGTTTATTTCCACCAGACATTCATCGCTAAACAGATTAACAAAAGGTCTACTTCATACGATAAAAAGTTCACGCACGCGCGGGTAATACCACAGACTATTGCTAACAGTATACCAATTCTGCAGTATTCTCAAAAAGTACCTTCTTTCGTTAGTGCCTAACATGTGATCAGAGTTTTTATGCCACCAATAGGCCTCGGACTTGGCTCTACATGCCCGTCGAAAAATATCTCTCAGGCATGCTGTAATAATACTCACATGCATCCAAAAAATCAGAGGAGGGCATGCTTGTCTTAGGTACGAACTCGAGCTCTATCTCGTGGCAGTCCGACGGTCGTACCACTAGGGTATCACTGCTCATACCCACATGTAACATCCAGCTATTGATGATAACCCAACCTGCTTTACAAGAAACTTTTGGCGTTCTAATGACATGGCACGGTTGGTGCAGTGGCTGAGCCATTGGACTGCTGCGCTGCGTGTCGCGGGTTCGATCCCCGCACGGAACAAATGTTTGTATGGCCTACAGATAGTTGTTTCGGGTCTGGGTGTGTTTGTGTATGTGAGTTTAAATGTTTGTAAACGCACCCTCGATACAGGAGAAATTCATAGTGTGGGGCAAATATATATAAAAATAAAAAAACTTTTTAAGTTAAACGGTTTTATGTTAAACATACATTGCAATAGTTAAGATAAATGTACTAAAAACCAAAAAATAATAAAATAGAAAACCGTGGGGCACGTCAATTGTCTACAAATTATCGACTTAATTATTATTATTATGATTTCAATCAACGATTGTAGACAATTGACGTGCCCCACGGTTTTCTATTTTATTATTTTTTGGTTTTTAGTACATTTATCTTAACTATTGCAATGTATGTTTAACATAAAACCGTTTAACTTAAAAAGTTTTTTACCTATTTTTTTATTTTCTAGTTTTTAGTTTTTATTTCGCATTCTGTTTAAAGGGGCCGCCATCTTGGATTTTAATTTTATATAGTATATTGTATTCTGCTTGTTGAGCCCTTTCATTTGATACCCATATTGATGGGATTGATAAAACCTACGTTATCCGCCATTTTGTAGCGGCCGCCATCTTGGATTTCAATTTTTTATAGTATATTGTATTCTGCTTGTTGAGCCCTTTCATTTGATACCCATATTGATGGGATTAATAAAACATAAATAAATTATCCGCCATTTTGTAGCGGCCGCCATCTTGGATTTCAATTTTTTATAGTATATTGTATTCTACTTGTTGAGCCCTTTCATTTGATACCCATATTGATGGGATTAATAAAACATAAATTATCCGCCATTTTGTAGCGGCGGCCATCTTGAATTTATAATGATAATGAATAAACATAATTGTATTGTCACCAAAATCCAATGTGTGTACAAAATTTCAGATTAATCGGTTGACTGGAAGTGGGTGAAATTTGAATTACTAAATTTGATCCAAGAATAAATAATAAAACAAACGGGGTGAGCTAAATAAAACCGTTTAAAAATATGGACAGTGAGGCACTGTTGTTGGCACTTAAGTAGTCACTTTGACTTCGTTTTAGATACTGGTGAGTACTCTCTTACTGGCACAGAAAACATCTATTTAAGTTTTTTCTCAAAGTTTTGCTTACATTCTCAGCCATTGATCTTCTACTTTCTGATACTCTGTGACGAGATGCCGTGCGCTCGCGTCGCGGTCGCGAATAAAATCGAAAGTGCGGAGAAAACAAAACGTAGCGAGTGAACTGACGTAACCGTTCTACTTTACTTGCTTATTCTGTAACGTGTATCTAAACTGTGCGTCGTAGGTCAGTGTTATAGTGATAAGTGCTTCGAAGAAAGTTTATTATAGATTGTCAGCTGGGTAATTGGTACCGTTATGTCGGGGTTATGTAATATTGTGGTACAGTAAAGACACTCTAAGTAAATAGGCCTAGTACTGTTCGGTCATTGGTATTTCCAAATATGTTTTTTTTTGGATGTACTAAGCTAATAAAAGTGCAAGCACTTTGTAAGTCAGAGTTAAAGACTGCTTAGAAACTACACCACTCGAGTCTAAAGTTCAATAGACCAGTAAATACAATGTCTAGGTCTGTAATCCTTTTGAGTTAGGAACCCGCGTTATACTAAATTTTCCCGTACAAAAGAATCTAGATAACCTTCTTTTAATTTAGAATTGCTGCTTTTTCATTTTAATGCTATTACGAATACTTGAGATTACTATGTCAATTTCATTACATTAAAACATATCAGGGGTAAGACAGCCACGACTGCTCAAAAGCCTCCCCTAAACGTCGCCACAGCTTTTTTTTTTTTTTTGGTGGGTGGAAAATCATCGAATGACCCCCCCCGCTCTTGGGCAGAGCGAAGGGGAGTGTCAGACTTCTACTGACTAAAAACCGAACCCATGTTCCTTCTTTGCCCTTGCGCCGAGGCCACGTCATCTAGTACAAAAATCCGCGGCCCCGACGGGACGTCGCCGCGTCGCCACAGCTTACGTACGGTCCTCAGTGAGCTTCTTGCATCTACCTCCAAGCTACACAACAGCTGCTTCTCGCATTACAAAATAACTGTTCTAAGTTTCCCTTATTAATTAATAAACAATTGTCTCACATCACCTTGCAGATAATCACAATAACCCCGCCATCTATTTCACGTGCTTCAAACAAAGAGATGTTCACTTGTTCTGTCGGTGGGAAATATGCTTGTACCGTCACTCTTCATAATTTATCGTTAGAAATGAAAATCTAGCAATGATACACATATTTATCATTAATGCCATCTGTAACACGAAGTTGAGTCTTGTCTTGTATGTATGGATTTGAGAGAGATATTAGACTACGACACGATATTAATGTATGCGTGCGAGTTGACTGAAAATGTGGCTGCATTGATGTGGAGAAGTAATTAAGATATACCGAATACTTAAAATATAGTCTGAAACATTGTGTTATCCTCTACCTCAATCATCATCATCAGCCTAGCCTTTACCCAATTATGTTGGGGTCCTCTTCCAGAATAACCAGATGCAGTTGTACCATGAATATATTATTTATACATTTACCATGAGCCTGAGCCTTGTGGCATTAAGTCCGCCTATGTATCACTATTGTGCATGAAGTTTAAATAAATAAATAATAAGCGATTGCCTATGTGACCTCCACGAATCAGTACTAGGTTTTATAATACCCCTTGGTAAGACTGACCTCCACAACCCAGTTAGTACTGAGCATTACGATATCCCGGTCATGTTGTCCTCAACACTCAACACTCAACTCAATAAAGATGGTTTTAATTTACTTTGAGAGAATCGAGGAAGCCACAATCATTTTACACACAAATAAATTATTTTCCTATCCAATTAAGAAAACCTCATTGGCAAAACTCATTAGGAGGAAATGCGAGTGGACTTTTCTCCATACAAACGCTCTCGCCTGTTTTCTTTTTGGTTAATGACCCTAGAACAATGATTTTTTACAGAATAATAAATATTAACTATTTCTATGCCCCTATGTTTTCCTTTTTGGTGATAAATTATTTTTATAAGCACTAGAACCCTCAAAAAATGCTCAAAATTGCTTGTTTAGATCACTGTTAACAGAGGCGGAGTGTACTTTGACAACTATTAACGAAATAAGAAAAACATAGCGGCGTAGTATATATCCTCCTTATTCATTGTCTAAAATATCTTTTAAATTGGTTCAATATTGGAGGAGGAAATAGGCGAGAGCCAAACCTCGAATTATAACTTTTTACTTAAGCTTTTGAGTCGGATCTGCAGTTGTCTTTATCGCACGAATTTGAGGGCAGGAGGACGGAGAGAGACAGCGATAGTGGAGAGAGACAGACGGATGGACGGAGAGAGACAGCACTCGCATTTCCTCTTAATTAGATAATTTAGCCCATTCAAGTTGTCTATGAACGTACGTATAGTCGACCAAGAAATTGGTTTACCACTTTTGATGACATCTCCCAGTAACATAATTATTCGCTAAGGATGACAGATTGACAGATTCTGACGTGAAAATAGCACTTGATGTTTTGTACGTGCAAATGATATTCAACCTTAGAGTGGTAAACCAATTTCTTGGTCGACTATACATGTTTACGATTCAGAACTAGCCACAAACATGAATCAGCCAAATGAATGACTGACACTTGAACTGAAATCGCTAACGATGCATGTGTCCAAGCAGATAGTTGTACACTATCAATTATTTTCGGATCTGATGATTGCGAAATAATTAATAATTGCGATTATCGTTACGATTACGATTACGAAAGATGCGAGGTGTGATTTGACTGTCAGTAGAACAGGAAGTATCAGTCAGTCAAAGAATAATTACTAAGCTATGAATCAGAGATTAGTTGAAAGTTTCAAGTTAGTTTTAATCATAGGTTTCAACTCAAAGGTAAAAAGGAATTGTTTATTATGTGGTCCGTCACTAATCAAATTATTGGTATCTAATTCGTGATTAAGAAACAAGTTTTTCGGACCATTATGTGTAAATGCAGAAAAAAATGCAACGATGCACAAAATCCTTAATTTAAATAATACGTATTTGTAAACTTCTAAACATGCATTATTGCATAATTTTACTGCAAACTTATTAAGCCACTTTATTAATACGTACAATTTACTTAAATAGTTAGATACATTATAAACTCAAAAGTTTAGAACGTAGCGTATTTATATTCTCTATAGATCACTGACCACACACCAATCACTCACTGTTTTGTTTATAATATTTTTATTTAAATTGAATATTTGGCTTGTCTTATACACATTTTCTTAATAAAAACAGAGAATAGAATGCTTTGGTTCTGTATTGCTGTATCGAAAACATTCGTCTAATACATAATTGATATCAGTAATCAATATAATGATTGATGGCGATTGTCGTACAGACATAATTTAATAGAATTGAACTGGGCTATATTCAGTTCAAGTGGTTAAAACAAACATGTTACTATAGTTCGATAATATATTGTGAGCCTACACATAATGAAAGATCCAATCAGAAAAACCGGGAAATAAATAAATACTTAAAAATATTACCATTTACAAAATCCTTGAGAGCAATGACCAAATGTAATGTGTGTGTGTGAGACGAAAAGTTGATCACGATAAATTGATTATTTATTTTACGTTTACGTTATAACCCTTTATAAGGCATAGGGAATATATTTCCCACCATGTTTTTCACCTCAAAAATTAAATAATTTGTTCCTGTGAGGTATTCTGTGATTGTACAGAGCTTATTTAAAGACATATCAATCACTCATTAAATATTCAAAAAACAAAAAAAAAGTAAAAAAACTTAAAATTTATTTTCTAACAATTATACCTATGCCAATTTGCCCTTATTTTCAGATTGCCAGATCGTTCTGCCTTATAAAGGGATAAATGTGCGGTTAACAAGAACAACTGTATAAGTTACAAGTCAGAAAATAATAAATAAATCTCATATACGGAAACAAGTTAACAAAGTAAACAAAATTATCTGGCTACCATGTATAAAAAGATAATAATCGTGACGTTTCCTAATATTCATTACTACATTCAATGATCTAACAAAAGACTTACGAAAAATCTCGTCCAAGCTCCTAACGTTACCAAAACGTACGAAATGTGCGAGTAATGTCAATGTGTGACGAATTTCGCACAATTTACGTCAGTTTCGTCACAGTTACATATATGATGACTTAAATATAGTAAAGTGGGTGCGAATCTTGCAATAAATTATACTAGGTACGATACGCGTCATTAATTTTATAGACTTTGCAAGTAATTTAATAATGTTATTAAATAAGCTGTGACCTTGCCCATTGTTTAAGTAACATGTTGAGAAACGGATCTGTTTTAGTAGGTATTAAACCTACTTATAGTACCTTATGTAAAGTAAGTATAATGTTCATTGAGTTTACAGGAGAACGTTTGGAAAATGTTGAGAATATGATTGTATGTATTTGGATGCGATAAATGGCATTGAACTATAAGTGATATTCATGAATACAAGTGTGACATTCATGGCTACAAAAAGACAAATATCTACAGTTAACATCTGGAATTATACTCATGACATCAACAAGATAAGAAAAGTATATTCGGCTCACAAATAAATTCAGCTTTTCTAAAAACAGGTTCCCTTAGTTTCGGTTTACAAGTATTACAACATAAATAGCTTTAAGATGTGTTCGAAACATATATTCAATAAATACTAATTAAGAAGCACTTAGATAATTAAAACGCAGGATATCCTTCGTTTTCAAGGTAAGTAACGAACAAATCAGCCAGACAGTTGCTTGGTTAGTGTGTTGTATCTGTCTCCCTAAATGCAGGATGTGCCTAGTAAGTAGTAAAATATAGTGTTATCGTCAGTAGTATACAACAATGCAATCAGAAATACAGATTGGGATAAAATAACAACACAAACGTATCCATATTTTCGCAATTTTTTTTTTTACTATTGTGAATAAAAAAGGTCTATTTCTGCAGTGTTAAAACGGTTATAGGTACACTGAGTATTGACCTATTGATATTAAACTAGTCCTCTAGAAACCTTTTACTATTTATGACGCTTTACTTTAAAAATACGCTACAAGGTTTAGTGTGGCAGTTTACATTAAAAATTAGTAATATATATCAGCAGTACTTTTCACAAGTCACTGAAACATTCAAGATTACAACAAAGTTCTTTGACTTCCTTACTTTCTTACACATTCTCATAATCAATTCAAATTGAATCGAGAAAAACCGCAACATGCAAAGACGTTAGCTGCTCATTCACCATACGTGTAGTAGCTGTGATTAACGATTCTGTCGGTGTCTGTAAAACTGTCAGGTTTAAGATACTTATCATCACATTCTACGTAATGCTTCGCTGATAAGATTTATAAGTACCCATTTGTGGAGGTATGTATGTCTGTCTTAAACCAACAAGAAAAACAAGCCATGATTGGCAATGACCAAAGCGGGATTTAAAAAAAAGAACTTTATAGTCGTTGCTCTTTTGTTTTTTTTTATCTTGGAATGTTTTTTCAAATAGTTTTGTACCTAGTCTTTTAGACGAACTATTAAATGCAATAGTTAACTACTTTCGTATAAAAACTGGCTACATCCTCAATTTATAATTATAGTTTTAGACGATAAATATCCAAGCATTTAAACTTTAATAAAGAGTCATTATTTAAATTAAAGTACTTCGAATGCCTCATTACTGCAATCGCGAATACTGGTCACTTTGGGACTATAAATCGCAATATATCTGAAACTTTGCCCACAATATTTCACGCCACTACCTCCCTTATTTAACAAGGTTTAGCGCTTATTATTGCGTGCAGTATATATGACGGTTGGTGCCTATGAATGTTGCCACTTGTACGTAAAGTCGACCGCTCTATAGACTTGTCAAGGTTCCCCTTTCGGTTTATAAAGCGGCATATAACGCAACTTTATATACTAATATACAGGAAATGTTGCAAAAGTGGCCATATATGCTTTTAGTTTTAAAACTAAATCACTATATTATGTACCTAATTGATGAACCACCACTGGATAAAGCTATGAGATCTCAAGCTCTATCAAATAGTAGATATTAACCAAGGGGATAAAGCAGTGTCTTCTGTCGCGGGTGACGATT
Organism: Diarsia mendica; assembly: GCA_949316265.1. Taxonomy (NCBI): domain Eukaryota; kingdom Metazoa; phylum Arthropoda; class Insecta; order Lepidoptera; family Noctuidae; genus Diarsia; species Diarsia mendica. Next base: position 13,396,124 of record OX438889.1, read on the forward strand.
TAAACCGCGAGTGTAGCGAGGGATTTAAGTTCACCCAAGACTAAGACAGCTTTATCATCGAGGAAAATACTCTACTGTTCGTACCATTTGCGAAAAAATTAACACAATAATAATATGAGAAGCATTTATTAAAAATAATGACAATTAAAAGTAAAAGTTAACATTCGAAACATTGGTCCAATTATTGATAGAAATCACATTCTCCCCCTAGAGGATGAATGAAATTCAGTACAATTTTCTTTCCCTGTTTTTAACAGCTTAAAAATGACTATTGAGTTCGCTTTTTGTGTGCATAGAATGTCACTTTTTTGAGCAAGTGGTACGAAAAGATTATTATGTTTATTAAACCAAAACGATGAAGGAACGCTTGTATTTTTTTGTTGCGGTTTCCTGTTGAAGTTTCCTGTTATTTTACAGGAAAAGACAACTCAAACTTCTGTTCAATATATGTATAAAATCCAATTACACGATTATACATTTAGCCAGTTATATGTTTAAGGCGCTATCTAAAAGGGGACTCTGGTTACTACTGAAAACCTAGATAGAAAAACTCAATAACAAAAGTGTGGAAAAGGCCGACCTGGAAAGCAAACCCAGTCCGCCTTATTACAAAACGTAGTTAAACCAGGTTTAACTTAGACTTGGTTTAACTCGCATGACGTCTCACTTCAATAATATTCAAAAGAAAGTGACAGCATGCGAGATAAACCAGGTCTAAGTTAAACCAGGTTTAACTACCTTTTGTAAAATGGCGGTACAAGTCACGTTCAGCAGTGGCGCTTGACCACTGGACCGAAGAGAGACTAGGATGTCATCAGTAATATAGTAACAATATTCTCCTTCCATAATTCACTCAACAATTTAGAAAAGCTTAAAAACCGTGAAGATTTTAAATAAATTAGTAATTAAGTCTTAATTACTCGAGACACGTGTATTAAGAAAGTCATAGTCTACTTATGATTAAGTTAGATAACAGTATTACGGAGGGGCTCAACAAAAACATACAGTGCGAATATGTAGGCGAAGCTAATTATGTAGCAGAAAAAGTAGACTACCTTGCAAATTAGAAGGTATGTATGAGGATTATCACAAATAAAAAAAAATACATCGTAATGCCTAGTTAAAGTGGCAATTCTTAGGGGACGCCTATGTTGAGAAGTGGACATCTTTCGGCTGAAATGATGATGATGATGAATGCCTAGTACAGCGTCCACATAGTGTAGCGTAAGTCAAGCGTATTTTGGAGTGTGGGGGTCTGGAGGTGATCAACTAACTGATGGTGTTCGAAAATTCTTAATTTCAAAGAGTTCGGGATGAGTAATGGATTGTTTTCCAATAGATAATATTCTTATAACATAAAATCACGACTGTAATCCTCGAAGGAGTAGTTCCAGTGTTCCCATTAGTACACCCATATTTGACCAGTTACGATTAAGTCCCACGTATTGCGGGGACTGCCTATTTCCATCAACTGCTATAGGATATCTATCCTTTCTTTTCGTAACTACACAACCCACTTACGAAATGGGAACTCAGCAATCACATCTCAACCAAATTGCCATTTCGTCCTAAGTTTCACTGTATTTTCTCGACGATCCATCAATATGTCAGGTTAGACCACTACTAGTGTCCAAAAGGTCACTATCCGTTGCACACCTTATCTACTTGAACTATAAAGGCATGCTTAGTTAGGCACGACCAATGACCATATCATAAGGCAGGGCAGGTAGTACCTACGTGAAAGGTCATACTTGTAGAAAATACTTGCTTGTAGAAAATGCTATAGTTTCAAGTTAGGTAAATTCATGGTAATGAACCAAATTTTTTAAAAATGAAATATTCACGTAAAACTTTAGTTTTTAAACGAATTGAAAAAAAAAATCATAACAAGGGAAAGTACTATTGGGTTAAGGTACCTTAATTTAGCCCTCACTCAGAGTGATCTGAGTCACATCTGACTATTACTTTTAAATTTATATTATTAGTGTGTAAATCCACAGTACCTATACACATCTGCATAAGTACAAGTGCTTGTAGTAGACCAGGTATATCCTGCATTTTTTCAAAGTAATTATTTCTTTTAGTTATTTTGCGTTGCGTAACGCAATATAAAATAATTAAGCTGCATCACTACGATCAGTCTTTATCTCATCAGGAGCCATAAATTCTTCACAGTATTGTGGATTTACTCAAATTAAACGTTGCACGGTAATCGTTTATAATATCATATATTACTTTAAAATTATACCATGATAAAAAAATGCTCAGGTTACAGTGGGCCGCACCTTTAGCGCATCGTCGTGCAAAAACTTCTCTTTCATACAGAGGTGAGTTAGATTTTTCATCAGGAATAATGTCAGTACAGCCCGGGTACATCTCTGGTTGATGGCAATAGGCTCGCCCCCCGAAGTATGGGTGTAAATTCAAGAGCAATAATTTGTAAACACTTGACAAAGTTCAATTTCTCGTGATATAACGATTGCAACTTTAAGGTATGACCTACGTTATGATAATATGGGTTCCTTAATATTAGTTTCGTTCCGTAAAATGAGAATGAAATCAATACAATAGGCGAAAAATGCTTCTAAACGTTGCTAAGAGTATACACATTCAGTCACATTGGTGCTACTAATGTACCTCTGCTTATCTCTTCTAAAATAACAGGCGCTATATGTTAAATGAATGTTGTTCAAAAACAAAACGACGCGACTTTTCATGTTCTTTAGTGCAATTTTGTCGCCACTGATCCTCGATAAAAATTAAACGTCTACTTTGAAATTGCCCCGAAAACTCCGCTATGTCAGATTACATGTATTGTAAGAAAAACTAAAACATTACAGATAATCGTACTTAATCCCGTTTACGTGACAGACATATTTGACCAATTAAAACAGATCCAAAGAAACTACTACGCAATAAGAAGAACCACAAATAAACGGTTTAGCTCCATATCATTGATTCGACCTATTGCAATGTCTAGGACACTGGGCAATAGTGGGCAATTAATTGCTCTTGACGGTTTTAATTGACCCTGTTCAGGAACTGATCCCTGATCTTATAAGTAGGTGCAATCGTTTTGTATGCAGAGTATCGAGTAACTTGTTGCAGCGTTGACAAACAGCAAGGTTGTTCTGCAATGACATGATATTTTTAACTACAAGTAGGTACATAAGAATGTTTTTGTCAATGCGTGTATTTTGGCCAATCTCATGCAACTGTCTATTGACTACCTCTATAGATAAAAGCCTGAACAAATACATTTTTAATCTGACTCTTAGATCCATATTGCCATATCTGCAAAAAGCACACGCTGCCAAATAAATTCTCTTATAACTAGGTTCAAAAATCAAACCCGCCTTTCCACATCCACACTTTTCATTAATCCACATTTTTACACACTTGCAACCGACTCAACCAAGGCGGTTGTAACCCAGCACCTCACAAGATATTGCAACGATACCCACCTGTCAGAGACCTGTCAGTGTTCATTCTCAAATTACCGCTCGTTTTTATTCCAAGGTCGACCCTGTTTATGATCTGTCACAGCTGTTATAAGTGTACTAGCAGAATCACGAGCAGTTATGTAATAAATAGGTCGGTACTAGGATTACATAAGATATGTGGAGCTGTAATTGAATGACGATGTTAGGTAATATGAAGATGTGTTACTGATACCGACCTTATTAAACTAGACTTCTTGGAAATTCTGCTAAATGGGAGCAAAACAAAAGGCAATAATGGATGGGATACTTAATAAGTGTGGGGTACTCGTATCATTGCCTTCAAACCTACGTTTCAACCAACAGACTTATGTGTGCAGGTGGGAAAACAAAAACAGAGAACTAAAATAAATGTACTAAGTTTGCCATTTCAATGAAAATTTTCATGAAAAGCAACGCTACCAAGAACTGTACACTTAAAGTGGTTTTACTTATATATATGGGTTTATACAATGATTTTCATCAAAATATTTTAGGTAGCTTATGCCAAACCAGTTGAAGTTTTAATCACCGTATTGGCTTACATAATGTTTATTTGTGTAGGCCCCTTTTTTTTGGGGGGTGAGAAATCATCCAATGACTCCTCCCGCTCTGGGCAGAGTGGTAGGGAGTGTCAGACTTCTACTGGCTAAAAACCAGCCATGTTTCTTCTTAGCCCTAGTGCCGGGGCCGCGGTATCTCTTTCGAACAACCTGCAGCCCCGACGGGTGTGTAGGCCCCTTAAAGTCTTCGTGGTGTATTCCGAAATGCGCTCTTGAAGTCAAAAATAGTCATAAACTTTCATGTAACTATCACTGAATGTCAAAAATTAAGTTTTCTTAGTACCATGATAAATATTTTTTATTGTAAATCAACAAAGGTCACAAATAAAGACTTTTATTCGTACCGCCATTGTGCCCACTCATGGTCCCCAAACCACTCATTGTAAATATAGTAAACGTGATCTTGATGGAGTACTTGTTTCCGGAAATTTCGGTTTAATGACCGGTGCCCGTGAAAGTGGTCATGAAAATATTACCTATACATAAAAGGCAAACTCAAGGTCCAAGGGTGAGGTTAAGGTAGGGACCTTGGGACCTTGGCGAGGACTTAAGATCGTATATTCGATTTAATTAACCTTAATTGCCGAATTAAGATCAATTTTGGGCCTTTATCTGCGTATTATGCTTACGCTGCTCAATTCTCCCGATTAATATTTACTTGTAGTACTGTTTCGTATTTCTCGGCCATTACCACGAATATTTAAAGAAAATAATAAGAATCTAAAAATTAAAAGTAATTTTTTGATTAAAAACAAATCATTCATTCACTCCCACTCATGTCCGACCCGATCTCGCCGATCGACCACCATTTTATTCTCATTATCTGTTTTCGTGCAGTACCGGCCGTTACCCGTCAAATAGTTTGTGCTAATATTAAAAACTTAGTGTGTTTATAGTGTTAAAACTTTACAGTTGTTTGTAGTGTTTAGTTTGAATGGATTATAAGTGCGTTATTTCAGAAAATTAAGTAGCTTTAAACATGGGAAGAAAACGGAAACATCGGGATAAAGACAGTGAACGCATATTGAGAAAGTTGGAGCGTGAATTACGAAAACGTCGGCGTTATTCTTCCAGTTCTGCAAGTACAGAAGGAAATTCTGGTAAGTGTTTACATACAATTTATGATTCTATTTTTGAAATTACATGTTTGTACTAACTGTTACACTACAGTTATTTATTTAGTATGGCTAATATATTGTAATCTTTTACGTAAGATAATACAATAGGTACAGCTTAAGTGAAGTACCCACATGTCACAATTTGTTAACAAATTGTGCAGAAATAATTCACGGAAGTGAACAATAGATATCTGCATAAATATTGGGATTATGACCGTTACGTAAATCATTTATGCATAGGACGTTTCAAAACAAAAACCTAGTTTTGTACTCAATAGTGATGCGGACAGTACTCACAGGGACTGTTACCTTCACCTAACAATAATATCATAGATAGTGTACAATATTCGACACTGTGCGGTATTATATTGTATATAGGTATACTATATGTTATACGTATAACGAATGGATCTTTTGCTAGATATAGTAAGTGATGCGAACAGTACGTTTAGGGACTGTTACCTTCACAAATACTTAATGGTTATAATAGTGTAATACTACATTGTCTAGTGTTGCGAGTGATTTTCGGGATCACTACCTTCACAGTTATGACAATCATATTTATTGCCTTTTCAGACCCTGAAATGGATGATAACGTTGCCAGTTACCAATGTTCAGACACTGAAAGAGATATAGATGCACTCCCTAACGTGGCTTACACTTCAAATGAGTCTATATTAGCCCCCACACCTGGGGCAGGAGATGAGTCAATACCGCAACCATCAACTAGCATTGCTGCTGAGGTAGATTGCGATAAAAATGATCAAGTGTCCATATCTCCAGAGCATTTGGACGATGAGATACTTACCCTCCTGGGGGATGCTCCTAAAGAGGAAACTGCTGTAGGAAAAAATGTACATCCGGACGTCTCAGCAAGGCTATTACATGTCCTACAAAATGGGTTGACAAAAGATCAAAAAGATAAAATTATAGAAGAATATCCAACCCCTGGCAATTGTCAACTATTTAAGGCACCAATTTTAAATCCCGAAGTTAAAGCGGCGGTATCCGATATCTTGCAGAAAAAAGATGCATCTTTAGCCGCGCGGCAAGGCCAACTCTGTGTAGCTTTGACAGCTTTGACTAATGCAATAGATATCCTGGTCTCAGAAAAATCGGATACCAATCAAACTGTGTTAAAGCATATAAGCAATGCCAGCCGTTTGTTATGCGACTCACACTATATAGATACAAAACTTAGGCGAAGTTTTTTAATTTCAACTCTTAACAATAAATTAAAGGATACCTTAAAAGAGTCAAAACGGGACAAACATTTGTTCGGGGAGGCGCTACCTGAAAACTTAAAAGCTAGCAAGGCTATAACTAAGTCTAGCCAAGATTTAAAATCTTATGTAGTAAAGCCTAAACCTCCAATTAAAAATGGCAGACCTAACAATTCTGCTAATCATTTAAACTGGAAGCACCCGCAGCCCAACACACAATATTCGAATCGGAAAGTGTCGTCGACAGCTCATCGGACTGCGGGTACCTCGTCGAGTGCTCACCGGAACGAGAAGACTCGCGGGCCTGCGGCATCACGTGCGCACCGCGGCGGTGCCCACTATTACAAGAACCCGAGGAGGCAATAAACCAGCAGGTAACAAAACCAGCAGGCAGATTAAAATATTTCTTACACACATGGCGTAAGCTCACAAATGACAAAAATATTTTGTCCTGGATTGAAGGTTATAAAATACCTTTTTCCTCAGTTCCTATACAGGATAACTGTTACTGTCCTAAAAATATACTCAACGATAAATACGATTTATTAAACTTTAAGGCTGAAATTGAGAAATTACACGATAAAGGTGCTATATCGGTGTGCCGTAGAGTTGATGGCGATTTTCTATCTAGTATATTTCTTGTGGACAAACCAAATGGCGAAAAAAGGTTTATTTTAAATTTAAAAAATTTAAATAAGTTTATTAACCCGCCACACTTTAAGATGGAAGACTTAAGAACCGCAATAAAATTAGTTACACCTGATTGCTATTTAGCGACGGTAGATCTAAAAGATGCTTATTTTTTAATACCGGTACATTCAGATCATAGAAAATACCTTCGTTTTCAGTTTCAAAATACTTGTTATGAATTTAATTGCTTGCCATTTGGTTTGAACACTTGTCCACTGGTGTTCACGAAAATCATGAAACCGGTTATGGAACACCTACGGCTGCATGGATGGTTATCCACCGTTTATTTGGACGATATCTTGTGTATTGATAGTTCTTTAGACAAATGTACAAGAAATGTTAATGAAACGCTATACCTCTTACAAAACTTGGGGTTTATTATAAACTATGAAAAGAGTGCAATCATACCCAAAACGCAATGTAAATTTTTAGGTTTTGAATTGGATATGAAAACATTTTGTGTGAAACCTCCACAAAAGAAACGTGATAAAATCAAAAAAGAATTAGAAACATTTAGAACTACAGAAAAGTGTAAAATCAGAGATTTCGCTAAATTTATAGGTTTATTAATTTCTATTTGCCCAGGAATTGAGTATGGTTGGTTACACACAAAAATATTTGAGAGATTAAAATTTATAAGCCTGGGCGATAGTCATAACTATGAAAAAGTCATGAAAATTAATCATAATGTAATTAAGGATGATTTAGATTGGTGGTATAAAAATATTAGTAAATCTTCATGCCCTATTCGATCTCCAAATTATCATCTCGAAATATTTTCAGACGCTTCTTTGACAGGTTGGGGCGCATCTTGTTTAAATAAAAAAGCAAATGGGTTTTGGACAAATGAAGAAAAATGTTATCATATTAACATATTAGAATTGCTCGCCGCTCTGTTTGCCATAAAAATATTTGCTAAAAATCTTTTTGACACGCAAGTTTTACTTAGAGTAGATAACACGACTGCAATTTCGTGTATCAACCGAATGGGTAGTGTTCAGTTCCCCCATTTACACAAAATAGCTCGACAGATTTGGGAATTTTGTGAAGAAAGAAATTTATTTATTTATGCCTCATATATTAAATCGTCTCAAAATACTGTCGCTGATTTCGAGTCTCGAAAGACACATTCGAATACGGAATGGGAGCTAGCTTCTTATGCTTTCTTAGACATTACTAAGGCATTTGGTGTCCCTGATATTGACTTATTTGCAAGTAGATCCAATGCAAAATGCAACAAATATGTCGCTTGGCGAGCTGACCCATACGCTTTCTGTATTGACGCTTTTACGATAAAATGGAATGATTATTTCTTTTACGCTTTCCCACCATTCGCAATTATTCTTAAAACTTTAAATAAAATAATTGCAGACAAAGCTACGGGCATAGTTATTGTACCTAACTGGCCTACCCAACCCTGGTACCCTGTTTTTAAGAAATTGGTCAGTTCTAAGGTTATTTACTTTAACCCTAGTAGTGAATTGTTGTTTTTTGGTGATTCCAGGACGCAACACAGTCTGCACAAAAGTCTTACCCTGGTGGCAGCAATATTATCAGGGAAGCTCTACTGAAATGAAGCGTTCCCCCCTCTTCCGTAGATATAATGATAAATTCATTAGCCCCCAACACGCGTAAGCAATATGATTGTTACTTTAAAGAATGGTTCAATTTCTGTCAAACACATAATATTGATTATCTAGCAGCATCGGTCCCAAATGTTCTTTATTTTTTAACTCAGCTTTATAATTCAGGCTACAAATATGGAAGCCTAAATTGTTGCAAATCCGCTTTATCCTGTATTTTAGGTTCAACTAGCATTAACGATGATAGAATTGCGAGGTTCATGAAAGGGGTTTTTAGATCCAGACCACCTCAACCGAAATACGAATATACTTGGAACGTTGACACGGTTTTAAACTATTTATCACAAATGTTTCCCAATGAAGAGTTAAGCCTGGAATTATTATCTAAAAAATTAATTACATTGTTGGCTATTGTAACAGCTCACAGAGTTCAAACTTTGTCAAAAATTGAACTTAAAAATATAATTTTTGATTCTAATTGTATATCAATTAAAATTTCACAACTTATTAAAACCTCAAAACCAAATACTCACCAACCATTATTAAAACTACCATATTTTCATGAAAAGCCCGAAATTTGTCCAGCCTTGACTTTGTTATGTTATAAAAATAAAACTGATTCGGTTCGTGTGTCTGACGATTTGTTCATTAGCTATAGGAAACCTCACACCAAAGTAACTACCCAAACTTTGAGTCACTGGATAAAAGACATGCTCCACAAAAGCGGTATCGACACAAGTGTGTATAGCTCGCACAGCACGCGTCATGCATCCACGTCAAAAGCAAAAGCTGTTGGCGTGAATGTGGATACAATTAGGAAAACCGCGGGGTGGAGCATTTCTTCATCCGTTTTTGCCAGATTTTACAACCGGGATATTATTATATCTCATCTAGATGATTCTTTTGGTCGATCTATACTTCAAACTTAAGTAAAATAAAATAGTTTATGTTATTATATTATTAATGAGAAAAAGATGATTGCTTTTTTGTTTTTTGTTGTGTATTTTCTATTATATTTGCTAAAATATAACATTTACTAAATACATGTATTGAGAATACTAGTCTAATTATTTACTTTTGTAAAAAGGTCAAAATCATAATTCTAGAACGACAAATAGGTAAAATATCGATCTTGAGCATCTTTAAACATCTACAAGTAAATATTAATCGGGAGAATTGAGCAGCGTAAGCATAATTAATGATAAAACGAACTTACCTGTACGTGAAGTTCTATCATAATTATGCGAGCTGCTCAATTCGAAGCGATTAATATGACATCCCACCCGTCTACGTGTTATACCCTCCCGCAACTATCAAGATCTATTTTCCTATGTTGTCAGTGATAATACCTAATCCATTTGTGTTTCAGGAAATGCTTTAAACTTAATGAGAATAAAATGGTGGTCGATCGGCGAGATCGGGTCGGACATGAGTGGGAGTGAATGAATGATTTGTTTTTAATCAAAAAATTACTTTTAATTTTTAGATACTTATTATTTTCTTTAAATATTCGTGGTAATGGCCGAGAAATACGAAACAGTACTACAAGTAAATATTAATCGCTTCGAATTGAGCAGCTCGCATAATTATGATAGAACTTCACGTACAGGTAAGTTCGTTTTATCATTAATAATATGTGAGTTGCTGCTATTTTGATATTGAAGGTACCTTATACCAAACTATCTGGCGTTTTATTGATAGTTATTTAATAAATAATATACTATATATATATATATATAAAATTCTCGTGTCACAGTTTTCGATGCCAAACTCCTCCGAAACGGCTTGACCGATTTTGATGAAATTTTTTGTGCGTATCGGGTATCTATGAGAATCGGCCAACATCTATTTTTCATCTTTTTTTTTTTTTTTTCTGAAATTTTTTATATGGCAAAACAACGTTTGCCGGGGTCAGCTAGTATATATATATATATGTAACTAGCTATCTTAAAAGTAATTATAGGATACATTGAATAATATGAGTGTTCAGTGGCATCTCTACATTTTAAGATTGGCATGGCTGAATAAGTGATGTATAAGAAAAAAAATCGAGCTCATCATCATCGCTTTGACTGTGCCTGTTATAACCCGTCGTTTTTTTCTTACGAATGCTTACAGAACTATAACAAACCTCAAAAGACAGACCTCTAATCAGAGTTTAAAGCACCGGCTGGTTGATATTGCGTCCAAAAGAGTAACAAGCTCGGAATCCGACGCAACGACTTTCATTATACCCTGCAATGATGCGTGCAGCGGACACTGGCAATATTGCACTCAGGGCTACCACACACGACATTACATTTTAAAAGTGTTGTTCGGAGTAGAGGAAGACCAAAGAAACTATGGATGAACTGTATGATTATATAGCTGGAAGGAGGTGACTACTGAGATGACAGGACTTAGAGTTAGCTAGCTCGCCGTCCGGCCGTCGTCATGACGGTAACAGACCGTGTCGGCGGCCCGTACGCGTTCCACGCGTGCCTCAAAGAGATGTCAGCAACGAGGGGCCCGCAAGGGCCGACGCCCGTCGGGGCTGTGGTTTGTCGAAAGGTTAACGCGGCTCCGACACAAGGGCGAAGAAGGAACATGGGTTTGGTTTTTAGTCAGTAGAAGTCTGACACTCTCCTTCGCTCTGCCCATGAGCGGGGGGGGGGGGGCTTATTCGATGATTTTCCACCCACCAAAAAAAAAAAAAAGGACTTAGAGTTGGAGTTTCTTGCCGGTTCTCTTCCTTAGGAATCGATAAACCCGAACCGTGCACCTTTTTGTCGTCGTTTTGCAAGTAGGTACCCATGTAGGCTTATGTGAAATAAAATACTTTAGAAACTTAAAAGGTAGATAGAAAACGGGAACAAGTTTCGTCAAAATCGGAGTTGGCCTTCTCATCGACCTAAACGGTGACATTAATCAATACGATCCACAAATTAACACCAAGAACCGTTAAAAATTACTTAGTAGGAAGATGATTCCAAAAACTACAATAGACTTAAAACAATATTGCACACCAGACAAAAAGAACAATGTAAAACAATTAAGCAGAAGAATGCGGAAACTGAACAGTGAGACGCAAACCACAAGATTGCGGTTACAATATAAGATGTTGTGGTTTTTGTATAATGTTGGTTTTAACCTTAACTTGTTGCTGGGGGCTTCGCCAATTTGATTGGCACTCTTTAGAGTTAGACTTTTTTATTTAATTTTTTTTTTTATTGAGACAAAGAGCCTTATCACCCATATTTATAGTACCATCTCAAGTTCATTTTTGAACTTGAATCGACTGTCGTTGTCGTGACAGCAGGGAGCCATCATCCACTAAATCAAGCCTAAAATTTCTTGTTGGTAATTGATGGATCTTTGAATAAGGTACTACCTAAGTAAATGTACGTTACCTCCTACATCAGTCATCCTTGTCAAACCCATATTTGCATTCTGCTTCAATCAATGCTAAAGATGTCGTAGAAGTGGAAGATGCTGAGTGTAGTGAAGAGGCACAATTTACCAAAAGAATTGCACTGCGGTCACATTACGAGAATTAAGTAGAAATATTGCCGTCTTATGTTTTCCTAGGCATCAGGCAGCTTATAGGATGTGAATGGCAGTCGGATTTAAAAATGACTTGTGGTTTTTTAAGTAGACAGTTCCTCTGTGATCTGTGCTTTATCGAATTCCGAAAGTGCAGTCTATGATTTTCTATGTAGACAGGATGTGTAATGGTGAAAGGTTTATATGTAGAAGATCGCAAATGATTTGCCCAAATATCTTCAATTTAGCATACAATCTTGCAATTATAACGGTTGCACAGCGTTGCCCTTAACCTAATCTGTATATATATTTTCACTCGATATCTCAAGAAAATTAACAAGCGGTAACCCTGATAACAACCCGGTTATTGAGGAGTGGTTGACGCGATCATTGGTCTGAGTGAGTGCCTTTCAGAACAACCTAATCAGCATATCATATCGACTAAGTGTTGATAGCCTATGATTGACATTATAGGATAACCGCCTTATTCATAAAAATAGTTAAGAGTTGTTTAACTTAAGCTTGGTTTATCTCGCATGCCGTCACTTTCATTTGAATGTTATTGAAGTGAGACGGCATGCGAGATAAACCAAGCTTAAGTTAAACAACTCTTAACAATTTTTATGAATAAGGCGGTATATTGCTGAAAGTAATTAAGAAATAACTGGTAGTTTCACTGTCAAAGGTCGATAAATAACAGCCGGGATCAACGGCTTAACGAAGGAAAACGGGCTGTGGATGGGTGGAAGTCCTGACTGACTAACTCATCAACGCCCAGCCCAAACCCTTGGACCTAGAAAGCTGAAAATTTGCACAGAGATTCCCTTTATGATGTAGACAAGGAATAAGGAAGGATTTTTCGAAATTCAACCCCTAAGGGAGTTAAATAGGGGATGAAAGTTTGTATGGAAAATCGACATTTTCACGCGGGCGAAGCCGCTGGCAAAAGCTAGTAGATAATAATTATACTGTTTCTTTTATTTCTATGGTGATCAGGTGATCACCTATTATTTTTAGATCTTTGACAGTCGTTACTGATAAGTAGTCAGTGGGCCGAAAGTTTGACAGCCAGTCTTTTCAAGGGGTATCATTATCATATTGCAGTCGCTCCATGTAAAATACTGGTATTCAGATGCGTCCGAAAAGACTAGAAGTTGACCCTCACATAGTTCGGAAAAGGCTAGACAGAGGATGATATCAACTGAAAGACGTGCACTGCTAGACGTAGGCCTCCTCAATGGTCAACACATCAAGCGGATCTTTGCGGTATGTAATGGGTGGTGGCCTTGGTCGCCCTGACCAACCTAGGTTAGCGTGGCTTAACCTGAAGATTGACCCAAGTGGCTGTTTTTATCTAGCCACCAGCTCCTCTTGAAGGAGATTTAGACAGTTAGAATTTGTTTTATGGCAAAGGTTCCTCTTAGGTATCTTTCAACACCTATTTGGGTGCCAGTCTATTTCACTCCTCCACTAATTAGGCTATTTTTCATGGCAACAAGGAAACTATAAATCAGTCATTTAACAATGTGTCGACGACCAGGAAAATGTGCTCGGCATGTGTTAAAATTAATAATGAATGTAGATTGCACTTCCTTTGTGCTTAATCATTGGTTTCGTTCAGCTTGGCAGTCATACGTTAATGCCCCGACAGGTGACAAGTTTACCATCCAAATACTTATACGGCATCCTGGTCTGAATCTAGTCTTAGTTAAAATAGACAGCCTCAATGTTAGTAATACATAGCAGTATAGTTTAAACTAAGCTATCATCGTTTTGCTACCCTTGCCCCTTTTCACTTGCGGTCGGCACTATTTTCTTCTTCCAAAAAAAAAAAAAAAAAAATTGCATTTTTATCATTTAATTTTACTTCTTTCTCTGTCATATCATTCCATCAATCTATTTTTTTTTACTTCCTCTTCGGCTAACTAAACTACTAATGGTTTACTAAGATGAACGATTGGTAAGTATAATTTATTTATTATTTATTTATTTATTTAAACTTCATGCACAAGAGTGGTACATAGGCGGACTTGATGCCACAAGGCATTCTCTACCAGTCAACCTTTGGGTCAAATAAGACAGCACTGTGGTAGAGTACAAAAAATAATAATAAGGAGAAAACCATTATGTAATATAAATTGATATACATAAATAAGAACATACTAATACATATTATTAAAATAAACAATACAATATATATAAAAAATAATAAATAAATATATATATATTATATTATTTTTATTTATATTATTAATAATATATATATATATATATATATATTATTAATATATTTATAATTCTTTGGAAAGTCGAGAAAACGGCACCAAACACAACGGCACTTGATTCAGGTTTACGTTAACTTTTTTTACGACATTACAATTAATATACCTACAATTTAACAAAAAAAAACTACAATAACTTCACTCAATTATGTCATAGATACTTCCTTATTGCGAGGTGCATTTGTGACGAGAAAAAATACTCGCAACTACATCAAAGTTCAACTAAGATTACGTATCTATTACAAAAAAAGCAATTATTATGTATACTGTATAACCAAAAAATCTATTATTATGACGAATGGATATATCTTGAATGTTACAAGGACAGGCTAGCTACTAGATATTATTCAATACCACATAAATAATAGTAGTTTTTTAACTGACTTGGTCACTACTATATTATATGTATGTCGGGATCTCAAACAAACATGGCTTAATCTCCTGTTGTCAGTGTTAATATCATATGATTTTTTATTGAAACATGGCCAGGAAACAGTGTTACTGGGTGTCGTTTTACCTAGGACTAGGTTTCGGAAGTCAGCTAGGCAATCCGTCCTTATAAAATACTGGTGTTCAGCTCGATCTAGATAGACTGAAAGTCAAACACTATATAATAAGGGACAAGGCTAGGCAGATGATTTGAACAGTCAACCAGTGTTACTTTAAGTTCTGATGCCCATAGCATGAATGCACATTTCTTCTCAGAGATATGAGAACTCGACTTGAGAGCTAACCATAATATAGATCACTCCCGGAAGGCAAACGTTACTGGTAATTATTACTGGAATTCTTGCAGTCAATTGCGAAAAATAGAGTTTATCAGTCGAATCTAAATGTGTAAAATAAGAAAACTGTGAGTGTACGTAACGCTACCACAGGTAATATAGTGCATTCCTAACAAAATAGCGCTAACAAATGTTAACAATATACGATTACATTGTTTAAAACAAAACACTATGATTGAATCCTGGTATTTATATTTTACTATCGATGCGTGTTGCCAACATGATAAATGCCATTTTTATAAGGAAACTAGCTTTTGCCAGCGGCTTCGCCCGCGTGAACATGTCGATTTTCCATACAAACTTTCATCCCCTATTTAACTCCCTTAGGGGTTGAATTTCGAAAGATCCTTCCTTATTCCTTGTCTACATTATAAAGGGAACCTCTGTGCAAAATTTCAGCTTTCTAGGTCCAAGGGTTTGGGCTGGGCGTTGATTAGTCAGTCAGTCTGTCAGTCAGTCAGTCAGGACTTCTCTTTTTATTTATTAGATAACATAACTATATTTTGAGTCCCTTACTCTGTGTTACCAGCAAAGCATATCATTCAGTCATTGTATAGAATACCTAGTTGTTCTATGCAGCGCCGAGCTCGTCTAGGTAATAAATAAAATATATAATCTATTTAATAAGATTATGTACCTTATCATTCGTCGCACGATATCTTCTTCTTGCATACTTTTCCGTTACTCGTCACATCAGACGCCTCCTTTCTTGCCATGATATTCTAGGATTATATTCCTAGTCTGCCTGATATTTGCTTGGCCTAATGCCTACTATTGTATAGAACCCTACCAGGAGATCAAGTAAATTATAAATTGAAGGACAAGTAAAACAGCTTGCCCTAATTTATTAAAATGTCTAGCTAGGTACTCTATAGAATACCGGATCATACAGATTGCCGATAACATTTATCTAAGTTCATGATTAGACGTAATTATAAACGAAAATCCTGCATCTTGAGTTAATTCAAGGTTTAATTTTATCTACATCCTTATTATATTTTAATGTTACAAGCAGAAGTCAAGGCTATGCTGCCTAATCTTGTATTCAGTGGTCGAACCTAATTATTGCCAAAAGATACCGTGATGCAGATATACAGTGATCACGAAACTTTAGCCGCCTTATTAATAAAAATAGTTAAACCTGGTTTAACTTAGACTTGGTTTATCTCGCATGCCGTCTCACTTCAAAAATATTCAAAAGAAAGTGACGGCATGCGAGATAAACCAAGCCTAAATTAAACCAGGTTTAACTATTTTTATAATAAGGCGGTAAATGAAGCGAAAAAAAAAATTTGATTATGGATAGTAGGGTCTGATTTTCGATGTGCTAGGTTTATTTTAACATTTTAATTTTTTTTTTCTCTTGATTTCGGTCACGTCTGATGCAAAACGATGGATGAGGTATGTGATAGAACGAGCGTACCCTGAACATGCCTGTTCACTCTTACTTTGAAGGTAGACGGATTTAATGTGGGAGTGACGGAGTGAACACAAATGCAGAGAGTTCCACACTTATTTATTAGAAGAACTTAAGGAACAAATGGCAAAATAGACTAAATAAATAATGATTGATTAAGAATTGGTGAACTACAGCTTATTACAATGGCCCAGAGAGGCCTGAATCCCATCATTTGGACTGATTGATGCTAAGCATGGCCCCCTCATTATAATGTACAAGAAAGTTTTTACAATTATTGTACCTAAAAAAAAAAGATCATAAAATTGGCTCGAAACGAATCACTAACCACACGGTGTACCTAACTATATATACTCATCTCAAACGTGTTGGGTCATAGACCAATGATTCGGGTATGTCGAGATTAAGAACCCGGTAACCTACAACAAATATATTACCATAACCTACTTAGCCTACAATTTTGAGATGATAAGTAACAAGTTCTCACGACCTTGTGCGTGGAAAACTCGTTAATTCATAAAAGGGCACTTATAAATTCTGAATCACAGTAGTAAACTCAAACATCTATTATAATCTGTCATAATCTTTATCTACACATTTTATAAGTTTATTCTCGTGTCTCTAAGAGGGACCAGGCTGTTCTCCTAAACTACGCATCGAATTTTGATGCAGTTTCTACGGTAGTTTAGAGAATTTATTCTGGAAGGTTTATACGAGTACTATTTACATATTTTTTTATTCTTCTCAATATTTTTATATTCAGTATTGTTTATTTCTACTCAAATCGTAAGTAGATAAACCTATACAAAAATACATAAACATAACAACACGCCTGTAATCCCCGAAGGGTCATGCAGGCAAAGGTGTATCGAAATTGTGAGGTTTAAATCGCCTCACAATTTTTTTTATTTTGATTGTTTATGCTGTGTAACTCTGATGATATTTACACTCGTAAAACAGCTGCAAAGCTGCTGCTGTAAGTGCGCTATTGAAAGCGTCGAAGCAGTATTTTTTATTAGTTTCTCATCACATAAATGCACAAATACCGGTTATCATCAACATTCGCTACACACTTCGATTCATACATTACGATACGCGTCCATTCCGTGCGTCCGCTTCCGTAACACTCCTTTAGAAAGTTCTACACATAAAATATTTATCACCGCACTCGAAAATATTTTTCGCTGTACATCTACGCATAGTAATGGACCACCCTCGAAACTTCGCGTGCTTCCCCACCGTTGGTTTACAAACAATACGAATTTGACGTGGTCAGTGTACACAAGTAAAGTTGCATGGTACACTCGCGTGAAGAATTCTTTGGACCACATTAGCACTTCAATGACTAATTAGCATTAAAAAAACTTTAATCAGCAATGTCGATGGTTTGTTTATGAAAATTTATTGCCTTCTGCGGATAGAAATGATTAAAATGTGTCAAGTAGGCACGCGGTGTAGCTAAGATTCCGTAGACGGGTTTTTTTTTAATGTCAACATAATTTTTCATTAAAGTAACACCCGTAGTGCGGGAATAGATTATTTAGACTTATAATGATGTATTGAGCTATTTATCAAGCTCGGTATATTAATCATAATTTGTGTCATTTCAGTTAGGCCACCCAGTAACACGACATTCTTTACAAATTCTAACAAGCAAAATATATTAGAATATTTCCGCATAATATTATTATAACGGGATTATTTTTATATGCAGTCATTGTTAAATTGGATATCCATATTTTTACACGACTGCCTCAAAAAAAAAGAGTGTTATTACATTGCTGTTACATTATTATTACCTTAAAAAAATAATGTTTCCTGTTACCATCATAACAATCTATTATATAACAAAATATTATATCATTTGTAGGTATAGTCGATATATCGAATATATTTTTCAGAATGCATGCTTGATTAATTAGCACTCATAAAAAAGTACTAATTTAAGTACATTACATAAATCTTTGACACCAAAGGCACTATGCACTTTATCACTGTTAATTAAAACTCAAAATAAAACCTGTTTTAAAAGATAAAAGCCATATATAGCTGCTATCAAAATAAAAGAAACCGTATGGTATTTATTTATGGCGATCTTTGAACCTAATACATAGCTGCTAGCCAAAAAGAAAAACGGTACTACTGCATTTTATGCATAATTTTATTTTTGAAACGTGATGACTCAATACTTGAATAACGGTTATTACAATTTTAAAAATCGAATATTAAGGCGGGGTTGCAGTAATTTTAAGATTTTTGAACCTATAAAAATCGAACTAAATACGAGTTTTTTAATAAATAAAAATCATTACATAAAAATTGAACATACTCTCTAGTAAATCGTAAAGATAGAAACGCGATTTAGAATGATCGGCTCGATACTTTTTTTTATCAAACATGACTAAATCACAATTTCAAACGTGTACTGCTAAGACATTTCATCATGAATTTATATGAAAGTTATATCAGTAGATAGAACTTTTTATTCTGAAGTAAATGGTGAAAACAGATTGTAAAATTTCTTTATAGTTTTTCTCCAAGAAGCAAAAAACTGTCAAAATTTAGGCATTATATCGCTCGCGCGGCAGGGCGGGGGGCGAGGTCGTGCGTACATAAAAACAAAGTACTGCAACCTCGCCTTAAAAAAGTAAATGACATTATGGTCACGAAATGAATAAAATAAAGATAGTAAGTTAGTTTATGAATGCATTAGACTAATCAAAGTATCAAAACAACACTCTCTGTAAAGATAAACAAGATTGGAAATGTTATTTATTACCATAATTACCATTTACCAGGTTACAGGACATTTAATTACAATCTGCATCGTATTAGAAAAAGAAGAGCAGAACAAACACAAAACAGATATTTAGCTTATCCAAACTCCACTATCCACTCTTGGGACGGCTTTTCCTATTTTAAGCTAACTGTAATTCATTTGATGGTTAAATTATAATAATGATTTTAAATAACGCCTGTGGACACATGTAACACAACTTTTTGCGTGTTTTATTGAACACTAAACTTGTCTTAATCGTAAAAAATGTTTTAACTGTCGTCATTTTCCATCTCTGAATGACGCAAATTATTTTGTCAGAATGTCGTATCTGCATTTATTAAACACGGATGCTATTAACAGCTCATAGAAAAATAATTGTGTGCAACTTCAAAGAAAACGATAATTCATCATAACAAGTACGTAACAATTGTTTTTTTCATACATTAGCAGTTTTTCCTGTGAACTAGTTAACTGTGGGACCATGATGCAATTTTTGATACTAAAATTACGCATGTGTTGAGCAAAAAATTGCACTTACGACTTTATTCGGGTTATTACAGGTTTCTGTAATTATTTTCGTCTATTAATTTTAGGTTGAACCGGAATAAAAACGATTACCGTGTTTTTACTTATTGTATAATTATAAAGATAACTTATTAAATATTTATTTATGTACATATGTTACATTTATAATGTTCATTTCCTTGTTACAAAAATGTGAACATTCTTATCGATTCGTGAAAGGAATTCATTTAGACACACATAAATATTCTGCATATCTTAACGAAATGCAGATGTATTTTTAAATGATCTAGATCTGAATAAAGATGTAGAAACCGTAATATTTAAAAGTATGTTTTTTATGTTATACGTAGGTAATATAATAGAACTTGTTTTATAATAGTTATCTGTGAGTTGTTCCGCATAGGCCTTTAATTGTTGGCCAATCCTGCCTTCACTAATCGCATTTATAACCTATGTCCTTTATGGTACTGCCAATCTCAGAGAACTTTCGTCATAATCCAGCCATTCATTTGATTCCTGCTCCTACTAAACTGACATGAGGCTGGTTAGTCGCATTCCCCTTGGAAGAAAAGTTCATTCAGGAAACCTCTTTGTAAGGAAAATGCTTCGTTACTTTGGCAATTTTCTCTAAAAAGAACCTTCTTTGTTGCTTTTTTTTCTTTCGTTTAAGGATTTCACATAGCATAGAAAACTCACTTTTCTACTATCTTGAAACAACGCAACGAATTTTGATACAGTTTTTAACAGCATTTAGAACATTAATTCCGGAAGATTTATATGTATAAAACATTAACATTTTATTCATATAAATCACAAAATTGTCGAAGCTTACAAACTGTTGCAAACAAAAATACCAATCTAAACGATTTTACATTTACGTAACATAAAATATGGATCGAGTTCGTTGATACTGACCAGTCTCAAATACATAATAAATAGGTGTCATTGAAATATACGCACTATGTACTTGTCTCTAGGTATATTATAGCTTTTCTTTACGTTTTTTTTCTTCTACCTAAATTATGTAAGTTCGATAAAAATGTACCGAGTTCGTTGATGTCTTTTGCTAAGATATATTGTGCGCAGGAGTCGTTAAAAAAATATATTATTTTCTGTCATTTTGCTTATTTCTATAGTAACAAGGGTCTTCTGAATTCACAAAAAGAAAATGATACTCTTATTTAAATAAAAAACACTGAGTCACAGTAAATATGTAAGCGGAAAAAGCTGTTTTCATTCCCTAACCGCGCTCTTTTCACAAACTCGCCTCCCCGTTTTATTTCGCGCTTATTTCATTATTCGTCCGTTCTAAATTAGAATGTTTTATTGCAGTAACTTGATACAAGATTATGTGGAGAATTTTCGTACTTTACGTGATTATGGTTCATTATACGTGGACGTAAGTCTCACGTCAGCGCAGTTATTCACTCAAGATGTGTAATTTTAAATGTCATTGTAACTTCACAAGCAAAAGAAAACGAATCTCTTCTTGTATCGTTACAGACGCACGCTATCACGTGATAATTAGCTACTTATTATTTTTAATTATAATAAGTACATTCGTAGGTTTTTCTTAATTAAAAAAACACTCACCGTAAGGGAGACGACGTAATTCTTAACACAAAAACTTTTACCAAAAAATATCCTTTCAACTTTCGAATTTTTATTGATGCAACACCGGTTTTTATTTTAATTTTATTTCACGAGTCACTTTCTCGGAGAAAAAAGTCCGCACGCGTTCTTTTTCGAATCGCAGTTCGAAATTTGAAAACTGTGCGGGAACGGGCGAGTGGTTTCGCGCCGTCCGAGACGATGACTGCGAACTGTTGCGAACGGAGTCGGGCGCGTTCGTTCCCCCGCGCATCGGTCAACGCAGGTTGACAATCGTATCGCAATCTACTAGCGACTGAAACTTACATGCAACATACATTGCTTCTCATACTAGAAAGTTTACTCGCCATGCAATACTAACGCTCAATGTAAGCATTACAGTTTCAGTAAACTATGTGTGATCGCGAAACAAAGAATGAATGCAACCGATTCATACGTCAACAGTGAATAAACAATTAATTAAAGCGGTTTTTAGGAAACAAGAATTTGTTGATTTAATTCATTTTGTGTGTTCAGCGATCCTTGTAATGTCTTCTAAAGAGTTGAGATGCACACTTTATGCAAATATTTAGTTATTGTTAATTGTACCTGAAGAAATGGATTCACACGGTTATTTGCATACACTATAATAGGCTATTAATTAAATCGTGACATTTTATTGTCTAGACGTGAAAACGGCTAACGTAAACGTTCTATCTTTATGGTCTGTTGTATAGAAAATGTGTTTGTTATTTAATATTTGTATAGGTACTGTAATAAGTAAAATTAATGATATTAGGCCGAGCAATGATTGATTCCTATGTTTTGTAGACCTTATACATGGGACTCACACATAAAATGTTATGTTCGTACAGTATAGAAATTAACACCAAAATGTGGGGGTATACATTAACGAGCATTAATATGCACTTCAGTGCAGGAATTTCCGCCTACAGTATTGATTTCATTTCGATGTTACGTGACCAAACTAATATTTTGGAATACATATTATTATTATAATAAAAAAAAAATATGATTATGTTTAGTCCGTCAGTTAGATTATCGAAAAATATTGGATACGTGTTTTTTTTGTTTTATCAAATTAATAAAAATTGACGAAAATAAAGCTTGTCAAAGACCATGGAGAGGAGGCTTTTGACGTCATAGTCTGGTAAAATTGGACCAACCTGTGACGTTTCAGGACTTTTCGAAGCACTGTATCGTCTTCATTTTTTGTTTACGTGAAAAAAGAAAAAATACGTCTACAATATTATAATTTTTGGAAATCTATCTGACGGACTAATTAGTTTTTTTTTGTCAACTACCCTATTGTATACATATTTTTGCTTGCTACCTTCGAGGATTATAGGCGTGATGGTATGTTATTAATGGGTCAATAACCATATTATTATTTTATATGGATTTTCAAATACAATCGTTTGCTCAAACGCTCAAGACAAGGTACCTGCCACTCGAGCTCCCGCAAAAGTTGATCAAGACGAAACAAGTGAATGGTGGAAAACGTGTTATCCTGACATTTGAAGACAGCTGCTGGAACCCCATCCATTATCGTGACCTTAAGGTTGGCAGTTTACCGTTAAGTATACCTTAATACAATAGCAATACACTTGGAATACACTTGGAAGTCTTGATGCTATGAATAGTGATATTGGGAAATCTTGATCATTCATGCATATCGAAGTTTTGCGCAATATAACTTGAAATCACACCTGTAATTCTTAAATGTTTGAGCAAAGTTTAATAATACACCCAATTATTGGGTCAGTTATTTTTAAGTCCTAAGTTATATGGAGCGAGCAACTCCCACAAACTGTTTCTGGGAAATTACTAATGGAAAAATCCAATACCACTTTGCTGGAAATCAAATCGAGGACCACAAGCTCGGTAGTTGCCTTTGCGACCATTAGACCAACGAGGTACCCGACATTACTAAGCGTTGAAAGATGTTTGTTGCTACACACATGAAGAAATACTATAACAATTTAATTCCTAGGAAAGACTTCTCTTACCTGCAAGTTGTATTGGTCTTACAATGTGATTACAGGGTTCTGTTAAAAAATATCCAAATCAAAACAAAATATTCCTTTTCACAAGTGCTAAATCATCATCATCAGCCTATAATTGTTCCCACTGTAGGGACTCAAGCCTCCTCTCTAGGAGAGGGATGGGCTATAATCCACCCACGCGGGCCCAGTGCGGATATCTTCGAATTTTTGGTTCTAAGACATGCCGGTTTCCTCACGATGTTTTCCTTCACCGTTTTGAGAGCAGTGGTGATGAAATAAATTACACAAAGTAATGCGCCTGCCTGGGTTCGAACCCACGACCAACTGTTCGTAAGTCGGGGCCGTCACCACTGGGCCACCACTGCTCTCACAAGTGCTAAATACTAGATAGTAATCTGGCTAGATGGGGTATAAACGACCCATCTCGAATACAATGCGAGTCTTGTGCCCCAACACAGGATAATAATATTTATTATGCCACACCACCTCTCTTGCCCATCGTGCACAACTAAATGCACCTTCCAGGTTGCCAGGTGTTGGTTCGGCCAAATACTCATTTTTTTTTTATACTCTTTACCTCAATCATGCCCCAGGGGCAGAGATGAGGTCGACAATGTAACGAGCTAACCCACGAGAAGCCTATTGACTCGCGACTTAAATAGATTGGGGTTATATGAACTCGGGAAAACCGACGCAGGCAGGGAGTTCCACTCTTTGGCTGTGCGCATAGTAAAAGATTTAACAAAGCATTTCGTACGAATGTGCGGAACATCGACAAGGTATGACTAATGAGTGATAAACTGATAATCTGCGGTGCGCCTAGGTGAATTTCATTCGAGAAAAAGAAGAAGTGCTCAATAGTTATGGGTTTACATCTTATGGCCATTTTATGATTTTATTATATTGGAATAGTGGTATATTATGTGGTTTTATTGTGACGGTAAAATACTCTAAAACAAACTTAAATCTTACGCCCTCATAACTGAGCAATTTCGCTATAAAACGAAATTCTTTGTAGTAAGCTGTAATCCCATGTAATAGATTGTCGTGAGTATTTGCCCACGATTCTGAGGTGAACAGAGTAAACGGTTCTAGTGAATGATTTCGTAACAACCGTAATAGTGCATTATCAGCTTTTAGATGGCGCGTGACAGCTTTGAGATTATGAGAGGTATTCGGTCGATTTGGACAAATTGTGGTAATGTGTATAGTTCAATAATCGCTGTAGGATATAATTATATTTAAATGTATAGAAAAATAAAAGTACCAATATAGTTATAACTTGGACATAAAATCTCTTTTTGATTGGATTTATCGGGTTCCTGTCAACCAGTCTTACCAAAGAATATTGTAAATACCCAGTATTAACTGGGTTGTGGAGATCAGATAGGCAGTCGGTCCATGTAAAGTACTGGCATTCAGCTGCGTCCGGTAATACTAAAAGCTGACCCCAACTGTTGGGAACAGGCTGTGATAACCGAACAGTATGAATAATAATAACTAAAATTAAAACGATACAATATCGTAAATTTCGATATAATTTCTATCTAATTTACCCTATAACAATTTAAAATAATGATACAAATTATATCTACCGAACATAATTATTTATGAATTATATAGAGATTACGGCATATCTCTCGTAGCAATATGCCGTCCGCACTAAGTTGCCAACGAGAAGTAATTTTAGCCGCATTTCTTCACAAGTTACGCAAAATATATGAAACTTGTTATACTGTAATGGGCTACATCCGATCCCAATCTGGTTTATTTTATATCTACTTATAGATGAGTTATGGGTGCAAGTTATTTTGAACCTAGTTTAATTAATATAGTTAATACCCACTATATATCAGGAAAATTGCACACTTTTCTTTTATCACAAGTCCTGCTGCCTATAACATAATCATATCATTAAGGGTCACTTTCCCTTTTTTTTAAGTTCTTGGGATTTCCCTTAACGTCCTTACAATTTTATTGCCTGCATTTAATAAAAAAAAAAACAATCATTACTGCTTACCGTCACTGTACAAGGTGTTAACGGAACCTTCAGGAAACCGTCAAAAAATATTGCTTGGGAAAGATTTTTGGGGTAAAAACACGGATTACGGAAGGACGTAGGCTGATTTTATACATTTCATTGTGCAGAGGTCATGGAGGTATTTAAGGTATGTCTGTATGTATTTTATTATATTATAGCTAGCCCATTTTTTCCCACTGCTGGACAAAGGCATTAATCTATATTTAAAAATACCAATGCGAAACTCATTTCACGCCGTATTTCTTTATAAATTAAAACTAATGCCAATTGCAGCAGTGACTAAAGCAGATGGCAACATGATCCTAAATCTAGTTCAGAATAAAAATATCGAAATACCACGACACATTAATATACGTTGAATGTTGTGTAATGTAAACAGACAGACGGACAAGGTCAAGTTTCAGAGATTCGCCATACATTTTGTATGATGCAATGAAAATAGAACTCGGTACATCCACGGATAGAATTAGATTGAAGGAGCTTTTGTACTTAAACAGATATTTTTACAACGTCTTTTACAATCAAAGGAACAATAAATTAATAGTACATTGGTATCCAAGGGGTGAAAGTTACTTATTTAGTCCCGAGACGGGGTTTGGCGCCCGTAACGTAGTGAGGGCACTAATAGTTCGAGGGACGTTTGACGTGGGCGTTCGAGGTTAGTTTGTATTTATTATTATGTTTGAACCTACAAAACCTTCTGTACGCGAGTCCGACTCACACTTGGCCAGTTTTAATAGCTAAGAATCAAATTGATGGTGATCACCACTGGAAACTGGACCGTTGACCCCAAATAACATTTATGACTGAAAATAAATTTTTGTTACCTATTTCTGTATTTAAAAAGGTAGCGCCTTTAAACTTTTAAATGTCAATCACTGATGAAATAAACATACAAAATAAACATTGTTTAAATAAATACTAAATAGGTGAACTATTAATAAATTGTATACAACATTCTTGAATATTTAAATCTTAAAATTTAATGATCCGACATTCCTCTTTGAAATCAATTATTCCAAAATAAAATATTCAACTAACAGCTTTTAGTTTTTATTATAGTAATGATTAAAAGGTTAAAGCCTTTTAAAAGTCCATTCACAATACCAATATTGTTATTTTAAATGGTTTTTAATTAATATACATAAGATATACATACATAAAAACACGATTAATATCGGCTAATAAATCTAATCTTTCTGTCCTTGTCCCATGTTTAAGTTAAAGGCTTTTAGGTTTCCGTAGCCATATGTTTAAAACGGAACTCTTATAGATTCATCATGTTGCGTTGTCCGTCCTTATGTTATCATCATCATCATCAGGCGTAAGACGTCCACTGCTGGACAAAGGCCTCCCCCATACAACGGCAGCGTGCCGTTTGCATCCACTGGTTGCCCGCGACTCTCACGATGTTGTCGGTCCACCTGGTGGGAGGCCTACCAACGCTGCGGTTCTTCAGGTTCCACTCGAGAAACTTTCTTCCCCATCGGTTGTCGGTTCTTCGAGCGATGTGGATTGCCCATTGTCCTTAGTCCTTATGTCACAGACACTTTATTCTATTATAACTTTGTCATTTGTACAAACACTATGAAAAACAAAAGTTAAAGGGGACTTTCCTACTACGATGGTACGGAACCCTTTATGAGCGAGTCCGACTCGCATTTGGGTGGTTTTTTTTTTCTTTTCTTTTCCCCTTACTCGACAACATACTTTTTTTTAATTGCAAATAATACTAATCGAAACGATAACCTTTCCCCTCCGATATGATTTAACAGCATCGTTAAATCAAACATGATGTTTCAAAGCATTACAAAACTGAGAGATGATCTAAAAATAAATTAGTAGCGAATCGACTTCACTATTTATTACATTCTAACACCTAATATATCAAAACATTTGATAGATTCGTGTCAAAATGTAATTAAACGATCTGAACCAACGATCAATTGAACTAACTAAAGATAATTTAGAGGTTATTTTAATTAAAAATTCTTACCTACTACAAGTTTTGAAAGATGTTACTTGGTCCATTAATCTTACAAGGACATATCAAAATCGTTTAATAGTTTCAGTAGCACGAATTAAATCTTAAGATTATTTCAAAACACTTGTTTAATCAACTAGTTAACTCAGAGTTTTGTGAGTTCTAAGGAAACAGGGCCTAAGCCCACGGTGAAAATGTAACGTACCTAAATGCTTATCGAAATTAAATTATCCTATAGCATATCCTATAGATAAATTGTTTGCAACATGCAAAATCAGTATATTCACTATTCACCCATAGATATCAATCAATTCTGAAAATACTGTGTTTGAAAAGAGTATATTTTCAAAATTGACTTATAATACGTACGATATGTGCTAGGGCTTCTGGTCTCAAATTACTTTGGAAAATGCGAGATAATGGTAAAACAGAGATCTAATGAAAAAAATATTTCAGACTACAAACACCAACTTAAACGAATTTAAATAAATTAAGTGAAAAAACCCAGGCAGCATAAAAACGTAGTTTTTCCAAACCATTACCTTCCTACTTTATTTTATATAGAAACTTTTTGTCTACATAATTATTTATGCTATTAAATAAATTAATAGTTTAAATAATTTACAATTTAATTTATTAACACATAAAGAAGAATGAGAACATCCGTAATCCGGATGCCATAACTTAGAACTCGTTTAGTAGAAAAAAAACGATAATTTGTCTAAGATTAGTTGTTAACGCTGAATATTTTTAAAATTCCTCAAGATTTGACTTTTGTCCGAGTTTTTAGTGTTTTAGTGTTAGATTTATTCCACCTGTTGATATTTAAAACGTTTCCATGGAATAAATTCTGACCAAAACGCGAGCGAAGCCGCGAGGAAAAGCTGGTATTACAGATAACTTGTTAGATTTCAATCTCAAACAATGCACTTGCCGTTGTGAGGGACTCTTAGTCGGCTAGTAGAGAACCTCTAAGGCATTAACACCCGTATTTATAAACAAGTAATTACTATTACTTGAGTAAATGTCATTGTTTAAGATACGATTTTTTCTCTGTAGTTTAGTAATTCCTTATTGTTCTAACTATTGTTAAAACTATCAAACGTTAGAATTCTTAGTTTTGCTTTCATTGACGGTTCTAACTTTGTTTAAATTCTTGCCCATTGCATAAAAATATTTGCTTGTAATTACTTAAGTCCAAGTAATTACTTTGACTTGACTATAGGTAAGGGGGTTAGTCTTTGTACCTTTTTTATAGTTTTTGAATAAAGAACCACCGGGAGGGTTGGGCAGAGTTGTACCCATTTCCCTGTATAATTATAAAAACTCTATAATATCTTTTTTATCAACTTATTATTGTCGATCGAAGGGTTCCTATTTTTTGTAGTTGCTGTCATACCTTACGCTACATAGTACATTGTGTCCATGTCCATTAAACATTAAATATGCGATTACACGTCCATTGCTTTCTAAATAATACTGTTCTAAGATCAGGGACACACTGCCCTTAGCTACGTCTGGAATGTTGGTAAGAATGGCAAGCGCCATGCTGCGACATACGACGGTATGGTGTTATTTATTAGTTCAGTCATTGATTTATTATTCTTTATATATCAGAGATATCGTTATAATAAAATTAATATTACACTAGTGGGTAAAGGCCTCTACTCATAGAGAGAAGCCATGAATTTTTGATCAATGGCGATTTCAGACTTCTATCAACTATAAGGTATCTAAGTTTCCCATCGATTTTGCCCTTTACCGATGTCAGTGATTTCCAAGATAGAAGAAAGTACCTAAATCTAAATAAATAAGTTTAAAATATTCGTGAAGTTCATTTTGTAAGTAAGCCCGCAAAAGACAATTTCCATTCGTAGTTCAGAGTTTGCCTCCATATCAGATTGAATTAGCCACAAATCACGGCGAGTATATTATTTTCGAAACTGATCACATTCAGTTCTTTAATATGACTTAATCAAAAGGTTTACATTATTTAATATCCTCTATGATTACTAGAGCTACTCGAACAATAAGCAATTACTGTTCTCACAATAATTGACTCACGTTAACTCACAACCTCGGCTATCACTTATAATATGACGTGGCGCAGTAACAGTAATTATATCAATTCACATAAAAATTACAATAAAGGACATCCGCACACTCGTAGATTGTCAGTTATAGATCAATAAAACATTAGATTGTTTGCTTTAAAGTCTATTTCTAACTATTTATCCTACTTCGTAAACAAACGGGACTCGGAATTTGGTGCTGTTTTGCAGCAGTCCAACGGTAATACTTAGATTTTGACCTGACTTATAGGTCCTAGTAGGAAGTTCCAATTGTTTCGTTACTTACAAAGTTACAACTGACATGCGCCTTTTTGTACGTGAAGTATATTAATGTAAGAAATAATTATCTAAATAACCCAACTAATGTTATAAAATAACGTAACGCTTCCATCCAGAAAAAAAGTACTGTTCCCGAGGAAAACAACAATAATGTTCTTATAGATGGCGCCACGTGACTTTCGAATATTGATTGAAATATATTATTGTGCTTTAGTAGTACTTATTCAATAATTTCACGCGGATTAGGTCGTGGGGTTGAGTCAGTACATAACGATGTGTTACTTAAGAATAAGACAAAGAACTGCTTGAAATCAACTATTTTAATCTATGATCGAAGATTTTAATAGGTACACCTTTTTTTTCGTTTCGAACTCAAAACGTCAATCTGCCACATTTGTTTACAAAACAGTATAATCAAACCAAAACATACTTTAGATTAGTTACACTGCATATTTTTCTCACGCGTCGTATGCAAAGTATATTTAGAAAGGAAAAGGATTGATTTCAAGGTGGTCTAGTTAATCGAAACTATTCGGTGTTAGGTTCTAAAACTTCGAAGTCAGACTGTTTCGAAATCTTTGTCCTAGCTAACTCTACGTCATTAATCATTTTAACGTAGGTTTTGTTTGGTGCTACTAGTAGTTAGTAAGTCAATAGAAAAATGTCTGTCTGTCTGTATGGGTCTTATATTTTTTTGAGACAATGCAGTTCGTGGAGTGTTGATTTTTATATAGATTAATGTTCATAATAACCCTCCTTTTGGGCTACACCGCAGTCGGGTAAAAAGTTCGTCCAATTTAGGTCATGTACAGTCGAACAAGCTAATAAGTATACAGGGAAGAGATCTTCATAATTCTATAACACTGAAAATATTGATTGTAACTTTGTTTTACTAAGTGTTTCGCTTTAAGCGACTGATGTCAAACGCTGTATCATTTCACATCAGTCTCTAAATGTATCTGTATAATCTTATAAGTAAAAAAAAAAAAGCTGGCTGTATACTTATTAGCTTGTTCGACTGTACATTTAGTAGATGTATTTATTTAGAGAAAAGGAGCCTGCACCTGCGCTCTTCTTTTTTATTTTTTTAGGGCCATTCACAGTGCCCTAACAAACAACCAACGTAGGTACATAGGGATTTTAGGGATGGCCTACTGCTGATTTGCTGAACTAGAAAATCACCTGCGATTGCCCGGTACTATCCTAATCCTAACTAATATTCTAATTGCGAAAGTAAATAGGTATGTTCGTTTGTTTATTACCTTTTCACGTCTGTACCTTTCATCCCGAAAAAAGTGATGTTCCCGAGGAAACCAACAATATAATAATAATAATAATAATATTCCACAACTATCACACAACGCCATCTAGTCCCAAGCTAAGCAGAGCTTGTGTTATGGGTACTAGACAACTGATAAACATACTTATATATTTCTAAATACATACATATTATAGATAAATTACACCCAGACACAGAACAAATGATCGTGCTCATCACACAAACATTTGTCCTGGGTGGGAATCGAACCCACGACCTCTGGCATAGCAGTGAGGGTCACTAACCACTAGACCAACAGGCCAATAAAGTTCTAATGTTAATATAGATGGCGCCACGTGTCTTCTCATTATGAGTCATGATAGAAGCGAACATAAAAGTTATCTAATAATATACATACATACAATGATGTAAGCATTTTATGCTAAACAAAATATCAAGCAAAAAAAATCAGTTTTAATTACATTACAGCTGAAACAATAATTACAACAATCACGTGACGTCATTGTTAAAAATAATAAATATTTGGCAATCAAGAGAATAAAGGTCAATAAAGTACAAAATCTCTCAAAATATCAGCGGATATCGGTCTGGGCCGAGGGTAACTCGTTTAAAAATATAATTTTATTTATCTATCTTTAACTGCAGGAAATTATCGGTGTAGCCTAACCTTAAGCATCGACCTTGCTCCGAAATATTAAATATTGATTGTTTTTATTATTATTATTTTTGAGCACTAAATCTATATCTATCTACATCTATCTATCTATTTTATATAAAAATGTTATATTGGTTTGTGTACGCTTCAAAAACTCAAAAAGTTCAGCACCGATCGAGCTGAAATTTTAGAATGATATATAATCCGCATCAAGGATTGTTTTTACAGTATCCACGCGGGCGAAGCCGCGGGCATCAGCTAGTTATTATAATATTTTAGGTATTTTAACTGTCTTGTATTTTATTTCGTTTAATTTCCTCATATATATGTATATATATGAGGTAATAAATACATTATAAGATTTTTCATTACATAAAATGACACTAAAGTAAAACATTTCGCCTTATCTACGAAAAATAAAATAAAAGAAAGAACACACATTGACAAAAAGAATTCCTTCGAGCCGGATTTGAACCAGCGACCTATGGATATCCGCTATTCGTCACAACTACAGTCCACCGCTCTACCAACTGAGCTATCGAAGGCATACCGTATGAGTTGAAATTATCGTTCCGTTCTTTTGAATACTTTTGAATTCAATAGAAAGATTGGTTCATTGTGAATTTATTTCAAAAATTTTTAATTACATTAAGGGCCGGTTTCACCACTTGCTGATAAGTCCCTGATAGCCTATCCGGAACTTATCTGCCAGATAAACTACAACTTTTGATAGCATTATCTGTCAGATAACTGTCAGATAACTATCTGACACTTTATCCGTAACCGGTGAAACTGGCCCTTATATAATTATGTACAAATAGTAGAATGTGTGAATTTTTTTTTTTTTAGTATATTACGTCGGTTTTTTTTTATTCATGAAGCTGTTGTATTAAATAATAAAAAATGTTAACCGAAATTTAAATAAATAAGAAATTTCTAAATAGTATTGAAATAAAAAAAACTTTTCACTTCTGCCTAACCCTTCGGAGATTACAAGGCGTGCTGTTATGTTTCTATAAAAATAAACTGTTGCAGAAAAAGATAAGAGCTTTTACGAAACTGAATATATTTATCAAAACAGTGCCAGAATGATAAAGTCATAAAAATGTAACAAAAATACGTAAAAAAAAATACAAAAAGAAACGCCCCCGGGTGGGCTCGAACCACCAACCTTTCGGTTAACAGCCGAACGCGCTAGCCAATTGCGCCACGGAGGCGGATGATCCACCCGTCGAAATTTCTAATTCAGATAAGATGATGTAATATAGATGTAAAACCAAGTATGTTGGGCTAATAGGAGGATGCTCTCTGAAGTACCATGCACATGAAACATTGGTTGCTGCAGCAAAATTAACTTTCAGGGAATTTAATAACAGGTTTAACCTTCATTCTTCCATTTTCTAAGGGTTTGTGACGTCTACACTACTCTATAAATATGTTAGCTCGTGGGTAATATCAATATAGGTATGATATTATCTCTCTTGCTGTCTGCTTCTAAAAAGTAATAAAAAATCTAACGTACAACGCAACGTAGAATCACAAATATAATTTCAAAACTTTTGGCAACAAACCAAATTGTAATTAAGTATTACAAACAACTACAAATAATTTTACAAATAAAAGGGCATTAGGTCCTACACGACAAAACCACGTAAGTAGTGGTTACGGTTTATATAAAGCCACATTGACATTTCACGACCTACGACTTCGGGGCTATTGTGGACATGATAAGGACATAATAACTTGCCAATCCCTGTAGTAAAGAGAATTACTGTAATGTAAGGTAAATGTATCTATATATTTGTACAGACAGCCACGAGCTATAATATGTACAAACCTGGAAAAGAAAATCGCAAATTTCTCGTGAAATAACGATTTCTTCTTTAAGATTAAGACTTTCCTAATAGTATGGCTTCCAAAACACCATATTTGTGAAAACATTATCAACTTTTCAAAGTTACTGCGTGTTTACATATTGGTGCTGCTGACTGTATATACATAGTCTGTTAGGTATGGTTTGCGTGGTCACTCACTAAAACACGACTCAACAAATGATAAAAGGGGAAAAGCATTGTCTGTGTACTTATCTGTCTTGAATACAGTCATGACTGTATGGACTGGGGTACGTAAAACGGGATGAATAGAAATGCAGGAAGGGGTGAATCGAAACAACAATTTAAGAGGAATTTTAACGCTGAAATAATATGATACCTATGTTGCGAAAAACGTACATAAATTATACAGTCAAATTAAGCAAACAAAATGAATTAAATAGACTACTTGTCGGTACCCTTTCAAATTATTTCAATGATAAAATTCCTCTCAAACTTTTGTCTCTATTCACCCCTGCGTTTCTATTCAGCCCATTTTACCCAGTAGGTATACCAGTTGTAAATGTCCCTTTCCACCTATGACGTCATGCTCCCTTCGTTGTTCATGTTAGGGAATCTAGGGAAAAACACGTTAAAAAATACACTACCAAACAATTTCATTTACTTGCAAAATGTACTTACATTTAGGCCCGATAAACAGAGTGAGTCAGATCGCTAATGTGGAGAAAGCTGAAAAGTACGTTACGTAATATTGATTGTATATAAACTTGTTTCAACTCATATAAAGCCAAGTCAGAGGCCGTTTACCTAGGTTACTGTTAGTGTTACTGTTAGCCTGTGTCATCCCACACTCCCACTGCTGGGCAAAGGTCTCCCTCCATGAATTCCAAATTTGGCAATCCAGAGCTAATGTGGACCACTGGTCGTTGGTTCTTTTCATTTTCTTAAATTCTTAACTACACAAGCAAGTAGACAAAACCATAATTCCTGATGTAGAACTTGATTTTGAATTTAAATCCATACCATCCATAAATAATCGGGAATGGCATAATTATGTGGGCGTTCAATTGATACCTCATACTTATACTATTGTTGGATATTATTTATAGCTATAGGCACCAATTTCGATGGTCTATTTGGTTTTATGAGGCTGATGACTTTAGATTTAACCTTCTAGATTTTAAAATGGGTAATAAAACTAAACTTTAAATTGCTGTTCACACAAGTATTTTTTGGCAATGAAACCGATTGACAATAAGTATTTAGAACGTTTTACCCTTTTAACATGAATGAGAAATGGAAAACAACACACTTTCTTGAAATATTGAAATTTTATGGATATATCACATTAATTACCTAATTGGATAATATCTGATGATACCACAGTATCACATCATCCGCGAATCATCCAATTAGGTAATTATTTCGGTGACCTTGTTCCTTTTGCATTCTGAAAAGTTTAACTACCTACCTAAGTGACGTTGCTATGGTCAATTGTGTATAGGATCTCTGCGCCGGGTTCCGTAGTAGAGACAAACACGATCTCTATCCTTAAAATTCTTATGGGCCAAGAAGTTTTAATTCGTAGTATGAAGTTTATTATTTTTGTTGCTGCTATTTTCTTGTCCTTTTCAGTGTGAACTCATGAGATGATTAGGTTGATGATACCTACCTGCTTATTACCTACTTACTTATATTAAAAACACCAACATACGAAGAATGTTTTTTTATCCTATTCTGTTCCCCCGCTGGACTCCCCCTTCCTTTCCTTTACAACCCTCCCAGTGTTTTGCATTCTCTGGCCAATCATGTAGGAACGAGTCCAACCCTAGCTTCATTTATCAACAAAATTATGAGTTGGCAAGTTAAATCAAATATAAAAATAATTAATAATTTTTATTTAATAATTAGCTGTTAAATTATTAGTTTGTTGTTGACATGGTTGCCAAGTGCAAGAGTCTTTATTATAGACAGACCCTCAGGGTTCCATTATCTCCACTCCTCAGTCTTGGAACTCTAAAGGGACACACCTTTTTGTAATACAATTATGCGGTACAAAGGTTAACCTATTTGTTTAATCTTGTAACCTTTGCGAAGCCTTCACCTTTCCGTAGGGCACGATAAGCTGGGACAGGCCGACAGACAGACCAATTATATTCTATCGATATCGGTTAAAATTCCATTCACTTCCTACTGAGAGTCCGGTATAATCTTGATTGAACTGCGGATTTTGCAATTTGTTGGGCTGATCATTTTCCGCGCACACTGGGCCGTGGAGTCTTTGGTCAACTGAACCCACAAAATAAGTCGAACAAATCACATTTAAAATTGTTTTTTTATATAGTTTTATTGTGGGCCCAGTTGCAAGCGGGTCCAGTTGACCAAAGACTCCGTGTACCTAAGATTAGACGAAAATAAAATGCCGTCTGTGGTCAGTCTTAAAAATGCACCAAATGTGCCAATAGGTTGCCCTTTTGTCGTCTATTTAGATAAGTAAATTGATTTAAAAACAGTAATAAGATAGTTTAGATAAGCAGACAAAAATCTCGTGCTAAAGTCATAGGAACCAAAAATAGAGTAAGCCGGTCAGCCGAAACGAGATAAATGAAGTAAGTTCGTTCAGACCCTACCATGAAACTTGTATCCGTATAGTTCTACTGTTCTGTTCAACTAGTAGGACTAAACGGAGAAAAAATCCATTTAGTTCTACTATCTGCTGTATGAATTTTAATTGAACTAAACGGACAAAAAAGTTCTTTTAGTACTACTAATTTCCATTGTATTAGAACTATACGGATACAATGGGTTGTACTACGGAGAAGTAAATTTACCCATGGTTCAACTGGGTTCAACTGGTTGTTCTATGGGCAAATATCTTTACCAATGGTTCAATTACAGTGAGTTGTTCTTTCCTTGGTCCAACTAGTTGTACTTCTGGGAATTGAATGTATGATCTATGGAACAACTACTGGTAATAAACAGGAAAAGGTTATCTATTAATGCTGAAGTGCAATGCAATTACTACCTCCTCTTTTAACCAAAATTATAATACGACCGTCTCGCGACAGTATAGTATAAGTATAAGTATAAGTACGACGGGCTGGTGTCTGCAACTCCACGTTCGATGCGCGTATTTTGCGTGCAGGTGGGAATATCACTGGATCCACCCTAGCTCCCCGAGAAAAGCCAGCAGTCCCTTGGTGTTACTGGCAATCTCGCGGAGAGTACCTGGGTCACCGAAGTACTTGGTCCTATACCGGGCAACGCCCGGACAGTGCAGAAGCACGTGGGCGGCTGTTTCTTCTTCCTCCATGCAGGCTCGACACAGAGGACTATCTGTGACACCTATAACAAAGAGGTGCTTATTAAAAGTACCGTGTCCAGTGATGGCAGCCGTCACTGTGCGTAGTTGCAGCTTAGTCAGCCGGAGCGCTTGTTTGGTGAGGCGGGTGTCGATGGCGGGTAGCGCCTCCTTGGCCTGCCTGCACTCGCCGTGGTCTAGCCACAGCTTGGCGTGAAGTTCTTTGGTACGTTTCCTTACCAGCGTGCGAAGATAGCCGAACGGGAGTGGCACGATGGGTTCTGGTCCCACCACCTCCATGCTCGAGCCCCTTCGAGCGAGCTCGTCCGCTGCATCATTGCCTCGGGAGCCGCTGTGTCCTTTAATCCATTGAATGGTTACATTATTGAGGTTACCAACCTGGTTCAGGCGTTGATGGCACTCGTGTATTAGCCCGGAATTGACCGTGGGGCT
This sequence comes from Diarsia mendica, assembly GCA_949316265.1. Taxonomy (NCBI): domain Eukaryota; kingdom Metazoa; phylum Arthropoda; class Insecta; order Lepidoptera; family Noctuidae; genus Diarsia; species Diarsia mendica. The sequence continues at coordinate 13,433,603 of OX438889.1, forward strand.
CCTTAATGCCAGCAGCACTGCCATGCTGTCTGAGAGTATACGGATGGAGTGATCCTTTACCTCCCGAGCCAAGATGGCAGATGCCGCCAGGGAGATACCCAAGCATTCTGCCTGAAAGACAGTGTTGTGGGCCCCCAGAGGTACGGCGATGTGGATATTGAGATCCTCCGAGAAGACCCCTGCTCCAGTACCAGTACCTGTTTTGGATCCGTCCGTGAAGATCCGTACTTCTGCAGGGTTAAGTCCCTCGCAGCGGTGGTCTTCATGGAGTTGGATTTTGTATTTTTTATCGAATACGTACTGTTTGGGTACTCGATCGTTAACAGCTTTCACCAGGGGGAGCTCACTTTGGATTCCCTCTAGTGCCGCAGTATGTTGCGTGCATTTCTTACCCCAGAGTTGTAGCGTATTGAGGCGCAACGCCGTCATTGTTGCTTCCTGCTGAATGAACAGGTGGAGCGGCGGAATTCCCAGTATGGCTTCGAGAGCTGCGGTCGGGGTTGTCCTCATGCAGCCTGTGATTGCCATGCAGGCGAGCCTTTGCATACGTTGCAGCTTACTTATTGCTGTGATTAATTTGGTACGGGGCCACCAGACCACTGCCCCGTAGGTGATCATGGGTCTGATTACCGCGCAGTAAAGCCAGAGTATAATTTTAGGGGATAGGCCCCACTTCTTACCTATCATTCTCCTGCACTGCCAAAAGGTAAGGCAGGCCCTGCTTAGCTTATTGTCAAGATGACTGCTCCAATTTAGCTTGCTGTCCAGGATGACCCCCAGGTATTTGACCTCGTTGGTTAACTGGAGCTCAGTATCAAATAGCTTAGGTAGGCAATGAGGGCCTAGCATTCGTTTTTGGGTAAACATGACTAGTTCAGTTTTTGTGGGGTTCACTGAGAGATCGAACTCAGCACACCATCGCTCAACTATACGTAACGCCTGCTGAGTGAGGTTACAGATTGTCCCTGTCACCTTCCCTGAGATAAGGATGGCGAGATCGTCTGCGTACCCAATAGTGTAGAAGTGGTTAGCATTGAGCTTCGTGATGAGGTCATTAATCACCATATTCCAGAGAAGGGGCGACAGCACTCCTCCTTGGGGACAGCCCCTGACTATCACTGCTGACTGCTGCTCTTCACCGAGGCGGACGACTCGTTTGCTAAGCATATTGGTAATCCAGTCTATCAGTACCTGTTCCACCCCGTGTCGGGAGAGAGCGGCGCTGATGCTGGAGAAGTTTGTTTTGTCGAAGGCTCCTTCGATATCTATAAAAGTACCCAGGCAGGTGCCCTTCTGATGTATCGCTTCCTCTATCCGGCCAACCACTAGATGAAGAGCGGATTCAGTGGACTTACCCGCACTGTATGCATGTTGATTTGCGTGAAGAGGTAGTGCTTTTAAGACGCCATCCCTCAGCTCTCTCTCACATATCTTCTCCATGGTTTTCAAGAAAAAGGAGGTCAGGCTGATCGGTCGGTAGGATTTGGCGTTAGTATAGTCACCCTTACCTGGCTTAGGGATGAATATGACTTTCACTTCCCTCCATCCTTTCGGGATGTATCGAAAGGCCAGGCACGCCCGCAATATGGGCACCAGTCTTTCAGCAACGGAGAGCCCCCCCCCATTGCAGTAATGCAGGGAACACCCCGTCCGGACCGGACGCCTTGAAAGGATGGAAGCACCCGATCGCCCACTGGACTTTCTCCAGCGTGATCATCATGTGAGCATAGTTCCAGTCGTTTCCTGTTGGAGTTTGGTTTACCTCAGTCCAGTCAATTGTGGGTGTGAAAACGCAACCTGGGAAGTGAGTTTCAGTAAGGACGCGCATCGCCTCTTCTGGAGTAGTGGTAAGCGTATTGTCAGGTTTTCGGAGCACTGCAGGTCCATCAGAGTTCTGCTGTGCTAGTATTTTCCTTACCCTGTTTGCTTGCTGGCAGGATTCTATTTTCCCGCAGTATTTCCTCCAGCCAGTAGAGCTTCTGTGCCGGATGCATTTCTTGTAGCATTGATATTGAATACGCTTTTTTTACTCCGCGCGCTCGTGCCAGACCCACACACTGTTTGTGTTAACCCCGTGACATTTCCTTAACGATGCGTCACTGAGATAGGTATAGAATGTTCCCGGAATTAAATAGTGACCGACCCATAATCACACTAAACTACCACACCAGTGTGACTATGGTTAATTTTATTTATCCGTAGTCACACTGGTGTGACTACGGATAATTTAACCTGATCCGTAGTCACACCCGGATGAATAACCAAAATTATAGGCTGTTGCTAGTCGTCCGCTAAGTGGATGAATCACCGTCTCGCGACAGTATCCTTTATGGGCGGCATGGGCACCGGGCCGTAGGCCGACGAAGGAGGCCGGCGGAGGCCCGGCACTTCGGGGACAGAAGACAATAGTGTTATGTAATATGCGAGCGAAGCGAGCGCGCGTCATGGAGTACAACATGCGTTGCATGTATGTTTGTTTTACACGATCATCCTATCCCCGTGGTCCAACCAGTTGGACATAATTCCGGAAATTAGTAGTACTAAAAGAACTTTTTTGTCCATTTAGTTCAATTAAAATTCATACAGCAGATAGTAGAACTAAATGGATTTTTTTCTCCGTTAAGTCCTACTAGTTGAACTGAACAGTAGAACTATACGGATACAATGACCATGAAGACTTAAAGCAGGATTATTTTAATCTTATTTCAAATCCAAAAGGAAAAAATAAAAAAATAGGTAAAAAAACTTTTTAAGTTAAACGGTTTTATGTTAAACATACATTGCAATGTTTAAGATAAATGTACTAAAAACCAAAAAATAATAAAATAGAAAACCGTGGGGCACGTCAATTGTCTAGGTACAAATTATCGACTTAATTATTATTAATATGATTTTAATCAACGATTGTAGACAATTGACGTGCCCCACGGTTTTCTATTTTATTATTTTTTGGTTTTTAGTACATTTATCTTAAACATTGCAATGTATGTTTAACATAAAACCGTTTAACTTAAAAAGTTTTTTTACCTATTTTTTTATTTTCTAGTTTTTAGTTTTTATTTCGCATTCTGTTTAAAGGGGCCGCCATCTTGGATTTTAATTTTATATAGTATATTGTATTATACTGGTTGAGCACTTTCATTTGATACCCATATTGATGGGATCGATAAAACCTACGTTATCCGCCATTTTGTAGCGGCCGCCATCTTGTATTTCAATTTTTTATAGTATATTGTATTCTGCTTGTTGAGCCCTTTCATTTGATACCCATATTGATGGGATTGATAAAACCTACGTTATCCGCCATTTTGTAGCGGCCGCCATCTTGGATTTCAATTTTTTATAGTATATTGTATTCTGCTTGTTGAGCCCTTTCATTTGATACCCATATTGATGGGATTAATAAAACATAAATAAATTATCCGCCATTTTGTAGCGGCCGCCATCTTGGATTTCAATTTTTTATAGTATATTGTATTCTGCTTGTTGAGCCCTTTCATTTGATACCCATATTGATGGGATTAATAAAACATAAATTATCCGCCATTTTGTAGCGGCGGCCATCTTGAATTTATAATGATAATGAATACACATAATTGTATTGTCACCAAAATCCAAAGTGTATACAAAATTTCAGATTAATCGGTTGACTGGAAGTGGGTGAAATTTGAATTACTAAATTTGATCCAAGAAAAAAACAAACGGGGTGAGCTAAATAAAACCGTTTAATAAAACTAAAGCAATCCTGCTTTAATAAGTACATCATTGTAACCTGTGGTAACCCCACGAATCGGCACAAGATTCCAATTTCGCATCAATAAGACAAAAAGTGTGGTCTCTCTACGTGCCGCCAGTGCCAATGGCACATATAAAAAAAAAAAAAAATAAGTAATTCGTACCTTTACAACAAGTAACAAATCATGGGGCGGTCCACAATGATTGTAACCTAATGTTACAAGTCATTACATGATTGGACAAGACAATAGCCCACGGGCTAATAACATTTCTCATAGATATTGAATGAAATAGTTTAGCAATCCTTTGTTCGGATTGTGATATTGAAAAAACCTCACGCATTTGATATTAGCAAGGTTACAGAAATATAACTTTCGCAATATGGACATCTATTATCTGTTATTTCGGAAAAAAATATTCTCTTTTATTATTTGTATGGCGGTTGTAACTTTACTCTTGTAGTTTCTTCGTGTAGCAGTTTTTAAATTATTGCTATATTGGTCAATAGGAAATATTTGCAACAATCTGAGATAATACTTCACTACATAGTATAAAATAAAATCACTTTCTCTGTCCCTATGTCCCTTTGTATGCTTAAATCTTTAAAACTGCGCAACGGATTTTGATGCGGTTTTTTTAATAGATAGAGTTATTCAAGAGGTAATAACATCCATTTGCACCCGTGCGAAGCCGGGCGGGTCGCTAGTATACTATAATCAATGATGATTCTTAGGACCTGTTTCACCACCTATATTACGATTAAGCTTCCGTTAATTTCATTCAAATTCTGTTCCTTTTTTTAATTTATTCGGAAAGTAGTAGATTTTTGGACATCGTGAAATAGGCTTTTAGTCATCAAAAACTGTCATTTTAGTTTTTCAGCTTGATATTATTACCCCTCTCTCATTTAGATCCGTTCAATTCTGTGAAAAGGTTATGATGTGAATACCTTAAACTTATCCTTGATCTATAAATTGATTTTGAAGTCTACTTAAAAACAAGGATAATAAACAACTTTTCACTTTAAACAAAACGCCTTCACGATGTTTTTTGTTTACGTGTCTGCTCTGCCAATTTTCTCAAGAGAACGAACGATATAAAAGTATGTGAAGTGAAGGTTAACTGCCAAGTTTAAGGCGGTGCACATAGCCAAGTAGCTTCATTACATAATAAGACTGCTTTTTGCCATATCATTTGGCACAGATGTCTATAAAATAAACAGACATTAGTTTTGTACAGACGACAGCACATCAAGATACACGAAGCTATAGAATTTTCATAATCAATCTTGACCCTAAGCTGTAGTGATAAAATTGAATATCTATTAAAGAAATTGACAGATTGTAGATAACTTCCTGTTATGCTGGCGTTTGTACATCATTTGAATCGCAATCAGTGATATCATTCTCCTTTTAAGTTTGTCCCACTTGACCTTGCCCTTATCCCAAATTATTTAACACTAGCTTTTGCCAGCGGCTTCGCCCGCGTGAAAATGACCATTTTCCATACAAACTTTCATCCCCTATTTAACTCCCTTAGGGGTTCAATTTCGAAAAATCCTTCCTTATTCCTCGTCTACATTATAAAGGGAACCTCTGTGCAAAATTTCAGCTTTCTAGGTCCAAGGGTTTGGGCTGGGCGTTGATGAGTCAGTCAGTCAGTCAGTCAGGACTTCTCTCTTTATTTACTTCTTCCATTATACTTCTCTATTACCTACTCGTCATCGTAACATTCACCTCCTTTCCAGCAATTTATCATCCTTACACAGATCATCCATCATTTCTATGGTTTTGATTTACTTTAAGAGACCAAAGAAACGATAGATGAATTGCAATCAGCAAATAAAACACCAATTAAGTATCCAAAGATAACTTACAGGAAGACGAAAATTACTGTTTTTGTTTATATTTCAGTAATTAAGCAGATTATTCATTAATTAGTATTGTTAAGGCCACTTGAGTGATTAAAAAAACATTATTAATAATTAAGTATGTGTAAGTTATAATTATGTACTTATCTGAATTGAGAATAGGCAGATAATAACACATTGCTATTTTACTTTATGTAGGAAATGATCTCACCCTGAACAATGAAAATCTCAAAACTAAATATTATACTCGTGTTATTTCTGGATCTCGTCATGATTGTTTTGCATAAGAGACTTATCAGCAGTGACTACAAGTTTTCCTCATGAAAACTGACTATACCATGGGGTATAAAATAGCCACTTTAGCAGATCATAATAATATAATCATTTAGAGGCCCTTGAGGCAGTTTAGAAACTCTGTCACTAGGGTGTGTAGGGTCAGTAGACCTTATTGCCCACACAATAAGAACATCTTGGTACAGAAAGTGTCGCCACCAGCCTTTCATTCAATCGACTAATGTGCGGCCTAATTAGTCACTTCTCCAGACACTTACTAACACAGCTTGCGAAAGATGATTGAATGATACACCTACATAGCATGACTAGAAGTGCTTAGCTATCGGCATCACTTGTAAATAAACCCACTAAAACGTTAATTGAATTAACAGCACGCTGTGATGATTTTCTATTCTGTGAATCATTTTGTAAGAAATTCATTGAGGTGTACATTATTATCGAATTATGTACACAGAGTATAATGCCTGTTACACTAGCTGTTGAACGCGGCCGAGGGCCGAAAGCCGAAGGAGAGCAGTGGTGGCCCAGTGGTGGCGACCCCGACAGGTTGTGTAGTGAGTGTAGTCCACCACACGAGACCAGTGTGGGTTGATGAAATGTGTCTCATATTTCATTCTTGGGCAAACCAATCTGAATGATAGAATGCTGAAATAGATGAATAGATGCTGAAATATTGTAAGGTGGAATGCTAGAAGTAAAATATATCGAAGATACAGCTAATGGTGGTCTAATGGTCACAGCAGTGCCGTTTTTACTGGGCCACCCACTGCTTCTCAAGTCTCAGGTACCTAAGGGATATCGAAAATAATAATGGGACATTGGTAACATTATTTACCGTTAAGAGGTAAGTAGGTTTATGTGTAGTACCAAATAATTTTTATTGTATTTCAATCACAAGATTTGGCAGTATATTATTTTGCAAATTACTATTTTAGGTGGGCTGTATGCGGTCAGAAAGGTATACAGAAATACGATCGAATGCGATTATAGATAATAATAATGGGTTTTTTACGCACATAGGTAATATTTGTTACTAAATGTGTTCCTAATAATAACTACGATCTTTATTTATACCTAAGACGAGGCCTTTGCTCTGCAGGGGTGCAACAAAAGGATAATATCACGTATAGATGATAAAATAGACTGCCTCGTTGGTCTAGTCTAGTGGTTGCAATTTTAACTGTTAAGCATGAAGTACTGGGTTCGATTAACGGGACGGGCAGTGTTATTGGTTTTTTTTTTCTATCAATAATTTCTTAGTAGCATCCACAGAGTCAGTATTTGTGTCCGGTTGACGGCATTAGGCTCGCCTCTTATTACATGGAACTTAAACGTAGCTGGCGAAATGTGACTGTAGGTAGGTACTTGTTAGGTCCACTTCTATCTAACCCTTCAACATCAGCATATTAGTAGGTACCTAACAAAACAGTAGTTAAGTACATAAATAAAAAGACTGACCGTAGATTTCATCATCATCATCATCAGCCTATTAATGTTCCCACTGCAGGGACTCAGGAGTCAGGCCTCCTCTGTTTGAGAGGGCATGGTCTATAATCTACCACGCGGGCCCAGTGCGGATTGTAAATGTCACATGTCTTCGAATTTTTTGGTTCTATGACATGCCGGTTTCCTCACGATGTTTTCCTTCACCGTTTTGAGAGCAGCGGTGATGAAATAAATTACACAAAGTAATGCGCCTGCCTGGGTTCGAACCCACGACCTACTGTACGTAAGTCGGGGCTGCCACCACTGGGCCACCGCTGCTCGACCGTAGATTTAACCGAACAAAAACAAATTAAAGAAAACATAGCTATGTTTACCGAACCCATCTACTTGGGCAATAGCATGACTAACATTTTTAAACTTAGTGTCTACACATTTCCTATGAAAAACCCAAGACCCCCAAAACGTGTCAATACCGAACTGCCTTCAACAGAAATGAGGTCAATAACACACACTGTAATGCACTATTAAAGAATCATGTGTCACTCGAGAAACAAAAACGAATGGACAGAAATAATTCTAAAACTTAATTTTAATTGTATGGCAGTTATTCTTTTCTACTTGGTATACGTTTTTATAGGACTTGATAAAAATAGCCGTTGGGATCAATCTTCAGGCTAACCATTATATACAGGGTGGAATTTTGTAATGCCACCTGGAGGGAAAGTACTCTTAATACTGCAGATAGAAAATTTTACTCAAAAGAAACATTCCTTTATTTTTGAATAGAAAACAAACTGCATTCAAAATTTTTCGAAAATTCTCTTCTCCCACACCCGGGAATCGAACCAGCTAAAATCTGAAAAAAATATACCCTGTACTTTTATTGCATCGATCGTTAGGGTCTCTAACAAACATGATAAATTAAATGAAAGGAAAACCAGGAAATCTTAAATTAATTTAATTATTTACAAAAAATGGTGACAATCTAATTTTCAAAAATCTAACATTCCATATTTAAATTACCTCAACACGCAGCTACGAGTATGTCGCAAAGGAGTCTGCATTACAAAAGATGGATGTTAGATAAAGAGCTTTAACTTGACTCATTGAATTTATAACTTCAGATTTCCTGGTTTTCTTTTCATTTAATTTATCATGTTTGTGAGAGAGATTTCAATGATATGGTAGACATTTCTCGCCTCCCGTGGTCCCGGCTGCCATTTATAGATCTTTGAAAGTTGCAACAGGCCTGAAAGTCTGACTACCAGTCTTGGCAAGGGGTACCATTATACCATATTACTAACTAGGTTGTGGAGGTCATATTACTTCATGCCAAATAATGGTATTCAGCTGCTTCCAGTTAGACTAGAAGTCGACCCCAAAATTGTTGGGAAAAGGCTAGACAGATGATGATTTAGTTTTTAGCGCCCCGTACATTTTGGGGGGGGGGGGGGAAGAAAGAAACAGGGCACAGAGAAGAAATTAGTTCACTCAGATCCAATCTGTTCTTAGCTGCCCTCCACATTAACGCCCTAAGTCGAAGCTCGTACCCAGAAGGGGGGTGCCCTTATCGCACTGTCACTCAGTCTATACGTTTTCACGCTTTGGCTGAAGCCCTTACACTCAAGGTACCTACCACAGAATTGTCTGGTTAAGCAGAAGCCAGCCTCGTAAGTTGATCTGCGTTTTTCCATGCAGAAAAATAAGGAAGACATTAGTTCGATTCCCCGACCAAATGAAGAACGGAAAGAAAAATAATATAAGATTTAAAAGAAAATTATTCCAAAACAATGACTGCTGAAAAATAATTCTTGGAGCTTTGTTAAACTGCCATCTATTGCATATTTTATGTACTATTTATATTCATGAACTTCTTTTTTAGTTTCAGTATGCGCTGCCAGATGTCGCATTGTAAAGATAACGATAGCGCCATCTTGTTTAAAAATAATATACTATGTTGTGACAGATATATTTACTAAAAATGCCACTAGATGTCGTATACGCTTCTATTCTCGTAGCCAAAAATAACAACGCTACAGAAAGAACCTCCCGAGTTTCGTAGGCCAGCCGTAGCGACTACGAAAGTTCGTAGCCCTTATTCGTAGCAATTTTCTGCAAAGTGCTAAGTATAGTTTTGCAAAATATTATAAAGTTCCTTATTAAAATTAAAACTTTACACTTAAATCTATTTTGTAATAGGTAGTTTTGGTAGTTTTGTAATAGGTAGCACTCAGTTTTGCATCTGACGCAGCAAAATACATCTGGCGTTTCATCATTAAGGTTTTTATAGAGGAAGAAATCAAAGATAAGAAATGATGGTGTATGGTTGTAAAGGTTCAGTCTTATTCAAAGATACTTTTGCCAAATAAGTGGGAATCATTGTAAACGAAAAGATTCGAACTTCATTGATGCTTCCCAAAAATGACATAAGACTAAGGAAAAACTCCTCACGAATATATTCCAACACTTCGCTAATTCGTGGCGCCTTTTCCTTAAGTGGTGATTGGCGGGTGCGCCGTGACGTCAGAGCGCCCACGCTTTCTCTGTGACGCAAGCCGATCGATAACTATCTCCATTCCTTTCCCCCTTAGGCGATACAGCATAGGTTCGGTGACTGCCATCTCGTTCTCGCATGTATGAATGCTCTGAAACTCAAAACCGTAGGCGGGTCGTGCGTAGTCGGTTGCTGTAGCAAGGTAGTGCGACAGATATTTACGATATTGGTATATTTTAGAGTTTTGTTTTGTTGGTAAATAACTTTGTCCGGACGAAAATGTCACATAAGAAGCAGCACGTATATAAACGTCTCATTATATATCTCCATGAGTTCGAGTTAACTTTATAGACAAGGTTATTTATAGACATTATGTAGCTTATGCTGAGTCTGGGAGTTGCGAGACATTTTAGCAATGACGTCATTGTATCATGACAAACTTCTGTATTGCAATAATAGATTAATTTTGTGTTATATCAATAGTGGAGGCTTTTAGTCTGACTTATTTAGCTATGAAATATTTTAAGTCACGGAGTGAAGGTTTATTTTTAATCTGGAGTTTAGTTAGGTATGCATAGATTGAAAGAGAGACTTCATAAACATTCTTAGAATTATTGGATGTTTCGATTCAGCTACTTAAATTGTTCCACTTGAAGACTGTAATCCTACAACCGTTGTAAAAATATTTCCTTTAAACCAAATTAACGTAGCACCTTGCATGGGTTGGCCGAATAGTTTAAAGTAAAGGTTTAAACCAAAATAATTATACTTCTTACTACCGAGTGCAGTTTTTCGTAGTCTCTTCTAGAGCCCATTTCAGGGCACTATACTCTCTTTCATTGCGACTTGCGATGCATATGGGGAGACCAGCAGTGGAAGTCACTCGACTAAAATTAAGATGATGATGAGCCCTAAACATACCCAGAGTTGTATGCACCAAATTCACAGATTTCAAGACCATTACTTAACTAAAACAAGTCCGAACATTCCATAAAACCTACATACTATACTTTTGGCAACGAATACAAATTACACAATAGTTTTATTGATAGAGAAGATAAATGAACGTTAGATCTATATATTTTTTGGCTGGAACAGGCTCGTCTGACCTCGGTCTAGCCAGACCGGCGCCCGAGTGTCTGGGTTTGGTCAGAACGCCCTAATCTTCGTGCGTCATTGTAGCGTGGATCCTGCGGGTGAAGCTGAATGGAAGACGGTATTGATCTCAGGACTTGAAGCTGTCATCTTTGTTTGTGAGTTATATGACGATTGTGCAATGGCAGAGATTTGTGGTGCAGAATTTAGGAGTTTCTTTGAAGATATAAATAAATACATAAACTCACTCCTTTTTCTCATCGGGATAGACGGATCAAAACGCCACCTGCTACGATTCTTACACACTCTTTTTGCCTCGTCCACATAATTGTGCCTTATGAATGTGGACCACATTCATAAATCTGGTCATACATGCACGCCAGATGCGAGTACTACGTACCGGCCCTTCCTGAAGAACCTCACCAATAAGGAATATAGTAGAGAAAGCAAGCTAAGTGACAGTAGGTCAATCATGTCCGTCGAATGTTCGAAAATTGACGGCACAAAACGATTTCTGGAGTGTAGACCGCGTATCAGTGGCAAACGAATATATATAGCACGTAAACGGCGCGTCTGAGATAGACTGGATGTGAAATACGGAAGACAAGGCGATGTGACGCATTTCAGGAGAGGGGTATTTCCAGCTGTGCACTTTGATTTGTAATGATGTTCTTAGAGCAAATACAACATTTCTTTGTGTGATGTATGTAGTTAGTCATAAGTAATTGTGGGTACATTGATATTATGCAAGATCAAGTATTGTGGGTAATTAACTTCTTGTCAGTCATTATACGTTGCCTGGAACCGTGACTACGTCTATTTATTTCTTCCCGTATTTCGAGTGCTCCAACCCACGAATCCTTCAGTGGCGACGAGGATGGGAAAGCCCATAATTTATTCTCAACGGGTAGGGTAAACCCATAGAGTCCCTTATTCAGTTTAAAAAACTATTTTATTTCGATAAAATATTATACTTATTTACTTATAAGTAATGTTCAAGTCCCATGCAATAGGGGGCCACCAGCCTATTGCCATCAACCGGGCCCAAATCCAGACTCCATAAACAAATAACATTCCTAGTTAATTCAGTATTTTATCAATGAACACTGCAATTTGTCCGAACGTTGGCGTATTACACGCGTACATAGAACTACGGAAACCTTACTCGACTGCATCACACTACTATGACGTCACTGGACAGTACACATGCATTTACGTATTATTGTTATCTTAGAACGTTCGCTGTTGTGAAAACGCATGGTTTTTGAGCTGTTTATTTAAGGTGGTTTCCTTTTCATAGAGAGGAGGTCGGGAGTCCCAGCAGTGGGAACGTGATAGGTTGATTATACTATGACCAAGCTATTTAAGGTGGAAGCGACAGGTACTTTTTCAAATCAGGAAGTTTTAGGGTTAGGTAAGTAAGGGGACCTCGAAACTCATTTGATGTTTTAATGATTATAACTCTCTAAAGTCATGTGTTCAAATTATTATATATTTTAATCAACATACAACCTGACACTGACCTGTTTATTGCAAAAATACGTAAGACAATTTTAAATTTCGCGGATTTCGGTTATGTCCGCGCCACCAATCAAGCTATGCATAAACAAATTAAGTTGATATCTCATTGTACGGAAAGCTCATACAAAGCGTGGTCAGGTTATACTGGATATGTATAGCCTGATGTGTTACCGTGTGTGTTGACTATGGTAGTCATAAGAAGGTATATAATAATATGGCGTTTAAACGCTTTTTCAGTTATTTTTTGTACTGCCAAGTTCACTAACGTTCGACCACTGTTCACCCTTATGTCCTGAGTTATAAGGTTAAAAATGGTCGTATGTCAGTGAGCGCTGTAATATGTATATTATACGAAAACAGCAGTCAGGCCAAATAGTAACGGCATTACCAAACCATCGAAAAACTGCTACCGTTTAGGAGCTCAGGATTAAATAACAACATCCGGTCGGGTCCGCGCTTCTCTAGGTTGGCCCACGGATGGGTGACCACCCATTATACACACCGAGTTTCCTCCGTGCTTTGAAAAGCACGTAAAGCCGTTGGTCCCGGTTGTTAATTGCAGAGCTTTTTACTCCCCCTATTGTATAATATAATAATAATAATAATAATTTATTCTCAAAAAACTTAATACTATTACATTACAATGAAAGTGTGGCAATAATTTCAATTACAGTAAAGAGTTTAGCGTCTGTAGCCGGACTAGGCATAGCCTGTATTTCGGCTATCAGCACCATTCCCCTCGAGTTTTTATAATACAAAAATAGTATATATGCAAATACATAATACGGGACTTTAAAAAAAAACCGGCCAAGTGCGAGTCGGACTCGCGCACCGAGGGTTCCGTAAAAAAAATATATTATGTGATGTAACTAAAAATTTATGGTTTTCGTAATTTTTCCTTTATCTATGCTATAAAACGTTGCTTCGTACCAAATTTCAAGATTCTGAGTTCACGGGAAGCACCCTGTAGGTTTTGATTCCCTTGCAAGTGTCGAAAATTTGCGGCATAAACGGCTGTATCTTTTGATTGCGTTGGCTTAGAAGTTTGATTTTTTCACAGCTTCAAGGGACAGTAGACCTGAGTAATTGATATAAATTTCAGCTTCATACCTCCACGCGTTCCTGAGAAAAAGGGTCTTGACAGACGGACGGACGGACGGACAGACGGACAACAAAGTGATCCTATAAGGGTTCCGTTTTTTCCTTTTGAGGTACGGAACCCTAAAAACATCTATTTGTTTCGGCTAATCTCCGAAATGGCTTTACCGATGTTTACGGGACTTTTAGGCTGGCAGATAGTTGATGTTATAAGAAGTAATTTAAACTACTATTATTTTGGATAAATAAATAGAGTTCATTGCAAAACAATAAAACTCTTGAAATCGGTAACAAATTCCGATTGAAAAGGGAAGCAATATTTTCTTAAACAATTTCACGCGAACGAAGTCGCGGGCCTGTTAGTTGTACTATAACTTTTAAAAAGAGCTACTTAAACCAATCTAGAAAAAGCCACAGACAAACAAAGCTAAAAAGCGTTCCGTCGTCTATTTGCATCCGGTTAAAATGCCTTTTCATACCCGTTTCGATTTCCAGCGTTCCCGCGGAAATGAACATTTCATCACTACGGTCCGACATGATGGTATGCTATGAGCAGCGTCATTTCATTGAGGATGCCGGCTTGCTGAGACGCGCGGAGGCCATGCAATGTAACGACAGTGACACAAAGACTTGACAGCGTTCCTATATTCAACACCTAATTAGCATATTATGATGGCAAAGGCTATCACACTAATATTAAAAAAGCGAAAGTTTGTGAGTGTGTCAGTGTGTATGTTTGCTACTCTTTTACGCAATAACTACTGAACGGATTTGGATAAAATTCGGTAAACAGATAGTTGATAACCTGGATTAACACATAGGATAGTTTTTATCCCGATTTGAAGCCGCTGGCAACAGCTATAAAACATAAAATAGGTTCGCCCTATAACATTGGACTTAAACATAACTGGCGAACTACCTAACCCTTTTTTTTTTTTTGGTGGGTGGAAAATCATCGAATAACCCCCCCCCCCCCCCCCCGCTCTTGGGCAGAGCGAAGGGGAGTGTCAGACTTCTACCGACTAAAAACCAAACCCATGTTCCTTCTTCACCCTTGTGTCGGAGCCGTGTTAACCTTTCGATAATCCACAGCCTCGACGGGGACTACCTAAACCTTCGGGGATAACAGGCTTGATGTTATGTGTTATGTGATGGCGAAAGCTAATTATCACTAAATCATCATTCTCCTGGCCTTATCCCAATTTATTTGGGGTCGGTGCAACATGTCTTTCCTCTTCCATACTTCCCTATTTCTCGTCATCTCAGCAGTCACCTCCTTTCTTACCATATCATTCTTCACACAGTCCATCCATCGTTTCTTTAGTCTTCCTCTTTTCATTAAATATATGTACTTAATTGTTCTAGATTTTCTTATTACCTCGATAAAAAGTGTATTTTGACCAAACTCAGTGAGTGATTTAATATGCTGATAACAGACAGAAACAGCCACTAGATAAATGCCTTTTATTTATTATACGAGTAACACGCTCAAATTGTAGGGATGTACCACTTAGTACATCCCTACAAAACCTACCACTTAGTAAATCTACATAAATATCGCCATATATACCCTTTTTTTCTTTACCTACCTGTGTTAAAAGTGAATCTTTAATGACATTAAAATTGTCTCCTAATAATCGGTATACCTGGTTGGACATCCTGAAGGGTGACCTTTTTATAAATGCCGTGAAGGTCGGAACACCGAACCGGCATTAAGGTTTGTTAACTGAAGCTAAAATAAAATACCAGACAATTAAATTACCTACCAAAATAATATTCAGGTTGACGTGGAATTGAAATTGATTTATTTTATTTTCGGCCTGAGGGAATGTGTGGAGTTTATATGACCTTTTGGCAAAGAATATTTCTTGAATTTTTAGAGTTTTGTCTTACCCTTTCCATATTCAACTCATCTTATGTTGACTTCGATTCTGAGCTAAGCGGAACAATTTTGCTTGTCAAATGTCTAACCTCCTTTGTGAAAATTAATCAAACTACACTTCTGGACACATCTATTGGCCCACCTTGTATTTTCAGTTTCGTTTGGTCCTAGCTAAAATTTTATATTATGTCAAGCAAAAAGTTTTTATGCAGTTTTGAACCTGGCACATTCACAATTTCATTCAATAGTCTTTTTTTGAATTTCGAACACAGAATTTAAAGAAACAAAAGACAATAGGGTAGTCGACAAAAAAAACTAATTAGTCCGTCAGATAGATTTCCAAAAAATATTGAACACGTATTTTTTCTTTTTTCACGTAAACAAAAAATGAAGACGATACAGTGCTTCGAAAAGTCGTGAAACGTCACAGCTTGGTCCAATTTTACCTAACTATGACGTCAAACGCCCCCTCTCCATGGTCTCTGACAAGCTTTATTTTCGTCAATTTTTATTAATTTGATAAAACAAAAAACACGTATCCAATATTTTTCAATAATCTGACTGACGGACTAAACAGAATCATATTTTTTTTAGTCGGTCGACTACCCTATTTGGAGCCTGTTTGTTGATATCAAACAATCGAATACTAAGAAAACTTGGTTTACTTGGATTTAATTCTTGAAAAAGTGATTGATATCTTTGGTTTTGCAACAAACATTACTTATTCTTAACATTAAGGTGAGGTTCTATCAATAATCTATGGATACTTCACCTGAAGTCGCTGCCCAAGCTGTGGCACTTATTCAGGCCGGACACAGCCAAAGAAACGTGAGTGCTCAACTTAATTTAAGTCGATCTGCGGTCCGAAATGTTTATCGGAGGTACCTAGAGACTGGCGGCTTTGTTCGTCGCCAAGGAAGGCCATGATCTCGGGTCACAACTGAAAGGCAGGATCGATTCATCGTGACGACCAGCTTGAGAAATCGTCACCTTACCTCCATTGAGATACAAAACCAACTTCGCGACTTCCACGGAGTATCTGTGAGCGCTCGAACTGTTCGGAGAAGGTTAAAAGAACGCGATATGGTACCACACAAGCCAGCTAATGGGCCCAAACTAACGCGAGCCCACCGAACAGCGCGCCTTCATTTCGCACGCAGTCATTTAAATTGGACACAGCAAGATTGGAGCCGTGTACTCTTTTCTGATGAGTCTAAAATTGTGTTACATGGCAATGATGGAAGGAAGAAGGTCCGACGTAAGGGAGAGCGTTTCGCACAATGCTGCTTTGAAGAGAGGGTTGCTTATGGCGGTGGCTCATGGACTGTCTGGGGCGGTATATCCGCGAGCGGCAAAACTCAACTTGAGGTTGTTACAGGACCACGGCTGCCAACATTAAATGCTGAAAGGTACATTCGTGAGTGCTTAGAACCTCACGTGATACCATACGCGGACTATGTGGGCCCAAATTTCCTTTTTATGCATGATAATGCAAGAGCCCATGCGGCCGGCATCGTCAGGGAATATCTTCGGGATGTGAACATCACAGTTATGGACTGGCCAGCCAGAAGCCCAGACATGAACCCCATTGAGCACATGTGGGACGAGCTAAAAAGACGTGTCAGGGGTCGTCAGCCAGTTGCCCAGACGATGCAGGAGTTGAAAACTGCCATAGAAGAGGAATGGGAGATGATCCCTCAAAATTGCATAGAGCAGTTGATAAACTCTATGCCTAATCGTATGAGAGCTGTGGTAGATGCCCATGGAGGCAACACGCGTTATTAAATTAAACCTTTATTTGATAAAACATGTTTTTTATTCAAAAATCAATTGCCTTTAACAAGGCGCATATCCGACTTGTTAGGCGTAGCTCCATGTCGTATGGTATTCTGAATTCAAATTTAAAACAATACGATCGAAAAAGATGGTAAAATGTATCAGGTTTAAAACTGCATCAACAGTTTTTGTTCAATCTAGCAATCATATTTCGGTAGGGGCCATCGAAACCTAAACTCTAAGGTGGGCCAATAGATGTGTCCAGAAGTGTATAATGTTATTAAACCATCAACTATAGGAATGGTCTTCTATAGAACGAATATTCATCTCCACACTTACCTACTCCTTCACGATGACCATTTCAAGCCTCACGATATTTTTCTGATGTTATCAAAAGTGTAAAAAGACTCAATTAAATTATCATCGACAAAACAAGAAGGAAGTGTAAGGTAACAGACAGGGTACAAGGTTATATCCAAGAGCTCTCCTTGCTGTTAAGAGACGTATAAACATCTAAAATGTATGGTTAGGTGTTAATCATCACTTAACCATATGTAGCATTTAGGAAAAACTAAGTTTAAAAGAAAATCATTTCGATCTTCAACATTTCGACAAATACTAACTAATTTCTAAAGATTATCTCAGATACTATAATCTGCATAGTCCTCATGTGAGTGAGGTGACCAACACTGGTAATTATCTCTAGACCAAGAGACTATGACCTCTGAGCTGGTTTCAGGCTTTCAGCTGTATCTTCTAAGAGTAGTCAGGTATGAAATACTGGCCACAGCAGTATTGTTGTCTCGTGATCATTAGCCCACAATGTTCGAACTGTAGGGACTCAAACCTCCTCTGTAGGAGAGGGATGGGCTATACCCACCACGCGGGCCCAGTGCGGGTCGGTAGATGTCACATGTCTTCGAATATTTTGGTTCTAAGACATGCCGGTTTCCACACGATATTTTCCTTCACCGTTTTGAGAGCAGTGGTGGTGAAATAAATTACACAAAGTAATGCGCCTGCCTGGGTTCGAACCAACGATTTACTGTTCATAAATCGGAGCCTAGGCCACCACAGCTCTCTGTTGTGTCTACTAACTCGTTAAAAATATATCTGAAAGGGTGTTTGTAATAACCTTTTTTTCAAAATAAACATCACTTATGAAGAAAAGATTTTCACATCGAGAGAGTACCTGCGTACTGCGTACCATGACAGATCTAAAAATAGAAAGGAAAACATTGTTTTGTTTTGAAAACAAAACAAGAACCTAGCGTGTATAAAATACAAGTGAGCTAATTACAAATATTTTATATGTGCTTGGCCAGACTGGCAGCGCGGCGCGGGGAGCGGCGCGGGTGCGGCAACGCGCGCGATTTGCCTGTCCGCACTGGACCGCGATTTCGTTCCGAGCGTTGTCGCGTTCAACTGTTCGTCCAGTGTTTGTCAAAATATAATATGGATGACGAAGACTTGTTTTTATTGGAAAATTCTTACTTTTAATGGCAAATGCTAAAAGTGAAAAATGGAGAAAATAAAATTAATTTAACCAGAGAAAATGAAGGAGAATTTTACACACTGTATGAAAGATTGCGAGAGCAACCTCAAAAGTTTTTTGAATATACAAGAATGTCAATGGATACGTTTGACTACATATTACAAAATATAGAAAATTATATTATAAAAAAAAATAACAACTTACGCCGAAGCAAAAAAAAAGCAAAAATTTTTTTGGTAAGAATTTTAAAATTCGGTTATTTTAATTAATTGGATACTTCTATAAATAATTATAAATAATTGGATTAATTTCTTAAGCTTTAACTTATAAAAGTTAAAGCTAAATAAATAAATCCAATTTATCTGGTTATCTGGCGCAGACTAAAGTTTGAGATACGCCGCTCCCGCGCGGTTTATCGCTTGCCGCCCCGCGCAGTCACTGCGGCCACTTGTATGAACGAGCTATGGCACGAGTTGCCCGCGCGCTCCCCGCGGAAAGTAGCCCGCGCCGCTTCCCGCGCCCGCGTGCCCACTACGGACACTCAAATGAAGTTCCATACGTTTAAGTTTGTCGCGCCGCGCCCGCCCCGCGCCCGCGTTTGCAGTCTGGCCAAGCACTATGAGTAATGGCTTAAAGAGGAGGTCTATGTCATATTGGAATGTATAGTCCAAATTAAATATGATGTATCTAAATATTGGCAAACTCACAAAATAAAACTTTCCTGGCTCTATCCTAGCTAGTGATAATATTACTTGTTTCTGTATGCACTTTTACAGAATAAATATTAAAATTTAATGTAGTCATTGCAACACCGAAAAATATAAAACAATTAAAAAAAGAAAGTTAAATGAAAACTTATTAACTTCGTTCAATAAAACATCCAACATCTCTTCTATTGTTCATCCCATGGCATTGATGTTCTTGGCTTTAACCAAAGTTGCAGTTTAGTACATACATACCAGTTCAATGGTAGTTTTAAAGCACTTAAGATTAAAAATACTAAATTCAACAAACAAGCTACGCCGTAGCAATACGTAGCGCGGAGATGCTACGGGACTACGCCGTCCATACGTCTTGTCTTCGCGTAGCAAAGTTAATCTTGCTACGATAATTTGGGGTTGTTCGTTTACTTTGAATAAGTTTTATTAAAATGGAAGATTAAAGTGATGTGACAGTTAAAGATGTAATGTTATCTGTGCAACTTTTAAAAGAGAACTCCAGCCGACATAAGCAATACATGCGCGTAGGTGTATTTTGGCGGGTAGTAGCGCGCATGCGTGTCCCGCGGCCGTCCGCAGTCCTGCCACCATTCTTTAGTTGCACATTGTCCGCCGCGACGTACCGACGTTATGTCCCCGTGCACAACCAAACGACCGTATTGCCAACAAAAAACGAGCTAAAAACGCATCCACAACAAGAAAACGAGTGTGAAACGGAACACCCTCGCCCGGAGAAGGTAGTTGTGTTCAATTTTAGTGTTTCAGTGTGCCCAGAGAGGCGTAAAACGGTAAACAAATAGGCGCTGTGGCATAGCGATTTTTGTGAATGAATTTAAGATGGTGGACGGCTGTGTGAGAGTGTTGGGCGACGTCGCGTTTTGGTTCGGTGGTGATGTACGGTGAGTGAGTGGTTGGTGATGAGCGAGCGTGGTGCTGAGTGGTGGTGAGTGGTTGCGAGTGGTGTGCGGGTGTGGTGGGCGCGTGGGCGCGCGTGTGTGCGTGCGATCGAAGCGGATGAATGACGATGACGTGGGGAGACCGCGGCTAATGTCTGTTTGATAACGTTCAGCCACTATCTACCCAATAACAGGCCCTGCTTGTCAACTATTATTTTTAGATCTGACCTAGCAAGTATTCAGTATTTACGTCGATAACTCAGTATAATATAAGAAATGGGAGTTAACTGTACGTCTCCGTGAGAAACATTCGTCTTGAGAACAACAGTGACGCTATTTTAAGGGTATATTTAAGTATCGATTGTTGAATGAGAGTTATTTTTGGCGTGGTTTCGAGAAATGTATTGTTTGGCGCAATTTAGTTATATTGTTTGCGAAATAGTTGAAGGTGTCGCGTGGGAGGTTATTATTAAGGCTTGGAAGTTACTAACAGACCATTCCTCAATCGATATTGCAACCTTGTGCGAAATTACTTGTAACAGTATAGCAATGTCGAATAATGCATTTAGGAAGGGTTACTGTATTTTATAATTTTCATACTTTTGTTTTTAAAAATAAACATGTTTTTCATTTTGGTTTATTGATATTTTTATAGGTAGCTAGTTTTGGCCATTACTTTTAACTATTGATTCATTTTTATTAGAATTTATTGTTTGTTATTTATCCATATAAAAGGCAAAGCTGAGGATGAACGCACAGGCCAAACGCTTAGGGCTAGAATCTTAAAATTACGCACACGTATACCTCTTAAGACGTAGGTATCTACTAAGAAAGGGTTTTTCAAAATTCAACCCCCAAGGGGGCGAAAAGGGGGGCAAAGTGTGTGAAAAATCGAAATTTTCACGCGGGCAAAGCCGGTGGCAAAAGCTAGTTTATAATAAATATGAAGTATGGACGATTAACAGTTAAAAATAAACTGGATTAATATAAACAATAAATAATCAACGGGAAACTAATAACAGTAGTAGGTAGTAGTCAGCGCCAGTAATAGCAAGTCTGCTCACCTCGGGGAAATTAGCGTCAAGATGTTATGGATTAATAAATGTATAGCACCGATGTTGGATTGCCTTCGCAAACATGGGGTTCTAGGTTCGGTTCTCAGGCGGCTAAACATTTTGAAAGGATTAAAACTGATTGTCAATTTAATTTAATGTAAGCATTTGACTTTTGCTTCATTAAAATAATTATTTTGTATTACTAGCTGTTGCCAGCGGCTTCACCCGCCACAACTCGAAAATTATCCCACGGGAAGATAAAATCAGGATAAAAACTATCCTTTGTGTTAATTCAGGTTATAAACTATCTGTGTACCAAATTTTACCCAAATCCGTTCAGTAGTTTTTGCGTGAAGAAGTAACAAACATACACACTCACACAGTGTGACTGTGTGTGTGAGTGTATGCTTGTTACTTACTTACACTCACAAACTTTCGCATTTATAATATTAGTAGGAAGTAGGATAATCTAAAACTGTGACTGCCTCGTTGGTGTAGTGGTCGTAAGCGCGACTACTGAGCATGAGGTCAGCTGTGTTCGATTCCCTGGTCGGGTAAATTGTTATTGTGTTTTTCCATCAGGAATAACACAGTAACAGCCACGGAGTCTGTATTTGTGCGCGGTTGATGGCAATAGGCTCACCCCTATAACATTGGACTTATAAATAACTGGCGAAATATAGGTACACCTATATTTCTATAGTTCTATTAGGTACACCTCTGCCCAACCCTTCGGGGGTTCCAGGCGTGATGTTATGTTATAATCTAACTTATTTCAGTCTCTTTTCCTTAACTGTACATGTATACCTTAATGACATACATTACTATAGATCCCTACTCCTCGGCTATTCTTTTCTGATTAATTTCGTTGCGGGATCCAAGACAGTTAAATCATTTCTCTGGGACTTCGTCGAGCTTCATTGTCTCGGCGCTTTTCTTGTGGTCGCCACTGTTGATTCTGGCTAACAGGAGTTACAGTGGTTTGGGAATAATAATAATAATATTTATTGTTTTTGCCAAGTTTTTTCTTACAAACTAGTGATTGGAGTTTCCTTTTAGGCGTCTAACACCTGTATTGGGAGACTCCCCTCTTCCATATCGTATTAATTATATCATTAACAAACTTGTTTTTTTTTACACAAAAAGGAGGTAAAAAATAAAAATTAAGGAAAAATTAAAAAAAAACAAAATTAAGACATAAGACTAAAAAAAGTGAATATGCTTGTCACTCAGATGGTGTGTGGTTAAGTGTGAGTGAGAGTAGGTATGTATGGAGAGTAAGTGTATGGGGGGTGAGTGTATGATGTATGACTGTGTGGGGGAGGTGAGTGTATAATGTATGACTGTGTGGGGGAGGTGTGTGTAGGGTGAGTTAGTGATAGTGTGGCGGGCTTGTCCCAATAAAAAAAAAATACTATACAAAAAATTACATACTAGACATCCTTGCCTTATCCCAATCTTGGGGTAGGCACGTCATGTTTTGCTTTTCACGCTTGTAATCCCCAAAGCCTCCCTAATCGCCTGAACCCATTACCACAACCACATTTCGCCAGTTATGTTTAGGTCCTATGTAAAAAGAGGCGAGCCTATTGCCATCAACTGGGCTCAAATCCAGACCCCAAGGCTACTGAGAAATTCCTGATGGAAAAACCTAAAAGCAGGCTGCCAGGATTTGATCATACATGTCCACCACCTGCCCACTTTTCCAGTACTACATATAGCTATGATAAGTGTCTAAACTGACCTACGCCCTTTGGGTGCTGTAGGTTTTATAAAATCACTATCATAATAACATCTACAACACAATTCTTATATAACATAACGTTTCACCTGTATTTCCAAAATTGGCCGGCAGAGGTGTAGAATAAACCATACCCAAGTAACACATTTTGTGACAAAAGGCTTGCATATAGAATATTTTTGGAAACTTTAGTAATAAAATCCACCGTGATTTAGTTCTATAAAGGTGGTTAGAACCGATAAGCAACCTGTATGTTACCAAAGGGAGAAATATTGCAACTTATTTATAGATGCAAAAGCGATGCATAAGAGTTCGAATTGTTATCCTGAGTGGCACTAGGAACTAACGGTGCAAATTACGCGCCGTAAATGAATGATTGAACGATAAAGCGATACAGTTCATTCGTTGAGTGACAAATAAGATCCTAACAAGTTCTTATTTTCGGTGGAGATAAACAACAACAGCTTTGTGTTATGGCAGCTTTTATTTGTGATCTACATATATTTTGCGAGTATTCAAAAATTATGTGTTTAACGCAGGATAACCATCATGAGCCCTTGCAAATGGTTTTTTATTGTGAAACCATGGTATATTTACTAAGTAAATTTTGATGCGCCTTCGATCTAATCAAGAATTAGCAAAAAATATGCGGTGATCAAATAAATAAGATAATACTTCATAAAAATTTGGTTGTTAAAAACCTAACATTATGGTTTAACAAAAAGTATAATGTCAAACTACATCAGAAACAGTTATCAAAACTCATTTTATTGTATGTTATTGTAATAAAATACCATTCAACAAGATACTTTTCAAGGACTCCATTTTAAAAAATGGCGATTTGAAATAGAACTTGCAGGTCATTTTTACACTCATTTGTTACCATAATAGAGCTCCTAGGTCCAAAAATCCCTTATTAGTACCTAGTAGTGATTATTTTCACTTAACAGGTCTCGTTGCCTTTGCGTTGAATTGGGGATCCTCAAGACGGGTACAAAACCCATTTAGGAAGTTAAATAAAGTAAAATTTAATTTAATTGTAAATGTTGGCTGGAATCCTCGACTTTTATTTCGATGCCTGATTTCCTACTGATAGTTTTCAAATTTTCATTTTTCATTTATACAAGAGACATTCAGAAGGGTAGCTGATCATGCCTTGCCTACCAATCTGTGATTTACACCGTGTATAACGTAAGTAGATTAAAAAAAATACAAAGTGAACTAGTGATTTCATAACTGTTTCATAAACTATTCAATTAAGTACCTAAAATGTAGGAAATTTACTTAAATACAAATCATACTCTATTTAAATTTATTAATATGTACGGAACCTGCAATAGTGTTAGAACTGTAAGATCTTAATTGGTTCTAAATGAGAGAAAATTGTTGCTTAAGGTTTTCAAGAACCATCTTTTGGAATCGATCTACGCGTTACAGTGGCATATTAGAGTATATTAGACCTTACAAAGGCAAATTACACTAGGTTCCAAATGAGCTGCAATAATAACTCTCGAGCCACTACAGGTGATAAGTAACTTATATATACTACTTATTTAGTACTAAAGGTGCCAAATAAGGAAAAATTACCACCTATTAAGGTACGGTTCTTAATGGGAGATTTTAAGATGTCTTAAGCTTCTTTGAGTTCTAAAAGATTGAAAATTGAAACCTATATGCGTCTATAACTAATAAATTCGGCCTAGTGCCACCATAAGTTATAAAGCAGGAACAAAAATCACTCAAAAGCAACTGTTAGTGATAAGAGTTACTCATATGCAAATTCGAGCGCTGTTTGCATCTATAAGTAATACCGTACACTCTTGCATCACTTAAATGCTACCTACAGTTGCAGAATAAGTTCCAAAATACACTAACGTGCTACTTGGGTATTTCACAAGATACGCTAACAGGTTCGTAATAGAAAGTCCTTATAAAATCTGGAAATCAAACTCACGACCTTTTGGTAAGCCGTCGATGTTAAAATTACAAGACCAAAGAGAAAAAAATCGATACTCTTTCAACATTAGGAAATGTTTAGTAATCTGTAGGTACAAAGACATACGGCAACACATTAAACTATAAATTTCCAGTACAACATGGCCTCACTTTGTATAGATTTCCCGTACAATAAGAGATACGCATAAACTATGGTAATCATCATCAGTAATGTTTCCACTACAGGTCCTCAGGCCTCGTCTTTAGGAGAGGGATGGGCTATATCCACCACGTGGGACAAGTGCGGGTTGGTAGATGTCACATGTCTTCAAATTTTTTGGTTCTAAAACATGCCAGTTTCCTCACGATTTTTCCCTACACCATGAGCAGAGGATAAATTACACAAAGTAATGTGCCTGCTGGTTTGAACCCACGACTTACTGTTCGTAAGTCGGGGCCGTAACCGCTGGGCCACCACTGCTCCTGGTGGTAAACTGATAGCTTGAATGGTCGCCATGCACGTTTGTGGTCAAAACAACTGCCTAACGTCTATTTATCTTTTGTTTCAGGTGTTCACCACTGTAACCAGACATGTGAATGAAATCCTACAAACTCCCTAATTTCGTGACCCAATTTCTTTAGTGGATTATCCAAGTGACATTTAAATTCCATTTTTAAAATAAGTTTACAAAACAATGTAAAACAAAAACCAGAGAGCCGTGATTTGCCGTAAAGTGTACAAGATTTGAATCAGCCAATCGGAAGCCTCTATTCAAAATGACCGGAGAATTTCAGCGCACGCGCCGCCAACTATGATCGGAGTCTCAGACAACTTGCAACCTGTCGACAGAATATGATAAAGGTAAGTTTAATCCTAAATATTACCAGCTGCTCGGGTCGATCTTCAGGTTAAGCCGTGCTTACCTGGGTTAGTCCGTGGATGGATGACCACCCTTTACATTCTCCTACATGCCTCGGATAGTATGCTAAGCCGTTGGTCCCGCCCGTCATGTGACAGTCGTCATCTTTGACAGTCAGTGACCCAAAAGTCTGACCAGTCTTTTTAAGCTATTGCATAGCTTCTATCGCGGGCCTTGAGCGTGGAGACCGAATTCAGAAATTCCGTAACGAAAATATCCTGAGCCTAGGTTGCTAGGTAACGGAAAATAACAAGGTTGTCAAATTAAATAATTAATTTATAACGTGTAAAGGTGTAAGTTATGACACTTACGTCAGGCTGTCAATACTTTTTCTTTAAAATTTTCTGTCATAGAGTTTCTTACTAGCTTAGTCTATGAAGGTTACTTTTGATTTATATAAAATAAATAAATAATTATAATTGCATAAGTTGATAAAAAATGCTATGCAATAGCTTTACCGCGGCAGTCTCCGAGTGCCACATCAACTTTTTTTTGAGGGTTTGATATCATCAAATGACTCTTCTCGCTCTGGGCGGAGCGGAAGTGAATGTAAGACTTCTACTGACAAAACCAGCCATGTTCCTTTTTAGTCCTTTGTGTCGAGACCGCGGTATCTCTTTTAAACAACCCGCAGACCCGACAGGAACCAGTCTTACCAGGGGATATCGTATTCATCATCATCCACAGCCCGAATTCATCCACTGCTGGGTATAGGCCTCCCTTTTCTTGTGCCACTCTCCACGGTCCTGTGCCAGCCTCATCCAGGTTTTTGCCCCGATGGTAACTATGTCGTCTGCCCATCTTGCCGCTGGACGATATCGTATTACATAAAACTAATTGGGTTGTGGAGGTCAGATAGATAGTCGCTCCACATGTAAAATACTGGTTGTCAGCTGAATCCGTTTAGACTGAAAGCTGACACCAACATAGTTGGGAAAAGGCAGATGATGACAATAATTCTTACTTTAGAGGGACAAAAGGTCCAACGGTTAGATTAGGAAAGTCCTGTTTCATTCTAGTATTACAGTCAGCAGAACCAATATGTATACACTTAGCAAGGTTTAGATGCAATTTTCACCTTTTGTACTGATTTAATTTTCATGTTATGTGACGAAACTAATATTTTGGAACCCATACTATCATAAAGTAGGTCATATCTCAAAGATGCTATCGTTATAATTATGACGAGTTTGCGTTTGAACTTTGCCAATTGTATATTTATTATTGCTCGTGGCTGCACATTCTGGTGTCAAACTTTTCTTATAGTGACGACAAAATTAATGCGGTATATAGCAATTTACTTGATGATGACTCTATAATTTCTGGGTTCTCTCCATGTCTACCCTTATACCTAAACGAGATTGTCAGATGGGAAACATTGGTTTTTTAAGGTAAACTACATTGATTAATAAATATAAAAAATAATTACATCTGCATTGTAAAGAGTCGCAGACACTCATATAATTAGATGAATAATAGTTATTTAATTACCTCTCATAATTCACCATAATTGAATATTTTAACATTGTATTCAAATCAAATATTTTGAAAGATTAATGACGTCATGAACGCCGTCACTTAAGCTACCCGAAAATGACAATTTTTTCAATCAACCTTGAACCTAGCGATAAAGTTGAAAATCTATTAAAGTAGACTGTACTAATTTCCATAGTACGTACTTGTGTCCTTTGTCTAATAATAGATATTAATATTATGCCTATGTGTTATAGTCTTCAGAATCTATTCTTGTCCGAAGATGACAAAGAGGCTATATTTAACATATTATTTTTATCTTCATAAAGGTTGTATCTTTTTACTATACACACGCTATTATTAAATCCTTTATGTAGGTCAAAGATAGCTAGCTCTACTTTTAAACTCATCGGTGGGAAGACATGCATTTTGCATACGTATACTAAGCGTCCATCTAGAATATTTCATGAAATGTCCTAAGATTTTAGGGCACATAGTAACTAAATTGACCTGCGTTTTGATCATTCCTAAATCAATCAAATTTATGTTAATTATTTTAACCATTAGTATGATTAGTTTTTTTTTTTTTCAAATATTCACATGAAGGAATAGAAGCCTTCTACCATTCCGGCCCGGCCCGGGAATATAAACCAAGACCACATGCTCAGCAATCGCTTAGGACCACTATTCCAACGAGGTATAGTAAAAAAAAACTAACATATTAATCACAAACACGCGACTATTACAGAATATTATAAACACATTACAGTATTACTATTATTTAAGCTGACCTACCTGTTATCTATCCCCATCGACCCACATAGATAGAAGGTTATACAACTTTTTATCAGTAGTAGTAATTTTATTGCACCGATATAACCAATATAATAACGGAGAAGTTATAGCCAAAATCACTGAAAACATTAATTCACTTAGAATTGGAGCATTCGTTCTGGACATTACCTCCTTTTTAAGGGATGGGAAATCATCAAATGATCCGCTCTGAGCGGAGCAGAAAGGAGTATCAGACTCGTACCGACTAAACCATCCGTGTTTCTCTCAAGTTTCTTCATCTCAAGGGCTTCCAGCAGGGCTATTGCGTATCTTTTAATATCAGTGGCTATCATATAGTGTTGCGGGCAACCGGTGGATGCAAACGGCGGGCTGCCGTTCTTTATGGCGTTCTATGGGGGAGGCCTTTGTCCAGCAGTGGACGTCTAATGGCTGATGATGATGATCATATAGTGTCCATCAAATAACTGTCAAATGGTTAGTTAAAAAAAAATGTACCTACTAAACCTTATCCAATTGACAGTTAATTGATGGACACTATACATACCTATAACAGCCACTGACATTAAAAAGGTACGCAATAGCCCTACAGGACTGCGGGGATATTTTTGAATAAATCATACAAGAACACATTCATCATCATCATCCACAGCCCTACTTAATGATGAAATCATTCCACTACTGGGTACAGGCCTCTCCTTGCTTGTGCCAACCTCCACGCTCTTCTGCAATCCTCATCCAGGATATTCCGGCAACAATATCGTCTGCCCATCCCAAGGACAGATTACAAACTTACAAACAATTATTAATTAGCTTGATATGCCTGAATTATATACTAAACTTACAAAACAAAATATTTTTAAGAGATTTTATCTCATGTGGTTTTATTGCGTGGCTACATGAGATCAGTAGTCAAAGTTGTGTTGAAGATGCCATCAGTGAATGGACTTTTACTTTGATAGCTCATATCTCGGAAACTTGACACTTTAGAACATTTTGATTCATGCAAAACTTGTTTGTGTTGATTGCAGCTATTGGATTAGTGTTAATTTCGTGAGAGCCCTTATTTTAAAAATAAATTAAAATGGTGGAAATTAAGCCGCAGACCGACTTTACTCTTCCAACAACTTGTGTATCTTGTTTTCCAATTTCTATATAAATTAATGTTAGCAAGAGCTATATCTCTTACTAGTGACATGACTACCACTGTTCTTTCTTAGTTTATATTATGTATGTTGATGAACACTCAACAATGACCATAAAGCCGTAACGTCGGCAACCATTTTGAAATAAAATAACCTATTGACTTCAATCCAATAGATTTACCAACCTCACATCCTTCATCGAATTAACATCATCTTTCAGTATGCAACTACTTCAGATTCAAAACAGCATACAAACCCTATGTAGTTCATGCCAAAATCCCAGTATCTGTGATATATTCCGAGCTATATCTGTAGTGCAAATGAGGAAAGTTGGAGGATAGACATTGGGTCTGGGAGTAGTGCCAACGCCGACGGCTCTAACAGAGCACTTGTGAATGGGCCCTTGACTGGCTCACTTTGATTAATGACTGCACAACCAACAGATAATTATATTTAGGCAAGCCGAGATAATATATTATCGTCACTTACTTGTGTGATCATGTGTTGTGATGAAAATGTGTTCTTGTTGGATGAGTTTCTTTGTTTTGTGGTCATGGGATGCTTAATATATTTTTGAATTAAAATATTTGGTAAGGAAGTTCATTCACAACAGTTAGGTAGGCAATTAAATTCATTGAGTCCTTTTACTCGACGAGAGGTGCTCGTGTAAATAATAACAACCACTCGGGTCGATCTTTAGGTTAACCTGCGCTTGCCTATGTTGGTTCCTGGATACCGAGTTTCCTCCGTGCCTTGGAAAGGACATTAAGCCGTTGATCCCGGCTGCCATTTGTAGATCTATGATAGTCGTTTCTGGTAGCACAGTGGCCCAAATGTCTGGTAACCAGTATTACCTAGGACTAACCGGGTTTTTAAGGTCAGATAGGCAGTTGCTCCATTTATATCCGGTTAGCCTGGAAGTCGACCCTAAAATAGTTAACAAAACTAGCTAGGCTAAGCTAAGCTATGCAGATGATGACGTACGTACTGAATTGGACATACGAGTATCACAGTAAAAGCACTTAAGAAACACACCGAAATCCATTTCGCCGTCGAATACAAACCAAAAATAGTCGTGTAGATTTAGCAATAAAACCTTATTTTAGCCGACCTTGGCTGATTCTGCAGTTATTCATCGCATGATACGCGATGTCGCCGACTCGCCACATTGACTCTGCCCCAACAATTTACCTATTCTACTTATAAATTGACTGTGGATCGAATTGTCGTGCTACCTTCATTTCGTGGCAATTAAAAACTTTAATGGCGCCCAGCGTGGGACTAATTTCAATGTCCAGGAAAATGTTGTTTTTAATGATATCGGTAAATTATTCTGACATTATTAACATGTGACATAAATAAAGTTATTTTGAACTTTTTCATTCAAAAACTACTTAATATTAAACTGATTCCATCAAAGCTACTTGTTTTGCTCAAACGCGTCTGTTACGTAGGTACCTACGATATTTGACCTTTATGTATGGGGAGCGGGGTGAGTATGACGTCACAACATGATGACAGCCTTCATTGAAAGCATCGGCTGCTAATTATTCTGTCTGTGAACCGACTGCCAAAACAAATGTTATTCCAATACTCTATTATGTATCGATTGGGGTTTTTGTAAGCCGTGATATGAATAAATTGATGTTTTATGTCTATGACAATTTATGTAAACAAAATATGCACAATACTTAGCTATTAATTGGCCAATACTAGATGTTATGTTAATGTCGAAATATAAGTTGATACAGTTTGTGATTAGTTGTGTTTTTCTTAATGCCTACTTAAATTACTAAACATTAGTTATAAATTATGTTTGTACCTAGTCTTTAGGCATATCAATGGTCCATTCAATAATAATGTGCGTTACTCAGCTAAAAATCACTATTTTCCAAATCAACCAAATACTTCGATTTTCTTGCTTATAAATAAAATAGAACAGAGCTACAGTGTCGATATGCCAACTTTTGTCAACCGTTAACCAGCATCCAAAGAAACATGACAGTAAGAATAAACCGTTACAGTCCCTTCGGCCTCCACCAACTATTTGAAGATGTCGCCCTTTTTGCGTCTACCCGCATTATATAATGACAAGTTCTCTTCACTCGACCCCTTTATTACCACACGGAACCGTCTTAAAAAAGAGATTATTGCAATCTTGGAGCAAACGCGTGTTCACAGTTCCATCGCTAGTGCCAGACCCAGTTAGTCATATACACACACACAATATCATCACACACATTCACAGACACCAACACCGCACAAACACTCACACGCATACATGCACACACAATACATTTTAAGGCCAATTTTGAGTCACTCTCGACTACCTTATCTTAGTTTTTTTTGTGTACTTCGTAATTGGCGTATTGTTTTGATTAATATTTTAAGTTATTTTACTGTAAGCTGTGAAGCTACCTTGCATAAATAAATAAATAAATAATAAAGTTACAGAGGCCGCTCAAAACCCATATTTCACTTATTTAGTTCAAGGGCCATTCAAATAAATTCCCCTGTTTTTTACAAAAATAAACATTTCTCCAACACAACTAGCAGCTAACTACCAGCAGCACAAAAACTTCAAACTTTCAAACTTTCCACCTAATCTTAATACTTCACCGTCCAAAAACAGAACGTGCGTAAACAAAGCAGTGGTACCAACAGCAGTAAATAATCAGGTACACCACAACTGACTTAGTAGGGGCTTGTAACTCGACATAGTAATTGGGTCGCCGATCGTTGGGCGGTTGGCCAACCACGCTGCCTGCCAGATGCGGTACGAACTCGTCCCTTGTAAATATTGTATGAACATGTGCATATTATGTACATGCTACTGGATTTAATTGAAAGATTCGAAAGTTGGTAATATTGGTTCAAATGTTTGTTTGTTATTTGAGGATGTTGTACGGTTTCATGAGAGATTAGTGCAACAGTCAACAGCCGCCAACAGAGAAATAGAAAGTAGCCTTTGCTTAGTAGTAGTACAGTATTGGTTGCAATAGAAAACAAGGGTTGTCAAATAGACCAGAGAAAATCAATTTAAAAATGCTTTATTGCCTCATGACATATTTTCAGCAAAAGAAGCAATAGATAGAAGTAGATACTGGCTATTTTACGAGTATTATTACTGTAAGAAAAAATATTGCGCTATGAGAATATGAATGGTATGAGCAAGTTGTTGTGGTTTTAATACAATAATGAGGATTTTATCTAGCTATCTATCTAATTGATAGTGAAATTTACATCTTAAAAGCTTACTTGCGATTTACATCTAAACTATTAATTTGTATAACAGACTGTTTAAGATACCAATTCATTTCAATTTTAAGTCTAAAACTCTGAGGAAATCTGCCACAAAAGTTTCAACGAAACTTTACTGCAATTAAATATAATCTACGAATGCGATATATAATTTCGATTCGCGTCCGAGTTCGCGGTCTAGTTGCCAAATGCGTTCCACTTCCGCGCACAGTTGGAACTTTGACAATCGGCACTCATACCCGCCACAACCAAATGACCGATGAAATTGAATTCCTCTATGATACACTCGGTTTATAGCTATCTTTCTTTATCGAATAATAAGATGAGCAGACAAATAATATCGATAGTAACTAGTTTTAACAGAACATCTGTAATCACGGAAGGTTTTGCCAGAGGTGTACCTAGTAGAACACCCACATTCCGCCAGTTATTGAGTACCATGAGAATAGGAGGGAGCCTATTTCAATAAACCGGCAAGAGTCCGATGCTGCTTCTGAGAAATTCTTGATGGAAAAAAATCAAAAAATACTTTAGACCAACGAAACAGTCTACTGGTACTTTTTGAAAAATCACCCCACTACTCCTTCTTGACTCATATAATAATTCACCTAATATTATGAATAAAGAAGTAAACTTTAATAGTTATTCAAAAAGGAAACTTCTTTATTCACTCATTGAGCAACACTTCTCATGAACAAAATCACGGATTGTTCTGAATCAACTGCCGTTGGTGAACATAAAGGCACCGATAGAAAGTGCTTGTGTGCGACAAGTCTATGTAATTGTTTGTCTCTACTCATCAATATTTATGCCACAAAGATTTATTATGGATGAATTCCAGCTTTGTTTCTTCCACCATTTTGTTTATTAGAGCTACAAATACCTAAATATAAATAACAGTGTATAAATCAGACAGTTGGGCGCCAAAAGCTCTTGGCGCCTAACGTGGGACCGACTAATTTTAATCGGACACTATAATTTTGGTACTTTTTAGAGCCAATTTGGTTTATTCGTAACTATACAGATTTATTCTAAAGATATTTATAGTTTGAGTACTACAAACTACCAAATTTTCTTTAACAAATAACTGTAAAATAGTGAATATCTATTGCCCTTTAAAAGAGTCAGAAATAAATACAATTTTAAAAACAAAGTAAGCTCTACTTTGTTTTCCCATCTTTACCGGTAAACAATGACGCTATGCACCAAAATAAAAGCTTTTTAAAATTTCCATTTGAAGTGTGCAGAAATTTAAAAGCTCAATGTCAAATGCTGAGGTGCTTCACAAAGAGTCTTTACGTCCTTTTATCTTGACGTTACTTCCAAGATAACGCCCGTCCAGGCTTGCTTCCCTGCATTTTATGCAAGCCTCCGCATTTTCATGTTAACACAAACTGAACACTGTTTACGGTCTCATTTGTTGAAAACTTTGTAGGAATTGGTGCAAAAGAAAAAAACTATTTCACGTTTTTTTTAGCTTAGTTTCAATGTTTATGTTTTAAAAAATGCAGAGTAAATTAGGGCTACTAATATTGTGTAGTTAGTTTCTTTTCGCTCATAATGTGCTTAAATTATAAAGGAAAGGACCATTTAAATTAGCCCCATGAAAGGTAATTGCGTGATGTGGCCGTAAAGAAAATCTTTGGAATTTATAATAGTTATACAATTAAGAAGAAATTAGGTGCGGTTCGATTCTAAATACATATTATTTGAATTATGGCCAGACTGTATGTGAAGCGATTCAAACTTGCCAAAACAAACGAAAAACTACTTTTGTTAAATACTGCATGGCGTGACAGGCATAATACATATAAAACATACCACGTATTATATTGGACTGTGTACAGGTCACTATTAGGTTGTTAGGTACGTAGGGAATTTAGTAAAACAACACAGTTTGGTTTGAACGCGCACGACTTACTCGCCCGGCCGACCAGTAGAGAGTGTGCGGTCCGTGCAACGACTCACTCGACCGCACCCCACCACTGCCCGCCCCACCAGTAAGGCGTGTCGGTATTTATTGATACACTACATCTACCTTTTACAAAATTGGAAAAATAGCATTATTTCGTCTAAGTACTATCCAATACAAAACAGTTTATAACAGAACAATCATCAAATATTTTTAATAATGATCTGTAAAACAATTAACTTATTAATTTTCGTCACACACTTTGTTATCGAAAGTGCCATTATTGCCTGAAGATTTATCATCCTCATTTGTGTAAACTTTCCACTTTGCTTCAACCCTCTCCAAATGTACTTCTAAATGTTATAAGTAACTGTTGTCCACTATCACCATTTACCATTTCGACATCTCTCTTTTATTTATTAATCACTGTATGTGTCGCATCCTTGAATGAGGTGGACAACTTGTTTTCCTTGTTTATTGTATTTTTAACATATTATACTTTTCCACCAATTTCTCTACTAGATTCCTTTGCTCTTCCAATTTTACTAACTTTGTCTCTAGGTCCATTATTACATAGATGTAAGACTATGTAAGAGTACATGTATATGTATCAATATCCACCAATTAATGAACTTTGAGTGCCAGGATGATTACTGGTTATTACTGTGTTCATGAAGTAAAAGCAGAAAAGACAAGACTATTCATTTTATTTCTTTTGGTCTTGTCAACTACATCAAACTCGATTCCATTCGCTAGGTCCCTAGTCTTCGTGGAGAAGAATGGACAAGAAACTCCACGGGAACACATTTTAAAGTATTATGCAAAGACAACCTGACATTAAAATCCAGCTACAATAAAAGCCAGCTTATCTCTAAACTGGAGTCTGGAACCAGAGTGCAACCGTTACATACACGCTCTTACATAATGTTCAGCATCTCTGTTCATTTTGGGCCACTACACTTTGGAACGTAGTCTCATTTTACTCTTATTTATATAATTAAATTTTATTTTATTTTACCTTTTTCATAATGTTTTTTGTGATTTGTAAAAATTTTATTCTATCTCTAATTGAAAATGTAATTGATTTAATTTATTTTGCAATTTAATTTATTCGTAATTTGATCTATTTTTAATTTAATTTATTCGCAATTTACTTTATTTGCAGTTAGACCTTTTGTAATTTGATTTATTTGTAATTTAAATTATATTTAATTTACATTACAACCAGACACACATTTTACATTTTATTTGCATTTGTATTTACTTATTTGAATTGTCTATACTCATTTAATTTTGTTCATTTAATTATAATTATTATGTCTTATGAGAAATGTCCGACGGAGGGTTAGCCTGGTGATCTGTAATACGGGTTCTACCTAAAACAGACACCAGTCTCTATGTAGATATTTGACATTGTATGATTATTGTGTATAAATGAGAAAAAATAAATTTATTATTATTATTTCCATGACCACTATGCTCGAGTGACCTTCTGAGCAGCTGCTAAAATATTTGACCTCGCTTTATGATCCTATTTTATTTTCGCGCAACAGTAAATTGTCCTTAAACAAAGATAAGTGATGAACTGATGACCGAGAAACCAATTTGATGAACTCTAATGCACATTTTGCATCATTTAGTAGAACATTGTTATCTTTTCACATTTGCTACTTGTACCTTCATAATGGTAAATCTGCTTTTCAAACAGGTACCAATGGAGGGATCCAGTCAGATGGGCCTATACTGGGTATATATAGTGTCAAACTCAACAAACTCTTGGTCTTTTTATTTTTATTAATTTTATACTCTAACGCTGTCCCGTTAGGGTATACTCTTCGATAAAGCTGAGCAACTGGTTGAATTAATTTATCTATAAGAATATGAATTAGATCATCTTTAATTTTAGGGAACACACCATAGACTGCATTGGCACTTGGCGGTGTCTTTCCCTAGCAAATTTCTAGTCCCATTTTTACAATATAAAATTTGGCTTTGGCTCTACAAAAACTGTTACCAATTGTTTAGAGTCAATAGACCCTAGAACGGTTAAGGTATTAAGACTAACGTAGGCCATAAATCTCCTTTTTTTAGATATTACTTGATTTTCAGCAAGGACACCATTGTCTTTGAGAATGACGTTACATCTCAATTTCAACACAGCGCCTTAGTCTTACACTGTTTTGAAAATATTCAAAAATCCCACACTTGAGACAATTCTTATCTCGGGCTGGACAACTTTAGTATCCGTTGAATGACTGCCACCACAACGCACACATGAATTAACTTTTAAGCTCAGATGTCCAAGTCTGACCAGAAACTTGTAAATTTTCCCACACTTTATTATTTGATGAGCCTCAACAAGTGACGCTTATAAACACGACTTTGTTTAGGGGGCAAATATTCATCGAGCTTGTGGATAGCAACAGTAAATACATAATTGTTACCACTAGTAGTTTCTACCAGTCATCATCTGCCTAGCCTTTTCCCAACTATGTTGGGGTCGGCTTCCAGTCTAACCGGATGCAGCTGAATACCAGTATTTTACATAGACTGCTTATTTGATCTCCACAAGACAGCTAATACTAGGTAATACGGTGCCCTCCGGTAAGACTGGTTGTCAGACTTTCAGGTCACTGACCACCCGTAACGACTACGTTCAACATATTAATAGCAGTCTACAATCATTATAATCTTTTTTTTTCAAGGACTGCCTTAATGCAATTTAAGGTTAAATTTAAAACTAAATAATTATTTATAAAACATGAATATACATTGAAACTGATTTGCTACCGATTCACCTCTTGGTTACTTTATTAACACTCAGTGTTATTTAAATTCGGCACGTACCTTATTTATTTTGTATCCTGGCAAGGTCGCCACTTGTACAGGTCACTATTAGGTTGTTAGGTACGTAGGGAATTTAGTAAAACAACACAGTTTGGTTTGAACGCGCACGACTTACTCGCCCGGCCGACCAGTGGAGAGTGTGCGGTCCGTGCAACGACTCACTCGACCGCACCCCACCACTGCCCGCCCCACCAGTAAGGCGTGTCGGTATTTATTGATACACTACAGACTGTATGCTTGAAGTGAATCAGCAAGTGATGACAAAGCTGAATCAACTGGCAATTTATCCATGAGTGACCATAGTGTCACTTAAGGTTTCTTCGTTATTTGTTATACAATTT
Source organism: Diarsia mendica (assembly GCA_949316265.1). Classification (NCBI taxonomy): domain Eukaryota; kingdom Metazoa; phylum Arthropoda; class Insecta; order Lepidoptera; family Noctuidae; genus Diarsia; species Diarsia mendica. Next base: position 13,471,346 of record OX438889.1, read on the forward strand.
TTGAGAATTCTTTCAACGAACTTAGAACGGTAAATCGTTGGAATGAACGGTTAAATGATTCCATTAAAATCCAGTGTATATTCCGAAACATTACGGGTCCTAAACTTAATCATTATGAGGGATTACAAAATATTTGCTTTAGTTATTTTTAATCGTACATTATTGAATTCTTCAATGAAAATTCTACATTTTGGTAGCATTCACAGCGAGTATTAACTGACAAGTTCACAGAAAAAATAAGGCTTTTTTTTCAATATTGGAACGGGGTTTAAGCGAATAAAGTTAACCGAGTTCTCTGTATGAATAGGGCTAAGTCGCGGGAGTGTGAGAGAGGCTAATCTTGTCAGCCGCTAAACGGATTGAACGTCTTCAAACGCGGTTGCATTCATGTTGTTGTGTCCTTGGAGAATTTGTTGCTTGCCCCAGTAAGCTAACTGTTCCATTTTACGACTTAAAGTTCCATTTAATAAGAAAATAGTCTAGCTATCTAGAGTAGTGAGTAAATTGAGGTCAGCGTAACACCACTTTTTTCTTCTTCCATTCTCTTGCCTACGTGCTGGTAGGCAGAGGATCATTTCGCTCAATAGCACAAGCTATTCTTATATTTTTCGATCAGATACGATTCGAGGGAAGGGGATCCCGTACTTTCTTATTTTATCATGACTATAACTGAGCAAATGAACTCCTAACGCAGGAAAAATCAAAACGTATGGGGAAGCTACAATTGTATTCAAATCAAAGATTCCCCTTTTATCACCATCAATCCAATATATTAAGGGGCCGCGTCTTCTATTAGGTGTTTTACTTCAATAAAATGGAGTATATTTCGTTATATTATTCTCCATTCACTTACCGATGCTATAGCTTGTTGCCGCCACATTAATTGTGTTACTTTTCAAAAGTACAAAATCTATGTCCATGGATTTTTTTTTTTTTGGACGCAAACAACTTATACGGTTGCACTTGTTTTGCAAAATAAAGTTGAACATCAGAATAGGTACGCAAAAAGTTATTCGAAATCTTCCAAAACTCGGTGATACCGTTTTCCGCATAAACAATAACATAAAACAAAGTAAAATTGACCTAAATATAGTAAGGTATGGCTTGCATAAACTTAAGCTATTCAGATTTCTGGGCGGCTTCCAAACAGGCGACGCCGAGTGATTTACATGTATTATAGCAAAACAACTATTTAATGACAATCTACTGTGTTTGGTGCACAGACACAATACCAGTTTTATAACTTCATTAGGTTTCAATTTCTAGATTTCGTCAAATACAATTTTTATGGTCCACACACATTTCCTCTGCTTTAAGAAATTTGAATGGATATTGAATTTGAATTATAAAGATTTCCAAGGCTCATACAACAATTAGTTAAATAATTCATTTTAAAATGCAGTTTTAAAGATATAAGTGTGGATCATTTCTGTTATCTATGGTGTGGATATATGTGGGAAGTTTTTACGATAGTTAAACATGCACTATCACAATAACCATACAGTCTTTCAGACACTCATAAATAGTCTGGAAACTGTTAAAAATGCAACAAAAAGTACGGTATTCAAAACACGTGAGACAGTAAATAATGTGGTGTTGCTCCAAAAACGTCACATGTGCAGCTCTTTTGAATGCACCGCCGTCCAATGAGGTCGTCGCATTGCGCGTACGGACGCCCCATTGGTCGGCCGGGACAAGCTCAGTTCGTTCAACTTTGAATCTGCAAAACGCTGCAGGAGTTGCCAAGAAAAATCATTTTATTGTTTAGTTTTTGCAACGGTACCGTGTTGCTCGTAAGTATTGGAATCGTATAAAAGCTTCAACATGTATCGAAATCGGAATTTACTGTAGTTTTTAGCTCGGTACGTTTCGTAAATCCTATTTTCTTGTATTGCCTTTTCTAATTTTCTCAGTTTTCAGTTCTGAAAGAGGTCCCATGTCGGGCGCCAATACAATTTTAACTCAAACACCGTTTAGTATTTCGTACACTATAAAAGAACATTATTAAAATTGCTGTGCACTTACGCGGTGATGGATTGATGGTAAACTTATAAAGTTCCAGCCGTAATAGCGACGTTTACCACCTCAGCGCAATTTACAGGTCTGTGTAAAATTATGGTGTGTAAGAAATTTTTTAGTTTTTAACTCTAAAATATTGTTATTACATTGTTTTATTTTATTTTAAATCGTAATAAAGTAACTGGAATGTGTTCACATGGTCCAAAACACTTAAACACAACTGTTTACTTATTTGCTTACTACAACTGTTTAGATATAGGTACACTAATACATTCGAAGAATACCCGCCCTTACCAAAAATTTGGTGTCGTGTCAAGTCGATATCGTGCTCTTACAGATTGTATTCTTTGAATATTTTTGTTCCCACATCTTTGTGTATGGAGTCATGTAGGTATTTTCACTACACTATCTTGAAAATAATGTAGTATTAGTAGGTAGCTATTTTGTTTTTTAGAATAGTGGAAATCATCATTCTCGTGCCCTCATCTCAAATTATTTGGGATTAGTGTAACATGTCTTCTTCAATATGCATTCATATTACCTATAACATAACACTAAGCCTGTAATACCCATAGTGTGTCCGGCAATAGGCTCGCCCCCAATTACATGGGACTTATCATAACTGGCGAAATGTAGAGAAACTATTAGGTATACCTCAATCCTTTTGGGGATAACAGGTGACTTTATCTTATATCTAAATCTCTTGTTTCCATTCTCCTTCCATATGGCAAAGAAATCATCGAAAAACTTTATGGGACGACGCCCGTCGGGCCGCGGATTTTAGTACTAGATGACGTGGCCTCGGCGCAAGGGCAAAGAAGGAACATGGGTTCGGTTTTTAGTCAGTAGAAGTCTGACACTCCCCTTCGCTCTGCCCAAGAGCGGGGGGGGGGGTCATTCGATGATTTTCCACCCAACAAAAACAAAAAAAGGGTTCCTTGTTGACTATGGAATCTTAAAAATCTATAATGTATCCAAACTTCGTTTACTTACACAACTGAAGACTTCAAACTAATACTAATGACGCCAAATGGTCTGAATTTCATGGAAACTTAGCATAATACCTAAGGAAAGTTAGCAAAAATACCATCTTGGAAAGTTTAAATGACTTTACAGCAACGCTGCACGTATGTTAAGTGTGTATGTATGTGTGCAGTAACTGCAGCCTTCTTGCGAACTACTTCGTTGTGGAGATAGTAATGTACATCCTGGCGCCCTGCGCTTGACGCAATTTTCGTTTTGTAGTCTTGTCGATGAGTACTTAGAAATAAGGACCGCCCTACATTGTCCTTATTTTCAGCAATGTTCTTTGTCTTCCTGCAGGATTGGTGGTATACACTGTAGATTCAGCCCCTTCAGGATAACTAGCGAAATTACTGATAATGCATTACCAAATTCTTCATTGCTTTGATGTGATGGTACAATCACCTATTCCCTACTTTTAGCAGTTATTTTTTTTATTTACCATATTATATATATATTATTATACTGCTGAACAAAGGTCTCCCCCATAACCTTCCATTCTTCTTCTGCAGGTTTTATTAAAGAAAACCAAAAAACATTAGATATAAAAATAGCTGCGTGTACACTATCGAAAAATAACTCCCAGAATAGTAATCCAAACCGGGCCGTTAAGAAAATGGGAGAACTATTTCCATATTATTCAAATGGAAACGTTGTAACAGTATCAGATTCCATCCATATTTCATGGTGGATGTCTGCAGCACGCGGCTTCGGCTGCAAGTAGGTCGCGCGGCCGTCGACCCTCCAACCGAACGATGCACACAAACGAGCTTTTAATTTAACATTTTAATATTTATATCTCCTACTGTTTTCTGCGCGCCTGGCATCTTGCGGATCTTGCACTTAAGAAACTACTATTTGGTTTTCCGTTTGTTTCGAAATTCGCTGAGTTTTAAGTTGTGAATTTTGTACTTTGTACAGAGCTGTCAGTGTCGTCATTGCTTTGGAATATCAGTTCTTGAGAGTGGTTTGGATATGCTGATCGAGTTCAGTTTAAATATGCGTTCAAATCGCTCTTAATGTCTTATAAGGGTTGAAACTCATCTGGCAGCAACATGGAGTCGCACATTTCCATGCTCCTATCCTTTTTGCTCAAAACCGTCATTTCGCTAGCTGAGCGAGAAAAATAGCGTGCTGCCGACCACAACGTCGATGCTGCCGCGTGCAATAACTAGTACTCCCGCTCTGTTTCGCTAAATTGCGATTCCGTGCTTCTAGGTGAGGTTAAACCCTAAAACGTCGCTCAGCTCAAAAATATATTTTTATTGTGATGAAGAATTTGACGAAGACTTCGAAAAAAACAAGCGTCATGTTGTAGTAAACATTGTATCTGTTTCGGAGTGAACGTTTTTAATAAAACTAAATCAGCATTGCTATAAGTTAAAAATCTGCATCTTTCTATACGACTTTAAAACTAAAACATGATGAAAATCGACAAAACGTAAGGCGAATCGAGGTCGAATCAGGTGCTATGCGTGCAGCAAAAACACAGGAGAAAAAGATAAAAGCTAAAGCCAATGGGATTCACCGACAACCCTCTTGCGATGCAAATATAACGAATGAGAGTCATGGCACAAATCAATATTACGGATAATAAGTAGGTATGGAACAATGTTTACACGTGCCTGAGGTTTCAACTTCTACCCGTCGGGACTGCGGATCCCGTCGGGGCTGCGGATCCCGTCGGGGCTGCGGATCCCATCGGGGCTGCGGATCCCGTCGGGGCTGCGGATCCCATCGGGGCTGCGGATCCCGTCGGGGCTGCGGATCCCGTCGGGGCTGCGGATCCCGTCGGGGCTGCGGATCTCATCGGGGCTGCGGATCCCGTCGGGGCTGCGGATCCCATCGGGGCTGCGGATCCCGTCGGGGCTCCGGGTTGTTTGAAAGAGATACCGCGGCCTCGGCACAAGGGCTAAGAAGGAACATGGGTGGTTTTTAGTCAGTAGGAGTCTGACACTCCCTACCGTACCGCTCTGCCCAGAGTGAGAGGAGTCACTTGATGATTTCCCACCCCTCAAAAAAAAAGGTTACAACTTCTAACAATGTAGGGACGTTATCAACCATTCTCCACCGTGGATATTGTACGCTGAGCTTAAAATACAGACTAAAGAGTCTAATAGGGAATATTCATGTTTTTCTTTTTTGTCTTAAATTAATAGTTTACTATTTTATAACGTAGAAAAAAATATTAATGGGCTTCAAAATACTCTAGATATTTAAAAAAATCAAATTTAAAACTTTTAAAAAATGTAAGCAGTTCAAACGCCGCCATTTCGCGCGCGCTTTGCGTGACGTCACATGACACGTCCAGTGGGTGTTTCACAGAACATTTATATACCATAACGGGATACAATATCGTGTCAGATGACGTCACATTTCGTTCGAACAATGGTGGCGCGTTTTGAAAGTTTGAATTTCGCTCCCTTATTTTGCATTTTTTGAATATTATTTTAGGGGTAATAAGTAAATAAAAAAAAAACCTTTTCATTATAATATTACGATAATAAGTATTCGAGAAAAAAATATTTTAGGCCATTTCAAATTTTATGCATATTCCCTATTGGGGTTCACTAGCATCTAGTAACTTTGTAACTTAGTTGCTGATAAAATTTTAAGCTACTCAAGTCATCTCAACTTCCGTGAATCTGCTTAATATAGTGATATATCAAGTCAATATAATATATTTTTTCGATAAAAAGGTTTTTTGTTTTTAAAAAGGTTGCCTCACACTAGGAATTTCTCCTGTATCGTGGGTGCGTTTACAAACATTTAAACTCACATACACAAACCAAACCATACCATAACCAAAGCAAACACCTTCGAATAAGTCTAGTGGTCACAAGCGCGACTATTATAATAATAATAATAATAAATTTATTTACTCAAAAACAGATTGTAGTAGGTATACATGGTAATAGTAAAGTTCTTACATAATAATGTTAAATAATCTACAGTCGAGTGGGTGAAGCACTGTCCTCCTCGCTAGGTTACAAGATAACCTGTGTTGAGGAGAAGCAGTCTCGGTCCCCTGTGCTTAATGGTACAGTGATAAATACATAACATAGTACAATTTTAATGGCATTATATTTTAGTGAGTAAATACAATTTTAATATTCTATATGAATCTTATTCTACTTAGCAAATTAATGTAGGTGTGGTGTGTCAGTGAATGTGGGAATGCGCATGAACGTGTGTGTGGTGCGTGGGTGTGGGTGTGTGTGGTGTGTGTGTGTGTGTGGAATGTGTGTGGGTGTGTGTGTGGTGTATGTGTGTGGCGTATATGTGTGTATGTGAATCCGTGGGAGTTTGTGGAGAGCCCAGTGCAATGCTCATCAACTTGTGAGTATTTTTTCGGTTTCATCATATGTCAAATTTTGAAGGTATTGCCGGATAGTTTTTTTACAATTGTGATTTGATAAACCGTAAATATGCATGCTCTTACTTATTTTATTGTAAAGATACGGACCCAAGTAATAGAAGAATCTTCCTGCAAACGTGGAGTGCACTTGCGGAACTATGCAAACACTATCTTTTCGCCGCTTAGTGATTTCCCGGTAGCGAATTTACAAAACCTATACTATTTGAGTCACGAGCCAGACTCTAATAGATGAGCTTTTGTTTATGCATATTACTCAACAAAACCTAATCTAACTCAGTAAAATAAGTGACTCAAATGGATTAGCTTTTTGCCTTGATATTTTCAAAGAAAAAGCACGGACAAAACCTAGTACTGTATGATACATATTTACTGAAATAGATGAGCTTTTGTTGAGATATTTTCAAACATTACGTACGAACAAAACCTAGTCGAGTAGAGTCTCACCGACATATTTGTTTATCGCGAAAGCGGTTGGGTCAGCGGCGGGCGACGTCGACTTGTTCATGCATTCACTTCTGTTATGATTATGATCATAATATTTAGTTGCCGCTGTTGAATTGTTTTGAGGTTATGTACCTACAGTGCAATTATAGTACGAAAACCATGATAAAAGCCGTTTTAAGTGATATCTTGGGCGATAATATCTGCTATTTAAAGTTGGAGGAGAAGAGTCACGATAATGTTCAGGCACAAGTTCAGTACTTATACTTACAAATGGTGACACTTGCACCGAAAAAAGTGACAACTTTACCACAGCTTTTTCTCGTAGTACAAATACTAATTGGATTGTTAACAAAACTTTTCCAAACTGTTCTCGCCACAAATTTCGTAAGTTATGTAACATATGTCAACTATCGAAGAAAAATAAAAAGGATGATAAAAAAAATGGATGCAATAGAAACTTTAATTGTTCGGCGAGTATAAATATGAAGTTTCTAAAAGTTACGCCAGTAACTCAAAAAAGATCGACTTTATTGAGAGAAGGAAAGAGCGTGGAGATCACCATTAAGGCGCAGTCAAAGGGGCACCGTAAAAACGACCTGTTTTTCGTCGCAGAGTTAGCCGTATTGCTACTTATTACAATTCCAAAAAAAAAATACAGTGTATAGTCAAATGTATAGGTAAAAGACTTATGCAAAAATATTTTCTAAAAGTAATCAAGAACCTCGAAAAAAAAAACACAAAATCACAAAAAAATCACACGAAAAAACTTTTTCGTCTCGAAATGCTCAATATTTTGAGTGACAACTGTTATTTTTTTTTTTACTATCAGAAAGGAAATTTAACCAACTAAAGACATAATGTAAAAATATTTTAACATTACAGCGTATTTTTTTTTTTAATAAATTAAATCTGCGAACTATCGTTCATTTTGGCAGTCACGAGCATCAAACGCATCGCCATTTTCAACCTTATTTGTTTAGGCGATGAGTTAAACGCGCGCTCAAGGTCGCGGGCAGCTAATGTCGCCTTAACTATGATCATTCTCATCGAATAAAAGTTGCTCAAGCGTTTAATCTATTAATTAAGGTGTAGTGTGGAAGCAAAAGAGTCATTATATAGATATTTTGACTCTTTAAGTGCCATACTTAAAAGTTTAAATTGTAAAAATTCTAAGCAAATCATGTTTATAAAAATAATTATCTGCGTTTTGTATTTTATTTACTTACATATAAAAAACTTTATTATTTGTACTCGCAATGTCACACAAAAGCTAAGCCAGTTCAGTTTCCACTTTCACTCTAATGGTATAGCATTTGTTGCTGCAATGTTAGAACGAATTTATCGAACAAAGTCTAGTCGATTTCGGTCAATTTCTGTACTAGAATAGATTAGGGTTTGTTCAAGTTTTTGTCACACAAAAGCTAAGCCAGTTCAGTTCGCACTTTGACTCTAATGGTATAGGTTTTGTAAATTCGCTTCCCGGTATGGGATATTGTGGTGCTGTAAAACGACTGTTTGTAAAATAAAGTTTTGTCGAACGTTGAGAACTTGACAGTCCTTATATAATTGATTGGTCGGGAACAATATTGGACGATATGTAGCTACCTTCAGTATGGCCCTATGTGCAATTTCTAATGGTTTTAAGGTGGTTTTAGCAGCACCACCCCAACACGAGATACAATATGTAATTATTGACAAACATAACGCAAAATATACAGTACGTATTATAGTTGGATTTGTTATGTCACGAAGAGTTTTAAATAAATATATGAGCTTGCGCACTCTGCCAGTCAGGTGGTTTATGTGTGACTTAAAGTTCAGATTCCTGTCCAGGATTATACCTAAGTATTTAATTTGCTCCGTTGACTTCAATAATGGACATTGACAAGGGACCAGTGTTGGTTGGCGACATGAATGAGCTTTCAATATTATAGGTCTTTTTGGCTGAGAGGTTGAAGAAATGGAATAGGACATGAAGTTTGTTTTAGAGGCATTTAGAGTCAGCATATTAGCGTTAAGCCATTCTAGTGATGTGTTAAAGCCAAGCTGAGCATTATGCTCTAGATCTGACCATTCATTACCGACAAATGTTATAGCGGTGTCATCCGCAAATGAAATGATTTTGGCATTGGCTATATTTAAGTTACACAAATCATTTATAAAGACTAAAAAAAGGATTGGTCCCAATATGCTGCCCTGCGGCACGCCGTAACAGATAGGAAACTCTTCACTTTTGTGATTTTCAATCTTGACGATCTGCTTGCGATTTGAGAGATAACTTTTGAAGAGATCCAACTGTAAACCCCTGACTCCCATGCCCTCTAGCTTGAGTAAGAGTGCGGATACCGGGACGGTATCAAACGCTTTCGCTAGATCTAAGAAGATTGTTAGTACCTTATTCTTCTTGTTAAGATGTTCCACTACATAATTTAATAAGTCAATGACAGCGTTATTTGTTGACCTATTTTTGCGAAAGCCATATTGATGTTTTGAGAGTAAATTATAATGTTCCAGAAAATGTATCAGCCTTTTACTAATTAAGCGTTCTAGGACTTTGGATAAAGCACTCAAGACTGCAATAGGGCGATAGTTGTTCGGTATATTCCCATCACCTCCCTTGAATATCGGGTAAACTATAGCTTTTTTGAAAGCATTGGGAAAGATCTTGAAGCAAAGATTAAATATGTGGCACAAGATGGGTGACAGAGTACCAGAATATCTCTTCAATAGTAAAGCTGAGATACCATCCCAACCAGTTGAGGCATTAGATCGTAGTGACTTTATCACAGACACGACTTCATCGAAGTCAGTGTCATCAAGGACAAATGAAGATTTCGAAGAAAAATGGGTCAGCTGTTTTACTGGAGTTTGCTGGGATTGTGACTCTTGCGTTTTTATAATATTATCGGCAAGTTTCTTGCCGACATTTACGAAGAAAGAATATATTATATATATATTACTATTGCGCTTGAAGCCCTGAGTTCGATTAAAGTGTTATAGGATTTTCGCATTAGCAGCCACGGAACCTGAATTTGTACACGTTAGATGGCAATAGACTCGCCATGTCGGTCTCACTTTGCTTACGCATGAACATCACGACGTCATCGTTGACCTTCTACTTCTTCTCGTCTTCGCATGGGACTTAATATAACTGGCGAAACGTGGGTGTACTTACTTAGGTCTTCTTCTTCTTTTCGAGTCGATGACTAAACTCTGTCCACCCAGTACGTGGCAACCTGGACGGTTCTATCATTTGCGTCATTCAGGTCTTTGAGCGTGCAAGTAGTTGTGCAAGACGGGCACGAGAGGAGGTGTGGCATATCCTGTATTGGGGTACACTCACATTCTGTTCGAGATGAGTCGATTTTACCCCATCTGGCTAAATTGGATCGGCAGTGGCCAACTTGAACTTACTAAGTGGAACGGTACCTCTGCCTAACCCTTCGGGATTCACCTGGTGCTGTTATGTGTTCTACCTCTATCGTATACAAATCATTTCTGACCATAACTTTATTCTATACCATGAATATGTCAGCAGCTACTAAGTTCAAACGATCGATTACCCGCTACGGATATAAACTATTCATTACTATAAAATGACAAAGCATTCGGCTAACCACAGGTAGCTTTTGTGTATTTAACGGCATGCAAGTTTTTCACTTCCACGTATAGATTTGGTTACTCGGAATACCCTACTTGTTTCTGATTCTAAAGTCGTCGAATTTAAAAGTTGATTTAGGCACGGGACTCGGTCGTGGCTAAATCATCATCATCGTCAGCCTATAATGTTCCCACTGCAGGGATACAGGCCTCCTCTCTAGGAGAGGGATGGGCTATAATCCACCTCGCGGGCATAGTGGGGTTGGTAGATGTCACATGTCTTCAAATTTATGGATTCGCAGACATGCCGGTTTGTTCACGATGTTTTCCGTCTCCGTTTTGAGTACAGCGGTGATGAAATAAATTACACAAAGTAATGGGCCAAAATAGCAGGAAACTGGTGCCCTGACTCAGTGAGACGGGGTCAGGAGCGGTGTCCCACACTCCCACACCTGGGTAAAGGCAGGGTAGTACAAAAAAAATGCGCCTGCCTGAGTTCGAAACCACGACTTACTGTTCGTAAGTCGGGGCCGCCACCACTGGGACACAGCTGCTCTCGTGGCTAAATAACTCGATAATAATAGCTCATGTCTTTATAATAACTGCCACTAGGGTCAATCTTCAGACTAAGCCTCACTTACCCATACCGAGTTTCCTCCGTGCCTCGGAAAGCACAATAAGCCGATGATCTCGTCAGTCATTTGAACATCTTTGATAGTCGTTATAGGTAGCCAGGCGCCGAAAGTCTGTGAAACAGTCTTACCAAGGACTATCGTATTACCCAGAACGAACTAACTGGGTTCTGGAGGTCGGATATGCAGCCGCTCCATGTCAACTACTAGAGCAGCTGCATCCGGTAAGACTGGAAACCATAGCTGGAAACCGATCTCAACATAGCTGGGAAAAAGCTTGGCAGATAATGGTGATGAGTAGAGCTTAGAACAAATATAGCCAATGACAACACAAAGCCTCTTTAAGCTCTGACCAACGAAATACATAAAACCATTAAAAATAGAAGAACTATACCACTATGCAGTTTTCAAATCCCACTGGTCAAACGAACTGTCACTCGATAACTGCAAACTGGTAGAGAAATCAATAAATGCCTTTTGAACACTAATCCGTTTCGAATGATGCTGATGGAAAGGCGAGAGGGCCACAAATAGCTATCCGATAGGCAGCCCGCATTGCGACCCCCACTAATACCCGGCTTTGAAAGAATAGATACACATACAGTTTGTATAGGTAACATGTTTTAAAATATTGAAAAACATTTTGTTGACGAGCGTGGTTATGATTTGAGAATAGTTGGGCTATGCAGATGACGGTTTGATGTATTCTAAAAGAAGATTTAGTTGTGCTAATGTTAAGGTTTATAATATACCTAGATGCTGCTGTATTCATATTCATAACAGAAAACAATAAGAATGAGTTTACATCCGCATGGGTAATGCTAGGATAAGCTGAAACTTTTAACTTTAGAAATCACTTTGTTAAGACTATGGGCGACCTAATAATGACTAAACTAAACATTTGAATGGTTTCAGTAGCAGCGATTTTCCATTTTCCAAAAATCTTTCATGTTCCGTTTTTTTTTTGGGAAGGGTGGAAAATCATGAAAAAACCCCTCCCGCTCTTGGGTAGAGCGAAAGGGAGTGTCAGACTTCTACTGACTAAAAACCACCCATGTTCCTTCTTAGCCCTTTATGTCGAGGCCGCGGTATCTCATGTGAACAACCCACAGCCCCAACGGGCAAAGATATGTGCCATGAGTTCCAACTCAATGCCTATGACTTGACAGTCAGTTAGTCACACCACTCGGGTATCACTGCTTAGACTGTTTCCTATTCTTGACAGCACACAAAATAAAACGTACATACAAATTGCAATAACAAAGCTTATGTACAACGGCGATCATAACTAGGCTATCAACGAACAATAAGAATCACTTCACCAACGTTCCACCGTTTTAAATTTCAAATACTCCAACACGGTTCGCAAGTACATCGATATTATCACCGTCTGTAGTCTGTACATCGTACCGGTGCAGTCAGGCGCCGCACGGGGCGGGTTGAAGGTTTCCCGGCGACCCGGTTTATGTCCCAGATGCGTTGCCAAGCAACCGGCACGCGCCCTTTCCGACCATCCGATTACTTATAAACGTGTTATGCTAGAAAACTATGTTAAATTAATCCTTCGAGACCGGCGTTTGTTTAATAGGATTTATATGACCACGTTGTTTATGTGAAATTGGGTTAAAGCCACGAGATGGGAGTGGTATGTCTCGACAGTATACATCATTTTTTTTTAGAAACATGGACACTTTGACGGTTATCTACGAAGTGAACTGGCACTTGGGTGATATGCCCGCCGTGCTGATGCATTCTTGCTTCAACATCGGTGCTAGGCACATGCATTGTATTGTATCTCTAAATTATACTGTATTACTGTACTACTGTAACTATATAAGTACTAAACCTGATCTTTAAAGTTTAATAAAGAGAGTTTTTAGATTCAAAGTCCTTGCTTCTGAGTGTTGAACCAGTAAATGCTACACTTGAATATAGTTGGTTCAGGATAAGTAACTGAATCGATTTCAATATTTAATACACCATGTCATGTAACAATTTGAAAAATAAAAATTGATTTACAAGTTGAACGACGTGCTACATTATATACCTATCGAAATCGTACTCAAGCAAATGTTTTCAACAGTTAATTACAACACAATCACCGTGATACTTATACTGCAATGAATGCAAGACAACGGTGGAGGCACCCGCTTATAACTTTGTGATTTTTCATGATACAGTTTTGAAATTTTGTACATAGATTCTTTACATAAAAAGAAAGAAACAAGTGTTCCGGGTTTCGCATATACTAAAAAAAATGTTGGATAGTCCTCCTAACCATTTTTGGCCACGACTTCGACGGCCAATCTTTACAGAGATCAGCCATCGGTTTGGGAGATATTATAGTGCACAAGTGTGTCCGCAGACACAGGTGCGTGCACTCTCTGTTTTTTTATTCTCATTGTCCGATGGAACGGCAATCTGACGGAACCAAAGTGATCAGGCGCAGGATCAACGGATTATTTAAAATATTTTGATTATGCTACACATAAGAGCTTTACATATATGTCATTTCTCTTTTTCACATACAAAATGACTACCTCTATTTACTGTAAACCGTAGCAAAATGCAAAATGGTAATTCGAACGCCGCAACGTTACATTTCCTCCTTTATCCTATAAATAGCTGTCCTATATTTTAAAGGATCCCACAATAAGGAATTCCCGCAGGAAGCTCGGACGAACGTTTAGCTGATTCCTAAACTTTGTTAATAAAATGTTTGGGCAAGCACCCGCGGCACATATGCGTCACATATTTTATATTATTCTTTGTTTACTAACGACCAGATCGGATGTTACAACCAATAAAATATATATAACACTTGGATTTTATTTGGATTTTGGTCAGCGAGAGTTTGAGATTAGAGAAGATGCTTTAAAGATGGATTCTGTTGATGTTGTTGCTAATGTTGGGTGGTCTTCAAAGTTCGTTGATTGATTTACTATAAAACTAAGAATTTTTCATTTATATTTTATTTTAATCTTATGAAACAATTTCTGCACGAAGTCGTAGGTTTATGATATATGAAGTTTTAATAAACTGACTAGTGAACATGATTTGGACATTTAAATTCCTACCAATGTTTTTAGGAAAAACATTTATTTGTGAAAAGTTTTTTTACGAAAAAGTAATTATTGTTTGCGTTCGGTAGTTCGATCGTGTTATTTTGTTTCCTAATTTATGTTAGGACTTTAAAATGCATATTGTTTAAGAACACTGTTTATATTAGCTCCAAGTTTCCTGAGAGGAATAAATAAATAAGGTCCAGTTCTTAATTACGAGCTACGCTATAGTTCGTAGCCCCACCTGAGCTACGCCGTAGGCCGTAGCATAGGAAACCCTACGACGTAGCAAGGCTACGATCATCCAGTTTCATTTTTAAAAAATCTTGAAAATCTTTGATTATTTAGAGAGAGAATGCATAAAAATCAATGCAAATACTCCAAATACTTGAGAACATTTGCGATCTAAATAAACGGCACCTAAACAGATTCAGCGAGTTACATTAAAATTTCCGAGAAAATCTACAACGCTTTTAAATAACAGTTTAAAAATAAAAACAATAGAAAAAAGAACGTGAAACGTCTGCATTCGGCGATAACAATTTATACAATGGCAATATCAAATACGCGAGATTGCCATTGGAAAATTCTCGGGGAGAATTTGCTAGAATGCGAAGTGTTGGGGGCAAAAAGTGGCGCGGTTCAATTTAAGGGAACACGGAAGTAGCGTAGTCACGTCGGTGAACTGTTCAGATTTATGGGGTTAAGTTAAAAGCTGATAGGTGCCGGGGCGGGACCAAGGAGAAATGCACAGGGCTGCTAGCTGGACCGACTATCATATCTCTACAATATAGGTAGTCTACACAATCATAACAATAGATAGGCTTTTTAGATTAGCCTTTTGATTGAATTGGACGTTTATACTCAGGTAGTGAACCCGAACTCACGTAGAAATCAATGCTCGTGCCTTATTTGTATGAGAAGAGGCCTTTACCCAGCAGTGGGACCGATTTGGGGATCCGATTTAAAAAAAACTCTTAAAAAATACCTACATATTAAGTCAATAAAAATGAGTGGAACTACCGTTTCAGACAAAATCAAATAATGTCCAGCAATACTTAATTTCCTTGCTATAACGATACTAAAAAAGTATCAATTATTATTAAAAGAAGCCTCCTAAGTCTATAAAACATCGAGCACGTGTGCGCTATTTACCTAAACAAAAAACCATCATCAATTATAAGTAACGAATTTAATTAACCGACCAAAACAAATCAAATTCCCAGGTACTTAGATGGTTTTCCCGGAAAATCGTTAACCGAGAAACATCTGGGAAGTGGCGCCCCTATCCCGGGATATCGCGGGGGGGGAGAGACTCGGGTCAGCGGGTCGCGCTACACGTGATAAACACAATTACACATAGCTTTTGTTTATAATGGCGGCGTAATTAACTCCGCCCGCTCAATCATAGGAACCGGGAGGTAAGGAGAAAAACTACTTCAAATTGTTTATCGAATTTATTGGAACATGGATTGTGACGGTCGATTCGATTGACTGTTTTGAAGACTGGATGTCCTAAATTGTTTTAAAAGCATACTTTGTTCAAATGTTTATTGATAACATCTTTGTTATTATACATGTATGTAAGTGTCCATATAAGCCAAACTTACTCTTTGAGAACCATACGTGGAGTCTACTTTTAACTCTTACTTCCTCTTCTTAGCGTGTCGATAGCAATCTAAACTGTGTCAGCCCGGAACTGAGTTTGGTGCTTTCGACAGCATCTATCAGTTCTTGTAGTAAACAAATGGGCACGTATAAGCCGGTGGTCCCAGCTGCCAAATGGAGGTCGTCAAACCATGTCAGAGGTTCTTGAGGCGGTTTAGAAACTCTGATACTAGGGTGTGTGGGGTTGGACCTTACTGCCCACATGAGAAGAAGACAAACAGCAATAAGCCTAGGACACGATATTAAGTGACGTGTATTTATGAATCTTTTTTTTAATTTTTTTTTATTTAATATGGGCTTACTCTTGACCTCAATCTTGCCCTAAGGGCAGAGATGAGGTCGACGATGGAACGAGCTTACCCAGAAGAAGCCTATTTACTCGCGACTTAAATAGATTGGGGTTATATGAACTCGGGAAAACCGACGCAGGCAGGGTGTTCCACTCTTTGGCTGTACGAATAATGAAAGACTTAGCAAAACGCTTCTTACGAATGTGTGGAACACCGACAAGGTATGGGTGATAACCTGCAGTACGCCTATAGTCTCTCGATGGAAGAAGGGAGATGGTGGAATAAGCTCGTGAATCTCGACCAAACTGGGTCCGGAGTTTATTTAAAGACTTTTAGTTGAACTCGTTCGTGTTGCTCGTTGTTATCTAAGTAGGTGTCTTAAAGGATACTCCACCTAGGCGTAGCAAGACACCAATAAAACAATTCAAATTATATATTCCCATAAACCTAATTCTAATATTCCACAAACCCTTTCAATAAAAATGTAAACGACATTATTCTTGAAAGAAAACTTTGCTAAAGACAGCTGCAAGGGGCACTGCGTCAGAATGACGTCTACGGTCTATCGCTAGGACAATTATGTCATTATTTCTATTAGAAGGTACATGCAAAGCCTCCTCGTGGCCATATCGATTATGGGCCAATGCAACACAGAAACGCTAATATTGATTCCATTAAAAAATCATGAGCGAATGACGACAGTCGCGACTGAACCCACACGAACTGTGTCGTTTAAATTTAGAAAGGAGGATCAATAGAAAAACGTTAACGTCACCGATAAATGCAGTAGTATCGTCATAGGTTAAGTTTTATTCTCGTCATTGGTGGTTCAGTGTTATGACTCTTTATTTATTTAATGCACAGCATAGTTACACGCTAGCCTTAAAACTAGTGAGTACATGCCCCTGTTAGGGCGCAGCAAGATAACTTAAAACTGTCTTTTGACTTTTTAAAGATTTGCAATACTGTGGTTGGCGAGTTAGGAAACTGTGAAATATCGTACTAGCGTGTTCAGTGGCTTATAAGCAGGACAATGATTATAGTAGAAGCAACTGCCTGTTTAGTCTGGTGGTCGCAAGCGCTACTGCTGAGCATCAGGACCTGGGTTCGATTCCAAGTTCGGCAAAGTGTTTCTGGATATCTCAATTTGGAATTTCCCAGTAGATTTGTATCTGGCCGCTGGTAATTTGCTCGCCTCTATTACAAGGGACTTTAATAAACATAACTGACGATATGCGGGTGACTACGGTGCACCTCTGACTAATCCTTCGGGATCATAGGTGCGATGTTATACAACATTAGTAAAAACGGCGAACAAGCTTAGTGTACGATCAAAGCAAAGAGACGATCTTGATATGCAAGATATCGATCGAGCCGTGTGGCTGTCCAATATTTGACCATTGGTCTCTTGTGAATTGTTTTTATAATCATCAATTCATCATCTTCCTTTCCTTGGCCCATTCTACTGGGGGTCGGCGCAACACGTTTCCTTCTTTTCCATTCTCCCCTGTCAGACGTTACGGCATTATTTACTCCTTACTCTTTCATATCATTCCTTACTAATCCATCCTTTCTTTGTCCTTCCTTTCCCTCTCCTTCTCGATCCATCATAATGAATATCCATCACTTTTTGAGTTACATGCGTTTAATCCATCCTCGTTGCATACCAAGACAGACGACTTTCTTAAAAAAAATCTGTAACAGGCAATCCATCAACATCATTTTAGCAGAAAGACGTCCACTACTGGACATAGGCCTACCCCAAATGTCGCCACATTGACCGGTCCCGTGCGGTCTCGCACCCATCGGATCCCCGCAACCTTCACCAGATCTTCAACAGGCAATTCTTCATCATCATCGTGCCCTTATCTCATTCTATTTGGGGTCGGCGTAACACGTTTCCTCTTTCCATTCTTCCCTGTTAGACGTCACGGTGGCATTTACTCCTTTCTCTTTCATATCATTCCTCACACAATCCAACCATCATTTCTTTGGTCTTCCTCTCCCTCTACATTCATCAATATTTATACCCATCACCATTTAGTCACATGCGATTCGTCTCTCTTCATAACATTTCGATACAACGACAATCGATTCAGGCATTGTTTTTAAAATATTAACCAGCAATTCTTGTCTATTTCAGCGTGGTGCAATGGCGGTGCGGTGATGGCGGATGGAGGCGCGGGCGCGGTAGCGGAGGGGGCGGGCGAGTCGGCGGCACGCGGCGCGGCTCTAGAGCGCGCGTACGTTCATGACGTGTACGAACAAGCGGGCGATGATGGCGACGAGAGCTCGCGGGCACCCGCGCCTGGCGTGCAGGCCTTCCTGTCTGAACTCGAGCCCGGCGCCCTGGTCTGTGATGTCGGTTAGTATACCAACCAACTATACAACCAACCATTAACTACCAACCAACTATAAAGGGTGTCAATACCTTCAACGAAGCTAAAAGGCACTTATTTGTTCTTGAGGGCCTTCTTCTTCTTATCGTGTCGATGGGAATCTAATGGTGTCGGTCTTAAACTGAGCGTGGCGCTTTCGGTAGCATCTATCAGTTCTTGTAGTGAACAATCAACAGGACACGTAGAACACGATATTTAATGCCCCATTGTTTGAAGAACATCACCACATTTACAATCCAGTGTAGAGTTATTTATGAATCTCCACTGCAGCAGGCTTTTCTTGCTGCTACCAACCTGGGTCTAGAGACTATTTTAAGAGTTCCAGTTCCGACTACGGCAACTATAAAGGCTGTCAAAATACCTCTGACGAAGCCGCAAAGCACTTTTTCTCCAAGTCATTGCGATTTTATTTCTTCTGGACTACCTATAGCGGGGAAGTTCCGAAATACCAGTATTTAACATGAAGTGACTGCTTATCTGACGTCTATAACCCAATGACTGTGGTGTAAGCCTCCTTGTTGGACTGGCGGTAAAATTTCTGACACCCGTGTGGACTATCAAAAGCATAGTCAGTATTTAAAACTTTCATATCATCATCATCAGCCTATAATGTTCCCACTGCAGAGACTCAGGCCTCCTCTCTAAGAGGGATGGGCTATAATCCACTACGCGGGCCCAGTGCAGGTTGATAGATGTCACATGTCTTCGATTTCTTTGGTTCTAAGACATGCCGGTTTCCTCACGATGTTTTCTCTCATCGTTTTGAGAGCTTTCGTATTATTATAGTCCCCCACAGCTAATTCCACCGGCAGGGACAGAAATCAGCACGCGAGAAATTATAGTGCACAACGATGAATTTTGGCATCTTAGATAGAGCATGGCCTTAGGGTTCTGACATAGGATACCATGCAATCATTTCGAGCATAAACTTGAAGCCGCGGGTATGAGCTAGTATTATAAAAGAGGCAAATGTTTCAAAATGCTATCGCTTTGAACCAAATTGTATGATATTGTATGTAACAGCAGCATTCAACAAATATGAAAATTACTGGAAATCCTTTCTTAATGCATATTCACAGACTCTATCTGTGAAAATAGGAAATTCATCACCTGACTCCTCCCGCTCTGGGGGCCAATTCTCGGTTTTAGAGATGGTGTCGAACTCGAGAAAAATTTCTAATGACGTCATTTTTTCGAGAAATTTTAAAAGTTGCTATTCTGGGGATGTCGAATTCGACATTTGTCGAAGGCTAACGTTCGAGTTCATCTCGAGTGCTTCTGAGCAGTAGAGATGTAATGTCGATTATATAGATACGTCATTTCTGAGTGAATTTGTTGAGTTTTGGATTGTACACTGTTTTCTTTTCTTTAGTTTTTAAATAAAATACGGCTTGGCATCCCATACTGGAAATTCGATTTATACTCTTTGATTTGTGCATTGTGTTTTCTTGAAACGACGACCTTCGCGCAGTTAACAGACTCTGTAATTTGTGTACCTACGATTGGACTTGAAACCACTGAAAGATGGACGAGTTTATTAGCATTTTTATCTCGGAGTTGTTGGAAAGTGGCGAGCAACTGGCCAATACACGGCGACAACAGCTATCCCGCCGTCGATATTTACGACTTGAGCGGAACAGAAGTCATTAAAAACTTCAGACTAAATAAAGATTTAATAAGGGTTCTAATACTTAGATCTATTGTCTCCTGTAATAAACTGGATACCACTAAACTATACCCGAAAACGAAGGTAAATAATTGTTTGCTTCATAACTCTATTAGTCACTGACAGACAGTCAGCTGTCAAACTGATTATTTTTACACTAAACGTTTCGTTTTACTTTGGCTTTGCACGGGACTTATTCAAATTTAATATATAAATTATGTCCTAATTTTAAGTGTTTCTCATAATTATGTTTAAGTACTTGTTTGTTTGTGAAACTAATAAATACTTTTTCTTCCTTTCTTTCTTTCTTTTATACCTAAATAATTAGGTTTAGTCAGCGTTTTAAAACAAAATCATTCATTCACTCATAGCTACCTAAAACGGAACGCGCGATTCTTCGTAATGGACGCTAGTATTATATTATCTGTGGTAATGGTAACATTAGCTTCACTCGAATCGACATTTTCGTGACATTTATTTCTATTCCGATATATAAACCGAGAATTGGCCCCCGAAGCAGAAAAGAGTTTCAGGCTCTTGACCATCATGTTCCATCTACTGGCCTTTGCGTTCCAGGGCCGCGGTGACTATTTCGAACAAATTCTGCCACTATAGGTATCGTCCCTACCACACAAACATGTACCTATGACATTTTGCCGACATCTATCTTCACAACAGCCTCTTCCTGTATCAAAAATATATTTTTAGTAAGTCTTTCGAGAATTTGAGTGACGCATAATAGAGTAAGATCCCAGAGCAATCAGACATAACTTATTTTCACACGGATGAAACCTGAAGTTTTCAGTAGCGTCTCGTGTGCCTTGAATACCTACGCGCTTTGTGGAACTTGCCGAGTGACACCAGCAGTGCAAGTACGTAGCACTCGATTCGCTTCGATTCGATAAATCTGACAGTTATTCTCGATAAAATGAGCTTTTATCGAATCGAATCGATGTCGCAAGTACGTAAAAAATATTTTAACGATCGGTAGATAACTCTAAAATTTAAACGATTTTATCGAAAATGCAAGTACGAAACGACATTTTGACAGTTTGACATTCCGCCCACGATAAATCTTGTCGACGCGTGTTACGTACTTCCAAATTCGATAACAAGCTCGATAAAACTGACAACGATAACGATCTCGATGTCTTATCGATGCAAAGTTCGTACTTGCACTGCTGGGCAGATACCAGGTGAGAAAGGTGACTAAAAATAAGAACTATTTAACTTAAATTCACATGGCTGATTTTTATATATGTCATGTAGAATATTATTTTAAAGTAATATCATTTAGTGTCAGACACTTTTGATGGACCAGAGTTTTTGTCAGACGCTTTTAAGCTTGGATTTTGAAGCGCCTGACCGATATATCATGGCAATATCCCGATCAATTAGCTTTAAGTATTAAATCATATGGAGTTTAGTATTATTTAAAGCGTCTGTAAAGCGATACGGCCGACGGAAAGTGTCTGGGAGTAGAAAATATACGTAAAAAAACAGCTTGGAGAAAATACGTGAAGTATTTTCTCCAAGCTGTTTTTTACGTATATTTTAGGAATTATCCTTAAAAATAAGTCGCAAATACTCCCAGACACTTTCCGTCGGCCGTATTGCTTAACAGACGCTTTAAATAATACTAAACTCCTAATGATTTAATACTTAAAGCTAATTGATCGGGATATTGCCATGCTATATCGGTCAGGCGCTTCAAAAACCAAGCTTAAAAGCGTCTGACAAAAACTCTGGTCCATCAAAAGTGTCTGACACTATATGATATTACTTTAAAATAATATTCTACATGACATATATAAAAATCAGCCATGTGAATTTAAGTTAAATAGTTCTTATTTTTAGTCACCTTTCTCACCTGGTACCTGCCCAGGTGTCACTCGGCAAGTTCCACAAAGCGCGTAGGTATTCAAGGCACACGAGACGCTACTGAAAACTTCAGGTTTCATCCGTGTGAAAATAAGTTATGTCTGATTGCTCTTGGATCTTGGACTATAACATTTATTATCCGTACTGCGTCAACCTTAATCGTACTAGGGATACCACTACCAATCAGATAACTAATCAAAGTATTTATTCGGGTTATTTAATTCCGGGAACATTCTATACCTATCTCAGTGACGCATCGTAAAGGAAATGTCACGGGGTTAACACAAACAGTGTGTGGGTCTGGCACGAGCACGCCGAGTAAAAAAAGCGTAAATATCAATGATTTTAAAATTGATAAGATAACACTCACTTGGACGGAGAAGGCAAATTGTAAAAAAACTTGGAAAGCCATGGGGGAGGCCTTTGCCCAGCAGTGGGACAGTGTAGGCTAAGGAAAAAAAAAACACTCACTTCCCACATAATATATTACTTATATTTAGTTTTAAGACTTAAATCTACATATGTCGTAACGGGTAGTCAGTGGAAACCGAAAGTGGGTATATAACCAGTCAAAAGGGGTATCATAATACCCACAGAATAGATATTTATCTATTCTGTGATAATACCCAATACTAATTAGGTTGGCAAGGTCAGATAGGCAGTCGCTTAATGTAAAATACTGGTATTCAGCTGAATCCGATTAGACTGGAATACGACTCCAACATAAATGGGAAATCGCAAGGATGACTTAAATCTACTAATACAGGGTGTAAACGAACCCTTCACCCAAGCATTATATGCATTGATTTAATAAGTACCCCTACGAAAAAAAAATACTGGGAAAGGACTTTATTTTTGGGGTGGTTTTTTTTGGTTGGGATTTTACCTCGATCGCAAACAAACGTGGAAGACCCACATCCAAACAAAGCGTGATGAACTCAATCACAGATGGAGAACACTAGAGTGGTTATTGGGAAGAAAATCTCGACTCTCTGTCAACAATAAAGTTTTGATTTACAAAGCAGTAATAAAACCAGTCTGGACTTATGGCATACAGCTGTGGGGATCAGCAAAAACATCCAATACTGAAATACTCCAGCGGTTTCAAAATGGCGTGCTTAAAGCCATAGTGAGTGCCCCATGGTACACAAGAATGGATGAAATCCACGAATATTTAAAAGTTCCTACCATCAAAGAGGAAATCAAAACTATGACAAAAGCTTACAGAGAGAGGATAATAAATCACGAAAACAGCCTTGCTCAGGCTCTAAGTGAATCGCTGCCAACAAGACGTCTTAAAAGACTGCACACTTGGGACAATATACTTTAGAGTAAGGCAATAACCAAAGGCAGCCTAACAGTGGGAGGGCAAGCCTAACATGCCAAAGACATTGAAAACAACTGCTTATGGTTCAAGAACCGATCGCATGTTTGGAAATAAATATGAAAAAAAAAAAAAAAAAAAAATTGGGGTGAAAAATCACATTTTACGGTAAAACTCAGTGTACTCTTAAAACATTGTGCTAGTGCTTTGAATAGTAAACGGGACATGGAGGTAATTTATGTAAAGTTATAACCTGAAAAACTAGATAGTATTTGAAAAAAACAGCTTTGAAAAATTTGGCACTTTGAGCCCCAACATAACTAAGGGTGAATTGTTAAATCGGACGTACTCGTCCGAAGCTGCTAGTGGAACTGATTGCAGTGGGCATACAGGTGGGTAGACCATTACCTGGATTAGGTAGATCATAGAACATTGGACAATCCCTGACTCCCACGCGGGTCAAGCCGCAGGCAGAACGCAGTACAAGATAATTATATTAACAGAAGTTTTTTTTTCTTCAGGCTGCGGCAACGGCAAATACCTGAGCGTAAATCCGTCCGTGTACACAGTGGGAGGAGACCGGTGTACTCGGCTGACAGCGCAGGCTCGGCATCACAATAATGAGGTCAGTTCATTGTGTCAAACAAGGAGTCCTCCTTCTTCTTAGAACCGTATCATGGAACGGTTCTCAAAGCGACGGCACGGTTGGCGTAGTGGCTGAGCGATTGTCTGCTGCGCTGCGTGTTGCGGGTTGGATCCTCACACGTGTCAAATATTTGTAAGGCCTACAGATAGTTGTTCCCAGTCTTGGTTTTATATGGCCAGTGTATGTGAATTTAAATGTTTGTAAACGCACCAACTATACAGGAGAAATTAGATCGGAACAAAATTTTAAAAAAAATTGGAACTTCTTATAGCTCCATCTGTGCTTGAGTATCGTTCCATAATACGGGCCCTTGTATTTTAAATTTTGATGGCCCAAATCTTCAGCACTTCCACGACATCGTGGATGGCAATACAACGGTCACTTTGAAGAGGACTACTGAGCAGTGTTGAATACGAAGTAAAGTAGGAACAGATCTTAGACTCAAATCTCTAAAATGTCCATAATAAGTTTTCAAATTTATCTTTAAAGCATTAGTTTCAAGGTTGATTAGTAAAATCTGCTCTGTATTTTTTACTGCCGCGATGACTACCAGACTTTAATATAATTACGAATGAGTTATAGGACATACTAAACGAACCTTCTAACTTGCCGTCTTTACCCTGCAGGTGGTTGCATGCGATAACCTATGCTTACCATTCCGCGATGAGTCGTTCGACGCAGTGCTGTCGATCGCTGTGGTTCACCATTTCGCCACGGTGGAGCGGCGGGCGATGGCGCTGCGGGAACTGGCCCGAGTCACCAGGATAGGTGGCAGGCTACTCCTCACCGTGTGGGCCATGGAGCATGAGGGACGGAACTTTCATTCACAGGTGACTGAGTAATCTTCTTCTTTTGGCGTAACTGGTTGATTTTATGTTGTTGGGTCCAGTAAGTGGAAATGCTATTAACAGCGTCAGTGGCGTTCTTGAGACCCTCAAAAGCGCTGTTAGATGGACATTTAGGGCAGTCCAGTAAGTCGGTCATGTTCCATATCGCTGACGTTTGCAGAAATTAGTCTGCGAAGCAGTCTGAAGTCTTACGACGTTTGTGATTACGCAATAATAAGCACACATAGATAGGCTTATATTTATTTTTGTACAGGATGGTTACGACAGTATCAATCCTTTACAAAAAACTTCATTTTTTTCACTTTAAACAGAACCAATGCAACCGCCCACTGAGATTTGACTAAATGAGACGTTTTTTCTTACTTTTCAGGATGTATTGATTCCCTGGCATCGACCAGTCACACTGTGCCCACCAACGCCGGCTCCAAGATTCCTTTCAGTTGACCATGACCAGTAAGTGTTACAATAACTTTTAAAATTATACCTACTACTTATATTCAGTTTCTAAGACATCATTTGTTTTTTTACAGCACGGCTGAACATTGGAAAAACCGAGATGGTTCCCCAGGATCATCATCCCTTTCATCACCCAACGAAACCTGCTACTCCTTTGTGAGAAGAGCTCTCCAGCGGCTAGCGGGGCGAAGGTCATTCCTCCCATCATGGAGTATCGGTGCGCGGGTACCGCAGCGACCCTGCTTGCGCCCTGAACCACCCGCTGCTGATCTTCCCATAGAACTACGACGCCTGGATGAAGCACTCCCGCCGAGATTACTAACACAAGCTTCAGACGCTTCAACAATAAAGTCACGAAGCCTGACAGATATTGCTGACATAGAAAGGCGCGCATTAGTTCGATCACGATCTAGTCTACCCAGCCTGGGTGGGGAGGAAATCGAACCACCGCCACCAGCACTTCCAATACCAGAAATAAATGAGCCTCGGAAAAAACCTCGACTTGTTAAACAAAAGAAGTCAATCAACGAAGATGACGCAGAAGAGGATCTAGATAAGCCCACCGATATGAAAAGTATGGTGGAAGAAATGCCTAACTTCAAAGTACACACCCCTAGATTACAGTCAAGTAAAAAACCTGGCGTATTCAAACAAACTTCTCTTAATGAGGAATTGATGTCTGTTGAGCGGTTAAGGGAAAAAGAAAGACTAAGAAAAAATATACAGAAACAAGCATCACTAAACGAAGAGTACCTTTATCGCAGACCTGGAGTTTTAGACTCTATTCGCGACTCAATATTTTCCACGTCCGCAACGACTGGCAAGAAGTTCCAATCACTGAAAAACGGCCTCACTAGTAAGTTCAAAACGTCTACAACGAATATAGATAAAGTAACCGTGTTTGTGCGAATGCTTCAGGGCTGGAAGAGTCACGGACCGGCACCAGAAGTTCCTACTACTCCGGGTGATAATAATTCCGGAAGCGAAAAAAGTTATCCTGAAAGACGACATTCAAAGGAGGATGGATCAGATTCTTCAAAAGACAGTAGCCTTCAAAGTGATACAAGTGTTGACTCAGAAGACAGTTTTGCGTCAGTAATATACGTCCCCAAAGCTGATGGTTCAAGCGATCCTCTTTCGCCGACACCCTTGTCACCTGGACCCACTTCACCCAGACTTAAAGTATCCTCCGTTCCCACTTCGCCTAGAATGAAGACTTCACCGGGATTGCCATCCCCAAGGATCAAACAAGCTTTTCCACTAATAAGACCACCAGTATCACCAAACTCAGTTAACGCGCCAACAACAGTGAACAAGATTTTGGTAGCTCAATATAGCTTGAAGAACTACTCGACAACTACTTCTGTAGCCACAATTCCACTAAAGCCTCAATCTAAAAGCCAGCCTAACTCTCCGCCTAAATCGGAATCAGATGATACAACAACAATAATACTTAAACCTGAACCTCTACCAATCTTAAATAGTAATATATCCATTGATGTATTTGAAGAGATCGATCCTATACCACCAATCAAAGAGGAGGAAGAAACACCAACGAGCGACGTCACTAAAGAATTAATCGCAGAAATAAACAAAGACATTGAAGAAATACATAAATTAACAGCAGAAACTAACCAATACCAACCTCGAGTTGTATTGCAAGATGTTAAGCCCTACCCAAAAATAACATTACAAACTGTGGCAGAGCTACCCGAAATACCACAGTTCAAGCCAAAAGAATCATCAAATAAACCGACAACGGACACTTTAGATTCTAGATCTGCAGAACGAAAGCGAAAAGATAGGATACGACAAATTAAAGAAATGTTGAACAAAGGTATCCCTTCTGGCAGTGTGAGTAGAAGACCTCCATTCCCAATGGTTCGAGGAACGAGAAATGCAGAGCCAATAGTGAAGAGTCGACCTACTCTCATGTCACTGGAACTATTCAATCCTGCCACAGATGACATGGATAGTGACTCGAGTGGTGTTTCATCCCCGGACTCAGTAGATAGCGTCATTAGCGTCGTACCCGATGAACTACGGAAAACAGCCGCAGAAAAAGGTACGTCCTTAACTTTATTGATGTCTTCATCACAATCGATAACTATGTTCTACCAATGTTATCTAGCTGATTCTGATTATAATCAAGGGGTCAAGCAGCTGTTCCATTTGATCTCACGACCTAAGCGTTTGTAAGAAAAATTCGCGCCCAATTATCACATTGTGAAAAAATGTTAATGCAGTAGGTGTTCCAATCCACTTGTGTTTAGGGTTCAAAAGATAAATATATTTGGGATCCTACGCATTTCAACTACATATCTATTGTTCTAACGTTGGGTGTTTGTGTACATTTACCTGTAAAAGGTAAAACAAGACCATGGTGTTTAATGTTTCTTTTATTATTTCAGATCTACCAAATCCGACAACACCAGAGGTGAAGAAAGAGAAGAAGGAAGCTGAGAACAAAGAAACTGATGAAAAAGAGGAACCAATCTCAGAGAAAACTCCTCTACTACCAACTATAGCGCCTCAAAGTCTAATAGAAGCCGTAGCAGAAGTTGCGCATTCTTTAGATGAAACCTGCGAAACTGTCATTCAAAGTAGCCCTCGATCAAAAAGGAAACACCTTGAAAAAATTGAAAGTGCTGAAACCATGGCCATCGTACAAGGAACTTCGAGTAGCAGCAGTAGTAGTAACTGGAGCCTAAATAAACTATCACCTGGAGATTTACGGATATTGGAATCAAGATCTCAATCACATACCAGCTCCAGTGGAAGCTCTTCAAGTCTAGAACGACTTTCACCTGGAAAAAGATCTAAGGACCGCTCGCCAAAACTGGGAAGCACAAGTAATTCTACTTGGAGCTTAAACAGGCTATCTCCTAACAGGCCCGAAGGCCGGTCACTTGACGAAAATCTCAGTAAAACCCACAGAAGCCCTACAAGGTTACCGTACGATTCCATTTCAATATCAAGCACAGATTCAGATAAATCTATTTCGAAATCCGAAAGCTTTAACAGAATACAAGCCAATGAGCCTCTTGTGACGTGCAAATCAGACATGATAGCTAATATAGACGAATGGCCGGATCAACAGGATCGAAGTCAACATTTGACTGAATTTGCAGAAAAACTAAGTGAAAAACTATTGCAGGAAATTGACCAATACTCAAAAAGGATCAATGAGGAAGACTTCGACTTACCGAGTAGCAGTAGTAGTGAAAAGAGTATATCATTGAGGTTAAAGCGAGAAGAAGAAGATAGAAACACGCAGAAAATTTTAGATGAGCTATCAGATAGTTTACAACACTTGGAAGATCCATATATTCATAAAATAAGCACAGAAATGCAAGGCCTTAATAAGCTAAGTGCAGAACTCCAAGAAAGACATAAATACATTGCGTCTTTGAACGAAGTACAAGAAACTGATATAAGCAAGCTATTCCCTAAATGTATGTCAAAGACGAAAAGCAAGAAGAGATCAAAGGATGTCGATCCAATTATTAACAAATATAGAGAACTCAAGAAGTCCATGAAAGTCTCAAGTGAAGAGGATTTATACCTTAATAACTGTGCCAATATCCAATTCACAGCAAAACCAGTTACAACAACTGAAAAAATACCAGACATTGACGCCAAAAACCCCGATGACGATAGTGCAATTTCATCAGCCAATGGTAATCCCGAAATCACCATCGACTCGACTGGTGCGTCATACGATACGAGCCAATCGCTCGAAACTGGATACTCCTTAGAGTCCGAAATTAGTGTAGATTCATTATGTACGAGTACCGACAAGAGGTCCTCTCTTAAAGTGGGGCAGTCAACGGATTCAAGTGATTTGGACAAAATGGAAATAAGTCCTGAATCCGTAACTTCGCGTTCTAGTGCCAGTACGGCTCCGTTGAAGTCTGGTTTTTCGATCGAGTCAAGCGATACATCGGCAGGTAGTGACTGGAGCCGGCGCGACAAGACCGGGAGCACAGCATCGCTCGGCTGTGCCAGTTTAGCGTCCCTGCCTTCCTATAGCGAATGCTCCAAAGATAGGAAACTATTGGAGACACGCTCATCGTCGGAAGACACGGCCCCTGTTCCGGTTATTCCTCCGCCTCGTGCTTTCCCGCACGCCCCGCTGTTACCTTCTTTAAGTGACGGCTCGGACAGTCTGCCTTCGGAAGGAGGAGCGGTGACGTACCACCGGTACTACCACGTCTTCAAGCGAGGGGAGCTCGACCAGCTGATCGACAAGTACGTGGAGAGTCTACACGTCGTGTCCTCGTACTACGACCAGGCCAGCTGGTGTGTCATAGCGGAAAAAGTTCAAGTGTGGACCATTTAATGGACTTATAGTGTACTCACTCTTTGTCTAATGGCTGATAAAAGGTTTCGTTGCTGGTATATTTAGGGGCTGATGATAATAAATTATTCGGATTCGTATTCTATAATCTTATGAAATAGTGAACATTATGAACATTAAAATAATGAACATAGGACACTAATAAGTGCAGTGTTTACATCCAAGTGACCTTCATAACAAACTCGTCAGTGAGTGTTAAGGACATTTACACGTGAAATGCAGTCTTATAAAATGTGTTAACCCTATGCGAAAATGCCAAAAGCAAAGCTTTTGTTTTTTAATAATATATTCTAGTCACTCTATAAAAGTTTACTAGTTGTTATTTCTAATTATAATCTTAACAATTTCGTTGCCCATCGCAGCACGTGGTTTAACGGGAGTTATTGACCTATCAGTTCCTAGTGGCTACATTACTAGTATGCGCATCTGTACCAACATATTGGTAATGCATCCATGTCAAAGTGAACAGTGTCCATGTTAATAACTCTTAGTTAAAACTACGTTTGCCACAACGGGCATTAGTATTCGATGCGATAATAGAATTCGCATGAATGAAAACTAAGAGCTTTAAATAGTGAAAAATTAAATATAATATATTATATACTTCAGTGGCTCAATATTATATAAGCTATTCATAGCTTATTTACTCTGACGTTTATGTATACCTACAGAAAATTGTAACATTATTCTCACATACTTATAGGTACAAAGAATTAGACCATACTCCAAGACCAAAATAATTAGGTACAATGAAAGACGTATTCAAATTAATTATAATCTTTCTATGACAATAACAGAGCCGTAGCAATGACGTCATCTAAATTGTTTTTAGTTCCCTGACACATTATTCACACATTTTTATTCCCACTAATATTTCGGTTTTGGATTATGGTTGATTTTTTTTATTTCAATATTATCGTATTAATAATCTGGTGTTCTGAAAATGTACTTTGTTTCTTCAAATTAATAATATCGACCTGGCCTCTCATTGTCATACAAATTGTATATGTCATGTATGGGTCCATCGTATTATCTTGCCACCGATATCGCAACGTTTATACATTTCATACTAAATTTGGACCATTTAGTAAAGTTAGAGGATTTAGTCGTGGTAGTGGCAGAACTAAAGTCCCCTTGCCTACGTGTATAATACTTGAGAGTACAAATAACTACATCCATAAATTATTTGTTCATATACTCAGAACCTACCGAAGATTTAGATTTTATCCCTTCAAAACAACGTTCACTTTTTACAGCCACAGTACTGACGGTTTAGTTTAGTTCTTCATACATTCCGTTTGTTATTTTTATTTGAATATTATTCTAGCATTTCTTACTAAAAGTTTTACCTGATCTTATGTTGATCCGTTTGTAGGATAGGAAACGTAATCGAAAGTCTATCAATGCTTTTTTACAATTTCAGCTTAAAACGTCCCTTTTAAATTTTGCGTTCCAAAAGAATACTAATCTTCTTTAAAAAGCCATAATTATTTTTATAAGTGAAAAATAACGAATTTTAAATTTCTTTTTATCGACGTATTAGTTAATAAGTATTTACTTAGATAAGTTAATAAAATACATATGTACCGTGCAGCTACAAGATCATTATATAACTTGAACATTAAAACCATCAATATTTTCAGTTAAAAGAATCGATCGTCACTCATCATAAAAATGCATTTCCTTTTTCTAAATAGCAGCCAAAACAAATTGCCCAAAAAGTATCATCTTAAAATCATAATTTGGCGAATATTTTTAAAAGGAACACATTTTTATAATGATTATTATATGGACCGAGCAATAGCCACGGAACCAACTGGAGTCCCTCTAATTTGTACAAATATAACAAATATGGATCAAACGATATGGCAGCATTGCTTACACGGTAATATTAACGTTGGAAAGTATTCGGAAATGTACTGTAAATAATCGCTATAAGTATATAAAGCTATTAGAAATTAATTATGTTATCAAAAAATCAAAGTGAGATTAAAATTAATATTATAGTTATAGTAAATATAAAACAATGAACACATGGCTGAGTATTTAATATTTTCTATAATTAAATGAATCTCAAACAGACTTTTGGGGAAAATATTAAATGTACAGATGTCCCATTGTCACTAGAAATGTATGCATTAGATAAATACTGGACTGTAGCGGTTAGGAGGTATACCTATATATAAAATGCACAACCGTTACTGTACCTATTAATTTAATATCTTTATGTAAGTCTTCATTATAAGTCAGTGACTGTCGACCACGTAAGTGTCAAGTAACACTTGCAGTTTATTCAATTAGAAAATGTTATTGAAAATATATTTCAGTACCACCTACAACCTATCGATCAAAACAATCAGCCTGGAGTAACTTAAATTCTTTACACAAATATATAAACTTTCCACAAAGTATATCAGACCTAACAATATTGTAAATACAATTCTGTATCAGTCAGCCAAATCAAGATCAATAATTTAAACTGCAATTGTCTCTTCACAAAACAAATAAGCACATTCCATTAATACTAATCGTTTAAAAAAATACACTTTATATTACTTGTGTAAAATAATTTCGAGCATTAAGTCTGTCCGATGGACATTAAATTGATTTTATTCGAAGTTGTGAAGTTTTTGAAGCATATCAGTGCTGTTTAAGTATGTAAGGCATGTATATTTTTTTCCTATTTTTGTAAATTAAATTGCTTGATACAATTATTTGGTAAATTATGCAGGGTGTCGCTGTCACAAAAAAATGGGATGTCTATCAATTATTTAACGCAGTTGCACGTAGACAAATATAGAATTATTATGTAGGTACTTTATTCTCCATGTGACCAAAACTGACACAAAACAAATATATCCGTATTCGTCGTTGCGCCTGCCAAGTTCCATAAGTGATTTTTGTAAGGTTTTGGGAAACAATAAAAAACATGTTATTGAATTGAAAATGAAAAACTCGGCAAAATTATCGATACCACAACATGGACGTTTATTTAATATATCATAAAAATACAAAAGTTGCCAAAACTATCAGTCATTTAAGGGGCTAGAATTTTTTTTAACAAAAAAGTGCACATAACTGGTTTGCAATCATATCAAATAATGATGGATGTGCATTATTACACATAAAAGCTTTGGCAATGACACTTATGACAATTTTTGGTTAACATTATGTGATCTTTACGTTATCATAATTAAGTAAAAAAATACAATGAAATGAGTAGGAACTATTAGAAACTTACACTTAGTATACTTATATAGAATAATTCACAATTATTGTATTCAATATTATGAGATCAGTGTTATACCTACTTAACTTTTAGTTATTATTTTAAGATCACACTTATTGTCATCATTATCACAGCATTATATTAAAAATATCTTTAGAAAACAAATAAAAATCTCTTTAACAAAAAACAAATCAAATACTTCTATGAAAATTGTTAAACAAAATAAACTTAATTCCTAAATTGGGTAATTGAGGTACACAGTTACTTACTTACTCCTTGTAATGAAGGTTGTCATAGAATGCATGATAGTCGCGATGCATATAAGGTTTTAAAGACTGGAGACTATCATATTTGGTTTTATCAATTTTACGGGGCTCGTTGTAAAGTCGACTAACAACAGATGATGGGTTGTTGGCACGAAGTCGCTGAGGTAGGATTTTCCACTCATCGGGATGACGTAACTTGTAGAAGATACTGCCATCTTTATATAAAAGAGCTCGTATGTCATTTACGGTCGGGTCTCCAGCTTTTTTACCTGGACGAATGGAATCAATGCAAATGTCATCCTCATAATTGTTAAAAAAAGTATAATCAACATGATGAACGTGGTACGGTTGCTTAGGTCGTGCTTCCCTCATGCGACTAATATAATCAGTTGGTGTATAGATAGGGGGACGAAACTTTTTCTCTAAAGTTGAGTGGACACTATCCACTTGCATCATAGTATGTCCCTTTTCTAAAATAATCTGTTCAATCTCCAGTCTAGTCTCCTTTGTTAATTTTAGTAAAGCCGATGACAGAACTTTATTTCTATTTTG
This sequence comes from Diarsia mendica, assembly GCA_949316265.1. Classification (NCBI taxonomy): domain Eukaryota; kingdom Metazoa; phylum Arthropoda; class Insecta; order Lepidoptera; family Noctuidae; genus Diarsia; species Diarsia mendica. The sequence continues at coordinate 13,505,090 of OX438889.1, forward strand.
GTAAGAACAGCCATCTGATATAATTATAATTTTTTTAAAGTTTAATTGAGTTTTAATAAAATGTATCAAGCAGCTTGTAAATTCGTTAGCCGTAACACCTCCATCTCCCTCATGCCATACATACAGGTGCACATCTTTATTATTGTTAATATAAATAGACTGGTTATGAACCTGAAGTTTTTGCTTATAGAATTGAACTGACACTAGCATCTTTGGACAAAGGAGAACAGATTGGACATCGACAGTCAGGACGAGCACCTCGGGTGAGCTCATAGTGCGAGCTTCAATATGAGCGTTGTAGGCTTCTTTCTTCTTTTCAATGTGCACGGCGAACTGCTCCTCTGAGATATTGCCTTCTTTTTTAGCTGTGCATACATCGCACTGGTCTTTTCTTGGCTTAAAAATGGAAATCTTTTCCTCTTCCAATATTTTATTAAAGATTTTGCGACCAATATACTGTTTTCCGTTATCTTTACACCACTCAGTGTAAACTCTAAATATATGAGATTTCGATTCAAAAGTGTCTTCTATGTAAACTCTGTTACTGCTAGAGCGACAGTAGTGACTTGGTACTTTATTAATTAAATTTAGCCATTCTTTGACAGTAGTTGATTTAATAACTTTTGGAAGAGGGTTTATTATAGATTGCCGTTTTTCATGTTTAGATCTTAAATCTTGTCCTTCTACTGTGTTATCCTGCAGCTTTTTAATCCATTCCGACAGTGTATCGCTATTTATGTTAAGGATGCTGACAAAAAAGCTTTTACAAACCTTCACAGTTACATTCTGATCATCTGTAAAATAGTAGTCATATGCCAGTTGTCTTTGAGATGCATCTTCCGAGTTATTCGTAGTTTTACGTCTTCTTAATACCGGACGCAGTCGAACAAGTGTTTTCAAATAAGCTTTTTTCGCATCCCACGTAGTTAAACCCCAAAAATAATCAAATACAGCTTTCCGTTTTTGTTCCGATATCAATCCACATAAATAGCTTCTGTCAGATTTGGAAATACAAGAATGTGCACATGGCTTTTCTTTAAGATATTTTCTAGGTCTCGGTACATGTTCATAACTTGCTTTCTCACCCGTTTCGTCAAACTTCCTTTTTCTGCCTGTATATTTTTTGCCACATACCCTTTTCAACTTATTAAACTTCCTTTGTTTGTTATTTATTTCCTCATCACTAAGCGAAATCTCAGTTTCAGATGTACTATAGAAGTCTTCATTTCTGTAAACCGTAGTATTTTTTTCTAATATTAATTCTCCTGTCTTTTCATCCAAGTAGTAATTATCTTCATTAAAATTTTCCTCAAATAATTTCGTATCCTCTCTTAACTGGCCTGTAACTTCATCAAGAATATATCTTTTATTAATACTGTCCGAGATCTCAGGAATACCACAATCAATTTCTGGTTTATCTTTAATAAGATCCATTTCTGACTTATCTATGAAAGGATCAAGAAGTTTATCATATGTAACGTCCTTTAGTTCTTCAAATATTATACTAATTTCCATATTTTCAGACGATAAGTTTTGTACTATGTCGGTGACATTTTGATTTAAATCTGAAGTTTGCAGGCCTTGCGTAGGATCGTAACTATTGGACATAAACAAATCAGGCACATTTAAATCTTCATTTGTATTATTATTGTCAATTCCTTTAGCTAAATTGACTAGCATCTGTCCCCGTGACGCTGGTTTGCGTGCATATGGGTTAAACGTCATATCGCCTGAAAAAAAAAAAAGAGTAGGTACATATACGTAATTACCCAACATACAAACAAACATAATTACATTAACACAATATGCACATTTACTACGCAGCCCTCACTTTAGTGAACGTATAATACGTAAATATAAGCGTTGTATTTGCAAACGTAGTTAGGTACAGTTCGATTCAAACTTAATGGCGGCTCGGAAGTTAGGGTACAGTCAAGCTGACAATTATTTAAGCTCCATTTAATTATCTTTATAACTTTATAGCTTTTATCACTTACAATATTTTTGATAACTGAACAATCTACGATAGGTATACAAGACTATTTTATAGGTTAAAATATTGTTTAGGAACTTAAATTGTCAAGTTACTGATGAATGGCTTACGGTATTATATAAAAACAACACAATTTAAGTAAATTCAGTACGTACTTACCACTTTTATTTAGTTTTAACACAATAAAACTATTTTTATAATGTTGTTTACACCACAACGCGCCCTCTCGGCGCGCACAGTTGCGGGTCACTGAAGACGGAACACAATTCCTTTATGTGCAATTCTGCACATACGATTTTTTCTAAACGGCCAAAATACATACGGTATTTGTCATATTTCTTTCTAAATGGAATATCACAAAAAGGATTTTATCAGCACATACAGAACGAAACGGAGATTATGTTTGGTGAAAAAACGAAAAAATGAAAAAATGCACATATGGAATTTGGCAGGCGCAGCGACGAATTTGTTACTTTACGAGAACTTTCAGTTATATCTTTATGGAGTAATAAATAACAATAAATCTGCATTATCGCGTAATATATAGTAAGTGTATGTACCTATTCCTTTTCATTCCTTATATTCCGAATTCTATCTTGTGTAAATACATATTCATAATAATGTATTTCATATTGGCTTAATCTGTGATATATAATAGAAATTGGCACAAACCCACATTATTTGAAAATTATTTAACAAACGAGTAAGAGTACACGTAATACTAAGGATATATATTTTGCTGTTGACTTTTCAAGTTTCGTTTTACCGTTATATGTGATATTAATTTTATGACCGCCTGATATTTGGTAGAGAAATATTCGTCTGATTTTTATCATTGGCAAGAAGTATAAAGTATTTATATTACAAAATAAACAACGCATATTATTAATATTTACTTAAAATATATGGATAGCACATAGAGCAGTATTGTTTTCTAAAACGACTCAGAGCCACGCTATTCTGAAAAAACTTTCCAAAAACGTTCTATGGCACTGATTAAATAATATCGAAAAAAAAAATGTTTGATGGCATGTCATGTGTAGCGAAAAATCACGTTACGCCACCAATACAGCATTTATTCTAAAAGAAATAATGCGTATTTCATATTGGCAAAATTAAATAACACCAAGAGTAGATGGGAATATTTTTTGGAACAGTGCGTCTTATTCCAAAGAGGTTTGATGCTGTTGATTTCATAGTTTCTGTTTATCATACCTTACCTCGCTAACTACGCTGCACTCGTAAAATATTACCAATAGTATAATGCTCATGCTGATATCTTCATATCAATCATGTACTGTGTAGATGGAGCAACGAAATAAACCTACAATAAGTTTCTGCTTATCTTCATGGGAATAGGCGTGAGTTTATTGTGATAAAAGTTTCATTTTAAACCTATGAACTCGAAGAATAACATATTAAGAAAACAGAAATATAATATTGGCAGTATTTCGCGTACATATAAACTGATTTGTACTTTCTTACACTAATATCCGATCCCAAACATTAAGAAATATAATATTTGCAATAGTACCTGTGTTGCCATACTTTTATTTTACAATCTAGTTTACTTCGTCGCCCCAACTACATATTGTACGTAGACAGTTAAGTCCCAGTTTTAATACGAATCATTGATACTGTTCGCCCTCTTACGAATACGAGCAGTGTTATATTAAATGTAAAGAGAAATACAGTAATACATTGTAAGCTTATGTCGTACTGTATCTATACATTATACTAGGTGACAACCTTCACAATAAAATGAAGACTTCAATATTTTATTTGTTTTATTCAATCCTAACTACAATTATAAGTGAATTTTATTTGTTTGTCGTTCAAGCCTTAACGGCTGGACGGGTTTCGATGAATGTGAAAAAACAGGGGTAAACAATTATTACTGGGATACTTTTTCATACTTTTTTAGCACAGTTAAACATTCTGAGAACTGTAATAAAGTTCTGCAGTTTCAGCTTACCTCCATGAACAAATTAAGTGAGGTTTTGTGTGTAAATGTACTCACTTAATTAATAATAAAAATATTTAGTTACTATTTTGGGGCATGTAAGCATACTACACAGTCAATAAGTACCTAGAAGACAAATTGTAATTTTGACTTTTTTATTTACTTGTAATTTTTGACATTGTAACTTTGAGTTTGTAATTTTGACATTGTAGCTTTGACATTGTAATTTTGACATGGTAACTTTGACATTGTAATTTTGACATGGTAACTTTGACATTATAACTTTGACATTGTATATTTTGACATGGACACTCAATTTTTATATTTTTTTTTATTTCACTAAATGTTTTTAATCTTTTTTATAATTTTAATGTTTTGTTGTCTAATTAATTTATTGTTTATTTTAATTACGAATTTTAATTTATATTGAATAGTTACAATAATTACTAATTTTGAATATATTTATTAGTTTGAATGATTTAGAAATTATAATCTGAATATTTGTACGCCGTTGACGGCAAGACATAGTGATCCTATCTATTAACATGACAATGACATCTGTACTTTTATTTACCTATGTACTACAAATAAAAATATTTGAATTTGTATGTAAACTATCGCAACATACAAATTCACTATACAAATCGCATAAAGTGATAGTTTGATCATAAATTAGGGCGAATTATAATTAAAGAAATTCAAAAAATTCAAGACTTGGAAATAAAAGTTGATTTATTGACTTATTTTACAAATAAATACAAACCAAATAATACACACTTAAGCTATGTTTTAAACATAATGTGGAAAGTATTCTTAAAAGAACAAAATGCAAAACATTTCTGTAGCTACCAGAGGTAATAAAAGGATATACCTAAACCTTCCCATAAAGTTTTCACGCGTTTCAACGTAGCTGGAATATGTGAAAATGATGGGGTTTCAAGATTCAAAACCAATAAACTTTGATTAATAAAAATAACGGAGAATTGATCAACTACAATGTCCTTAAACATATCAGTTTAGCTTAATCATTGAAAATATATTTAAAACCTTGATACGGTTTTTTTCAAACATCACATCAGAAAAAATCACAAGTTCTGATTGACTAAACTCAAATTCGAACTTACACCGACCATATTTATTAGTTGATTTTCAAACGAGGACATCACACGATAAGTCTCGTTTCTATTTCAATTCCCGAAAAACAATGGCTGAAAGTGCCGTGAAGTGCCCTGGCAACGAAAAATGAGACACTGAGTGTGTATCTTGGTTTTTTTTAATACATCAAGTTTAATACAAAAGTATTAGAGAGTTTTGACTAAATATTATAAAATCGCCTATATTTTAACCGCCTTATTCATAAAAATAGTTAAGAGTTGTTTAACTTAAGAGCGTATGGTACCTCAAACGCGAGTTTTATAATGCGTAAAAGTATATGATTCACTGCAGTAATCAACATCAGAAAAATATATGATATTCTTCAGGATATATGCTAGTGCCATAGTGTTGTGAAAACATAATACAACTAACTTTGCTCGATAGAAAAAAATCGCGAAGATACCTCTAAAAATTTCTTTTAACGAGTAAAAACCATACTAAAATACATGTCATCGTTCTGATTTTTTTGCCAAATAATTCTACAAGCAACAAACTAAGGTCATAGTGTTTTACTTTTTTAGTCCAATCAATAGTTTTTTTGTAAATCGCAAAATACCACTAATTTCGCACTATTCGGCCGCAGCGAAAGACGTAACAAACGCTTTGTAGTGCAAGCTGATTAGAACTTTATTCTAACAGTATTACAAGCGAAGTTTGAACCACCACAAATAGGGTTGCTAATCTGAGGTAGCATACGCTCTTAAGCTTGGTTTATCTCGCATGCCGTCACTTTCATTTGAATATTATTGAAGTGAGACGGCATGCGAGATAAACCAAGTCTAAGTTAAACAACTCTTAACTATTTTTATGAATAAGGCGGTAAATGTACGTTATTTATTAATTATGTAGGAACATCTTATTCTATCATCATGATATAGCCTAAAAAATGGAAAAATGCAACTCAGATCGTAAAATTAAATAATACTTCCATGAAAAACTTAACTTGATCAGAGATATGGCCAAGTTTCGCGTTAAATGGCGGGTAGTATTACAATCACTGTTGAAATATGTGTGATCAAGAAATCAACGATGAAATATGATATTATTATTATGATTTTGATAGACTTATACAAACTCTACTTTTATGTAGTAAGTCCTCCCCAAAAACTTATAATTACGACATATATTCGACATACGCGCATGTGACATTATATTTTCAGAACGAAGTAAGCCAGTCCGTCGCCCGAAACGGCGTCATAGATTGATAAGGTGCTTGCATAAAAATACAGATTAGTTACCGACACGAAGTTGGTACAGATCAGTCACGCTTACAAAAACAGGTGTCTTATACACACACTACACTTGGCAGATTTAAGCAAATATTGGAACTATATCATTATAACAAAGTGAACTTTGCCGCAATAGACTTAAGGATAATTTTGTTTCGATTCAATATGCCCAAAATTTTGACAAATACGCCAAGTGCAGTGTCAAAATAAATAGCTACAAATAGTTGGCAAATGGGTAATGGGGGTACTGGTAGTGGGTGTCTGTGGGTGCTACACGAAGTAGGCGGCGAGTTGCGCCATCTTGTCCTTGGGCTGCTTGTTGCGATGTTTGCTGCCCCGTGCGCGTCCCCCGCGTCCCCGCGTGCCGCCCGCGCGCGCTCCTACCGCGCGGTGCTTCTCCACCTGAGTGACCAATGTACGAGTGCTTAACGGCTCTAGTTAACTTGATATTACATCCTAGTGGACGGAGAGCTATTAACAGCCATTAGAGTCGAAGACAAAGAAAGATGGTTAGACTGTGTGCAGGATGAAGAATGGAAGAAGACATGCTGCGTCGACCCCAAATAAATTGGGATAAAGGTGGGAGGGAGAATGATGTAAAATACTCACCAGTGACTACTGACGCCGCACGTATACTAAGTAATACTCACCAGTGCACTAAAGATGGGCTCGCAGTACAGACAGGCCGTCATCTCAGTGATGGCGGCGGGTAGCCGTGTGCGCTCGGCGCGGTACTCCACAGTGACCTGCTGACGCCGCACGTATACTAAGTAATACTCACCAGTGCACTAAAGATGGGCTCGCAGTACAGACAGGCCGTCATCTCAGTGATGGCGGCGGGTAGCCGTGTGCGCTCGGCGCGGTACTCCACAGTGACCTGCTGACGCCGCACGTATACTAAGTAATACTCACCAGTGCACTAAAGATGGGCTCGCAGTACAGACAGGCCGTCATCTCAGTGATGGCGGCGGGTAGCCGTGTGCGCTCGGCGCGGTACTCCACAGTGACCTGCTGACGCCGCACGTATACTAAGTAATACTCACCAGTGCACTAAAGATGGGCTCGCAGTACAGACAGGCCGTCATCTCAGTGATGGCGGCGGGTAGCCGTGTGCGCTCGGCGCGGTACTCCACAGTGACCTGCTGACGCCGCACGTATACTAAGTAATACTCACCAGTGCACTAAAGATGGGCTCGCAGTACAGACAGGCCGTCATCTCAGTGATGGCGGCGGGTAGCCGTGTGCGCTCGGCGCGGTACTCCACAGTGACCTGCTGAGCGCCGCACGCACCGCACGCGATGTCGCATACTGTGACGCGAGTCGCGTCCTCGAACACGTTTATTATTACGTCGCAACTGAAACAATATTTTATTTATTTATCAGAGACGGTCAATAGTAGGGTCGCTAAACGAAGCGCGGCACGTGACCCGAGTGTTGGCAGCACTGCACTAACACTCGGCCAACTTCGTACTACAACGGAGCCTAGCTAGTGAAGGGGCGCGATGGCGAGGCACGACTCGAGCATTTTATGGGCGGGCCCAGCCGATATATTTATTACATGATATACAGCATGAGCCATTAATACTAAATGAAGTAATCTTTTTACTTGGTCTTCTCACAGAACCACAAACATTCTAACATTATCGTCTTCCATTCATGAGCCAACATGTCCAGTCCAGAGTTGGTCTCCACGAGCGCGTTGAGTATCGTAAGCACGCGCGGTATAGTGGACGACTGACAAAAGAAATATGGATCGCCTGGCTGTGAGAAGGGTAGACGACATAGTTGCCAGCGGAGAAAAACCTGGATGAGGCCGGCACAGGACCGTGGGTAATGGCACAAGAAAACAGAGACCTATACCCAGCCGTGGGTAAATTCAGGCAGTGAATGATGATGATTCTGATAACTGATAGTTACACTTGATCGAGCCCGTATTTGGTATTAATAGGGATGTTTCCTGACTAGAAAAAATATGATTGTTTAGTCCGTCTGTTTATTATCGAAAAATATTGGATACGTGTTTTTTGTTTTGACAAATTAATAAAAAATTACAAAAATAAAACGAGTCAAAGGTCATTAGTGGGGATCATTCCCACTAGTTCTATTGCACAGTCCTACGATAGAACTAGTAGGAACTTTTTTTATTTTTTTTTCCCATTAGTTCTACGATTCAAGGTGGTACGAAATCGTAGAACTAATGGGAACGAAAAGTCAATGGATTTTTCGTTCCCACTAGTTCTACGTTATAGGGTGTTACAAAATCGTAAAACCAGCGGGACTCAAATTTCTCATTCGTTCTATCACACAGTTTAGGGTACAACTACGGCACAAACTACCAGGAGAATAGAAGTAGGCAGGAGGTATTGAGAACATTTTTTTTTTGGAGATGATAAAAAAAAGATAGGTAGTAAAGTCCCACAAACTACCAGGACAACAGAAGTAGGAAGGAGGTATTGGAATCTTTAAATCAAATCTAAATTATTCCTTATTATAATATTATTTGCTTTTATAGTTTAATCCTTTTTTTTCATCTCCAAAAAAATATTTCTATACCGCTTGCCTATTTCTATTCTCCTGGTAGTTTGTGGGACTTTACTATCCCGGTTTCCTATTTCCAACAAAAAAAAAACTTCTGCCGACACTCCCGGAGTGCAACACGTTGTTTTTAGGGTTCCGTACCTCAAAAGGAAAAAACGGAACCCTTATAGGATCACTTTGTTGTCCGTCTGTCCGTCCGTCCGTCCGTCTGTCAAGACCCTTTTTCTCAGGAACGCGTGGAGGTATGAAGCTGAAATTTATATCAATTACTCAGGTCTACTGTCCCTTGAAGCTGTGAAAAAATCAAACTTCTAAGCCAACGCAATCAAAAGATACAGCCGTTTATGCCGCAAATTTTCGACACTTGCAAGGGAATCAAAACCTACAGGGTGCTTCCCGTGAACTCAGAATCTTGAAATTTGGTACGAAGCAACGTCTTATAGCATAGATAAAGGAAAAATTACGAAAACCATAAATTTTTAGTTACATCACAAAATATATTTTTTTTACGGAACCCTCGGTGCGCGAGTCCGACTCGCACTTGGCCGGTTTTTTTTTTGTCAGCTACCCTATTCGAAGCAACGCACAGTGGTTCACTTTGTATGGGAGCGCGGAATATATTATTTTTTCTACTGAAATCAGGATTGGATGAATGTCTTTAAGATTTTCTAAGCACTTATGCACTTCACGATCACTCATAAATACAGTATTAGCCATTTCAGAATAGGAAATATTACAAGCGGCCATCACTAGTAAATAGTGTTATTTTGTCAAATAGATACTCTTTACAATATAAAAACTGATGGTACCCCTTGTATAAGTTATTATAAGACTTATTCTCGATAATAATTGCTAAACTACCCAGATTAACAGCTCATTTGTCATTTTTCTTAGAAAAGTATTCTCATTAGTTAATGTGACTATAGAGCCAGAGTTGCAGCTAGTTGCAGCTGGAATGTACATAATACCAATTCTAAGGCATTAACGCATCATTAGAAGCATGTGGCAAAGCTGCGGTCAAAGTCAAAGTCAAAAGTCAAAATTCATTTATTCAAACTAGGCTGATAATCAGCACTTTTCGAAGGTCAAAATTTACTTTACTTTACTTTACTACAGTGAAATTTGGCTAACTGGGACTTGGATAAGTGAGAAACTTCTATAACTTTACTGGAACTCATACTGAGATATGAGACAGATTTGGATATCTGAGACACATTTAACCAGGTTTCACTGTATTTACATTTTTATAAGACAGTCCCCCAAAAACGCCCACCCATCGACACTTCCTAGTGTTTAGCTGGAAAGAAGAAGTGGCGGAACAAACTCCCCAGCACACATCTGTCTGTTAGGTTGGTTAGAAGAACCAGACTCGATACAATAGCAAGGTGTCAGTTAAATTTAAGATTTACTACAGACACAATCACCGGCGGAAAGAAGTTATGACCCTTTTAACATCGCGAAATGGTTTAAAAAAAGCAGTTCTATATAAAATTTCACAACAGTCAAAATATTGTTAATATTTTTATGGTAACTAGCAAAATATTTAGTTCATACTTGTGCCTCCCAAAAAAAAAATTTAACTGTAAAGTTATTACTTATAATTATATTTTATCAGTCCTCGAAACACGCGATGTTTTCGTTAAAAGTTTGTACGTTCTTACTCGGTCATCTTTGATAGTTTATTAATGTCTGAAAATAAATTATTTTTCACACAATTTTTATCACATTCTGTTTATTAGGGTGTCTATTACTACTGTTTATTGGTATATCGCTGTCCAACAGTATTACCCTCCAGTGGATTAAGGGGCACAGTGGATCCCTGGGAAATGACGCCGCAGACGAACTTGCTAAGAGAGGGTCCGCGATGGCAGTGCTTGGCCCGTACCCACTCCTTCCCTTACCTTTCTCACAGTTCCGTACATGGGTTCGCCAGAGATCAACTGAACTCCATAACAGCAAATGGTCACGGTCTACAGACTGCAGACAGTCAAAAATGGCGATGCCAAGTCTACATCCGCGGCTAACAAAACGACTGCTTAGCCTAAGTAAAAATAACCTTAGAATAATAATAGGGACAATAACGGGCCATTGCCCCCTCAATAAACATCTTTTTACCATAGGCGCCACGGACAGCCCACTCTGCAGGGGCTGCTTTGATGCCGAAGAATCAGCCGCCCACGTCATCCTGGAATGCGAGGTCGTGGCTACTCAACGCAGACAAATCCTCGGAACGGTGAGGTCGCTCCGCGAAGCCTGTGAAGCTCCCAGGAAACTTCTGTGCTTCTGGGCGGAGCTAGGCTGGCTATCTTAGCCAGGACACCTACGCACAACGGACCGATCAAGAGTCTAAGTGCGGAAAACGGAGTCCCCACTCTACTCTACTCTACTCTAGGGTGTCTATTATGTGCTGCGTGACATATTACAAGTGTAATATGCACTCTGAAAATTTGAGTTAATTCCGCTCTTGCACCACTGTGCAACGTGACGTCATACATACCGGTTGCAAGCCAACTTCCACTTGGGTGCCGAGGGGTCCAACACAAGTACTCCCGACTCACACTCCACACACCCCGACACGCCGGTCGAGTTCACGCCGTAAGGGCACGTCGGGTGCGTGCACGAGTTGCAGCCGAAACCCTTCTTCATGTCCCTGGAAATAAGATTGCAATTAGCATAACAATAACAAAGTAAGGGCTCCTTGTTTACTACGGAACCCTAAAAAGCAGTCAATTAAATTAGCTAGTGAAACTCGAGAGATGTGATGGGAATTTATTAGTGAGTTGTTTAGATCAAATCTTTTGACTTTATTTTTGGAATTCCAAGAAAAAAAAAAGGTTATTCGGTTGAGTGAAAATTGATTTTTATTGATATGATTTGTACCCATCATATCTGTGAAGTCGTGTGTGTGTGTGTGTGGTGTGTGTGGTTTCTGCCTACTCCCAAGGGAAAATGTCCCGAGAAGTATGTACGTTTGTATCTGCGAAGTTTTTCTAGTTTATTTAATCTAACCCTAGTTTAAATCTGTACATACCTGAAAGGCGGATGGTTGTAGCAGTAAGGACACAGCGGGAAGCTCTTGCCCTTGTTCCCGGATGACCAGGACAGCGTGTGTGGTGTAGTGTGTGTGTGTATGTTGAGATGTGTGCGTGTGTCGTGGTGAGTGTGGTGTGCGGTGTGACGGTGTGTGTTGAGCTGTGTGTGAGTATGTGTGTATAGGAGTATGTAACGATCGTAGCATGTGGCGTTGTGTTTCGGCCTCCCCCCCGTGAGAAAAGGATGTGATTTTATGTATGTTTGAATGTATGTGTGAAGTTTATATAATCTAACCCTAGATCTGTAAAAGAGCAAATACCTGAAAGGCGGATGGTTGTAGCAGTAAGGACACAGCGGGAAGCTCTTGCCCTTGTTCCCGGATGACCAGGACAGCGTGTGTGGTGTAGTGTGTGTGTGTATGTTGAGATGTGTGCGTGTGTCGTGGTGAGTGTGGTGTGCGGTGTGAGGGTGTGTGTTGTGCTGTGTGTGAGTATGTGTGTATAGGAGTATGTAACGATCGTAGCATGTGGCGTTGTGTTTCGGCCTCCCCCCCGTGAGAAAAGGATGTGATTTTATGTATGTTTGAATGTATGTGTGAAGTTTATATAATCTAACCCTAGATCTGTAAAAGAGCAAATACCTGAAAGGCGGATGGTTGTAGCAGTAAGGACACAGCGGGAAGCTCTTGCCCTTGTTCCCGGATGACCAGGACAGCGTGTGTGGTGTAGTGTGTGTGTGTATGTTGAGATGTGTGCGTGTGTCGTGGTGAGTGTGGTGTGCGGTGTGAGGGTGTGTGTTGTGCTGTGTGTGAGTATGTGTGTATAGGAGTATGTAACGATCGTAGCATGTGGCGTTGTGTTTCGGCCTCCCCCCCGTGAGAAAAGGATGTGATTTTATGTATGTTTGAATGTATGTGTGAAGTTTATATAATCTAACCCTAGATCTGTAAAAGAGCAAATACCTGAAAGGCGGATGGTTGTAGCAGTAAGGACACAGCGGGAAGCTCTTGCCCTTGTTCCCGGACGACCACGACAGCAACTCGAAGTCGTCGAGAGGACACTTGAGCTCGCGGTATATGCGGACCGTGCCGTTCTGAGGCAGACCGTATGTGTCGTCGCAGTGCGAGCAATGCAGGCGCGCGGCGGACTTGGTCTGATGACGAAAACAAAAAAAAATCTAAGTATACTAATATTATAATATTTTTTTTACCATTGCCACTCGAAAAAGGGCATTTTATTCATCGATAACAGTGAATAAAACGCTCTTTTAGTCACTGAGTGAATAAAGACATTTTGAATTAGGAACAAACACGAATTACGTATAGTGCGCGCGGATCTAGTTGGCCGCGATCTTAGGTGGCGACAGGGATGAGGGGGCGGGTTGCCTACAGCTCGCAATGCACAGGAGACTATAATTAGACAGTGATGACCAATCTTGAGATATCGTGAACAATAATTGTTCAATTTATTGAAAAGAATACTTAAATAAAAAAACAAAACCGCGCGCGTACTATACAAAAAAATCGCTGCTGCTGAAAGTACGTACTGAGTTGGGTGGCTGAATGGAGCTATTCCATTCCAAATTTTAAAAAAATATCCCGCCAATTTAGTTACGTTCTTTTCTGTCTTTTATTGTGGTTGTTTTGTGTTATTGGAAAATCTATTAACGTATAATTAAGTAATTATAATAAAATGAGTTCTTCCGATGACGAAAATGAGAGACTGACTCCGGAATCATTTCGTTCTAAAGCAGCAGTAGATGATTTGTTTTGCTCCAAAATCTCGGGAGTTGTACCTGAAAACATACAATTTGTTCTGCGACTGGAAAACCATGAATGGCGCCAATTCCTTCTCTGAGTGCATATTTCTTAACTATTTCAATGAATTAACCAAGACTACGAAGCCGTCGACACTTTGGAGCATGTATTCTATGATAAAAGCCACAGTGAGAATCGAACACAACATTGATATTTCAAAATACTCAAAAGTTAGTGACATACTTAAAACGTCTATCCGTGGGTAATAAGCCAAATAAATCTAGAGTGTTTAGCTCCGAAAATAAATACCATGCTCCTATTTATTTTCTCACAGTCAATGGTAAAAAGTAGAGTACACAACACGTGAATAAAAAATTTATCTCGGTAAGTACTTGTATCCCTCGCTCCGTTCAGGATTCTAGAGTATAGAATCCCTCGCTACGCTCGTGATTCTACTCTAGAATCCTTCGCTGCTCTCGGGATCCAACTTCGTACCTCGAATTAAATTCCCTTTTTATTCACTTGTTGTATAATCTACTATTATACCATACCTACTCTAAAAAGCTTATTTTATTCTCGCAAAACAGTGAATAAAAAGGCCTTTTAATCACTGTTTTGTTTTTATTCACTGTTTTGGTGTTTGAATTTGGAACACAAAAATATATCCGGTCTCTATTTCAATACTTACACAAACTCCTTGCGCTTAGATTCAAAATTCAAAAGTCTTTGGTGCAAATAAATTCTCTAGATTTGATTGGTCGATATTGCGACAAGGAGTTTGGCATTCGATTAAAAACTGTTTTGTGTTCTTTGCTACCTATATAGAAAAAAAAATTGTGAATTGGCGCCATTTCAAATACTGTGAATTGTACGGACACAAAGTTTAGTGAATTATTTATTTATTTTATTTTATTATTTTTGGAAAACTTACAGCTAGGTAGCCACAGTAGATAGGTTTATTATAACAACAATAAGGCCAATTACAAGTTTCCACAAGTAGTCATTTATACAATATTTAAATAACGCAAAAAAAAAAACAAAAAGACAGTGATAAGGATTAGTAAACAGAATATAAATAAAAAAGAATGGAAAAGAACACAAAATGGCAAAATACAAACGTTATAGGTTAGTCACAAACGTTATAGGTTAGTCGAAGAACTTATCACAAAGCGTCTTTTTCAGCTTCGACCCGCCTGTGTGTTTTTGTCTTTTCTCGTAGTCATGGTATAAAGTATAGTATGCAACTCCTGAATAAAGTACGAATTTATATCGAGGGCCATGAATAACTCGCGTCGTTCAGGATTCTAACTGTTGAATCACTCGCTGCGTTCGTGATTCAATCATTAGAATCCTTCACTTACTCGTGACTCATCTGCGGCCCTCGCTTTAAATCCGTCCTTTATTCATTAGTTGCATAATATACTATTATCGATTGTGTTACTTTTTTTACACATCGCGTGATTTCTGTTGGTTCTTTGAAATAACATTTTCGTGAATTTTTAACACTAATCGAATACCCAATTGGGACCCGCTGTTAATTTTGTTTTTTTATTTATTTTTATTTTTTCTCTCACTGGCTTTGACTTATCTCCATTGTCATTTATTTTATACATATTATTATGTTTTAATTGTATAAATGTGCATTTATTAATATAAGTTAATGCACATGAAACACATTATTCTTGTACATTTCTCACACACTATCGTCTACTGTCTTTATCATATCATCAAAAATCATATCAGCAAAAAAATCTGCCAGCGGGCCTGCAAAAGGAGGCTTTTGCAGGCCCGCTGGCAGATTTTTTTAAAGAAATAAGCAGTAGGTACCTATGTTCTCAGACATTATGTTACGTTATATTCCTATGTTGTCTACTGTGTGTACATAAATAGAACAATTAAAATTAAAATAAACGTTCAGAAACTCACCTGTATATACCTCATATACCGCCTACATTTGCCGCACCTCGACAGCGCCCTCCCGCTCGTCTTCAACGTAGAGAAGTTCACCTCGAATAGCTGATCCATGGCCTCGATAGACCTGAAACAAAGAAAAAATATTTATTTGTCGCAGAAATATAACGAGCATACAAAGAGACACAGGAAAAAAAAGCAAGCCCTGCCCATTGCCACTTAAATCTGGCGATTCTTCGGGCTACGTCGGTAACCTTGGTTCTCATGCGGATGTCTTCATTTCTGATTCGATCACGCAAGGAAACTCCGAGCATAGCCCTCTCCATTGCCCTTTGGGTGACTTTAAGCCTTCTGATGAGGCCCATTGTAAGCGACCACGATTCGGTCCCGTATGTAATCAATGTCAACACACTGGTCATAGACTTTCGTCTTGAGACATTGCGGTAAGTTGGACGAGAAGATACTATTCAGCTTCCCAAACGCTGCCCAGCCGAGTCGGATTCGACGATTGACCTCTTTCTCGAAGTTAGTAACCTACCCAACTGCTGACACATACAACGCATAGCAGATATTAAAAATACAACAAGCAGAGATAATAAAAAGAAAGTTGCACGTTGTGGCTGCAACAAGCAGGTTACCACTCAGCATGGTGCTGTGCTATACATGTGGAACCCACAGCACAGCGCTGGTTTTCAGTGATGGTTTGTCAAAAATGTTGCAGCACCATGCTGAGACAGTGGCCTTTTGGACTCGTACGAGACTTATTTTGTATTATTTTATAAGTTTCTCTATTCTTTTTTTTTACGTATTTTTTTTTTATTGATTTCTTGTCCTGTGTGAGACCAATTAATACTTTTTCTGTCTTTCACTTTAAAAAACGTACCTCACGAAGTACTGGAACTTTCTCCTGAAGATCTCCGTAGTGTGAGTGAGGACTGCGTGGAAGTCGGCGCGACCTGCCGCTATGAGATTCAGCTGCTCTTCTAAAGCCGAGCGCATTGTTGGTAGGACTAGTTCGGGGTCGATCTGGAACGAAGGTTTTGTTTTGTATACGATTGAGACAAATAAAATATTGTAGTTTTAAACAACACGTTTTAAAGTGACGTCATTTTATTTCTCGTATTCTATACGCCCAGACAGCCTCCTACCCTTTGCAGCCTTTTTAATACTCTCATGGTTGGTGCCCGTACAATAAACAGCTTTCACTATGATTTTGTGTCGTCAATAAGAGTGCGCTTTTGGATTTTCAGCTCTCGACGATGAACAAAGTGTTTAAAATCCAACAACTTCTTACCTTTTGGTAGCCATGCACCAGCACAATACCCAAGTTAGTGGGCACAAGTTTGCGACCGCTGCCCACTGTGACGTAGTTCCGTTGACAGATGTTGTTGATATGCACTGGGATTGAGGCGTCCGTACCGATGCCGTGCTTCTCCATCAGAGTGATTACCTGAGCATAAGCAAAAATTAAATTATAAATAGTAAATACATGCATAATTCCTGTGTGTAAATTAACACATAACATCACGCCTATACTCCCCGAAGGTTAAGGCAGAGGTATATACCTAATTGCACACCCACATTTCGCCAGGTATGTCTAACCTTTTGACCGCCACAGTTAAGATAGACGACAAGCCAAAAAGTACCTTAAGTATGTCGACTTAAGGTACGTGACTGTGTCGCTCAAAAGATTAAAACCCATGTAAGCGGGCGAGCCCATTGCCATCAACCGGGCAAAAAACCAGACTCCGAGGCTGCTAGTGAAAAATTCCTGATGGAAAGCCTTGACCAACGAGGCAGTTGAGGCACATGTTAATAAAATAAAGGCATTTGTCAATGGATTGGCAATAGGGGATCAGACTTACTCAAAAAAATATGATTCTGTTTAGTCCGTCAGTTAAATTATCAAAAAATATTGGATACGTGTTTTTTGTTTTATCAAATTAATAAAAATTGACGATGATAAAAAGTGTCAAAGATCATGGAGTGGGGCTTGAAACGTCACTTGTAGGTACAAAATGTACTATCATATGACGTCACACGAGTTTTCGAAGCACTGTATCGTCTTCATTTTATGTTTACGTGAAAAATAAAAAATGTGTCCAATATTTTTTGTAAATCTATCTGACGGACTAATTAGTTTTTTTTTGCCCGATCCCCTATTGTCTATTTGACTACTGTTAAAAATCCACGAAAATGTAATGCTATTTCAAAGAACTAACAGAATTAACATGATGTGTGAAAAAAGTAATAAAATCTAACAAAACATGGTTTAGATTTAACTGATTTTAAATGACGTGCTAGACAAAGACAGCGCCACAGAAATGTGACGTCACGTTTCATACCGTTTCGTGCGACAAGGATAGAAAGTGCCCGCACCAAAAACTTCTAAAGCATGTAGCTACTCCATTTCTTTATCGATTTAAATACTTTTTTCACACGTCGTGATGTTTCTGTTAGTTCTTTGAAATAACATAACATTTTCTTGAATTTGTATAGTAAACAAATACCTAATTACTTTTCTATATTTTTCACATCGAAAAATTCAATGTGTGGGATGTTTCTGTCATTTGTCAGCAACACTTCTTTTCTACCTATCCTCTCATCATCATCATCATTTCAGCCAAAAGACGTCCACTGCTGGACATAGGCCTCCCCCAGGCGTCGCTACATTGTCTCTCATCCAGCGGGTTCCTGCAACCTTGACCAGGTCATCGAGTCACCTATCCTCTATCTACCATCAGTTCGTGTATCCTTACCTCAGATTCAGTGAGGTAGTCTGGCGGTGACGTCTGGCACTCGACTAGTCTATGGTCGTGAGCGCGCAGTACGTCGTCTACGTTCAATACGGGCACGAACTCGTCTTTGCCGAAAGCCTGTTGAAATTACAATAAAGATTTGAAATAATAAGCGGGCTAAAATTCTAAAGTAGTGGGTCCAGGCCTCGCTCTTCTTCTTCTGATTGTAGCGATGGCAAACAATTCAGATATGTTTGTGTGTGTATGGTCTAAAATTAACCTACTCTACCCACCTATAATATAGGTGATTAATTTTAGACCATCTGCGACTGTGAGCGGAGTTGTTATAGGTCCTATATCAACTCCGCTCACATTTGCAGGCGTATGGTCAACAAATGCACTTGGCATCAACAGATGATGGGCAACAAACACAAATTGATTCGGATATTCAGGCCTCACAAATGTTTTAATCTTATTTTTTTCGCATATTAGGGGATCGGACTGGGTCAAAATAATGATTCTGTTTACTCAAAACAAAAATATTGAATACGTGTTTTTTGTTTTATCAAAACAAAAAAAAAATGACGAAGATAAAACGTGTCAAAGATCATGGAGTGGGGCTTGAAACGTCACTTGTAGGTACAAAATGTACTATCATAATTATGACGTCACAAGAGTTTTCGAAGCACTGTATCGTCTTCATTTTTTGTTTACGTGAAAAAAGAAAAAATACGTGTCCAATAATTTTTGGAAATCTATCTAACGGACTAATTAGTTTTTTTTTATGTCCGATCCCCTATTATTTCTTACTATGATTTTGAAAATGATCTACAGCTAATATCACTGAAAATGTCATAATATACGCAGCATGTAAGCGTCCCCTTTAGAAGATTGATGCGTATAGACTACACAAACACGCTGTGTCGCCAGAACTGAAGTGTACCCCATACCTGCCAATGCATGATCTCGGTGTACCCAGCATCCACCAGCGTGTTCCCCGTATACTTGAAGGTTTCAGTACCGATCTGGAAGGTGATGATGGTGGACAGGTACTTGCAGTCACGTGACAGCGTAGCGATGAAGTGACGCGTCACGTAGTCGTAAATGCGCCACGCGTCGCCTTCTAGGTCCGCCTCGACTGGAGATAAAATATATGGTGTAAAAAGAGTTAACACATAGCTGTTATCCAAGCATTTTGTGCATCAAAACAAGTAAGGACTTTAATTCTGATGGAAAAATCCAATAAGAAGTTACCCGGCTAGGAATCGAACCCAGGACCTCATCATCATCATCAGCCTATAATGTTCCCACTGCAGGGACTCAGGCCTCCTCTCTAGGAGAGGGATGGGCTATAAACCACCACGCGGGCCCAGTGCGGATTGGCGGATGTCACATATCTTCGAATTTTTGGTTCAAAGACATGCCGGTTTCCTCACGATGTTTTCCTTCGCCGTTTTGAGAACAGTGGTGATGAAATAAATTACACAAAGTAATGTGCCTGACGGGGTTCGAACCCACGACTCACTGATCGTAAGCCGGGGCTGCCACCACTGGGCCACCACTGCTCTCCGACCTCATACTCAGTAGTAAAGCATGTGACCACAGTAAAATTGAAAAGACAGAAAAGTGGAGAAAATAAAGGGTTGTGACGGGTCTTTTAACACCCGATGCACAATTAAATAATTTATTTTTACCTATCTCATCTGCCGTATCCATTGTGTTTGCAATAAAGGAAAATATTTTGTATCAAACATTGTGATTTAAATCAAAATAAAAATAAACAACAGATTACCACAGACCACACATTACAGTCCGTATATATGTCTTGCGGACTAATAGTCCGAGCCAACACTAGTCTTTTTTGATTCATACCAACACTAGTCCTTAAGCCAAGCGCTATTAGTTCAAATATTAAATGCCTTAAAAAACTCATATACAAGTAGTTTACCAGCGGGTTTCATCGGTGTAATAGGTGGATGGTCTCCGGCGTCATGTCCTTTCTTAGGTTTGTTGATACCGTTGGCGATGATCGCACGAACCTCTGCGCCCCACTTGCTAGAGCTCTGTTGCTGCCGGAGCGTGCCCCTTGGAAGAACAAATGTTGTTTTATTTGAATCGAATGCAGGGTGTAAAGGGACCGTCATGAAGCCGTCAGAAGTTACCCTACGCGAAAAATCGAAACAGTGTGCTTATGGAGGCATTGGTTGACCTACACTACCTACAGTTATAACATTAAAAAAATACTTGTCAATATTTTTGAACTTAGACCTCCAATATCGCCGTAACTAGATATGGTCCAAAACAAAAAAAAAATCGTAATGACGGGAAGCATAATATTAAGTCCCTTTTGGATTTGTTAAGGCTCTTTTTACACCCTTTAGGTATACTCAGTCTATTTATGATGTCAACAAAAATACTACATGTTCTAGAGCCAACGACCACGGAGAGTCACAAACAAATAAAAACAGTTACTCGACTTACATCAAGTCATAATTCTCAGGGTAGCTGGTGGTTTCAGTACGCGGGTATGAAATATAACCGTTTGTATACAGACGCTCAGCTATCTGTAAGCAAAGAACATTTCAATGTTAAGGTACACTCCAAACATCACAGTCAAGCGAAATATTATTAAGGGCAAATAAAATCAAATAGGGCTAACATAAGCTTAGAACATATTGAGATTATTTTGAGATATTGCCCTGGAATGCAAAGGGCATAAGAAGGAACACGGATGGGTTTTAGTCAGTAAGAGTCTGACACTCGCTTCGGCTCCGCCAAGAGCATGCGAAGTCGATTGATGATATCTTACACTTTAAAACCGGCCAAGAGCGTGTCGGGCCACGCTCAGTGTAGGGTTCCGTAGTAATAATTCTTTTTTTGTTTGAAATACGGGCCAATGAAACTTGACCTCTGGATTGTATAGGCGCTCATACGATTCAGGGACCAAATTATATTGGTTAACTGCAGTTTCCATCTGTTGTTTCCATCCAAGTTCAAAATAATTTTCCTAGAAAGTCCTTATAAAGTTCTACTTTTCAGATTTTTTTCGTATTTTCTAAACTTATGGTTCAAAAGTTAGAGGGGGGGGGACGCTTTGTTTTTTACTTTTGGAGCGATTATTTCCGAAATTATTGACATTATCAAAAAATGATTTTAGTAAACCCCTATTCATTTTTAAATACCTTTCCAACAATATATCACACGTTAGGGTTAAAATTAAAAAAAAAATCACTTCCCACTTTACATATAGGGGGGCTACCCTAATAAAACAATTTTTTCCAATTTTTATTTTAGCACTTTGTCGGCGTGATTGATACACATATTGGTGGTTTCTAATCCTACTCTTCCGAATCACTTCCGCCCAATTTCTATCCTTCCCTTCCTATCCAAAATCCTTGAGGCCTGTGTCCACAAACAACTCTCAGATTTTGTGCATAGTAATGCACTCATTAGCCCTCTTCAATCTGGGTTCAGGCCTGGGCATAGTACTGTTTCCGCCCTCTTGAAAGTGACTGGCGATATAAGGGCAGGACTGGAAGACACCAAGGTCACCGTGCTAGTGTTGATCGATTTCTCGAATGCCTTTAATACCGTCTGTCACGATATCCTATTAGCCATTCTATCCCATATTATGGTCTCTCCCGAAGCCCTGGAATGGTTTAAATCTTACCTTCAGGAACGTCAGCAGTCGGTTCGCGCTGGGGATTTTTCGTCTCGTTGGTGTGATTTGGTAGCTGGCGTTCCTCAAGGCGGCATCCTTTCTCCTCTTTTGTTTTCTATCTTTATTAACCTCATTATTTCTATACTTCAGTGTGCGTATCATCTGTATGCAGATGACCTGCAGCTGTACTGTCAAGGAAGGGTTGACGAGATACCTGATGCTATCGCCAAAATAAATAGGGACTTGATAGCCATAAAAACTTGGTCGGACAGATTTGGTGTTGCAGTTAATCCGAGTAAGTGTCAGGCGATCATCATTGGGAGTCCGCGAAGCATGGCTAAAGTGGATGGTGCATCCTTGCCACCAGTTCTGTTCGACGGTACAATCGTCCCTTTTAGTACTGAGGTAAAGGACCTTGGCTTGCATATCGATAGTACCCTGAACTGGCGTACTCAAGTCGCTAGTGTCAGCCAAAAGGTCACTGGAACGTTGCGGGCGTTGTATCGTTTGAAATTTTTTTTACCACGGAACACGAAGACAATGCTTGTACAGTCCCTTATTTTTCCGATCATCGATTATGGTGACGTGTGCTATTATGACCTGAATGCAGATCTTCTCAACAAACTCGACCGTCTTCTTAATTACTGCATTCGATTCGTTTTCAATCTACGTAAATATGATCATGTCTCTGAGCATCGGTCACTTCTAAAGTGGTTGCCCATACGTCAGCGTAGAGAGCAAAGGGCGCTAACAACTTTGTTCTCATTTCTCACTTCTCCCAACTCTCCTAGCTATCTTGCTCCTCACTTTCAATATAATTGCGACACCCACAATAGAAATCTACGTTCTTCACATAACCGTCTTCTTCAATGTCCCACTCACCGTACTGATTTCATTCACTGTTCTTTCTTTGTTCAGGCTATTTCTCTCTGGAATGTGCTCCCCCAGGAAATCAGGATGGCAACCAATCGACTTTCCTTTAAAGTGAAAGTTCGCGAACACATTCGTAAGAAGATGGTAGTAGTATCATCACAGCGCTAATGTTTTCTAATCTTTCATTTCTTATATTGGTTTAAGTAGGTATATTTGTGTATTTAGTTTATTCTTTATAGTTGTTATTTTGTATTATATATATATGTAATATGTTATATATATTGTATGTATGTATATTTTATATTGTATGTATATTTAGGAATTTGAAGTATCATTTTTTTTTTTCTTTTTTAAGTTCTATATTGCACCTGCCACTATTTTTCTCTGCATCACCCAAAGGTTGACTGGTAGAAAATGCCTGTGGCATTAAGTCCGCCTCTGTACTCTTGTGTGCATAAAGTATTAAATAAATAAATAAATAAATAAATACCAAATTTCAGCTTTCTAGTGCTAACGGTCACAGAGATTAAGCGAGGACGGACAGACGGACAGACAGACAGACAGACAGACATGGCGAAACTATAAGGGTTCCTAGTTGACTACGGAACCCTAAAAAAAAGGCCTCTTTCTTCATATAAGCTTGTCAATCTTGGGTCATGTTAGCTCCGCTAACAAGAGCAGATCCACACAGAACAAAATTTCAGGATAAAATTCTCTAATATTACACAACAAAATACACACCGTCATCGCGTGGTGAGGGCCCATGCCGAGGCCTGCACTAGCCACACGCATCAGTTCAACTGTGTTCAGGGCGCAAGGACGCGGCTTTATTTTTTCCTTAGCTTGTATGTTCACCACACTGTTGATCAAACAAAGTATTTCAAACTAGCACTTTGCCCACGGCTTCGCCCGCGTGGATGTCGGTTTAACTACAAAAGTGACGATTTTCCATACAAACTTTCATCCCCCTTTTTACCCCCTTAAAGGTTAAATTTCCAAAAACCCCTTCTTAGTGCTCCCCTACATTATAATAGGAAGCCGTGTGCAAAATTTCACATTCCTAAACACAAGTAATAAGATTTTCCATACAAACTTCCATCCCCCTTTTCACCCCCTTAAAGGTTAAATTTCCAAAAACCCCTTCTTAGTGCTCCCCTACATTATAATGGGAAGCCGTGTACAAAATTTCACATTCCTAAACACAAGTGATCAGATTTTCCATACAAACTTTCATCCCCCTTTTCACCCCCTTAAAGGTTAAATTCCCAAAAACCCCTTCTTAGTGCTCCCCTACATTATAATAGGAAGCCGTGTGCAAAATTTCACATTCCTAAACACAAGTAATTTTCCATACAAACTTTCATCCCCCCTTTCACCCCCTTAAAGGTTAAATTTCCAAAAACCCCTTCTTAGTGCTCCCCTACATTATAATAGGAAGCCGTGTGCAAAATTTCACATTCCTAAACACAAGTAATAAGATTTTCCATACAAACTTCCATACCCCTTTTCACCCCCTTAAAGGTTAAATTTCCAAAAACCCCTTCTTAGTGCTCCCCTACATTATAATGGGAAGCCGTGTACAAAATTTCACATTCCTAAACACAAGTGATCAGATTTTCCATACAAGCTTTCATCCCCCTTTTCACCCCCTTAAAGGTTAAATTTTTAAAAACCCCTTCTTAGTGCTCCCCTACATTATAATAGGAAGCCGTGTGCAAAATTTCTCATTCCTAAACACAAGTAATAAGATTTTCCATACAAACTTTCATCCCCCTTATCCCCCCCCTTTTTTTTTTTTTTTTTTTTGGTGGGTGGAAAATCATCGAATAACCCCCCCCGCTCTTGGGCAGAGCGAAGGGGAGTGTCAGACTTCTACTGACTAAAAACCAACCCATGTTCCTTCTTCTTCGCCCTTGTGTCGGAGCCGCGGTAACCTTTCGATATCCACAGCCCCGACGGGCGTCGGCCCTTGCGGGCCCCTCCTTGCTGGCATCTCTTTGAGGCGCGCGTGGAACACGAACGCGCCGCCGACACGGTCTGTTGCCGTCATGACGACGGCCGGACGGCGAGCTAGCCCGTTACTCACCGTCCACAGGCCCGCGTCTACGGTGGCCGGAGGTCATCGCGTGACCTCCGACGCCCGGAGCGCCTTCCGCGGCGGCTGGGACGTTGAGAGGTTCTCTCCCTCTCTCGTTCCGCCACCTCCTTCGCTAGCATCACTACTTCGCAGAAGGAGGCGACGGCGTCCCATTCCTCCTCGCCCCGGACCATGGCTTGCACCAGGGCCGGGCGCGAGAGGTCGCCGCCGCCGATCGCCGCTACGAGAACACGGCGGGGCTCTGCCCAAGCAGGGCACGCCTCCACAGTGTGCTTAACCGTGTCCTCCGGTCGATCCTCGCAGTGGAAGCATCCGGGCGTTTCCTCCCGCCTGATTCGGTACAGGTACCTCCCGAAACACCCGTGTCCGGTGAGGACCTGCGTCAGACGGTAGGTGAGGGCGCCGTGGCGCCTCTCCAGCCACTCCTCAAAGAGGGGACTTACCGCCACTATCGTGGCGTGCCCTCCCCTTTTCCCCCCCTTAAAGGTTAAATTCCCAAAAACCCCTTCTTAGTGCTCCCCTACATTATAATAGGAAGCCGTGTGCAAAATTTCACATTCCTAAACACAAGTAATTTTTCATACAAACTTTCATCCCCCCTTTCACCCCCTTAAAGGTTAAATTTCCAAAAACCCCTTCTTAGTGCTCCCCTACATTATAATAGGAAGCCGTGTGCAAAATTTCACATTCCTAAACACAAGTAATAAGATTTTCCATACAAACTTTCACCCCCCTTTTCACCCCCTTAAAGGTTAAATTTCCAAAAACCCCTTCTTAGTGCTCCCCTACATCATAATAGGAAACCGTGTGCAAAATTTCACATTCCTAGCCCCAGTAGTTTCGGCTGTACGTTGATATGTCACCCAGTCAGTTATCCTTTTATATCTTATATCTCTATATATAAAAGAAAGTCGTGTTAGTTACACCATTTATAACTCAAGAACGGCTGGCCGGATTTAGATGAAAATTGGTAGGGAGGTAGCTAAGAACCAGGAGAAGGACATAGGATACTTAAAAAAAAAAAAAAAAAAAAAGGCAATAGGTAGTAGGTAGGTAGGGTAGGTAGGGTAGGTAGGGTAGGTAGGGTAGGTAGGGTAGGTAGGGTAGGTAGGGTAGGTAGGGTAGGTAGGGTAGGTAGGGTAGGTAGGGTAGGTAGGGTAGGTAGGGTAGGTAGGGTAGGTAGGGTAGGTAGGGTAGGTAGGGTAGGTAGGGTAGGTAGGGTAGGTAGGGTAGGTAGGGTAGGTAGGGTAGGTAGGGTAGGTAGGGTAGGTAGGGTAGGTAGGGTAGGTAGGGTAGGTAGGGTAGGTAGGGTAGGTAGGGTAGGTAGGGTAGGTAGGGTAGGTAGGGTAGGTAGGGTAGGTAGGGTAGGTAGGGTAGGTAGGGTAGGTAGGGTAGGTAGGGTAGGTAGGGTAGGTAGGGTAGGTAGGGTAGGTAGGGTAGGTAGGGTAGGTAGGGTAGGTAGGGTAGGTAGGGTAGGTAGGGTAGGTAGGGTAGGTAGGGTAGGTAGGGTAGGTAGGGTAGGTAGGGTAGGTAGGGTAGGTAGGGTAGGTAGGGTAGGTAGGGTAGGTAGGGTAGGTAGGGTAGGTAGGGTAGGTAGGGTAGGTAGGGTAGGTAGGGTAGGTAGGGTAGGTAGGGTAGGTAGGGTAGGTAGGGTAGGTAGGGTAGGTAGGGTAGGTAGGGTAGGTAGGGTAGGTAGGGTAGGTAGGGTAGGTAGGGTAGGTAGGGTAGGTAGGGTAGGTAGGGTAGGTAGGGTAGGTAGGGTAGGTAGGGTAGGTAGGGTAGGTAGGGTAGGTAGGGTAGGTAGGGTAGGTAGGGTAGGTAGGGTAGGTAGGGTAGGTAGGGTAGGTAGGGTAGGTAGGGTAGGTAGGGTAGGTAGGGTAGGTAGGGTAGGTAGGGTAGGTAGGGTAGGTAGGGTAGGTAGGGTAGGTAGGGTAGGTAGGGTAGGTAGGGTAGGTAGGGTAGGTAGGGTAGGTAGGGTAGGTAGGGTAGGTAGGGTAGGTAGGGTAGGTAGGGTAGGTAGGGTAGGTAGGGTAGGTAGGGTAGGTAGGGTAGGTAGGGTAGGTAGGGTAGGTAGGGTAGGTAGGGTAGGTAGGGTAGGTAGGGTAGGTAGGGTAGGTAGGGTAGGTAGGGTAGGTAGGGTAGGTAGGGTAGGTAGGGTAGGTAGGGTAGGTAGGGTAGGTAGGGTAGGTAGGGTAGGTAGGGTAGGTAGGGTAGGTAGGGTAGGTAGGGTAGGTAGGGTAGGTAGGGTAGGTAGGGTAGGTAGGGTAGGTAGGGTAGGTAGGGTAGGTAGGGTAGGTAGGGTAGGTAGGGTAGGTAGGGTAGGTAGGGTAGGTAGGGTAGGTAGGGTAGGTAGGGTAGGTAGGGTAGGTAGGGTAGGTAGGGTAGGTAGGGTAGGTAGGGTAGGTAGGGTAGGTAGGGTAGGTAGGGTAGGTAGGGTAGGTAGGGTAGGTAGGGTAGGTAGGGTAGGTAGGGTAGGTAGGGTAGGTAGGGTAGGTAGGGTAGGTAGGGTAGGTAGGGTAGGTAGGGTAGGTAGGGTAGGTAGGGTAGGTAGGGTAGGTAGGGTAGGTAGGGTAGGTAGGGTAGGTAGGGTAGGTAGGGTAGGTAGGGTAGGTAGGGTAGGTAGGGTAGGTAGGGTAGGTAGGGTAGGTAGGGTAGGTAGGGTAGGTAGGGTAGGTAGGGTAGGTAGGGTAGGTAGGGTAGGTAGGGTAGGTAGGGTAGGTAGGGTAGGTAGGGTAGGTAGGGTAGGTAGGGTAGGTAGGGTAGGTAGGGTAGGTAGGGTAGGTAGGGTAGGTAGGGTAGGTAGGGTAGGTAGGGTAGGTAGGGTAGGTAGGGTAGTAGGTAGGAATAATCTATATTATGTGACGCAGACGAAGTTGCGCGGGTCAGCTAGTATATAGATAGAAACCAAAGTTTTTGCTCTGATTCCAACCACTGGAAGTACTAGATTTTCTATGAAACTTTAAATAAGTTATCTGTTGTTGGATTTAGCACTTTATATCATAAGCCATAATTAGCGTAGTCCTAGAACACTTACACTGCCTCCTTAATCTCTTTGATCCCAGCAAGGAACATATAAGCAATGTCTTTCTCGAAACTCCGCATTCTCTTCCACTCAAGTGGTAGTTCTCTACCTTCAGAAGTGCTAGCAGTAACCCGGAGCACCCAGTACGTCTCAGGCTTAAATGTCTGGATCTCATCGTGGCGTTGAACACAGAAGCCTAGGGTTGGTGTCTGACAAGGACCGTATGAAATAAGTGTTGCATCCAAATCACCGTATCTACCTGTGAATTTGAAAATGGTTTTGTAAAATAAATCAACTAGAAATAATTAAGCAGTAATAAAAAAAACTGCCTTGTCACATAAGTAAGGTAATATTTTATCTTTCAAAATATGGTGAGATGCCCATAGTAATTTTGATTGTGAAATATATTAATAATGTGGAATCTGTTCAGGCCCGTTTCGTCAGGTATTTATGTGTGAAGAATGGGATTCGAAGAGCTATACCTGATTACAATGACAGGTTAAGGCACTTTAAAATGATTAGCTTAAATGAAAGACGTAACCATTCCGACTTACTAATTCTTCATAAAATTATAAATGGTTCCATAGATGCACATTTGGTAAACTATTTTAACTTTCGGTCCAGCCAACGTAGTAAGCGTCAACATCGTATCTTTGAATTGCCTACATCCACATTGAACACCACATTTAATAGCCCCCTAACACGTATGGCAAGGCAATATAATGAACGATCTAAACGGATTGATTACCCCATTGATATTTTCTCCATGAGTTTCGCTTCATACAGACGTTCCGTACTTAAACCATGTGATGAGTTTATTTCTAAGTAGTTCAAATTGGTGTGGTTTGTTTTTGTAATGATCTAGATTAAGCCCTACTAGGCACACCTTTTATTGTTGTCTCTAATGTTCATTTAAGAATGTCATGCATACCTGATATTTGCATGATTGCTAAAATGTAAATTTTTGTTGTTATCTAATTTGAATTGTAAGTGATTGTGCTGTTGGTATGCTGTTGGTATAAATAAATAAATAAATATTTGATGATGAGTAATTAATTGAAATCTGTTTCTATTGTAATGAAATCTGACATAGTAACAAAAATATAATTTAATATCTCTAAGAACTGACTTCAATTAAAAATTCATTATCAAAACAAGACATATTTTTACCTTGAAAATATTTTGTCTGAAACCGTGTAAAAGCACAACCAATTCTTAAATCAAGTTCTTGTCTGGCGTCAACACTCCGGGACTCATTCTCATTGGGTCGACCAAGATTCAACATAGCTGCTTTGATGTCCTTCTCTGTGATAGCAGAGAACTTCGCACGGTAAGTCACTAGGGGTGAACTAATATCCCCTTTCATGTATTGCTGTACACAACTCATTACCTGGAGAAAGATATATATTATGTTGTGTTTATTAATCTATACTTATATTATGAAGAAAGTGGGCAGTATAAGCAATCAATAATATTTATACTATGCATATTAGACAAGCTATCACCATTTTTGGGGTCAAAGTCATGGGTAGTGTGCTAGTTTATAATACTTAGCCTATGCTGAGACTGTTTTTCATGTCAGCAATGTAAAAAAAGAAGCAGTATTCAAACAGATTATAGTATCCTTTTTTTACAAAAAAAATGCTCTCTACTTACTTCAAAACAAATATTCTCGCCTTCTTTATCGCAATCCAGCCACAATATGAGGTAGTCACAAGATTTTGACTCCTGTGCCAACAGTGCAGGTATTCTGAGCCTGGGCATAGCTTCCTTCTTCTCCGTTGGACAACTGAACAACTCCACAGGGTCCACTTTATCCCAGCTATTGTATTTACCGGTGAAATCTAAACTCATAACGTGACCACAGACGGAAGTCATTTTGAAATGAACAGGCTCGTTTTTAAATGTTCCATTCCATTCGTGTATATTACAAGCGTTATTCGATGCTGCCGAAACAAGAATTTATGATTAGGTTTTTCACAACATATTACGAAAACAAAATAATTACAACAATCTAAAATTGGTTAGGACACGAACCTTTACTGGTGGCACATTTCCCATTGCTGAGTAAATTAGCGACATTCAGAGCTAAAGATGGCTTTTCAGCCACCATCAATGCCGTCTTCATCTTATTTTGGTGGAACAAAAGGATTTGTATATCATGAAAATAATTTCATCTACGATTTGCGCTCGACAAAAATCCTGAAAACTAGAAATAATTTCATGACATGACATGTACTATTGTGCTGTCAATGTCAACATCATTGGCCGCGTTCCGTATTACAAAATAATCGTTCACAGCGCTCACGTCTATATTTTGCGTTCCGAA
The DNA here is from genome assembly GCA_949316265.1 of Diarsia mendica. Lineage (NCBI taxonomy): Eukaryota > Metazoa > Arthropoda > Insecta > Lepidoptera > Noctuidae > Diarsia > Diarsia mendica. The sequence continues at coordinate 13,535,389 of OX438889.1, forward strand.
TTAGATATCACGAGTGTTTTAACAATTTAAATATTTATTTATTTATATTTTTTTTGTTTGTTTCAGTCCCGTACTAACCCGACAAGATCCACGTCGTATCGAAGAATTTTATTTGCGACCTTATTTAACTAACATTAGATTCATATTTTTACTCTATTGTGCACACTTGTTTTTCCAACTCACTGGACATTGGCAGAATAGTCGACATCGGCTTTAATTGCCATTAAGGTTGATGTTCCAGGGTAGCCCGCGAAATTCAAATTTTCTTAAGTTTTTTGCAATTTGCAGGCAAGTGATAGGTTGTATGTTGATGAACATTTGATTCGCTGCTGTAAGACATATATTGTAGTTACAGAATAATAATCATAAAGGTTCCGGAATGACTTTTTACAAGGTCAAAGTCATTCCGGAACCTGTATGAGCTCGGAGGGTTGTATTAATGATTTTGATGATTATAATTCTGTAACTACATATGTCTTACAGCCGCAAATCATATTTTCACTAACATACAACCTAGCACTGGCCTGCAAATCGCTAAAAACGTAAGAAAATTTGAATTTCGCGGGCTACCGTGAACATCCACCTTAAACAAAAATAGAATAGAATAGAATAGATATCACGATTATGACAGCTATGAGTTAGCATCAATTCGGAACGCTCGTAAACGCGTTTACAGTGCTCACTCGTCACGTGATAACAAAAACATGAGAGAAATTCGTCGCCTGATAAGCTCGTCTTGTATATTTACTTGAATACTCATGGTTATGAGACTCCAAAGAGATTTCAAAGAACTAATTGAATGTATTTGTGCGACTCCAGCCAGTGAACCTCAGCTGTGAACACACACACACACCTAGACACACACACACACGCATCAGACATCTGTCATTTTTTACTTTGATTTTGACAGCGCTCACGGTGATATTTATTTAGGGCATGGTCGGTGTAATCGATAGTTTATAACGTCCTTGGTGTAATCGCAAGATGGCGCATGTCATGACGTCATCTATGACGATTCAAGGGACATCGATATCGGTTTATGGACGCTCAAATAGATTACAGCGTAATGCGGAACGCACCCATTGACATATAAATATAAAATAGAAAACCGTGGGGCACGTCAATTGTCTACAAATTATCGACTTAATTATTATTATTATGATTTTAATCAACGATTGTAGACAATTGACGTGCCCCACGGTTTTCTATTTTATTATTTTTTGGTTTTTAGTACATTTATCTTAAACATTGCAATGTATGTTTAACATAAAACCGTTTAACTTAAAAAGTTTTTTTACCTATTTTTTATTTTCTAGTTTTTAGTTTTTATTTCGCATTCTGTTTAAAGGGGCCGCCATCTTGGATTTTAATTTTATATAGTATATTGTATTATACTGGTTGAGCACTTTCATTTGATACCCATATTGATGGGATCGATAAAACCTACGTTATCCGCCATTTTGTAGCGGCCGCCATCTTGTATTTAAATTTTTTATAGTATATTGTATTCTGCTTGTTGAGCCCTTTCATTTGATACCCATATTGATGGGATTGATAAAACCTACGTTATCCGCCATTTTGTAGCGGCCGCCATCTTGGATTTCAATTTTTTATAGTATATTGTATTCTGCTTGTTGAGCCCTTTCATTTGATACCTACCCATATTGATGGGAGTAATAAAACATAAATAAATTATCCGCCATTTTGTAGCGGCCGCCATCTTGGATTTCAATTTTTTATAGTATATTGTATTCTACTTGTTGAGCCCTTTCATTTGATACCCATATTGATGGGATTAATAAAACATAAATTATCCGCCATTTTGTAGCGGCGGCCATCTTGAATTTATAATGATAATGAATAAACATAATTGTATTGTCACCAAAATCCAATGTGTATACAAAATTTCAGATTAATCGGTTGACTGGAAGTGGGTGAAATTTGAATTACTAAATTTGATCCAAGAATAAATAATAAAACAAACTGGGTGAGCTAAATAAAACCGTTTAAAAAAACCGTTTAATAAAAAGGGCTGCCACCTCCATGAAGTTATAGATAAATATGGAGACCACACTTCGAATACCTACTTGAAGCAAAACTTATGCATCGCTATCTCGCTCTCTGTGGGCTGACCCTCTCTTTCTAAGTAGGGTAACCTTTATTTTATTTTACCTAGGACATTACGTAGTTCCTTTTCTTAACTTGTGTTTGATTAAATTAATATATCCACATCTCTGTTCACTTCTAGATTGATGAAAGATGCCAATGATAAATTACGAAAGAAGCTGTTTGCTTACAGTGTGAAAGTTCCTGATTTTTTTTGGCAGTTTGTCATTTTCAATCACGCAAAAAAGTCTTACGTAATTTCGCACAGAAATAGAATATAGACCATGGCCAGTATAAAACTTTAAATCCTGTAGCAATACGAAATTAATGATCTTCTATCTATCTATATAAATAAAAAGTTTAGCTTTATATCTATATAAATAAAAAGAGAAGTCCTGACAGACTGACTCATCAACGCCCAGCCCAAACCCTTGGACCTAGAAAGCTGAAATTTTGCACAGACGTTCCCTTTATAATCTAGACAAGGAATAAGGAAGGATTTTTTGAAATTCAACCCCTAAGGGAGTTAAATAGGGGATGAAAGTTTGTATGGAAAATCGCCATTTTCACGTGGGCGAAGCCGCTGGCAAAAGCTAGTAAATCATAATGGCAGAAGAGGTGGTGACACGACCACGGTGGTTGCCTACCGCAAGGGCTGGTGGGGTGGCTCAAGATAATGAATCTGGAAGGATTTGGGAGAGATTTTTGCCCAGTACAACTCTTACTATAAAATCATGTAATCACAAAAAAGAAATTAGATGTTTCTTTTATTTTGTAGACTAATGAAAATGATACATATAAGATGTTTTTTTTTTAAGATTTCTGGGTAAGTCAGTGTTAAGGTTTTTAACCACTGTGGAATTTTTAATATTATGTATTTTCATCTAAATACGGGGCTATAATAGGAACGGTAATACATATGTATAAAACCTCAAAAAGAAACAAAAACACTTTCTAAATTAAAATCATTTTATTATATTACGAAGACATGTCCTAATTTTTTTAGTCTGTCGTAACACTCTTTGCTTAAGAATCTTAGATTTCTTCTGCAGTATTTTTTCTTCAGTTGATTTTATTTACACCTGTACGCCCCTATCAATCTTCGTAGAGACCTGGGCTTCGCTGTTGACCTTAAACCAGAAGAGTGTGAAATCAGAACATAATTTTTTATTATTCATTACATTTACTGTATTATTTAAATAGTAATTGGCTATTTGACTACTGTTAAAAATTCACGAAAATGTTATGTTATTTCAAAGAACTAACAGAAATAATACGGTGTGTGAAAAAAGTAATAAAATGTAATAAAGCGAGTATGATAATGACTATATAATTAATGAAGGTCCCACGGAAAGTCCCAGATATATCCCCAATATGGTCACACTACTTCAGTATGACTCCTTAAAAACAAAAACAAATAAAATTGCAGAAAGTCCATGAAATTCAATGTAAAACTGTTTGGTCTTTACATAGTTATCTAAGTTATCATTGACTAAATCATAGTTCAAGCTTTTATGAAGTAATTAATTGAAAATACAAAGAAATATGCAGAAATATGTTTACAATTATTCAGTGTCAAAAATCCCGATTTAAACACTTACGCGTGAAATCTTATATCACCTCCTGGACACCACGTACTACCACAACCATGCACTACACAAGTTTGCACCATTTTCTCAATTATAACTTTGATTACAGGCAAATATCTCAAACGAAACTGTGAACCGCAAAGTAAACAACCGCCATATTGGTACGATTTATGTTGACATGTGGGGCCAATGTTGCCACATTACCACATCCTTAGGAAATGGGAAAATAATTCACTGATCCGCCAACCTTGTCAAGCATTCGTGACATACTATTTTGGAATTTTAATTTCAGTAATCTTAGTTTAGCTTTTTATTTATTAGCACATTATTTGACAGTATTTAACTTCTGATTACATTTGTGTGGTGACTCTTTTTAAAAATGAATAAGGAGATTTTAATATCGAGATAGCAATACTATCGTCCACCTTAGAAAGAGAGGTAAGCCCACAGAGAGTAAGATAGAGAATCGTAGGTATTTGTTTGCATGTGATGAATTTTATGTAAAATGCTTCTATATTTACATTTGATTTTGTTTAATTTTCAGACGTTTATAGAAAGCAGAAATTCTGGTGTTCTTTTACTATTTTCTATAATAATTATTGATGTGTTGGATTCTTTGAGCTCAAAATTAATCTATGGATCACACTTTGGAGAGTTGCAACACAGGTGTTATTGACTTTCGCAGTGTGCGTTCTAAAACTAGCTTCGAACACAAATAAGCTGGATAAATCTATTTGTATAATGAATTATTTAATTTAGTTTTCAATGTGTACTAATATTTTGTTGGCCAAAAATGCACATTTGTAAAAATTTCAATTTAAAAAATCAATATAATGTGGCAAATTTTAATGTTTTGCAGATTTTTTTTTCTTTCTGGTAATTAATTGAACTTCGAAATTAAAGTATAAACGTCATTCAATCGAATGAAGAGAGGTGCGCCTGCTATAACTTGCATTGATAAATTGTCGGAAAAACCTTGAACGATGCGAAGATCATTAATAAATTGTGCTTGAGTTGATAAATTGTATCTAACACGAGTTTTTGTGAAAACAGTGAGTTAGTTCAATCGTGCGTTATCAAACAGTGAACATGGTAGGGCTGGTGACATCAATGTTTTTTTTCAATTGTTTATTTATGTAACTACTTGCGTAGAATATGTGATAATGTGAAAGTCGATTGTTGCAGCAGAACCCTCGAAATGAAGTGAACATATGTACAGCGGGGCAGTTGAGAGTGATGTTGCCGACATCAATAGATCATAGTATGCCTCCACCATTTCTCGATATAAGTGAGTAATTAATTGCAACGACACACGCACTCTTAATTTACATACTATACGCGATAACAATATAAGCCTCACAAGATTTACTTGTATTGTGTTGACTCATAACTCATATGTTTTATAAATATTGACATTGGTTGAATGGCAGTATTTCTAAATAAATCGAAGGGTATACTTACAATTGCTGTCTTTGAATGAAGCTATTTTACTAACAATCCCAACCAGGTCAGAAAAAATGCTAGTAACTTATCTGCATTCAACTAGAAAAGATTATTTAAATTAACTTTTTGGTTTATATCCATTTGTCTCCTCCGAGCTTGCCACCGGATGGTAAAAAACTTTCGTCCCCTATTTTACTCCCTTTGGGGTTGAATTTTGGTCATGATATTTCCGACATCCACACGGGTGAAGCTGCGGGCGAAAGCTAGTATGTTATAAATGCTCTGTCCAATCAGTGAGAATATTATTAGGTTTCGTAGGACCATAGCTTAATCTTTTTGTTTTTAATAATTCAACTGTAACTGGTCTAGTTTTTTTATTTTTTATGGGCTTACTCTTGACCTTTTTTTTTTGTTTGGTGGGTGGAAAATCATCGAATAACCCCCCCCCCCCCCACCGCTCTTGGGCAGAGCGAAGGGGAGTGTCAGACTTCTACTGACTAAAAACCAAACCCATGTTCTTCTTCTTCCTCATCTCTGCCCTTAGGGCAAGATTGAGGTCAAGAGTAAGCCCATTTAATATAAAAAAAAAAAATGTGGTGGCGATGTTCGAATAAATGCTTTGTTTATTGCACAGACAGACATGAAAAGTAACTTTAATTTAAAATAAATAAAGTATAGATGGGCATTTCTCCACTAACTGGAAAATCGTCCATACAAGACTCCTAAGCAAACCGTGACAGGGGACTGTTTTTCTCTACTTTTGTACAGAAAAACAGGCCCCTTATAATAAAAAATACTTGTTTTTAACAAGGATTTTGTTTGTTAAAGTAATTAGTCTTTATTTTTCTTTGTAATTCGTAATATATATTTTTTTTTCATTTTAAAAAATGACAGGGGACTGTTCACCAGAGGACTGTTTTTTTTACATGAATACTTAATAAAACAAAATCATTTAAACATATCAGATTAACCAAACAGATGTGGCTACATCCTAGATAATCAATTCTTTCTAACAAATTTTCATAATTTTAACTCTTAAAATAGTATAAAATAAGCTAGCCAGGGGACTGTTTACGTAACGGTCAAGATGTGGTAGTTCACCTACAGACGCTGTCGTAGCACAAAAAAAAATGGCAGTTTCTCGCTTAGCTCCACAACCGCACAAAATTCACATCGATTACTTTCTGTATCACGATCTAAATGCATCACGCTAAAACAAAATTTGACTTCAGCGTGGTGTTCAAATTTTAACAGAGGACTGTTTCAATAATTTGAGGACAGCATTCGCACATAGATATTTTGATTTAATTTCAATCGTAAAAATATAATTGCTATGTATTAGATGCTTACTGTTATGTGTAATGTATTTGGATATTTTTTATTCAGTTATCAACAGCAAAAAAAGGAATATTTGTTACAAGATTTGTAATTCTGGAATAGGGACGCACCAGGGGACTGTTTTTTGAGGTGTTTGAGGTTAATTTTCTCAAATATTACATTATTAAATTGCTGAATACGCAGTTGCATTCCAAGAATACGTAATACTATGTCGTTATTGATACAATTAACTGAGAAATATTACGTTTCACAATGTAAAATTAGCTTGGGACAGTGATTTTCCAGTTAGTGGATAAATGCCCAGATGCACTAGAACTAAATATTCTTTCCTTTGTAGATAATCTCCATGACATACCACCGCCACAAGCGGACTTCTCAGCCCCTCCACCTTATGATGTAGCGGCTAACTCCAAATTACCCACATATGAGGAGGTTCAAAGGGAAAAACAGATGGAGGGAGAGGACCTGCCTCAGGTATTCAATCAGGTATGACTTGATTTTTTTTTTTGTTTTTTTTTTCATTTGCTGCTTTGGTATAGACTTAGATGAAGAGCTACATTTACTCTTTTTAATCACAAACTACGCTTGCCTAGGTTGATCTGTGGATGGGTGACCGCCCATTACATATCGAGTGTCCTGTGGGCTGTCATTTGTAGATGGGGTTTGTTTGGGGTTGGGTGGGGTTTGTTTGTGGGGTGTAATTTATCTATAATATGTATGTATTTAGAAATATATAAGTATGTTTATCAGTTGTCTAGTACCCATAACACAAGCTCTGCTTAGCTTGGGACTAGATGGCGTTGTGTGATAGTTGTGGAATATTATTATTATTATTATTATTATTATCTTTGGCAGGTGTTACAGCTAGTCAGTTACTTGAAAATCAGACAATCAATGTTACCAAGGGTTATTGTATTACCCATTACTTACTGTTACTGTAAAATACTGGTATTCAGTCACATCTATTTAGACTGGAAGCCGAACCCGGCATGGTTGGGAAAAGGCAGATGATGAATCACAATACATGGATTTGCACTTTATGAGACTTTTTCAACACTGTTAATAAAACAATCAGTGTTTTAAAAATGAATGGATTGTGAGCGTGTCGTGCAATTATCTAGCGTGTCATGGTCTATTTTCATTAATATTGTATATACTTATATTTCATTCAGCCATTTATGTGTGATAGTTCGAACTAATGTTTTGTAAGTTACCTATGTACTTAGAAAGAAAGGAAACATATATATTTAGTTAAAAAAAAAAATATATGTTTATTGCTTCAACTTATATAACTTATTCTAGTAGGGAGAATCCTTTTCAGCAAATAGTTTCCTTGTATTAGGATTGGGAAGAGTTAGGTACCAAGTACCAAAATATTGCTTTTGGTTTTCAGTCAGTCTGTCTATTAGTGTCTGCAACTTTTTATATCTATATCTATACTAATATTATAAAGAGGTAAAGTTTGTGTGTTTGTATAATTTTGTTAAATTGTAAGGGGTAATCTCGGGATTTACTGAACCGATTTTAAAAATTCTTTCACCAATAGAAAGCCACATTATTGCTGAGTGTCATAGGTTATATAAAAAACCCAAAAATAAAAAGGCTTTTTTTACGTGGTAGTCCGTTTTGCAAAGTGAATCGGAGAAAAAAGCAAAACAGCGGCGGGCGCGGGATGGTTTCGGGTTTAATTCGGTTCGCGTTCGTGCCCGCTTCGGGAGAAAGGGGCGTGGCCTTTTACATCTGATCTGAGAGGTAGGTACACGCGCGGCTCAGTCGCGTGGTCGGCTCCTTACGCAGCGGACGTCCCCGAAATTGAATTTTTCGAAACGTAATTATCACACTTTCGACTAATTATGCCCAACGAAGTGGGCACGGGTCAGCTAGTATCTGATATACCTGTTTGTTACACAATTTATGATATTCCTAGTTGGTAGTATGAGTAATTACTGTAAAGACCAAGTGTAGGCAATACCTATGATAACATATCATTGTAGGTACTGTAGTGACATGTTGCAAGCTTGAAATATCCAGCACTGGTAGTACTGCTATTTTTAAAACAATTACCTCCCTATAAAGATAATAATGGAAAAAACTGGCCAAGTGCATGTCGGACTTGCATATGAAGGGTTCTGTACCGTTGTAGTAGATATTGAGAGATTTTTCATGTTATTTTAGCTCCATAGGCTTCTTTTAAATTTTCCTGTAATCTATTTAAAGTGTTGAACTAATTTCTGTATTTTTTTTCAAAACTTAGGCTCAGTAGTTTAGGAGATAAGGGGGGGGGTGGGGGATGATCAAACAGACAGACACACGAGTGATACTATAAGGGTTCCGTTTTTTCCTTTTGAGGTACGGAACCCTAAAAAGAAGTAATGTTTCATTATATTATAATTCATACGTTACATCATGTCAACCTCATAGAGGCTGGGTATTTGTCCCTCGTGTTGCTTTACCTTCAAAATACCTATCTTATCTTTATCTAATCTGAAATTCTGAACTGTAAAGATTTTATTTATAACCTTACTTGTCACTTTCATTCATAGCTTATTGAATATTGTTTACTAAAACAATAGTTACACACCATCACTGAGATTACCTTATTTATCACCATAATTTTGTTTCTGATTCATTTTTATTTTATCATAATGAATACCCATTTACCATTGATAGGGAGGACTGTCTATCTCTTTATCATATCATATTATAAATACCCTGCTCTTGTTTGAAAACATGGTGACTCATTATGATAGGTCAGTGTGGATAAATCTGCATGTAATAATCATTAACACTGAAAACGGAATATTTACCATGTTTATTATTTGTTTTGTAAAAGGAGTGTGTAAGGATCGTAGCAGGGCCCGTCGGGGCTGCGGGTTGTTCGAAAGAGATACCGCGACCTCGACCCCTCAAAAAAAAAAAAGGATCGTAGCTGGTGGCGCTGGTGGTTTTTGCCTACCTCCATGGGAAAAGGGCGTGAGTTTATGTATCTATGTTATCTGTGGTCATGGTCCTTGCAACAGCGCCGAAATATCGGGAACTCAAAAAAAAAATAGTAAACATGGTTAATATCCCGTTTTCAGTGTTAATTATAATGTTAGTGATCATATTAGTTTAGGAACTTAAATCTAAATGTAGTTTATGGTAGAACTCTAAATAAAGATTTTTTCAGATTTGTCCTTAACTCCTTACTAAATTACTAACCCATCACAGAAATCACTTCGAGGTTGTTGATATTAGTTTTTTTTTAAACTGCCGTCAATATTTTCCTTCCTTGTAAAATATATAAAACCTAAAGCCTACATAAATGTATACAGGGCTGTACCGACCATACGACAATAAATGAAACCACTGGTAGTTCTAGTTCATAGGAACATTTTTAAACTATCAAATAAATCCTAACAACGAAATAAGGCTAAGGCTTATTGCCAATTGTGTTTTTTGTGTTATTATTTTTTATCAAATTGTGTTGTCCTGTTGGACCTGTGTGGGACTAATAAATACATTTTCTTTCTTTCTTTCTTTCTTTAAATAAAATAAATTAAAAAAAAAAAAAACAGCATAAAACTAAACGAAATACAAAACAATTTACAGTTTACAAACAAATATTGGTTTACTAACCTTATGAATAATTTGCAACGATTAACGTGTGGAAATAAAATGTTACGAACGAATAATTGTCGTATCGTCGGCACCACCCTGTATAATAAAAACTATTTACCATGGGTTTGAAATAATTTCAGCCAAATACTGTTAAATTTTGTTAGCTGCGTATGATAATTGCCTGTTGCTTATATTGCGTAGTGCGTACTCAGTTGCGCAGGTCAGATGACAATTAACTAATCATTGATGCAGGTACCTAACTACAATGTAATGCGGTAAATTGAGATGATGTACAGCAAAATATGACATGTTTTTAAATATTCATTGAACAGAAAAGAACAAAAGCAAACAAAAATAAATGTGCAACAAAACAATACAAAATGAGATCTTGAAAACTACTCTAATAAAGTATAAGTGTAAGCATAATAAAATAATCACATGGGAACATAATTATGTACTATATGCGTACATGTAGGTATCTTTGTCTTAATCCAAGACATGGTGCACCTGTGTGTGCCAAATATCATCCAAATTCGTATAGCCGTTAAGACCAAAAATGTAACAGACAGTCGAGCAGAAGTACTTTGTCATTTATTATATTAGTATGGATGGATATGTTTTTCGGTCGAACCCTCTACTTCTTCACCTCATTGTTTAAACGGACTGACATGACAGTCATCTGCCTCGCCTTTTCCCAAACTTTGTTGGGGTCTGCTTCCAGTAAAACCAAATTCACCTAAGTATCATATTTTTACATGAAACGACAGCCTACCTGACCTCCATAACCCAGTCATCATCATCATCAGCCTATAATGTTCCCACTGCAGGGACTCAGGCCTCCTCTCTCGGAGAGGGATGGGCTATAATCTACCACGCGGGCCCAGTGCGGATTGGTAGATGTCACATGTCTTCGAATTTTTGGTTCTAAGAAATGCCGGTTTCCTCACGATGTTTTCCTTCACCGTTTAGAGAGCATGGCAGTGGTGATGAAATAAATTATACAAAGTAATGCGCCTGACTGGGTTCGAACCCACGACTCACTGTTCGTAAGTCGGGGCCGCTACCACTGAGCCACCACTGCTCCATAACCAGTAACTGGGAGTAACTGGGTAATAAGATACCCCTTGGTAAAACTGAATGTCAGACTGTCTGCCTACTCGTAAAATCTGTCAAAGATCTATAAATGTCAGCCGGGGATGTAAACTCGGTATGTAATGATATGGTAATGATGGACAATGATGGTCATCCAACCACGGACCAACGTTGGCAAACGCGGCTTAACCATGAAGATCGGCGTCGCAAAATTCTCAGGGCTCCCACACATAAACACGATACGACGTCGTGTCGTACAACGATGCGGCGTCGTTTCACGATACGACGTCGCGTCGTGGAAATCTACGACACGACGTCGTATCGTGTCGATGCACGATACGACGTCGTGACGTTAGAAACTCACGATGCAATCCTGCGCAGTTTTCTTGTTACTTTAATGAACAAATTAACATTTATTTGGGTTCTAATTTCAAAAACATTTAAATATTCTTTTCAGAATGCGTCTAGAGCGGTCCATTTTCGGAATGAACTAAAACACTACCCCACTGTATCGACGGCATCGTGCATTGTATCGTGCGTGGCACATAACGTTACAATGTAGTGTTTTTTACGATGCTCATCGTAGATTTCCACGACGCGACGTCGTATCGTGAAACGACGCGGCATCGTTGTACGACGCGACGTCGTATCGTGAAACGACGCGGCATCGTTGTACGACGCGACGTCGTATCGTGTTTATGTGTGGGAGCCCTCAGTCTCAGTGACATGTATATTTGTTACCTCAGATGCAAGGTCCCCCTCCGAACCACCCATCGTTTGCTGCCTTCGTCACAGTGGAGCCTACAGAAGGAACGGCTGAACAACTGGATCCAGAGAACAGTTTACTTGGCACAGATCTCATGTTCGTAACATCGTTCCTTGGTAAGTGACTTCCTTTCCTACTTTTTATATGTATTGTTTGGGTAACTGCCTCCGTGGTCGAGTGGTTTAGGCGTTTGCCTTGTGACCCGGTGGTCGTGGGTTCGATTCCCACGGGAAGCATACTTTGTGAAGTTCTTTCCAGTTTGGTTAGGACATTGCAGGCTTCAATCACCTGATTGTCTGATAAAAAGATGGTTCCGTGCTTCGGAAGGCACGTATAAGCCGGTGGTCCCGGCCGCCAAATGGCGGTCGTCAAACCATGTCAGAGGCCCTTGCGGCGGTTTAGAAACTCTGACACTAGGGTGTGTGGGGTCGTTAGACCTTACTACCCACACGATAAGAGGTTTGGGTCAATCCATTGTAAAAATTATGCCATGGTTACCTACATTTAATTTTGTTCTGAATATAGGTTTTGGGGTTGGTGGGATCTACCTCCTAGTGGTCTACCCCGGGCAACGGAATCGCTAACTTTTGTTAGCGGTTACGGCTGAATGATCCCAACACTGGTGGGAGGGCCTGCAAAGGTCCGCCTGGCTAGTTACCACCCTCCCGCCGAAGTCCGGCGCCAAACAGTTCGCTGTGTTCCGTTGGTGCGCGGGAGAGCCAGTGCTACTGGGAAGGCTCGCTCCATCGTAGACCTCATCCTTGCTCAGGCAAGCCTCGAGGTCAAGAGCTGACCCATCTTAAATAAAAAAATAAAAAAAAATAGGCCCGCGTGGTTGATTTTATTAGACCATTCCCTCAGAGAGGAAGCCTGAGTCCCAGCAGTGGGAACATTATAGGCTGATCTTATGTTATATAGAACAACAAATACTGTGTATTTATAAACTGATTATTGCGACGCTGAACCGATTTGATTCGATCAAAAGCCAATAAAATGGAATGCACTCCCTAATATGGAAGGAACTTAGTAATCTGTCAATGAAGAATGTTGCTCTACAACTTCGGGAGTTCCAGAGAATTTGGGCGTATCATACGCCCCGAGTGAGGAATACATAGAATTAATAAGCCAGACCTTAAAAACCATAGTTCAAAATGATAATAAATATACAGATGGCCAGCGCATCAAAGCTACTAGATACTGTCAAATTTCTATAATAGATATTCAACTTTATCGCTAAAGTATTAGGTTCAAGGTGCATCATCAAATCAACCCGGAATCACCCACTTCTGGGTATAGACCTTTTTTCCGCCAAACTAGCCGGTCTTGTGCGTCCCTTACTCAGGTCGACTTAGACTTTGAGGTTCACGATAGAAAGACAAAATTGTCAGTTTCTGGTAGCGTCATACATGTGCTGACGTCAGTAAATTTACCATCGAATCGACTTGACTTACAACAGCTAAAATCATGTGAACATTTCCAGTGGCATTCCTATTCAACTGGATCGGGTTCCTGCTTCTGATGTGCTTCTGTCATACGGTGGCGAGCCGCTACGGGGCGCTCGCCGGCTTCGGGCTCTCCCTTGCTAAATGGACACTCATCGTCAAGCATTCCACTGAGCTCGCGTCCCATGAGAACTCTTGGCTCTGGTGGCTTATCATGGCTTTTGGTAAGTTCAAGTTATATAATAGTACATTATGATATAAGTGTGTAATGTTGGTGATTACCGCCGAGGCGCCATTGAGACCCGAGCCGTCAGGTGAGGGTCTTAAGATAGCCGAGGACGGTAATCATCAATACACACGTGTATCATACGACGTTTTTCAACACACTTGTGAAGAAAATAATACTAAAAAGTCATCTTCAACAGTTAGAGCGAGTTCTGATTTTTTTTTTCACAATAGCGGGAAAAAATTATCGGTTTTCCTATGCGCGCGCATCTACAGTTCGACCAACTTATCTGTGCAGGCGGGAAAACACGGAACTAAAATAAATGTACTGAGTTTGACGTAGCGATGCATATTTCTTGACCAGTGGCGCCACCATGAAATTCAAACTTAAATAACTTAAAATGGTCATACTATAACAATCACGATCCACCATAGACTAAAAGAATGAAATTAATTTATTAAAAAAAAAAGTTATATTTATAATATTACAAAAGTTACATTATTTGAGTGAAAGTTTCATTTATTAAAAACGTACTAGTTAAATTTATCTATTTAAAATCAAAGTTGCATGAAATGAGCAAGCACAGTACATTTACTATTGAACACGATCTTTTTTGTATCGAAACTTTTTTAAGAACATAGCAACTCAACCAATAAAATTTAAAAAAAAACGGTATTACCCGGTTAAATTGAAAATGCTCTGTTTACTCGCATAAAATTTGCAGTAAGGTACTAACTTTACTTTGTAGTGATAATTCTATTATGCACTAGTGTATAATATTATTATGCACGTGTTAGTTATAGTTCGGTTTATGGCCCTAAGAACGATGTAATAAGGCTCACTTTACGAGCAAGTGTGTTGAAAAGTATGTTAAAATACTCTTAACGAACACGAAAGGCACTTCTTCTTCCCTTCCCTGCTATAATTTTTAGGGTTTCGTACAATTTTTATTTTTTTTATTGGCATTTCGTTTGTCACCTAGGAGGTTGTCGTCTGCACGGACCCATCTTTAGGTAGGTATTTTAAGTTTAAGAGAACTAAGTAATTGTTTTTTTTTTTTTGCATTTCGTCTCGCAAGTCATGCAACAACTAACTATTCGAAATAGTTGTTCAATTTTATAAAGAAGCGTAGGTCGCCTCTCGGTTAGTACTCATTGCCTAAGTGGCGGACTGACCACCACGAGTATTGAGCGGATTTGAGCGGGCAGCGGACGTTGACACAGATTGTTAATATTAGGACCGGCAGCCTTGATTGAATGTGGCATTTCTATAATATGGCTATGAAAGAAGGTCCATGACCTTTTTATTTTTCTGGTAGAGACATCGTTTAATATGAGCACTTATTATTTACGAAGAGTAATCTACAAGGATTGCCAACGAGTTAAAAGCACTAAATTGTATTGTAAAAATAATACTTATTAAGTACGTCTATTAAGTTTAATCTCGTATCTCATCTTCATGTTTAAATAACCGACTAAATACTGTTAGGAACACATCTGCTTAACCCTTCAGGATTTACTATCGTGATGTTATGGGCAGCTCTCGACATTGATTCAATTTTATGGATTATCCAGAAAATCGAATACTGCAAAAGCGATAAACCTAAAAGGCTAAACTACACTTGATAAAGAGCTATATACTAGCACGTTCCTAGATTTTATTAACGTGTGTAGCGCGTAAAACATGTCGTAAACTACAACCTATTAGCACTGGGTGTACAATGAGTATTTCTCGGTACGAATGGCTAGTATCTACGACGCAGCTTAGAAACTGTATTGATTTTTATCCTGCTAACAATCACTGAATAAAAAAACCGGCCAAGTGTGAGTCGGATTCGGGCTTGAAGCGTTCGATACCACCGTACAAGATTTCATAAGACTGGTGTCAGCTATAGAGGCAACAAAAGTACAGTTCCTTGATAATTTCAACTGTATACTTATTACGGATCATGTGATACAACCCGCTGACAGACAGGTGGACAGCGGAGTTAGTAATAGAGTCCTGTTGGTTACCTTTCGGGTACGTAACCCTGAATAACAAAAAAAGAAAAACATTTACTCGATTCCTCTACATCACATGCCGTCTAGGCGATAGAGCCCATGTACAAAAACACAACACGACGAATCTTATGGAAGACTTGCTTTTGCCAGCGGCTTCGCCCGCGTGATAATGTCGATTTTCATCCTCTATTTAGATTTCTAGATGGCGTTGTGTGATAGTTGTGGAATATTATTATTATTATTATTATTTAACTCCCTTAGGGGTTGAATTTCGAAAAATCCTTCCTTATTCCTTGTCTACATTATAAAGGGAACCTCTGTGCAAAATTTCAGCTTTCTGGGTTCAAGGGTTTGGGCTGGGCGTTGATGAGTCAGTCAGTCAGTCAGGACTTCTCTTTTTATTTAAATAGATTGATTGCTGTTAAGGTGAAGGCGACGAGGTAGCCCGCGAAATACGATTTTTTTAAGATACGACTTGACACTGACCGTGAATTTGCAAAAAACGTAAGAAAAATCGAATTTCGCGGGCTACCTTGTCGCATCTGCCTTCAAGATCATGAGTCCGGGAGTCCTAGCGCGTGGCAAAGTATATTAAAGAAAGAAATATAAATAAATAAAACTACTTGTGGAAACTTGTAATTGGCTCTATTGTTGTTATAAACCTATCTACTATGTCTACCTAGCTGTAAGTTTTCCAAAAATAATAAAATAAAATAAAACTGCAATTGTAGCACACCTAACAAATATTCAACGTGACATTTGCGTGGATAAATAATAAAATTGCAAGAATATTAATTTATAATACCTATGCATTGCATTGCTAGAGCAGAAGTCGGGACAGCAGGTTTTCAAAGTAGGTAGGTAGGTATATCGCGCATCACAATGTTATTCAATAATGTATTTTAATTTTTAATCACCTGCAAAACAATGAAGGTGAATCTGTAAACCTCGAAGTTAAAACAATTTGTATTAAAAAAGATCGCCCTGGTATATTATTTACTAGTTTACCGTCCCTGGTTTGCAAGGTTTTTAAATCTTGATTAAATATTGTGTACATAAACCTTCGAATTGCCATGAAAACCGCAGCTAAAACCAATAAACACTTTTTCTTTCTTTCATTATTTTCTTTAATCCTTTGCGGACAGGCACGAAAAGTAACTTTCGTTTATAATAATGTGCAATTTACTAACAACAGCAACATGTATTGAATCCAAAACTGTCCTGTCTTTCAACCTGGAACTAACCATGCACATTAACAAAATTTTATTGAAATCTATTGGCTGGTTTCGGAGCTTAGCGATGACGAACAATAGTGACACATTTTTATTTATCAAATAGGCCATAATGTATGGCCCGAAGAAAATACACATGTTAATTAATATTTCATGGTTCGTGAGACCGTTTTGCTAGTCTGTTACCTTGACCACCTGTGCCACTACTAACGCTATTGACCAATCACACGACAGGATCACGTGTTTTATTTGCAGCCACTCTTTGGTAGTCACTAGTCGTTATGCAAAACTATTACGTCAATGCTTGTTCATGATTTTGCCTACATTACAAATCCTGCCGAGTAGGTCCTTGTTATTGTTCTGGTACCTCTTTAGTAGATGGTTTATTATAGACTGTCCTTTGCCCGCGACTTGGGTCGTGTATAACTCAGAAATCGTGTCCTACGGGAACTTATTAGAGTATCCTATGTCCTAAATAAGTGCCTATAAAATTTGAGGGTAGCCCTCGATTTCCCTGGGATCATATAATCAGATCCTGACTTGGTGACAATGGGACCACCTCGAAAGTATACTCTTTCGAATACAAAAAAGAATTTTGAAAATCGGTCTATAATTAGCGGAGATACTTATCGGTAAACATGCCGTTCAGCCGTGGAAAGGCGTCAGACAGACCGGCCAAAAATTACTTAAACCGCCTACAAAGACATAAAAAAGTTATAATTCTCTTAATTTTGAATACTGAATAACTTTTCTTGTTGTCGTTGGTCAACAGTGTGACGTAATAGACTCGGACTATGTTTGTTTGCATTCATGGCTACAGCTACAACTCATTGAGATAACGCGAGGAGGTTCATTGCTCCGTATTGTTTCATATCTCAGCAGCTATCGGAAAAGGAAAACGCATGCATGCATTCATGGGCAATACGTACGCGGATAAGAGAGTTGTACCTTGGAATTTAATGCGGGCTCGGTAAAGGAAATGTCAAACTCAGTTGAAGGAGACTGAGCCAAACCGGTTGGCATTAATGACGTAGGCACTATTGAGTACAGTGGTATTGAGCATTCCCTCCAGCTAGATGGACCGATGACCTTGAGAAAGAGGCCGGGACTGACTGCATGCGTAAGGCGAAGGTCAGGTTGTTTTCACGCCGCGTGGGAGAGGATCATTCCCATGGATAACGCTAGGCGGTGTTGATTAATTGAAGTAAGCACTCATAAACAGACATTATAAGGAGAACAAGATCCATGAATGACATTGTTGGTTCCACTGGGAAACATTCTATCCTTCTTTTAGGCTTCGCTTTAGTCAGTTAAGGGAGTGACCACATTTAGTGACGCAGCTTGAACGGGTCTCGGGAAATAGGTTCATGTCCAATTGTCCATGCAATAAAACTGTACGCACGGCGCGGTGTCGAATCGCGTCGTTCGAGCTGTAACGAGGCGAATGACGTCTTTGTCGCTCTTACGAGTAATAACATGAACATAGTAAAGGCTTTTCCTGACTGGCTCAAGCCGATTCTAAGTCCATGATCTGCCTAGCCTTTTTCCAACTAAGTTGGGGCAGCTGAATACCAGTACTTACTTTACATGGAGCGACTGCCTATCTGACCTACTTACACTATACCCCTTGGTAAGACTGGTTGTCAGACTTTCGGGCCACTGACTATCTCTAACATCTGTCAATGATCTACAACTAACACAAATGACAGCCGGAACCATGTATAAGTCACAGTCAAAACTGTTAATCAGTCAAAACTACTTTTGAGTATTCAAAACTATTATAAGAAATTATTAGGTGGTTTTTGTTTATTTATCTACTGGTCATTAGGAAACTTATTAGGTTGTTAGATTTTTTTTAACCCTTCTTTCATAACCTTCAAGTGCGATTGTTAACATTTATTTTAAAAGTAGATTTGCCCGATTAAGAGTTTTGACTGTAACATATATAATGCGCATATTTAATGGATGATGAGCAGCCATTCACGGACCCACCTAGGCAAGAAACGCTTAACCTAAAGATCGACCCGAGCGTCTCTTATTGCTTAACGTTTTGTTTGGTATAGCTAAGTCTGGGTCTAGGACTAAAAAAAATTAATATCTACAATTTTAAATTAGTTTTTTTGTTTTCCTCTTTTTTCAAACTGTTTGACACTAATGAAGTAATGACGTAATATAACTAAAGTTAATAAAGTACCAGCGGTTCATTGTTCGGCTTATAAGCTTAGCCCTAATCGCTTATCAGTTCATGATAAACATGAAATGTTTTTCAGACTATTATGTAAATTATCGCGCAAATTCGAATTAATGATACGTTTTATTACACAATTACATAAACCGCATTTATAATCAGTGAATGAGTTCCATGATAAAGTTAAATCTATTTATTTACTTATTTTCCTGCATTCAATTCATTTTAGATGTTGGTACTTCCCAGTGTAGCAAAAACTTTTCTTGTTTTTTACCTTTCGCAGGATAACACGGCATCGCTATTTATAGTACTACTTATGTAAAAGTAAACATGATAAATATCCCGTTTTCAATATTAATAATAGTACTTATATACTTTGGAGAGCGTGTCTAAGAGTTTCACGAGCTTATTCCACTATCGAATCAGAAATGAGGACATCCGCATGAGAACCAAGGTTACCGACGTAGCCCGAAGAATCGCCAGACTTAAGTGGCAATGGGCAGGGCACATTGCTCGCAGAACGGATGGCCGATGGGGCCGAAAAGTTCTGGAATGGCGACCGCGAACCGGAAGACGTTGCGTTGGAAGGCCTCCCACTAGGTGGACCGATGACCTGGTCAAGGTTGCAGGAACCCGCTGGATGAGAGACGCACGGGACCGGTCAATGTGGCGACGCCTGGGGGAGGCCTATGTCCAGCAGTGGACGCCTTTGGCTGAAATGATGATTCCACTATCTCCCTTCCCTACTTATATCTTCCACCGGGAGTCCAGACGTACTGCACGTTTTCACCCAATACCCATACCTTGCCTTTACCTGCCTGCGACGGTGTTCCCAAGTGAATAGACTTCTTTTTGGGTTACCTCGTTCTTTTGTCGACCTCATCTCTGTCCTCAGGAAAAGATTGAAGTCAAGAGTAGAATCATTTAATATTTAAAAAAAAAAGTTAAACAGGATCTCGGAACCAAGCCGCCATGTTGTTTCAAAAATATTTACCAACGACGCCCTCTTTTTGTCAATATTATTCAAGTTCGAATAGATCCAGGTAGCACTGTACCATTGACCTACACAAACCCAGGTATTGACATTTATTTTTGAACCACACACTTTTATTTTTCTCCTTATTTTGGCCTCTACAAAAATTGTTTTTATCCTAACTAAGCTTTATTGTCTGCTTTTTTAGCACCTCGGTGTGATTTATTTATTAGCTTTATTTAACAAATACTCGACTCCCTTGTTGTCGAGCAACTCCCTTGTTTTTCTAGAACATATCAAATAAAACCAAATAAAGGTGATCTCTCACATACGGAAAGCTCGTACAAAGCGAGGTCAAGTTATCTGTCTGTCTTTGTATATTGAGGTGTCGCCATTACTTTAACTGCCTCGGTAGTCTAGCAAGTAGGTAGCAAGCACTATCGCTGATCGTGCTTATTAGTATATGTATAACGTTTGCAACCACTTTCGATTTCGTTTCGATTCCTAGGTTTTATTGGGTTTAAACAGTAGCAGCCCGGGGTTTGAATTTGTTCACGTTCGATGGCTACAGACTCGCCCTCTTTAAAGACAATTTTCATGTACGTAACGAAACTAATATTTTGGAACCCATCTAATTCTACACTAATATTTTATAGAGGAAAGATTTTGTTTGTTTGTGTGTATGTTTGTAATGAATAAACTCAAAAAGTACTGCGTCGATTTCAAAAATTCTTTCACCATTAGAAAGCTACATTCACCCTGAGTAACATAGGCTTTTTATCCCTGTATTCCCACGGGAACGGGAACTACGCGGGTGAAACCGCGGGACGTTCGCTAGTATTTTTATAATGCAGGTCAAAACTCAAAGTTTACGAAAAATTCGCCTTTGAACTTTCCATTCGCCATTCGGGGAAATAGGCGTGACTTTAAGTTATTAATATTTAGGTGACGTAATAATGTTTTTTGTATGGTTTCGATGTAGTCGACAACTTCGCAAACTATAATTATCGCAATAACGCAATCATAATTATACCAGCCTGTAAACGCCCTCTGCTTAACATGTGTTCAGGTTCAACGATCGAGCACTGACACACACCTGTGGCAATATTTTGCCATTGGACGCAATACTCCATTGTTAGGTTTTCAGTATCAACGTTAGGTAAAAAGAGAGGTTTCTTTCCGGAAATCATACTAGTAACTTCAGCTACTATCATATAAACCAGTTTAATGGCGAATTCCTTCCGGGTAATCAAATAATATGCCTCGGGAAAGATTTTCGACTCTCAGGCACCCTGTTGAAAGTGCTAAAATCGGTTGAGCGAGGTGGACAGACGACCTAGCAGGGTTGCTTGATGTCTCAAGTGAGCCCGGAGATCGCCAAAGGAGTTTAAAAGCCCGGAGGCGAGCTACGAACGTCATGCGCAGCAGTTCTCGCGACACATCCGACAAGGCGACAGTAGGGTTACAGCGGTGTTTTTAGTGGCTACATGACGAAACCATCGCACCGGACGGTACGGTATGCGTCAGCCACTTCTCACCGCGTAATAAAAAAAAGTCGGACAGACATCATCGTGTGACTGGTCAATTTTTGGCTCAAACCGTGCAAAAGAATGAACTAACTAAGCTACAAAGCGAAGCCTTTACCCAACAGCGGGTAAAGTCGGCTGTTGATGATGATGATGAATTTATTTAATGTTTTTTATGTAATAAACTAGCTTCTACTCGCGACTTGCTTGTGTCACACTAAGCAATAGTATAGATTAGAGCTTGAAATGAGTAGTTTTGGAGATTATCTCCTACATCTTCTTCGATATTAATAAAGAAGATGTTTGGTGCTTTGTGTTGGTGTAGTGGTCGCAATCACGACGGCAGAGTATATGGCCCTGGGTTCGATTCCTTGATCGGGCAAAGTGTTATTGGGTTTTTCAGCCAGGAATTTTTCAGCAGCAGCTGCGGAGCCTGGATTTGTCCCCGGTTGATGAGAATAGGCTCGCCTCCTATTCTTTTTCCTACCGTGTAGGCAGTAAGGTCTAACGACCTCATACACCAGGGGGTGTAATATTATGATATGTGGGTCTACTAATAGGTATACCTCCGCCTAACCGTGATATAATGTTAAATTTTTACTAATCCTAACAATGTGTATTTTACAGGCATCTTAATCTGCGTGCGCGCCATTATCCAGTACCTGAACATCAAGCGCGGCTGGCGTTTGCTCTCCGGCACAGCCCAGGAGCGACTGCTCTTCTTCTACTAACCTGCACCAGCTTCCTGTCTCACTCACACCTGCATTTCTCAAGCATGGTGCGACAAGGATGAACATATGTTGCTCGATTAGATTTTAATGTCGTTAGAATCAAGCTTAAAGACGTAACATCTCCAAATATCAAATTAAATTAGAAGTAATTTACGGTCGTCTTAATTCGGAAGATGTGTCTTTTCCTTTATGCTAAGGATTTCTATAGTAAAGGTTATATAACATCAAACCTACTTGATTTTTTGGAATTTGGTACTGTCGAGAATATCAGGCGCGCCTCAGATGAGCCCGTGGTCGCCCGGCTTGGCGGATATTCTCGATATGTACAGTTCTTTCTATATTTTACCTCTGATAGACGTTACAGTGAACTTTATTGCGTTGTGCATAAGGTTGCTGTTTGTTTTTCATGGGTAATATAATATTATGAAAGGACTGGTAGTGGGTATCAACGTTCTATAAAGAACGTCACTAGTGCGTACTAATATCGAGATGGTTTAGTTCTAAGTCCGTGTTATCACACAAATAAGCAATGATTAGCTGATACAGAGGCAATGGCATTCTGTACAGGGCCTGCACCTTCCTCTCTTATTGCAGAATTGCTTTACTGCCATTGACGTGTGAGAAAAAGTTGGAGCTATCCAGGACGTCTAGTTCCGTCTCTTTCTCACTCTAGAGTAGGAATAAAACAATACTGCTCTAATGTTATGTCTTCTGGAAGATGGCAACACCACGAACTAGCTGTCAATCATTTAATATGTAATTAATATGACTAAATAAAATAATGAATTATCACTCTGAGTTGTACCTATTAAAATATTGATTTATTCATTGTAATTAAATCGTGACAATGAATATTTAGTTATAGATTCAAAAAGTTACTTGAAAACCTTCATTTTTTTTTAAAAATTGTAACGGCCCAGAACTGAGCCACTAGTTTGACGCCTTCAGTAGCGTCCATCAGATACTGTAATGAACGAACAACTTGACAAGTAGTATGCGATATTAAGTGCCCCATCGTTTGTGGATCACCACAACATTTTCACTCCAGGGTAGTCCTCAATAAATCTCCACCTGAGAAAGTTTTCCTTGCTGTGGCCAACCTGGGCAATCAATATTTTAGTGCAACATAGAGCGATATCTCCTTTTTTAGTCTTATTAATTAATTCATCAAAACAGTATAATATTTGACATCCATATAGATGTTGCCGTCTTTCAGAACACACAACCTGAGAGAGGTCTTGTTAGGACACCAGCTCACGTACTCACAAATGCTTCGATTCTCTTCAATTCGACAAGTTGACTATCTCGCTCG
Organism: Diarsia mendica; assembly: GCA_949316265.1. Lineage (NCBI taxonomy): Eukaryota > Metazoa > Arthropoda > Insecta > Lepidoptera > Noctuidae > Diarsia > Diarsia mendica. Next base: position 13,558,953 of record OX438889.1, read on the forward strand.
CTTTTGTAATGCTAAAAGAAGAGAGACATACGATTTGTCGAATCGAAATCAAATCAAACCATTGTGAATACGGGGCAGATTGTCATTCGCATCACAGAGTTGTGTTTCAAAGACATGTGGAGCCATTTGACTAGACATAGTTTTAATTTATTACTCTAAGTAGCTCAGCTTTAGTGTTATATTTGAGCAGATATTTTTATATACGCAAGTTTGATCACTTTGATCGCGAATAGGGATGTCTCACCGATGTGTTTACTAATGAGTAATATAATTATCGGGTACTTATTTTGTAACATAGCACTATTACTGTGGGTAACACATAAGACATTTAATTGGACAATTTTGGTATTAAGTTTAATGTTAAATGTGAACTCGAATTATAGTTTTTCGATTGCGTGGAATCATTCCGTGGGTATGTGAAGTGGCATTAATTAAGTGTAGATTATTATTATTATATTGTTATATTTGTAAGCTAATAGTCGCGCCGTCGTTGGTCAAAGTTATTGGAGGAGTAATAAATGATGACATTTTGTCACAAACTCGGCCACCTTTAATTTTTTTTTTCTTTTTCGTTGTAGCGGCAACAGAAATATACATTCTGTAAAATTTCAACTGTCTACCTATGACACATCATGAAATACAGCCCATTGATAGACAGACCGACGGTCGGACAGGAGAGACTTAGTAATAGGGTCCCGTTGAATCCCGTGCTTTTGAATTTTAAATTTTCAGTGTTGAGTCTAAGGTTGTAAATTCAACAGCATGCTCAATCGTACTTATTACGGTATGTTCACCTTTGATGCATCGCCGATTTCATTGTTTAATGTAAACAAAACATCAGTTCACTTGTGCAAATGTCAGAAATAATATATTCATATATTTGCACAAGTGTATAATATCAACTACAAATTGAATTGGCTATTCATAATGTAGTACTATTTTAATCGATCTTTCTCACGCTAAAACATATTGTTAAACTATTTGCCATAATGTGAGCTGGACTCATTTTTAAAGGATTGGACTACAATAGTGGCCAATCGAGTATAAAGATTGTAGGGAAAATATCGTGGAAAGCGTGAATGAAATGGGATAATGTAGATTTAAAATAATATAATCAAACAAGAAGATCTAAGTGAAAATAATGATTGGAAATTGTATCGCCATGGCGGCAGGATAATCCAAAAATATACTGGATAAGTTAGTCGTTGCGTTTTGAGCATCATAGAAATTCCGCCGGTCATTAAACTTGGTACAGACGCAGCACATCAACCTACCCGAAACTTACAATTTTGCTAATCAACCTTGAACCTGATGCTGTAGTTATAAAGTTGAACGTCTATTAAATTCATGTGGTTCTGTAGATCCTGGCAAACCAAACAGAGTAAAGAGTTTTGTGAGTACAAGTTTAAAATAAACGTACAACGTTATTCAAAATAAAGTTGATTATTCAATGACGACAAAAAACCGAAATAAACGTCAGATTTGATTAACGACGGCGAGTTGATTTGATAGCATAAATATCGTAATAGTGACTTATAAGCGGAGATATTAAAACTGCTAGTCTTTAAATCATCTTGGTGAATATTATCGTAATGTACTGTTTACCTATCATTTTTATATAGTGCGTCCTCGGAATGGAGTAAAAGTTTAGTGCATATAGAAGCATGGGGACCTGCAACCATGACAAAGCATAAAGGTGTCTACAGAACATGTTATAAAACTTTGTTAGATAACATATTTCAGTTATGTGGTAACTGAATGTTATATAACTTATACGTACACATATACCCGAGTTGTCAATATCATATAACATTTGTATTCTAATGTGTACAGTATTGTTATGCTTTTTTCTTTTCTTAAAAAAAACTTTGCCCCACACTAGCAACTGCTCCTGTATCGTGGATGCGTTTACAAACATTTAAACTCACATACACAAATACCCAGACTCGGAACAACTATCTGTAGGCCATACATATATTTGTTCCGTGCGGGGATCGAACCCGCGACACGCAGCGAAGCAGTCTAAACGCTTAGCCACTACGCTACCCGTGCCGTCAACGTGTTGCAATGTTGAAAAACAATGTAATATAATGTGGGCGTGTTATAAAACACATTTAAAATAAAATGTAGTTAAAAACTAAAAAACCCGACCCGACCCCTGAAAAGTAAAAAAACAAGCACATTTTAAATTAAACAAAACTTGGAAGCAGGCGGAGTTCTATTTTATTCATTTCATAATTTAAAATGAACCCCGCCTGCTTCCAAGTTTTGTTTAACCCTTCGTATACCATAGCGCAGATCTACGCGAGACACAATGGCTTTTTAATTGTGTCTAATTACACGGCATACGAGTCGAGAGGTTAATTTAAAATCACAGTTGTAATTTGAATGTACGGACATAGTTTTGATGATGGTCGTCAATAGCAATAGCATAGCAATAAATTGCCCTGAATTTACAACTGAATACTAACAGATACTAGCTTTTATTCCGTTTACAACAGACGTATTGGTAATTTGTATATTTATTAAGTTTTTTATTTATATTCTCAATAATAATATCTAAAAAAAAATACTTTATGGATGAACTGGTTGAATGAACTTCCTCAGAAAGAACTGCCGGTTTTCAGTAACACTAGTTGACACCTAAATGTATGCCCAAATAAAACCGCACTGCTGGATTTTAAACGCTTGGCTCAGCCCAGAGAGTAGATTTCCAACATGTTGTTTTTATGTTTATTTAGGCATTCGTTTAGATTTTTCGCTCTAGTGTTTTCGAAAACTGTTTTTAGTGTTAATTGTAAGTAATTACTTGTTTTAGTAACATTCTCACCATTTATGAACTAAGGCCGCGACTTTTTCTATTTCGCACCAAAAATTAAATGTCAATGGAAGTTTTGTGATTAGAAAACTTTATTTTTAATATAATGTTTTAGTGCAATAATGTCTAGTTCAGAGTTTCTAGTGGAAATAAATACGTTATAATTATTTATATGTTTTATTTTTAAACCTAAAGTTCTGTACAGCAGCGGTGGCCCAGTGGTGGTAGCCCGAGTTACGAGCAGTATGTCGTAAGTTCGAACCCAAGCAGGCGTATTATTCTGTGTAATTCATATCATATCACCTATGCTCTCAAAACGGTGAAGAAAAACATTCTGAGGAAACCGGTATGTCTTTTTTTTTGTCGCGGTGGGAAGTTGGGAACTCATCAAATGACTCCTCCCGCTCTGGGCAGGGCGGTAGGGAGTGTCAGAGTTCTACTGACTAAAAACAACCCATGTCCTTCTTAGCCCTTTATGTCGAAGCCGCGGTATCTCTTGCCAACAACCCGCAGCCCAAAACCGGTATGTCGTAGCGCCAAAAATTCGAAGACATGTGACATCTAGCAACCCGCAATGGGCCCGCGTGCTGGATTATAGCCCATTCATTCATTCTCCATAGAGGAGGCCTGTTTCAGCAGTGGAAACATATGCTACTAATGTAAAGGTGTTTCAACTCTTAGATCCCGCAGCGAAATTAATCAGAAAAGAATAGCGGAGGGGTAGGAAAAACATGTTTAAGTCCCATGTAATAGGGCGACCCTATTGCCATCAGACTGGCACACATCCAGACTTCGTGGTTGTTACCAATAAATTCCTGATGGAGAAACGCAATAACACTTAGGTACCGACCAGGGAATCGAACCCAGGACCTCATGGTCAGCAGTCGCGCTGTAACAAAACGTAGAGTACAAAGGTACAGCTCATTCTACTTCATTCTGGTTGATAGCAATATTTTAATGGTTAGCCTATCATCACTATCACTTCACTACATAGTATAAAACAAAGTCGCTTTCTCTGTCCCTATGTCCCTTTGTATGCTTAAATCTTTAAAACTACGCAACGGATTTTGATGGCAAAATTAAAATTTTCAAAAAATTATGACTCAGAAACTAGACTAGGTAGCTAGATGGGGTTAAGAAAACTTGCACTTAAAAGATCATTTCTGTAAGGTTTTGCAATAAAAATGGGATGTCCGAAAATCGGGCTTCATAAAACACTGTGCGACGCCACATAGAATTGGACAAGGTGATGATGATGAAACATAATGGATCTAACTGGTTAAGCTTATAACCCGATTAATAGGTTTTTTTTTTTTTTGGTGGGTGGAAAATCATCAAATGACCCCCCCCCCCCCCCCCGCTTTTGGGCAGAGCGAAGGGGAATGTCAGACTTCTACTGACTAAAAACCAAACCCATGTTCCTTCTTTGCCCTTGTGCCGAGGCCACGTCATCTAGTACCTACTAAAATCCGCGGCATTAATAGGTATCTGGTAGCGACCCTACACCTTACTTCTGCAATCCACATGCAGACAGGCAACGCTGATGTTATGTTGGCGATAAGTGGCACTGAAGTTGTAGGTGCAAATGCAAATGGACGAATTCTCAAGAAGTGGTTGCATGAATATTGGCACCGTCAAGAAGGCGATTCCGGAGAAGTAGGTTTAAAGACGGAACACACACTACACAGAAAACTAAAAAATAACACGCCGGCGATATTGTGCTCGCCAATAAGCGTATAACAATTCACACAAGACAATAATATAATACTCGTACATGACATGCCAAGCTTATAAAAGCGTGTTAGATCCAATAGGCTAGTTTAGTTGGCCCCTATGACTAGCGTGGGAAGAGTAGCAGTTGATGCTGCTTTAATACCTTCACGAGCACTAAATATATATTAATTAGTCTCGTAGCAACTTTTAAAAGTGATTTTCTCCTGATTTCCCACCACCTTTAACCTTTATCCTTATGGTCTTACCTCAAAGTTGCAATTCTATTCCACGAGAATATCGCTGTATTACAATTTAGTGCTCGTGCTCTACCTATCTGTTCGCGACAGACTCTCGACCATGTACAAACTATGGAACCTAAAATAACTCTTAAAATAACAAGAAGCCAGGGTTGTTTATCGTTAACCATCAATGACGTCAGTACTTAAGGCATCAGTGGCACTTTTCCCATTTTCTGTATCACGATATAGAACTCTCGATATAGAAATTCAATTGACAAATATGATCACAATGCAGCTGTGTTATAACTGCAAAACCACTGGCTTGATAAGTCGGTTTAGTGCCAAAAACTACCCAGTGCCATGCCAACCGTCGCGGAGGGTTGACGAAGTGCGTCATAACTGTTTCATCGCTTTTTCATAATTTTCCCGCGCCTTTTTGGCGAAACACGTCTATACGCTCACTGAGTCCTTATGAAGGAAGAAAATTTCGCGAGTTTTCCTTGGGACTTCGTAACAACTTTAACGTGTTTAGAGGACAATAATTTCTACAGAATATAAGTAAGTTATTATGTAATATTTTTTGTGTCTACCTACCTATTGGGTAACTTGATTTTGATCGTACTTATCTCTCCGTACTTAATTGACTTAGTCCAAAAGTAGTTTAGTTACAGTAGTCCAAAGCATACGGTAACTAAACTACTTTTATGGTCGTTAGGTCATAGCTTTGCAGTGTTTTGTGTGCTATGTTGTCTAGGGGGAGACTTGGCAATTGGCACAGTGCCAGTTTCGTTCACCCAATGTCGGCTGTTATAGGGTGTAATAACTTTTCAGTGATCGAGACAGATGACTGAACCGTTTCATAATTATTATTTGTTCTGTGACTTCTATTAGGCTGTGATATAATTCGTTTTATATTTGAAAGTAATTTTCATTGACGGGTCATATTTTTATGCAGGAGCGCGTTGATAAATAATAACAGCCGCGTTCACAATAAGCCGCGCTTGACTAGGATCTTCCGTAGATGGGTGACCACTACCAGCTAATTACATACCGAGTTTCCTCCGTGCCTCGGAAACGTTGAACCGTTGATCCCGGTTGTCATTTGTAGTGATTTGACTTTATTGGCAGTCGTTACAGGTAGTCAGTGGCCCGAAAGTCTGACAACCAATCAGACAGTCTGACCAGTCTTACCAAGGGGTATCGTAGTACCCAGAACTAACTGCGTCGTGGAGGGCAGATAGGTGGTCGCTCCATGTAAAATACTAGTATTGAGCTGCAATCTGCATGCATTTTGACTGGAAGCCAAGTCCAAGGTAGCTGGGGAAAAACTAGGCAGATGACGATGATTCATATTTTCATGTTAATTTATTTGCCTGTATGATAATGATGATGAATAAATACTGGTAGCTCAGTCCTATCCGCCAAACTTACGAGTTCTATCTAGGTCGTAGGGTCGAACCTAAGCATATACTTTTAGTATCTTCTTTCATCACCAGTGTTCATGAAAAGAAAGTGGAGGGCTTTCTCCTAATAGTGTGAACGTTGTAAGTTGATTATGTTACTCGCGAGTACTGTAAAAATCTGATTCAGTGGTTTAAATATCTCCATCTCTTACTTAGGAGGTACCAAAAGTTACATGCATTCACACTAAAGTACTCGGTTTGGTGCTATTAGAACTTAAACATCATTTCCTTACTTCCCCATCATCATCATCATCATCATATCAGCCTGGAATCACCCACTGTTGTATAAAAGCCTCCCCTTTTCTCGGCCTTACCGCCACATTTCCCGGTCCTATGCGTCCCTTATCCAGATGTGTTCCACGACTTTGACGATAGTTAATTTTGACCATAGTTCCCCAATTTCACCTAATTACTTCAAAATCTGTTTAGCCAGTAAACATACAAGAAGCATTCAAAACTCATCGTCGAACTGATATTTATTTTGTCAAGTTTTGACGACGATCACAATTTTCAGTTCAAGAAGCAACTCCATCATTTCTGAATGACGGAATCAAATTCCATAATGAAGAATGGATATGAAAGGGAGCCGGCTTAAGAGTACAATTATCTCGTAAAATGGTATAATGTGTCTCGCCTAGTCGACGCCTGTACTGCACAGTATAAGATAGAAACCAGTAAACCAACTTGGTTTTTTAATTGTTTGTGAACTCACACGCGGGTCAACTAAATGTGTAACGTTGGATAAAATAAACACACATAAATAAAACCACCTAGTCTGACTTTTTTGTGAGTTATTTCACTGTTTACTTTTGGGACCACGTGGCAGCTCCTTATTGAAGAAGACATGCTGCATCGAGCTCAATAAATTGGGATAAGGGCAGGAGAATGATGATGGCAGTTCCATATTGTATTTTTTTTAAGGATTATCGGGTTATTGAAATGTCATCTCAACTTTTACAGTGAAAAGTCGTGAGAGTCAAAGTTTAACCTAAAGCGTGGCGAATTTTTTTTAGACGCTGTACATGTAGACCGGATACCTACCAATTTGATACCAGAGTTGAAATACTGTTTGTAAGTTTACTGTGACGCTTGTCGGAAACGCCGCCTATCCGTTGCGTTTATAACCCCTTGGCTAGGTCTTCAACCCTACGACCCGTACAGCCGAAATCAGTAACAGATAGTAACAGTGCCAAGCTTTATAGTAGCCTTCTTAAAGAAAAGTATATTATGAAATGAGTGGAGAAACTTTGATATTGCATTTGAAGCGGGATTAACAACCGAGCCACAGTCAAGGTTGTTATGGAGCCGAGATTTGCAGTGACAAATGCCTTCGTGTATCATACCAGGTTTTTCAATACACTTTCGAAGACATAAAATAATAAATCGAATTGTATTTTTGTGATGAATTGTTAGGACACTATGATTTAATCCGCTTTTGTGTCGCGAGGTTGAATAAAGGAAAAGCAAAGATATGTAGACACTAAACACCCTATAATATAACAAAATTGAAAAATCAAAGGTTTTTGTGTATTGCTGTTTTTTCACGATTTCAACATCTTCTGAAGCAGGCTTACTGGTATTATTTTTCTGAGCGATAATAAAACAATAGCTCATGATTAAGTCAGTATTGTTACAATTATACAAAACTTAAAAAATAAACGGTTACGGTAGTGTCGGTAGTGGAACTAAATGCAGTCGAAAGAAAGAGTTTATGCGTTACATTGTGTTTCTATAATAATAAAGGTAAATACAATAAATACATTTCAATATTAAAAAACACAAATAATTTCATTCGTCAACTTAGTAAAAATATAGGAATTTTGTTTTACCCGGTCTACGAAATTCGTAGCACTCGTAGACTTTGGCTACGGGCTACGGCTACGAGCTACGAAAAACGTGATATTCACGGAAATTATCTGATTACGGGAAAATGGTTCATGAACTTGCGATCTGTGAATCTGACGTCGGGCTAAGATATTGTAGAGTGGTAAATGGAATTCGTGTTGAATGTGTGTTCGGTTTATTATTGCAGTTTTATTAAACCGGCTAGTTACATGTGTAGTTACGAGCACTCACATGTATACAATTTATAGCGACTTTAAAAGTGATTTTCTCTTAATATCTCTTAAGATTAGATTCTTGGTGGCTATTTACTCAGCAGGCAAACGGAAGTGTTATATCGGAAACTCACGAAACCTTATCTTATCAGCCATTAGCCAAGTCAGTTACGTCCTCAACCGTCGAGGGTCAATATTCTCTTTGTTAATCTATTTTGAACACACAGTGTTTAAAAAAAAAAAAAAAGACGGGTTGCACTCCGGGAGTGCCGGCAGAAGTGAAAACTTGATTATTAACGTTGAGCATGTTTGATATTTTGGAATGGTTAGGGAATAATTTTGCACCAATTGCTTTAACAGTATAAAAGTACTATCATTTATGTGGTAGAATACAATATTCATTTATTGCGCTATCGTACACAAACATGACAATTTATATTACATTATAAAAATTTAACACTTTAAAACTATTACAATTATTTTACATTAAAAAGTTTATCTCTCCGAAAAATCAACTTTCATCCATAATTTCAACGACTTTTTCACCATCATCATTACCAGAACTATCATCGCCAATCTCTAAAACTGATACGATAGGTTTATGGTAGCTGAAGTAAGAAACGAACAGTTTTGATTCGAACCTATTTAAATGTCTAATAAAGACCGCATCAATAGTAGTTTTGTATTTCGTTGTGCTAAGATTGCGATCATTCGACATAGTTAAACCAAATTCATTATTTAAAAATTCAATTATTCCGCCATAACTATGCTAACCCATTTATTTTGTCTTTCCCTGTCCTCCGATCGGAACTCCGATTGGTAGGAAGAGCGGGAATATTTTTTCCCATGCCTCCGATTAAGCATCATAAAAACATTGTACAGTCTAGTTCAAAATAAATTATTTTTGTATTTTATTGACTGTACAGTCGACATCGTTAACGTTCAGGGTCAAAATGTCCAACTCCCACACGACTAGTCTAAGATCGATAGTTTCCGAGATATAGCCGTTTCAATTTTGACAGCTGTCATCCGAAATGTAGATCTCATTGAGACCTATCACTTGTCCCTACACACAACTAGTCTTAGGTCGATAGTTTCCGAGATATAGCCGTTTCAATTTTGACAGCTGTCATCCGAAATGTAGATCTCATTGAGATCTATCACTTGTCCCTACACACAACTTTTCCCAAAGTGCTCAACGCCGCTAAAGAAGTTTTCACTTCAAAAAAAAATAAATAATAATAATAAATACAAAATTACTCAAAGAAAATTAACATTACTCAATTTACGTTCGTTTCGTATTCGTTTCCGTACTCAGGTATTACTCGTCTCATCTCATCAGACACGTCCTTTCATGGTATATCATGTTTTACACAATAGGGGCACGGACTGACTCAAAAAAATAGGATTCTGTTTAGTCCGTCAGTTAGATTATCGAAAAATATTGGATACGTGTTTTTTGTTTTATTGACGAAGATAAAGCGCGTCAAAGATCACAGAGTGGGGCTTGAAACGTCACTTGAAAGTACAAAATGCACTACCATATGACGTCACACGAGTTTTCGAAGCACTGTATCGTCTTAATTTTTTGTTTACGTGAAAAAAGAAAAAATATGTGGTCGATATTTTTTGAAAATCTATCTGACGGACTAATTAGTTTTTTTTTGTCCAATCCCCTATTCATCCATCGTTTCTTTAATCTTCCTCTACTCATACATCCATATTTTAAAACGTCCATTTCTTGAATTAAATGTTGCATATCCGTCTGTGAATGAGAAGCTCGTGGCCTAATCGCCACTCGGGTAGATCTTTAGGTTAAGCCGCGCTTGCCTAGGTTGGTCTGTGGATGGACCACCCATTACATACCGAGTTTCCTCTGTGCCTCAAAAGAAAAAGCACGTTAAGCTGTTAGTCCCTGTTCTTCTTCATCTTCTTCCGAGTCGACAACTCAAATGCTGTTAGCGACGATATGTAAATATTAAGATTATTTCAATTAGAGTTAAATTTAGATGTTTTAAGTGTTTTATAAGTCAGCATTAGCTCTGTCTAAGCCCATCAGGCGTGATGTTATAAGTGTTGTGCATTCCTGCCGCCTGGCGGCGCTAGTGTTTATGACAGTGTGTATTTATAGGTCATGAAGCTTAACTACTGTGATATTTTACCTTAACGAGACCCGTTTCGGTTTTTTGTGTTTTTTAACCGACTTCTAAAAAAAGAAGGAGGTTCTCAATTCGGATGTTTGTTTGTTTTTTTTTTTTTTTATGTTTGTTCGGGCATAACTCCGTCACTTGCTAACCGATTTGAAAAATTCTTTTTTTGTTGGAAAGGGTATACTTCCCAAATGGTCCCATAATTTTTTTTATCGAAATCGGACAAGCGGTTTTTGAAAAATCAACAAAACTCAAAAAAAATACTACATTGTCCACATTATGACCCATGAACATGTGAATCACTAAAAAGTGAAAAAAAATACTTTTTAACAAAAAATAAAACCGACTTCAAAAAAAAAAACAAAAAAGTCAAAAATAAATCAGTTTCTGAAGTCGGTGGCAAAAAAATGAAATCAAACAAACAAAAGTCACCGACTTCAGAAACTGATTTATTTTTGACTTTTTTGTTTTTTTTTTTGAAGTCGGTTTTATTTTTTGTTAAAAAGTATTTTTAAGTGTTAATTAAGGTTTTTTATATTGAATTTTGTTTTGTTTCTCATAATATAAGTTAGTCCTAAGATTAGGAACATAAGAAAATTATGTAAGGAATGTTTTACCAGTAAAAATGGCAAGGTTGGTTTTCCCGCGTTTTCTCTGACAAAATTGTAATTTTTTCGGCGCCAAAATGTGCAAAACGCCACCGCGCATGCGCAAACGACGGGCCGTGATTGGTCAGAGCCTTAAGCATTTTGATATAAATAAGGGAACATTTCGTTGGTAAAATATTCCAAATCCGACTGCGACTAAGTAAGAAACTATGGTTTGAAGAATAAACCAAGAAGAAAGTACTCCTGAAGAAGTCTTGTTATTTACTCTGCCACTGCACCCTCTCCAATAGTCTCCAGTCGACATCCCGCCAGCAAACCTGCTCCACAACATCACATCACACTCTAATACACGAGCGCAACAAATGCAATTAGTTATTAGTCACATAGATCTTTGACAGTCGTTACAGGAAGTCAGTGACCTAAAACTCTGACAACCATGTTACCAAAAGGTATCGTACCCAGAATTAACTGTGTTGCGGAGGTCAGATAGGCAGTCGCTCCATGTAAATTGGTATTCAGCTTCATCTTGTTAGACTGGAATGGAAGCCGACCCCAACATAGTTGGGAAAAGGCTAGGCAGGTGATATCCGTCTGTGAATTAATCATCACACGAGATATTATTCACGGTAGCGGTCTATACTATACTTACTGCGGTATCTGTCCACGGTCGGTGACCGATTCGTTGTCTAGTCCGCTCGGTTTTACTGTACCTTTACTAGGCTCTAAGTGATTTATACTTTTCTAGGCCCGGTTTAGACAGGCCATGGGCCGACAACCTGTCACTGTAAGATCGATGTTCCCATCATATTTATGCCAAAGTATAGCATGTTTGGTAGACAGAGTTTAGCCGTTTCCGTTTCATCTTGCGCCAGACAAGAACTCATACTTGTGGTACCTTGCCAAATGCCTACTGTTAATGAAACATCTGCTAATTATAGAGATCTTGAAGAATTAAACAAACTATTGTAGAGATCAAGATTTCCAGTTTTGATATAGTCACAACGGTTGGTAAACATAAATTAATGTTGTACATCGACCAACTTGATTCAAGCAGCCCCTGTGATCCTAAAAACATCATCATTGAAATCTTACTTTTTAACTAACTTCAAAAAAGAAGGTTCTCAATCCGGTTGTATTTGTTTCCTCATAACTTCGTCATTTATGAACTGAGTTGAATAACTTAACTTCATCACTATCAGTACATATTATAAAACAAAGTCCTCCGCCGCGTCTGTCTATTCGTAGAGTGGTTCTCGAGGAAGGTTTTAGTTTTTTTTTTCGAAATTCAATTAACCCAGTGAATTAAATAGGGAAGGAAAGTTTGTTGAGATATTTTCCCACGGCTTCGCCCGCGTAAATAATATATACGAAAAAAAGCCAAAGCTAATTCTGCATAAAAAAAAGGAAAATAAAGAACTAGAACTAAAAAACTAATACAGAAAAAAAAATGCAAAAAAACTAATTTCCAAAAAAACGGTAACCTGTTTTAGTTTTTCTCGAAGTAAAAAGAAGAAAATATTATAGGATGACGCAAGATGGACTGTGGCTCAGTCCTTCTCCCAGAGAAGCGACATGTTCCACTTGTGGGAGTAATAACTGTTGTTATATGCATATTTGGTTTCCTTCTTCTACGCTGAGCTATAATAAGTTGTGAAACTTGTGATTTTGATAGACGATGTTTGAAACACGTGTCGTTGGCCAGTTCCCGAGTGTTGCACGTGACACAAACGGATGCATTGCCCTTTAAGTTGTGACGTAGACGGTTCAGAGAAAATAACGTGACACAGACCTACATAGGTTTCATTGGAACGTTCCGGAACGAATAGGTACTCTACCGTCGAGGTTGGTAACAAAAGGCTACTATTAAGTAACCGTGATTGGAATTTGATTTACTTTTCTAAGGGGACGGGGTTCTAGCATTATCGTGGTGCCTACCTATTTTCGTTTATTTTCTCTAATAAATATGGGTTTGTCTGTATATGACTTCGGTTGTCAGATTCGGACCGCTTAAAATTTCCGCTGTTTTCATAGTATGGAAATGGATATTAAATAAAGCCCGTCATGTGTCCCACTGCTGGGCAAAAACCTCTGTTTTCTCCTTCCAAACCTCTCTATCACTATCTTGTACGATATCTGATCATGTTCGCAATTCTATAGCATTAAAATTTAAATCCGCTCATGGAACTTTCCAACGGGTGAGAAAGTATGACAGAACTTCCCTTTTCGCGTTATCATCCTAAGAAAATTTTTACGTAACAGATACCCACGTCAAACAAACTTACGATACATATCATATTAAATATTCCCTAGACTGTGACTGAATGAAATGATTTCATACCACTTCTAGTGGGACGGAGCATCTTATCGTAACGAAACAAGGTTCATATTTCGATAACAAAAAATTGATTATAATAATAGCGTAGTGTTCCTGCCAGGTGTACTTGGCTTGTAACAATATTCTAATTTAACTATAGTCTGGCAGCCCTTGATCTAATTTGAGTTAGCTAATCGCGTGTCTGTCTGTTTTTAGGTCGAAAACTGTCTAGCAAATTATATATCGTCTTGTTGAATGAACTAAGTATCTACCTGTACTTATTTATCTAATTGACTGATTGACAAATCTCAGTCAAACCAATGGTTTTAGAAATGTTCTGGAAGAATGAAACTTGCACAATACTTTAGACACGTGTTTAGTGAAAATAATGGATGGTAATTTAAGGGACAGCTGATGTTTTTTCGTGAAGAATTATTCATGTATGATAGCGTGATTCAGAGATTCAGACCATCACACACCAACTTTCGACCAAACTTTCTTCCTGGTCGAGGCTTCTGCGACCACAAGTAATGAACTAATGATAGTGGCCGCCGCGTAGTAAGCAAGCTCCCTATATGGTAAAAGCGTGAGTTGTATTTTTTGTGTACGAATTAAGGTGTAAACATCCGGATGTCCTTTTCTGAAAACATCAATAAGAACCAAGTGAAATAACACAGAGGCTTATCCCACGGAATCACGTGTTCCTAGGTTTGTTTACTTCGATGCAACTTGACAGATAACGGACAATACGAGGCGATACCAAAGATCAATATTAACAAGGAATCGAGATTTATTTATATGGTACTTTAAAATCTTTGTTTGTTGATGCACTTATGTTGTTATAACTTCTATTTCTGTACTGTCATTCTCATCATCACCCTATTCCATTTCCCAATGACTTCCAGTCTAACCGCAGATGAATTCCAGAATACTTAGCTATTGCCAGGGCTGGGCAGTATTTGAATTACTTGTAATTAAAATACGTAATTGAAATACAAATACGTATTTTGTATTTGTATTTCAATTACTTCCTTAAAATGTAATTTGTAATTCGTATTTCAAATACCTGACGACGAAGTATTTTGTAATTAGTATTTCAAATACTTGAGGCTTCAAAATACATTTTAACAAAAATACATTTATACCTTCATTTAGCGATCGTGAGTGTGAGTGCGAGGCGAGCGAGAGTGCAATGATGGTAAAGCAGTTATTAGAGCTAGCAACACTGCACCTGTTTTATACTGAAAGATATGACTATAAGTAGGTCAAAATTGGATACGAAACGCAAAAAAAATATATGTACGTTGATTGTCAAATGTCAACTTGTCAAGCTAAGATGGCAAGTCATAACGGTTTAGTTTTGCACGTGTAAAAAAATTTGGTTGTTGACAAGATTTTGGGTTAAATTTTTGAACAAAAAAGGTTAAAATAAAAACTTTTAAGTTGGTTATTTTGTTTTTAATTCATTTTTTGCGACCGACTTCCGAAAGAAAGTTACTTTACACTTTTTTCTGATGGTTTTTGAAGGCGGTTATTTTTTTTTTAAAAGTATTTGTAATTTGTATTTTGTATTTCAATTAAAAATTGCTAAAATACTGTATTTTGTATTTTATATTTTAAATACCTTACTTAAATGTAATTTGTATTTTGTAATTTAATTACTTGCGATACTGTATTTTGTAATTTGTATTTCAATTAAAGCAGAGCATGTATTTTGCCCAGCCCTGGCTATTGCTCATCTCAGCTCCTCAGCCCAATTACTGGTAAACTAAAACTTCCAACAATTCATTTTCAAAAATTTAAGTAAACTTTAAAATAGAGTTCAGTAAATTTAATAAAATTTTATAAATAAATAATAAATAAATTTTCTATGAAATAAAAAAAATATTTATTATTTATTTATTAAATTCATTTGCAGCTGTATTAAAAATAGGATTTTCCGAACTTCCCGTTTCTTTCTTAATTATTATTTTAGAAAATTTTGTTTTGTGGTCATTAGCGGTGGTATATGATATTATTCTTGTGAAGTAAGCAAACCTTTTCTTTCTTTATTTACTGATACTATTCGTAGAAAGTTAAGCTTTTAACGAGAGCTCCGCAATGCGGGACAATGAACTTTCGAATCAATACGTCTCTGTACTGGCATTAATGTGTTTGCTTCGATGCGGAGAAAAAGAATCGGTTGAGGTTGTCTATATTACATTATCCAATAACATTGACTCATAGATCTGTGATGATCCAAGATAAAATTAAATGATAGTGTAAGTAATATGCCTCTAAGTGGGCGTTGCGTCGATGTAACACCGTAACTTATTGGATTCTTTTGCGTTAAAAAGACCAAAGAATTGGTTGACCAGTTGACCACAAACAAATCTCGTTTATCGAGTAGGACTGTAAAACCTCAAAACTCTAGAACTCGAAATAACCATACTTGTGTCAAACTGACTGCTATTTTCAACAATATCACGAAACAACAACACAAAATTCAATAACAACACATGGTTATCAGCTGTCGACTTATTTTATAACGAATTTCAATGATAAGAAAGAAATTATGGGGGGTGAAATAAGCTATACAAGACAGCTACAAACTACCAGTGAATTTATTTAGTGCGGATCTTTTATATGTTGTTTATGCTGTATAACAATCAGAATCGTGTGTTTGTTGTGGCTCTTATGAAGGTTAGTCAATATATAAAATATCACGCAAACTTAAACCATCTTTAATTAATTTAGAATGCTCCTAAGACTATTCTCTACATAAGAAGGAGAAACTTATAATCTGTTCATGTACGAACTACTTACGAAGAACGGAAGAATTGATCCGATGATGAAGATTCCGTTCGACGTTCGTAGTGACTAGTGAACACAAGATATCTTTTAAACAGATTGATTGCATTTGACAATGTGAACTTTTGTGGTACCTACCTAGGTTTACAAATACCACGAGAATAAGACCTTGAATAAGATGAGATTCAATAGATGAAGCTTCTTACCTTAAATTTTAAGCTTTCGTTACTCGGTTGGGTAGGTCTAAATAACTGTTGAATTGCGTTCAGTGCGAAAATAATTAAATAAATATGGGATGATCATCAAATCACCCCCCTCCCGCTCTGACCAGAGCGAAAGGGAGTGTCAGACTTCTACTGACTAAAAACCACCCATGTTAATTCCTTCTTAGCCCTTTGTGTCGAGGCCGCGGTATCTCTTTCGAACAAATGGGATGAATACCTACGGTGGAATGTTAGGCTGATGTGTGCATTATTATCATATGGATAATGCACATTGCACATGCATATGAAATAATTTCTTTTAAATTCACACTCTACGACCGGGTATTGTAAATGATGGTACCAGAACTGCCCTAATTTTGCCGACGAATAAAGAAGATGCGTGCGAAGCGCCAGTTGCCGATACATATGGCAGGAATGCTTACTTTTATTTCTGGGCTAGAGTTTAATTTACTATAAATATTTTAGTCATCTACCATCAAGGTTTCCGAAATTATATGAGTTCGCTTATAGATCGAAACATTCAGATAAGGGGTTTGCATTACATATACATAGAAGCTTACTTATAAGGTGATGTTTTGGTCTCTTAGTGCAGGCCTAATCATCATTCCTTCAGATTTTGAAAAAATATCTTACGACCGAGGCTTTCAGTTATACTGCGCTTATGCTTCGGCCACGCCTAAGTGGATCCTATATATCTGGTGTATCCAAAGTTAATTTCACCGACTTCCTTAAATCTCTGAAAGTCTCGAGTATAGATTAAGAGACCCGAAAATTTTCTACTATATATAGAGTAATTTTTTTTCGTACATTTTTCAGAGGGGCTGGCACGATAATGCAACACAATGATTCAATCAAAAGCTTTCAGAAGTATAACTCGCAGCGGCGGCTGAGCGGACAAGGCACGTCCTTTGCAATAGCGGGTTGGCGGCAAAACTCTTTGACTATAAGCGCAGTAGCACAGAACTCTGCTTATCTTTCGGAGAAACTTGCTAGCGCAGAACTGTACGTATTTTTACTTATTAACAAAAACGATACTCATCAATACTTATTAGCAAACACCCGTAGGTACCTATATATAAACAAGTCGATATTTAAAACCAGTCGATTTATAAATAAGTCAATATAAACAAGTCGACATTTATAAACAAGTCGATGTAAACACGTCGATATGAACAAGTCAATATAAGCAATTCTATGTAAACAAGTCGATATGAACAATTCAATATAAGCAATTCGATGTAAACAAGTCGATATGAACAAGTCAATATAAGCAATTCGATGTAAACAAGTCGATATGATATGAATATGAACAAGTCGATAGGTATAAACAATTTGATGTAAACAAGTCGAAGATGATAACGTCGTAAAAGTCATTATTTAAGAAATGATTTTTAGTACCTTGCCTTGTCTAGTTTAGTAATTGCAAGCTTTAGAGAACTGTCAAAGTGGCTTTCTTTGACGGTTTTTATTTCGATGAAATTCTTGTCTATTGTTTAACAATGTTTGCAGTACCTAATTACTTAAACTCACTTGAGTTCGTGCGAAAAAAAAATAGTAATTACTTAATTACTATTTTTTTTTCGCACGAACCCGGTCAGTGTGGCGACACCTGGGGGAGGCCTATTACCAGCAGTGGACGTCTTTTGGCTGAAACGATGATGATGGTGAATTACTTTTAGTTTTAGTCTTTACCGTCAATCACACGTACAAATTCTGTTTATAGTTAGTTTTATTATGTGCGCACGGCGACCAATCAGCTATACAAAACCAGTTTATGAAGAACTTTCACTATGTGGGAAATCTATACAAAGCGATACCATGTATACTGGAAATGAATAGCTTGATGTTCGCCGTGTGTAGTAGTATTATATTGGTGAAAGTAATTTAGTTGATATTTTCAGTGAAAGAGAAGAAAGGTTACAGTCAGAACCAGTAGCTTGGCACAAATTAGTAAGTAATTTTTGAAAATGTTTTATTTTTAATGCAAGAAAGAACTATTCTCAAGAACGACCTATTTCTACATTATATTATACTAGCTTATGCCCACGGCTTCAACCGCGTAGTTTTTTTTTAATTGTCTTTTTTTAATTTTTTTTGTAATACCTACTACCGGGATAAAAAGTATTCTATGTGTAAACCAGGGTATAAACTATCTGTGTGCCAAATTTCATCCAAATCCGTTCAGTAGTTTTTGCGTGAAGGAGTAACAAACATCCATCCATCCATCCCACAAACTTGCGCATCACTACTCACTACATAGTATAAAACAAAGTCGCTTTCTCTGTCCCTATGTCCCTTTGTATGCTTAAAACTACGCAACGGATTTTGATGCGTTTTTTTTAATAGATAGAGTGATTCAAGAGGAAGGTTTTAACATCTTTTTTCACCCGTGCGAAGCCGGGGCGGGTCACTAGTTTATAATAATATGTAGTAGGAATTAGTAAGATAGACAAATAGCTAATCATAAGGCTTCCAAAATACCATTTACGTAAAACGTTGATCATCACAGCAGAAGAAAATCACTTGCTTCGTATATCATATTGGTGTTCGTGATTATACAGATACACCTCTGTCTAACTCATCTGCGTTAGCCATGGAGCAAAATATTAGTAGTTATTGTGCTCCATGGCGTTAGCCCATGTTCAAACACGGGGTCTCTAAAGCCTCTATTATTTGAACAAACCAAATTGATATCACTATGATATTTTTTCTCCACAGTATAGATACGCTCAAGCATGGGAGATACTATTACTCCTATTTGCTGTTTTCCTCTCCTGCATCAATGGCCTCTTCGTGCCTCTGGGCGTCATCCTCTACGGCGAGTTCACATCACTGCTCATCGATCGCACGGTCATGATCGGGACTTCCACCGAGACCTACACCCTAGCGTTATTCGGTGGGGGACAAATACTGTAAGTTATCTTTGTATTGTAATATGGTCGTAAGATGCTGATATTTTTGTAAAATACGACCCCATTTCATTAAGTTCTAAAATCAAATAAGGATTGTCAAGAAGTTGAAACTACGCGCAAGATTGATAAGTTTTCCATTTTCCGATCATTCATTTCTACTATTTATTTTGACAATTTAACAGCATTAATTGAGCTTTTTCTTTCTTCTTCTTCTTCAAATATAAAACAAAAAACGTATTGTATTAAAGAAAAAACTACGAATGTTTTCAAAATCTTTCGAAATATTATAGACCACCCCAATACCAATAGTTTTTGCTTTTGTGTTATGGTCAACAGTTTCCCTGATTTAGTGAGACACTCATCATCATCTGGCTAGCCTTTTCCCATCTATATAGGGTTTGGATTCCAGTCTAACCAGGTACATCTGAATACCAGCTTTTTTTCATGGAGATACTGCCTATCTGACCTTCACACACAACCCACTTTAGTGAGACACTACGCAATAAAAAAATTCTAACGTGTAAATGTGTTACAGCACAAATGCATCAAAAGCGGAGAACAGAGAGGCGCTCATTCTGGACTCCCAGGCTTTCGGAATCGGCTGCACAGCGTTCTCAATCGGACAGTTCATTGTCGGCGCCATCAGTGTTGATATCTTCAACCATATAGCACTAAGACAGGTAGGTAAGGTTCAAAGAAAGCGTACATAAAAAACCGTTCCGAGGAACATACTCTAGCAGCTGCTTTGAAACCTCTAGTCTTCAAGAAACTAAATGTACTCTCAGATATGTGCGAGCATTTCCAACTTTGACTGAAAACTACGACCACAAAGGTGACATGTCAGCACCAGCACCATTGACTACATTAGGTATAGCTGTAAGAGGGTGACCTAACTTTATGGTCATCGCACTTTAATTCTCTGGGACTCATTTCGCATCTTCTGAAGTGCCTATTCTGAATATCCTTTGAACGTTAAAACTGACCACCTATTTCGCATCTCTATAATATTACCTACAATAAAAGATATTTTCCAGGTCGACAGGCTGAAGGCTTTATTTCTGCGAGCTGTTCTTCGGCAGGACATGACGTGGTATGACATGAACACTACAATGAATTTCGCAACTAAAGTGTCCGAGTAAGTGAATAATGACATAATAACTATTAATGTCAATGGCCCTCTTTACTCTACGAGTTGAATACAATAAGATAGACAAGAGGCTGATTTAAAAAACCGGCCACGTGCGTGTCAGATTCACGCATGAAGGGTTCCGTACCATCGTAGTAAGGGAGGCAGCTTTAATTTCTTATTATAGCGGCAATAGAAATACAAAATTTGTGAAAATGCCCACTGTCTATCTATTATGGATCATAAGATATGGCCCGCTGACAGAAGGATGGAGAGACGGGCATCCGAAGCTTACTAATATTGTCCCGTTGGTTATCCGTCAGGTACGGAACCCTAAAATTGATAGAACCAAAGAAGCCGTAATGTAGTACCAGAAACAACAAATTGTTGTATTGTATGGAATTCATAATTAGTTTATACATAGGTAGATTATAATAATGTAACGCAAGTACTAAACACAAGATGATTTTATTCTCACCCCTGATTAGGGAAATTGTATTAGTATTGTAGAATCAGAATGGAGTTAAGATTTTGATCTGTTTTTCTCTCACTAACTTTATTTAACTACTTTCGCCTGCCACTTCAGGAAAAACAAACCTGATGTCATTGTAAATATTATTATTAATTCAACCCTGTTATTTCTGTTCAGTGACATCGAGAAGTTTCGCGAAGGGATCGCGGAGAAGGTCCCCATCTTCATCTACCTGGTGATGTCATTCGTGACCTCCGTGATCATCTCCTTCGTTTACGGCTGGGAGCTCACCCTCGTGATCCTGTCGTGTACTCCCGTGGTGATCGCCACTACAGCTGTTGTTGCAAGGGTTCGTAAAAAATTTATTGCATCTTCGATGAGTGTTATGAAGAGAAAATTTTTGGTGATAAATAATTGTAAAATGAATGCACTATTTGTTTGAACGTGGACGATGCAACAAGAATATGTTAGTAATAGGAATAGAGTTTCAACCTACCATCCATGGGGAAAAAGTCGGGAGTTTATATAAAATTTATTCAATTTGACGACCAATTTGAATACTGCTTAAGTGAATTTTCCTGCTAAATGAGAATAGAAAGTAAACTTGGAGTTGTGATAATGAAACGCTTGTTTTAGGTGCAATCTTCGTTAACATCTCAAGAATTAAAGGCGTACAGCACAGCAGGTGTTATCGCTGAAGAAGTACTCTCTGCGATCAGAACGGTGGTCGCCTTTGGTGGACAAAAGAAAGAAATAGATAGGTATTATTATGTTATAGCGTCAGCCTCCTCGCGGAAGCGGTCGCTACATTACTTCAATCACAGTTCATTACGTTAGTTTGTACAAAAAATCGTCATCGATCCTATAATTTTTTTCAGATATGCACGCCGCTTAGAACCAGCGAAAAAGATGGGCATTAGGAAAGGAATATTCGCAGGGATTGGCAGCGGGATTATGTGGTTCATCATATACGCCACGTATGCGCTCGCTTTCTGGTACGGAGTCGGTCTCATCATAGATTGCAGGCACGATCCAGTACCTGCTTATACACCAGCTGTACTCATGATTGTAAGTGTACTTTTGGATTTTTTCTTAAATATTAGTAGGAAGGAGGCCAAGATTAATTTGTAGGAACGTTTACAAAAAAATTGAGGAAACCAGCTTGCCTGCAATGAAAGATATTTCTCAGCAGCATGTAAAGCCAACTCCCATTTAGATGCACACAATTTCCAATTACCTTGTTTATTTGAATTCCACGCGAACGAAGTAGTAGTTAGAAACTGGTTCTTTAAAATACCCAAAAACATACCTTGTTTTCAGGTATTCTTCAGTGTGCTACAAGGAGCTCAAAACGTGGGTTTGACAGCTCCTCATTTGGAAGCCATTTCTACTGCCCGAGCTTCCGCCGCGTCAGTCTACGCGGTCATTGACCGAAAGCCTGTAATAGACGTGTTTTCCACTGAAGGCGAAAAACCTAAACTCGCAGGGGACATTTTATTTAAGGATGTGCATTTTCATTACCCAGCACGAAATGACGTACAGGTATTTTATTACAGAGCAAATCATTCCATTAGCAAGATCTATCATAATAACATTTTTAATGGCATGATTTGATACTGTAAGATGATCAAGACGGATTTCGTCCACATGATTACCAGCCACAAAATTAATAAATCTTAAATGAATGAATATAGTTACATGATATTTAATAGGTACTGAAATAAATTCTACAATCTTAGGTATTAAATGGACTAAATTTGACAATAAATGCCAACGAGACGGTGGCATTGGTGGGATCAAGTGGATGCGGCAAGTCAACCGTGCTGCAACTCATACAGAGGATGTACGACCCTGACATGGGCAAAGTGATGGTGTCCGAAAACGACTTGAGGAACTTGAACGTCAAACATTACAGGAGCCATATCGCGGTCGTTGGACAAGAACCTGTTCTTTTCGCTGGAACCATCGGGGAGAATATTAGGTAGGCACGTTACCTTGAGTCTTCATATAAGCGGGTTCATACTCATAATATCTCACATCAATTTGTAGACAGAGAGGGCCATACAAACGCGAACGATAATGCACACCTTTTTAAACTTGTCAGCAGTGCAATATAAACAGCTGACTGGCTACCATTGGTGCAGATATAATACGCATGCCACATAAAATAATGTTTGATCAATATTCTGCTGCTAATGAAAATTAGATGAATTAAATGAATAATGAGAGAAAAAATGAGATATTTATTTTTCTGAGCAAACATCTGCTTTCCAAGTTTGCTTCCTTTTGTGATCTTAGCGCCTTTTCTCATTCTAGATTGAGTAACCCAGCCGCTACGGAAACGGACATCATTGCAGCAGCAAAGGCCGCCTATTGCCACGACTTCATCAGAAAACTGCCTGATGTATGTTACGAATTTAATTATGTATTTCTATAAAAATACACATCTCATCCCTTCCGTCCCCGTATTCACAAACGCTTGGTCCGAGATTTTAATTCAGAAACTCTGTTTATCTTTTTTTTCTATAATGAAAAAACGAGATGGACATGAACTTTTTGTGTCTAAATCTTGGACCGAGCGATTGTGAGCTTGGGGCTGGTCTTTAGTTTGATTTGGGTCCTTCATTCTACATTCAAACAGCTGGAATTCGTATTTTGCACCATTGAATTGAAGTAATACTCAAACAGTAGCTAACAGTTAGGACTTTAATTGATTCTAAAACAATAAGTAAGTGGCCGGAGAATAGAAATAAAGAGGACTTGAAACATAGGGTATAAGATATATTTTAATTCTGTTGCACTTACGCCCATTTTGTTCAAGAGCTTTTGCCAAAAACTAAAGTGAAATTATGAGCCCTAAATGTACATTTATCTGGTTCTTATCTCAGGGGTACGACACCTTGATCGGCGAGAGAGGCGCCCAACTTTCCGGAGGGCAAAAGCAACGCATTGCTATAGCGAGGGCCTTGGTAAGGATGCCTAAGATCCTGCTTCTTGACGAGGCCACTTCGGCTCTTGATTCTTCGAGCGAGGCTAAGGTACAAAAGGCTCTGGATGCGGCAGCGGCAGGAAGGACCACCGTTATGGTGAGCCACAGGTACATATAATAGTAATAGGCCTTCACTTCGAAATAATTCATTTGCGCTCTCTTGTGATCTAGTGGACTAGTGCACGATCAGTTCAAAAGCTGCAGTACGGCTATACTAACACTTAAAAGATGAGCAAAGATTAGATGATTTAGTTTTAATCATAACAATCGGATAGACTACTTTCAGAAGGTTGTGATGGCAGATTGGACTCAGAAAGTAAAATGCACGACTAGAATTATGTTTAACCCATCAGATTTGTCGAAGCCGAAGTGAAATTAATTCTTGTCTGATAATACCAGTTACCCGGGCCTGCCTGTGAATAACTTTACTTATTAGAATTCTGTAATCCATCATACAGGTTATCAACAGTGCGGAATGCGGACCGCATAGTATTTATGGATAAAGGCGAGGTGGTCGAATCAGGCACGTACTCAGAATTAATGGATAAGAAGGGACGATTTTACCAGCTCAATAAAGAGAATCAAGTTCAGTCAGGCGATGTTACTGGCGACGACACTGAGAAACCTGAAGAAAAACGTAAGACTTTCCCAATCTCTTATAACGATTTAATATCTGGGGCCCTACTATGACGTCTTAAAACAGTCCTAGCTTATTCTTAATCCAGTGTGGAGGAGAGATGGCGCTAGGCACCCTGTATAGTTCTGTCACGTTTCCACACTGGAATAACATTAAGTTAGGACTGTTTTAAGACGTCATAGTAGGGGGCCTGTTGCTAAGCGTTTCTTGCTATTAGGTGCAGAAATAAACTTGACGTGCATGCTGTATGCATGCGTAGTTTCATGGTTTGGTCTTGCGGAATGGATAAATGAAAGGCGATTTACAAACGATAATTTATATACGTACGTGAAATCTACAGGGGTCTA
Source organism: Diarsia mendica (assembly GCA_949316265.1). Taxonomy (NCBI): domain Eukaryota; kingdom Metazoa; phylum Arthropoda; class Insecta; order Lepidoptera; family Noctuidae; genus Diarsia; species Diarsia mendica. The sequence continues at coordinate 13,583,812 of OX438889.1, forward strand.
ATAAGGAAGCTATTTAGCTTTTAACAAGATTGGCGTACCCTTCGTCATCTGCAAAACGAGTACCTATCGTTTCAAACGCTCACTAAAAATCTAATAAGGAAGCTATTTAGCTTTTAACAAGATTGGCGTACCCGTCGTCATCTGCAAAACGAGTACCTATCGTTTCAAACGCTCGTTAAAAATACCGGCCACACACGTCTTTCTTTGATATGTAATCTCGAAATCGAATTTTTATTTTAATCTTTTCTTCGTATTCATAATCAGTTAGAATTTTCCTGATTTACAGGTGTAAAAAAGAAAGTGATGAAACAGAAGTCAATTGATTCTATAGTAAGTACTACGTCGAGTGACTCAGCGTCATCGACTGGATCTTTGGAAAAAGAGAAAATACTAGATGAGTACGACCCCACGACCTGGGAGATCTTGAAGTTATGTACGCCAGAGAAATGGTGGATGGTGGCTGGTGTCTTTGCTGCTGTTGCCGTAGGGTCTTCCTTTCCGACATTCGCTATTCTCTTCGGAGAGACCTATGGGGTATGTATTGTTTTACTACGCTGGGTTACATTTACCTGTAAGGAAAATCTCACTTTTTACCTCATTGGACATGTGATGCGAAGCAATGAGGAAAATTTTCAGTATGAGTGTAGATGGTTTTAGGAGTAGAGGAATCCTAAAGAAACGATGGATGAACTGTGTGATGGATGATATGGCTAGAAAGGGTGACTGCAGAGACGACGAGTAATAGAGAAGTATGGAGGAAGATGACGAAATGGATGGATGGATGGATGGAGTATGGATGATGATGATGAATTTATTGGGATGAGGACAGGAGAATGATGATGAGGCTTCACGCGCTTCATAAGCACATTGAAGCGCAGTATGGATATACAAAGGTCACTTATTGCAAGTATGGAGACCGCGACCTGACACCGATTTTTGAAACCTCTTTAGTGGGTGCAGATTACCCACTCGATATCCCATTATAGCCACCTTGTGTCTGCACAGGAAGTGGGCTCCTTCGCCTCCCAAGAGACTAGCTCCAGAACTCACCCATATAATTTATCAACCAGATTTTCATTGGTCCCATATTCCGCGCTTAGGAACTACGGGGTAAGCCCCCTCGCCCATGACGACTTCTTGAAGGGCTGCTGTCACGCATTTGCATCGATACAGTCACGATGCGGTCGCTAGCTGTTTACCCTCGCCCACAAAACTAACGCGCGTCAATAGCGATGCTTTCGCGCGTTTACGAATTGCGCAACAGCATCGCTACAAAAAGTCGCCGTGGGCGAGGGGTCTTAGACCACGTCTGAAACTTTGTTCTTGAAGTAAGGCCTAGCAGGTGGTGGTAATTTTTTTTTTAGTTTTTTGAAAATACCGACGATGAGTGGGTGCGTCGCGAGGCGAATTTCATCGCAGTCCTGTTCCTTGCTGTAGGTGTCTACACTGGCATCGGCATCTTCTTCCAGTTATTTATATTCAACCTGACCGGAGTTCGACTGACGGCTAGACTAAGGTATGTTTATTTAATTTTAATGGATTAATATAGATGGTCCATAGAGGCTTATTGGTAATTGGGTGCATTCCTCGAAATGGGGGTTTAAAATCCTTAACTTCGATGATTTCACATAACCAGCAGTTTATGGTGGAGGTAGAAAATTTCCAAAAAAACTTTTAAAATTACATTTCTCTCAACAAGTTGTCGGAGTCAAAATTGTTGCAAATTAGGTTTAGTGTCAATGCATCAAATTACCAATCACCTTGTTTGCTGCTATTGCTTGATGTTGCTATTGGTTCATAGAAATATTTTTGAACTATCAAAATAAAAAAAAACTCAAAATCGACAATAATAAAAAGTTTTTAAAGTAGCCGGGTAGTAGTACCGGGTAAAGAATATCCTATGTGTTAATCCAGGTTATTTATAAACTATCTGTGTTCTAAATTTCATCCACATCCGTTCTGTAGTTTTTGCGTGAAAGAGTAACAAACTCATCCATCCATACATCCTCACAAACTTTCGTATTTATAATATTAGTAGGATTGTCAGCGCTACCTGTATTTATTTGTTGTCTGTACATAAATAAATGAATAAACAAGTATATTGCAGGGTGGCAGCATTTGAATCTATGTTAAATCAAGAGATTGGGTGGTTCGATGACGCCAACAACGGAGTGGGTGCCTTATCTGCCCGACTGGCGTCTGATGCGGCTGCAGTACAAGGGGTGAGACCTTATATTTATTTAGGACTTAACTAACACATACACCCTGTAATCCCCGAACGGTTAGGCCGGCCGCGGTGACACACAGGACTACATTTCGTCAGTTATAGTTATGTCCCGTGTAATAGGGGACGAGTCTATTGCATCAACAGGACACAAATTCAGACTCCGTGGCTAGTACTGAGAATGTCCTAATGGGAAAAACCAATAACACTGCTGGCCTGGGAATTTACTCCAACAGCCCATGCTTAGCACTTAGGAGTTTAGGACCACTAGACCAACGAGGCCAACTAATGTTTAGCAATGTAACTAGAGACAAAAGCAATAAAATCAGTGCTGTGAGTCTCAAAGCCATATGACACAGTGTCAGTTAGAATAGTCACCTGTTTTCTAAATATACTTAAAAGTCTCGTAAATAATTAATTCTTTTAAATTTTATAACCAGGCCACAGGAACTCGCATCGGCGCCTTAATGCAGGCTGGAGCCACCATAATGATAGGCGTACTGCTATCTATGTACTTCACGTGGAAGATGACCCTGGTCTCCTTAATCTCGGTGCCCATGGTCATCGGTGCAGTGGTCCTTGAAGGCAGGATCCTGTCGGTCGGCCTGACCCTCGTCAGGGAAGCCTCGTACAAAGCCACGACGATTGCTACCGAAGCTATTACTAATATCAAAACTGTTTGCGCGTTCTGTAAGTATTTTGTTACAAGAATCTTGGTGTATAGTGCCAATTAAGTTACTTGCTAAGGTTACGCAGGAGAGATCACGGCTTCAGATGTTGAGGTCGAACTTAGTAATAAATAGCACATATATCCACGCATTTATTACTACTACAAGCTCCGGTATAGGAACACATCCAGATTAAACCAGCATGCCTGTGGGATATTTCTCAACGGTATGTATACACTCAAGTCCAGGTTTGCCACTAGGTATAACCACACGATAAAAACAACACTCGTTCCATCGTCGACCTCATCTCTGCCCTTAGGGCAAGATTGAGGTAAGCCCTTATAAAAAAAAAAAAAAAAAAACACTACAAGGTCTACAAGGGGGTCCCAAAATATCATAAACTTTATGGACATACTTTGTTGTGGAGGAAACGTAAAGTGCAATCGAACAAGCTATTTGGTAAATATGCTGTTGTAGCCGATTTCGGCCACTTCGACTGCATTTTTAAGTGACAGCTTTGTTGTGTACCTACTCATTCTTGTGCTCTTATTACTGAAATTAATGCAGTTACTACCGCTGCCTAGGTGGTGAAGAAGGTGTGATGAAGCGCTATCACGACGCGTTCATAGACGGTCGTATAATGGCGAAGCAGAGCTTGCGCTGGCGCGGATGCGTGTTCTCGTTCGGACAGACAGCTCCCGTCGCCGGGTACGCGCTCTCACTCTGGTACGGTGGCGTGTTGGTTGCCAATGGGGAAGTACCCTACAAGAATGTCATCAAGTGAGTCTAATTATCCATGAAATTGATTTCTTTCCTTTCCTTTGTATTCTTTCACCATACAACAAAGTCAGAACTCTTATTTTCTGTGTGTGTGACACATCCTCTAAAACGTTAGTAGAGGTCGTTTTACAATATTCGTTTTCGAGTCTCCAATTGTGGTGTTTTATGTATGCATTATGCAACGACGATTTTCACCCCTAAGTACCCGTAGAAAACTTTCTAGCATTTGGTTTGACATATTTCATGCAGAGGTACACCTACTTTTACTGATGTTAGACGTTTAGACTGGAAGCCGACTCCAACATAGTTTGGAAAAGGCTAGGCCAACGCCACGCAGAGACTACGATCCTTTTGGTTTGTCCACGCTAATACATACACTCAATGCGAATACCAACATCGCACCTGACTTTTTTCAAGAACATCCCGAAAAAGCCCAGGTAGGTATAATTATAATGTGTTCATTGTTCAGGGTATCGGAAGCGCTGATCTTCGGCGCGTGGATGATGGGGCAGGCGTTGGCGTTCGCCCCCAACTTCGGCGCAGCAGTGAGCGCCGCCGGTCGAGTCATGACGCTCCTGAAACGCCAACCAGTCGTTGTTAGCACAGCTTCGCCTTGCGTGCCGGAAGATTTCGTATGAGCTTCTTTTTTTTCATTTTCGTGTGTAAAATCGTGCGTAACCTGGTGTCAAAGTATTTATGCCGTCGAGAAATATTTCTCAGGTATGCTGGTCTCTCGCGGAAGCAGGTGATACCTAATTTCATAAAACACACATGAATCACCTTGGATTAGAACTCGTGACCAATACGGCAATAAAAAGAATCGACTGTCGTGGTCAAGTGGAAACAGTGCCAGTCCAGCAGGTCTTCGAACCAGAAAGTCGAAGACATACGAGTATGTAAGAACATCACATAATGTCCACCCGGTGGATTGCAATGCAACCCATTCCTACACACAGAGGAAGATCTGTGCCCAGGAGTGGTAATGTTATAGGATGATTAGGTATAAGCATATGTCGATGGACTCAGCTTTCCGAAGACCCAAATACGAAGAAGAACACAAACGTTGATCGATAAATTATTTTAATCTATTCCCAGGTCGCAAAAGGCAAGATTCAGTACAAGAACATAAAGTTCCGTTACCCAACGCGAGTTGAGGTGCAGGTGTTGCGTGACCTGTCCTTGCTGATCCCCTTCGGCAAGCGCGTCGCTTTGGTGGGACCCAGCGGCTGCGGCAAGTCCACACTCTTACAATTGTTGCAGCGACTATACGACCCAGATGAGGGCAGTGTGGTAAGTCACCGCCTAAAACCGCCCCTCGCTGGAATTAATTTTGATCAGATGGTTTCTTTACTGTGTTGGGGTATTTTTAATGCTCGAAGCATTTGGCGCCCAACATGGTCTACTGAAGTTTCTGAAGGTACCCGGTTTTAAAACTACCAACCTATCTCAAAAATACTAAGCAAACTTTCAACGTGATTTACCGATTACATGAAAAGTTACAAGCACATATAAAAAAATCAAGATACCAATGCCCCATGCTGGGCGCCAATAGTTGAAAAATAATATGCCTCCGTGCCTCGGGAGGCTCGTTAAGGCGTTGGTCCCGTAAGTCTGACAAAAAGTCCTACCAAGACCCCTTGAAGTCCTGAGGACTGAAAACTGACGCCAACATAGTCTGGAAAATGCTAGGCAGATGAGGAAGCTATGAGTACAGAAACATAACACGTCTTAGTAGTTTCTATTTGAACTTCAAAAACTTTTATCACATTCTTTTGTATCTCAGGAGCTGGACGACTACGACATAGTAAATGACATGCGTCTATCTACTCTGCGAGGGAACATTGGCCTGGTTTCCCAAGAACCGGTGCTCTTTGATCGTACAATTGCCGAGAACATTGCGTACGGTGACAACAAACGTAACGTCACCATTGAGGAGATTGTCACCGCAGCCAAGCAAGCCAACGTCCATGGTTTCATCGCGGCGTTACCTAAAGTAAGTAAATTGTCTTGCATTATTACAGTCCATGACGAAGTTTAGGACATTGGATCTTTTTAGTCTAGCAGTGCGTTCTCGACAGTTAATTTCCGACTACAACACGACCGAAACCGCACGCAATAGGTAACTACTTTTTTTTTTGTGGGTAGCAAATCATCGAATAACCCCCCCCCCCCCCTGCTCTTGGGCAGAGCGAAGGGGAGTGTCAGACTTCTACTGACTAAAAACCAAACCCATGTTCCTTCTTCGCCCTTGTGTCGGAGCCGCGTTATCCTTTCGATAATCCACAGCCCCGACGGGCGTCGGCCCTTGCGGGACCCTCCTTGCTGACATCTCTTTGAGGCGCGCGTGGAACACGACGAACTTTGATTGTCACGAATATCCTGCCCTTTTTCTGCAATTTCGATCTGTCTCTTTGTATCAATGATGCTGCTTTTCAGTAATTGAAATGATTGTTGGTATTAAAATTATAATTATGGGCAATAGGTAAATACCGACATAATTCAATATTTGCGTTTCGATCAGGCATACGAAACCCGTATCGGCGCCCGCGCATCCCAGCTGTCCGGAGGTCAAAAGCAGCGCATTGCAATCGCACGAGCACTCGTACGCAACCCGCGCGTTCTACTACTGGACGAGGCAACGTCGGCTCTCGACACACACAGCGAAAAGGTACAAATTACAGATTTGTGTTTGTGAATGATAAACAAGCAAATTCGTTAAAACTGCTCTAAAAAAAGTGAAGGTAAACATCATAAGCAAACTCACATGTCCTAATATAACCGAAAATAACCGTTATTGCGTACTGGATCAACCCACTCGCTCTCAATGAGAGCAGACGTCTGTTTTAGCTGTAGGGACGTCAGAGACAGCCTGTGCTTAACAAATCAATGTCGCACCAAGTTTCCAAGTTGCTACGTCCTCAGGTTCTTAATTTCAAATTCGGAAGCCGATAGTTTGCCCATGATCATAATTCTTGTTTGGTTTTACAGGTTGTTCAAGAAGCCCTGGATAGAGCGAGCGAAGGCCGTACAAGTCTCATAATAGCACATCGACTATCTACCATACAAAATGCGGATTTGATCGTAGTCATCTCAAGAGGCGTTGTCGCCGAAATGGGAACACACAAAGAACTTATTGCGAAAAGAGGCATATACGCGAAACTGTATGAATTGCAATGCGGATTCGCTGAAGAGAACGAAGAGTGAACATTTAGGTGATTTTTTTAGAAGATTTTTCTAGAATGTAGAAACCCAATCTACCAAAGCTGGCGCGCATAATCCTACCTGTATCTATGAGCCAAACAAAGTGGTTTGAATGAATTTAACCTAGGTGGTATCACCTATAAGTTAGGTTCCTATTTGGCAGCTTTATCGAAGACATTTTTTTACGTTGAGGCTTTTTGTGCGCTTTGACTTAGACCCCGCAGTATTGTGGCGATATAAAAACTACTCGTTTTTATAAACAGCTTGGGGCACGAAGTATTTCGGCCGGTACGATCGCCCGGTCAGGTGCTAATTTGCGTACCAATTTAATTGAAAGAATACATGAGTATGTCAAGCCCTGTTAGTGCTAGAACTTGGTACCTATTTACAATCCTACATATTGCTCAAAAACATTCCTCCCATGTCCCTTGACATTCCCTACCCACTCCTTTACGTTCCCTTGATAAAAGACAATCCTATTTTCAAATAATGTAGATTTTACCCTATTTAATATGACCCATAATGTTGAATATCTGCTCCAAATAGCTTTAAAACGCCATAACAGCATCTTTAATGATTATTTTACGTAATACAGCTTTGTGAAATATTTTTACTATTTAATTTATTTGTCGAATATTTTTTAGTCGTGAATAAATTTATGTAATTTTAGATTATGAACTTCAACATAATATTATTAATATACTTACTCATATTTTATATCTTTTATTTTTTATGATTTTATTGTAAATACGAAATAGACAAGCTTTGCCTATGACGGTGCCTTCAAAACAAATTATATTAACACCGGCCAAGTTCGGCTGTAATAACCAAAGAATTGTATTATTAAATCAATATTGATAGGTACTTACTAATGAAAGACTTATAACACAAACACTAATTATTGCTTCATAATTGTAAAGCATCTTTAATTAGCATTTCTAGAGTAGGTACTGTAACAAATCATCAAATAAAGTCCATTTCACGAAAGAAGTCCCGCGGACAATTGTGGAACTAAATTTGACAGATGGGTAGATACGGAGAGAGAGAGAGATAGCAACATTATGTCGCGCGAATACAGCGCTGCTTCTGCGGGACTTCTTTCGTGAAATGGACTATAAATTGTGCTCAACAGTAATGGTGTAACTTGTTGTGATCAAAATGATATTTTTATACCATAATACGATTTATAATTATTGGTGTTTTGCTAATTAAAGTATATATAATGTATGATGTAGTTGTACAGGTAAATAAACTGTGGATTTTATTTTGTGGGTTTCATTTCGCAATCCCCTTGTGTCTGTGGCCGTGTCATGGTGCAATTCCACCAAAAATTGTACTCGAACTTTTTGTGCTGAACAAAATGTTTGCACACTGTTCTTTATGAAAACTGTTTCCACACCGCAAAAATACATCTCAGGGCTTGTATTTCAAAGATATGAAATGGCATGACATAACAGCACGGCTGTATGTTCATTAATGAGTGGGCAGAGGTGTATATCATTATTATTTTTTTATAGATTTTGATACTTAAATGAAAAGTCTAAATGTAATTTATATCTTTAATAATCATCTGCCCTTATAAATAAATAAACAAATTGAATTTAAAATAATACATGGTGGTATATTATTGGCAGTTTAACACTATCCCTTATCTACGTGACACTAAGAAATACATAATATAAAAGTCTCATAATTGTGCATAACGGAAATAGTTCACAAATATGATAATTATAAATGTTTCAATAGTGTATTTTACCCTCATTCAATAATATCATTTAATTTTAGCCAATCTACAAAATGTATTTATTTATAAAATAATATTTCTACTACGTGAGGCCTTCAGATAAGCAATTGACTGAAATAAAGCACTACACTAGAAAAATAAAATGCTCAACATACGATTCTGTGGTTCAATGATTTGTTTAAAACATTAAAAATATAGCACCACAAGCCAATGATAAACATAGGTAAAAACGGCCACAGCGATTTGTTGCGTGAATTGTTATAATCCTAGATTTCAGCGTTAATTTTCAGTCAAACTATAAAATTGCCCCAATCCCAAACAATATGTTCCACTAAAACTTAAAAATATATAAGCTTACAAAAACAAATTTAAATAAAAACGTAAAATTTTTCAAGATTACTTACGTCTAATAAAAACGGATTTATAAAATATATTAAAATCTGTACAAATAAAGGCAAGGTAGACTTACATCGGGTAATCTCACTGGGTATAGTGGAGCATATTGTATTGGAAAACAGACCTAATTTCCTGGGGTAATAAGTGCACTATTAGCGAGAAGCGACCGCGATGTGTGTGAGGGGCTTGGATGGGATGACGCCTCGGATGATAGGTTCCTGGCAGTCGGCGTAGATGTCTGCCGTGAGCTCCTCAATCGGGATTTCAGCGTCTGTCTTCGACAGTTTAGTGGCCTCGTCGACTGCTACACGAACCTTTGAGTCGATTTCCTGTAATACAGAATATATATTTGTTTACTTTGTTCCATATAGCATCATTTTCTACCGCTCGTCTCCTGACAAGGGATCGGACTGACTCGAAAAAAATCAAATTAATAAAAAATTACGAAGATAAAACGCGTCTAAGATCATCAGTGGGGGCTTATAACGTCACTTGTAGGTAAGAAATGTACTGACATATGAAGTCACACGAGTTTTCGAAGCACTGTAACGTCTTCATTTTTTGTTTACGAGAAAAAAGAAAAAATATGTGTTGAATATTTAACAGACTATCTGACGGAAATCTATCTGACAGACTAGGTACTTAGTTTTTTTTGTCCGATCCCTTATAGCTAATTTTGTTTCGAATTCCAAATTAAACGGACAAAAAATTATACAATTGTTTCTCTCTCATTTCTGTACATTTCGATGCCGGTCCTGCATATAAATATCTAGCTTCCCGCTCATCCGTGAATAAAATTTGGCAATCCTATCCCCAACCCAATGACAGGATATTGAAGTAATCACCTTAAGTTGATCGGGCGTGGCTAGTTCGTTGCTAATGATCTTCTCCTTGAACGAGGTGATGGGGTCCCTGGTCTGACGGACTTCTTGGATCTCGTCACGCGTACGGTAGGAGGTGCCGGGGTCAGACATCGAGTGGCCGGAATAACGGTACGTTTCCATCTCCATGACCAATGGACCTGCAAGTAACGATATGCAAGAAAATTTTTGAGATTATGAAAAACTACAAAATATTTTATGGCGAGCTCGTCATAATATTATTATTATGACGAGCTCGCCATAAAATATTTTTTCTTACGTAATGTAGAGCAGTGGGGGCCCAGTGGATGCGGCCCCGACTTGGGTTCGAACACAGGCAGGCGCATTACTTTGTGTAATTTATTTCATCATCACTGCTCTCAAAATGGTGAAGGAAAACATCGCGAGGAAACCAGCATGTCTTAGAACCAAAAAATTCAAAGACATGTGACATCTACCAACTCGCACTGGGCCCGCGTGGCAGATTATAGCCCATGCCTCTCCTAGAGAGGAGGCCTGAGTCCCTGCAGTGGGAACATTAAAGAAAAAAAGTGGTAAAAAAGTGAATGAAACAATCAAAGTCACCGACTTCAACATTTTTTGAAGTCGGTTGTTTTCTTCCAAAGTTTTTCTGCTATACATACCTTTTCCACTGGTGCAGTATTCGATACAGAAGCGCGTGGCTTCCCTGGTCGCGAGCACGTCCATGCCATCGACCCAGATGCCGGGGATGTAGTCGCCACGGGAGTAGTAGTCTGTGCTGGCTGACGAGCGGTCCATGCTCGTTCCCATACCTGAGAGAACACTCACACGTTCAATAACAACATTAATTTATTTTCAGGCATGTTTGGCCCATACATGTAAAGGGTGTAAAAGTACCCTTAACATAGCTGAAAGGCACTGGTCCCATGTGTGTGATATGCCCTAAAGTCACACGGCCTACATCCTATTAGAAAAACGTGACGATAAAATAGATTAATCATGTCAATTGGATAAGTGAGGGGCACATTCGATTCGGCAGTATTTATTAAACGACAAAGTCGACCAGAAGCGACTTCTACATACATATATATAACTAGCTGACCCGTGCCCACTTCGTTGGGCATAATTAGTCGAAAGTGTGCTAATTACGTTTCGAAAAATTCAATTTCGGGGACGTCCGCTGCGTAAGGAGCCGACCACGCGACTGAGCCGCGCGGGTACCTACCTCTCAGATCAGATGTAAAAGGCCACGCCCCTTTCTCCCGAAGCGAGCACGAACGCGACCCGAAACCATCCCGCGCCCGCCGCAGCTTTGCTTTTTTCTCCGATTCACTTTGCAAAACGGACTACCACGTAAAAGCCTTTTTATTTTTCGGTTTTTTATGTACCCTATGACACTCAGCAATAATGTAGCTTTCTATTGGTGAAAGAATTTTTAAAATCGGTTCAGTAGATCCCGAGATTACCCCTTACAATTTAACAAATATACAAACAAACTTTACCTCTTTATAATATTAGTATAGAAGAAGTATAGACGTCGCATACAATCATTGGTACGGACATGAAATGGATCACAAGCGCACCAGGTGAATCATCACACGACCTACTTACAAGAACTTACCTTTTTTTCTTTTCTTTATTACTCTGTATTGTCCCACTGCTGAGCAAATGTCTACCCTAGACCTGCTTATAAGCCCATACTACAACGAGCTTCTAGATAGTTTTGATGTTTTCCGGTCTGGGCGAGGACGACAGTACGTCTGAGTTGCAGTTGAGACGTCCCGGAACTGTACAAACAGTGTGTCAAATCTGTTTTCATTGCACGAAACCTATGTTCAGCCCACATGATATACGAGCCTAACGGTCTAACTAAATAAACATATATGTACATAATGCCGTACATTGACAATCCAGGTTTTTTTTTTTTTGAGCTGAGGAAATCATCAAATAGCTCCTCCCGCTCTGGGCGGAGCGGTAGAGAGTGTCAGACTCCTACTGACTAAAAATCACCTATGTTCCTTCTTAGGCTTTTGTGTGTTACCTGTTATTATAGTTAAGAATCGACACGAACAGACCCATGAAAGTCTTACATAGTAAAGAAGGAGAGACATTGTTTTTAATGAATGATTTACAAAAAAAACTTCGTTGTCTGATAGACTACGAAGTCACAATTTTAATGAACATTCTATTAAGATTAGGCCGAAAATTTGAGATTGAGATTATTATGTCTAGACAAACATTTTTTAAGATAACAACAGAAAGACGAGATAAGACAGAGATTGAAGTCAAGAGCAAGCCCATACCTAATTTAAAAAAAAACACAATTGAAACAAAAATACAACGCTAATAACACGATCATTTCGTAAATACTATTTCAAAATAGAATTTAATTCTTTATTAAAACTTTAAGAGAAATATAGAAACGAGTAAATGCCACTGTGACGTCTAACAGGTAAGAATGGAAAAATAAAACGTGTTAAGCCGACCCCAAATAAATAGAATGGGTTAAGGGCAGGAAGATGATGATTAAAACTGTTATAAAATAGTTTGTACTATAAGGTACACCTCTGCCTAACCCTTCGGAGACTACAGGCGTGATGTTATGTAATGTTAAAACATTGTTCAAAGGCGGACATAATGCCTTCGGTATTTTCTCTCAAGTCTAACCTTCAACTGATTATTTAGCCCTTAGATCCTTACCACAAGTTCAATGACATGTATTATACAGTTGGAATCTCAATTCTCGGCGCCGAGTACAGAGTTGAAAATCCAATAAAGTCTTTATATTTTGGCATTCATTTAAGTTTAGCCTAATGTTAGTAAAACTGGCATTAATTTCTAACAAACGCCGAGGTTAGAACAGAAGGGCGACCAACAATGTTATGATTTGACGATGAAAACAGTAATACTGAATGTAATCAGACAATTATTATCATTTATATGTCGCGTCGTCAAGATCAAATAGAGGTCGGATGTGTACTAGCAATATCGTTAGTTGACAGGTAGATAAATAGGGAAGTTGACTGACTAAAAAGAATTCGATTCTATTTAGTAATTGTAGTATATTATGTAGTTGACGCTACCAGTTTGAACTGCATTCACTTGCACTCCCGCTGATACGACATCGATGCATTGGCTTTCCTCTTTGGACATCTCTGCCGCCTGGCAGATTTGTATCGCCTTTAATTACGACAAATCGGCGAACGCACTAAAAAGCCTAACATCAGGTGATAAGGCAACTTTGATCAGTAACGGCGACAGGAAACCGGTAACAATAGTGGAACGTACATCACAACCACGCTCGTATATTGTAGAAGACGAACGCGGTGGCCGCTATCGACGAACTCGAAGTCAGTTGATTAGGCGTACGGTAGCGTCAACTACATAATATACTACAGTAATGAATACGTACAATTGCTTCATTTGACGGACCGTATTCTATAGTAGATTAGTAGCCAAGGGCTGTAAGGCATCAATTGCAGCCCGAGATATTTAGGCGCACGAGCGCAGCGAGGGCGCCAATAGTTCGAGGGTGCAATTGATGCTTACACCCGAGCTAACTACTCTGCTTTACATCTCGATTATGAGGTAAGAAGAAAAAAACCGGCATTACAAGAATAAAGTTTTCAAATATCTCTCTTTAGAACTTTCAGGCAAAATATTGTTAATTGCTGCTTCAGCTTCCATTTTCATTGAATCGGGAGTGCAGCTTATATCTTCATCACTTGCAGAACTCATGTTTTTTTCCTAATTAGCACGTAATTATAAAAAAAAATCCAAAAACAAACAATATTGAAAGTAAAGTTTTCTATTACCGCCTTTTTCATCTATTTTTAAAATTTTTTTTTTCAAGAACGATATTGAGCTTCGCCGTTCGATATTTAAAATTGATGACTATTAAGCCTCCCCCACACAGGCGGTATAGGTACTCATACGAAGACAAGGCTGAATAGCGAAGCAACCTCTTTTGTCATTGGGCTGAATGCATGATGTCTATTGCCAGTACTATGATGGTTAGATGTACGCGAACTTTTTGAAAGAGTGAAGTGTTTTTTTTTTTAATTACTTACCGCCCTAGGGCTTTTCTTGCGACATTAATGCCCTGAAGCGCTAATTGGTCACCTACAAGCCCCATTTGGGGGTAATAAGGACCTACTTACCGAATATGAGAGATGTAAAGGTTATATTCGACGCTGGAATCGGCATGTTAGCGGGGTTCATCGGGGGGCCAGACTAAGTTTCAGAGTATAAGTATCAGCAGGTAAACCCTCACACGGTGATACAATAAAATGGTTAAAACTAGAAAATAATTCAAAGCTAAAATTAAATGGTGCCAAGACCACCAGGACCAAATATTATGGATCGGATGGCCTCACAGCATGACAAAAATAATTTTCGGGCATTTTGGAAAAGTACCAAAAACATGAACCATGCACCTGTCCTCCCGGTGACTGTCGAGGGTCTCTCTGACGCCACTTATATAGCCAACTTGTTTAAATATGTTTTTGTGGTTGATCCACCTCTGGGACCCTCGTCGTCGTCGGGTGACTATGAGTTTAGTACCGCGCCGCCAAAACTGACAAATCTTACCATAAGGTATACGTCAAAAGAGGTAATCACTTCTGTCGGGCGTCCCGAAGCGCACACGTTTTTTTTTTTGAAGATTCATATTTTCAAAAACTTACTTATGTATAGCCCAAAGGAGTAGGCAGGCTGTGGCGTACGAAATACTACACCCACATTGCGCCAGTTATGTTTTTAAGCGGCTAACAGACGTAAAATGCAAGTTTTATAATGCGCAAAAGTAAATGATTCACTGCTGATTCGGTACTGAAAGTGCCGAACTCGTCGCCAAATTTTGGGCCGACTCAATTTGAATTGTCATCGACACGCTAAGAAGAAGATTCACTGCAGTAAACAAAATCAGAAAAATATATGATATTCTTCAGGATATATTCTAGTAACAAAGTGTTGTGAAAACATAATACAACTAACTTTGCTCGATAGAAAAAAACGGAGATACAGTAAAAACCATACTAATGCCAAATAATTCTACAAGCAACATACTAAAATCATAGGGTTTTCACTTTTTATAGTCCAATCAATAGTTTTTTTGTAAATCGCAAAATACCACTAATTTCGCACTATTCGGCCGCAGCGAAAGACGTAACAACCGCTTTGTAGTGCAAGCTGATTAGAACTTTATTGTAACAGTATTTCAAACGCAGTATGAACCACCACAAATAGAGTTGCTAATTTGAGGTAGTATAGGCTCTTAAGTCCCGTTGCAAGCCCATTGCCATCAACTGGGCACAAAACCAGACTCTGAAATTGCCCGACCTGGGAATCAAACCGAGGACTTCATGCAGTCACTTCGCTCATGCTTGCGACCATTAGACCAACAAAATTATTTTAAATTCGTTATCATATCGATTATCGAACATCATGATCATCATTTGATGAACATTTCAACTTGATACCTCTACGGTCTTCTACTCTTATCCTCCTAAGTCCTAGCATCTTTTATACAGAACAATTTGTCCGACATGTTGAAGTCCCGACATTTTTCTCAGTACTCTCGTATGATGACCGCGCGTACTTCCTAACACACAAATTAGATTTTCGTTTTAAATTCGGCGCCGAAACACACAAACATCAATGTCAATGACAAAATTGACAGAAAAAATAAGGTACTATTGGTTATGATATTTCTTCATTTGGCCAGTGTACAAGATTGACAATGGAGCACCAACGAACAACAGGTAAACAAAAACTTGTTTTTTCGTGTTTATTGTTTATAAAATGTGTTAGCTTTTTATTTATTATCGAGATATGGTTCAGGTCTTTATAACAACATTTATATTTCAAGCTTTTCCTCATTCCTCTCCCCATACAACGACAAGGAAAGAAACAAATAAATAATATCAAGACTCACCATATCCGTTGTTCTCACAGACGAACACGGCCGGTAGGTCCCATAGTTTGGCCATGTTGTAAGCTTCGAACAGCTGCCCTTGGTTGGCCGCACCGTCACCATAGAGGGCAAAGTTCACTCCGCCATCACCGGAGTACTTGTGCTTGAAGGCAATTCCAGCTCCTAGAGGTACCTGTACAATGATATCACGTTATCTATACAGCTATACTAGTATTATAATGAAAAGTTTGTGAGCAGCGGAGGCCCAGAGGTGGCTGCCCCGACTTACGAACAGTAGGTCGTGGGTTCGAACCCAGGCAGGCACATTACTTTGTGTAATTTATTTCATCACCGCTGCTCTCAAAACGGTGAAGGAAAATATCGTGAGGAAACCGGCATGTCTTAGAACCAAAAACTTCGAAGACATTTGACATCTACTATATCCACACTGGGCCCGCGTGGTAGATTATTTATTTATTTATTTATTTATCACAATGTTTTCTTTGCCATTACAGAAATAGATCTAATGCGACAAAGTAACTTAAAATATACTTAGTTAAATCTTACATGCTACACAGTATGTGGCCCTTGTGAACTCACTCAGTGTACAAGTGAAAATATCTATATTATCCGCCACCGTGTTGAGAGTGCGCAGCGCACGGGTCAGCGGTGCGCGCGCACATTATAGTCCATTCCCTCTCAAAGAGAGGAGGACTGTGTCCCAGCAGTGGGAACATTAATAGGCTGTTGATGATGATGATGAAAGTTTGTGAGGTTGAGGTAAGGTGAAAGCCTTAAATGGAATGGGTCAGGTCATGTCTGCCAGATGCCTATCAAAATTACTATAGAAAACATATAACTAGCATGTAGCTGTACAATGAAGAAACTTACTTGAGCACCAACAATGCCATTGCCACCATAAAAGTTCTTTGCATACAAATGCATGGATCCTCCCTTGCCTCGTGAGACTCCAGACTGGCGTCCTGTAAGCTCGCAGAGCACATTCGCCACACTGGCACCCATCAGATGTGTCCAACCGTGGCAACGGTACGCAGTGATCACTGTGTCTACGTCACGCATAGCTGAACGCATACCCACTGCTATAGCCTCTTGACCTGTTTAATTATTTAACAATTTAAGTACACACTAAATACAGAAAAGAAATGAGGAATGGAAAAATAGTACAAAGGTGATGCTTCCTTCTAAAAAGATCCCTTATAATAAAAAAGAGATGCATAGTTGTAAAAGGACAAGAAAAATGGAAAACATAAAATTAGAACTATTTTAAATAATAAATAAAACTGCTTTTATGAGTCCATTGGCATGTACAATGTACATTCATATGAATGGTAATTTTCGGAAGCCTTCGGGTGCTTCGGGTGAGGGCCTCTTCTAGAGATTCCCATTTTAAATATAATTTTCAATATGCATCCATACAAATAGAAAGAAAAAAATAGAACATCATCATCATTCTCTAGCCCTTATCCCAAATCATTAGGGGTTAGCGCAGCATGTCTTCTTCTTCCTTACTTCTCTGTTTCTTGACATCTCATGAGACACCTCCTTTCTTACAATATCATTCTTAACACAGTCCATCCATTGTTTCTTTGGTCTTCTTATAATCTTATACCCACATCCACATTCATATTCAAAACCTACCTCACTACATTTTACTCATTCCTCCGAAAAAATAGAACAATACTATAAATAAAACAGATAGGGTTTCACAATAACGCGAATTTCAAATTTCGCGTTCAAATGCCTCGCATTACGGGAATCCTCCCTTTCTCTGAACATTCTGATTGATGAATTCTGGATTCCCCCTCCTATGACTTTGTTCTATGGGGATTCCCTAGTCCGTTTTGTTTGTTCCATCGTGTTTAGCGCTAGCAATTTTTAACAGAATGTATCCCCCGTGTACAGAGGGGTATTACTGTAAATATCTCAGAGCACCAACCTGAATATAAATGACAGAAGCCACGGATGATCTTCTCCCTGTACAAGCTACCGGATGCGGTTTCAATTCGCCGGATAACAGCCAACTGTTCATACAGCTTGAGAGCATCTTCAGCAGTTAATGTGGTTGTTGTTGCAGGGCCTTTATCCAATTTGTGGAGTTTGAAAGGCTAATGAAACAAAAGAATTGCAATATGAAACACTGAATATAATACATATACTATATTTTATGAACTTGAATAATTACTGAATAGATAATTATTAGCCCAAAAGGAGCTTTTGGGCTTCGGCGCAGTCGGGTAAAAACAATAGTTGAGAGACATACCTTCTATAAAGCTGTTGATACAATAATAATAATAATAATAACCGCCCGCTCACTCAAAAGTTATCTTTTATATTGTTATAATCTACATATCCGTGTACCAAATTTTATCCAAATCCGTTCAGTCGATTTTGCGTGAAAGAGTAACAAACATACACACTCACACACAAACTTTCGCCTTCATAATATTAGTGTGATTATTTGGTAATACTTCATTGGTGAAGATCACACAGACCACTTACTACAACCAAATTATTCTTTTGTGTATAGCTAATGCTGCATGTTAATTAGCCTCAATTTGTTATCATTTTATCAGTATGGTCAGTGGGTCGTCTTCTTACCTACGTCAGATTACTGACAACAAAACATTGTTACACTTGACACAATGAAGGTTAGGTTACATAATTACAAAACTGACCAACAGAATTAAATAAAAGAAATGGCTGGCATTA
Organism: Diarsia mendica; assembly: GCA_949316265.1. Taxonomy (NCBI): domain Eukaryota; kingdom Metazoa; phylum Arthropoda; class Insecta; order Lepidoptera; family Noctuidae; genus Diarsia; species Diarsia mendica. The sequence continues at coordinate 13,602,311 of OX438889.1, forward strand.
CACGGTAAACATTTACGTATTACGGTATAGTATAAAACATAATTAAGATTGAAATAGATGGCAAAATACAGCTACCTTGACTTCAAATGTGGCTTGGCTCTTCGTACTGTATTTTGCTTTGGACGTCGCAGTAACTGGCGCAGCCACTTTCTAAAATAAAAATTGTAATAAGCATATACTGTTCCTCCTCCTTCAAGCTTATTTTGATAATAATACCTTTCATGTTTTATCAAGATAATTGCTGAGTTCCTTCAGCAAGAACAGAGAACCCACCGTAACCGAATTGCCGGCTAAAAGTTTAGCGACGGAAGGGACGAGTTTACTCATTTTCGTTATGAGTTCTTCTAAAAATCCCAGTGTATTTTGTGATCCTCGAAAAGGACCACTATTTCCTATATTTTATCGGTTTTTATCTAAAAAATACGGATCGTCCCAGCCAGTCAGTCCAGTCGTCACACAGGTCGAAAATGACGTTTATGACATTGACAATTGACATTTACATTTTTTTTTAATCACGTGTCAAAAATTATAGCCAGGGGTGCGTTTAAGATGGCCGGCGAAATTTTCGCCGGATAAAAATTAAACTAGCGAGGGTTCGCAGGGGTGCGTTTAAGATGCTTATCCAGGCTAAAATTTAACCTGACTAAACGTTATACACCCCGTTCAAGCACACCGCTAGGCGAAAAATTAACCCGACTAAAATTTAATCTGCCCCGTTCACGGCCGTCTTCCGGTATAAGTTTTCACCTAACTAGGATAATTTTTAGCGACCTTTTTAGCTCGCTAAATTTTATCCCGCTGTCAGATTGACATTGTCATTGAGATGTTTGTTGTATAATTTGCTAGAATCGCGCCATATTTACGAATATTTCTGAAACGAGTACTAAACGTCTCCGACTCTCCGTCAATTTTATTTGTGGATTATCATGGATGAAGTAATAATACAAATTGTTGTAGAAATGTAATATTATAAAATACTTTTTAGAAATATTATATCGGCAAATTGATTCCTCATGTTCCGGCCCATTTTTACTGACTATTAATTTCGAGATCACAAGCAAAATCGAGATTACAATCTAGATTGTTTACTACTTGTTTGACAAGCTGAGCTGTCAATTGAATTTGACAGATAAAATTGACATAAACCTATGACTCCGTTCAGCGAACCCTCGCTAGTTTAATTTTTATCCGGCGAAAATTTCGCCGGCCATCTTAAACGCACCCCTGAACGGAGTCCAATGACGGAGTCATAGGTTTATGTCAATTTTATCTGTCAAATTCAATTGACAGCTCATTTTGTCAAACAAGTAGTAAACAATCTAGATTGTAATCTCGATTTTGCTTGTGATCTCGAAATTATTAGTCAGTAAAAATGGACCGGAACATGAGGAATCAATTTGCCGATATAATATTTGTTTATAGTATTTTATAATATTATATTTCTACAACAATTTGTATTATTACTTCATCCATGATAATCCACAAATAAAATTGACGGAGAGTCGGAGACGTTTAATACTCGTTTCAGAAATATTCGTAAATATGGCGCGATTCTAGCAAATTAAACAACAAACAGCTCAATGACAAAGTCAATCTGACAGCGGGATAAAATTTAGCGAGCTAAAAAGGTCGCTAAAAATTATCCTAGTTAGGCGAAAACTTACACCGGAAGACGGCCGTGAACGGGGCAGATTAAATTTTAGTCAGGTTAATTTTTCGCCTCGCGGTGTGCTTGAACGGGGTGTTTAACGTTTAGTCAGGTTAAATTTTAGCCTGGATAAGCATCTTAAACGCACCCCCAATGCTTATCCAGGCTAAAATTTAACCTGACTAAACGTTAAACACCCCGTTCAAGCACACCGCGAGGCGAAAAATTAACCCGACTAAAATTTAATCTGCCCCGTTCACGGCCGTCCGCCGGTATAAGTTTTCGCCTAACTAGGATAATTTTTAGCGACCTTTTTAGCTCGCTAAATTTTATCCCGCTGTCACTACTGTCAGATTGACTTTGTCATTGAGATGTTTGTTGTTTAATTTGCTAGAATCGCGCCATATTTACGAATATTTCTGAAACGAGTACTAAACGTCTCCGACTCTCCGTCAATTTTATTTGTGGATTATCATGGATGAAGTAATAATACAAATTGTTGTAGAAATGTAATATTATAAAATACTATATACAAATATTATATCGGCAAATTGATTCCTCATGTTCCGGCCCATTTTTACTGACTAATAATTTCGAGATCACAAGCAAAATCGAGATTACAATCTAGATTGTTTACTACTTGTTTGACAAAATGAGCTGTCAATTGAATTTGACAGATTAAATTGACATAAACCTATGACTCCGTTCAGCGAACCCTCGCTAGTTTAATTTTTATCCGGCGAAAATTTCGCCGGCCATCTTAAACGCACCCCTGCCCTGGGTCACTGGGTCTGGGGTGCGTTTAAGATGCTTATCCAAGCTAAAATTTAACCTGACTAAACGTTAAACACCCCGTTCAAGCACACCGCGAGGCGAAAAATTAACCTGACTAAAATTTAATCTGCCCCGTTCACGGCCGTCTTCCGGTATAAGTTTTCGCCTAACTAGGATAATTTTTAGCGACCTTTATAGCTCGCTAAATTTTATCCCGCTGTCAGATTGACTTTGTCATTGAGCTGTTTGTTGTTTAATTTGCTAGAATCTCGCCATATTTACGAATATTTCTGAATTGAGTATTAAATGTCTCCGACTCTCCGTCAATTTTATTTGTGGATTATCATGGATGAAGTAATAATACAAATTGTTGTAGAAATATAATATTATAAAATACTATAAACAAATATTATATCGGCAAATTGATTCCTCATGTTCCGGTCCATTTTTACTGACTAATAATTTCGAGATCACAAGTAAAATCGAGATTACAATCATGTTACAATCTAGATTGTTTACTACTTGTTTGACAAGCTGAGCTGTCAATTGAATTTGACAGATAAAATTGACATAAACCTATGACTCCGTTCAGCGAACCCTCGCTAGTTTAATTTTTATCCGGCGAAAATTTCGCCGGCCATCTTAAACGCACCCCTGTCTTTTTAATAAAAAGTCTTTAAAAATTAACAAGTAATTGCTTAATTCTCCTTTTCTATCTTTATCTACATAAAGTATTTTCTATACGTATTATTGAAATATTAGCATAGAAAGTGTCAGAACATAAAAATACTGCGATAAATGGAGTGTCTAAAACTTTGGGATGACATCACGAAAGTGTTTGAAAAGTTAGTAACGAAAATAAGGTCAGTTATAAAAACAAATTATTTTTAATTCTTAGTGAATGTTCTTATAAATAATAATTTGTAATTTGTTTGAGTTTATTAAATTTAAACCCCTACAAATTAATTATAAAATTAGTGCAGCAAAATATAATATTATTCTTTCTTGTTTCAGTTTGGAATCCACCCGAACATTCTCGAAAAGAAATGTGATTTTATTGAATCGGTATTTGTAAATGCTAGTTATCAAATAAAAAATGTTGTTTCATCGTTTTGCTGTCAGTGGATGACGAATAAATCGTGAAATTGTTTTGCAACAACTGGCTATAAAAGTGTTAACTATTTTTTTCTGTCGTCATCATTGTCAGCTCAACAGTTGTGGAAGACCACTTTGCCAGAATTTTAATACTTTATCATAATAACGATGGAGTTCCCTCACATTGGAAAAAATTGTTCCTACACTTCATGCAACAAATTAGGTGAGTTGCTTAGAAATTGTCGTCACCATTTCCTCGTTACTTTTCTTGTTAATTAGTTTATTTAGCAATCAATAAGTATAAGTTTTAAACTTATGCATAACATTGAGAGTACCTAGTCTTTTGTTCTATAGCAAAATATGAAAAGATGTCACTCTTAACACTTTGTCTATCGACATTCGACGCAATTACAACAGGAATTTGATTTGATTTGCTAACATGGTTTTTTTAACCATAAGTTGCAATTTAGTGGATAATATTATGGTTATTTATTTTCCAACGCTTAGGTAAGGTTACAATACTCTATAAATGTGCTCTCTTTCAGACTTCCTGCCATACAAATGTGGTGCTTGTAAAGAAGTGTTCTGGTGAGTAATCTTGAGCTCATAGTTTTTAGTGTATCATTAGAATGTAAAGTTTTTTTAGTATGGTCATGAACTTATTTAGTATTCATGTTTAATGTTCATCAAGCAGTCAGTTCAAAAAGTGCTGATTAATTATCAGCCTAGTTTGAATAAATGACTTTTGATTTTGAGTTGAAGCATTTTTGGAATAGTAACATATTTTTATAGAGACACCTACTGCTCATTATCTGACGGCATGGTTGGTGCAGTGGCTCAAGCAATGGAATGCTGCGCTGCGTGTCGCGGGTTCGATCCCCGCACAGAATAAATATTTGTAAGACCTACAGATAGTTGTTCCGGGTCTGGGTATTTGTGTATGTGAGTTTAAATTATTGTGAACGCACCCACAACAAAGTTTTTTCTAGAAAAAATAAAAATAAAATGGCAATAATTAATATGGTGTATCAGGCGACAATTGTGTAAACTACCATTCTATGAAATTCGGTACCAGGCTCTCTGTTTTTCTGTCATTACTGTCTGGATCTCTTCTAAAATTAAATGAAACTAGCAAGCAAGCATGGTCCACCCTAAGTCACATTGTGGCTTCACATCAGGCAAATTGCCGCCAGTCACTGGCCCAATTCATGTATTACAAAAATGAGAACCCAAACTTGTTAGAATTGTTTGTTAGACTGACCTTCGCAGCAGGTTATATTTATTGCTGATAATTATGATAACAAAAGAGACATTCTGCACAGTCATTATTAAAATTGTTTAATAAGCTTAGCAATAGTCCCTAATGTCCCTATGTACAAGCAACATGTCTAAACACATTCATGTATGAATGTTAAATGAAAAGTGGTATGCAATTAGGAACCCTCTATTTCGAGTACTAAATTTCATTAGTAAAATATTACATTATTTCATTAAAGTCATTTTTGAATCGGTTAAATCTTTATCTCTCGTATTCTGTAAACCATGCTTTATGACATGTGTAGGTATGAATAGGATGAATAGGACTTTTTGGAGTATTGATGACTGATGTAATAAAATACTTTAATTCAATCAGATGCATTGTACAAACATTCATAAAGTTGAATGCCATCTATTTTTACATACACTTTTATAAATAGAAATATTATAAAAACATCCTGCTTAAAAAACCCATAATTATTCATATTTTCCCTGCATAGTACATAAAACAAAGACGTTAACTTATGTTCTCTTTTTGCACATTAGAACAATGAAGACTGCGGTATTTGAAGGGTGAATTTGCAAGCTTGCAACTGCACCTGCGGTCAAAACATGGGTTCTCCACACATAATATATCAAAATATTAATATAAATAAGAAAACTTTCCGACTAAAACTAACACCAAAATCTTAAACTTTACAGTTCGGACCACTTTGCGTATGCAAAGCATGAGTGTCCAGAGCCGAACACCCGGAATGTCCAAGTTCCTGAATGCCCCCTGTGTGGGAAGCCGGTGCCCGGAAAACGAGGAGAACCTCCAGATGTGGCTGTAGGAGCCCATATTGATAACCTATGTACCTCTGACCCAGCTAAGGAGAGGCGGAAAAAGGTAAGCATAATTATAGTTGGTCAATTAAAATAGTACAATTAATTTAAAGTACATGCATAGGGTCTAAGCTATGTCTAAAGCATTTAGTATAAAATATGTAGTAGTAATTTCTTACGTAATAAAGATTATTGATTGCTACTATCAAACAATACTTTTTGATTTGCAAGTACCCTTTGTGTATGTAAAAAAGGACACTGATTTTTTTTTATTGCTCATGTTCCTTTTTACTGTGCAATTTTACTCTACAATAACTTAGATATAATATGTTGCGCACAATTTTAAATATTGTATCAAAATTATGACATAGTTTCACCATTTTGGTTTTCTGATACAATTCTAGAACCTTACAAGAATTGATAGACTACAAAAAGTGTCATACTAGCTGATAAATTCCGGGCCGATTCAAGTTAGATTGCCATTGTTAAGAAGATTAAAGTAGGTACTAAATCTATATTTTAAATGATTTTCCAGGTGTTTACAAACCGCTGTACATTCAAGGGCTGTAAGAACAAAGAGATGGTGCCACTGGTCTGTAGCGAGTGTACCCTGAACTACTGTCTCCGTCATCGGCACGTTAGCGACCACGCCTGCGAGGGTCGACTGGCCGCCAAGAGGAGACAAGCAGCGTAAGCATTCATCATCATTATTTTAGTCGAAAGACGTCCACTGCTGGACATAGGCCTCCCCAAGTGTTGCCAAATTGACCGGCCCCGTGCGTCTCGCATCCAGCGGATTCCTGCAACCTCACCAGATCATCGGCTTAAGCATAAAGAGGGTCATAACATAACATCACGACTTTAACATAAAACGGTTTTCGCCAGTTATCCACATGATTGTCGTGTTGTTAACATAACCCAAGCAGTATTTTGCTATTCCAACCTTGACCAAGAAAAAGTCCGAACTCAGGTCCGAAGTCAAACACTCAGACCGCTGCTTACTAAAGCGATCGCCGTGTGAACAAGCGATCGACGCGTTCATTTAGTTAGGTGAACATGAACACGTCATTGCACCGACAGAGGACACTGATCCATAGCATAAGCATAATCAGCTTATAATATTCCCACTGTAGGAACACAGGCCACCTCTCTATGAGAAGGAATGGGCTATAATCTCCCATGAAGACCCAGTGCGGGTTGGTGGATATCACATTTCTTCAAATTTTGTTTCAAAGGCATGCAATGCCTTACTACCACTATAAAATATGTTTTGTATAAACAAGTTCTTTTTTTGTTTTTTTTTTCAGTGAAGCAGCCATGGCCCGTATGAAGGCAGCCAACGATAGGGTGAATCTAAACAACACTCCTGTTGTGGCACCAGTCGCTACATTCTCTGAAGTGCAAGGAAACATGGTTCGTTTTTCGTTTTTCTTTTTTTCCAGATTTAAGAAATAGGTATATTCTTAAAGATTATAAAGAATCTTCTCTTTACAACGTGGTCTAGAAATGTGTGGTCATAATTTATCTTTTCTTCCCGACCATTTCTTCTTGAAACCAACCTAGTAATGGTGATACTAATAATATTCCTACTTCTCCACTATTCTTTTCCGATTAACTTCGTTGAGGGATCCAAGACAGTTAAATTATTTCTCTGGGACTTCGCCGAGCTTCATTGTCTCGGCGCTTTACTGCCGGCTTAGCATGACCACCAAAGAAACGGGTTTTGTCGACGGAAGAATCGACAAAATGACAGATTGTAGCAAGGTTTCATGTCAAGTTGTATGGAAAAATCTTTGTCTATTCTTAGTAGAATAGAGATACAATCGCCATGCTACGAGGCCAGTGTTGACTCGTTCAGGAATTGCAGTGGTTTGGGATTAGAGCAGCGGGATTGTCCCAAAACAAAATATTAATAATATTTCTACCTTTTTCAGACTGAAGACGAGGCGTTAGCCCACGCTTTGGCCCTCTCCTTAGAAGATCAGAACGGTAGCCTTCACTCGCGGGACAACGCATTCGCTCGCGCGCTCACAAGACAACGCGTCGGCGGCGAACAAAACTCGAGGTGCTCAGTGTCCTAGCAACCATATCTAACCTTCGGACAAATATTGCTGTAAAATAGCTGAAGAAAAACAAAGAGGCTAGAAGAATAATGCCACTTTCATATAAATTGTTTTTTGAAGTAACAACGGCAACCTAAAGGACCTGTGTTTCCTGTCTCCCACATGGGGGGCAGGCAAGCAAATAAGCCGCTACTAACAAATTCTTGATGGGTTCCTAATGTCGCTCGCTACTCGACCAATATTGAACTCGTAATCTGACGCTAACTTAGTATTCGCGCGTTTGACCACAAAAGCTATTTAGACTATAAAGTTACCGATATCTCATGCAATCTGGATTTATTTATCACTAGATTATTTTATGTTTATGTGGCGCCCTCTTGATTTGACGTGGTAGTTTTAAGAACCACTCTTTGTATTGTGTATTCACGCCGGGCTGAGGGAACAACTTTTACAATGTTTAAAGACACAAGACGGCATGATTTGACCTAAAATAATAAGTCACTTGTGACGTCTAATTAGTACGACGCGTAGCTTAGTACTGACGCGAGGTTGTATTCACTTTTGAATTTGTATTTGCCTTGGTGACATCAATCTCGTGTTCTACGCGCTCTATCTGGCTGCTATTTGATCTGAGACGCCGGGTATATAAAACACTTAATAGTCGTATTTTTAACACGCATCATGAATTGTTAGCTTTATTTATTAACTTAAGGAAAATAAAATACACAAGCCACTTTTCCGTTCATTCTTATGTACTAAGGCCAGTTTAGCCTAGATAACTTTGTATTTCAGACGTAGATACACAAAGTTTATGTATATAATGTAATAATAATGGGTCGGATGAACAGAGCCAACGACACTCTTATATCCAGTAAAAAAAAAGTTGACAGAAATCTAGGGATCTCTTTTTGTTTTGCTATGCAAACTCTGTGTCGCCTCCGTTGTTTACAAGTGTCTGTCAAAGGCTTTCACTATCCCATACGGCCTATGCTGAAGCATTCGCACGGACTACCAACAGTCTATATCCAAGGTTGAACTGGTCAAGACTGATTCGAGTAAATAAATCGGGATGAATAAAAAAAAATCGGAAAAAAAAGAAACAAAAAAAAAAAGAAATACGGAATTTCTCATAGCACAGTCCTGGGCCAGATACCCAGTGATTGACTTCCCGGTTTACTTGCTCCATGTAAAGGCACCTCTGCGTTTTATTTCTTCTAAAAAGAAGCAAATCTCTAGATGTTTGTTAGTCACTTGCACCGCAACTGCTAGTGTTCCGTCATGAATTCATTGAGGTTAGGTTCACTGATAAAATATAACCTACCTATGATGACCACTTGACCAATGTTTGGAATATATAGCTTATTTGCATCAACTTCAGTGAAGTAATATCTGGGTAATACCCTTTCAAATACCGAAATAATAATCTTCCTGCCCATTTTAATGGCAACATGTTTCATTCTGCCATTTCCTCTCTGTCAACCATCACGCTATTATTTACTTTTTTTACCCGACTACGGCGAAGCCAAAAGGAAGAGGGTAATGAATTTTTGAAGTTCCGAAATAAAGCTTTTAAATTAGAGAGAGGTATCCATATAGGTAGGAATTCATTTCTTTCCTGAAGTTGAGGCAAATAACGTCTAGTTATTCCGACTTCTGATGTTGGTATACTTATAACACAATGTAAAGAACTGAAAATTAATTTGAATTTACAAATGAATGGTTGAGAGGATTAGTCTTTGTTTATATTGTATTTTAGGAATATTAGTCCTATAAGTAGGTACCTATATGTATGTTTTATTCTGAAATGTTAAATTAAACGGGCACATGTGAAGGACTTTTTGCAATAATAATATGTAATAGTGTTTATGAACAGCTCGTCTAACAGGCGCCATTATAGGCTTAGGAAGATTCAGAGTGAGACGTGTGCCGGCTACGCGTACCTCGGGACAAGATCTATAAACCTTACTTACGCGTTGACGAAGACATGTTTCCCTCTCTACATTGAACTTACAATTTGACTGTGACATGAGTATCACTAAGCAACAGTTACGTTTATAAATCTTGACCTCATTTTCATTATTGTTAACAAGAGCGGTCGTTGTAGATGTGTGTTACGACCGGTCTTCACCGCAAGCCGGCTTCGCTCTGAAATGGGCCTAAACGTGTTATTCCACAGCTTGACAAATAATTTATTAAGGCGCTGACAAGAGCCAAATAGGCTTGTATTGAACAATTTTTTAGCCAAATCTATACAGTTTGACACGGCGGAAAAAATATATGTTAATCTTGAACATATTTCTGATAATTTCGTTGTATTCAAAACGCGTTTTTGAAAAGTTTTCTCGATACAAAAAAATGGTAAACTAACCTCTTATAATGATTTTCCAACAAAAATATCTGTATTATTGATCAACGTACGTTGGTAAAATTTATAACAATAACGTATCATATTTAAATAAAAAATTTCGTTGTTTTTAATTTTTGATTATGTAATAAATTATTTTTAAGTAATTAATAATTATATGGTTTATAAGAAGTTCGAGCGTTGCGTCATCGCGCTCTCTTTCTTACGTATGCAATCCGACAGTGAGCGCTTAGGCGCGGTGCTAGACGGACGTATGTCACTTTGCGCCCCACTGACAGCTATCCGTTCATCTTTAAATTATTATTGATGCGTCACAATGTTAGTCCAGGATCCACGGTACATTTTTTCACTTGATTACTATCAAGCTAATTTTCCGTGAGCAGCTGCATTTTGATGAGACGCCAACATTACCCTATACGAAAACTCTCGATTGTGGTAGGTAATAGGGGCAGCAGGGATAAAATATATATTGATTATAAATATATTTATTTGATGATTTTCAAAAATCTATTACTAACAATTTTTTTTTGTTAAATCTGATGATCATTATCTAAATCTAAATCCAACATGTATTGATAACGAGCTCATCAAAAATTATTACAAACCAGCTGTTTTTTAGGGGTCCGTAGCCGAATGGCAAAAAACGGAACCCTTATAGATTCGTCATGTCTGTTTGTCCGTCTGTCCACCCACCCGTATGTCACAGCCACTTCATTCGGAAACTATTGAGACTACACAGTTGAAACTCGGTAGGTAGATGTATTCTGTGAACTGCTTTACGATTTTTATACAAAAATAAAAAAAAGGATTTATGGGGTCATAAATGGAACTGAAACTATTTTTTTTTTTCAACAAACCTATACCTACGCGTGGGGTGTCTATAGACATAGACAGGTCTTTAAAAATGACATTGAGGTTCCACAAACAATTTTTTCTCAAAGCCAATCGTTTGAAAGACAGACACTTCAAAATTGGTAAAATGGCGACCGGCCTCGCGGTCGCTTGCCTTCGGTATTGCCAACAATGACCAGCTTTTCAAGGCTGCTATCTCCTCTTTGCATTATGTGGCCGAAATAAGACAAAATACGCTGTAGGCAAACTGTTGACAATCGAGTCTTGATATCGAGTTGGTAAAGGATAGACACATTTCTGCGTTTGGCCGTCCATGGAATTCGGAGAATCCGCCTAAAACACCACATTTCGAATGCATCTATCCTCTGTCTTACTCTTGTTTGGATTGTTGTGAGAGTGTTGTGAGGAAAATCAGGAAAACTAGTGGTCTGACCAAACGGGCCTTCGTTTTAAAACTTACACCACGTTTTTCCCAGATGTTCTGGGGGCGTAATATAGCATCTTTAGCCATAGCTATCCCCCTTTTTATTTCTGGGACGCAGCTACCTTCATTACTTATATTGGAGCCCAGTTAATCGAAGCTTTCCACAGTATAGATGCCTTAGATGTTATAGGCGCCCGATAGCTTTCCCGCACGATCTACCACCATAAGCTTGGTTTTCTGCCTATTTATTGCAAACCTTACTTTGCCACTTTCTACTTCCAATCTGTGCAGTATCTCTTTCATGTTGCTAAAAGTTGTAGCAAGGAGCACGGTGTCGTCAGCGTACCTCAGATTGGAAATCCACTTTCCACCAACAGTAAACCCCTTGTCCCAGCCCTCAAGAGTCTTGAATGATATTACTCTTCATACACATTGAATAGCAGAGGTGAGAGGATGCATCCCTGCCTAACGCATTTGAGCAGTCGGTGTCGATTTTGACGAAAGAGCGGTTGTTGATGTAGAGGCATCGGACTAGGTCAATAAGATGTTGAGGCGTTCCCATTGTCTTTAAGAACCCCCACAGCTTGCCCCACTCCACGCAATCAAATGCTTTGGTATAATGTATGAAACATATCAATACAGGGCTGTTAAATTCCCGGCTTTTCTCTATAATTTGGCGAACGTTCAGGATTTGTTCCCGCGTGCCTTTGCCTTTAACAAAACCTGCTTGCTCTTCTGGAATTTGTGGCTCCAGAAAGTGTATTAGCCTGTTGTTTATGATGTACAGGAGTATTAATGGTGCGTGGAGTAAGTGCCAAACACTTATTATAATTTTAGGAATTTTGTAGGTAACTTGTAAAGAGTGGGTTTAATAGAAAATATCCAATCCCCAAAACCCAGTTAGTAATCATTTTTAATGACTTCGTTATCGATACATATTGGAAGAAAGGAAGGGGACTCTTTGATCAAACCATACCTACATTTTGTAGGACAAATATTTTTTCAAATAATTTAGATAATTATCATCAGATTTATCCAAAAAAAACCCAGCTGATCAAACCAACATATTTTATCCCTGCTACCCCTATTACTTACCACAATCGAGAATTCGAGAGTTTTCGTGCAGGAAATTCTTAGGCGTCTCGCCGTCTCATCAAAATTAGCTTGATAGTAATCAAGTGCAAAAATAGACCGCGGATCCTGGACTATTTGTTTCTTACTTGGTAGTATGGCGCTAGGGTATCGGAAAAATTGTGGGCGTGACCAAAAATACTGAAACATCAGAAGTCAATAGCTATTGTCATCGTCTTAAACGCACATAATGTTTACTAAAATAGTTTGAAACAGTATCTGCTTGTCAAGTACAGTGTTCGTCGAATATTAAGTTTAATATAAATTCAATATTTTTGAGATAAATGTTAAGAAAATAAATAATTTACCAAGACTCGCAATTTCTTTTATTCAAAAAATTAACATTGATTGCTTTGCCTAACACCGTGAAAGTATGTAAAACTACGTTATTCATAAAAACAATATGGACAAGAGTTCATAGACATTCTACATGAAAAATCATACAAAATAGATCAAGAAAAATTAGGTGTACCTATGCATTCTCGCGTGTACGTACCTACGTGCGCGTCTATCTGTCGTGTTCCAAACATTCGAATTTTCAGCGTTTATCTGCTGAGAGAAGCCCACAACCGTAAAATAATTATAGCCTTTGCAAAGTCGAGATGAAGTCGGGTGTCGAGTCGTTAAAGCCGTTTTAAACTACTTCGGCTTATTTTCCTTGTATCTCTTCCTTCCTTCTTTGTCCTCCTACGCGCGCTTAGAAAGAACCAAATGGGTCAAGGGTGTGTCGGGCCTCACGCCTCGGATTGGGTTTTCATGATTTTCATAGTAAACGTCTGCGGTTAGTTCTTCTATGCCTGCTTCGGGATCAGCCCGAGCTGCTTTCAAAGCATCTTCAATTTCTTTTTTTACAGTTTTGTCGATAACCTGTAATCAAGTAAAAAAAAATATAGCTAGGTACCTACCTAAATGTTTTCTTAGCATAAGCATAATCTTTGACTATAATTTACACTGTAAACGGGAAATTGAAGTAGTAACTACTTGAAAACGGGATAAACCGTTTTCAGTGTTAGTTAGTGACCATGAGAGTTTAAAAACTTACAAGTATAAAATCTGCTTATAATGCTCCCACTGCTGGGAATCAGGCTTTATCTCTATGAGAGGGAATGAGTTGGCCCAGTGCGGGTTGATAGAAATCAACATGTTTTGGTTGTAAGACTTGCGTTTCCCTTCTCGATGTTTTCCTTCACCGTTTTGAGAGGAGTGGTGATGAACTGTTACCACAGGGGCGCCACGGCTGCTTGTCTTAGTATGTTCACGCATAAATAGTTCCACTGCTGAGGCACAGGACAAAGGCCTCCTCTTTGTGGGACAGAGGGGGTGAACAAACCTATATTGAAAAATATGAGATGCTTGTCTATAGGTACCTACCATTGATATTATTATATCAATGGTACCTACGCATAAATCTTTTATATTGGAAATTTCATTTAGGTATGAATCTCGTTATATTTAAAACATTTCATCCAGCGTCTTTATGGCCTTATGGACTCACCTACCTATAGCCATACACATTCACACTCAGCAACCCACTTCTGTCTCGACATCTTGAGGATTTTGCGCGTAGAACTCACAATAAAATAGAACCTTAGCGACTAAACCAGCGCAGGTTTAAAGTAGGTACTGCCCACTTTTGTGGTCCATGTAATATAGGGGCCTTGATAGATATGACCACAGTGTAGTCACCTTAATTTCGTCGGCAGTTACGAGGTTCTTGCTCAGGATTTTCTCCATAAAGACGGTGATGGGGTCTCTAGTCTTACGGACCTCCACCACTTCTTCGCGAGTACGGTATGTAGTGCCAGGGTCTGACATAGAATGGCCGTAGTACCTGTACGTATTCATCTCCATCACAAGTGGACCTGCCGAGTAATAGCTATTGGGTGAATGAGTCTGGTATAATTGTTATCCGAAAGTTGTAACTTTCGTTTCGTTTATACTTTTCGTTAATCGGGCACAAGCAAATGATACTTGTACCTATGAATAGAAATCTGGACGGACTGTGCAATGTGAAAGCTGATTGAAATGAGTGAGTTGATGACTAATCGTAGAAATTACACCTGACCACGGCCCACGGGTGAGGGCAGTAGAATGAATACGATCTGAACCCAAACCTTTTCCAGTCTTGGTCCATTCGATGGCAAAGCGGGTTGCCTCCATACACGCCAGTACATCCATTCCATCGACCCAGAGACCGGGGATATAGTCGCCACGCGTATAGTAGTCTGTGCTAGCTGACGAGCGTTCTATGCTCGTTCCCAAACCTGACGGTGGAACATACAACTCGAACAGGAAAGTTCTAGAACCAAAGCTGTAGAGACTTATGCTGTCTCTCATATTATTGTAGTGGCTTGATGGTTGAGATTTCATGCGTAATTCATCATCAGCCATAAGACGTCCACTGCTGGAGAAAGGCCTAATTCATGCCTGTTGTTAATGCCTTTTTTCACGACTCCAAAAACATATTTAGGCGCTTAGTTTTAATCAAAAAGGGGGCAGCACCGCAGCAGTCATGTCATGGAGCGACCACATGTTAACGACATGGGATTCGCTTGAGCCGAGTCACCCTATGTTTATTTTATGAATGTTATTTTTTTTATTTCACATACCTAGTAAAAAATAATCAATTTTATTCTATCCCAAACAAATTCCTCACCATATTTGTTATTTTCGCAGATAAACACGCACGGCAAATTCCATAGTTTGGCAATGTTCATCGCTTCGAATAGCTGTCCTTGGTTAGCGGCACCGTCACCATACATCGTATAGCATACGCCACCGTCATCCTTGTATTTATGCGCGAAGGCTACACCAGCGCCTAATGGGCACTACAAAAGATATACATTTTGTTGAGCAAAGGATAAAAAAAGTTTATAATTCTGCGGCTAAAAAGTTTTTAGTCGCAGAATTATAGAAGGCCACCTAAGGCCGTACCTATACAGAAAGAAAGCTGGCAGCCTACCAGCGCTTAAAGGAACCGGTCCTTGCAGGTAAGATAACCGGCGCAGGCAAGATAAAAAAGATAAGATAAGACAAAGCGATAAGCCGAACGTCGATGACAAAATGAATGAAATCTACCAGCGCTGATAAGCACTGGTCGATCGGCGCCGCCTACCAGCTTTCTTTTTGTAAACGGCCTAACAAAACAAACTTCAATGTGGATGACCACTTATAATTTTGCCATGAGAGCAATGAATTTACTATTATATCGGTGATGTATGACGTGCACCACTTCTCGAGAATATATCCAAAAAGGTGTCAGTCAATACTCTCAAAAGTAATAAGGCGGGTGGTATAAGACTGCCAATGACGATGATAATGTTAGAAACTTACTTGAGCGCCTACAATACCATTGCCACCATAGAAATTTTTCCCATACATATGCATGGAACCTCCCTTGCCTCGTACGCAGCCTGACTTGCGGCCGGTCAACTCAGCCAACACTGCCGTCGGAATGCCGTCCATTAAGTACGTCCAGGCGTGGCAACGATACGATGTTATAACTGTGTCCTGGGGCTGCATCACGGCTTTCATACCCACCGCTATTGCTTCTTGACCTAATAGTTATTTACTTATTAGGTTGTATGGTACAGCCAGCGTCGAAAATACCTATGAGGAGTCAAGGGACTGTTCAAATTTAGAACAGCTTTAAAATAAAAGTAAATGTTGCCTCTGTTGGACTAACGCGAGAAACTCAAAAACTACTGCACCGATTTTCATGCTGTTTTCGCTAATGGATAGAGTGGGTCTCGAGAAAGGTTCCAGTATATAATTTGACCGACATCCACGCAGGTGAAGCCGCGGGCATCAGAAGGTAGTAAATAATTTATCGCACCTGCGTATAAGTGACAAAATCCGCGAATCACCTTCTCTTTGTACAAGGTTGCGGTACCCGTTTCAAGTCGTCGGCAAGTTGCCAGCGTTGTATACAATTTGACTGCTTCTTCAGCGCTTATGGTCGATGTTTCCACGGGGCCTTTATCCAATTTGTGTAGTTTATACGGCTATACTGCCCACCATACACTAAAGTGCAGTAACAGCAAAATCACGATTTCGAGTAAAACGCATTTAAAGTTAAGAATTGATTTTAAAAAATCAACAGAATGTATAAGCAAAAAAAATTGAATGCAGAAAGGTTGTAAAGGCATAGGTTCACACGTTAAAGCAATAAAAAAAAATATATCTTAATAACTGAATTTATTATGGCCATTTATTCTTTTTGGTGCCTATTACTGCATAGCCTTTTTTGTAAAAAATACCATTTTAAACTTAGTAAAATGCAGCAAAAAGCCCTATTACTGCGTTTGGATCAGTTATTTTGTCAAGAAACCCAACTAACATGCAGTAAGGTCAAAAAAATACTGCATTTTAGTTAGTTTTTTAAGAAAAAAGTGTTCAATTTACTAGTGCAGTAAGAAAAATAGCTAGTTCACATTTTAAAGACCGTTTATTTCTTATTATTTAATCACAATAATTCAACTCACTTATGTAAAATTTACATATCAAAAATAAAAAAAAAACATCTAATTAATAAAGGACCCTGCGCAGAATGCACAACCTCCTTTGACAGTTTTCTCTTAATATTTTCATTAACTGCACTTTAGCTAGGAATAATCATATCTGTGTCATTATGCTATCCAAACTAATCTGCAGTAATGCTGTATTTTACTGCGTGTTAGTCAGTTTATAATGATAAAAGAATGTTAAGTATTCACAACTAAAATGCGACAAGCTTTGATTTTACTGCATTTTAGTTGGGAGTTCGTGACAATAAATTGTATTTTCTTAATTTGCAGTAAAAATAGCTTGTATGGCGGTAAATTTTACTGCGTATTAATTTTTTTTTTAATTTTTTTCCAGAAATATAAAACTATCTAAAGAACTGTAAAATTATATTGCTTACTGCATTTTAGTTAGGAAACCTTAAAATTTAATCTGCAGTATAATTTATACTGTATTTTAGTTGGGAAATCACGCCAAATTGTTAATTTTTTTCGTTTGCAGTAAGTGAAAACTGTTAAATAAAAACCATTCTAATAGTCTTAGAAATAAGTAAGTTAATTCAATAGAAAGCTTAAGAAACCCGCTTTCAGAATCACTAATAAAACGAAAAATCACAAAAGGGCTGTTACTGCTCTTTAGTCTCTGGTGGGCAGTATAATAGTAAAACAAAATACTCGCTAGAAACAGCAAAGCTTTGATTTTTCCAAAGGGCGGTTATAGATTAGCGCATATAAGCTCCATTTTCGAAGTGCGTGTACACAGCAACTCGTACGAGCATTAAGGGTATTCCATCACCCGTCGGGGCTGTGGCTTGTCGAAAGGATAACGCGGCTCCGACACAAGGGCGAAGAAGGAACATGGGTTTGGTTTTTAGTCAGTAGAAGTCTGACACTCCCCTTCGCTCTGCCCAAGAGCGGGGGGGGTTATTCGATGATTTTCCACCCACCAAAAAAAAAAAAAAAGGGGTATTCCATCACCCGTCGGGGCAGCGGATTATCGAAAGAGATAACGCGGCCTCGGCACAAGGGCGAAGAAGGAACATGGGTGGTTTTTAGTCAGTAGAAGTCTGACACTCCCTTCCGCTCTGCCCAAGAGCGGGGGCTGGGGGGGTTATTTGATGACTGT
The DNA here is from genome assembly GCA_949316265.1 of Diarsia mendica. Taxonomy (NCBI): domain Eukaryota; kingdom Metazoa; phylum Arthropoda; class Insecta; order Lepidoptera; family Noctuidae; genus Diarsia; species Diarsia mendica. The sequence goes on from OX438889.1 coordinate 13,620,373, forward strand.
CCACCAACCAAAAAAAAAAAAAGGGTAGGTATCCCATCACGACATTTGAAAATATAATGAAGGGACGAGCCGGACCAAAAGCAACGGCCAGTGGTCCACAATATAGGTATTATACGTCGAAAGAACTGGAAGTTATGGGATATTATTGTAATGGTTATGGCCCAGCTGTGGGATACACAACACAGTAACAAGTAGGTACCTGGATGTCAAATGTACCACTCGCCGAATTCCGTTGAGCTTTTAGTATCGGCGCCGCCGCTGCCAATGCAACGCCACGAAGATGGAAGCACATCGCTTTCTATAAAATCAAAAATTGCACCCGCAGTTTTTTATAAATTACTAGCTTTTGCCCACGGCTTCGCTCGCGTGGATGTCGGTTTAACTACAAAAATGTCGATTTTCCATACAAACTTTAATCCCCTATTTAACTCCCTTAGGGGTTGAATTTCTAAAAATACTTCCTTATTCCTTGTCTACATTATAAAGGGAACCTCTGTGCAAAATTTCAGCTTTCTAGGTCCAAGGGTTTGGGCTGGGTGTTGATGAGTCAGTCAGTCTCTCTCTTTATTTATATAGATAGATAGATTGATTTTTTGTATATTATCGGACTAGAGACTTACTGAGTATTTGAAAATCAATCGCACTTACACTCCCTATCGCTCTGCCCAGAGCGGGAGCAGTCAAGTGATGATTTCCCATCATAAAAAAAAAATTAAAAAAATACCTCGCCACATGGGTCCGTCGTCAACCAGGCAAACATCCCACGTTAGCTCGTACCTAACTGAATCGACAGATCGCCTCAGCACCATAATAAGACTCCGCCGCCAGTCGCGTCGTCGGTTGCTTCTCGCTCTGCTTAAGAGCGACAGGGAAAGTAAAGAAAAGTAAGGAAATATGAGATTCCGGATGGATATGGGTCCAATGCTAATGCGGCCGCCACACACTCGACGATTGGCATGGGAAGTAGCGAGGAAAGGAGGCAGAGACATAAGTGTGGCAACTTTACTCGTCATGCCGCACGTCATGCTCCTCGTCTTGCCCACCGCTCCCTATGGTTTTCTTCAGCAGTGTGGGTAGAGCGGGCAACATCGCGGCAAATAGCAGCAGCGCGAGGAGCATAGCGATGAGCAGCGCAAGAAGCATAGTATGACGGCCTCATAAGAGTGTAGTCGGCGTCAGGGGCGTACCCAACTAGCAAAAATATGTCGTGTAGTAGTCGCGGCAACGCAAATTATTCAGCATTTTGGCTCCTAATAGAAGTCGTATAAACGTAATGAAAACGTTTATACAACGCGATTTGGGCCCATTATATTCAGCAGTTCAGTCACATAGACATCGTATAAAAGCAACTTATTCAGCTAAATCGTCACGTAATTGTCGCCGGAATGACTGTTACAAGCTTAAGTTGCGCTATAACTGTAACTTAAATGACTTTAATATGTCATGTTTGTCTTTAATTAATCACGTGCGTCGTCGTGTTGTGTTTTAAAAATTATAAAAAATTATAATACATCGGTAAGTACAATTTATTTAGCAGACATGTGTAACGCGGGGTTTTACATGGTAATAGGAAGTACTGTAATGTTGTTATGCGGTCTCGCTGCCATACCGCGCGCGCCCCCTCCTTCGCCGCCCACGCACCTCCCCCGCAGAGCACAGGGAAGGCTGCGAGGGCGACGTAGGTGGAGTGTCCCAACCGCCAACGGGAACAGACGCACAAAGCGATCCTCCGCGACCCAAGTCGCGACGTATAATATTGTATTTTAACGTATACTAAGTTGTGTATAATGTAATACCACTAATGTTAAAGTGCTGATAAATAAATTACTTCAACAAGAACGTTAAACTGGCGCCCAAACTAGTGGCTCGAACCGTTAAAATCTGTGAACTGGTGCCTACGTGACCAAGTGAATACCTACCGACCTTGTTAGGTATAAGCACGGACATTCTGCCTTACCGTTGTCATCACGAGTGTGAAGATGCCGACAACGAGGAGAGGAGAAGCGGTCCGTCAACAACAAGGAGAGGATGAGGGTAACGTCACGCTCACCGAAGAGGAGGAGAGTGTCACCGAGCACGGCCACGCGGACGAAGCCGCGAGCGCTGGCTCGAGAACGACACAGCAACCAGCTCCCCAGATCCCCACAGACTTCCTATCCCCGCTGATTGAGACGATCACGCGTGCGCAAGTGGAAGCTAACAGAAGCCTCATTAACTCGCTGATGTCAGTCAATGGCGAATTCAGGGCCTCCACCCCTGTTGGAATGGCGCAAACCACGAACGCCAGCAACGAGAGTTCCGGTGCTGCAGCCGCACGAGCTGACGCCAATTTTACCAGATGCACGGCAAGATTCGACGGGACCTCCCAGGACGCTGAGGTCCTAGAAGCATTCCTGGATGCCGTCGAGGTCTATAAGGAGTGCGCCGCCGTGAGCGACGAGCACGCCCTCCGAGGATTGCCGATGCTGCTGGAAGGTGAAGCCGCCGTGTGGTGGCGCGGCGTCAAGGCGTCTGCGGTCACGTGGACGGACGCGATTTCCCGCCTTCGCGCGACCTACGGTGTCGCGCAGCCCGCGTATCAAGTCCTACGACAGATCTCCTCCACCGAGCAACGCGAAGAAGAACGCGCGGATGTGTTTTTGTGCAAAGTGCGGGCACTAATTGCCAAATTACCATATAAGCTCGAAGATGTAGTGCAGGTGGACTTTTGTTACGGATTACTGCAGCGACGCGTAATTAAACGAGTGCCGCGTGATTGTGTCCGTAACTTAGATGATCTAGTATGTAAGGTAAGGATCGCGGAGGATACCTATAAGGCGCTTAAAGTAACAAAGTCCGTTACGAATAATAAGAGTAATGCGACTCCGTTAACTAAAACATTGGCAGTACCTAGCACCGACCGTAATCTCACGCAACCGACTTCGGAGTCGAGTTCCAGTAACGTAGATGAGACGGTGCCGCGTAACAATAACAAAAGTAAACCCCGCTGTAGTCATTGTAAGAAATTTGGGCACGCCAGTGCTGAGTGTCGCAATCGCGATAAGGCGGCCACTAACAAAAATAATAGTGACGCTACACATAAGGAGTTACATTGTTATGGGTGCGGTAAACAAGGTGTCGTGAGGTCGAAATGTGATGTTTGTGCGAAAACATTGTCGAAACCCGAAGACAAAACATCTTTCAATACTGTTGATGTAGATTTTTGTAGACGGGATGATAGTTTTGGCAATGATACTGATTCGTGCGTTCAAATAACAAAAATGATTGCGCGCGAACAGTACCCAATGGTAAATATTAGTGTAATGGGCCGTAACGGCGTGGCTATTGTAGATACCGGCTCTACACATAGTATTGCGAGCCCTCTATTGCACCAATTGTTAGTAGAATCAGGAAGTAGGTTTAGTAAAACTAAACGTTTTGTACGCCTTGCAGACGGTACACAAGGGTGTAGAGACCTGTTATCGACCGAGGTAGATATTGTAATTAAAGGTCGCAGGGTGATGTGTCAGTTTTTGATATTCCCTGGCGACGATACTAGGACGCTGTTAGGTGTGGATTTCTTAGCGCGGGCCGGCATGGTAATAGACGTCGCCCAACGCACATGGTCGTTCTCAGATAGTCCGAGAAAGAGCCATGATTTTGTTTACACATACACGCTTGAACCTACTGACGCGAGCCTGCCGTGCGCCGCGTCAACTGAGCTGTCGCTGCTCTCCGATAAAAAGGTGAGTTCAGACCAAGAACGCAATAGGTTCTGTCCACCGCACGAGATGTCACAGAACGAGAAAGAGGCCTTGCAGAATGTGCTTGATGAGCTGCTGCAAGATGACGTCATCAAAGAGAGTGAGACACCTTTGGCCTCCAATGTCGTGCTGGTGAGTAAGAAGGACCAGAACGAGTGTGACCTATGTTTGACGGTCATTGATGTATCAAAGAGGAACAGTGGCGATATCCGCAGCAACCAATTATTGGACCCAGAGGTAAGGAAAATAATTGAAGATATGGAGTCTGACGAACCCTCTAGGGGGAGACCATGTTCCGACCGCGGGTACGCCATCTCTGACGGTATTTTATACAGGTACAGCCTAGAGTCAGACGACGACGAGAACGGCTGCCTAGTCGTGCCTAAGCACGAGCGAAGGAAGGTCATGGCTGACTTCCACGACGCGCCGACAGCCGGCCATTTCGGCGTAGAATGCACGTTGAGCCGCATTCGCGCAAGGCCAGGTATGCGCAGGTTCATCGCGAATTATATAAAGGAATGTGTGCCTTGCCAAAGGTATGGTCTGGAGAATGTACAGACCGGTAGGAATGTAGGCAAGTGTCATGTTTCGCACCTCACGCCCTTCGCCGCGCAAGTAGAACCACCCATTCGTGAGAAACGCCGGCGTGGTAGACTGCGCAGTTATCTGGACTAGCCCAACTGCGAGGGCGCTTAGTTAGGCTAGAGGGGGAGGATGTAACGCGGGGTTTTACATGGTAATAGGAAGTACTGTAATGTTGTTATGCGGTCTCGCTGCCATACCGCGCGCGCCCCCTCCTTCGCCGCCCACGCACCTCCCCCCGCAGAGCACAGGGAAGGCTGCGAGGGCGACGTAGTGGAGTATCCCAACCGCCAACGGGAGCAGACGTAAAAAGCGATCCTCCGCGACCCAAGTCGCGACGTTAATATTGTACTTTAACGTATACTGAGTTGTGTATAATGTAATACCACTAAATGTAAAAATGTGTGAATAAATTACTTCAACCAGAACGTTAAACATGTTAATTTGTAGGTGCAACCTACAAATTAACATGTAGGTTCGTAAACTCACGCATAGGTTTGCTAAGTATTGCGAAGGTAAGTTTTCTGATGAAATATACTAGGTTATATCATAAATATTTAACGCCCCCCTTTAATTCTTAGTAATATGAATATAATAACAAATATTTTTATATCAATATTCATTTGTACACCATTTTTACTGCTAACAGGCGGTATAATAGCTTCTTATACAGAAAATTAGCAGTATAACCGCCATGATACCACGCTTATTATATTTTAGGGTTCCTGACCTTCTTAATAAATTATACGACATTTTAGGCTTGTAATAATAGCAGTATAAAAGCAACGACGTTGCTTTTACTCGACTTGTCACAAGAAAGCTATATATTATGCTTTTACTCGACATAAGCGTCGTATACTAGCGACTTATTCAGCAAAATCTTATATGACACTTTAGTCATATAAGGATGCTGAGTAAACGTTTACTCAGCATCATTATGTGACCAAAATGCTGAATAACTAAAATGCTACATATGACGCTTTTATTCGACACGTGCTGAATAATTCACACTTACTCGACTTTTATAACACCGAATAGCTGAATAAACTCAACCTTATATGACTAATTTGCTTGTTGGGTATTTACCCTAGGGCCATCCGGGCCATGGCCCGGGGCGCCAGAACGACAGGGGCGGTGTAGCCGCCGGGCTGCCCCTGGTTGTTTGCATTTTGTTTTGGTTTTGGCACCATTCTTTCCACTTTTCAATTCAAAATTAACATAACAAAACCAGGCGGCAGCTTCAGGTCATAGTTTTCAGATCGGATAATTGCAAAACTTTTTTTAACTTTTATTGACTACTTTGTAAAAATAAAGACAACCAAGCAAAGGCGTATTTGCCTCGCCGCCGCCGCCGCCCTGGGGCGGTTTTTCGTACTAGCCTTATGTATATTCCAGTCTGCCGGCCGCCCCAAAAATCAAGTGAACAAGCACTATCCTTCTAATCTGCCGCCTACCGCTTGCTATTCACAGTAAAAAGACAATCTAACTAATCTATCTGGAATGCTAAAATTTTCTTGCTCGCTACGCTCGCATAATAGTAACGTTATGATAAGTATTTTTTTTTAATGGTAAAAAGAAAATCAGTTACTTTTCCGAGGCAGGGAGAAAAAAAAAATCGAGCTTGCTTCGCTCGCCGTTGCATTTGCCCTCAAGTCTAAATAAACTTGTTGAAACTACATGTAATTTAAATCCGATTTGTCAAAAAAAAAAAAATTGAGGTTGTTCGCCTTTTTTTGTGTATTTTCGGAACGGCAAACCCTAACACACTATTAGCTATAATAATAATAATATTGACAAATATATGAAAAAAAAATGATTTGACTTTCAAAAATAAAACCCGAAGTGTAACATTTTCAAATAATTAAAAAAGTATTTTGACTTTTACCTAGTTTTCTTGGCTAATGATGAAAAAGAGGGGGCGGCCAAATTAGGGTGGGCCCCTAGGCGGCAAAAACGCACGCCACTACACTGGGGGTCAACAGAGACGTTGAGTTCGTTTTCAAGCTCTACGACTCATTGATTTATTACTTATCTACTCGTTTGTATCAAAGAAAAGAGATTGCTTTTCTAATTTTTCTTGACTTCCGGGGCGGCAAAAGTTAATGGCCCGGGGCGCCAAATTTCAAAATACGCCCCTGGTCGGCGTGCCCGGGAGACACTGCTTTATCCTCTTGGTGTATAATCTTTATTTTTATGATGTTGAGTCTAGGTGTCTAGAAGTTGGTTCGTAGAAAACCGATGATGAGATCATTTCGTGTACAATCTACAAGGATTATTTTCACACAAATGAGTTTGTAGGCGGAATTTGGCCATATCCCAAAAGACCCTTGTACAGCTATAGCTCCTAGACTCTTTTAGAATTTGTTAAAATGTAGTTATGCTTAAACTACTTGCTGTGTAAATTGTAAAGAAAGAGGACCTACCGTCAGCACGTTGCCGCCTCGAAGAGTAGTAGAAAGAGAAGTAACTGTTGTACTCATTTTCCTTTTTATGATTTTATCTTCAGCGTGGTAGGTCCTATAATTAAATTAAAATGATGGAGGTAAGTATAGTAAATAGATTAGTGTACTGTGTAGAACTACAAAAGTATGAATAATACGAATGCAGGTTTACGATGACGTTCGTGACATACCTATTATTGATTTTATTTGTCATTGTATTTTTTTCTTTTTTATCTCAAAATACTGAGTTTTATCATCAATCTTAAGCACGAAGAAGGTCGTATCGTTTGGTAGTTTGAAGTTTTTAACAAAGGTCAAAGGTGACTAGGTACATAATCCCGTCGGGGCTGTGGGTTGTTCACAAGAGAAACCGCGGCCTGGGGCTAAGAGGGAACACGGGTGGTTTTTAGTCAGTAGAAGTCTGACACTCCCTTTCGCTCTTGACCAAGAGCGGGAGAGGTTATTTGATGATTTACCAACCAACAAAAAAAAGTGACTATACAGGGCGTCCCACGGCTATGCCACATGGAGGTTACACAAAATTTCACATCAAATGTTAAAATTCATGGTCTTCTTTTTATTTCTGACACTATGTTATTTAGCAAAAAATTATCCTTATGATGAAGCCTTTCCATCGATATGATAAAGCTACAAAGTATTTTTTTTCTCGTGTAGCCGGTTCGATTCCCGGTTCAACTATGTAATTATTTAAAAATCTATGAATGCAGTTTAAATTGTTTTTCAAATTAAAATAATGTCTTCTTTCAATAAAAGCTACTTATCTACAATATTCAAGGTACTTTCCCTCCATGTGGCATAGCCGTGGGACGCCCTGCTGTATAGTACCTACTCGCAAGCTCGCAACCGATGTGACTGTGTGTATGAACGTTGACGAGGTTAAATGAGGACGTAAGAATCGTAGGATGCAGAAACTATGTAGTTTCTGCACCATTGAAAAAAACTCATGAATTAATGTATGTCTGCATACATACATTGATTGATTTTTCCCATAGGCGGTTGATTATCATAAATGTTTATGTAGGTATCAATATTTTTCCTTGAATGCAAATGAAAAAAAAATACAAATCTTAACATATAATATATATTAACAGGAATGATAAAACACTTATTATATAAATGGGTCGAATCAAGAAGTATCACAGAGTTAGTAACAAAATTAGTAAATATTATAACAAATAATGGCTAAAACATAGACAATAGGTAGGTATGTATATCTAGTGTACCTACATATATGCACGAAAACAGATAGTATATTATTATAGGTAAAATAAATATAACATTATTCATGTCCACGTGAACCATGTGTTTTTGGTATCTAACTATTTATAACACTCTAATCAATTGGCATTAATTATTTTTCATTTATCTTTTTTTTTCATACAAAATAATTCGACAGTCACAATTATTTAATGTAAAACGTGAAATATGACGGCGCATTTTCTTAGCTTTACCTTTAATTATTATTATGAATGATTGGTTTGAATGAAAATGAATTACCCATATTTATTATCAATGAAACTTTGAGACCTTCATCCATTTTCCATACAAACTTTCAATCTTAAAGCAAGATTGTTTTAATATTATTCCAGTGTGGGAAAGCGACAGAGCTGTACAGGGTGTCTAGCGCCATTTCTTTTACACACTGGAATAAAAATATAACAAACCTGCTTTACGACGTCATGGTAGGACATCTGTACGTGTAAATGTGATGTCACCTTTAATGTTCGATGTATCATATTAACACCCGGTATGATACATAGTATTATATTCCAATGTTTTTTACAAGTTACTTAGAAGAGCTTTATTGTGCAAAGTCCTGAATTTATGATTATCATTAAGATAGCTAGTGATGAACTCCGGAGGGTTTCTACTCAGGAACAGTTCCATGCTCATATATCGGGCGGCGGTGAGACGTTTGCGTTCAGCGTTGGAGCGACAGAGGTTCTTGTGTGCGTGAGTCGCGAAGCTTGCTGCTGCCTTCTCTACTTGTGCAGCGGTGACTCGTATCGTTGGGTCGTCTTCTAATGGGGGCTGAAATTCAAATAATGTTTTTATGATACCGCGTAAAATGGTGTGAATCGAAACAAAACTATGAAAGGGATTTTAACATTGAATTAATACGACATGTTACCAACAAGTACTCTATTGTAAGTATTTACTTAATTTTACCTTATTAAATAGTAACCATTTTTACCACATACCACATTTGTTCAACGTTAAAATCCCTCTAAAAGTTCTGTCTCAATTCACCTTTCTGAAATGATGTTCATAATATTTGTGTGTGGTGTGTGTGACTGCCTCGCATGAACCAACTCATAGTCCTAACTACTGTTGACTGCGTTGGTCTACTGGCCGCAAGGCGGTCTCCTGAAAGGCAGAGTCAACAGTGGCGACTACCAGAAAAGCGCCGATGAATTGAAGCTCGACCAAGTCCCAGATAAACAATTAAATAGTGTCGGATCCCGCATCGAAATTAATCAGGAAATAATAACGGAGGAGTAGGAAAAATATAATTTCCACCTCACAAACAAGGCCAATAGGCACAAAGCGACGTTTACAACTGGGATAAGCCCTGTTGCCTTGCACCACGAATAAATATTATCATTAATATTAATGAGTCCTAAGTTGTGAGCTGTTATATTTGAATACTATTTTCTATCATAGTGTTTGCAACAGCGTCGAAATATCGGGAACTCAAAACAAATAGTAGACATGGTAGGTAAATATCCAGTTTTCAGTGTAAATGTTAGTGACCATGTCAGATTAAAACTTACTTAAACTTAGTCTAATCCGACATAGGTAGGTATAAAAAAACTTACAGAAAATCGGATCCACTGCCAGATTTGGAACCTTGATATTTCAGCGGTGGCAGAGTCTTCAACATTGCCGCTATAAAAGAAGTGCCCAATCCCCGCCAGCCAGTAATATATGAAGAGTATGGAAATAGCCACGTTATGCTTCAGCCCTTGCAGTGTCACTCCATCCTGGGGTATAGACAATAGGTCCTGAGGCGTTATATTCACTTCGAACTTCTTGCAGATCTGATTAGGTGTTGCGCCGCTTTTCTTCCAAAGCTGTAATGATGTGGAAAATGGATACTTTGACGAGTATTCTTAATTATACAATGACGATGCAATCATGCAAACCAAACGGGAATTGAGTAAAAAGTAAATAAATGCATTAGTAACAGACGCCAGCACATCAAGCTACTACAATCTAACAATTTTGTTTTAAATGGAATTTCAACTTTATCTCTGAAGCATTCAAGGTCGATTAGATAGAAGTTTATTTGAATAAGCCATTAATAGGTACTAGGTAGCCTATCTAATTAGACTACAAGACAAACGAAAAATCTAGTAATTAGCTAAGTGTGTAATTATCACGATTGTACATACTAGAATCTTCGGTCTTATGTTGCCAAAAACCTTTCGATGACTCGTGGTGTAAGTGGTTGTTACTTTGAAAATTGAACCTTATAACAATGATGTTACGTACTTTAATACCATGCAACTTGAGAAAAAAGACGATCTCTGTAAAGCGATGAAATTTTCCATGACTGATACACTTAGTAAAAACTCAATTTACTGACAAGGCGTTTCCGTAAAGTTTCCAATTGTTACGGTTGATTACAAAAAAATATTTGCGTTTATAGTTTTTTGTACGCATTTGTAGTTGTTAATAGGCTGAAGAAGGATAGACTGAAGAGGGCTGATTCAATTCAGCCTGCCCTAGCACTTGTGGGGTACAAGCAGTAGTTTACTTTGTAGGTAAGTTATTTTCTCTGGCTGGAGGCCTTACCCTTGATTGCCTCGGTTGAGAAAAAAAAAAAAAAAACATGGAAGATGATCAGTTCAACCGTGCTTAGTTGGAATCAGGAGCTGTTTGGTTGTATTACTTGTATACATCTGTAACGCACAATAGCCGAGTGTGAAAAATGAATGGCGTTATAGGTCCATTTTTTTTTCACATGCATCTTCATCAGCCTATTAATGTTCCCACTGCTGGGACACAGACCTCCTCTTTTTGACAGGGAGTGGGCCACGCGGGCCCAGTGCGGATTAGTAGATATCACAAGTCTTTGATTTTTTTTCATAATGCAGCCATTCAATGCAGGAACGCATATTCTATAGAAAATTCAAACAAACCTCATTGACATGCGGCACTACTCTTGCGTCGTATACCATGAAGCCATCAACACCATATTCTATCTCTTTCTGTTTTGCAGCGAGTATCTTCGTTATTATCGCTTTGGATCTGAAAGTGTCTGTGTATTAGGTACTTCTAAAGAAATAATAACACAAGAATAAGGTGATAATACATTAACCAGGTGTAACACTGCAGTCACGATGGGTATGCAGGGAAAAATAAAAAAAAGGAAAGTATGTGAAGACTTTTCGGGGCGATGACAGCTATTTGTGATAGGTGTGATACTTTGGATACTTTGCATAATTATGAGTGTATATCTCGACGACTGTAAAGATAAAAGAGATTTGTGTTTGTGTTGTAAAACTATTTCATGTAGGTAACTTTGACTCATAAAGAAACATAAAATTTTGATATTGACATCCATCAGATCTGTAGAATTTTAGTACGGATTTAACTCTTGAAGTGGGAATTTCCAGCACATTCTGGACAGACTTGTTGTGATCACAGATTAAACAACAGATGAAGCAAATCATGACTTTTCATCTATTCTTATTGCATGCTGATTTTTACAGACTAGCTTGCAGTTTCAAGCAACCGCTTGCTTGGCTCCCAAGGGTTGTAGACTGACACCAAATAGTCAATCACCAGCAACAAAAAATATCAAACATGCATGGCAGCTTCAGGTTTACTTATTAGCATAGATCGTTTGCTAGAGGTATCATATCATTGATTTAAAAGAAGAAAAGTTTTTTTGCTACTTACTCTTTATCAGTTATATCAGATCCTGGTTTCAGCATAGCAGCTGCCATGCCTCCAGTAGCCGGGGCACCCCTAGCGTGGCATGTACTCACAACCAGCTTCAAGTAACTGTTCAGGAAGTGACGGTCCATGTTCACATACTTATTCCTATCTGGCAGCAGGAACTCCTCACGATCACCTGGGAAATTAAAAACGACGAAATTTAAAAAAATAAGTCCCCTAGCAAAAAAGAAGTACTTACATAGTGATCACTAATAATAATTTAGTACAAAGTTGCATAGGCCCTGGTTACATTGCATTATGTCTTATGCTTTGGTAAACATGCATAATAAAGATAAAGAAAAGAAAATAAATATAAAACAAAAATAATATTCACCAAACTTGGATATGATAGAGGCACAATAATCCCATATACCACAGTTGAGGCCCAAAGAGTGGTCTTTAAGTGCAAATAAAATTTCTTCAAGTTCAAAACTAGAGACAATATTCTCTATTAAAACACATGCTTTTATTGTGCCTTGTGGTAGACCCAGTTCATTTTGTGCCCAGATAAATATTTCGTTCCACAGCCGAGCTTCTGAGGCACCCTCTAACTTCGACAAATAGAAGTAAGGGCCACTGTTGGCCTCATAAAGTGTTTTTGCATTGTGGTACATCAAAATTGCAAAGTCTACTAAGGGTCCAACAGCTTCTTTGCCGTCAATCTAAAAGATTTTTTTATTATTTAGAAACATATTTGAGTTACAAAACAAAGTGATAGACAATTTACACAGTACATAGATGATTAGGTAGTCAAGTTGTCACCAAAATAAGGGAAAAATCTCCAAAGCTTTATTAGTGGCCAGCTTGCAATAATAAAAAAAAATGGTAATGGTAATAAAAAAACTGTTTCCTCACCAAAATATTATGTTCAATCATATTCCAAGCTCTGGGCCTCAGCATGAGTACTGGGGTAGTGGTCACAGTGACAGGAGCTCCAAGAAGTTTCCCATTCACTGCCAGTCTTATGTTTTGGTATGCTTGCAACTGGTTCTTCCACGTGGGGCAGTGACCATCATCAAAGTCTACTTGGATGCCTTGCACATCCTCATTGAGAGAGGATACAAAGTGAGCCGTGTTTGATGCTGACACATCTCCCAGGTCTAAGTGACGGTTGCTATAATCATCTTTATATTAATGTTTAACCTTTTATATGCCAGAATATCGATTTTCATAATACTGTTATACCAGAACGCGGAACCACGACAATACAAATACCTATACAACATCAGGTGTTTAATTGTAAACTTCAGTCAAGTTTGCAGATCCACATTCCAGTAGGTATACCAAAAATTTGTGACAAGGTACTCAAAATGTTTGGTGAGTTGTGTTGAGACAAAACTTTGTTTACTAACAGCAAGATTGCAGATTAAGAATTAATAAGTGAAACTTATTAAACAGTTAAAAAAAGAAACTTAGCAACATATTTTCTTTTGTGATGTTCTGGTCTAATATGCTTAGGAATTTAACAATGAATGGCACACTAGCAAATTAGAAGTCAATCACTTACTAATAAAGCTCATATACAAAAAAAACTTAATTACTAGCTAATTCGAAAGCGCAACCCAATATTTTTCAATTAACACGTCTAATGCATTATAATGCCTAAGAGTTTTACACCCTGTATTATCCATAACGCGTTTTCAATACAGTATACGTAATTATATTAAATAAGTCATTTTTAAGTTTAACCAGAAGAAGCACACTAAGATGATAATAATAGAGATAGTGGTACTTACAGTAATCTCGGAGGTAATGGAGCTATAGTCCAGGACTTATCATTCCTTTCTGGCGACTTTTTGAAGTCCAAAGTCGAAAGTACTTGTGTTGACACCGTGCGCCGCAACCTATCTTTAAACAGTTGTTCGATCTGTTTTTCAAAAGTTTTGTGTATACGAAATAAAAACTCCACAGCGCCTTCAGCAAAAATAGTTTTCTGTATATCTTCAAATTTTGGCGGCGCCGATTGTAAAAACAGCACTTTTGCCATTTTTAAATCTTTTTTAGAGGATGGACTCATGTAAATGTTTCAACTTGTGTAGAGCTATCGCACTAATGATTTCGAACTATGCCACTCCACTCGATAGCTTCGAATGAACTTGTTGTTTGTCTTTATCCTTATCACATTCATATCAATTAATATATCCATCGGTCGTGCGCGCTAAAAATCAACACCGCAGTGAAACAAACAGCGTTTGACTTTGACAACTTGGGCCGCGTTCCGTATTACAAATTACAAAATAATCGCTCACAGCCATTGAGATAGGATCCTATGGAGGCGACGCGATGTTCTATATACACACTTGCTGATACAAGCTAAGGAAAAACCATAATAGAATAATGGTTTTATTCAACATTAAAATAGTAGCAACAATGACAAACAGAAAACATAGAGTATGACACTGACTATTAAGCAAGGAGTTCATGTCATTCACCCCCCCTAAGAAGAAACGTAATCCTGGAGGTAGCCTGGAGGTCTACGTTCGCGTGTAGAGTGGCGCACTTGAGAGCCACTCGCTTCTAGGTTATCAGGCGGGTCTGTACCCGTAATAGGCTGCTCAGGCTCCTCTTCATCCGACGAATCTTCGTTTAAGGTCCTTGGCAGTGGTGCTAGAGACCTGTTCGAGACCGTCGTTTCACGACCATCTGGTAAACGAACAAAGGAGTATTCAGGATTACTCTGTAGTAGCTGAACTTCCTCTACAGCTGGGTCGTATTTAGAGGTCCTTACGTTTTTCTTCATATAAACAGGACCAGGCGAATGAAGCCATGATGGTAAAGATTGGCCATTTATCGAGCGGCGAGGATGATTGAACATACGCTCATGCGGGGTCGCATTGGTTCCTGTACACAAAAGAGATCTAATGGAGTGTAGCGCCGGTAGTATAGCTTTCTCCCAGTTTGCGATATCTTCGTTGTTGGATCTGAGATGTAATTGGATTGTGCGCCACAGTGTACCATTTAAGCGCTCTACTAAGCCATTTCCTCGAGGATTGTATGGCGTTGTGCGGCTACAAGATGTACCTAGTGAAATTAAGAATTGTCTTAATTCGTCAGATAAGAATGAGGTCCCTCTGTCGGAATGAATGTAAGCTGGAGTTCCGAAAGTGGAGAATAGGTCTTTCAGACATCTAATTACAGTTTCGGAGGTCATATCTTTACAGGCATAAGCAAAGGGGAACCTGCTATATTCGTCGATAATCGTGAGGATATATCGGTTTTGAGTGTTAGAAGGGATTGGCCCCTTGAAGTCTAAGTTCAATCTTTCGAACGGAGCAGTTGCTTTTATGAGGTGTCCTTGATGACCAACATAACGTGGTTTAATTTCGGCACAGATTGGGCATGCTGCCGTAATTTTCTTTACTTCTTCAATCGAGTATGGCAAATTTTTCGATCTGACCCAGTGAACCATACGAGTGATACCTGGGTGGCAGAGAGAACGATGGAGCTCGACGAGTCTGGAGTGAGAGGTCGCAGTGTCTATGTGCATACATACTCGCGAGAGTGCGTCAGCCACTAAGTTTTGTTCACCAGGTCGATAAACAATATCGTATCTAAAACATGACAATTCTAGGCGCCATCTTTCTATTTTTTCATTTTTAATTTTATTTGAATGCGTTTGGTTGAACATAAACGCAACTGACTGTTGGTCAGTAATTAGTAGAAAGTGTCTTCCGATTAGGAAATGTCTCCATTTACGTAAAGCTTCAACAATTGCACTTGCCTCCTTTTCAATTGTGGGTTGTCGCTTTTCAGAATTGTTAAGAGATCGCGAAAAGAACGCTACAGGACGTCCTTTCTGTGACAATGTCGCTGCGATTGCGAAGTCGGAAGCGTCGGTTTCAACGGAAAATGTCTCGTTATCGTCTATTCCAGCCAAGGTAGCCTCGCAAATATCAGTTTTAAGATTATTGAATGAATTGATAGCGTTCTCAGTTAACGGTAGAGTAGCTTCAATCAGTGGTCTTATTTTAGAAGAAAAGTTGTAGATCCACTTTGAGTAGTGGGCAAATAGTCCAAGTGATCTTTTCAAAGTAGCAGTATCGTTTGGGATTGGAAGATTCATTAGTGGTTCCAAACGAGATTTGTCGGGTTTGATGATGTTACGATGAATGGTGTAACCAAGAAGATTGATCGAGTCTGTTTCAAAAGTGCATTTGCTAGTATTCAAAGTGAGTTTGTATTTCTTAGCGGCTTCCATGAATTTATTAAGGTTTCTATCGTGATCTTCCTTATCTTTTCCACAAACGGTTACATCATCAAGATAAGCATATGTGCCTTTTAGATTTTCAGAATCAATAATATATTGTAGAGTTCGCTGAAACGCCGCTACACCATTCGTGACACCAAACGGTATTCGAGTGAATTGATAGAGGTTACCGCATGCTTCAAAGGCGGTGTATCCTTTTTCTCTAGAGAGAATAGGCACTTGATGATAGGCGCTTTTGAGGTCAATTTCGCTAAAGACGTTATATTTAGCCACTTGTGTTATGATAGAGTCAATGCTCGGGAGGGGATATGCGTCTAGCTCTGTGAATCTGTTTATTGTTTGTGAGTAATCGATTACAAGGCGCTTCCGATGATGGCCCCCTCCGGCAACGAGTACTTGAGCTCGCCAAGGTGAAACACTGGTGTCGCGACGTAACGCGAATGTAAATAGAATAATTGTAAATATGTAACAGAAATGATATGGCAATACCAATGATTGAACCATTAGTCGAATTAGTATCAGCACAACGAGATGTCGAACTCTATGATGTAAGATTGAATGTTTGTCTATGCCCTATGGTAAGTTCACTCCTGAACGAAATGTTTTAGAATCGTCCATTTTTGTTGGCGTCCCTTCCCTTGGCGGCGGTAAACTGACATCGTGAACAAGTTGTAACAAAGCTAAGTATAAAGGCTAAGTAGAAACCCTATTATAAAGGAAGTATGTAGATTTATGTAGAAGTAAATCTAAGTAGCCATGGTTGCTAGTTAAAGTAATATTGCATAGCGTTAGAGTTGTTAGCTGGTGCTTGTAGATATGACGCTGTAATTATAGAGTCTGCGCTGAGCCGTTACGTGGCCACGGGGTGAGCACGTGGCGGCAACGCGAGACGAGCTTGTGCCTAGAGCCTGCATGTGCATACTCAGTTCCCTAGACATAATCTAAGGATAGTTCCATAGAGGGGTGCGTTACGGGTGACGGCAGTCGCAGTGTAACGCGCCTACAATACATCAGTAGGGAGAAGATTTATCCCGCCATACTGATCAATAAGGGGCTAACGTAATTGCCGTAAAGAGAGAGTTACGAAAGGTAGAAGAATGCGAGGGTCGATTGATAGAAGGTCTGACCTTAGCAACTGCCTAGAGTAAGAGAGGCAGCAGAGTGTGATGGTCGACTTATAAGGTCTGGACCTGAGCAACTGCCTAGAGTAAGAGAGGCAGCAGAGTGTGATGGTCGACTTATAAGGGCTGGACCTGAGCAACTGCCTAGAGTTGGGAATGTATGACCTGATCATACAATATGATGGTGCATGAGTATGTCATTAATGCTTTGTTATATTTACAGCCTGGAAGAGGTAGCATAGTCATGGACTGCATCCGCAGCCCTGACGTTACTCCCTCCCCGCCCGTGGTACAGAAGTAGTTAGTATCAACGGGCATTACCACCTACAGATGGTGAACTGCAGCGGCTAGCGGCTAGCGGCTGGGCAGTAAGGCGAGGCAGAGCAGGTGCATGAGCTGTGGAAGGAGGTGGAATACGGACGAGGAAAAGCGAGGTACGATACTCAAAATATATTACCATGATGATCATATAGAATAATATTCGTACGCCTGCTTATGTAAGCGAGCCCAAGGCACAACTATATCACATACCCCATATGACTTACATATTAGAGCAGAGCCGATACGACATGGTGGAGCATGCTGTGATTTGAGTATATCGAAGAGCTTGATGTAGTACATACATACCCATCTATAAGTAATTTTGAATATTGCTAGAGTGATGAGACCACTTATGCATACCTAATTACCACAGCAACGCGACCTAGAGAATTAGTATGAGAATAAGTTTTCTATACTACAAGAACTATAAATGATGCCCGTCCATATTTCACCTTCTTGTGCATTCACCTATTTATATGTATGAAACTTGCCTTTAGAGTGTTGGCTCCCTAAGTAGAAGGGAAACTTTAACAATTATGTGTCTAAACTGTTATGATTGCAAGCTCAAGATAGCAGCTTGCACGGATAATGTTGAAATGGTACTTAGAAGCCCTGATTTAAAGAGATACAATTAAACCGATATTTAGGCTAATTGTTCATTACTATTTAATGAAGCTGAAATGATATGAAAATCTTTAGTGAATAAAATTCAATAGATTTATCTGAAAACAAAATCTTCCAAGTTTACTTCTAAAAACCGATAAGAGATGGCGTTGGTGTGCAATGCGACCAAGTGATTTTATGTGTGCTATGGTTGACTAAATGTTTGATTATTTATTGTGTGTTAATTATGTTATAATATCATAATTTGTAACGATGAAATTATAAGTTATAGATATAATATTGATTGCGTAATAATTTCGATGAAAATCGATAATCAATAGTACCAACTTAACAATATTCGAGATTTTATTATTTTCATTACTTTAATGTTGAATTGGTTATATTTCTCAACATAAGTACGGCTATTACCTAGCTTAAATAAGCAAATAATTACTCTAAACATCAGACTAAGTCAAACCCTTGTGAAACTAGATTATTGTTATTTATGCGTCTGTGGAAAGAAACGTAACTGTCAGCTGTTCGCTCGAATGTCATCCGACTCGACTTCGACTTGTCGCCGGTAAACAAACTTTAACAAACAGAAACTGTGAATAATAAAGTGAGAATCTACAGCCAACAACTATACGAGTGTTGTTTATACTAAACAGGTGAGTTGTAACGGCTTAAATTCTCTTGAAGTGCTAAGTAATACATTCAATGTGAATTACTCGAACTGTTGTTGACAAACCGGTAAAGATGTCTGTAAATCTTATTTAAAGAACTAAACAATAGTGTGACGTAACAAATCGCAGTGAAGTACATACATAGTCGTGTCTGTTAACTTTATGTAAAAAACTAAAGAAAATTATATGTAACAAATAACAGTGAAGTACGTTCATAGTAAACAAATTATTTGTGGTATTAATTATGTTTTATTTTTGTTTGACGTAGCGGATCTACGAAATAAAACAGATCAACAAAATTGGAAACACATAGGCACCCACGTCAGGAAGGATAGAGAATCCCTCTGAGTGTTTACATATCGTTCGGCCTACAGAATATTGCTCGTATCTACGTGAATCAGGTAACATTCACGCTTTTTTATGGCCTTCTAATGGTCTCTTGAAAGACAATTGTGCGATTAAATACGAGAGGTATTTACATGTTTATTGACACAACATAACATCACGCCTGTAATCCCCGAGGGATTAGGCAGAGGTGTACCTAATAGTACACCCACATTTCGACAGTAATAATTGACACATTATGAAATCATTTTCGCTATATTAATTTATATTATGTTGTAAGGATATTCTATTAAATGATACAACTATGATTGGCAAATAAGTAACGATTGTTATTCGCGATTGTGTTATTAATGAATAACTAAGAATAATTAAATGTGTATAATGAAGTCTCATATTATATCAATGAAGTGTATGATCTGGTTGAACTACTATTGGATTGTATTCTGCTTTCAGCATATCATACATTCATTAATAATAGAAGAGTTAAAAGCTACAGCCATGGAAATCATTTTACTTAATCGTTTGTCAATGATAATCAACGAAATTAAAAGGAACTCTGACCTATCCACGACCCTTTCAGTAAGTGATACGGAAGGAAAACAACAAGCAGAGGTTGTTGCGGCCACACTTACCAAATTACTAAACAGATTCAGCGAAGATTTAAATAATTATTTTCGTCTGGTAGACCATCCTTCTGCGGACGATGTAAGCTCCATGTCACAAATCCAGCTCGAGGCTGAACAGAACCTTATTCAACTCGAAGTGAAGCTACGATCACAGGATAAGAGTCACTCTAGTACAGGTAGTGAAATAATAAGCAGCAATCTACCCAAACTCCACTTACCTGAGTTTGAAGGTGACATCCTGCAGTGGCACCAATTCTGGGATCAGTTTCGCTCCAATATAGATAGCCGTAACATCGCAGATGTCGATAAGTTGCTATATTTACAGGCCTCAGTGAAAGGAAAGGCAAAGGAGTCTATCGAAGGATTCGACATTACTGGAAAAAACTATCAGATTGCAGTTAAAACTCTACAGGAAAGGTATGGAAGCTCCGTCCACCTGATTGATGCCCATTATGCTGCGCTGTCCAAGGTGAAACCTGCTGAGAAGACAGTGAGCTCCTGTAGAAGCACTCTCAATAATATAGAAAGACATCTGCGGGTATTAGAGTCGCTTAAAGAGGATGTTAATCACAGTCACCTCCGACACTTGATCTTTGAGAAGTTACCAGAAGATCTGATATACGAATTAATAACAACTAGCAATTCGATCAAGGATATACGAAGACATCTCGAATTGATAATAACGGCAAAAGAAGATGCTAGCAGAATCGCAAATGAGGGAAAACCTAAAAACGAGTACACCGTTGAATCACTACATATAACACAAGAAGACAAGAAGATAAGAAACCAGGTGAAGCTAGTACAACCAGTAAGCATCAAGTGAATGAAACTAAATATAGACCCAAAACTAGAAACACGCGGCACCAGGCCGAGAGAGATAGCTCATTTCGTAAAAGGGACACAGTAAGCGAGAAGATCACAAGAAAATAAACGAAAAGGTGACAAGAGGTCCACAGAAGAAAAGAAGACAAATAGCGTGTATCTTCTGTGGGGAGGATCATTATAATGACCAATGTTCAAAGGTTAAAGATGTCAAAGAAAGGATGCAAAAACTGAAAAACCGATGTTTTGGATGCTTCAGAGAGGGACACAACATTAGAGTTTGCAAGAATAAGAAAAATTGTTTTTACTGCAGCAAAAATAGCCACAACAGAGCTTTGTGCCCCACAAAATTTTCGACACCACTAGCAAAAACAGAAGTAACTATGACGACGGTCGGATCGAGAGGATCCACAGCGTTACAAACAGCCATAGTCCGTGCCAAGAAGATAGGAAGCAACAAAGAAGGCAAATTCAGAATTTTATTAGACTCAGGTTCACAGCGATCTTATATCACCAAGAGTGCAGCTAGCATGCTAGATTTAAAGACAGAACAAGAAGATCATCTTACAGTATTTACATTCGGATCAAAGGCAACTCACGAATTCGTCAGCTCCGTAGTCAAGTTGGGATTAAAGACCAGACATGAAGGAACGAAAGAAATCTATGCAAACGTCGTACCAACAATAACTAAAGGAGTACCATACCCCAGGGAAGAGTTAAGTCAATGGAAGAATAAAGAACTTCTTGCAGATGATGGATCACTCCAAGACCAAGTAGATATCTTGATTGGCAATGATTACTACCTCTCGCTCATGACAACTGAAAGAAAACAACTGAACGACAATTTATACTTAGTGAAGTCTATATTTGGTTGGATACTATCTGGGAAACTAGAAACTAAACCCACAGAGACACTATCAGTACTTACTTACCTATTAACCAAGGTAATATCACATTCTTATGGGAACTTGAATCCATCGGGATTAACGACTCTACGGAAACCAGTAGAGAAGAAGCTGTCGATTATTTCAATAAAACAACTAGTATCATCGAAGGTCGATATACTGTTGCCTGGCCCTGGAACGAATATCCTCCAGCTCTACAATCTAATTATGGCCTAGCCTACGTGAGACTGGTGAGCTTGGTAAAGCGCTTAGACTAGAAACCCATGAGCAATAATATCTCCCTAAGTTACTAATCAGTAAGATAAGGTAGGTACACTAGGTACCTAACCCAACTATGACTTTATGTACAACTATGAGAATGTAGTACTGAGGAACGAGTTCCCTCTCCTTATTTCCATCTAGAGGGTGGTGATCACTAGAAAGAAAACGACGTGAGTTCACCGAAGATAAGGCGAGGAGAGTGATGGTCACTAGAAAGAAAACGACGTGCTATCATGATTGCTCTTTGATGTCGCCGACCTACTAGACCGAAATAGTACAATTTGATGCAAGTGGAGTGTTTTTTTTTGCGTTCGAGGCAGGATTAACACCCGAGCCGTAGCCGGGGTTGTTTTTGAGCCGAGAACTGCAATGGCAGGTGTCCACGTGTATCAAGCGACGGTTTTCAATGCACTTTTGAGGAAATAAAGTAGGATAGCGAGGGATATTTTTGTCATGAATTATTGGAAAACCGTGATTTGGATTTTCTTTTTTCTCTGCGCTTTGCTATCGCCAGGTTGAAGAAGAAGCAACAGAATTGTATCAAGTTACCAAAGACACCTTCCAACAAATCTCAATGAATATAAGAGAATGGTGTTCCAATTCAAAGGAATTCATGAAACAGATACCGGATACAAATAAAGTTAGTAACGCTAAGATCCTAGGACTGAAGTGGAACCTAGATCAAGACACACTCGAACTCAAGTTTGATGTCAACACAGAAGCAAACAATAAACGAGGAGCATTGAAGGTTATTGCATCTATTTACGACCCTTGCGGATTTGCCACACCATACATACTTCCAGCAAAGTTATTCCTACAAGATCTGTGGAAACAGAAATTCAAATGGGATGAGATATTTTCGGAACAATTACATAACAAATGGAATAAGATAAGGGAAGAGCTAGAAGAAATACACAAGATATTCATACCAAGATGTTATGTATCAGACACAGAAAAATACCAACTACATTGCTTTACTGATGCTTCTTTAAAAGCATACACAGCAGCAGTGTACATAGTGAATGGAGAAAATATACATTTCATTATAGGAAAATCCAGATTAGTACCAATAAAGGATCAAGATAATCTTAAGATACCACGCTTAGAACTACTGGGAGTACTCATAGGAAGTAGACTCATTAAATTTGTGATGAAACAACTCAAGATGAAACTACTTAGTCAAACATTGTGGACAGACAGTAAAATCGTAATAGAATGGCATAAATCAAACAAACTCTTAACTCCATTTGTATCCAGACGCATTGAAGAAATAAAGAAAAATAAAGAATTAATCATAAGGTATGTTCCAACTGAATTAAACCCCGCTGACGTAGCAACCAGACCTCCCACACTGGATAAGGACAGAGAGATATGGCTGAAAGGTCCAGACTTCCTCCTGAAAGAATCGAAGTGGTGGCCCGCGGACCGCGGTGAAGAGACACTTTCTTTTCCAACCTGTGGGGAGGGTCCGACAAGCGGAGAGAGTGCAGAACTCTTCAAGAGGCGTGAAACGAAATCCATCCCTAAGCTGAAAGAAATAGATAACAAGGACATACCAAGTGACAAGATCGAACAGATCAAGAGATTACAAAAAGAACGTTTTCCATTAGAGGTCCAGGAAATAGAAACAGACTTAAGCCGCAATCTAAGACTGTTCAAAGACATCGATGGGATATTAAGATGCGAAGGACGCATGAAGAACGCTGACTGGTCATTCGATAAACGATACCCAATACTTATACCTAGAGAGTGCGACTTTACCAACGATATTATAAAGAGAACACACGAAGAGAATTACCACGTCGGCGCTAACCATACGTTAAGCCTGATAAGACAAAACTATTGGATTCCACAAGGAAAAGCCCAAGTACTAAAAATCATAAAGAAGTGCCCGAGGTGCGTCAAACACGGAGAAGGACCATTTAAGTTACCACCAACCCCAGCCTTACCAGCAGAGAGAGTAAACTATAGTGCACCCTTCACTTTCACGGGAATAGATTACATGGACCCACTCTTAGTGAGCGAAAAGGGTCCCAACAAGAGATGGATTTGCCTCTTCACATGCCTGGCAGTGAGAGCAATTCATTTAGAAGTGGTCAAAGACCTTTCTGCTGAAGAAGGACTACTTGCTTTGCGAAGGTTCATAGCAACAAGAGGAATACCGACTCTTGTTACCTCCGATAACGCCCTCTACTTCAAACTGATATCTGAAATAGTATCAAAGGAATATTGCGTAAAAGAAAAGATTCGTTGGAAATTTATACCACAACTGGCACCTTGGTTCGGAGGATTCTATGAAAGACTTGTAGGCATAGTCAAGAATTGTATGAAAAGAACACTACAGAAACATCTACTAAATGATTCACAGCTAGCGACAATAATCAAAGAAATAGAAGCAGTGATAAACACACGCCCACTTACCAGCGTAGATTCAGAATTAGAGCAGATCCTAAAACCAGCGGACTTCCTCACCTTGGGAAAATGTATAACGATGGAAACATCAAATTCAAATGAAGAAATAATAGGAACGGTAACTAAAACCGAACTAGTGAAAGGATGGAGGAAGGCCATAATAATGACAGAAGAATTTAAAGAAATGTTTACAAACCGATACCTACCTAGCCTAAGGGAAAGATATCGGCACTCTCATAAAGAAACGAGAAGTACAGTTAAAGCGGAACCTAAAATTGATCAAATTGTACAGATTAAAGGAGAAACAAAGAATCGCGAAGGATGGAAAGTAGGAAAGATATCATCCCTACTTAGAGGAGCAGATGGTCTGTGTAGAGTAGCTAAAATCAAAATAGGAAACAAGGAATTTACTCGATCCATAGATCACATCTATCCCCTCGAGATGGATGATAATGACATAGCTGAGTACGAGGCTATTATCATATGTGACAGTGCAAATAAAGCGCCAGAAATAGTATGGAAAAAAAAAACCCACTATTGGAAAGATGTCCGGAAGAGACTCCAATAGAAACCCCAACCGAAATCATAAATCATGACAGTATTCACGAAAGAGAAGAAGGGTCAGAGGATACTCAAACGAACGATAGGTCAGAGAAACAATCCGACAGCAACACTCCAGTTGAGATACCTAACTCCAAAGAGGAAACAAAACTGAGAAGAAGCGCAGCCACTAGAGCTTTAGAAAAAATAAAGGAGTGGACGCGCAATCTCCTAACAATACTTTAGCCAGGCCTTCGGGCCGGGAGTGTCGCGACGTAACGCGAATGTAAATAGAATAATTGTAAATATGTAACAGAAATGATATGGCAATACCAATGATTGAACCATTAGTCGAATTAGTATCAGCACAACGAGATGTCGAACTCTATGATGTAAGATTGAATGTTTGTCTATGCCCTATGGTAAGTTCACTCCTGAACGAAATGTTTTAGAATCGTCCATTTTTGTTGGCGTCCCTTCCCTTGGCGGCGGTAAACTGACATCGTGAACAAGTTGTAACAAAGCTAAGTATAAAGGCTAAGTAGAAACCCTATTATAAAGGAAGTATGTAGATTTATGTAGAAGTAAATCTAAGTAGCCATGGTTGCTAGTTAAAGTAATATTGCATAGCGTTAGAGTTGTTAGCTGGTGCTTGTAGATATGACGCTGTAATTATAGAGTCTGCGCTGAGCCGTTACGTGGCCACGGGGTGAGCACGTGGCGGCAACGCGAGACGAGCTTGTGCCTAGAGCCTGCATGTGCATACTCAGTTCCCTAGACATAATCTAAGGATAGTTCCATAGAGGGGTGCGTTACGGGTGACGGCAGTCGCAGTGTAACGCGCCTACAATACATCAGTAGGGAGAAGATTTATCCCGCCATACTGATCAATAAGGGGCTAACGTAATTGCCGTAAAGAGAGAGTTACGAAAGGTAGAAGAATGCGAGGGTCGATTGATAGAAGGTCTGACCTTAGCAACTGCCTAGAGTAAGAGAGGCAGCAGAGTGTGATGGTCGACTTATAAGGTCTGGACCTGAGCAACTGCCTAGAGTAAGAGAGGCAGCAGAGTGTGATGGTCGACTTATAAGGGCTGGACCTGAGCAACTGCCTAGAGTTGGGAATGTATGACCTGATCATACAATATGATGGTGCATGAGTATGTCATTAATGCTTTGTTATATTTACAGCCTGGAAGAGGTAGCATAGTCATGGACTGCATCCGCAGCCCTGACGTTACTCCCTCCCCGCCCGTGGTACAGAAGTAGTTAGTATCAACGGGCATTACCACCTACAGATGGTGAACTGCAGCGGCTAGCGGCTAGCGGCTGGGCAGTAAGGCGAGGCAGAGCAGGTGCATGAGCTGTGGAAGGAGGTGGAATACGGACGAGGAAAAGCGAGGTACGATACTCAAAATATATTACCATGATGATCATATAGAATAATATTCGTACGCCTGCTTATGTAAGCGAGCCCAAGGCACAACTATATCACATACCCCATATGACTTACATATTAGAGCAGAGCCGATACGACAACTGGGTTCAATGACTTTATCTTTAAGTAAATCTTTTATCTCGTTAGATATGAATTCTTGGTCTTCTTGAGAATGCCTTCTCGAGCGGATAGCTATAGGCCTGATATTTGGCGCAAGGTTTGTAAAAACTGATGCTGCCGGGACAGATGCCTCCATTACATTGCAAATTTTCAGGGGTTGTTTATCTCCCCCGAACTGGAGTTCCACCGACGAGTGTGTTTTCAGTATATCATGCCCGATAATTACGTCAGCACACAGATTAGCAATAATGAGTAGAGGTCGACGTTGATATTTGTGCTCACCAATTTGAATGTTAGCGAAACATAGCCCCTCTACGTATGAAATGTTGCTTAGAGATGCTAGAGTTATTGCTTGTTTGCAGGGTTTGCGTCTGAGTTTCATAGTTTGGGCAAGATTCTTATCGATAAAGCTGAGAGAGCTTCCGGTATCGAGTAGAGCATCCACACGTAAGTTATTTAAAGTGATATTGATAGTTGCTTTTTGCAGGCTTGTTGGAGCAGCAGCAGATATAGTTGACACATGAGAGCCAAGGGCTTCAGATTCAGATTGAGAGTTATCGGCGTTCGTACTAATAGCGTTTGCGGCGCGTTGGCTATGTCCGATGCTACGACATACGTTAGCGAAATGTCCTTTTTTGGAGCAAAGCTGACAGTCAGAGTTTCTAGCAGGACATTTGAGTCTTTGATGGATATTACCGCCACAGAAAAAGCATCGACGGCTATTTAGTATAGGGCGACTATGTTGAAAATTGTTTCGAGTGTTGGAGGCTGCTAGATTTTGCTGCACTGACGTTTCTTGAGTGTCAGTGATTGCATTGGCAGGAGCAAATGATATAGAAGGACAAGGCGCTGTTAATAGTTGAGAGGTATTTTCAGCAGTTTCTAAAGCTATAGCCAAGTTCAAGGTTTCTTCGAGAGTCATAGTGGATTTCTCTAAAAGTCTTTCTTTAATTTTTTTTGACGATATTCCGGAAATAAATACATCGCGCACAGTTTCATTTTGGTGTTCATTGGCACTCACATCCTTAAAGAGGCAGTCACGAGCAATTATATTCAGATCTCTCGAGTACTCCGCCAACGATTCGCCAGATTGTTGTTTTCTGGTATTCAAGCGGTGGCGAGCAAGAATAATATTTTGCCTCTTTTCGTAGGCGGTGTTCAGAGTAGTAATTGCATCATCGTACGTAGCACAGGCGCGGATATAGTTAAATATCGATGGTGATATATGATTGACAAGAAATTTATACTTAAGAGAATCGTTTGCCGAAGAAGCTTCTAGTGCGATAAAGTTCTCGAACGAATACTTCCAGTGAGCCCACTTCAAGTCCGAGCCAGCCGTGGAAGGTTCTACGTCAAAACGTTCGGGCCGTAGGTACCGCGACATCGATGAAGATTTTTCTTTTTCGGTAGTTGGCATAATATATGTACACGGAGAAACACAAAACTAATGTTGAATAAATTGATACAAGCTAAGGAAAAACCATAATAGAATAATGGTTTTATTCAACATTAAAATAGTAGCAACAATGACAAACAGAAAACATAGAGTATGACACTGACTATTAAGCAAGGAGTTCATGTCACTTGCTTATACAAATATGAGTGAAATAGGAGACAGAACGTAAAATATAGTTTTGGTTCGTTCTTTCTAATGCAGTAATCGTATTTGATGAAAGAGACAACAATATTTCAGTTGTTTCTCACAATGGCAACATTTGGATATGCGAGTCACAGAATAGTAGGTAGGGTGCCGTTTTCGCCATATTGTGTTAGAAGATGGCGACGAGTTTCGTGGTAGTTGTGCTGTCAAATAGTTGTTTACTTTTTGTTAAATTGCGATTTGTGAGAAAATTACGACGAGATTATCTCTTAAACTGCGTGTATATGTTAGGAAACAGCAATTCAATATGCCTGCGTGTTGTATTGTGAAGTGTGGTGCAAGAAGGACTGAAAATCAACCTCAATTGACTTTGCATAGGTTAGTAGTCGTTTTCATGCAATAGTATCTAGGAGTAATACATTTTCGATGAAAAAATGCTAAGTGATCATTAATTTATTGCTAAAGTGTTAATATTTGGGTTTATTTCCGTCCCAGAGACCTTTTTGTTATTTCATAATTTGATTCGTTTGTTTACAAAGGCCGCGTTCCGTATTACAAAATAATCGCTCACAGCGCTCACGTCGATATTTTGCGTTCCGAATTAGATATCACGATTATGACAGCTAAGACCTGTCATCAATTCGGAACGCTCGTTATCGCGTTTACAGTGCTCACTCGTCACGTGATAACAAAAACATAACCTGCATGAGAGAAATTCGTCGCCCGTCTCTCGTCTCTCGTCTTTTAAATTTACTTGAATACTCATGGTTATGAGACTCCAAAGAGATTTCAAAGAACTAATTGAATGTATTTGTGCGACTCCAGCCAGTGAACCTCAGCTGTGAACACACACACACACCCAGACACACTCACACACGCATCAGACATCTGTCATTTTTACTTTGATTTTGACAGCGCTCACGGTGATATTTATTTGGGGCATGGTCGGTGTAATCGCAAGATGACACATGTCATGACGTCATCTATGACGATTCAAGGGACATCGTTAGCGCGCTCACAGTAATTCGGTACGGGTTTATGGACGCTCAAATCGATTACAGCGTAATTCGGAACGCACCCAAACATGGATAGTGTTGTACCGTTGCGTAATAGTTTCCGATACTAGTTCCTTCGCTGCGCTGAAATGATATCTGTTCGAGGGACCGTGCCAGGTCCGGTCAGGGCGCGGGACCGCCCTGAGGATTATCGAAAGGGATAACGCGGCCTTGGCACAATAGCGAAGAAGGAACATGGGTGGTTTTTAGTCAGTAGAATAATAGGGTTTGACAAACCCTATTATTGCACTACAATTTTATTGGTGATCCATCTCTTATTTTACACATTATTATATTAACATTAATTTGATCATTCATATCTTTGAACACTTTTTGTTTATCTGCGAACGAAAATATTTCGTGGCGATAGATCTATTTACTATGTGATACAACTTGGTGACGAATACAAATTTTGGCGACAAGAAACAAAGTCCCCTTTTATTTTACTCCGCCAGTCAGTATGTTAATCAGAATAGAAACAATCTTCTTACTATTAGAAGATTTGTACTTCACTAGGATCTTATTAGTTTGCGATTTAATTCGTAGTTGAGTTTTAGTTACATTCTAATTTAATGTTGGTTTGTTATATAATACGAGTAAATAACAAAGACTTAACCGCGACAACTGTTTGACCGCAATCTAAACGTATACAGGGTGTAAATTAACCCATAACACAGCCGACAGCCAAGCAAGGGTGGTACTTAGTTTGATGTACAGAAACATCAAAATAAGTACCCCCCTACGCAATTTTTTTGTTGGGAATGATTTTTTATTGGGGTCAAATATCATATTTTACGGTAAAACTCAATGTAGCAACACATTGGGCTAGTGGATGCTATGAATAGTAAACGGGTGATGGAGGTAATTTAAGTAAAGTTATAACCTGAAAAACTAGTATTTACAAAAACAACTGTGAAATATTTGGAACTTTGACCAATATCTCCGTAACTAGGGGGTTCCTAGGTATGGTCTAGACTCAAGAACAAAAAAAAAATCGCAGTGGTGGGGAGAACAAGTGTTCAGTAGTTTAGGCGCTATGCTGGAACATACAAACATAATACATACACTGCCAAAATCATTACCCTTCCTTTTGGCTTTTCCGTAGTCGGGTAAAAAGTATTCTTTATTTATTGTATTCAGAAAAACCACTTTGAATAAATTTTATTCTCAGGTATCCGATACCTGAGAAAAAAAAATATTCAAAGTGGTTGTAGGTAAGTAAATTTACTCATATTTTTCTGTTACAACTTTACAACGGACTGTTCATTTTAATTCAACCGTGATATCTAATAATACTCGTAATACTAGTATCGATACTCGTTACAGTAGTACTATATTTCATGATTGACACAACCCTAGCATTGGCAGCCATTTTATGCTCCGTAGGTATGCACCTTTTTTCTGTAGGTATTTCCAGTCCATACTTTTTATTAGTCATTGCTCACAGCGCTCACGTCGATATTTTGCGTTCCGAATTAGATATCACGAATAAGACAGCTAAGACCTGTCAATTGTCATCAATTCGGAACGCTCGTTATCGCGATTACAGTGCTCACGCGTCACGTGATAACAAAAACATAACCTGCATGAGAGAAATTCGTCGCCCGTTAGGCTCGTCTTGTATATTTACTTGAATACTCATGGTTATGAGACTCCAAAGAGATTTTAAAGAACTAATTGAATGTATTTGTGCGACTCCAGCCAGTGAACCTCAGCTGTGAACACACGCACACACCCAGCCACACACGCATCAGACACTGTCATTTTTTACTTTGATTTTGACTGCGCTCACGGTGATATCTATTTGGGGCATGGTCGGTGTAATCGCAAGATAGCGCATGTCATGACGTCATCTATGACGATTCAAGGGACATCGTTAGCGCGCTCACAGTAATTCGGTACGGGTATATGGACGCTCAAATCGATTACAGCGTAATTCGGAACGCACCCTTGACAAGTTGAAAATGCTGTCACCTGTCACTTGTCATTGTCAAAAACTATCAAAAAAACCACTGACGTATAAATCATACGATTTATACGTCAGTGAAAAAAACCCAGTGAAAAAACCAAGGAACTTAAATTACGTCAAGCGAGTCTAGTCCCATGAAAAAGGCGGCAAATTCAAAAATCTTTCAGGTGTCAACACTGATATAGCACGCTGAAAACTTATTGATACTTGAATTTTAAAGTAAAAGGGTTGTGGACTCGACTCGCTTGACAGACTCTATCAATAAGTTTTCAGCGTGCTATATCAGTGTTGACACCTGAAAGATTTTTGAATTTGCCGCCTTTTTCATGGGACTAGACTCGCTTGACAGACTCTATTTCTTGCGCCTGACAAGTTCCATTTGTGATCGTGAGGTTTTGGGATAACATTGAAAAACGTGTTTTTTATTAGATAAACAGAAACATTTAAAAATGATTAAGTTTGATGAGACAATAAAGTGCCCGAAACTCGAATCTTCTTACGTTTATTGCAATTTCACGGTCAGTGTCAAGTCGTATGTTAAATAAAATAGGATTCGCGGCATAGGTAACAATTTTATTGTCTATTTAATGCTGTGATTTAATGAGTAATAATGATTAAAATCACCAATACAACCGTCTCAGTTCATTTAAGTTCATTTAAGGTGGATGTTCACGGTAGCCCGCGAAATTCAAATTTTCTTACGTTTTTAGCGATTTGCAGGCCAGTGCTAGGTTCTATGTTAGTGAAAATATGATTTGCGGCTGTAAGACATATGTAGTTACAGAATTATAATCATCAAAATCATTAATACAACCCTCCGAGCTCATACAGGTTCCGGAATGACTTTTTACAAGGTCAAAGTGCAAAAAACTTAAGAAAATTTGAATTTCGCGGGCTACCCTGGAACACCAACCTTAAGACTACTTGATGAAAAAAGTAGTTAAAAAACTAAAACACCCGACTGAAAAAACATAAAAGCAAAAAACAAGCACATTTTAAATTAAACAAAACTTGGAAGCAGGCGGGGTTCTATTTTATTTAGTTCTATTTTTTTTTCATTTCATGATTTAATATTCAAATGATCCCCGCCTGCTTCCAAGTTTTGTTTAATTTGAAATGTGCTTGTTTTTTGCTTTTCAGTTGGTTCAGTCAGGTTGTTTAGTTTTTTAAATATTTTTTTATTTCCAACTTTTTAGTTCTTTTGTGTTTGTTCTTTCGTTGGTCGCGTAAAATTCTTCGCAGATGATTTAACTTTTGTGCTTGTTTGTAGGATTTGTCACTTTGAATTTCTTTTAAACATATAAGTATTATATTTTTTTGCAATCTCCTCTTAAAACCCTTTATTTGGATACCCTACTCGACGGTATTGAAAAAAAAAAATTTTAACTCCGCTATTTGACCCCCAAAAGCCGCAATTTTTCTTCGTTTTTAATTTAATGTAGCCTTTATCACTCGCGCAATCAAGACGAATCTAACGACGTATATTTTATTCAAATCCCTTCACCCGTTTAGGAGTTAGGAGGGTTATAATTATAATTAATACATACTTACATACATATATACGCGTCAAACACATAACCCTCCTTTTGGGCTTCGCCGCAGTCGGGTAAAAAGGTATTATTGAGACTTATATGAACTGAGACGGTATTATTGGTGATTTTAACCATTATAACTCATTAAATTCACATACAACCTGACACTGATCGGCCAATTGCAAAAAACGTAAGAAGATTCGAATTTCGTGGGCAAGCTTATCGCCACAGAACAGAAAAACAGGCTTATCGCATTAGTAATGGGGGGGGGGGGAGAAAAAGAAGAAGAGTTATCTTAACAGTGTTGCTAACTCACAAAACTAGTTTTGTTCTACGTCTTTATTATCACTAACACTGAAAACGGAATATTTAGCACAGAGCATAATTTACTATTTGTTCTGAGTTCCTAATATTTTGGGACCGTTGCAAGCACCACGACCAAGGATAAACTGAAGCCTATTTATATGAAACGTACGCTGTGAACTGATTATTGCAAGCACCACGACCAAGGATAAACTGAAGCATAATTATATGAAACGTACGCTGTGAACTGATTATAATTGTAAGTGGTCGTTTATGAGCAGACAAATAGGTCTACCCTCTTTTTTTATTAGGTTTTTGCGCTCGATACTACTATCACTGGCACTCACAAGCAGAGCTCGCAGTCACACTCAATTAATTATGTTCCTGAGACTGGATCCGAATGTGTCATGGGGTTGTTATTATATTTTCTCTGTCTCCCAAATATTTCACCGGCCCCGCGGACGCCAACGAAGGATATTCAGTGTTGGTTACTGTACACTCGTTGGCCTTCGAAACTACGTCCAAATACCTCATACATTCAGTGGTCGAACAAACGACCGTTGGCACACTTGATTTTTTCTTATATATAAACGAATCTTAAGCTTGCATTCCCAATTTGGTCATGGAAAACCACGAAATAATTATAGTTATTCTAGGGTTATAGTAAAAAAACAAGATTTTTAAACCAATGACTTCACTCTTTATTTTTCTCTCTCCACAAACAAATCCATAAAGAGAAGTTTTTTGAACTGGCAAGCTCCATACAATGCTCAAAACAGTCATGGTAGATCGTAGACAGAGAATATTCTCTGTCTACGTGGTAGTTAGCTAGAGTCTCTCTTTGTTCTGTACTCTTTACTCTTTGGTTCTGAGTAGCACAACATATTTAATCTGTGAGCACAACTGCACAATGGACGACCGATTTGTCCATGTTATTAGTGATTGTGAGTTTTACTAGTTTTACTGAACCATTTTTTCTTTTTCTGCGCTGTTCTATAAAAAAGCGAAGAATTATTAATTAAAACTTGTTTCCTCCGTTTTATTGTGTTGGTTGCATCTCTCGACGTTTATTGAATTGAACGTTAAAAATCAAACAAATATGGAGGATGCAAATGTCCAAGATAAAGTTGTTGAAGAAGTAAAGTTTAAACCAAAAAAGAAGAAGAACCTTCGTCAACGAATAAAAGAAGATGATGATTCGGAAGATGAACAATACATTATAGCCAAATTACAGGAGACGAAAGTGTTACAGAAACTTCGTGAAAGGCCGAATGGCGTTAGTGTGGTTGCTTTGGCTACTGGTCAAAAGACCACGTTAGAAGAGGAGATCACTTGTAAGGACCCGTATAAGGTGAAATCTGGTGGTATGGTGAACATGCAGGCGTTGAAAAGTGGAAAAGTAAAGCAAGTAGATGACGCGTACGATACTGGCATCGGTACTCAGTTCTCAGCTGAGACAAACAAACGCGATGAAGACGAAGAGATGATGAAGTATATTGAAGAACAATTGGCGAAACGAAAAGGTATGTTTAGTCATTCTTTATAAGTCACTGAAGGGCAAAGGCCTCTCTTCCTCCCTCACAACCCATAAGTGTGCACTTCTTCTTCAATCTTTGTTTATTACTAAAGAGTCTTCAAAATCTTAACACACACGTGTTTTTAATCATGTATTTTAAATGTGATCTTTTTCCTCTTTACAGAAAGACATAATGAAGAAATGAAGGAATCTGAGCATAACGACACTTTAAAATATTTATCACCTGAAGAGGCTGCTTTGTTGTCTCTGCCTGAACATCTGCGAGTTTCATCAGCACATCGCTCTGAGGAAATGTTGTCAAATCAAATGCTTAGTGGTATACCTGAAGTTGATTTGGGCATTGATGCAAAGATTAAAAACATTGAAGCTACAGAAGAAGCTAAAATGAAAGTACTGTGGGAGAGACAAAACAAAAAAGATTGTCCGTCACAATTTGTGCCAACTAACATGGCAGTGAATTTTGTGCAACATAATCGTTTTAATATGGACAGTGATGTTGCAAAGAAAAGGAAAGTAGAAAAGCCGGAAGTGATAAAAACTGATAATGTTATAGACGATAGTGTGGAAAAAATTGTTAAGAAAGCCAAAGGCGAAAGGGCTACTGATGATTATCATTATGAAAAGTTTAAGAAACAATTTAGAAGATACTGAAACTTTTGTTTTATTTTGTGGAATCTATCAAAACAATCAACAACAGTAGTTGGCCACCACAAAGACCTATTTATTACAGTGAGAGGTTGTTTTTGTCCTACATTGACATTGGGCACAACATGTGAGAAGAGCTCTTACTGTGGTAAAAATGCAATCCTACCAACAAGGATACAGGTGGACTAGCTGAGTATGTTCTCATGCAACATATTTTCACTTATTTTGGCTAAATAATAACAGCTGCACAGGTTGATTTTCAAGTATTAAGTAACACAGATCCCACTGTGTGTCGGAAGCACATTAAGCTGTTGGTTGAAGCTATAATTTAGGGATCTTAGACAATCATGGGTAGTCAGAGGTCCAAAGTCAGACAAGTAGTCTTAACAATGGCTATGGTATTATCCAGTACCAACTGGGTTTTGGTGGTTCAGAGTATTGTCTAGTATTCTGGTTAATGGTGGAATTGAATCTTCAGCACTTGTCAGAGTTAATTAGACTTTCGTCTGCATGAAATTATTACAAAAATATTACTACTCTATAATACTATTGTCTGAATCGGATTTTGTTCACAATTTGTAGGCTTTCAATTTGTTGTTAACTCCATAAAACATCACCTTTTTAACCGACTTAAAAATAGGAGGAGGTTATCAATTCGACTGTATTTTTATTTTATTTTTTTTTTTTGCCAGTAAAAGTCCGGTCAAAATCAATCCTTATTGGGTTAGTACCATATGCATTCAGTAAAAGGCTAGTATTTTGTTTCAGCCAATTTGTATTTTATATTCGAGAAAAGCTTCTTGCTTCTTTCCTTACAAGGCGAGAGAAATTGTTAAAAAAAAAATACTCTAGACCATTCAAATTGCTTTGAAACTAGAGAATTAGAGATTTCTATCTCTTCTTTTCTCTTCATGATATTGTATAAAAGGTTGCTTACTGTCTGTCAATTGTTTTTGAAAATCAACTGGTATTTGGTATCTTTGAGTTCATGGTTCATATTGTTTTTCCTTTGTTTGTTGTGGCTCCAAATGACGTTTTCGAAAATCGGCCCATTAGTATTGTATATATTCCCTATAAACATACACACATTTTTGTCTATATATCTGAATATCGTTTTGTTAAGATTATGAAAGTTTTCTATTATTATTATTTTATTTTTAATGATTTGCATGTGTCCAACCAAAAGGCTGTATGTCCAGGAATATGAAGTGTCGAAAAATCTTTTACTAGCTTTCACCCAGGATTTCTGACTTTATCAATCAAATAAACTACTATAATCATTGCAGGGTTGTCGATAGTTTTAAAAACAACAGAAATAAAACAGTACCTTCAATATCCTTTAAGGGAAGAATTTATTTTATTTTTATTTTATTTTATTTATTTATACAAGGTAGCTTCACAGCTTACAGGATAATAACTATAAAACAAAACAATACGCCAATTACGAAGTACACAATAAAAAAACTAATATAAGGTAGTCGAGAGTGACTAAAAAATATGTGTGTGCATGTATGCGTGTGAGTGTTTGTGCTGTGTTGGTGTCTGTGAATGTGTGTGATGATATTGTGTATGTGTGAATATGACTAACTGGGTACACTAGCGATGGAACTGTGAACTTTGCTGTGAACACGCGTTTGCTCCAAGATTGCAATAATCTCTTTTTTAAGACGGTTCCGTGTGGTATTGAAGGGATCGAGTGAAGAGAACTTGTCATTATTTAATGTAGGTAGACGCAAAAAGGGCGACATCTTTAAATAATTGGTGGAGGCCGAAGGGACTGCTAACAGGGAGGTATGTCTGGTACGCCTGAGTGGAACGTTAAAGTGAATTTTGCCGAGCAGTTGTGGGCAGTCAAATTTATTGTTAAGTAGGTCATACAATAACACCATGTCATTTATTTGCCGTCTTTCTTCCAGAGTATTTATGTTGTGGTGTCGACAGGAGTCCGGGTAATTTAAGATGTCAATTTTCGTTTTATAATTTAAATGCTTAATAAATTCCCGCGCCCCGTGCTATTACGCACCGGGACACGGGGACGTGCCCCGGTGCGAAATCATCGCACCCTACCCCTGGTACCTACGGTATTGCCATTTAATCCATTGGGGTAGGTTTGCCTACGGCAGGGTGGGCAACTGGTTCTTGCTCGTCACTAAATGCTACCAACACAATTTTTTTTTAACCTGTCAGGCAGATTTTCTAAAATTAACTGTTTAAAGTTAACTAATAGAAACATTTGTAACAATTGCAATGGAAAAATATCTGCTTTTGTGGACTTTGCTCTGTTTGATTGATGGAGCAAAAAGGAAGGTTTTGTTTTGGCTATTTGACTAAGAGCTTGCAGGCTTTAAAGGACCTTCCTCAATTTGGTTGTTCAAAGAGAGAGCTAAAAGGCCTTGCTTCGGCTTGGTTGTTAGACTGGGAGCTCTGCACATCTAAAAGTGGCACCTCGCTGTGGCTATCCAATCGGAAGCCTTGGTTTCACGCGTTATCTGGCAGGATTTGAAATGAAGAATCTCTACGACCCTTTTCAGTAACATCTACAGGCGCGAAG
Source organism: Diarsia mendica (assembly GCA_949316265.1). Classification (NCBI taxonomy): domain Eukaryota; kingdom Metazoa; phylum Arthropoda; class Insecta; order Lepidoptera; family Noctuidae; genus Diarsia; species Diarsia mendica. Next base: position 13,657,700 of record OX438889.1, read on the forward strand.
ATCCACTTAGGGAAAATATTATCATTCAGTGAAAAAATAACTGTTACGGATGGCCTGTGTCATCCCACTGTTGGGCAAAGGCCTCCCCTCATGATTTCCAAATTTTGCGATTCAGGGCCAATGTGGACCACTGGTCGTTAGTTCGTGGTCCGCCATCTCCTACGGGGTCTACCACGTCGCCTTCTGGCTGTGTGTCGGGGTTCCACAACGTGGTTGTTTAGGCCCACAGCTCGTTGGGCATATGGCAGACAAAATAACACTTGCAACAAATCCATTCTGACTATTGCTAACTGTCGCAGCTCGAAGAAATCTTGTTTGAATAGCTCAGCCACCTGTCTTCTTGGATGGTTCCTCAACCAAATATATGTAAATCTTGTTTCTAGAATGTGTTAACCCTTTATAAGGCAGAACATAACAACATACAATGTTTTTAAGTATAACCGGTTGAATTTTTATCAACTTAGACGGGATACCTCTGGCACACAAGATCTTGTCTACAAAATGTAGAGAATGCTTTATGATATTTGTCTTATAAAGTAACCTTTGATACGACATAATGTCGCCGAATTTGCCCACCTTTAAATAAGGCAAACATGGAAACCAATATTCCTTCTCCACAGAGATTGGACAAATACTTTGCAGCATCAGGATGCCAAAAACGACCACAATTCTTGTGACATTATCGACACCCACTTCTTCAAGCGGGAATGTTGAGGCAGCCAGCGATGAGGACAGGAGGTTTGCTGTATATTTTCAAGGTCGAATATGTCTTCGTCCCAAATTTTTTTTTTTGGACAGTAGTGACGCCTGTTTCGTCATCTGTCCAAAACAATCTGTAAATTATCGTAAAAAGCTTCCACGTTTGTCTTATTAAAGCTCGTTGCTCTTGACAGGCTTGTAGCTTAAGCTACACGAACAGACGGTGAAGGATTCCTATTCATGAATGAACGGAACCATTCTTCACCAGCCATCTCATTCTGAAGCCAAGTAGCGGGTTGCTTGAGATTATATTTATTTGCAAGCAGCTATATATTAGCAAAAGCTAATTTCCGTACCTCTTTCGGTGACAGGCCAATAGTATATTTCATTATAAGTGCGGAAAGCATGTCATTGCAAAGAGTTCCGACAGATGTCTAGCCGAGCCGAGGCACAGCCGACGGCGAGGGTTGACAGTCGGAACAAGTTGCAATGACGGTTCCGCACGTGTACTGAACAACTATTTTTAATACAGTTGCGAAAAAATTAAGCAATTTAATAAAATAATAAAACCGTAATTAAACTCGCAAAGAACATTTTTGGAAAATGGCGCCTACCGTAAAAGAATATATGCAGAGATTTTTTTTGTTTTCTTTACCCATTCTGGGTAGGCAAAGGGAACTATGCCCATACAGCCAAGTCTTCAGTAGATTTTTTTTATTGATATGAAATAAAAATGAAATTTAATGAGATCTCATTGAATCAAATAATTAAATCTGATATTGAAACAAATTAGTAGCTTCTTTAGAAATATTTGCATGAATCATAGAAACTTCTATGATTTTATTTAGTAAATACTTCGTGGTTGGTTTTTTTTAATGGACATTATTTTGACAGTTGGGAAAGAGAACGCACGAGTTCGGGAAAGGTAAAGAAAAAGCACGAGTACGTAATAGCCCACATCCCGAACGCTATACGTCCCTGCAATACGCCACTTTTTGAGCAACTGTATTAAAAAATATATTTCAGCCCCAGTGGCGGATTTGCACTCTTAGCCGCTCTAGGCCCCAGGCCATAAGCCGCCCCTCTCAATAATTACTAGGTACATAATGAATTTGCCGTTTATTTTTTTGGACTTTTATCGAAATCGATTCATAAATATTGTTAATTATAATAGCTGTTGATTTGTAATAATATTTTCCAAGGTTGCAGGGATGATTGCACATTTATAAATAAAACATTTAAAACGGTTTTAATTTTTATTTATCAATAAGTGTTTTACAAAACTCGTCTGCACTTAAGTGCAGCAAAATCGCTAATTAAATCTTCGCAATTCAATTTGCTTAAAAAATCTGCTTCTATGTTAAGCAGAGCAAGATCGTTTAGCCTTTGCTCCGTCATTGTCGTGCGTAAATAGTTTTTAACTCGGCGCAAACAAGAAAACGATCGTTCTCCTGAACAGTTACTGGCGGGAGTACACACACACATACGAAGAGCAATAGGTATCCACGTTTGGGTAAATGGTTTGAAGACCTTCAGTTCGTAACCATTTCAATAAACTGACAGCGCTGGTCCTCTCCTCATTTTTTATGCTGCAGTGAGAACGAAAATGAAGGCATTCATCCGAAAAATTGACTTCTAGGTCATTAGAATAAACCATTTGCAATGCTTTGGCCTTTTCTTCGACTTCCGAGATGCTAAGTTTCGTCAAGTTTGTAAGAAAGTTAAATTTATTGTAAAGTAATTTATAAGCATCCCGTCGTTTTTTCAGTTCTTCTGACAATGTATCAATGATTACCAAAAAAGTAGTGATTCTGAAATTCTCGCGACCATTCATTTGTTGCATCTCTTCACCTGTATTCATCTCGTCAGGGAGTAGCTTACGCTTTCGATTACGTCTAAAATCTTTTTCATATTCTTCAGTTTTTTGGCTTTGTTTTCGAAATCATCGAAGTTATTTCGTGTTTCTCCAATAAAACATATTAATGTCTCATAGAGGTCTATGACAATTAGGGCTTGCAAACATTCGACAAATTTAGATATTCGAATATTCGAATATTTTGCGTTGAATATTCGAATATTATTCGAAATATTATAAAGTCAAATAAAACAGGGTTTTAAGTGGTAAGAACACTTTTGCAATGAAATAAAAAGACTCATTTCTAAGAACAATCACATTTATTTGGCAAAACTTTAGTTAGAGATTTTCAAAATCAAACTACTTCACTTCACAACATCTTGTAATACTTAAGACAATTTTTAAGAAACATCAACTAAACATAACCAATATTGTATTTGTATTGGAAGAAATCGTAGTGCTTAAAATAAACTGGGTTTTATTTTAACCTAATGAACCCTGTCATCAATGAGATCACCAAACTTTACTTATCTTAAATAAAGTAACAAAAATAAAATTAAACAATTTCTGTTAACTTGTAAAGTAACTTAAATATAAGCAATCTCTCTTAGATCAGTTGCATAAAAACTAATGAAAACAATTTAGCATAGCATACATAATAATCAAGGCTATATTATAAACTATAAGAAATAAAATAAATGCAACTATAAAAAATGGTTAATTATCTGAATAAACCACATGAATTAAAACGTTACATGTTACATTACAGTATAATTTGTTATCTAAAATAAAGTAATAAAACAAAATTTAACAATCTCTGTTAACTTGGCACTAATAAGGTACAGATTTCTTATGTGCATAAAGATATTTCAGTTGCATAACTAGACTAAACAAATAACAATGAAAACAGTTAGCTTAAATTTAATCACTGGTTATGAAATAAATGCAACTATTTGTTGTTTGGTTTCCTTTGGTAATGAGATCTCAAGAAACTTAATGCGTCCAGCGAATCATCTTTTAGAGAGCATCTTAGGTGGTTACATAAATATTTGCTTGAGGAAAATACTCTCTCACATTCCACACTTGTGGGTGGTATACAAAGCAAGAAATTATAAACTTGTTCTAAGTGAACTTGCCTTGGACCCCCTCTATCAAATAAGGCCATTTGCATACAAACTGATGTTTCGAGTTCTACTTTATCGGAAAAATTTGCAGTAGACGTAGACGGAGCTGAAGAAATCGTATCAATAATTCTTTTTTGCAGCTGTTCCTTAAGATTTTTCGCCGTATCTGTGGACTCTGGGGTTTCATCTTGCTGACATCTCATTTGAATTAAAGGCACATTATCAATATCATCTTCCTCGTCAGATTCAGAATGATTGCTAAAATATATATTATTTATGTCAACTATGGTTTTCCTGATAATGTCATTTCCAGCTATTGTGAAAATGCTTGTTCCTTGAATCTCTTCGTAGTATTTTTTTGGGCTGTGAAGGTATTTCAAAGTACATACCAATTCTGGTTTCCTGCGTTGTGCAATCCTGTCTTTGAGGGCCTCTAAAAGTTCACCGCTGATAAAAGTATTGAGACTTTCTAACTTGGTTATCATGAATTGTAAGGCTGTTTCACACGTTAAAAGATTGGCCTGCTCCTGGCAAATTGCCTCCACAGTGGTTTTTATTATATTTAGGCTGATGGAGAACTCGTCCAACAAGCTTATTTCAGAGTTTGTGAAACTTATGTCGCTTTTTACATCAATAAGAGCCTTCATAATATGATCCTTGATGACTAGGAATCTGGAGATCATATCAGCCATACTACTCCATCTGGTTTTGCAGTCCAAGATAAGGTTTTTATTTTCATCTGCCACATATTTTTGGAGAATTTCACATTTCGTAGGGGATTTTTTAAATAATTTTACTACCTTCCTGACTTTCTCTACCAGCTCTTTACAATACACAAGGCTTGGTGTTCTTGTTGTATTTGGATGCACTCTGTGCACTGTAAAGCCACCATCTTCAGCGTCCGTGTCTATGTCACTTTCCGTATCTGGTGAATTTTCAGCTGTTTCCTCTACTTCACTGACTACAGTATATTTTTTTTTATAAATTACATCCACCACAGCGCACTGGATTCCGTGTGCGAGGCATTGCTGATGATATGATGGTAGTTTGCGTCCCATAGAGCACATGACACTCGCTCCATCAGTCACACCGCACGCTATATCTTGTTTAATATTAATATCATATTGTTTTAGTTTTTGGTCTAAAATATTGAGACAGTGCTCCGCTGTTGCACGACCAGTTATTCTGATCAAACCAAGGTTTCGAAAACATTTATCTGAAAATTGTGGGCTATGCAGGTTCACATTCATGTAACGACGATTGCGCGCAGAAGTCCACTCATCTAGGGACACTGAAAACTTGTGTCCTTTGTTCTTTATGTTTTCCAACTCTTTCTTCAGGTCAGTTTTTAGCTTTTCACTTTTGTTTATTACTATTTTTTTTATTGTATTCGCTGATTTAGGTAGGTCTTGGTAGCCGCTTTTTTTAAAGAGTGCCCGAATTGATTCAGATGTGCTAAAAACGCTAAATGGAAGGCCGTCACATGCAGTCATTTTAGCAATCAAGTCCTCCATTTTATCCTCAGTAGCTTGAAAGTAAGAATAAATCATCAATTTTCTCTTTTTGGCGTCGTCTTTAGATTGTTGAGATGTCGTTGGTGTATCAGTTTCTTCTTTGTGCAGTTTTAAGTGATTGTGCAAACAGGTTGTAGTGTTTTGACATTTTATAATTTTCTTACACTTTTTACATTGTGCGTGTGTGCCACCGTCGGTTCGGAGAAAGAAACGCCATACTGTAGATTTTTCTCCCACTTTCGAAAACTCCTTGAATTTCAGTTTGCTAGGATCCATGATCAAATACGTAGTTCTAGTAGTCTTGGTACCTGTAAAAAAAAAATCAGAATGCTATTGTTATCATGCATGCATACAATACAATGCAAACAAGGAAACACAACACTTACCTACCTACTCTTTTTAATGTAGCCATTAACTTATAAATGTAGCCATACTATTATTAGCGTATTGTTAATTACAAATTATTTGAGGTTAGATTCTGACGCAAGGTTAAATATACCTAGTTGGATGGTAATGAATTACACAAAACCTTAACAAACACAAGTAATTATAAAATTATACTTACATGAGTCATTAGTACGCACAACTAGATAATTTTCTCATAAAAATAACTATCTGCAATCGAAAACACAAGCCTGCCGGCCGGTTGAAGTAAACAAACAATGGCGTCGATCGAGTAGTCTGCTTGACCGAAGAGAGCGCGATCGCATCCGAATAGTTCCGAGAGTTCCCGAATGACGGCGAACAATAACGAGCCTACTTTTGGATGCGTTCACGCATAATGCGTTTGATTAATCGAATATTCGAATATTCGTAAATATTATTCGAATATCAAAATGGGGCGAATATTCGAATTATTCGAATATTCGAGTTGCAGGCCCTAATGACAATGATAATATCAATTTCCACACTCTGAAGTTTTTTACTTGTGGCGTTAATGCGATCTAGTAAACATCCCCAAAAAACAGTCATGAGTGCCGTTTCAAATCGTTCAAGTTTCAAACGAATACCTCTTGCTTCACATACATATAACGTGTGTTGCGTGTCATTTTCTATGGAGACTAGCGCTTCAAGGATGTCATTCCAGGATTCACGTAAACTTTTGCATGCATCTGCACGAGCTGACCAACGAGTCTTTGATAATGTTTTGACGGTAAACTGGGCTTGAAGGCGTTCCCAACGCTGAGTTGACGCTGCAAAGAAATTGTACAACTCTTGGAGTAGGGAGAAGAACGAACAAGCCTCTTGGCTGCTTTCAGCTGCACATTCACCTACTAAATTGAGTGAGTGTGCTGAGCAGGGAACATACTCGGCAAGGGGTGAAATTTCCTTTATTTTAGCTTGCAGACCGTTGTATATGCCTGACATGTTAGCTGCGTTGTCATAAGATTGCCCGCGGCAGTTTGAAATGTCAATTCCCAGTTTCGTTAAAGTTGACGTAACAGTATCTGCCATTTGTTGTGATTTATGGCCTGTATTGGGAATGAACTTGAGGAACCGCTCTACAGGTGATCCATTAGGCAAGACATATCTGATAACATAAGTGAGCTGGTCTACGTGAGATATATCCGGCGTCGAGTCAATGATCAGCGAAAAGTATTTCGCTGTTAATATTTCCTTTATAATTTTCTCCAAAACTTTTTGTCCTATTAGCCGAATGAATTCTTCGCATGTTGATGAAGAAAGATAACTCGTAAATCCTGAGCCTGGATTCCCATAACTTGTAATATGTTTGGCTAAGAACGGATCGAACTCGGCGATAAGCTCTAAGGACATCAAATAATTTCCATTATGAATTGAACCAAATTTCTCGTCGTGATCTCTGAAAGGCAAACCACGTGATGCAAGCGCTTTTACACATGCAACTACTCTCTTCAGAATGTTTTTCCAGTAATTTATTTTTTCATCTAATTGCATTGTTAATGCGTGGTCAATGCGACCTAACGCGTTGCTTCGTTCTTTCATATGCAGGACAGACAATTTGTGAGTGGGCGAATTCTCATGTAGTGGTCATGGCTGAGACCATGGAAGACCTCAGTGCAATGCTCGATGACCTCAGTAGAGCTTCCGAAAGAGTGGGTCTTAAAATGAACATGGACAAAACCAAGGTTATGTTGAATGTTCATGTAACACCCACTCCTATCAAGATCGGAGACTCTACGCTCGAAGTTGTGGACGATTATGTCTACCTGGGACAAACGGTCCAGTTGGGTAGATCTAACTTCGAGAAAGAGGTCAATCGTCGAATCCGACTCGGCTGGGCAGCGTTCGGGAAGTTGCGCGGTATCTTCTCGTCCAACTTACCCCAGTGCCTCAAGACGAAAGTCTATGACCAGTGTGTGTTGCCAGTGATTAGATACGGGACCGAAACGTGGTCGCTCACAATGGGCCTCATCAGAAAGCTCAAAGTCACCCAAAGGGCAATGGAGAGGGCTATGCTCGGAGTTTCCTTGCGTGATCGAATCAGAAATGAGGACATCCGCATGAGAACCAAGGTTACCGACGTAGCCCGAAGAATCGCCAGACTTAAGTGGCAATGGGCAGGGCACATTGCTCGCAGAACGGATGGCCGATGGGGCCGAAAAGTTCTGGAATGGCGACTGCGAACCGGAAGACGTTGCGTTGGAAGGCCTCCCACTAGGTGGACCGATGACCTGGTCAAGGTTGCAGGAACCCGCGGGATGAGAGACGCACGGGACCGGTCAATGTGGCGACGCCTGGGGGAGGTCTATGTCCAGCAGTGGACGTCTTTTGGCTGAAATGAAGATGATGATGAATTCTCATGACTTGATACTCGATTATATGAATTTTTCCAATTATTAAATCCTTCCTTTTTGTCGAACTGACTTTCGCCGCTATTAAATAGAAGACAAAGTCCACAAAAAAGTCGTTTTCTTATAAAATATCTGAAATAAATAGGTAAATAGTTTTCATATTTTTCAATGCTATGACACTTACTTTAGGCTGTCAAACTGTCAATACTTTTTCTTTTAAAAATATTTCATCCAGTACTTATGGAATAAATTAGCCACTTTCGTGGAACTTTTTCGCCATTTAGAAGCTGACGTTCGAATAAATGTTTTGATAACCGTAGCGCCTTATCTTTGTAAATTCGCTCACTCTTAGGAAATTCATTTTGGATGTTTTGATTGGCTACGTTCTTATTCTTACAAATGTGATCACGCGTGAACTCGTCGATTATCCATTTGGCTGGATCGTCTCTGATTTTGCACAGCTCCTGGTCCGAAGGATTGGGCTGCACTGGTACTCCTGGTACTAGTGGGACATCTTCATCTATCTTATGTTCCTTTGATCCACTCGCCACATCGGTCAAAGTATCTGCACTTGAGTACACTGAATGATCATTAGTTGACACAGCGCCACTACCACTTGGAACAACGAGTGACGGATAAATGATATGACTTTTAATATCCTTACATGTTTTTCCAAAAAAATCGTCTAACTTCCGCGTTTTTTTAATCGTATCATTTTGTTTATCATCTTTTTCTTTAGCTCGCTTGCGATACCCTGCCCCACTTAACCGTTTCTTTCCATCCATTTCTAATTATGCAACACAACACTTTTTACGCGCGCTTGAGGTAAGTATTAATATTTTTGTTAATTAATATACTAAAGTCTATTCACGGAGACGAGTTAGTATAGCGTCTTCTCTTTCGCACAATACCATACAAATGACAAAGACAAAAAAAACTTTTTTAGGGTCAGTGGGCGTTAACAATTCCTTGGAAATGTAAATGTGCGTTCACACTGCGCTTCTTAAAAGTTCGCTTAGTTTATTCCTGCGGCTTCGTCTGTCGTATAAATTAAGAGACATTTATTTGATAGAATTTGTTTATGGGTACCTTCTTTTTTATTTAACTGATGGATATGAAGGAAAGAAATAAAATCGAGAGTTAATGATTAAATTTTCTTTATTATATTATAATATCTACCTATACAAGTTTATAACATTATCATCATCATCACTCTCCGTACTATCACTACTGTCGTCGTTTCCTACATTTATTAGGAATCTTTCAGTCATTGCTTCCACATTTCTGTCTATAATGCAAGCGTCGTATCGCTGTCTATGATTTTTAACGATGTTTAATAATTCACGTTTCAACATTTCAGCGTTACAGCTAATATTTTTTTCGCGTAACCAATTAAATATATCCTGTTTTTTAAATGTGGCCGTTGGGATTCGCTTTATTTTCCTAGAGTGATAAGAAGCGTTGAAATGAAATGAAATGAAATGGTTTATTCAGTAAATAGGATGTAGGAATCACTTTTACACGTCATCACATTTTAAACTTAAGCTAGATGGGGTCGACATTTCGTATCTGACTAATTAATCTAATTAAATAATAATTTGAGCATACAAAATAGGATAACAATTATAATGTCAAATTTACATGTCAAAAAATTGTAAAAGAATTACTTAATAAAATTAAAAAAGGAAATGTACAATACGATATAATTATCAGATTTTTATGTCAATATTGTAATAACACAAAGCTTAGCAGAGCGAGCAATTCAATCCCAAGCCTTTTTGTCATCTAAATAATCAATTATTTTATAGTACCCTTTTGTACATGGTTTAGTTTTAATGCAAATTTTAAATCGATTGATTGATAAATTTCTAATGTCAATGGGAAGTTTATTGTAAAAGCGTATACATTGACCCATGAATGAGTTGCCTATTCTGTGGAGGCGAGTGCGATGTACAGCGAGGTTGTGCTTATTCCTAGTATTCAAGCTATGAATATCGGACATTTTCTTAAAATTTGATATATTTTTATGAACATACAATAAATTTTCAAAAATGTATTGAGAGGCTACGGTCAGAATATTCATCTCTTTGAATTTCTCTCGGAGGGAATCCCTAGGACCTAGATTGTAAATGGCCCTAACAGCCCTTTTTTGTAGAACAAAGATAGCGTCGATGTCCGCACAGGCACCCCAGAGAAGAATCCCATACGACATGACGCTATGAAAATAACTGAAATAAACAATTCTGGCCGTATCAACATCAGTAACCTGTCTAATTTTCTTGACAGCGTAGGCGGCCGAACTAAGTTTTTTTGACAATGTTGCAATATGTGGGCCCCACTGTAATTTTGAATCAATAGTTATACCAAGAAAAACTGTTGACTCAACAGGATCCAACTCTATTCCATTAAGTTGAACATTTGTAGATAACTGCCTCACATTAGGAGTTGAGAATTTAATCAACTTGGTCTTTTTTCCATTCAGGAGTAGATTATTTAATTTGAACCAATGAACAATCTTAGATAGTGCATTGTATCGTTATCCTTGACTATCACAGAATTATCATCTAGCTTATTTAAAACTTCTCTAAACCATTTTTCAAATTCTTCGGCATTCATCTCCTTGTGATAATCGCCTTGTTTCTTCGACTCAAACATATTTAGACCACCTTCGACGAATCCATCCTCACTCCCGATGTGAGTAATAATTAGTCTTTTGCCTTTTCCTGTAACAAGAATATAAAACATGTTATAAAACACGTGTTTCAACAATGAGAATATAACAATAACTTAATGTTAATAATAACAATGGATGTAGTGTAGCGCACCTGGGCCAGTTAACGATACAAAAATTGGGAAAAAGTATTAGCACACCTGCGCCGCTTAAAAATTTCCATTGACCATTAAATTTTAAAAAATACACACCTGAAGGTGTTTTCAAGCCAGTCGTTAGTCCATTAATAAAAGCGTCTCGCCTGCTTTTCACTGTTGTATCGACCCAAGCTTTTAAGGTAGTGTGACCTTCATTCACCCAAGTTTCATCTAAATAGTATATTTTTTGATGATTATTTCGTGCATTTTTGATAGCTCGCAGATAATTTCTTCTCCAAAAGAATATGTCATCGCGATCCAGTAATAAGCTATTTCTGCTTCTCTTACAGAATTTAAAATCAATTTTTTTCAATATTTTATGTAGCGTCGTTCTCTTTATAATGCCTGTACAGGTCACTATTAGGTTGTTAGGTACGTAGGGAATTTAGTAAAACAACACAGTTTGGTTTGAACGCGCACGACTTACTCGCCCGGCCGATCAGTAGAGAGTGTGCGGTCCGTGCAACGACTCACTCGACCGCACCCCACCACCGCCCGCCCCACCAGTAAGGCGTGTCGGTATTTATTGATACACTACATCTACCTTTTACAAAATTGGAAAAATAGCATTATTTCGTATAAGTACTATCCAATACAAAACAGTTTATAACAGAACAATCATCAAATATTTTTAATAATGATCTGTAAAACAATTAACTTATTAATTTTCGTCACACACTTTGTTATCGAAAGTGTCATTATTTCCTGAAGATTTATCATCCTCATTTGTGCAAACTTTCCACTTTGCTTCAACCCTCTCCAAATGTACTTCTAAATGTTATAAGTAACTGTTGTCCACTATCACCATTTACCATTTCGACATCTCTCTTTTATTTATTAATCACTGTATGTGTCGCATCCTTGAATGAGGTGGACAACTTGTTTTCCTTGTTTATTGTATTTTTAACATATTATACTTTTCCACCAATTTCTCTACTAGATTCCTTTGCTCTTCCAATTTTACTAACTTTGTCTCTAGGTCCATCTGTAAGTACCTAGATGTAAGACTATGTAAGAGTACATGTATATGTATCAATATCCAACAATTAATGAACTTTCAGTGTCAGGATGATTACTGGTTATTACTGTGTTCATGAAGTAAAAGCACAAAAGACAAGACTATTCATTTTATTTCTTTTGGTCTTGTCAACTACATCAAACTCGATTCCATTCGCTAGGTCCCTAGTCTTCGTGGAGAAGAATGGACAAGAAACTCCACGGGAACACATTTTAAAGTATTATGCAAAGACAACCTGACATTAAAATCCAGCTACAATAAAAGCCAGCTTATCTCTAAACTGGAGTCTGGAACCAGAGTGCAACCGTTACACGCTCTTACATAATGTTCAGCATCTCTGTTCATTTTGGGCCACTACACTTTGGAACGTAGTCTCATTTTACTCTTATTTATATATTTAAATTTTATTTTATTTTACCTTTTTCATAATGTTTTATGTGATTTGTAAAATTTTTATTCTATCTCTAATTGAAAATGTAATTGATTTAATTTATTCGCAATTTACTTTATTTGCAGTTAGACCTTTTGTAATTTGATTTATTTGTAATTTAATTTATATTTAATTAAATTCATTTGTATTTACTTATTTGAATTGTTTATACTCATTTAATTTTGTTCATTTAATTATAATTATTATGTCTTATGAGAAATGTCCGACGGAGGGTTAGCCTGGTGATCTGTAATACAGGTTCTACCTAAAACAGACACCAGTCTCTATGTAGATATTTGACATTGTATGATTATTGTGTATAAATGAGAAAAATAAATTTATTATTATTATTTCCATGACTACTATGCTCGAGTGACCTTCTGAGCAGCTGCTAAAATATTTGACCTCGCTTTATGATCCTATTTTATTTTCGCGCAACAGTAAATTGTCCTTAAACAAAGATAAGTGATGAACTGATGACCGAGAAACCAATTTGATGAACTCTAATGCACATTTTGCATCATTTTATTAGAACATTGTTATCTTTTCACATTTGCTATTTGTACCTTCATAATGGTAAATCTGCTTTTCAAACAGGTACCAATGGAGGGATCCAGTCAGATGGGCCTATACTGGGCATATATAGTGTCAAACTCAACAAACTCTTGGTCTTTTTATTTTTATTAATTTTATACTCTAACGCTGTCCCGTTAGGGTATACTCTTCGATAAAGCTGAGCAACTGGTTGAATTAATTTATCTATAAGAATATGAATTAGATCATCTTTAATTTTAGGGAACACAACATAGACTGCATTGGCACTTGGCGGTGTCTTTCCCTAGCAAATTTCTAGTCCCATTTTTACAAAATAAAATTTGGCTTTGGCTCTACAAAAACTGTTACCAATTGTTTAGAGTCAATAGACCCTAGAACGGTTAAGGTATTAAGACTACGTAGGCCATAAATCTCCTTTTTTTAGATATTACTTGATTTTCAGCAAGGACACCATTGTCTTTGAGAATGACGTTACATCTCAATTTCAACACAGCGCCTTAGTCTTACACTGTTTTGAAAATATTTAAAAATCCCACACTTGAGACAATTCTTAACTCGGGCTGGACAACTTTAGTATCAGTTGAATGACTGCCACCACAACGCACACATGAATTTACTTTTAAGCTCAGATGTCCAAGTCTGACCAGAAACTTGTAAATTTTCTCACACTTTATTATTTGATGAGCCTCAACAAGTGACGCTTATAAACACGACTTTGTTTAGGGGGCAAATATTCATCGAGCTTGTTGATAGCAACAGTAAATACATAATTGTTACCACTAGTAGTTTCTACCAGTCATCATCTGCCTAGCATTTTCCCAACTATGTTGGGGTCGGCTTCCAGTCTAACCGGATGCAGCTGAATACCAGTATTTTACATAGACTGCTTATTTGATCTCCACAAGACAGCTAATACTAGGTAATACGGTGCCCTCCGGTAAGACTGGTTGTCAGACTTTCAGGTCACTGACCACCCGTAACGACTGCCAAAGATCTAAATGGCAGTCGGAACCAACAGCTTAACGTGCTTTCCGAGGCACGGAGGAAACGATATGTAATGGGCGATCAACCCATTCACAGACCAATCAAGGCAAGCGTGGCTTAACCTAAAGATCGACCTGAGTGGCAGATATTATTAAGCCACAAGGTCCTCTTAGTAGTTTCTACATGTGCATCAGGAATATTTTTTTGAGGTTGTGTACTTATTAGGAGAATCTCTGAAAGATTGTTAATAAGTTTGTTAATTGGACTGATGATAAAAAAGCAAATAATTATAACATACCAAATTATTTGATATTTCTGGAAGGGTTAACCGACCCATGAGTAAGAGTAAAGCTCTATTGCCCTAAGGCCACCTGAGTGTGGTAACTTGGTAGCCGTCAGGTCTGACTCTGGTGCACGTTTTTTCCCAACGTAAACCAACTGAAACTAGGTCACCGACACAGTCCAACGACTGTTGAGGTCGTATGTGCGACATACTTGTGGTCTACCTGGATGGAAGGGGTAATTTCCTTCTTTAGGTACCGTTTCGAGTTAATCGAAATAACTCTTGATCTTAATGTATTTTATCCCAGTATTTATACAAGCTCATTTAGGTACCGTTTGATAACAAACTACCTCTGACGATGTAACTTTCGTCTTTAGGTACCGTTCCAAATTAATAGAACTAACTCTTTAGGTATCGTTCCAAATTAATAGAACTACTTCTTTAGGTACCGTTCCAAATTAATGGAAGTACCTCTTTAGGTAACTTTCCAAATTAATGAAACTACCTTTTAATTTTATTGTATTTCATCCAATCCATTTGGACTGTTATTTATACAAGATCATTTAGGTACCGTTCCAAATTACTGAAACTACCTTTTAATTTTAGGTAGGTATTGTATTTCATCTCAATCCATTTGGACTGTTATTTATACAAGACCATGTAGGTACTGTTCCAAATTAATGAATTCAGACCATTTAGGTACCGTTCCAAATTAATGAAACTACCTTTCAATTTTATTGTATTTCATCCCAATCCATTTGGACTTTTGGACTGATTTTGGTACTGTTCCAAATTAATGAATCCAGACCATTTAGGTACCGTTCCAAATTATTGAAACTACCTTTAAATTTTATTGTATTTCATCCCAATCCATTTGGACTTTTGGACTGATTTTGGTACTGTTCCAAATTAATGAATCCAGACCATTTAGGTACCGTTCCAAATTATTGAAACTACCTCTTGATCTGATTGTATTTCATCCCAGTCCATTTGGACCGAAATTTATACCTACGAGATCTTTAGGTACCGTCTGCATAAGCAAACTACCTCTAACAACAATGTTAACTTTGATTATTGACAGATTAAAAGTGTTAATTTGGATAAACAGCATGTCTATCACTGGTATCCAAGATTACTCAAGACGCAAATATAATTGTCAACCATAAAGAGCCTCACCGTATAATAAGAATCATGGTCTAACTTCGTTACAATCATAATTAAATAACAGCCGCCTTCAATTTGAACCCCAAAATATCGTTATAATGTGCAAAATGCATAACTTAGTATTACTAACAACCATTGATATAAAAACTAAAGATACGGTCGTCCGAACATTTTGCTCGATGCGATCCCCATACAGAGAAACACTAACGCCATCCTTAAGAACTAATCAGGCTGCTCGTAAACGTAACCTTGTATAAGCGGCGTGGCGTGGTATTATCGAGGTATAAAGAAATTAAATAAAGCTTTCATTAAAATGTTAATAACAAAAATGTTAAATTTTAATTTTTCATTTTCATTTTCTTTTAAACTTCGGTTTAGTCAAGACCTATTTGGGACCAAGTTCAAGGCGTCATTTTATCACGCGGTCCGCCCAGTCAATAAATCAACACTCCAATTTGTTTCTGCCAATAATCAAAGCATTCGTCATTGACGTTTGTTGTAAGTATTAGTACACGAATGTTTAGGTACCAATCAATGTAACTAAATCAGTTCCGTTTTGAAGTAACGACTACGTTCAACATATTAATAGCAGTCTACAATCAATTATAATCTTTTTTTTTCAAGGACTGCCTTAATGCAATTTAAGGTTAAATTTAAAACTAAATAATTATTTATAAAACATGAATATACATTGAAACTGATTTGCTACCGATTTACCTCTTGGTTACTTTATTAACACTCAGTGTTATTTAAATTCGGCACGTACCTTATTTATTTTGTATCCTGGCAAGGTCGCCACTTGTACAGGTCACTATTAGGTTGTTAGGTACGTAGGGAATTTAGTAAAACAACACAGTTTGGTTTGAACGCGCACGACTTACTCGCCCGGCCGATCAGTAGAGAGTGTGCGGTCCGTGCAACGACTCACTCGACCGCACCCCACCACCGCCCGCCCCACCAGTAAGGCGTGTCGGTATTTATTGATACACTACAATGCCCAAAGTGCCATCATCACTGATTTTCTTTAAAATCTTATCTAGAGTAGGTATTTCATTCTGCGCGAAGAAATTGTGGACTATATTTCTGATGGCACATTTTGTAAAGTTATCAATCGTATCAACAATTGACAAACGTTGCTTCAATTTTGTCGGAGATTTTAGCTCACCACTATCATTCTTCTCTTTTACAATTCTATGAACAGAAGCCCAGTGAACACCTAAATAATAATAATAATAATTTATTTATTCAATTTAGACAACAGTGATCCATATTTTTGTTAGTATACTTAAAGAATAGTGTTAGTAAAAATAATCATAATACTTGAGAGCCAATAAACAACACATACTACCAAATACCAAAAATGCATAATCATAAAAAAAAAATATCTAAATTCATAAAACAAAATTTTAAAGCTACAATTGAATTAAAAAATAGACTACACTAGTCAAAAAAATAAAAAATAATGTAATGTGTTAAACAGCAAAATGTCAACATTTAAAATATCAAAAAAAAAAATATGTCAAAAAGTAAAATGTCAAAATGTAAAATGTCAAAATATAAACTTTCAAAATGCTCGACATGTCCACAATCAGACTGATATAAAAATTAAATGAAAATTTAAATTTTATAATTACAAAAAAAAAAAAAAAAAAGAATAATAATAATAATCTGATAGTGAATAGATCTAACTTAAAAACTTAAAATTTACCTGCCCCACGCCCGGTATACAGGTGCATGTAAGGCCTGCCAATGCTGCATAAAAGGTCCGTCTAACCTGTTGGCAACAACGGTAAGAAGACTGTTGCCACTGCCCCGCACTCTGCTCGCTATCGAGGTCGCCCTCTTACGCATACTTGTATAAAAACAGTCAATGCCGACGCTCGCAAACATTCCCGATGCGCTGCAGAAGCGAGGCAGCCGCAGCAGTGCCCTCAACGCGTTATTATATTGTACGCGGAGAGCGCTGTAGGATTTCTGCAAATATGACACCCACAGACTACTCGTGTAAAAAGATGTGCAGTAGGCTCGAAACAAGGTGAACCTAAAGAAGATGCAACAGCTTTCAGAATGTCACCCTTGGAGGCCGAAGAGTCTGCATTTCTCATTGCGTGGTACATATTTAAAATCATAGTCTTCTCGGTAGACAAAAAAGCCCGCCGTTTTCTTTTCTCAGCAGGTTGTTCGATATCCGCCATTAAATCAATCAAAGCAATCAATCATAAAATCCAATACACCAGCCGGTTCACAAGTTGAGCACACAGTCACAAGTAAGAGCACGTCTGCACAGCACGGGAAGTATGAGTAGACTAAAAAGTACTCGTACTGTGTACACCGCCTTAGCGTTTATCACTGACCAATCGCAGTTAAAAAATTGTGTGAGTGAGATAGCGCTCTACTAACTCGTCTCCGTGAATAGACTATAGTACGTACAAGTCGTGTCGCGAATTCTTTTTTAACGAACTTAGAAAAGTTTATGTGCACTCACTGCAATTGCTGTCTTAACATTGTCGCGACCGGGATAGGTGTGGGTAAAAGCAGCACGACAAACGAGTGTTTTTACTAATTTGTTAATATAGGTACCTATAAACAAAACATAAAGGTCTCCACAGTGTCTGACCATCTGTGTGCTTGTAAAACTTAAAAACAAAAGATGAGAAAGCTCTTTGTGTCTTTAATGGCCAAATCTGGTTGCAACATCTGCATGGGATTTCTAGGAATTTTAACTACTTTTACTTTGTTTTTATACCAAAACAAAATTGATTCAGCAATATTACTATTATTTGTGGGGCAGTGCGCGCGAGCTTGTAAAATATACACTTGGGAGCAAATAAATCGAGCCACTACCTTTTTTCACGTAAAATGGTAAATATTTTTGGTAATATGGAACGTATCAATTCGAACTATATATCGCCTAAAAGTTTAGTTAATAACCTTTACAATGAGGGTAAATTATTGAATAATAACCTTATTGAATGATAAATTATTGGCTCTGCAAGAAAAATGGTAATTTTGATAGAAAATTTAGTAGGGCTAAAACAGTCCATAAAAACAATAAAAAACAAAATTATTGCAAAAAAAATATTCTTTATAACTGGTATTACCCCCCCCCCCCGTGCCCTGATACATTCTTGTAGCCTATTAGTCATCGATCTGATCAGCGTTACGATGACATATTGTGGTATGTTCTCCCACTCTTCAAGCACAGCGACTTTAAGCTCGGGAATGGATGAAACAGCGGGAACCCTGGCTCGGACTCTCCGTTTTAGCTCGTCCCATAGGTGTTCGATCGGGTTCAAATCGGGACTTCGTGCTGGCCATACCATTTGTTGAATCCCGATCGCAGACAAGTATTCCGTAACGATCTGCGCGGTATGAGGTCTCGCATTGTCATGCATAAACAAGAAATTTTCTCCGACAAAACCAGCATACGGCATTACGTGGTTTTCAAGAATGTCAGTTATGTATCGGTCAGCTGTTAATCCACGTCTACCACTGCCATCGTTGGCGGGGTCGACGAAGACAAGTTCCGTTTTTCCGTCTACACTGAAAAAAAAGAATGATTGATTTTACTAAATTCCGCGTAAATTTTATCAAATCCGCGGGTTAATATAGGTCCTACACACGAAATTGTTGATTTTACCAAATAGAACTGGTTGATTATGTAACCCTTATGTTTAGTAAATTTACACATTTCATTTTGTTTATTCAACTAAAAAGTTCTGTATATTTCACATCGATTATTTTCGATATTTTACGATGAGATTTAGTAAATGTCACATAACGTGTTATGTAAATTATGTGAAATTAATTTTGCTACATTTACTCATTTCATTTTGTATATTCAACTAAAAAGTCCTGTATATTTCACTTCGATTATTTTCGATATTTTACGATGAGATTTAGTAAATGTCACTTAACGTGTTATGTAAAATATGTGAAATTAATTTTGCTACATTTACTCATTTCATTTTGTATATTCAACTAAAAAGTCCTGTATATTTCACTTCGATTATTTTCGATCTTTTACGATGAGATTTAATAAATGTCACTAAACGTGTTAAGTAAAATGTGTGAAATTAATGTTGCAACATTTACTAATTTCATTTTGTATATTCAACTAAAAAGTCCCGTATATTTCACGTCGATTACTTTTGATCTTTTACGATGAGATTTAATAAGTACCACTAAACGTGTTATGTAAACAATGTGAAATTGATTTCGCTACGTTTACTAATTTCATTTTGTATATTTAACTAATCCAGTCCTGTATATTTCACGATGAGATTTAATGAATGTCACTAAATGTGTTATGTATAGTATATGAAATTAATTTTGCTACATTTACTCATTTAATTTAGTATATTCAGCTAATCGAGTCCTGCATATTTCACGTATATTATTTTCGTCCATTTAACGATGTTGATTTAATATGTTTAACTAAAAGTGTTTGGTAAAACATGTGAAATTAATTTCAT
The DNA here is from genome assembly GCA_949316265.1 of Diarsia mendica. NCBI lineage: Eukaryota > Metazoa > Arthropoda > Insecta > Lepidoptera > Noctuidae > Diarsia > Diarsia mendica. The sequence goes on from OX438889.1 coordinate 13,677,443, forward strand.
ACAATTTACCAGATATCTTCTTGTTGGTTTAGTATATTTTACTTAAAATATGCAAAACTAATTTTGTGATATTTACTCGTATGATTTCGTATATTACATTAAATAAGTTTTGCATATTTTACGTAAGGTATTGAAATAAAATATGTAAAATTAGTATTGTAACATTTACTCATACCATTTCGTACATTTTACGAGAGCACATTTCGTATACTTTACTTCACTTTTAGTAGTAAAATATACAAAATGCGCTCTCCTAAAATGTACGAACAGGATGTAGGTATATTCTATTAAACATGTTTCGCCATTATGCATGAAAGCTGTAAATTATTGGTTGACTGAAAATCTCTCGTAGCGTAATACCTATACTGGGTGACTAGTGCGCATAACTTATAAGGATGTTCAGACCATCGAACTAATGGTCCGACTGAACGAACATCCTCAAAAATTATGCGCACTAATAAAGTCACCGTGTATACGTTGTCGCCAGAGACTTGTAGTCAGCTGCCTAATTTACAAATCAGTAAACTACCCATAAAAAGTAAACGAAAACAAAATCACCCGCCAGTGAGCGGTATCATACAGTACAAAATAAAAGAACATGTTTAGCAAAATTTACCAAAAAGTACTCCAATTATAACTGTTAAAAATACACATTTAAATGTTAAACAAATTAAATCTGAATTTTATGATAAAATGTTACAATAATTTTGTTCGGGTTATAACTAAAATAGTTAAAGAAAACAAAATATTAAATGAATAAAATTGAGTATATTATTATAATTGTTATCAAATTACTTTTACAATAAAACTTATACAATTCACTTACAGGCGAGGTAATAACTGAAATATCACATAAAATAATCAACTAGTGTGTCACAAAACATGTGGCACACAATAATCATAAAAGGCTTTCAGGTTCAAAATGAACACTTCCCATAGTGTACACCGGTTTCAAAAGGTAGGTACCTACAACTCCCGAAAAAACACTTTTCCCAAAATGTACCTTTTTCAAAATGTACACTCTTAGAACAGATAGGAATAACTGACTGAACAGATTTTAAAGTACCAGGATCACATAAATATGGAGGTTAACTTATTTTTATTTACTTATTGTTCTAAGAATGTACATTTTGGGTAAGATACATTTAGGGAAATGTACATTCCGGGAAAGGTGCATTTTAAGAAATGTACTTTTTTAGAAGTTTTCTTTTGAAACCGGTGTAAATTATGGGAAGTGTACATTTTGACCCTGGAGGAAAAAAGGAATCAATTTAAACAGATGTTTCATTGTTTACAGTGCTTTCAATAAGAGCCCATATTTGCAACAAGTCATACTGAATTGGGTATTTGACTTGAGAATGGATTCTACATTTTAAGGTTTAAAAGAGCAAAGGTATAGCAAAATAAACCTCTACGCGAAATTTTGGCTCAATTTGACAAATTTTACTATGATTTCTAAGATTTCAAATTTGGTAAAAAAAAAAATCTAATCGCAAAATAGTGTTGATTATTAGAATCCATACGTAATTACAAATAATGTTGTTATTGATTTTTTAAATGTTTACACATCAGACAAATCATCACTAAGCAAAAACATCACTTTCTTATGCGGCCGCGCGGTATGAAATGTGAAGTCACATTTCACAATTTGCTTCCCTTTCTGCTCTATTATACCTTAAAAGTATCCATTCTCAAGTCAGATATCCAATTGTGTGATATTGTTACTGATTGAGAAAAAAATTAGCAACGCGTAACAAACAGTATTACTGGATGCGAATTTTTATTCTCGTCTAGTAACGTGTTAGTAAATGATTCATATTTATCTCTTGGAGCAGTTACCTAACACCGTTACTTAAAGAATATTTTTTCACGTTCAGATGACGAAGGAGAAGAATAAGTATGAACCATTTACTAACACGTGTTACTAGATGAGAATAAAAATTCGCATCGAGTCACACTGTTACTCGTTGCGAATTTTTTTCACAACCAGTCAGTGTGACACGATTCAGTGCGACTCGTTGCGAATAAAGGAAAAGAACAGCATTTACAATACAACATAACAAGGCTGTCATAGAAACCAGAGAGAGCAAAAGGAAAACGTACACAGACCATAATAATATCTGTCAACATCAATAGATTATAATTTTAATTAAAATTTGCTGTAGCCCAAAATAAGTTTTTTTCTTAATGTACATAATTATTTATATTTAAATGAACTTAAAACTAAGGTTGGGGTAACCTCTTACAAAAGGCCCGTCGTAAAGGATGTCCAGAAGGGATCATCTTCAATCATGTGACTCTAAGGGTAGTTAGATATGCTGACCCATTCTGCAATAAAAAGAAAGAATTATCCGCCCACAATGTCCAGCATACCAACGCCATACAAAACCTTAATATTATATGTACATATTTATATTTAAATGTACTTAAAACTAAGGTTGCGGTAACCTCTTACAAAAGGCTCGTCTTAAAGGATGTCCAGAAGGGATCATCTTCAATCATGTGACTCCAAGGGTAGTTTGATATGCTGACCCATTCTGCAATAAAAAGAAAGAATTATCCGCCCACAATGTCCAACATACCAACGCCATGCAAAACCTTAATATTATATTACTTAACATTATTGCTATGTTTACATCTAACGCAGTCACAATTCAGCTTTATACTATCAAAATATACTAAATAATTCTTACAGTCAAATCCTACTTATCATATTAACCACGCTCTGCAACTATGTTGGAAATGTCACGGGGTAGTATGATAATACTAATTACTCCACACTCCACCTCAAATTTATAATTTTAATTAAAATTTGCTTTAACCCAAAACTCGGTTCGATAATCTCTCTAGTTACATGTACTTAATTCTACAGTATGTATCTCCATTACACATTATATGCGAATAAGTTGGAGCTATGATAAGGTCCTCAGGTTTTAAAACTTTCCATGCGTCAACCTCGACTAAGTTGAGATCAAACGCTTGTAGGTGTTCATTAAATCCGTTACAGTTAATTTCTTTACACAGAAAATAAATATCTGTTCCTGAAGCCGATACAAAAATAAATTTTATTTCAAAAAACTGGTACCTGTCTTCGTTGGAAATAATTAAAATAGCATGTTGCATATATTTGATCCCATTGAAAGAAACCCAGTTAAATGTACCAGTTAATTCTACATCTCGAGGAATTAAAATATTTTTAATGTCATTAATATTAGAGGGAATAAAGTTTACCCGTGAACTTAGTTTTATTCTAGCTTCATCTCTTTTTACAGTATAAAGTCTATGAGCAAATGACAGTTGTTCCTTAATTAACAAAGTTAAGGCTAAATTTTTTCTGGAGGTTATTATTGAAGCAGTGTTTTTTAATTGTTTATGTTTGGCTTCAAACCTCATGCACCAAATTAATCGTAAGGGACCAACTTGTTTAATAATATCAGGGTAATGAACCATAAAATGGTGTTTAGGTTTTAAGGTGTCACGAAATAGCTTTACGTAACCCTCATGGTGTTCGGTGATTAAAGATTCAAGTAAAGCAATTGTACTGTAATCAAAATTCCTGCTAAAAAGTATGTCAATTATCTTAAGCAATGTAAGAAAAAATAACCATACTTTATCATCTTCTGGGATTAAATCTCCTACTAATAGAGAGAAAATGTGTACAAACAACATCATTTCAGAAGCTGACATATTAAATTTGTTCTTTAATAAATGCTCCCGTTTTACTTTTGTACATTTGTCATTTAACTCATTTCCTTTATAGTCAAATAGTCGTAGCCGGTCATTAAGAGTATCTAAATTAAAAAGTTTTATGGTTTCCGTATAATACAAAATAATATGAGCAAGGTCATAATGACAAACACCTTCAAATATGTCATGCATTATATCAACACATAAATTGTCCACCACGTGATAAGTATTAATGTTGTTAAATATACAAGATTCATTAATACCTGTCACTGATACATCATTAGTTTCAACATCACAGGAATAATTTTCTCGATTTCTTAGAAGGTTGTCATCTTGTTTACATTGTTTTTTCATTATAGTTTTATCGGCTTTACAAATTCGACAGTAATAGTTACTTGAAAATGATTTTGTGAATCCTAGTACAGTATTAAGGCCCAAATTATCACCGATGACCATTGCAAGTATAAAATATACCCTGAAGTTACCTTCCGATGTTACTATATCAATGCCATTTTCCTCTAAACACTTCATTTCTTCAATAAGGTCGTGAAAAGTAGCCGCGTTTCCGTAAGTTTTACTATACGACGACTTATGCAACATAGCAACAAATATATTTTCTAAAAGTGATAAGTATTCACTTCCCATAGTTGGAAATTGGAAATATGTGGCAGAAATAGAATGAACCCCAGCATGACTTCCCAATGGATTGTTACATTCAAAATCGTCATTGTACAAAAAGTACGGTACGCATATGTACCCTTCTTTTCCAGATATTTTATGTTTCCAAACCTTGCCTTGAGTATAATTTGATATTGAATTAGGTTCAGCACCGTTATATGTTTTTAAAACAGAAATAAAACCGGGTAATTCGAAAATTTTCTTAAACATTAATTTTAAAGGTACTCTAGCTCCATACTCGGAATTTGGTCTTATTGAAGAATTGGCAGTATTTGAAAATGTACCTTCAGCAATAACAAACTTTTTAGGAGGTATATAAATGCCAAGTTCAGAAAAATGATTCATTACTTGATACTCTGTGGATAAATTTTCAAAAGGTTCCGATATTGTTTTAATTATTTTTTTTAATTTTTCGACATTTGTTTCTGAAGCACTAGGTAAAAGATCAGTTAACATATTACTAATAACATCAGTTATATGCTCTGAAATATTATTAATTATTTCGTTGGCACATTTTCGATTAATGTTAGGATTACTGTATAAAGACAAAGCGAAAGTGGCTGTTGAGTTATTAAAAATTTCATCTTTCTGGGGAACATGGTTACTTTCAGGTTCAAAAACAAAAGGGTGTTCATCATTATCACTATTACAGTCCAAGTTGAAAATTATTTGTTGGCTACTTGATATACTCGGTTCTTGAATAATATTGTTGTTTCTACAGTTTGATAGGCATATTTCGGAAGGTAGATTCAGATTATGAGCATTGGTCAGATGACGACGAAACGAACGTATATTTGAAAATATTCTGGTACAATTAAACTGTCTACAGCAATAAGTGGAGTTAGGTCGCAAATCATGGCTAAATTTCAAGTGTAAGAAAAATGATTTATAGTCGTTTAACACAGCCGAACACATAAAACAAATAAACATGTTTAAATAAACTATAGGTTCGATGGAAACAAATTAGACTTTTTTTATCACCTAGTACCTACAAAATAAACTGTTTGGCACAAAGGTTTTAAGACAGATCCGCCATAAAACAAGCTACACTTGAAATTTTTTTATCAGATTTGCAATCAATTCCGTAAAAATATTTTTGTATAAAGGTCCACACGTTAACACACTCTGTCGGGTACTCTAAATTGAAAACATGGAAAATTTTAAAGCATACATCAACTGCTTTTAGTAGGGTGTCGATCTTATAAATGACTGATTCATAATGGACATAGTAATCGGTTATTTCTTCTATCGATGACCCTACCACGACTATCAGTGGTTGGCAAGTAAGTCCTTTGGCCAAGTGCTCATCCTGACGCAGCTTGATCTTTGTTACTATTTCGCTCTGATTCTGTAATAGAACAAATACAAGGTTGAACAAATACAAACATACAAGATGTTCTAGGTCATAAATAATCTACCACACTGAACCCATTGCCTGTAAACTAAATCACAAGTCTTCATTGGGTTGAGTTCTTAATACTTGCTGATTTCCTCACGATGTCTTCCTTCACCAAAGAGCAAGTCATAATAAGAAAAAAACGAATCGGCTACCACAGGTTAATACTTTGTATTATTTATTTTTGAATTTATTGCGCACTTTATTTACCTACCGCGACATGTAAAATGAAAGCCTTTTCTGATTCAGCAATGCTTGGTTTATAATATTTTTTCTTATTTTCTTCAGCTTTAACTGGAATTTTAATGGTGGGTGGCATCTTCGAACTCATCAGTTTTAGGTAAACATAATCTCTCACATCTGCAAGGAGATAAAAATTATTACAAAGCTAAGCCTGTAAAAATGAGGACTGTCTATTATCTTTATTTAACATAATGAAAATAAATTAGCATCTACTGACCTGGTGTGGTACTATCGTCGTTCAAAGTTTTCAGATTATCCACGCAACTTTTTATTTTACTGTAAATTGGCAATGCTTTTTCCATGAATATTGGCCACTTTTTGAACAATTCTAGGTCATGGTTTGGGTACATGAAATCAAAATCTAATTCAACCTAAAAAAATAAAATTGAATGATTACCTACGCATAATTTTTTGTCCTAAACATAAAACCTATACTGTTAAATGGCATAAATATCAATTGGCATAATATTTATTATTAAAAATTCTAAAAGCATAATCAAAAGGCCGAATTTTGTCAAGCATAAATTAATATTGAATGGCATATTTGCAAAAAACTTAAATATTTAAATAATATATTAAATAATAAATTATCAATAATAATATTATTAATAATAAATTATACGCACAAGTTTGTAGCCCAAGCTTGCTTTGATTGAAGGCCACTCATTAAATAAGTCCTGGATGGTTTTATCTTTTCCAGATAAATCTTCTTTTCGCAATGTCCTTGTTAGTTTCCACTTCTCCACAACATCTACCCAAGGCTCTTTATTAAATTTCAACCATAGCTTCATATTATTAAGATCTTCAAGTGATACATTTTGGGACTCTTAAACAAATAACATTCTATGTCCATTGAAATTGAACTCTTAAAACTGTGAATGTGAGACGTTAATATAAGAACTCACAAAGCAGATTGTTTAGTTGAGTTCCACCGTGGTCGCCCGCCAACCGATCGCAGAGCGCGCGGGCGCAACCCGCCGGTCCGAGCGATTCTACTGGTTGCCCGTTCGGAGCGGCATTTAGGCACATCACGTCCACTTCGCATTTGATCTTCTTGGTCCAGTTCAACGTCCATTTCGCATTTGGTCCATTTCGCAGATTGTCATTTCCCATTTGATAATATTTCACATAAATATGGGAAAAGGTAAATGTTTTTTTATTTTTTTCATATTCTACAAATGTCAGACTTTTATTTTTACTGCGACGTACTAAGAAGAAAAGCAAAAAATTTATTTTAATATAAAGTGATTGAAAATATAGAAGCTAGCCTTTTCTGCGAAATGGACCAACTGCGAAAGAGACGTGTTTTCGGAAAGTGGACCAAATGCAAAGTGGACTTAATGCGACTAAATGATTTTTCATACAAGCAAAATGATTTTCAAACCCGATAGTGCAAAGTTGAAATGTTGAATAATATACCTTCATGAGTTTCAGTTATGGTAATGGTGGATGTTTCGTGTTTCTTTATGAGTCCTGATTTTCTTAAAATCCTTCTTTGGTTATGGTACCGGTCTACCAATTTCCCTCTTGCTGGAATATATGATTTCCCATATTTTCTACTAGGAACATAATATGCATCCTGAAAAATTGATTGTAATGTAGTAAATTCCAATTAGATTTTTTTTCAGACATTACCCATTACTTGATATTGCCATCGACCAAAATTGCTGAGGTAGCAGAGCAATTTTAATAGGGTAGTTTTCAAAGAAGAACAGGCAAAAAAAACCCAGACCCGACAGAAAAGTGACATATCTCAGTTTTTTTGTTATTGTTTATATAATCATATTATATAGTTTTTATATTCGAAATCAATGGCTAAAACTAAAATATTGCCTTATGTTTTTGTTCAGGATTTACACTAAAAAAGTACAAAATGCCTACGTATCTACACAATTCGTAAATATATGTAACTAAATGACGTAGAAAAGTAAGTCGTTATGGGATGTATTAAAAAAAAAGAATAATGTTCGTATAGGAAGTTATTTGTGTGTATGTATAAAAACGGTCACGTACTGTATGCATACCTACTACGGCTCAGCTGGTTTCAATTAGTGGAATAATCCGATCTGAATCATCGAATATGACGATTTTAATTAATCCTAAGTTGAGGGCGAATCCAGAAGGGCATGCTCTGACCCCAGTACCAGAGGCAAAAAGGAACGAACGGGGTGGAATTTTTTAGTCAGTAAGAGTCTGACACGCCCTCTCGCTCCACCCAAGGGCGAGAGATGTCATTAGATGATTTTAAACCACCTTAAAAAAAAAAATCCTAAGTTGAATGTTGTACTCGGAGTTCAAAAATTATATAATACAGCTGTATCTCCAGGTCTCCTGGATACATCCCATAACTATTTATCGTCATTTAGTTACATACATTACGAATTTTGTAGATAAGTAGGCATTTTGTATTTTTTTAGTGTAAACCCTGAACAAAAACATAAGGCAATATTTTGGTGTTAGCCATTGATTTCGAATATAAAAACTATATAATATGATTATATAAATAATAACAAAAAAACTGAGATATGTCACTTTTCTGTCGGGTCTGGGTTTTTTTTATATGGGACGTGACCGTTCTTCTTTTTGGAAACCACTTTTATTTAAAGATTGGGAACCAATTAATAAAATAAACGGTTTGTAAAAATTTGGAAAATACCCTATTGCCAGTGTAAGCGCTCCTTACAACAATCTGGTTATTGATCTGGAACACTGAAGGAAAAACCGAAACATTTAAAAACATTATTTTAAATAACGTTTCCGAGCCCTGGCGACGAGTTGCAAATGGGAAGAGTGCGCAGAATCCGAGAAAAGTCAAGACTATACATGATATGCTATCTATACTATAAAACTACTGTTACTATATTACCATAACTCTACTATAGTAGTACCAATATACTATTATCTAATCTACCATACCAAAATATTTTTGCAATAAAAATATAACCTTCGACTCGAATGGGAAAAATTTAACAATTTGACTGGACATGTCCTCATAATTTTTTGCATCCATCGAACCCTTCCTTTTTATGAAGTATTCTATAATACATTTTGTTAAATTGTTTCTTATAGTTGTATCATCAATCTTCTTGTTCATATACTGAAGGCATATTTGTCCAATACTAGTGGTCTTCAGAATTTCTTTTAAATTAAAAGACTAATGGGAGAAAAAAAATAGGACTTATACACAGAAATGGTAAAAATAGTCAGTGTAATTACAAAAAAAAATTAAACAATGCTGTAATTTTTTTGACAATATTGTTTTAAAGAGACATCACATTTAAACAGGCGTCTAAGTTAAAGTGTTTAAAAATCTTTTGTAATAACACTAATTAAAAAAAAAAATCAATAAAACTATCAATTGGAAAAATGTAGATATGAAATCAAAGTTAACTCCACTACAGACATGGAATCAAATTCGACTCACTGGGAAATAAAAATCACAATATATCATGGAACCATGTAGCCAGAACATGGTTCCATCATCAGACCCGAAACATCATCACAAAACACTCGATAAAACCAATCTAACGGGCCCTAACACAGTGAGTTTCCGGCTACCAGGGTTCAGATCCTGTGGCCACCTTCCGACTCCATTCATCATCAGACCCTGAACATCACTTTACTTCATCACAAAGTGCTCTTCAAAACCATTCTAAAGAGCCCAAACACAGTGAGTTTCTGGCTCCATCCATCATCAAATTCTGAACATCACTCATCACAAAGCTCTATTCAAAACCAATCTAACGAGTCTAAACCGCTGGGTTTCCGGCTATTATGGTACAGATCCTGTGACCACATTGATTTTTTAATTAAAAAATAAAGAATTAGTGAATTTCATGAGTTTTTTGTTGATTGACCTTAGTTCTTCCATATTTCCTGACATTCTTAATCCTATGACCAAACTAACTTACAAAATTGGTAGAAAAGAAATAGGTAACGAAAAAAAAACAAACACAAAAAGGCAATAACATTGACTCACTCCTGGAAAACTGGCCATAGCCATACAGCAGGGAAATTCTTCTAGCATTATGGTCATTTGTAGCAGGAACAACATAGGGCGGGCTTTTTAATAGATAACTTATTTAATTTTGTAGTAGGTATTTATGGTATCGGTTATTAACAAGGCAATTTCAAAATAAAGTGTAAAAAACTAACCTCTTCGTTCGAAGTAGCACAAGAACAGCCACTCACCGCAGAACTATAATCGCTGCCCACATGCCCCATAGAATCCTTATCTGATTCTATTGATTCTGTGTCTAAAGAACATGTTTTCTGTAAAAATTAAGATAAGATAAGACTTTAAGCATAATATAAGTTCATTTGTACCTATGTTATTATTTTATTAATGTGAAAAACAATTTCAAGTTGACTCCAGCTAGATCAGTGCTCATACTATTAAGAGCATTTGATCTGAGATACATTAGTAACATTTCTACCAAAACTAAAAATCTTTAAAATAATAATCTTTACTAATATTATTAAGCTGAAGAGTTTGATTGCTTCTATGTTTGAACGCGCTAATCTCAGGAACTACTGGTTCGAATTGAAAAATTATTTTTGTGTTGGATAGTCCATTATTTGAGGAAGGCTTTAGGCTATATATCATCACGCTACATACAACCGCGGGACATTTTCAAATTAATGCGGGTGAAACCGCAGCAAAAAGCTAGTAATATATAATTATGTAGTTTATTTACTTCTTTTCTCTTATAGTACAAAAACAAAATAATATGAACAAATCAATGAGGTTTAAAACAAGCAAAGCCTGTGCTTGAGATTACCGAGCCTAAAGGCTCCTTTGCTACATTCTGGAAAGTAGGTACAATAATAGGTATATACTTCAAAATACTCACCAGGGATTTATTTTCATTTTTAAATTGAGCTAATCCAGCCTTGAATTTAATTCTATCCTTTATTCTTGATTTTGGAATCAGCTCATTTATATCAGAATCAGAAATATTTTCTATGCAAAATACATCCAAGTCATGTTCTAAAAAAAGAAGGAAACAATAATTTGGTAATTTCCCAGTTTGACATCAGCAAATTTTGTATTTGGTGGCAGGGCAGGGCCCTGTTTAATAAACGTTACAATCCTACAATTTTGTAAAATGTTGTTGAATAGTACTAGCTACAAGTACTGTTTATTAAACACAACAAATAGTGAGAATTTTGCACATAAAAATTCGCAATTCACCTTTGGATCAGTACCTCCGGAGTTACCCACCGCTATTAACAGATATTCGCTAACTAGGGTGTCATATTAAAGGCTCAAGGTCAAGGACTATTTAACGAGCTATGTTTGGAGTTATTGCGCGTTCATTTCAGAATTATGGAGATCTACAGTACAGGTTTAGGCCCGAGTCACACCGGAATGGCAGCGGCCGGCAGCGACGCGGCGACCACTTTCAGTGTGAAATAATTTTAAACTTTAACTACATACCTACTTACTTAGAAGACCAGTATCGCTTGAAAAGCTTGAAAAGGTAGCGCGGCCGCCCGCGGCCTCGCATCGCCGTTTGCAGCCGCGCGCCTCTTGGCGTTTCCACCCGCGGCTGCCAGCGGCGACGCGAGGCCGCTCGCGGGGCCGCGCGCTCCTAACTAGTCATGAAGATACCAGGCGCGCGGGGTCTGGAGGAAGCGCGAAGCCGCCAGCGTCGCCGCTGGCGGCCGCTGCCATTCCAGTGTGACTCGGGCCTTACCAACTTAGAATAGCAAACAAGCTTGCAGTGGCAAGGCAAGGCACATAGGAGAACTGGCAGCCGCCGGCGCCGTTGGATGGCGACCATGTAGGTACTTTACGACAAGACTGACCTGACGAAGGTACCTATTCTATCATTCTAAGTTGATAATAAGTAGGAACTTAGAACTTACCTTGAAATACAGCTTGTGTTTCTTTCGAGACTCCCCAGGAATCGAGAAGTGCTATGGCGAAGTTCGAGTCTAATGTAAATCCTAACGTATTTTCTGACGTCGAGTCCATTTTCACTCACTATGAACATTGATTGAACGACTATTACTCTAGCGTACTTAACTGAATGATTTAATAAATATATCGTAAAATAAATCGTTGCGACTTTTAAAGTGCAAAATAAAATCGCAAACGACAATAATTCCTGCGCGCACTACGATTTATTATCGATCCGATATCGTCAAAGAACCCAAGTCGACTGACCGCTGCGCTTGCGATTTTTTCCGCATTGCGCGAAGCCAGTAGAGCTTCATAGGCTATAGGGTACAAAACGGAGAGATGTTAATCTGGCAACTCTAAGTCGTATCGAGTCGAGAACGGAACGCGAATAGTTGGAAGAATAGGTATGACGTCACGTCAAATGACATTAAAGTTTAGTAAAATCTCAAAGATGTTTCGTAAAATCAACATTTTAATTAGTAACATGTAGGTAGGTATATTGGTATGGTATAGATCAAAACAAAGAGTAAAATCGTTACTTTTTTAATATTTAATCTTACCTACTAGGTATATTATAATTATGCGAAAGTTTGTGAAGATGTTTAGATGTTTGTGACTCAATCACACATAAACGGCTTAACGGATTGTGATGAAATTTCGCACACATATAGAATATGATCTGGATTAACAGGATAGGTACTTTTTATCTCGGAAAAATTAATGGTTCCCGTGGGAACCACAACAAAATCCTAATAGTGAAGAGATTTAGTTGAAATTTGGTATAGGGATATCTTTCATACCGAATTAACGTTTTAGGTAAATCCAGGAATTTATGTGCAAATAACTAACCCCACGCGTACGAAGTCGCGGACGCCCGCTAGTAATATAATAAATGCGAAAGTCCGTTTGTTTGTACGCCTTAATTCACATCTTATCTACCTACTAAACCGATCATGATTCATAACTTTATAAGTATTTAGATCAATTTTCGTGTCTCTTCTTTTTTACCCGATTACGGCGAAGCAAAAAACGAAAATATATATGATTTTGACCGGTATGTATGTATGTATGTGTTCCCTTATAACTTCTAAGCTACTTGTAATAATTTGACAATAATAGTCTTCTAGTTAAAGGATACTAGCGGCCGCCCGCGACTTCGTACGCGTGGGGTTAGTTATTTGCATATATTCCAGGATTTACAACCCCAAAAGTATGTTCATTATTATTATTATGTTCCCTCATAACTTCTTAACTACTTATGATAATTTTATAAATGAAGTATCGTTAGAAGCGTCTGGTTTTAGGATATGTGAAGACACATTTAACTGAAAGGGGATTGTCCAATAATGGCTTGGCGTGAACAGAAGTCTTAGAAAAATCCAATTGTATCAAAAAATATCCTTTTATAAAACATGAATATTTGTGATTTTTAGTTGTATCTATTCGAACTGATAAAAATAATAATTTAATAAAAAACTTTTTCAAAAAAAAATTAAACCGACTTCTAAAAAAACACAAAAAAGTATAAAATAACTTTTCTTTCGGAAGTCGGTGACTTTTCTTCTTATTTCCTTTGCTTTATTGTCACCGACTTCCGAAAGAAAAGTTATTTTATACTTTTTTGTGTTTTTTTAGAAGTCGGTTTAATTTTTTTTTGAAAAAGTTTTTTATTTTACCCTTTTTAGTGAGTACAGTCGTGATATTATGTTGTGTAATGGCGTAAAAAAGCATAGATATGCGATAGCAGCAATCCCGGTTAATCTGCTGTTATTATTTGAAGAGTTCCTTCGATTTCTCCAAGATCCCATCATCAGACATTGACATGGTGATAATGGGACCACAAGGGAAGCACCAGCTTTCGAATAAAAAACGAATCATCAAAATCGGTTTACCCAGTCGAAAGTTATGAGGTAACAAACATAAAAGTTAATTACATCATCCACATAGCAGTAATCAAAAAAATGCTCACAAAATAAAAAGTACTGAACCAAATTGGATGAAATTTTTATGGGACCAATTGGAAGGTGTACTCTTTCAATCAAAAGAAGAATTTTCAAAATCGGTCCAGGCGTCTTTGAGAAATCGGGGAACATACATAAAAAAAAAAAAAAGATTACGACGAGTTGAGAACCTCCTCCTTTTTTTGAAGTCGGTTAAAAAGTATTTTAACAACTTAATATAATTTTTCCGGTTGCCATAAATCTCTTCTATTAGTAAGTTGCAATTTATTATACTTTTAATCGATTTACATCAATCAAAGTATTTAATGAAAGCACTAACATCACCAATTACATTATACAGAAAATCAGTGCCTATATTAAAGTAAGTATGTACATAATTATAATATTACATTATTTGTACCATAATATAATAATTACTGCATCAATTTCGAATGTAATCGATTTATTAGTATAGATCGATTTTCATGGCAACACTGATTAATATGTCATTTTGACAAATGTTTATCGTGTTGCGTCTTGAGTTTGTTGTGAATATCTTAATTTGTTTTTATCTCGACTCATGCTTATTATAATGGACACCGATAACTCTACTTACAACGACCTAGCATTCCTACCGGTACTGATCGAAGCCCAAATGTTGACCTCGGAACAAACACGGCCGAATCCACGCATCCCATAATTGGATATAATACCAATGGAAGGAACGTCTGACGCTTCGGATTGAGATGCATTAATTGTGGTACCGACGTTATTCAAAGGAGAAGGCATACCCTCCACCTTGCAGAGGTTATGTCGGTAATACGACAGTGGATCGCGCCCCAACCGGTAAGTGTTCAATTCGCCATTTGCTATTACTTTATTTACTAACACATGAGCGATAACTTGTGTCCGTTCCATTGGTAAGTGTATGGATGCACCTTGAATGTCTGTGAAGAATTTCGCCTGCAGTTGGCTTTTATAAGGTGAATATAAGTTTTTTTTCTTTGCTCACAGGTGACTGATAGCACTGTTGTATGCCATTCTTGCTGGACCCGAGCCTTAAATGCTTCAACAGTTACTACTGACGAACCTAGTACTAGTGGTGGTCACCATCGTCGTGTCTGTGTCAGCTGTGGTTGTTCTTTGTTGAGAACAAGATCTCACAGGCTACGTACTGACACAGAACGAGAGGCACGTATACGGAATACAATAATGGAGACAATTATGCCACAACAAGTAAGTATCCTTTTATCTTCTTTTATATTCTATTCTATTAGCTTTTTATATGATTAAGAAGCCAACCTGCATAACCAGTTTTTGATTAAATATAAAAACAATATAGGTGACATACATACCATGCACGGTTCTACAAAACCCAGTGCAATGAGCCTGTTAGTGTTCAGTCATCGGTTAGAATTGTTACAGAGTCGAATTTTCACTTTCGCAACATTGTCTATTTTACTTTGAATCTTTTATCTTATGTAGCCAAATGCATTCTTACTTTAAAGATTATATATTAAGCTAAAAATATGTTAAATAAAAATAAACTATTATTCCAGTTGCACGGATCAGATGAAATCTGCCACCCCTGCTGGCAGCGAAGTGACAGACTGTCAACTGGAACTCTTGAGCTACCTCGCCAAGGGTCGACGGACAGTGGGTTGCTGTGCCCATGTCATGACCATTATTTGGTTTATGAGTTGGGCAAGGTATCAAGAGAACCTTAATCCACATGCCCAGTTTTTAGATAATGTTTTATTAACATACGAATCAGAATAATAAAAATATGTTTAAAAATAAAAGATTATATTATTTCTAAACTTCCCTAGAAACATCCTTTAAAAAACAGCTAAGTATTAGATCTAACTGCATACAAATCTTTATTGTTTTTTTAATTTCGTAGTTTCTGTACTCAAATTTCAGTTGACCTTAAAGAGTATTTTGATCACAGTATGAAATAGGATCATTTGGCAATAAATAATATTTAGGGTTGATTTATTGTTTTTCTGTTCAAAATGTATGGGAAAAGTTTTTGGCGATTGCTGTCATTTCTAGTACATACCTTAAATGGTCCCATAGTCTTTAGATCCCCACATGAAATAGGACCGATTGCCATTTTTTTTGTACATTACATTTTTTTTTTTTTTGCTGACTGTTACCTTTTTCCGAAATCTGTGAAAGCAGTTCAGAATCTCTTAAAAAGTTATGGATGGTCTCATAGGAACAATTTCCTGTAACTATACTTAACGGTTAAGGTTATAGTATGAATGAATTATGTTATCAAAGCAAAGGACCATTAGATTGAATTTCCTTTAAAGCGCTATTTTTAAAAGTTATGTAAACATTTAGTATTAAATCTAGATCTCCCAAAAGTACCATTAAAAACTACTGTACGATATAGACAAGTATTGTAGGCATTTCAAGGGCAGAGCTCCATAATTTGGGCATTATTTAAGTAAGAATGTTTGTAGCTACAGTCCAGAAACAAAAAAATCAAAGCAAGCGCCTAGTCAATATTCAATAGCAATGTCACGTAGAAACGCTTTATGAAAAAAACATCAGTGAAAAGTTACGATTTACAATGAAAATATAACTTTTGAACCAGCGCATTATATAACATTCAATCTAGATATTTTAGAAGTACCTTTAAAGAGCTATTAAAAGACATACATCTCCATTCTGGGCACCACTGGGGCAGGAATGGGCATGGTTCATTATCTCATTAAATGCTGTTGTATTCTGTATATTTGTAGTATTTGCCGAATACAACTTTGATTTGTACAAATGAGTGTATATGCACACACTTATATTCGGCAAATACGAAAACATATTGCATTTAATGACATAATTTTGCTTTCATAACATAGTTCATAGTGAACAAATTGCCGTTAGTTGTCGGAACACGCTAAAATTATATATAATATAGAAGCTAAAACCCATGGAAACCCGTTATGTGCCTAGAATAGCGAGTCATGTCACGGGCTAATGTTTAACCTTAAACAAAAGTTCTTTGTAAATTTTATTGACAAGCTTGTGTAAAATGTACACACTTATTTATTTCTAATCTCATAATTTGTTTCAAGTAAAATCAATCTTCCACTTTTTTAGTTTTTACGAACAACTTTAGTATTTGTAGATTAGCAAGCGTCACCTGTCGGGAAGAACTGACTTCGAAACTCGTTCTGTTGTTTAAATAAAAGTTCTTTGTTGATTTTATTTACAAGCTTGCGTAAAATTATCATATTGCTAATGTCAATTATATGAAATGTATAATCTCATAATTTGTGTCAAGTAAAATCAATTTCTTAATTTGTTAGATTTTACGAACAACTCTAGTAGAGTAGCAAGCCACACCTATCGGATATCTGGAGAACCGTGTTGCTAGATTCGTACTGTTGTTTAAACAAAAGTTCTTTGTTAATTTTATTGACAAGCTTGTGTAAAATGTACATATTTGTAATGTCAATTATATTAAATATACCTCATAATTTGTGTCAAGTAAAATAAATTTTCCACTTTGTTAGGTTATACGAACAACTTTAGTAGATTATCGAGCGTCACCTGTTGGACATTTGGAAAACTGTTTTGCTAAACTCGCACTGTTGTTTAAACAAAAGTTCTTTTTTGAATTTATTTACAAGCTTGCGTAAAATTAACATATTGCTAATGTCTATTATATGAAATGTATCTCATAATTTGTGTCAAGTAAAATCAATCTCCTAATTTGTTAGATTTTACGAACAACTTTAGTAGAGTAGCAAGCGACACCTATCGGATATCTGGAGAACTGTTTTGCTAAACTCGTACTGTCGTTTAAACAAAAGTTCTTTGTTGATTTTATTTACAAGCTTGCGTAAAATTAACATATTTCTAATGTCAACTATATTAAATGTATCTCATAATTTGTGTCAAGTAAAATCAATCTTCCAATTTGTTAGTTTTTACGAACAACTTTAGTAGATTAGCAAGCGTCACCTATCGGACATTTGGAAAACTGTTTTGCTAAACTCGCGCTGTTGTTTAAACAAAAGTTCTTTGTTGACTTTATTTACAAGCTTGCGTAAAAGTAACATATTTCTAATGTCAACTATATTAAATGTATCTCATAATTTGTGTCAAGTAAAATCAATCTTCCAATTTGTTAGTTTTTACGAACAACTTTAGTAGAGTAGCAAGCGACACCTATCGGATATCTGGAGAACTGTGTTGCGAAACTCGTACTGTTGTTTAAACAAAACTTCTTTGTTGATTTTATTGACAAGCTTGTGTAAAATGTACATATTTCTAGTGTTAATTATATTAAACGTATCTCATGATTTGTGTCAAGTAAAATCAACTTTCTTATTTGTTAGTGTTACGAACAAATTTAGTAGTGTCACCTGTTGGAAATTTAGAGAACTCTTACGAAAGTATTTTACAAACTATCTTTAGTGTATTCAAATATTTGTTCGATAAATTTTACTATACTTAAAATAGTTTTAGTCAATCTGTTTTGTTATGTAAAATCAACAAAGTGGATTTTGTTAAATTCACTCTTGTTATAGTAAAATTAACTATGAAAAGGGTTGACTATGGCAGTTCATTACTCAACCTACGCTACTTTAGTACATTCAACAATTCTTTTTTTTCAGTGTAGAGAAATTCCTCCCCACACCATACAAGAACCACCACCAAAACTCACAGTTTCTCGAATGCAACATTGGGCAAATCTTTCACCAGGACGTCTATACACTCGGTTTCTCCCGTCATTGCTAAAAAGACAGATTCTTGCCTCGTCAGAAAACAAAACTGACCTCCAGTCTTCTAACGTCCAATTAATGTGTTCTCGAGCAAACTCCAAGCGAGATCGGCGATGAGCTACAGTCAATTTTGGGCCAGTTGCTGGTTTGTGTGATGTTAAATTTCGTTCTTTTAGTCTTCGTCTCACTGTCCACCTACTGATTGAGACTCCTCGAACGTCACGTAACGCTTGCTGTAGCTGAACAGCATTAAGTCCACGGTCGCGCAACGAATTGGTTGCAATAAAGCGGTCGTCACGTTCTGTTGTTGCCCGTGGTCGGCCAGTTCCAGGTCGCCGAACAAAAGCACCAGTCTCCAGATACCTGCGGTATACCCGCTGTACCTTTGAACGACTCAAATGAAGTCTGCGTGCCACTTCACGTTGTCCGTGTCCAACCTCAAGTAAAGCTACAACTTGGGCAGCTTCCGTCGGTGTAGTATCCATTTTATCAGGTTATTTTGATTACACAGACACAGATAAAGACAACAATAACAAGTAATATGGGTATGATTAACAAAAACCTCAAATTTAATCTTCTCTTAACAGAGTACAATAAAAATGTCATAAGCAAATTAAATGCGATAATTTTATTCTACCCTTTAAACTTTAATAAAAATGAAATTTTGACAACTAACTACCCTCATTGTAAAGGTTATTAAATACCCTTTTAGGCGATATATGTTTCGAATCGATGCGTTCCATAATACCAAAAATAATTACCATAATGCGTGAAAAAGGAAGTGGCTCGATTCATTTGCTCCCAAGTGTATATTAAGTATTTTGTCAGTGAATTTTTTTCACAATTTGCCGCCCCTTATATCTGGCCGCCCTAGGCCCGGGCCTACTGGGCCTTAGGGCAAATCCGCCACTGTGCCTGTCCATGGACCCTAAGACCTCGCGGAGCGCGGTTGGCAAGCTTTCCACAGCAAACTCACCAGCGTACCTCCTGTGAGGTGGGTCCGGGCAATCTTCCTCCTCCTCGACATCGCTGCCAGGATTCAGAAAACCCGCAGAGCGTTCCCACTGCAGACATTCATCATCCTGGCCACTTTCGAAAATCAAGGGTTCTGAAACAAATAATACTACCCCTAGGTCCATGATGCAACCAGATTATCATCACAAAGGAGAAATAAACAAATAAATACCTCGCCTTGCCGAAGACGTCGAGGGACCTGGAGACGAATGCTGCAGTGTGGCACCAGAACGCACTGCAGAGGATGATGTGCTCGGCGACAATGACACCATCTCAAACTCCGCTGAGACCATGAGGCTCTCGTCTACCTCATGGCCTTCACCCACCAATATACAAAAAAAAAAATGTCTTTATTATTAGAAATAGTCTAAATCAAGTTAATTAAAATAAAATATTACAAATTAAAATCCTAAAAAAAAAAAAAACACCAATGAATTATTGTGTGGTCAAAAACTCGAAGTCACGTGTCCCATTCGTCTCACTCCGTCTTCGTCATTTTTATTTTTAATAAATTTGTCCAGTGTAGTCGGGGGTCCACTTGCGCTGTTGCGTTGTTGTTGTTGTATTTAGCTCCACCTGGGTCTCCACCAAAGTAAGTCTTGATGGGACTGAGATCTGATCACCCGAATCATAATAGGCCGGATCCCCTGCCGGTCCGACCAAACTCAACATCAGGCACACTAAGATCCAGTAGGTCATTTTACGCGAAAAGTAATTTTATTTTTAATAATAAAATTGACGAAGGACGAAGGTGGTTGCCAAAGAGTATGTTGCAAGTGTGGCTACTTAATGATTAGTGATGTCAATGATTAGATTAGATATAACCCCCGTGGACGGGGTTAATAGTAGTGGCTGAATTTCCCTGTGGATTAAAAAATATACTAAGTCGGCTTTTTTTGAAGAATGTTTCAAATTCTTTAATAGAGATTAAGTTCAAACTTACTGCGGGGGAGGCGGCAGCTCCACGTCCTCGGCAGCCGGCAGCTCCTCCTCAACCCTCGAGGGCCCAGCGTCATCCAGTCCTGTATAGAAAAGTATTAAAATATGTTAGGTTGGAAAAGTATTAAAATATGTAGGCAGACAATTTCCACAGTTGATTTGTGCAGCTCCCACTTTTGCAGGATTCGCGGGGCCGGGACGACTGGCGTGCCCGGCACTAGAGGGCACTTGCCCCTCACGCTCAGGCGACAGTTTTCTGGAAACGTATAAATTATTTAAACATTTGTGACAGTGAAAAGCATAATTATTATTTTTCTAAATATTTTTCTTACCTTCGGGACTTGGGAGGAGGAGGCAGAGCGTCCGGAGTTCCGGACAGGCAAATTTACCTGTCTCTTGCTGCCTCCTCGCAGCGTAAAGCTTATTTAATTTTTAATTTAATTTTTATTTATTTTTACTATATCCCGCTCACTAAAGAAGGAATTCCCACTTACGTAAAAGCGTACTTAGCATTTCTTGTCTTTTTTGTTCAGTGAAGTTTGAGTAAAGAAATTACAATCTTACTATATTCTACAAGAAATCCCAAATTTTCGAAAAAAATTGGAACGGCGACAAACTCTCAGTGGGGAAAGTTCGTCCTGCTGGCCCGGTAAAGCTTTCCCGCGCCCCGTTAAATACGCTTGGATCGTGAGACCAAGTGAAGTCCAGCAAGTCCTCCTGGCAAGACTGTCGCAGAGCTAGGTCATCCTGCCTGTCCATGGACCCTAAGACCTCGCGGAGCGCGGTTGGCAAGCTTTCCACAGCAAACTCACCAGCGTGCCTCCTGTGAGGTTGGTCCGGGCAATCTTCCTCCTCCTCGACATCGCTGCCAGGATTTAGAAGACACGCAGAGCGTTCCCACTGCAGACATTCATCATCCAGGCCACTTTCGAAAATCAAGGGTTCTGAAACAAATAATACTACCCCTAGGTCCATGATGCAACCAGATTATCATCACAAAGGAGAAATAAACAAATAAATACCTCGCCTTGCCGAAGACGTCGAGGGACCTGGAGACGAATGCTGCAGTGTGGCACCAGAACGCACTGCAGAGGATGATGTGCTCGGCGACAATGACACCATCTCAAACTCCGCTGAGACCATGAGGCTCTCGTCTACCTCATGGCCTTCACCCACCAATATACAAAAAAAAAAAAAAAAAATGTCTTTATTATTAGAAATAGTCTAAATCAGGTTAATTAAAATAAAATATTACAAATTAAAATCCAAAAAAAAAAAAATCACCAATTAATTATTGTGTGGTCAAAAACTCGAAGTCACGTGTCCCATTCGTCTCACTACGCCTTCGTCATTTTTATTTTTAATAAATTTGTCCAGTGTAGTCGGGGGTCCACTTCCGCTGTGGTGTTGTTGTTGTTGTATTTAGCTCCACCTGGGTCTCCACCAAAGTAAGTCTTGATGGGACTGAGATCTGATCACCCGAATCATAATAGGCCGGATCCCCTGCCGGTCCGACCAAACTCAGCATCAGGCACACTAAGATCCAGTAGGTCATTTTACGCGAAAAGTAATTTTATTTTTAATAATAAAATTGACGAAGGACGAAGGTGGTTGCCAAAGAGTATGTTGCAAGTGTGGCTACTTAATGATTAGTGATGTCAATGATTAGATTAGATATAACCCCCGAGGACGGGGTTAATAGTAGTGGCTGAATTTCCCTGTGAAATAAAAAATATACTAAGTCGGCTCTTTTTGAAGAATGTTTCAAATTCTTTAATAGAGATTAAGTTCAAACTTACTGCGGGGGAGGCGGCAGCTCCACGTCCTCGGCAGCCGGCAGCTCCTCCTCAACCCTCGAGGGCCCAGCGTCATCCAGTCCTGTATAGAAAAGTATTAAAATATGTTAGGTTGGAAAAGTATTAAAATATGTAGGCAGACAATTTCCACAGTTGATTTGGGCAGCTCCCACTTTTGCAGGATTCGCGGGGCCGGGACGACTGGCGTGCCCGGCACTAGAGGGCACTTGCCCCTCACGCTCAGGCGACAGTTTTCTGGAAACGTATAAATTATTTAAACATTTGTGACAGTGAAAAGCATAATTATTATTTTTCTAAATATTTTTCTTACCTTCGGGACTTGGGAGGAGGAGGCAGAGCGTCCGGAGTTCCGGACAGGCAAATTTACCTGTCTCTTGCTGCCTCCTCGCAGCGTAAAGCTTAATTAATTTTTAATTTAATTTTTATTTATTAAATTTACTATATCCCGCTCACTAAAGAAGGAATTCCCACTTACGTAAAAGCGTACTTAGCATTTCTTGTCTTTTTTGTTCAGTGAAGTTTGAGTAAAGAAATTACAATCTTACTATATTCTACAAGAAATCCCAAATTTTCGAAAAAAATTGGAACGGCGACAAACTCTCAGTGGGGAAAGTTCGTCCTGCTGGCCCGGTAAAACTTTCCCGCGCCCCGGTAAATACGCTTGGATCGTGAGACCAAGTGAAGTCCAGCAAGTTCTCCTGGCAAGACTGTCGCAGAGCTAGGTCATCCTGCCTGTCCATGGACCCTAAGACCTCGCGGAGCGCGGTTGGCAAGCTTTCCACAGCAAACTCACCAGCGTGCCTCCTGTGAGGTGGGTCCGGGCAATCTTCCTCCTCCTCGACATCGCTGCCAGGATTTAGAAGACACGCAGAGCGTTCCCACTGCAGACATTCATCATCCAGGCCACTTTCGAAAATCAAGGGTTCTGAAACAAATAATACTACCCCTAGGTCCATGATGCAACCAGATTATCATCACAAAGGAGAAATAAACAAATAAATACCTCGCCTTGCCGAAGACGTCGAGGGACCTGGAGACGAATGCTGCAGAGTGGCACCAGAACGCACTGCAGAGGATGATGTGCTCGGCGACAATGACACCATCTCAAACTCCGCTGAGACCATGAGGCTCTCGTCTACCTCATGGCCTTCACCCACCAATATACAAAAAAAAAAAAAAATGTCTTTATTATTAGAAATAGTCTAAATCAGGTTAATTAAAATAAAATATTACAAATTAAAATCCTAAAAAAAAAATAAAACACCAATGAATTATTGTGTGGTCAAAAACTCGAAGTCACGTGTCCCATTCGTCTCACTACGCCTTCGTCATTTTTATTTTTAATAAATTTGTCCAGTGTAGTCGGGGGTCCACTTCCGCTGTGGTGTTGTTGTTGTTGTATTTAGCTCCACCTGGGTCTCCACCAAAGTAAGTCTTGATGGGACTGAGATCTGATCACCCGAATCATAATAGGCCGGATCCCCTGCCGGTCCGACCAAACTCAGCATCAGGCACACTAAGATCCAGTAGGTCATTTTACGCGAAAAGTAATTTTATTTTTAATAATAAAATTGACGAATGACGAAGGTGGTTGCCAAAGAGTATGTTGCAAGTGTGGCTACTTAATGATTAGTGATGTCAATGATTAGATTAGATATAACCCCCGAGGACGGGGTTAATAGTAGTGGCTGAATTTCCCTGTGAAATAAAAAATATACTAAGTCGGCTTTTTTTGAAGAATGTTTCAAATTCTTTAATAGAGATTAAGTTCAAACTTACTGCGGGGGAGGCGGCAGCTCCACGTCCTCGGCAGCCGGCAGCTCCTCCTCAACCCTCGAGGGCCCAGCGTCATCCAGTCCTGTATAGAAAAGTATTAAAATATTTTAGGTTGGAAAAGTATTAAAATATGTAGGCAGACAATTTCCACAGTTGATTTGTGCAGCTCCCACTTTTGCAGGATTCGCGGGGCCGGGACGACTGGCGTGCCCGGCACTAGAGGGCACTTGCCCCTCACGCTCAGGCGACAGTTTTCTGGAAACGTATAAATTATTTAAACATTTGTGACAGTGAAAAGCATAATTATTATTTTTCTAAATATTTTTCTTACCTTCGGGACTTGGGAGGAGGAGGCAGAGCGTCCGGACAGGCAAATTTACCTGTCTCTTGCTGCCTCCTCGCAGCGTAAAGCTTAATTAATTTTTAATTTAATTTTTATTTATTAAATTTACTATATCCCGCTCACTAAAGAAGGAATTCCCACTTACGTAAAAGCGTACTTAGCATTTCTTGTCTTTTTTGTTCAGTGAAGTTTGAGTAAAGAAATTACAATCTTACTATATTCTACAAGAAATCCCAAATTTTCGAAAAAAATTGGAACGGCGACAAACTCTCAGTGGGGAAAGTTCGTCCTGCTGGCCCGGTAAAACTTTCCCGCGCCCCGGTAAATACGCTTGGATCGTGAGACCAAGTGAAGTCCAGCAAGTTCTCCTGGCAAGACTGTCGCAGAGCTAGGTCATCCTGCCTGTCCATGGACCCTAAGACCTCGCGGAGCGCGGTTGGCAAGCTTTCCACAGCAAACTCACCAGCGTGCCTCCTGTGAGGTGGGTCCGGGCAATCTTCCTCCTCCTCGACATCGCTGCCAGGATTTAGAAGACACGCAGAGCGTTCCCACTGCAGACATTCATCATCCAGGCCACTTTCGAAAATCAAGGGTTCTGAAACAAATAATACTACCCCTAGGTCCATGATGCAACCAGATTATCATCACAAAGGAGAAATAAACAAATAAATACCTCGCCTTGCCGAAGACGTCGAGGGACCTGGAGACGAATGCTGCAGAGTGGCACCAGAACGCACTGCAGAGGATGATGTGCTCGGCGACAATGACACCATCTCAAACTCCGCTGAGACCATGAGGCTCTCGTCTACCTCATGGCCTTCACCCACCAATATACAAAAAAAAAAAAAATGTCTTTATTATTAGAAATAGTCTAAATCAGGTTAATTAAAATAAAATATTACAAATTAAAATCCTAAAAAAAAAAAAAAACACCTATGAATTATTGTGTGGTCAAAAACTCGAAGTCACGTGTCCCATTCGTCTCACTACGCCTTCGTCATTTTTATTTTTAATAAATTTGTCCAGTGTAGTCGGGGGTCCACTTCCGCTGTGGTGTTGTTGTTGTTGTATTTAGCTCCACCTGGGTCTCCACCAAAGTAAGTCTTGATGGGACTGAGATCTGATCACCCGAATCATAATAGGCCGGATCCCCTGCCGGTCCGACCAAACTCAGCATCAGGCACACTAAGATCCAGTAGGTCATTTTACGCGAAAAGTAATTTTATTTTTAATAATAAAATTGACGAAGGACGAAGGTGGTTGCCAAAGAGTATGTTGCAAGTGTGGCTACTTAATGATTAGTGATGTCAATGATTAGATTAGATATAACCCCCGTGGACGGGGTTAATAGTAGTGGCTGAATTTCCCTGTGAAATAAAAAATATACTAAGTCGGCTTTTTTTGAAGAATGTTTCAAATTCTTTAATAGAGATTAAGTTCAAACTTACTGCGGGAGATGCGGCAGCTCCACGTCCTCGGCAGCCGGCAGCTCCTCCTCAACCCTCGAGGGCCCAGCGTCATCCAGTCCTGTATAGAAAAGTATTAAAATATGTTAGGTTGGAAAAGTATTAAAATATGTAGGCAGACAATTTCCACAGTTGATTTGTGCAGCTCCCACTTTTGCAGGATTCGCGGGGCCGGGACGACTGGCGTGCCCGGCACTAGAGGGCACTTGCCCCTCACGCTCAGGCGACAGTTTTCTGGAAACGTATAAATTATTTAAACATTTGTGACAGTGAAAAGCATAATTATTATTTTTCTAAATATTTTTCTTACCTTCGGGACTTGGGAGGAGGAGGCAGAGCGTCCGGAGTTCCGGACAGGCAAATTTACCTGTCTCTTGCTGCCTCCTCGCAGCGTAAAGCTTATTTAATTTTTAATTTAATTTTTATTTATTAAATTTACTATATCCCGCTCACTAAAGAAGGAATTCCCACTTACGTAAAAGCGTACTTAGCATTTCTTGTCTTTTTTGTTCAGTGAAGTTTGAGTAAAGAAATTACAATCTTACTATATTCTACAAGAAATCCCAAATTTTCGAAAAAATTGGAACGGCGACAAACCCTCAGTGGGGAAAGTTCGTCCTGCTGGCCCGGTAAAACTTTCCCGCGCCCCGTTAAATACGCTTGGATCGTGAGACCAAGTGAAGTCCAGCAAGTCCTCCTGGCAAGACTGTCGCAGAGCTAGGTCATCCTGCCTGTCCATGGACCCTAAGACCTCGCGGAGCGCGGTTGGCAAGCTTTCCACAGCAAACTCACCAGCGTGCCTCCTGTGAGGTGGGT
Source organism: Diarsia mendica (assembly GCA_949316265.1). Taxonomy (NCBI): domain Eukaryota; kingdom Metazoa; phylum Arthropoda; class Insecta; order Lepidoptera; family Noctuidae; genus Diarsia; species Diarsia mendica. The sequence continues at coordinate 13,704,205 of OX438889.1, forward strand.
CCGGGCAATCTTCCTCCTCCTCGACATCGCTGCCAGGATTTAGAAGACACGCAGAGCGTTCCCACTGCAGACATTCATCATCCAGGCCACTTTCGAAAATCAAGGGTTCTGAAACAAATAATACTACCCCTAGGTCCATGATGCAACCAGATTATCATCACAAAGGAGAAATAAACAAATAAATACCTCGCCTTGCCGAAGACGTCGAGGGACCTGGAGACGAATGCTGCAGTGTGGCACCAGAACGCACTGCAGAGGATGATGTGCTCGGCGACAATGACACCATCTCAAACTCCGCTGAGACCATGAGGCTCTCGTCTACCTCATGGCCTTTACCCACCAATATACAAAAAAAAAAAAAAATGTCTTTATTATTAGAAATAGTCTAAATCAAGTTAATTGGCCTGTTGGTCTAGTGGTTAGTGACCCTAACTGCTATGCCGGAGGTCGTGGGTTCGATTCCCACCCAGGACAAATGTTTGTGTGATGAGCACGATCATTTGTTCTGTGTCTGGGTGTAATTTTATCTATAATATGTATGTATTTAGAAATATATAAGTATGTTTATCAGTTGTCTAGTACCCATAACACAAGCTCTGCTTAGCTTGGGACTAGATGGCGTTGTGTGATAGTTGTGGAATATTATTATATTATATTATTATATTATAATTAAAATAAAATATTACAAATTAAAATCCTAAAAAAAAAAATCACCAATGAATTATTGTGTGGCCAAAAACTCGAAGTCACGTGTCCCATTCGTCTCACTACGCCTTCGTCATTTTTATTTTTAATAAATTTGTCCAGTGTAGTCGGGGGTCCACTTGCGCTGTTGCGTTGTTGTTGTTGTATTTAGCTCCACCTGGGTCTCCACCAAAGTAAGTCTTGATGGGACTGAGATCTGATCACCCGAATCATAATAGGCCGGATCCCCTGCCGGTCCGACCAAACTCAGCATCAGGCACACTAAGATCCAGTAGGTCATTTTACGCGAAAAGTAATTTTATTTTTAATAATAAAATTGACGAAGGACGAAGGTGGTTGCCAAAGAGTATGTTGCAAGTGTGGCTACTTAATGATTAGTGATGTCAATGATTAGATTAGATATAACCCCCGAGGACGGGGTTAATAGTAGTGGCTGAATTTCCCTGTGAAATAAAAAATATACTAAGTCGGCTCTTTTTGAAGAATGTTTCAAATTCTTTAATAGAGATTAAGTTCAAACTTACTGCGGGGGAGGCGGCAGCTCCACGTCCTCGGCAGCCGGCAGCTCCTCCTCAACCCTCGAGGGCCCAGCGTCATCCAGTCCTGTATAGAAAAGTATTAAAATATGTTAGGTTGGAAAAGTATTAAAATATGTAGGCAGACAATTTCCACAGTTGATTTGTGCAGCTCCCACTTTTGCAGGATTCGCGGGGCCGGGACGACTGGCGTGCCCGGCACTAGAGGGCACTTGCCCCTCACGCTCAGGCGACAGTTTTCTGGAAACGTATAAATTATTTAAACATTTGTGACAGTGAAAAGCATAATTATTATTTTTCTAAATATTTTTCTTACCTTCGGGACTTGGGAGGAGGAGGCAGAGCGTCCGGACAGGCAAATTTACCTGTCTCTTGCTGCCTCCTCGCAGCGTAAAGCTTATTTAATTTTTAATTTAATTTTTATTTATTAAATTTACTATATCCCGCTCACTAAAGAAGGAATTCCCACTTACGTAAAAGCGTACTTAGCATTTCTTGTCTTTTTTGTTCAGTGAAGTTTGAGTAAAGAAATTACAATCTTACTATATTCTACAAAAAAAACCCAAATTTTCGAAAAAAATTGGAACGGCGACAAACCCTCAGTGGGGAAAGTTCGTCCTGCTGGCCCGGTAAAACTTTCCCGCGCCCCGTTAAATACGCTTGGATCGTGAGACCAAGTGAAGTCCAGCAAGTACTCCTGGCAAGACTGTCGCAGAGCTAGGTCATCCTGCCTGTCCATGGACCCTAAGACCTCGCGGAGCGCGGTTGGCAAGCTTTCCACAGCAAACTCACCAGCGTACCTCCTGTGAGGTGGGTCCGGGCAATCTTCCTCCTCCTCGACATCGCTGCCAGGATTCAGAAAACCCGCAGAGCGTTCCCACTGCAGACATTCATCATCCTGGCCACTTTCGAAAATCAAGGGTTCTGAAACAAATAATACTACCCCTAGGTCCATGATGCAACCAGATTATCATCACAAAGGAGAAATAAACAAATAAATACCTCGCCTTGCCGAAGACGTCGAGGGACCTGGAGACGAATGCTGCAGTGTGGCACCAGAACGCACTGCAGAGGATGATGTGCTCGGCGACAATGACACCATCTCAAACTCCGCTGAGACCATGAGGCTCTCGTCTACCTCATGGCCTTCACCCACCAATATACAAAAAAAAAATGTCTTTATTATTAGAAATAGTCTAAATCAAGTTAATTAAAATAAAATATTACAAATTAAAATCCTAAAAAAAAAAAAAAACACCAATGAATTATTGTGTGGTCAAAAACTCGAAGTCACGTGTCCCATTCGTCTCACTCCGCCTTCGTCATTTTTATTTTTAATAAATTTGTCCAGTGTAGTCGGGGGTCCACTTGCGCTGTTGCGTTGTTGTTGTTGTATTTAGCTCCACCTGGGTCTCCACCAAAGTAAGTCTTGATGGGACTGAGATCTGATCACCCGAATCATAATAGGCCGGATCCCCTGCCGGTCCGACCAAACTCAGCATCAGGCACACTAAGATCCAGTAGGTCATTTTACGCGAAAAGTAATTTTATTTTTAATAATAAAATTGACGAAGGACGAAGGTGGTTGCCAAAGAGTATGTTGCAAGTGTGGCTACTTAATGATTAGTGATGTCAATGATTAGATTAGATATAACCCCCGTGGACGGGGTTAATAGTAGTGGCTGAATTTCCCTGTGAAATAAAAAATATACTAAGTCGGCTTTTTTTGAAGAATGTTTCAAATTCTTTAATAGAGATTAAGTTCAAACTTACTGCGGGGGAGGCGGCAGCTCCACGTCCTCGGCAGCCGGCAGCTCCTCCTCAACCCTCGAGGGCCCAGCGTCATCCAGTCCTGTATAGAAAAGTATTAAAATATGTTAGGTTGGAAAAGTATTAAAATATGTAGGCAGACAATTTCCACAGTTGATTTGGGCAGCTCCCACTTTTGCAGGATTCGCGGGGCCGGGACGACTGGCGTGCCCGGCACTAGAGGGCACTTGCCCCTCACGCTCAGGCGACAGTTTTCTGGAAACGTATAAATTATTTAAACATTTGTGACAGTGAAAAGCATAATTATTATTTTTCTAAATATTTTTCTTACCTTCGGGACTTGGGAGGAGGAGGCAGAGCGTCCGGACAGGCAAATTTACCTGTCTCTTGCTGCCTCCTCGCAGCGTAAAGCTTATTTAATTTTTAATTTAATTTTTATTTATTAAATTTACTATATCCCGCTCACTAAAGAAGGAATTCCCACTTACGTAAAAGCGTACTTAGCAATTCTTGTCTTTTTTGTTCAGTGAAGTTTGAGTAAAGAAATTACAATCTTACTATATTCTACAAGAAATCCCAAATTTTCGAAAAAAATTGGAACGGCGACAAACCCTCAGTGGGGAAAGTTCGTCCTGCTGGCCCGGTAAAACTTTCCCGCGCCCCGTTAAATATGCTTGGATCGTGAGACCAAGTGAAGTCCAGCAAGTCCTCCTGGCAAGACTGTCGCAGAGCTAGGTCATCCTGCCTGTCCATGGACCCTAAGACCTCGCGGAGCGCGGTTGGCAAGCTTTCCACAGCAAACTCACCAGCGTGCCTCCTGTGAGGTGGGTCCGGGCAATCTTCCTCCTCCTCGACATCGCTGCCAGGATTTAGAAGACACGCAGAGCGTTCCCACTGCAGACATTCATCATCCAGGCCACTTTCGAAAATCAAGGGTTCTGAAACAAATAATCCCCTAGGTCCATGATGCAACCAGATTATCATCACAAAGGAGAAATAAACAAATAAATACCTCGCCTTGCCGAAGACGTCGAGGGACCTGGAGACGAATGCTGCAGTGTGGCACCAGAACGCACTGCAGAGGATGATGTGCTCGGCGACAATGACACCATCTCAAACTCCGCTGAGACCATGAGGCTCTCGTCTACCTCATGGCCTTCACCCACCAATATAAAAAAAAAAAAAAAAATGTCTTTATTATTAGAAATAGTCTAAATCAGGTTAATTAAAATAAAATATTACAAATTAAAATCCTAAAAAAAAAAAAAATCACCAATGAATTATTGTGTGGTCAAAAACTCGAAGTCACGTGTCCCATTCGTCTCACTACGCCTTCGTCATTTTTATTTTTAATAAATTTGTCCAGTGTAGTCGGGGGTCCACTTCCGCTGTGGCGTTGTTGTTGTTGTATTTAGCTCCACCTGGGTCTCCACCAAAGTAAGTCTTGATGGGACTGAGATCTGATCACCCGAATCATAATAGGCCGGATCCCCTGCCGGTCCGACCAAACTCAGCATCAGGCACACTAAGATCCAGTAGGTCATTTTACGCGAAAAGTAATTTTATTTTTAATAATAAAATTGACGAATGACGAAGGTGGTTGCCAAAGAGTATGTTGCAAGTGTGGCTACTTAATGATTAGTGATGTCAATGATTAGATTAGATATAACCCCCGTGGACGGGGTTAATAGTAGTGGCTGAATTTCCCTGTGAAATAAAAAATATACTAAGTCGGCTTTTTAAAAGAATGTTTCAAATTCTTTAATAGAGATTAAGTTCAAACTTACTGCGGGAGAGGCGGCAGCTCCACGTCCTCGGCAGCCGGCAGCTCCTCCTCAACCCTCGAGGGCCCAGCGTCATCCAGTCCTGTATAGAAAAGTATTAAAATATGTTAGGTTGGAAAAGTATTAAAATATGTAGGCAGACAATTTCCACAGTTGATTTGTGCAGCTCCCACTTTTGCAGGATTCGCGGGGCCGGGACGACTGGCGTGCCCGGCACTAGAGGGCACTTGCCCCTCACGCTCAGGCGACAGTTTTCTGGAAACGTATAAATTATTTAAACATTTGTGACAGTGAAAAGCATAATTATTATTTTTCTAAATATTTTTCTTACCTTCGGGACTTGGGAGGAGGAGGCAGAGCGTCCGGAGTTCCGGACAGGCAAATTTACCTGTCTCTTGCTGCCTCCTCGCAGCGTAAAGCTTATTTAATTTTTAATTTAATTTTTATTTATTAAATTTACTATATCCCGCTCACTAAAGAAGGAATTCCCACTTACGTAAAAGCGTACTTAGCATTTCTTGTCTTTTTTGTTCAGTGAAGTTTGAGTAAAGAAATTACAATCTTACTATATTTTACAAGAAATCCCAAATTTTCGAAAAAATTGGAACGGCGACAAACCCTCAGTGGGGAAAGTTCGTCCTGCTGGCCCGGTAAAACTTTCCCGCGCCCCGTTAAATACGCTTGGATCGTGAGACCAAGTGAAGTCCAGCAAGTCCTCCTGGCAAGACTGTCGCAGAGCTAGGTCATCCTGCCTGTCCATGGACCCTAAGACCTCGCGGAGCGCGGTTGGCAAGCTTTCCACAGCAAACTCACCAGCGTGCCTCCTGTGAGGTGGGTCCGGGCAATCTTCCTCCTCCTCGACATCGCTGCCAGGATTTAGAAGACACGCAGAGCGTTCCCACTGCAGACATTCATCATCCAGGCCACTTTCGAAAATCAAGGGTTCTGAAACAAATAATACTACCCCTAGGTCCATGATGCAACCAGATTATCATCACAAAGGAGAAATGAACAAATAAATACCTCGCCTTGCCGAAGACGTCGAGGGACCTGGAGACGAATGCTGCAGAGTGGCACCAGAACGCACTGCAGAGGATGATGTGCTCGGCGACAATGACACCATCTCAAACTCCGCTGAGACCATGAGGCTCTCGTCTACCTCATGGCCTTCACCCACCAATATACAAAAAAAAAAAAAATGTCTTTATTATTAGAAATAGTCTAAATCAGGTTAATTAAAATAAAATATTACAAATTAAAATCCTAAAAAAAAAATAAAACACCAATGAATTATTGTGTGGTCAAAAACTCGAAGTCACGTGTCCCATTCGTCTCACTACGCCTTCGTCATTTTTATTTTTAATAAATTTGTCCAGTGTAGTCGGGGGTCCACTTCCGCTGTGGTGTTGTTGTTGTTGTATTTAGCTCCACCTGGGTCTCCACCAAAGTAAGTCTTGATGGGACTGAGATCTGATCACCCGAATCATAATAGGCCGGATCCCCTGCCGGTCCGACCAAACTCAGCATCAGGCACACTAAGATCCAGTAGGTCATTTTACGCGAAAAGTAATTTTATTTTTAATAATAAAATTGACGAAGGACGAAGGTGGTTGCCAAAGAGTATGTTGCAAGTGTGGCTACTTAATGATTAGTGATGTCAATGATTAGATTAGATATAACCCCCGAGGACGGGGTTAATAGTAGTGGCTGAATTTCCCTGTGAAATAAAAAATATACTAAGTCGGCTTTTTTTGAAGAATGTTTCAAATTCTTTAATAGAGATTAAGTTCAAACTTACTGCGGGGGAGGCGGCAGCTCCACGTCCTCGGCAGCCGGCAGCTCCTCCTCAACCCTCGAGGGCCCAGCGTCATCCAGTCCTGTATAGAAAAGTATTAAAATATTTTAGGTTGGAAAAGTATTAAAATATGTAGGCAGACAATTTCCACAGTTGATTTGTGCAGCTCCCACTTTTGCAGGATTCGCGGGGCCGGGACGACTGGCGTGCCCGGCACTAGAGGGCACTTGCCCCTCACGCTCAGGCGACAGTTTTCTGGAAACGTATAAATTATTTAAACATTTGTGACAGTGAAAAGCATAATTATTATTTTTCTAAATATTTTTCTTACCTTCGGGACTTGGGAGGAGGAGGCAGAGCGTCCGGACAGGCAAATTTACCTGTCTCTTGCTGCCTCCTCGCAGCGTAAAGATTATTTAATTTTTAATTTAATTTTTATTTATTAAATTTACTATATCCCGCTCACTAAAGAAGGAATTCCCACTTACGTAAAAGCGTACTTAGCATTTCTTGTCTTTTTTGTTCAGTGAAGTTTGAGTAAAGAAATTACAATCTTACTATATTCTACAAGAAATCCCAAATTTTCGAAAAAAATTGGAACGGCGACAAACTCTCAGTGGGGAAAGTTCGTCCTGCTGGCCCGGTAAAACTTTCCCGCGCCCCGGTAAATACGCTTGGATCGTGAGACCAAGTGAAGTCCAGCAAGTTCTCCTGGCAAGACTGTCGCAGAGCTAGGTCATCCTGCCTGTCCATGGACCCTAAGACCTCGCGGAGCGCGGTTGGCAAGCTTTCCACAGCAAACTCACCAGCGTGCCTCCTGTGAGGTGGGTCCGGGCAATCTTCCTCCTCCTCGACATCGCTGCCAGGATTTAGAAGACACGCAGAGCGTTCCCACTGCAGACATTCATCATCCAGGCCACTTTCGAAAATCAAGGGTTCTGAAACAAATAATACTACCCCTAGGTCCATGATGCAACCAGATTATCATCACAAAGGAGAAATAAACAAATAAATACCTCGCCTTGCCGAAGACGTCGAGGGACCTGGAGACGAATGCTGCAGAGTGGCACCAGAACGCACTGCAGAGGATGATGTGCTCGGCGACAATGACACCATCTCAAACTCCGCTGAGACCATGAGGCTCTCGTCTACCTCATGGCCTTCACCCACCAATATACAAAAAAAAAAAAAATGTCTTTATTATTAGAAATAGTCTAAATCAGGTTAATTAAAATAAAATATTACAAATTAAAATCCTAAAAAAAAAAAAAAACACCAATGAATTATTGTGTGGTCAAAAACTCGAAGTCACGTGTCCCATTCGTCTCACTACGCCTTCGTCATTTTTATTTTTAATAAATTTGTCCAGTGTAGTCGGGGGTCCACTTCCGCTGTGGTGTTGTTGTTGTTGTATTTAGCTCCACCTGGGTCTCCACCAAAGTAAGTCTTGATGGGACTGAGATCTGATCACCCGAATCATAATAGGCCGGATCCCCTGCCGGTCCGACCAAACTCAGCATCAGGCACACTAAGATCCAGTAGGTCATTTTACGCGAAAAGTAATTTTATTTTTAATAATAAAATTGACGAAGGACGAAGGTGGTTGCCAAAGAGTATGTTGCAAGTAGGACTTTCAATACCGGTATTACGGGATCCCGTAATACCGTGATCCCGGACAAATATGGGCCATTTTCAATACCGGTATTGAAGCCCTCAATACCGGGATCACGGTATTGCAAGCATTACATGTATTATCGTAAATTAAATTCCATTTTTAAAATATAATAATGACACACGAAACATATAAAGAGACAGTGAGACAATATATGACCATATAAATATATGATCAATATATGATCATATGATAATGAACAAGATATGACCATAGAAGAACCTTCTACTTCATTGAATTCGAGCAGTGGAAATGATATCGGGAGGCTGGAAATCGTCAAACCTGCGCGTCATCATTCTTCGGAGTATCAGTATTCGGAGACCCACCAGTGGGTCTGCTTGGTGGGTCCTTGAAGACGAAGTGCGTTGACGATTTCCAGCCTCCCGAACGAACCAGATTCCGAAAAGGCTTTAGTACCGTAGACAGCATACCTACATACGCTGCGTGGTTATGTGGCTGGATGTCATACAAAAGACCGAAGAGTATAACCTGACTCTCTGATTAGCGGTTGTGGACTACGAGAAACCCTTTAATTCGACCGAGACTTGGGCCGTACTGCAGTGTCTCCAACGGTGGCAAAAACACCACCATGTCAGTTCGACTTCAGGACCAGACCACGGAACCTTTTTTTGTGTGACAGGGAGACGTCATATCTCCGAAACTGTTCACCCTGCACTGGAGGATACCTTTAAGGTTCTGGATTGAAGAGACCTCAGTGAAATGCTCGATGACCGCAGTAGAGCTTCTGAAAGAGTGGGTCTTAAAATAAACATGGACAAAACCAAGGTCATGTTGACTGTCCACGCACACAACACCCTCACCTATCAAAATCGGAGACTCTACACTCGAAGTTGTGGACGAAGTCTACCTGGATCTAATGATGTAAAATAGGTCCAGTTCGACCAGTCAGTCAGTTCGAACTTCGAGAAAGAGTAGAAATCGTCGTGGTGGGCAGGGTACATTGCTCGCAGAACAGATGGCCAATGGGGCCTAAAAGTTTTGGAGTGGCAACCGCGAACAGAAAGACGTTGTGTTGGAAGGCGTCCAACAAGGTGGAACGATGACCTGGTGAAGGTTGCGGGGTCACGCTGAATGCGCCCATAGGACAGGCCACTGCGGCAACACCTGGGGGAGGCCTATACGCCCAGCAGTGGACGTCTTGGTTGAAATGATCATTAATGATGATGTGTGAAAATGAAGGCACGTCCATTCCTACGCCGCGGCAGCTTAGAGATATTTACTGTCTGTAATACCTACGAATATTGATGCAGAGCGTGCTTTTTTTTCAGTAGGCTATTGTGAATGATGGCTAATAGCTAATTAAGCTATACTTACGTTTCTACAAATATTGATAGGTAGCTATGTTGAGTACATGATACATTTCAATAATAATAAAAATCGACTTTTTTATATTTATTCTTTTCAAACGCTCTATGTGGAATGCCTTCCTACAAAAAGACTTGAGTTAAGTTTTGATTATGTTCCTACTTAGTCCTATCTAATTAAATAATCAACCAATACCAAATTGTTAAATAGAGCGATATTTATAAAAGTTATTTAAAATTAAAAAAAAACAAAAAAGACTGTTTTTACAAATAAAAACACATACTTTAAATGTTGGTATGTAATACCGGTATTAATACCGTGATCACGGTATTGACGTCCAATACCGGATCGATACCGGTATTGAAAACATCCGGTATTTTGAAAGCCCTAGTTGCAAGTGTGGCTACTTAATGATTAGTGATGTCAATGATTAGATTAGATATAACCCCCGTGGACGGGGTTAATAGTAGTGGCTGAATTTCCCTGTGAAATAAAAAATATACTAAGTCGGCTTTTTTTGAAGAATGTTTCAAATTCTTTAATAGAGATTAAGTTCAAACTTACTGCGGGGGAGGCGGCAGCTCCACGTCCTCAGCAGCCGGCAGCTCCTCCTCAACCCTCGAGGGCCCAGCGTCATCCAGTCCTGTATAGAAAAGTATTAAAATATGTTAGGTTGGAAAAGTATTAAAATATGTAGGCAGACAATTTCCACAGTTGATTTGTGCAGCTCCCACTTTTGCAGGATTCGTGGGGCCGGGACGACTGGCGTGCCCGGCACTAGAGGGCACTTGCCCCTCACGCTCAGGCGACAGTTTTCTGGAAACATATAAATTATTTAAACATTTGTGACAGTGAAAAGCATAATTATTATTTTTGTAAACATTTTTCTTACCTTTGGGACTTGGGAGGAGGAGGCAGAGCGTCCGGACAGGCAAATTTACCTGTCTCCAGCTGCCTCCTCGCAGCGTAAAGCTTGCCCCTCTGTGCCGGGCTCAGCTTTGCCTCCCACTTTCCACCAGAATTTTTAAACTCGCTGGATTTGCCAGGATTGCCACCTCACAATCTTCAATTAAAGGTTGGATCGGTAGTTATTATGTTGCGAAATATCAACCAACCGCGTCTTTGCAACGTGACACGGTTAGCGATAAAAAAATTGTAACCGCCGCATAATTAAAACAGGTGCTTCGACTAAGGTACTACCTAATTTGAATTCTATTAAAACCATCCGATTCGTACTTTCGCTACGTGATCCGAACGCTCCTTGTATTTGAATGGCTGGAATAGCAATCTCAGGTAACATTTCATTTCTCCTTAAAATAGACTCGTACAATTCTCTAGTTATTCCGCTAATCTGGCTCGCTGTATCGATAAGTGCATTCATACTTCTGCCGTACAACCTCACGTATACCTCAGGTAATTTAGGTAAAGAGTAATCAGGTTTATGTTTTCAATTATTCTCCCGTTTCATTTATTTAGATACCATAGTTTTTTGTTCCGTTCTGTCTTGCACTTTTCACCATTTTTTATTTATTTATTTTTCTATTCTTATTTTATTCCTAAGTTTTCTTATTTGTATTATTATTATACATCTATTTCATATATCTAAGTATCTACTCAGACACATACACACTTTTAGACAAGGGTCTAAAACTGTTTTACGTTCGTTCAATATCACCATCCCAGGGCCAGTTGAAAACCAGCGTCGGGCACTAGCTGCTCGGCAATTTGCTGAACTGGTCCTATTTGGCGCAGCCGTGAGATGCACACTCTTTTTTTTTGTTTGTTCATTTTATTTTTTTATTGTTTGTTGTGTGCACTTGTGGCATATTGTGCTAAATAAATATGTTTTCTTTCTTTCTTTCTTTCTAATCCATCTCTACGTCGATCGACTCGTCGAGCTCGTGAATCATTGTATACGTATGTAATTTTCTCACCACGCAAAGCTCACACACAATACCTATCTTGATGCACTCGGTTACGTTGTCAAACTGATTTTCTAATAAAATTCCCTTTGTTCGCAACGAGTCACACTAAATCGTGTCACCGTGTGACTGGTTGAGAAAAATATTCGCATGGAGTAACAGTGTGACTCAATGCGAATTTTTATTCTCATCTAGTAACACTAGTACACGAGTAGTGTTACTCGTTCGGAAAACCAAATCGCATGGAGTAGCAGCGTCATTCGATGCGATTTTTTATTCTCAACTAGTAACATTTTTCAGAATGTCTATTTGACAACGATAAAGTTAAATAAAAATTATAAAATAATGTTTAAATTTCTAACATATTAGTAGGTAGGGACGTAACAGAAAAAAACTGATCAGGTTTTCTACTTATTTATTAAGATTAGTTTAAATCATTTCTTAATCTAAAACAAAGTGTTTTTGTCTAATTGTACTTCGATGTAATAATAAAAAAAACAACCTGGTTACAGTACAAAATGTAAATAATTCTTTTTTACCTACTATTATATAATTTTTCCTATAAAATCAGCCTTCTTTATAACACAAAATAATCACATTTATATATTAAGATTAGTTACCAACTAATATCACATTAATAATTTCTCTTTAAAATCAGTCTCTCTTTTATCACAATATAATCAACAGTTATTCAGAAATATTCGCTTTTTGACCATTCGTAAGTTTAGTGTCGTAAAATCTCCAGGAGGGTCCCAATCGTAATAGTACCATTTACGAAATCCATCTGAGCATCTTGTATAAAATTATCATTAAGTATTGACTTTGATAATCGTTTTCTGGATGGTTGTGTATTGTTTTGATGTAGAATGTTGCGAACGGTGTATAATTGGGAATCTTCTTTAAGTATGAGCAACAACTGCATCAAATTTGGGTTCTTCTTACCGACGGCTTTGTTCAATTTATGGTGCCAGCCTTCAATGAAGTTTGTGGTTCGATGAGTCTCCCCAAAAGCACACCAGACTTTTAAAAAATCTTCGTGGAGCCATTGCTTTTTCATATAATTCACAAATTTTTGGATTTGTGGGTCATTATCATCATATCGCGAAATAATATACTCCCATCCGTTCATGATTTCTTCTTGAGGTAACAGTGGTAGAACTGCGCTTAGGCTTACCATGCGTTTCTTCTTTGGGTCTTAAGTATTTGTTATATGCAATTCACGGCCTTTCTTAAAAATTGCCTTATTATAGTGGTAATAGCAGCCCTTGACTGCAATTGAAGGAAAAACTGTAGCAATTGCTCGCATGGCGGCCTTTTCGTAGTCTACTTTAAATTTTATTGGATTCCAATTGGGTAACTGCGACTTTATTATAGAGAACAGAATCACGTAGGCTTCTGTGTTTCGGTGACTTATCAAAGCGTAGACTAGAGGTATTATATTAGTGTGATTGATCGTGCTGCCGATATCGCCATGGATTGAATATAGTTGCGTAAATGGAATATGACAACTTTTGAAAGTTCCATCGCCATAAAAGTCTGTTAGCTCGCACAAAGTTTGCCTTGCTTCGGAAGAAGAAAATACTAGTATTCGTGTATCATCACATGTGTACTCCGCTAACAAAAAATCTTGATAACGAGGTGGGACTTCGACTTCCAGCACATTTTTATGTTGTAGTTTTTGTACTTGAGCCGCTGAATTACGTGTTCTATATAACGTGTCTTTAATGGAACTAAATTTAGGTATTGAAGTAATTATGTCTATTCCCGCATCTTTTAGCTTTCCGACCATGGCATTGTATTTTTGAGGAACACTGGGAAATTCCTGCGTAGTTATATCTTTTTTTAAATGTTGGACAGATTTCAGGATTTCGTTGTTCGCAAAATCTGGTGTACATAAATGAGGAGTTTCTTCTAATATACGCTCTTCCTAAAATAGTAAAATGGGATAGAATATTAGTAAAATAAAATATTGGTAAAATATTGACTTAAAACTAAAAAGCCTGTTCTCTCAATAAGCTAATGTTTATATAAAACTAGTTGTAAAGCTATAAATAAATGCAGTATTATTATTTATTAAATGATTATATACAATCACTATTTTACATTTTTTTTTTTTACATTTAACATATAAATCAATAATATTATATACAACGAAGCTATGGAATACATTTTGGTAATATAGTTTTCTTACCTTTATTCTTACAAGCCCTTTGCACACCTTTCGTTTTGTACACGCCCACACAATCAATCCACTTTTATGTTTTTTCCTGGCGTAATATTGATGACCAGCTCGAAGAAGAACAGTGCCACCGTTTTTATTAACAAAAACTAAATCAACCATTGATGTAATCAATGTGAGGTAGATGGGGTACGCGCTAACATCGCGATCAGAAAAACATGGACCGAAACTTACACGTCATCTATGATTAGTGTCATCACTGTCATCACAGTCGCAACTTTCTGTTCCGTGGTCGCAAACCTACAAGTCACCGATAGACAAGGACAGACATAGGAGCCGGCGCTGTTGTGCGAGCGAAATCGCGTTAGCCGTCGAATGTTGGCCGAATGTTTACGATTATTCAATGAATGACGTGTGCATGTGGTAGCGTTAGCAAAAAAAACATCGGGAAATAAATAAAATAATCATTATTTTTTACTTTGATTTTTTATTAAGTACTTAAAAGAAAGAAATATTGTACGTCAATAGTTTATCATAACATTGTTGTTCATAGTGAACTTAATTCCAATTAAGTTTGGTTATTAATCAATAAGGGCCGATCTGGCTTACTTAAACTTTTTATCAAAAAACATAACCGACTTCTACAAAATATAAAACACAAAAGAGTGAAAAATAAATACATACTTATAGTACACGCATAGTAAAAATTAGAAAAATTGTAAATTGTCCCGAAAAATAATTCAAGAGATCATCTTGAATTATTTTTCGGGACAATTTCCAAAATTTTCAAAAAATCAAACGTGGTTTATTCAATAATACAATTCAGGTTGTATGTTAAATTTGAATGCCTTAGTCACTCAAGGAAGGTAAATGAACTGAGAGGGTTGTATCATTATCACTCAGTAAAGTCTCATTTATTACGGTCGCGAATGCTATTTTATTTGACGATTAACTCGAATTTCGCGGGCTACTCTGCGAGTTTCAGCCTTAGCATATACGTATATATAACCTATTAAGCACGCATTCAATTAATGTTTTTTGTTTTATTAGGCTATGGGCTATGATCATTATAGCTAAAAACCTGGCTCGCCAAACTCCCTGCAAAATACAAATGTTTCTGACATGGAGTCAATTTTCGATTCACCACGTAAAGCATTCCTAAAATCAAAAGTTAGAAAAATTTCATTTCATATGAGAAAAAGAAACTTAATAAAGGAAACAAAAATTTGAAGAGAAAAAACAAAAGACTTCAGGAACGATGTAATTCACTAAAGGACACAATGATCAAACTAAAAAAAGACCTTAATGTTCCTGAAGACCAATTTCAGGAATTGTGTGCAAAAGCGGAGGCAGCCGATTTGTTTGCAAGAGTCAGAAAGCAACAGAAGCGCTGTAAAAACATAAGGATGAAATTCACCCCTACTTTAAGAAAGTTTGCGCTGACTAAATTTTTACTCTCCGGCGGGATACAAATATGTGCGAAAAGTTTTTGATGATGCCTTGCCTCACTCTCGAACACTTGGAAAATGGTATGAAAACTTAAATGAGAGATTGTTTTGAATTATATTTCGGGACAATTTCCGAAATTTTCAAAAAGCAAACGTGGTTTATTCAATCAAGGCTGATAATCAGCACTTTTCGAACGTCAAAATTTACTTTACTTATTTACAAGAGACAGTCCCCCAAAACAAGCACCCTTCGACACTTCCTAGTGTTTTAGCTGGAAAGAAGAAGTGGCGGAACAAACTCCCCAACAATTTGATATTACTTTGTAAAAGAAGAAATAACCTCAAACTAAACTTCAACTACAAAGCAGTGAAACTCATACTTTGGCAAATAAATTAACACCTTTTATTAAATCAATTAAATGGAATATAATTATCTATGGAAAAAACCTTTATCTGGCCGCCAAAGAAGCAGATAGATTAGATGCACAAGAACTTATACGCCTTCAAATAAAGATAATTTATTTCGTTTTTGTCGTTTTGTTACACTTGATATTGCCGGATCTATTTTATGAAAATAATGGACTCTGACGTCACAATATTTGTCAACTATTGCCTTCAAAAGTTGTATTCTGTGGTTAAATGTAACTGGTTGATCTAAAGAATGAATTTCTAAAGCAGACAGTATATCTGAATTCAGAAAAGATTGAATTATATTTAATTTTAGACGAAATATTTGCTTCTCACAAAGAAAATGTTGAGTACTATTTTCTCTAAAAAACATTTTTATTGCTGTTTCGGACTTAAGGCATATCTTGAATAAATCGTAAGATGGATAGCACAAACCCCCCATATCCTTTAAATTAATCAATTTA
Organism: Diarsia mendica; assembly: GCA_949316265.1. Classification (NCBI taxonomy): domain Eukaryota; kingdom Metazoa; phylum Arthropoda; class Insecta; order Lepidoptera; family Noctuidae; genus Diarsia; species Diarsia mendica. The sequence goes on from OX438889.1 coordinate 13,720,214, forward strand.
TGAAAACTTAGTTTTTGATTAGTAATCAACTCAGTAACACATATCTCACATTTAATTGTTTTGATTAATGCCCTAGCGACCCACCCAGCTATATATCCTATGATTTGTTCAGCACTTATTGATAGATTATTTTGATCGTTTAAAATATTTGATAATATTTCCACATTGTTTTCCGCTGTGGTGTCACTAACATGACTTTTGCTTCTTTTTGTATCTCTCACCCGAATATATGATCCACCACGCGTAACTTTGTGTTTTTTAAAAGATTCACTACCATAAATATTTGCCATAGAAAAACCTTCACCAATATTTGTCAAATCTTGAGCACTTCTGCCAACCGTTTTATTTATATTTTCGATAGCAGAGGAGCACGTAAGTAGGGGGAAATTATCTAGTGGTATACAATTTCCCGAGAGAGAAGAACGCAGCTCTAAGTGTCCTAACACTTTTCTATAAATTCCCTGGAATTGACGGACATTTGGGTTATTATTATATCCACCCTGCCGGCGAATTATCCCGAAAAATAATTCAAGATGGTCTTGACTAAGCCTGTACATTGAAATATATTTTAGTAAGCCAGTTTCAACTAATGTTGAGTATAAGTATTTTAGGCTCTCCATACATATTAAAAATCCAATAAAACCAGTTTTACACGCAGATTGAGTTACATTTTTTTTTGTAATGTTCATTGTAACTCTACGTCTTGTTATTCTTCTATTTTTATTTAGGAATTTTAATGAACAGATGTACTCTTTCATTTCATTTAGAAATTCAAAAACCTTTTCTTTATTTTCTGCACAAAGTGGTTTCTTATAACCAAATCGTTCACGTTTTCGTGAATTCATAACATCAAATAGATGGTTAAATTTTTCAATAAATTGAACTGTAGCTTCAGTGTTTAGAAACCGTTTTGAGGAAAGTAATTGCTCACACAGTCTTAATGCGTCTGCTACGCTTCGACTGAGAAGCTGGGTAGCGAGCTTTACTTTCATAATTTGATTACGGAAGTCGATATGTTTAGGTGTTAATTTATTTGCAAAAGTAAGAGTTTCACTGCTTTGTAGTTTTAATAAATTTACTAGAAATTGCCACTTTACTTCCCGATTCTCACTGTCAAAAAACATTCTTTTGGACTCAAATGTGTTCCTAACAAGTTTTACCATGTGACATGGATCCAAAAATACAGCAACGTCGATGTTACATGATGGGTGTTTAAAGGTTGTTTTTAAGCTTTCAACGTTATTAAGATTGCAACCTAATAAATTAGCGGCATTAACATTAGACGGGCAGCCGTCAAACGTTAAGGCAACTACATTAATGCCTACCTCCCAGCATTTTGTCAAACACATTTTTATTAAAGTTGACTTAGTCTCAGCTGTGAGTCCGTCAACAAAAAAATATCCAACAGGTAGCTTCCAATTTTCATCTAGACAGACAAGCATCATCACAAATGCTTGTGAAGCAACCCTGTCGACGTCTAAACATCCAGTTCCATAATTCACTAAACCTAAAGTTTTTTTCCCGTTCCAAACAGTTTGTTGTCGAATAGCCATTTCATCAACGACTAACGTGCAATAAATATTTTTTTCGGTGCCGGATTTTTTATTTTTAAGGACCTCGAAGGCTTCAGCTGTAAATCCTGGCTCTGCATTTAAGTTTTCGTACCATTTTCCAAGTGTTCGAGGGTGAGGCAAGGCGTCATCAAACATTTTTCGCACGTATTTGTATCCGCTCGGAGAGTAAAAATTTAAAGACAGCGCAAACTTTCTTAAAGTAGGGGTGAATTTCATCCTTATGTTTTTACTGCGCTTCTGTTGCTTTCTCATTCTTGCAAACAAATCGGCTGCTTCCGCTTTTACGCACAATTCCTGAAATTGGTCTTCAGGAACATTGAGGTCTTTTTTTAGTTTGATCATTGTGTCCTTTATTGATTTACATCGTTCCTGAAGTCTTTTGTTTTTTCTTTTCAAATTTTTATTTTCTTTCATAAGTTTCTTTTTCTCTAATGTAATTTTTCTAACTTTTGATTTTAGGAACGCTTTACGTGGCGAATCGAAAATTGACTCCATGTCAGAAACATTTATATTTTGCAGGGAGTTTGGCGAGCCGGGTTTTGAGCTATAATGATCATAGCTCATAGCCTCCTAAAACAAAAAAACATTAATTGAATGCGTGCTTAGTAGGTTATATATACTTATATGCTAAGGCTGAAACTCGCAGAGTAGCCCGCGAAAATCAAGTTAATCGTCAAATAAAATAGGGTTCGCGACCGTAATAAATGTGACTTTGCTGAGTGATAATGATTCAAATCACCAATACAACCCTCTCAGTTCATTTACCTTCCTTGAGAGACTAAGGCATTCAAATTTAACATACAAGCTGACACTGACTGACAAATTGCAAAAAACCGTTAGAAACCTTAAGGTCAATGTAGCCCGCGAAACTCAAATTTCCATACACTTACTAACATAATTAAACTCACAGTACCTGAAAGTAGGGTACAGCTTCTGCTGATATCCTTTTTAACCCTTTGCTGGTTGTGTATATATCTTCTAATTTAAAATGTGTTGAGCATAATCGACTATGTACTGTAGGTGTCCAATAAGGTTCCTGCCTTTGTTTTCGGACAACAACAATCCACTTTTGTCTTCTTAATTCATCTTTAGGAAACCTGAATAATAAAGATGCATTTAATAAATAAATAATTTGATTACATGTGCAGTTTAAGAGTTACGAGAAATCTTTGAAATAATAACCATTTGCTTTGCCATAGTCGGGTAATAATAAAAGATAGTGAACAATCACTAGAAACTAGGTACAACAAACTAACTTTTTTTTTTTTTCTAGCCTACTCTTTCCCACTCCTGGGCAAAGGCCTCCCTCCACTCCTTCCATTTCTCTTGAACCCGTGAGAAATGAAAAATCTCTAACTAACTTATTAGGCCTCGGAAAATATTTAAAAAAAAAAGTATTGCGTAATACATAACTATAATCAATCTAACCGACTTGAAATTAAATAACCACGGTTGTAATAAAATAAAAAATAACACAAAGAACTTTTAATGTTATTTGTGTTGCTAACCTTACGCAACCTCGGTCTATACTCGTCGCTTACTTTACTCGCAACTTGTGCATTAGTGCGTATCGTGTCTCTCACGTATGTTTGTAATATCTATCCCGCTCTCACAAAAATGGCGAAGCAAACATGAAAATGACAAATGAAATGACAAGAATGAAGAATATTTTTCTTGTCATTTTCAACAAATTAATATTTTTGGCTGTACTTACGAGTGGTAAGTAATCCCGTGTACCTTATTTTTCTTCCTTGAATTATTAAAACAATCTTTAGCTGCACAAGATGTCATTTTGATGCGTATTTATTACAAAAAACTGAAATGAATGAGGTGTGTGTGAACGACGATGTACCGTTTGCGACTGCGTGCCCGCTACGTGCAATCCCTTGGTTGAGTAGGACCATGTGCTGTGACTTAGTACCGTATCTTGAAAAATATCATTGAAATCAACACTGTTTGACGAACCAGACGTAGCTTCCATTTTGAATGACAGCGGAGCGTGTACTGAACTTGTCACACGCATTGCACGATTCACCATGAAGCAATGTTGCCAGATCGGTGCGTAAAAAATATCAGAAACTCATACATTATTTTATAATTTTTATTTAACTTTATCGTTGTCAAATAGACATTCTGAAAAATGTTACTAGTTGAGAATAAAAATTCGCATCGAATGACGCTGCTACTCCATGCGATTTGGTTTTCCGAACGAGTAACACTACTCGTGTACTAGTTGAAAGGCGCAGACTTTTTCAGCGGGGAACTGTGCCTAACTTTTCTTCAGCATTAGGACTGTATGTTTCTTCAGGTGGAGATAAATGAAAGACGAATTCTTCAGTTTAAAACAAAGTCGTGTGGAGTGTAGTGCGTGTGCAGTGTAGAGGTGACGGGTGATTTCTTCTTATATGATGTCTTCAAGCAGCGGTCGAGCGAATAGTGAACCAAGATTTTTGGCTGGGCCCTATTTATACTTTTTGCACATTAGCGCTACGCGCGGCAGTGATAGAATGAGACAACTTCAATTAGCCAATGAGAGGCGCCTATTCATGTTACACATGTGTGTGTGTGTATATGTATTGAGTGCAGCATTATTTATTATATAAGACACAAATTGAAATAACGAGTTACATACTTGGAAATAGTAAAATCTAGTACATATTAGGTTGTAGTTGGACATACAATATCAAAATTTCATATATCTAGGTTACATGTACGGATTATCTATGTTTTAGATGTACATAGCAAGTTATACACTGAAATCTTATGTGTTAGGCACTAAAATGCACTAAACAGTAAACAAAAGGTAAATAAAAGTGGTTCTTACGTTAATACATAAGCAATAAGGCTCTTATATGCCTTAAAAATGAATAAAACTATTCTAACAAGGACTAATAACAAAAATAACACGTTTACATGGCTATATTTTACATGCATCTAGCCTTAAACATAAGCTGTTATTTACAATCTCCCCCTCGTGCGCGAGCACAATTTATAAGGTTTTAGTCCGCTGTAGGGATTAAGATGAGGCGAGAGGCTGGGCGACGAAGTAATCCAGCAGCTGTTCGTATCTCAGTTACTCGTACTCGTCCATCTGGGCCTGGGTAGACTTTCATGATCTCACCTCGAGGCCACACTCCTCTGGGCATTGTGCCATCACATATTATGACGATGTCGCCAACCTTTAAGTTATTATGTTGAGGGTTGGTGCTAGATCTTGGCATCAGGAGAGGCTTATATTCTGCCGTCCACCTTGCCCAAAAGGCGTCAGCTAATGCCTGAGCAGCTTTCCAGGAGTGTGAAGTCAGCTGTGCGTCTTTAAACGAACCAAAAGGTGACATCCCACTTGAGCGCCCAATAAGAAAGTGATTTGGGGTCAACGCTTCTTCATCCAAGTTGGGATTCACAGGGGTCAATGGCCTCGAATTTACCACGTGTTCAGCCTCTAATAATAACGTGTGTAAAATATCGTCAGGAGGAAATCTTTCGTTTAGAGTGACTCGTAATGCTGTTTTCACCGATCTGACCATTCTTTCCCAGGCGCCGCCCATGTTTGGGGCACCAGGTGGTATCTTCTTCCAGGTGATCAGCTTTTCAGACGCGAAAGCTCTCAATTCTTGGTCATTGCCTTGCATGGCTTCATAAATTTCTTTTTCAGCGCCAACGAAGTTGGTTGCGTTGTCGCTGTATATTATAGTTGGCGTGCCGCGGCGAGCTATCATTCTGCGCAGGCTCATGATCATAGAGGAGGCCGAGAGAGATGTGGCCACCTCCAGGTGCACTGCTCGAGTGGTGAGGCAGGTGTATAAAGCGCACCACCTTTTCTGTAGCTTTCGCCCGACATTAACATGCATGGGCCCAAAATAATCCACCGCAGTAGCTGTGAAGGGCGGTTGGTTTTGGGCCAGCCTTTCAGCTGGTAAGTCGCCTAAGGGAATTTTTGAGGGGATTCCCCTATAGGTCTGACACCATTGGCATTTGTTGCAAATGTAGCGTATAACGCCGCGCAGTCCTATTATGTGGTAGCGTTGTCTCAGCTCATTCATTACGGTTTGGTGGTTTCCGTGATTGAAAGTTGAGTGCGTGTGATGCACCAACAGCTGAGTAAAGCCTTCTTTGGCATGTAGGACTGGCAGGTTTTGCTTATCAGTTATTCTGCTGTCTAGACACAGGATTCCGTTGCGGTCGATCTTCACGGAGAGCTTGTAGAACGGGGACTTCTTCGGTGGTCGCCGCCCAGCCTCAATCGTCGTGATGTCTTCGCCGAACGAGTTATATTGACTCCTTCTTACTAGCAGCAGTTCAGCTAGTTTTATATGGCTTGGTGCCAGTTCTTTACTTGTGATTCTTTTGAGCATTTTGGCTTTAAATACCTCGGCGGCGAGCAGAACGGTGGCAGCAACACGTACTAATCGAGTGTATTTCGAAAAACGTTCTAACTGTGGTAAATAATCGCTAACGTCATGCCTAATAATCACATGTACTTGCTTAAGAACTCTTTCTTCCCCTGAAGGGGGTGGCGGCGCCGCGGCTCGCTTTTCCTGCGGCCATAATGCGGGGTCGCCTCTTATGAACTCGGGTCCATAAAACCATCTGTGGTTAGAGTTGAAATCGATAGGAATTCCCTTGGTCGCATCGTCCGCGACGTTATCAGCACTGGGTACCCATCGCCAGTTGGCTGGAGTAGTTAGGCTCTCGATTTCAGCCAGTCTATGAGCTACAAACGACTTGAATGTGCGCGGGTCTGATTTAATCCAAGCTAATACGGTTCTAGAGTCAGACCAATAAAAGCAGTTTAATGTCTTATAATCCGACTCGCGCTTGACCGATTCAGCTAATCGACTGCCTAACACTGCAGCCTGCAGCTCTAAGCGAGGAATAGATATAGGTTTCAGCGGGGCCACTTTGGCCTTACCGGCTATCAGTCGTGATGTTTTAGTACCGTCAGAGTTTGTACTTACGAAATAAATCGCGGCTGAATACACTTTTTCACTTGCATCACAGAAAACGTGTAACTCCCCTTCGTTAGGGGGTGTAGCAGGTACGTACCTATCTATTTCTAACGTCTTTAAAAGTTGTAAGTTTTTAATAAAAGATAACCACGTCACGTGATGCTCGGTTGTGATGGGGTCGTCCCAATCTATACCACTGCGCCATACTTCTTGTATAAGACATTTACCTATCATCGTAATTGGCGAAACTAAACCTAGTGGGTCGAAAACCGACATGACCGCGCTAGTTACCTGTCGCTTGGTAGGCAGAGTGTCGCCTTGTATGACGCTGGCGGGCGTACTTCTTAAATTCACGTTAAAACCTAACGTATCGCGTGCGTGATTCCATATCAGACCTAATGTTCGTTCCGTATCGCTTTTCCCCAGCGTAGTCGAATCGCTACAGCGCGTATCTGTGACGTCACTTATAACAGCCGGCACGTTCGATGCCCAACCGCGTAACTCGAAAGATGCGTTTAAATGGACCTTATACATAGCGTCTATCACTCGCTTCGCCTCGCTTTCGCTGTCGAACGCGCCTAGGTAATCGTCCATGTAAAAATTACGCACCGTGGCTCTCGCGACTTCGGGATATTGTTGAGCGTGATTGTCTGCGTTTTTATTTTTGACGTAGATAGCGGTACACGGAGAAGATGCCGCCCCGAATATCAGTGAAGTCATTCGGTACTCCTGTGGTGGTCCTACTCTATCCTCGCCCCTCCATAAAAATCGCAAACTATCACGGTCCTGCTGAGCGATCTTGACCTGTAAGAACATTTCTTTTATGTCTGCAACTACTGCAATTTTACCCTCCCTAAATCTAACTAATACACCGAATAGCGATTGGAGTAGGTCAGGGCCTGCTAACAACGCGTCATTTAGACTCTTTCCCCCATACTTAGCTGCTGCATCGAACACTAAACGTACCTTACCCTTCTGTGGATGCACTACGGAAAAGTGCGGTAAGTACCAGCTACGTGGCGATGAAGCTGGGGTGTCTACCTTTTCGGCGTAGCCCGCTTCCAATAAGTTATTAACCTGCTTGCTATATTCGGTTTTTAATTTTGGGTTTTTATCCAATTTATTTTCTAAATTATACAGACGACTGAGAGCTTGTTTTTTATTATTTGGCATTATCTCATCGTCTGTGCGCCACAGTAATCCCGTTTCGAACCTATTACAGCTAATCTTTTTGCAAGTTCCTTCTAAGATCGCTAGGGCGCGCTGCTCGGGGTCAGACGCGGGCCGTCGTGGCTCAATTCCTAGTGAATCTAAACTGAAAAAGTTCCTAATAAGTTCTAACGCGGGGTCATCTGCTGTAGTGGGCCGTACGTGGTGAACCAGCGCTACGGTACTACGTGGACGTGCATCTTGCCCGTGCAGCACCCAACCTAACTTGGTCAACGATGCTACGGGCTGGGACTTATGGCCAACACGAAGTTGTCGGGACGTGATTAAATGCCAGTTGTCCTGGCCTATTAAAATAGTTGGTTTTCCCAGCTCGTAGCACAGCTCATCTTCAAGCTCCGCTAAGTGGCTACACTGTCGCACTATGTCCCTGCTTATCTCCTGAGGAGCTAGATTTAAGTTTTCTATGGTGTGCGCACTCATAGATTCTAAGTTACGACTACATGAACCGCGGATCGATAACTTCACGTGACACGACTCTGTGTCGTCTATACGATTACCTCCCACCCCCTCTAGAGATAATAGTTGGCCGCGTCCCCTAGGTATTATGCTGTCGGCGACACCTCTCTCAACAAGCGTCATGGTTGAGCCTTCATCAAGTAAGGCATAGGTGGCCGTGGAACCAATAGGGCCGCTTAACTCGACCGGAACTATTTTTAGGTAGGTATTAGAGGTATGTATATGGTTTATCGAGCTTACATTACCGCGGTTAGACAGTGGCAAAGTTGAATTACCGCTGCCGTGCAACATTTTATTATGTGATGCTTCGCATCCATTTATTCCACATGGTACATATTTGCACCTGAATGTACGTATGTGCGAGTTACCTAAGCACCTAAAACACAACTTTTCACGCTTAGCCGCATCCCATCGTTCTTTAATCGTTAATTTTACGAAATCAGCACACTCCGCCGCGGTGTGATTTCCTGAACAAAACACGCATTTTTTAATTTTGTTTACTTCTGCTGACGACTCGCTATTCGGTCGTGATGGTCGTGGCTTTTGCGATTTCGGCGCCTGCTTTTTAGAGTTGGATTTATTTACGTTGGCGACCGTTCTTTTGTGTGTTTTTTCTTCGATTTCTGACTCATCTGACGAGGAACCGGAGTCATCATTATGTGGGCGTTCGCGAGCTGTGTTTATCGCGCGCGGCCTATTGTTACGATTTTTTCTTTCGTCTCGCGCGGCTTCATAGGCAAACATGGTCCCGCAATGATCCGCAGTAATGTTCAGAAACCGAGACAACAGCTCCAATTCCGGTGGGCCGGAGTGTTCTGCACGGAACTCGTACCATTTGTACTTTAAAATTAAACTGAGTTTTTCAACTATTCGACTCACTAACTCAGGTGAATACAGATATTGCGGTTGGTGGAGTGCTTTAATCGCCGCAACTGTATTCGCTATTTTGCTCGCGAAACTACTCACATTGCGCCCGTCTTCGCTCATGCGGGGCATGCGTTTTATATTTTCGAGTTCTGCTAAAACGAGTAACTCTGGTCGGCCGTAACGCCTTTCAAGGGCGTCCATGACTTCATACGGATCCGACACCGTGAATAATAACGCCCTAACGGTTTCGCGGGCTGCACCTCGCAGTGCCTTTCTTAAGCGGGCTACGTTTTGTACGTCAGAAAACATGCCTACTGTGTCGCTAAAGACTGATCTGAAAGCCATCCACTCCGTAATCGCCCCGTCGAAGTGGGGTAGTTCGTGGATGAACTTGGGAGCCGCGGAGTCTGATTTACTGGAATTCACCGCTTGCAATATCGCGCCGGCCAGCATCGCCATGTCACTGCTACTGTTAGACATGTCGTTTCCGACGCGTGGTTCGTTCCTACTTTTAGTGGGTGACCGCGGGGCCTGTCCCGGGACTTGGGTGTTATCTACGATAGCTGGCCTTTCTGCTACACATTGCTCCGAAATCCAGCCTCTAACACGCGACTCTTCTAACCTAGGCGGGCACTCCGCGTCGTTAGAACTTTCCAGTTCGATCCTGGCTATTTCATAACGACTCATAGCAACTGCGGATGCCGCCTGAGCTCGTGCTAACTCGGAATTATGTAATTCTAGCTCAGCTTTTAGCATAGATAACCTACTACACGCCCTTTCCGTCGTGGGGACATTAACTACAGTGCCCGGCGCACTCCTAACTAAAGTATTATTTAAATCGACTTGTGCGGACCTATCTGTGACTATCGTTTGCTCGACTCGTGATGTGCTGCTTTCACCGCTCGTGTCCTCTGTGCTGGTGCCATTACTCCACGTATTTGTTTCGGTCGACATTGTCTGACCGGACACCGGCGTGGCGTCTGTGAGAGGCGTAGTTTTGCCTGAACGCAATACACGTGCGTCATTCATCATCGCGCAAGAGGGTCCCTAATCCTACCAATTACTTAGAATTAACACTGAATTTAACTTTTTTTTTTATTCACTTTATCACTTCACTTTCACTTATTGTTCTTCCCGATGTGACGCCTACTTTGCCTAACTGCCTGTTCGGACTACTAGCGTGGGGATGCCGAACAGAATAGGATCGTGAGGGATAGGAAGGTAGGAACCTCCCGGCAGTGGGCGAAGGGTCTCACGGGTGCGTCAGAAACGTGGGAGGAAAACCACGTCCGTCGTTGCATGCCAACTTGTGGCCCCAGAGAGTACCAACACCGTACCGGCGGGGTCTGACTGAAACACCAGGGATGGTGCGTGGAGGCGTCAGTTCGTCCACATGTGCCTCCGTACGATATAGGCCGTTTAACACCGCTAGGTGGCCACGTACGAGTGATAATTGATGATTGCTTCCAAGTAATTAGCAGCGGTTTAGGCAAGGACCGACTACTAACACTCGCGCGTACTTGTTTCTTTCTTGCTTAAAACAGGAACGTTTCTCTCTTCAAGATTCGTGCGAAGAACTTGATTTTTCTTTCTTGAATGACGAAATCTTGAGTTTTCTTTCTTCAAAGCTTGATTGCAGAGATCCGGCTCGAAGGACCATTGAAAGGCGCAGACTTTTTCAGCGGGGAACTGTGCCTAACTTTTCTTCAGCATTAGGACTGTATGTTTCTTCAGGTGGAGATAAATGAAAGACGAATTCTTCAGTTTAAAACAAAGTCGTGTGGAGTGTAGTGCGTGTGCAGTGTAGAGGTGACGGGTGATTTCTTCTTATATGATGTCTTCAAGCAGCGGTCGAGCGAATAGTGAACCAAGATTTTTGGCTGGGCCCTATTTATACTTTTTGCACATTAGCGCTACGCGCGGCAGTGATAGAATGAGACAACTTCAATTAGCCAATGAGAGGCGCCTATTCATGTTACACATGTGTGTGTGTATATGTATTGAGTGCAGTATTATTTATTATATAAGACACAAATTGAAATAACGAGTTACATACTTGGAAATAGTAAAATCTAGTACATATTAGGTTGTAGTTGGACATACAATATCAAAATTTCATATATCTAGGTTACATGTACGGATTATCTATGTTTTAGATGTACATAGCAAGTTATACACTGAAATCTTATGTGTTAGGCACTAAAATGCACTAAACAGTAAACAAAAGGTAAATAAAAGTGGTTCTTACGTTAATACATAAGCAATAAGGCTCTTATATGCCTTAAAAATGAATAAAACTATTCTAACAAGGACTAATAACAAAAATAACACGTTTACATGGCTATATTTTACATGCATCTAGCCTTAAACATAAGCTGTTATTTACACTAGTGTTACTGGATGAGAATAAAAATTCGCATTGAGTCACACTGTTACTCCATGCGAATATTTTTCTCAACCAGTCACACGGTGACACGATTTAGTGTGACTCGTTGCGAACAAAGGAAAAATTCCTATGCTTTTAATTACTGAGTGATAGTCATATTCGTCACCGCCAGTGTTAGGTTTTAGTAGTCGTTTAAGGCCTCCTTCGCCAACTCCTAAACTCTGTCCCGGCTTCCATCCTCTGTTAGTTAACATTTTGTAAGCAACTCCTGTCCTGTCGCGTTCCGAGGTCCCTTTATTTCCCGTGCTACACAATATTATATTAGAGGACCTAGTTTGTGTGGGAAATTCTAGTTTTTTTGTTGTTCCTCCCCCACATGTTTCGACGCGTTAGATCCTTTGCCCTCTTTTACAAAAGCGATAGCCGGCCTGATGTTAGTTCCCTCTTGTTCAGTTCCGGATTTTTCAGGTCTGTTAACGTTCGTTCTATAACTTGATCGTCCCTGACGATACCTGCGTCCTCTCGACGAGTTTCCTCTATTTCTCCACCTATTAGTTGATATTGTCGCAACAATCGGGTGCGCCGACGATGGCCCGTTGTTCCGTTTTTCTCTAAAATTTCTACCAACGTTACCTCTCGTAACTTCCTTCGGCTTCTCAACAATATTTTGTTCTATGCTCCTCAGAAAATTAATCCCGCTCATGATGTCTACTTCCTCAACTCTAGTAAACCATAGTCGTTGTATATCTATATTATAATGCCGCATAATAGATTTTACTATATCCCTCTCACCAGTGGCGTGCCTAGGAGTAAGCAATACAGCAAGCACAACTACAACAAGCAGACTGTTATTTTTAATATACCTAATCATAAACCTTTTCGTAGTTCCTATTTAATATTACGTCACAATTTAAGAACAACATTTAGGTGCATTACACAATAACGAATCCACACTCTTTAATCTTTCACAAGGAAATATTACATTAACCACTTCAAAACAAAGTTAGGTAATTCCATCAAAAACTAATGTCAAACTTTAAATCACTAGAAAAAGAAACAGAAAGAAATGCACTCACTAGTAATCGCTCAAAACAAATATGAACTAACTTGAAATCTACTTTGTGTCAAAATTCCACACGCATCATCCATCGCGCGAACCGTGAAACACACATTCTCTCTCGAACATACACTGACTTGCCACGCACACATTCAAATAAAATAGAAGCTCGGCTTATTCCTCATTCATAATTTCGAATGTTTCCTAAAAGTATTATTAAAAACAAACCAATTTATGAATGAAAAATGCAGTGGAAACAGTGCGTGCTTTCGAGAAAGGGCTACTGGGCTAGCCCCGCCCACTGGCTCACTACTTAACTCTTCTTTTGTTAGTGCTAGAGCGAGCTAGAGACTCGCGGTCGCAGCGGAGAAATATGAAGTTTGACAACGCCGCGCGCTGAGTAATGCACGCGAATTTATATTAAATGATATTATTATATTTTGTTAGTGTTTATAGTACGACTGTTTTTTTTTATTTGTTGTTTTATTTTAAGGCAAGCACAGCTTTTCTGCTTGTATGGGAGGCCCGCCACTGCCTCTCACTAAATGAAATAGTCAGTGACTGCATTGATTCAGCATACTCAGCGAAATGCTCCGACATCGTCATTCCCGAATCACCCTAATATACTGAATTAATCAACCTATACGTTACAGATTCCTGGATCCGTTCAGTCCAGTAGATACGTCTGAAGTCAGCCTCGAAATCGGTGAATACAGCCCACCCTTTCGAATATAGATCCATAACCCTTTGAGCGTGTCCCGTAATGCATCCTAACGCTATGTCAATCTCGCGGTCTGATCCATTTACTGCCCTTATATACTTCTCTAATCGCTTTAAAAATGCAATAGGATTAGTGAATGGCTTTCCATCAAAATTTGATTTGCTAATTGATGGTTGAATTACATATAAATTCCGTGTTTCGGAAGGTATTACATTAGAACTCGCGGATGTAGGACTAATCAATTCCTGTCTATCAGTCGTATTACTTCCGTTATTAGTTACCCTATTCGTCTCGGATGAAGAACCACTCGTATTTCCATTTTGTATTAAGTTAACATCCGAACTTAGTTGTTGTAATTTCTTATCTAACTCATTGATTTTATTTAGAATCAATTCTAATGTCGGATTTCCTACGACTTCGACTTCGTTGTTCGTTCGCCTCTGTTACGTCATTATTAACCCGATCCGATTCTACTTGTCTACCTCTACCTCTACCTGTCGACATTACTGTATTTCCTTTTCTACTAACCGTTTAGACCCGTATTATGTTAATTTATTCGTCCGTTTAAGCAACCCCGTCAGACATCTGGTAAATTGCTAGGGATAAACACAAGATAAACAACACAAGGTGAAACAAATTAATATCTCTAGCCACGCAGTCTCCTCCTGAAGAGTTTAATCTAAGAAATAAGCTAATCTAGGAAATAATTTTAAGGAAATATTTCTGGCGTTGTAGTCTCTTCCTGAAGAACTTAATCTAGAAAATAGACTTAAGGAAAATATTTCTGGCGTTGTAGTCTCTTCCTGAAGAACTTGATCTAGAAAATAAACTTAAGGAAAATATTTGTGGCGTTGTAGTCTCTTCCTGAAGAACTTGATCTAGAAAATAAACTTAAGGAAAATATTTCTGGCGTTGTAGTCTCTTCCTGAAGAACTTGATCTAGAAAATAAACGTAAGGATAATATTTCTGGCGTTGTAGTCTCTTCCTGAAGAACTTGATCTAGAAAATAAACGTAAGGAAAATATTTCTGGCGTTGTAGTCTACTCTAACCTAGGTTTTTCATCAAAAACCTAGGTTTTTCATCAAAAACCGGAAGATGACACATTTTAAACTCAATTTCATTATAAACCTGTAACAATCCAGACTAGTTCAGATTTTTGATCAAAAACCTGAACTAGTTTGGGTTTATGATAAAGTTCTTGTCAAAACATATGTCGCAGGTTTTTCATAAAATTAGGTTTTTGATCAAAAACCTAGGTTTTTCATCAAAAACCGGAAGATGACACATTTTATATCCTTTATGGGCGGCATGGGCACCGGGCCGTAGGCCGACGAAGGAGGCCGGCGGAGGCCCGGCACTTTGGGGACAGAAGATATTAGTGTTATATAATATGCGAGCGAAGCGAGCGCGCGTCACGGAGTACTACTGGGATTTGTTCAATTCACTAGATTTGTTTAGGGAAATGATAAAACCGTGTTGTTATTTTATCTTCCTCCGTGGTTTGATCAAATCCCTTAGGTTTTTGATCAAAAACCTAATTTTATCATATCCCTGCGACATATACAATATTGACAATTATTTATCAGCTTATATAAATCGCAAGACAACTGAGAGGAGAGGTAAGGCACACAATTAATGGTTACACAGTTTTATTCAAGGTACTTAAGCCACAATATCCTATGATAATTTACAGTAGTGTATTCAAATTCCTAGCTTAAGCCATTTGGCGTAGTTCAAGGTCTGCGTGATGTATATTGCTTATACAATTCAAAGCGATTTCTCCACAATTTCCGCCTTTCCATCTCCTACAAACTTCTACACAAGCTATCACTAGGAGATAAATTACCATTATCAAGAATAGTATCACAGCTACCTTGTCCAGGTTAGACCAAAGGTGCTCACGTGTCTTTTGTCTTAATGAATATAAGATATCGAAGTTTGTAGCAGCCTCCATATTTACTTGGGTCGTTAAATAGATTGGGTGACTGAAGTTATTGTAAATTAGCTTGGGATCTTGCTTTAACACAAAATTTGAACTTGGAATACGTTACCAAATTTCAACCAGGACCCCCTAGAAAACTTTTTCGGAAGCATAAGAAGCCATGGGTACAGAAGGTTGTGTTTATTGGGTCCATTCATCTACCCTTGGAAGGGTCGCAGGAGACGTAACCTCTGATGAAGCTGTCGGGGCTCCCCATGTTGACCCGGGTTGGGTTCCTCCGGGTGCGTAAGTTGTCTGACTTTTAAATTGAGCTGTCAGCTTAAAGACGCTGGCCTGTCCGAACTGAGCTTTGGCTGCTTGTTCTATCTCGCCCTTGAGATCGCTATTCATGTGAGAGGTCCAGAGAGCTGCCTTTGCCCCCCCCCCCCCCCTGTCCCTGCCGCTGAAGGGGATTTAAGGTCAATCAGACATGCCATTAGATAGCAGAGCTCTTGATTCCCGCGAAACCCTAGGTTCATATGATATTTCTGATGAACCAACCTACAATAGGGGAAAAGTTTTGTCTGTTTTTTCCCTCTTTCGTCAAGGCGCGTTGCTGGATTCTCAATCGGGTGATTCTATTTTGTAAGCAAAATTTTGGCTAACTGGACACTGTTGTAAAAATTATCCATGTAGATGGCATGACCGCTATTTAAATAATCTTTAAGAAGCGTCATGACCACCTTATTTACGTGCCCAGTACCACCTACTTCTACGTCTGAGGAACCTTTGTACATGTGGATCCGATGGACAAGTCCTCTCGGATCGGCCAAAATATACAACTTTATGCCGTATTTGTGTCTCTTATTTTTAATATATTGCACACCACACGCCCCCTGAAACCCACCATAGATTCGTCTATACTCAATTCCCTTTCAGGATAAGTTAAATTTTTCATAATATCATTAAAATGTTGAATAAGGGAATCGATTTTAGAGAATCTAATGGCGGTTTCGTCTGTGGTGTTGAAATAAAGGCATCTTAAAATTAACAAAAACCTATCCCTCGACATGTAACGGTTGATATTAAATTTAACATACGTATTCCTACGCCAATAGTCAGCTATTTTACTGAGCCTAGCGGTACCCATGAAGAACAAGATGCCCAAAAAAGTCCAAAGCTCTGTGACATTTGTATTTTTCCACTTAGTGAGTCTACTGTTTGGCTAAAGTGGCCTGGACTGTAGGGTTTGGGCATGCATGTTGGTCATTTCCGCTATGCTCGTCATAAATTGCTCCTGGAACATGGCTTTAAAAAATTCGAAGGGCCCTTTACTTCCTGCATCCGCGATTTTCTTTTCTGGGGTTCCAGTAAATGGAAAAATATTTGATATTCCTGTCTCTTCGCTCCACTCTCCATCCGGAGACAAGTTCACAGAAGAAACTGTTGAGCTATAAAGGAGAAAAATAAATACTTAAAAAAACCGTACCGAGCTTGAAAAAAACACTACAACAAGATTTCGATCATATAATTACATGTTTAATTCTTGGGTTTTTAATATACCTGTCTGACGCATTGGAGGTGACGCTTTCGCTATCCGAAGCATCCGACTCGTCGGTAGCATCCTCTCCGAAGATCTCCCTCATATCACGTCTGACCTCTTCATAGTTAAGTGCCATCTAAAAGCAATGTTTAATCGTACATTTTGTGCCGCATAATCAAAACGATACCTAAGTAAAATAAGAGCTGGAAAGGTGGCTGATCCATAAAAAATATGGGCCGATCAAGAAGATGCTTTTGTAGAAAGCTCATGCTTATGTAAGTCCGCCGGTCGCCCTTTCACGAAAAACTACTGAACCAATTTAAATGAAAGGGGTTTGGGTAAAGTTGGCGTCGTTTAATAATTAAATAATAATAATCATCTAATAATTAATTAGACCTTTAATTGGCAAATATCTCAGCTTTGAAATCACTTGGGACAAAAATAATTTTATTGAACATATATGTGTACTTAACACAGCACAACAAAATAACATGAAAATTAAAAGTGGCCGCTGGAAAAAAACGACGCCACTAGCCCATACAAAGTTACCCAAACCCCTTTGGTTCACAGATAGTCTACAGTCTGAGAAAGCACATAGGTTATGTAAAAAAAAAGTGTAAAAATGTGTAAAAAAAAAGTAATAAAATTCATCAAAAAATTGAGTAGCTACACGCTTTAGAAGTTTTTTGGGGGCACTTTCTATCCTTGTCGCGCGAAACCATTTAAGATACGTAACTATGGTGGTATTAAAATATGACGTCACTCTTTCGTAGCGCTGTCTTAGTCTAGCAAGTCATTTAAAATCGGTTAAAATTGAAGATAAAGATCAGTTTATTTGTCCAAACATGTGTATACATGCAAGTTAAGCATGCAGGATGTTACATTAAAAATATTTCGTACGTACATGTTTCACCCGTAAGGCGTACAAATTTATAAAATTAATAACAATAAAAAAAAGAAAAAGCAAAAATTAAAGTACAAAATAAACAAGTCAGTAAAAATTAAAGAATGTCACAAAAAAATAAGTTAGATAAATGTCAAATATTGTTCAAAATAAACAAGTCAGTAAAAGTTATGAAATGTCAGAAATAATAAAGAGAAATAATAAATGTCAAATAATGTAAAAAAAAGAAGAAATTAAATAAAATCTACGCAAAATACAAAATGTCAAATGGTGTCACTCAAAAAGTCATCTAAATTATAATAACACTTGTCTGTTAGTAAATCTCGAATCTTTTTTTTAAATAAATTTACCGGCAATGTTTTATATGACTGAGATATTTTATTTAAGCCGTTTTTTTACGCACGTATAAATTTACTAGTGATCTCGAATGAGTACATAAGATAGGCAACAGTAAAAAAAGCAGTGTAGTATTTTAATAAAAAATGGCTTAGTTTTAACCGATTTTAAATGACTTGCTAGGCAAGGACAGCGCTACAAAAAAGTGACGTCATATTTTCATACCAGCATCGTTACGTATTATGAATGGTTTCGCGCGACAAGGGTAGAAATGTATTGAAACGTGTATTTCTACAGATAGTTATACTTGCTATATATATAATACTAGTGGACGTCACGCAGTTTCACCCGCGTAGTTTCTATTCCCGGCTTAGTAGGCGACTCGACCGCTGGAACTCGCCCGGTCCGGTCGAGACAGGAATTTAATTTTTATTCATATTTTTGAGTGGTGCTTCGGACTATACTTTTGTTTAAGAAAATTTTGTACAGTCAGAATGAAAAACATTAGGTTGGGGTCGTGGGGCTTTCGGGACCGGGACCGCGGTCAATGAAGCCGACCCCAATATAGTTGGGAAAAGGCTAGGCAGATGATGACTTGGATTGGTAGTCCCCGAGCACGAAACTTTTGAATCTTTTTGGAATTATAACACTTTTCACGTTTTTAAAACAAACTTTTGTAGCACCCAACACTTTGTTTCTATGTTTATAAAATTTTGTTTTCACACTTGAGAAACTTGGGATTTTCTTGATTAAATCAAAAGTACTGCTTTTTATGTCAGCTACGGTTTCTCGGTAGATGCTTGGGATCGGGGTCTTGATATCTGATATAATTATTTTATTACAGTTATCAAAATGTTTGTCGTAATCGTTAGCTGCAAGATCCGGTTGGCAATCATGCTTATCCTGTTTTAATTAGATTTGTGCAAGTAATAATCAAAACTGCCTTACAAATGACCCTTTGGACACAAGCCTAAACAGTCGCACCGTCTTGATGAACTCTTTTTTTATTATATTTGTATCCTGCTCGAAGAAGTATCGGTTTTCCTCTTTGCGATGTCACCAAATCAAATTTTATGGGCTTTTGAGACCCGCTTGGTTGTTGCTCTGACATTTTATTTTTGGGACCTAACAGAGAGATATAACCAACTCAACCAAATCGTTTCAAATTAATTTTGCTAATTGCTATTAATATATTTGGAGCGATAGGTGAAATTTAAAACATGAAGTATGACAGCACTTAAAGACGTTGTCAGTTTGGAATACCATCGAGCGGCCAGATACAAACATGAGAAAAGAGATTTGAAGTCGCCGTACTGATGTGATGACAAAAAACTCTTCAGAATTTATCACCAATGAAACTTATTATAAAATAATTATTATAAAGGGTGTAAAAGTACCCTAAACGCAAACGAACAGTGCCTTTGCACTGTTCTCCCCACCACTGCGATCATTTTTTTGTTCCAGACCATACCTAGGCCTAGGAACCCCCTAGTTACAGAGATATTGGGGGTCAAAGTTCAAAATTTTTCACAGCTGTTTTTTTAGTACCTACTACTTTTCAGGTTTTAACTTTACTTAAATTACCTCAATGACCCGTTTACTATTCAAAGTAGGAGATGAGATAAAAGGATAGTAAAGTCCTATAAACTACTGTGAGAACAGAAGTAGGCAGGAGGTATTGGAAATTGGAATTTTTAAATCAAATCTATATTATGCCTTTCTAATACAGTTTACTTTTTTTTTTGTTGGAGGTAAGAAACCAGGATAGTAAAGTCCCACAAACTAGCAGGAGGCCAGAATGGTAAATTATATAGTGGTGAAATCATCAAATGACTCCTCCCGCTCTGGGCAAAGCAGTAGGGAGTGTCAGACGTCTACTTACTAAAAACCACCCATGTTGCTAGAGATACCGCGGTATCTCTTTTATAATACAATACCTCCTTCCTACTTCTGTTCTCCTGGTAGTTTGTGGGACGAACACAGGACACTAAACCTTATTATATTATGAGAGATACCGCGGTATCTCTTTTATATTACAATACCTCCTTCCTACTTCTGTTCTCCTGGTAGTTTGTGGGACGAACCAAAGAGTATAATAACTATAGAGGAAAAGAGAGCCCTCTCGCACGAAAATTTTGCCCCTATGGCAAAAGCGCCATCTGTCAATGGCGGATCTAACTAATTTGTGTATATAGCTATATGTAGGTATACTGAGCTTATAGATTTCTATTACAGTTGAGTTCACTTTCAAATTCTGCGAGTATTCTCATCATTACGTAAAGTTATGATACAAAAACACTAACAGAATCTGAGAAACAAAGGTTTTAGGAACATATACTACTATTAGGAATCAGAAGTGAAATACGTGAACAAAATAAACAATGTTTAATATCTTTTGAATTACACTTTTACAAAAATATCAAGACAAACATTTTAAACAATAATCAAATAGAAATAGCACTAGCAAATGGAATAATCAGTACACGAGCAAAAACATAAACCAAAATTAGCGAAGCACACGATAATAGTCGGGTAGCAAGTCCTTTCCGAGCGCCGTCCAAGCAAAAAGTGACCGCTGCACCGCCGCTCGCCTCGTTTTATGAACTTCTGTCGGTAGCCGTACGTCGACCGGATGCAAACCGCACGGCTACTGGCTGATGGCGTGACTTTGAGCCAACACGGCCTCTCCTGACGCTCTGACGTCCTCGTCAGCTTCCAACAAGGCGGCTGAGTCTTCGCTGTCTCCTTGATAGCGTGTCTCACAACGCCAGTGGGGCGTGCTGGCACAGTGGAGTGCCACGCACAACTGCGCCTGTGGGGCGCGCTGGCACTGTGGAGTGCCGCACACAACTGCGCCTGTAGTAGGGATGGGTCTTAAATTAATAAGCTGCTAAATTAACACTGCTATTTTTTTTTTTTTTGTGTCAACACCTGTTAAATAAGTTCTGATATAGCTGTTAAATCTAGCAGTCACAACTGACAGTGACAAGTTCCGTTTCTATTGAATTGGTTTCAACACGAGTTATTTAGCAACTAGCGAGCGGGTTGATTTAACTCACCGCTAAGTGCTAACTGCTGAATTCGGAAATATTACATTTTAAAAAGAGAGTTAAATAAAGACTGATCTTCGTTACGAAGGTTTACGCGGGATAAGATAAAAAGATTAGAAGAAAATTACAAATACAAAAATAACAGACATGAAAAAAAGAAATCGTTGTAAATAAATTGATTCTCATTACAAATACGCCAACAGAAAAAGTTAACAGTCCTAAGCCTGTGAAAAATATGAAGGAAATGAGAATTAATTATGTTAAAAATCTGTCTGTGACTAAATTTAACAGTTGCTAAAAATAACTGCTAATTTTAAGTGTTAATTATTTTTAGCATTAGCATTTAGCAGTGTTATTATTTTTTAACGCTTAAGCCCATCTCTAGCCTGTAGGGCGCGCTAGCACCGTGGAGTGCCGCACACAACTGCGCCTGTAGGGCGCGCTGGCACCGTGGAGTGACGCGCTTAACACGTCAGTAGCGCGCTGGCAGCCTGGAGCTACGCGCTTAACACGACAGTAGCGCGCTGGCAGCCTGGAGCTACGCGCTTAACACGACAGTAGCGCGCTGGCAGCCTGGAGCTACGAGCTTAACACGACAGTAGCGCGCTGGCAGCCCGGAGCCACGCGCTGTACACGCCAGTAGGGCGCGCAGTCGGCCTGCAGCGACGCGCTCGGCCTGCAGCGAGGCGCTGGCCTTCAGCGAGGCGCTCGGCCTGCAGCGAGGCGCTCGGAAACGTCAGAAGGCGCGCAGTCGCCTTGCAGCGACGCGCTCAGCAACGCCAGAAGGGCGCGCAGTCGCCTTGCAGCGACGCGCTCAGCAACGCCAGAAGGGCGCGCAGTCGCCTTGCAGCGACGCGCTCAGCAACGCCAGAAGGGCGCGCAGTCGCCTTGCAGCGACGCGCTCAGCAACGCCAGAAGGCGCGCTGGCACCCTGCAGTGACGTGCACGTTCACGGCGTCATTGTGGCAAAGCCCTGGCAACCACTGCTAAGGCCAAGCAGCGTTGCGTTTCGTCCATCCTTGTGTAATGGTTACTCTGTAAACAAACAAATTTACATCAGAATTTTGTTCCGCTCGATCACTCCTGACCAAACTTTAGTTCCATTGGGTGGCACCAAATTCGACTCTCATTAATTAAATCAAATGTACTGGAAATTATCGAAAATACAACACTCAACTACCTTGAGTCATATACCTAGTCGTTCACACCAACCTTAAAAATTCTATTGCAACAAAAACTGCTGAAATCATCGAGTAAAACCTTTAACACCAAGGCTCTCTAACCGAGTAGTACAACAAGAGAGTAATCTCATTCATTAAAGAACATTCAAGTCGAGAATCAAATTCAAAGAAACATTCACCAAACAAAACTTGTCAGACAAGAATACCAATAGGCACATAGGGATGTACGAGTATAAGCACATTGTTAGCATATCACACATACTTCTTCCACAACACTGTAGGCATAGGCTCCAAGTTTGCATACCCCTCAGTGGCTGTTGACATCACAGACTTCCACACACACTGTAGGCATAGGCTCCAAGTTTGCATACCCCTCAGTGGCTGTTGACATAGGCACATTGTTAGCATATCACACAGACTTCCACACACACTGTAGGCATAGGCTCCAAGTTTGCATACCCCTCAGTGGCTGTTGACATAGGCACATTGTTAGCGTATCACACAGACTTTCACACAGACTTTCACACACGCAGCTGAGGCCACGCGCTTGACCAAACCACACGTTCTTATGTAATGGTTACTATGCAAAGAGACAAATCTGACCAAACATCTACGACAGAACCTGACCAAACATCCATTAGGTCCTACTCTCGTTGATAAAATCAAACGCGGCTAAACTGGAAATTATCGAAAATACAACAATCAACCACCCTTACATTGTCGTTTAAATCAATCTTAAAAACATTATTGCGTCAAAAAAATGCCAGGTTCACAAAAATCATCGAGTAAAACCACAGATCTCTAACTGACTAGTAAACAAGTCTATCTCCCGTGTGTATCACTATTTGACTTAACACTACGGTCTTTCCAGACCCTGACCTCAACCAGAGCTAAACGCACAACATACAAGAAACACACCCACTGTCTACTCGAGTTTCCTCAAAAACCTTCAATTTTAATCAGACTACGACTACACAATAATTACTGGTACTGTCTAACACAATACAGCCGATAGAATCTCTTGGCTTGCAACCACAACTTTACTTCATCAAAATCCTTATAAACATCAACTGATACGTAACTCATTGTCATCTTTCTTAGCCTATCATGTGTATTATAAAGCAACTTCTATAATAAAGCAAAACTTATCAGACTTTACAGTGCACCTTTATACGGCCTACGTCTTCACACGAAAAAACAAGTCAACTGATCATAAGGCGTACCGCATTGTATCGATGAAGAAATACAGGTTTCTTTCCCGTTAAGTCATACCATTGAATGTAATAATTAAAAAGTTAACGTAGGGGTTTGCGTTTACGCAGACCATGATTATTTGAGTTTGATGTGCCAACAACTGCACTTTTGGGTTTCAAATATACGGAAAACGAGACTTTTGACTGTATTTTGTTTTGTTCATAATTGCGGCTTTTATTTGAGCATCAGATATCACAAATCACAACGTTGCCCCTCACCAGGAATTTCTCCTGTATCGTGGGTACCTTCACAAATATTTAAACTCACATACACAAGTACCCGACTTAAAAAAAAAACTATCTGTAGGTCATACAGGTACTTGTACTCGTAACGTCATTATAGCACAGTGACCATATCGACTTCACGCGGACACAATGACCGAAATTCGTGTTTAAAATGAGTCCACGTGCTGTTATTGGTCAACCAATCGTTAAGCGACGTATTAGCACCACCATGTAAATAACCACCAATGCGTCCGAGGCATTGCCAATCACCCCAGTGACCTTATAAACACACACATAACATCACGCCTGCAATCCCCGAAGGGTTAGGCAGAGGTACCCAGTATACCCACATTTCGCCAGTTATGTTAAGACATAAGCTTAACCATGTAATAGGGGTGAGCCCATTGTCACCAACAGGGCACAAATCCAGAAAATAACACTTTGCCCGACCCGGGAATCGAACCCAGAACCTTCATGCTCATAGTCGCGCTTACGACTACTAAACCAACGAAATATTAAAATGGTTCGATCTTACTTGTATCAGGAACGAAAGTAAACCAATCCTGTCCGGAGCGTCGCCTCAACCGCGAGAGCGGTTACACAGGACTTCGCGTCCTCACGCGGCTCCTACGACGATCTCGTTCGCGCTTGGAACGGCGATCGGATCCCGAAACTTGCTATACGTGACCTTCCACTCCACATAAGGTGGCTACGAGATCGCTTAGAACGTAAGGCACTAGTTTTTGAACGCGAACAACTCGATCTATCCATTGCTAACTACTACCCGCTTTTATCTCAAATTAAAAGCCTGAAAACTAGTTTTTAACTTGTGGGCGAAAAGAATCTTTATCCCACTTCTGATATTAGGAATCAGAAGTGAAATACGTGAACAAAATAAACAATGTTTAATATCTTTTGAATTACACTTTTACAAAAATATCAAGACAAACATTTTAAACAATAATCAAATAGAAATAGCACTAGCAAATGGAATAATCAGTACACGAGCAAAAACATAAACCAAAATTAGCGAAGCACACGATAATAGTCGGGTAGCAAGTCCTTTCCGAGCGCCGTCCAAGCAAAAAGTGACCGCTGCACCGCCGCTCGCCTCGTTTTATGAACTTCTGTCGGTAGCCGTACGTCGACCGGATGCAAACCGCACGGCTACTGGCTGATGGCGTGACTTTGAGCCAACACTACTTATTAAAAAATTTAACACCAAAATTGATTAAATTATTTATTTCTTGTGTTTACAATGTTTATTAAAATAAATCTGTGCGGCTTTCTTCAACTCATCATCCCCATCATACGTAATTTTTCCTGCCAAAATTCTATTAATTCCTCTGCACCAGCTATATACAATTACATTAATTGCTGTATCTAAAAAGAAAGATTGCAGTTTTTCTTTATGATTTTTACAATTAAAAGGAAAGGCAATTAACATATCTGCTAACATTTTAATGTTAGTTTTTAATTTATGCCTGCTTGTATTGTGTTTCAATGTGTTCACTGTTAATGTTTGTACTTCATAAAAACATTCTTTTAATTTCTGGGAAGGATAGCACAACCATCGTTTTGTTTGATGATATTCTTTTAATTTTATATATTTATTATCATTTGGATTTGTAGAGATAAGTGTTTGTTTGCAAGTTTTACATGATTTTACTACTCTTTTTAAACATTTAGTCAGGACCCAGCCACAAACATATTCTCTCTGCTCAGTACCCTTATTTTCTTCTGTAACTGGACAGGTGAAGAGGCTGTCTACATTTTCATGAATAATGATTTCGTCGTCTATTTCTATTTTATCTGATCTTTTTTCAGTAACAAAAAAGTCTAGTTTTTGTAGGCATGCATTAACGTCTTCTTCACAAATAAAATTATAGGCATGTGGTGAGTTGAAATTATTCAATAAAAGGGCTTTATAGGAACCCTCAAATGAAGTAGAATTAGGTGATACATTTCGTGCGCCTAAACTTCTAATATTACCAAAAAAGTTTTCAATAGGGTCCTGATTGAAATTTCTTGTCAGAATGCTGTCAAACAAATACTTTTCATGTAATATTTTACAAATTTGTATCATTCCCTCTATTGTTTTTATGAAATTTTTAACAGATGGCACACATCGTTCAACAATTCTAACTTTGTTTCCGTCTTTTTCTTTACATACAACGACATATCTAATACTTTCTAAAAACTTTTTGGCATCATACCACAACTTATGATGGGTTGAATTTTTTCTTACTGCGCCTTTATAAACTTTGCCATTGGGCACATGAAACGAGCTGCAATTCAAACTGTCGAACAAATTGTCAACCATCAAAACAAATGGAACGATTTGACGGCACTCTTCAGGTAGATCACCCCTGGCTGTGAGATGTTCCGCTGCTACTGCAACACTGCGGCTAAAAATCTGGGCTGCAGTTTTTACCCTCATTTTTTTCAATTTTTCTGGGTTTATATGCTCTTCTGTGATTTTTTGAAGATATCGTAATTCTCCATAACTTTTATCTGCTTCATATAGCATTCGGAAATAGTCCCATTTTAATGTTTTTTCTTTCTTGTCTCCATTTATGTCAATGTATTTTAAATCTTTATTGAGCAAATTATTGCGAAGACCTTTTAATAAATGAGGGACATCATATAATGGTATAATCTTTTTTTTATTTACTTCAAAAATTTCATTTCGCCATTCTTTTCCTTTTTGCAGGTAATCGGCTTTGGTATCTTCAATTAAACTATTGATAGTGCTCACATTAATTGTGCTTTGGTCACACACCGTGCAGAGAACTATAAGACCCGTACGCTGTACATTTGTGATAACATCTTTGACCATATTCTTTAAGTCGTTTTTCTTCAATGCCTGTGTAAAATAATATGCGACTGGCTGCTTGTAATTTTTCTTGATACCCTTCACCATAAAAACGAGTGCATGGTCTGCCAATTTATTTTCTTCACCGTAACTTACAAACCCCTTCAATTCATCAGTCGCTGTGTTATAATGGACCTGTGGGGTAATTGACATCTCATCAAAGATTAAAGTACAAAGACGGTCTTCGTTTTTCATCTCTGAAACGGTCTTCTTTAATTGATCAAATACATTCTCATTGATGCCTGGGCTTATCCTTACTTGACTTAGTAACGTTTTTAATGCCTTAGCAGAAGGCAAAGTAAAATATTTAGACATCAAAGTGTAACACTTCGGACTTCTCTTATATAGTGATAATGAGAGCACTTTTTCATCGATAGTAAATCGCCGTCCTTTAGGTTTCTTGCACGTTTGGCGAAACTGCATTTGTGTAAATGTTTTTCCAGCAGCTGTCATCTTTTCCGAGACCCGTTGCAATGCCATATCATTAGAAAGTTTTTTAGCGCTAGAAAGTCTTTCATTATAATTTATAACCTTCTTTCTAAGGCGAGAAACTTCTTTTTTCAAGTTTCTTATTTGTTGTTGGCATGATGCGAAGTTCTGTAGCACCAGAGCAGGAGATTTCCTTTTCGAACCTGTAATGATAATTAAAAATAATAGTTACTCTTTATTAAGTTCTGAAACTGATGGATGTTCGTAACATGGAAAGTGTATTAGAGTAGAGCCAAGGACTGCTCCATAGATGCTAAATAACCCGTAGTGATCACAGGTCGTAATGCAAGAGATGACACAAATGCAATTGAATTGAAATTAAACTGGCGAGTAGATAGCTACTTTGGTTTTCTTGAAGATTTTCGTTATTACTGCACTTGTGGCTATAGCCATAACAGACTAATAATAATATTGATGTGTACACATGGCTACACATCAAGCTATACATTTCCAGTATAAGCTGATCTCGCATTGAGAGATCCGCTTAAACTGGAAATGTATAGCTTGATGTGTAGCCATGTGTACATCATAATCAGCCTATAATGTTCCCACTGCTGGTACACAATGAACTGTAATCTACCAGGCGGTCCCAGTGCAGGTTGGTAGATGTCACATGTTTTTCACAGGTTTTTTCCTCACTATGTTTTCCTTCAACATTTCGAGTGCAGTGGTGATGAAATTATTTACACAAAGTAAAGCACATGCCTGGGCCACCACTGCTCTGCATTGATGTGTACGAAATTCCATAAATAGCTTTTATCTACACCCATGCTATAAATGCTCTATATAAGTTTCTGAAACAGTCAGCTTAGTGCCAACTACTACTACGCTAATCTGGGGTGCTCGAGGTACTCATCAAACACACGAGTTACTCATCAAACAGCCACATTCTCACTACTCAATTCGTGGTAGGTACCCAATGAGGTAATTATAACATAATTGGTGGTACCTATCTTTATATATTCCAAGTACATCAGGATCTGCCAGCATTCAACAAGGTGCAAATATTCAAGTGCATTTTAATAATTGTATGATCCAAAATTAAAATAATTATTACAGTAATAATAATTATAATATTAGCAGCAATTAAACTTTCCATGAATTTACCCAAGAGTTCTTACAACGCTGTACAACACCCTATTGTTTCAGAACCTTATGAAGAGGATTCATATCATGGGTGTAGATAAAGTCTTGTATGCAACTGTACATAATTAGGTATTAAAATACTCATTACCACCCCACATTCGTGTTTTAATACCCCTTATTATACAACAGTAGCATAAATTACTATTGGCTAATACATTAAGGTTATTTAGTTACCTGATCGGTAGTCCTTTTTGAGGTCATCTTTAATATTTTCAAATGAAGACAATGGATTGCTGCACTCCGTAGTATTTTGTAGCCCCAAAACAACATTTTCTGTAATTATACAAGTTTCATCATGAAATACAAGAATAATTTTATTAAAAAGCTATATGTTAAGGTTAATGAACTTATTATCATTAATGAATGTTAGGTTAACATAAATTAACATTAAAATTAATTTGTTATTTATGTTAATTTTTCATTAATGTTTTATTGTTGTATAATCCCTTACACAATAGTTTTTATCATATATTATAAATAATAATAAAAAAAGTAAAAACCAACTTCAAAAACCAATAAAATAACTTTAACTTAACAGCTTCTGAAGTTGGTGCCCAGCTAAGGTTCATTGTTATAGAATTGAAGACACCAACTTCAGAAGCTTAAGTTAAAGTTATTTTATTCATTTTAGGTTTTGGAAGTTGGTTTTTAAGTAAATTTATTTTTCCATTTTTAGTTCAATATACAATTAAATAAATAAGCTCAAGACAAACGAAAAGATCATCAAAATCTGCTTACAAATGGCAAGTTACAGTATATTTAAGCATATAACTTCGTACATAAGAACATTTACCTAATGTATTATTATATATTTATACTAAAACCTTCCTGAAAGTATGTAGACCATGTTAGTGAAAGAGTCATCAAAATTGGTTCATTAGTTTTTGAGAAAATCGCAGACATACAAACATACATACATACGGGTTGAATACAGAACATCCTTTTTTTCAAAACTTGACTTATTAAATTACCTGTATTGAGAACTGCTTGTGATGTAGACGGTTGGCTGTCAAAATTGGTATGGACATGTTTTGAATCCGATTCTGTGGAGCAAAATAATTTGATTAATAAATTATAAGATATACACACATCAACACGGTCTAGGGATATTTTTAAAAAAGCGAATTACTATTAATGTGTTAATTATTTATATGACATGTATATATTTAAAATATACGTTATTTAATATTCTACCATTTTTTAATAATGGCTAAGGTACTGATTAAAATTTCAGGATTTTATGGAAAAAAAATTAAGCATAGACGGAAACCGTATATGAATTAACTTTTAATTTGTGAGTAAAAACTGAAAAAAATTGAAAAATCATTTAATTTGTGTTTATAAACTTGAAGTTAGTAGTCTGAGAAAGCGCCCATGATGTTCATAACACATCGGCAACGAAGCGGCATGCTCAGAACAAGGTTGTCAATGTCTTGCAGCGGAATATTGTCCCATGTCCTTCTGAGGTGCGCAAAAAGTTGATCTTCTGTAGCCAAATTTTCAGTAACTTCCTTCAGAGCTCTTCTTTGCAGCATATCCCACGCATGCTCAATGGGATTTAGATCTGGCGATTGAGCAGGCCAGTCTAAGGCCCTAACATTATGTGTATGTAAGCAAGCTGCTACCGTTCTCGCCGTGTGTGCCCGGGCATTGTCGTGCATGAGCAGGAAATCTTGCCCCATTTGTGTTCGGTGGGGCAAGATTACGGGCCCCAGCACCTATTGGACGTATCGTTCTGCCGTCATATTGCCCCGCACCCAAACGTGATCCGTCCGTCCACCAAGACGAATTCCTGCCCAAACCATAATTGTTCCTCCTTGGTATGGGTGAAATTCCTGAGGGTTCTGGAGACGGCTCCATCGTCCAGGAACTCGCCAAATACGCGTCCTTCGTGAATCTGGATGGAAGTCAAACCTGGATTCATCCGTGAACAGCACATTGGACCATTGTCCACGGCCCCAGTCCACGTGGTTCCGAACCCATTCTAATCGTCGTCCACGATTGCCTCTCCGTAAAGGTGGGACCCGGAGTGGTCTACGAGAGCGTAGATTGCTTTCATGCAGTCGCCTTCTTACAATTTGGTCACTCACAAGCACTTGGTGTTCCACTCGCAGCCTTTGGACCAATTGAGTCGCCGTTGCATTTGGTTGAGCTCGCGCAGTAATTTGCAAAAATCGGTCTTGTCTGGGGGTAGTGATGCGACTTGGCCCCCGGTGCCTCTCCGCTACTTCACCTGTGGCACGATAGCGTGTCCACAATCTTGAAATTACATTTTGATGGGTCCCTATGGCCTCAGCAACATTACGCTGAACAGATCCAGCTTCCAGCATTCCCACAGCTCGTAACATCTCCGCCCTCGTCAAATGTCGGCGTTGCATGGCTACAACACCTCAATTTTAACTTTATCTTTCGTTTAAAAATGAAAAAAAACTGTAACTAAACGTAATTCGTATTGTTTTTTAAATTTCGCACAAATGAAAATTCCCTCTCCTATACATCAAGACATTTTTATGCCACCGAAAAAAAAAAAATTCAAAAATTTGAATTTGGAATTAGTCTGAGATAAATTACAAACAAATCGGTGTATTAAAGATTCCAATGCGGCCAGTACTTTTCGAGTTATTTAATTGAGTATGAAATATCCCTAGACCGTGTTGATGTGTGTACTATTTAAAAAAGCCCCTGATGGCAAGATGCTACTATGATTTTACTAAATAATATTGGAGACAGCAATGAAAATTTTGTAGTTACATTTGGTTGCTGTTAGCCACTGCTGGACAAAGGTCTCGCACATCATTTTCTGAGCTTTTGGTTTACACTGTGGATCATTTGGACTGCGTTATGTAAGAAGCGATTAAGCGCCACTTAACACAAACTGAGAAAATGGGCTTCAAAGATTTCAAAGTTAAAATGGTCGCTGTGCATTCATTTAATATGATTACAGTATAATTTCTTTTTAGTCTGAAGATATAATATGTATATTTTCAGATTAGTTAAAAATATATAAGGCTATTCAACAGATTTATGCAGATATAGCCATTTTTCCGCTTAATTTGTTAATGTGTTAAACTCATTATCAGACCATTTTATTTCGCAATAACGTACTATACGAAATTATTGTCGTTTGATACTATATTGAGATTCGTTTCGGGTGAAATAAATAAGGCAATAAGATTTTATCCAGTCATTTTAACAAAATAATTAATAAAATTAAAACAAATTTTAATGTTTGTAACATTTCTACATCCTAAATAATTAAATTGCACGAAACAAAATTTATACAGTTATGTATTTAAAAGTATGTTTCTCTTTTCTTTTATTCATTACACTGTACCATATTATTATTTTTATTCTCCGTCTTCTACTTCAAAATCCATAGATCCATCAAAACCTTCAACATCATCTTCTAAATCAGTAGAACCAGTTAAATTTTCATAATATTTTCTGGCATCAGATGGAACGAGGTGAAGAAGGGATTTTATATCATCCAGTTTTAGTTGAGATATAGGTTTTCCTTGTGGCCAAAGTTGTTCATAGTGCGGTGACAATTTCAATGGGTTATCTATTGCCCTTCTTCTTGGTCTCTTATTGAGATCTACTTCATGGAGTTGACCACCACGACTGGTTGAAAGAAATATCCGACCAGGTTTATTCTTAAAAATGTTTATTTTTTTAGTTTTCAACCAGCTTATAGCATTTCCTTCTACATCTTTTTTTCTATTTACTATCGTCTTCAGCATTTTAGAAACTCCGACAAAGTCTATTTTTTCCATTTTAGTAGCTATCAACTTGATTCTCTTACGACAACTGGTCATCACATCAATGTAGTCCTGTGGATTATATAGCCGTGTATGGGTTTTTAAGGCTGATTCTATATCACTAAACTCGCTATCATTTTCTAAGAAGCTATGCCCAGGAACCATAAATCGTAGGGTGATTTTCTCCAGGTTGTCTTTTTATTCTAGTATTGCAAATAGTAGCAGAGTCAATTTATTTATTTTGTTATTCCTGTTCTGGCCACCACAGGAGTCTGACCACAATCACCACAAGATAAGTTCTTTGACTTTTGAGTCTGGATTTAAAGATAAATGTTTGCGTAAAATGGAGCCTACTTCTTGTGCTCCCCTGCCTGCTACTCCTTCCACCCAGACGTAACCAAACCTTTTACTGGTTTTACCTGAATGCACACCGCAGTTGTATATCCACAGTTGGCGTTTGTAAAAAACGATGTTGGTTGGAATTCTTGGCAGTGGCAGTGTTTTTTCCATATCAAAAGACGTCAGAGTCAGAATCACAAGTCTTAGCCAAAGTCATGTCTTGTTATTTCATTGCACGTGCGTCTTCAGCTTCTTTATGGTGCTGTTCTCTTTCCTTCTCTAAATTTAATTTGGTTTCTTGCGAAGTAGAGTATCTCTGGTTTTTTACACCCATACCATATCGATGTTCCACACATTCGTACGAAGCGTTTTGCTAATTCTTTCCATTATTCGTACAGCCAAGGAGTGGAACACCCTGCCTGCGTCGGCTTTCTTGAGTTCATATAACCCCAATCTATTTCAGTCGCGAGTAAATAGGCTTCTTCTGGGTAAACTCGTTCCATCGTCGACCTCATCTCTGCCCTTAGGGCAAAATTGAAGTCAAGAGTAAGCCCATATAAAATAAAAAAATTAAAAATTGCGTTAGGATGTCCAATGAGACCACCCCCCGCCGCCCCATACGTCCCGTACCCAAAAACCCGCAAAAAAAGGAATTCAATAACGAATGAAACGCCACAAGCTGGTACTTCATTCTCGAACGAATAAAAGATCGCGCGTTTAGTGATACGCATTAACGAATTAGATTCCATTTTCGGCAGTTAATTCGATACTGCGGTTTAAAAACAGTATGTGTATGTATTTAATTCGTTATTACTATTTTAAAACTGTTTGTAACCGTTATTTTGCCGCATAATTCTTTAATGCAAAACGAACCTGTGTACAAATTCTAACAAATTTCGAAATGTCGCTTGATACGACCCCTTATTATAAGGACATAAGCGTGACTTTTGAACAAGAAAATAGCTGAATACATAATTTATAATGCCTATAGTCGATCTGCATTCATAACTTTTTTTTTTCGATTTCGTCGCTTAATTCGTTCTTACATAACGCAGTCCATTTGTTATATTGTTATTTATATTTATACTAGCTATTTTTTTAATGCCCTGTATGTGTTGCAATGCATTTTTCTTTTCTTTTTTTTATATTAGGAACGTCCAGTGAGCACACAACAACTTGCCAAAAGTTTCATCACAATTATTCAAGCCATTTTCGAGTTTTTGCCAGACTAACAAACGGCAATAGATTTTAATACAAATATATAGATAACAATTTAAAAATTACCTTGTACAAGTTCTATTTGTTGTCGTAAATTTTTCCCGTCCGAAGACATCTCGGTGAGAAAATTAAAAGAGTAACAACAAACAATAAAATAACAAAAACAACGAAAGTAACAGAAAACTTAACAACGCTAAATTAAAACAGAACACAAGAATAACAAAACAACAGAACAAAACAATAACAAAACCGGGGAAATGCAAATACAACGAAAATTATCCAAGAACTCGAAAATTAACCGTTGCAAAGTAAGACTGAGCGCACATGGAGCAAACTGTCAAACTGAATTCATTCCAATTTCAGATTTCTTTTTCGAGCCAAAATAAAATCAGGAATTTAGTCAGGATTATACAAGTACAAAATATACTATAATAAACTACAAAAATATATCAAACTGTGTGTGCTGTGTGTGTGCTGTGTGTGTTTCGAACCCAGAAATAACTTTATGAAATAAAATACAAGCACATTCTAAAGTATGTTATGCGTAGAATGAAACGTATAAAACAGTATAAAATAATAGCTAGCTTCAACCGCCATCTAGTGTGTTTTAGTAGGCATTAAGATACTGCTTTATCCACAACGTCCCTTATGTTTAAATCCAACGCTGAGAGATGGCGGATCGTTCTTCGCCACTTTGCCTTATGACTAAGTGTACCCCCCCCTGGGACGAACACAGGACACTAAACCTTATCTATATTATTATGAAGAAACTCTCTCCATTCAAACGGTTGACAACCAACCGTCGGGCGAGGCTATATAAACCAAGCGCGCCCTACCACTCGTCCATTTTGTTCGAGGATTCCACCGAGACCACATCGCTCCTATCGTAATCTGTATTTTGCTTACTTATTTTCTTGTGTTATTTTTGTGTGCCATTTTTATGTTATAAATCTGTTTGTGTAATTGATAATTTATAAAACGAATTAAAGTTAGGTTATTTTGTGCCTGTCGTTTTTTTTTATTATAAAATTGAGGCTGCCGCTTAAATCAGAAGTGGGATAGGCTCCATAGTCTATCCTAGCTCTGGTCATCAGCAGACAGATTGGTTTTATAATTTAAAAATGGCTGAGAGTTCTTCAGCCCGCGGTAGAGGTAGGAATAGGCGCGATCAGAATGTAGATGATGGAGGGCTCCAACAAACACTGGGAGCTATCCTTACGCGTCTCAATGCGTTATAGAATAGCCACATACCCTCCACGAGTACCGAAACATCCGATGCGCATTCCATTGTGGTGCCTAGCACTGTTGCTATGCCACCACCGGAGTCTCCGCTAGCGGAACCCGCATCGCACCTCAGTACAACTGGGGAGTCGCTTGCGAGTAATTCATCTATGGACGCCACTGATCGCCTCATAGGAGCTTTGAGTGTGTTGTCTAAGGTCAGATCTAAACATTATTATATTTCCAACTTCGACCCTAGTTTACATGATATCGATTCTTGGTGCGAGGAAGTAGAACGGACGCGTAGTATTAATGATTGGGATGACAATGAGTGTTTAGCTAGAATTTCTCACTGTTTAAAGGGGGATGCTCGCGCTTGGCTCAGCGAATGGGTCACTAACGACCGTTCGTGGACCAATTTTAAAATTGAATTTAAACCGTTGTGTTCACGAAGAATCGACATAGCTAATATTCTTTATGATGTCATGAGTACCAACTCCGACAATTATTCTACGTACGCTGAGTACGCCAGACGCTCCATCTTGCGTCTTAATATTGTTAAGGGGTTAAGTGAGGAGTTGACAGTCGCGATTGTAATACGGGGAATAACTGACGCGCAGGTACGTGCCGCTGCAACCAATGCTAAGCTTTTGCCTAAAGATCTTGTAGATTTCTTTTCTATTTATACGAAACCTAGCTCTAAATCGAGTGTTAGTTCCGTGAAACCTCAAAGCAACACTAGACCGTTCGACAAAAACACACGAAAGCGACCTGCCAATAATAGTAAAAGTGATACTAAGTGTTATTCGTGCCAGTCGACCGGTCATATACAGCGTTATTGTCCAAAGCAGTCAAAAACAAACGAATCAAAGTCGAGTGAACCGTGTTCGTTTTGTAAAAAACCGGGTCATGACGTAACAACTTGTTTCGCTAAACAACGCTCCGACGGGGACAAGAAAAATGTTAATTATTGTCACGAGCTAAGCGTTTCAACTGACAGTGATGTCACAACCGCGGTTATACAGGGCATCCCTATAGACGTGTTGATAGATAGTGGCTCATGCCGGCGTGTCGTTAATATCCGAACTTGTACTTAAACATTTTAGATGTGCACAAGTACCCACATATCAAGTATTACGTGGTATAGGCGGTCAAAACATTGAGTCTAGTACCCGCGTTACTTTAATTATAGAATTCAGCGATATTTCGTTGGAAGTCGATTTGTTTGTTGTTCCGCAAACATGTATAAATGTGCCAGTGCTAATAGGGACTGATATACACCATTCGTATATCCAAAGACAATATCAGATTTGTCTTATTTAATCATCATCGGACAGAGGCACCCAGTTAGCATGTCCCGGCAGAGCTACGCTCCTCAATGCCACACACACATGGATAGAGGCACCCAGTTAGCATATCCCGGCAGAGACACATCTCAATGCCACACAACATTACATGGACAGAGGCACCCAGTTAGCATGTCCCGGCAGAGCTACGCTCCTCAATGCCACACACACATGGATAGAGGCACCGCATCCCGGCAGAGACACATCTCAATGCCACACATCATTACATGGACAGAGGCACCCAGTTAGCATGTCCCGGCAGAGCTACGCTCCTCAATGCCACACACACATGGATAGAGGCACCCAGTTAGCATATCCCGGCAGAGACACATCTCAATGCCACACATCATTACATGGACAGAGGCACCCAGTTAGCATGTCCCGGCAGAGCTACGCTCCTCAATGCCACACACACACACATGGATAGAGGCACCCAGTTAGCATATCCCGGCAGAGACACATCTCAATGCCACACACAAGTAGATCAATACATAAAGCTTTAAGAGTTACATAAAGTCTACTTACCATCAAAAAACATAGCACATGACTCAGGGGTCCACTCTCCTCGCCATGCAACCATATGCTCGGCGGCAGCCTGAGTGACTTTACCATATGAGCCGCCTAACAACTGCAGCTCATACCGACCGTGGGGCAAGACCTTTGTCACACGATACGGTCCTCGCATTCTTGAGTCCAGTTTGCCTGTAACTTGAGAGGTTTTTATAACAAACATATAGTCGTCGTGTTTAAATACACGTACGACCTTACGATTTTTGTTTACGTAATCATCTTGTTTACGTCTATTTTGGTCTAGCAATTCGCTAGTGCGTTGCCTTTGCAATTCCCTCAAGCTCTCGCGATTATGATGGGTATTATCTAATGCAACCTCGCGAACAAGTGATCTTATGACCGGGGTCATTGCCTCGATGCCAATCAACAACTGTAGCGGCGAGATTTGGGTACTTTTTTGTTTAGTGCAGTTGATTACAAGCTGCATTTTCCACAGTGATTCGGACCACTTATTTTCACGTTTATCGGATTCAATTCGTAACATGTTAAGTAAAGTACGACAGTAGCGCTCCACCTGACCATTCTCACCGTGCATTTCAGGTGTTATAAAATGAATTTCACTACCCAAATCAGAAACCCAACCCTGAAAACTCGCACTCTCAAACATACGTCGTCTATCACACACAATAAGCTTAGGGATACCAAAAAGAGAGATAGCATTAGATACTACTCGTTTCAGTTCTTCAGAATCTTGCCTTTTTATGGCGTAAAATAGGCAATACTTAGAGTAGGCATCCACAATAAGCAAAACATATTTATTATCGTTTGAGACTGGGAGAGGACCCAGTACGTCCATGTGCACAGTACTAAATGGAGTATCAGGCTTGTGCCATGAAGAAATCGGATAGTGACGAGCCCTAGGGACTCTTTTGGATGATAGGCATACTAAACAGTGCCCAATATACTTTTTAACAAAAGTAGACAGACCAGGGAACCAAAAATGGCGCTGAATGAGATCAATGGTTTTATCGGCGCATATAT
Source organism: Diarsia mendica (assembly GCA_949316265.1). Taxonomy (NCBI): domain Eukaryota; kingdom Metazoa; phylum Arthropoda; class Insecta; order Lepidoptera; family Noctuidae; genus Diarsia; species Diarsia mendica. The sequence continues at coordinate 13,757,812 of OX438889.1, forward strand.
GTTCATGCTGGTCATGAGTACTATGGATATTACTCGTCGCTGGCACTGCTGCCACAACAAACGACGCGGCGCAGGTGGTTCCAGAAGCTGGACATTTTTTTTTTAAATAAAAAAAAAAAATAAACACAATGATGTCGGCACTCACGGCAGGTTGTGCAGAATAAAAAGTAACTGACAATTTTGAACGATTGAATGAATGACAAAATAAAATAATGTATAGACTACACCTGCTTGGAAAGTACCTTGATACTTTATCAAAACGGTAGAAAGTACGTCATTGCATATCGAACAAATATGCGGGGAGAAAACGCATCTGAGCGGGAGAGAATGGATTTTCATACACTTTTCTCTCCCGCTCAGATTACAATTTGAAAAAAGAACATGTGAAAATTGCAGACGCCATTGGTGCAAATTTTCAATTTGAATTAGAATTTAAAGGACAATGGGCAAAACACTATGGGAGTTGGGCCTGCTGACCAATACACATGAGATATTGTTTTTGTGATAGGTCATAAGTAGTCATAACACAAAACTAACGAGAAAAATAAAAAATAAAATTAAATGTACCGGGTTGTTGTACAGTCACGTCGAAAAGTTTTATTTATTTATGTTAAATATTTTGCAATTAATAATTGTTTTTCAATACGAATGAAGGAATATTACCCTAAAATAGCACTGGAGCCACTCTCAAATGCTGTTGATTGCAATATTTGCAATTTAAAACGCCTCTTACGACATCCATCGACAACTACGTATAATAATAAATACAATAAATGAAACAACAAGTTTCCTTTTACGCATTTGTTTATTTTTCTTTACATTAGTCCATATCCAGAATAATAGAATCTAAAAATGCGGCTGGAGGGTTAAATCCTTCGTATCTAGCTAAGCCCATATACCAAACTACGGATAAAATGTGCGCACAGCTTCCCAGCGTACGACTTCCGGTCAAACAAGTACACTCACAGGCACAATTAACCGCCCGCCTCTATCATTCATCGCCCTGTTTATTTACGTTAACTCTGGCTTATCTACTGTTTTGTTTTTTGTCAAGTGGCTACTGTAACAATAAATTAAACACTTTTACCATTGTACGAGCATCGCCACATGATTTGTATTGTTTTAGTTTTTACCTGAACAAGCAGTTGCTAATTCACCGATTTATGTACATTCGCTGACTAGGTTATTACGCCCGCCACAAACCACCTACTTTTGGTATTATTTATTTCGTTGTTTTACCTAATAAATGGTCAATCATTATCGGACACATAACAGTGAGTTTATTTTCCTGTACACATCCCGAGTGATTCGTCCAACAACAGAACACATCTCAGTGTGCGGTGCTTATGCCCGTACATTTATGGTCCTTCGAGCCGGATCACCACTACTGGAGCAAACAGTCCTGCAAGTCGCACAGGTACGAAGTGTTTCTACTTACGATAGCGAATCGGTTTGACTGGTCTTCCACAAGCGGATCGCCCCAGTCAGATTGAGAAGGCGCACAATATCGTACGGAGAGATTCCTTCGCACCCTGCGATCGTCGTGGGAAACATCAACATTTGGTGGTTCGGGAACTACGTACAACAATTCAACAGTGAAGTCAACAGAGCTAACGTCCATCCACAACACGTATACATACTCGTGCAACAATTATGGACGCCAGACAACAAGAACTTCTCAAGCGGCAGGAAATCATCGCAGAGGGCATCCGGAAAATTGGTGTCAACTTCGGAAAAGATGGCCCTGACCGCAAAACCGCAACATACATCCGGGGCAGACTGGATACCCTCCAGGCGCACTGGAACGAATTCGAAATGAATCATGGCGTGCTACAAGGCGCCATAGACCAGACCGACATATACTACACTACAAAAGTGTACGACAGGGTCAAGTCGAACTACTCAAACATACAACATAAGCTGCAAACATGGCCAACAAGCACTGCGGAACTCGCGAGTCGCCCAGAAGAAGGGAACAAGAACACTGGAGTTCTGTCAAGATCGGACGAGCTCAAAAATCAACAAGCAACCAACTTCAGAGCCTTCTCACGTTTCGTCAACAACTTGCGTACTGCTGACATTATTGAGAAATGGGAGATAGAAGACAAGCTCAGGGTCCTCGAATCTCGATGGAGGGCGATTGACGAAGTGCACTGGCAGCTCGACAACGTTCTCGTCGGTAGCGACGTAAACTACGAGCTTGAGTTCTCGCAGTACGAAGAAACGTACGAGTGCACAAAGCGAGGTCTCAACCGCAAACTCAACCACGCTGTCCAACAACGGGATAGTGCGCCGCGGGTCGAAATACCGATATTCTCTGGGAACTACACACAATGGCCGACATTCCTCGATCTATACATCGCGGCTATCCACAATAACCCTTCCCTCTCGAAGGGGCAGAAGATGCAACACCTGAAAGGGAAGCTAAAAGGAGAAGCTGAGCGCCTTGTGCAACATCTGTCTGTTTCCGAGAGCAACTACGACTCCTGCTGGGAAATCCTCCACCATAGGTACAACAACTTGCAGATGCTCTTCACCAAACAAATGCAAGTTTTGATGAGTCAACATACGATTCAAAATCAAAACGCGTACGAGCTGAAGCGCTTACACGACACCAGTCTCGAAACCGTGCACGCGTTGCGTAACTTGAGCATCGACACGGCAACATGGGACCCGATTTTGGTGCACATTCTGGCGGCAAAACTAGACACGCAGACCTACTCTGACTACATGGAGGCGAGGAAAAATCCAAGAGGGCTTCCCGACTTCAAGGAATTCATCCAGTTCATCGAAGCGAAGTTCACGGCGCTGGAGTCAGTAGTGACGAAAACAAGTAAACCCAACAAACAAACAGATGCCGACGTCTCCCCAAACAAAGGGGCCTCGACGACAACAGTACAAAGGGATGCGTACAACAGATACAGACGCTACCCCAAAGCAAACCATACAAGCTCCGACAGAAATTGTCCGGTTTGCAAAACAAGCCACATCTTGCTCTACTGTAAAGAGTTCCAAGATATGACGCCAGACATAAAAATTAGAACAATTGAGCAATTGAACATTTGCAAAAACTGCATGTATCCGCACAACGGAAAGAAATGCAACTCGCAGAAAAGATGCAAAGTGTGTAACGGCGCACATCACACCACGCTACATGACCTAGTCCGCGATACAACGTCAGCGACACTGTCGTCAAGCCAAATGACCGACAGCGTGACAAACAACAACATGCAGCGGAAAACCAATCACGTGTCAGGAAATTTTAACGAAGTTCTACTAGCTACAGTACAACTTAAAGTAAAGGCCGCAGATGGAACTTACACCGTACTTAGATGCCTCCTAGACCAAGGCTCCCAACTGAACCTGATAACAGAATCGGCTGTGCAACGACTTGGCCTTCCGCGACGCAACCACAACTCAACTGTGTCAGGGATCGGAGCATTTGCCAGCCAGAGCAACGGGACCGTTCAGTTGGACTGTAAGTCCCTTTACGCAGATTACGAGTTTTCAACGCCGGCATTAGTAATGGCTAAATTACTCAACAACCTGCCTAACTATTCCTTTGAAAAACAAGATTGGCCTCACATAGAAAACATTAACTTGGCCGACCCACAATTCAACTTATCACGGCCGATTGACATCCTACTTGATGCTGGGGTTTAGGGCGACATAGTCATGAGCAACATTCTTCGAGGAAACATATACGCACCTCTAGCACAACAAACAAAGCTCGGCTGGGTATTAGTTGGAAATACGAATACGTTCAGCTGTCATGTCGGTGTCGGTGGACACAAGCGACATCTCTCGTTTCTGGGAAATTGAAGAGATAACATCAGACAACCAGTCTACGACTGTCGAGGAGGAGTACTGCGAGAGGCTGTACGCTGACACAACAAAAAGACAAGCAGTCGCTCAATTCAAGCAACTGGAAAAACGTTTGAAAAGAGACGAAACCCTCTCTTCAAGCTACAAGGCTTTCATCGGCGAATACAAAGCTCTAGAACATATGAAAAGGTGCACAGAGCCGGACACACCAAGCTGTTTCCTACCCCATCATGGAGTAATGAGACCCGATTCAACGACAACCAAACTCCGAGTGGTTTTCAATGCATCAGCAACCACTAGCTCGGGACACAGTTTAAACCAACTGATGGAATGCGGGCCTAACTTACAACAAGACTTACAAGCTATCATTCTACGATGGAGAGCTTTTGAATACGTGTACACAGCGGATATTGAGAAATTCTACCGACAAATACGTATTCAGGAAAAAGACCAACACTTACAAAAAATAGTGTGGAGGGATTCAGTCACAGAGCCGTTACAAGAGTTTCAACTGACCACAGTAACATATGGCACCAAGTCCGCTCCCTTCCTGGCAATGCGAACCATAAGGCAATTGGTAAAGGATGACGGCGCGCAGTACCCCTTGGCGTCGGCAATTCTGTCCAATCAGCTATACATGGACGACTTAATCGGCGGGAGTCACGACTTCATAACAGCACAGAAAGCTCGAAGTCAGCTTATAACCATGCTGAAGGGCGGTGGATTCAACTTACGAAAGTGGGCTAGCAACGAAACACGCCTACTTGAAGGCTTATCCGATGAATTAATAAGCCAAAAAATGTTCGACTTCAAAGATGCAGACACCAACAAAACGCTAGGCATCACTTGGAACCCGCGCACAGATCAGCAAACAAAGACCACTCTGCAACAAACGTGATGTCGACACAAAACGCACACTACTGTCGGATATATCAAAACTGTACGACCCACTTGGTTGGCTATCACCGGTAACAGTAAAAGCCAAACTAATTTTTCAACATGCTTGGTCAACAACAACGAGCTGGGATGATAAACTCCCACCAAACATACAGCAAGAATGGGAGCAATTCCGCAACAGAGTCACACAAATTATACAAATAACACCACCCAACTCCTGGGCCCATGTCAAGTCCGAAGACAATCCTGCAGACTGCGCAAGCAGAGGAATCTCACCATCAGCCTTGATAGGTCACGAACTGTGGTGGAAAGGCCCATCCTGGCTTCAAAACAACAACATACCCAAACAAGGTATTTTTACAAAGAACGAAGAGAAAATGAAACGAGGGCAAACTTGCGCAATACAAACAATACATGCGCCACTCATCGAGCAACTACTGCAAAAATACAGCACGATGACTTATGCAACCCGAGTCATCAGCTGGATCAGACGATTCATAAACAACTCGCGTGACGCAACAAGAGCCATCCACAGGACACACTTAACTACGGAAGACATTGTGCAGACTCAAAACCTGCTTGTGAAAACTACACAGAACAACACATTTGGCGATGAAATAGCATACCTACACAAACATAACAAGGTACGGGCTACAAGCAAACTGTTGAGTTTAAGCCCAATGCTAGACGCACAAGGTATTCTTCAAGTGGGAGGAAGACTTGAACACGCTAAGCTAAACGACTCCCAAAAACATCCAACACAACCAGAGCCGACTACATCAACATCTCAACGTCGAGTGAGCCCTAGACGGGCACAGAAGGGTGTTTCCAGCTGTAACGTCCTCAAGTACCTAAGCACGTTACTAGTACTGATGGTTACGTGTGTGACACCGTCCATGCAACAACTCGCCAATGTAACAACCCTAGACCCGACCCGCCTTGTATACTTTGACAAAGCCGCTGACTTACAGATAATACAAGACGAATGGAGACTGGTAGTTTACTACAACATGTCGACTTACTGGAAAAGTACTTCTGCCGTTGAACAATACGTCCAGCAATTACACGGACTTTGTCAACGAAATCTAGCGTACTTGACTATATCCACACAACTCGAGCACGACCTAAACGAGCTCAAACACTACAACGAAGTACTACAATCCGACCACGGAATACGTAGCAAGCGAGGTCTCATAAACGGAATTGAGAACATTGCCAACTCTCTCTTTGGAGTACTTGATGACAAATTCGCCGAAAAATACAACAACGACATCAAACTACTGCACAGCAATGAAGACCACTTGTACAATCTGTACAAACAACATACGTCAATCATCGAAGGGGAATATAACCTCCTGAAGAGGAACGAGCAAGTAATGAACCGACAGTTCATTGTCATCAACAAAAGTCTCAGAGACTCGCTGCAACAACTGAAAACCGAACAAGACCAAGCAACGTTCCTTACTGCTACTGCACTGGCCGCAAACATGATGGTAACAAACTTGCGGAGAATACAAGACATGTTGATCAGCCTAGTCACAGATCTTCGTCACGGCAAGGTCGACACTCACCTGTTGAAACCCGATGCGTTCGAAAAACAGTTAAACATCATATCAGGACAAGTCCCAAAAGGATTATCTCTCCCTTGCTCAAACAAGTTCAAGTGTATCCGGGAAATGTACAAACTAGCAAGTGTGCAAGGAAAACTAACCGAAGACTTCATCATATTCGAAGTAAAAATCCCGTTAGTAGCAGACGAACAGTACGAACTAACCGAAGTCATCCCAATCCGCAACATAAAGGGAACCTCCATGATTAACATAATACCAACAACCAAATACATAGCCGTTAACTTGAAGCTAGACATGATGATACCACTGGATCAACAACATCTTTCATCGTGCGAACAAGTAAACACAAATCAGCTGTTGCTATGCAACCTTGACTTACCTATATACAGTATAAAAACAGCCACAACAATGTGCGAGGCAGACATAATAAACAATCGAGGAGTCACAACACAACCTGCCGCACTAAGGTATCGAGTTGCAGCAATGACTGGAAAAAACTACACAGTAAGGGAGCTTGGTTGTTTACGTGTTGCGAGGAATGCACTATGCGCATTTTCTGTCCTGCGGGAGTTACGTCACAGACACTACAAAATACAGGCATCATCACCTTAGCGACAGGTTGCATGATGCGCGGCGATAAACATCTGATTCATGCACATTACAAAATGCAAAGCACCATGGAATTAGGAAATGAGCAAGAGATCTACGTACCAGAGATAAATCTAAACGAACTATTAACAAGCAATAGTCAATTGACAAACATAACAAATATGGAAATTGAAACACATGAAGAACAACTAAAGAGTCTTAAGAGAAAAATTGAGCTGGTTAAAGAACAACAGGACATACAACTGGTTAACTCCGTAGAGGCGGAGCAACATCACTACGTCCTGTACGGTTTTATGATAACCTGTGCAACAATATTCAGCATATGGGTATACGTCCAAATTAAAGCACGCTGTCTCCGTATACCTCGAAGAAACAGAACAGCAACGCAGGCGCACAAGGAAGAGATTGAGATGGCCCCAAGTCGTACTGAACGGCATCTTCCTACGGAAGGACAAGCAAAGGCAGACACCCCGGATATAGAAGAGGTCACCAGACATCTTCCTAACAGCAACAAGGTAGATCGCGAAACGTCGCCAATAACAGTTAGCGACGAACATAGAACCTTCCAATAACTTTCTTCACATCCTTTACTTACCCTTGGAGAATGCATTTTACTTGATATTTGTATTTTTATAGTCGGCAGGATGTACGAGCATCGCCACATGATTTGTATTGTTTTAGTTTTTACCTGAACAAGCAGTTGCTAATTCACCGATTTATGTACATTCGCTGACTAGGTTATTACGTCCGCCACAAACCACCTACTTTTGGTATTATTTATTTCGTTGTTTTACCTAATAAATGGTCAATCATTATCGGACACATAACAGTGAGTTTATTTTCCTGTACACATCCCGAGTGATTCGTCCAACAACAGAACACATCTCAGTGTGCGGTGCTTATGCCCGTACAACCATTATTTCATATCCTAAATTTGTTTCAACGAAGGGTTTCTGGAATTTAGTCGTTGTTTGACATTGTTGCCGTTTCATTACCGTCTCAACATTTTCTGTTCTTTCCTGCCATAATGCGTGAATATTGTTTAATTTAAGTTTGTAGTGTTTGCTTATTGTTTGTGACTGTAAAAAATGACACTCAATGCAACTGGTGCAGTTAGGGCAGTGGCTTTAGCTGACGTTGGGTACAGCCAACGTCGCATCGATCGTACACTCAGTGTACCTCAAACTACGGTACGGGATGCCATCAGACGATTTCAGGAGACAGTTTCATACACCTGCATGGTCAGGTTAAGGCCGACATCGATGCACTTCAGCTCGATACGACCGCTTGGTTGTCAGTAACGTGTTGAGAAATCGCTTTTGCACTGCTACTAAAGCTCGTATGCGTCCTTTTGAGGTGAGAAATGTCAGTGTGAGTGAACGTACCATTAGAAGAAGACTGACAGAAAGTAATCTGAGGGCTTTTCGTCCAGCTCGCGCCCCACAACTGCTCCCACAACACGGTAGAGCTAGTCTTGCTTTTACGCGAGAATATGCTGACTGGACTGTGTAGGAATGAAAGGACGTACTGTTCTCAGATGAGAGCAGAATAGGCTTAAAAAGTCCAGATGGACGTCAGCACGTTTACAGGCGCCAAAATGAAAGGTTTGCTCCATGTGCTTTAACCGAAACCGTAGGTTACCTAAGAGGGTCCGTATTGGTTTGGGGAGGTATTTTTTACGAGGCTCGTACTGATCTTGTTGCGCACGATAGATGCAGTGTGAATGCTTCAAGATTCGTGGAGGAAGTTATTCATGACCATGTCATACCTTTTGCACCGTTCATTAGTGATAACTTTAGATTAATGCATGAATATGCACGTGTCATACCGCATAATCCGTCCAATGAGTACCTTAATGAGGTCGGGATTCAAATTTTAGCATGCCCAGCACGCACTTCCAATTTTAACCCAATTAAACACATATGGAACAACCTCAGAAGACATGTTTGAGTAAGAATACCAGCCCCTACAACCCTAGGAGAGCTTCAGACGGCTGTGGTAGAGGAGTGGCACAAAATCCCTCAATCTGCCATCCAAGATATCATGGATGGGTTGCCAAACTGGCTCCATGAAGTCATTAGAGGCCGAGGTGGCAATACCCATTATTAATTTTTAAAAATTTTTTTGGTTCGGCCAGTTTTAACAAATCCAAAATTGTTAAATGTTTATCTCAGATTATCACAAAATAGATTTTTGGTATGCATTCTCTAATTAACGACTTTCTTTTCAAGATTTTTGTTTTTTTTTACCGTATTATTGGTAGCTTTCAATGTACCCATCATAAAATTTAGTCTACATTTGATAATTTCTGCAAATTGAAAGAAATACAGGGTGGGCGGTTAATTGTGCCTTTGAGTGTACAATAATATTGTAAAATAGAGCTGATGCCAGTTTGGTCTCTGTCAATTAATATGTAGCCACGATACACGCGCGCCCTCGCATGTCGTGATTGGATATGAATTCTAATCAAAAATACATTTGTTTGAAAGATATTAAAATCTGTCAAATCTTCTAATTGCTCGTCTCGATAAACCTCAATTATGTAAATGCCATCCCGTAAATGTTCACTGCAGTAAGACCTTGCCAGTTTCAATTGATATGTGCCCAGCGCGAAAAGGATTATTTCTTCCTCAGTCAAATGTGGAAAGCCCTCTATTTGATTGTCTTCTATTCTCACGAAAGAAATCCTTTGTCTGTTAAGATGCTTTCGCTCTACATATTCGTGCAAAATGTTAGGTGTGTGTACCCTTTCCTGTATGCGGTTTATTATCGCAGGAGAGCGTTCATTATCACTGATTACAGGATAAAAATGGTTAATTAATGCTCCGCACACCTTAAAATCATCAAACATGTGCAAAAGTGCTTTGTTGAAATATTCCTGGCGTAAAAGTTTATAGTCACGCTTAAAACGCCCGTTGACTACTTCGATTTCCCAACGACAAATTGTTACTTGTCGAGACTTGTTGGCTTGGGTAGTCGTTAATTGTGTGGCACTTCTATCTTTTGTAGGAGGCATATGACCTTCATAGTAGACATGTGCGCCGATGCCAAAATCTTCGGCGGTGGCGTAGAGGTCAAAAATGGCCGGCGGCGGCGTACACGGCTCAAAAAAACAAATTTCAAAAAATTATAAAATATTTATTCACTTCAAACTCAGTATTTTTGAGGGTAACAATAAATCAATGGCACTAGAATAATGTAAGTAATGCAGTCACAACTAAAACTAAGGTACGCGATAACAGAAAAATATACTAAAATATCTGTGTAACATATCTAATTACCACTTTAAGAGTAAATTGAAAATATTGAAGAAATCAATAAAATTATATAAACTAAGCAAAGGTGCATAAAATACATAAGTCCTTTATTTACCTAATTAATATCTTGAACACATTTTTTACATTTTTCGTAATTGTCGTGTATAAAAATTATTTTATTTACATTGGTCCCATGTTAAGCCAGCTACAGAAAATACACGTTCGCTGGGTGTGCTTGTCGCTGGAACACACAAAATACCCTTGGCTAAAGTTGATAAATAAGGGAATGACGGTTGCCGGTCTTTCCAGTATTTTAGTACATCTAAGTCATTCGTAGAATAGTCGCGGGGATCGCACCCAGCAAAATATTTCCAACACTCTGTTTCGATGAAATCATTACTTTGATTTTCAGCAGAATAGCTTCCACTTCCAGCTCCATATTTTAAGGAGAGTTGGAAGAGTCGAGAAGACGAAGAAGAAGATTTGGCCTGTACACTCTGTACAGTGCTCGTTACCGTTGATGTGGGAGATGGAGAACACAAATGTTCTTTTTTAACTACGCGACGGGTGTAGCTAGCCAGAAATGATACTCGATCCATTCCGTGTAGCGATATAGTATATTTCATTATAAGTGCGGAAAGTCTGTCATTGCAAAGAGTTCCGACAAATGTCTAACCGAGCCGAGGCACAGCCGACGGCGAGGGTTGACAGTCGGAACAAGTTGCAATGACGGTTCCGCACGTGTACTGAACAACTATTTTTAATACAGTTGCGAAAAAATGAAGCAATTTAATAATAGTACATTATGGTACAAGTGTGTAACGTTGGTGATTACCGCAGAGGCGCCATTGAGACCCGAGCCGTCAGGTGAGGGTCTTAAGAAAGCCGAGGACGGTAATCATCAATACACACGTGAATCATACGACGTTTTTCAACACACTTGTGAAGAAAATAATACTAAAAAGTCATCTTCAACAGTTAAAACAAGTTCTGTTTTTTTTTTTCACAATAGCGGGAAAAATTTATGCGCGCGCATCTACAGTTCTACCAACTTCAACAGTTAAAACAAGTTCTGTTTTTTTTTTTTACAATAGTGGGAAAAATTAATGCGCGCGCATCTACAGTTCTACCAAGTTATCTATGAAGGCGGGAAAACACGGAACTAAAATAAATGTACTAAGTTTGACGTAGTGATGCATTTTTTCTTGACCAGTGGCGCCACTACTGTAACAATGACGATCGGCCATAGACTAAAAGAATGTGGTTTCTTTATTTTTGACTTTTCGCAGATAATAGAGTTTTAGCCACGGACAAAATGGGGATTTTTTTTTTCTTTATTACAGAGAAAACAAAAGTTATATTATTTGAGTGAAAGATTCATTTATTAAAAACGTATTAGTTGAAATTATCTATTTAAATTCAAAGTTGCATGAAATGGGGAAGCACTAGGTTACATTAATTTATTTTTACTATTGAACACGATCTTTTTTGTATCGAAACTTTTTTAAGAACATAGCAACTCAACCAATAAAATTTAAAAAAAAAACCTATAACTCACTAGTGAATAATAGCAATGAAAAGTCACAGTTTGATTATAGGTGTCATTACGTGCCTAATTGCGGTGAAATTATAGCCACTTTATGAGCAAGTGTGTTGAAAAATAATAAAACCGTAATTAAACTCGCAAAGAACATTTTTGAAAATGGAGCCTACCATAAAAGAATATAAGCAGAGCTTTTTTTTGTTTTCTTTACCTATTCTGGGTAGGCAAAGGGAACTATGCCCATACAGCCAAGTCTTCAGTAGATATTTTTTATTGATATGAAATAAAAATGAAATTTAATGAGATGAAATGGAATGAAACCTTTATCTCATTGAATCAAATAATTAAATCTGATATTGAAACAAATTAGTAGCTTCTTTAGAAATATTTGCATGAATCATAAAAACTTCTATGATTTTATTTAGTAAATACTTCGTGGTTGTTTTTTTTTTTTAATGGACATTATTTTGACAGTTGGGAAAGAGAACGCACGAGTTCGGGAAAGGTAAAGAAAAAGCACGAGTACGTAATAGCCCACATCCCGAACGCTATATGTCCCTGCAATACGCCACTTTTTGAGCAACTGTATTAAAAAATACTTATCGACCTCGTTAATAGCTTGAAATCTGCAGTCTAGCAACGTTGCAACTACTGTTAAATCATTAGTCGGTAGTCGCTGGTCTAACTTAGCTTTCATGTTTTTTTTCATAGTAAATATTTCCAAAGGCTCGTCATCGTCCAGGGAGTTCATGATTTCAGCTAGTTCCATTTTAAAAACAAGTGCAACATTAATCGTGCAAGATTTCTGCGCACTCATAATCGTAACACACTCCCTGAACTTAGCTAAAAAGCCAATGAGATATTTTATCAATCGCCATTCACTTTCGGTAATCTTTAAATTTTCTCTACGTGACTTTTCAAGGAGCTGGTTGATGGGCACTTGATTGTACTTGTTGTACAAACTTTCAAGCATTATCAATGTGCTGTGCCATCTTGTCGGAGTTGCATTTTTTATAGTCACTACACTTTTTGGTAATTGACTCAATGCTTCACTGGATTCATGTTCTGTCACAATGTTATTTTCGATTTCTTCCAAATCCAATCCCATGTTTTCATCACTGTCAATTATTTCACCAACGTCTTCTACACTATTCAAAATTTTCCTTTGTTCTTGATCAGCTAACGCCGTTAGTTCTGGCAGTTTGAATCTCAATGCTTGGACAATACTCTTACATTTGATTACAAGCTTGTTTATATTAGGTGTACTCTTGATACCATCCACGACTACGAGATTATGAAGTCCGTGCCCCAAACACAAGTGATTGTCGCTCGTAATTTGCTCTGACAATAAAGATGCTGCTTTCTTTACATTAGATCCCGCGTCAGATACAAGGAAAATGTATTTGTCTTGCAGCTCATACTTTTGCAGCGTGTTATATACAAAAGCGCATATTTTTTCAGCTGTTTTCGGTCCTTCCATCAGTTCCGTTACTAGAGTAACATTTTCCAGAACAAATAATTCGTTTATAAAATGTAACGTCATAGTAATATAATTGTTCCTTTTATAACAATCGCTCCACAAATCTGTAGTGATTGCAGCATGCCCAGTTATTGATGTTGCTAATGATTTTTTTATATGTGCCAACATACATTCGTAAACGTCATCTACAGCATTTCGAGAAATCGTGGTTCGCGTCGGTAGATCTTCTGCAGTGACAATAATGTACTGTAAGTACTTCTTCAAGAAATCAATAAGTGCATCGTCGCTTACTGAATCAAAAGGCAGCAGAGAACGACAAAGCCATAGTGCCAAATCTCTGGCCAGCATCCACTTTGCAGGTTTTGTTAGGCTTGACCTGCTAGTGCTGGGACGATTGGGAATAGGACTGAAGAAACTCTTTACTTCCAGCAAATTTTTCGTTTTATCTTCAGATAATTGATGCTCCTCTTTTAAATGCCTTATGAGGTTCCCTGTGCTTACTTTTGTGTTGTACGATTTCACCGTCACGCTGAAAATAAAATAGGTTATGTAGTAAGTAAAGTAAGTACCGATTTGATTTGATTTATTTATTAGGTTTGCTAACAGTTAACTTAGGTACTTCTACTTAGGTACATTTGTAAATAAAAATATGTAAATACATTTTAAGTGTAGCAACTACTTACTAGCAAACACAGCATGCAAAATTTAAACAGTAACATAGTGTGGTTAAGGGGCTGCATTGATACGAAAAGCCACGCCCCAATGAGAGTGATAGCGTTCGTTACTCTAGTGTGCGAAAAAACGAGATAGGAACTGTACGGCCGCGTCTTATTTTCGGCGCCAAATTATTAAATTGTGTTTATTTATAAAAATAAATAGGCTGATGATGTGATGTGATAAAAATAATTGATTAAATCAAAAACTAGTCTGGACAAAACTTTAGTAAGGTAAGGTACACATTTACACAACTACACATTGCTTAAGTAGGTACCTAACTACCTACTATTCAAAAAAGTAATGTTAAATACGCTACTACTTCGTTGTAAAGTAACAAAAATGAGAAAAAAGAGCCAACTTTGAGACAAATCTATCGAGAAAATATTATGGAATCATGTTTCTAAGCTGGACAAAATATGGCAAAATTTGTCAAAAATCTAATATTACAAAATCAGACTGACAACATAAATATAATGAAACAAACGGACCCTATCTACCAATGTGTAGTGTTTGTAGATTATATAGTTCTGTCGTCTCACACGCCGCGCGCTATAGTATGGTGGGGGAGCGGGGCATACCAAAGAGTAAAGTATGTATAGAGAGAAAGAGTGACAACTCTGTGGTAAAATTTGTATGTATGGAAAGTGCTGCCGCCTTACGTTTGGTGGGTGAACTAAGGGTCTAATATATATACACCTACCTATGCATACCAGCTATAGGTATCTATACATTATTTTTTGTTTATTTTTACTGTTACTATGGGACCAAACCTGAAATCGCGAAAAAAAATCAGCCATTCAGTACATTTACATGTATGTATTTAGAAATATATAAGTATGTTTATCAGTTGTCTAGTACCCATAACACAAGCTCTGCTTAGCTTGGGACTAGATGGCGTTGTGTGATAGTTGTGGAATATTATTATTATTATTTTGAGATAAATGTACTGAACAGCAGATTTTTTCTCGATTTCAGGTTTAGTCCCATAGTAAAAGTTGTTCAAAATCATGAGTACAATGACCCCATAAGAGGTTTAGTATAAACAAAAAATAATGTTGTATAACTCTCGTACTAGTTTGTAAATTATGGGCAATCGGGGATATATAAAAATTAAAAAAAACACGTAAACAAATTTTATTAATATTTATTCGTTTTATACTTATTAAAGTACATTTGAGCTGCTTTTTTCATTACATCCTCACCTTCGTAGGTGATTTTACCTTGTAGAATTCTATTAATTGACCTGCACCAACTATAAATAATTATATTTATGGATGTGTCAACAAAACAGTGTTTGACTTTTTCTTTGTGTATTTCACAATCTAGAAAACTAAAATCGGTGAATATATCAATGAAGGCTTTAATTCTTTCTTTAATATTCTTTTCGTGGCAATCATTATTTAAAAATGTAACAGTTGTTTCTTGTATTTCCTGAAAACAAGCTACTAGGCACTCGGAGGGATAGCAAAGCCACTTCTTACCGTGGCAGTATTCTTTGGCACGTATATATTTGTACATTTCATTGTCCGAATTGCCTAGTAGCTTGCTTTTACAATTTTTGCAACCTTTGACGACTTTTTGTAGACACTTCGTCAAGGCCCACCCACAGACATAAGTTCTTTGATCAGCCCCTGAATCTGAATTAATTCTTGTATTTTGCATAACATTCAGAGGCTGATCAATTACAATACTTTGGGATTGCAAGGGAGCATTACTTTTTTCTTTATTTTTAAGAAAAAAGGAGAGGGATTGTAAACAATCATTACAATCCTCTTCGCAATTGGAGCCTACGGAATGATTGGTGCTGAAATTATTTAATAATAAAGTTTTATATGCTCCCTCAAATCCCACACAGTTGGGCATAATATTTCGAGCACCCAAACTTCGAACACTTCCAAAGAAATTTTCGAGTGGGTCTTGATTAAAATTGCGTGTCAGCATAGCGTCAAAGGAATACTTTTTTGATAATAATTGCCAAATCGATTTAAAACCTTCTATTGTTCGAATGAAATTATTTAAAGTTGGTACAGACTTTTCGATTTTCTCCTCATCACTTTTTGTCACCATGAATTTGGCGGTTTTTAACATTTTTAACGCATCTTGCCATAACGTGTGATGAGGAGAATTTCTCTTTACAGCAGCTCTGTATATTTTGCCATGTGGCGGCGTAAAAGATGACGCGTTACATGAGTCAAATAATTTGTCTATTATTAGTACAAATGGTATTAGATCCCGACATTCTGAGCGACAGTCTCCTCTTGCAATTGCGTTATCAGTAGCAACTGCCATACTACGACTTAATACTTGAGCCGCATTTTTCACCCTCATTTTTTTTATTTTGCCGGGATCTAAATGTTCATCAGTCAAGTTGTGCAGCATACACAACTCTCCACGAGTCATGTCGGCTTTATAAACCCGCTGAAAATGGACCGATTTAAGCAAAAATGATTCAGTCCACACTAACCTCATTTCGAGATAATAGAGTTTAAAGTTTATTTCGGTATTTCTCTGGCTTTGTAGTTCTAAATGTTATGTTTTTAATTTTATGTTATTCTAAGTGTTCTAAACTAATTTACATGCATGTATTTAGTAAATAAATTTTAATAGTTTCGTAGATATTCAAGAAAACTTGCGCGTGGATCATTATTACATAATGCATTTTGTATGGAATTAGCTGTGTAGGCTGCGGAAAGAAAAATGCAAAAATGTTCCAAACTATGACAAAAATAAAAGCTTAAAAATGTTTATTATTTTTATTTTATTTAAAAAAACACAAATGTTACCCTACTCCTCATCCAAATCAAAGTCGGGTTCATCACAATAACCATCTATATCGTCTATTATTGCATCGTCTCCCTTCAGTTTTTTATAATAACCAATGCAATCATTTGGTATGAGATGGAATAACGATTTCAAATCGTTTAACTTCTTTTTGTTAATCAGTTTTCCTGAAGGCCATAATTCTTGCAAATCTTCTTCTATGACACCCAAATCAACACCTTTTAATTTCTTTTTAATATTCAGTTCTTTGTAGTCCTCATTAAAGGAAGTTCTCATGAACAAAGAATGTTGAGTCTTTTTTGTGATTAAAATTTCTTTTGTTTTGAGCCAAATCATTAAATATTTTTCTATTAACTATTTTCTTTTCTAGAATTTGAGATCCAAAAAAATCACAACTTTCCATTTTATGGACCTGTAAAGGATTTTTGTTTTTGCATTGTTTCATAATGGCAATATAATCATCCACGGAGTATATCCTTTCATATTGCTTGAGTCGAGTCTCAATTTTAGCGAAGTCGTTGTCATTTGGTAGGAAAGTGTGTCCTGATTCTAGGTAACGGAAGCTGATTGTCTCGAGAGTGGGGTGTCTATTTAATAAAGCCTTTAAAATCAAAACGATTTTGATATTCCTGTTTTGCCCTCCGCAACAGTCACTCCACAAAATCAATTTTTTTACTGTAGGAGGTAGCACGCACTTAATATATTTCCTCAAACATGAACCCACTTCTTGGGCCCCTCTGCCTGCCTCGCCTTCAGCCCAAACAAAACAATTCCCAACACCGTTGGAAGCCGAGTGTATACCGCAGTTGTATACCCATAACTGCCTTTTGTAGAAAACTATATTGGTCGGTATTTAGAAATATGCAAAAATGATCTTCAATAAGTTTGTCTACATGACCACATTATTCTAAAAAAATAGAATAAATTTCATGCAAAACATACAATTTTATTGCAGGTACAAAAAAATGCAATAAAAGATAGGTTTAAATAGTTATATACGTATTTCATTAAAGTTTTCGGTATAAAAATAATATTTTGTTTACTTTTTAGCCGAGATATTAATGATAATTTTATATTTAACCGTGAATCGTTTTTTAAGAATTGAATTTTTCGTTTTTCTTTAATTAAATAGAATAGTCATGTGGTCTGAATCAGTATACTTCTGTAGTCGAATGTTATTTGGAATTGAGTTAAAATGATTCAAGGTTATTGGAACATTTAAGCAGAATGATTTTTATAATATTTTCCATATTGTATAAAAAGCATTATTGTTCCAAGTAGTTTGAATCATTATAGCAAAAAACAAAAAACCTATATCAGGGCAACCAAGAAAATGCAAAAATGATTCTAATAGCTTGAAACATTTATGCATTATGAAAAAATGATGTTCGCTATGACAGTTGTGGTTTGGACCATACGGATTTTCGTCAATTATTAACATAGAGTTCCGAGTCTTTGATTTGTTAAAATATACCTTATTTAGAGTACATAAGTCACAAAAACTCGAAATTGTCGAGATTGTGGGTTGGATCATTTTTGCATAAATCGGTCCAAATATTCCCACTTAACTATTTTTTACACATTTTCGTGCATATAATGCATTTCTTTATTCAATAAATTATTTCTCATTCCTTTTAACAAGTGAGGAACATCAAACAGCGGGATTATTTCATGGTTTTTAACATAAATTATGTCCTTTCGCCATTCTTTTCCTGCTCGGAAATATGCAGTTTTGGCTTCGGAGATTAAGCTATTTATAGTGCTTACATTTGCCGAGCTTTGGTCGCATACAGTTGCGATAATCTTTAGACCAGTAGCTTGTACGTTAGCTATAACGTCTACTAAAATTTCTTTAAGTTTAGATGTTTTTAACGTATGCGTAAAGTAGTAAGCTACTGGTTGTTTGTAATTTTTCCTTACCCCTTTGACCATGAACACCAAAACATGATTGGCAAAATTTTGGGTCTTACAGTTCCCATAGTTCTCAAAACCTACAAGATCGTCTGTGTATACATTGTAATGGATATGGGGAGATATAGACATTTCATCGAATATTAACGTACACAGACGATCTTGTTGCAACATTTTCGACACTGTGGACTTTAATTCTTTAAAAACGATTTTATTTATACCTGGAGTTAATTTTACTTGAGCAAGCAATGACTTCAGGACTTTTTTAGAAGGTAAGGTAAAATGTTTGCACATTAACTTGTAGGCTTTAGGGCTTTTCTTAAAAATTGAAAGTGATAAAATCTTTTCTTCCTGGGTAAATCTATGCCCCTTTTTTTTCTTCCGTCCTTCAATGCATTGCATTCGAGTAAACAATTTAGCTGACTCGGACATGTTACGAGATAATTTTTCAAAATCCCTGTTAGCACTTTCATTTCGAAGTTGCTTAATGCGCAACTTGGAAATTTTAAGTTTTTGGCGCAATCTCCTTACTTCATTTTGCATTTGTCTTGCTTTTCTGGCACACTGTGTTTCAGCCTGTTTCTGCAGATACTCGAAAGTTTTACCTGAAAGATTAAATTTAGAAACATACATACAAGATGTTCAAGTATATTACATAAAATTTGTCACACAAGATACTAAAGATTTGGTAAAATCTACGAAATGTGTTTTTTTAAAAAGCTGGTTGTTTTTGTAGCCTATGGTGTCGCAGTGCTGAGCAAAGGCCTTCCTGTTTAATTTTCAAAATTTCTCTATCTTGTGCTCTGTTTCTAGCCATGGTAGGCCCGCCCTTTTTTATTATTATAATATTTCAAATATACAAATTATAATAAACCTCAAGGTCAGTGTTGGACTGTCTTTATCTACCAAGAGTTTGGATAAACTCGAGCTCGAGGGCCTTGTGGCTAAGAATTGATCAAAGGTTACGACCGCGGCAAGCGTCGCTTAACCCTAGATGGGTGACCATCTATTTCATACCGATACCTCTCTGTGCCTCGGAAAGCACATCAAACCCACGGGCTCGGCTATCATTCGTATCGTATATCTTTGACAGTTGTTACAGATAATCAGAAACCCAAAAGTCTGAGAACCAGTCTTACCAAAGGGTATCATGTTACCCAACCGGGTTGTGGAGGTCAGATAGGCAGTTGCTCTATGTAAAATACTGGTATTAAAATTCTGGTTAAAGTGGAAGCCGACGCAACATAATTGGGAAATCGATTGACTTTGGATAATCTTAACATTACACATCATGTTAAATGCATCAACCGCCTAAAATATCACACTGTTGGGAAAATAGAATATGTATGCAAAAGATAAATTAAACTAGTTAGGTAGTGCTGTGTGAATATAACATAACAAACAAACAGACAGACCAGTTCACATTTGAAATAGTTTCACTTCAATCAATCTGCCTAGCCTTTTCCCAACTATGTTGGGGTCGGCTTCCAGTCTAACCGGATGCAGCTGAATACCCGTATTTTACATGGAGCGACTGCCTATCTGACCTCCACAACCCAGTAACTGGGTAACGCGATACCCCTTGGTAAGACTGGGCTTCTGACGACCCGTAACGACTGTCAAATATCCACGAATGGCAGCCGGGACCAACGGCTTAACGTGCTTTCCGAGGCACGGAGAAGTCTCGGTATGTAAAGATAGGTCACCAATCCACGGACCAACCCCGGCAAGCGTAGCTTAACCTGATGGATCGACCTGTGCGGCTGTTATTACTTAGCCACGAGCTTCTAAGAGAAATAGTTTCATTTAATAGTGTGTGTAGCCACAATTGAATTGTAAGGAAATTAATCATATGAGCGTTTTGGATGGTATGTCTGTTAGCTCGTAAGACCAATTGAAATAAATAAATGAAATAGTGATAAAAAAAAGTACCTTCATCAAATTTTGTCCATGGTGTGCGAGCATCACACTTTTCACTTGACATCAAACAGGTAGATCCTGTCTGATCCGGCCCTTCAGGACATTCAACAGCAGATGAAGATCCAGATGTGGATGGACCAAGTAGGTGTCTACTTTGAACCGATAACCCAGGCAAGTTGGTGATATCAATCATAGGTTGTCTGGTATAACCAGATTCTCTTGTAGGCCGACAGTAGCTATGGTCTATCTCCACAAAGGTACTAATTGTTTGCTGAACACCTGTAACATAACATTGCAATATTATCACCAGTTACATTACTTTTTTTCTGTTATACAAATTCAGGGGGTATATTGTGTAGCTGTCTAATTTACCCATCTGCATCCTCATAATCAGCCAGTTTAATGAAAACAATGTGTGCTCACATAGTGATGTTTTGATGCAACCTAAGTTTGTGTGAAGTGAAGTAACTAAGATGTTCCATTTTTACTACATAAAATAGTTGTTTTTACTTCATTAACATATTAAAACTATAACTAGGAAGGTCTAAGTAGTTAAATAAACATAAACACAATCTTGATGTATTTTATCTTCTGTGAACTCAATTGTACAGTACGTCGATTCTGTAAAAATCTCACCGTGAAAACTTGCGTGGAGTGAGCTGTCAGTGTCATCCCACGGATGCTAGGGATTGACCAAATTACATTTACAATCATAATCGAGATTTTAATTATATTTTTTATGCTAATTTAATAACATCAATCAATCTGCCTAGCCTTTTCCCAACTATGTTGGGGTCGGCTTCCAGTCTAACCGGATGCAGCTGAATACCAGTATTTTACATGGAGCGACTGCCTATCTGACCTCCACAACCCAGTTACTGGGTAATACGATACCCCTTGGTAAGACTGGTTGTCAGACTTTCGGGTTTCTGACGACCCGTCACGACTGTCAAAGATTCACGAATAACAGCCGGGACCAACGGCTTAACGTGCTTTCCGAGGCACGGAGGAATCTCGTTATGTAAAGATGGTCACCCATCCACTGACCAACCCCGGCAAGCGTAGCTTAACCTGACGGATCGACCCGTGCGGCTGTTATTACTTAGCCACGAGCTCCTCCTCCTAATTTTATAACATAATCATTTTATATTATTTATAAGCTAGTAGGGTATCTAAACATTACTATTTAGGGGGTGTTTTAAAATAAAATAGTGAAATGGAAATTCTTGTTTTATTTATTGTTCGTACGTGACGCGCTCACACGTCACTTTATGTAGGTACTTAAGGACTAGTCATGCAAAAAAAAATAAAAAAACAAAATTGAGTTTGTGACTGAATTTCTGTTTTGAAATTTTATTTGAACACCCCCTAAATAGTAACTATTAAGCCCCTAATAAATGTTTAGACACTTAAATACTAGCTTTGAAATCATCAGGCGGAATGACACTGACAGCTCACTCCACACTCACTTCACTTAAGTTTTCACGGTGTGATGATTACAGAATAGAATTGCAGGTCAGTAGTCTTACAGGGATTTGGTGCAAATGCGAAAGTAATAGATTCAAAATCCATGTTTACTTACTTTACTTTTAGGTTATTTATCTGACGAGCACAACCAATTTATTTTATTGATTGCTAAATTTATGAATGAATTTGGTATTGTTATTAATGTCGTTTCTCACAAATATTAAGCTAATTTAATTCTACTTACGATTCAAATTAACTGTTGGTATTGCTGAACAAATAAGACGACCTCCTGTTGTCTTGAATGTGGGATCAAAATGATGATCACATATTCTTTTGTTCTTATAAATCTTCTTAAAATCACTTTCTCCAACGTCGCTGCCAACAGCCGCTATCCAAGCAGCGAACAAAT
The DNA here is from genome assembly GCA_949316265.1 of Diarsia mendica. Lineage (NCBI taxonomy): Eukaryota > Metazoa > Arthropoda > Insecta > Lepidoptera > Noctuidae > Diarsia > Diarsia mendica. Next base: position 13,780,199 of record OX438889.1, read on the forward strand.
CTGCGTGGTTTTCAGGGTTTGGGAACCGGTGAAGGGGTACACCGTATGCAACTGAAATTGGAATGAAATTAATGAATATCAGAATATGGCTAAATATAATGAAATTATAAAACTTTTTCTTACTTTTATTAAAGGTAATACGGTACGGTATGGTAATAAACACTTACCTAAAGCATCACAGCCAAAAATACAATATCTTCTTGGGAGTTCACTCATGTTAACAAAACAACAAAAATGAGTAACAAAAACAAAGTATAACAATAACAGGAAATAAAAACAAAACTCAACAAAACAAATAACAATAATATGAAACAATTATAACAGAATTAGCTGCTAAACTCGGGAAGCGCATCAACAACGTCGGGAACGAGTTGACAATTGCCGAAAATCCGAAATGGCGGCAATGCCGACAATGACATTGATGTTTATTTGACAAGCAAGACAAGATGGCTGCCAAGTTTTGTTATCACACCAAACTCCAGATGTCGCTGTCATCTATGGAAATTGATGACAGTGTTAAGTGTGCCCCCCCTGGGGCATACAGCCCGGCCCTCACTCACTCTGTTTGGAACCACGAAGCGGGACGGACGCGCGTGCGGCGAGTTGGGCAGTGAGCCGATATAAAGTTAAGTGCACGAACAGTACATTTTGGCGACGAGTATTGTAAGTACTGTGTTTTTTTTCTGATTGAAAAAATGCGAAATAGTCGGCGTTTATTTTTTGGTAAGGAAAGGTTAGAAGGAAAGCTTAATATTGGTGTGCAAGTTTATAATAATTTAACGTGGGTTATTTACTGCAACAAAACTTTGCTTTGTCGTTGTGGATAGTTGACTTTTGCGGGAGGAAGGACATGAGTTAAATACTTATAATATCCTATCCTAACCTATGGCGCTCAGACTTGGTCTTTGACTGAAACTCAGAAGTCCAAACTCAACGTTTGCCAAAGAGCGATGGAACGTAGCATTCTGAAGGTTAGACTCTCCGATCGAATGCGCAACACCTTAATACGGTCTAAGACAGGCATCGCCGATGTTGGTGTTAAATCTGCCAAGTTAAAGTGGGACTGGGCGGGTCACGTTTCCAGGATGAAGCCGGACAGATGGGCAAAGATAGTCACTCAGTGGGTGCCTAAAGACGGCCGTCGTAACCGAGGCAGGCCCAAGAAACGCTGGCGTGACGATCTGGACTCATTCTTATCAGATTGGACGGAGAAAGCAAATAACAAACAAACTTGGAAAGCCATGGGGGAGGCCTTTGCCCAGCAGTGGGACAGCGTGGGCTGATAAAAAAAAAAAAAAAAAAAAAAAAAAATATACGTTGATGATAATGCTTAGCTTGATCATTTTGTTTATGTAAACGTGGGTGGTATCATATAGTTTTAAACATTTTTATTTTATCATGTGATAAGATCATGTTAAAACGTAAAAGGAAGTTGTTACGTAACTATGCAAACAATACCCTCTAACGTCTATATTATGTAGCATATATAAGCATTAATCGAATTTCATTTTTACAAATATAGTGCTAAATGGAAACAAACACCAACAAAATGGTAGTTGTGTATAATGCAGGTATACCAATAATAAACATACTAATTAGGATATTATAAATCTGTAGTTATTCTACCTACCCTCTATTCTATCGAGTTCGAGCCCCGATTTAATCTGCTGATTTCTGGTTATCATAACAATTAGTATTTATTATTTGAAATATGTTTTTATCGTAATTAGTTAAATACAGAGTATCTGTTGCTTAAAACTTGAAAAGATGATTGTTTTATTGTAGAACAAAACGGTTGATGCCGTATTGTTTACATATTTTGAGCGATAAGGTGTTGATTAATGGGTTGAATTATCCTATTAATTACGGTTACATTGCGTACATAGGGAAGTTAGTCAGAACGGATGATGCCCGTTCATGACTAGAAGTGTTATGATCAGTAATGATTGAAGCTTTCGTGAAGGTTGGTCAGAACGGATGATGCCGGTTCATGACTAGAAGTATTAGGATGTGATGATGGAAGCTTTCTTAAAAGTTGATTAGAACGGATGATGCCCTTTCATGACTAAAAGTATTATAATGATTGTAGACTGCTATTAATATGTTGAACGTAGTCGTTACTTCAAAACGGAACTGATTTAGCTACATTGATTGGTACCTAAACATTCGTGTACTAATACAACAAACGTCAATGACGAATGCTTTGATTATTGGCAGAAACAAATTGGAGTGTTGTTAGCATTGATTTATATATTACTGCGTAGTTGTTAGTAATACTAAGTTATGCATTTTGCACATTATAACGATATTTTGGGTTCAAATTGAAGGCGGCTGTTATTTAATTATGATTGTAACGAAGTTAGACCATGATTATTATTATACGGTGAGGCTCTTTATGGTTGACAATTATATTTGCGGTCTTGAGTAATCTTGGATACCAGTGATAGACATGCTATTTATCCAAATTAACACTTTTAATCTGTCAATAATCAAAGTTAACATTGTCGTTAGAGGTAGTTGCTTATGCAGACGGTACCTAAAGATCTCGTAGGTATAAAATTCGGTCCAAATGGACTGGGATGAAATACAATCAGATCAAGAGGTAGTTTCATTAATTTGGAACGGTACCTAAATGGTCTGGATTCATTAATTTGGAACAGTACCAAAATCAGTCCAAAAGTCCAAATGGATTGGGATGAAATACAATAAAATTAATAGGTAGTTTCATAACTAACAGTCCAAATGGATTGAGATGAAATACAATACCTACCTAAAATTAAAAGGTAGTTTCAGTAATTTGGAACGGTACCTAAATGATCTGGTATAAATAACAGTCCAAATGGATTGGATGAAATACAATAAAATTAAAAGGTAGTTTCATTAATTTGGAAAGTTACCTAAAGAGGTAGTTCCATTAATTTGGAACGGTACCTAAAGAAGTAGTTCCATTAATTTGGAACGATACTAGACTTAGTTCTATTAATTTGGAACGGTACATAAAGACGAAAGTTACATCGTCAGAGGTAGTTTGTTATCAAACGGTACCTAAATGAGCTTGTATAAATACTGGGATAAAATACAATAAGATCAAGAGTTATTTCGATTAACTCGAAACGGTACCTAAAGAAGGAAATTACCCCTTCCATCCAGGTAGACCACAAGTATGTCGCACATACGACCTCAACATTCGTTGGACTGTGTCGGTGACCTAGTTTCAGTTGGTTTACGTTGGGAAAAAACGTGCACCAGAGTCAGACCTGACGGCTACCAAGTTACCACACTCAGGTGGCCTTAGGGCAATAGAGCTTTACTCTTACTCATGGGTCGGTTAACCCTTCCAGAAATATAATATTCCCGATGCACATGTAGAAACTACTAAGAGGACCTTGTGGCTTAATAATATCTGCCACTCAGATCGATCTTTAGGTTAAGCCACGCTTGCCTTGATTGGTCTGTGAATGGGTTGATCGCCCATTACATATCGTTTCCTCCGTGCCTCGGAAAGCACGTTAAGCTGTTGGTTCCGACTGCCATTTAGATCTTTGGCAGTCGTTACGGGTGGTCAGTGACCTGAAAGTCTGACAACCAGTCTTACCGGAGGGCACCGTATTACCTAGTATTAGCTGTCTTGTGGAGATCAAATAAGCAGTCGTTCTATGTAAAATACTGGTATTCGGTTAGACTGGAAGCCGACCCCAACATAGTTGGGAAAAGGCTAGGCAGATGATGACTGGTAGAAACTACTAGTGGTAACAATTATGTATTTACTGTTGCTATCAACAAGCTCGATGAATATTTGCCCCCTAAACAAAGTCGTGTTATAAGCGTCACTTGTTGAGGCTCATCAAATAATAAAGTGTGGGAAAATTTACAAGTTTCTGGTCAGACTTGGACATCTGAGCTTAAAAGTAAATTCATGTGTGCGATACTAAAGTTGTCCGGCCCGAGATAAGAATTGTCTCAAGTATGGGATTTTTGAATATTTTCAAAACAGTGTAAGACTAAGGCGCTGTGTTGAAATTTAGATGTAACGTCATTCTCAAAGACAATGGTGTCCTTGTTGAAAATCAAGTAATATCTAAAAAAAGGAGATTTATGGCCTACGTTAGTCTTAATATCTTAACCGTTCTAGGGTCTATTGACTCTAAACAATTGGTAACAGTTTTTGTAGAGCCAAAGCCAAATTTTATATTGTAAAAATGGGACTAGATATTTGCTAGGGAAAGACACCCCCAAGTGCCAATGCAGTCTATGGTGTGTTCCCTAAAAGTAAAGATGATCTAATTCATATTCTTATAGATAAATTAATTCAACCAGTTGCTCAGCTTTATCGAAGAGTATACCCTAACGGGACAGCGTTAGAGTATAAAATTAATAAAAATAAAAAGACCAAGAGTTTGTTGAGTTTGACACTATATATACCCAGTATAGGCCCATCTGACTGGGTCCCTCCATTCGTACCTGTTAAAAAAGCAGATTTACCATTATGAAGGTACAAATAGCAAATGTGAAAAGATAACAATGTTCTACTAAATGATGCAAAATGTGCATTAGAGTTCATCAAATTGGTTTCTCGGTCATCAGTTCATCACTTATCTTTGTTTAAGGACAATTTACTGTTGCGCGAAAATAAAATAGGATCATAAAGCGAGGTCAAATATTTTAGCAGCTGCTCAGAAGGTCACTCGAGCATAGTAGTCATGGAAATATTAATAATAAATTTATTTTTTCTCATTTATACACAATAATCATACAATGTCAAATATCTACATAGAGACTGGTGTCTGTTTTAGGTAGAACCTGTATTACAGATCACCAGGCTAACCCTCCGTCGGACATTTCTCATAAGACATAATAATTATAATTAAATGAACAAAATTAAATGAGTATAAACAATTCAAATAAATACAAATGAATTAAATAAGAGATAAATTAAATTACAAATAAATCAAATTAGAACATTAATGCCGGTAAGGACTTCGTAATGTAAAATGTTACCAGTTGATGCCTGGTAGTCCGGAAACAGGTAACGCCTGTAAGGACTTCGTAATGTTAAATGTTACCAGATGATGCCTGGTAGTCCGGAAACAGGTAACGCCTGTAAGGACTTCGTAATGTAAAATGTTACCAGTTGATGCCTGGTAGTCCGGAAACAGGTAGCGCCTGTAAGGACTTCGTAATGTAAAATGTTACCAGATGATGCCTGGTAGTCCGGAAACAGGTAGCGCCTGTAAGGACTTCGTAATGTATAATGTTACCAGTTGATGCCTGGTAGTCCGGAAACAGGTAACGCCTGTAAGGACTTCGTAATGTTAAATGTTACCAGATGATGCCTGGTAGTCCGGAAACAGGTAACGCCTGTAAGGACTTCGTAATGTAAAATGTTACCAGTTGATGCCTGGTAGTCCGGAAACAGGTAACGCCTGTAAGGACTTCGTAATGTAAAATGTTACCAGATGATGCCTGGTAGTCCGGAAACAGGTAGCGCCTGTAAGGACTTCGTAATGTATAATGTTACCAGTTGATGCCTGGTAGTCCGGAAACAGGTAACGCCTGTAAGGACTTCGTAATGTTAAATGTTACCAGATGATGCCTGGTAGTCCGGAAACAGGTAACGCCTGTAAGGACTTCGTAATGTAAAATGTTACCAGTTGATGCCTGGTAGTCCGGAAACAGGTAACGCCTGTAAGGACTTCGTAATGTAAAATGTTGCCAGATGATGCCTGGTAGTCCGGAAACAGGTAACACCTGTAAGGACTTCGTAATGTAATTTGGTACAGGTGATGCCTGTAAGTACATGATGCGATGCGACGTAGTTATGTCGGTGTTTGATACATGGAGGTTTTATATGGGTGATGCCCGTAATTTGAAGTTTTGTGTACGGATAACTCCCGTTTACTGAAGTTTAAAGAAAATTGAAACAATATTGTTAGTCTAATATGGACTACTAAAACTATGGTTTAAACTATGGTTTAAATGTATACTGTATGAAATAAATAATGAATGTGTCAGGTTGTTAAAAGGATGATGCCCATTTGGTGACCTAAATTAGCCACTCTTTATTTGTTTCATTGTCCACAAATTAAAATATGATGTCAAGCCTTACCTTAGAACAATTTGAGTGCGATGGTGAAGCAGGATCTGTTGGAGGATTAGAACGGAAGCGAAGTGTTATAAGGTTAAATATTAATAACAAAAGATTAATTGGGAAGTGAAGGAAGTATTAAATTAGTTAGTTATTTCAAAGTGTTTGTTAAAACCAGAATATTGGAAAGATTATTGATGCTATTAGTGTTATGCTGAATTGTAACCTTTAGTTGATTATGATATTTGAAAAGTCAATGGAAAAGGAATAAAGAAAAAAATAATAAAGAATATCTGACCCAATGGGGAGGAAAACTAACTTTTTATCACGCTAGGTGGCACCATGATTGACTGTCCGCTGTCATTGATTTGACATAACGAACGATTGTCAAATTGTATGGATTTGTTTGTTTACATTTCACACGATAATTATTTTAGAATAAAATGCCTAAATGTTCTGCTTTAAACTGCAAAAATAAAGGGATTCATCTGTTCCCTAAGGATGCTACACGAAGAAAACAATGGGAATCTGCTTTGCGGATCCAAAACTATAAAGCAAGCAATACTGCACGATTGTGTGCTGCACATTTCAAACAAGAAGATTATTTTGGAAAAAGCAATTATACAGGTAAGCTAGCACAGCTAGGGATTTACTAATATATTGAGCCCAATTTTCTGATTCATCTAAAAGGAAGATACCTACATTATTTGTAAACTAAACTTTAGTACTGTAAGTTTTGATAATACATATTAGCTACAAAGTGCCTGTTTTCTATTTCAGTTTATGAACCACTAGCAAAGTTTCTTAGGAAGACAGCTGTACCATCTGTATTTTGTTTTACTGAGGTGAAACCTGAAAATCCAGCAGCTCTTGAACGACAGCATTGTCTGGAGAAAAGAATTAATAGGAAACTATTTCATGAAGAGCCACAACCTTCAACCAGCAAAGCTGTCTCTGAATATGAAAAGGACTGTGATTTGGGGCCAGAAATAGCTTGTGAAGAAATTGTAACAACAATAGACACTAGCACACATTGTATGCCTATAGAATGTTCACATAGTATAACTATATCTTTATCAAAACACACTCAAGTTGATCATGAGCATATGTATGGATCAATAAGTAAATACAAAGAAGATGATGAAGCCATAAAGTTCTACACGGGTTTTGAATCCTACAAAATTTTTTATTTTGTTTACTCTACTCTTAGTCCTATGGCTCACAAAATTAAATACTATGGCAGTAATGTCATAAATTTAAGTACAGAAAATCAGTTCTTTTTAACTATGATGAAGCTAAGGCAGAATAAGTGTAATTTTGAACTTAGCAAATTTTTCAATGTAAGTCCTACCACTGTTTCAAATATATTTATAACATGGGTTAACTTTATTTACCAGTTATGGACAAAAATAAATATTTGGCCAAGTAAAGAAATGGTGCAGTATTATATGCCAGAAAGCTTTAAACTTTATGACAACAATATCAGAGTGATTTTGGATGGCACTGAAATCAATGTTCAAAAACCAAACAACCCAAAATCACAACAAGCTTCATGGAGCAGTTATAAACATGCAAATACGCTGAAAATATTAGTTGGTGCTACACCTGGCGGACTGCTATCATACTGTTCTGATGCATATGCAGGATCAGTAAGTGATAGACAAGTAGTTGAACGAAGTGACCTTATGACCAAATGCCAAAGTGGTGACAGCATACTTGCCGACAGAGGATTCACAATTCAAGACATGTTTGCAAACAGAAATGTGACTGTCAAAATACCAACGTTTTTAAAAGGGAAATCTCAGTTACCTGGTCTCACGCTAATCAAAGACAGGGAGCTTGCTAATAAGAGGGTCCATATTGAACGGATAATAGGATTAACAAAAACTTATAAAATATTAAAGAATGAGCTAGACCATAGCTATGTTCCTATTGCAACTAAGATATTTTTCATATGTTTTATGTGTTGTAATTTTAGGGAAAGTATTATGAGAAAGTGAAATAAAACAATTTTTTACATTATTATTGTTTTTTAATCAATTGTAAATAGTTTTTATAAATGTATTTCTTAAGGACTGCAGGCTCCAAATGATGAAGGTTGAAATTTATTAAATTAATTAACATTTCAGTTATGTACACATCATCTTTATTAATAAAAATTACCTTCATGTCTTTAAATGTATAAACAATAAAATTGCAGTACTTTCTCCCTGTACAAAGCAGCTGTCCTTGAACCTGAGCATAGTATAAATGGGTTTTTCTTAAAAAAAGCTGTCCATTACATTTTTCTAGGTATGGTACAGTCACTTCATTAATAAGGCTGTTTCTTGATGCATATGGGCATTTTACCTCCATTAATGTTTCTTGTCCTATTAATCCATCCGGAGAAGCTGCTAAAAAAGGATATTTACTTGATATAAATAAACCACATTTCTCTACCATTATTCCAAAATTTTCTTCATATTGGGATATTGCTATGGGTTCATGAACTTTTCCATGTACTACTGCTCTGGTATGGACAGCTTTAGGTGCTAAAATTCTTTGTATCAAGGAGTCACTGTATGTTTTACTGTGACACACTGTATAAAACATGCTGGCTGTGATTCTGCATGATCTCCTTTCATGCCACTCCGGAGAATCAGCCTGTGCTCTTGTATTTTTTTCAACTTGTTCAGTTTTTGCAGAGGTCACATTTCTTAAAAGTAAATACTCTAAAAGTACATCATGTGGAGACTCTTTTAAACATGAGTAGTGGTCCCATTCAATACCATGAGGATTAGCGGGTTGTAGGGTCTGTAAAATAGGCATAGAACTTTCCCCATAACCTATGGCTAGATTACTTACATAATCTGTGTAGTTATTCATTATATCTTCCTCTCGTAAAGGATTATAATTACACGATTTTAATCTCTTGTGGGGTAAATTTTGAGCAGCAATCGGAGAGTTATAAAATAATTTCTTGGGTCTATTAAACATCATCAGCTTTTGTGTACTTGATTGATGTAATTTAATCATTTTGTTCTGCACTATATCATGCACACCACACAAAAGGACAGCTACATGTTTACAACATGCATGAATACCACTCCCTGCTGCACATTCACAATGGCTTTCTTCCACACCTTCACAGCTTAATTTCACATCAACCACGTAAGCAAGTTTTTTCATGCTAGCTTTGCATTCTCCTTTTAAAAATGTGTAAACACTGTCCGAGCAAAAACGGGCAGTTATAAGATGGCGAGATTCGTATAAAAGCTCCCCGTTTGGCTTGGCATTGTATCTTTCAAAATATTCTTGTATTTCTTGCTTGGTAATACTTGGAAGTGACGAATCCGCATTTATGTCTTTGAATTGATCCGAGGCTGGAGACTGATACATGCTATCATCCTGGATGTCGCAATCCGTACCAAAGTTTTGGTTCCGCTCATACGCCTTTAATCTGTAAAGATATCATAGATTTAGTCTGAAATCATATAAATATGATTTATTTTGAGGTTATTTTACCTCAAATATCTAAAATGCTTACCTTTCAATCAAATCAGCCTTTTTTCCGGCAATTGACGCATTCCTCCTTCGAAGCTCATCTTTAAGTTGAGATACAGTCATCAGTGAAAACATTTTGTACCGTATTTGTTTACCACTATTTTGTTGAACGAAATCACGAACGAAAATCTGACATAAATAAACAATGTACAGTCCACAGAGTATCTATATAAGTACAGTCGTTCAGAGCGCCATCTACAAACAGCTTTGCGTGTGCCTCCCCATTGGCGAAAAGTGGCGGACATTGATCAAAATAGTTTTAAACTAAAGAGTACATTACCTTTGTGATGCCAATTAAAATGTAGAAGGTTGTTATGATGCTCTAATAAAGATGCTACTAAATATAATAAAAGTTATTATTGTATCTAAAACTTTCATTAAAATAAGGGAGAGATGTAGTGTTTGTAGATTATATAGTTCTGTCGTCTCACACGCCGCGCGCTATAGTATGGTGGGGGAGCGGGGCATACAGCCCGGCCCTCACTCACTCTGTTTGGAACCACGAAGCGGGACGGACGCGCGTGCGGCGAGTTGGGCAGTGAGCCGATATAAAGTTAAGTGCACGAACAGTACACAATGGATGGCCTAAGTACTTCTTACTACTTAACTAGAACAAAAAATAACATAAAATACTGTGGGTTTCAGCAATTGTTACATATTTTTATAAAATTAACTAATAAAGGAAGGAAAGGTCGTGCATTAAATAGATAAATACACATCTAACAGCTATTAAAATAGTTTTACTAGAAAAAAGCAAGCATTACCTTACAAACTACAAACTTTTACTACGATTATAAACTTAAATTTTTAATTAATACCAAAAGAACGTTGTTGGTTTTCTTACCTTCCAAACAATTCTTCTTCGTTATCATTTTTAGCTTTTTCTAAACAAACCATACAAAAAACTTGGTTGGGTGCTACCATTCGTTTCTTTCCATCGGACTCTATTACTAACGAACCAAATTTTTTCCAACAAAAACTGCTTTTTGATGAGGAATATAACACGCTAATAGAAGTAAACTTTATTTTGGTTTTGTTTATCACAAATTTATCATTTTCCAATGCCGACATCTTAGTTGGCTTAAGAAAACACGCATAACACGACCGACCAAAACGTGATTATTACAAAGAATGAGCGCGTGCCATGTGACGCGAACGTCGCGAACAAATTGGCAACCCCGCGCGCACCGCGTTACCTAGCAACCAAGTGACCGAGCGTCCCGCGTAATGGTGTGCAATTCCGCTATAAATAATTATCATGTTATAGACTATTGAATATATTTTTATAACATGTTATTTTATACGTTATCATTATAACGAGTTGTAACAAAACGCGGCAGCGCGGTAGCACAAAAAATGAAGGACTTTCATACAAACTTACGAGGGCCCTTAGACCACCCTAATCCGGCCCTGTCGCAAAACTAATTTATAGCGGATGCCTACTGACTATAAACTACGTCTCTGCCAAAAACCAAGATTATAGCACGAAAAATTAAGGACTTTCATACAAACTTGTGAGGGCCCTTAGACCACCCTAATCCGGCCCTGTCGCAAAATTAATTCATAGCAGACGCCCACTGACTATAAACTACGTCTCTGCCAAAAATCTAGATTGTAGCACAAAAAATGAAGGAGTTTCATACAAACTTGCGAGGGCCCTTAGACCACCCTAATCCGGCCCTGTCGCAATATCCGTTCTTAGCGGACGTCTACTAACCATAAACTATCTCCCTGCCAAAAATCATCTTTGTACGTCCAGCGGTTTTCGAGATTTCGTGATGAATCAGTGAGTGAGTGAGTGACCTTTCGCTTTTATAGATATAGATAGATATCCATCTAATAATTTGAATGATTTAATTGATATAAATTACTGTTGTTTTGACATGATTATTATTTTGCATGCAATTGATATTCTGTATAGCTAAACATGTGGACATTGTATAAGACTGTAACACCATTATACCATGTTTAAAGCAAATAAAGACTTATCTTATCTTATCTTAATTTCACAGAAACTGTTTAACTTCAGCAGCAGAAACGTTAATAAATCAATAAAATCACACAGCACACTGCACAACTTAAGTAAAACTCGTACTCCGCCATGACAGCACGCAAACATAATGTACGCCTGTGTTTGGTCCAGCGAGCAGTTTGCCATGTTTGATTTTGAATCTTTAAAGAAAGCCGGATTTGTTACTAATCTGTTACTTTTGAGTGGATTTTCTATGAAAGATAGCCATCTCTGGTATGGACATTAAAATTCGTTAGAAAGTATTTGAAAATTTTGAATGTTGCCTTATTCACAGTTTGTTTTTACCAAAAACGTCAGTTAGCCGGATTCTCTAGGACTCATATATCTGGTCTGAGAATAACCACTATCCCCAGCCAATATTTTTTTATTGTAAACTCCCTGAAAAGTAGTAACATCATTATTAATTTCTTTTTGTTTAATAGCACCTACCTAATGTTATTAATAAGAGAGTGGTGCCACCTGATACAGATAGTGCAGATATTATTAGATACCTACTAGGTTGGTCCCAGCTTCATATTATTGTTTTTACTGAATTTGTATGAAATACAAATAATACTTAATTTTTTATTGAATTAAAATACCGACTTGAATAGAATAGAATAGAATAGAATAGAATCATTTATTTGCCAATAATGTAGGTATACAGATATGATGGTATTTTGGTAAGTGTCCCGATACATTTTGCCTTACGGCATGCAAAAATTATCTATACTAATATTATAAAGCTGAAGAGTTTGTTTGTTTGTTTGTTTGTTTGTTTGAACGCGATAAACTCTGGAACTACTGGTTGGATTTGAAAAATTCTTTTTGTGTTGGATAGTTCATTTATCGAGGAAGGTTATAGGCTATATAACATCACGCTACTACCAATAGGAGCGGAGCATAAATGAGAAATGTTGCAAAAACGGGAAAAGAAAATTCCTTTCTGAGAGCTTCCGTTGCGTGCGCTGCGCAAACGGTTTAAGTTACGAGAATATCATGTATGAAGTAATTATTCGTCTTTAAAAGTTCTAAAAAAAAGTCCGCGACAGCATCTGTCTATCTTTTAAGATTGACTCACTGTGACCATTTTTTACTATTAAAATGTTAGGTTAAAAAGAATTATTTTTTGCGAAGTTTATTTAACCCATATGGTATTAATCTATATCTAAATAAATGTGTTCGTTAGAACGGAAATTTAATATAGAATATTTATGCTCTTTACTCTATACAGTTTAAACAAATATCTTAGAAGATATCGCAATGTAAAAATACCCGCGCGGAAAAATAAATACGCGGGTTGCGTCGCAATGTAGGTACCTATGGGGGATTCTGGCTGGCCTCCGGGAAATTCAAAATATTTACTGCATCATCATAATGTTTTGTAAACATACAGAGTGTTATAGTATATTTAACAGTAAGAGATAGATTTTATAGTAATTCACACTTTAATATAATCTAAGCTAATCTAAACCATCTAAACTATTGTAATAAAGAGGAAAGATAAGATTTTTTGTTTGTTACGATTTAGCATAATTAATGTCGGATAGTCGATATATCGAGAAAGGTATATAAAGCTATATTTATGTGATGCAGACGAAGTTGCGCGGGTCAGCTAGTTTAACATAAAAACATATACTAAACAAACAAGAAATTTAAACAAACATAGAAAGCGTTCCATTCTTTTAGTAACATTCATTAGTTAGTATCATTATTATAAGGAAAAGAAAATAATTTTTTTATTATTCTAAAGATTAAATTCGAAATTAGGCAGGATTAAAAATAATTAAAATAAAATCAAAACATTAAACTACCAACAAGCTAATCCTATAACAACCGATTATAATGTAGAAACAAAAAGCATATAAATGTCAAAAAGTTCACACAGAAAACCTCGATTAAGTACCCACACTACAATGTCAACAAATTAAGTTTTAAAATGTCCATAACAAATTCAATTACAAATGTGAACAAATTGAGAAATAAAACAAATTGTCAATAAAAAAAAAACAAAGTTTGAACAAAGTTTCTCTTTTGTGAACAGTTTTCCCAGATGTTAGCATCATGTACTGAACCATGCCAACGGGCCACTACATCTAGGAAAAGTAAATCAGCCGAGCAATATGCACTGGGTATTTATGGAAAAATAGCCCTTTCGATTCCTATAAATTTCAGCATGATCTCCACCTGTTGATAAGAGAACATGTTACATATTATATAATCGGGGTATATAGAGACATGGGAACAAAAACAGAACAAAGGCAAGGTTCATTAAAGTTATACTTACCCGGAGATAAAAAATTTATATGTGTACAATCTATAGCGCCAATACAACGGGGAAATTTTGCTATATCATAAAACTTTGCTATAACATTGTTTTGTTCATCAACAGTAATTGGCATTTTAATAAACTCGGAATATAAAGAGGCAATTGCATGTGTTACTCGATGCAATATTCTACAGGCAGTGGACTCATGTGCTCCAATAACATCTCCACAAGCTGTTAATTGACTACCAGTAGCATAATATCTCATGGTGCATATAAGCTGGTTCATTGGGGATACAGCATTTCTAAAAATGAAGTTTGGGTTTGAGGCCCAGATTCAGAGACCACTCTTTGACTTTACTTTGATGGAAAGATCTACTTCAAGCTGTTCTTTACGTAGTAAAGGCGAAGTAGTCGATAATCATGACTTTAGCCTCAAAGTAAACTTTGCATTATTATGCGTTTAAATAATGTAGTCCTTCGTGTTAAACTAATTTCCTACAAAAGAAAAGTGTAGTAAAGTCAACGTGTGGTCTCTGAATCTGGGCCTGAGTGTCGTTTGGTATTTCTAAGTAGGTATAGTACTTAAACATTTTATTTAGGTTACCCCGGTTAGTTGAAGGTGGATGGATTTTAATACATGTTTAATTCACAGCTTACCTGTTGAAATTATTTGGAAAATTATGAATAATTTTATCAAGGAGTAATTTTGCACTGTGTTTACTTAACCGGAATCTTTTCAAGAATTCGTCATCTCGTAACGTGTTAAATAAATCACTTCCAGTATACCTAGACTCTTCGAGAGAAAAACGGGGTTTCTAAATACTGCACGATTACCTCGTCATGATCTGATAACAAATCAATATCATTGTACACTTCTAAAGCGAATAAATCCATTTTCACGTAATATCAGGAAGAACAACTGATTAAAATAACGTCATCTGTCATGAAAATCGAGATTTAACAACTTTAAACCGACCTACACGTTGACGACAATTTAAATCAAGATTTTAAGCTAAATCAGTAGTGAGCAAGACGTTAAATCAGATTTAGACCTAAATCGAGTTTTTGTTCCAGTAAATCTATTTCTCGAACGGCGTCGTTTCGTGTGCATAAAATTGCTCTATGTATGCCAGCACACGGTTCTATATTTAGAACGGGAAAACAAAGTCAATCAAGTCATCTAATTCTGATACAATTTCAATACCACCTAAATCAACTAAATTTTAAATATTTTTGCCAATTCGAAAAGGATGAGATGGTAATTTATTTGAGCCTAAATTTAATAAAAAATCTGCAAACTCTACGTCATTCCTGCATCTTTGCGAAGTAGCTAGGGAGAATGATTTTATACTTTGCCAGATGCGCGATGTCAGTGGTCTCGAACGTCATAGAGCGAGATCGGTAGTATTGCCAGCTAAAATCGGTATATTTGTACCCAAAATCGGTATTTGACAAAAAAAAATATACAATATTCAATAAACTTCGTTTATTTATTAAAAACAAAAACTTACAGACTAATTTGTAACAATCATAATTTTATTATTTCTTATACCAATATTCTTTGGCCATGGCCGCGGTCATCTTCGAATTAATTTCGAAATTATAACAATTTGCTTTAGTAAATAGTCGTTTTGAATGCAATATACCAGTGATTGTTTCAGTAGACAGCCTATTTCGCTGAAGATTAATATGTGAAAATATGCGTTCAACGTTAGCGGATGAATGGGGAATTGATAAAATATTAAAGATGAAATTAGACAACAATGGAAACATTTGAGTTTCATCGCCACGCTTTAGTAAACTTACTTCATCCCAAAATAGTTCTACATCATCAGGAAATGTTTTGATTCGTTCACAATTTCTTAAAATGCGCCACTCTGTATCAATTTCCTGGAAATCATTGCTGTGAATAATATTGGGAAAGAGCCTACTCACAGGAACTATCGAAGCAGTTTTGCCAATTTTAACATTTTTTGGATCAATTATGTCTAAACCTTTTATTGGGTTATTTTTCAATGGAAACCGACTGGTTATTTGCTTACAAGCTTCGATATAAAAATCTAGGCATCTGCATTTAAACAAATTTACTTGATCTGAGTTTAGATTTTCTGAACTACTTAGTAGTGTATTAGACGCAGCAGCACCATAGTATACGTCATCAATATTCATAAAATTTCTGGGATTCTTAAAATCAACATTTTCGATTGGAGTGCTAGTTAAATATTCTCTTTTTAAAAAACAATCAAAAATAGTTTTTAATGTTCCAGTTATTTTTTCATATAAATTATGAATTTTCGGGTGTTCTGCTTGCATTTCTTTATTTAAATCGGTAAAAAATGGTAATACAAAATCTAAAAATTCCAAAAATAATTTCGTAGTAGGATCTTGAAGCTTCTGTAATATATGTTCTGCAGCTAAAAGATGATCATTGTTAGATATTTGGTCTATAAAAAATAGTTTAAGAGCAGAGAGTTGTTCTAATATTCTCTTCACTGCTGCATGTACTGATAACCAGCGTGTTTGAGAGGGGTGAAGTATTTTATGTACTTTTAAGTCGCAAAACATTTGAAAGTTTTTAAACTCTGCCACTCTTTTTGGGCTAGAAGAAAAGTAGTTGTAAATGTCTCTTACAAGATCCTCTATAAAACGTGGCAATTTGGTACAAGCATATGACGCGCAAAGGTGAAACGAATGGCAGGCGCATTTAAGTATAAAAATGTTAGGAATTTCATTTTGCAGCAATGTTACAACAGAATGATTACGTCCCATCATTACGTTTGCCCCGTCAGATGCAAAACCTATTAGATTATCTTTATATGGAATATTATTGCTTCTAAAAAAATTTACAATGTGTTCAAATAAGGATGCTGCATTAGCTTCTTCTAATGGAATAAGAGCTAAAAACAATCTTTAATACGATTCATTTTCGCATATCTCACAACCAAGCACAAGTGTTTGGTCGTACTAAGATCAGTGGACTCGTCAATAATAAGCGAAAACTTAGTTTGCCCTAGATCTTCACATAAATTATTGAAACTTTCTTTACCTATAATATGATCAATTATGTCATGAGTTTTGGTTGAAGAGCATTTTATTTCTTTTGCTATTTTTGAATCAGGACAAACGGCTTGCATCAACTGTGGTAGGTGCTCCATAATAATGAATGGTAGATTGTGTTCAGCAACAAACGAGGCTAATCTTATTTCACCTGAAATTAAAAACAAAGAATTAAAATTACGTAGGTAAGTATATCAGTATGTCTAGTAGCGATTAGGGTATAATTATATCCACTGCTTCTATAAACCGATAAGTAGAAAACAAAATAATATAACAATGTAAATAGTAAAATAAATAACTAAAAAAATTACCTTGCTTAACCAGTATATCAGATTTTTGAGTTTTGGTCACAGTAAATGAAGATATCTTCGGTTGTGATTTTATATTCTTTGATGATACTGAGTGTGCTTGTGAAGAACTATGTTTCTTTATAGCGTCTTTTCCTGAAGTGATGTTGATATCTTTATTACAACTCTTACAATAGGCATAGCTTTCGCCTTTACGACTATCTTGCAGCCAACCTGGAAATTCTTCTTCCCATTCTTTTCTATAATATTGTAGATATTTTTTTCTTCTTACACTCGCACTTGTGCTTGGCTCCTCGTCAGACGACATTTTAACTTAATTATCTCATTTTGTAGGGACTCTTTCGGTTAGGTACTCACTCTTCAAAGTTAAGAAAATTTATGAAAAAATAAAACCAAATTACTGTTTATATATACTACCGTACTAGACAGGTAAATTCC
This sequence comes from Diarsia mendica, assembly GCA_949316265.1. Classification (NCBI taxonomy): domain Eukaryota; kingdom Metazoa; phylum Arthropoda; class Insecta; order Lepidoptera; family Noctuidae; genus Diarsia; species Diarsia mendica. The sequence continues at coordinate 13,797,910 of OX438889.1, forward strand.
CGAGCGGGAAGCCCCTTATAACATCGAATTGTAGGACACAAGGGTGTCAAGGGTATTCCCCAAAATATAATGAACTACATTCTGCACTCAGGTAAATTCCCGAGCGGGAAGCCCCTTAAAACATCGAATTGTAGGACACAAGGGTGTCAAGGGTATTCCCCAAAATATATAAACTACATTCTGCACTAGGTCCATACTATTGAGGGCTTCCCCGTAACATTAAACATAAATGAAAAGGGTTGCCAACTTAAAAGTGTAAAATCGGTAGAAAAATCGGGCATTTCGGTATTTCGGTAGAACAGAGCCCATATCGGTAGAAATACCGAAAAATCGGTAGGTTCGAGACCACTGCGCGATGTTTTTACTGATGAATTTAATATGTATATCTGAATTAGTTTTTGCATTTGTAACTACAGGGGGAATTTGTCAAAAATTCCCTGCAAAGATAATAATTTTGCTTCCAAAAATTTTATCATTACGCATGAGATAACGCAACGACCTATCCAGTAGATGAATCAAAAATTTATGTGCCATAGGGTCTTCGTCGTATATTATAACGTCCGCGTGTGATATCAATTCCGCTTTTTGCGTGCCGTTTGTGATATTCCAGAAGTCATTGTCGTCTACCGGATCTATGGGGAATTTAAACATGCGATGATGCGCCGTGAAAACTACGAAGGAGGGACCCTTCGTAGTTTTGCGCCGCGATGGCAGAACTCGCAGTACATAGAACTACTCCGTTTAAGTTACCGCGTACGTAAGCAGAAATAACTTTTAACAATAACGTCAATACCGTTTTACCGGTACCCGCGGGACCATCAACGAAAATCGCGGTATCATTAACGTCACGGAAATTAGTATCGTTACAAAGTTTTACAACGTAATAAAAATATTATTTTGCTCTCGAGACAAGCGAGGAATCCATTCGTCAGCAAAATGTTCCAATGATTCGCGGTTGTGTTCTACGCGTTCCTACCACAACCTAACTCGGTAGTGACTAGTGGTATCTTCGATTTGTGGCAAACCGTGTTGTTTTAGCGTGGATCCGTATTTCCGAAGCAACCTATTTATTTGAATGAGACACAAAGTGTGTACTCTTTCGGTGTCCGCATCACCACCTAACCTATGTGAAATATCTTCACTGAGTTGATTTTTAAAAGTGTCCCAGAAAGACGCGACTGGGACACCGTTTACAGCTAAACAAACGAAGAAGCTACGCAGGCGTAGTCCCGTTAAAAAGATTGATGCTTCCAACATAGCTCTTTCGTATTCGACTTCGTCATCGGCAAGACCAACTATTTTAGCACCTTCCTGAAAAGTTTTATACAATCGGGACCACCAAGAGAATGATCGGTGTAACTACGACACGGGAATGTTTTCAATAGAATTCTAAGATAAAACTGTTCACTTCTGTTAGGTGCGACCCAAAATAGACGCGCGACAAGCTCACCCCTTTGTCTTTTATTTAGTAATGAATTTATGATTTAATGTTTCAAGAATTTCCGTATTTTTGGTTAAGGGGCGCTTGGAATGGACAATGTACTGTTCGTAAAAGTCCAAGTAGGTTAATAAGTTAAATTCGTCTCTTACTGGTCTGTTAAAATAGGTAATAAGGTCCGAATCAGCTTGTTGCGCGGCTTCTACTTCAGTGCCTGGTTTAAAATAAACGGTTTGCTGATTTTCAAAATGAACCGACAGTTGTTTAACGTTGGGTTCCATCGCGGTCACATCGAATTCTAACGTCCTCCACGCGGCGTCGCTGGAGCCTTTAAAACGTTTTGTGACATACTGCTCTATTTCGTTATTTTCATGTTCTTCGGGTACGACAGCTACGCGCGATTCGCCAGGACCCTTATTAATATATTTAAACAAAAACTTGACAACCGTGCGTTGCGAGGAGACTTCCAAGTTGATGTGAGCATCGTATTTTAAAAGAAGACTTGCGTTATAAAGGACTACCCAAGTATCATTTACAATTACATCGTTACCGCGATATTTTATGATTGCTTTGTTTTTACTGTCTCTACACAAGTTAATAAAAACTTTTTCATCAGAAAAAGTGATGGCTGTCTCAAGTTTTGGAAAAAAAAATAACATTTACTTTTTTCCCTGTCCCAACAAGGTAAATTAGTTCTGTGCGAGGGACCGCAAGGACCGTGAATCATGTGATTCAAAACAGCTTTGCGTAATCTTCCCTCTGCCTCTGATGCATCAGGAATGTCTGCTTTAACAAAGGAGATGGCTAAATTCAGTTAGGACGACTGAACCAAGCATGTATAAACATGGCACCTAGCAAAATGCAATGCTGAATAGCTGAATATTAGTATTTCATATAAAAAACACTTTCGGAAGTTGATCATATGTTGAAAATCCTGAAAATAAAATCGTTTAGCTCCTACGTCAATACGTATAAAACTGCAAACAAATGTCATTGCTATGAACTTTGGATGTATCTGCATTGAAATTGATTTAATTGTATTAAAGACTAAACGAGCCACCCCGATTTCGCATCGTGGTACTTTAGTAAATATACACAAAGGGGTAATTGCACCTAAAAATGTAATACAACGGCCTTTCTGCAATCCGCGCAAAAATTACTTCCACCCGCGTGTTTACTCTTGTAAAACCTAACGGACTCATCCAAATGAGTAAAATAAAGACGGTTTTCACAGACAATGTTCATAGGTGGTGTTCTGTCTGTGTCGAGTAGCGAGAGGTCCGTAAGTAGGCGAGCGAGGGTCATTGAAAATCCATTATAAAAAATCCAAACGAACATGCAAACGGCAAAGCGTTCAAACGACATCTGACATTATGACGTTTGACGTTTGATTTTTATAGAGATGGGATTGAAATTGAAGTGTAACAGAATCGATACAATAATAATCTAAAGTTTTTAACATAAAAAATATTGAAAATAAAACAGCAAAAATGTGAATGACTTTATTCTTTTCTGTTATTCTTACCTAAAAATGAAGCCGGAGCGGATATGCGTGTTCTGGTCTCTCGCCCATCCCAGATACCAGATCACTGTTATTACATGACAGCAACAGCCCAGAGTTCTGTTCCCCACATTACAGCTACAGTAATGACAGTATGTCATCCAGAGGATTATTTGTAGTTTGGCTTTTATATAAACTATACACGTAGTATATTTTTTGACATAAAAGTTGAGGTCTTCATCCCCCTAAATGGAAGTCACATTTGTTCGATGTTTCTTATATTTTATTAGTTCTAGAATAATTCTAACTGTAGATGACTCACCTCAATAACCCACATAATAGTTAACCCACGATGGTTAACAATTGAGGTAAGTCATCTAGGGCTCTTTGGGGACTGGCTAGAGTAGCCACGGCGCCCCTTCCGTCTTACGCAGGTCCTCACCGGACACGAATGTTTCGGGAGGTAGGTACTTGTACCGAATCAGGCGGGAGGAACGCGCCCGGATGCTTCCACTGCGAGGATCGACCGGAGGACACGGTGGAGCACACTGTGAAGGTGTGCCCTGCTTGGGCGGAGCCCCGCCGTGTTCTCGTAGCGGCGATCGGCGGCGGCAACCTCTCGCGTCCGGCCCTGGTGCAAGCCATGGTCCGGGGCGAGGAGGAATGGGACGCCGTCGCCTCCTTCTGCGAAGCAGTTATGCTAGCGAAGGAGGTGGCGGAACGTGAGAGGGAGAGAACCTCTCGTCCCAGCCGCCGCTGGAGAAGCTCCGGGCGTCGTTGGCCACGTGATGGCTTCCGGCCACCGTAGACGCGGGCCTGTGGACGGTGAGTAATCTGCTAGCTCGCCGTCCGGCCGTCTTATGCCAGCAATAGACCGTGTCGACGGCGCGTTCGTGTTCCACGCGCGCCTCAAAGAGATGTCAGCAAGGAAGGGCCCGCAAGGCCGACGCCCGTCGGAGCTGCGGATTATCGAAAGAGATAACGCGGCCTCGGCACAAGGGCGAAGAAGGAACATGGGTGGTTTTTAGTCAGTAGAAGTCTGACACTCGCTACCGCTCTGCCCAAGAGCGGGAGGAGTTATTGGATGATTTCCTAGACGCAAAAAAAAAAAGGTGAGTCATCTACAGTTAGAGATAGTAAGTAGAGTAGCAGGCAACGAAGTGATGATTATGCCGCCGCAGTCTTTGCGTGGTTATACCTACCGCAGTACATGTATAGCATGATGAATATACTGCAAGTCAAGTCCGCGTTGAGAAGCAAAAGGGACCTGTAAAGAAATGTTCCACCGAACTGTCCCCCGACTGCAATTAAAATTTTAGTTTTCAGTTTTCCATTTTCGGATACAATTACGGGACCTTGTTCTCATTTCATCACTGAAATCGTTTGACTTATTTTTGACTTTTTAGATCACTTTTTAACATGGCAGGCGTGTTTTTAATTTTTTAAATTATTTGTTTTTTATTTAATACTTTTTAGTGATATACCGGTATTTTACTTTTTAGTGATATACCGGCCTTCATTATACTGCTTTATTTTTCAGGAAAGCATTGTCGCGGTAGGTACAATTATTGCAAAACTAAATCGTTTCAATCGGATCGTGGTTCGGTCATGTGGAGAGGATGAGTGAAAGTCGATTAACAAAAGGTATTTACAAGGCAGATGTAAATGGCAACGCCGGGACGCCCAAGAAAGATATACACTGATCTTATTGGTGCCGTTCTTCAGAAAGGACAGGTGCGTAGTACTCGTAACCGACGTACGTGTATGGACAGATAATCATGTATGAATGATAATGTGGACGAGGCAAAAGGAATATGTAAGGATCGTAGCGGGTGGCGTTCTGTAGTTTCTGCCTACCCCTATGGGAAAAGGGCGTGAGTTAATGTATGTAAATCGTTTATTTATCGTGGATACTAACTTTGAGATCTTAGGTGGTTTATTTCTTGGAGAGACTGGTTATCAAGGGATTAGCTAACGTGGATCTAAAACGTAACTGTTTCACGCGTCTAGATTTACTATGCTTCTGTTCAATGTTACCGTTTGCAGCTTGTGCACTATCACGGGCCAACATAATCATTGTTTGCGTCGTTTGATTTTATTAAAATGTTTTATGAAGTGCTACCCAATGAGACTTATATAGGGGGATAAAAGGATTTAAAGCGTTGGTAAATTTTCCCTGGATTAACGATTTAGAAACAGAAATGAAAATAGAAGTAGATGAACGTATTAAGCAGGACAGATCGGAGAAAGAACAGGATGGATGCGCGAGCGTAGCGAGCGCGAAAATTTTTGTATGATTTTTATTGGTTTTGGGTTAAGGGGGCGGGGGGGGGGGGGGGGGGGGGGGGCAAAGATATTGCTATCAGGAGGGAAAAGGACAAAAAGGCAGCGGTTCCATGTAAAATACCAGTTTTCAGCTGCATCTAGTTAGACTGGAAGCCGACTCCAACGTATGTAGTTGGGGAACTTATCTAGGTGGATAAAGCGGTGGATAACCATGCCTGAATGGAGCTCAATAGTAGTAAAATTTCAACATTTGAGCTCCACGAAGCTTAATATTATGTTTGTCGACGAACTCAGTTGACTAGGAATGGCGAAAGCACGAAATGGGTGGATGCGCGAGCGAAGCGAGCGCGAAATTTTTTTGTATTGTTTTATATAATAGGGGGGGGGGGGGGGGGGTGAAACCTAGTCGGAATTATTCTTAATAATTGCATCACAAAGATTACATTTGCTATGTACCTAGTTTGTTCACAGAGTGATTTTGTTGTACATAATAAAAGTGGACTATTAATTCTGTATAACTCTAGACTTACCCTAAGTATAAGGGGTTATTTTTAAAAATCAGGAGACGTATTTCTTCATTTCTTAGGAATCAACAGATATTCAAGTATAGTGCCAAACAGTTTCAAGTATAGTACCTACCAAGATGCTGGTATGGAACCATCGGTAACGGATCCAACTCGCACTTGCACACATCTATTGTTGTATTACACACGCAAAGCTTTATTAATTTGCGTCAGTAATGAGTTTAAAGTGTTTTCAATCTCGCACTAAGACTTTTCCATACAAAATTCAACCCTGAATATCTTTTTCCACCCTTTAAATTAGTGTTTTTGAAAAACCTATGAATACATACATTTATTATTTCGTTAAGTGGATATTCTTACCATGTTTCAAGTAAATTGATTCACGCATATTGACTTTTCATACAAACTTTAAAACCATTCAGCTGCCGTCGTGGACGGATTTGGGAGTTGTAACCTAGCCAGTTTTATTTCTGTCATTACAAGGAATCTATTGATATAATATCTTATTCATATCGAATGCCGGGTTTAAAATGTTAACATATCATTTGTTGAGTAGTATTACTAGTACACAATAGATATTGAATACTACTGTGGTATATTTTTGTTATCTACTTAGCAAGTTCTAGACGATGATTATATTTTTCATTAACATTTCAATAAAAACAAATTAAAAGTTCGTTTTATTTCTAAACCATGGCCACCCTATGATATTTTTGGATTTTTTCTATAGCCTATGTCACCCGGGATAACGCAAAGAATCTAATGATACCACACACATCAAAATCGGTTCAGGCGTTTAGAAGTTACGGTGGAATAAAGAAACTCACAAACAAACATACATACATACATACATACATGAACGCTAAAAACATAACACTCTTTTTTTTGGGGCAGTCGTGTAAAAAATAGAACTACTTTTTAATAATCATCAGTTCATATTTTTCGCAAAATGTGTAGCACGATTAAATGAATAACCATAATTAGAAGCTATCCCTTGTTTTATTTGATTAGGATTTAATTAAGTTGAATTGGGTAGAATCGACAGTCACTTTCAAACAACCCCATTTTCAAAACACAAGGAAATAAACAAGACACTGAATTGCACGCCAAGTTAGTTTCAAGTAAATAAATCGTTTTGATAACTGTTATCAAGAATCGATATAAGTAATAGGTACTTCGATTTAACGTGTACATTCTGAAAAGCGATATGGACCATCCTTAGCTTGCAGTTGCTATAGCAACTAGCAGCTGTATTACGAGTATTTCACCATTTTATGTCAATGAAAAGCGAGATTTAATTTTTGCTTTTTCTTTAGTTCATGCAACTTCTAGGAAATTATTAAACACTAAATAATTTATGTTTCATTGTTTAAATACTACGAGTCAGTGTGGGAATCCTATACTTGCTGAAGGCAGTCATTTAGCCATCTCCTTTATCAATATCTATATTTTGGACAGACTCGCCACCTTCAACCCTAAAACAAATGTGAGCGTGTGGTAAACCTCGCTTTTGAAATTCTACTACGTGCATCATATAAATACATTTACCAAACCAATTACCACGTCGGATATCTCATAATAATTCTGTTAGCTTTAAATTAAAAACTCTAGCACACACAGAAGGATTTACATAGCTGCCTTGAGTGGATTCTTGAATTTCAGGCTACACTTGGTATTACAGGTAAACGTCAAGAAAAATGATGGGTTTCCCTAATCTGCTTACTATGGCAATAGCATCACTATATTTGCCTTTCATGTATCGCGGCCCCCCGTAAAAGTGCTGGGCAAATACACGCGACCTGGTACGAATCCCTCTCCCTGAATAGTTTCATCCTGACGAATTTGACGCGCGACTTCGATGTGCTCATTCCCACTTCTTGAAGTGGAGCGGATCTCAGTGCACTATTCGAGTTATGATTTTGTAAACTTGCTAAATAACGTAGGCGTTCTTCTAAAATTCGGCAATGCATGTCAACTAACCATTCTTCCGGCCTGTGTCGGAAAGTCGGGGCTCCGACAATAACAAGCAGCGAACGTATTTTGCCTGAGTTAATTTATTTCCGTTATTATCTACTTTGTTCGGATACCAACCCGCATTACCCTCAGGATAAAGTAACGGATACTGAAAACTTTCATACAACGGATGCATTATATCTACAGTGTGTGGTTTCCCATCACCGATTTTCCAAACTGCTATGCAATGAGAAAATTTTCGCGTTCAGTACTAATAATGGCCGCAACTTCTTTACCAACAGGTAAATCTCCTAAAATGTTACCGTGGGTTGAGTAGAGCCGTATTACGCTCAACTGCTCGTGTGTGCACTTCCGAACGTAGAGCCGTATAACGCTCAACGGCTTGTCTGTGCAATTCCGGATGTGTTTTATTGTATTTTTCGACCGCTTTTTGATGTGAATTATCATTTGCTGATTTCTTTTTTAGGTCGTCCAACCATTTTTTTTTGTAACCGCGGATTTGCAGCGATTTTCTCTATGACAACCACCGGCCTTTTCGCGTTTAATTTTGGGTCGCTTTCGATTATTTTTCTTTTCAATGTCGAATTTAGCGGCATATTTTCTATAACAACAACCGGTTTTAACGTGGATAATTAGGAGTAATTTTGGGCTACGCTGGGAACCGATGCAATTACAAATTGAGGAATTTGTTGGTTTTCGATATTGAGTATGAAGGCAGAGGGTCTGTCATCTTAAATGAAACTACGAAATATAGCGGTAATCAACTTTTACTCCAATAGCACGATATTTAAAATAAATCACTATACACACACAACTATATAATTCAGATATAATATTAAAACTCTAAACGCTACAGCATGTGCACCGGGCCAAGCCCGCGCAAGTACTTTAAGTCGATGTATGCTGTACTGGCGTTGATCAAATTGAGCGCTTACAAACAAAAGTTGTGCTAAAGCTAAAGCATTTATACCGAGAAATTGAAATAAACGTGCTACATTATTTATATTTGGATTTAGGTGGTTGTTTTTTCCGGTGGCGTCAACGACATGACTATTAAACAGGAAATACCTATTCTTGCTCTTCCAAAATGACACGGTGGAATTTTGACCAGTGAACAGGAAATTCGTGGTATTTCGTGGTATCAATTTCGCAATGTTCATTCTTTATAAATGTTTAATGTAATTAATAACGTAATAATTAATAAGAATTAATATTATATAATGACTGTTTTAATCTATTAATTTTATATTGTTACGAGCTGGGTATGGGATAAATAAATACACTACCAATTAAACACACGAATTAACTTTATTACTCACAATACACTTATAAACAATCACTTCAACAGTACTGAACACTTAATCGCACTAGATTTCTCTTCGAAGCTTTCGTTGTCTCGCTTAAAAGTGAACTAACTTTTGGGGTGTCGCTGCTGTTGTTGTCTACGCAGCTCCGACTGTGCCTTCTGGGCCCATCAAGTAGAATAGTGCACTTGCACCCTCCAGCCAGGACCAGGGAGTGCCAGTTGGGATTCGAAGGTGAGTACCACTAGACCGCGGTACTTAAAGCCAGTCACCTTCAAAGAGTTGAACGCCGGGTTGATCGCTTCCGGTTTACAGGGAGTGTCTCCTTGCGTCCGCGGCGGAATGAGACAAGCGGAATACACCTGCTTCCCACCAAGGTGGGTCTGCAGGGCTGCGCCACTTACCGCGTAACCCCAGGTGGGTTGGGTAGACAGAGCGTCCCTGATGGCGGCGTTAAACGCCGAGAGGGTCATTATTACAGCTGTTGCGGCTCCTCGACCATTCCGAAAAACCAGTTCACGGGTCCTCTGGTGAAGAACCAGTAGCGCACCAAGGAACAGGAATACCCAAGGCCAAAGCCGACTGCAAAGCTGGCTCCTTCCCTTGACCCGCACAAGTCAACAACTGAGATGCTTAAAAGGCGTACCGCCTCGCAGACCAAGGTCAGCAAGGCCTTACAAAGTTCCAAGAACGCCTCAGCAACGGCTCCCAGCGTTGACGGTACGCGACTCACTGGCCTGAGAAAAGAACTTACCTCCTCCGAGCTTCCCTGCCTCCGGTACACATTAATACTCATGGGAGCGGGCAGCACGTGGAGAGTGTCGTAAATCCCGCTGACGTCGCGCGTAGGCTGACCTTGAAATACAATGTAACTATACCTACAGAAGGAAATAGGTACCTAAGAGAATGAACTCGTCTCTACTCGTATTTTCTAGGTATTACACAGTTACTAACGCGGTTTCTCGAAGATTCTAGATGACCGTCGTAACAATATGTAACAATTTGCAGTGCCCTTACAAGGTGCATGTTAATACTATGCCATGAAATTGTAATGCATGCATACTAACCAGTGTTTTACATGTAAGCAAATAAATAAATCTAAATAAATAAATTTTCGATGTATTCCGGATTAAAACACGTTAACAATAGTACATTGTTCACCGAGAGAAGAAAGTGACCGATTACCGTCGAGGCTTTAAAACACCCGAGATCGGGAATCGCACTTTCTCTCGAGTGATACATAGTGCTTTATACTACACCTACGAAGAAAATAAAAAACTAAATTCAAATTCAAAATGGCGCCAATGGCGTCTGCAATTGTCACATGTTCTTTTTTCAAATTGTAATCTGAGCGGGAGAGAAAAGTGTATGAAAATCCATTCTCTCCCGCTCAGATGCGTTTTCTCCCCACATATTTGTTCGATATGCAATGACGTACTTTCTACCGTAAATTTGATAAAGTATCAAGCAGTGTCTCCATATACACGGTAATTACCGTAGATGCACCGTAATCAAGTCGTTATCTACGGTCAAGGTAATAATGTATTACCGTGTCATAAATCACCGTATTACCATTAAGAACTAATTTATTGTATTTATTTCACCGTGTACTGCCTAAAAGTCCTGCAGCGAATTTCACGTCAGTCAAATTAACAATTTTGTAAAGGCAACACTGCCGGGGGTCGAAAGAGACAAACTTCTAACCAAAACAATATTATCCCTTTCCTTGCAGTCGGGTAAAAAGGAATGGAAATGGGTAAAACTGTGTTGATTTCAGGCAAACTAACGATGTGAAACATGCAAAATTCAACATTAATCTAATATTAATGTTGAATTTTGCATGTTTCACATGTAATTTTTTTTTTTATACTTATTTAAAGAGTAAAATATAGTGTTTTGATTCATTTCCTAATAATGTTGTTATATTTTCCTTTGAAAAATTACACGGTAATTTACACGGTATACTTTTAGTAAATACACCGTAATTTGGTCGAGAAACACCGTATTTTTACCCTAGCAACACGGTAACTCTCGATTTACATATGGAGACACTGGTATCAAGGTACTTTCCAAGCAGGTGTAGTATAAATTAATTTTAAGATGGTGGAGAGCGAGGGAGGGGGCAACCCTCTCCTCCACTCCCGAGGCGCGGAAATCTGTAGTTTCGAGTCAGTGGCGGTACTCCCATAGAAGCAGAAAAGCACAGCTTGCCTTAATAAAACAACGAATAAAAAAAAACGGTCAATACAAAAACAAAATAAATATTATAATCATTATCATCAAACGCGAAAAACGGAACGTATTGATGCGACGTTGTCAGGTTTACGACTCAATACAGAAATACATTCACGCGCAACTCGCACTGCGACGTTGCCAAACTTCTTTTAATATGTCTCCCGAGTCCCGAGTAGTCCCGACCTCAGCCGATTGATCAAACAGATCGATCGGGCATGATCGGGCTCGGCTAGCCCTTTCTCTGTCACACCATCCGATTTCTATCTGCTTCTCTGACCTCTCTATCCTACGAACATAATTTAGAGTTGTTTGTTTACATACTTTTTGCCGGGTTTACGACAAAATGTATAGGATTTCCAAGCATGCTTTGAACGTTTGAATGTGTCAGTGTAAAGATTGCGAGAGAATGTGAATGAGTGTGTGAATGCAAGTTCGCGACGCGATTGAACTTGTTTGAAGGGAATTTCGATTTAGTTCAAATTTGTCTTGAGCGTTGTTGGTGCATTTTTTATTGTGATTAGATTTTTCCGTTTCTTGTTAGAATTTAAATAAGTTTTGTGATTAAGTACTTAGTTTTTGATTGAAGTTAGTTAATTAATACGAAAATGAATTCTAAAACGCAAACAACAGTTCCTTGTGATGGATTAAAGTGTGTGAAAGTGTTACTGGGCAAGGTAAATACTTTAAATTTTACAGATAAATAATTATTATAATCTCGTTACTTCACCTACCTACTAAACCCACTCCTGATTTGAATATTTCTCAGAAAGGTAAAAGAAATACTAGGTATTTTAATCGATCAGCATACAGTGTACAATGGGTTGTCGGCTGCTCTCACAAATTTTTCTGTTGGCCTTGTATATTTTTTTCGAATGAAAAGAATGCTTGGAGTTTATCAGGTTACGATGATTTAAATAACTTCTCTGGTGCCATGACAAGACATCAAAATTCTCATAAACATTTGAATGCTGTTATTTCATTTTGTAGTTTTGGTATGTCATTGCTAATAAGTATCTGTAAATCTATCTAGTAATATTATGCCTTCAGTGTGTTTTGTTGTTTGTCATCTGTCCATGGTAAAGAAGCGAAGAATGAAGAGTTATATCTGTCTGTATACATTGTGAGTACCTAATAACTTTTTTTTTCAACTACATAGTAGTAAGAAACTAATTTATTATTTTGTGCGCCATCTAGCGGTGACTAATATTTTGCCCAAAGCGACTGTATGACGAGCGAAATACGTATTGACTCGAATAGTTCAGTTGTTACGTTTATGTCAATAGATGGCTCTTGTTAATATATTATTTTACGTGATAATGACGACTTGATATTTATAATTGAAATAGGTAGTTGTAAATTTTCTGACAGGATATAAAATACGAAAAGTGTTAGTCATAATGAAATAATAGAAAACAAAACCGGTGTTATTAAAAAGCAGTGTCAGAATTCGGAACAAAAAGTGGTTTTTTTTTTTGGAGCTTGTGCTTTACCTCCAAATAATTGCTGGCACGCCACTGTTTCGAGTTTGAGGTTAGGTTGATGTACTTTACCAGCTGTCAACCTCAAAATTTAGAGTCGCCACTGCTCCGGCTTCCAAAAAACACTGTGTCACAGACAGTACCACGTGGAAGATTGGGTTCTGTGACCGATTTACTGAACATACATTACAATTATTCTGACTAAATAATGACGTAACGGTTAGGTCATTATTTAGTCCACCTACTTGGGGCATTTAACCTACTTGGGGCATCCCAATCACAGTTGGTTAGTCTAACCAACTGTGATTGGGATGCCCCAAGTAGGTTCAGAGATGGTAAAAAAATAAAAAAACAAAACAATAAACAGCCCTTAATAACATTACAATGCAACAATACACTAAATGCTCAATTTCATAAGACTTTATTCTTATAAAACCCCATTCCATATAACAAGCTTTTTTAGGTTAAATAAGGATTAGTTTCCATTAGTGGACAACGATTTAAGGGGCGGTGGGAGGGGAGAAAGGCGGTAACCCCTGTATCACCCCCACCCTGCGGAGCCCCATTGTTATGGAGATATCCATGGTTAAAGTTTTGAGGTTAGAATAGGGATTTAGAACCTGTTACGACTCTATGTCACGCGCTCGCTTCGCTCGCATATTAAGACGCTGTCAATACCAAATGGCCTTGAGGATTCGGGATTTTGGCCCCGCCTACTTGCTCTCAGCGCTATTTAAAAGTGAACGGCGCGAAGCTTAACTATTTGCATTCGACATCAACACGCCTGCCGGTAGATGGCGTTGAACTCAATAGGCTTCCCATAGAGCGCAGAAAAAAAATAGACAGGACAACGTTAAAAAAAGATAGTTGGTTTTTAATTTATTTTCGTAATTAAAGCGTGAACAGATTGAATAAAATGTGGATATGTAATACGTAAATAATTAATGAAAACTTTGAACAGATTTAATAAAATTTGGATCTACATATACATATAATAAATCTGTAGAAGTGGCGTTTCTGTACAATGAAAATATTTAGAAAAAAAATAGTAGGGGTGTTGAAGGATCACTAACAGAACCCATTTCTACCATTTTAGAATCTTTGTCTGTGTGTCTGTCTGTCTGTGAGTCGGTTTTTTTTGTTATAGTATCACGTGTAAATTATGAAACCAATGTGGCTAGATTGAATGCACAAATATTGTGCGTAACTTAGAGAAGGTATTAGTTTATGTTTCATTGTAATCGGTGCTCTCTATCAAAAGATAGCAAGTTGGTAATGTCACTAGGCGCGCAGGCGAGGATTTATAGTGAAGGAAGTGATACACCTTCTCCAAGTGATAAATTTTAGTACCGACATCCACGCGAACGAAGTCGCGGGCACAGCTAGTATGTGATATAAGTAGATTAGATAAAGTGATTTATTTTAAAAATGTATTCTAAAAAAATAAGGGGTAGTATTTAAACGAGTGACTGTAAATGAAAATTTTAAGTTACAAAAATAATTAATTTAGGTCACAGAATTACTAAAGGTATGATTCCGAACTCGGCAACAAGCAGCTGTGCTGTTGCCGCAGTGCTGCCACTAAGGTGCTGCCCAACAGTGCTGCCTGCCGCGCTGATTCCGACCAAGGCGGCAGTGTCGCTCTGTTCACGGTGATGCGTTGTTGTGTATTCGTTAGTTTACTTTGAGTTGACAAGATGTCGATTGATGACGAACTTTTATTTTTACTTTTGGAAGAGGAAGAAGATGACGATGATTTATTGTTGCTTTATACCAATAGTAAAAGAAAAGCAACAGATTCGTTTTATAAAAGCAGACAAAGGGAAGGATGTTACAAGACGCTGATTAAAAACCATTTGATAAGTGATGACGTAAAATTCAGAGAGTACTGTCGTTTAAATAAAAAACAGTTCAGTTTTATTCATAGTTTAATTGCTGACGAAATTGAAGCAAAAGTTTCTCGCAAGGAAGTTATCAACGCTGAAGAAAAATTATTCTTAACATTAAGGTGAGTTAAGTTTATAAATTAAAAAAGTCTTGCAGACTATCATTGGTGTCTTGATTAGTTGTACGTAAATCTGTAGGTTCTGGTGATGATACATGTCCTGGTGATTGAACATCCGTAATAGGAGAATATGGCCCCGTAATATGTTGAACAGGGCTTTGGCCAAGTACTGATAGATGATGCGTATCTGTAGGGCCTGGAGATACATTCGTTGAAGACCCGGACCCTTCTGATGAAGTTATGTAATACGAGGAACTCAACGTATCTGATCTCTCCGTTCCGGTCGCAATTCTTGCTGCCAAGATTTCATAATCTGATACAACAGAGCTAATATGCCTTTTCGCTTCAGCCTTTTGTAAAGGCGGTAAACTTCGTAAAACGTTACCAATATAATTGCAGAAAAGTTGTACGTCATCATCCTTGCGTTGGACAATCGTCTTAATCAAATCTTGCCTTTTTTCATTTCTTTCTTTCCAAATGTTTATTATATTATCGTCGCTTTGTTTAAAGCGTTTTACTTTTATTGGAGTCTCATTTAGAACCAGTGATGTTTCCGTTTCCTCGGTATGTTCATTTTGTGATTCTCTTTCTAGGTGATCGAAATCAATACTATCCTCATTATCAGTGACATTCGGAGGTGAGGCTATTATATTCGTACCCCCCGATCTGTGTTCGGGAATATTGTCTAGGAACGACAACTGTTGGTACCTTTTGTCTTTTGCGTTTTTTGCTGCGGCTGACCCAGTACCCGCCTTATTTTTTTTTTTATATCTTGTATCGTTATCATTTTCCATTTTTTCTTGCAGTCATCACCTAAAACCAAGAACTTGAGTGAGGTATGTTTTTCTGGATGAGTTTGGTGTATTCTACGAACTTAAATACATAACTACATCAAACCATACTAGTATTGTTTAGATATTTATATAAAGGTAAACAATGATGTAACTTTTTAAGCAAAACACATTTCCTGCCTAAACTATTGTTGTACCTATTTAGATTGGTTTTAGCTGCATTTTATTTACTGAGTTTTAAAAATTAAAAAGAATAAAAGAAACACATAGACATTAAAGTTTAGTTAAATACCGAAACAAAATGAGTAAAGGATTTCATCATGTCTCTTCACTTTGTTAAATCATTATTATTATTATTTTATATATATCAAAATATTATTATGATTTTTACAGGTTCATGGCTACCGGTGAAAGTTTCAGATCTTTATCATATTCATACCGTATATCTGAGAGCTATATATCACGTATCGTGAAACGTGTATTGAAAGTTTTAAGGCAAGAATTAGTACCTCTCCTAATGAAGCCCCTGGAGGAAAACGACTTTACAGTCGTTGAAACATGTTTTTGGAATAAATGGAATATACCGAATTGCGTTGGAGGAATAGATGGCAAACATGTGCGTATCAAAGCTCCAAAAAATAGTGGATCCCTCTTTTTTAATTATAAAGACTACTTTTCAGTTGTCTTGTTAGCTATTGTGGATGCAAATTACAAATTTATAGCCGTTGATGTAGGAGCTTACGGCAAAGAATCTGACAATGGCATTTTTCAAAAGTCAAGAATGGGCAATGATATAGCAAACGAGAGATTTCATATTCCTCCACCTAAGAATTTGCCTGGAACAAATGTAACTCTACCCCACTTTTTAATTGGAGACGAGGCGTTTTCTCTTAGTAGCTTTATGATGAAGCCATACCCAAGAAGAACAGCGAGATTGTCTAGAGACAAAGAAATTTATAACTACAGATTATGTCGAGCTCGGAGAGTGACAGAAAATGCTTTTGGTCTTTTAAGTCAAGTTTTCAGAGTTTTCTATTCGCCTATCGGTATATCGACAGAGGTGGTTGACGACCTTATACTAACAGCTTGTTGTTTGCACAATTTACTTCGAGATGGTTACCTCGAAGAAAATAGCATTCCACATTATCAAACAAATAGTGACAATCTCCCTGACCAAAACATGATAGATTTAGTGGCTTCGGGTGGGTTTTCGAATAGCAATGGATTCGAAGTCAGAGACAAACTAAAAGATTTTTTCGTTACTGAGAACGGTTCAGTGTCATGGCAAGAAGCAGCAATTAGTCGAATATAGTATATTTCAAGCAAAATACATTTTTAACCGATCTCCACAAAAGCAGGAGCTTATCATTTGAACAGTATTTTTTGTTTTTGTTTTTTCTGTGTTACGGTTATTCTTTTCTAAAAAGATATTCATAAACTAATTTTATTCTGTAACTAAGTAGTAGGTATGTAACCATGAAATGAAAATAAAGTTAATATGAACATCAACTCACTTGTTTTATTGATTTTCTTCGATATATCCTTCCATATGTTTTCTTTTATTAAATTATTACGATAATTAGTATGACTGCTATCGTAAAGGGCTGGATATAAAGCCACATAGTTAATTAACTGTTCCTCTTCTGAATCAGAGAAATTCATCCTATTGTTGTCAATTTACGTCACATTCACGTAGGTACACTTGCTGCGGCGGCAGACGCGTCACTACTGGTCTGTCGCGGTGGTAGGGTGACACTGACGCGCAGCAGTGCTGCCGCTACATTGCTGCCGCGACATTGCTGCCTAGCTCGGAATGTAATCTCATATAAACTTATAGAAATTGTATGGGGACCAGTAGTGTCGCGGCAGCACTGCTGCGGCAGCACTGCTGCGTGCAGCGTGGTTCGGAATACTACCTTAAGTGAGCGACTGACTGTGAGCGACAAGAAATCAACAGAACGGCAATTTACAAACATTAATTTGAGCTACTTAAAATACAAAATGATTAGCTTCATAATTTTTGAGCGACCCAATATTTGTATGAGTGACAACGTTACGTCCTGCATTTTTTTCAATATTTGGCAAATGATTTATTTATACTGAACGGCATTTTATCTTAAATGAAGTGTTTCGACTAGAAAAATCACTTTAAAAAAATTACTATAATGAGTAGAGACCACACTTTTTTTTTTGAAAATGTTCGTATGAAATAACTATTTGAAGAAACACTTTTAGCTAAGAAATTTAATTAATTAAGGGTAGGTTGCATGTATTCCGAAAAAATAAAGCAATATGTATTTACTTAAATCAAATGAAGGGTTCTTTATTGTGTCAACTAACTTTTTTATCCGTAATTTAAAATGCCATAACTTTTTTTGTCCTAATCATCATTTGTCCGAATGATAACTTAGGTACCCGAACTAAATATCACATAATATCACATGCCATAAAATTGAAATCCCTAAATATAATATGACCTAAATCCATTTGTCTTATATATTACAATCAATAATATACGAAAGACCTAAAAACGTTTTCCATAAAAGTTTTAAGTCTTAAATTAAAATAACATAATGTTTATTTATCATAATAATATATGTCACGTCACTCATACATGCAACGCATGTACTCCATGAGGCGCGCTCGCTTCGCTCGCATATTATATAACACTAATATCTTCTGTCCCCGAAGTGCCGGGCCTCCGCCGGCCTCCTTCGTCGGCCTACGGCCCGGTGCCCATGCCGCCCATAAAGGATACTGTCGCGAGACGGTGATTCATCCACTTAGCGGACGACTAGCAACAAACAATCTGTAGTTTTCATTTAAAAAAGTTATCAAAATAATAAACATAGGACCTCAAATAGAATATCAGTAACCATTAAACGTTGCTCAATCTGAACTTTTTAGTAGTATAATATGTAAAACCTCAATTGGAAAAATCGTCTCTATCTTAATATTTAAGTTACCCTTTGTGTATTTCTAGTCGCTCACTTAGTAATTTTGTCGCTCAGTTAGTAATTTTAATATCTGAAATGGATTTATCACAACCCACTTTTTGTAAGCTCGTTCCGGATTTTATTATTAATCAATATTTGTCGTTAGTTTAGTTTATTTTTCGCTTACTCAAATTAATACCGCTCAAGTTATAAAAACAGTATATCATCATCAGTCGCTTAGTTATTTTTTATTCGCTCGTTTTATAATTCCCCAAAAATAAGTCGGGTTTTCGACGAACCGATTTCCACGGTTTTGCATTCGTTGGAAAGGTCTCGGGCTCCGTGAGGTTTATAGGGTAGGTAGGTAGGTAGGGTAGGTAGGTAGGGTAGGTTCTTAGGGTAGGTAGGTAGGGTAGGTAGGTAGGGTAGGTAGGTAAGGTAGGTAGGGTAGGTAGGTAGGGTAGGTAGGTAGGGTAGGTAGATAGGGTAGGAAAAGGTGCATTGCAATGCATGCCGGGCACAGCTAGTGTATTATAAATATTAATGGCCTATTTTAAGGAAAGTTCGAATGCTATCGACTCTGCTAGAAGAAAAAAAGTATCTCAAATTTTTCAAACTAATTTCGTTCTTTCGTTCCGTTGCGACAATATCTGGAAAATAAGTGAATGTAAAACTTTCTGTAAAATGGCCTTTTTACATTTGGAGGGAGATTTAAATTGATTAATCATCAATCATTCAAAAGGTCTTTAGAAGGAATTGTGTGACAGGTAAAGGATAAGGAACGGTCATCAATGAAATTAAACGATTTATGAATTAAAATTAGGAGTCTCATATTTTGGATCTCATGTTTTTGTCCTCAATAATCACAGATTTCAAAAATCACTATAATTTAAATATCGCCTACATGTAGGTTTTGACTGACTACTATCGACTGAAGTCAATGCAACATTATTCGGTTCATCCACGGTAGCCCCATCAGTAGACCCTTTGTAGGGTGACTGACTATTAGCGACTGACATCAATGCCACATTATTCTGTTCGGCTGCTATGGTAGCCCCATCGGTAGGCCCTTTGGTGGTTGGTTCCCGTATAGGCATATTTCGCGTGAATCTGGGGTTTACTATTTCCGGCAATATACAGTCCATATAAAACTTAACTAGTTTTTCCTTCATTTTATTATCCCAAAATGAATTATCCTTAGCTATAAGTTCAGTTTTCAGGGCCTCGTTGTCGCTTGACCAGACAGCAAACAAACATTGACTTTTTTGTGTTACGTGCAACTGTCCCTGCACCTGAAAATACCAGTTGTGGGTTTTATTGATCTCCCAAGAGCCGTTCTCTTTAATGGTCCAAAATGTTACTTTTTTTTTTTTACAGCTTCTTCGAGGCTTAATCTGTGTGCGGTTATTGGGCATTTCAGTTCCACGATGGTGTCTCCTGAGACACCATCGGGCGAGGCTCCTAGAAACGGCAGGTCCTTATCAATATACAGGCCGCATGGCTCAATCTTTAGGTTTTCTTGTTGAGCCAGCTGCTTGAGTGCTCTTGGTTCCATAGTGAGTCCATGTTTTATGGATGCAACATGTTCCAAATTTGTGCCATATATGATTTTCTTGACCATGTTGGCACATTTTGAGCTTTGCCTTCTTTTTATCACGGTGCCGAAATTCGACGCTGTGAGTAATGACCTTCGCAGCTCTATCCACTCACTGCAATCTCTTTGCCGGATTGTTTTTTCTTGAATTTGGTCTCTTTCACTGTCTGTTTTTTTTAAAGAACGCAAAAACTTTTCCTGTGTATTGGCAAGCATTTCATCTGACATGTCTGGTCTTTGACACTGATCGCCGTAAATTGGGTCTTTTTTGGTGAATAGAACCCTGCGTTTCTTTTTAGGATATTTCTTATTTAGAGTCCTTTTTTTTAATCTTCTCTCTTCTAACATTTTTAACTTCCCCTGTGGGCTATTTTGTGTAATGTGTTTATATAGCCGCGACATTCCTTTTTTTGTATTAAAAGACGCAGCTGCAGCGTGACAGCGTGTGGCATATGACTGTTTGAGGGAAAAGTTAAGCCTTTTTCCACCAATTAATTTCGCTACTATGCTGTGATACCGCTCTACAATGTTGCTATCAACATCGTGAATAAGACTTTGAGCATGTGCAGCCAAATTTTGCGTCAGTAGACAGATTCGTTGCCATAACGAGCTTGTGAAAAAGTCATCAGCCATTGGTTGTACTTCGTCTTTTGCTTCGCAAAAATAAGTTTTGCATTGCGAATGGTCACCAAAAGCATGGTTATGGGCTAAATTAATGTCATCGAACAGTTTTTGGACTTCAGGGCATTCATCATTTTTGTTTTTCGCTATAGCTTTAACAACTGATGATCTAAGACTCATTATAGCATTTTTTGTTATACGTTTTCTATGCTTTATTGGATAATGTGTATCAGACTGCAATTTCGTCAATTTACTGCAGAAGTTACGCAATAAATGATTACGGCATTCTATTTTCTCAACGCTGATGCCTTCGTTTTTGTATGGATGAAGTTGGTGGATCTTGTTGTAGGTACTGGAATCTCCATCTGATATAAGGCGTCCATAGATAAGATTATGCATTTCAATAGAGTTTTTAAAACCTTCTACGATAATTTCAGTCTCCATGCCAGATGACGGACCCGAGTAATTTTTGTAGCATACGTGCTCTTTTGCAGTCTCATTTTTCTTTTCAGCTCGATCACAGGTAAAACAATACTTATTTCTTACTCCTAAATACAAAATTTCACCAGTATTTTTTTCCAATGATGGCTCCCGCCCCTGACAAGGAAGAATAATTGGTCCTGTATGACCTCTTGCCGTAGCAACCGTCCGCTATTACGTCAATAATAGGTGTTCCCTTAGCACTGACCCTACCCTCCAAAATCGCCATGTTTCTTTCTTTTTCAGCCGCTTTGTCCATTGATTCTTGGGTAACTTCTTTCCAGTGTTTGGATATGTTATCGTGGATTTCTTGATAAGTTTTGTTAGAAATAAGAGGAAGATTTAGAGCTGCTAAAAACTCCTCCAATTGAGATTGACCGCCTCCAATAGAAATAATCCCTGCCACAGCACAGTTATTTATGGGTAGGTAGTTTTCATAATCAGCGTCACTTTCAATGGAAAACTTTAGTTTGCACATTTCGCAAAGAAAAGTATAATTCGACATTAGCCCTCTTCGCGTCTCGTGGATCAGTTTGATACACCTAATATCGCAATTAAGTGGTCCATGGTTACAAATTTCTTTGAGTTTCTCAACAAAATTAGAAACATTTATAACCCGCCGACCAACTTTGAAATCTGGCAAGTCAGGTTGATGGGGCGATGTATGTAGATTATAATCCTGAAATAAACAAAAAAAAAATTATAAGTTTAAGTTATGTATATAACTAAAACCAGGACACGAATGCTATTATTTTAAGGGTGCTAATTAAACCGACTTATTTTTAATAGCATTATTTGCCTCTAAAAATCTACATTGCCTTCTAAATTACTAAGTCAGCCACAATTAACGAGCCTCTGAATTATTCATTTTTAGCCACTATTTATCTTATAAGTAAGCCACTGTATATACAACTCAGCATCGTGGTTATTTTTTAGAATCTAAATTTGTAACACGCATTCAAATAGTAAGCTTCTAAAATATTAATATATGACATCTAGATACATAGTTTTGAATTGTAAAACTAACCGCTAAGTCAGGAATTTCATCCCAAAAGGAATTCCATTCCATTCCTAATTGTTGATTTTCATCGTTAGAGTGGGTTGTTTCATCTTCATCCGTAGGCTCTCCTTTGTTTGATTGTTGATGCAACAATTCGCTTGAATCGATTAATCTGAAAACAATACATAAATAAATTGATGCCAGCTAGCAAGACTTTTAGGACCATTTTAGCACTTGGCGCGCTTTTTGGTGTCGCTTCACGTTCCGTTCCACAAAAATTAAAAAAAACGCAATGTAATTGCATAATACAGCAATCAATTATTGTGCACATTTATTAGACACCAAAAGTATGTGAATATGTAAAAACAAAATAAAACATCTAAAAAAGTTATGGAACTTCGTAAAACAGTTATTATTTTTGTTTAGACATAAAGGAGAATGCCAGCGGCACTATGGGCAAATGTACTCAATTCAACATTGTTGTGTCTTCATCAAATCATCTTTAAAATACTCGATGGCATGTCTAAATACTATCTCAAAAGATTGAACACAATCGACAGTGGCATTTTCGAGATATTCACAAAAATGAAATGACTATTTTTAGGTTATGCTCAACCAAAAATTGTTGAAAAAAACTATTTGAAAGAGTCTGAATGGGTTTACGAGTGAGCTTTGTGTCTTTAAAGCATATTTTTGTAAAATCTGTAACGGTTTAGCTATTTCAGGTGGCCCGTGTCTGGTGACCACCTGTACTGATTTAGATTTTGAGCATTTTAAAATCATATTCTCGCGTTTTATGAAATTGCAAAGCATGGAAGAAATCATTACTAAAAAATCAATCGCTCAGTGTTATTTGTAGATACTATTCAAATCTTAACTATACTTACAAAGACAATTTCATGATTTCCACTACCTACGTAGTGGAAATCATGAAATTGTCTTTGTAAGTAGGGTGGGAAGGGAAAACACACAATACTAAATACAATAAATGAAAGAATGATTATTTCTGGACTTGTATTTTATTCATCTAAAAATAGTGTATCCAATAATGGAGCTGGAACACTAACATTGTTATAACGTGCCCAGCTTAAATACCATACTATGCACATTACATGCACACAGCAACCTTCAGTTCTTCTCCGTCCCAAAAGGAACATAATTATATTTTGTGGCGCCGCGCTGTATCAATAATCCTTTTACTATTGATGATACCAATAGACGCTCATTATTGTTGCGTTTGGTGTGGCAGCAACACGTTTATATGTTCTTGAATTAACATTATTAACAATCCATAATACTAGGCGACCAGGGTTCTGGCAGGAGGGGTGGCATTGGAATGTTAAAATCTTGTTCAATATGTGTCTGAGATCGTTTTTGGGTAGCAGAATCTTCCACTCAGTCAGCATCGTGGTCTGGTTGCAGTTATCCAGCATGTTCGGCAAACGCTTTCCAGACGTGACACCTGTAGATCAATACAATGACTTGTTTATAATTTGACCAGCCTATATATGTAACAACAATAACAAAGACGACAACAAGAGTAAGATAACAGTAAACAGTGTGGACTAGTGTAGTACGCAAGGGAATTCGTAGCTGATAGGCTAGAAAAACAAGCTAACGTCCTCAATCGTATGTGTATAAAAAAAATATTATATATTACCTGATGAGATAGTACCCCTCGCAGTAATAATTAATTCTTTGTGGGCAGTCTAATGGCACTCGGTGAGTTTTTGATCTCAGTACGGAAACCCCAAGGCCGAAGCAGACGGCCGTTTGTCCTACTGCAGGTGTCAACTGTCCCTGGGATGTGAGTGTATTTTGCAACAGTGTAACACACTCCTGACACAATGTGCCTTCGGTTGACAGCTGAAAAAAAAACATATTTAAATAATTATATTTCTGTACAACGAATCTTAAATGATAGGTACCTACGACATACAAATATCCTCGAAAACACACTGATTAAAATAAACCATCTTAGTTAATAAGTTTGTTATTAGCAACACATCAGAATGAGGTTCCTACCTATTTTTAAAATTAAAATCCGGTAACTCAACTGGTGAGGTGAGAAACTAACACACACATGGATTTTACTTTTGCCCTCTAAGATTTGTTATTTGGTACGTAAACATAAAAGTACAGTTCCTAAATAAAAAACACCATTCTACGTTAAAAGACAATGTTTACTCTTACCGGTGTTGGTGAGATCCAGACTCGTAAAATGTTCATGATGTTATTCGGAATCTCCGACAACATACGTCTGTTCATAAGTTGCGTTAATCTCAAAGAGCAGTTGAGACATCGCACCACAGTTGCACTCGCCATGATCACAACACAAAAAGTCTTGTATTTAGTTATGAACAACACACACGGTGCAGCGGCGTTAGTATGAATATTGTCAATGGGTTGGCAGCAGTATAACGGAGTAACTAAAAGGTTCGACTCGAATTACAATGTAAAACCAGCAAAAATAACATACCGTCATACTGTATTGTAAAAATATGACAAACGCACAATAAATGTTAATGTACCCGCACTACGAGTAACATAATCCCTAGTATTGACAGGTGATAGTAAAAAATGGCGTACTATGACGTCGGAAATATAAAAGTACTCATTTATTGTTTGAAAAACTATTCCATTGTAAATAATCGTTAATACTTATTTAAAAAATGTATTTTTATTTTAGATATTTAATGCCGTTTTAGGTTTTGACACACAAGTCATTTATCAAGAGTACTGTACGCTGGCATTCTCCTTTATGCTACATTTGGCACAGCTTATGGTGGTGTATCCTGTACAATGTGGATACTTACAACGAAGCGATACACCAACATCTGGCCAGTGCCCTAGACCATCCATCCGTATATCCAATGGAGGGATCGGTTTGGATTGTGACCTCTTTTTCTTAGCTTGCAACTCCTTCTCCAGGCTGGAAGAGATAGGCCGACCTCTTTTATTTTCATTTATGCCTGAGCTACATAAAACAAAGGCCTCGTTTCTGAACTCACCTAAGTTCAAAATGTTGTTCTTTTGCAACATTTTCCTTTATTGCATTATTTTTATATACATATAAACCTTTACGGCGTTTAAACTCAAAAGTTGGCAACACCAAGTATACCGGTACTTGGTGTTGCCAACTTTTGAGTTTGGTAGAACAAACTAACTCACCAAAGTCAAAAAGTCCCAAAAATGAAAAAGTTCAATATTTTTTGGGGTGGCCAATTAAAACGAACCAAAATGGTTAAATGTCATTTGGGGGACCTACCCCAATGTTGCTGGCTAGTCAAAGTCTATTTATAATGTCATTATTTCTACTTTTCATGTTTTTGGGGAAAATCTGTTAAAATACCCTAAAAATGGGGAAAATTGCACCAGGCAACACTCCACAACAAACCACAAACACAAACAACCCGTCTGATGTTGCCAACTACCCGAAAAATGGATTTGAAAAAAATCGAAATATTCAACTTTTTACAAAATGGCCGCCGAGCGTCCTCCATCTTGGATTTTCACAATGTCATAATTTTTCCTAATTGCCATTGAAATTACTAACAAATTGGCAAACTCAAAGTTGGCGGTTCTAGAATTTGGTAGAAGAAAACAATTCGTCAAAGTCGAGTGAAAAAAGTCGACAATTTCAAAACGTCCTGGCGCGGCCGCCATATTGTTTTTTTTTTACTTTTTAAATGCTTCTAGATTTCTTATAGGACCTCAGTCGAAATCCATCCAAGTCTTTCCCCCACCGAAACCGGAAATGGACTCGCCCTCCATCTTGGATTTGAATCTTCCCTATAATTTTCCTCTACTCACTTGGTCAGATTACACATTTTTGCAAAACATACCCCTAACCCATCTCTCACCCATTCCGAGAAACGACATGTCAATCAATCAGTCAGTGAGTGAGTGGCTTTGTAGTTTAATATAACTACAAATAAATAAATAAATTAAAATAATAATAATGATTTTACCTGCACAGATCCCAGCTTTGCTAGCCAAAGCCTCGGTTTGCTGGGCCATTCATTTAATAAAATCTTCATAAAATTTTTGTTTCATAAAATTTTTTGCCTCCATCGCAGCACTTATTTTTTCAGCAACATCGATGGATGCCTGCTGACGTCAGGCAGCATTAGTTTTTGTTTTTGATTTTCCTATAACAAAATAAATTATAATATTATTCTTCCTCGTCAATTTTATATAACTATTAAAAAAAAAAAAAATGATAATAATGATTTTACCTGCACAGATCTGGCTATGCTAGCCAAAGCCTCGGTTTGCTGGGCCATTAATTTATTAAAATCTTCATAATTTTTTTTCAGCAACATCGATGGATGTCTGCTGACGTCGGGCAGCATTAGTTTTTGTTTTTGATTTTCCTATAACAAAATAAATTCTAATATTATTCTTCCTCGTCAATGTTTGACAAAACCCATTCAAAAAGTTTTAAGGCTGCTTGTTTGGTCCAGTAGCGCCAACATTTTATTTTGATTACTATGTAATTGTGATGAATTTAAGATATTTAAAGGAATACTCTCTTCTTAGTGTACTGGAAAGCAAGCGCTTAAATTCACAACTTTTTCATTTAAAATCCTTGTATGAGGCAATGTAATCTTTATACACATTCAATTTATACATAGGTATATGTTAAACTAAACGAAAGTAGGATTACCTCGACATCCAGGGGTCCCTCGAGGAGCAGCTGCACCCACACTGGATTGTGAGGTGCCTGGCAGACTGTCACATTGTATGACATTTTGGACATCTAAAATAAACATTAAAATTGATTCATTATGGAAACCTTATCTTAATTCTTAACAAACTTAAATATTATTATTTATTCACTTTCATTTTATAACTGGGAATGACAGCCTCCGCAACGTAGTGGTAGTTAACGCAGCCGCTGCGCAGGAGGTCGCGGGTTCGATCCCCGCTCAGTGCAAATACTTGTATGCATGAATATGGGTATTAACATTGGTCTGGTCATGTCTCAGAGAGCACTTTAAGCCATCGGTCCCGGTTGCCATATTACGAACATCTAATGGCAGTTATTATGAATGGTTGGAGCCCTCAAAAGTCCAACAATTGGTCTAACTGCCATGCTACGATATCGCGTTTGGGTTGTAGAGGTCAGTGGCAGTCGCTTCACATAAATATCGAAGTGTAGCCAAATCAGCAGTGAGACCAGTAAAAGAGATCCAGAGGTCCCTCGAGGAGCAGCTGCACCCACACTGGATTGTGAGGTGCCTGGCAGATTGTGTTATTGTATGACATCTTGGACATCAAAAATTTACATTAAAGTTGATTCATTATGGAAACCTTATCTTAACAAACTTAAATATTTATTAACTTTCATTTTATAACTGGGAATATGTAAAGCTTAATGAAAGTAGGATTACCTCGAGATCCAGAGGTCCCTCGAGGAGTAGCTGCACCCACTCTGGATTGTGAGGTGCCTGGCAGACTGTCACATTGTATGACATCTAAAATAATCATTAAAGATGATTAATTATGGAAACCTTATCTTAACAAACTTAATTATTTATTCACTTTCATTTTATAACTGCGAATATGTAAAGCTTAATGAAAGTAGAATTACCTCGAGATCCAGAGGTCCCTCGAGGAGCCATACACAGCTGACTTTTGAGGTAGGGTGAACTGTTCAACAGTTAACCACATAAAATTCAAACCACCATAACTCATAATTGTTCATTCAAAACATGTTATCTTCTATTCTGGTCAAAAGGCAGGTTAATTAGCTACATATTGGCATTGAAGGACTGTTCGTTTTCCTAAAGATTTTACAGAAAAAAATGCTTTTACTAAAAATGAGAATTGGTTAACTGTGTCCACACTATAGTACACTATTAACCGGGCGGTATGAAACAGTTAACCATGGGGGTACACAATTAATCACTAAATATAATAAATTATTGATTTTTAAATAACAACACCTTATGTTATTAAATTGACCTTTTATTAGTTATTAAAGGTAATATTGTCAAAATTAACACAAAATATATGTTTTCCTTATAATAATTACGAACAAATTAAAATGTTTACAACAATAACAATCAGACTTCTCGATTTAAGACATAATTATAATAAATAATACATTAATATCCAAGCAAGGCTTTTAAAGCATTATTTTTTATAATTATGTAACTATTATTAAGTTTTGTACTTCTCAAATATAATATAAATTGAAACATTTTTATGCAACAGCACACACAACTAGGGAGATCCATTTAGTTTAAATTATAACCTACTTATTATTTATTGGCACGTAATCAGTCTTAAGACGTTTAATAAAATAAAAATATAACAAGTCTTTTAACTATAAATCTTAGACTTTTTCAACTTTGGAATTAACAAAACATAATTAAATATTGAAGAATAAGATGCTTATCTACGTAAAAACAACAAAAATCTTTTTAAAATAGTGAGATCTAAATATTTAACGCATACTCAATAGCGACATATCGAAGTGAACGTTAAATGAAAAAGACATTTGCCTTCGGTTGCTGCCAGTAATTATTGGATCTGGTAATATATATTTAATGTCCCGTACCTGTATGCCTGCTGTATGAGGTACGATAGGCTCACAAAATGTATGACGCGTCCTGTTTTTCAGTCTTAAAAAACTTACAAAAAAATCCGAATCGTCCTCGTTGTCATCACTTTTTTCTAATATTTTAGCAACAAATGTTTTCTTCAATGGAAATAAGACGAGGACGAATTCATTCTCTTTTGGATCTCGGGGTATTGGTAAAAATGTATCATCGAGTACTATTTTCCCATCCTCATCTTCATTTCCACTCATAAATTCTTCTCCACCTGACGATGATCCACTGGTGATAAATTCTTCTTCATCTGATGTATCACTGTCATCTATAACGTGAGCTTTTTTCTTATTCTTGTTTGACTCCTTTCGCATTGTGCCTTTAAATAGATCTTGTTTTGCTTTATCAATTTGCTTTTTATTTTCTTCTTTTCAGCAATAGCATTTTTTTCAGGGGACACCCCTGAAAAAAATCGCAAGTCGCAATCATGCTCTTTCCTGGAACTCTGCGTCTTTTCATAACACGAGGTTTCGCTTTTATCGGTGGCAAGAAATCCATTGGTGAAAGAAACTTTTTGCTCGTGGAAGCAATAGGTTCACTGGCTTGTCCGTATCCTAGAGATGAAATCGGTATGTTAGGAGCCTGTATTATTGGTGGGGTCTGCTCATTAAAATCAAGATAAGTATTATCTTGGGAGGTAGAAGCATTAGGCAACAGATCAGTATCCTGTACCAATGGTGGTGTAAGATGATTATTTTGGCTGGTAGGGAAATCAAGATTTAGAGAATCATTTTCTTGTAGGTGAGAAGTTAGTGCTGTATTTTCCGCTTGATCTGGGACTTCTTCTGCCTGTTTTGAAGGTATTATAAGTGGCCCATCAGTAACTGTGCTAGGCAAAAAATCAGCTTCTGTAAAAATGCAATCGTCGAATGGAAATATCCCACATTTTTTGAATGCGTTTACTATGTTTACAGGATTCATGGCTTTTAAAAAATGTAGAAAAAACACGAGCAAAATTGTCCCAACTTATTTACGCACTAGGCATATTAAAACGAAACACAGACTATAACACCGCACTTTCTGCCTATTATGCGTACGCCTACTCCTGGTTTAATTATGGTATCATTCTGTGGGGAGAAAGTACAGACTTCTTGGACCTCTTTATCCAGCAAAAGAAATGCATCAGAATTCTAATGAATATCGACCAGCGAGTGAGTTGTAGACCATACTTTATCAAACAGAAAATTCTCACACTACCAGCAATATATATACTGCAAAGTTGTTTATTCGTTAGGAAAAATAGACACCTCTTCAAATCAAATATCGAAATTAATGAAAACTATAACCGACGGAACAAGAATAGACTAATACTACCCATTACTAACCTAAAAGTTATTGGTAAAAGTCCGTATTCAAGACTAGCTAACATATTCAATAAGCTACCGGAAAGTCTAAAATCCATACCAAATGACCAAACTTTCGCGAAAGTGTTGAAGTCTCTGTTAATAAAGAAAGGCTACTATACCGTTGAGGAATTGACAAATTATGAATCGATTGACCCTGTAATAATATAACAATATAACCTACCTGACATAAATATTAACTACGTTTCAAGCCCCACTCCATGATCTTTGACGCGCGATAGCTTCATCAATATTGATTTGAAAACAAAAAACATGTATCCAATATTTTTCGATAATCTAACTGACGGACGAAAGAAAGAAACAATTCAACCTGTATAAATTGATAGCCGTGTCATCCCTTCGTGTTATTCTTCGCCACAAATAACTACGTTCTTCAGTGACATTTCACTCATGTGTTCGATACCTCGAAAATTCAGTATTATTATTATTGGTACAGTCTTTCGCACAGCCACTGATATTTTTTAAACCGTTTTTTGTTGAAAACGAGCGAAGGAAGTTGCGAGAGACAAAATAAATACAATATTCAAGTTTTACTGGCAGTCCACGACGCCGACGGACGCCGCGCCACGCCGTAGCCCTGGTACCCGTTGCTAGGGCTGCGCAGAAATGACAGCGAGTTCGCGGCGTGATGCTCCAGGCCGTCTGCGCGACTATGCCGTCATCTGGACAGTTGTTTTGTCATTTTGATTTCTGTTTATGTTGTTTATTTAGTGCTTCATAAAATTTTATTATTTATATTTATTTAAGTTAGCTGGTAAGTTTTTTTTACATGTTTAATAATGACTGTAGTGACGCCGCACGGAGTGCCAGTCAACCAACCACATCGCTGGATGACCTAGTGAGATGCCCACACTGTTCCCAAGCACGCTTTTTTAAAGGTGAAAGAGGCTTAAAGGTACATTTGGGGAAAAAACATAAACCCCAGAATGTACCTTCTTCTTGCCCTACAATACCCACTCCGCTTACACCTGATCCACCACTTCAACCCTTTTGGAAATATCTTTCAAAATTAAAAACTTCAACTCCTGTTTTAAAGAGAATTCCTCGTGGCGCTCGACCTTCAGTTGCGTCAAGTTTGGCGCGTTGTGTCCGCCTCGCCGCCCGAGAGAACTCACAAAGTGCTTGGGAGCAATTACTCACCTTCCCGTTTCGAATTCTACATGTGCAAAAAAATTTGGCAAATGGAAAAACATTAACCGCACAAATTAAAGACAATTGTAACATTTCGGCCCAAAGTTTTGACCCAAAATTTTCTGCACATCTCCCTCAGAGAGGTTTATTGCAACATGTAGAATCTAAACTAAACGAGGGTGATATCAGTGGTGCAGCTAGGATTATCTTTAGCAGCGATGTGGTTGCGCCGTACTCTCCAGAGACCCTTACAGCTCTGGAGAGTAAACACCCAGCCCCGGCAAATGACCTCACCTTCCCTGACCCCCCCGATCCAGAAACTAACACATTGGAAATTACAGCTCAGCAAGTATGTGCGGCCGTCTGCTCCTTTCGAAGTGGCTCCGCCGGCGGCCTCGACGGCCTGACCCCGCAACACCTGAAGGACCTTATCTGTTCAGGCGCCGGGGATGCTGGTGAGTCCCTTTTGAAGGAGCTGACGGCCCTCATCAACCTTATGCTCTCCGGCGGTGTGAACGAAGCTGTCATCGACATTTTGTACGGGGCCAATCTGTGTGCTGTAGCAGATATATTACATAAGCTGCTACTAGTTTTTTCAACAGAACAAATAACCATGGTCAACAACATTTTGAGGTTATTTTAGCAATGAAATCTATGAATCCGAAAAACGTTAGGGAATGGATAACCAGCATCGTACATGAGACCGTTAGGTAGCTCAAAACAGTATTTACATAGAATTAAGAAACTCTAAACATCTAGTAATCTTATGAGCACAGACCAATGTCGGCAATATTGACATGCAGATTATTCATTGACCAGGACACGGATTTGGGTCATTAAACCATTGTTGGAATCCTCATAAAACATACATTCCAAATATAACAATAGTTATAGGATTCATTAAAACTTAAAATATTATCAACAACAATAAATCTTTTCTAGAGGTCAGTGCGTTTCATTCCACGTATCTGTCATTATCATGCAGGTAACGCGCAATAATTGTATTGATGCACTTAAAAATCAATAACTTTATCAAAAGTATATAATCACAAACAATTAAGTCATGGTTGTGTATGGGATACGGCAACGTATTAATTATGATGTACTACTTTAAATTTAGAATTAATAATTATAAGAAATTCATTTGTCATGTTACCATTTTGAGTGGAATGAATAATCACACTCGCAGATTTGTGAACTTCCGACTGAGTGGTGAAGGCAGTCTGGATCCCATCCTTGTGCGCGACTCACGCGCCGATCCGACTCACGGACACGTCCGGTTTTTTGGTTTTAAATTTCAAGATGGCAGAGTAAAAACTTCCGCACGCGCCATCAGCGCGTGTTTTTTTTTTCTTTATGTAAACATCCGCGCTATTCTGCGATGGATTGCAATCTGTAGTCGCTATGGATTCAGCCTAATCAGTTCCGCGGTTCAAGAAACAGTGTTTTTGGACATGAGACCGCGATGAGATGTCGCGTGGCGTCATCAATGGCGTCGTTTCTGCGGTGATGCCGTGAGGACTTTGAAGTTGCGATATTATCGCTCGGTTCAGCTCATCAGCAAGCCAACACCATTGAGAGGCGTCCCATCCGTAGGGCTCCGCGATTGCGTGAGCGTCTGCCACCGTTCCCACGTGGTAGACGATCCCAAGGACTACACGTCGTGCCTGCTCTGCTTCCCGTTCCTGCCTTCTGTGCCGGCCTATGCGCGCCCAGGCGCGAGGCCACGAGGGTCGTTGTCGAGCACGTGCTCTGGCGGCCACCTGGTTCACCAGCTCCGTGAAGAACCACGACCACTTCGGCGAAAATATACGGCGTAGGGAGTGCGATCATGGTACCATGCGTAAGTCAATCTTTTTTACTTAATCTGGCCAGAGAAAGTTAGAATCAGTGCGCGATTAACGTCAGAGGCCCGCTGCCTGATTTCTATGTCAAACTGTTTAGCTTTAAGGTGTAAACGGCATTGTTCGACCTTGCATGTGAACTGTTCTTATCAATTATACCATTGTTATTGTTCTAGTTGAACTTCATAGTTTTATTTCAAACAAATCCCTTAGTTTTGCAAAGCAAGAGGTCCTTGAACCAATAGTTCATTGCCCACTCCGCGAGCTTGAAAGACACTTCTTTTTATATACTTACAAAATCATCGTGTGTTCTACCTGTAATTTCAGTTAACCTCACTTTCCCTTTCAACCATACATAACATCACAAATCATCTCTCTCTTTACAAATCTCACTTCAATTTCAAAGAACAAATCTTTTTTTTTTATTTTTTTTTTCACACACGACAATGGCGCCCGAACATTTATAATATCGTTATATTGAGGGATTTGTTTGGAATATTTCTGGTATTTGTTTATTATCAGTTTGAACTTATTGCGTTAACATACTCCAAAACAATTTGTAGTTAAAACTTTCTGGTGGCATCTAAACAGTGAATGCTTCGCATTATTTTTTTGTGAGTTTTTTGTTTTGACAAAGCAACACTTTGGCAGTTGTAAACATGTTTTTTATTTGTTTTTTTTTCAAGCAATATTTTACATTCATGTACTGACAGCTGCAATTTTTATGGTTGCTTCAACTATTTTCTCCGCAAGCACTGTTTGGTTGCTAACCAATTATTTTAGTTATTGATTCCTGTTGTGTTGTCACAATGACAGAACCAACAGAAAAATTTGTTGACACAGAGGAGGACGTGCACAAGCACGCTGAATCTGATACTGACAATGTCTCTCGAAATGTAACGCATAGACGAAAAGATGCATTACAGCAACCAATGTCAACCGCATCCCATGACACAAAATACATTGACCAACCTTCACATAGTCAATCGGTACCAGCAGTCAACTCGAATGTCACAACTTACGTAGTACGCGATGACAATTTCAGATCTTGGAATTTAAAGTTCACCGGCGACTCAAGTATAGTGGATTTCTTCTTGCGAATAGACGACTGCATGCGCACTAGAGACGTACCTGAACATAAAATTGTTAAATGTTTTTCAGATTTATTGGGCGGTAAAGCACTTGATTATTACAGACAAATTAGAGACTCAGTAGTCACTTTGGAGGATCTGCAAAATAAGTTCAGAACATTCTTTTCATCTTTTGACAATGATTTTACCTTAGAGAAACAAATTAGGGATCACAAACAAAGCTTAGGTCAGCCGTTGCATATCTATGTGCTAGACATGCAAACCTTGAACTCAAGACTAACATCACCGTTGTCAGAAATAACACTTATAGAAATTATAAAACATAATTTATTACCAACTTATGCACAACTCTTAGCTGTCAATGACATACAGACCATTGACAGGTTAATTTCACTTGGCAAACGTTACGAAGCATATGCTGTATCCACTCCATGTAACTCAGTCACAAAACCCAATAAGGGAACAAAACAAGTAACCGTCCTTAACACACAATTTAAGAAAAAGGAAAATTCATCGGTTACATGCCAGAAATGTAAAAAATCTGGTCATACATATAAACAATGCAGATCAATACCAGGCATTGTTTGCTTTAAGTGTGGGACAAAGGGGGTACTAACTCCTCGTTGTTCAAAGTGTAACCCACCCACAAACACCCACCCGGATCAAAAATTAAATTCAAAAAACTAGATCACCCAGGAGTAACTAACGCCAGTCCAAATAAACAACACTTAGGTACGGTGACTCCTGGTATAACATGTGGGAAATTAGACAACAGAATCTTTGTAGAATTTATAATTAAAGACAGAACTTACAGTGGACTTTTGGATACAGGTGCAAACCTCTCAGTTATAGGTAATGGTTATCATAACCAATTTTTGGATTTAGGATTTAAACTAGAAACAACTAACTGGACCGCAAAGTGTGCCAACGGTTCTCAAGTGAGAACGATAGGAACTATGTCTATACCTGTCAACTTTAAAGATAAAAACTGGGAAATCATATTTATGGTTATACCAGAAATATCAGACAACATCATTTTAGGCATGGACTTTGTACATCAATTTGGAATTTTAAATTATTTTTATTTTGATAGCATACAGCTAGTAGGAAAAAAAGACCCACACCCACAAGCTACAAAACAGCTGTGCGGTATAACGTCCAAACATGAATTATCGCCATTAGAAACAATAGAAATGGAAAAAATTATTAATAAATTTAAAACAATAAGTACAGAAGAGAAAGGTTTAGGCAAAACCGACATAATTGAACATAGAATCATAACAACAGGTTCACCAATTAAACAAAAATACTACCCTTTATCACCAGTGAAATTGCAAGCACTGAATGATGAAGTGGATAGAATGTTAGAACGAGGCGTGATTGCACCATCAAAATCACCTTGGTCCAACCCGGTTGTTATGACTCCAAAAAAAGATGGTTCACTCAGATTTTGTTTGGATGCTAGAAAGCTTAATGATGTAACTCTTAAAGACTCCTATCCATTGCCTTATATATCATCAATATTAGATAACCTTAAAGGAGCTCGTTATTTAACTTCAGTAGATTTATCAGCTGCTTACTGGCAACTACCACTTTGCGATTCAGATAATTTCGACGGTAATGGCACTTCTTGTCAGAAAACCGCATTTGTAGTACCTAACAGAGGACTTTTTGAATTCAAGAGAATGCCTTTTGGTTTATGTAACGCTGGTTGCGATTTGCAACGCTTAATTGACTCATTATTCCACCACAAGTATGGTGAAAAAATTTTTGGATATTGCGACGATCTTTTAATAGCAACTACTTCGTTTGAAGAGCATATTGCTATATTGAACGATGTTTTGGAAACATTAAGCAAGGCAGGTTTGACAATAAATTTTGAAAAATGCGAATTTTGTAAAGATCAACTAAATTATTTGGGCTATGTTGTAAGCTCAAAAGGCCTGCAAACAGATCCTAGAAAACTAGACTGTATTAGAAATTTCCCAAGACCAACTACAGCAAAACAGTTGCGAGCGTTCATAGGTTTATGTTCATACTACAGGAGATTTGTTAATAACTTTTCTACAATAATTGCCCCAATGACGGCGTTAATCGGTAAGAGAAAAGGAAAAGAGGCAATAGCTTGGTGTATTGATGCTGAAAAGTCATTCATAGCACTCAAAGAAGCACTTACTCAAGCTCCAGTATTAGCCTGTCCAGATTTTACAATACCGTTTCAAATTCATACAGATGCATCATCAGTCGGAATTGGTAGCGTTCTTGTACAAGAAATAGACGGTATAGAACATCCCGTAGCATTTCACTCCCGTTTACTCTCCAAAACAGAACGAAATTATAGCACAACAGAGCGTGAGCTGCTCGCAGTAGTTGATTCCGTTATACATTTTAGGCCTTACATTGATTGTGCTCATTTCATTTTGGTAACAGACCATATGTGTCTAAAGTGGTTAAAATCATTAAACAACCCGTCCGGTCGTTTAGCTCGTTGGGCAATGCAACTAGCTTGTTTTGACTTTGAAATTCGTCATCGGAAAGGAGCTTTGCACGTAGTTCCAGATGCGTTATCTAGAGCAGAACTCAACGCAGTCTCATTTACAGGGGGTACAAATTCAAGCGATGAGTGGTACAATAAATTATATAAAAATGTACAAACCCATCCAATATATCATAAAAACTATCAAATTAAAAACAACATATTGTATAGATACAGCAAACCCTTGACACAGTTACAAGAGGAAAACTCATGGAAAATGGTTATACCAACCACATGACATAGCACAGGACTGCATAAAGGAAAATCACGAATTAACCGCCGTGCATCCTGGTTCATTTAAAACTTTAGCAAAGATAAAGGAAAACTACTTTTGGAAGGGAATGTACGCAGATGTTAAGAGTTATGTGTCAAACTGTGAAAAGTGTAAGGCATACAAACACTCAAATGAAACACCACATGGATACATGACAAACCAGAAAAAGGTAGATCGTCCAATGCATACACTCTCCATTGACACAATAGGTCCCTTTGCAAAAGCATACTCAGGTCATGTTTATATTCTTTCCATCGTAGATGTATTCACAAAATATTGTTGGCTTCATCCCCTTAGAACTGCAACCACTAAGACGGTAACTTCTTTCATTGAATCTGAAATTTTATTAAAGGAGGGCACACCATGCGTTATTATATGTGACAACGCCACGATTTTTCAAAGTAAAGAATTTAAAAACTTTTGTACAAAATATTCAATTCCAAAAATTTTTTATAACGCATATTATGCACCACAATCAAACACTGTGGAACGCTATAATCAAACTGTACAAACTTGCTTAGCAATGTTAGTAGAGGAGGACCAGAGAAATTGGTCTAGGTACCTTCCTCAAATTCAGCTATTCTTAAACACTTCTATAAATGTAGCTACAGGATACACACCATATTTTTTGGCCAGAGGTCGTGAAATCATCT
The DNA here is from genome assembly GCA_949316265.1 of Diarsia mendica. NCBI lineage: Eukaryota > Metazoa > Arthropoda > Insecta > Lepidoptera > Noctuidae > Diarsia > Diarsia mendica. The sequence goes on from OX438889.1 coordinate 13,835,590, forward strand.
CTGACGGTGCATTGCACACTTTGAAGGGCAATGCACCAGATTCAATTGATGATATTCAACTTCACAATAGGAACGAAAAAGCAGATTCCTTAAATGAACTTGCAGATATTTTCCAACGTGTAAGCTGTACATTGACCAAAGCGTACAAACAGAATGCGAACCGATATAACCTACGACGCCGAGAGCTCAGGCTAAAAGTTGGTGATATCGTGTGGAGGCGTAACTTTGTACAGTCAAACGCAGCAAAGTTTTTCTCAGCTAAATTAGCACCAAGGTTTGTCAAATGTAAAATAGTCGACAAACTATCCGATGTTGTTTACCAATTAGAGGAAATAAACACAAAAACTATAGGGAAGTATCACGTCAAGGACATAATAAAAGTGCCATAAAATGGGTGTTGTTAATTATGCTCAATTTTGCGACCATTTCAAAAAAAGTTGCACTTGCACATTCTAGGTCGAATTATTTTTTTAAAAGTGAAAAATATTTTTTACTCACTAAACTGAATTGTTCCCGTATCAGTGGCTCCCCATGGCCCTGAACTCGTTTGATTTTTCAAAAACAATTCAGGACTTTTCCCAAAACAATAGGAAATAAGTTTTTAAATGGGATATTTTGGTCAAAATAAACATTTTTTAAAAGTGACTATTTTGGTCACTACACTGAATTGCTTTGGTATCAGCGGCTCTTTCCGACCCTGATCCCATTTGTTTTATCAAAATCAGTTCATTACTTTTTTCAAAACAATTGAAAATAAGTTTTTTTGTGAAAATATGACCAAAATATTTTTTTTTTTAAAGTGACAATTTTTGCCACTACACTGAATTGCGTAGGTATCAGTGGCTCATTCTGACCCTGATCCCATTTGTTTTATCAAAATCAGTTCAGTATTTTTTTCAAAACAATCGAAAATAAGTTTTTTTGGGAATCTTGACCGAAAAAATTATTATTTCACAAGTGCCAAATTTTGACACTACACTGAATTGAAACGGTATCAGCGGCTCTCGACGACCCTGATCCACTTTACTTTTTCAAAAACAGTTCAGTAATTTTTTCCAAACAATTGAATTTTTTTGTTATCTTTAAAAAAACATTCAGTTAGGAAATTTTTCCCACAAACCTTTTTACAAATTGTCCGCTTACAATTGAATTGGGCAACGACTCATAATCATTAAAAGCATTAGCAGTCATGCCAGTGACAAGCTAAATTTAAACAATAATGTGAAAATAACACTTCGTTACTCAGATACCTAGTACTGTTTCTAGGCCAGTACTGGGGTTCCTATCCTTTGTACATAATACTCTGTTACTTAGATACATAGATGATAACATCATCATTTAGCATTAGGAGACACTTAGTACTCAATAATACAAGTAGTCCAGTCACTATAGTTAGTAATAGTATTTTTAAGCTATTGTACACTTAAGAGAACCAATTCATTGGTCATTTATAGTTTATAATCATAGGTAGTATACTTAGTTCATAGATCCGGATCAATAGTTCATAAGCACTTAGATTATAGTAGACCAACAATAATTACTTGTTAGGTCAATGACTTTCAGTCAATAGTTTAATAAGCATACTTTACTTTACTTTACTTTTCAAAACCATAAGGTAGCTTAGATTTTAATAGAACGATTAGTTCGAATTTTCATAATTCAACAATACTCACCATAGCCCTTTAACTTACTTTGTTCAACACAATCCTAACAGATTCCAGTGTTGATCAGTACATTTAGAAAAAAACTTTTCATGTACTATAAAAACTTTTTTTCTCTCGGTTAGACCGGCTGTGTCGGCTAACAGGGTTAGCCTTTTTCCGCGAAGGGGGGTATTGTAGCAGATATATTACATAAGCTGCTACTAGTTTTTTCAACAGAACAAATAACCATGGTCAACAACATTTTGAGGTTATTTTAGCAATGAAATCTATGAATCCGAAAAACGTTAGGGAATGGATAACCAGCATCGTACATGAGACCGTTAGGTAGCTCAAAACAGTATTTACATAGAATTAAGAAACTCTAAACATCTAGTAATCTTATGAGCACAGACCAATGTCGGCAATATTGACATGCAGATTATTCATTGACCAGGACACGGATTTGGGTCATTAAACCATTGTTGGAATCCTCATAAAACATACATTCCAAATATAACAATAGTTATAGGATTCATTAAAACTTAAAATATTATCAACAACAATAAATCTTTTCTAGAGGTCAGTGCGTTTCATTCCACGTATCTGTCATTATCATGCAGGTAACGCGCAATAATTGTATTGATGCACTTAAAAATCAATAACTTTATCAAAAGTATATAATCACAAACAATTAAGTCATGGTTGTGTATGGGATACGGCAACGTATTAATTATGATGTACTACTTTAAATTTAGAATTAATAATTATAAGAAATTCATTTGTCATGTTACCATTTTGAGTGGAATGAATAATCACACTCGCAGATTTGTGAACTTCCGACTGAGTGGTGAAGGCAGTCTGGATCCCATCCTTGTGCGCGACTCACGCGCCGATCCGACTCACGGACACGTCCGGTTTTTTGGTTTTAAATTTCAAGATGGCAGAGTAAAAACTTCCGCACGCGCCATCAGCGCGTGTTTTTTTTTTCTTTATGTAAACATCCGCGCTATTCTGCGATGGATTGCAATCTGTAGTCGCTATGGATTCAGCCTAATCAGTTCCGCGGTTCAAGAAACAGTGTTTTTGGACATGAGACCGCGATGAGATGTCGCGTGGCGTCATCAATGGCGTCGTTTCTGCGGTGATGCCGTGAGGACTTTGAAGTTGCGATATTATCGCTCGGTTCAGCTCATCAGCAAGCCAACACCATTGAGAGGCGTCCCATCCGTAGGGCTCCGCGATTGCGTGAGCGTCTGCCACCGTTCCCACGTGGTAGACGATCCCAAGGACTACACGTCGTGCCTGCTCTGCTTCCCGTTCCTGCCTTCTGTGCCGGCCTATGCGCGCCCAGGCGCGAGGCCACGAGGGTCGTTGTCGAGCACGTGCTCTGGCGGCCACCTGGTTCACCAGCTCCGTGAAGAACCACGACCACTTCGGCGAAAATATACGGCGTAGGGAGTGCGATCATGGTACCATGCGTAAGTCAATCTTTTTTACTTAATCTGGCCAGAGAAAGTTAGAATCAGTGCGCGATTAACGTCAGAGGCCCGCTGCCTGATTTCTATGTCAAACTGTTTAGCTTTAAGGTGTAAACGGCATTGTTCGACCTTGCATGTGAACTGTTCTTATCAATTATACCATTGTTATTGTTCTAGTTGAACTTCATAGTTTTATTTCAAACAAATCCCTTAGTTTTGCAAAGCAAGAGGTCCTTGAACCAATAGTTCATTGCCCACTCCGCGAGCTTGAAAGACACTTCTTTTTATATACTTACAAAATCATCGTGTGTTCTACCTGTAATTTCAGTTAACCTCACTTTCCCTTTCAACCATACATAACATCACAAATCATCTCTCTCTTTACAAATCTCACTTCAATTTCAAAGAACAAATCTTTTTTTTTTATTTTTTTTTTCACACACGACAGTGCCCTGCGCAAGAAAGATGGCGGCATTCGTCCCATTGCCGTAGGTTCAACATACCGTCGTATCGCAGCCAAAATTTGCTGCGCCTTTTACAGTGAATCACTGGCCAGCAAATTCCAGCCCCTACAACTGGGCTTCGGGTCAAAAGGGGGCTGCGAGGCTGCGGTACACGCTCTGTCCACTTTCCTCCATAGTGATAAAGGTGAGGTCATTCTTAAAGTTGACATTAAAAACGCCTTTAATTCCGTAAACAGGGATACCCTGTTGGCAGAAGTTCAAAAAGAAATACCCAAAATTTACAGTTTTCTTTATCAATGCTACAGGAACCCCTCAAAATTACTTTATAAGGACAACCTTTTGGAATCAGCTGTTGGTTGCCAACAGGGTGACCCTCTTGGGCCAGTCATTTTTAGTTTAGCAATTGATCCAATTATTCGACAGCTAAATTCTAAATTCAACGTATGGTATTTGGATGACGGAACCCTAGGAGGTGATGTTGATACAGTCTTGAAAGATTTAATTTTTTTAAAAGATAATCTCAGTTCTATCGGCTTAGAACTGAACCTTTCAAAATGTGAGATTTACATTCCTGAAACCACTAACAGACAGTCTACCATCTCTAAATTTAATTATATAGCTCCAAATATCAAAATTACGGAAAAAAAATCTCTTCACCTCCTAGGATCTCCAATTTTTGAAGAATCTTTTCCGTCATTCATTGAAGAAAAAATTCAAAATTTTAATGAGGTTTCGGATAGGCTTTTCAAAATTACCATCCATTCGGCTTTCACTATTATTCGATACTGTTGTTTTGGCCCAAAATTTACGTATAGCCTCCGTTCCTCTCACCTTTGGAGGCATCCACAGCTTTTAGAAAAAGTAGACCAAATTATCAGGAACACTCTAACTTCGTTACTTAATGTGGCCCTGGACGACCGAGCTTGGCAGCAAGCCTCACTTCCCATTCGCTTGGGTGGTCTCGGCGTCCGCAAAATTTCAAGTATTAGTTTACCAGCCTTCCTTTCCTCGATCTACGGTACAGAAAAATTAACCAGGAATATTCTTTCTTCCTCACTGGTTGATTTTGAGGTACCGTTTTTGACCGATGCTATGAACGCTTGGAAAATGGCTTGTCCCAATACGGATTTGCCCGACAACCTGTCCTCCCAGAGACGGTGGGACGAGCCGCTCTGCAGTATTGTACGTAATAACCTTTTAAACACGTCAATCAGTGCTGTGGAGCGTGCTCGTCTGCTGGCTGTGGGAGAGTGGGAGTCGGGCTTGTGGCTTCAGGCACTCCCGTCATCCACCATTGGCACTATGATGGATGACTCATCCTTCCGGGTCGCTACAAGTCTACGCTTAGGCGCACCTTGTGTTGCTCCGCATCGTTGTCACTGCGGTGATGCTGTCGACAGCCTCGGACACCATGGTCTGTCCTGCTGCAGGAGCGCTGGTCGCATTGCACGACACGCCAGTATTAACGACATTATTCGTCGAGCTCTTTCCAGCGCCGGCGTACCAGCGGTTTTAGAACCTAACGGCTTGGTACGTGACGATGGGAAGAGACCAGATGGCATGACGTTGGTGCCTTGGAAGGTGGGTAGGCCTTTGGTGTGGGATGCAACTTGTGTCGACACCCTTGCGCCATCTCACGTTGCAGGCACGGCGGGCTGTGCGGGCGCTGCTGCTGCAGCTGCTGAGTCCCTCAAGCGGCGCAAATACTGTAACCTCATTGGTAATTATAGTTTTGAGCCGTTTGGGGTCGAGACGCTCGGGCCATGGGGTCCGAGTGCACGTGTCCTTTTCAAGGAAATCTCGCGCCGTCTAGTCGACACTTCGCGCGACCAGAGGGCTGGCTCATTCTTTGGTCAAAGGATTAGCATTGCCATTCAACGTGGCAATGCTGCCAGTCTTCTGGGCACTTTCCCGGTTGTCGGCGATGCGGAGGAGTACTGAGGCGCCTAAGTGTCGTATTTGTTCTTTGTATATATGTGAGTATTAACTTTTAGTTTACATTTTTAGCATCTATTGTACATACTATCAAAATAAAAATTGACTACAGATAGCTAACAGAAAATAAAATTGTAATAAATTGTTCCATAAATTCAATTTCCAATCAATTTCGCAATCTATTTTTTTCTTTCTTTGTTAATGTTTAGTGTAATAAGTTAATGACGTAATAAATTGTAAACATAAGTAAGAATTATTAATTATTATTAAATTATGTGATTTGATAATAAAATTGTAAATCTAAAATCTTAGTACTGACTAACTAATAAATGACTAGGTACAGATACCTCTAATAGACAAAAGATGCAATAAATTCATTAAATTCAATTTCCATCAATTCAATCATTTTTACAATTTTCATACTTGCTTTCTTTATTAATATTTAGTGTTGTATATATATTGAAGAGTAATAATTAATGAGATACAATTTATTTTTGATTAATGTTATATTATGTAATTTAATAATCTTTTATGTAACAATTTGCAGTGCCCTTACAGGGTGCATGTTAATACTGTGTCATGAAATTTTAATGCATGCCTACCTAACCAGTGTTGTACATGTAAGCAAATAAATAAATAAATATGCAGATCCGACGCACTCGGCAATATTATAAATGGATAAACATTGCCCTGGATTTCTCAGCAGCCAAGAATCTACCGCTGCATTATAATATGTTTTAAATGGACCGTTTAGTCCTACGTCTAGTGGTTGCAACTTGGCCGTTGTATGTGGATGAAGAGTCAAAATAGTGAAACCCGAAGATTTTGCAAGCTCAAGAGCTTCAATTGAAAGATGGCTTTCATGATTGTCCATCATTAGAAGTGCTGGATTATCTTTGGAAGCTGAAATATGCTTAATAAAATGTCTTATGACATCTACGAAAATATTAGCATTCATCCACCCCGTAGCTGCAGCCAAACCCAACGTACTATGGCGGTCTTATGCGCCTGATCACCACTAAGCTCATTTTTGCTTGCACTCAAGAAATAGAATCGCTCGCTAGCCCGTGGCAGCGCCTCGGCACGATTTAGGCGAAATTTTTTTTAAATGATCAGGCGGAACTGTCTTCGATCGTACCTGCTGGCGCCCCATGAAGCATGTCCGGTTTAAAAAAATTCCTGGGAAATACCATAGCCGGTGGTATGGCTTGTCCAGTCGCGCTGACAATGCAGCATGTTGTGACTAAGGTTCCCCTTTCACCGCTTGTAATTTTTGCTACGTTTGTGCCCTTCCGAGCTAATACTTTTCCTGGTCGCTGAACAGTAGTGGTAGATGTTTCGTCTAGATTATAGAGTCTAGTACCGTCTGCAAATCTGGGGTGTCTTTCCATGGCTGATTTTAAATTGCGGAAAAAGGAGTCAACATTGTGCTTGTTAAAAGCAGTGGCCCTGGCCAAGCTACAAGCCTCTGGTTTTCTCAGGGAAATTTCAGGATGTCTTTTCTAAATGAACGAAGCCATTCACATCCAGCTATTTCTGAATCTATCCATGATTTCGGTATATTGCGGTTATTTACTTTCGCCATTTGGTATGCAATGCGTCGACAATCTTTAGCAGAGAGGCCGTAAAATAGTTGAGCACAGTTAGTCTAGGCAACAAGTGCCTTTTTGATGAACTTTTTTCAGCAGTCTCCGAAAATTATGATTGAGGTGTCATTCGATTCGGAATGGCATCCCGAGGATTTTTGAAAAAAATGAAGTTCCGCTTGCAAAAATTGCAAAAGTTATTAACAATTAACTAAAAAAATTAAAATGGTTTTAGTTTTTTGCAAATATCTCAAAACCTAATTAAAATTTTTCAAATTTGAAATAAGATTCAAAAAGGGGAGGAAATTTCCTAAAGAATGTTCTAACTTTCGGAATTGTAGGACCAATATTAATAACTTTCCGATCGGGTTGAAAATACGCCCGAAAACTGGTACTCCGTCTTGCGCAAGCTACGCTCCATTCGGACCTTTAATGAATAAATGTTATTTAAACTTATTCAATATGAAAATTAAAAATTGAAAAAGTTCAGGCGCCTGCAGGATAGATCAATACACAATAATCTGTGATTTAAAAATTTTTATCGCGAATTTTCAATAAGTTATCCATTAATTAATTAACAATTTTTTGTAGCACGAACACTGACATTGCAAGTGCGATAATTATAACACTATTCATCTGAGATTTTTTTCCTTTCGTGGAGCTATTTTTCAAAGGTCTTAGAATAGGCTCTCGTTGGAAAAATTAAAAAAATGTTAATTTTCGTTTTTTTATTAACAATTTACTGAAATGAAAAATTTCAAACCTTCATTAGACATTAAAAAAATCTTTTTTTTTATTATATTATTATTGAACCGTTTTTGTATGATCAGAAGCTACTTAAAAATGATTTTTTATATCCTGTTTTTTAAAATATTTTTATAAACAAATGCGTTGTTTATGAGATAATTTAATGTTTTTTTTAATATCGTAATCTTTGATAATAATCATGTTGTTTTTGTGACAATAAGTAAAACAAGAAAAAAATATAAAGTAAAAATTTATTTGTTTTTAACAAATTGTTTATTACATAAACAATGAAAGTTTTACTAAAACAATATTTTTTTTTTATATAACGAAAAGAAAAAACAAATAACGGTGATTTAAAAAAAATTATACCTTAATATTAATTAGAAGTGGGAGAAAATAATTGTTAATCAACAAATGCGTTTTTAAGCAATAAAACATTTTTTTTAAGAAACGGTTTTTTTTAAAAAAACATGATTATTATCAAAGATTACGATATTAAAAAAAAAACATTAAATTATCTCATAAACAACGCATTTGTTTATAAAAATATTTTAAAAAACAGGATATAAAAAATATAAAAAATCATTTTTAAGTAGCTTCTGATCATACAAAAACGGTTCAATAATAATATAATAAAAAAAAAGATTTTTTTAATGACTAATGAAGGTTTGAAATTTTTCATTTCAGTAAATTGTTAATAAAAAAACGAAAATTAACATTTTTTTAATTTTTCCAACGAGAGCCTATTCTAAGACCTTTGAAAAATAGCTCCACGAAAGGAAAAAAATCTCAGATGAATAGTGTTATAATTATCGCACTTGCAATGTCAGTGTTCTTCGTGCTACAAAAAATTGTTAATTAATTAATGGATAACTTATTGAAAATTCGCGATAAAAATTTTTAGATCACAGATTATTGTGTATTGATCTATCCTGCAGGCGCCTGAACTTTTTCAATTTTTAATTTTCATATTGAATAAGTTTAAATAACATTTATTCATTAAAGGTCCGAATGGAGCGTAGCTTGCGCAAGACGGAGTACCAGTTTTCGGGCGTATTTTCAACCCGATCGGAAAGTTATTAATATTGGTCCTACAATTCCGAAAGTTAGAACATTCTTTAGGAAATTTCCTCCCCTTTTTGAATCTTATTTCAAATTTGAAAAATTTTAATTAGGTTTTGAGATATTTGCAAAAAACTAAAACCATTTTAAATTTTTTAGTTAATTGTTAATAACTTTTGCAATTTTTGCAAGCGGAACTTCAATTTTTTCAAAAATCATCGGGATGCCATTCCGAATCGAATGACACCTCAATCATAATTTTCGGAGACTGCTGAAAAAAGTTGATCAAAAAAGCACTTGTTGACTAGACTAAGTGTTCAATATATTTTACCAAGTCATCTTCTTCTTCTGATGTAAAAACTTTATTGACTTCGTAGTGTGGTGTTAAACGTATTGGTTGACCAGCATTTTCGTTGGATCTTTTCACGTACAATCGAACTGTTGGGTAACTAAGTTGGCATTCCTTACAAGCCTTCCTTATGCTCATCCCACCTAAGACTAATTCAATAGCCTTTTTCATAGCGTCTGCTGAGTGCCCTCCTTTTTTTCTTTCTTGTTGTTTAGTACGCCCCATCTAAAATACAAATAAAATAAAAATTCGGTAATCTTGGTAAACATTTATTTGTATACCTGCAACACATTAAAGAGTTTACAAAAAAACAAACAAGATAAAATTATACAGGTACACAATTTACTGTAGTTGGTACACAGTTAACCATGGTTAATTGTGTACCAACTGCATTTGGTTAATAATAATAATAAAAAATTATAATTGTAGACTACCCTGTTCACAAAACCATTGAGCTAACCTCACTTATAAATAAGCGTCATTACACACCTAATACCTATACCAAATAAAACATGTTTAGTCAGTCTACACGGCCGACAAATAATGATTATTGTAAAATCAAACCAAATAAAGTTAAGAGAAAAAGTACTCACGTTATTTTTTTAACTTTTTTCATTAAAAACACAAAATTTGATGCCACACAACTGACGCCCGCGCTAGCTCGCTGCAAACTGGGGAGAGGGGAGCGGGGCCGTTTTGAATCTAAATCGCGCGGTTGCACGAAATATTGACGTCACGTTTGCCAAATATAGGCATGGTTGATTGTGTACGAGTGGTTAACTGGTGGACAGGTCACCCTACTTGTTGGTGTGGCTAAATCTGAAAAAAAAAAGAAAACAAAAAGTAACTCTAATTGCAATATTATAATAATAGCAGTATACTAGAAAATTCAGAAAAACATCAGTTTCACTCACAATAAATTCCACGATTGATTCATTGGAATCTACGTGGCCGACAAGTGCAGGTGAACTAAATGTGCCAAGCACCAATTGGTCCTCTTCATTTAATTGTTCTGGTGGTGGACCTCCTTCAGTCAACATAGACTGCCTTCTAATTGCAGCTAATTTATTATTTTAGATTTTTTGTCTTGCCAACTCTGAAATAAAATTAGTAAGTATGTTAGTACGAACATACATCCTTTGAGAATGAAATCATATACAAAGATAAATAAATGACTGAGGAGTAGAGAATTGGAAAACATTGCGGTAATTGTAAGCAGGTACCGAAAACCTTTATAAATTACGGTACAGGTATTGAAGAGTTTTGGTTATTTTTTTCAGACTTAGGTTACCGCTATCCCCAGATAGCGGTAACCTAACCTCACATTCAGTCTTTATTCAGTCTGAGGTTACAAAAAAAATGTAACCTCTATTCAGGTTACCTAAAAATAACCTTGATTACGAGAAAAAAACAGAATATCGCAATGCCAATTTGGCATTAGAAAATAGTAATGTAATGATTTTAAGTTTAATATAAACATTTGGGTGTTTTGAGCTATGTGAAATTAGAATAAATCTCTAACAAAAATGTGTTCCATTAAAAAAAAAGAAACACTAACTAATATTTAAATTCGGGCGCCTGTAACACACTTTAAAAAAACAATGCCATGCATAGACTCACCTTATGCACCAGCAACTTTTAATCTTAGGGCGGGGGGTGACAATAAAAATCAATCAATGAAGTTTGGACTGGTTTTATTACCCGTGGGTTTCTAAGGCACATACAAATTAAAGAAAATTCCTTCTTACATTCTAGAGGGAAGGTGTCAAAATTAAAGCTAAATTTAAGTATATGTTCATTACTCAAAATATATTAAAATTTACTGGTCATTATTGCACTTTTGGTTTATAATCTATGTAAAAAACATACCTCTAGGTGACATAAAAACGATAAAGGACATTACTCAAGTTTATATGAAGTTTGGTCCAAATGCCGCCCAGGAATGGGAGTACCTGCGCTGGGTTCCTGGCACTAAACTATGTCATTACACAAAATATTTTTGGAATCCATCCCGGGGTTCCCACTTTTTTACATGTTTTACTTTGATAAAATATTTTTTTCACAAGGTGTTTTTTAACGCACTTTCAATATATTTACACCTTTTACGACCACAAAAAAGACGTTTTGTGTAAATGGACAGGTTTACTACTTATTCCGGTCATATTGGAAGTGTTAGTAGTGATAGATAGGATAACAAAACAACTGAAATGGTATATATTATTTAATCATCATCATTTTCGTCAATATCTCTTATTGTACTGTCTAAAAAGAGGGCAGGACGTCTGATACCATCTTGGTGCCTGGCCCAACCTAAAAACCACACTAGACACATAACATGTGCGCAACAACCAATCGTTCTTCGGCCAGTAAAACAAGAACAGCAATATAGTATATTTCATTATAAGTGCGGAAAGCCTGTCATTGCAACGAGTTCCGACAAATGTCTAGCCGAGCCGAGGCACAGCCGACGGCGAGGGTTGACAGTCGGAACAAGTTGCAATGACGGTTCCGCACGTGTACTGAACAACTATTTTTAATACAGTTGCGAAAAAATGAAGCAATTTAATAAAACAATAAAACCGTAATTAAACTCGCAAAGAACATTTTTGAAAATGGCGCCAACCGTAAAAGAATATAAGCAGAGTTTTTTTTTGTTTTCTTTACCTATTCTGGGTAGGCAAAGGGAACTATGCCCATACAGCCAAGTCTTCAGTAGATTTTTTTTATTGTTAAGAAATAAAAAAATGAAATTTAATGAGATGAAATGGAATGAAACCTTTAACTCATTGAATCAAATAATTAAATCTGATATTGAAACAAATTAGTAGCTTCTTTAGAAATATTTGCATGAATCATAAAAACTTCTATGATTTTATTTAGTAAATACTTCGTGGTTGGTTTTTTTTAATGGACATTATTTTGACAGTTGGGAAAGAGAACGCACGAGTTCGGGAAAGGTAAAGAAAAAGCACGAGTACGTAATAGCCCACATCCCGAACGCTATACGTCCCTGCAATACGCCACTTTTTGAGCAACTGTATTAAAAATTATTTATTGCGTTACGTCCTTCCTCATTTCCATCAATCAATATATTTACATGGTAAGATCTTGTTGATGCATGTCTGCTTTTAATATGTGCTCGTATAAGCTGAACATTGTTATGGTGTATGTTAAATAGTGCCAGATCGTTGAGCTCACGAGGTATATGTTTGTATCAAAAAAGGGCCGTTGCGCACGTGTTCGCTGTAATAACTTGGCACTAGTTTGATTTGATAAGTTCCGACTGCAAATAATGTCAGATCCTCTCGTGTCAATGCTGGAAATAACTCGACATTGTTTGCATCGACTGCGATATCAACAAAAGCTGCTCGAGCCCTGTTCAAACGTCTCAAATCGATATATTCGGCCAGATTATTGTTGACGTTTAATCTCTCTCTGGCTATGTTAATGAACTCGTGAGCATGTGCATTATCTATGATCAGGGGATGAAAAGCATTTGTCAACGCTGCTGCAATAGGGGATCGGACAAAAAAAAACTAATTAGTCCGTCAGATAGATTTCAAAAAAATATTGGACACGTATTTTTTCTTTTTACACGTAAACTTAAAATGAAGACGATACAGTGCTTCGAAAACTCGTGTGACGTCATATGATAGTACATTTTGACGACACAAGTGACGTTTCAAGCCCCACTCCAAGACCTTTGACGCGTTTTATCTTCGTAATTTTTTATTGATTTGATAAAACAAAAAACACGTATTCAATATTTTTCGATAATCTAACTTACGGACTAAACAGAATCGTATTATTTTGACCCAGTCCGATCCCCTATTCTGACATTTGAGAACAAGTGGCGCATAGCCACATTAAAATATTCTTATCGTAATATTTTGAAGTCTCGTTTAAGTCTCCCATTGACGACCTCTACTGGCCAACGACAGATCGTACAATATCTAGATTTATTTGCTTGGATAGTTGTAAGCTGAGAAGCGCCTCTTGTAACAGATGCTGGCAGAATACCAACGTATCCATGAGATTCTATCTCAGGGATTGAATCACGATAACCTCGATCCAATATAAAGGTCTAAAGGTCCGCTCTCAAAATACCAATGAAAACCACTTCCAGGACCTTTTAAAAGATCATTCAAAATGGCGCCATCGGATTTTCTCGCTGCATAAGGACCGTTCACATCTAATATATATCCATCACAAGTAACGATTAAAAATGGTTTTAACAAGTTGCGATACTTGTGGAGACTATACGTTTCTTTTTGGAACGAGAAGTTGCCACTTTTTTGAATGAAAATGTATGTTGCGTCACATATCACGATGGCTGTTTCACGTTCGGCTCCGGGTTCACTTCCAAATAACGCATTTGGAACGGCAAGATTTCGAGTAATAAGTTGCTGTCGGTTTATATGGTCAAACCCCAAATGACGAGGAACGAAGTCATTCTCAACACATTCTCTTGCGGTTTTTATGAGCCGGTCCAGAGTTTGACGAGATGTTTGAAAAAAGGTTGATAGCCTTTCGCTTGAGTCACCGCTTCTTATTTTAGAAAGAAAAAGTCCTAGAGCTGTTCTAGGATTTCGACTGCGTTGTGCTAGCGATGGAGTTTCTTGTCCTTTCAAACTCATCAATTGTACGACCAGTCCAATAATGCAAATCTAACGCATGCTCCACGTTAAGATTTTCGAAATCTAAAATGTGAGTCCGAGGTTTTTTTAGTACCTCAAGAATATCTACTGCTTGAGCTGGATTAAAATCGAAGTGACGATTTGGTGCATTTAGTAGGCCATCCCAAGTGTCTTCTAATAAATGTGGCTCACACACGCGTGCGTTTTGCGCAATATAATAGTTGTGATTCAACAAAAGCAGCACTTTAACACTTGCAGGGATTCTGCGCCGAGAAGTGTTTTCACAATCATAAAACAAACATGCATTAGATGTATTTGGAGCTCGAGAGTATCCACGAAGTTGAAATGTAACATTTTGTGGATCTCCAACTGATTGCTTTTCGACTGGCGGACTTTCTTGTGGCAGATTTTCCGGTAAGGGAGGGTCATGTTGTGCAACTGGCTCTGCATTAACTTGAGGTGGACGAGGTAACGTTCCGCGCCGAGATCTTGTCCAGCAATTGTAACAAACATGCTCTTCATTATTAAATGTTATCTGAAATCAATCATAACGAACTTACTGCGCCTTCTATAGACGTCAAATACAATATAAATGAGCAAAACTCTGTGACTTCTGTAATAAGTCTTTACGTGACATTTCGTCGATATCGACTTGCATTTATTTCTATAGTCTTTTGTAACAAGCACGGGGAAAATACGTATAGCATTTGGTAAGTACATACTTGTCGTGGTGATATAGCTTGAATAATATTGTATACTGTTCGGCGATGTTCACTAACGAGATCACGGGTCAGTGTGTATCGTCTCGTTCTTAACACAGAACGGCGGCAACATAAGCACACTGCCTGTCCTTCAGGTTCAAACATTATCCACGTGAAAAGAAAACTGACATGTAAATAAAAATATCAGTGTCCAAAATCAACAGCCCAGTCAACAAAATACAATCCGAGACACTGCAAACGGCCAAGGCTCTGTTTTAAATAGTTAACTACCGTCAAGTCCAACATAATGTCAAAAAATGTTAGTATCAAACTGTCCATTAACACGATTGACTGTAGTCGGGGTCAAAAAAGGCGTAAAAATCTTTAAATACCGTCAAAAAAATAACTTATGTAAAAAATAATATCATCAAAATAAATCGATAAAAAAAATAGGAACCCCAGGATAGATTTTAAAAATATTTTGTATAATAACATAGTTTAGTGCCAGGAACCCAGCGCAGGTACTCCCATTCCTGGGCAGCATTTGGACCAAAGTTGGGCAATGTCCTTTAGAGTGGTCACCGGGAAAGAAATATGCTTGGCCGTCAGGCACAAGCCTAAGCAGGCGCGCGCTCCCCTCGTCTTTCACGTGGGCTCCTCATCAGAAAATTCATGGGAATTTGAGTAGGTAGCGGCGATTTGAAATTAAATCCCGTGAGAAAAGCTAAGAATTCCCATTATAGGGTTGGATCCAGTGAAAAACAATCTGCTAGTTCCAAAAAATAGAAGAGAAATGAAATGGGCTCAGCCATCAGGAGTGGAACACCATTCATTTAGGGTCCCGATGCCATGAGATCAGGCAGCAAAACACAGATTTTTAGCTTCGGTCATGTTTTTCACATTAACACCGGCCGAAAAGCCGAAGCCGAAGCCGAAGCCGGGTCGGAAAGTAACCAGTCTCCAAAGAAACGTCAAAACCCGTTTTGCCATTTGACAATTTTATTTCGATTGTTGTGGCATAAAATCTTCGAAATTTACCGAAATTAATTCTTTAGAATGGCAACACCTAAACATTGCGGTCAAATAAACGACTAGAGTTGGCATCCATGTGACGAGCTAAAAAGTCTCGTTACAGTAAACATAAAAACATTACCAGGAAAGTCGTCGTGCTGTGCGGTTCCGCTTATTTGGTTGGTTCACCTTTTTGTGGAGTACCTATGTGTGTACGAACAAATTGTGAAATGGCAAGAAACGGTAAGTATTTTTGGTACTCCCAAAAGGCATTACAACGGTATCGGGTATGATTTTGAAATTTGAGTTTCGAGCAGTTTTCTTCATACTAGTACCCCAATGTGCGGCGTACCTATTGTGACACAGTGGCTCTGGTTGGCCTGCCTGCTGTGTTGTTAATTGGTGTTTTTCACCTTCTGATAGAGATTCAGGCACATATTGCCGATAATTACAACCTTCTAGCATTCTTATAGAATCCCTGAAACCCCTATTCAATATAAACACATCATTTTCTTGAAAATATAATTTTTGAGCAAATTCATTATGTCAGTATTGGATGTGGTAGCCCTGTATGGACCGTAACAATCTAAGATGTTTTCACACTGCACAAATAAAAATGACTTTCACAGATTTTTATATTTGTGTAACGAATATGTAAAGGGTGGGCCAAAAATTTTTGCAAATAGAAACACTAGATTTTTTTGGGAAACGTTCGAGGGAGGGGCGCGCAGGTGGCAGGAAACTGTGCGCCACTTCATGCAATTTTAGTTACGATGGAGCGCTTCACGGGACAACAGCGTGCTTTTTGTGTAAAACAAATTTACAAAAACAATGATTCCTACGTTACTGTACGACTCCTGTTTAGAATTGATTACGGATTATGCCGTGTAAGTGAGTGTCAAAGTGTTAATTTGATCCAAGCTTGAGTCGAGAAGTTCGAGCAAACGGGATCGAAAATGAATATTAAACAAACAGGGCAGCCACGATAAAACGACAGCATGGGGTGCCATATCATCAAAGGGCATTGGTCCGTATTTCTTAGAAAATAATCAAGGAAATAATGTAATTGTGAATTCAGCGGAATACGTCAAGATGTTGCAAGACTTTTTGACGCCGCAGTTCCATGAATTTCAAGGGTACAGCAGCAGGACTTGGATGCAACAAGATGGAGCAACATGCCATACGTCAAATGTGAGTTTACCGGTAGTTAAAGAAATGTTTCTGAACAAATTGATTTCTCGCAGGGGTGGTATCCCATGGCCTCCGAGAAGCCTGCGATTTGATTTGCGGCGAAATTTGCGTAGTCGATTGCAGGAGTGTTAACAACGAGGCAGCGCACATTTGGACGATGTTATTTTTAAATAATAAATTTCATTAAATGGTTATTACGTTAAATAAATTATCAACAAAATAACATTTTGTAGTTTTATTTCTATTCATGTTTCAAAAGTGCAAAAATTTTTGGCCCGCCCTGTATTTTTAGGAACCAGAAGTGAAAAACAAATAAAAAAAAACGTGTGGCACTCGGAGACTGCCGCGGTAAATCTATTGCATAGCATTTTTTATCAACTTATGCAACAATAGGTATAAATAAATAGGTATTAATAGTGTAATTACACACCAAAATAATTATTCATCAAAAATAACGATATTAAGAGTTTGATCTTCGAATTTCGCGCGATGTACATTATATAATTCAAAACTAACCTTCATAGACTAAGCTAGTAAGAAACTCTATGACAGAAAATTTAAAAGAAAAAGTATTGACAGCCTGACGTAAGTGTCATAACATTGAAAAATGAAGGAAAAATATGGAAATTATTTATTTTATTTTAGATATTTTATAAGAAAACGAATCGTTTTAGACCGATTCGCAGAATAGTAATGCAAAAACCAATAAAAATTATGATAGATGCGTACTAATAATAAAATGAATGTATATAGAGTACTCACTCCTCACTCATTTTCTTTCACTATTTTTTCGTGACTTTCTTCATTATTAAATGCACTTTGTTTATTCATATTTAAAACACTTTGTACACAAATTATACGAGTAAGAATATTTTAGAAGGAGAAAGCAAAGAGACAAACAATTATTTAATTTGACAACCTCAGTTGACAACCTTGTTATTTTCCGTAACCATAGTGTTGTGCGTGTTATTGGGAAAGGTTCAGTTAATTGATTAACACTGATTGAAATGTAGTTTGATATGAATTTAATAAAAGGTTCACAAAATAGTTATTTAACATTGATACACTGAAATATGACGTGGCAGGGCGGAAGTATGTGAGCGACTGGCGAGGCGAGCGGGCTCCCGGCCCGGCGGCTATCAAAAGTGCCAATCAGCATTTTGCTTCGCTAGGGTCGCTACATCACACCCCCCCCCTTTTCCAAAAATATTTCATAAGTTACAAAGAATATTTTTTAAACATAAAATACATTGGGTTTACAAAACGGTGTCAACAGGACATACAATACACTACAAATGCAATATGCTTACACACTACTTACTTATCTAACGCCTTAATGTGTAACGCCTTGGTATTACATTACGTTCGTTATACCGGATACCACAACTGATTACGACCGTTCTTATTTTACTATGAACAAATACATGGTTTGCATTACACTGAAATCTTAAGTTAATGATTCTTGCACAATTCACTTTTCACTGTTTACACGTAACCTGCTGCGGTTCCTGTGGCTGTATGTTGTATGTCAAACGTCTTCTCTCCTCTGCTAATGACTAGGTATGGACCACTATACGATGGTGTTAACGGTTTCCTAACCATGTCATTTCTAATGAATACGTGTGTACAAATGTTTAAATCCTTATGGACGAATATTTTCCGTGAGCCGCCATCCGCTCGTGACTTCGGGCGCATGTTATTTATTATATTTCTCAGTTTGCTTACAAAAGTCGTTAAATGTCCTACTTGCGATTTCTCTGCCTCGTGATAAAAATCGCCCGGTAATCGCAACGTGTGTCATAAAACTAATTCTGCTGAACTTACATTTTGATCGCTTTTGCAGGCTGCACGAGTCCCAACAAAACCGTAGGTAATTCGTGAACCCATGACCTATTTTCTAACAGCCTTGCCTTTATTGCTGCCTTAAGGGTGCGATGCATTCTCTCTACCATACCATTTCCCTGTGGGTGGTATGCTGTTGTACGAATTTTCTTTATGCCTAACATATTCATCATACTGGTGAAAATCTCGCTCTCGAACTGCCTACCCTGATCGCTGGTTAAGGTTTTAGGACACCCAAATCTGCATATCCATCCTTCATAGATCGCCTTGGCTACAGTGTCCGCGGTTATGTCTGTGACCGGAAATGCCTCCGGCCAACGGGTAAATCTATCTACGACGGTGACGCAATATCAGTAGCCTTCCTCCGTTGTTGGTAATGTCCCTATAATATCTACGTGTATGTGCTCAAATCGCTCTGTTATCGGAAATGTGCCTAACTTTGAAATTGTGTGTCTGTGTTGGCATCATCGTGGTTGCTGCTTCACGTTTCGAGGTTATACACAATCTTTAACACCCACGCGGTTATAACGCGCTCCTGCCACGTCACACGTGAGCCGCTCACGACGCGGGGAAAAACTATTTTTTTAATAAACGTTCGGGGTCACCACTTGTTGTGCGTGTTATTGGGAAAGGTTCAGTTAATTGATTAACACTGATTGAAATGTAGTTTGATATGAATTTAATAATAGGTTCACAAAATAGTTATTTAACATTGATACACTGAAATATGACGTGGCAGGGCGGAAGTATGTGAGCGACTGGCGAGGCGAGCGGGCTCCGGCCCGGCCGGCGGCTATCAAAAGTGCCAATCAGCATTTTGCTTCGCTAGGGTAGTAGGTACTGAATCTTAATATTTTCGTTAGGGAAATTCTGGATTCGCTCTCCACGCTCAAGGCCCGCGATAGAATGTATGCAATAGATAAATAAAATGAATGTATATAGAGTACTCACTCCTCACTCATTTTCTTTCACTATTTTTTGGTGACTTTCTTCATTAATAAATGCACTTTGTTTATTCATATTTAAAACACTTTGTACACAAATTATACGAGTAAGAATATTTTAGAAGGAGAAAGCAAAGAGACAAACAATTATTTAATTTGACAACCTCAGTTGACAACCTTGTTATTTTCCGTAACCATAGCAACCTGGTTGAGTACTGAATCCTTAATATTTTCGTTAGGGAAATTCTGGATTCGCTCTCCACGCTCAAGGCCCGCGATAGAATCTATGCAATAGATTAAAAAAACAATATCGAACAACCTAAAACTAATTCATTCTTAAATAGACTTAAATCAAACAATAATTCAATAAAACATCAGGATTCAGGTAATCACAAACAAACAGCCGTTAATATTCAAAAACAATAATCACAATAGAACACAAATTATAGCACAAAATAAAGTACACAAAATGAAAAACCACTGCAGCAAAATATGGAACGAACTTACTGTAAAGTAGCGTAGGTACAACCTTACCGATCGACGACTCAGCAACAAATGACCGCCACTCCGGTAGAAGGCGCTGCGCCCCCGCCAGGGGGCGCGGCTGGCGGTATTTAGTCGTTAGACTGTTAGCCGCGGTGTCACTTTGGTGCCTATGACAACAGGCACCTCGTTAGAGTGCCGATATAGGCGCGGCGTGTGGCGAGCGCGCGCACGCTGCTCGCCTGTGTGTGGTTGCGTCATATGTATCGGTAGGAGCGCTACGGGGCCTCCTGCGCCGCTTTCTTCTTGCCACCTTGGCGGTCCGAAACCGCCGGGTGAGACCTCCGGTTACCCGGAGGAGGCCCAGCGGGTGACAACCAGCGACACTGGTGGCTCTAGGCGCTCATACCGAGGCGGTTGACCCCCGTCCGTAGGCGCTCTCAGGTCTAGCCGATTGCGGTCCGGACAAGGGGACGAGTGTGTGTGTGAGCGGCAATGTACTTGTGTAACACCGCTCATGTTGGCGAGGAGAACGGCACGCCCGCGCTGCCATGTTCCCTCGCGTGAGTTGGGATGAATGTATAGTTATGTAAATGACCGTGTCGCAGCGCGTCGTGCCTATATTAACTTAGAACATGACGTGCTACGAGTGTATGTTGTGTGTGTAGAGTCGTAATGGCCGCGTGTAGGTGTAGCAGACCTACCCGGTGTGGGGAGGGGGGGGGGGGGCGGGGGACGACTTGTCATCGTCCGCAGGCAGTAGGTCGCGTGGCAGGCGTCTCTTGTCGGGTGGCCGCGCGTGCCATGGCGCTATGTTTTTGATGTGGGGTAGGGCAGATGCGTCGGCACGCGCGAACATGTTGGTCGCGAGGCGGGCGCAGAACTCGTCCAGGCTCTCTATCTTGAGGTCGCGCTGAATGGTGGTGTTCCTCACGAAGCGAGGGGCGGCGACGATCGTCCGCAGCGTGAGATTCTGTTGTGCGCGGAGGTTCTTCTTGTTTGACTCGCTCGTGAGGGCGAGCCAAGCGGGGGCGGCGTAGGTGATGAGTGGACGAATGTATGTCTTGTACACTCCCAGCTTGACTCGCAGCGGCAGGCGAGATGAGAGCACTGGTTTGAGCAGGGCGCGAGCCGTTCTTGCCTTGGCGACGGCCTTGCGGACGTGACCGCCCATAGTGAGCCGTCGGTCGATGGTGGCCCCTAAGTACGTGACCTGGGGCGACCATTCGACTTGCTTTTCTTGAAGCTGCAGTGGTGGAGGTAGGCGAGTGCCGCCGGCGTGTAGCGCCTGCGTCTTGCCCACGTTCACCGACAACCTCCACAGACCGCCACTCTGTAGAGTGCTTGCTTTTATAAGGATCGGCGGGGGTACCCCACTACCAACAATAAGTTCGCTTATAGTAATTGGAACTTTCATTTATATTGACTGGCCTGTTGGTCTAGTGGTTAGTGACCCTAACTGCTATGCCGGAGGTCGTGGGTTCGATTCCCACCCAGGACAAATGTTTGTGTGATGAGCACGATCATTTGTTCTGTGTCTGGGTGTAATTTATCTATAATATGTATGTATTTAGAAATATATATAAGATATGTTATTGAGGATTTAAATATAAACCACAAATTGTTTCTCTGAAATACAAAGATTCGTTTTATTTTACACATCATAAACATTAGGTACAGTATTATTTGTGATCTTAATTTACTAGGTACACTTTTATCTCACCTGAAATACAAAGAAACGACATTTAAGGTCCACTAATATCGCCTCCTCAACAATATCCTTTCTTTTATCTATCTCACAAAAATAGTAAAAGTACAAATATTTCTACGCGTCATCCGCCATTGAATCATCCTTCAATTCGATACACATTTTAGAGATGTCCACAGACAACTTAACACGCGCGAAGCGCGGCAAATTCAAATTAATGAAATTACATTTTCATTACATCTCCCCCCCTAAGAGGGAAAATCCTAAATAATATATCTATCTATAAACTATCTTTATTTTCGTTTTCTTCTACTTCATCTTCTTCAGTTTCTATTGTGACAGGTTGTAGTTTTGTTATGTGGAATAAAGTTGACTCTGTTTTTCTGTTGCCGGTGTCAATCCTATAGATGGAGTTTGATACTTTCTCTACTATTCTGTAGGGGCCTATTCTTAATTCGTCTAATTTCTTTCTATTTAGCCTATTTCCATTTTCTACATAAACACTGTCTCCTATGTTGAACTCTTGCATTTTTCTATTTCTATCAAATATTTTCTTGTTGTATTCGTGGGATTTTATTGTATTCTCTAACGCTAATCTTCTATCAGCAATCCACTTGTCTTCCCTTTCTATTGTTTTTAATTCATTTGGTAGAATACTGACATTTGTACCATCCAGTAGATATTTTGGTGCAAAACCTGTAACGGAGTGATCGGTTTCATTATATTTTTGTATACAATCTCTTGCCACAGTTGTCCATGTTCTCTTATTGTTTTGCTCATTTATTTTACATCTTATTTTATTTACTATTGTTTGATTTGCTCGTTCATTTAAGCCGTTTGAGAATGGTGTATTCACAGCTGTAAAAATTAGTTTAATATTATTCTCCTGCAAATATTGCTTAAATTCCCTTGAGTTGATGCCTGGATATTGATCTGTCAGAATTATTCCAATTTCATCTGTCTCCTGTACATTCTTTGTTAGTTTTATAAAGTCACTTGCATTCTGTGTTTTCGACGTTGCAATAAACGCATATCTTGTGTAGTGATCTATTAAAAGGTGTAGGTATTTTTTTGTTGATCTAGATCCTCCAAAGCCACCGATAGTATCTATTGACATTATCTCAAATGGTTTTGTTGCTGGTCCCAGTTGTGACATTAATCCAAATTTTCCTTGACATCTTGATTTATTTTTTATGCATACTTCACATGTTTTACAAACATTAATTATATTTTTAGTTAAATTTTTAGCTGTATATATTGGACATATTTTTTTCTGCAATTGTCTGATCCCAATATGGCATAAATCATCATGCACTTTTTTTATAAGTTTCTTACTAAATTGTTCGGAGAGGATAATTTTTTCATTTTTCTTTACCTTTTTATAATAGATTCTATTCTTGTGTATCAATGATGTTTCTTTTCTTTTATTGTGTCGTTTTTATCTTGGTCTTCAACTATGTCTTCTATTTGTATTAAGTTAACTATTTTCAACAGTTCTTCTTTGTTTTCTTCTGATCCTAGTACAGGGTTTCGGCTCAAACAGTCTGCTTCTACATTTTCTTTACCAGGTATATATTTTACTTTAAAGTCATATTGAGACAGGTAATATGTTAGCTCTCCCAATTCTTCATCTGTCCTGCATCTAATGTTCATGTTCTCTAGAGGTTTGTGGTCTGAGTAAATAGTAAACTGTTTTCCAATGAGCCAGTGTTGCCAGTATTTAACTGCTTCTTTCATAGCAAAACATTCCAGGTAGATAGCTTTTTTCCGTTTTTGAGCTTCATTCAGTTTCTTCGAAAAATATGCCACCGGTTTGTCTTTCCCGTCAAGTTGTGTCTGCTTTAATATTGCCCCGACACCCTCTAAGGAAGCATCTGTAAAGATTTTTATTGGTAAGTCTTTGTCATATATTTCCAACACTGGTTGAGAACATAAGTATCTCTTTATTTGATTAAATGATTCTTCACACTTCTCTGACCACACAAACTTTTCGTTTTTTCTTAATAAATTATGTAATGGATCTAAGATAATTGAGCTTCTTGGTATGTATTCATGGTAGAAGTTGATTTTACCCAAAAATTGTCTGATATTCTTTTGCGTCTTAGGCGTTGGGAAATCTCTTATTGAAATCAAATTGTCTTTTAGTGGTCTTACTGAGTTGTTTTGGATTACATGGCCAAGATACCTTACAGAGTCAGAGGCAAAGGTGCATTTCTTTAACTTCAATCTAAAGCCTTCTTTTATTATCGCTTCCAACACGTTTCTTATGTGTCTTATATGTTCTTCAAAGGTGGGTGAGTAAATCAAAATATCATCTATATAGTTTACAGAGTATCCTGTGAGATTGTGCTTTCTTAGTATATTACTTAGGATTCTCTGGAATATAGCAGGTGATGTTTTTAAGCCAAATGGAAGACAAGTCCACTGGAAGTGGCCGTCTTGTGTGACAAATCCTGTTTTATTTCTATCTTCCACCCGTAGTGGTATTGCCCAAAATGCAGAGTTAATATCCAGTGTTGTAAAATATTTACAATTTCTAGTTCTAATAATCAAATCGTCTATTAATGGGAAAGGTTGGGCTTGTGGTACAACAATTTTGTTCAGTTCTCTGAAATCTACATAAGCGAGATTTTCTATTTTCACCTTTTTTAAATGCCAATGTCACTGGCGCTGCAAAAGGACTATAGGATTCTTCTATTAAATTATTCTTTAGTAACATGGATATTTGCTCTTCAATTTCTAATTTATCTTCTATTGTACATCTGTATGGTCTTTTACTGCAGTATCTATTTACTAATAGATCTATGTGAGCTTCATACTCTCTTACTGATCCTATATCATACTTGTCCTTCGCAAAAATTGTCTTATATTCCTCTATAATTGTCTCTATCTGACTTTTCTTTTCGTTATCTAAATGATCTATCATACTTACAAATTCCTCTGTTTCTATGTGTTCATTGAAATTTATTGCATATGTTTTTATATCCTTATCTTCATTTCTGTTATCTTTCGGCATCCTGCTTATTTCATTTGTTATTTTCTTTTGTTCTATCTGCAAATTCTCATTTTGGGTTAATTTGAATTGCTTTATCATATCCAATCCGATAATAAAATCATCAAAATCTTCATTTTCTACTACAAATACATCCACATCTTCTTCTAAATCAAAGATTTTTATTTTGATTGTTATTAAACCATCTGTCTTTTTCACACCATTAACTGTTTTCATAAATGCTATATTCACATTGTCTTTTCTTTCTTTTACTTTTATCAGTCTTGAATTTATTAAAGAAATCTGTGAGCCTGAATCATAAATGCCGCTCACTTCTAATTTATTTTCCAATAAAAGCTTGATTTTGATTAATGGTGTACTTACTCGTTTTTTGGATCAGTATTCGTATCGACTTCAATAATGGAGTTATTACTAACATTTTTGGTTTTAATAAATTTTTCAGGTTCATTTTTATTTTTCTTGAACCAACATGACTCTTCCGGATGATATCTTATTCCTTTGTCCAAAGACTCACAAGTTTTACATGGCTTCTTCTCATTAGTTTTATTTTTATTATGAAATGTACTGTTCTTTATTGTATTTGAGTTTTTCTTGTACATCATACATTCATATTTCCTTATGTCGTTGAACAAATCAGTGGTGCTGATGATTTCGTCTCTGTTTAACTTGTTTAAGACAAACCCAGGTAAACCTGTAGCAATGAGATCTATCATTGTTTTGGTGTCTATCATTTTGTTTATGTCTAGTAAAAGACGTTCTTTTTTTATAGCATAGTCGATTAACAGTCCTTCTTTATATCTGAAAGCAAATGCATATGTGACTACGTCCCATCCTCGGTTTTTAAAGGTTTCTAAAAATTGGTTTTTCCATTCATTCCATTCAGAATTTACAGTTAGTTTTATGACCATTGAGTTATACCATTGCCAAGCAAGATTTTTCTAAAAATAATCTCAATACATCTATTTTTGTTTCATCTTTTGTTATGTTAAAGCGCTCACACTCTTTTTCAAAGTTCTCTATCCATTGTGTTGCATTAGGATTTTTGGTCGTGAATTTTTCAATAATAAATTTCTCTGAGATATGTTTTAGGTTATGCTGATTATCTTTTTTTGTTGTAGTTTCTATTAATTTTTGCAAGATTTTTTGCAAACTGTCCTCTTTATCTATTGGTTTTTCAATGCTCATTTCTTCTAGGTATTGCTCCATAAATTGCATGTTACCTTCCTCATCTGTGTATGTTTTCTTTAGATCTGCGTCCAATTTTATCCATATTTTTCTGCTTTGGTGCCTTTTCTTTATGCTATTTTTGATTTTTGAGAAAGTGTTCATTTTAACAATATATGTATGATGAATCACCGGCTTCTGCTCATCAGGTAAAACATAACATTTTCCTTCTTCTGTAGATATTGAGGTTATGGCTAACACATTCGATTTGCCATCACTTGATGATATCATTGTAAATTCGAATTGGAGCCGGTCCATCTTCTTTTAGTCCAAAATGTCGTTTTATAAGATATGTTATTGAGGATTTAAATATAAACCACAAATTGTTTCTCTGAAATACAAAGATTCGTTTTATTTTACACATCATAAACATTAGGTACAGTATTATTTGTGATCTTAATTTACTAGGTACACTTTTATCTCACCTGAAATACAAAGAAACGACATTTAAGGTCCACTAATATCGCCTCCTCAACAATATCCTTTCTTTTATCTATCTCACAAAAATAGTAAAAGTACAAATATTTCTACGCGTCATCCGCCATTGAATCATCCTTCAATTCGATACACATTTTAGAGATGTCCACAGACAACTTAACACGCGCGAAGCGCGGCAAATTCAAATTAATGAAATTACATTTTCATTACATATATAAGTATGTTTATCAGTTGTCTAGTACCCATAACACAAGCTCTGCTTAGCTTGGGACTAGATGGCGTTGTGTGATAGTTGTGGAATATTATTATTATTATTATATATGTATTTAAGTAAGTCCCATCGCAAATAATTATTGCATTTGTTTAGTTCTCATTGTATATTCCATTTGGATTTGGATTATAGTTAATGTTGTGTGACCAAGTCACACAACATTAACTATAATAATAAAGAAATCGCAACAAGGAACCTTAGACTTGGCACGACTTTGTCTAGATTTCATTACTTTTTAGAGATAAGCAGCTCTTTCGAGACTTGGCTAGTTTTTTACAGAATGTTTTTGTTGGGATTTCACTTCTTTTTGTAGAAACGTGGGGCATACCTATTAATTTATTTTGTTAGATTTTCGTATTGAAAACAATTTTTTTTTAAGTATTTTTTTTTTCGTTTATCCTAGTTTTTATAGTTTTACCTTGATGTGGCCATTAAACCCTAACTCTGTACCAAATTTCAGCTCTCTGAGTTTATGGGAAGTACTAGTTCTATTTTGATGATCATGAGTGAGTGAGTTTCATAAATGCGAAACTTTGCTTTCGCTTAACTTCGGAACTAAATGTCCTACAGACTTGAAACTTTTTATTTTAAGTGTGATTGTATAGCTTACTGGATGACGAAAATTTCAGCGTTCTGGTCTTATCCAGAGGTTCTTAAATAGGGGCCTGAAAATGCGGCGAAATGGTTCCAGTAAAGGATGGTACGGCAGTGTTTGCTTCGCGCTCGACTCGGCGGGGGCACTGCCGTGCCCCCCGATGTATCTTTTTGCAAGGAGTAATTGGAACTTTCATTTATTTATTTATTTATTTCGTTTTTATGTACACTCCTACATTAAAATTGTTTTTGTTTTAGAAGAGCGGGGTCTCCTAACACAGGTATTTTTTATACTTAAAAGGAGGCCTCTATGTATGATTGTATATTGTAGAAGTTTTATAGTTTCTGAAATAAAATTTATTATTATTATTATTATTTATTATTATATTTAAGTAAGTCCCATCGCAAATAATTATTGCATTTGTATAGTTCTCATTGTTTATTCCATTTGGTATTAGTCCACTTAACAAAGGAGGTGTAGAGTGAATGAGCTGGAACCTAAGTAATTTCTTCAGAAATGTGTTCAGGATGCTCAGAGGGTAAACATACTAAAAGTCCCCGCCTCTAGGGGGGGCGCCGGAGTGGGGGGAGGGGGTTAAAGTTCCCACTTTAGAGTTTTTCGCTAATATCTTTAAAACGGTGCATCGTAGAGAAAAAGTGTTTTCTACGTAATGAAAGCTATTAAAATTTACTACAACTTTTGTTCCAGTCACTTTTTCGAATTCCTAACTATTTTTGAAGCACACGTTCTGCAAAAGTGAAACTTTCGACAAAAAACCGACTTATCAAACATTACCTCTTGCCTGCTACTTCAATCGTGTTATTTCGGGATGAAAAATAGCCAGCATGTTAATCCAGGGCCTAATTTACCTATATATCAAATTTCATACAAATCTGTTCAGCCGTACAGCTTATTGAAAAAAATTTCCTTTCTTAATTTTAATTTTATAACTTTATCCGTTTAGGTAGTTTAGGTCCTGACAAGGTTCCTTCTTCCAAAGCACCCTCATCTACAGTGGATGGTTCTTGCTGGAGTAACTCTTCACCATCTTCACCATCGTCTTCGTCAAGAGACACGCTGTTGAGACATTTCTCTTGGCAGTGGAGGCATGCCGCAGAACATTTGAGCATTGCTTTGCGACATCCACAATTGCCACTACCACAACTCTTAGCGCATCGGCAAAATGAGCATTTTCTGCTCAAAATGATTCGAACCCAGGACCTCATACTCAGCAGTAACGCTTGCAACAACGAGACCAACAAGACTGTCATACATAAGAACACACAAAATGAGATGGACAGTCATCAAATCAACAAAACAGTATAGTCCACTTAACAAAGGAGGTGAAGAGTGAATGAGCTGGAACCTAAGCAATTTCTTCAGAAATGCTCAGAGGGTAAACATACTAAAAGTCCCCGCCTCTAGGGGGAGCGCCGGACAGGGGGGAGGGGGTTAAAGTTCCCACTTTAGAGTTTTTGGAAAGAGTAATTTGGCAAAAAGGTGCCTGTGTTGCCACAATTTGTGATGGATATATCGACTACATCAACCGCCACTATCCTGGAATAAGTCGTACTGTGGTATTTGATGGGTACACAAACTCAGCAAACAGTACGAAGTCACAAAAACAAAGGCGACGATACAAACTGACGAGATCGCCTGATATCAATTTGTCTTGGAGCACATCAATACCAGTGAAACAAGAAGATTTCTTGCCTAACCCTTACAATAAAAGTCAACTCATTTCCTTACTGCAGACAAAGCTTCAGGAAAACGGGATACAAACTCTCCAGGCCACCGATGATGTTGATGTCCTTGTTAGAAATTTCTGTAATTGTTAAATCTAATTTGTTGACATGGTTAGCTTGTTATTGAGATTTTTGTTTTTAAATTATACTTAAAATTAACTTATTGACATTTGGAATTATTATTATTATTATTTTTTGTATTTTATTGACATTTTGTTTTAATTCTCAATTTGATCTGACATTTGGATTTATTCTTTTTTTTTTTTTCATTTTATTGACAATTTGTTTTATTTCTCAATTAGTTAACATATTTTTGTAATTGAATTTCTTATGGACATTTTAAAACTTAATTTGTTGACATTGTAGTGTGGGTCTTAATCGAGGTTTTCTTTTTATTGTTTTTTTTTTTTTTTAATTTAACTTTTTGACATTTATATGTTTTTTGTTTCTACAATAATCGGTTGATATAGGATTAGCTTGTTGAAATTTGTAGTTTAATGTTTTGATTTTATTTTAATTATTTTTAATCCTGCCTAATAATTATATATATAATGATATTATTATGCTCGTGAAATAAAGACTCAAAAGCGTTTTTCTGAAATGATAAAATAACGTTTAATTACAATCAAATACAAACATTTTTTTAATTACAATATACACAATCTAAACACTAACTTACCTGAAATGATAAAAAAACAACATTTAAAGCCTTTACTTTTAAAATAATTATCTTTTCTAAAATATCATATTCTCATTAAAAATTAAATCAATTTTATCAATCAGTGTCATTGACATGACATATCATAAATCTATAGATAAATAAACCATAAAGAAAGGGAACGACATTCACGTTCTCTTTACATCTCCCACCCTCGGAGAGAACAAATCAATATGATTGTTCGATTCAGAGTCAACCATTACCGGAGATAACTTGGTAATATGGTAGTAGTTGGACTCCGCCTTCTTATGTCCAGTATCAACTTCATAGATTGAATTTGAAATCTTCCTTAGGATCTTGTATGGTCCAATCCTTAATTCATCCATTTTCTTCCTATTTAGCCGATTTCCGTTTTCTACATATACTCTATCGCCTACATCAAATTTATATTCTTCTCTATGTAGATCATATATTTTCTTATTATAGTTGTGAGATTTTATTGAATTTTCGTATGCTATTTGTCTGTCTCTTTTTAGATCTTCTTTTGAGCAACTTGATTTCAATTCCAGTGGCAAAATATCCATTTTCTCTCCTTCCAAAAGATATTTTGGAGTAAACTTAGTGACTGTATGTTCTGTTTCGTTATATTTTTCTACACATTTTTGTGCAATAGTTGTCCATGCAGTTTTCTTGTCCCCTTCGTTTATTTTGCACCTTATCCTATTAACTAAAGTTTGATTTAGCCTTTCATTAAGTCCATTTGAAAATGGTGCGTCCAAAGCAGTGAATACCATTGTTATGTTTTTCTTTTTCAGGAAATCTTTAAATTCTTTGGAATTAATGCCAGGGTATTGGTCTGTCAGTACCATATCAATATGATTGCTTTGTGTCACATTTTTTATCAGTTTGATAAAATCATTGGAGTTTTGGTTTCTTGATGTCAAAATATAAGCATATCGTGTAAAATGATCAACCAGAAGATGTAAGTATTTTTTTGTGGACCGTGATCCTCCGAAGCCTCCAATTGTATCAATTGATATAATTTCAAAAGGGCGTGTTGCTGGGCCTAAATGGGACATCAAACCATATTTTGAATTTCTTCTTGATTTGTTTTTTATGCAAATGTCACATTCATCACAAATTTTCTTAATATTTGTGATCATATTCTTTGCTGTATAGAATGGGGTTATTTTATTTATCATCTGGGTTCTCCCAATGTGACAGTAAGTATTGTGGACATCTCTAATTAGTGTTTTACTAAATGCTTCTGATA
Organism: Diarsia mendica; assembly: GCA_949316265.1. NCBI lineage: Eukaryota > Metazoa > Arthropoda > Insecta > Lepidoptera > Noctuidae > Diarsia > Diarsia mendica. The sequence goes on from OX438889.1 coordinate 13,866,588, forward strand.
ATATAATTTTTTTCCTTCTATTATTCTTTTTGTAATAAATGTTATTCTCCAATATAAACTTTGATTTTCCTTCTTGTATAGTTAGATTAGTGCTTTGGTCCTTTTCTATATCTTTCATGTTTACGAAGTTTACAACTTTTAAAAAATCTTCTGTATTGTCATGGGGTTCTAGTACTGGATTTCTGCTTAGGCAGTCTGCTTCTTGATTGGACTGTCCTGGGTTATATTTTATCTTAAAGTTATATTGGGATAAATAATATGTTAAATCACCCAGTTCCTCATCAGTTCTAGACTTGATGTTCATGTTTTCCAAAGGTTTATGGTCTGAATAAACTATAAATTCTTTACTCATAAGCCAATGTTGCCAATATTTTACAGCTTCCTTAATTGCCAGGCATTCTAAATATATTGCCTTCTTCTTCTTTTGAGTTTCTGTCAATTTTTTTGAAAAGTAAGCTACAGGTTTATTGACTCCATTTTCATCTTCCTGTTTTAACACAGCTCCCACTCCTTTAATACTAGCATCAGTGTAAATTTTTATTGGTTGTTCTGGGTCAAATATTTTTAGAATTGGTTTTGAGCATAGTAATTCCTTTATTTTATCAAATGATTTCTGGCATTCTTTGGTCCATATAAATTTGACATCTTTCCGTAATAAATTGTGTAATGGATCCAGAATAATTGCATTGTGTGGTACAAATTTATGATAAAAGTTAACTTTTCCAAGGAACTGGCGTATATTTTTCCTTGTTTCTGGGATGGGGAAGTTTCTGACAGCTGTTAAATAATCTTTGAGAGGTCTAACTGAATTGTTTTCTATTATGTGTCCCAAATACTTGGCATGATTGTTTGCAAAATTGCATTTCGAGAATTTAAGTCTAAAACCTTCTGTTTGTATTGCTTCAAGTAGTTTTGATATATGTATTATGTGTTCCTTAAAACTTTTTGAAAAAACTAGGATATCGTCGATAAAATTCACTGCAAAATCTGAGAGTTTATATTTTCTTATTATGTTTCGCAATATCCTTTGGAAAATAGCTGGTGCTGTCTTTAAACCAAATGGGAGGCATGTCCATTGAAAATGGCCCTCTTGCGTGACAAATGCACTCTTATATCTATCTTCGATTTTCAACGGAATGGACCAAAATGCTGAATTTATATCAAAAGTGGAATAGTACTTACAGTTAACAGTCTTTACCATCAAGTCTTCAATCAAGGGGAATGGCTGTGATTGAGGGATAACAATTTTATTTAATTCCCGGAAGTCAATACACAGTCTTGTTTTTTTCCATCTTCTTTCTTATATGCAAGGGTAACCGGAGCAGCAAAAGGGCTATATGATTCCTCAATTAAGTTGTTCTTCAATAGTTTTGATATTTGGTTTTCAATTTCTTTTCTATCATCAGCTGTGCATCTGTATGGGCGCTTGTAGCAATATTTATCTGCTACCAAGTCTATGTGAGCTTCATAACCTCGTACCGTACCAACATCGTATTTGTCCTTAGCAAACACTGGTTTGTATTTTTCTATCAATTTATCAATTTCAGTTTGTTTATATAAATCTAAGTGGTTAACTGAAATTTCAAATTCATTGACGTTTATATGTTCGTTGAAATTTACTTCACATCTGTTTATATTGTTGATTTCTTGTTTCCGTACCTCAGAGTATAGAGAATCATCTTGTTCATTTTTGTCACCTAGTACATCAGGAATTTCATCTTTCATTATATTTAAAATACTCTTTTCGGAGTCTTCATTTTTTTTATTCTCTTCTCTTTGGTCTTTATTCTCTTTTTGTGAATTATTACCTTGTATGATATTCAATTCTTCATTTTGAATTAATTTAAATTGTTTTATGCAATCCAAACCAATGAGAAAATCATAGTGGAAATTTTCATTATCTATCACAAAAATATTCATTTTTCTTTCAATGTTATATATTTTTATTTTTAATGTTACCATTCCTTTTGTTTTCTTCTCACCATTAATAGTTTTCAAGTTTGCTGTTGGTTCATAAAGTGTGTCTTCTTCTTTTTCATGTATTTTCAATAATTTTGCATTAATTAACGACACATTTGAACCAGAATCATAAATTGCGCTAACTTTTAAAGTGTCATTTAATAATAACTTTACTTTTATTAATGGTGGTACTTCTAGTTTTTTGGATTCTCTTTATTTAGTTCAATTTCTAATTCAGAGTTATTCACACTTTTCACAATTGACTTTTGATTTTTCATATTAAACCAGCAGGTTTCCTCAGGATGAAAACGTTTTCCTTTTTTCTCACTGACACAAATTTTGCATGGTTTCTTTTTTTTTTGGTTTTATGTCCGAATTATTGAAGTTCTTTTTTTCATATGTCATTCTTCCAACAAGATGTTCCAATTTGCCTATCTGGTTGTAGAGATCTTCAGTTTCTTGTAATGTCTCTCGATCAATTTTATCAGTGACATAATTTGGCATGCCTGCGGCTATAAGGTCTATAAGAGTACCAGTATCAATCGTCTTCCTAACCTCTAATAACAATTTTTCTTTTTTCAATGCATACTCAAGCAATGAACCTGTTTGATATTTAAATCCAAGAGCATATCTGATTGGCGACCAACCTTTGTTTCCAAATGTTTCACAGAAGTTCTTTTCCCATTTAATCCACTCTGATTCCACTGTAAATTTCAATAGCATACAACTGTACCAATTCACACTAGAAAATTCTAAAAATTGTTTTAAAATTTCAATTTTTTTCCTGTCTTCATCAATATGGAAACGTTCACATTCTTTGTTGAAATCCTTAATCCATTGGTGAGCATTTGCATTTCTACCAGTGAATTTTTCAATCACAAAATCTTTTGCAATTTCCCCCAAATTTTGAGTTTCAGATTTTCTTTGCTTTTCTTCAAGTAATTTCTCTAATAGTTTTTCCAGTGTTTCATTTGAGCTTCCAGTTATAGATTTTTGATCATTTATATTTTCATTCTCTTCGAGGTAGAAGTCATTAAATTGTATGTTTCCTTCTCCATCTAAATATGTCTTGGATATTTCATTGGTTAAATTTATCCATATTTTTCTATTCTGATTTCTTTTGATCAGTGTTTTTCTTATTTTGGCATAGTTAGGAGTACTTGTTACAGATTGGTGTAAGCTTGCTGGTTGGTACTCCGCTGGTATCCCATAAGTTTGACCATCAGGTGTTCCTATTGATGTTATGCAAATTATATTCGATTTTCCATCTGATGATGATTTTACACAAAAATCAAATCTTAATCTCTCCATGCTTTTTGAAATGTGTGCAGAAAATGTTGTTTTATAATGATATTATTATGCTCGTGAAATAAAGACTCAAAAGCGTTTTTCTGAAATGATAAAATAACGTTTATTTACAATCGAATACAAACATTTTTTAATTACAATATACACAATCTAAACACTAACTTACCTGAAATGATAAAAAAACAACATTTAAAGCCTTTACTTTTAAAATAATTATCTTTTCTAAAATATCATATTCTCATTAAAAATTAAATCAATTTTATCAATCAGTGTCATTGACATGACATATCATAAATCTATAGATAAATAAACCATAAAGAAAGGGAACGACATTCACGTTCTCTTTACATCTCCCACCCTCGGAGAGAACAAATCAATATGATTGTTCGATTCAGAGTCAACCATTACCGGAGATAACTTGGTAATATGGTAGTAGTTGGACTCCGCCTTCTTATGTCCAGTATCAACTTCATAGATTGAATTTGAAATCTTCCTTAGGATCTTGTATGGTCCAATCCTTAATTCATCCATTTTCTTCCTATTTAGCCGATTTCCGTTTTCTACATATACTCTATCGCCTACATCAAATTTATATTCTTCTCTATGTAGATCATATATTTTCTTATTATAGTTGTGAGATTTTATTGAATTTTCGTATGCTATTTGTCTGTCTCTTTTTAGATCTTCTTTTGAGCAACTTGATTTCAATTCCAGTGGCAAAATATCCATTTTCTCTCCTTCCAAAAGATATTTTGGAGTAAACTTAGTGACTGTATGTTCTGTTTCGTTATATTTTTCTACACATTTTTGTGCAATAGTTGTCCATGCAGTTTTCTTGTCCCCTTCGTTTATTTTGCACCTTATCCTATTAACTAAAGTTTGATTTAGCCTTTCATTAAGTCCATTTGAAAATGGTGCGTCCAAAGCAGTGAATACCATTGTTATGTTTTTCTTTTTCAGGAAATCTTTAAATTCTTTGGAATTAATGCCAGGGTATTGGTCTGTCAGTACCATATCAATATGATTGCTTTGTGTCACATTTTTTATCAGTTTGATAAAATCATTGGAGTTTTGGTTTCTTGATGTCAAAATATAAGCATATCGTGTAAAATGATCAACCAGAAGATGTAAGTATTTTTTTGTGGACCGTGATCCTCCGAAGCCTCCAATTGTATCAATTGATATAATTTCAAAAGGGCGTGTTGCTGGGCCTAAATGGGACATCAAACCATATTTTGAATTTCTTCTTGATTTGTTTTTTATGCAAATGTCACATTCATCACAAATTTTCTTAATATTTGTGATCATATTCTTTGCTGTATAGAATGGGGTTATTTTATTTATCATCTGGGTTCTCCCAATGTGACAGTAAGTATTGTGGACATCTCTAATTAGTGTTTTACTAAATGCTTCTGATAATATAATTTTTTTCCTTCTATTATTCTTTTTGTAATAAATGTTATTCTCCAATATAAACTTTGATTTTCCTTCTTGTATAGTTAGATTAGTGCTTTGGTCCTTTTCTATATCTTTCATGTTTACGAAGTTTACAACTTTTAAAAAATCTTCTGTATTGTCATGGGGTTCTAGTACTGGATTTCTGCTTAGGCAGTCTGCTTCTTGATTGGACTGTCCTGGGTTATATTTTATCTTAAAGTTATATTGGGATAAATAATATGTTAAATCACCCAGTTCCTCATCAGTTCTAGACTTGATGTTCATGTTTTCCAAAGGTTTATGGTCTGAATAAACTATAAATTCTTTACTCATAAGCCAATGTTGCCAATATTTTACAGCTTCCTTAATTGCCAGGCATTCTAAATATATTGCCTTCTTCTTCTTTTGAGTTTCTGTCAATTTTTTTGAAAAGTAAGCTACAGGTTTATTGACTCCATTTTCATCTTCCTGTTTTAACACAGCTCCCACTCCTTTAATACTAGCATCAGTGTAAATTTTTATTGGTTGTTCTGGGTCAAATATTTTTAGAATTGGTTTTGAGCATAGTAATTCCTTTATTTTATCAAATGATTTCTGGCATTCTTTGGTCCATATAAATTTGACATCTTTCCGTAATAAATTGTGTAATGGATCCAGAATAATTGCATTGTGTGGTACAAATTTATGATAAAAGTTAACTTTTCCAAGGAACTGGCGTATATTTTTCCTTGTTTCTGGGATGGGGAAGTTTCTGACAGCTGTTAAATAATCTTTGAGAGGTCTAACTGAATTGTTTTCTATTATGTGTCCCAAATACTTGGCATGATTGTTTGCAAAATTGCATTTCGAGAATTTAAGTCTAAAACCTTCTGTTTGTATTGCTTCAAGTAGTTTTGATATATGTATTATGTGTTCCTTAAAACTTTTTGAAAAAACTAGGATATCGTCGATAAAATTCACTGCAAAATCTGAGAGTTTATATTTTCTTATTATGTTTCGCAATATCCTTTGGAAAATAGCTGGTGCTGTCTTTAAACCAAATGGGAGGCATGTCCATTGAAAATGGCCCTCTTGCGTGACAAATGCACTCTTATATCTATCTTCGATTTTCAACGGAATGGACCAAAATGCTGAATTTATATCAAAAGTGGAATAGTACTTACAGTTAACAGTCTTTACCATCAAGTCTTCAATCAAGGGGAATGGCTGTGATTGAGGGATAACAATTTTATTTAATTCCCGGAAGTCAATACACAGTCTTGTTTTTTTCCATCTTCTTTCTTATATGCAAGGGTAACCGGAGCAGCAAAAGGGCTATATGATTCCTCAATTAAGTTGTTCTTCAATAGTTTTGATATTTGGTTTTCAATTTCTTTTCTATCATCAGCTGTGCATCTGTATGGGCGCTTGTAGCAATATTTATCTGCTACCAAGTCTATGTGAGCTTCATAACCTCGTACCGTACCAACATCGTATTTGTCCTTAGCAAACACTGGTTTGTATTTTTCTATCAATTTATCAATTTCAGTTTGTTTATATAAATCTAAGTGGTTAACTGAAATTTCAAATTCATTGACGTTTATATGTTCGTTGAAATTTACTTCACATCTGTTTATATTGTTGATTTCTTGTTTCCGTACCTCAGAGTATAGAGAATCATCTTGTTCATTTTTGTCACCTAGTACATCAGGAATTTCATCTTTCATTATATTTAAAATACTCTTTTCGGAGTCTTCATTTTTTTTATTCTCTTCTCTTTGGTCTTTATTCTCTTTTTGTGAATTATTACCTTGTATGATATTCAATTCTTCATTTTGAATTAATTTAAATTGTTTTATGCAATCCAAACCAATGAGAAAATCATAGTGGAAATTTTCATTATCTATCACAAAAATATTCATTTTTCTTTCAATGTTATATATTTTTATTTTTAATGTTACCATTCCTTTTGTTTTCTTCTCACCATTAATAGTTTTCAAGTTTGCTGTTGGTTCATAAAGTGTGTCTTCTTCTTTTTCATGTATTTTCAATAATTTTGCATTAATTAACGACACATTTGAACCAGAATCATAAATTGCGCTAACTTTTAAAGTGTCATTTAATAATAACTTTACTTTTATTAATGGTGGTACTTCTAGTTTTTTGGATTCTCTTTATTTAGTTCAATTTCTAATTCAGAGTTATTCACACTTTTCACAATTGACTTTTGATTTTTCATATTAAACCAGCAGGTTTCCTCAGGATGAAAACGTTTTCCTTTTTTCTCACTGACACAAATTTTGCATGGTTTCTTTTTTTTTTGGTTTTATGTCCGAATTATTGAAGTTCTTTTTTTCATATGTCATTCTTCCAACAAGATGTTCCAATTTGCCTATCTGGTTGTAGAGATCTTCAGTTTCTTGTAATGTCTCTCGATCAATTTTATCAGTGACATAATTTGGCATGCCTGCGGCTATAAGGTCTATAAGAGTACCAGTATCAATCGTCTTCCTAACCTCTAATAACAATTTTTCTTTTTTCAATGCATACTCAAGCAATGAACCTGTTTGATATTTAAATCCAAGAGCATATCTGATTGGCGACCAACCTTTGTTTCCAAATGTTTCACAGAAGTTCTTTTCCCATTTAATCCACTCTGATTCCACTGTAAATTTCAATAGCATACAACTGTACCAATTCACACTAGAAAATTCTAAAAATTGTTTTAAAATTTCAATTTTTTTCCTGTCTTCATCAATATGGAAACGTTCACATTCTTTGTTGAAATCCTTAATCCATTGGTGAGCATTTGCATTTCTACCAGTGAATTTTTCAATCACAAAATCTTTTGCAATTTCCCCCAAATTTTGAGTTTCAGATTTTCTTTGCTTTTCTTCAAGTAATTTCTCTAATAGTTTTTCCAGTGTTTCATTTGAGCTTCCAGTTATAGATTTTTGATCATTTATATTTTCATTCTCTTCGAGGTAGAAGTCATTAAATTGTATGTTTCCTTCTCCATCTAAATATGTCTTGGATATTTCATTGGTTAAATTTATCCATATTTTTCTATTCTGATTTCTTTTGATCAGTGTTTTTCTTATTTTGGCATAGTTAGGAGTACTTGTTACAGATTGGTGTAAGCTTGCTGGTTGGTACTCCGCTGGTATCCCATAAGTTTGACCATCAGGTGTTCCTATTGATGTTATGCAAATTATATTCGATTTTCCATCTGATGATGATTTTACACAAAAATCAAATCTTAATCTCTCCATGCTTTTTGAAATGTGTGCAGAAAATGTTGTTTTATAATGATATTATTATGCTCGTGAAATAAAGACTCAAAAGCGTTTTTCTGAAATGATAAAATAACGTTTATTTACAATCGAATACAAACATTTTTTAATTACAATATACACAATCTAAACACTAACTTACCTGAAATGATAAAAAAACAACATTTAAAGCCTTTACTTTTAAAATAATTATCTTTTCTAAAATATCATATTCTCATTAAAAATTAAATCAATTTTATCAATCAGTGTCATTGACATGACATATCATAAATCTATAGATAAATAAACCATAAAGAAAGGGAACGACATTCACGTTCTCTTTACATATATTAACTAATGAATGTCACTAAAAGAATGGAACGCTTTCTATGTTTGTTTAAATTTACTTCTTGTTTGTTTAGTATAATATGTTTTTATGTTAAATAAGTTTTGCATGCCGTAAGGCAAAATGTATCGGGACACTTACCAAAATAAAATCATATCTGTATACCTACATTACTGGCAAATAAATGATTCTATTCTATTCTATTCGTGAAAACTGCTGTGGAAAAATCGACTGATAGTTCTGTAACTGTCGTTGGTGAGGATTTCGACCTTGCTGTGCTTTTGATAGCTTCCACTCCTCCAACAAGACTGACTTCACTCAACATCGTCCGTCAGTATCGTTTTCAATTGTTCATGAGATCATTGGCAAAGATTAAGCCTGACCTCAGCTCCCTCCCACCAACTGAGAACGCAGATAAACAGCAGCTTTGGAAGAAGGAACCTTGTCAGGACCTAAACGACCTAAACGGATGAAGTTATAAAATTAAAATTAAGAAAGGAAAAAATTTTCAATAGCTGTACGGCTGAACAGATTTGTATGAAATTTTGATATATAGGTAAATTAGGCCTTGGTTAACATGCTGGCTATTTTTCATCCCGAAATAACACGATTGAAGTAGCAGGCAAGAGGTAATGTTTGATAAGTCGGTTTTTTGTCGAAAGTTTCACTTTTCCAGAACGTGTGCTTCAAAAATAGTTAGGAATTCGAAAAAGTGACTGGAACAAAAGTTGTAGTAAATTTTATTAGCTTTCATTACGTAGAAAACACTTTTTCTCTACGACGCACCGTTTTAAAGATATTAGCGAAAAACTCTAAAGTGGGAACTTTAACCCCCTCCCCCCACTCCGGCGCCCCCCCTAAAGGCGGGGACTTTTAGTATGTTTACCCTCTGAGCATCCTGAACACATTTCTGAAGAAATTGCTTAGGTTCCAGCTCATTCACTCTACACCTGCTTTTGGATTATTCTTTGAGCGAACTATATTGTGTAAAGTCTAATGGATCATAAGATCCATTGGACTTTCTCTAGAAATGTGAGTAATACCCAGGTGCATAGGTGGTGTGTTCATCTTGAACCAGGATTTCCCTGCATTTATTCATTAATCGCTCTAATTTGCTGCGCGGTACATCTAATAATGTAGATAAGCAAATATCTGATTCGCCAGTCCTCATTTTTTTTCATTACAAAATGCCTTTGTGCATTTCTTGTATTCTAGGAACTTCATTAAGCAGGGGGAAAAAGTCTTGTTTGGACCTACACATACATATTATCAGAGTCGGAGTGCGCTAAATGTACAAATTTGACAACTATTAACGAAAAAAGAAAAACATAGCGGCGTAGTATATAACCTCCTTATTCATTGTCTAAAATATCTTTTAAATTGGTTCAATATTGGAGGAGGAAATAGGCGAGAGCCAAACCTCGAATTATAACTTTCTTCTGCAGTTGTCCTTATCGCACGAATTTGAGGGCAGGAGGACGGAGAGAGACAGCGATAGTAGAGAGAGACAGCACTCGCATTTCCTCTTAAGGATTATCCAAAACAATAGAATGGCTCTGACGATTTCGAGTTAATCGTCCACAAAGACAGCATACGTGTCTTCGAACTGGTTGGTATGACCCTGAAGCTTGAGCACCATCGAAACTTGTTGTCAATTGCTGGTTTACGCTTCACATGAAGCGTTCATTACAAGGTTCACAAATGTAATCTTCCTCAGTAATATGAAATAAGAAACTGAATATAAACTTATTTTGTTTTCAACTGATACATTAGCCTAATGCCTGTCTGGGAAGTGGTTACTTTCAACAGTCGGTCTGGCCTGCGTCTTGTGTCGAATGTTATGTTTGACTGTCGTTATCACCTGTCCAGTCGTGTGTGATGTTAAGGTCAAACGTCGGCTTTCAGTCATACCTCCAAAAAGTAAATCCAATAAAAAAGTGAACCATAAATGGTTGACGAAGGGCATCAGAAGATCCTGTATCAGAAAACGGTCTCTCTATCTTACCCAACTACACAATAAAGCAAGCAGGATAAAAACTAATAAACAATATAAATCTTATAGCTATATACTAAAAAAGTGCATTTATAAATCTAGACAACTACAAAATAAGAAGTATATTGACACTAATAAAAATAAATGTAAAGCCACATGGACAGTAATTAATGAAAACATTGGTGACATTAATACGATAACACAAATTGACAAAATAATCAACAACAATCAGACATATGAAGACCCTAAGGAGATAAGTGACAAATTTAATGAATTTTATATACAATTGACCAATAACAATAATTTTAAATATAATATAGACGAGATTAACAAAACTATCGAAACTAATTGCGAACATACAATATTCCTTAAACCTACTGATGCAATAGAAATATTTCGGACAATTAAAAATCTTAATAACACAAACGCAGCGGGAGTAGATGATATAACGACCAATGTAATTAAATTATGCGCTCCTTACATATGCCAACCACTGAGTTATTTAATAAACTTGTCATTTGAGGAAGGTACATTTCCAAACATACTGAAAAAGTCTGTAATTAAGCGACTTTTTAAAAAAGGAGAAAAAACGGATATGAATAATTATAGGCCAGTGACCCTGATACCAATCATGTCAAAAATATTTGAAAAAATTATGCTGAAAAGGTTACAAGATTTTACATCACGTCTTGGAATACTTAAAGATGAGCAATTTGGGTTTAGACAGAATAGTACCACTTCATTGGCATGTTTCAATTTGATCAAAATTGTCACCCAGGCTATAAATGATGGTTTACCAATTGCGGCGATTTTCTTAGACATGAGTAAGGCGTTCGATTTTGTTGACCACAAATTGCTCTTACATAAATTAGAAAAATATGGAATAAGAGGCAAAGCAAACGACTGGTTGAGAGACTACCTAAATGACAGAGAACAATGTGTCGAAGTTTCTAAAATATGTAATAACAAAAAGGTTTTTCATAGATCTGGCTATCAACGAAATAATTTTGGAGTGCCGCAGAGCAGTGTATTGGGACCTTTTTTATTCCTCATATATATTAACGATCTCCCAAATATCACTTGCCATAACACAATCTTGTTTGCCGATGACACGACTCTCATTGTGAAATGTGAAAATGCAGACACATATGAACAAGACATAAACAAAGCAATCGACGACATAATACACTGGTTACATTCAAACAATTTACAAATAAATATGGAAAAAACTAAAATGATTCAATTCCACACACACAAAAGAAAGCCATTGACGTTAAATGTAAAATATAATAACACTATTATCGAACAAGTCGCAAGTACAAAATTTCTGGGTATAATGTTGGACCAGAACTGCGACTGGAAAACACACGTCAATTACGTTTGTGATAGACTAGACCGATTTGTCTATGCAATAAAAAGATTAAGAGTCACGGTATCAACAGAAGCTGCTCTTTGTGCATATCATGGATACGTTTCCTCCGTACTCGCTTATGGTCTCTTGTTGTGGGGGAATTCGGTGGAAATTACTAAAGCGTTTAGAGTACAAAAAAAATGTGTACGGGCCATCTGTGGGGCCTGGTATACGGATAGTTGTAAGCCCTTGTTTAAAAAATATAATATTCTGCCATTGCCATGTATGTATATTCGAGATTTGTGCCTTTTTGTACAACAACATCAAAAATATTTCACGAAACACAAGGATGTAACTAAACGAAATGTTGCACCTAGAAATAAAAATAAATTTAAACATGAGCTCTGTTTACCGCAATGCAGGCTCGAATTGTATAAGAGAAATTCATATATAAATGCTGTAAAAGTATATAATAAACTACCGGACGCTTTTAAAGATTTACCACTGATTATGTTTAAGAAAAGGGTAACGCAGTGGTTAAAAGACAAATGTTATTACACCGTTAAAGAATACATGTCAGATCGCGGACAGGAAAACATGAATCAATAATAATATATAATTTATCAATGTTCAAATTAATAGTGATGACATATTCAATTGTAATTATTTGTTTGTTCTTATTCTGACATTTTATTAAATTTTATATCTGACATTTATAACTTTAACATTTATAACTTTTGACATTTGTAATTTTGACATTTATAACTTTGACATCATTATTAATTGATTAATTTGTTTCTTTCCATGGTTAATCTTATATTTTATTGTTTCGGATTATTATATTTTTTTAATGTACTTAATTAAAGATTTGCACACCATATGTAATGGTAGAATGTATTGGTGCTATTATAGTTTTAAGACCAAACCTTGTTCAAACCTACATTCTAGCAAATAAACGAATTTGAATTTGAATCTAAAAAGACTTGTTCCCTAGTGATATGTCTTATCCCTAAATGCATTGGCACAAAATCTTGTTGAAGTAACTCCCTCGCTTTTGACATTAAATTCTCCAAAGTACTGCGAGGCATTTTAAATAAACTTGCAATTCACTCATTTGAATCTCCATTTCTTAATTTTAATAATAATGCAGCAAGTGCAGTTGACCTCGTTGCATTTGAGATAGTCTAGGGACTTCTGCCAACAATGTACGGAATTGCTCTATTTTTTACTAAACCAAAAATAAATTAACAATGATCATCCATCATGAATTCACACTCCGAAGAGCTTGGTATGCTAGTATTCCCAAAGCCAGCGGTATATTGCTCGATTAATTTGGTTATCGAATAATTTCCAACTTCCAACTGCGTTAGAAAGTCTGATTCATCTGTAGTCAGGGTACCACCGCATTGACGGCGAACATCCAACATGCGTCCGTAGACGTGTAACCCGACATAATAAGAATGCATGGACTGTGAAACATTCTTAGCATATATATGAGAGCGAGCAGTCACAGACTTGTAGTCTTCTTCAACAATCTGAGCAAATGCGCATCTCAGTTCCCAACTCGCTCATGAAACTTTCCAAATAGAGCGGGTCATTAGAGATAGGTGATGATGTTTTCGACAGATGTTTAAGTTGCGGAACACCTGTTGACTGTGCCTCAACGTTAACAACCACCGGTTCTTGACGTGGTGATTGATGAAAACGAGGGTAGCCTCCCCGGCTTCCTCCTCTGCCCCTACGCGGCGCTTCCAGTTCAGGTCGAGGATTGACATTATAGCAACCTCTCCCCCACTGCGCTCCGCCACGACCGGCAAAAGGATTAGGCGCGTAATTTTGTTGTTGTTGTTGATAATATCCATCTTGACGTTGATAGGACATTGTAAATAAAATTGCCTCTCCGAGGTCTTACGAATTGATGATTCTACAAAAGCGGAATTAGCTTACATAGGTAAATGGGTAAATGTCCATCATGTCAATATTCTCAAAATCAATTGATGTCTCTTTGTTTAATAATGAGACAAAGTAATATATACATATACTAGTGACCCGCCCCGGCTTCTCACGGGTGCAAAAAAGGTATTGTTACGAGCTGGGTATGGGATAAATAAAATCACTACCAAATAAACACACGAATTAACTTTATTACTCACAACACAATACACTTATCAACAATCACTTCAACAGTACTGAACACTTTGTAGCTAGATAACTCTTCGAACCTTTCGTTGTCTCGCTTAAAAGTGAACTGACTAACTTCGTCCTTAATCGGTCCTTTTATACCCAAGCAAACAAAAGATATTCGAGATAATTCTCTATTATTCAAGAAAGCATCAACAAAAAAACATTAACAAAAAATAAATTTAAAGATAAAAGAACCGACAAGGAAGAAGTTACTTTACGCCCTCGGCATACGGTCGAAATTTCAATGTCAATTGCCGCTGACGTCGTGCGTAGGCTGACCTTGAAATACAATGTAACTATACCTACAGCGGAAATAGGTACCTAAAAGAATGAACTCGTATTTTCTAGGCACTACACAGTTATTAGCGCGGTTTCTCGAAGATTCTAGATGACCGTCGTAGCACTACGTTGAACGCGATCCCTTAACTTAGCACGAAAAACGTGCTCCAGGTGCGCGTCGCCATATCTGGACTCTAATGCCTCCAGCAGCTGTTCGTAGGTCACATCCTTGCCGAGTGCCTCAAGAATGGTAAGGGCCTGGTCTCGGAGACCCAAAGTGAGCGCGGTCAAGGCTTGCCCTTTGGTCCACCCATTCGCCTTCATAACGGCCTCAAATTGGATTTTATAGGCCGACCATGAAGATGTTCCGTCGAATGGAGGCACTTTAAACCCACGCACCGAAGGGGCAGCAATCACTGAAGTTACAGACCCGTCTCCAACCTTAATTTCACTTAAGGCCTTCTTCACATCGGCGATCTGAATTTCGGCCTTTGCGATACGGTTGTCGTGCTGCTGTACCTGCTCCTTCACCACGCTCAGCTCTTTCCCAACTGATGCGTGAAGATCCTTCATCAGGAGCATCTGTTCTTCTTGGCGTCGGACCTGCTCCTCTTGATCGCGTTGCAACTTTTCCTCCAACCGGCGGGTCTGCTCCTCTTGACGGCGAGCCTGTTCCTCCTTGTCCCGTTGCAACTGCTCCTCCAACCGACGGGCCTGCTCCTCTTGACGACGAGCCTGCTCCTCTTGACGACGAGCCTGCTCCTCCTGACGACGTGCCTGCTCCTCCTGACGACGTGCCTGGTCTTGCAGCAGTGCCATTAAGGCAGACAAGTCAGGCGCCGCTGATGTAGTAGGCGCCGCTGGAGTAGCTCCAGATGGGCCAGCAACTGGCTCTGACGTAGGCTGGGCACCGCCCGGTGTTTGTGTCGGGGAGTCCCCAAATCGCCTTTGGTCCATACCTTGCTGCCGCTGACTCCTCGTACGGATACTATCCGTGTCGTGCTTCGGTAGAATCGGCATTATTTATCCCCGCTTCTGACACCAAATTGTTACGAGCTGGGTATGGGATAAATAAAATCACTACCAAATAAACACACGAATTAACTTTATTACTCACAACACAATACACTTATTAACAATCACTTCAACAGTACTGAACACTTTGTAGCACTAGATAACTCTTCGAACCTTTCGTTGTCTCGCTTAAAAGTGAACTGACTAACTTCGTCCTTAATCGGTCCTTTTATACCCAAGCAAACAAAAGATATTCGAGATAATTCTCTATTATTCAAGAAAGCATCTCAGACCAAGAAAAAAAGAAAGACGGCGCGCCGCGAACACCAACAGTCAAGCCACAAAACCACACGCCTATAGCAAGTAAACATACAAGCTCACGCACACACCTACACTAAAACCACACGCATTTCTCCTAGTACGTCACGACTTCACGAGACATTGTCTACACACATAGATAAAAAGTTGGCTTCACTTTTGATGTTCGTGGCGCGTCGTCTTCCTTTTTTTGTTGGTCTGAGGAAAGCATCAACAAAAAAACATAACAAAAAATAAATTTAAAGATAAAAGAACCGACAAGGAAGAAGTTACTTTACGCCCTCGGCATACGGTCGAAATTTCAATGTCAATTGCCGCTGACGTCGTGCGTAGGCTGACCTTGAAATACAATGTAACTATACCTACAGCGGAAATAGGTACCTAAAAGAATGAACTCGTATTTTCTAGGCACTACACAGTTATTAGCGCGGTTTCTCGAAGATTCTAGATGACCGTCGTAACAGTATTAAAACCTTCCTCTTGAATCACTCTATCTCTTAAAAAAAACCGCATCAAAATCCGTTGCGTAGTTTTAAAGATTTAAGCATACAAAGGGACATAGGGACAGAGAACGCCACTTTGTTTTATACTATGTAGTGATAGTGCTTTGTCTCTGTGAAGGTGTGGTTAACTTCAATTTCATTTAATTGGTGCCATTAATTACCCCATAAATGATAATTGCAGATGCGACAATCTGCTGGGACATAGTATTTTAAATCAGCAAAAGCCTTTTGCTGATTTGTCTTTATCTATACGAGTTAGACCTTTTGCCAAAAGGTCTAACTCGTATAGATAAAGGCATTACAAGTCTTTCAATATGTTGACAACCTGGAAAAAACAGCGGGCTTGCGTGTCTGATGCTCTTCCGTGAGACAAAACTATTGTTGGCACAACGTTATCCTGGATGTTGTAGAGTAATGAAATGTAGTCCCACTTAATGAAACCTCCGTCACTATTTTTAAATCACTATCACTACATAGTATAAAACAAAGTCGCTTTCTCTGTCCCTATGTCCCTTTTTGGTTGTCTTTAAAAGATCGCTTTAAGCGATAAGACCGCCCATTGTGTCACCCCTTGTAAAATGTTTTACTATTGTTTTTTTGTAATTTGGTGTACATAATAAAGAGTATTCTATCTATCTATCTATCTATCTTTGTATGCTTAAATCTTTAAAACTCCGCAACGGATTTTGATGCGTTTTTTTTAATAGATAGATTGATTCAAGAGGAAGGTTTTAATACCTTTTTTGCACCCGTGCGAAGCCGGGGCGGGTCATTAGTTCCCTATAATATTCGAATGCATTCCGCACTAATTTCAACATAAATAAACTGGACCATTAAAAATTCAATATGATTATTAGTTATCGGATGAGAAAAAAAAGTTTTTCCAACAAACTACACCCTAATAATTTAAGCATAGCATTGTTTGCAGGACATCCATCAAAAGTTACAGCTTTAATAGTGACATCGTTTTGATGACACATTGACTTGGCCTGCAAAAATAATAGATTATGGTATGAACCTGAGTCCGATTTATTTCATACAAAAAATAATTTTATGTATTCTTAATATCTTGTTGACTTTATTAGAATTATCTGACATTATATCATTATGATTTGACATTACATACATATTGATCTGAATTTTTGACATTACTTACTTATTATTTTGAATCTATGACAGTTACAATGTATGTATTTATTGACATTGTGTAATTAATTCGATTTCAATTTTCTTTTTGCTCGGTTTATGGTATTAATTAATATTATTTTTGAATGAATGTGTGTATAATTTTTAACAATAATAATAAGATCTTGCCATTGTAATTAAAACCCAATGGAATGTACAAACTGTTCATATAGTCCCCATTGTTCTCTCATCTACTGGTATTATACCAAAATCTCTCACACAAAGCCTCAACACTCTACAAATGCCTACTAACACACTCTACATGCTACAAAAAGCCACCATTCTCAACACCTGTCGAATCACCCGAAAGTTTCTGACTTCTTCTACATTATCATCCACTTTCTCTATCTAAATTACACCTTACATCCTTGGTTTCGACCCGCGTGTAAGGTTTCTTATGCTCTCTTAAATGAGAAGAAACAAAAAGAACCAAAGATAATAATAATAATAATAATATTCCACAACTATCACACAACGCCATCTAGTCCCAAGCTAAGCAGAGCTTGTGTTATGGGTACTAGACAACTGATAAACATACTTATATATTTCTAAATACATACATATTATAGATAAATTACACCCAGACACAGAACAAATGATCGTGCTCATCACACAAACATTTGTCCTGGGTGGGAATCGAACCCACGACCTCCTCCTCGACAATAAATCTTGCATGCATAATTTGGTACATCACAGTGAACTGCGCATTCACTTAATACCTATAAATGCAATATTATGTACTGTGTTGAGCAATAAATATTTGAATTTGAAAAACAAGATTATTTTTTTGTTCCACATTAGTGCCTGAACGCGACGATAGGTCGTGGTGGAGCAAATGTAACGTGTAGTGGACTGTATAAAATTATAATAATCAAATGGAATAAAAAATACAACGGATGGAATTACTCATATTAGTAACACGTTTGTGAAGGGAAGGAACTGACCTTCATGATACAGTATTTTACTAGTTTGAAGGTCAGGGTCTCACCTCAAAGAAACCTTGTGAGATGTTCATAATAAAGATTATTATTAATTTAAGAACAAACATTAAAGAAATGCGTAAGTGCATCTGTGCTTGGAGACGTGCAACAGCTGACTGGCCAGGTGCGGGGGCCCGCGGTCGGCCGTGGTCGGCGCGCGGTGGCTGGTTGACTCCCGCTTTCCCGCGTCCCTTGTTCATCCCCGCTGGCGCCCGGCGATGTTGAGCGAAACGTCTCAACAGTGCTGTTCGTCAAAAAGTATCCTATGGGTACCTTGAATCGTTTATTTAGCCCAATAACAAGTAGAACCAATGCTTCAGTGCACTCACCGGAGCAGTCGCGGTCGGTTTGAATTTCTGCACCAAAGTCTACATAGCCGAAAGTGCGCTGTGTCGCAGGAACGAATTCGACTTTAGACTTAATTTTGATTTCGTCGAACACTATAGTGGCCATTATAGAGTAAGATCCCAGAGCAATCAGACATAACTTATTTTCACACGGATGAAACCTGAAGTTTTCAGTAGCGTCTCGTGTGCCTTGAATACCTACGCGCTTTGTGGAACTTGCCGAGTGACACCTGGGCAGGTACCAGGTGAGAAAGGTGACTAAAAATAAGAACTATTTAACTTAAATTCACATGGCTGATTTTTATATATGTCATGTAGAATATTATTTTAAAGTAATATCATATAGTGTCAGACACTTTTGATGGACCAGAGTTTTTGTCAGACGCTTTTAAGCTTGGATTTTGAAGCGCCTGACCGATATAGCATGGCAATATCCCGATCAATTAGCTTTAAGTATTAAATCATATGGAGTTTAGTATTATTTAAAGCGTCTGTAAAGCAATACGGCCGACGGAAAGTGTCTGGGAGTAGAAAATATACGTAAAAAAACAGCTTGGAGAAAATACTTCACGTATTTTATTATATTATGCATTAATTTATGTGTAAAGGTATCTAGAATGACTAGCTGCAAAATACAATGATTTGCTAAAACAATCGAGTCTGGCGAAGTACCTAGACATCTTTATACGAAATTAAACAGCTGGTAATTAATGCGAGGAGTCCATTGTGAGCAAACCAAGAGAAATATCACAAAGTAAGTATCTTAATAAAGACGTACCAGAGACATTTACATTAGCACAATTACCTACCCGAGAAAAAAACTCCATAAATTATGGAGGAGACGTGGGTTCCCGGCCAAAGAACCCGAGTCCTGCGGCACCTTGGCATCCATTGAATCCGCGTGGCCGCGCTGGAAACAAGAGCATCTAGGTCTACGGTCCTGCAGTTACACAGTCAAGAGATTCAAAATTTGGTCAACAACGCTTATTGCATTTTTAGTTACGCTACCTTTTCTTACTAACTCATGAAAATGAGTTTTCAATACATTGTCCAGTGATTGCTCAAGGAAAGATTGTATACCCTCAACTACAACTTGAACGGTTGAACGTGGGATTATGGGATTTGCATACAGCGATGCAATGAATAGTGACATATCATGACTGATATTTTCACCAGACGAAGTCTCATTATTTGCTGTTGCAAGGAACACCAGATCTTGCAAGGTTTCAGTGGGAGGAGGTAACATAACTGCATCCTGTGCATTAATTACTAACGCGTCATTATTAAAAGGTTCATCTGAATTACTGAAAGAAGATTCACTTTTATGACATAAATTAATATGCTTTGATAGTGATTTTATAGAATGAAAATTCCGGAAACATCCTTCTTCTCCGCAATGAAACACGGTTTTTTCTAAGGCAGCAATACACAGAAAACGCAAATGGTGACAAAGAGATCTAGTATTAGAAAATTGAGCCTTACACACAAAACAAGTTAACATTCTAATCCAAAGGAGATTGCCCAACTTTGGTCCAAATGCTGCCCAGGAATGGGAGTACTTGCGCTGGGTTCCTGGCACTACTCTATGTCATTATACTAAATATTTTGAAAATCCATCCTGGGGTTCCTATTTTTTTACAGATTTATTTTGATAATATTATTGTTAATACTTACATGTTTATTTTTTGACGGTATTTTAACATTTTTACGCTTTTTGGACCCCAACTAAAGACAATTTGTGTAAATGGACAGTTTTATAAATGTTCATTTTTTGACATAATAATTTGTCAAAAATGTCGGAATCGACAATCTGTTAGCTTTTTTATACAGAGTCCTGGGGCCTTATTTTTGAATCAATAGAATTCCAAACCGTGTACGAAATCGCAGAATTCATCACATCATTTCCGTCATTTCTACTGGTAGAATATCGGAAACGAGTGGGTCGGACCACTCGTTGCAAAATTCACGGGTATGAATATTCAAAAATAGCGATTTCGTACGGATTCGCATACGAATTCTGCGATTTCGTACACGATTTGGATTCTATTGATTCAAAAATACGGCCCCAGGCCGTTTGCAGTCTCGCTTGTAACAAATCGAGGCACCGGGCCTCAAGGTGGCTCTCAAGAAGATGGAGGCTCTGGTATTTCTTGTGCCCCGACGCCAGCTTCCGGCTTGCGTATACCTCACCATCGTGTTGCAACGATACCGGTGTGGGCAAGCATTAAATACTTGGGCTTGGTTACATATTTCGGCGAGCACTTTGCTCAGCTTGCACCGGACCAAACGTGGTCTGAGACGGCTGTAAACGGGGGTGATTCGCTTGACGGCGCTCTACAGAGCCCCGGTATGGGTACACCCTCGTGGGATTCGGAGGC
Source organism: Diarsia mendica (assembly GCA_949316265.1). Classification (NCBI taxonomy): domain Eukaryota; kingdom Metazoa; phylum Arthropoda; class Insecta; order Lepidoptera; family Noctuidae; genus Diarsia; species Diarsia mendica. Next base: position 13,887,421 of record OX438889.1, read on the forward strand.
GTAAGTGCTCACTGAAGTCTACCGGCGTGACGCAGACCTGCAGGTGGAGAGCGGCAGGCGTTCGATGCCTGAAGGTGGTCATGAAGTGGTGTAGGGAGGACCAAACCCATACCCTGGGAAAATGGCGGGTGAGGCAGGAGACGCCTAGTGCAGGTGCAGGAGTGGGTACGGAAGTGACCTGGGACGTTAACCTCCGTCTAATGCAAGTGTTGTCAGGGCATGGCTGCTTTGGCAAATACCTGCACAAAGTAGCCAGACGGGAGGCGATTCCTGTGTGTCACCAGTGCGACTGCAGCGAGGACATGGTGGCCGACGGGACTGCATAAGATATTAAAGAAGAATGGGCAAAAATATATGCTGATTTCTCGTTTCCTCCAATAGTAAACCACCAAAGCTATTGTTGTCGTCGGTCTGTGACTTATCGTTATCTCTCACTCTCTTTAAACCAATTGGTGACTTGGGTTTGGGTCTAACATACATATTGCAGGCTACTTGGTATGAACAGTTGAACTCTGACATAAGCTCCCTTATGCGCTTCTCCCGAACATATATAGGACAATTTCTATTCAGCGCCATGTGGTCACCCCGACAGTTCACGCATTTATATATTTCGATTTCACAGTTATTGTGTCCTTCTGTGCACTTAGGACATATGGTTTTTTTGGACGTATCTTGCTTTAACGTGCCCAAACTTTCAACAGTTTGAACACTGCGTTACTGGGAAAACATAAGGTTCAACTTTGGCACGTAGACAGATTCAAAAGTCTTCATTACCTATTTAAGATTTCTCCTCAAGTCATATCATTGATCGTGCCGGAAGTATGTAAAGCACTATGTGAGGCATTGCGTTCTTTTGTAAAAGTAAGTATTTTTTGTATATTTTGTGACGATAAGGGGTTGCGTGGCGCAGGTTATATAATAAAACCACGTAACCTTGTCAACATAAAAATATATATTTAAAAGATAGGGGTGGTATACGTTCACTAATCACACACTCAGTAGGTTTTCCTGTGGGGTGCACGTTACTGCCCTGTTAGCTGGCGTGGCGATGACCGCAGCGAGGTGCCACGCTGGATGACAGGGGTGAAGGTCGACAGGTGGTCGCGTCGACCCGGTGATCTGCTCGGCGAGGCCCACGTGGCAAGAATGGCCGACGTGGGAAGTCCGCTATGGCGCGCACGACAGGTACCAATACGGGCCCTTGTTGTGCAGGCGCTCAGAGAGTTGGTGGGAGTTCCTCCAACCGGAACTTTGGACCCTGGAACATGACGTCCAGCGTGTCACGAGATGACCAAAGGTCAACCCCGCTGATTGCGACACCAAGCCAAGCAAAGCGAGCAGCAATAACAGTGCGCTAATGAAAGTGCTGGTGGATTGTCACAATCAGACGGAGTTTACATGATGAAAATGAGAATTTAGACATGATAGCACATTTTGACGTGTCATCGAAACACTGTCAAAATGCATATTAGCTGAAGGCGATTACAATTGAAAATACATGAAATTAGCGTAGAACAAAGTCAGATAAAACAAGCATACATGCCAAGTTAACCTAGAATGACAAAGAACACAAAATATACACATGATCGTGCTATCAGACGCTTACCCTATATGCGGGGATCCAGGACACCGAATTTAAATGCTCGATGGCAGAGAATTTGGTTGATTAGGTAATTAGCTGTTGTAGGACCGGATAATGGCGAGTTAAGACGCGTGTGAAATCACTGATGTAAATTAAAATCAGGTGAGACGTGTGACCGCTCTGATCCGGACCAATTTTCCTAATGTCAAAAAAGCTAGGTGACGTTAGCCGCGTTGGAAGTATAGAGCAGGCAAGCGCGAGCCCATAGACAAATCCTCACTCGCGCGCCCGTTTGTTTATGGAACGTATACATTTAGTGATACTAATTTCTACCGCACTGCTTCTTGTAAATATCTGTGGTTATTACATTTGACGTTTCTACGTTCTGTCATTGTCAGTGAATGTAAACAAACAATGAATCGTGATGTTTTTAATGTTAATTTAGGAAATATGTGTGAATTAATCAAAAATGTAACGTACAACGTTACAGTACCCCGCCGCTTGGTGAGGGTTTTTACCTCAGTAAAAATCCTTTACTCCTATTACACCTCCATCTGTTTTACGACCCCTTTTATTCATCATCGTTCATCCATCATATCTCATATTCATAAACTTTGCATACTGGCAGACTACCTTAACAAGAGGTGAGTCCGCGCCCTAGCAGTTATGTGAGAGTACCATGTCCGTAGTTGACATGATACTCGTGCAAAACAGACGTGCAAACGGCTTCATGAGAGCAAAAGAATCCTACTGGGTTATACTATTGAAATGGATATGGCATAGGCTTATTTAACGAGTTGCAACCGCTCTGAAAGTTAATTTTGTGATAATAAAATCTGGATGTAGGCTTATTTTAGGAGTATCCACCCGCTCCTGCATAGGCTTATTTAACGAGTTGCAACCGCTCAGAAATATTGACTATCGGTAAAAACGTACCGAGTTTGGCGACAACTAATCCAGAGGTTCCGAACAAATGAGGAGAGACCACGGGTAAGGCACATGATAGAATCAAGTGAGCGTGGTTCTCCATCGGGGCTGAATTAGAAGGCCGAAAAAAAATGACGGATTAGGACACGTTTAAGGCACTGATGATTCCATCTAGTGAGCGTGTCTCCGTCGGAGGTTGAATTTATTCACTGTCTTATGCAGTGGCTTTAATATTATTAAAAAAAAAAAAAAATGAGAAAAAGAAAAAAAAAATTTTTGAAGAGATTTTATTTATTGACTCCTACTAATTTTAAGTCCTTTATATGCCAGGAACCTAAGTCCTTGCCTTTCATATCTTGAAGAACGTAGACCAATGGTGATTTCTTGGCAATGACTTTTGCCTTAATAAATTTTGGAGCTAACTTTTTCGAGAACCTGTTCCCCTTGTCACTCAAGAAATAAGCGCGTTTCATGACCACGTCACCAACGTTAAATTCGGCAAATTTTCGACGCAAGTTGTAGTGCGAGGTGTTCTTCACATGAGCCTGCCATAGTCTGGATTGCACCGTATCGAAAACGCTAGAAAGGCATCCTAAGTTTTCGGCGTAGGCATCACGTGGCAAAAACACTATTTCGTTGCCGAGGTCGTTGTTCGTGTAATGAGTACCGCAAGTTACAAGTTCGCGACCGAAGACCAGGAAAGCTGGAGTAAATCCAGTGGCCTCGTTAACGGAGCTGTTCATGGCAAATTGCACCTTAGGAATATATAAGTCCCAGGATCTGTGATCATCATCCACATAAGTTGAAATACACGTTATTATCGTTCTATTATATCGTTCCACCAAATTAACCTGAGGGGTATATTTTGGGGTGTAGAAAACGTTTGGAATTGCGTATTTCTTGAACAAGGCATCCGCGACCTTCCCTGTGAATTGGGTACCATTGTCCATTAATATCGCTTGCGGTATGCCGTGAACGAGAAACACCGATTCCTCTAAGATTTTGGTAATGATCTCAGCGGTAGCTCTTTTGATTGGATATATTAGGCAATATTTTGAAAAACAACATGTTATTACTAATATGTAACTATTTTGCTTTCGCGAAATTGGAAGTGGTCCCATAAGATCCATTGATAACATTTGGAATGGTCGTGAACAATCTTTTAGGCGACCCATTTCTCCCAGTGTCTGGTGATTTTGGGACTTGTAGGCTAAACATTTGTCGCAAGTACCTATGAATTTTACCACTGCCTGGTACATGCCTGGCCAGTAGTAGCGTAAAGCAAGACTACGGTATGTTTTAAATATGCCCATATGACCAGCCGTGGGCACTGAATGGTTTTCATTAATGATTTGCTCACGTAATTCGGTTGGCACGACCTCCTTCCACGCGAATTCTGAAGTTAAGTTATGTTTATTCTTCGATAATCTATATAAAGTGTTATTTTTAATTATGAAGTTTTTAAATTTAGTAGGGTCAATTAAGCAACCGTCATAAATATTCCTGTACCAAGAGTCTTTAGTGTCCAAATAAGAGTTGGAAGTACTAATGGCACTGATAGGGACGATTCTAGACAATGCATCTGGTATGACGTTATCCACGCCACGCCGATGTTTGAGAATAAAATTAAACGCTGATAAACGAACTCCCCAACGAGCTAACCGACCCGTTGGATTGCTTATAGAGAGAAACCACTTGAGCGCGCTGTGGTCAGTATAAACAGTGAACTGTTGACCATTTTCGATGTAACAACGCCAATATTCTAGGGCGGTTACGACGGCCAGCGTCTCGCGTTCGGTTATGCTGTAATTTTTCTCAGCCCCGGTCAATGACTTACTCATGTAGGCGATTGGATGTTCCTTTCCATCAATTGTTTGGGTGAGCATTGCTCCAAGGCCAAAATCGCTTGCATCCGTATGCACCTCAAACGGTTTGTTGTAATCTGGACATGATAAGACTGGAGCTGACACTAGACTTTCCTTCAATTTCTGGAAAGCGGCGTCGGCCTCCGGGGTCCATTTGAAAGGTGGGGTACCCTTCTTTGTTGATGTTAATTTGTTTAAGGGACCAGCTATAGTACTGAAGTTGGGAACGAAACGTCTGTACCAGGTCGCCGTACCTAGAAAACGTTTAAGTTCCTTCTTATTGGTTGGTGCTGGATAATTTAGTATAACATCAACTTTGGAAGGATCGGTCCGCAAACCTGAGGCATCAACTACGTAGCCTAAGTATTTTAATTGGGAACTAAAAAAATTACATTTCTCCAAGTTAATTGTTAAGTTCGCTTTTTTAAGCTTTTCTAGTACCCGTAAAAGTAAGTTTACGTGACTATTGAAATCGCTACTAATTATTATTATATCATCTAAATATGCGAAAACCTTAAGATCAAATTCAGCGAACAGCAGGTCAACTAAACGCTGTTGAGTGGCCGGGGCATTCGTGAGACCAAAAGCAGTCCTTTTAAAGCGAAAGGTGCCCCTGCCCGGAACATAAAATGCTGTTTTATCGCGGTCCTCCTCAGCTATCGGAATCTGCCAAAAAGCTTTCGATAAATCTATGCTGGAGAGGTAACGCGCGTCCCTGAGGTTATCTAAAATCTCTGAGATATAGGGTAAGTTGTAAGCATCGCGTTTAGTGACTGAATTTAGCTTTCGACTATCTAAACAAAATCGAGGTTGTCCGTTTTTCTTAGTGACAAGAAGAACAGGGGATGACCACGCACTTTCGCAAGGCTCAACTACGTCGAGGGAAAGCATCTCGTCCACTTGTTCTACCAGTATACGTTGTTTTTCAGGAGATAGTCGATAATAACGCTGACGAATTGGTTGGCTGTCACCTGTATCTATGTGGTGAGTTATTAGATCGGTTACTCCGAGACCCTTGTGCTGTGATGAAATGTTTTCAAACTGTTTAATTACACTATCAGCCAAATGCTTTTGTGATTCTTCTAAGTTGTTGTAACCCGTAATTATGGTACGATTGCAGCTCTCTAGAGTGCAATTTTCCAATGAGTTGTTTGAAATCATTACACTACCAACATACTTGGGACACAATTCAAATTTTCGCCAGAAGTCCACACCCAGAATGAGATTAGATTTGATATCTGGTATTACAAAAGCTTTGAGAATGTGGAATTGGTTTTCAAAGTGAACGGGTATATGTATGTAACCGATGCTTTGCAAATTTTGTCCGCCTGCTGCCCTAACCGTAATGCAGTCGTCCGTGATAAGAGACATACCCCGATTCAATAAAATCGTATGAGCACCATTGCCTAAAATTGTGACGGCCGAACCTGAGTCTAAGAGTCCAGTGGCTGGAACTCCTTCTATATGCACTGATACGTAAGGTCTGTCATCTAAGTTGTCTTTTTTATCGAGAATTGTGTGAACTTTGAAAGACTTGTGAAACCATTTAACTGTGTGCAACCATTTTTCCCAGTCTTGTCTGTCAAAGTTGTTTACGACACAATTCTCGGTTATTCGTTTTTTTTCTTAGCTGGACTGCTCTTACTACATTTCTTGCATGCTGGACGCTTAACGTTTTTCTGTCCGCAGCCGAAACAAAAGATCTCATCCGTCTTTACCGTACAATTCCTGTAAGCATGCTCGTTACTACGACAACGAGGGCAATAAGGAATCTTTTTATGTGAACCTTTATCTATTGCATGAACATAGTTAGGGGATATGGACGAATCGTTACCGTTATTTGAAGCTGGTTTATTATTATTATTACTACTACTACCTTTATTAAACTGATTAAATTTTTTATTATAATTACTATTTCCTTTATTTTCTGTATGATTTCCTGAATAAGCAAACTCGGGTGCTAAAGTATTTGATGAGGGTCTTGGTGGTTCTCTGAATTGAGCTAGGCGCGATTGTATGTTTTCGTAATTACGACAAAGAGACCTCAGCTGTTCGATTGATGTTATTTCGGCAACTGATGATAAGATGTTAGCATAACAAGGACGAATGTTATGAAGAAGAAGTTCTAGTTTGTCTTCCTCCGATAGTGCTTTTGTCAACCTCGAAAACAAGCCTGTCATTATTGACAAGTAAATTACTATATTTTCTGACTCCCCTTGGGTTCGCGCTCTGATTTCAGTTAAGAGTCTATAATCATAGTCTGACTGATCAAAGTCGCGTTTTAATAAATTTGCTAGTTCATCCCAGCTAGATACTGAATCCCTAATGCTTCTGTACCAGTGGAGCGCGCCGCCAGTAAAAATCTCGGTCGCGTGAGTGAGGATTTTATCCGTTGGTATTCCTTTGGCGAGACAAAGTTCATTTACCCGCTGTAAGAAGGAACGAACGCAAGAATTTCCCTCGAATTTTAATTTAGCAAATCTATTTTGACCACCATCACATGACACCGACACGTGAATTGGAGAAGTCAATTTTTGTGTGGCTGGAGGTTGATTGCTGACTGGTGATAAGGGGTCCGAAGCTGACGCAAGAAGCTCACTTGATTTTAACACCATCGACTTATATAGATTTACACACTCATCGTATTCCGCCTTGTTTTTACTTCCACATGTTATTCTATTTAATCTGTGGTAAGCATGATTTAAAAGATTTTGAATTTTGAGTATTGTTTGTTTATCCGTAGTTGCTGATTCTAAACTAGTATCTGCCTTAGTTAAAACGTCTAAAACTCCACTTAAATCTACCGATGCTTCAAATGGACTCGTGAGAATGTCCTCAGAAGGAAACATTGGTCCGCATTTTGCAATCTGTTTCCGCAATTCCTGCACAGTAGTGGCGGGTGTTTCTCCTCTGATAGCTACTTCGTATTCGAGCTCTGCTTTTTGCAGCGACATGAATTTCACTGGATAAGCCATATTGAATTTTGTTAAAAAAAAAAAAATAAAATTAAAGTTTTGTTGTTATTTGAAAGTGAGTTTAAATTATTTAAAAGAAATCCGCAAGAATGGTAAGCGTTGGATAGCAATCAGCAAGGTATTATGAGCGTGAATTACTCCGACTGTTACAAAATAACCTGAAATTTAACGTCTTGGTTGTTGTCCGTGTGATGCGAAGAATGCTAAGTTAATAAAAGGAAAAAAAAAAAGTTAAAGTTGAAAAGTTACTATTTAAAAAAAAAATTGGTGCAACTAATGTGTACGTTTGTAGTATTAAATTCTGAAAAGATGACAATAATACTTTCTGAAAATTATAATATAAGTCACTATTGACAATCAATGACAAGTTATTGCTGTTGACTGTACTCAGGAATAACAATATTAAACAAGGTAAGTGGTATTGAGTTATTAGGCAGGTAGACAGTTAGTAGGAAAATAATTAATTATTAATAGTAGGTAGGTAGGTTAGGTAGTTATTGGGTAGGTTGGTATGTTAGGTGTTAATAGGTTGGTTGGTTATTGGATAGGTTGACAGTTAGTAGGTTGGAATTATGGTTACAACACTTGTTGGAAACAGCTGTAAATCAAAAAATAGTACTGTACTTTTGAGTCGTCAACAATAATAACGTTCACTGAATTGAACATATGTGATCTATGTCAAATGTATACTAGTACAAGGTTTAGTGATATTATGGCTCTAATTCCAATATACAAGTTTGTTGATACAATACAAGTTGTATGAAAAACAATTAAAATGAAATTATTAGTGTTAAGTTCTAATGGTTGATTTTAAAATTGTTAATTGATATGAAGTTACAATGTTGTTTAATAAATGATTCTAAGTTATTTATTAAAAATTGGACACAAGAGCGATATTATTATATGCACTGTTTGTGTCACAAGTAGACAAGGGTGTTATGTCTAAAAAAATTAGCCAGTAATTGAAAACCCGGCAACCCAATCCCTTCAACCAGCTCACAGCAGAGCCGCTTACCGGAAGAAATAGGAATGAGCGTGGTACCTCCCCGGGGCGAGCCGTTACAATTGGCCCTACCACTATAGAAGAACGATGAAGTCGTTCTTATTAATAATATTAACAATTTTGTAATAAAGGTACAACCTACCAATAAAAATATTAAGGTAACACTACGTACACCTTAGTTGCTGTCAACCAACACGTCTTACAAAAAAAAACAACCACCAAAAAATACACCAACATAAAAAAAAATTACCCACAAGTTAACCTAAAAGAGTGTGTGACCGTAAAACCACGTTTTGGGCGCCAATGTGACGATAAGGGGTTGCGTGGCGCAGGTTATATAATAAAACCACGTAACCTTGTCAACATAAAAATATATATTTAAAAGATAGGGGTGGTATACGTTCACTAATCACACACTCAGTAGGTTTTCCTGTGGGGTGCACGTTACTGCCCTGTTAGCTGGCGTGGCGATGACCGCAGCGAGGTGCCACGCTGGATGACAGGGGTGAAGGTCGACAGGTGGTCGCGTCGACCCGGTGATCTGCTCGGCGAGGCCCACGTGGCAAGAATGGCCGACGTGGGAAGTCCGCTATGGCGCGCACGACAGGTACCAATACGGGCCCTTGTTGTGCAGGCGCTCAGAGAGTTGGTGGGAGTTCCTCCAACCGGAACTTTGGACCCTGGAACATGACGTCCAGCGTGTCACGAGATGACCAAAGGTCAACCCCGCTGATTGCGACACCAAGCCAAGCAAAGCGAGCAGCAATAACAGTGCGCTAATGAAAGTGCTGGTGGATTGTCACAATCAGACGGAGTTTACATGATGAAAATGAGAATTTAGACATGATAGCACATTTTGACGTGTCATCGAAACACTGTCAAAATGCATATTAGCTGAAGGCGATTACAATTGAAAATACATGAAATTAGCGTAGAACAAAGTCAGATAAAACAAGCATACATGCCAAGTTAACCTAGAATGACAAAGAACACAAAATATACACATGATCGTGCTATCAGACGCTTACCCTATATGCGGGGATCCAGGACACCGAATTTAAATGCTCGATGGCAGAGAATTTGGTTGATTAGGTAATTAGCTGTTGTAGGACCGGATAATGGCGAGTTAAGACGCGTGTGAAATCACTGATGTAAATTAAAATCAGGTGAGACGTGTGACCGCTCTGATCCGGACCAATTTTCCTAATGTCAAAAAAGCTAGGTGACGTTAGCCGCGTTGGAAGTATAGAGCAGGCAAGCGCGAGCCCATAGACAAATCCTCACTCGCGCGCCCGTTTGTTTATGGAACGTATACATTTAGTGATACTAATTTCTACCGCACTGCTTCTTGTAAATATCTGTGGTTATTACATTTGACGTTTCTACGTTCTGTCATTGTCAGTGAATGTAAACAAACAATGAATCGTGATGTTTTTAATGTTAATTTAGGAAATATGTGTGAATTAATCAAAAATGTAACGTACAACGTTACAATTTTGTAAAATAAAACCATAATAATAATAATAAAAAACACGTTTATTGAGAAAAATAATTAGACAAAGTAATCGAGTCCTTGCATTAGCATTCAATTCTTATTTTGTATCTGAGAAAGAGTAAATGCCTGAGAGATAATGTCATTTGATATAATTGTCACCTTTGGAGTAGATGTGGAGGAGGTGGATGAACCTGTCACATATTCTGCATGGCTATGATTTGGTGATACAACTGTATAATCACTATAATCATCAGCAACGTGATATGACGGGCTTGGCATCACTTGAGGTGAAGGGGACGGTGTAGGTGTAAAACGCACGGAATCCGGGGTAGACCTTACGTACGAGTAAGTGCTGCTACGAGCAGGGCTATTAATATTTAAGTAAGACACATTTCTCTTCTGATAAATAAGCTCGTCTATATTGTGCATTATAACCTCCCTTTGTTGCTCATTAAATTTTTTGGCCAGTAGTTGACAGTATAAGTCTACCTCGTCCACTTCAGTTCGTGGTCGGTCAGAGAGATTTTTTATGACATTTACAGCTGTCTTAATCTGAGCTCGTACTTCCGTGACTTCTGATTCTCGCCGTTTTTTGGCTGACGTGGAACTTCTATTTTGAATGCTGTCTTCGTTAGAAAAGCTTCTATCTTGATTGCTGTCTTCATTAGGAAACTCCATAGTCTAAAAATTCAAACACAACAAGTAAATTTCAACCCTTATTTAAATTATTAACTATTACCTACACTGATATATTTTTTTCTGTTTTAGATGCCTCAAAATGAACACGAATGGCTTGAGATTGCTCGAGAATTTGAAATAAAATGGCAATTTCCACATTGTTTGGGCGCTATCGATGGAAAACACATTAAAATACAGTCACCCATTAATAGTGGATCAGAGTTCTATAACTATAAACACAATTTCAGTATAATATTACTAGCGGTAGCTGATAGTGACTACAACTTTTTATTTGCTGACGTAGGAACACATGGACGTATGAGTGACGGTGGAGTTTTTAATGATAGCATGCTTTATAACAAAATATATGGACCTGATTCCCTTTTTCCGCAAGACGCTCCTTTACCTGATCGACATCTTCCTGTGCCCTATGTTTTTGTGGCAGATGGAGCTTTTGCGTTATCTAAAAGGATCATGAAACCTTTTCCTGGTACACCGCCAGTTGGCTCACAAAATAAAAAATTCAACAGTCGACTATCAAGAGCTCGTGTTGTGATTGAATGTGCATTTGGAATAATGACATCGGTATTTGGAGTGTTAAAAACCAATATGTTACTACAACCCGAAAAAGCATCTATTATAACACTAACTTGCGTTGTACTTCATAATTTTTTGAAAAAGAGTCAGCACTCCTACCGTATGTATATGCCGGAAGGTAATATAGATAATGTTTTAGAAGAGCAACAATTAAGATCACTAGATCAAATACCAATAAGAACAACAGAAAATGCTAGAGAAATACGAAATGAATATGCATCATACTTTTATTCACACTAAAAAATCTAAACGTCTACCGTCTACTAAAAAATCTACCGACCTACAAAATTATTTTGTAGCTTTAGGTATACACAGCCACAGGTCAGATGTATGTATGTAACAGTTGCACTGTTATGTAAATAAATAAAGTAAAAAATTAATTAATGTTTATCTTACCTCTGTGTTAATAGTAACTGTATCTGATTTATCATAAATCGGAGCAAGAAAGCGCTCAATGAGCTCATAAGCGAACCAATTGGGTTTAAAAATATCATCTGTTGATGATCCAGATCGAGTAGAGTCACTAATTTTCTTTCTGTAAAGGCGATATGTGCTCATTAATGATTCTCGCTTTTTTGGGAAATTCATTCCCATATTTTGTTGAATGGTGCGCCATGCATCAGCTAATAAATTTTTATTTTTATGATCCTTTCGAGTTGCGTTCCATATTATTGGATGTGCTTGATAAAGTTAAATAAATTCTATGACTTTTTCATTTGTCCATGCCGGCAGCGATTTTGTGGATGAGGAAGCCATTCTCGCTCGACGTACGCACTCGCTGCGTGTTGCAACAGAACTGAGCAATGCGCCAACGTGTGGACAGATCGCGAGCGTTGGCGCAAATTCCTTTGATGAAACCGACACGAGGCGGCCAACTACCAACGCTCGACACGAGCCGGACAAATACAACACCTTTATTCATGACGTTCTGTCTAACTGCGTGTGTTAGCTAACATGTCTACTCGCTAAAAGAGGTCCTAGGTTCGATTCCTTCCGCATACAGGCTCTCCGGCATTACGCTAGTGTTGATTCTGTGCGTCTGGGTATATTATCTATATAAGTATGTATTCAAAACAAAACAAGAAACGGTAAGAATGATTAAAACATGACGTTACTACCGATAGTAAAATATTGATTAACTAACTTAACAAAAGTGTTACAAGTGTAAGCCTAATTAGTTTAATGTACGACTGATTAATATTATTCTATATATCCTGGAATTATTATACCTCTAAATCTAATAATAGATGTTGTATTGACTGGACTATGTAGCAACAGGTAGGCAGATGTTAAAGTTTAAACAGTTTTGATTTATAATGAAATATATTACATTGTTAATCTAAATGATAATAATTAAATATATTATTAATTATCAACTAATTGTAGATGAATAATCGTTTGTTATTAGCCATTATATTAATTTAAGATAGTGTATTTATAATCGAAAGTTAATGTCATAACTGACAGCCGTTGCGATAGTCAGTCATCGCGTAGCCGTTGTACAAGGAAGAGGTGAATCGTGTGATTAAAGTGCTGTGGAGATATTACTGGATTTTATTTTCTGCAATACTTCTGAGGCTATCCCAATAGCTTCAGAAGTGGGATCAACGAAAAGTATTACTCTTTTCGACTTACGCCTACGAGAAAAAACGTAAGTACATTTATTTGTATTGTACCAACCACATAACTGTTTGATTTGAACTTTTTTTAGCGTGAAAATGACTGTTGTCTTTATAAAAAAAAAAAAAATATGTCGATCAAATATTACCACTGTGTAATTACGACGACTTCGAATTGAGGTTATTTATCTCCTGTTTAAAGTGATAATTATAACGGGTTGCTAGTTGGTTAGAGAGTTTACCGTAAATAAGAGTATTTAACAACCAAACATACTGATTCACAATAAGATAAATGAAATCATCATTTAACTATTTGGCGCTTGTGTAAGTAGGTGGGTACCTACTTACACAAGCGCCAAATAGTTAAATTACCAGTTAAATTACCCACGCCTAACGAAAGTAACGAGTATTTTTTTTATTTATTATATATAGAATTTCGGTGCTTGCTGTACAAAGTCAGTAATACAATTTTTTTGGAAAGCATTATTTATCGTTGCTCGCGATTGGCGGGTACTGGGGTCGATTGTTGCAATCGAACAGAGTAAATGTGTTCTTTTTTTTCTCTTTTCTCCCTGTCTCTGAAATGATTGCGTTTTTCGAGATGAACATTGTGTGGTGTGCTACGGTGGTAGTAGCAGTACTATGTGAGAAAGACCGAGCTTAATCAGGAGTGATTAAGTTACTATTACCGAAAAACATTAAAGAAATATACATATGGCTGCATTAACTTAATCTATGTTAATGATGTTAAAAATAATGGTTTACTAAGCTATCGTCTGTCAGTTTCAGTGCTCGACATGGAGAGAGAGAAGAGTCAAACCAGACAGATTATAGGACTCTTAGTCCGGACCCAGGAGTACCCAGATTTGAGGGTCAGGGTCGGGAAGCGGTAGATTTGAGGCGTGAGTCTAGCCACGCAACTCGGCCAAGAGTACCCATGTATGAGGGTCAGGCTAGGAGGACATGTTCGGAACAGCCAGGGGTATCACGGGTGCGTGATACTGAGGTTGATAATAATTATGACAATATTGACGGAGAGCGTCAAGAAGGGTTAAGGGGTAAGGGTTAAGGAGAGATTTCTTCGCACACCTTCGAGGTCAAGGCGTAGCCGTTCGTCGAACGATGGATCCTATAGCCGTGAGGGTACCAGAGAGAGAAGTACGAGTCGACGAGGTAGGAGACCGGAGGACGATAAGGATTCAAGGTCGGGTTTTAGTCGTGACCGGAAGAGGAGCCATCACCTGGAGCAAGGAGACGAGGGTGAGCAACAAATGTCATCTACTTATAAGAAACCTAGAAGTGTAGACTCCACTGAGATTATTTTAGATAAATTTTTGTCAATTTTGCAATCAGTTAAGAGTTCAGATAAGTCGAAGTTGCCTTTTAATACTAATATTGTTCCCGAGTTTGATCCTATGACAAAGGAGCAAACTATTTTGACTTGGTTGACAAAGGTAGAAGAATGTTCAGAAATTTATGGCTGGGAAGATAGAGAAATAATTCACTACACCCTGCCAAAGTTGACAGGGGTAGCGAAGAATTGGTACCAGAGTTTGCCGACAATGATGTATACGTGGAGTGAGTGGAAAAAGAAGTTGATCGAATCTTTTCCTGTTCGCGAAGACTATGCTGAACTCTTGACTGAAATGCTGGGTAAAAGTGTTAAATATGGAGAGTCACTTGAACATTACTATTACGCCAAAATTAATTTGCTAAATAGATGTAAGATCTATGGGCGTCAGGCTGTCGATTGCTTGCTATACGGCGTTGAAGATAGGGCTGTTAAAATAGGTGCGCAGGCTGCACAATTCTCTGAGCCAGAGCAAGTGCTGAAATATTTCAGAACTGTGAAAATAGGGCATAGTCGGGAAAATACTGATTCTAGTTTTAAATCCCGAAACGAACGTAAGGGTACAACTCTTTTATCAGAACCAGCGGGTTCGAAAATGACATGCTACAATTGCGATCAAATTGGTCATTCAAGTTTCCGTTGTGATAAACCCCCAGCTAAGTGCGTCACTTGCGATAAATCGGGTCATCTGTCAATTCACTGCTTTAAAAACAAACGCTTAAATAAAGATCGCGAAAAGGAAACTAGTCTGAATAATAACAAAACCGAAAAACAAGTGTCCCAATTATGTTTATCTGAAGACTTGACTGCTAAGTAAAATGCTTGAGATCAAAGTCAATAACCATAATTTAGATTGTCATCTAGATTTAGGGAGTCAATGTTCTCTTATAAAGCTAGGGAACTCGACTTAGACATAGTGGTACCGGAAGATTTACCTGTTCTTAGGGGTATAGGCGCTAACCTAATCTCTCCAGTAGGTATGACGATTGTTTCCGTCGAAGTTCAAGGCATAAAGGAGACGATAAATTTATATGTAGTAAACGATTTCGTAATCAACCAGTCAGTTCTATTAGGACATTCCTTTACCGAGAAACCAAATATCGTTATTACGAAAACCCCTACCGCTGTGATATTTAACAAAATTCCGAGCGTTAAAATGCGTCTCTCAACTAGCGACGGTGCTGAAATCCCGTCGAATACTTTACGCGCTGTGCAAGTTTCTACGGATCCTAGCGTAGATGCACGTGTTTATGTTAATGGTTCCTTGCGGGGTCCAGAAGGGAAGGAATACTACCTCCTGCCTGGAGAATATGAGGTAAAGGGTGGGCGTAGCGCGCTACTGATTCACAATGCATCATCCAGTTCAATCACACTTGAGAAGGGAACCCTTTTGACACGAGTACAATATAAGCATGTAGACAATTTGGAAAATATCTTAAACTCGTGCAATGTCACAATCTGTGAATCCCAAAACAATGACGTTTTGAACTGTAACGATGCCCTAAGTGAAGAAGATAAATTAAATTTAAAACAACTAATTATTAAATATAGTAACTGCTTTTCAAAGGGACTTGACGATTTGGGGTTCACAGATCTGACAGAGATGGTGATTGAGCTTGAGGATTCAGAACCAGTTGTTTATAGGCCGTATCGTATGTCTTACGCGGACCGCGTTTTGGTAAGAAATATGGTGCAGGAAATGATCGACCACGGTAAAGATGAAAAGTCTTGGGATGAACAAATTCTCGATATTCAATTAGGTTTAAATACTACGACTCATAAAACGACGCAAAAGACTCCATCAGAGTTACTTTTCGGATTTAACATTAAGTGTAGGAGTGAAAGCATATTGAGTGAGGTTTTAGACGACACCGCGACCGTAACATCGGCGGAGAAATTAGTAGAAGTAAGGGACGTAGCTGGAAAGAAAATAAGTGAGACTCAGATTAAAGGTAGGGAAAGGTTTAACCGTCGTAGGAAACCAGCGAAGAATTATTCAGTAGGAGACTTAGTACGTGTAGAGCGACAGGTTCCTAACGATGGACAATCACAAAAACTGGTTGTCAAATATCAGGGTCCGTACCGGGTAATAAAAGTACTTCCCAATGATAGATATGTCATCGAAGACACTCCCTTAACGCGCTAAAATAATCGTCGTTACGAAGCCGTCGTAGCAATCGACAAAATGCAGCCCTGGTTAAATTTTAGTAGAAACTTGGAAAGTAGTTGTGAAGAAAGTGGTTCAGATAATGAGTAAAACTAAATTTATAAATAAAAAAATAAAAAAGAAACTAAATAAAAGTTATGTTCTTGTTCGAGTGTTTATTTATATTAATCTAATATAAATAACTATTAAATTGTACTATGATTAAATAACATTATTTAGATTATATTAAGATTAGTGTCTCGTGTAATTATAAGCCTCAATCAGCATTTGTACTTGTTTCGTGTCTAGATCTGTATAGATGTTTATGTCAGAACATTATATGCTAATAATACTCTGTTTATTCCGATAATAATAACGTCAATTTTATTTTTATTGTTTTTCTTTCGCGAAGGGACTCGCTTTCACAGGAAGGCCGAGCTGTAAGCCTAATTAGTTTAATGTACGACTGATTAATATTATTCTATATATCCTGGAATTATTATACCTCTAAATCTAATAATAGATGTTGTATTGACTGGACTATGTAGCAACAGGTAGGCAGATATTATGTTAAAGTTTAAACAGTTTTGATTTATAATGAAATATATTACATTGTTAATCTAAATGATAATAATTAAATATATTATTAATTATCAACTTATTGTAGATGAATAATCGTTTGTTTAAGCCATTATATTAATTTAAGATAGTGTATTTATAATCGAAAGTTAATGTCATAACTGACAGCCGTTGCGATAGTCAGTCATCGCGTAGCCGTTGTACAAGGAAGAGGTGAATCGTGTGATTAAAGTGCTGTGGAGATATTACTGGATTTTATTTTCTGCAATACTTCTGAGGCTATCCCAATACAAGTAATCTTTTTGTGCACGCCATCCCACGTCTGGATATATTATCTATGTTATGTATTTTAAATGTATTCAAAACAAAAAACGGTAAAGATGATTAAAACATGACGTTACTACCGATACTAAAATATTGATTAATTGACAAACAATAGTAACAAAAATGAATCAAGACTGAAAACGTCCAAAATATTTCGCTTCAAAAAGGTTTTTCTAGGGAGCTTTCGTTACAAGTAATCTTATTGTTCACGCCTTCCGACAATCTCAAATGGAGTCGGGGCACGGCATTGCATTTCTCGACCCAATGAACACCCTCGCCCTACGGCTCGGGTGTTCAACCTGCCTCGAATGCAATAACAAACTTTCCGCACTTGTATCAAAATGTACTAAATAACAATTGTCTACCTTCACTATGAACTGATAAAAATGTAAGCGATGTCACTTCTGTTGCAGAACTAGTTTCTGATGAAGAGCTCCTAGAACTCCGGGAAGATCCAGCTATTACGCCTCTCTTGCGTAGGTCTTTCCTTCTATTTACGACGGCATCATATAATTTTCCAGACGCATTTCTTTTTATCTGTTGAGATGTAGCACTCATGTAGGGAACATAATATATTGTTGGAGATTCCTTTGGAAAAATCTGTGCTATTTCATGCGCACATTTCATAAGTATGCATCCCGGCACTACACCAGTAGGATTGTCAGTCAACTCTTTCGTGGCGATCAGTCTGGCTAGACGACTTCTCAGTGTCTGGTCAAGTAAACCTTGATTTTTTTGTCCACTATTTAAAATAGCTTTTCCGTCAATTGAACTTTTAAGAAATTTCAACACCTGTAATATTAACAATATTAAATAATACCATGGTGGGTCACTAATTAAATCCATAATTCGGTATGTAAAGTAAAAATTAACCTACGCTGATTCCAAAACCATTTGGAGATTTTGAGGTCTTTTGTCTTATTTTTCCACTTTCAGCTCTCTATATCACAAGATTGTGTTTATTTTCACAATAATACTTGTAACGATTTGACTTTCACTTGACCTCTAAATGACGTCATAAAGTTTCCTGAATAGACTACTTCCTTCGTGCTTTTCAAGAAAAATTAAAAAAAAAACTGTTGTTGTCAGTCCGTCATTGCCAGTGTCAATACTAGATGCTAGCTAAGGACGGATCACGCGCTGCCATAATTTCTCTTTCTCTACGTTTATTCTTTGTACACGACAGACCTTGCTTTCCCGTTGGACTTTGATACTTACTGCACCATTGATCGACCATTGCACGCTTTACGGAACTGCCTGCCTATTGTTTGGATTAGTTAAATATGGATCAATTTGTACGCAGCGACTCCACTAACTTGCCCAAATTGGATAATGTTATGATCCTGGAGTTCATGAAAAATTATGATAAATATAACATCGCTGAAATCCGAGGTAAAATAAATAGATAAATAGTAGGTGCTTCACCTGATGGAGTAGGAGAGGATTTTATAATAGAATGTAAATGTCCATCTTCAGAAAAAACTCTGAAAACATATGTTGATAATGGTATAATCCAAAAAAGATATGTTGCTCAAATGCAAACCCAAATGCATGCAGCAAAAAAAAACAAAAAGCAGTATTCTGTGTGGCTGATCCAAAATTTTAAGAAAATATTAAGATTACCCTGTATTGGCTAAATTACGACGCTCAATACACTAGGGACCTGATTGACAAAGCGTTGATATTTTGGAAAATGTTTATATACAAAAAGATTATTATTACTGCCAAAACATAAAACTTATTGTTATATAATATATTATGAAGGACGGGACGGTTGACGTGTGTTGGGTATGCCACCGTCTGGGTGAATCCATCTGACATATTATTTCTGGTTGTTCTCATCTGGGTAACGGCGAGTACTTGCACAGGCACAATCAAGTGGCCAGGATTATTCACCAGCAACTTGCCTTGAAATATAAACTTGTAGAATCTGAGGTAGGTACCGTACTTACTACAAGTAGGTATGTGCACGACCCAGTTCTCTAAAAAGACCATGTAACGTTGTACTGGGATCAGTCTATCATCACTGACAGGACTATTCATGACAGAACGAGAACCTCGTGAAAGCTGAGAAAGAGAAGCAAATAAAATGTCTGGACTTAGCACACGAGGTTGTCGATATGTGGTATGTGAACTCGGCTAGCTTTGAGCCGATAGTCGTAACGGCCAATGAGAAAATAAATGTTTAAAAATGTAATCTATTATGTAAGTGAAACAAATAAAGAGAATATATTATAAGGTGTAAAATAAGGTATTGTAATTTGTACAGGTCTATTAACTGCTCGTTTCTTGTAAATTCCACAGTATTTACTGTTTAGTGCTTATTAGAAATAAAACGATAATGTTATTTAATCAGTCTTTATTATTTCACTTTGTAAATTTATTAAACCACATGCAATTAACACTACAGCATCTAGGTATTCAACATGTTTGTGGCTGACTACTGAATGAGGTTTTAGAAATCGAAACTCCCTAACTCTTCTAATAACTCTTTCTATGTGCACCCTTAAACTTGCCACAACTTTACTTTGAATAACTTCTTCTTTCGTTGGTTTACTCGAGGCATAAACACTTGGAGGGCGTAGAAGCTTTATGCCTTTCGCCATTAAATGAGATTCGATTTCTTTGAAATCCCTATCAGCCATAATTACTGCACAGTCAGGTAAACAGTCAACCATTCATTCAACCTCCTCGCACCACTTCTTTTTATTAAACGGTTTTATTAAACGGTTTTATTTAGCTCACCCCGTTTGTTTTATTCTTGGATCAAATTTAGTAATTCAAATTTCACCCTCTTCCTGTCAACCGATTAATCTGAAATTTTGTATACACTTTGGATTTTGGTGACAATACAATTATGTTTATTCATTATCATTATAAATTCAAGATGGCCGCCGCTACAAAATGGCGGATAATTTATGTTTTATTAATCCCATCAATATGGGTATCAAATGAAAGGGCTCAACAAGCAGAATACAATATACTATATAAAATTAAGATCCAAGATGGCGGCTAAAAACTAGAAAATAAAAATAGGTAAAAAACTTTTTAAGTTAAACGGTTTTATGTTAAACATACATTGCAATGTTTAAGATAAATGTACTAAAAACCAAAAAATAATAAAATAGATACAGTCGTGGGAAAAAACCGTGGGGCACGTCAATTCGGAACTGTCGTGCTGCGGAAATTACAATTGACGTGCCCCACGGTTTTTTCCCACGACTGTATCTATTTTATTATTTTTTGGTTTTTAGTACATTTATCTTAAACATTGCAATGTATGTTTAACATAAAACCGTTTAACTTAAAAAGTTTTTTACCTATTTTTTTTAGCGTTTCTTTCACATTTACAAACAATTTGTGTCGGCTATTTGTTGTAGTGTTTCTACATAACGGTACGAAGCATTTAGCACTAGCAGTAGTTATCGATGACCGATTCATTGCACGGATACGCAGCACGGCTAATGGATGGAAATTAAAGCTAAAAATCGTAGGAAATCACAGCCACGATCACAGCATTAACATTTTACAACAAAATAAAAAATCGTAGATAAGGTATCTGTCAAGTATTAACTGTTGGCAATGTCAAGTTTGAAGTTATCTATGTGTTTTTTGTATGTACTGAAAACGTGGCAAAGACATAAAGCTATTCAGGATACGCAATGACGTCATTACGAATATTACTTTAAAAAAAAATAAAAAAATAACTGTTACTGGGAAAACAAAATGCTTCAAATTAGCGGCTTAAAATTAAATGTTTTAAGAAATAAAAAAATTAAAAAATTCCTAAAAAATACTTTACATACCGAATTATATTTGCACTAATCTGATAAGCCATAATTTTGACATTCCATAACATTTACTATCCGTCCCAAAATAATCATTTTCCATAATTTGATATTAAATAATCTCAATTGCCATAATTATTTGTATGCCATAAAACTAGTTGTACTTAATTACGACTGCCTTAATTAACTTTTGCCACTAAAATGGAAATGTTCGGTTCAGGTAGGGTCGCGGTTCTACCTAACACTCCTCCTCGCTTCGCTCGTCGTCGTACCTAACGGAGCCGCAGGGTAGGCTATGCTGCCTGCAATTTAAAATCTACTTATTTATTTCTCTTTGTATACAACAGATTTCATTTATTTCTCTTTGTATACAACAGATTTATGGATTGTAATGATTATAACTTAGAATTTTATGACAAATGATAGTATTGCATATTATGACTACCTCCGATTTATGACAAATGATAGTATTCCATCTGGAAAGCCCTAAATAGATTGCGCACCCAAGTGGGCCGCTGCAAACATAATCTGGCAAAGTGGGGCATCATTGGTTCCTCCAACACCGAGTGCGAGTGCAGCGCTCCGGACCAAACAATGCCTCACCTGCTGGAGTGTCCCAGATGTCCGTATACATGCACCCCTGGCGACCTGAACAGCGCCTCTGCCGCTGGAATGCCTGGAATAAACGTGGCTACCTACTGGGCCCAAACCGTATAACATGGAAGTTTAAAATCGAAACGAAAAGAAGAAGAAGAAGATTGCATATAACAACCGACAAAACCAAGCGAAAAATTAATTTCGGAATTCTGTGTCTTGGGTTTTGTATTTTCGTTTTTTGCCACCGACTTCCGAAATTAAAGTTATTTTTCACTTTGTAGTGTTTTTTATTTGGAAGTCGGTTGTTATTTTTTTGTAAAAAGTTTTTTATTTTTCACTTTTTAGTTGTGGTACCTACTCCACACAAATTCGTGTACCACTGCTTGTTAAGTAATTAATAGCGAAAGGAAGATTAACATATCATCAACATACAACTATGTGGAAAACGTATTATTGAAGCTAACTGAAAAACTACCCAAGCAAAGTTTATAAAATTTATATGGGACCACCTGGGAAGGATCCCTAAGTAAGACCCTTTCAAACAAAAAAAGAATTTTCCAAATCGGTTCAGGCGTCTTCGAGTAATCGATGAACATACATAAAAAAAAGAATCTGACGAATTGAGAACCTCCTCCTTTTTTTGAAGTCGGTTAAAAATGATGTCATATGTCTATTTTGGCATGTGATATTTATGATTTATTAATATAATGTTGCCAACTACAATTATGGCATTTACGGTAAGTGAAAATTATTGCAAGTAAAATTATAGAAAATGTTTTAATATGTACTTACAGTACGACACAAAAGAGTTGAAAATAAATGAGGGCGCCACTTTTGTACATGTAGCAACCCAGCTAGTACGGCTCAATCCGTCTTGATACTTAATATTATTTAAAAGCTTATAATATTTCAAGGTAACGAACGCAAGATAAAAAACTGACATGTACAACACATGCAAAACTTATTTATTTAAAAATAGGCTAAAATCAGAAATGTTACATTAGACAGCCCACCAAGTCACCCAAACTATCGTTATCGAGATATATTAAAGAAAATGTACTAGTACACTATTCTAATAGATCAAAATCTAAATATTCGACACCTTCAATTCCCTCAGAGTGTGACGTGCTTGCACCTTGGTTTATATCGTCTACTTGCTCCGACATTGATTCGTCACTGGGCTCCATATAAGAGTCATCGTCACTGCTGTCTGCACCAACCTGTATAATTAAACTGTCTATGTCATTGTACAATGTTTTTCCACGATTATAATATTCTAACTCGATTTTCTTGACATGTTCGCAGCAGTTCTTCCAATCCTCTACTGTAATGGAATTGAATGCCTCTTCGGTTAGTTTTTTAACATCACTTGCACCCACATTACGCGAAGCAACCTTTCGTTTGGCTAGTGCCCAAATTAATTCTATAGGATTAAGATCACAGTGGTATGGTGGCAGCCTTACCACTGTGTGACCGTGTTGACCTAGAATCACATCAATCTCATATTCTGGCTCAGGTTTGTGTTTCTTAACCAGCTCCAAAAGAGAAGGTTTCCTTAAATCTACATCAAAAGGCACATTATTTTCTAAAAGCCATAATCGTATTTCATTGACTTTACTTGCTGATGTTGGAGCTTTATTCAGAACAACGGAATGATAAGGTGCATTGTCCATCACAATGATTGAGGGTTCTGTGACATTAGGGATAAGTTTTTCCTTCACCCATTTGGTAAAATTATGCTGGTTCATTTCGGAGTGGTAATCCTCTTGTTTATTTACACCGCTAAAAATTAAAAGAGCATTAGGTACAAAGCCCTTTGCAGTACCAGCATGAACTATAATCCATCTCTTTCCTTTTGATATGTCTGTCGTAATACCTTGAGTTTCAAGTGACTGCCAGCATTTTTTAAGTTTGTAGCTGGAGTGGATGTAGCTTTCATCTAAATAAATTATATCTTTTTGAAGCTCTTCAGGTAATTTTCTATTATCCATTATTATTTTTAGATACCGTTCTCTCTTATGAGCAATAACAGGTTTTTCAATCAAAGCTTGTCTGTTAGTTTTGCATTTTTTGTATAGAAATCCAATCTTTTTAAGGAGTTTTCGCAAGTGTTCTCGACTTCCGTCATAGTCTATATCTTCCTTTAATTGAGCTAGTAATTTCCCTATGGTTGGTACTTCTTTCTTAACAGTATAAAAAAATGAACCTTTTGTCTTATAGCACATACGTCAAAGTCATCTAAAACCTTTGAAGGACGACCCTTTCTGTGTTTAGCTGGCGTCGAGAATTTTCCACCACTTGCGGCGCCATGCTGCACAATTCTTCGCACTGTGCTTACAGAAACACCTAGAACCAACAAGATAAAACAAAATAGTTAAATAAGGCCCTTGAATGAAAGTATTTCTCATAATTTTATCTTCACTACTATCAGCACTGTGTGACTAAGTCTCATAGAAAATATGTTTAATACAAAATTAAAAAAGAAAAACAAATAATTTGGTCTCATTAACACAAATTGTTGTATTGTTGTTATTCAAATTCAAATTCAAAATAAGGGATTAAATACGTAACATTTTTGCTTTACTTAATTCAAGATTGTTTAGTCGCACTATAAATACAGTGCCTTTGTTTATCATAGCATAACCTCAAAAACGATAAACAATAACTATTGTAACTAATAGTTAGCTTGAAAAATAAGCTCTCTGAATGTAACAATGACTTGTAATAGCTGTTTGATGAAACTTTCTTAGTTACTTACCAGTAAAATCAGCTGTGCGGTTATAAACATCGTCCAAATCGGTTAGCAGTTTCCCAGCTTGGAATTCTGCCATACATCGCATGAAAACTTTATATATAATTTCACGTGCACCACCACGAATCACCTTAGGCATGATTATTCTTCTTTCGCCTTCACAAATAAGAAAAACTACTCAAAAAACAGAATTATCGCTTAATAACAACTTATGATTGAAAAGTTTGACAGCTCACGTACTTACTTTTAGTGTTGCCAGAAAAAATCAATATGTTAGTTCCAAAATATTTAATTTCTTCTCTTTTATGTTGTACTGTACTTACCTATTATGGGATGCCTCCCATAATAGGTACACATTAAAACATTTTTATTTTGTATGCTTTAGTATTGGTCTTACAGAATTGTCCTCTGCGGATTCATGTGATGTAAATGTCTCAGCTGTGTCTATTGTATTCTGTTTTGCGTTTTCTCCTACTTTTGTAGTCTCAACAGGTTGAGATGTTTCCTGATAAGAAATTATTAACACGTCTTCAGTGAAAAAAGTTAACACATTATCACTACAGGATAGCTGACGGTCCGCCTAAAGGAAAGATGGTCCCACATGAGGGGCTTAGTTTTTTATTGGCATAAAGTGACCAAAAACGAGGGAAAAAAATTTTGAAAGGCTCTTTCTTCTACCAATGAAAACGGGTGAAAACTATCAGTGCACAAATCGAGCAAATCGGATTTTTTTTTTTTTTTTTTTTTTTTTTTTTTTTAACTCCTTCTCTTTAATGCAATCTGTCCTGGGACATTCAGCAATAGGTAGATGATGGTTCTTTATCTTGCACGGTATGAAGCCACTGCCTCATCCGATCGACATTACAGCTTATTCATGCTGGTTGTTAGTAGGTCTTGAGGTGCCCTTCTTTTCAGTCTTGTGAAGGTTACAGGGTTTGACATTAGTTTAATTGCCAATTGGTTTGGGTGAACTTTTAATCTGGCGGAGTATGTGGTGATATTAGCTTTGATTTCTTCTTTGACAGTCTTTATCTTTAAATCCTTGTGAATTCTTTCGTTTGTGACATACCAGGGAGCATTTACTATCTGTCGTAGTGTTTTAGATTGAAACCTTTGAAGGATTTCGATGTTTGAGTTCGCTGCAGTTCCCCAAAGCTGGATACCATAGCACCATATGGGCTTGAGTATGCATTTGTAGAGAAGCAGTTTGCTTTCCAGAGACATTTGGGATTTTTTGTTGAGCATCCAGTGTAGGCTGCGGAGTTTTTGTCCTAAGGCTTTGCGTTTGGTAAATATGTGGTGTCTCCACGTAAGGCGTCTGTCAAGGTGTATTCCAAGGTATCGAGTGACCTCTGCTTGGGGTACTTCTATATCGTTTAAGGTCACAGGTGGGCAAGTTTCTTTGCGTGTAGTGAAAGTCACCTGGACTGATTTTGTTTCGTTAGCTTTTATCCTCCAATCCTTAAGCCATTCAGAGATCAGCTTGAGGCTGTTTTGTAGTTTTGCAGAGGCCTCTCTCGGGCAGACATCAGTAGCCAATATGGCCGTATCATCGGCGAAAGTTCCTGTTAGGACATTTCTGTCCAGAGGCAAGTCAGCAGTAAATAACAGGTACAAGATGGGGCCCAGGACACTGCCCTGGGGTACTCCGGCCTGGATCACACGTAGATTTGTGACCTCATCTCCCTGCTTCACTAGGAAGAATCTTTTACTGAGGTAAGAGCGCAGAAACAGGTAGAAATTTGTTGGGAGAGACGTTTTTATTTTGGCCAGTAGACCCCGGTGCCATACACGATCAAAAGCCTGTGAAATATCGAGAAAGATTGCAGAGCAGTACTCTTTGTTTTCGAATGAGGTGTTGATTTTTTCCACCAGTCTGTGAACCTGTTCTATGGTACCGTGGCCCTTCCTGAATCCAAATTGATGTTCAGGAATAAGGTTTCTTTCCACTAGGATCGGAATGAGTCGCTTAAGAAATAGTGTTTCCAGCAGCTTCGAAGCAATAGGTAATAGGCTGATAGGACGATATGCTTTGACGTCATTTTCAGACTTGCCAGGCTTTAAGATCATGATGATCTGCGCGACCTTCCACTGTTTGGGGACATAGGTTCGCTGCAGTATGGCGTTAAAAAGGTACGTGAGAAATGTTAAAGCAACTTCCGGTAACTGCTTTAGAACGGTCGCGGTTATTAGGTCGTAACCTGGAGCCTTGTGGTTTTTCAATTTATTGATAGCATATTTAACTTCGCTGGAAGAACATTTTCTCAGTGGTGGGTCTAGTTGAAGAACAGATGATAGTGTGTCATTAACAGAGTCCAGTTTACTTGAGCCTTCGTCAGAGTGGGGAGTAAAGACACTTTCAAGATGGCTAGCAAAAACTTCAGCCTTTTCGGCATCACTGCTGGCCCATGTACCATCAAGCCTTCTGATTGGAGGTTGATGCAGTTGAGGTCTTTTCAGCTTTTGTGTGGCTTTCCAAAGAGAGTAGTTAGAGCTTGCAGTTCCATCTAGTTTTTCCAGGTGTCTCTGTACTCCTAAATTTCTAGTTTCTTCCAGAGCCTGTTTTAGCTTTTTTATGTGTGCATTCAGTTTTTTCTTGACGCTGGGATACCTATTTACTTGCCAGCTCCTTCTTAGTTCACGTTTCTCAGCAAGCAGCTCTTGGACCGAAGCAGGGCAGTCGGTTCCGCTTTTACCACTTCTGTTCATTGGGGTAGCTTCCCATGCACTTTGCTGTATAATGTTATTAAAGTGTTCCACACCTTCTTCAATCTCCTGGTCACTTGAAAACGGTAAGTTTAAGTTGATTTTTCCAGCCACAAGGCGTTTGAACTTATCCCAGTCTGTTTTGTGGTTGCAGAGTTGGCACGGTGGCGAGATCTGTGTAATATTTAAATTTAGGTGCAAAAACACTGGGGAGTGGTCTGACGATAGTTCCAAGCTAGTTTTACACTCAAGGTTATGTATATTTACGCTTTTTGTGATGAAGAAATCTATCAAGTCAGGGGTCTTATTTCTGTCCGTGGGCCAGTAAGTTGGTTTACCAGAAGATATTGGTCTGAGGTTGAGAGAGTCCACTGCCAGGTACATTTGACGTCCTTTAGTAGATGTAGTTCGGGAACCCCAAAAGGTGTGCTTGGCATTATAGTCTCCGCCTGCGATAAACTTAGCTCCAAATGTAGAAAATAGTTTCACATAGTCCTCCTTGTTGGGTCTGTGTTTGGGAGGGCTGTAGATGGCAGAAACTACAAGAGGGCTTTGGTGGTCTTCAATCACAAGAATTGTTGCTTGAAACATAGCTGTGCAGATAGGCTGCATTTCATAGTGCTTGATGTTTGTCCTGATCAACACAGCACTTCCACCGTGCGCGGTTCCATCTGGATGCATTGATTGGTAAAACTTGTAGTTGGCTATGTCAAAGTGGTTTTTAGTGGTAAAGTGAGTTTCAGAAATGAGTAATACATCAACGTTATGTAAGTCAAGAAAAGCTTTCACCTCTAGGGTGTGTTGTGATAGCCCATTGGCATTCCATAGAACAATTGTTAATTGTTTGAATGTTGCTGATTGGACATCATCTGAAGTAGTAGGTTTGTCATGGCACTTAGTTGCTGCATGATTTGTTGCATCATTACGAGCATTTCTTGCAGTTCAACTGGATGGGAAATATTGTGTGTCTGGCTTGGTTCTTTTTGTATTGGTTGAGGCTCAGTAAAACCAGCTGCGACTTTAGCGTAGGTGGGTACAGTATTCGTTTTTGTATGGTGTGACATTTTGGGTTCAGCTGTTACCTGTTTGACAGTAGGCATTTTATTGGTTATTGGTTGAGTTACTTTTTCAGATAATGTTTTCTTTCTTAATGATGGGAATTTAGATTTTTGCAGGTCTTTGTAGACCTGGCAGCCTTTGTAATTGGCAGGATGATTTCCTTCACATAAAACACATTTCACGCTGTCTAGTCTCCCTTTTACTGGGCATTCTGCCGAGGGGTGGTTTTGCGCACATTTAATACACTTAGGCCGTCGGCGACAGTACCTTTTTGTATGGCCGTATTCTTGGCAGTTCGCACATTGTGGGATTTCACGTTTGGGTCGTGGTTCCTCAAAAACAACACAACAGTGGAGCAGGTCCTTTATGTTATAGATGTCCTTATTGTTGTTGTTCACCTGCAATTCAATGACAAATATTGGCAAGGAACGTTTGGTTATTCTGTCCTTGATGTTCCAGATGTTTGTAGTAGTGTGTCCTCGCTCTGCTAGTGCTTCTTTGATATCATCAGTGCAAGTTGACGGGTGAATTTTCTTTAGAATTACTTTGTAACTTCTTTCTTGCTTAGGCTTGTAAGTATAAAATTCAGTTTCTTTAATCTCTAGTTGTTTAACAATGTTGGTATATGCTTCGGATATTGTTGGTTGAATTTTAACGCGATCGTTTCGTAAAACTTTGACAGTATAGTTGTCTTGTGCATGTTCGTCAAGTAACTTGATCAGTGGTTTAATATTGCCTACTTTATCAATGAATATTGGAGGTGGTCTGGGTATTTTTTGATAATTAGGTTGATTTTCACTAGGACTCTCATCTTTTTCTTCCTCTAGTCCTGTGAAGCTGTTTGTTAGATCGATAGGTTGGCTGAGCCAGTATGAATCTAGTTTTGATTGTTTATTTTGATTTTCCTTATTTTCCGGGCTGGCAAGGGGACGTTTTTTGTTGGATACTGTGGTCCATTGCTGATTATTGCTGTTATCTACAATTTGTGAGTTACTTCCAGTATTCAATTCTTCACCAGGAGGAGTACGCGGGCGCGTGATGAATAGCCCTTTGTGAAGGGCTTGCTGAACCATTGGTTTATCTTTTTGTGCCATTTTGTTTCACTCGAGTAACATTTTCACTAAGTTTGACATAATAAATATTGCTGACAGGTTGTAAATATTGTCAGCCTAAAGAGAACAAGCCCGAAATGCTCGAGATGTTTATATCGCACAGGTTGTAAATATTGTCAGCCTAAAGCGAACAAGCCCAAAATGCTCGAGATGTTTATATCGCACAAAGTGGATCTGGAACGCAGCGTTGACTTTTTCGAGGTTGGCACTGCTGAGTTTTGTTGATGGCCGATAGATTTTTTTAGGTTATAACCGGTACCGCACTGTTATCACTGGTATTTTCTATTGTTCACAAGCACTTTCCAATAGAACAAATATCACTAGGGTGAGTCCGTGACACTGGTTTTCAGGTTTAACGACATTTTAAGACACATTCTATGGATTTGACAGTTATTTAGAATAAATAAAGTTGGAGCACTTTTCGAAGGTGTAACCTAAGTGACCACAATAAATAAAGCGGAATTAATTTCTTTTTTTTGTTCATTGCTGATTTTTTTATTAACATAACTTTTTGCCGTTTGGCCAGGAATATTCTCATTCTGACTCGTACGTACCCGTGCTAGTACTCAGTGGCGGTACTCTCATAGAAGCAGAAAAGCACAGCTTGCCCTAATAAAACAACGAATTAAAAAAAAAACGGTCAATACAAAAATTAATATTAAAATAATTATCATCAAACTGCATGCCACGCGAAAAACGGAACGTATTGATGCGACGTTGTCAGGTTTACGTAAACCAGAAAAATACATTCACGCGCAACTCGCACTGCAACGTTGCCAAACTTCTTCATACGTCTCCCGACCTCTGCCGAATGATCAAACAGATCGATCGGGCATGATCGGGCTCGGCTAGCCCTTTCTCTGTCACACCATTACACTTTCGATCAGCTTCTCCGACCTCTCTATCCTACGAACATAAGTAAGAGTTGTTTGTTTACATACTTTTTGCCGGGTTTACGACAAAATGTATAGGATTTTCAAGCTAGCTTTGGACGTTTGAATGTGTGTCAGTGTAAAAGTTTACGAGAGAACGTGAATGTGTGTGTGAATGCAAGTTCGCGACCTGATTGAACTTGTTTGAAGGGAATTTCGATTTAGTTCAAATTTGTCTTGAGCGTTGATGGTTGATGGTGCATTATTATTTTATTGTGATTTGATTTTTCCGTTTCTTGTTAGAATTTAAATAAGTTTTGTGATTAGTTTTTGATTGAAGTTAGTTGATTAATACCTACGAAAATGAATTCGAAAACGCAAACAATAGTTCCTTGTGATGGATTAAAGTGTGTGAAACAATGATGGTGTGAAAGCGTTACTGGGCAAGGTAAATACTTTAAATTTTACAGATAAACTAGTATTTACGTGGCTGCGCGAGCTGCGCGCAGCTCGCGGGGCGTGAAGAGAGGAGAGGGGGCGCTTTGAAAAATGATTTCGACTAACGCATTGCACCTCACAATGAATCTGAAAAAAAAAAAAAATTCAATGCAGCTCGCGGTACACACGGCTACACATCAAGCTATACATTTCCAGTTTACCCTGATCTCGCACTGTACGGAAATCCTATACGATGCGAGACCAGCTTATAATTGAAATGTATAGCTTGATGTGTAGCCGTGTGTACTACCTACCTACACCTAAAAACACCTACCTACACCTACCTACACCTACCTACACCTACCTACACCTACCTACACCTACCTACACCTACCTACACCTACCTACACCTACCTACACCTACCTACACCTACCTACACCTACCTACAACTACCTACTACCTACCTACACCTACCTACACCTACCTACCTACACCTACCTACACCTACCTACACCTACCTACACCTACCTACACCTACCTACACCTACCTACACCTACCTACACCTACCTACTACCTACCTACTACCTACCTACACCTACCTACACCTACCTACTACTACCTACCTACTACCT
The DNA here is from genome assembly GCA_949316265.1 of Diarsia mendica. NCBI lineage: Eukaryota > Metazoa > Arthropoda > Insecta > Lepidoptera > Noctuidae > Diarsia > Diarsia mendica. The sequence continues at coordinate 13,918,520 of OX438889.1, forward strand.
CCTACTACCACTAAAAGAACATTACCCTAAAGTTTGCTTGTCATCGCCCCTGAGTTACGCTTCACCCACTCAACCTTCGTTACGCTAAGGAGGTCGCCGGCTCGCTTCGCTCGCCACCTCCCCCCTTCGCTCCACTCGGTCTCGCAGGTTCGCTCCACTCAGGACCTACCTACCACCGGAAAGCTATCATGACATTATCCCTACGCTACGGGGGTCGCCGGCTCGCTTCGCTCGCCCGCTCCCCCCTTCGCTTTGCCGCTGTACCACCACCGGACAGGTTTCGACGCCTACTATAATATTTCTTCAAACACCTAATGGCTATCTCTAACCGTTATGAAGTTACAGCCCTTTTAATTTTAGGGGAGGTTGGGGAGGGGAGGGGAGGGTATACAAATTTCAACGCCCCTCAATAGTTTTATGTAACAAAAAAAAAAAAAAAAAAGTGAAAAAGGGGGGGGGGGGTTGAAGGGGGGTGAGGGGGGGAGTTTTAAAAATGATTTCGATTAACGCAAAGGCCCCTCTAAATGAATCTGAAAAAAAAATCGTTCCAAGTCTCTTAACTTTCGAGATCCGCCTAAAGGGGGGGAGAAGGGGGGCAAGGGGGGCCACTTTGAAAAATGATTTTTACTTTACCGAGCCTCGTCTATACGAATCCGTAAAAAAAAAAAATACGGGTCTTTTAGTTTCCGAGATACGATAGGGAGGGGGGAGAAGGGGGGGGAAAAGGGGGGGTTTCGGACTTTTCCCATACTCACCAGAGTTACTTGTTTACGAATCTGTCAAAATATACCCACCTCCCCATCCACCATCTGGGAGAACAATTATGTCAGTGAGTGAGTCAGTCAGTCAGTCAGTGGTAATTTAGCTTTATATAGTATAACTAGTATTTGCGTGGGTGCGCGAGCTGCGCGCAGCTCGCGAGGCGTGGAGAGGGAGAGAGGGGGCGCTTTGAAAAATGATTTTGACTAACGCATTGCACCTCTCAATGAATCTGAAAAAAAAATGTTCCAAGTCTCTTAACTTCCGAGATCCGCCTAAAGGGGGGGTGAAGGGGGGCAAGGGGTTCAAATTTGAAAAACGGATTTTACTTCCCCGAGCCTCCTCTATATGAATCTTACGTATGCCACCACCTTCCTACACCTACCTACCACCTACCTACCACCTACCTACACCTACCTACTACCTACCTACACCTACCTACTACCTACCTACTACCTCCTACTACCTACCTACACCCACCTACTACCTACCTACTACCTCCTACTACCACTAAAAAAACATTACCCTAAAGTTTGCTTGTCGTTGCCCCTGAGTTACGCTTCACCCACTCAACCTTCGTTACGCTAAGGAGGTCGCCGGCTCGCTTCGCTCGCCACCTCCCCCCTTCGCTCCACTCGGTCTCGCAGGTTCGCTCCACTCAGGACCTACCTACCACCGGAAAGCTATCATGACATTATCCCTACGCTACGGGGGTCGCCGGCTCGCTTCGCTCGCCCGCTCCCCCCTTCGCTTTACTGGTACCACCACAGGATAGGCCCCTTTCAATGAATCTGAAAAAAAAAATGTTCCAAGTCTCTTAACTACCGAGATCCGAAAGGGGGGGTGAAGGGGGGCAAGGGGGTCAAATTTGAAAAATGGTTTTAACTTTCCCGAGCCTCCTCTATACGAATCCGTAAACAAAACAGAAAAAAAGAGGTAAAAGGGGGGGGGGGGTTGAAGGGAGGTGAGGGGGGGAGTTTCGAAAAATGATTTCGATTAACGCAAAGGCCCCTCTAAATGAATCTGAAAAAAATAATCTTCCAAGTCTCTTAACTTCCGAGATCCGAAAGGGGGGGATGGAGGGGGGCAAGGGGGTCAAATTTTCAAAATAGTTTTTACTTCCCCAAGCCTCCTCTATACGAATCCCTAAAAAAAAACACGAAAATTCTCTTTATTTTCGAGATTCGCCTAAAGGGGGAGAGAAGGGGGGCAAGGGGGGCCACTTTGAAAAATGATTTTTACTTTACCGAGCCTCCTCTATACGAATCAGTAAAAAAAAAAAAATACGGGTCTCCTAGTTTCCGAGATACGATAGGGAGGGGGGAGAAGGGGGGGGAAAAGGGGGGGTTTCGGACTTTTCCCATACTCACCAGAGTTACTTGTTTACGAATCTGTCAAAATATACCCACCTCCCCATCCACCATCTGGGAGAACAATTCTGTCAGTCAGTCAGTGAGTCAGTGAGTGAGTGGTAGTTTAGCTTTATATAGTATAACTAGTATTTGCGTGGCTGCGCTCGCTGCGCGCAGCTCGCGGGTCTGCCTACCTACACCTACCTACTACCTACACCTACCTACACCTACCTACACCTACCTACACCTGCCTACACCTGCCTACACCTGCCTACACCTGCCTACACCTGCCTACACCTACCTACACCTACCTACACCTACCTACTACCTACCTACACCTACCTACACCTACCTACACCTACCTACACCTACCTACACCTACCTACACCTACCTACACCTACCTACACCTACCTACTACCTACCTACACCTACCTACTACCTACCTACACCTACCTACTACCTACCTACACCTACCTACCTACACCTACCTACCTACACCTACCTACCTACACCTACCTACTACCTACCTACCTACACCTACCTACCTACTACCTCCTACTACCACTAAAAAAACATTACCCTAAAGTTTGCTTGTCGTCGCCCCTGAGTTACGCTTCACCCACTCAACCTTCGTTACGCTAAGGAGGTCGCCGGCTCGCTTCGCTCGCCACCTCCCCCCTTCGCTCCACTCGGTCTCGCAGGTTCGCTCCACTCAGGACCTACCTACCACCGGAAAGCTATCATGACATTATCCCTACGCTACGGGGGTCGCCGGCTCGCTTCGCTCGCCCGCTCCCCCCTTCGCTTTACCGGTACCACCATTTTACTTCCCCGAGCCTCCTATCCTATACGAATCTGTAAACAAAAGAGAAAAAAAGGGGTGAAGAGGGGGGGGGGGTGAAGGGGGGGGAGAGGAGGGAGTTTTTAGATTTCGACTAACGCAATGCCCCTCTCAATGAATCTGAAAAAAAAAATGTTCCAAGTCTCTTAACTTCCGAGATCCGAAAGGGGGGGGATGAAGGGGGGCAAGGGGGTCAAATTTTCAAAATGGTTTTTACTTCCTCAAGCCTCCTCTATACGAATCCCTAAAAAAAAACACGTAATTCTCTTTATTTCCGAGATCCGCCTAAAGTGGGGGGAGAAGGGGGGCAAGGGGGGCCACTTTGAAAAATGATTTTTACTTTACCGAGCCTCCTCTATACGAATCCGTAAAAAAAAAAAAATACGGGTCTTTTAGTTTCCGAGATACGATAGGGAGGGGGGAGAAGGGGGGGGAAATGGGGGGGTTTCGGACTTTTCCCATACTCACCAGAGTTACTTGTTTACGAATCTGTCAAAATATACCCACCTCCCCATCCAACATCTGGGAGAACAATGATGTCAGTGAGTCAGTCAGTGAGTGAGTGGTAGTTTAGCTTTATATAGTATAATATAATAACTAGTATTTGCGTGGCTGCGCGAGCTGCGCGCAGCTCGCGGGTCGTGAAGAGGGGGTGAGGGGGAGCTATGAAAAATGATTTTGAATAACGCATTGCCCCTTTCAATGAATCTGAAAAAAAAAAGTTACAAGTCTCTTAACTTTCGAGATCCGCCAAAAGAGGGAAGAAAGGGGGCAAATGGGGCAACTTTGAAAAAGGTAGGACGGGAAAAGAAGGCAAAAAGGGGAGGTTTTGCACTTTTTAGCTACTCATGAGAGTTAGTTATACGCTTCACCCACTCAACCTTCGTTACGCTACGGAGGTCGCCGGCTCGCTTCGCTCGCCACCTCCCCTCTTCGCTCCACTCAAGACCTGCCTACCACCGAGGAAAAGCTATTGTGACCTTATCCCTACGCTACGGGGGTCGCCGGCTCGCTTTGATGGCCACCTCCCCTATGTTGCCAGCTAGTCAAAGTCTTCATTCTAAAAGTCTTTACTTCTTTCATGTTTTTACCAAACTTAACGAAATACACAACCGGGACAACACAATCCGGTCAGAAGGTGCCGACTGTCCCATTGATCGTGTCGAAAATTGGGTTTTTTCATCATTTTTCCAAGATGGCCACCACACTGTCCGCCATCTTGCTTTTCTGAAAAGTCTTGATTTTTCTGAAATATCGAGGATACAAGCTACCGACTGGTGTACTTGGTGTTGCCAAGTTTCAAGTTTGGTAGAACAAAAGAATTCGCCAAAGTCGGTTCTGATCCAAAAATTCAAGCCCCAATGACTCTCGGGGTTGCCAGCTGAAAAGAATGAAAATGGTCAAATGTCATTTGAGGCACCCCATTCTTGGTGTTCCTGTAAAAAAATTCCATTCAAAATGTCGTTATTTCCACTATTCATGTTTTCGGGGAAAATCTGGGAAATTTTCTTAAAAATGGGGATTTTTTTTAAACCAGGCTACACTCCTTGACGAATAACACAACCGGTCCATACAACACAATCCAGTCGTGGCATGCCGGCTGTACCATTTATCGTGTCGAAAATTAGGATTTTTCATAATTTTTACAAGATGGCCGCCACACTGTCCGCCATCTTTTTTTTCTGAAAAGTCATAATTTTCCTGAAATCTCAGGGATATAGGCCACCAACTGGTGTACTTGGTGTTGCCAAGTTTTGAGTTTGGTAGAACAAATGAATTCGCCAAAGTCGGTTCTGATCCGAAAATTCAAGACCCAGTGACTCTCGGGGTTGCCAGCTGAAAAGAATGGAAATGCTCAAATGTCATTTAAAGCACCCCATTCTTGGTGTTTATGTAAAATTTCCATTCAAAATGTCGTTATTTCCACTATTCATGTTTTTGGGAAAAATCTGGGAAAATATCCTAAAAATGGGATTTTTTTGCTTAAGGTAACACTCCACAACAAAGTACACAATCACTTCATACAACACAATCCGGTCGGGGGATGCCGGCTGTCCCATTTATCGTGTCGAAAATTAGGATTTTTCATCATTTTTACAATATGGCCGCCACACTGTCCGCCATCTTTTTTTTTGAAAAGTCATAATTTTCCTGAAATCTCAAGGATATAGGCTACCAATTGGTGTACTTGGTGTTGCCAACTTTTGACTTTAGTAGAACAAACTAATTCGGCAAAGTCGGGTCTTACCCAAAAATTCAAGCGCCAATGGCTCTCGGGGTTGCCAGCTGAAAGTGATGAAAATGGTCAAATGTCATTTGGGGGACCCCATTCTTGGTGTTTATGTAAAATTTTCAATTAAAATGTCGTTATTTCTACTTTTCATGTTTTCGGGGAAAATCTGGAAAATTTCCCTAAAAATGGGGTTTTTTTTGCACCAGGCAACACTCCTTGACGAATCACACAACCGGTCCATACAACACAATCCGGTCGGGGGACGCCAGCTGTCCCAATTATCGTGTCGAAAATTGGCATTTTTCGGCCTTTTTACAAGATGGCCGCTATAGCATCCGCCATGTTGTTTTTCTGAAAAGTCATAATTTTCCTGAAATCTCAGGGCTATAGGCCACCAACTGGTGTACTTGGTGTTGCCAACTTTTGAGTTTAGTAGAACAAACTAATTCGCCAAAGTCGGGTCTGACCCAAAAATTCAAGCGCCAATGGCTCTCGGGGTTGCCAGCTGAAAGTGATGAAAATGGTCAAATGTCATTTGAGGCACCCCATTCTTGGTGTTTATGTAAAATTTTCATTCGAAATGTCGTTATTTCCACTATTCATGTTTTTGAAAAAATTAGGGAAAATACCCTAAAAATGGGGATTTTTTTAAAATAATGCAACACTCCTCAACAAAACACACAACCGCTCGGTACAAAGAATCCAGTCGGGAGATGCCAGCTGTCCCAATTATCGTGTCGAAAATTCGTAATTTTCGGTCTTTTTACAAGATGGCCGCCACACTGTCCGCCATCTTTTTTTTCTAAAAGTTCATAATTTTTCTTAAATGTTAAGAATATAGGCCACCGATCGGTGTACTTAGTGTTGCCAACTTTTGAGTTTGGTAGAACAAACTAATTCGCCAAAGTCGGGTCTGACCAAAAAATTCAAACAACAATGGCTTTCGGGGTTGCCAGCTGAAAGTGATGAAAATGGTCAAATGTCATTCGGGGGACCCCATTCTTGGTGTTTATGTAAAATTTCCATTCAAAATGTCGTTGTTTCCACTATTCATGTTTTTGGGAAAAATCTGGGAAAGTACCCTAAAATTGGGGAATTTTTTTAAATAAGGCAACACTCCTCAACAAAACACACAACCGCTCGGTATAACACAATCCAGTCGGGAGATGCCAGCTGTCCCAATTATCGTGTCGAAAATTCGTATTTTTTAGCCTTTTTACAAGATGGCCGCCACACTGTCCGCCATCTTTTTTTTCTGAAAAGTCATAATTTTCCTTAAATGTTAAGAATATAGGCCACCGATCGGTGTACTTGGTGTTGCCAACTTTTGAGTTTGGTAGAACAAACTAATTCGCCAAAGTCGGGTCTGACCAAAAAATTCAAACAACAATGGCTTTCGGGGTTGCCAGCTGAAAGTGATGAAAATGGTCAAATGTCATTCGGGGGACCCCATTCTTGGTGTTTATGTAAAAAAAATACATTCAAAATTTCGTTATTTCCACTATTCATGTTTTTGGGAAAAATCTGGGAAAATACCCTAAAAATGGGGAATTTTTTTAAATAAGGCAACACTCCTCAACAAAACACACAACTGCTCGGTACAACACAATCCAGTCGGGAGATGCCAGCTGTCCCAATTATCGTGTCGAAAATTAGGATTTTTCATCATTTTTACAAGATGGCCGCCTCACTGTCCGCCATTTTGTTTTTCTAAAAAGTCATAATTTTTCTTAAATGTCAAGAATATAGGCCACCGATCGGTGTACTTGGTGTTGCCAACTTTTGAGTTTGGTAGAACAAACTAATTCGCCAAAGTCGGGTCTGACCAAAAAATTCAAACAACAATGGCTTTCGGGGTTGCCAGCTGAAAGTGATGAAAATGGTCAAATGTCATTCGGGGGACCCCATTCTTGGTGTTTATGTAAAATTTCCATTCAAAATGTCGGTATTTCTACTTTTCATGTTTTCGGGGAAAATCTGGGAAATTTCCCTATAAATGGGGAAAATTTTTAAACGAGGCCACACTCATTAACGAATCACATAACCGGTCCATACAACACAATCCGGTCGGGGGACGCCAGCTGTCCCAATTATCGCGTCGAAAATTGGCATTTTTCGGCCTTTTTACAAGATGGCCGCCATAGCATCCGCCATGTTGTTTTTCTGAAAAGTCATAATTTTCCTTAAATGTCAAGAATATAGGCCACCGACCGGTGTACTTGGTGTTGCCAACTTTTGAGTTTGGTAGAACAAACTAATTCGCCAAAGTCGGGTCTGACCAAAAAATTCAAACAACAATGGCTTTCGGGGTTGCCAGCTGAAAGTGATGAAAATGGTCAAATGTCATTCAGGGGACCCCATTCTTGGTGTTTATGTAAAAAAAATACATTCAAAATGTCGTTATTTCCACTATTCATGTTTTTGGGAAAAATCTGGGAAAATACCCTAAAAATGGGGAATTTTTTTAAATAAGGCAACACTCCTCAACAAAACACACAACTGCTCGGTACAACACAATCCAGTCGGGAGATGCCAGCTGTCCCAATTATCGTGTCGAAAATTAGGATTTTTCATCATTTTTACAAGATGGCCGCCTCACTGTCCGCCATTTTGTTTTTCTAAAAAGTCATAATTTTTCTTAAATGTCAAGAATATAGGCCACCGATCGGTGTACTTGGTGTTGCCAACTTTTGAGTTTGGTAGAACAAACTAATTCGCCAAAGTCGGGTCTGACCAAAAAATTCAAACAACAATGGCTTTCGGGGTTGCCAGCTGAAAGTGATGAAAATGGTCAAATGTCATTCGGAGGACCCCATTCTCGGTGTTTATGTAAAATTTCCATTCAAAATGTCGTTATTTCTACTTTTCATGTTTTCGGGGGAAATCTGGAAAATTTCCCTAAAACTGGGGAAAATTTTTGCACCAGGCAACACTCCATGACGAATCACATAACCGGTCCATACAACACAATCCGGTCGGGGGATGCCAGCTGTCCCAATTATCGTGTCGAAAATTCGGATTTTTCGGCCTTTTTACAAGATGGCCGCCATAGCATCCGCCATCTTGTTTTTCTGAAAAGTCATAATTTTTTTGAAATCTCAGGGATATAGGCCACCAACTGGTGTACTTGGTGTTGCCAACTTTTGAGTTTGGTAGAACAAACTAATTCGCCAAAGTCAAAAAGTCCCAAAAATGAAAAAGTTCAATATTTTTCGGGGTTGCCAATTAAAACAAACCAAAATGGTCAAATGTCATTTGGGGGATTCCAATGTTGCCGGCTAGTCAAAGTCTCTATTTAAAATGTCATTATTTCTACTTTTCATGTTTTCGGGGAAAATCTGGGAAAATACCCTAAAAATGGGGAATTTTTTTGCACCAGGCAACACTCGTCAACAAAACACACAACCGCCCGGTACAACTCGAACCCGTCCGATGTTGCCAACTACCCGAAAAATGCATTTGAAAAAAATCTAAAAATCCAACTTTTTACAAAATGGCCGCCGCAGCGTCCTCCATCTTGGATTTTCAAAATGTCATAATTTTTCCCAATTGCCATTACAATTACCAACAAATTAGCAAACTCTTTGTTGGCGGTTCTAGAATTCGGTAGAAGAAAACAATTTGGCAAAGTCGAGTGAAAAATGTCGACAATTTAAAACCGTCCTGGCGCGGCCGCCATCTTGTTTTTTTTTTTTTTTTTACTTTTTTTTAAATGCTTTCACATTTCGTATAGGACCTCTGAGTCAAAATCCATCCAAGTCTTTCCCCTACCGAAACCGGAAATGGACTCGCCCTCCATCTTGGATTTGAACTTTCCCTATAATTTTCCTCTACTCGATTGGTCAGATTACACATTTTTGCAAAACATACCCCTAACCCATCTCTCACCCATTCCGAGAAACGACATGTCAATCAGTGAGTGAGTGGCTTTGTAGTTTTATATAACTATAATATAATCTCATTACTTCACCTAAACCCACTCCTGATTTGAATATTTCTCAGAAAGCTAAAAGAAATACTAGGTATTTTAATCGATCAGCATACAATGTACAATGGGTTGTCGGCTGCTCTCATAAAAACAAATTTTTCTGTTGGCCTTAGGTATACATAAGTTTTTTTCGAATGAAAAGAATGCTTGGAGTTTATCAGGTTACGATGATTTAAATAACTTCTCTGGTGCCATGAAAAGACATCAAAATTCTCATAAACATTTGAATGCTGTTATTAAATTTCATTTTGTAGTTTTGGTAAAACACGAATTGAAAAAGCTTTATCTCGGCAGTTACAATATGACTGTGTCGAGATCTATCTAGTAATATTTTGCCTTCAGTGTGTTTTGTTGTTTGTCATCTGTCCTTGGTAAAGAAGCGAAGAATAAAGAGTAGGTAATGGCTGTATACATTGCAAATAACATTTTTTTTCAACTCTAAGTAGTTAGAAACTAATTTATTATTTTGTGCGCCATCTAGCGGTTTGCCCAAAGCGACTGTATACGAGCGAAATACGTATTGACTCGAATAGTTCAGTTGTTGCGTTTATGTCAATAGATGGCTCTTGTTAATATATTATTTTACCTGATACTGACAACTTGATAAATTGAAATAGTTGTAAATTTTCTGACAGGATATAAAATACGAAAAGTGTTAGTCATAATTAAATAATAGAAAATAAAACCGGTGTTATTAAAAACCAGTGTCAGAATTCGGAACAAAAAGTGTTTTTTTTTTTTTTTTGGAAATTGTGCTTTACCTCCAAATAATTGCTGGCACGCCACTGCTAGTACTAGGTGTGGGAAGCACCGACTCAGGTGGTGCTATAGACAGAGAGTGAGTTGATTGCTCTCCTCGTATCCCAGTCGATGAGAGCGATGAAAAAATTGAAATATGTTTTCGCCTTAAATGACTTTTCAAATTCGCCGTAGTCGATTTGTACGCTACTTTTTCTTTGCTTGCACACATTACACGTAGCTTTGCCACTGCTAGCATCTTTTTCAAAATGGTGCCACAATTCACTTCTTCCCGACATTGTCAAAGTTCACTATTTATAATGTACCTAATTATTTACACTTTATTACTTTAATGAATTCACTATTTACAATAAAAACTAAATACACAAACATTAATACACTAACCAGAACAATAACACTAATTAGATTAGACGATTATAATATTTATCAAGTAAGTATTTTTTATGAACTATTATTATTATTACCTTGCGCACAATTACGTCTAATATCCATCAAATCAAAACAAAATTATTATTACGCAACCGCAAGTGCAGGTGCACGCCGCGCTGCACGTCGCTATTTCTTTCGCACTCGTTAAATTATCATATTGGCATCCTTCTACCAAAATAATAAGCTGATTTCTCGTAACTCGTTATTGTGCTCATTCAAATATGGACGCTCTGTCATAGTATTTAAAGTTTAAATTAGTTTAAACGACGACTTCAACGCGTCGCCTCGTTGAAATAGGAACGAAACGAACGAACGAAGAGTTGTTTAAGAGTCGACAACGCGTTGCGCGTTGGTATGAACTATGAGCGTTTCTTGTTTAGCCGTCTACGAAATCAACTAGTCCATCGAAGTATGGTGAACCGTTGAACCGTCGACGGTACGTCAACGGTTGATTTAACTAGTCCGTTCATTCAACGCCCATCTCCTACAACAGACCTATATCAATTAATTCTAGAGACCTATTTGCTAGAAGCATTTTACTAGATGGTAATTGAGAAATTACTTACTTACATGATTGTTTGTAACAACCTATTCTAGGTTTAATTATATAAACTGTACTATGTTGGTATATAATTATATGCCTCTCTATTTGTATATTCTTTTGTGATTAACCTATGATTAAATCTTTTGTTGTTTAAATATTTCATTGATTTATATAACAAATGAATTCATTTCACAAATTACTCTCAATATCTGCAAGTGTAATATCTAATCTCGAGAACGAAACACTAAAGCATAATTAATGATTTAACGAACTTACCTGTAAGTGAAGTTCGATCATAATTATGTGATGGGTTGTTTCTACGGAATAATAGTTTATTGTAGGGACCTTGCCCAATTTGTATAAATTACCTTTAAGAAATTAGCGTAATGCCCTTTAGGTACTTACTTTTCTGTTTTAAACAATAATCTAGATTCAATTATTTCTTGTCTTCTTGGTTAGGCGAAATCTTCGAAATAACTTCTTCTCCGTCAGGGTTTCAAACTTTGATCTTGCCTTTATAAACGAATTACGGAGGCTACAGGCGGAGTATTCAAAGAAAGCCAATTTGCTTAAAATTAATTTAATTAATAGAAAAGAAATTACATGAATTTATAAGTATGACTAAAGATTGCGACTACGTTCGAGGTTGGAACCGAAGTGGAGGTGAAGCCGCCCTAGAAATGGTGGCTTGATCGTTGGCACGTTGCGCAGAGGCAGCATCTCGTGGACCGTCCCCGGTGGCTGATGCAATATGTTGTTGGGTGGAAATGGGGTTAATGCATCGTCGGCGATACCTCTGTGGTACCGTGGTATAACACCTCCCACCGTAGTTCAGCAGTTATTAGAGGACTTTCGTCGAAAATAATGTTGAACAGTGATCTTGCGGGTCAGGTTGATTCACGTTTTGAGTTTCGACGTTGGCATCCTGGCACGTGGGTCGCTTCATTTCTGTCTCTGGTGGTTCGTTTGATCGCCGTTTTGCTAAGAGTCTTCGGACGATGACGTAACTACTTAATGCAGTTGCACCTAGTAGGACAACGGTATGGTGGTATGATATAAGGTTGTATCTTGGGGCTTTTTTATTGTAATCGGTGACTGTAGCGATATCTTTGCATTGCTTGCGTGTAGATTTTCCAGGTTTATTGAGTTTAGGGTTAGGACTGGTCGCGTTGATAATGTCAAATTGGGATCCCGTGCAGGTAAGTCTGTGATCTTGATGACGTGTCCTTTTGCATGATCATTGTTATTAATGATGGTGAATTCAGGAGTCCGCAGGAAACAGTTATGAGGTAGGACAACTAAGAGGCTCCCTTGTAGATTCTTGTATTCATTTCTTCCACAGGACGTCTGGACCTTGGTAGCTTTTGGAAACGTGACGATGTAATGCTTGTCATCTAGTTGCTCCAGTGCCCCTCTGGTGAGTTTGACAGGGGTATGGTTGCAGGAAGAGTCAATTTTCTGCGTTGTAATCAGTTGTTGAATGCAGTCCACTTGATCTCGAGACTTGAAGCTGGGTTTCATCTCGCAGAGATACCAAGTGTTTGCCTTCGGACATTCTGTCTCCATGTATAGTCGACCAAGAAATTGGTTTACCACTTTTGATGACATCTCCCAGTAACATAATTATTCGCTAAGGATGACAGATTGACAGATTCTGACGCGAAAATAGCACTTGATGTTTTGTACGTGCAAATGATATTCAACCTAAGAGTGGTAAACCAATTTCTTGGTCGACTATACATGAATTCGTCCTCGTGTATTGCGATATAAGGAGAGGGTGGTATTAGGATTTCATGATCTTTATTAGGTACTATGGAAAGTTTATATAGGTCATAGGTGCTGGGCAATGCAATCTGTATCTTGAACACTATAATTAAGTTATTAATAATAATAATAATATTCCACAACTATCACACAACGCCATCTAGTCCCAAGCTAAGCAGAGCTTGTGTTATGGGTACTAGACAACTGATAAACATACTTATATATTTCTAAATACATACATATTATAGATAAATTACACCCAGACACAGAACAAATGATCGTGCTCATCACACAAACATTTGTCCTGGGTGGGAATCGAACCCACGACCTCCGGCATAGCAGTTAGGGTCACTAACCACTAGACCAACAGGCCAGTCAAACTGCTACTGTAATATGAACCTAATTTAATTGTATCGTAATATTCCCTTATGCTTATATCTAGTATTATCCTTACTATATAGACTACGTATTTTAGCTATCATATTTCTTAAAGCGTTTATACCGAGCATTGAATGATGCGTACTCTTTGCGTGAATAAAAGCTAGTAGATTCTCTATTCTGCCTAACTCTTCCGACAGGTTTTCTATATTATCTCCCAAAATTAGGAGTAACTGTGAGAGATGGGCATAATTAAGAAGATCTATATTAGTAACTTGGGTAGTATTGATCATTACTTTAACTATTTGGGATATATTTTTCTGATTTTCGACAATACTACTTAAGACTTTTGAATGCTGTAACATCCAATCCTTGCTTAAACTTATATGTTGATTTAGCTGCGAAGTTATTTCCTGTTCGTTATCCTGAAGAACTTTAATGGCATTGTCATAACGCAGAGCGTCTGTATAATCTAAGTTGCCTGAGATACTTTTTATAACGGATCCTAGGCCGTCTATAAGGCCTCTTTTAACGCGATTGGAATCAAATGTCTGCAGTTGTTCTGAAATCATATTTAACTTACTTTTAAGATGTGCAATGTGTGGTTCATACAAGAAACGAGTTTTGTTATTTAACTGAGGCTGAATATAATTCAACTGAGTTTGAACTACTGCTACTTTAGATTTAATTTCATCTATATCAACACATTGTAAGAAAGAATGATGCTGGGTTATGATCTTTGCAGAGCCTAGCTTAAAAGGAAGAAGTCCTGGTCCATCTTCGAGGCTCTCAAGCGTTATCTCTTGAGCAGCTACCGCTTGTAGTATGTACATCAGTATTATCCTGTAACATTTGCGCGTTGTTAGGCACTCTCTTTAGACGGGACTTAGCGATTGGACCGCGTTTTTTCTTTGTATAGATATGTATCGGGAGATCTGCTAATACCGTATCCTGTGTATATCGGGGTGCTAACTTTTGACGGCATGCCATGGGATTCCTTATTATCTGTTGTTCGGGTAAATAATTTTGTTCCGGCTCGCGACTCTTATTCAGATTATCAATGATTCCAGTTCTACGGTTTAAAGAGTTTTCGCTTACTAATTCATAGACTTTATTCATTTTCATCTTATGATTTTGAATATACTGTTGCATTAAGTGCTCTGTTACGTCCATGTCTAATGGGTCACGAGGGTCAAAGTGTCCACTTATAATTTCTAATGGTCTACACTTGGTAAGGCTGTGTATGCTGCTGTTATATGCTAGTATGGCATATGGCATTAGATTGATAGCTGATTTACCATGATTTTGTAATTTTAGTATTCTTAAATGTTCTAGTAAGGTAGAATGGAGGCGCTCAACCATCCCGTTCTCATTGGGCGTGTGTGCTAAAATTTTATGATGGTTAATTTTGTGAACCCTTGTAAATTCGGAGAATAACTGGTTAGTGAATTCTGTCCCTCGGTCAGTGACTAACAATAATGGTACTCCGTGGTGAGTACAAAATATTAACAAAGCCTGAATAACACTTATTGCAGTTCCATCCCTTAAATGGTATGCTTGAGCATACTTTGAAAAGGAATCGATGATTGTGAGGAATTTCTCAGTTTCAGCTGTGAACAGATCGAGGTGGATAACTTCAAATGGTTTCGCCGGAGGAGGAACTATGTGTAATTGTCGCTTTATTGGATGTCGGTCGTATTTACCCTGTCCACAGATGGTACACTCATTTATGAACTTAGCGATGTGCTCCTTCATCTTAGGCCAAAAGTATCGCCGAGATAATGCAAGGTAACATTCGTTGATACCGCGATGGTTGGTTTTACCTTCGTGATATTTCTGAATTATTTCTTGTTGGCGTAGATATTCTTTAACATTCTCTAATTCGACTTTAGTAAGTACTAAATTCATAGATGAGCTCTAAAAATGGTTTTGAATTATGGGTATAATTGAGTACATTTCCAGAGGTGGGTTAATTAGTATTCCTGTTTTTACTTTAGCGTTAACGAATTCTTTGATCGCGTTCACAACATCTGCACTGCTGCTTAAAGTGCACCTCACTAACATCAGGGGGTTGCACTCAAATCTCGATCCGGTCCACCACCACCTCGAGACCGAGAAGCCGCACCTATTCTTTTTAACGGAGACGCAGATAGCGACTCCGTCAGACGTGGCGTACCTCAACTACCCAGGTTACTCGCTTGAACATAGGTTCGTAAAGCGAGCTGGGGTCTGTGTGTACGTCCGCGATGACGTTTGCTGTCGGCGTCTCCGTTGCTTTGAGGATTCAGGGTTATCTACAATTTGGATACTGGTGGACACCGGGGTCGAGAAATCTCTCTACGTCGGTGTCTACCGGTCGCACAGCGGTGACCAGGAGACGACCAGGCTTTTTGAACACCTGATGGAAAAGGCGGATTGTGCCCAGCAACGGTACCCAACGGCGGAGCTTCTTTTTCTGGGGGACTTTAATGCCCACCACCATGAGTGGTTGTTCCCGTTCCAGAAAACTGACCATGCTGGGAGAGAGGCGCGCAGATTTGCATTGTCGCTAGATCTCACTTAGCTGGTGAATGTAGCTACGCGGGTGCCGGATGTTGATGGACACACACCTAATTGCTTAGACTTGCTGCTGACTACTGACCCGGACAGGCACTCAGTATCGGTATCAGCCCCACTGGGAACATCTGACCACTGTCTGGTGAAGTCTATATCTGTCAGCTCCCCTCCAGATGATAGCCCTAAAGGCGAGCGGCGAGTTTGGCGATACGAGTCAGCAGACTGGGATGAGATGCGGCACTTCTTTGCGTCCTTCCCTTGGCAGTCAGTTTGCTTTTCTGCGCGCGACCCCACTTGCTCAGCTGAGGCGGTTGCGGCCGTGATAGGGCAGGGAATGGAATACTATATTCCATTCTCCGACATACCGCTCGGTCACAAGGCCCGTCCATGGTTTAATGCGGACTGTGCTCGTGCCGAGGCCCGAAAACAGTCTGCATACCAAGCCTGGGTGCAAGCTCGTGACCGTAAAGTTCGAGCACGTCGGGTTCGCGCGAAGAAAAGAGCTTTCAATTCTGCCGCAAAGTCCTGTAAGCGGGTGATCCGAAAGGCGCGTTTCGACCACGTCAGTCGCATAGGGGCCAAACTGGCGTCCTACCCTTCTGGCAGTAAACAGTTTTGGTCCCTATCAAAATTGGTCGAATCTAATTTCTGCCGGTCCTCACTACCCCCCCTGCAAAAACCGGATGGGTCGCTGGCTCACTCCGCTACCGAGAAGGCGAATTTATTTGCATCTCTGTTTGCGAGCAATTCGCGTCTAGATACTGGGTCTAAACAGCCACCAACGATTCCTCGCTGTGATTCTTCGATGCCGGAGATCACTATTCACTTGAAAGAGGTTCGTAGAGTACTTCGGAGCCTAGACGTGAATAAGGCTAGCGGTCCGGACGGCGTACCAGCAAGGGTCATAAGGAACTGTGCGCCTGAGTTGTCTCCTGTGTTGACACGCTTGTACCGCCTCTCTCTCAAAACCAGAACGGTGCCGAACTCCTGGAAGGTTGCTAATGTACAACCAGTACCCAAGAAGGGTAGTCGTGCCGACCCCTGTAATTATCGACCAATCGCCATACCCTGAGTACCCTTTCCATTACTTTACAAAGTATGGAGGTGTCCATACTTTGTAAAGTAATGGAAAGGGTACTCAACGGTAAGCTGCTGGCGCACCTTGAAGCGAACGACCTACTCAGCGACCGTCAGTATGGTTTTCGCCGGGGACGGTCAACTGGGGATCTTCTGGTGTTAGCTACACACTGCTGGGGCGAGGCCATCGAGAAACACGGCGAGGCCCTTGCCGTGTCGCTGGACATCTCGAAGGCTTTCGACAGGGTTTGGCACGCAAGTTTGTTGAGCAAACTTCCGGCATACGGCATTCCCGCTGACTTTTGCTGCTGGATATCTGACTTCCTGAGTGAACGGTCGATCCGAGTGGTCATTGATGGCTGCTCCTCTGACCTTGTGGCTATCGATGCCGGAGTTCCTCAGGGGTCTGTTCTCCCCGCGACACTTTTCCTGCTGCACATCAATGACCTCCTTGTTCCTGGTATTGTTGGGTACGCAGATGCACTGTCATGGAGAGTTATACATCCAGCGCAAAAGCCAGTGGTGATGAAGTACGTTCATTAAGAGAGGCCATGGTAGAGCGAACGAATTCAGCCTTAAGACTTGTCTCCGAGTGGGGTGACGAGAATCTGGTAGATTTCAACGCCACCAAAACGCAAGTGTGTCTGATCACCGCCAAAAGGAGTCCGTTTAATCTGGCCCCTACTTTCCGGAGTGCGTCTGTACAAGTTACTGACAGTCTCGAGCTTCTTGGCACGAAGTTGAGCGCGAATCTGAACTTCGGCGCCTACATCGAGTCGAAAGCTCAAACTGCGGCGAAAAAGCTGGGCATCCGAAACAAGGTTAAGCGGTACTTCAAGCCTGGACAGCTTTCAGTATTATATAAAGCTCAAGTCCGGTCTGGCATGGAGTATTGCTGTCACCTTTGGGATGGCTCAGCCAAATACCAGCTTGCCACACTTGACTCTGTAGAGCGCAGAGCCAGGAGGCTAATTGGTGACGATAAGCTGGTTATCAAGCTACATAGCCTGGCCCACCGTCGCAAAGTCGCATGTCTGTCGGTCTTCTACAGACTGTACTTCGGAGAGTGTGCGCAAGAGCTCCACGAGCTGATCCTACCATCTCCCTTCTTCCATCGGGAGACTAGACGTACTGCAGGGTATCACCGATACCTAGTCGACATTCCACATATTCGAACAAAGCGCTTTGCTGGGTCCTTTATTATGCGCACAGCCAAGGAGTGGAATTCCCTGCCTGCGTCGGTTTTTCCGAGTTCATATAACCCTAATCTGTTTAAGTCGCGAGTAAACAGGCTTCTACTGGGTAAGCTCGTTCCATCGTCGACATCATCTCTGTCCTTAGGGCAAGATTGAAGTCAAGAGCAAGCCCATTTATAATTAAAAAAAAAAAAAAAACTGTTTCAAGGTTAGATTTAGATATTTGTATAGCCGTACGGGTATGGGTGTCAAATGGTTTTGTTACAACTGTTCGACCTTTAAAATCACCTACAATCGAGAAATGAATTTGTCTATTGAATTTATTGAGCGGGTCGTCTGATATCGGTACTTCCAATATAGGCTTTTCTGCGTCAGTGTGAGCTGTAATGGTCCTGGATTCGTCTAGCGTTGGCGGATGAACAGAAGGGTTAGCTATTACGGAACTTGTTTCCTCATTGCATATTTCTATCCTAGATATGCATCGGCATTAGTGTTTGATTTTCCTTGCTTATAAATGACTGTAAAATTGTACTCGCTTAATTTCAATTGCCATCTCGTTAATCGAGAATTTGGCTCTTTGAGATTCATCACCCACTGGAGTGGCTTATGGTCCGTGATGATTTTAAATTTGCGACCAAATAAATAAGGACGGAAATACCTAGTGGCCCATACTATGGCCAGCAACTCTTTTTCGATTGTGCTGTAATTAATCTCACTGGAATTTAATGTTCGTGAGGCGTAAGCTATAGGCTTATCTTGGCCTATCGGGCCTTGAGAAAGTACAGCACCAATCGCTAAATTGGATGCATCTGTAGTCAGGACAAATTCCTTGTTGAAATCGGGGTATTGAAGAATGGGGATGACCCCATTCTTCAATACCCCGATTTATTTAGTTAAAAGAGTTTTACATTTTTCAAAACAATTTGTGTAATTTTTATCGAGAGTAATTTTTGATCCTTTCTTAAGACACTGAGTAAGAGGTTTTGCTAATCGAGCGAAATCAGGAATGAACTTACGATAGTACCCAAGTAAACCAAGGAAGCGTTTTATTTCGGTAGTGGTTTTCGGCAACGGATAATTTTGTATGGCTGATATCTTATCGGGGTTCGGTTTGATGCCATCTTTACCGATAATATGGCCTAAATAAGCTGTCTCTAATTTTAAAAATTCGCTTTTATCTAACTGGATTTTAAAATTTGACTCCCGTAGTGTCTGAAAGACTTTCTCGAGGTTATTCATGTGTTCTTGCAAGGAGGTGCTAAACACAACTACATCGTCGAGGTACACAAGACATATGACGTTTTGAAGGCCTCTGTGCACGTTGTCCATGACTCTTTGGAACGTGGACGGCGAGTTCTTAAGACCCATAGGCATTCTTAAAAATTCGAAGTGACCGTGCTCAACATTGGACGCTGTTTTCGGTATATCCTCTGTGTTCATCTCAACTTGGTAGAATCCACTTGCGAGATCGAGGGTGGTGAAGTATTGACAGTTGCCTAACTTATTTAATATATCTGCGATGTTTGGTATCGGATACTTATCATCGATAGTCTTCTCGTTCAATTTTCTGAAGTCTACGACAATTCGCCATTTCGTTTTGCCGGAAGCATCTGTCTTTTTAGGTACTACCCAGATAGGCGAACTCCAGGCTGATTGGGAAGGCCTAATTATACCCTGGTCTAACATTTTCCCGATTTGATTTCTAACTTCCTCCCTATGCACGTATGGATATCGGTAGCTTTTTGTGTAAACGGGTACTTCATCGGTGGTTTTTATCGAATGTTTAGTTTGGTTAGTAAATGATAACGGTTCACCCTCCATATAGAATACGTCCGCGAAATGTGCGCACAGTGATTCCAGATTTGCACGTTCTTCCGGGTTTAAATGACTGATACGTAATTTTGAAACTACGTCTCGAGCGCGCGGTGACAGTTGTTTAGTACGCGTGCACTCAACATTATATACCTCGGCACTGACTTGACGGTCGACAGAAAATATTAAATCATTTTGAGTAGGGTTTGAAACTTCTAAAATGCCTCGATTACGGCTGACTGACGTAATACATTCACCTATAATGCAGTTACAAATGACTTGTTCCGGGATATACGCATTTCCATCTTGTATATTAATTGGTAATTTGATCAGTTTAGAAGAACGAGCGGGTATAATATCTTCATAAAGATTGACGTTACGGGAATCATATGTAGAGGAACCAATCATGGACGGTTTAAGAATGATAACGGCGTTTATTTGCATTTATTGCTTATATTCTTTTGGTATTGGAAGAAAAGGTTATATCCGTAAATAAAACATGCTTTTTATAATCGATATATTCGGCATAGTATGTTCCTTCAATATTTACTTTTGAGAAAGGCCAAAGGCAGAATTCGTACCACCTATTTTTTTTTTGTTAAGTGATAGAATTTGTACCACTTATTAAGTCAATTAAACCATTCATTTTCATGTAACATTAGTATTTTTAGAAGTTCGGATTCATTAATTATATCAATCAAAAGATTTAAGTAGATAAACGTAATTAATCATAGACTAAACGTAGTTATGTTTTTAGAAGTTGCCATTTGTAAAATATCACGAGGCTCACAATGATAAATAATTATTTAAAAATAGAAATAACAGTAAATATAATTAACCAATTACACATTATACCTTAAAATGAATAATTATTGCATACAATCTTAATAATTAACTATTTAATGATAGGAATTATTTTCGACATCAATGTTTTTTTTTGTATTGGCAATTATTTTATTGACAGGACAGGAAAATCTTTCCGAGTCTCTGTTCGGTTCTTTACTGTTGTTTTGGATTGTTGTTTGTAACTGCATCTGAGCAATTTAGCAAATTATCTGGCCATTTTTACGTTGAGTCGAGCTACTGCTCCTCCGTACTCTATCTGTTGATAGTTTTTTCGCGAAAGGACGCTTTATTAATTGTGCTGTGTGTGTACGTGCTTCTAATTAATATGACGAGTTTGCAATGCATAAATTGCAACGTTCGCTTGTCCCGAATAAGAAGGCACGCTTTATCGGATGAGAGTGAAGATCTCGTCAATACTATTCGGCTGTGGACATATCCTAGAGATGTAAGTAGTTTCAAACATAACATTTTGCGTACGAGTGTGTCAGTTACGAAGTGATAACTTTTACGTGTTAAAAAGTAGTCCTTATCATTTAAACTACACGATATCATACTAAAATAATATATTGTGTGTACAAAAACTAATCTAAACATTATTTGAAAAAATAACAAACACCATTGTGGTTGTATATGTACTTACTTAAATATTTACAGTTTGTCCTATTTAATGTACAAACACATAAGAGCTCATACGCCTTTATAGACAATTAAAAAGCCATTGTTATAAATCTCCTGGAGATTTACTATCAGACGGGAGGCCAACCGCTTGCCGGCTCTTCACCCAACGTATGGGTGAAACATTTCTAAGTGATCGTTTTGCATGTATTGTTTACTTGCCTAACACTTGGAGTGTCATAGTCATATAAAGCAATGTTGAGCCGTACTCAAAATCACTTCTTTATTTCCAGATAACACCTGCTGACCATGTTTGCCATGCATGCTGGCAGCTAGCTAGTCATCCCCGTTCTTCTGACAATATGCCGAGGAGACGCACAGGCCATCAAAGTGTTTGTGTTGTATGTGGACGATCCGTACTACGAATCAGTCGACGCAGGATTTTGATTGAAGGTGCAAATGAAGACGAACAAAGAATGGCTAACACAGTTGCTACTTGGATCCAACCACGAGAGGTATAACAACTCATACCTATTATAACTTTTATCAATTAGGTGTCTTGATTTGATGTATGATTGTGTTAAAACAATGTAAATTATTTCCCACTAATACCATGCAGTTTTAAATGCAACCTTTTCTTTATTTATATTTTTTTATTTCAGCTTCGTTCTGAGGATGAAGCTTGTGTGCCGTGTTGGCTAAGAGCTAGCAGAACTAGGGTTGTTTCACCAAATGAACATATTCAACCCATTGTACCTGATCATCTAGAGGGTGATCATTCTGATTTGATGTGTGCTGTATGTGGTCAGAGTCTATCCGACCCAACATCAGATCAAGAGTGGAATCCCGACAACACTGCTCGTTTGATGGAGCACCAGCAGGTATATATATGAAATAATATATTTATAGTAATTAGCTTATAAAAATGTGTCATGCAAAGGGCAATTAATATTTTATGTTGCTAAATCTGTGACAATCATGATGTTGGCTCTACTAACAACAAAAGGGTACTGGTTTTTCCATTGTCACATAGCCCTTCTCTCTCATATTAACACAACATAGATATTTTTGGTAAAGATTTTCTGTAAGGTGAAAACCAATCATTATGTCAAGAACTATTCTGTAGCTTGGTCATGTTGGGCGCAATTTATGTCTGTCAAACTTAGTGTTTAATTTGTGTTTCATCAATGTTATTTATTTACAGATGTCATCCATGAATGAAGTTTGTGGAGTTTGCTGGGGCCAAGCCCGAGATTTGAGCTTCTACATTCCAGAAGGACCACAAGAAAGACCCCAACATATTGTGTTGCCCAATATAAGAAGAGCGGCTGAAACACCAAGACACTGCATTTTCCAAGAGTGCATGGAACCAGAGAGAAATGTTGTGCCTGAAGAAACCAGGCAGGATGTATTGGCTAAGTATCAATATTTTATACCAAGAGGAGCTCGTATTTGCTCCTTACATAGACAGGAAGCAAATTATGCAAACCTGTATACTGCTGAGTATAGCCTTAATAGCTTTACTTCTACCCACATAGAGGAGATCATTTTTATATTGATGGAAGGGTTAAATAACATCTCTTATGAGAATATTCAAAACTACCCTGATAACCAAGTACACTACTTTATAGGCATAAATAAACAACAACATCAACAAATATTAGATGTAACACCCAGGCTTAGGAATCTGCATCGGGGTAGTTTTGCCTTAACAGCCTTATTATGTAAATTAAGGACTGGGGATTCAGGGGACAGATTGTCTTGTCTATTTCAAGTTCCGAGAAGGACCCTAGAGACATTAATGTCTGTAGCAAGAAATATTTTGATAACTGATTATGTTCCACAATTTCTTGGTTTTTCTCATTTAAGAAGGGAGCAAGTGGCAGCAAGAAATTCATACATTGCCGATCACATTTTTGGTGAGCCTAATGCACCAGCTGATCAAAAACCTGCAATCACAATAGCTGATGCAACATATATATATACACAAAAAAGTAGTAATTACTTGTTCCAAAAGGAAACATATTCCCTTCATAAATATAGGAATTTATTAAAGCCATTTATCCTCTGTGCCTCTGATGGATATATTATAGATGTATGCGGACCATATAGTGCCACTACAAATGATGCCACCATAATGAATGATTTATTAAACAACACTCCATTTAATGATTTTTATAACGATAACGATATTTTCATTGTAGATAGAGGTTTTCGTGACTGCATGGATAGTCTGCATCAGAAAGGATACATAGGTCATATGCCTGAAACCAGAGAAGACGGCCAATTACAGCTATCTACTCTTGAAGCCAACCGTTCACGCTGTGTCACTATTAACAGGTGGGTAGTAGAAGCTGTGAATGGCCGTTTTAAGAGAGACTTCAAAATATTCCGCCATGAATATTTTAACCGGGGTTGTCGCCATTTAATGGCAGATTTTAAAATAGCAGCTGCTCTGCTGAATGCGTTTACTCCGCCATTCGCAGAAAATATACATGCAGAGCAGTTTGTGTCAATCATATTTGAGCGCCTGTTTTTAACGAACACTGTAGGTGGATTAGTTAGGTTACATAATTTAAACAGGCGCGGTTCCTGGTTTGTACCCATAGATGCGACAACCCTTTCCTTTCCGCGGCTATCCATGGAGGAATTAATATTATTTGCTTGTGGTATATACCAAATTCGCCAGGCTCGTTCATATGTGGGTGAGCATTTTCGGTTTCATGGAGTATATACATTAGAGGTATCTCGAGAGAGAATACATGGCTTAGAGGGAATAAATCCAATGTTGCTTCGTGCTAAAATAAGGTCCCGCCATTCTTCTGCTAGAACTTATTTCGTTTTCATAGTTACAGTTACTTACTCCTGAAAATGAGAAGGTACTACGTGAGTAGACCATGGTAGAGCATAGCTCAATCTTGCACGCTGATTATGTTAGAATCATACATCATTATACAGCCTTCGTCTCCTGGTTGCATGGCAAGGTTTATCATGTACCTATTAATATGTATAACGTACACTACATTCATCATGTAATCGTTAACAGAGCGATTCAGTAAGAAACCCGAGCATACAGTTTGGGCGGAATACTGAAACGTTCATACGATGTTCTGTCGTCCAAGATTCATCTGTACTAAACCCAGGCCTACAGCTCACGTAAGGTACGGAAGGTGCGACAAATATAAGAACAATAAAATAAATGTTAGATCCTACAAAAACAAAGTTGTTTTATTTAACCACACTCAAAACTCCATCAGCACTTCATCATTTAACATCAAACTATTGCAGACCGCTGCTGGACGCAGGTCTTTCCTAAAGCACCCTACTGAATAGGTACAATTCTCATGTCAATTTGCCAACTTATTGATAAAAACACTACAAAGATAGCACCAGCTATCTAGAACATATTATTATCCTTTTTCACCAAAAAAATGTTTATACTACTACACGTAATCCATACTAAGTAATATTATTGTTGAAGCAGGTGTTGTGATTTGGCAATGGAATGGCTTGTCAGGCGTGATCAACCAAATTAACTCTTCGATAGTATATATCCAGACTTTTATTTGTCAAAATACAAGCAGATATTACACGTCCATTTTATAGTTTTTAAGATGAATTAAGATTAATTAAATTGGACATTATTGGAGACGACACAAAACGTACACAGAGCCGTGAGCAGGAAGTAGTTGTCAAAAACAGTAGACAGGTGACAGCTTCAAATGTCATTTAAGGTATGGCTGCGTTTAAGCTGCGTTCATGTAGAGCTTACATAATTCCTAATAATTATAAATGCGAAAGTAACTCTGTCTGTCACTCTTTCACGCCTAAACGGCTGAACGGATTTTGATGAAAGGAGAAAACCAAACTCCATAGAAACTTGGGCCTGGCGTTACAGGGCTGAATTTTGGCCATTCATTAAAAAATCTAGGTAGGTTCCATGAGCCCAATTTTCACGTCTCCCAGTGATGGCCAAATTGATAATATCAGACAATGACATTTTAGGTTATTTAAATTATTTGAGATAATTAAGTTAAATAACATGATATTTTCGAGGCTTTGTTTCCTACGCAAGTCTAAAACCCCCATGCGCTGTGCTGTAACATAGCACTATGAGGTTTCAGGTAAGTAGATACCTACTTTCCTTAAAAAGTGCTTACGGGGGTGACTTCAGATTTATATTATTGATATCACTGAAAACATCAGCTGAAAACTATGTTTATTAGACAAGGCCCACTTACATAACTACTGGCTGATATTTGTTAGGATTATATCTGCTGGGGGATTTTTAATAGATTGTGATACCCAATAAATTAAAATGTAAATAAAACACATATTTATGTTAAATGGTTTTTTAATCATCTTCTTCATTAGGATTATCATAGTATAATAACACAGTATCCAGAAACTGTGCAGGAGGCAATTGATTACCTTGGTGCCGTGCCCAACTAAGATACCATATTATGCTCATGGTATGGGCACAGCAACCAACCGTTCTTTTTCCTATGATACAGGTGCAGTAATATTGAATTATAGCATCCCTTCCACTTAGAGAGCTGTAGATTCATCCTACTACTAATATGCCTGGATTTCATCCTCCTCTTAACATCCAGGTTAAGTCCGATGTAGATAGCTCTTGCTGTAGGTCACCGTCCACCTCCCTACACACTTCTATGACATATGAGCCATTTTCTTTTCCTTTTCCTGAATGAAAATGCCGGGATGCTCTATTTGCTCATACCCAACACGAGTGACAGACAACACTTGAAGCGCCCACCTGAAAATAATTTATCTACATTAAAGTGTGCTTTTACACATGCGATGTGTTGTGTGTGTCCACTTTAAAAATACTGATCTAAAGAAATCCTGAGGAGTTCGGAGCTTGACCATTATCACACCATTATCAATGTTTTAGCATACCAAATAACATTTTTAATGACCTTTCAAAACCAAAAGCTAAACTAAAGAATGTTAATAAAGCATCAATAAAGCAAATATACTGACCGTGCGTGGTAGGATCAATTCTCTTATAACTTCGTGTATTCTGCGTTCTTGCACGGTACTAATCCTAAGTGTATGACAACAAACTCTTCTCAGAAGAGAATGTCCACAGTGAATACACACCCGTCGGTGTCCCATAGGTGTCTGTTCACTTTGTTCTGGTATATTTCCATCACTAGATATAGCATTGGCATGATTCCAGCAAGCCAGGCATATAAAGTCATTTTCATTTACCTGAAACAAACATTTGACTATTAGGGTCTAGCAAGACTAGCATTAGCATTTAGCAATAAACATCTGGGTATATTTGGGTAGACCTATGCCCCTCATTACAATCCCACTGCAGGGACACAGACCTCCACTCTGAGAGAGGGAATAATAGGTTGTAATTAACTATGAAGGTTCAGTCCGGTTTAGCGATGTGATGTCTTCAAATATGAATTTATTGCACATTATGCTATCATTAAAATACAACTATAAACAGACAACTGAACATGAGCGATAACACTACTTAGTTTGTTTACATTAAATAATTACATATGATTACAAAAACGTTATGTTAAATAGAAATATCGGATACTAACCGTTTGAGGCGCTACCCATTCTTGAACAATTGAAAGAATAATCTTCCAATCTTCGCCTTCCACATCATGAGGACCGCAATGAAGTATTATTTAATTATTTGACCGAATGACATGACAATTGACTTGACAGCCGTTGACATTGACACTTGCGTTTACTAGTGCATTCCGTGGTGCAGCCGATTTTATCGATTATTTATTTGGTTTTTTTACAGGTTCCGTTAAAAATCAATTATATGACAGATTTTGAATAAACATCTATTTTAATAAGTAAAAAAGTGATAATTCATAATGATAATGAATAATAAAGATAATGCAATGAAGTATTATTTAATTATTTGTAAGAATATCGATATCCACTAAGTCGATCTTATTCTTAGGGTACGCTCTATTGATATAATAACAGCGTTCGTGAAGTTAGTGACAAAAAATGAAACAAGTGTTGTAACGGTTTAAAAAGACACAACCTCAAAAATAAAACTGGTTATAACTTTAAGGTCCTAACTTCTAAAAATCTATGAATTTTAAAAGGGCTTGCCTATTGTATTGACTACCAATTAAAACAAAAAGTATCCCAAAACACGACATTTTATTAGCGGTACGAAACTCCCATACAAGGCTGCCGTTCACCTTTAAAATTCAGGAACCCTTATTGAGAACCTATTATGAACAGTCAAATTCTTATAATGGACACCCATTCATAAACAGTATCTAGTCTTGGACACCTAGTGTTGAACATTATCTAGTCTTGGACACCTAGTGATGAACATTTTCATAACTGTTCTTACGCATCCTTAAGGCGCGGGCCCACCGCGGTGCACGGAGAGGCTACGCACGTGTATTAAGCTTCGCTTTGTAAGAAAATGTATGTGGTTGTGTCCACTGCAACCCACGGAGAGGCTACGCATGAATTGACGTCATTGATACACGCGTGGCTTGCTCGAATAGGCGGTTACATAGCTCAACGCTGTCAACGTGGGTCTACGTTTCCACTGGAGTACACGAATAAGACCCACGACTATGTACAGCTCGGTTATCGCAGAGCAGTTTTCAGTCATACACGTTGTTGAACGGACGCGTTTCGTGTTTCTCGTATATATCGTATCGAGGTACTCATAGAATGGCATTGGTACTGTACTGACTTTGCTAGACAGTTCTTCTGACGATGAATCCGAAAGTGAGATTGATGATCTAATCTTGGGTGAATTGCAAAAGAAAAGAAAACACCGGTTCTGGATTGAAAATCATATTAAATTCAGAAATAAACATGGAGAATACAAAACATTATTTTTACCATTGCCACTCGAAAAAGGGCATTTTATTCATCGATAACAGTGAATAAAACGCTCTTTTAGTCACTGAGTGAATAAAGACATTTTGAATTAGGAACAAACACGAATTACGTATAGTGCGCGCGGAACTAGTTGGCCGCGCCTAAGGTGGCGACAGGGGTGAGGGGGCGGGTTGCCTACAGCTCGCAATGCACAGGAGACTATAATTAGACAGTGATGACCAATCTCGAGATATCGTGAACAATAATTGTTCAATTTATTGAAAAGAATACTTAAATAAAAAAACAAAAACATGCCTAAGGCGCGGCCAACTAGTTCCGCGCGTACTATACAAAAAAATCACTGCTGCTGAAAGTACGTACTGGGTGGCTGAATGGAGCTATTCCATTCCAAATTTTAAAAAAATATCCCGCCAATTTAGTTACGTTCTTTTCTGTCTTTTATTGTGGTTGTTTTGTGTTATTGGAAAATCTATTAACATATAATTAAGTAGGTAATTATAATAAAATGAGTTCTTCCGATGACGAAAATGAGAGACTGACTCCGGAATCATTTCGTTCTAAAGCAGCAGTAGATGATTTGTTTTGCTCCAAAATCTCGGGAGTTGTACCTGAAAACATACAATTTGTTCTGCGACTGGAAAACCATGAATGGCGCCAATTCCTTCTCTGAGTGCATATTTCTTAACTATTTCAATGAATTAACCAAGACTACGAAGCCGTCGACACTTTGGAGCATGTATTCTATGATAAAAGCCACAGTGAGAATCAAACACAACATTGATATTTCAAAATACTCAAAGTTAGTGACATACTTAAAACGTCTATCCGTGGGTAATAAGCCAAAGAAATTTAGAGTGCTTAGCTCCGAAAATAAATACCATGCTCCTATTTATTTTCTCACAGTCAATGGTAAAAAGTAGAGTACACAACACGTGAATAAAAAATTTATCTCGGTAGGTACTTGTATCCCTCGCTCCGTTCAGGATTCTAGAGTATAGAATCCCTCGCTACGCTCGTGATTCTACTCTAGAATCCTTCGCTGCTCTCGGGATCCAACTTCGTACCTCGAATTAAATTCCCTTTTTATTCACTTGTTGTATAATCTACTATTATGACATTAAGTGATGAAAAATTTGAAAATTACTATCGACTATCACGACTAGACTTCCAGATTATTCATGACATGATTAAAAGTAAAATTGAAAAAAGGAATACTAATTATCGGGAATCTATAAGTTCTGATGAAAGACTCGCCATCGCCATTAGGTATGTTATTTATTTATTATTAAAATATATATATGTATATTTATTATTTAACTGGTGAAAAGTGGGTGTCTATTTGCACCTGTGCCTACTTCTCGGGGATTAAAAAAAGGCGTGACGTTGTGTGTGTGTTTATTTATTATTTTTGAATGGTTCGAGATTCAAACAGCTGGAAAAGTATCTTGAGGTTGAGGCAAGGGGTTGGCGTCAGACACGGGTCTCACATCAGGCAGGGGGCTGCTATCAGGCAAGGGACTGGCGTCAAGCACAGGTCTCACATCAGGCAGGGGGCTGCAATCAGGCAAGGGACTGGCGTCAAGCAAATGGCTGGTTTGATAATTTGTTGCACTTCTATAACCATAAGAAGATGAAGTGGAAGGCGTGGAGCAGTAGTAAGTATTCATTGAGTCATAGGACAATGCTTCTTCTTCAGCACGAGTAATTGTTTCAAAAAATTCTCTTTGGACTCGTAGTTGTAAATACTTTGGTAGATCACGTGTCTTTTGACAGAGACTTTCAAATAAATGAGATAATGCATCTGGTGGTCGATTAGCATCAGTAATATGCTTTCTTATTTCATCTCTTTCAGTTCGTCTTTCCTCGCGATTTTTCTCTCGGCGCTAAAGAAACTCTATCATTTCCAGTTGCTTGCTGTTCTTCTTCCCAGATTGAATTGTAGATGTTTTAGCCGGTGAGGGAGGTGATTCAACAACATCAGTATCCGTAATTATTGTATCAGAAGTGTTTTCAGTGTCGTTTCCTTGTATACGATCCGAAAAATTTGAAAAAGTCTCGTTATTTTCTCTGTGTGACAGTAAAAATTCCATTAAATTCTCATATTTCCACGGTTTCATATTTTGTGCTGCCTGTCCTGTAGTAGTCTTACGTCTTCGAAGAGCTTCTCTATGACTATCTCTTAATTTCTTCCAATGAGATTTCGCTTCCTTACCTAGAACAAAAAAAAAACATAATAATTGTATGTTACAGATATATGGCAACAGGAGATTCATACCACACCATAGCTTACAGTTACAGAGTAGGAAAAACCTCTGTAGCAAGGATAATCGAGGAAGTTGCCGATGCTATATGGGACTGTTTAGCGCCTATATATTTAGAAGAAATTAAAGATGAACATAAGTGGAGAAATATTGCTGAAAATTTTAAAACTTCATGTGACTTCCCTCATTGTGTTGGAGCTATTGACGGCAAGCATGTCACAATAAAAGCACCTCCAACTGTGGATCAGATTATTTCAACTATCTTAAAGATCACTCTATAGTGCTTTTAGCGGTTACTGATAGTAAAAAAAAATTTATAATGATAGATATTGGATCAAAAGGCAAATTTAGTGATGGGGGAATATTACGAGAAAGCAACTTTGGTCAGAAGTTATATGCTGGTAATCTAAATCTTCCGCCTGATGAAGCACTTGTAGAAGGTGGCATCGAGGTTCCATATGTCTTTATCGGGGATGAAGCATTCCCTTTATTATGTAATTTGATGAGACCATTTCCCAGAGAAAACAATATTACACAAAATAAAAGAATTTAAAATTATCGTCTTTGTCGAGCAAGACGAGTGGTCGAAAATGCGTTTGGAATTCTGAGTGTCCGTTGGAGAGTTTACAAACGACCTTTTGAGTGCAAAGTAGATAAAGCCATAAAAATAGTGAAGGCAACTTGTGTGCTACATAATTATTTAATGGAACATAGTTTCACCTACAATTCTGTGACAAATGAAGATATAGCAGCAACTCCAGTTGAGAACCAACTTTTTGATTTAACACATTCGGGATTTAGAAGTTCTAATGACAGTTTTTTTATCAGGGAAGAATTTTGCAATTATTTTAATCATGCGCATGTTTTGAGCTGGCAAAATGCCCGTGTCACAATTTAAACAAATATTAAGTTTGTGTCTACTAGGTAGTAGGTGTGTAATAAATAAATATTAAGTTTGTAGATTTAAAAGTAATATTTTTATAATATTAAATTAGTAACAAAAAATAAGTAAACAAGTATTTACTCACCATTCGCCATTTCACATTCCCTCGCAATCTTTTCCCAAGCCAAATCCTTTTTACCGATGTCTCTGTACGATATATCGCTCATTTTCCATAAACAGGGGTGTAGCTTGACTTTTTCAATAAATAACTCCATAATTAAACCAAATATTATTGACTAAATAAAAATAAAGCCGCCTGTCGTGGTCATCAAATGCACGCGTGCGCCACGAAACCTAGCAATTGACAAAATGGCGCAGGCGTCGCTCGCTTGCTTCCCCGCCCGTCCCACCTCCCGCAGTGCCCCACGGCGGTGCACGGAGAGGCTACGCATGTGTACTAAACTTCGCTTTGTAAGAAAATGTATGTAGTTGTTTCCACTGCAACCCACGAAGAGGCTACGCATGAATTGACGTCATTGACACACGCATAGCTTGCTCGAATAAGCGGTTACGTAGCTCAACGTTGTCAGCGTGGGTCTACCCGTGCGCCGTGCCACGCTACACATAGTCGTGGGTCATATTCGTGTACTTCAGTGGAAACGTAGACCCACGTTGTCAAACAAATGAATACACGCAGCTAAAATGCGCCGCGTGTCCGTGCACAGCGTGCACTGCGGTGGAGCCGCGCCTTTACTCAAATAATAACATCAAAATTATATTCTTACTTATAAAAAACTTAAACATGGTCATTCTTTGGCATCATTTATACCTACTTCTTTTTATAAAACAAAACAAAATAAAAAATCAACATTACAAAAATACAAAACAGCAAAAATTAAGCCTAGATAAGCGCAACCTACCTAGTACATAGTATGTAAATAGTACAAACAGTTGCAGTAATGTTATACAAATTGTATCAGTCAAATCGAAAACTACTTAGTTAGGTACAGTCTTACAAATTGCATTTTTTTGAGATCTTATTAAGTATTCCTATTTAAATGATCAGTCTTCAAACATATAAAATATTTAACATCATAATTATAAGACGAACGGTAAATATTTGTTCATTTCTTCTACTTTATAAAATCCACGTTTATTAATTAGTACTGGCTCTTTAATAAATTCTATTATTGCTTTCTCATCGTACCATATCTGGTCTGGGGTTTCTGGCCAACGAATAGTACATTACTGCAGCGGCCAGCAACAGAGGCATTGATGGACGAACGTGTAAATGTGGGCCGAGGCGAAGCCGAGGCACACATACGTAAGTCCATCAATGCAATCAAGCTATACAAAACCAGTTAATCTTGGCCTCACTTTACTAGATCTTTTCGCACAGTGAACGATCAGATTATACTGGTTTTGTATAGCTTGATGTGTAGCCGTGTGTACATGGAATAAATAAATCTGAAAAAAAAAATACAAATATTAGACACGTCACAAAACTACAAAAACCATTCTTAACAAATAAAACGAACCTGTTATTTTGCTGCCCTCCACAAATGGTACTATAAAATGTGATGTTACAACCAGAACGATTATTAGCTACACGTTGCAGGTACTTAAGGACACAGGAACCAATCTCAACTGGTCCTCTACCTCCTAGAGCCTCATGCCAAAAGTAAACAATAGGTTTGTTGGTCCTTTACATCTGATACAAGACAGTTTTCAAATTATTGACAAAAAAAAGAGTATAAAAGAATAATTTGAGCTATAATTGGTACGTACTGTAAAGTTTAAGCAGTTCAATTTTGATTTATAGTCAAAAGACGAGGACTCGCCGACTGGCACTGGCATAACTGCTTGAAGATCATAAATTGCGACTATTTCGTTACTATCTGTATTCATACATACATATGTCAGTCTTCTTTTCCATTCGAATAAGTACTTTCTGCCGGCAATGTTCTGTGTATTTAGTATCTAGGTTTTCTTTTTCCTCTCCAACAGCATTTTTAAATTGTTCACAGATATCGCATTGGTCTTTTTTTGGCACAAAAAAAGAAATATTAAATTTCGTATTAAGTATGCGAAAGTATGAATCGTAATTTGCAGCCTCTTTGTTTTCGGATTCTCTTAATCTCTTATAATCGCGATGCAGATGTGCTATTGTTAGGCCACCATCAATATATTCTTTAGTGGTGTTGGCTCGGAGATAACGGCTCTCAATTCTACTAATTGAATTTATATGATTCCGGACAGATTCTTGTAGCTCAGACGTATTCTTTCTATGATTTCCATGGCAGCCACGTTTGTCAGTTGGTGCTACGCCGTTAGATTCATTTTTTGTCTTGGCCTCGATTACGGTACGTAAAGTACGTTCGGAAATCCCCAATGCATTTAACAAAATTAATTTGCATACCCTAAAACTCCTACCATTACACATCAAGGAACAATAAGTATTAGGTTTTCTGTTCTTTTCTACACCAGTTTTCAAACGACGTTGTGCCAATTGTAGCACAGTAATTGATGAATTCAAAAAATCACGCAGTCTTTAAAGAGACGATAAGCCCCAATACATTTTGAAAATATCATATCTTTGCTCCTCTGAGATGTGTTCTGAACATTTATGTTTGCATTTGTAAGAGCAAGGGGGCTTAATCTCTTTTGCAGGAATAATCTTGCCCGTCCGAGAAGTATACTCATGACCTGAATTTTTCAGCTGAGCACGTTGATTTTTCTTCCAAGCCGCTGGATTTCTTAACCTTTTTTTTGTTTTCTTATTAGTTGATTCTAGATTTTGATCAGTGTCAGTAGATTCATGGTTTTGAATACTATTGTCTTCCGGCAGATCTTGACCATCGTTAACTGTATTGGGGTGGTTGTCTTGGTTTGAAATTAAAGGTTGATTCTGCGATAAAATTGAAACACTTTGTTTAGAACTGTTACTAGATGATGAAGATGATGAGGAAGAGCTCGATGATGAGGAAGAGCTTGACGAAGAAGAAGAACTTGATGATAATGATCTTCGTCTACTACCTATTACTGGACATGTACGTTTAACTTTTTCAGGACAATATTCGTCTCCACTGTCGTCTGGAGAAAAATCTGCATCATCAGGTGTATTCATTTCCGGTACATCATCATAAGTCAATGACTTTGACTTTGTTTCCAATTGGTTAACAGTAGTTGTTGGCCCTTAAATGCATAAAATCGTATTTTTGCTCGGAAAAAATGTATGTGTGGGGGAATGGGGTCTAGATACTTGGAAAAATAATAAAAAAAATCGCAATAATTATTTATGATATATTTTATTTAAAAAAAACATATGTATCGTTTTCGATACTATATGCATTCAAGAGTAAAACTAGCCGGTGTATGCCTAGATATTGTTGGAGTTGTGGAATACTGTAAAGAAGTCCTTAGATTTTTTTGAGCACAAATGCACATTGCATTTGTGACATTTTATAACGCTCAGTAATTTGCATGAAGGCATCATGCATCGGCCACGAGTTTCGGTCCTTATTTGGTTGTGCTCTATACCATCTAGACTGACCTCACGAGGAGGTAATACCTGGCATGGTTTGCCTTTTCCAAGTTTAGCTGGTGGACCATCTGATGATGTGCTGGGTGTGCTGCTGGTACTGGGGCGGCCTCTGGAAATATTGGGTGTGTACCTGCACAAAGTATCAGCTAATTCAGCTCAAAACTCTGCAAGTCCCATGATTTTTTTGGCTGGAACTCCTTTTCGATCGGATACCTTTTTATACAGGATCCAGGAATTTATTATGCTCAAATCTACAAGGTGGTAAAATATTCGCATGTACCATTTCCGGCTTTTCATCCTAATTCTATATCTTCCTAAGAAGGAGTCCATTAGGTCCACGCCACCCATGTGAGCATTATATTCTTTTATCATCTTTGGACACGCAATAGTTATCCTCCTTTTTTATCATATCTGTCAATAGTTTCAACAGGTTGGGCACCCACGTATGTAGACGCTAGGATAACTTGTTTGTTGTCCTTCCAACTGACAGTAGTTATATCCACACCTTCAAAATTGGTGATGTATTCTTCAAACGCGCCTCTGGGCACAGAATTCTTCATCACATCTTGTTTAGACGGTAACTTGCATGTTTTGGCCAGGCGGTTTCTCTGAATGGTTCCCAAAGAATGAATCCCTTCTTGAGCCAATGTGTACATCAGTGGTAAAGAGGTGTAGTAATTGTCGAAATACACAATATGATTGTGTCGTCTTGGAACTACATTCATGAGCTTCAGTACGGTTTGCCCCACTACGCCAATTTGTTCATTTGGTACTGTATCATCTGCCTCTTTCCCAGCATAAATTTGAAACCTGTACGCATATCCCTTCAAGCTGCAGAGCACAAATAACTTGAACCCCCATTTGTGTGGTTTGTTGGGCATATACTGCTTGAGGAAATGCCCAACCTTAGTTGCGCACATTTGCTCGTCGAGCGACAACCGCTGTTCTATCGTAACGCTGGAAATTTTTTGGTTGAGGTGGTCAATAACAGGTCGTAGCTTGCGCAATTTATCGTGCTGTGGGTGGCTAACAGGCAGATGGTTGTCATTATTATTAAAATGGAGGATCTTCCGGATTTTTTCAAATTTGTTGACGGGCATTACTTCTTTGATAGGATTGAAGCCAAATTTAGTAGACCAGTAGGATCTTGTGCTGGGGTAATGGTAAACAGACATGAACGTCAGAATTCCCAAATATTTACGCAAGTCTGATGTCGTAATAGATTCTGGCCTGTCAGGCTGTTTTTGGACAGCATATCGGGTTGACTCGGTCACAATGTTTTCCATGAAATCGTTTGTAAAAAAGAATGTAAAGAACTGATACGGACTTTCAAGTTCCATTATTTCTGAAGAAAGTTCTTCACTGCATTCTTTGATGTTATTTTCATGAAATTGGAGAAACTGCTTTTTCCAAACTAAATTTCTGGTGGCATTTGGTCTCAAAACCGGAAGTTGTGAGCTTGTACTTGGTATCGGCGAACTTGCACCTTCTAATGGCGGTCCGGCGTCGAGTTCAGTTCCATTTTGTACCAGCGGAGGGTCTGACCAAGTTTCGGCATCAACACCTGCTTCAAAAATATCCTCTTCTACTTGATTCTCTAGCTCTGCTGCTCTGCCGCCAATGCTTCACGAGAAGGATAATATGGGATGTCATCCTCATCAGATTCCATATCATCCTCAGAGATTTCACCGTTTTCCAAACGGCGCAAGTATTCTTCTATTCTCCGCTCTAAAAAGCAACAAATAACTTGCAGCCAACAACCACCAAAACCAACAAAAAAAGCTCAAAATCAGAACCAAACAATATCAAGAAACAAGTCAGCTTATGTCACAAAAAGGAACGTTAACTAGTGCATGATGTATCGATTTCGATACAAGGGCAAAAAGTTAGTTTTCAAAATATAAATGCAAATAAAATGAAAAAATACAAACATTACAATCAAGTTGATGAACTTACCTTCCATTGCGTATTTTTTTCAAAGCGTAACACCTATGTTTCGCAAATATTCCAACGGATTAAAAATTTCAAAACTCACGATAGCTACTTGTCACCTCCAGCCGACTTTGACAGTGACATAAATCCAAGATGGTTGGACTGATGTCTGACATTCTCTTGTTTTCCGGTTTAAAAATAAGCAAAGAGCGATCACACAACGACTGCCAAACCATAGATTATAAATATTATCGTAAAAATCGGTTTGAAATCGATGTTACGTTTTCGATACTTCATGCATTTAAGGGTTAATTGGAGCTTGAAAGTTTGATGTATGTATGTCTAAGTCCAGCACACCATTTTGTGGCATATTATTATTAACTTTTTCAGGACAGTATTCATCTCCACCGTCGTCGTGGGGAGAAAAATCTGCATCATCTCGTGTATTCATTTCCGATACATCATGATTAGTCAGTGACTTTGACTTTGTTTCCAATGTCATTATATCAGAATCCATAGCTTGGTTAACAGAAGTTGGTGACTCAATTGGAGCTTGAAAGTCTAAGTCAGGCACATCATTTTGTGGCATATTATTTTCACAACGAATTACTTTATTTTTTGGTGTTAATGTATCTTTATCATTTCCTGTAACTAAAATATACAACATTAGTTTTTGTTTATGCGAAACCTGAAACACGTGTCTAGTACTTTTATGTAAAGAATCCATGTACAAAATTTATTAACTGTATCTTGAAAAATCACAAAGTTATAGGTCTGTTAAGTTACGTGGTTGTCCGTTCAAAAATAATTATGCTTACCAAGTCACCGCGGGGCGCGGCGCAGCGCGGCGGCGGCGGCGGCGGCGGCGGGCGCGCTTCCACAGTCGCACGCACGTTTATTGTAGTTCACTAGTACCTAACCGTACGGCGAATGTATTGTTATTAACTGGTGATAACATTTTCCATCACACTTGCAGGCTTTGGACTGTCGTAATCGTTAAGTGTAGGTAGATATTATTATTGTTACTTTATTCTTAAATGCAGCCGTAAGTGATAAGATGTAGTCTGATGCAACTTATGCCAACCACCTAAAGTTCAAAGTGAAGATGAAAAGTGTTAAACATCGCATTACTTAAACACTGCAGGCTGTAGGTACAAATAATAACTTTCTAAAGTTAACCACCTTGGCGTGTTGAAAAATGTTAATCATCACTATTTACAATAATTTACTTAATCACTATTTACAATGTATTTGTAATCACTCAGACGTATCTCAATAATTGTTCAAAATGTCCACCTCTTTGCCTTATGCACAGACGAGCGCGCTTACACAAAGAAGACGGATCACAATCCATATAAAATTACCCCACGTCCTATATCAACGTGACATATCTCAAAAAAAAGATAAAAATGTATAAAAAAATATGGCATACTTCCTAAGTTCATTTTTTTACACCTTCATATGAAAAAGTTGCAATGAAAATAGTTCAGGCGCTGTTCTGAAAAATTCGTTCGTAATGAGTAATAATGGACCGATTTAAAAAAATATTTTTTTGTTTGAAAAGGTAGTCCCACGGCCATAAAGTCAAGTCTCCGGTCTCCAGGATTCTGAAGAAATGAAAGTCAAATCTCAAAAATAAGCTCATTTTTGTACTTCACATTATTAGTTTTTCACTGTCTTGTTGTTTCTTTTGACTTATTGCATTATGATGAGACAGAAACGTCAGTGGTAACGCGAGGGCGTGATCGACAGAGGTTGTTTCACTAACATTAACACAAATGAGAGAGACGAGCAGCTCCTGCTCATAACATAGAAGCGCACAATCATTGTGTTTCAATGATTGTGCGCATTGAAACAATGATTGATTCCAATCATCCAATGCTACGAGGACGTCAAAGACATGTTCCTAACGCGAATATTTTGGAAGAAGCCCATTTCCTCTCAAAAAGAGAAGGCTTGTGTCCCAGCAGTGGGAACATTAATAGGCTGTTGATGATGATGACGACGAAATAAATAAATAATAAATACGACGATACAAAATAACGTTCTGTTGATCTCAACAGAACAATCACGGCAGGATTCAATCACGGCATATCTGAAGAAAGGAGTACCACACCTATGTGCTTTATAATAGACGAATTAAGGAAAGAAGGAATGCCGTGGTTGAATATAACTGTTGTTCTTGTATACCTACATGGACGCAGGACATTGGGGGTATGCGCCCATGTTATGAGTGTAATATTTTATTTGGGCTGGATGCGTCAGTCAGGAGACTGACAGCGCCATTTAATTGTTCCTAAGAACTCGCATTAGAACGAGTGAAACAACATTATTCACTTGCATTTCCTTAGCTTCGCTTGCCCCGTCGCGTCGCTATCGTTATTCGTCTCTCTCATTTGTGTTAATGTTAGTGAAACAACCTCTGTCGATCACTCCCTCGCGTTACCACTGACGTTTCTGTTTTTTTTTTATTTATTTTTTAATCTTTATTTATTGGAATTTTATCACTCAGTGATAATGTCACCCCTATAACATATACAATTATCAACTTACAACTATACAATTATCAACTTACAACTAAACAATGAGTAACACACTTATATTATAATAATTACTTATAACCTCGTTAACTAACCCTCTTCGTTCTTTTAAATAACAAACAATAGCCGACACAACATCCTAGCCTCTTCCGAGAAAGGGGACGCTAGAATGCTGTTACATACGCCCACATTAAATCCCACATCAGGCGAATAATGTCTTTCGCGTATGAAGTCAAAAAAAACAACAAGACAGTGAAAAACTAATAATGTGAAGTACAAAAATGAGCTTATTTTTGAGATTTGACTTTCATTTCTTCAGGATCCTGGAGACCGGAGACCTGACTTTATGGCCGTGGGACTACCTTTTCAAACAAAAAAATATTTTTTTAAATCGGTCCATTATTACTCATTACGAACGAATTTTTCAGAACAGCGCCTGAACTATTTTCATTGCAACTTTTTCATATGAAGGTGTAAAAAAATGAACTTAGGAAGTATGCCATATTTTTTTATACATTTTTATCTTTTTTTTGAGATATGTCACGTTGTTATAGGACGTGGGGCAATTTTGATCCATCTTCTTTCTGTTTAATTTACGTAACACATAGGTATTGTTTTTTACACTAGTAAAAGCACTTTCAATTTTGTTTTTCAAGTCTGTTTCACTTTGAGGCTCTGTTTCGTAGACTAGGTCTTTTACGTGACCCCAAAGATAAAAATCTAAGGGTGTTAAATCAGGCGACCTGGCTGGCCAATGAACTGGCCCGCCACGACCGATCCATTGCTCACCGTACCCCCGGTCAAGATATTCCCGGACTAGTCTTGAAAAGTGTGCGGGAGCCCCGTCGTGCTGGTAAAAAATACCCTGACCGCGGTGCAAGTCGTCTAACAGATCTGGTAGCGT
Organism: Diarsia mendica; assembly: GCA_949316265.1. NCBI lineage: Eukaryota > Metazoa > Arthropoda > Insecta > Lepidoptera > Noctuidae > Diarsia > Diarsia mendica. The sequence goes on from OX438889.1 coordinate 13,958,610, forward strand.
ATTAGTGAGGAAATTCAAAAAGGTGGCACAGTTTAACCTTGGCAGATAAATAGGTCCTATCACATGGCCGTTAACTATGCCCATACGTTCACGGAAAAACGGTGCTGAAATGAGTCTGCGCGTGCTAGGTGCGGGTTTTCATGAGCCCAGTGGTAACTATTATGAATATTGAACAGTCCGCGACGCGTAAAAGTACACTCATCTGTCCACAGAATGTTGGCGTTACGATTATTCAGCAACCAACGGCAAAATAAAATTCGTGGTTCATGATCATTGTCGCACAGCTCTTGGGCACGTCGGAAATGGTAAGGATATTGTCCATCATCGTGCAGCGTGCGCCATGCGCAGGTCTGGCTGACGTTTAACATCCTGCCGGCCTTTGTTGTGCTGCTCTCGGGATCGTTGGCTATGTAGTCCAAAATTCCTTCTTGAACTCTGGTAGGTATTCGACTCACTCCTCTATCTACGGCTGTCGGAGACCGAAACGTACCATAGTCCCTTGATCTTTGAGTGGCGGAAAGCATTGTGTTCCACGACACTCGGATACCAAATTGTTCCTCGTATCGCCGCACTGCCAGGGATACGTTATCACCACAAACCGCTAGTGTACGCACCATTTCGGTGTACTGGGCATTTGAGTACGCAAACGACATGGTACACAATCACTTATTACAACAAATAGGTACACACTAAACTATTTCGCGTCTCGCGTTATGTCGCTGAGCTCAAGTGTTACGTCACGGTAATATTATCATACAGTAGTTCGACTTCATACAAACGGACGAAGCGCGAGCTATGCCTACGCGCCTCGATTAAGGGATGCGCCTGGGATGCAGACAGTCGCGACTGTGCCGCAGCGACGAATGGACGGTGTGTTGTTTTTTAACAATAAATGCGCGATGTTTTCCCTAAAAATAAGACAAGTACATTTAATTTACATTTTTTGTGTTGTTTTTGGTTTTATGAATTCGCTAATAACGTATCCAGAGATAACTTTATTTTAATTACCTGGAAACTTTGAAAGATAAGACTATAAAATAATTTCACTTACTAGTAGGTAGGCTTATAATGTGTGTCTTTTTAATGGATAAGTATTTCTTTATTATGTCCCGAAAAAAAACATGGTTTTTTAATTAAATCTATCAATCAAAATAACAACACGCATGTTTATTGAACACATTCTATTCAATTCACAAAGTATTTTATTTGTTTTAAAAAGTATATTTACGATCACAAAACTAACTGGAAACACAAAGTAGGCCCATGTAATTAAAATACTGGAGGCGGGCAGCCCTTACGCATGTTTACGTACCGCGCGGCTGTAGGCATTTATTTCAAGGACACGGCCGAGTCACACTACTGTACATATTTATACTGTGGTTACGTGCTTATGCGACTGTTGCAACGGGGCGACTGAAGGGGTAGGGGTAGGGGGAGCGATAGCTCCGCCCCGCTGCCCCGCTGCGCGTAGTGCTGCCTGTGCGCCGGCGCGGCGCCGCGCCGATTGTTATGACCTGTCGTAACCTTTGCACATATGATTGCGGATAGGTGTCCAACTCGTATCCTTTTTTAAATAATTTTGGGACAAAATATAACATGGTATAAAAATTATTGGAATCGATTCAGTTACTGATTCTGAACAAACTATTATTCAGGTTTCGCATATACTAAAAATAATGTTGTATAATAATACTTATGTGTTTAATAAATCATAATCGAAATTATGGTCTATCTCAACCGATTACTACTTATTTTTAATATGTGAATGAGGTGTACTTTTAATTGTAATTTATTAAATGAGAATTAAGTTACATACTACATACTTACCATCTTTGCATCGTTTACTAGCTTCGGAAGCATTCGGTTTTGCAAATGGTGGTACTTTCTTTTCCATTGTACAATAATTCAATCTCCGTGCACGGTTATCCATCATTAATAATAATCTCTGAAAGTTTAAATTAATATAGTCCCAGATGTATTGGCTATTATAGGCATAGTGGCATACATTATTTAATGTATTTAACCATAGTTTAATACATTAAAGAATGTATGTGTTGGCGACTGGCTGGGATGCCACCTTCTTTTGAATGATTGTTCCATTTGATATGACTTTTTCTCATGTTGTCAAGTGTCAGTGTTCCATTGCCTTTGTACATAATTTGTTCGTATTAAATATTAATTATATGCATAACTATCTAGTTTAATACCTACCTACATTAAATAATTTATGCTTATTTTATTTTTTTTATTTATTTATGTTTTTTTTTTTTTTGGCTATTATAATAGCCAATACATCTGGGACTGTAATAATATAAATTTTTATGAGTGAGAAAAATGTTGACTAGAATATCCTAGTCATCATTTTTCTCACTCATAAAAATTATAATTATTTAAACACACTACACGTGAACTGGAGTAACAATGACACAGTTCTGTAATTCCGTCTATTTAAAAAAAGAACATACTTTATTTGCAGCAATAACGTTGTAATTACACAATTCTGACATCGTTTCAACAGATTAATAATTTATCTGGAGAAAAAACGACGTAATTACTCAATTTTGTCACTGAACTATCAAAAAATACTATTTTTGGAGCTACAACGACATATTTACAAAAATTCCGTCGTTGTTTCACCAGAAAGATACTTTACTTGGACAAACATTGACGTGCTTACGTAATTTTGTCATTATTTTACCATTTTTTTAATCTATTGCATAGATTCTATCGCGGGCCTTGAGTTGAGCGTGGAGAGCGAATCCAGAGATTTCCTAACGAAAATATTCGGGATTCAGTATTCAGTACTCAACCAGGTTGCTATGGTTACGGAAAATAACAAGGTTGTCAACTGAGGTTGTCAAATTAAATAATTTATAACCTCACGTTGTAAAGGTGTTAAGTTTTTCTGTTTTGTCTCTCTGCTTTCTCCTTCTAAAATATTCTTACTCGTATAATTTGTGTACAAAGTGTTTTAAATATGAATAAACAAAGTAAGTAAGTTTCTTACTAGCTTAGTTAGTCTATGAAGGTTAGTTTTGATTTTTATATAATGTACATCGCGCGAAATTCGAAGATCAAACTCTTAATATCGTTATTTTTGTTCAAATTTTTTGAATGAATAATTATTTTGGTGTGTAATTACACTATTAATACCTAATTATTTATACCTATTATTGCATAAGTTGATAAAAAATGCTATGCAATAGATTTACCGCGGCAGTCTCCGAGTGCCACACGTTTTTTTTTTTGAGCAACGCTGCAATTGCTCAATTCTTAAAGCAATTACGCGTTTTATTCATTTTTTTTTTGTACTATTCTGTAAATATTATCTAAAATTGTCGATGTTATCTTCATATACAATAAATATTCACTATGTTTCTATTAAGACCTGTGCATAATCAGCGTGAAATACCTATTATTTTAAAGTGGTTCTGCTGGGGAGTATGCTCTTCAGCATGGCCACTTTGAATTGATGTTTTCCAAGAAACTAACAATATACATTTTTTTTACGTACGTACTTTCAGCAGCAGCGATTTTTTTGTATAGTGCGCGAGGAACTAGTTGGCCGCGCCTTAGGCATGTTTTTGTTTTTTTATTTGAATAATTGAACAATTATTGTTTACGATATCTCGAGATTGGTCATCACTGTCTAATTATAGTCTCCTGTGCATTTCGAGCTGTAGGCAACCCGCCCCCTCATCCCTGTCGCCACCTATATAAGGCGCGGCCAACCCACGCTTCCTTTGCGGTCTTAGCTGGTCGAACAATCGAAATAGCAGCGCCATCCACAGTAAGGCATATTTTAGAAAGAGCCTTTTCATCCTTCCGTACATCGTCGGGCATCTTTTTCCCTTCGACAACTACTGCGCTTACGATTTCCCACAATCCTTCATGGATTAACAACATGCGCATTTTAAATTTCCACACAGTGTATCCTTCTCTATTACAAAGTATCGGAATACCATTTATTAGAGACATATACCAGAAACTGCAGACGACATGTTACCAAGGTATCTAAAAATTTCACCACCAATCTCCTTTTAAATTCGATCGTAGATAAAATATACAGAGCTTCGTGCTGATAACGTGTTGTGATTGTAATCTGAGTTCCTAAATAAATACTGTGGAAATAGCGAAATGAAAAACACGTTGTACGATGGTTGCTATATTTGAACTGAGAAGATCTTTTTATTTGACACTATAAAAAGGTATTTAAAACCTAACAAAAAGGTTTCACAAATAAGTAGGTTTTACAACACATTGATATTTCAAAATACTCAAAGTTAGTGACATACTTAAAACGTCTATCCGTGGGTAATAAGCCAAAGAAATCTAGAGTGCTTAGCTCCGAAAATAAATACCATTCTCCTATTTATTTTCTCACAGTCAATGGTAAAAAGTAGAGTACACAACACGTGAATAAAAAAATTATCTCGGTACTTGTATCCCTCGCTTGTTGTATAACCATAAAGTTCGGTACGGGCCCCTTGAGGGGCTCGACACGTAAACCTACGCTGGCTCGGTATGGGCCCCTTTAGGGGCCAGCAGTGAAGTCATACGACACCCTAATTATTTATGTAAATATTTATTGTTCTGTTTGTCAAATACTATGTGTATGTATTCATTAAGAGAGTTGAATAAAAAGCTTATATGTGAACGCCACTAAATATTCTGTATTTATTGCGCAAGTTTCTTAATAAACCCTTATAAAATAAAAGTACTTAAATACGGTCATCGCCATTTTGACGGCAGTACTGGCCGAGGCTAAAAAGCTTAAAATATGTGGTTTTCGGACATTCAAGCTCCACTATTTGAGATCGAATAACTCGTCGTTTAATTTTCTGACGAATTCATCCATAAATCATGTTATATAAGCAGTGGTAGTGATTAATTTTAACATCTATCATCAAAGTTTTGCGCCAATCGTGTTTGTTTACATTCTCTTATTCTCTTATTCTTTATTGCACACATAAAATAACAAATATAAACAAAAATTACAATTATAAAGCTTATGTACAAAGGCGAGCTTAACCCAGAATTGGGTTAAGCTCGCTCGTTGGTGGGTTTATTACATTTTTATTTTTCAAATTATAACACATAGACGCGTATAGATTCAATAACAAATATGACAAATATCATTCGAAATATTATAAACAACATGACAATGCCCAGATCTTAGCATAATTTACTAATACAGGACCAATAATCACGAAATAATCATCATCATAGCTCAATTTGTATTCAAAATTGACGTCCATGTTCTTTTTTTTTTTTTTTAATAATTAGGTATGATGTGTGAAAGCGATTATTCTAATCGATTCTTTTTTGTAAATTTCGATTAATTCGAGTAATAAAATTAAGGAATTTAAGAAATCGATTGACAGAAATTAAAATAAAATGGTTTTTAGCGTAAAATAGAATAAACATTTATTAGAATATTTTTTAAGCTTTTATAATAATAATCTGAATAGTTTTAAGTACATAGAAAACATACAAACAGACACAACAATTAAACAGAACAGTTTATCTATGGCTAAATTGGCGCCGATTTTTTTTCCATAACAAAATTTAAATTCGGAATGCACTCGCTTTTCAAACTAATCCCGTATATATTTTAAAATTATTAGAATATTTATTGTTTTTTTTTAATTATTGGTTGGGTAGAGAATGACATGGATCTTGGTATATACATGTATAGTTAGTAAAAGTTTGTTTGTTTTTGATACTTATGTCATTATTATTTGGCCTGGATTGGTTGGTGTGTATTCACTATTTACAAATACTTTTTTTTATCAGCCTGATCTGTCCCACTATTTTTACCTTCTCCGTCAATACTTTTAATCGTCAATTTTCATTTCATTTTTGATTCTCAGATGAGCTTGGTTTAGTGGCAACCCCAAAATCTATAGGAAGTTTATACTTTTTAGAAAACTCTACAAATGTTTTATCAGGGCATTAGTCCTACACTTAGTCTTGTCCTATTCTTCTGTCTCATATTATTTAATTTTGTTAATGGCTTCACTTAAAACCCACGGCCAGCGGCCTATGATGGGTAACCTGAACTGTGCAGTTGTAAAAAAAGAGATTTTAGAGCGGCCAGTGAACCTTTTTGAAAGAATAAACTAATGTTTCTATAGGATACGGCTTATGACTTGCCGATTGCGAAATTAAGGACAGTACAATTTACTGTCAGTCGTCGTTACCGAGGCAGGTCCAAGAAACGGCGTGACGATTTGGACTCGATCTTGACAGATTGGTCAGAATTAAGTAACTGAGAGAGTTGGAAAGGAATGCAGTAGGCCTTTACCCAGAAGTGGGAAAGATTGGACTAAATAAAAAAGTACGTTCCAACATAACAAGACGCCAGTAGTATCTGAAAGGTATTAAGGTACCCCATTGTCATCAACCGAGCACAAATCTGGACTTCGTGGCTGCTACTGAGAAATTCTTGATAGAAAAACTCAACAACACTTTGCTCAAACCCGGAGTTGTTCCAACTTAATACAAACACCCAACCTTCATAATTCCTCATAGTTTTGGTGGATCAAACAATGTTTTTACTATGCTTATAAAGAACCTGGGCATCTTATAGCCAACCTTCTGATATTACAAAACCAAATTCACAATAAATTATGAAGAAAATATAAATATGTAGGTACATAATAAATGTGAATTGCGAACGCATTCCTAATTTAAATTAAAAGATTTTAAAATAAAATAACTATTTGATTTATACCAAGGAGTTGTAATTTCGTCTCAACTCTTTTTTCAAACTTGATTTCATTGCGATTATCGATTAAGCTGAATGCAACTTTTTAATCGTAATGATAAAACTGGGGTTTACGTTATGCACTATCAAGTGTGATGTTCTATTTGTGTCTATGGTTATATTGAAACATAGTTTTTATGAATATTTTTCACGACTTTGTTCGTGTTTTTTCACGAAATTATGTATGAATAATGGCAAAAGTAAGAACGCAGGTAGAATGTTACTGTCTTTATTTTGCCCTTTAGAGTGTTATTAGCAAATGTGAAACTTGTTTATGTACATTATTTCCAGCGCATCTGGGATACCTATTTTTTGGAAGTGTGTAGTATTATGTATTTTACACATATTTGTCAATAGACTGACGCCGTTTTACCGACCTCAATACGATATTGGAGACATGAAACACAAACTTATCATAATAAACAGCTGCCGTGACATGTTTTTCATTCTAAAATCGTATGCTGAAAGTTCACGAAAATTCTTGAATTTCATGACGATTCGCATCACCTCGCGCCGATTCAGCTGATATGTCATGTGTCAAAATCTTGTCGTGCATAGTGGATAATCTACTATTTCAACACACTTGACCATAAAGTGGCTATAATTTCACCGCAATTATGCATAATGACACCTATAATCAAACTGTGACTTTTTCATTGCTATTATTCACTAGTGAATTATAGGGTTTTTTTTTTAAATTTTATTGGTTGAGGTGCTATGTTCATAAAAAAGTTTCGATACAAAAAAAGATCGTGTTCAATAGTAAAAATAAATTAATGTACTTAGTGCTTGCTCATTTCATACATTTTTGAATTTAAATAGATAATTTCAACTTGTACGTTTTTATTAAATGAACCTTTCACTCAAATAATATATCTTTTATTTTCTCTGTAATAAAGAAAACTTTTTCCTCATTTTATACGTGGCTAAAACTCTATCGCGCTCATTCATTTAGTCTATGGCCGATCGCGCCATTGTTACAGTATGACCATTTTAAGTGTGAATTTCATGGTGGCGCCACTGGTCAAGAAAAAATGCATCGCTACGTCAAACTTAGTACATTTATTTTAGTTCCGTGTTTTCCCGCATGCACAGATAAGTTGGTCGAACTGTAGAAAAGCATAGGAGACCGATTAATTTTTCCCGTTATTGTGAAAAAAAAAACAAACTCGTTTTAACTGTTGAAGATGATTTTTAGTATTATTTTCTTCACGAGTGTGTTGAAAAACGTCGTATGATACGCGTGTGTATTGATGATTACCGTCCTCGGCTTTCTTAAGACCCTCACCTGACGGCTCGGGTCTCAATGGCGCCTCAGCGGTAATCACCAACGTTACACACTTGTACCATAATGTACTATTACGTCGTTGTAGCTCCAAAACACAATCACACTCAGCCGGGCACCCCGCGCAACTAGCCATTCAGGGGTGCATTTAAGATGGCCGGCGAAATTTTCGCCGGATAAAAATTAAACTAGCTAGGTTCGCTGAACGGAGTCATAGGTTTATGTCAATGTTATCTTTCAAATTCAATTGACAGCTCAGCTTTTCAAACAAGTAGTAAACAATCATTAATTCAACTTAGATTGTAATCTCGATTTTGCTTGTGATCTCGAAATTATTAGTCAGTAAAAATGGATCGGAACATGAGGAATTAATTTGCCGGTGTAATATTTCAGTTGGCGATGCAAAATCTCAAAAAAATGTTCCACGCTGTAATGTAATTAATTTGGATAGTGATGATGATGAAGAGGAAAATGTAACAATATTACAATTCTTTACCTCCATAAAGGAAAAAGCAACAAGAATGGACAACTACGTAGAAAATACTGTCTCTAATTACAGTGAGCAAGAGTTCCAGAGCCATTTCCGCTTGTGTTATGCTGCATTTGAAGCTCTTGAAAATAGTATGGGCCCAGAGCTTACTTTACACAATCCAGGTCAAAATATACCTATAAGAAAGCAATTATTGACAATTCTATGGTTGCTTGCGACTCCAGATTCGTTCAGGTTGGTTTTATAAGTAATATTGTGGCCAGAATAAATTGCATAATCAATGTAAAATTGCTTGACACATCAAATTGAATGTCATGTACACAAACTAAAGGCTTTTTATTCTTTTCCAGATCTGTTGGGAAGCGATTTAATTTATCCAAAGGTTGTTTAATACCTTTGTCAAAGTTATCAAGGCACTTAATCAAATTGCCGATGGAATTATAAGATGGCCATCAGTTACCCTCAAGAACCAGATTAAAGAACAATTTAAAAGTTTTGGGGGATTAGAAGATGTAGTTGGTGCCATTGATGGCACTTTTATTGAAATTAAAGCACCAAAGGAGCATGCTCATGTATATACATGCCGAAAATGCTTCTACGCAATGCAACTGCAAGCAATTGCAATTCCAGGTTTAAAATTTGTTGACATAAATGCTGGATACCCTGGTTCTGTTGGAGATCGGCGAGTGTTCGAAAACAGTAATATTTATAAAAAAAATGGTTTCAACAAAAACCAGTATTTTAGACCTGGAGAGTACATACTTGGGGATAAAGCATATCCAGTGCTGTCATGGTGTATACCACCATATATTAGACGAGGAGAATTGACACAGACACAAACCAATTTTAATGTGAAGCATGCTAAAACAAGAAAAGTTGTAGAAAGAGCATTTGCACTCTTATTTGGCAGGTACCGACGTTTGAAATACTTAGACATGAATAAAACAAATCTTACACCTGCTACAATTTTGGCAATTTGTGTTTTACACAATATTTGCCTTGATCATGCTGACCTAGACTTCAATCAACAAGCAATTGCTGAAGGAAAAAAATTATATGGCATCTCAACAACAGCGATTGCTAGCATGTGGTGGTGACCCAACTGCCAATAATGTTCCAGCAAACAATGAAGAAGGACTCTTGTTCAGGTATTATTTGTGATGAGAAGTCATTCCAATCAAGCGATCATGGCCGCTTACACCTATGGCGATATAACAGTTCACGGTATGATGCAGATAACGTCATACCAAATAGGGAATCAGGAAGGATAACTGTTAATATGTGGGGTTGGATGAGCTCCGAAGGTGTAGGCGAGCTTGTTCAACTACCACCTCGTGCAAATGCCGTGAACTATATAAGGATTTTGGAAGATTTTATGCTTCCGTCTGTAAGGATTGTGTATCCACAGCACGAAATGGAAAATATTAATTTTGTTCACGATAAATCTGCCATACATCGAGCAAGGACTGTCAGGACCTGGTTTGAAGCACATCCAGACATAACGGTGATTCCATGGCCAGCTAAATCCCCGGACCTGAATCCCATAGAAAATCTGTGGGGTTTAATGGTGCAGCGATGGGATCACCGTAATGAACGAAGAAAGGAAGATCTGGCTCAACATTGTCAAGAAGTATGGGAGAACATGCGAGGGACTGATATTTGCACTCGTCTGGTTAGCTCCATGCAATCACGACTGCAAGCTGTAATAGACAGCCAGGGAGCATTTACAAGATATTAAGACAGTTCAACAGTTTTGATTCTTATTATACAAAATAAAATAATTATTCAAATAATATAGTGTTTTTTTTGCTTCTCTTTAGCAGAAATAGCAAATAAAACTTCTTGCAAGATGGCGGCAGTTAGGTGTTATCTATGTTTAATACATAATCATAATTATGCAGCCCAGATAGAACGAGTTGGCATCATCAGGTTCGTACCAACCAATATATCCAACAAAGAGTTGTACACAAAGCTTTCTTCTGTCTATGAAATTGTAGCAGTGAGAAGATTTACAAAGAAAGTGGGACAGAACAGGGTACCGCTTCAGACAGCCAGCATTACATTCCTATCGAATTCGCTACCAGATTCAATACAATACGATCTATTCTCTTATAGAGTTTTTGACTATATACCACCCCTTTTGCAATGCTATCGCTGCTTCAAATTCAATCACTCGGCCAATGTATGCAATGGTAAACAGCGCTGCAGCTGCTGTGCTGGAGAACACTCCTACAAAGAATGTGACAAGCCCAATGAGCTCTGCTGCATTAACTGCAGTGGACCTCATTTGGCTATCTCAAGGACCTGTCCGGTTAAGATGAGGAAAATGTTAGAAAAAAAGGAAAAAATTACTTATGCCAGCATTACTAATACAAAGAAGGAAACTGACTTCCCTCCTTTACCGGACCGCTCCGAGTCTGCTGTTAAAAATAAGCAAAATTTAATTAATAAAAATAAAGACCTTGTTGTAAATAAAAACAAAATGAAATTGTACAATGTGGATAGTGTACATAACACACCCTTAAATTCAGAAATCATGCCTGAGAAGAAAACCGCACTCAAACCAAACATTAAAGCCCAAATCATTGCCAATAATGATGTTTTAATGGCTATAGTCCATACGCTAGTACAGCTAGGCAACAAATCGGACGATGTGCCCATTACCACGTCGTCTATCAAAGACATGCTCATCAAAAATCTATCGACTTAATGGATCTAAGCTCTAATATTTTAACTTCTTTATGTATTGCACAGTATAATGCTCAAAGTTTACATAGTAAAAAACCTTTATTAATAAATTTTCTACAAAATCAAAATATAGATATTTGTCTAATAAATGAAACTTGGCTAAAAGACCAACAGAGTTTTAAAATACCTGGCTATAATTTCCACCATAAAAATTCAGCTAACAGTCATAATGGAGTAGCTATCATATTAAAGCCCTATTTAAAATATAGGGTTCTAGACACCAGTTTTTATGAAGATATTCAGACTATTGCAATTTCAGTATCTACAAGAATAGGCGACATAACAGTTTTATGTGTATATTGCCCACCTAAATCTGGGCATATAAGAATAAATAGATTGCGGAATATTATCAGGGACCTCCCTAAACCTATATTTGTAAGTGGCGATTTTAATGCCCATCATATTGCCTTTGGATGCGTGTCCACAAAAGGCAGGGGGCAAGATTTGTATGATTTAATTGATGATAGTGACTTATGTATAATTAATAATGGTGACTTTACTACAGCTAATCGCCCTCATTGTAATCCATCGGCAATTGATGTTACTTTCGTTAGTCCTAATCTGGCACCACTTTGTGAGTGGTCTGTTCATGATGATACAATGGGAAGTTATCATTATCCAACCATTACAAAAATTGCAATTTGTGCTAACAAATATCAAGTTAATCCACCTGTTGATAGATTTTTATACAATAAAACTGATTGGAGTAAGTTTTTTGAAAAATCCAAAAATATTTTCCATGACATGACGATTGATGAAGAGGATCCAATGTCCACTTACCTCGAATTTTGTACTCGCCTCGATGCCTTGAAGGAAATGGTGATTCCAAAGTTAGTTAAAACTGGTGATTTTAAATGTAGAATTCCAGCTCCTTGGTGGAATTGTATTTGTGAGCAAAGTGTAATTGCATCTTACAATGCTCTGAAACTGTACAGAAGTGATCCAACTATAGATAATTATATTAATTATAAGAGATTGGATGCGCTAAAAAAACGTACAATTTCAGAACAAAAGAAAATTGGTTGGAACAAATTTTGCAACACTTTCAATAGAACTACTCCACTAAGTAAAATTTGGAACCTTATTAAGAGATTTAAAGGCATCAGATCTGGTAACAAATCATACAGGGATGAATTTATTCAACCATTTTTGAAAAAAATATCTGATAATAGTAACCTTATAGATAGTAGTGAATATAGCCATTATTTTGATCTCAATAATGACAACCCAAACTCCAAATTTCTATTAGATCCTTTTACATGGACTGAATTCTCAATGAGTTTACAATCTAGGAAAAATACAACCCCAGGTTTAGATGACTTCCCTTACATACTGATTAAAAATCTTGATGATGGTGTAAAACATTTATTCTTAAAAATTCTTAACACTCTTTGGCGTAAACAAATAATACCAGAATCATGGAAAACACAGTGTGTGATTCCCATATTGAAACCTGATAAACCACCAGATTTAGCTAGCAGTTATCGTCCAATCTCGTTGTCCTCATGTCTTGGAAAGATCTTTGAGAATATGTTGAAGAATCGTTTAGACTGGTACTCTGAATCCTATAAAATTATTCCACCACTGCAATATGGATTTAGGCGCGGTCGTAGCTGTGCTGACAGTTTCATTTCCCTAATAGCAGACCTGAAAAGGGCAGAAAATAGTAAATTACATACAGTTTGCGTATTCTTGGATGTACAAGGTGCTTTTGATAATGTTGACCCTGGCATACTTGTCAAAATATTGACTGGTAGTATAGGTTTACCTGGACTTGTATCCAAATGGATTTATGACTTCTTGAGTAACAGAAAACTCTTTGTCAAACATAATAACATCTTTTATGGACCAGAGTGTGCCAGTAAAGGCACAATGCAAGGTGCAACTCTGTCGCCCTTGATCTATAACTTGTACACTTGTGAAATATGTAAATATGTTGATACTCAGAATGTAAATATATTGCAATTTGCTGACGATTTAGTTCTGTATAGTTCAAATTCTAATTTATGTGCAGCTATTGATACTGTACGCACGGGACCGGTCAATGTGGCGACGCCTGGGGGAGGCCTATGTTCAGCAGTGGACGTCTTTTGGCTGAAATGATGATGATGATGATGATTGATACTGTAAATATAGCACTAGCAAAACTCCATGATTATTATACTAATAGGCTGCATCTTAGAATTAATGCTTCAAAAAGCAGTGTAATGATTTTTGGAGATGACAACCCTACTACTGATGTTATATATGCTGCAGACAGCATTCGAAGAGTCAACCAGCATAAGTTCTTAGGTATTGTCATTGACCAAAAACTCAAATTTGAAGAGCACATTAAATATATTTCAAAAAACTCTTACAAAGGACTAAATGTTCTAAGATGCCTTGCTGGGGTATCTTGGGGAGCTGATCCAAAAATATTGTCAATACTGTACAAAGCAATTGTAAGAAGCCACTTTGATTATAGCACTTTAGCTTACATTAATTGTACATATGTACATAGATTGGATATAATTCAGAACAAGGCTCTGAGAATCATCTCTGGGGCAATGTGTTCAACTCCCATACGAGCCATGGAAGTTGAAACCAAGATCATGCCCCTTATTTTGAGGAGAATATTGCTCTGTGAAAGATATTGCATCAAACTTTTGTCATCAGCTAATAATGATGTTATCAAGAGAATAGTCCCTTACCTAGTGAATGTCTCTGGTCCATTGTCTTCAGCAGATGAACTGTTGAAGGGCATAGCTCCACAGTTGTGTCGGATTTATCTGGAAATATGTAATAAATGCACAAGGATTAAAAAACAATCCCAGTGGCCTTGCTATGCCCACAACTATGTTAGTATAACTCATCCAATTTCTGTTCTAGAACACAGAATTCTAAATAATAATGACATGCTAGAATTTTTATCAGAAAATAATAAGTACTATACTCTATACACTGATGGCAGTAAGGGAAATAACTATGTGAGATCTGCTTTATATGATCCTCAAACCAAGTTCTTTCAAAGCTTTGTTCTGAACAATGAATGCTCAATATTTACTGCAGAAGCCTATGCAATCTTGGAAGCGTTAAAGTTAATAAGTCATATTCACCAGTCTTAAATCCTTTTTAATTATAACTGATTCATTGAGTCTTTTGGAAGCTTTGAAAAATTTGAAATTGAGTTTTAAAGCTAACTATATTTTGTACAGTATTAAAGATATTATTTATAAGTTAAATTGTAAAGACATTGAGATATCTTTTATATGGATTCCTTCGCATAAAGGTATAACTGGAAATGAAGTAGCAGATAGAATTGCAAATATGGGGATAAATTCATTGGATGTTCAACATGTAACTAGTGTACCGCACACTGATTATTATAGCTCGATAAACGAAGAACTGAAAAATCTTTGGGTTGAAATGTGGAAGAAAGACCAAGAGCAAAAAGGAAAATGGTACGGAAGTATCCAAACCGACTTACCAACAGAGCCCTGGTACGACGACCTGGAGTCAGCCAGCCGGCACTTCATCACTACGATTAACAGGCTTCGCTTTGGCCATACCACCACACCAGCCCACTTATCCCGTTTGGGCATAATATCAAGTGATTCTTGTAAATTCTGTAATAAACCGCAAGCTGACACTGAACACTTGGTTTTGAACTGTCAAAACTTTGCAATTGAAAGACTGATACTTGCCAGTGAATTGAGTGATATCTTACCAAATAATTCCTCCCGCCGCCTGAATGATATTCTAAAAATTAAACAGTGTTTTGTGCCAATTTTTAAATTCATTAAAAACAGTTGTGGAAGTGTGTAGTGACAAAAAAAATATATATATAATTATTATAAGTGAAACTCTTCTAAAACATTCAAAATATGACTTTTAAAATAAAGACTTGGCTTAAAGGTCTTGTAACCAAGCCAGTGGCATAGCCACAAAATATTAAAAAAAAAAAAAAAAAAATCATAATTATCGTGAACGTCATCTTGGACGCTACGCGTTCGGATAAAATCGTGGTTTCGAGTTTTTCCGATGTCTAAATTATACCAACTATAATTTCTCGTTCGTTTCGTGTCGCTAGGTTACGGTTTCTACACCTGCAATTCGTCGACTTTAGGTAGTCACTCTGTTCTGTGTACGAATATAACCGATTAAACCCGATTTGCATTACACGGCTAAAATACGAATGGTGGCAAGTGGCTCATCATTTATAGTCCGTGACTGTACAACTCTAGTGCTGCTTCTGGAATATGAAAACCGCTAAAACAGCATTACAATTGGTGCAATAGTTATAGGCCTAGCTTATTTTAAGCCCCTTTACATCAGACTTTAATTTGTCTTAAAATGTTTCTTACTACATTAGAATAATCATTTGTATTTAGTTTAGATGTACAAACTTTTGAATTAAACAAAGCTATTAAATCATATTTTTTATTGCACATTAAGAGCTCTATTATAATTTGTCTTAAAATGTTACTCATTTGTAATCAGATGTACAAACTTTTTAAAAACAATGCTATGAAATCATATTTTTTTATTACACATTTATAGCTCTATTATAATTTGTCTTAAAATGTTACTTACTATAATATAACAATCATTTTTATTTAGATGGAAGTACTTTTTAATTAAACAATGCTATTAATATTTTTTTTTGTATATATTTTTAAAGGTCCATTATAATTTGTCTATAAACTTTTGCATCATATCGCAAATGCGATCAGTGCAGAACTGCAGACTTGCTGCTGCTCTAAAAACCTATTCATTCGCCTCTCTCGAGCTTGCTCCCTAAGATCCATATTGTGCTGGAACTTCTCCATCTGGATCTCAAGACGAGTCCTTTTCCTCCTTCTTGAAGGTCCAGCAGAAGCATTTGCACTCTCCTCGAGATTGGCTGGGCTTTCAACTCCATGGCTTGCAACAGCAACCTCATGAGTAGGTGTTATATTGGAATGCCCCTCCATCTCAGCAATACTGCTGCTAGACGCAATGGCCACTGGTGTTATGTTGGGTTCTTGATGAAATATTTCATCAAACTCTTCAAAATATTCAAAAGCAATTGCACGGGCCCCACTACTATTATTGCCCATATTGTCTTTGCGTTTGGTATATAAAGATTTTAAATTTGGCTTCGCACTGCTTGCTACTGAAACCAGGCACTGCTACTCTGCTGCAACTCTACGCCAGGCATCCGAGTCACGAGACACCGAGAGTCCGAGACACGGTGGAGCACACTGTGGAGGTGTGCCCTGCTTGGGCGGAGCCCCGCCGTGTTCTCGTAGCGGCGATCGGCGGCGGCGACCTCTCGCGCCCGGCCCTGGTGCAAGCCATGGTCCGGGGCGAGGAGGAATGGGACGCCGTCGCCTCCTTCTGCGAAGCAGTGATGCTAGCGAAGGAGGTGGCGGAACGAGAGAGGGAGAGAACCTCTCAACGTCCCAGCCGCCGCGGAAGGCGCTCCGGGCGTCGGGGGCCACGTGATGGCTTCCGGCCACCGTAGACGCGGGCCTGTGGAGGGTGAGTAATGGGCTAGCTCGCCGTCCTGCCGTCGTCATGACGGCAACAGACCGTGATTTCAGCAACATGGGAGGGGCCCGCAAGGGCCGACGCCCGTCGGGGCTGCGGATTATCGTAAGGCATAACGCGGCCTCGGCACAAGGGCGAAGAAGGAACATGGGTTTGGTTTTTAGTCAGTAGTATGCCACGCGGCCTCGGCACAAGGGCGAAGAAGGAACATGGGTTTGGTTTTTAGTCAGTAGAAGTCTGACACTCACCTTCGCTCTGCCCAAGAGCGGCCCCGGGGGGTTATTAGATGATTTTTCACCCACCAATAAAAAAAAAGGCCTGTGTCCCAGCAGTGTGATTTATTTACATTTAATGGCTGTTGATGATGATGATGTAATTCGTAAAAAACAGGCGCTCAAATGTGATTGACACAAACTGCTCTGCATGTATATTTTCTGGAAATGGCGGAGTTAACGCATTCAGCAGAGCAGCTGCTATTTTAAAATCTGCCATTAAATTGCGACAACCACGGTTAAAATATTCATGGCGGAATATTTTGAAGTCTCTCTTAAAACGGCCATTCACAGCTTCTACTACCCACCTGTTAATAGTGACACAGCGTGAACGGTTGCATCAAGAGTAGATAGCTGTGATTGGCCGTCTTCTTTGGTGTCAGGCATATGACCTATGCATACTTTCTGATGCAGACTATCCATGCAGTCACGAAAACCTCTATCTACAATAAAGATATCGTTTTCGTTATGAAAATGATTAAATTCAGTTTCGTTTAATAAATCATTCATTATGGTGGCATCTGTAGTGGCACTATATGGTCCGCCTACATCTATAATATCAGACATCATCAGAGATAAATGGCTTTAATAAATTCCTATATTTATGAAGGGAATATGTATCCTTTTGGAACAAGTATTTACTACTTTTTTGTGTATATATAATTGTTGCATCAGCTATTGTGATTGCAGATTTTTAATCAGCTGGTGCATTAGGCTAACCAAAAATGTGATCGGCAATATATGAATTGCTCCCTTCTTAAATGAGAAAAACCAAAAAATTCTGGAACAATCAGTTAGCAAAAAAAATATTTCTTGCTACAGACATTATCAGCCGGTTTCTGAATTGAGTATTTGAAGTTGAAAACGTCTCAATCTATACTTAAGTACTACTTAAACATTTTTCCGTTTCTGAATTGAGTTTTTTTTAACTCTGATGCCCCATACACAGCGCCAGCGTAGTTCAGTCTGGATAACACTAAAGATTCACAGAGCATGACTCGCATATCCACACTTATGTAGGGACGGATACGATATAAGAGCTTGAGTCGGTAGAAGCAGTTGCGCACAGCTTCCAGAATATGGGTTTCGAATTTGAGCTGCCCATCAAAAACTACCCTAAGATTCCGAGCTTCCAGAACCCTCTCTATACCATCAATCCTAATGTCCAGATTGCAAGCAAGCATTTTGTTCAGGAAGTCTCTGGACCCCATCACAATATACTTTGACTTAGTAGAATTCAGAACTAGGGAGTTTCTTCGGGACCATTCAGAGATTCTTTCCAGGGGCGCTACTACAACGTCTTAAAACAGTCCTGTTTAAGTCTTACTTTGCATTTTCGTACCATCACGTCCTTAAAACAATCTTAATGCAGGACTGCTAAAAATATCAGTTTTGATATCGTTTTGATGACGTCACCTCAAATAGTTCATTCAATTGGTACCACGACGTGCCTTTTGACAGCGAGCAGGATTGTTTTTATGTCAAATAGCAGGAATGTTTGACATTCTAAATAAGTTGATCTGGGGCGACGAATATATTATTGTTTTTTAAATTATACAAAAGAAATGTACTGCCGTGATATACTTGGTAATAAAAACACATTTTTATACGTGCTAGGGGTGTATTAAACACCTTTGCCCAGTCCTTCGGATGTTACAGGCATAATGTAATGGTGTCGTAAAGTATTCGATTGGACGACTATGTTTTCAGTGGTTTCAGTGCATCATCTTCATCATTTTCAACAAGAAATTGTCTGCTGCAGGACGTAGGCATCTTCCACGCATCGCCACATCGATCGATCTTGTATTTCTCGCATTCCGAAAAGGAGGAAGAGCTAGAGAGACTATGACTAGGCTGATGATGATTTTGTGACGGTGTTAGGAGGAAGCACCGTCAATGTACCAACAAGAACCACTGTGACATGACTCCATCGGAGCCCAACGTGCATATTCGTGCCGCGAACCCAAACACTCCTGTGTACATTTCCCGCATACACTACACCAGTACGGCGGAGGACATCGTGGAGTACGTGCGCCAGAAGACCAAGTACGTGGCGAGAGTGTGGAGTTGCTGAAGTCGCACAGCTACGTCAACTTTGGGGCGTTCGTGGTGTAAACACCAACATGTGTAGTACCAACATGTTATGGATCTGCATAATCGTGTTGGAAGAGGACATTAGGCCGCAGGGAGTGATGTTCCGTCGTTTTCATGGGCAAGTGCCATATGTACCTACGTGCAGCACAAAGACTTAGTGCTTAAACTGAAGTGTTACAAACATCGTTTTAAGGCTCTCTTTACTAATACAAATTGTATTTTGTCATATTTATGTTAGTCAGCTTTACATGACATACTAAGGTATGTAAGGCTGCCAAAGATGCCTGAGAAAAAGTGGATGTTGTTGTCGTTTGTATTTACATCATAAACATGGATTTGTAAAATGTACTGTTGCTATAGATTACCTACCTATAACTTGTATTGCTGGAGAATCAATAAACTACCATTATAATAACTGTGTTATTGTTTTGTATGCTTGAAAATGACGGTCTTAAGGTCTAACGACCCCACACACCCTAGTGTCAGAGTTTCTAAACATGGTTTGACGACAGCTATTTGGCGACAGAGACCACCGGCTTAGGGTGCTTTTCCACCAGAGATGCGCTATGCTACGTTGCTATGGATGCGTTATATATCTGCCAATCATATTCATTGGTGCACATTAGCTTAGCACTGGTGGAAACGGATTCAACTAAGATGTTTTCTATATGGAAGGATGCGTACTATGGATGTGTGCTTGATGAAAAGCAGCCTTATACGTGCCTTCCGAAGCATAGAGTGCCTTCCAAACATTGCTACTGAGCATCAATCTAGTTTTACAAGCTCTTACTTACATCGTTTGAACATAGTCACCCTGAAATCATTCACAACTTCTTACACGCAGTTTAGCAGACCTAAAGTACTTGGGTACCTACTTAAATAAAACGATCAAAGTTAATAATGGTTTATAGTCAGAATTCTTTATTATACAGTTTAAAATATCGATTAACAACTCGTAGATCAGTCCATATTCGAATTTCCTGGAATTATTTTAACCAGCTCCATGGTCCATATTGATAGGTAGTCGTTTTTAAGATGCATGAATCCGCAACCGTTCTCCATCGACCGATTCGCCACTGGACTGTTCGTCAACAGGACGATTCATTTATTTCCGTTTCGCCAGCAGAATCTTTCATCTATGGACATTTCATCCAAGACCGATTCGCCACTGGACTGTTCGTCAACAGGACGATTCATTTGGATGCAGTTTTAATGATATTCTTTCCATTGGTTGCTCTTCATCTCTCCAGGGAAAATAAACATTGGCATGTCCACGTTCACGGTTTTTATTTCAAGCCAGCTTCAAAATAAGGATAAGATGAGTAGGTACCTATCGCATCCTATTATGAACCAGCATTTTGGTACATATTTCATAAGTCCATCATAAATGGTTCATATTCACAATCACAGCACACAAGAAAAGTAAATACCATAATTTAATTTAGAATTATTATGTATACCTAAGATGTAATTTTATTGAATTTTGTTGACAACCACTTACTGACATGTATAATGACGTAATGCATTGACATGGATGCCACTTAAATATAAAACGATAATGATACCAGCCAGTTATAAAAAACACTGGTCCGAATCTTATTATGTTACAATGAAGGGCTTAACCTCCTTCGAAACATTTTCTTACTTTTTCAAGGAAAATCCTCAAAGATTTTATAAATGTTACGATTTTAATTATGTATTTTCGTAAAACTACCTATAAAAATGAAAAATTGTATGGTAAATAATATTTCTATTTTCATTAAAGTTATATTTTATTTCATGACTATCATTTCGGAATACGATTCGGACCGGATTTTTGAGAAAGAGACAGCGATAAACAGTTTACGTATTGCTAGTTGCTTCTTTCATGTTAAAGCAGGGAATAGACAAATTTTACAGATCGTTCGTTCTTTCCCCGCACTAAGCAGGAGTAAAACAGTATTGTTTTGTAGAGGTCATGGTACCAAACAAAGTGTTATTGTTTTAAGCCTGAATCAAAACGTTCCTGCAATAGGATTGTTTTGTTAAAGGTGGTAGTAGCGGCCCTGATCGTCGTTAATACCTTTGACCATTTCAGCAGTATCCTGGGAGCAAAACGAGAGGTACATCTGCAAATCGTCAGCATACAGATGGAACTTGGTGTTAATCAGACATTTGGTGATATCGGCACTGTACAAAATGAAGAGGAGTGGGCCCAAGATTGATCCCTGCGGCACGCCCCTACCTACGTGTTCCCGACTAGAAGACAAGATATTTCCATTGTCACTTGACACCTGGACGAGCTGTGAACGATCAGTGAGGTAACTCTCAAACCATTGAACTGTTTCAGCATTACAGCCATAATAAGACAACTTGGCGAGAAGAAGCGAAGTATTAATAGAATCAAAAGCACGAGAAAAATCCAGTAGGACAAGGAGGGTTCCCATGCCTCGATCTCTGGCCTCGAGAATGTTCCCAACTACATCCAATAGAGCAGTTGTTGTGCTGTGGCCTCTACGAAATCCAGATTGTGCTGGTGGTAAAATACCATGGTGCTCTAGATAAGACCTAAGCTGGTTGCAGACTACTACATACTCATTTTCGACAGAAATAAAGAACTTATCAGAAAATTGTTCTACTCCTATCTGGAAATAAAAAGCTAACGAACAAATGACAGCTCGAAATGGCGGCGTTTCGGTTATCTGTATTTTTTTTTTAAATCTTAAGCAAACGAACAAAGTCACTATTCTTGTGTCACTCGAGATCAAAATGTCGTGCGATTTATAATTAAAATCATACTGAATTGGGATTTCGTATCGATAGGTATCTGTTTTAATGTAGATACTAGAATAGCACACTCACTTGAATTTGACACCTGTTCCAAATTTAAAACTTAAACCTACAGTTTTCAGTAGGTTATGGAGTTCATTACAGGGCCGCTACTACCACCTTTAACAAAACAATCCTATTGCAGGAACGTTTTGATTCAGGCTTAAAACAATAACACTTTGTTTGGTACCATGACCTCTTCAAAACAATACTGTTTTACTCTTGCTTAGTGCGGGGAAAGAACGAACGATCTGTAAAATTTGTCTATTCCCTGCTTTAACATGAAAGAAGCAACTAGCAATACGTAAACTGTATAGCGCTGTCTCTTTCTCAAAAATACGGTCCGAATCGTATTCCGAAATAATAGTCATGAAACAAAATATAACTTTAATGAAAATAGAAATATTATTTACCATACAATTTTTCATTTTTATAGGTAGTTTTAAGAAAATACGTAATTAAAATCGTAACATTTATAAAATCTTTGAGGATTTTCCTTGACAAAGTAAGAAAATGTTTCGAAGGAGGTTAAGCCCTTCATTGTAACATAATATGATTCGGACCAGTGTTTTTTTATAACTGGCTGGTATCATTATCGTTTTATATTAAAGTGGCATCCATGTCAATGCATTACGTCATTATACTTGTCAGTGAGTGGTTGTCAACAAAGTTAAATAAAATTACATCTGTTTATCTCAGATCAACTGTTTATATAATAATTCTAAATTAAATTATGGTATTTACTTTTCTTGTGTGCTGTGATTGTGAATATGAACTGTTTTCGATATTTATGATGGACTTATGAAATATGTACCAAAATGCTGGTTCCTCAGATAGGATGCGATAGGTACTCATCTTATCCTTAATTTGAAGCTGGCTTGAAATAAAAACCTTAACGTGAACGTGGACATGCGAATGTTTATTTTCCCTTGAGAGATGAAGAGCAACCAATGGAAAGAATATCATTAAAACTGCAACCATGCATCTTAAAAACCACTACCTATCACTATGGACCATGGACCATGGAGCTGGTTAAAATAATTCCAGGAAATTCGAATATGGACTGATCTACGAGTTGTTAATCGATATTTTAAACTGTATAATAAAGAATTCTGACTATAAACCATTATTAACTTTGATCGTTTTATTTAAGTAGGTACCCAAGTACTTTAGGTCTGCTAAACTGCGTGTAAGAAGTTGTGGATGATTTCAGGGTGACTGTTCAAACGATGTAAGAGCGTTCGGTTAAACACGCTTGTGCGTTCCCGCGAGTTTGTAAAACTAGATTGATTCTCAGTAGCATTGTTTGGAAGGCACTCTATGCTTCGGAAGGCACGTATAAGGCTGCTTTTCATCAAGCACACATCCATAGTACGCATCCTTCCATATATAAAACATCTTAATTGAATCCGTTTCCACCAGTGCTAAGCTATGTGCACCAATGAATATGATTGGCGGATATATAACGCATCCATAGCAACGTAGCATAGCGCATCTCTGGTGGAAAAGCACCCTAAGCCGGTGGGCCCTGTCGCCAAATTGCTGTCGTCAAACCATGTTTAGAAACTCTGACACTAGGGTGTGTGGGGTCGTTAGACCTTAATGCCGTCATTTTCAAGCATACAAACAATAACACAGTTATTATAATGGTAGTTTATTGATTCTCCAGCAATACAAGTTAAAGGTAGGTAATCTATAGCAACAGTACATTTTACAAATTTATGATGTAAATACAAACGACAACAGCATCCACTTTTTCTCAGGCATCTTTGGCAGCCTTACATACCTTAGTATGTCATGTAAAGCTGACTAACATAAATATGACAAAATACAATTTGTATTAGTAAAGAGAGCCTTAAAACTATGTTTGTAGCACTTCAGTTAAGCACTAAGTCTTTGTGCTGCACGTAGGTACATATGGCACTTGCCCATGAAAACGACGGAACACCACTCCCTGCGGCCTAATGTTCTCTTCCAACACGATTATGCAGATCCATAACATGTTGGTACTACACATGTTGGTGTTACACCACGAACGCCCCAAAGTTGACGTAGCTGTGCGACTCCAGCAACTCCACACTCTCGCCACGTACTTGGTCTTCTGGCGCACGTACTCCACGATGTCCTCCGCCGTACTGGTGTAGTGTATGCGGGAAATGTACACCGGAGTGTTTGGGTTCGCGGCACGAATATGCACGTAGGGCTCCGGTGGAGTCATGTCACAGTGGTTCTTGTTGGTACATTGACGGTGCTTCCTCCTAACACCGTCACAAAATCATCACCAGCCTAGTCATAGTCACTCTAGCTCTTCCTCCTTTTCGGAATGCTAGAAATACAAGATCGGTCGATGTGGCGATGCTTGGAAGATGCCTACGTCCTGCAGCAGACAATTTCTTGTTGAAAATGATAAAGATGATGCACTGAAACCACTGAAAACATAGTCCAATCGAATACTTTACGACACCATAACATTATGCCTGTAACATCCGACGGATTGGGCAGAGGTGTTTAATACACCCCTTGCACGTATATAAATGTGTTTTTATTACCAAGTATATCACGGCAGTACATTTCTTTTGTATAATTTATAAAACAATAATATATTCGTCGCCCCAGATCAACTTATTTAGAATGTCAAACATTCCTGCTATTTGACATAAAAACAATCCTGCTCGCTGTCAAAAGGCACGTCGTGGTACCAATTGAATGAACTATTTGAGGTGACGTCATCAAAACGATATCAAAACTGATATTTTTAGCAGTCCTGCATTAAGATTGTTTTAAGGACGTGATGGTACGAAAATGCAAAGTAAGACTTAAACAGGACTGTTTTAAGACGTTGTAGTAGCGCCCCAGTTCTGTTTATTTCTGCTGGTTGGTAATGCTGGTCATTGCCTATGGTTTTTGAACGCATTAGAGAGGGTTTATGATATTTGGGTAGATAAAATTCTTTTACTGAATAAAAGTGTAAATATGTATTGTAATATTTTTTTATTACTCCTAGATTTATTACTTACATAGAAATCACAGATAGGTAGGTATTTATAATAATTATGGTAACTTAAAATATTTTTTGCACAAATACAGTGTATGTAGCAATCACTTGTACATCACAGATACATAACAATCATGACACCTAACATAAAATGAATACTTGCAGTTTTATGTAATAATCATTAATGATTAGAATTCACAGCTATTCATAATAATTATGGCACCTAATCTAAAAAAAAATAAGTAGTTACAGTTATGATCCCTTACAGTTAGAAATCGCAGCTATTAGTTTGAAGTACCTATGCTTAGTATAAATAAAGTTGCTACAACAAATCCTTATCAGCCATTTCCAACTTTTTTTTTTAAATTTGCATTTCCAGTTCATGCTTCTTCTGTTCAAATATAAATTTTTGCATCTCATTTCTTTTTTGGTGGTAAGCAAGTTGTATTTTTTTCTTAAAATAAATTTGCTTCAGAGCTTCAGCTGAATGCTTTAAATGTGGTGATAAGATATCTATTGTCTTCTTTTTTCGTTTGGGCAAAATTCTTGGTTTCCTTAACACAGGTACTGGATTAGGAGGTTCTGGTAGTGGATTGGATTCTGGTACTGGGTTAGATTCATGGGAAATCACTTCAATTTGTTCTCCTGAAAAAATAAATTTGTTAGTGTAAACTTCAAATTTAAGCTTTTGCCTGCGACATTTTGTGTGTTGAGTCTATAATGATTTTAAGTTAGACCTCTAACAACATATTGGTGAAAACTGCATTCGATTTCATGCAGTACTTTTGCCTGATGCGTGTATAAACATTCAAACAGACAAAACTTCTAAAGCTCTCATTCAAACAGACAAAACTTCTAAAGCTCTTGTTTCGGCTCCTGTTGCTCAAAATATAGACCCCCATATTAGTTTATTTTCAAAATGTAGAATGGAGTCATCGGCCTGTTGCAATTTTATATAGGTATAGATAATACTATAAATTTACAATATATCATACTGTGGTGTATGAAAAATATTGATCTATACCCACCAAAATATTCAGCTGCGTCATATTGGTTCTCATCTGAACGTATCTGATCATCTAAGATGGAAAGGATTTGATGATCAGCATTTGTCAAAATAGGAGTCTTCTTTAAACTTTTTTAAAAAAGATTGATGCCAAAGGTTAGACCAACTTCCAAAATAAACCAGTTTTGATAATATTACTGCTGCATGTTCTGCATGTAACCTGCTCATTGGACCATTTCTTCTTTAAATCCTTTATGAAATGTTCATTTACAACCATAACCTGGAAACCAAAAACCAAAATTAGCTAAATAAATCAAAATGGTAATAATAAAATTTAAAAAAAAATTAGCTAACAATTAGCTAAATAAATCAAAATGGTTATGAAATTTTAATTTTTGCCAGCAGAAACATGGTTAAAATGAAGAAATCATAAATAATTTGTGATGCTGTGCCAACGGAGTAAGTATAATTGTTGTAATTGTCTAGCAGAGTATACTACAACTATAAATAAGTTTAATACATACATTGATCATTTACATCATCCACAATTAAATCTTGCTCAGTCTTATTGTTTTGTCGTGGATGGGAGACTTCCACAATGTTTGCCTCATCTGAAAGTGTATTGAGGTACCGTTGCTTCTGAAAGATGTTAGTAGAGTTTTTATTTGACCATCTTTGTTGGCTAAATAAAAAAATTCGTCAAAAAGTCGAATGTTTAGTTAGCTTATCATAGAAGTTTAGGAACGTTAGCTAAAGTCCATTTCACGAAAGAAGTCCCGCGGACAATTGTTAAACTAAATTTGACAGATGGGGAGATATGGAGAGAGAGAGAGAGATAGCAACATTATGTCGCGCGAATACAGCGCTGCGTCTGCGGGACTTCTTTCGTGAAATGGACTTTATCTAGGGTTGACTAGCATCTAGCATTGACACTGACACTGACGATATGACAGACTAACAACAGTTTTTCTTTTATTTTTTCTTGAAAAGCAAGAAAGTAAAGGAAGTAGTCCTTTCAGGCTACGTTATGACGTCTTATTCTTTATTGCACACACACAATTACAACTACAGCTTTTTCAATCAGTTAAAGATTTTTTGTGTGTGTCGACGAGTGTCCATCTTGTAAAAGGTGAGAATCTTCTTTTTTTGGGTTTTACTGATGATTTCACTTCATAGTGATTCAACCACTTAACCAAAAATTTCAATTAATATCCAGCCTCTTGGATGGCAAACCGAAACTGTCCCCTGGTGGAGCACTATCTAAAAGTTCAGCCTTCATCCGAACTCGTTGAAATATTTGCGGACATAATTTCCAGAAGCAGACACAGGACAGCAGCGTTTATTGCCCGTGGTCCACCCGCCTAGTCCACCTGGGTGTACTACGGGCAATTATTTTTGCCCGTGGTCCACCTCCATGTCCCTACGTTTTTATCGTAGTATAACGAAAGAATAATAGTGATAATAAATTGTAAAACCAAGCCAGTGTGAAAATGTTTTAATGTATTTATTGGTACCTCATTATACGATAGACATAAAAAAACAGTCAGCTAGCTTTTTTCTATCACTTCACACCTGTAATTCAATTTACGTAAGTATATCTCAGTTTGTGTGCCCACCATCGAGGAACTCGGACAAAGTACTGAGGACACACCACACATGCTCCTTGAAGGCCGAAAAATCCTTATGAAGGCTGCTTAAATCTGGTCCAGATGATGATGCCCTCAGGTGCTCCTCAAAGTCTGCCATCCGATGGTTGAGGGTCGTCATTGCTAAACGCTGAGTCTCCGCAATGTCAGCAATAGTGCTCATGATGTGACTGTGTGTTCAAGTGCAGTGTATAATGTGGTCAAAGTACAAGTGACAGCTCAAGCCAGCAAGTAAATGCAATTATCACAGTTGTATATTATTGTACACACAGTATGTGCTTACTGGTAAGAGATTATGAAATATCCATTAAAAATATTCACTATATTTAAACAAAAAAAGCTATTAAATTCTAAATAAAATTACGAGAAGATATGTTGTACCTATCTATATTCCCAGGTACATCCCAACATTCATCTGCGAGTGGTAAACTCTTGAAATGATCCATCACGGACCTTTGTACCGCGCGAACAGGTAACGGATCAGCTATGTGATCAATCACTAACATGGTTAATTCCATGTTAATTCGTATTGAGCGTCACTTACGCGCGATTAATAATAATAATAATTTATATTTTCTCTCATCATTTTTCTTTCTTGCAGCCTTTATAACTTCAATCCAACCATCAAGTATGAAAATATTCCTAAAATATTTTTTCTGTTTATTATTACTGTTTTTATCCCAACAAAATCTGTTAAACAAAGTCGGTGGAATACAATAGAGGCTATTTCATTTGAGCCTTTCGCAAAAGTGTCTTCAGTCCAGCAGTAAGCAAAAGTATTTTCCTTTGAAAGTTTTGTCTTTGAATTTCCTTGGATAACGGTAATTTGATCGTACTGTACCTACCTTCATTTGAGTAGTAAAAAAACTTTTTAACAAAAAATAAAACCAACTTCAAAAAAAAAAACACAAAAAAGTGAAAAATAAACTTTAGAAGAAAAATCAGTTTGCCACAGTCGGTGGCAAAAAATTAAATCAAACAAACAAAAGTCACCGACTTCAGAAACTGATTTTTTATTTTTCACTTTTTAGTGGTTCACATGTTCATGGGTCAATGTTGACAATGTAGTTTTTTTTTGAGTTTTGTTGATTTTTCAAAAACCGCTTGTCCGATTTCGATACAAAAATTATGGGACCATTTCGGAAGTATACCCTATGTATTATTATACCCTATGTATAAGTATACATTTCGGAAGTATACCGCAAGTGACGGGAGTTATGCCCGAACGACATAAAAAATTATATATATATATAAACATCCGAATTGAGAACCTCCTTCTTTTTTTAGAAGTCGGTTAAAAATACCCATAAAGAATCCGAAAGGCATAAGAATACTGTCAATTATAGAAAATTTGCCATTTTGAGAATTGGGTACTAAGAGAATTAGGCTTTTTGAGAATTGACCATTTTGAGAACTTGCGACTCTGTTGCCATTGTGAGAATTACGCATTTTGCGCCTAATCCAAACTTAAAAGTATAAAATAAAATACAAACCCTTGATGATTATTAAACTAAGTAATTTTCTTGTCCGGAAGCGATCTGTTATTCTGGAAGTTCTAGTAAATGGTTGTCCTGATATACATTATTGGCCCATTTTCTTCTTGAGAAATTTTCTCTCGGTTTTCTTCATTGCCTTCATTTACCAGATTTCCTGACCTCTTTGGAAGTTTCTTCTCCTGACTATACATTATTATTCACAGGATTTTCACTCAATTTCTGTATTAGTGACTATTTCTGCAAGTCGAAGATCTTTGTAATTTAGAGTTTTTACGCTTTGTAGCGTATTTTAGGACAGATTTCAAAAACTTCTCGTTGCCAGCAGTAATGTATGTATGGTCACATTCGTATTATCAGGTTTTAAAGCATTTTTATACTTCTTAAACATACTTTTGTGCCTTCCCCACTTGCGCTACCAGACCAAGAATGAGCATTTGGTTAGAAATTCTCTGGTAAAAACACAAATCAACTAGTTGATATGCACAGTTTTCAGCTTTGTCTGGTTGGCACACGATACTATATTTAATTTTATAGTCCTCTTTCATCTGGCCGTCGTTTAATATAGCCTCTAAATTCGATAGTTCTTTGATATTTGGTATAGATTTTAAACAAAATCGGTTATTATCAGGTGTTTTCTTCATAGTATCATTTAATTTAGTAACTTCTGGTTCATATTTTCCAGTTATAAACCGATTTCACCGAAGTATGAGCAATAGCCAATCAATATGCTTTGCTGGTTTTCCAGTACTTTTTTTATAATTATCTTTTAGTAATATCAGATCGTTCAAAACTGCTTCCTGACTTTAAACATGGACAATAAGGTTCTTTGCTGATACAAAAATAACAATGAATTAGGACATTTCTCTGTAGTTGTAGTCTGAGTGTTCCTATAATTCAGAAGAAATTTATTAATCTTAAGACTTATGGATTCAGAACCATTTTTATCTTAAATAAGTTTACTTAATGCTTTCTTAGCTATTTGAATATTTATTTCAGCAAAACCATTACTTTCAGGATGGTAAGGAGGACTTTTTATGACTTTAATATTGAACTTAGTACAAAAATTTATAAAAGCATATGAATCAAATGGTGGACCATTATCCGACACAATTTCAATTGGTAATCCAACAAATGAAAATATACCACATAACTCTTCTATCACACTCTCTGCATTACAAGACTTTGACATGTGTTTAATATCTAACCACTTAGAATAACTATCACAATATATTAAGAAATGTTGTTTCTTAAATTCAAAGAAATCAATATGAACTCTTTCAAATGGCATTGAAGTTCTAGGCCATGACAATTTATCATTACTAGGCTTAAAATTAACAACAGAACAAGGTTCACAAGATTGACATTTTGTTTCTATATCTACAGACATTGATGGCCACCAGAACAATGATATAGCTAACATTTTAGAAAGTGCAATACCCGGATGACTTTCATGTAAAAGATTTAATACATGTTGTTGACATTTTTTGGTACAATTAATTTTGAACCAAACAATAGACAATCTTCATTAATTGAAATAAAGCTTCTTAACTTGAAATAGGGACTAATTGCAGGATCTTTACAATAGTGAGGCCATCCCTCTTTAGTGAACTTGACAACTTTAACTAACACAGGATCTTCCAAGGTTTGTTTTGCAATATCAAACATATTAATAGGTAAGTCACTTGAAAATGCATTACAATTGACATCTAACACAATTTTATTATTTGGCAGTCTAGACAAAGCATCTGCTGGCTGTAAAAACTCACTTTTCCTATGTTCTAAGTTATAATCATAACTCTCAAGAATTAATGCCCAATGTTGCAAGCGTTGAGCTGCTAACGTGTGCAAAATATATTTGATTGGAGCATTATCTTTTTATTTTTTTTATTTAAGATGGGTCAGCTCTTGACCTCGAGGCTTGCCTGAGCAAGGATGAGGTCTACGATGGAGCGAGCCTTCCCAGTAGCACTGGCTCTCCCGCGCACCAACGGAACACAGCGAACTGTTCTTGCAGTGAATGTGAACGCACTTTCACGGCAAAAATTGGCTATGTCAGTCACCAGAGAGCACACCAGCGATGCTCTTAATAGGCAGATCCAAGTCGCTGTGGCCGAAATCGGTCGGGATCATATATATATATATATATCGTCCCCGTAGAGTGAAAAGTCATTACGTGGAAAATGACCAATATGAGAAACGAGACTTCAAAAAAAAAAAAAAACATAACTTTCATTTGACAATAGATATTTCTAAATTTATGATCTTATCTCATTGGTATTTAATTCAGGCTTATTTTTTAATAAAAAATATTAAATCCATCAGCCCATCTTTAAACGAATTTGATAGAAATTAACTTGTTTTAGTTATATTGTAACTTCTTTACGAGAGCAACATAATATTCTGAAAATAATGACTAAGTATTTTATCACTCCTATAATTGAGGGTAAGAAAATCATTAAAATATAATTGATAGTACAATCATTAATCTTTATTAAAAATATAGGAAGGAACAGTTACATGAAACCTAAAAAACATTCAACTAATACAAACTACACGAATCAAGACATTAAAAGTTCAAAAATCTAAATCGTTTTCAGCTTCTTCTGTTACATCTGGTTCACACAATCTGTCTACAACATCTTTACCAGTAGGCAGAGTTTCATACCAAGAATGAAGCTCTTGAGGTATAATCCCTTTGGTGCAAAGATTCAACAGGTCCTTTTTCTTAGCTTCGGATATTGGAATTGGGTTAGAATAGGCCTTTGGAATTACATATTCTTTTAATTTGTCAATCTTGTCTTTTCTGCCTTCACTATCATTGTCCTCAATTGCATGATCATCTAGAGCTTTTTTCTTCCGTCTTGTAACACGAGGAGCAACTTCACCTAGGGTTTGAAATACATCAAATTCGGAATACGGGCCAGCGTGTGTGTAACGGAATTTGACCAGACCAGGATGTTGTTTTTCGAATCTAAGACACTTAATTTTTAGCCACATTATTTTTTTACCCTCCCTGTCCTTACTTGTATTTATAAGGAAGTGGGTTAAAAGTCCCATTACGTGCCGTCGATTTCAAGGGGGGCGGGGGAGGGGGGGGAGGGGGGCTACCCCCCAGTACAACTCCCATGTCTCGGAGCCCCATGGTTTCCGAGATATCCATGGTCAAAGTTTTGAGGTTAGAATAGCGCTAAAACACGAAACGGGTACAAATTTTGTGTCGTTTGACAGGGGAAGGGTGAGGGGGTGGTGCCCACTGTGCCCTGGCACCACTCCCATGTAAAGGCGACGCACCATTCTTGAGAAAAAAACATTTTTTTGGAACCTAACCCCCTAAAGCCCAGTCGACGGAGCCCCGCTTCGCGGGGCTCCTACTTCTGGGTGGTTTTAAAAAAAAATAACCACGAAGGGGATGGCGGGGTCTTCTAACCTAACCTGTCCGTGTCGGGGTGCCCCAAGTCCCGAGCTCGCTTCGCTCGCTCTTGCATCCAAGTCATTCTTTTGGAACCTAACCCCTTCAAGCCCAGTCGACGGAGCCCCGCTTCGCGGGGCTCCTACTTCTGGGTGGTTTTAAAAAAAAATAACCACGAAGGGGATGGCGGGGTCTATTCGCTCGCTTCGCTCGCTCAATCGACCCCGCCATCCCCTTCTAACCTAACCTGTCCGTGTCGGGGTGCCCCAAGTCCCGAGCTCGCTTCGCTCGCTCTTGCATCCAAGTTTTCCTAGCTACGTGTTAATTATACAGCATAATTTATTATTGACACTCATAGTACATCCGAAAATATTTAAATATTTAAAAATAAATTATATTTTATTCAAAAACACGACAAAAAAGTTACTAAAATTCACTTTTACCAATAACGTAACGTGAAATGTCAACTTTGACGTCTAACATGTCAATTTATCCAACCTCAAAATATACAAATGGCGTGTTATTGACCAATTTTAATGGAACTTTAAACAATTATATCTCGTAAACCGTGAATATCTGGAGCTGGGCAATTTGCAAAAAGCCCTCTATTAGTGAGTACTATCTACAAAAAAAAAATGACATTCCTAATCAGCGGCACGTAATGGGACTTCTATCCAGGAAGTGTTCAACGACGATATGATAGACGTAATAGCTCTAAAGCTATTACGTCTATCATATCGTCATAGGTCATTTCTTTAACGATGTATGGCGGTGCCGAACTCCTGTGTCTTTTTGAACGAGCACGAACCATAATAGATTTCCAATCTATCATAGAGAAAACTGGCGTATGCCTTTGACACTTTTCTATTGCACTGTGCATAGAGTCTACCTCCATGTGCGTATGGCCACTCTCTAAATATTTTTGCTCAAGGATTTCAACGTGCACATCGGGCCTGACGATCAGGTGGCACAGAAAAGCTGTAATAATTTTTTTTCTATTCTGGCCTGCGCACGTGTCACTATAAATAGTTACTTCTTTTACACATGTTAGTATTTGATGTATCCACCAGTTCATCGCACTTGCGATTTCAATACTGCCTTTCTTGCCATTTATTTCATTCCACGTTATGCAAAACGCTTCATTCGGAGGTTTTGCTGTGTGAATAGTATAATTTTGCACATTCAGCTTTCTCGTATTATAATATTCCAACTCCGCTGACAGGTATATGAAGGAAAGAAAGAAAGAAAGAAAACACATTTATTTAGCACAGGCCATAAGTGTACACAACACACAATAAAATTAACAAAAAAATAATAATTTGAAAAACTAAAAATACAAATGAGTGCGTGCATCTCACGGCTGCGCCAAATAGGACCAGTTCAGCAAATTGCCGAGCAGCTAGTGCCCGACGCTGGTTTTCAACTGGCCCTGAGATGGTGATACCACGAACGTGAAACAGTTTTGTACTCTGTGTTTATATAAATATGTAAGTACGCGTATGAGTAATTACTTATATATGTGAAATATGTGTCTAATAATTAATAATACATATCAGAATACTTAGTAATAAAGATAAATATATGATAAAAAGTGCAAGACAGAACGAAAAACTAAGGCATCCAAATAAATGAAACGGGCGCATTGAATCATAAACCTGTTTCGCACACTTCCGACCTTCAAACGCACTATTATGAATCCATGCATTTCGCCGCTCAATACGCTGCAAGCAGCCGAGCGAGATGGACTCATAACAATTTCAGACAATTTGTTAGATGTCAACCGAAAGTATTGCAGAATTTAGATTCGATGGTAATTGTGTGGGTACATTCCACACGTAGGTACGTCAAACATATCACGACGGGAGTGGAGCTAAATTATTCAAACGTGAATAACAAGGCGCACAAAACATGAAGAGGTAAGCTAGTTTAAAAGCTAATATTTCGAAGATGCCATTTAAAGAGAAAAACCATAAAAAATACCTTTGTTAGTTTTAATCGTTTTTTGCAATTATAGATGACAAGAGTCGTGACGGAGGACATAAGTACCACAACGTTTTAAATAAAAGGATACAGCAAAAAGGACGGATGAGGAAGCCATCACTACGCGGCGACGCCCGCCGCTCCACCGTTACACGTCGCGCGCAAGTGGGCCAGGCATTTCGGGTAAGTACGTGCGCATGCGCTGCTACAAAGCTTATTTATGTGAATTTACGCGGTTTTTGCGGTTATTTTAGTGTGCTATTTTTCATACCGTAGGTCTCACAAATGCGACATGTCGTTGCGGCGGCGCGCGGCGGCGCCGCGGAAAACGCTACTGCACCCTCCAGCTAATAACACAAGTGTTATAATCCTCAATCAGCCGAGCGTGAGCAAGAACATGGTTTATGTCATCATCTTTTTAAAAAACGTTAGCAATTAGTTGTCAAAAAAACTGTACCGTGATCGAGTTCACTAGATAGGTAGGTAAAAAAAAAAAAAAAAAAAGTTTGTACATTATATTATTGTTAGCAACTCTTCGAACTGCGCACCTCTCTAGCTGCGGCAAGGGTATAAAAAGGCACGCAACCAATGCACAGCCCTTTTTCGCCCGCCAGCCTTCGTGGAGTCAAGACGTGACCATTGCGTACATTGCGTTTGTTTGTGAACACGTGAGCCGTCTTTGTTCTATTGTGAGATTGAAATTGTTGCTTTGTAATAAGTTTGGTTCTTTGTTAGTTCTTTGTTTAGTTCTGTGTAAATTCTTTTGTATGAATAAATGTTAGATTTGTTGTAATTGTCTTTTAATAAATTCTATAATTGGTTTTATGCAAATTCTTTGTAATAAATAAGTGTTAGTTTTGTTTTAAAATTCTAAATTAGTTTTATTGTTTATATCAGAAGTGGTATAATTGGACCAATTGTGCCCGTTTTGATCAGCATTTAGAGAACCAAACTTTTACAAATCTACCCTCATATTTTTATTTTTGTTTTCTTGATTTCTTTGTGTCGTTGTTGTCGCGTGACCGTTATGACGGATAATAAAAGGTGAAGTGAATTAAAACATCGTTCCTGAAACGGCTCGCATGTTCAGTCGCGTACTCAGAAATCATTTATTTTGCAAGCATGGCGTTGCGTACTGTGATGTTGGCATTGCGTTGCGTATTATTATGTTGGCATTGCGTTGCGTATTACTATGTTGGCATTGCGTTGCGTAGAGAATAGACGTCGATCGCATAAACCATCTTCGGGACATAGTCCGGGACACTCTCTAGAAATGTCTCCCGTTAATACCGATGTCGGTCTAGGGACAGTTTTGCGTTCAAAACACTGTCTCGGTCTAACTAGAACTCGAAGTACTACCG
Source organism: Diarsia mendica (assembly GCA_949316265.1). NCBI lineage: Eukaryota > Metazoa > Arthropoda > Insecta > Lepidoptera > Noctuidae > Diarsia > Diarsia mendica. The sequence goes on from OX438889.1 coordinate 13,994,480, forward strand.
TCGTACTCGTAAGATGCGTTCGTGCGATAAGTAGATCCCGTTCCGTTTCTTCAAATACAGACCAAGCGACGGTACGCTCGCGTCATAGGACTCGATGTAGGTCACCATAATTCTGGGTGCCGCACATTGTACACCGACGAATCTTCTCCGAACAATTGTTCGAGCTGCGGGTAGGCAGGCCCTCGCCAAACTCGAAGCGCGCGCGCGCCGCCGCGCCGACGCCCACGTTGCCCGCTCAGCCGGTACACAGGTTTTTCTTTGATCTCCATGACCTTGGTGGTTGCGTCAACTACTGCCGCAACAGCACTGGATCTTGTTAATCGTAGGTACATACGCAGCCTGTTGAGCTACCTCCAACGCCCTAGCAAAAGTAGGTTGGCATCATAAAACTTCTCTCTATCAGCAAAGACACATCGTCTCGGCGTGAAATGCTTGTCCAATTTCTTAATTATATCCTCTAACGTAACGTATGAAGTAAATTCCGTGCAAGGCGGTAGGTGCTGTCCGAAAGATGGGTCAGTAACAAAGCACTTACTTTCGGCTTTAACACTGTTAAGTTTTATAAACTGTAGTAGCCGACCTTTATATATGGGCCACTCTTTGAAGTCGTGATCGAAACTCGAAAGATTTCCGATGATATTCGACATTTTTCACGAACTTAATAATTAATGTCAATTGCAACGTAAACCGTTTTACCGTGAACAGTTTTTATTCAACGTCAACGCTGCGACGTTCAATTTGAGAAGCAATTTAATTCAATGTATGTCTTAGAAAACGTTTGTTTGATGGTTTTAGTTAGATGAGCTTCCCTTCATACTTTTTCTTCTTTATTCTTAAAATAAACATTTCGAAAATCAACTCTGTAACTCGTTACTTAGAGTTCAAATTGCATGACATGCATGACCGTCGCTCGCAATCTATGGCGTTATTTTCACCGTAAGTTTGTTAATTTGCTCATTTCGTTGCGGTTGCGTTCTCGATTGTTAAACGAGATGCACGAGTTAATGTCATAAACGTCGTTGACGAGTTCAACTAGTTGATTCTTAAACAGTTAAAGTTAATACGTTGACAGGAGACCAACACTTGATTCAACACACGCACACACACGGTTGGCACATTGGCTAAGCGATTGGACTGCTGCGCTACGTATCGCGGGTTCGATCCCCGCACGGAACAAGTATTTGTATGGCCTACAGATAGTTCTTTCGGGTCTGAGCGTGTTTGTGTATGTGAGTTTCAATGTTTGTAAACGCACCCACGATACAGGAGAAATTCCTAGTGTGGGGCAACGTTTTTTCGTTGATTCAACGCTCATCCCTAGTCAGAGCATGTTTCAACTGCGGTAAGAACGGTCACTAACGGTCGAACTCCAGCGTCTACAGAGAGGTTACTCGAGAATTAACCAGGAGTGGAGCTCAACGGCTCCTTAAAGATAATGAATCTAGCCAAGATGTACGCGTTAATCAAAAGTCGTAAGTTTGTAAGTCAAATTCATAAATTTATGCAGCATCGTATGTGAGGTACTGGATGAGATGAATGCGTGTTGGTGAAGAGTCACCATGTTGTTTCCCTTTCTGCACAGGATGCATATTGGGAATACCCGTGTCTGCACAGGATGCATAGTCGGGTGGGTGATGAGTCACCATGTTGTTTCCCTTTCTGCACTGAGTGCATAGTGGGAATGGTCCGTGTCTGCACAGGATGCATAGTCGGACGGGTGATGAGTCACCATGTTGTTTCCCTTTCTGCACTGGGTGCATACTGGGAATGGTCCGTGTCTGCACAGGATGCATAGTCGGACGGGTGATGAGTCACCATGTTGTTTCCCTTTCTGTACTGGGTGCATGGTGGGAATGGTCCGTGTCTGCACAGGATGCATAGTCGGACGGGTGATGAGTCACCATGTTGTTTCCCTTTCTGCACTGGGTGCATGGTGGGAATGGTCCGTGTCTGCACAGGATGCATAGTCGGACCGGCGCACGTGATGCGTCATGTTACAGGTACGCTAGGCGGTCGCAGTGTCACGGCGACAGCAACAACAGCAGCAACAGCCAGGGGTAACAAACGATTGGATGGCGCTGTCGGCGCATCGCCCGTGTGCAGACAACTGCGTGGAGGGCGCGGGGCACTGCGTTCCGGACGCCGGCCGCCGCTCGCCTCTGTGAGCCGGCAGCCGACCGCCGCTCGCCTCAGTGAGCCGGCGGCCGTCCGCCTCTGTGAGACGGCCGCCGCTCACCTCTGCGAGCCGGCAGCCGTCCGCCTCTGTGAGACGGCCACCGCTCGCCTCTGCGAGCCGGCAGCCGTCCGCCTCTGTGACCCGGCCGCCGCTCGCCTCTGCGAGCCGGCAGCCGTCCGCCTCTGTGACCCGGCCGCCGCTCGCCTCTGCGAGCCGGCAGCCGACCGCCTCTGTGAGCCGGCCGCCGCTCGCTTCTGCGAGTCGGCAGCCATCCGCCTCTGTGACCCGGCCGCCGCTCGCCTCTGCGAGCCGGCAGCCGACCGCCTCTGTGAGCCGGCCGCCGCTCGCCTCTGCGAGCCGGCAGCCGTCCGCCTCTGTGACCCGGCCGCCGCTCGCCTCTGTGACCCGGCCGCCGCTCGCCTCTGCGAGCCGGCAGCCGACCGCCTCTGTGAGCCGGCCGCCGCTCGCCTATGCGAGCCGGCCGCCACTCGCCTCTGCGAGCCGGCCGCCGCTCGCCTCTGCGAGCCGGCAGCCGACCGCCTCTGTGAGACGGCAGCCGATCGCGGCAGCCAATCACCTCTGCGGGCCGGCCACCGCTCGCTCTGCGCGCCCTTCCGCCACTCAGCTCACCGACACACACTACGGGCAGTATATGCACCACCTTATTATGGAAAAGTGTAGACAGGAACTAAGGCCTATTTTGTTTACTTGGTTGTGATTGTTGTGATAATGTTTATGTTTAATCGAGCATGAGAGAATGGAATGTGAAATTAGATGATGCATAAATGAATTGAAAGGCTTATTGCAGATAGAATGGCTGGAAGTATGACGTGGTTTATTTAATACACAGCGGTGTGTTTTAACATAAAGTTAAGTTAAAGGGGAAAATATCTGTCGTACTGTATGGATCGGAATGTTGGGCTGTGAAGAAGATGGATGAATGAAAAAAGGTTGCATGTTGCGGAGATGAGAATGTTGAGGTGGATGTGTGGTGTGACCAGAATGGATAAAGTGAGGAACGAGTATATCAGAGGAAGTTTAAAAGTTGCGCCAATTACAGAAAAGGTAAAAGGGAATCGACTGTCGTGGTATGGGCATGTGATGAGGAGAGATGAATCGCATGTGACTAAAAAACGTTATGAATATAAATGTGGATGGATGGAGAGGGAGAGGAAGACTAAAGAAAAGATGGATAAAGTGTGTGAGGAGTGATTTGAAGGAAAAAGGAATAAATGATAACGTGACGAGTGACAGGGCAGAATGGAAGGAAAAAAACGTGTTGCGCCGACCCCAAATGACATGGGATAGGGGCAGGAAGATGATGGTGTGTTTTAACATAATTTTCTCGTTCCAGACAGCCCTGAAAATGATGACACTGAGGCAAGTGACGTCCACTCCTGGCGCTGGACCAGCCATGCCCCTTCTTGAAGCGCAAGCTGATACTGAATGTGAGGCAGGAATCGCCGAGCCTTCCAACGTCGAGGACGACTCCAGTCAGGAGAGGCCGTGTTAGCAACTCTTCGAACTGCGCACCTCTCTAGCTGCGGCAAGGGTATAAAAAGGCACGCAACCAATGCACAGCCCTTTTTCGCCCGCCAGCCTTCGTGGAGTCAAGACGTGACCATTGCGTACATTGCGTTTGTTTGTGAACACGTGAGCCGTCTTTGTTCTATTGTGAGATTGAAATTGTTGCTTTGTAATAAGTTTGGTTCTTTGTTAGTTCTTTGTTTAGTTCTGTGTAAATTCTTTTGTATGAATAAATGTTAGATTTGTTGTAATTGTCTTTTAATAAATTCTATAATTGGTTTTATGCAAATTCTTTGTAATAAATAAGTGTTAGTTTTGTTTTAAAATTCTAAATTAGTTTTATTGTTTATATTATATTATTGAGAAATTCAGTGCGACCATATCTAACTCCCGCTGCGATTCTATTAGATACTGCCGTAAACGTCTTCTGAAAGTATCCATTGTGCTGATCATTCTTATCGGTGGTGGCAGGTTATTCCACACTTTGGAAGCCGCATAGCGAAAGCTACCTCTGAATGCCGCTGTGTAGTGAGTTTGAGTCGAGAGTTGTTGCGAGCATTGCCGTCTCCCACATTCGCGTCTGCTAGTTAACCAACTGAGTTTATTGTATAGATAGTCGGGTTTTTTATATTTAACTACACCGAACAGGAGGCACGCTAGGTGTAGCTTCCGTCTGGACTTCATTTTTAATGAGTAATGTTTATTTAGAAAGGGTGTTACGTGAGTCCGCCTAGGAATATTGTAACAAAACCGCGCGCAAGCATTTTGTACTCTCTGAATGAGTCGGTCTGTACGGGCTAATAGGCGCGGGCCATATACTGTGTCGGCGTAGTTTAGCCTAGACAGTATCAAGGTTTCCACCAGCTGTTCCCGCAGTGACTCTGATAAGTAACATCTCATCTTATATAACACCTTCAGGCGATAAAAGCAGTTCCTTACAGAGTCTGCTACGTGCTTTTCAAACCGAAGGTCTTTGTCCATCGTAAGACCCAGGTTACGCGCTTCATTAACTCGCTCGATTGGTTCGCCCATCAGTTCCACATCAAAAGTTAAAGGCAGTCGGGCCAGCTGCTGTCTGGTGCCAAATACCATATATTTTGTTTTCGTAGGGTTCAGCGACAGGCAATTCTCCTCAGACCAAACGGAGATTCGCTGAAGATCCTCATTAAGATCCTTAATGGCAGCTTCATACTCGTCTGGTCTGAAGGAAATATACAGTTGAACATCGTCGGCGTATATATGGTACTTGCATCTCTGGAGGCATCTTATTATGTCAGCACAGTACAAAATAAAGAGAATGGGGCCCAAGATGGAGCCCTGAGGAACTCCTCTCTCCACGGATATAGGTGTCGATGTAAGGGTAGTGCCGTCACTTAAACGCAGGTCAACAAATTGTTCCCTATTACTTAGGTAACTGTGAAGTTTTCATAAAAAAGAATGTCACCAATTGGATATCCACTGTCGAGAAATTAACTAAAATTTGTAAAGACTCACCTCAAGCTGCATACACTGCCCTTACCAAAGCAGCCCAGTTTAAGTGGTCCTATCTACTACGAGTTTTAAATAATGCAGAAGAACATTTTGAACCATTAACTAACACATTGCAAGAAAAATTCTTACCAACGCTAATTGGAGGCGAAATAACAAAACTGGAAGCCCAGCTATTTACCCTTCCAGTCCACAAAGGTGGGCTTGCCATTTCGGACCCTTTTAACACACCAAATCATGCATACCAAATCTCAAAAAAGGGTTCAGCAATACTTTCAACAGCTCTCACCAACTCAAAGGACATAAACCTAGCCGAACATCACAAATCTCTATGCGACGCAAGAAAGGAAGGAAAAAAGGAAAAAGAAACATACGACAATGAAAAACTTGAAAATATTCTCACTAAATTACCACTCAAAAAAAAAAGAGCAATAGAAAGATCAATATTAACAAAAATGAAAACAAAAACCTCTACCTGGCTCTCAGTAATACCCACAAGAAAAGACAACTTCGATCTTTCACCCCACGAATTCAGGGACGCGCTAGCTATAAGATATCACCGCACACCAGTCTCCATGCCTGCGTCGTGCGACGGTTGCGGCAGCGACGAATTTAGCGTGGACCATGCCTTATGCTGCAAGACGGGCGGCCTCATCACACGCAGACACAACGAGATAAGAGACCTTTTCTGTGAACTGTGCCAGCAAACCTGGGGCAACGTCACGAAGGAGCCAGTCATCACTGAAGGCGACTCAGGACTGCGTGGAGACTTCGCCTGCCGCGGAGTGTGGATTGCCCAGAGGGAGGCGTTATTTGATGTCCGTGTCGTTGACACCGACGCTCCCTCCTACGCATCACGCCCAGTAGCAGCTGTCCTCCGCTCTGCCGAAGAAGAAAAGAAAAGGAAGTACTGCGGCCCATGCGAGACGCGTCATGCCACTTTCACCCCCCTGGTGACTTCTGTTGACGGAGTTTTTGCTCCACAAATGACTTCATTCATAGCACACCTTGCCGAAGCACTAGCGGACCGCTGGAGCAGGCCCCTTTCTACAATTACAGGCTGGTTACGTGCGAGAATACAAACAGCCATCATCAGAGCAAGTAGTATGTGCATTCGCGGTACCCGTCATAAATGGCAACGGATAAACATCTATGAAGATGGTGCTGCTCTTCCCCACGTCTTGTCATAAACCTTTCCATTAACCTGTCACTTCACCTATTATTAGTTTGTTTTTATTTTATGTACATAGGTTATTTTTAAGTTAGTTGCTTGATAATAAAGTTATTTTCGTATTACTTAGGTAACTACGGAACCATTGTATGGCCTATGGGTCGAAACCGTAATATTTTAATTTGGATAATAATAGTGGAATATTAATGGCGTCAAATGCCCTGGAAAAATCCAGTAAGACCAGTAGTGTGCACATTCCCTTATCTTGAGCACACAGTATGTTGTCAGTGACATCTAGTAAAGCAGTTGATGTACTGCGCTGCTTCCTAAAACCTGATTGTAAATCAGGTAAGATGTTATTTTGTTCCAAAAACAGCGTGAGTTGACGGCTGACGATCTTCTCCAATACTTTTGATAGACATGGTAATATACTAATAGGGCGTAGGTCTTTTAAGGTGGATGGATTTGGGTTTTTTGGCAAGGGCCTAATGGAGGCAGTTTTCCATTGGTCAGGGAATGTCGACGTCACGATGGAGCGGTTTACTATTTCCGTTATAACATTCAACGTGTGCGGCAAAGTCATATTAATCATGTCCAGGTTAATGTTGTCGCAGCCCTCGGCGTTACTTTTGAGACTAGCGATTATGCGTGAGACATTGCTCTGATCCACTGGAACGATTTTAAAATTTGCCTCACCGTGGCTGTGGTTGTCATAGTAGTTTATAAGAGATGCGCTTGCCACGTGGCTACCGGGAACAATCAAAAAGTTTTTATTAATTAAGTCTGGGTTTGTAAAATGCGACGGAAGGTCCTGTTTAGATTTAAATGGCAATATGGTGGATTTTAAATTTTTCCATAGCAATTTCGGATATTTTATTTTAGCATTGATGTTATGTTTGAAATAGGCAGCTTTTTCATTGTATAGAGAACTATTAACCAAGAGCTTTAGGTCTTTATAGTAAGTCTTTTTGGAATCTGATTTTGTTTTCCTGTATCCATTTAGTGCCTCATCACGTAAACGCATCATAATTTTGATTGTGTCTGTTATCCACGGGTACGATTTTTCCTTTACTGTATATGATTCGTGAATATCAAACAAGGAAATTATGAGGGAGTTGAACACATTTACCATATCATTTGCGGTGCCCAGCGTTGAAATAAGACCTATGTTTAATGACGTTAAGTGTATGTTAAATGTTTCCATGCGTACACTTTTAAGAGGGCGAGATTTTACCAAATACGGTTTGAATTTATCGCGCTTAATATTAAATTCACTTAGTACAATGGAATGACCATTGAGTGAACCAAAAGATTCTACCGCTGTGTATCTTGCTTTCATGTCGGTACATATGAGATCAATGAGAGTTTCACTAGATGAAGTGTAGTGAGTAGGGCTTGTGACCAGCTGTGTAAGATTCAGACAATCTAGAAATTCATTTATAGTTTTCGTCTTTATCCCATTTGTATCTTGCATATTAACATTAAAGTCACCGAGTAGAATGTATTGATCGCAATTCCCCAAAGAACTGATAGACTCCGTTATAGCATCGAGAAAGAGGATAAGATTAAACCATGGCGGACGGTACGCTGTTCCTATAGCAATTTTTTTACCGTTCAATGAGAGTGTCAACCACATTTGTTCGACCGATTCGAACCTGGGATCGACCGCGCTAGTCACAGTACGCGCGCTCAGTCCCTGCCGCACATAAAAGCCGACGCCCCCTCCACGACCAGAGCGAACATGCGCTGGTCGCGGCGTGTGACGCAGACGATAGCCCGGCACTACGGGAGCGCGCCCCTCCTCGCCCGGCCGGAGCCAAGTTTCGTTAATAGCCATAACGTCAAAACAATGTCTATCAAGCGCATCAATCAAGTCGTCATGACCTGTACCCAGTGACCCGGCATTAAGAAACCCAACCTTTAAATATTTGTCTCCTTTAGTCGTCATTATAATAGTTTAGTGTAAAATTCTTCGTAAGTAAAATTAATATTATCATGGGCGCATTTAACAGTAATTCTATACATACAGTAGTGGTCTGAGTCGAGTTGTAAATATGTTGATAGTGTATATAATAATATTTTATTAGATAGTGTAGGTAGTGCATATCTTAAATGATACATAAGTTTTAAACTGTAGTATTTAATAAATAGGTTTGTAAAACGGGAAAGTAATTGTGTGTTATGTAGGTTTAGTATTTGTGTAGTGTTATAAAACTGGTTTACACGTAATTTGGTGGGGTGCGCCGTGAGACACACACCTGCTAAAACAAAACATAGGTTCAAGTGCCATAAAAACAACGTGATAAATATTATCTTTCTACAATTGTCACTTGCTTTTACTGAGTTTACTTTTACAGTCAGCGTGGCTGCATAATATCTATAACTAATTATTACTTTAAATTGAATAAATCTACAAGTATATAGAGAAAAAAACACTTTTTAGAATAAAAAATTAGAGTAACAAAATTAGGGCAAAGCGTGGTTATTTTAAACAGTAGCCAGTATGGGTACGGCTTCAAAAACGCGACGAATATCAGCCTCGCAGCGGATCTGGTGAACAGAGTCCCAGGCCTTGTAGCGGGCGAGTATGCGGCCTCGCCTGGACCATACGTACTGCCACCCAAAGCGACCACCGGCCTCCCGCGCCTGCCGAAACAACTCCCGATTGGTCTTCGTAAGGCGCTCATTGATGTAGATGCGCGAGGCCGGACCAGGCAAATCGAGGTCAGCAGAGGTCATACCACGACGCACTCGGGCGGCCTCCACCATCTCGTCGCGTAGGTCGCGGCGCGCGAAACGTACAACGAGGAATCGCGGGCGGGTCTCCACAGGTGCTGGCTGCGCCGCATTAATGCGCCTGCCCCCAACTCGCTCGGCACTCACAATGTCGCGTGCTTTGGCTTTTACGCCTAGCTTTGACGCAACTATTAGGGCCGTATGTACTGGGTTTTCGCCGGGAGCTTCGGGCAAATTTGAGATTTGTATGTCCGTGGCTAGGAGCTCCTGATCGCGGTCGTTTATATCGCTCCGGAGTTGAGCGATGATGTCGTTCACCCCCGTTGACTCCTGTTCCTGTGTGCGGTTCTCCATCACAGCGACCCTCTCTTCCAATGAGCTCATGCGGTCGTTAGTTTTTTTTATAGTTGACCTTAATTCGGCCAGGTCATCGCGCATTAACTGAAATTCCTGCCTGATCGTGCTAATAAACTCCTCCTTAAATTTCTTTAGCTCCGCTGTGATGTCCGATGGGTGATGAGTCATTTCCTGTGTGGTGTCCATAGCCGTGGTATTGATGGGACTTGTGTCCATCAAGTTTACCAAGCTATCTTCCAGCGGCGCCACTGCCTGTCCCCTCACTGGTGTCTCGTTCCGGTTGTCCCGCACTTGGCTTTTGCTGCATTCAGGACAATGCCAGGGTGTGGTTATTATGCCAGTCAGATTAAGCCTAACGCACCGACGGTGATATGATTTAAGGCAAATGTCGCATTTAGCGCCATCTATCGGTGATTGGAATTTACCGCAGGCGCCACACTTGTGCTTAGTCACGTTCAACAATGCGAGCTAGGTTGAATCGATCGATTGACAACGCAGCGCGCGTGATAAATAATAGATGTCGCTATATACAGCGTAAACGTTGATGGTGTTTATCACGGCGTTATGTCGATTCCAGACACCATGGATAGTACACTGCACTGACTTAGGATGCGCTTTCACTGGGTTATTGTCACAAGTTAGTTCCAGATTGTAAATAAACAATTTGTTTAATATTTTAGACAATAGGGTAGATAAATGTCAATTCACAATCGGATAAGGTTTTTTTAAGTTTTTATGTGTTTATATTGTACACAACCACTATTTATAATATTGTCACTTGTTTTACGCACTTAAATTTGATTAAATGTTTTTGTTTACACTTTGCTTTGGATTTTATTTTACACTTTCTATAAACTTAGTCTGGATGGTATTTTACACTGAGTTCTTTGTCTCTGTTTACAATATTACTTTTCCACTTTAATCTTGCATTAAGTCCTGTTCTTCTGCTGCACTTCACGTATTGTTTGTTTTTATTACTGGGTAGACGATAATTGGGCCGAAAAATGCTTTGTAGACACTTTTACGAATTTATTTATACGGAGCGATTTGAATCAGCTGTTAACGGTACGATGGTGGCGCCACCTCTGAAGGGTTGATTGCATATCTGCAGTTACTACGAGATAAGTGTCGTCATTCATAGACCGCTGTTTATCAGATTCTTTTGCATCCTGTGCTGCATTTTTTCTGGCAATATGTGCATCATATTCTTCTTTCAGAGACTCAGGTCGACCACTACTATCATAGCGAGTACATATAATACACAAATCCTTTTTGGGCTTAAAAAATGACAAATTAAATTGTGATCCAAATATTCTATTATACACATATAAAGTACACGGTTGTTCACCAGTGGTGACTAGTTCTTTTTTATATAATTCATACATTTTTGAAATACTCAAGTTGCTGTCCAGGTATTGTCGTTTAGATTTTTTTCTACAGTAATGAGATTCAAGCCGAGGAAAAGAGTTAATATGATCGATTATTTTTTGTTCAGATTCGGCATCAGTCTTATTAACGGGGGCACGAGAACCGCGTCTATCTTGTCCTTTGTAGTTACCAAATTCGTTTTTGTATTTAATGGTTTCATTTACGGGACCATTTGATATGCATAACGTTTTCAGGAAAAAGTCTTTGCAGACTCGCTGATCATCTTTACTGAAATAATATTCATTAGTGGCAGACCGATGTTTTTCATTTGGAATACCAGCTTTCATAGTTTTTATTGGTTTGGCAACAATCTGGTGCAGTAAGAACTGTTTTTGAGATACGTAATCATTTATCTTCCAGTAGTCCTCGCACAATTTAACTCTGTCATCCGCAGAAAAGTGATCCATGCATTGAAATCGGCATTTTTCAATACAATTTACATGCTTAGGTTTCTTTGCTGGCATAATATTACCCTTTTTCCCATGATATGGCAAACACTTCTGTCTATTAAGTTTTGCTACATTCTTCTTCCATTTGCTAGGATCACTTTTCTTCCAGCGTTTTAATTGCTTTTCGTTATTTAAAATGCTGGCTGTTGAAGAACTTTGTTGTTCATCAGCTTCTAGAGATCCTGGGTTCTGTTCCACGGTGATAAGTGATGTCGTAGTGTTTTGCTGCTGATTGGGTTCCGTTTCCACATCTTCTACAATATTATTTGAAATACAACCGTAGCCATCCTTAGAACATCAGGGTCTTGGGCTTTCTATCTGGGTACTGTTGTGTTTAAAGATAACTAACTCCTTATTCGGCAGCCAACGAAGGCGGTAAACTCACTAAATCGCGCGCGAAATATCTGTATAAATGTACGTAAAAGTTGTTTAAAAAATCATTAAAACCTTTTAGTGATATTACGAAAACTATGATTTCGTTGTCTCAAGGTATAGAAAAACTCCTTAATATGAATTAATTATTTTTTGCGTATGTAGATTAATGCTAAACATTATTGTTGTGTCGATCGAGAAATCACTAAGTATACATAGTTAGTTTTCGCTTTCATATTTTGTAACTAACGGTTTATTCTAAAATTAACTAAATTGTTTTGGTGAATTTGGAAACAAATAAAGCTTTTATTACAACTTTATTTTTTTAAAGAAAAAATAACTAAGTTTACTTAGGTATTGTGTCTTAGGTATTTGTTCCCCCAATTTTAAGGTTCAACATGTAAACATGATGTGTTTTCGCACAAGCTAAAACAAAAACTATATAACTTATTGAAATTATAGTTACATAGAAATATGCAGAAAAATTCGGTGAGTTTGATGGCATTTAAAACCATTTTGACCATTTTTGGACTTAGTGACTTTTCGTTCTACGGGGACGGTATAATACAAAATCCACAATTAATATCACATGGAATATCACAAGATATGCAAGTACATGTTTGACTGTAATCTGTTAACAAGTTAACTACACTGTCTACACTATTACTTACTGGACTTGTAACAGACTCGTCTTCAGTTACTTGGTTTGTGTTACCTTGATTGCGATTTCTGCACATCCTTGACGTATGACCAAAGCGCTGACATATATAGCACTTCCATGAACGAGCTGGACACGTTGATGGATTGTGGTTCCTCCCACATCGGTAGCATGACTGGTGCCTGGCGTTATGACCTTGTTGACTCGACTGATTCTGGTATGCTGGATGCTGACGGTTTTGACTCTGTGGACCTTGACGATTTTGACTCTGACACGGCGGACCTTGACGATTTTGATTTTGACTCTGACACGGAGGACCTTGACGATTTTGACTCTGACTGTTTGTGTAACGACGACCTGGATTATCATGACGATTCCTGACTTTATTAATATTTGGTGTACCCGACATATTTTTCATTTGTGATACCACAGACTCTTCTTGTAGGAATATAGTTTTCGCTTTTTCGTAGGTTAACTCTGGGATTGACAGCAGTTTTTTTCTTAAACTTTCGCTACGGATTCCAACAATGAGTTGGTCCCGGCATGCGTTCTCCGCATGGCCGCCAAAATTGCATTTGGCTGCAATTTCCTGCAGGGCCGCGATATATTCCGTGCCACTTTCTGCTTCTGACTGCATCCTCCGGTAGAATAAATACCTGTTTGTAGACTCTAGACCTGGCAAATCATATTTTTCCGACAAAATGGTTGCCAATTCTGAAATTGTTTTTGAACTTGGCTTATTTGGTAAGCATATACTGTGCAACACGTTATAATGCTTGACTCCAATATGACATAGAAATAGTGACTTTCTGACGTTGCTGGTATCCTCTAATGGGACGCTATTTAACGTACAATATTCTTCAAATATCTCCAACCAGCTTGCGAAACTTTGAGCGTCATTATCGAACACAGGTAAGTTCCCGATGAAACTTTTTCCACTGCCCTCCATCCTCGTCGCCCAATTGTTGTGTTCGTGGATCGGCCAGGAATCTTATTAATGTGATGCTCCAGGATTTATTGGATTCTATCCGACTTAGTAAAACAAGCTTTTCTTGTTGTCGCCATGTTCCATTATTCAATAATCATAAACAGCAACTCTATATCTAGGGGTGTACCAACAACAATAGTGCTCGAATAAGTAACTAATTATTATCCATGGACATTGGACACTACACTGTGCTCTATTGTAACTGTTATTATCTTATTGTAAATGTGCCCTTTCTTATAAATAAACGATTATTATTATATTCAAACATTAAAAAAAATCATATGTTGAACATTTAATAAATGTGAGATTGTTGCAGCCACTCAACCGGCATTTCGAACGATTTTTTTTTATCAGTTTTAACGCACATGGGCAGGTGTTGCGCTTCTTTTAGCCTCTTGGCAATGTGGGGAATAGGCACCACAAGTCTGTGTTTTCTTTGTGATGATGTCGAAGGCAGATCATCTAGTGTTACAGGCAGTACAGGTCTGGGACTTTGGATAAAGCTATCAGTGCTGGGGCTAGAACATTGCAGCACTACCGGTGTTTCGTTAATCAAATGTTTTGCTAGGCATCTTAAGATCTAGGTACTGCATTATATTTTTTCTTGGCAACCCACGTTTACGGCTACATTCCGATATGCAATCCAGGCTGCAGCAGCAGCAAAATCGAAGAAGTGAAAGATCGCTCTTACTATCCACTTGCCAGTTCTTCCACGCATGGCGTATTTTCCGATCACTCTGTCCAAAAGGTCGATTCCTCGCATGTGAGAGTTATATTTTTTTACAGCGACAAGCCGTGGGACATCAAGGTACCGCTGGTCTTTTTCGGACCACCGACGGCATGTCCCCAAAGGTTGAATAGCGTCCTCAGTTGATGCCAAGTGGATGGGCTTACTATCTAACCACTTGATGACTGCGAGTTTTTTATCTTGCCGCACTACACAATCGTAGCTACCTCGCCCACTTGCATGCAACGATCTGTTACTCTTGAGTAAAGTCTTTGGTCTTCTATTTTGTTGGTTAGGGCGTCGGTATTCTGGTACACGGTTTTTTATTAGCGTGCCCGTTCCGTGTAGTTTCCTTTCTGTTAGCGTTTCCAGCAGCACAATAGAAGTGAAATATCTATCAATATAAATTGAAATTTTTTGTGGCAATGTGTCAGCCAGTTTCAATACAATGCGACCACCTAAGTCAAGTTTTTCAGGCGTTGGATACATAGCTGATTCGATCGAAGAAGCTTTAGCTTGATAGAGGTAGAGATCAAGAGGAAGGCCGTTAGGATTAGCCATCAAAAAAATTTTGATGCTTTCATGATTAGGTTTTCCTTTAACTACTTTCTTGAGTTTGCATTTACCAGTAAACGACATCATTTGTTCGTCGATTGCCACACATTTCTCTCTTTGATTCTCTCTACACCCTTGTTCTATCTCAGATACAATAGGCCGTATTTTCCAGAATCTATCAACTTCTTTCTCAGCGTCAGTAATTAAGTGATCTTTAACACCTTCAGTGCCGGAAGCCCTCCTGGAGGGCTCACTTAAATCGTATCACCGATGCCGGGAGCCCTCAATATGGCTGATTTTTTCTATTTATATATTTTATAAAATTTTTATATATAATACAGATATGGGGTCTAATTATTCCAAAACAGTATTCAAAATTTGTGATCTCTTCCAGTCGTGCTTCTATTTCGCTCTCATTAATATTTATAATATCGCCGTCGTTTTCTTCATCTGATTCCGAAGTCAAACCTGTATTATTTGAAGAGCCTGGGGAAGGATCATCTAAAACATTCATTAATCTACCCATTTTTATCATATTGGCTCCATTATCGGTGGTTATGGAATAAATTTGATTTGTGTCAATTCGGAATTTTGTTAATATAAATAAAAGCTTCTCCTTTAAATATTCGGATGTATGGCTTTGGTGTAACTCAATGAGGCCAATATTTCTTAAAATTATTCTTCCGTTTTGAATAAATTGCAGGTTGACACCCATAAAACCTCTTGTAGAAATCGATGCGATATCGACTTTAACGCTGATAAATTTTCCACGCAACTCATTTGCTAGTTCCGTCCTTAACTCATATGCAGTTTTGACCACCTGATCTCTAATGTTATAGGAATTAATTTTTTTATTTTCATTTTCGACTTTTACCGGAACTAGCGATAAAATTTTCTGAAAAGCCTCATCATCGATTAATGATAATGGGCGTCCATGAATAGCAACTAATTTTACGCACTCTTGAAATAATGGGTGATTCATTCGGAGTTACTTTTTCCAAAACTAAAAAAAATATGAATAAAACAAATTTATCGGGTAATCTTTATTATAATACAAAAGAACCATTCCTTACATTTACTTTTTAAAGATTATTTCTTTCAAATGTTGTCCGTAACTGCGATTAAGGTGGTCTATTCTGGAGTTCCAGTTTTCGATGACCCGACCGAGCATTTCCAGTTATTTGGCGAATAACGCGAGTAATGTTGGCTTCCAGTTGATCAATCGTACGCGGCTTATCCATATAAACTTTGGACTTTACATAACCCCACAGAAAAAGTCTAAGGGTGTGATATCACAGGATCTAGGCGGTATAGCGAATAGTGCGTTCGGTAGGGCGACCATATGTTGCTCTAAGTGCACGAAACACATTCCTCGTAGAACGCTGTTTTTCGTAATAAAGTTGAATAATTTGTAGGCGTTGTGCCGTGCTTAGTCTTTCCATGATGAAATGTCAAACTATAGTGAATGAAAATATTAGGTTAGGTTGTCATGACTGACGCTTTATCTGTCAAAAAATGCATAGACAAAAAAGTAACTCCAAATGAATCACCCGTTAGTATAGTGAGGGTATCTTCAGATTTTTTTTAATGGAGTTGAATGGCTACTTGAGCCGCTTTCATTTTGATCGCAAACATTTTTGTACTCCTGTGGATGGTGTATTGATAAATGTTTTGCAAGATTTGCACCGTGTTGTGTCTGAAACAAATAATGCCCATTTTATACATTTTTGGATTTGTGTATTCGTACATTGCAAGGCGAATGAATAAAGTTGCGCCCTAATGAACTGAAGTAAACGGTGTAACTGTAAATGAATGTCCAGTTAAAATATTAAAATCTGTAAAATAAATAAAATGGATCAGGCGTTACTTTGCGGAAATCCTTGATATACTGATGCTTATACAATTACAAAATTTAGTTTTAATAATTTACTTTAGGTATTATTTATTAAGCTTAAATGCAGTATGCATGCAGCACCGCCCATCCCGCAAATATATCCACATGAAGATTATGCAGAAGGTGGGAATAATATAATGCAACAAACAACCCGAACACAAAACAGAAAGGTACATAAGTCAATCACATGTATGTACTTCACTTTTCATACCTACGCTCGGCGCGGCGGTCGCGCTAGGATTGTCAACTATGGCTTACGCAAAAAAAACTACCTATCGTGGTAGGTAGTGGCACTCGTATCTAGTTGTTTGATTTATTGTTGAGAATGAAACAGGAAGAAAGGAAATATAAACTAAACAAAACATATTTTAATTTGTTAATTTTCACTATCGAAAATCCCTAATAACTTCTAAACGGATTACCCTATTTACCCAATTTACTTTGCCCTATCGGATTGAGATCTAAACCTATTAAATGACACTAAAAACAACAAAATATAACAAAAAATCATGTTTTCAACTTACGTAATATTTGTTGGCGTGAATTTAATTAACAAAAAAAGTTACTGCGTTTATACTGATTCAAAATAGGAAACTATTATATAAATCGAGCTTAGATAGTTTTTTTTGTTGCTCCATGTTTGCACTTCACAGACGCGTGTCTCAAGCGGATGGCACTCGCAATAGTTTTTTGTGCATAATCCAAAGTTGACAATCCTAGCGCGACCGCCGAGCGTAGGTACAATATGAAAAGTGAAGTACAGACGCCAGCACATCAAGTTACTACAATCTGTCAAATTTCTTTGATAGATTTTCAAAAAATGGCAAGTAGGTACTTGATGCGCGCTCGCTCGCCGGCCGCACGTTGCAACCAGCGATTTGGCGAGCAGAGCAAGTTTAAACCTGTTTTCGCGCCCAAGACCTGTGTCAACACTGTCAACTAAACCGCAGAGTACTCGGTAAAACTTGTACTCGGCGTATCCCTACATGTATTTAGAAAACACTTACGACAAACCTTTTGTAATTGTAAACATCACACACACTGCTATCGCGGACGATTAAATCATCTTTCATCTATCAATAATATTAATAAGTAGGAAGTAATATAAGATTTTACTTACCCTAAGAGTTTTATTACAACCCGGAACACCACATTTCGACGACTGTTTGTCGTCGCTCAATGAAAAATATCTGTACACAAAGTTCTTCTTCTTACGGCCCATGATTTAATAAAGAAACTGTCAAAACTCAAACTATACGAATTGAAATCAAATAATGTAAATAAATAAACACAGTGAAATGCTACGTTGCCGTATTGCGCTCGAGAAATAAGTACCTACTACTAGACTAGACGACGACGACGCGTTTCGTATGCGTGGCCGCACCGCACACAGCATGGTCATGAAGCTGGCAACGTTGCGTATCGAAATGAATGAATAACGTTATTATATCGTTATACTAATAACGATATATTGATAATATTGTTAGTGAACACTTTAAGATTTCGTTCCGTTTGTCAGTATCGTTATAGCCAAGCTATTAATTTTGTTACGATCCTGGTGGAACGGTACAAATTATCGGTACTGGAACTACGCGTAACGTTATTTTGAGTAACGTTTCAAGTCCCTGAATAATTCAGCTTCGACCCGCTGCAAACAAATTCTGCATTCCCGATTAATGTTAATGCATAGGGTTGTTTTCAGATATTCATTATTATGTTTATGGTTTGATTGTGTATTATTAGTTTGTGTTAAAGTTTTAAGTATTAGAAAGTAAATAAAAGTATATTTAATTAAAATACAACGCTATTTATTCAGTCCTCCATTTTATCAAGAAAATCAACACGTATGAAAGATTACAACATTTAGGAATTTATAAACATAAATGGCAGAAATAGATGTACAATGTCACAAATATATGCACTAAAAAAGATACAATATTTTAACTAATAACAGAATAAAAATTACCATATCAAATCAAATCATTTATTTTAAGTAGGCCAGTTACAGGCACTTTTGAATAGTCGAACAAATACTAAATAAACTAAGCTACAGAGTACAGTCCCAGTCACAAGGCATAATAACTGTGAATGTATTGTAGTTGTCCATTCCACAGCGTTGATCTCGGGAGAAGGGCAAGAAACTGCACTTAATCATAAATTGTTACAAAACTTTGGTTACATCATTCATGTTGAGATGGTATATTATGTGAGAACAATGTAGCAACTCAAGATGTGCACGATAAGTGTCCACAGTAAAGTCAAAAACAATGATTCAAAAATAAAATAATAATTCAAACAAGCCGTGGCAGCTAAGATGTGACCAGTCACAACTACTTAAAGTAGTACTATAATAAAATATAAAGTACTATAAAAGTAATTTTAGATAGGTTTAATCACTCCTTTTAAATTATCAGTTTGATAATAATGATGTCAGTATTTGACATTGGCATTACCTTCTTTTTATAACATCTCTTTCCTGACGAGTTTGAGGAAACTTAAACCATTTACGTTGTACTGTTGGATGGATATGAGCTGCCGTTACATCCCCAATAGCACGAGAAACAGATTGTTGAGACATTAGGGTCCCGTATGTGCCTCCAACTAGCCTTTGGTAACTACCAGTCGCATAAAAGGATAAGGCCACTAAAACCTGCAAGAATTTAATACAAGTACTAAGCTATTGCGCTGCAAGTCAAGATATCGTCTAGCATCACAGAAAACATAGGTAGTTACGTACCTTGTATTTTGGTGATATATCACTTTTTCTCTTAGGAGTTAGCATAAAGGGCTTAACGTTTTCATAAATCTCCTCAAATAAATTTTTGCTCACTCTATAATTTGCTCTAAATTCGTCTTCATGCATAGAAAACGCCTTGTCCGTGTATCGCATCACCCGACGCTCATTTCGTCTTTGTTTCAACTGTTTTTTTATGACAATCACTTAAAATTCCGTACATTATTCCTAATCGTGCCATTTTATAAACTTAGATTCACTAAAAACCACATAAAACACAAAACAATTTCTAAAAAGTTACACTTTTGTTATTGGAAAAATAATAATAAGCTTTATTAGTTCTCACAGTATAAAACCTTAAGATTAAATAGTTACAATAATAACAGTGATCGTAGCTTTATAGTCACAGTTGTAGTCGCAACTGGCATCTTAGCTAGATTACAAAGTAACCTGTGTTAAAGATACCAGTCCCATTCCCTTATAAATCTATAAGACAATAATAATTTTACGAATTTCAGTTTTTTTTTGCAATCCAGAATCCATTAACAATGTGAGAGAACAAAAAAGAAACAAAAAGAAATTAAAACTAATGGAAAATTTTCTTTGTATGCATGCGCGTGTGAGTGAGAGTAATAGATGTGTAAGTGTGGGTGTAAGTGTGTTTAGTTATGTGTATGTGTGTGTGTGTGTGTTGGTGTATGGTATATACTACACCATTGTACTTAAGAGGTTTTCCGTCTCTTGGTAGGTCAGCCCCTGAAGCCATTTATTTATTAGATTTTTATATTTGCAGCTAGATAGTTGATAAATAGAGAGTTTTTTATTCAATTTGTTGTACAATGTAGGTGCAAGAAAATAATTGAACCTACTGGAATGGGTAAGGTTGCTTTTCCTAGTCACACAAACAATGTCTTTACGTCTTTTGGAGATTTTTTTGTATGGGGTCGCAGAATGCTGAATTAGGACAGTTTTTGCTATAAAGAGTTGCCTTACAGTCAACACTTGACAACTTTTGTAAAGTTCGGCAGTAGGAAACATATAATGTTTAAAGGTAAAACAAACAAAGGTAAAAAAAGGTACACTTTTAAGATAGCTCTCTGAGCTCTTTCTAATTTTAACAACTTTGTTTTTGGCGCACCTCCCCAGGTCGATATGCAATAGCTCAGTAAGGATTGGCAAAGTGCAAAGTAGACCTGTTTTAACAATCGTGCATCAGCTACGTGACGTAGGGTTTTAAAAATATAGATTAGTTTTCTAACTCTATTCTGTAATAATTCAATGTGGAGTGAGAAAGAAAGACCATTGTCCAGAGTTAAGCCAAGATATTTGGTATTGGTCACTTGAGCCAATTTGGGACAGTTACAAATCTGGTCGTCGGGAACAGCGCACGAATGCGCGACAAGGTATAAGGATGCTGGAGGTTGGGTGGTTTGACGGAGTGAGAAAGTCATATAGTTGGTTTTGTCAGTATTAAGTGTCAGTGAGTTTCTAGCCAACCATTCCTTCATTATATTAAAACCATATTGAGCTTTGGTAAAAACTTCTGGCCATGTGTCACCACTAAATGAAAGTGCAGTGTCGTCTGCGTCTGCTGTTTAAATCTTTGAATGTATACACTATTAAATTACAGTACTTTCTACCACTGCAGTACAACTGCCCTTGAATTTGATATCAATATGGTGTACTGGGTTTCAAATTTAATGTGTTACCATTTAATATCAAATATGGGACAGTTATAGGGTCAATTAGTTTAAATCTGCTTGCATATGGGCACTTAATTTCATTATTGTATCAGGACCTAATAACGCATCCGGTGAAGCAGCAAGATATGGTCTCTCCTGACTTACTAAGAGGCCACATGGTAAGGCAATAAGGTCATATGTTTGACAATATTTCTGCAAAGCAATATTTTCATTTATGATACCATGGCTGGTAGCTCTGGAATAAAATTCCTTTCGGTCTTGTATTTGCCTGGCATAGCTTTTCATTGAGGTTGGCTTCAAATGGCATATTGTGTGAAAGGTACTAGCTGTTAACCTTTTTTTTCTTTGTATTAGCCATTCTACACTAGCCGTCTGTTCTCTTGTAGCTTCTTCTATCTCCTGAATTTGTTGTAATGTGATAACTGAGAGCTGCAGATCTAGTAGAACTTTTGTTTTCATGTCAGTTTTTAAATGATCATGGTCTGTTTCAATGCCGTATGGGTTTGCTGGTTCATACATTTGCTTAATAGGCATTGAACTATTGGGAAAATTAAGTACCAAGTTTCTAACTTTGCAATTATAGTTTTGTTTATTAATTTCCATAACGGGATAAGGTTCATACGAAACGGATTTATTTTGTCTCCTTCTTGGTAATTTTTCGGCACGTACTGGTGTGCCAGCATAGAGGTTTTTAGGTGCATGAAAACTTTGTAGTCTTTGGGTGCAAGTCTCAAAAAGTAATATAATTTTTTATTAACGATGCTTTCAACACCTAAAAGCAAAACAGCCACATGTTTGCAAGTTGCATTATTACCACTCCCTGCTGGACATTCACAGTGGGCTTCTTCAATACTGCCATATTCGTCTAATTTTAAATCAACTTCATAGTGAAGACTTTTCATTGTTTTTCTACATGTGCCTTTTATGTAGGTGTTCTTGCTGGCATCAAGAAAAGAGCGGGCTGTTACTAGATGGCGTGATTCATACAGCTGTACTACTTTGTCCATTTTCTTGTCAGAGCTAGAAAAGAATAGAAAAAAAATGCCAGTTAATAAATTACTTGTATGTGGGTACATAATAATATGTTGGTTGTTTTAGTAGAGCACAAGTGCATGTTAAAACAAGGTGACAATGAGCAAGTTGATTCCTCAACATATACTGACAATATGTTAAAAGTTAGTTGTTAGATAAGAAGCCTGTTTACAATGATGATTATTTATTATAATAATATGTAAATGGTACAGAAGCAAGTACCCATCTTCTGCCAGTAATCAATTCCAACTAGTAGTTACTTATATAGATAAATATGTACTACCTAGTACGTACTTTAAAACAGAAATAAGACTTACAAAGGTAAATAATGCCGTATTTGAGTTTTGTTCAGTGGAGGAAGCTTTGTGTTGCTGTTTATGTCTCTATAAGACTCAGTGCGTGGAACATCCATTGAAGGTTCATCGTCCACAACTTCAGATTGCCCAAAATTGAAGTTTTGGTCATAAGACTCTAATCTGTAATATAAAAAAGATACATTTAATATTTAAAATGTTATCCAGACCTAATCTAACCTCAAACTTTTTAACACTACAAAAAAATTAAGTTTCGTCATTCAAAGTTATTATTATCATGATAAAATGTTATCATACAATTAGACTATCCACAATAAGCATTCAATAAACCATGAAACCAGTTTTAGAAGTCCATAAAATTGTAAAAATTTAAAGAAACATAGTAAACACAACTTACCTTTCAATTAGGTCTACTTTCCTTCCACGTAAAGAAGCGCCTCTTTTTCTTAATTCTTCTTTCAACTCATTAATTTTCCAAGAGGCATACATATTTTTAAATCACAAAGTGCCAATAAATCAATGTAATTACAAAATCCAAAGTTTATCTCACTCAATGAAAATTTTGACAAGGGTCTGTACGGTGGTGGCGCCATCTGAGATCAGCTTTCACTTGCCGGACCCCATTGAACGGTAAGGCAGAACGGTTATACCGTACTATACTTGAGAAAGTCAGAGCATTGCTATTTGACTCAAACATAAAAGATGAGATGTGGGGAGAAACTGTTTAATGTGCTACCTACCTACTCAATAGGCTGCCTAGTAAAACAATTAATACAACTCCTTCCGGGTATCTGCCAGGCACATATATGACCCGCGCCCCCTGGGGCCGTTTATACTAACACCCGGACGATAAAAATTTATTAAGGGCATATCATCCTCATCACTTGACTGAATCGAGCTGGGACTCATGCTGCTTATCTCTTCATCGATTAAGTCAGGCTGATCCTCAAAAGGAATATTATCTTCGAACTGCTCCGCCCCCAGAACAGCCTGCTGGTGTTCCTCGACGGTAACAGCTGGAACGGCTTCTTTAGGTTGTTCTTTCACTCGTACGGTGTCGGTATGTTCCTCCTCCTTGGGAACTGCATCACTACTGTGTTCCTTTGGCAGCTTCGCTAAACTGTTGCCCATCTTATTTATGACTTTTAAGCTGTTCTTCGGCGGGGACGTCTTTAGCCTGTTCCTCCTCTGGAACCTCTCTAGGCTGTCCAAAAGGCACTTCCACTTCATCTCGAGCTCTTTTAATGACCGGCATGTCACGCGCAGGGTGCGCGTTTACAGGCCCGATTTCAACTAGGTCAGCGTCGGGAAGTTCTCGTTCAAGTTTATCTTCAGGGATGGTATGTGGGATCGGTTTAGTTTCCTGTTCGATATCTTTTAATTCAGGTAGCGGTACTTCCGCTTGTCTACCATCAACATTAACCTGCCTTTTGTCTATTTCCTCACCTGTGACGGCTGGCGGTAGAGCTGGTAGCAATTCAATGTTTGTCTCGGGTTCACCACGACCATCACTAACCGCGTCTGGATATTTATCTGCACCACAATTTGCCCGCGAAATCACACACCGTACTCAACGAGTTAAAAAAAAGTACTGATTGAAGTTAGCGACACACAAAACAGGCAGCTTTGTCAGTATAATAACCTATTTTTTACCACAACTTATTAAATCTCACCAGAGTCTGAAGATATTTTTACAATTTGAAAATTTGCTTATAAATAGAGATTCGGGCATATACCCTTAGTGGCAATGTTGGCGTATTTCACGGTACCTAAAGTAATTAGTTTTGCAATCTCTATTTTAATTAATTCGATTTCTTTTTCTGACCAATTCTGTAACACGGCTTGATCCATTGAGTCCATTAGACTATTGGGTCACTGGTTAGTTTACACCAGTTGTTCTTAAAGTACTTAAGTCTACCTGCATGTACCTGAGGGTCTATCTCTCTCTCTCTCTCTGATGCTGGTGTTGTTGGGGCTGATGCCCGCCGCGAGCTCGTTGCTGTTGTTGGTACTGCGGCGGGCCTCTCTCCAGTTTAACTGTTTCTTCTGAATTGTTAGTTTGAATGTTTTCTTTTCTGTTGTCTTAATCAGGGATCCTGCCTTTTGGATAGCTTGCGCAGCCCTAATTTTTTGAGCACAGTCTGTTCCAAATAATGTCTCATCTGGTGTTGTTTTCCTTACAGCGTCTTGTACCACCTTATTACCTCCAGCCAAAGCAAAAAATCTTCTTGAGGAGGAGTCTTGATAGTAAATATCGGCAGCTATTTTTGCTGCATCGCTTATTTCTTCGACAATAACTTTACTATTTATTTTGCCCATCAGTACCTTGCTCAATGATTTTCCTAGACAAGTCAGGAGTTTTCCAGTAAGATTTTGTCTATAGCTGATCCTTTTATCCCTTTTGAGGGTTGCTTCAGACAGCGAAGCTGATATCTCAGCATTCATTAAAGGAGCCACTTGCCCTTGAGAAATTGATAGGTGTGGGATATTTCTTAATAATGGCCTCTCGAGATTCTTTTCCGAGCCCAGTCTGTACGATCCCCGTCCGTTCAACGGAGTGCTAGTTCTGCTCGAATAGCTTCTCCAACTTCTGTTACGTCTTCACCTTCGGTTCCCAGGGCTTGTAAGAGTTCCTCTGGTAGATTGTCAGGTGTTTGTAAAATTTTCTATTGTAGGATAGGATATATAGTTTATCCATGCTGATTTACTATTATTGACAGCTGTGGAACATTCATTGTCCCACCAAGGAACTGGTTTTTTAATTTTGTATGGTGATTTATTTACAAGTTTCGGAATATGCTGCAGTTTAATATTATTCAGTACATCACAAAAACTGTTATATAAATCAATTGAGCTATCTGTTGTAAAGTTTAAATGATCAAATGCTTTTACACTTTTAGAGTTATACTTGGCCCAATCAGCCCGGCTATAATTATATGAATCGTTCAGATAGATAACCTATCTCATATTTTTCTACAGAAGTCTGAATATTTACAATTGTTGGAAGGTGATAACTACCCATTGGATCGTCATCCACTTTCCAGTCACATAAAGGAGCTAGAACAGGACTCACACATGATATGTCTATAGCAGATGGATTATGATGAATAGTGCCCACAGTGGTTGGAACTACTGTATTAAAAATGCAAAGATCACATTCATCCAACAAATTATAAACATCATTACCTCTTGAATTTGATGACAAGCAACCAAATGTAACATGATGTGCATTCAAGTCACTTGATAAAATGATAGGTTTGGCCAAATCATACAAAATATTTTTTAATTTTCTACATTTAAATCGACCTCTTGGAGGACTATATGCACTGAGGATGGACAATTCTAGAACTAGTCTTATTAATAATAGTAACTGTTTAAAGAGTATCATAGTAAGGAGTATGAACCATAGCGGCGATCGGCGGCGGCGACCTCTCGCGTCCGGCCCTGGTGCAAGCCATGGTCCGGGGCGAAGAGGAATGGGACGCCGTCGCCTCCTTCTGCGAAGCAGTGATGCTAGCGAAGGAGGTGGCGGAACGAGAGAGGGAGAGAACCTCTCAACGTCCCAGCCGCCGCGGAAGGCGCTCCGGGCGTCGGGGGTCACGCGATGATCTCCGGCCACCGTAGACGCGGGCCTGTGGACGGTAAGTAACGGGCTAGCTCGCCGTCCGGCCGTCGTCATGACGGCCACAGACCGTGTCGGCGGTGCGTACGTGTTCCACGCGCGCTTCAAAGAGATGTCAGCAATATGGAAGGGGCCCGCAAGGGCCGACGCCCGTCGGGGCTGTGGTTTGTCGAAAGGTTAACGCGGCTCCGACACAAGGGCGAAGAAGGAACATGGGTTTGGTTTTTAGTCAGTAGAAGTCTGACACTCCCCTTCGCTCTGCCCAAGAGTGGGGGGGGGGGGGGGGGTTATTCGATGATTTTCCACCCACCAAAAAAAAAAAGTGTATGAACCACCTTGTATTTTTCTGTTTCATGATACCATAACCTGAAACACTGAAAGCCTTTGTTTCATTCAACGAGCAAATATCTATATCATTATGAGAAAGAAAGTTAATTAATAATGGTTTTTTTATTATTAGCACTCTGTATATAAAAATGAGCTATTGTGATATAATGTCTTATTGTAAGTTTTGTTACAACATCTAATATTATCCATTAAAGTAACTTAGAAAAACATATTCTATTTTATTTAAAGTTATCGGTTCTGTTCCAGATAAATTTACTAATGCTACTATACTAAGGACTTTACTATGACATTTCAAATAATTTCATTGGTAGCAATTTGGTCAATTTCATTTTTTTTTGTCGACATTGCTTTTTTTTATTTACATAAGTAGAATCATTTACAACATTATCAGAATTATTTACAATTGTATTTACAGGCTTAGATTTTAAAGCAGGGAAATTATTATCGTCTTTAACTATAGAGGCAAATGTTCTGTGTTGGATGGCGTTTTTCTTCTAATTTCTTCTTTTTAATGGGACAATCCCAACCTGTGTTTTGTTATCTTTAATAAGAGTTTTATGAGTTGTTTTTTGAGTTTTATTTGTTATAGACCTGTAGTTAGGTATTTTAGGTTTCAAAGTCTTTTCTAAGACTGGCAGTTTAGTTCTAAGTGACCTGGACATTAATAATTGGGCAGGTGAATACAAATTGCTTTCTTTAGGTGTATTCCTATAATGTAATAATGCTAAATGAGGGTCAGAACGATCTGTAAGACATTTTGTTGACATATTTTTAATTGTGCCTATGGCTCTTTCTACAAGACCATTAGAACGTGGAAAATAAGGACTTGAGGTAATATGTTGTATTTGCCAGTCTGTGGCAAAATTATTAAAATCTTTAGAATTAAATGGAGGACCATTGTCTGACATCAAAATATTGATGCCAGGAATTCCATGCCTGGAGAAAATAGACTTTTACCGCCTTATTACAAAACGTAGTTAAACCTGGTTTAACTTAGACTTGGTTTATCTCGCATGACGTCTCACTTCAATAATATTCAAAAGAAAGTGACAGCATGCGAGATAAACCAGGTCTAAGTTAAACCAGGTTTAACTACCTTTTGTAATAAGGCGGTAAATGACTAATGACAATGTTACTAGTGAACTACCTACTAGCTTAACAAGTTGACATACTGAGAAAAATAATCAACGACTATGACATACTTGTCGGAATTGAGATCAAATAGATCAACACCAACTTTATTCCAAGGGATTGGTTTGAACTCATGAGGCAGAAGTGGCTCTTTAGAATTACTGCGTCGTTCGTAAGGCAAATGTGGCAATTATTTACATATTTTTCTATATCTGATTACATATTGGGCCAGTATACTAAATTGTTAGCCAATCTTTGGCAACTGTGAATGCCCTGGTGACCTTCATCGGTAGGTCCCATTTGTTCTATGGAACATGACGTAATAGAACAAATTGAGAAAATATTGTCCCTATTTGTACTATAGAACAGTTTGTACTTTTTGTCTCAAATTGTTCCATAGAACAAACTAAGTATATAAACTTCTTGAAGTTGACATGTAAACTGGCCACTCGAGAATGATTTGCTACCACTTGTCTTAGTGACATTGATGATTAGATGGTTACTCACCGACAGAAATTTTAACGGATTTTGAGAGAGCTGCAGTTGCAGGGTACTCACTTCTTTATTGTTGTTTGTTTATGATTGGATTGGATCTTTGCTAATCGTAATGGAAATAAACGTAAATTTTGATAGTTTGAATTTTCTGCAACGGGGTCGTGGAAAAGTTTTACAGCATGGTGATAAAGAATATTACCTACAGACAAATTATACTAGAGGAATGTCATTATGGCGATGTATAAATTACCGGAAACTGAAATGTGTCGGAAGTATGAAGATTTCTATGGTGAGTTAATTATGTAAATAATATTTTTTTTTCAATTTTCAGCTTTAAAAAGTTTTTTTATAATATTCATATTTATTTTATTTTTAGACGGAGAAATTAATAATGAAAAAAAAACCACACCACATAAATTGTGTGAAGGAGGAAACAAAAGAAATTACAAAAAACGTGATAGCAACGTGTGTCGAAGAAGCGGCTCTAGGGCAAGATACTGTGCCGAATGTGTACAAAAAAGTGGTGTCAACATTTCACGACAAAGGTATACATTTTATACAAAATATACCTTCTTATAAACAAGTCAAATCTACGATTTATCGTAAAAGGAATGAACACTTTCAAGTTCCTTTGCTGTCTTGTAATGATGCATGTGAGTTACAAATTCCCACTCAGTATACCGATATGCTACTTGCCGATTTTAACGATGGAAACAACCGCATTTTACTGTTTTGTTCAAAAGAAGCCAGACGAATAATACCAAATATTAAAATAATACTACTTGATGGCACTTTCGAAGTTTGTCCTGCACCATTTATAGAACTTTACACCATGCATGGGGATTTAGGTAGTTCTGATGAGTTTACTAATATAATTCCAATAGTATATGTTCTGATTACCAAAAAAACAAAAGAAATGTATGTGCGTATGCTAGAATTGATAAAATGTACTATTCCGGAATTTTCACCGACAGAAATTATAACCGATTTTGAGAGGGCTGCAATCGCTGCTGTTAAAGAAGTTTTCCCAGATGCGAATTACCATGGCTGTTACTTTCATTATACGCGAGCTTTACGACGAAAGGCAAAAAAACTGCAATTATCAAATGATATATTCTTGCAAAGAATTGTGTCACTTTGTACAATATTGCCGCTTTTACCTCTATCAGAGCTAGACAATGGTTGGGTATATATAAAAGCGGAAGTGGCTTCTATTTCAAACGATAACTTAATAAAATTTGTGAAATACATGGAATCATTCTGGTTAAAAAATGATTTTCGTAAGTCTTGGTGCTGTTTTGGAGTTAAACATAGGACCACTAACAGTGTGGAGAGTTGGCATCACAATTTTGTGGGCCATTTTAAAAGAACTCCGCCATCGTTTATAATATTTTTGACAAAAATGGCTGAGGATGCAATTTTGAATAAAATTAAAGCAATAAAAGTGTTAAACAAATCTAAATCGTTAACTAAACGAGAAAAAAAAAACATTAACAGGGACAGGTACATATTAGAAAACCAGCTACAGTTAACTGTTGGAGAAATTAGCGTAGAAATGTTTTTGAACAAAACTATTTACTTGTCGACTCATTAAAGAGCACACTGGCCGTTTACAAAATAATTCACAAAAAAAAGTGAAAATGTCAATACTTGTTTTGAACAAAACTAAATTAAAATGAACAGGCTTGAAGTAATCCGTAAATTGTTTTCAAAACAACCAAAGACTTTATATGAAATGGCTTTGACAAGTTTGTTTAAGTACATGAAATCAAATATTGATTGTTGTTTCAATAACTCGGCGTCAATATTTGAAAATATTGAAAATATGTATTTTATGTTAAAACAGTTGCAGTTACCAGAAACTATCTTGATAGATTTATTTTTTTACTCTCTGCAAGATTACAGTGTAATTATGAGTGAAGAGGGTATGTCATCCACGGGCCGTTGCCAGGACTGCCTACATCTTCGGTACCCGATGCATAATGACTATGAACCCATCGAAATTTATGATTTATATTGTAAATTTTGTGCTGGAGAACTCTTTCTACAAAATAAGTATTTTCCGGGGACTATTTAATATAAGAATGTTTTATTTAAAAGAAGGAATGGTTTTAGTTTGTTTTTATCGCGGACTGTTTAATATAAGAATATATTAGCGGTAAGAAGAATTGTTTTTAGTTTGTAGTTACTGAAACACATATTGTTAAACTGCTGTTTTGCTTTTATTTTTCAAAATAAAAATATTATGTAGCGAGTAGTTTCAATTTTTTGATAGTGAACTGTACCTGGTATTAACGTCAGTGATTAAAGTCATTCACGTCTTACATCTCATCATGGAAGAATTTGGGAAAAGCGATTCCCATTTAGTTCTGTGCATTCACAGACAAATAAAAACAGGAGCAAAAGCTAGTATGTAGTTCTATAGTACAAATAGGGACAATATTTTCTCAATTTGTTCTTTTACGTCATGTTCCATAGAACAAATGGGACCTACCGACCTTCATGGATTTGTTTTATGTCATTTCTCATAGCTATAGGTATAATAACACTGTTGTTTTTGAAGACTAAGCCATTAATTATGTGTATGACGGCAGCCATATTATTTAGCTGCGAGAGACGGCGACTAGATGGCGCTAGTGGAACGTGCACCGGACGCATCATAGAGAAATCATTTTGCTTAAAACATTTAAATTCAAATCCGGTAAAATGTTTTTAGGTTGGTACCCCCGGCGATCGCCTATATAAGCGACTGAGCTGTAGAGTCGGCACGCATTTCCAACGGATACGTCCTGGTGCACGGACCACTGTCTCTCGACAGTCAGTACAGTCCTACTTGACCGCCCTTACTGCCGTTATAAGTTTTATTTTATTTTATATTATTTCTGTATTTATATAAGTTATAAGTGTTAGTGATAACTACTGATAAATCATAGTGATTGTGTGATAGTGATTGTGTGATTGTGAAATAAATTTGTGTATTGCCATATCTGAGTTTTACTTCTGATGTCTGGGCCAAACCCGACATCAGAAGTGGGATCGGATTGTCCGCCCACCTCTGGCACTTCATCATCGCAAAATATGCAGGAAAATGTTCCGCTACCCTCAAACACTCTAGAAGCAATTCTTTCAAAATTAACTGAAGCTTTACTACCCCGGTCCAATGCACCACCGCATCCTTTTACAGCGTTGGTACCATTTGATCCTGACGACCCTAATTCAGACATAGAGGGTTGGTGTCGGCTGTCGGACACCATAATTAAGGGCAAAAAATTAAAAGGTCTCGATTTAATCATGACGCTGACCCATTGTCTTCGAGGCCGTGCAGCCACATTACTGACCAAGATACCTCCCAGTCAATATCAATGGGAAGATATACAGGAGACTTTAAAAGCTCAGTTCTCTCGCCCTATGCTTGTTCAGGATCATTTTGACAGTATCCTCAAATTTCAAATTGTTTCCAATGAGACCCCGGCTCAGGCATGTCTACGTCTTTGGCAATTGATAGAAAATATCCCGGACGCAAGTTTACCCGAGAAGGTTGTGACGGGGTTTGCCATCTCCGTATTATCCCAGTGTGACGTTCAAATACGTCGTGAATTAAACTCTACTGTGGTAAATGACAAATCCCAGTTATTTCGAGTACTACGAGGCATATCCTTGAAAAGAAAGTCAGAATTGCCCGAGTCAAACGATTCTGATATCAAACGCCCTCGTTCTACGTTTCCCTTTCGTGGCAATTGTAACATATGTGACAAGACTGGACATCGTGCGGCTGATTGCCGTGAAAGAAACAAGCAACCCAGTCGCTCTACAGTAACGGATAAACGCGTAAACCAGAAGTCACAAGTTACGTGCTACGTCTGCGGGGAGCCAGGCCACGTCGTCTCCACCTGCCCAAAGAGGGTTGACAATACGAAGAAGGAACAAGCAACTACCGGAAGCAAAGAAGTAAACGTGTGCTCGAAGATTGTTCGAGGTATTATGGACTGTAGTGGTATGACATTTTCCTTTATTTTTGATTCCGGTTCTGAGTGTAGTTTAATTAGGAAAAGTTCTTCACACCTTGTTACTGGACAAAGATCGCATGACCTTATCAACATGATTGGTATTGGAAAGAGTATAATTAGTAGCACAGAGCAAATCGTTTGTGATATAAAAATTCAGTGCATCGAAATTAACGTCACTCTTCATGTAGTTCCGGATGATTGCTTGCGTGACGCTATTTTATTAGGTAGAGATATACTTGAGCGTGATATTCTTGTTGAAATTTCCGAGACCGGTTTAACATTCAAGCAGGGTAGAGAATTGAATATGTGTACCAAAACCAAACCTATTTTTGACATTGATTCAATTAATACTGACCTGACAGAACCTGATAGAGTAAAACTTTTTAACATATTAACGCAATATGCAGATTATTTTATTGAAAATTTTCCTACAACCAGAATTAAGACGGGACAGTTGAAAATTGATTTAATTGATCCTCATAAAGTAGTACATAGGAGACCTTATAGGTTATCCCCTCAGGAATCTAAGATAGTTGATGAAAAAATTCAGCAATTATTGACGGCAAATATTATTAGAGAAAGTTCATCTCCATTTGCAAGCCCTATCATTCTTGTAGAGAAAAAAGACGGTAGTACGCGCATGTGTGTTGACTATCGGGAATTGAATAGCAATACTCAACCGAATCATTATCCTTTACCTCTGATTAGTGAACAAATTGATAAACTTAATGGTGCTCACTATTTTAGTAGTGTTGATATGGCCTCTGGGTTTCACCAACTACCTGTACATGAAAGTTCTATAGAAAAAACAGCATTTGTAACCCCAAAAGGGCAGTTTGAATATTTAGCTATGCCTTTTGGGTTACGCAACGCCCCTTCCATTTTTCAAAAAGCTATTAATACTGCTTTGAAGCCTATGAATGATGAAAAGATTTTAGTTTTCATGGATGATGTACTTTCAATTTCAAAAGATATTAATGAGGGGCTTAACCGTTTAGATAAATTACTTAAAATATTGTCCGAATCGGGGTTCTCGTTTAATTTAAAGAAGTGTTCATTTCTGAAAGTCCAAACTGAGTACCTTGGGTACATAGTTTCAGCCGGAGAAATTAGACCAAATCCAAAAAAAATACAAGCCTTAATTAATGTCCCTACTCCGAAAACTGTCACTCAAGTTAG
Source organism: Diarsia mendica (assembly GCA_949316265.1). Classification (NCBI taxonomy): domain Eukaryota; kingdom Metazoa; phylum Arthropoda; class Insecta; order Lepidoptera; family Noctuidae; genus Diarsia; species Diarsia mendica. The sequence continues at coordinate 14,027,571 of OX438889.1, forward strand.
GCAGCTCATAGGGCTAGCTACGTATTTTAGACAATTTATTCCTGATTTTTCTCAGATAATACGGCCTCTGTATCCCTTAACAAAAGGAAAGGGTAATGTTAAATGGACCCCAGAGCATAACCAAATACACCAAAAAATTATCCACATTTTAACATCCGAACCAGTTTTAAAAGTTTTTGACCCTTCTTTGCCCATTGAACTCCATACCGATGCAAGTAGCGAGGGATATGGTGCAATTCTTATCCAAAAATATAATGATACCCCTCATGTAGTAGCGTATTTCAGCAGGAAGACCATAGATGCAGAAACACGTTACCACTCTTATGAGTTAGAGACCCTTGCGGTAGTAAAAGCAATCGAACATTTTCGTTATTATTTGCATGGGCGAAAATTCACGGTATTCACCGATTGTAATTCCCTTAAAGCTTCTCACTCCAAACGTGATTTGACTCCAAGGGTCCACCGTTGGTGGGCTATATTGCAGGCTTACGATTTTGACATCGTGTACAAAGAAGGTCGAAAGATGGCTCATGCAGATTTCTTATCACGCAATTTGTCTAACACAAATTATTCTGAACCCCGTGAAGTAAATTTTCTTGAATTAGATATAGGTTGGTTAATTGTAGAACAAGAACGCGATTCGGAGCTATCTGAAATCATATCAAAATTCCGTAATAATCAAATACCTGAAGAGATATCGCGTACTTATGATTTAAGACAAGGGATATTATATAGGAAGATAGAACGTAGAGGAGTTTCTAGTTGGCTACCCATTGTGCCCCGTTCTTTGGTTTGGTCCCTCATTAGCCATGTCCATAATGAAATAAAACATTTAGGTTTTGAGAAGACTTTAGACAAACTTTACGAATTATATTGGTTTCCTGATATGGCTAAATTTGTAAAAAAGTTTATTAATTGCTGTGTGGTATGTAAAACTTCCAAAGGCCCTTCAGGTGCACAGCAAATGCAGTTGCATTCGATTCCTAAACATCCAGTTCCTTGGCACACAATTCATTTAGATCTAACAGGAAAACTTTCAGGCAAAAGTGACAGAAAAGAATATTGCTCAGTTTTAATAGATGCGTTTACGAAGTTTGTACTGCTTGAATATACTCCGGCCTTAAGCTCTTCATACGCGGTTAGAGCAATTAAGAATGCTGTAAACTTATTTGGTGCTCCAAAGCGCATTATCGCCGATAGAGGACGTTGTTACGACTGCAGTGAGTTCAAAAACTTTTGTAATGATAATAAAATAGAGCTTCATTTAATAGCAACCGGTTCTAGTAGAGCAAACGGGCAGGTTGAGAGGGTCATGCGAACCTTAAAGAATATCCTTACTGTTATAGAATGTAATTCTAATAATGCCTGGAGGGATGAACTAGGAGAGATTCAACTTGCTCTTAATAGTACACGTTCCAGGACCACAGGTTTTACGCCTATGGAACTGATGTTTGGCATTCAAGGTTCTTCACTGAATCTGGCTAAAATAACTCCTAATTCTTCTGAACCCACTGTAATCAATGTTGAAACGGCTCGTTCATCTGCATCAGAAAATATTCAAAGAGTAGCTAACGCTGATACTATAAGGTTTAATAAAGGGAAGGCCCGCATTAAACCTTTTTCAGTTGGTGAATTTGTTTTCGTAAAATGCGAACCAAGACATCAAACTAAATTAGATAAGAAATTTAAGGGACCTTATAAAATAGTCACTGTATTAGATAATGACCGTTATGAACTTAAACATATTAACGGTTCTAACAGAATTTATAAATTTGCTCATGAAAATTTAAGAGAAGTACCTAAAGGTCAAGAAGGTTATTTAGAAATTTACGAAAATTATAGTGATGAAAATGATGATGATAATGATGAACGGACCGTGACGGCAGGTGATGAGTTGAGTATGTCTGTTGTTCCTGTAAATAATATGACCTCAGATTCAGAGGAAACACTTACTGTAAGTTCTCGTACATTGACTGTAGATGATTCAGAGGAAACACTTTCTGTAAGCTCTCGCACTTTAAGCGCAAACAGCTCTGAAGATACTTTATCTGTTAGCTCTCGAACATTAAGTGTAGATAATTCCGAAGCTTTAATAGAATCTTTGGAATGATTAATTAGTATGATCTCGTTTACTGTTGTGGGAGATGATACTCGATGCGCTGCAGGAATCTCACCTGCTTTTGTGGGTGACGATTTAGACCAGCATGTAATAGATAATGTGTTGCGCTGCAGGAATCTCACCTGCTTTAGTGGGTGACGATTTAGACCAGCATGTAATGGATAATGTGTCGCGCTGCAGGAATCTCACCTGCTTTAGTGGGTGACGATTTAGACCAGCATTTTTGAACTGTAGGGGTTTTCTATTGTAAAGAAATACCTAGACCAGTGATATTTGCTATGTAACAATGATGACGATGTGAATTAATAGAAGTCTTTTGTTTTAGATAAGTGAATACACTCGAGGACGAGTGATTTATCAGAATGGCCGTGACGGCAGCCATATTATTTAGCTGCGAGAGACGGCGACTAGATGGCGCTAGTGGAACGTGCACCGGACGCATCATAGAGAAATCATTTTGCTTAAAACATTTAAATTCAAATCCGGTAAAATGTTTTTAGGTTGGTACCCCCGGCGATCGCCTATATAAGCGACTGAGCTGTAGAGTCGGCACGCATTTCCAACGGATACGTCCTGGTGCACGGACCACTGTCTCTCGACAGTCAGTACAGTCCTACTTGACCGCCCTTACTGCCGTTATAAGTTTTATTTTATTTTATATTATTTCTGTATTTATATAAGTTATAAGTGTTAGTGATAACTACTGATAAATCATAGTGATTGTGTGATAGTGATTGTGTGATTGTGAAATAAATTTGTGTATTGCCATATCTGAGTTTTACTTCTGATGTCTGGGCCAAACCCGACATGTATATCTGTTTTTAAAGGAAAATATGGCTAAGGATTTCTGGAAGTAATTTTTTATGTTCAGGCCAACCTGTTATGCAGCATTTACCTAAAAGTGACAGTTCCTCATCTTGGGAAGTCTGTTCTTGAATTAATTTAAGTTTATTTGGACTAACTGACAGTGATCTAATGACTAAATTGACATGTACCTAAATGTAGGTCAGAATCTAGATCAAGTAAAGACTGTTCAGGTAAAGCTGTTCTGGACAGTGTATCGGCAACTTATAGATATTTACCAGGTTTGTAAGTTACATTCAGGTCATATGGTTGTAATATCAGCATTATCCTTTGAAGACGAGGAGCAATATAATAAATTGGCTTATTGTAAAGAGATAAGTACTATTGGTTTGTGATCAGTTTCAACTAAAGTACGACGACCGGCTATATATTGGTGGAACTTTGTACAACCAAATAAAATAGCTAATAGCTCTTTCTCAATCTGAGAGTATGATTGTTGACATGGGCTTAATGAAGCTGAAGCATATGCAATGGGATGTTTGTCATGGCAAATCACTGCACCCATGGCATCTTTAGATGAATCGACAGACAATGTAATTGCTTTATTTTGACCATAGTATGTGACTAAGCCGGCCAACTTTCCGAAAACTGAATGCGGGACTTAACTTTTCGTGAATGGGGGGGGGGGGTTAGGGATTAGTAGATGTCATTACCAAAAAGTTTTTGGCAAAAACACTTACATAATAAAAACACAAAACTTAGGTAGAAGTTATTTATTTTTAAAACCATATTTGTCACTAGTAGGGTAAAATTGGGGGACCTGGATCAAGGAGATCCAGGTCACCCCAATTTCACTATTCATTTCATCAATATTCAAATATTTTTTAGTTTCATTTATAATATTAATTCACAATATCAGTTCAAAAGTGTTGTCTATTCATGCAATATATTAAGTAACTGAGTACTATTCGCTACGTGTGTTTGTTTTATATATTCGATATTCTAGCTCATAACCTAACACTGAATACTAAAGGGACATACGATATCTTCATTATAAATATGTACTTCGTGAGTCTGAATGAGCCTTGCAGCTTCATATTATTTTGGTTCCATGTGAATTTTGTTGATGAAGATGATCTTATAAAGTTTTTAAACCGGTTTTAAGATTTAGATAAATTAAATAAAACGCTTTCCAATGTATAAGTAGTTATGATTTATTTCAGATTCATATAATACAAATAAGTATAAGTAAATTAAATGAATAGGTACACTTCATTCTTGTTCTACAGCGACTGGTAAAAAGTATTGTTCAAATAATGTAGCATATCCTTTACTCTCAAGTAAATGCTGTCAGTGTAAATGTTCTTCACAATGTGCTGAAAACATATTTCAGCACTGCACTGACATACGGACTGTTCAATGCTTTCAAATTGATTTGCATTATAGACCTCAATCCGAATTACTTTAGAGCCGGCTGACACAGTTTTGTAAAAACTTAACAACTGTTTGTTATCAACATTGTTCGCTCGTTCCTCCTCATCTAAGTAATTAACGACGTTTTCAACTATGTCAGGATTTATCATTAATGGAGGGGATATCGGTGAGTAAGTCCAGCTCGGTATCTGAAATAGAAAAAATCTTGTAATTCTAATCATAAGTTATTAAAACAAATACCTAAATTATTTAATTAAATAAACTTACCGACATTGTAGTTTTCACAGGAGCACATCCGAGGGAATTGAGAAATTAAATGATGTTTTATTGGTTTCGATTTTATTTATAACTACTTTCTTTAAAGTTTTTTTAATTTGATATTGAAATAAAATAGCGAAACATGAGATCAGACAATGTTTGTTTGTTATTAATTAATAATATTTAAATTATAAACAAATCCAGAGGAACCTATATGTATGTATCTCTAGCATAGAAGGTAAAAACCGTTAAACTAACCAAATACAATTTAATAATTTATAACATTAATTAATAACATTAAAATATACAAGCAAATCCATAGGAACTAATATGTATGTATTAATAGCATTTAGGGTCTGTTTAGATCGTACAGAATGTAACACCGTGTGCATACATTTACTAGAAAAAGTATATGATTTGTTTACAATGTGAGTGTCAGTGTATCATCACCTTAATGAAACCAAACGTATTTGGATAAAATGCTGACAGTGTTCTGCGATCATTGATTCTAAAGGTATGTCACTATATTGATTATGGTCTCGGCATATTTGTATGTTCGTTGTTGTTAAATATGTGTTAGTAAATGTATGTTTAGCATTTTTACGACAACTGAAGTCGCGGTATTCGTGTAGTATAATTCTAAGTCATATTTAACAATCCTTAAATGATTAGTAACTAGTATATTTTGTTTACAAATGTAAATAGGATATCTTGTTTGCTTAGTTATCATATTCTTACACACGGACTTTACATATTTGGAGGATCATCGTCTGGATTTTGCTCTATATAATGCGCAAGAATCTTAGCCAAATCACAAACTGCTCTCTACGAGGGAAAGAATCAACGCCTACACACTAGCTACGCTTCAACCAGAAAAATGTAAGTTAACTTTAATTATTTTTATTAAATAATAATGAGTTACAAATGTGTAATGTGTACATACTATTCAGTCGAACTGTAAACTGTATGCAGCGTGGATGCATTCTGTTTCAATAAACAGAATAACAGGCCTGTTGGTCTAGTGGTTAGTGACCCTGACTGCTATGCCGGAGGTCGTGGGTTCGATTCCCACTCAGGACAAATGTTTGTATGATGAGCACGATCATTTGTTCTGTGTCTGGGTGTAATTTATCCATAATATTTATGTATTTAGAAATATATAAGTATGTTTATCAGCTGTCTAGTACCCATAACACAAGCTCTGCTTAGCTTGAGGGACTAGATGGCGTTGTGTGATAGTTGTGGAATATTATTATTATTATTATTATAACACTACTACTAAAAATTATTGTCCCTACTTATTCAATATAGAGAACTTATTTAATCCTAACTAATATTATAAATGTCGAGTGAGTTTGATTGTAGTACAAACTTTGTACAAATAAAATTAATATTGAATTCGATTTAGCTATTATCAGAAATTTTAATGAGCAAATTATATTTTCCTCGTTTTGTTGTCATACATTATATATTTTTGAAGGTTCCTCTAGATTAACCTAGCGAATCCTTCAAATAACTTATTTGATATCATTTTTAATAATATTTTGAATATATTGTTTTAGGTCCAAGTCATCTTCAATGCCTCAATTGTTCTCATCTGGAGAAGAATCAGATGCCGAGCAGCAGCCGATGCAGCAGAAAACGACATCATCGCCTCGGGTTGAGAAATCTGCTGCAAACAAGCGTTCCAGAGCGTCTGTCGGATGTGGATCTAAGCCTCGCGGATCGAAGAAGCCTCGAATAAATCCGGTGCCGTTGACTGATAATAAGTTAACGGCACGAGACCTGTTCGGCAGTGAAAGCGAAGAGGATGATTCACTGAAGCCGTCCACATCAGCCGGTAAAACATCGCCTCCTATTTATTCTTACTATACTAAGAAAGTTGAGAAAGGCTATGCTCGAAAAATAAGCGAAACAAAACAAGGACCGTATTACGTTGAAGTAAAGGTCTATAATTGTGAGGAGATCGCAAGTGTACCACCGGTAAATAGGTGGCGTCATTCAATCGTTACGATCAAAACAAAAACTGATACGGATACGGAGATGTGGCGCCATCTAAAAGCATTTACGTCCTCAGTCGACAAAGATTTTAAAAACTGCCCTGTGACTTTAATAAATTCTTATTATTAAGTTTTTTTTTTATATTTCTGCTTAATTTATCATTATGTTAATATAATCCTAGTAATTTTCGGTAACCTTCTTTAATTACTCGTAATTCTTATTAAGTATAACGTTTTTTTTTAGTTTAGTATTGTTTAATTTGTAGATGCTATATAATGTAATCCTAATAATTACATGTAACAAATGTGTAGTCAATTTAATAAATAAAAAAATATGCGGATATTCCACTTAAATCGTATGTTTTTATTTCACAGTTGTACAGTCCAGAGAACACAGAACACCATTCACAAGATCATGTAGTACAAATATGACTTGTACGCAATGTAAAACTGAAATACCACGAAATCAATATGCATATCATATGAGAACTAATATACACAAGACTAATAGTTTATTGAGAACTGAATTCAAAAATATATTTATTATAGCAACAGCATTTAAAAATAGAATCGCAACTTATCGTCTGAACTTAGCTCAGGATGACGAGCACCTCACTTCTGAGGCGATCCTGAGTAATGTTGATAGACATAAGAGTCAGGATGACGAGCACCTCACTTCTGAGGCGATCCTGAGTAATGTTGATAGACATAAGAGTCAGGATGACGAGCACCTCACTTCTGAGGCGATCCTGAGTAATGTTGATAGACATAAGAGTCAGGATGACGAGCACCTCACTTCTGAGGCGATCCTGAGTAATGTTGATAGACATAAGAGTCAGGATGACGAGCACCTCACTTCTGAGGCGATCCTGAGTAATGTTGATAGACATATGTGTCAGGATGACGAGTACCTCACCCCTGAGGCGATCCTGAATTCTGTGCTTTCAAATATTAATAAATTAATAACTATGATACTGAATAAGTATGACTGTATAAAAGTAAATTTTGAGCTTTTTGTTAAGTTTCTTTTACTGAGATCTGACAATGAAGAACTAGAACTGAAATCTTTTAACACTAAGTATGATATTATTTATAAAAATACTGATATAAATGACTTCTTTTCGAATAAAATACATGTCTTGATGCGGAAAATGTCTGAATTTGAACACGTACAGTCAGGTTGGACATATCTTTCGCTAAGTCAAATTGAGATGAATATATGCAAATATTGTCCCATGAGAGGTGGCACATACATTAAGTTGCCCTCAGTAATAAAAAATAATAAAAGTTGTTTGAATTTACATAATAATGACGAATGTTGTTTTTTATGGTGCGTCGTAGCCGCATTATTTCCTCGTACAAGTAATGTGTGCAGAACGACGTCCTATCCTCATTATAGCGAAGTTCTCAATATTCAAGGAATGTCATTACCTCCTTCACAAAATGATATTAAACTTTTTGAATTGATAAATACTACAATAAGCATTACCATATATGGTTTAGACAATAAATATGCTGTCACCGGACCTTTATATATGACGAATAAGAAAAAAGAAAATCATATTAATTTATTATATATTGAAAGAAATGGGAAAGGACATTATTGTTTAATAAAAGATCTCGTACGCTTAGTGCGACGTCAGATTACGCATCATCACGGCAAAGTTTTCCTATGCGATTCATGTTTACAATTTTTTACAAATGAAAATAAATACGCATCTCATACTTGTTCTAAAATTTTGACTATACTACCGGAAAAACATACCATATTGAAATTTAAACACTATGAAAGACAACTTAAGATTAATTTTATTATTTATGCTGATTTCGAGAGTTTGTTAATACAATGCGATGATAATAGCTCTAAAAATACTACGACATTAAAAATTCATCAACCATCAAGTTTCGCATATTACATATGTTGTTTTCATGATAACAAACTTAACAAATTTGTTACGTATAGAGGCGTAGATTGTGTTGAAGTATTTTTAAAACGTTTAGTAAAAGATGCTATTTTAAACGAATAAACAAAGTTTTGTCTACTCAATTATCAATGAAACCTTTAACTCATAACCAAGAACGAGAATATCGAAATGCAACTAAATGTCATATATGTAATCAGTTACTGTCCGGAGATAAAGTTCGTGATCATGATCATATTACTTCCGAGTATAGAGGGGCAGCGCACTCGCATTGTAATTTGATGTTCAAAGTGTGTCCATTCATACCGGTTGTATTTCATAATTTAAGTGGTTATGACTCGCATATATTTATTAGAGAGTTGGCTAAATATGAAGGCTCAATTAAAATAATTCCAAAAACCAAAGAAAAATATCTCACAATTACTAAATTAATTAAGACAAAACAAGGTACTCGTTCAATACAGATTAAATTTATTGATTCCTTTCATTTTCTTAGCTCAAGTCTAGATTCTTTAAGTAAAAGCTTGTCAGAAAAAGATTTTGTTTATTTAACAAGAGAGTTTAAGGATAAAAGTAAACTTAATTTATTACGTAAGAAAGGTATTTACCCGTATGATTATATGGATGACTGGTCAAAATTTGATGAAAAAGAACTGCCCCAAAAATCTAGTTTTTAAAATCTAGTTAGATCTCTGACAGATGTCGAGTATGCTCACGCTCAAGATATTTGGAATAATTTTGAGATAAAGACGCTTGGTGAATACAGTGATTTGTATTTGAAATGCGATGTTTTGTTGTTATGTGACATATTTGAAAAATTTAGAGAGACAAGTTTTCATTTTTACAAACTGGATCCTGCTCATTATGTGACTTCACCTAGTTTGAGCTGGGATGCTATGCTTCTGTACACTAGCGTTGAATTAGAGCTCATTAGTGATTTAGAAATTTATACATTTATTGAAAAAGGTATACGGGGGGGCTTGGCGCAATGCTTACTTCGTCATGCTAAAGCAAATAATAAATATTTACCTTATTATGATGATTTAAAACCGACGAGTTATTTGATTTATCTAGATTGCAATAATCTTTATGGTTATGCAATGACTAAAAAGTTGCCTATTTCAGAGTTCCGATTTTTAACTCAGAATGAAATTGACTGCTTTAATGTATTGCAATTATCAGATGACAGCGTATATGGTTTTATATTAGAAGTAGATTTATGTTACCCAGATTGTATTCACGATCAGCATAAAGATTTACCATTTGCTGCAGAGAAATTTGTGCCTCCTGGAGGGAAATCAACCAAGTTAATTGCTAATCTATATGATAAATTTAATTATGTCATTCATTATGTACATTTAAAACAATGCATAAAAAATGGTCTAGTTTTAAAAAAAATACATCGCATACTAACGTTCAGACAGGACGTTTCTTAAAGAAATATATAGATCTGAATACCAATCGACGTATAGCATCTAAAACTTCTTTTGAAAAAGATTTTTTTAAACTTCTAAATAATGCAATATTTGGTAAAACTATAGAAAATAAAAGGAAACAAGTGGACATAAAACTAGTAACCAAATGGAATGACAATGAAAACTTCACGAATAAGAAACTTTGTGCAGAAAAATTGATTTCCATACCTAATTTTAAAAGTGTGTCAATATTCGCGGACGACTTTGTAGCAATACAGTTAAATCGCGATAAAATAATATTAGATCGACCAATTTACATCGGATTTACAGTTTTAGAGTACGCCAAACAACACTTATATCAGTTTCATTACGATTACATTAAAAAAGAAATATGGAGACAAGGCTGAATTATGTTATACTGATACCGATAGTTTACTTTACTTAATTCATACAGAAGACTTTTACCATGACATGCACGATAATATAACATATTTTGATACTAGTAATTTCCTAATAGATAATCAATATAACATACCTAGAATTAACTCAAAAATTCCTGGCTTGTTTAAAGACGAAATGGGAGGTGATGTTATTACAGAATTTACAGGTTTACGAGCAAAACTGTATTGCATTAACAGTTTGAATTCACTGATAACAAAAGCGAAAGGTATGTCTAAATCTGTTACTAAGCATTTAAAACAAAGTAATTACAATGATTCTTTGTTATTCGATAAAAGCCAGTCGTTTAAAATGAATATTATAAGATCTATCAAGCATATATTGTATTCGCAGCAAGTTAGTAAGCAAGCATTAAATAGAAACGATGATAAAGTTCAGATACTTTCAGATCAAATTCACACTTTGCCTTGGGGATATTGTGATGCAATGATTTAAACCTTTTATTGATTAAACTTTTGTGTTCATTAAACTTTTTATTGATCTTATTACGTTTTAATCGAGCATTAATTATTATGTAAACCATATTTAGACAACTACTGTTCTAAATTAATGTATTATATAGAAATGATGTATGAATAATTATTTTAGAATAAGTTATGTACTATAAATGAATATATTACGCTACTATTATGAGTGGATGTATACGCTACGATGAACATATTATGATGTTATATATTATATTATAATAAAATGATATTTCCTCAACAAATGGACTTTTATTCAAACGTATTCAACTTCCTAAACGTTATCATCAAGTTTTAAGTTCTTGTTTGTTGTATGTTTAGTTTCATGTAGTAACGAGTATATAAGTGCACGTTAGGCGAAAATAAGATTAATATGCACTATGAGGTTGATCAAACAACCCGTATCTCTCAACGTTAATAATATAAGATTAAGTGACTCTGTTCACCACATCAGACATAGCGCTTTACTACCAAATACAATGTAATACGCTGTATAATATGTGGTCCATCAAACTGTGGTAAAACGAATGTTATGATTAGTTTACTGCTGCATGAAAATGGGCTCAAATTTAAAAATCTTTATCTTTACTCTAAAACTTCTTTTCAACCAAAATACCGTTTTTTGGTTGAAGTATTAAAAAGGGTGCCACAGATTAACTTTTACGAGTTTAATAATGACAAAGATGTAATTTCTCCGAGTGAAGCTTTAACAAATTCTGTATTTATATTTGATGATGTTGCTTGTGAAAATCAAATAAATATCCGCAATTATTTCTGTATGGGTAGGCATAAACAAATAGATTGTTTCTATTTGTCTCAAACCTATTCTAAAATACCAAAGCAATTGCTACGCGACAATGCTAATTTTCTTATTATATTCAAACAAGATGATGTGAATTTAAAGCATATTTATGAGGAGCATGTCAGTTCTGATTTACAATGGAAAGAGTTCAAAAATATTTGTCAAACTGTTTGGAGTAAACCTTATAATTTCCTACTTATAAATAAAGAATCGTCATTAAATAAAGGAAGATACAGACAGAATTTTGATATGTTTTTTAATTTTGACTGACTGTTTATGCACACATATAAGTAATTAATAATACAAAATCAATTCAGTATAACTTGTTCTTTAGTTGAATGCAGTTCTTATAATTGGTAAAACATGGAAAAAAATATTAAAATAGAATTAATGAAGTCTGTAGACTGTATAAAGAACAAAATAAAACAAATGAAGGACCAGGAACACTCTATGAACTTGTCATTCAATAAAATGCTAAAACCTGTCACAGATCCCTTTAAAACTCTAGTTGATTCGAATATAACTATGGAAAAAATTAAACGTTTAGAAAATACAACACTCACTGATTCTGCAGATATTGAATTGGATGACATTAATACTAGCTCATCTGCAAAGTTTGAGGACTGCTACAACCAAAACTTAATTCTGCGACATTGGTTGAAAAGTCTTCTAAAATGGAATTACCAGATGATTTAGAAATTTCATTAGATGGTCAAGATATCTATAATATTTATGATGGTATAAATATACCGTTTGGAATAAGAAGTGAAAACAAAACTTTATTGGTGGGAAATTCAGTAGTATCATTTTCTAAAATTGATAGTTTGAATAATGATAATATCATTTTGATTAAAATCGATGATAAATCCTACAAGTTAACTCCTGGCCTGAAAGAACTTTTACTTCGAAAAAAACCTGATTTAAAACTAATATCCAGCAAAGATAAACTTGTCTACAAGGATATATTGCATTATACAAATGCTCATAAGAGAGACTTCAATCCTAGAGGTCAAATAAAAGGTGATAAAGGAACAAAATATCGTGACATAATCAGACCATTGTTTTCTGAAACGTCAAACGATTATATTCACACTAAACTTGGGGGAAACTTGCCAATGTTAAAGAAATATAAAAAAAATACGGACCTGGTATATTGGGATGATCCTAACGAATTAGTTGAGAGATTGAAACTATTAGTTGCTTCAAGAGATGCTGGCAATACAAACCATGATAACGAAATATTATCAATAATTGAAGAATTGAAAGAAGCTGACATAATTAAAGAATAAATAGTAGCAATAACATGGTTTTCATTCAGTACCATTGCCGGATTCACTACAAATGTTTATGTACTAAGTTTTGAATATGAGTAAAGCTGATGTGGTAAACGAAATTCATAAAAATGCGAGGGTTAACTTTCCACGAAGACATGTTATTATGAAAGATATAGATGACCTTTGGCAAGCAGACTTAATTGATATGCAAGCAATTTCAAAAGAAAATCAAAATTATAGATTTATTCTTACCGTTATTGATACATTTTCGAAATACGCCTGGGCCTTTCCTTTGAAAAGTAAGACCAAAGATGTTGTATGCAACTCTTTCAAGATTTTGTTGGATAAAGGGCGTATCCCAAAAAATCTTCAAACGGATAATGGAACAGAATTTTATAATAATACATTTAAAAAACTTATGAAATCTTTTTGTATAAACCATTATTCAACCTTCTCAACAAAAAAGGCATCAATTGTTGAACGTTTTATCAGAACATTAAAATCTAAGCTGTATAAAGAATTTAGTTTGAAGGGTGACTATAACTGGATAGATAATACCCTAAATAATGTTATATATAAATACAATCACGCCTATCATCGGACAATTGATGAAATCCCGGCAAACGTGAACAATACTAATAAAACACGTATATTAGAGAGATATTTCAGGTTGGCAAAAACCGATCATACAAAAAGCAAGTTTAATGTAGGCGATTATGTACGTATCAGTAAATACAAAGGAACATTTGAAAAAGGGTATACTCCTAATTGGTCGACAGAAATATTTAAAATTCGACAAATACAAAATACAACTCCTATTACCTACTTAATTGAAGATGCAATTAGAGGCCAACCCATTTTAGGTGCATTTTATGTGCAAGAGCTGCAAAAGACAATACATCCCAATTTATATCTAGTCGAGAAAGTTCTTAGAAGAAAAGGAAATAGGGTTTTAGTAAAATGGTTAGGTTTGTCTTCTTCTGAAAACAGTTGGATTGATAAATCGAATATTTATTAAATGTTCAACTCATGATGCATCAGTCTTGTCATGGGTATTGAAGAGAGCAGTCTACTAAATTGGTTAATAAATAATTTACCATTTGAATTACATTTACCAGGATACAATTATTGTGGACCTGGCACTAAATTAATTAAAAGGCTTACACGCGGAGATAAAGGCATTAATAAATTAGACGAATATTGTAAAGAACACGATATTGCCTATAGTAAGTCTTCAAACTTAAAGGATCGCCACAAGGCTGATTTAGTTTTGTTAAATATGGTAAAAGAGCGAGCAGTCGCCCCGGATGCGAGTGTAGGGGAAAAATTGGCAGCACGTTTAGTAAGGAGCGCTATATCAACAAAAATTAAAACTGGCTCTGGTCTTAAAAAAACAACAAAAAATGTTCTTCAAAACTCGCATGTGGGGAAGGGGCTAAAAAATAAATTTAAATATGTTATTAACAAAACGAAAAGGCATATAAAAAAATTAAAACCAAAATGCAAAAAAGTAGCAATAGAATTAGCTATGGCCGCTGCCAGAGAATTAGCTGATGATACATCCATTAAACTTCCTCGTGTTATTCCTATACCAAAAACTGGTGGAGTTTTGCCTTTGATTCCGATTTTTGCGGGATTATCAGCGGTAGGGGCTTTAGCAGGTGGTGCAGCTGGTATTGCTAAAACCATTAATGAATTCAAGATGGCTAAAAAGTTATGGACTGAATCGAAGAGACACAATGAAAAGATGGAAGCTCTCTGTATCGGAAAAGGACTACACCTTAAACCACATAAAGATGGGCTCGGAATTTTTGTATCAAAAGAAAAAAAAAACTAAGATATCGGCTACCCAAACGAGCCTTGACTAATTTAGACATTTTGAAGCATGGAAATAACATTCCCTATTTCAGAGGTGTCTTTATGAGAGATAAGCTCCCTAAACACCCTTTTAAAAAAGAATGTGGAGTTATAAATTTAGATAGCTCTAAAAATCCTGGTTCTCATTGGGTAGCCTATGCCAAATACAACGATTATATTGAGTATTTTGATAGTTACGGAAATCTTAAGCCTCCAAAAGAATTTATAAATTACTTGGGATCCAAAATTCACTATAATTATGATAATATTCAGCGTGATCACCCTTTTAATTGTGGACATCTATGTTTAAACTTTTTGAAGAAGTTTTGGTGTAGTGAAGGAATAAAATAAACAGGATCTTCCGAAAGAGGCCAGTATAAAAGCATGTCTACTACGGTTACCATCTCTGGAAATAAATCGGAACTGGTTTCATACTTTCAACCACCACTGCATTTGACAGATCAATACGAGTGCGGTTTGATATACTTTTCAGTATTAAAATCAAGACCAAGTATCCCCATTACTAACAGAGGTCTGTCTGTAATCAGAATCGAATGTGATCTTGTTCACGGTTCGTACTGCAACGGATTACCAACTCATTTTATTCATGAATTTGTGTCTGATACTACTCCAGGTCATCAGTGCATTGAAATACCACAAAATGTTATTTACTTTCCAGTAAACAAAAATATAATTTCATCGGTATCTGTTAAGATTGTAGATCAATTTGGTCACTGTATTAACTTTGGGGAGGAACAAGTTCAGTTACGTCTTCATTTAAGAGAAACAAAATGATAGTGTATTATAAAAATACCCAAGCGATTGAAAAACATCTTAGTTCTTCTGCGATTGCTAAGGTGCAAAGACGTAAGAAAACAGTTAAGAAATTGACTAAAGTAAATAAAGATTTTCTTAAGGCCCTAGGGTTTAAAGTATGAATATACTACAGATTACTGAATTACCGCACTTCGACACTTCGATCGAAAGTTACGAAGTCCATTCATACAATCCCTACAATAGCAGCTTTAGAGAAAACGATGAAATCAGAATTCCCATCCACCAGCAAGACATATACGTGCTACCATCAGCCAGTTCAATTTACGTCGAAGGACAAGCGAAGTTTTTCGGGAAAGATGGGAATCCAATCAAGAAAACTGTTACGTTCACTAATAACCCTGTTTTGTCTTTGTTTCAAGACATCAGATACGAAATCAATGGTATTGAAATAGACCGTATAAAAAATTCTGGAATAACGTCAACAATAAAATCATACATCTCATTAAATGAAGCAGAAAATAAAGTTGCTGCCCTATGGGGTTGGAGTTTGCAGGGATTTCAAAGTGATGGAAATTTTAGTGCTGTGATACCATTAAATAAAGTTTTAGGGTTTGCAGAGCATTACAATAAAATAGTGATAAATTGCAAACATGAACTTATATTGAACAGAAGTAACAGTAACTTAAATAGCGTTATCCTTACTGATGATATTGCTCATTTTCAAATAGACATAGAAAGAGTTCAGTGGAGGGTGCCACACATAAAAGTATCAGACCGAGAACGACTGACACTTTTAAAACATTTAGAAAGAGATAAACCTATTCAAATAGCGTTTAGAAACTGGGATTTATATGAGTATCCGTTACTACCCAAAACCACAAAGCATTCTTGGTCAGTTAAAACTGCTTCACAATTAGAAAAACCCAGATATGTAATTTTTTGTTTACAAACTAATCGAAAAAATAATAAAACTCGAGACAGTTCAGTATTCGATCATTGTGAAGTAACAAACGTTACGCTCTTTTTGAATTCACAATATTATCCATATGAACCTTTAGGTTTAAAGTTTTCTGAGAACAAATATAATATATTATATGAAATGTTTGTGAAATTTCGTCAGTCGTATTACAACTGTCCAGTAGACCCGTTGCTTGACCTAAAGGAGTTCAAAGAAAAAGCCCCTCTCTTTATCTTGGACTGCTCAAGACAAAACGATAGCCTAAAAACCGGTCCAGTGGACGTGAGGTTGGAGATTGAATGTTCTACAGCAATACCAGATAAGACAACTGCATATTGTTTGATTATAAACGATCGACTTGTGGAATACAAACCTCTCAGCAACATTGTGCGCAGGTTATCATGACCGCCATTGTAGATGTTCAAGGTTTCAAAACAGAATCAAATTTATTTATCATTAAAGAAATTGCTATACTATGTAATAATAAAATTCAGGTGTTTTTAATTACACCGCCGTTTCCATATCGCGGTTTGTCAGAACTAGAAAAACGACAAGTTGGCTGGATTGAACGTAATAGGAAGATATACTGGGGTGAAGGATTTGTGCCTTTCGTAAATTATCGGAACTTGGTTGAAAGTATTTTAAAAGATAAATGTGTTTACACCAAAGGTAGAGAAAAAGTATTATGGTTGAAAGAAATTTCAAATAATAATAATGTAAATAATTTAGAAGATAAAGATTGTCCTAGTTTGATAAGCTTGTACAAAATATACGAAGATTGTCATGATTTGTATAGTTGTATTTATCATGATTCAATATGTGCATTAAAAAATGTTTTATGTTTAAATAGATGGTGTATAGATAATAAAATTTTGATATAAATATTTTCTTGTTTATTTTTTTTACGATTACAGTTTCCTATCCCTCCCAAACTCCTAAATGTTAATCTTTATAAGTTGCTAGCAACAACTATAGAGCCCCATTATGCTTTTATAATTAGCAGCAAGAAGTAGAGAGCGAGTAAACAGAACATGTCTCAAAACAAATACAGTCCGCGCTATGACATGTATAACACGTATAAAATGCGTGAATTTTCATTTAATCATTATTGGGCAACGGTTGATTCGAGGAGAAGATTAGTGATGGAAATGGCTGACGCCGGATTTTTTTATTGTGGAAATGGTGTAAATGATAAAGCAGCTTGTTTCTCATGTGGAGGTGTTATAGAAGATTGGGAGATTTACGATGATCCTTGGCTGAAGCATGTTCAAAACTTTCCGGATTGCTTTTATTTAAATGCTGTGAAAGGAAAATATTATGTTGACAAATCAAAATGTCTATTCAAGTATAGTAAGGAAATGAAAATATAAAACTATTCGTTAAAATTGAATACATCTACAAAAACAAAAAAAAATGAAAAAAGAGACTCGTGAAGGATTTGAACCTCCGACCTCCGTTTCTCCGAACGTAATCGGCGACGCTCTTACCAAACTGAGCTAACGAGTCTCAACTATACTCCTCTAAAACAATGACCACTATCATCAATATGACGTCATGATTATTCACCTTTTGAACTTTTCCAAACCCATATTTGAGAGTAAAAGAGGAGAGCAGTGGTGGTTCAGTAGTAACGGCTGCGACTTACAAGTTGTAGGTCGTGGGTTCGAACCTAGGCTAGCGCTGAAGATATCGTATGTCCCTTTAGTATTCAGTGTTAGGTTATGAGCTAGAATATCGAATATATAAAACAAACACACGTAGCGAATAGTACTCAGTTACTTAATATATTGCATGAATAGACAACACTTTTGAACTGATATTGTGAATTAATATTATAAATGAAACTAAAAAAATATTTGAATATTGATGAAATGAATAGTGAAATTGGGGTGACCTGGATCTCCTTGATCCAGGTCCCCCAATTTTACCCTACTGTCACTGGAGTGACACTTTTTAACAAGCTCAGGATTTTTATTGATAATGTCATAAAAATCTTCGCAACTGCCCATATTAAATTTAAGTACAAGCAGAGCTTTTAGTGTTTCCACTTTTAGTGACGACTTTTCGGACGTCCACAGAGCATTCATTAAAGAAAATACTCTTTCGGTAGGCGCGTTCGTCCCTGGTAAGCAAAGCAGATACTGGACAATGAGCAAGCAGTTCTTTATCGGTATTCCAGTTTTTTGAATATTTTTAAATCCAACCATCGTTTTTCAGTGCTGTACTTGTTCTCCTCCCAGCCCTTAAGGATATCACTGTTTACGTAATTAGACACATAATTTACTTCGTCAAACAAGTTATCTTCGTTTAAAGTCGTAGCCAAACTAGGTATCTGCACTAATAACTGCTGATACGTCAGCTGTATGTCATTCCATTTCAGACTATGTTTTAGTTGAATCCAGGTCGACGTTTTGAACTCGTCATATTGATGCATATACTTTTCCAAATACTGGATACAATTGTTATAAAAGTTCCGAATATGTCCCATAAAATAATCTCTGTTGATATCGCCGCTCTCTACAAGATTTGTCAACTCATTTCTTATTGTCAGTGGAATATACTCATTTTCTAATCGGTTTGAATATTTGTTTTTTAAATCAACTAAGAAACTTCCGTAATGCTAGTCTTGTCTCCTTCCATCATTTTCACAGAATCGGTAAATATTAATGCTTGCACATGGACAAATTTCAACCACAGTTCTGAGCATTCGTTTGAGAAAAAATTATGCAGATTTTAATGGCGAATACATCTGTAAAATTCTCTCAACTGAAGAAGATAGTGCTAGCCATCTAGTTTTACTGTATCCCAACATTTTTTTATATTGCATCTCTGCTTCTTCGCAAAATTCCTTAAGATTTTCTACACGCACAGTATATATATATGACGACAGATGAGACCTGTCTTCGTTGATTTGTTGCTCGAGCATGGATGGAATGTGGATTCCAACGTGAAATAACACACAGGCACTGTTCGGTACACTAAACTTAACCGTCCAAAACACTTTACAATAAAAAAAATAACAAAGGATTGAAAATCTGTTTTCAGATTTAAATCAAATAAAATGGAATGTAGTGAGGTTAGCCAAGTCAACCGTTCGTCACCATGATTTCAATTTGAATGTGTCAACTGCACAAGTCTACCGCCTTTTTATTAACATCAAAAATGACAAACGATAACTTTATCCGACTAAACACACTCAAGCATTGCCAGACCAAAAATTAAATTAATTGAACTAAATCAAAATTATGATAAACGCTTGACATTCCATTACGCGATCTGCGACACGGCCATCTCTGACCTTCACACGACCTCGTGGGATGAGTTACCTTAAGAGACAAATAATCCAGAAAAGTAACTAGATCACTCGGCTATCCTGACCCAAGTCAGGGAACATCATCACAAAAACAATTAGTTCAAATTAAACCGTGTGAGTAATACGTTTAATGCTCAATTGATTGTGAACTAAACTCCAGTACAGCGCTTAACCAGCGTGACAAATGCTATCACTTAACCAGTGATAATAATAACGCTTAACCAGCGATAATAACCCGCTAACGCTTAACCAGCAATTACACAACTAACGCTTAACCAGCGAAAGCTCAACATAACACGCTTAACCAGCGATTACACTACTAACGCTTAACCAGCGAAAGCTCATCCACATGCTTAACCAGCGATTCAATTACTAACGCTTAACCAGCGAAAGCTCATCCACACGCTTAACCAGCTATTCAATTACTAACGCTTAACCAGCGAAAGCTCATCCACACGCTTAACCAGTGATTCAATTACTAACGCTTAACCAGCGAAAGCTCATCCACACGCTTAACCAGCGATTCAATTACTAACGCTTAACCAGCGAAAGCTCATCCACACGCTTAACCAGCGATTCAATTACTAACGCTTAACCAGCGAAAGCTCATCCACACGCTTAACCAGCGATTCAATTACTAACGCTTAACCAGCGAAAGCTCATCCACACGCTTAACCAGCGATTCAATTACTAACGCTTAACCAGCGAAAGCTCATCACAACACGCTTAACCAGCGAGTGTACCTATAGTACTTAACCAGTACTCTGCATCTCTGCTTAACCAGCATTTGAACCTATAGTACTTAACCAGTATTCTGTATTCGACTCTATATTCGACTCTATATTCGACTCTATATTCGACTCTATATTCGACTCTATATTCGACTCTATATTCGACTCTATATTCGACTCTATATTCGACTCTATATTCGACTCTATATTCGACTTTATATTTACGGTATTCACATTAGGTATTATTTTAAAGTTCTTGACGTCATGTTAATTACCAAGTCATTAATCAAAATTTCACGTCCAATCACTATGTCATGTTGAAGGTATTCATCAGGTAAAACATGAAAAACAATATCCAAACTAATGTTACCAATGTCAACATTAGCTAAAATGTTCAGGTATGCTAAATGTTATTCACGGAAGTTTGACCTATACCCGTAATAGTAAAGACACTATAATAATTACGCTCAACATTAAATTTACACAAAATAGAATCTCTCATTAATGAACACTCTGCTCCAGAATCATAACAAAAACTAAAAGACTCACCAGAGTGACGGAGAATACCTGTAGGCGCATTTACTACGCACAAGTCCACTCGGCGTTGTTCAGGAGCTACACCAGCGCCACCACCAGTGCCGCCGCTGCCGGAACCCAGGGCCGCTGCTGGACAACGGTTCGCGTAGTGGCCTCGGCTCCTGCACGGAGGCAGGTGACGGAGCTGACCTTGGACTTCGCCGGAACAAATGATGTACTTCCATGAGAAGACGAGGAGTGTGGTCTTCTGTCAGTCTTGCTGTCTCTTCTCTGGTAAACCGTGGAAACCTTTTGGCTTTCCTCACCACATACGTAACACTTGACTATTCGTATCGATAACACACATGTCTGCTGTTGCTGTTGCCAACCAAGCACGTTTGTCGATATTCCGTTTTTCAGAGTCGTAATACGGTAGGCGCGCATCGCAAAGAACATCGCAAAGAACATTTTTGAAAAATGGCGCCAACCGTAAAAGAATATAAGCAGTGATTTTTTTTGTTTTCTTAACCCATTCTGGGTAGGCAAAGGGAACTATGCCCATACAGCCAAGTCTTCAGTAGATTTTTTTTATTGATATGAAATAAAAATTTAATTTAATTTAATTCAATTCATTCAATTCATTTATTTATTTCAGACATACAATATCCATAAAATTGAATTCATCAAATTTAATGAGATGAAATGGAATGAAACCTTTAACTCATTGAATCAAATAATTAAATCTGATATTGAAACAACTGTGTCATCAGAAAAAGTGCTGCCACATATTTCCTCATAATATTTAAAAACATCAGGAAAAATGACAGACTCCCCTGAAAGAAAATAAAATGAGTGGTCCTGAATTTCAAACACCTTTCAAACAAAATAGCTCGAACGCGACTTTTCCAAGCCAATTTACACCCACTACAAAACCAAGTGGAAAAAACAATGGCGACATGATGGCTACTCCTAGAAACAAAAGGTCCATCCCAAGCCCTGGTGACTCCAGAGGGCCGACGAAACAATCGAAATTAGATACATACTGGCTGTCCCAAACGCATCCAACACCTACATCCAACAGCTTTGCTCTATTGGACAATGACACATCTCAGGGAACGAATACTGCCACAGCAGCAGAAAAACCAATCATGCCACCACCCATATATGTAGAAAAAGTAGGTAATATCCAACCACTACTAAAAATGCTAGACGAAGTGGCAAAAGGCAACTATACTGTTAAAGTTCTACAAAAAGACCAAGTAAGGATTCAACCAGCAACATCAGAATTATATACTCAAATAGTAAAGAGTCTGCAAGAAAAAAATACAGAGTTCTATACATATAAACCAAAACAAGACAGGTCTTTTAGAGTGGTGATTAAAAATCTTCATTCATCGTCTGATACCGAGGAAATGAAAACAGAGTTACAAGAACTTGGGCATAAAGTTACAAATATCTGGAATGTCAAACAGAGAATAACTAAAACTCCGCTACCAATATTCTTCGTTGAATTAGAGCCGAACACTAACAATAAACTTATCTATGAAATCGGTACAGGAAAACTTTTATATTTCCTTGAGCCCTTAAAAACTGGGGCATTGGAGGCTTCCCGGTCCGTATTTCCCATTTATTTATAAACAGAACTAAGGATTCCTTGATCTAAAATTGGAATACTTGTGTTTTGTGCCCATTATCACATCCTTGTACTACAAAAGTTTAGTATTAATATGTATTAATAGGTCTGTTGTCCTGTAAATAGCTTCTTTTCAGGAAAAAATCCTGAAAAAACATAACACTCTTTTTTTTTGGGCAGTCGTGTAAAAAGCCTGAACGCGGCTGTAAAATGTTAGATGATGGTGATAAGGATCTTGTCGTTGGTGATGATTTATTCGAGTAACAAGTTAGTTCACTTTCTGTTGGGTTCAGTACCTGAAATGTAGTCATATCTGACATAATATCACGGTACACCCGCATGTCGCCAGTTACGCTAAAAGTCCCAAGTAATAGGGGGGAGCCTATTGCCATCAACCGGGCACAAATCCAGACTTCTTGACTATATACTATTAAAAAATTTCTGATGGAAAAACAAAATAACACTTGGCCTTTTTTTTTTGGTGGGTACAGCGTAGTTCTTTACCGATAGAATAAGAAACACCACACTGCGCTCCAGAACTCAAATCAATGTTGTAGCTGCTCTCATAAAGCTGCCAAACTAAAATGGGATTGAGCAGGCCATATCTGCTGGATATGCTTACGTTATTTTAAAAGTTGCTGCATATTTTTAACACACCAAAAAAAAAAAAAAAACAAATCAATACAATTGATTTCGTGGAAAATCACGATAAGCAAAAAAAATAATAAACCTAACATGACCTAACCTGAACGATTTAGAGTGCAAGTTGATGGCTGACTTAGTCGTGTCATTCACATCAAACAAGGGACAGGATCTTGATCTTGCATGTTTAATTAAAATTATTGCTGTTGAAAATAAAATGGTAACTTATTTGATAAATCTGTTTATTTTATATACAAACTATCATTACTTACTGAAAACGGGATATTTACAAAATACAAAAACAAAAGTAGTAATTAAAACTGAAAGTTAATATTATATACAATGATATATATGTAAGTATATATTAAATATTATCTTGATCTTGCATGCTTAATTAATTTATATGTTATCTAGCTTTCTATATCAACTTCAACACACACACGAATTACGTTAGCTGCAATCGGGGGATTGAAATGAAACCAAAGATGACTACTTAATCTATATTAAAGTAAACTTATTACATTAAATTATAACCTAGCCTAGCCTAATGATTCCTATTCGATGTTGGAATACAGAATGAATGACTGCTTTGATTCTGGTTATTAGGTGATCTTCGATACGTGCATCGGAGTTCTGACTCAGTTCGTTTCTTCCGTGTTGAAGCCTTGAAAGTATTGGACGCTGAGTCGAAGATTTCCGATGGTTGCGCGTTACGAAATGCTGCGTCGGCGTGTTGGCCGTTCCCATTATGCAGCGGCGCCTGAGTCGCGAATCAGGGTCGAGGTCGTAGGTAGCGCTGTGCGTAACATCTCCACCCGCAGATCAGGAACTATTTTAGAACTTTG
Source organism: Diarsia mendica (assembly GCA_949316265.1). Lineage (NCBI taxonomy): Eukaryota > Metazoa > Arthropoda > Insecta > Lepidoptera > Noctuidae > Diarsia > Diarsia mendica. Next base: position 14,051,794 of record OX438889.1, read on the forward strand.
AGAGAAAATGTTTCTGAAACTGGTCGTCTGGGCGTGTGGTCCTCTTCCTCTTTCTCAGGCTCCTCGTTGGTGTGTCCGTTGGTGTCGGGTGCCTCGAAGCGTGTGCAGAACCATTCGTTGATAGCTCAGTGCTCAGTACTGTGCTATACTGGCAGGAGCTCTTAAGGGTTTGGTTCACGATGAGATCTTGGTTGCAGTCAGTTTTCGTATTTGGTGCATGGGTTATTTCCGTCTCGCAGAGATACCAATTGCTGAACTTCGGGCATTCTGCCTCTATGTACACGGAAAAGTACCCGTTGGTTGCTATGAAGAGATATAGGGATAAGGGCTTGGTGGTTTTTGATGGGGACTATAATACCTATAGGTAACTTATGCAATTCATAGGCGGTTTTTGAAATTATGGAAATTCTGAATACTATTACTACCTATCTGTTTTTTGTTGAAGTATGATCCGGGCCTGATGATTTCATAGTATTCCCTGAGCTCTAGGCTTAATATCTCATCCTTACTGTATATTTTCCTAACCTATTTACCATGGACCTAAGTGTCTAGGTCTATCATGGGATGCACCGTGCCTGATGCGTGTATAAAAGCTAAGATATTGTCTATTCTGACTAATTCTAACATTAAACCTTCTACTATCTAGTCGCATATCTTAATAAAACTAGTCAGAACGTTTGGGTTCCCATCGAACTCCGGGACCATGCGAAGGGCCTTATAAATCATGTCGGAGTCGTGGGTTATTTTTAACTACACTACTACCTATGCTATTCTCACTATAACTAACTAAATCTCTACCGTAATCCATAGCACCCCAGCGAGCCATACAAAATGCGAACTCCTGGGAACTGGAATTTATCGAGGGGTAAATTTTGGAAATTAAGTGTTTCTAGGACTAAGAGGGAAGCAACACAGGAACGATTCAAGTGTACTTACAAATTATTCATCTCTGGCTCTCTCGTGAATCGAAGTTTGGATTCTCCTCCCGAAGCTGCAGCTGGACCGTAGATTCGGATATTCGATGAGGTACTTGGAAATACCGACAGCGACTATCGGTGTCAGCAGATTAACGATTTTTGGAAATCTAAACCGCGCCGCGCACTGCCTCGAATATACTACCGACTGCGCCAATTACGTTAGCTGCAATCGGGGGATTGAAATGAAACCAAAGATGACTACTTAATCTATATTAAAGTAAACTTATTACATTAAATTATAACCTAGCCTAGCCTAATGATTCCTATTCGATGTTGGAATACAGAATGAATGACTGCTTTGATTCTGGTTATTAGGTGATCTTCGATACGTGCATCGGAGTGCTGACTCAGTTCGTTTCTTCCGTGTTGAAGCCTTGAAAGTATTGGACGCTGAGTCGAAGATTTCCGATGGTTGCGCGTTACGAAATGCTGCGTCGGCGTGTTGGCCGTTCCCATTATGCAGCGGCGCCTGAGTCGCGAATCAGGGTCGAGGTCGTAGGTAGCGCTGTGCGTAACACACGCACAGTCATTGACATCTGCTGTCATTTGTTTATTACACGACTGCCCCAAAATCACGTATGTATGTAAGTATGTTTGTTTGTAAGTTTCTTTTTGATCTTTCGATTCGCAGTGCTCTCAATGTCAATGCTTGTGTTTTGAAATAGAAAGGTAAGCATAGCTATGCAGAAGATGACTTTATTCGTTTTCAACTAGTACTAGCTGTCACTTACCTACGGAATATTTTATTCATTATTATATTTTATATTTTAATGACTTTCAGGCCTACCTGTAACAACTGCCAATAAATAACTGAAACTAAAAAACAAAATTAATTTGCCTAATAAATAACTGAAACTAAAAAACAAAATTAATTTTAAATAAATAACTGAAACTAAAAAACAAAATTAATTTTAAATAAATAACTGTCAACAAACTCAAACAAATTCATCACTAGAGATGTGCCCCTAGCGTCATGGATATTACTGCGGTTTTCGAAAATGAAATTATTTTTTATGCTAACACAAGACTGTATCAACTCAAAAAAAGATTTTCAAGATAACTCATTCTTCATCTGTAAAATTCAATTCTCTATGCGTCAATAAAACCGTCACTATACTGTTAAAGTTCTACAAAAAGACCAAGTAAGGATTCAACCAGCAACATCAGAATTATATACTCAAATAGTAAAGAGTCTGCAAGAAAAAAATACAGAGTTCTATACATATAAACCAAAACAAGACAGGTCTTTTAGAGTGGTGATTAAAAATCTTCATTCATCGTCTGATACCGAGGAAATGAAAACAGAGTTACAAGAACTTGGGCATAAAGTTACAAATATCTGGAATGTCAAACAGAGAATAACTTAAACTCCGCTACCAATATTCTTCGTTGAATTAGAGCCGAACACTAACAATAAACTTATCTATGAAATCGGTACAGGAAAACTTTTATATTTCCTTGAGCCCTTAAAAACTGGGGCATTGGAGGCTTCCCGGTCCGTATTTCCCATTTATTTATAAACAGAACAAAGGATTCCTTGATCTAAAATTGGAATACTTGTGTTTTGTGCCCATTATCACATCCTTGTACTACAAAAGTTTAGTATTAATATGTATTAATAGGTCTGTTGTCCTGTAAATAGCTTCTTTTCAGGAAAAAATCCTGAAAAAACATAACACTCTTTTTTTTTGGGCAGTCGTGTAAAAAGCCTGAACGCGGCTGTAAAATGTTAGATGATGGTGATAAGGATCTTGTCGTTGGTGATGATTTATTCGAGTAACAAGTTAGTTCACTTTCTGTTGGGTTCAGTACCTGAAATGTAGTCATATCTGACATAATATCACGGTACACCCGCATGTCGCCAGTTACGCTAAAAGTCCCAAGTAATAGGGGGGAGCCTATTGCCATCAACCGGGCACAAATCCAGACTTCTTGACTACTATTAAAAAATTTCTGATGGAAAAACAAAATAACACTTGGCCTTCTTTTTTTGGTGGGTACAGCGTAGTTCTTTACCGATAGAATAAGAAACACCACACTGCGCTCCAGAACTCAAATCAATGTTGTAGCTGCTCTCATAAAGCTGCCAAACTAAAATGGGATTGAGCAGGCCATATCTGCTGGATATGCTTACGTTATTTTAAAAGTTGCTGCATATTTTTAACACACCAAAAAAAAAAAAAAAAAACAAATCAATACAATTGATTTCGTGGAAAATCACGATAAGCAAAAAAAATAATAAACCTAACATGACCTAACCTGAACGATTTAGAGTGCAAGTTGATGGCTGACTTAGTCGTGTCATTCACATCAAACAAGGGACAGGATCTTGATCTTGCATGTTTAATTAAAATTATTGCTGTTGAAAATAAAATGGTAACTTATTTGATAAATCTGTTTATTTTATATACAAACTATCATTACTTACTGAAAACGGGATATTTACAAAATACAAAAACAAAAGTAGTAATTAAAACTGAAAGTTAATATTATATACAATGATATATATGTAAGTATATATTAAATATTATCTTGATCTTGCATGCTTAATTAATTTATATGTTATCTAGCTTTCTATATCAACTTCAACACACACACGAATTACGTTAGCTGCAATCGGGGGATTGAAATGAAACCAAAGATGACTACTTAATCTATATTAAAGTAAACTTATTACATTAAATTATAACCTAGCCTAGCCTAATGATTCCTATTCGATGTTGGAATACAGAATGAATGACTGCTTTGATTCTGGTTATTTATTTATTTATTTATTTATTTAAGGTTCACCAACAGTTGCTACAGACATTTTAAACATAGAAATATTTACATAATTGTGTCTTAAATCTAACTGCACAACCAATTACAGGCAAACACCACATGCACGATGCTCCTTGTAATCGTAGATTGAATCTAAAAACTTAATATTATTATTATTAACACTTGTAAGGGATACCTACAATTGAAAAAAAAACTAGACTTAATGTAAATGTAAGTACTTAAATTCTACTTTTATATTATAATATACTAAATACGTTTGACAAACGTCAATATTGAGTCTGCGTGGACGTCAACCAGGTCGCTGCGTTCGTTTACGAGTTTGCACATGCGAGGTATAGGTGAATTAGCACCAAACACTGTACGGCGAAGAGGTGGAGCTAAGGGTGTTATAGGTCTGCGAGGTGGTCTACGGGGTACTCTGAAATTGAACTTTTTTAGCAATTGTGGGCAGTCAATGTTGTTGTTGAGCAGTTTATATGCAAATCTTAAATCCAAGAGTTCCCTTCGTGCTTGCAGGGAACTCATTTTGTAGCAGCTCAGCTTGTCAAGGTAGGAGAGATATTTGAATTGCCTTCCCTTTGAGTACCCTAGGTATCGGACAAACCTTTTTTGGACTCGTTCTATCCGCATCGAGTGGGTTGCGTAGTGGGGCCTCCATATCACACTGCAGTATTCCAGGATACTTCTTATGAGGCTATTGTAGAGAAGTATTTTGGTATGTGGGCGTTGAAATACCTTTCCATTGCGAATGACAAAACCAAGCGTACGTTGGGATCGACTAATAATGTTCTCAATATGTGGAATAAATGTGAGTTTAGAGTCCAAGATAACTCCCAAATCTCGCACCACATCCACCTCGCCTAAGTTCACTCCGTTTACTTGGTACGTCGAATTCACTGTATTTACTTTCCTAGTAAACTTTATGTGGCTACATTTCGAACTGTTCAACGAGATTTTGTTGTGATAACACCATGCAGATAGTCGGTCGATATCATCTTGCATCAGGTTTACATCCTGTTGAGACCTAATGGGTCTTGAAATTTTCAAGTCATCTGCAAAAAGGAAGATGCTAGTATTGTGGAAGCACCATGCCACGTCATTTATATAAATGATGAATAATACAGGGCCCAGATGAGAGCCTTGAGGGACACCCGAGGCGATGGCATAACTGCCTGACCGAAACCCATTGACAACCACATAAAACTCCCGGCCTGCCAGATAGGAGCCAAACCACTTCAGAAGACTACCGGTGACGCCGTACGTAGCTAGTTTCTTGACAAGCAGTTCATGCGAAACCTTATCAAACGCCTTGCTAAAATCCGTGTAAACAGCGTCAACCTGTAAACCTTTATCCATGGCTTCGCATGAGGCTTCGACAAAAGACACCAGATTTGTACTAGTGGATCTGTTCTTTACAAAGCCGTGCTGATGGTCGCTTAAGAACTTGGAAAAGTAGCTTTGAATATGTGGACAAATCAAGGACTCCAATATTTTACCAAAAATCGAAAGGATGGATATTGGTCTATAGTTTTTCACGTCACTTGGGTCTCCACTCTTGAAGACCGGTACTACTTTCGCCTGTTTCCACTCTTTAGGGAATTTGCCAGATCGGATTGAGGTGTTGTAAATCTTCGTCAAAGGTACAGCCAGGCTCGGCGCACACCTGGCAATAAACAGTGGCGGTATATCATCTGGGCCTGCCCCCTTAGAAATGTCACGGCTTTTCAGTTTATTCTCAACATTCTCATATGTGATGTCCACGTTAGATATACTGTCTGACTGTGTTGCTATTTCTTCCAGGTATTCGGAGGCTACATAGTTGTGACCTGAGGATGATGTTGTATCTTCTTTATAAATGCTGCTATAATTTAAAGCAAATAACTCACATATTCCTTCTCCATTCGAAGATGTTATCGGTCCGTTAGTCATTGACGCTGGGTATGAACTTTCTCCACCACGTTTATTCTTGATATATGACCAAAAGATTTTAGGACACCTGGCAATAGAGTCTTCAGTACTTTTAATGTATCTATTGTAGCACTCCTTAGCGTACTTATCACATCTTTTAGTGATTAATGTGAGTGATAGCTTGTCTAGAGGATTCTTGTACTTTTTATATCTACTGCGCAGTTTATTTTTTTCTTTCAATAAATCAAGGAGTTTCTTATCAAACCATATGGGAACATTACTACTTTGCTGTCGGATGATGGGTACAAAAGTATTGACAGCTGACCTAATGACGCTGTAAAAAACTTCCACCATATCGTCAACACTACTGCAACATCTCAGACACTCTTCCCAGTCCTTATCCTTTAAATGCTTGTTTATTACTTCATAGTCAGCCTTATGGAAGTTTCTTTTTACTATGCTATTAGATTTTAGTTTTAACGACTCCGTCAATGTTACCTGTATATCTAATGGAGGATGGTGAAGGTCTATCACACTCAAAGGATCCGCTTCACTAACGCAACAACCTGGAACGTCCACCAATACAACATCCAGTAGTCTACTGTTTTTGTTAGTAACATTATTGCATTGTCGGAGATTGTTAACTGATGTAAAATCAATAAGAAGTTGATCGAGACTACTAACGTGCTGATTTTTGAGAGGATTGTTTAGGTCACTCCAGTTTATGGTTCTTAAGTTAAAATCTCCCACAATGCATGTGTACGCATTATGGTTATCCTGATAAGAATTACAATTATCAATAAAATGTTCCAACATTGATTTAGAGACCGGTGGTGGCAGGTAGACAGCACAAAGGTCAAGACGGCGGCGTTGTCTCGAGCGCTCGCACGGTATTTCTACGGACACCCAAAGATCCTCACAATTACTTTGTCTATGAAGTAATCTTTTTGAAAGTAGTTTTTTAGACACTGCAATCAAGACACCGCCACCATCCTTATGACAGTGGTAGCCTGAACTTTCCCTGTCTCTTCTATAGACCAAGTACCTACCATCAAACAGTTCTTTATCACATATACTATTATTAAGCCAAGTTTCTGTCAGAATTAGAATATCGTAGTTACATGTTGCAATTTTACATAAAAAATCGTGCGTTTTCGTCCGCAGGCCCCTTACATTTTGATAATAAATCTCAATATTAAACACGTTGAATTGTGTTTGTGAAATACAATTAACATGCACAAAATTTTTCTATATGGTTAAACTTATTTCAACCTTTCTAAAGTTGCTAGATCTTTTATGAGTATATGTTCCGATGTAACGTCTTTACGCATTAAAATACGACCGCTTCTGATCCACACAAATTGGAATCCTAGTTCTCTAGCTTTGGTTCTTGCTGCGGCGTGGATTTCCTTGTTGGTTGCCGACAGATGCTCCATTACGTAGATAGGTTTTTTAGGCCCAGCCAATCCTATATGAGAAGAGTTCAATTTGTCCTGACTGTTTTTCTTATTGAAGTCGATCGAAGCTGCCAAGAATTGATCACGGAGTCTTGGGGAGCTGAATTGAGTGACGATTGATCGAGGCCTCGGAGAGTCACGGTTTAATTTGGCAATTCGTGTGCAGCTCAAAATATCATTATCTGTAATGACGCAGCCTATTGCCGACCCCAGCTGTTTTGTTAGGCTGATGACATTCTCCGCTTTGCTCTCTGGAACGCATTGAATCTCAATATTGCTGGATCTAGCATGTTGTTCCATCTGGTTTACGCGATTTGAGAGTTTTACCATGGTGTTGGACATTAGTTCATTTTTGGCTTCAAGATCCCTTATTGATTGCACAGATTTCTTAGCCTCCAGAATAGCAGTTTCATATTGACTGTTCATGAAAGACATAGCCTCGTTTACTTCTTTCAATTCCTTCCTGATAGATTTAAGTTCTGAGTTCATGTTAGCATTTAATTGCGCAAGCATGTCTGTCATTGCCGTTTTTATTACTGCTTCTACTATGCCTTGCACATCAGCCTTAGTCAACGTACTAGAGTCGCTAATCGTTGGTGACGACCGGGCCACTCTTTTTTTGGCACGCGAGGTACCCTTTTCTCCTGGTCTTGTGGGGGACACAGTACTTTCAGAATTATTTCTTGAAGGTGAAGATTCTGATTCAGCCATATTAATTAAAAAATAATAATAAAATAATCTTACAAAGCGCAATGTTGGCTATTGTAGAAAATAGTTCCCTGAGTTGTCGGGGTGGCGCCACTTGTTGCGTGACTTTGCAATGCAACGCAGGCGCACAGCGCACGACTCACGGCGCTGGAACGCTTTCACCAAAAACTTCGTTGGTAGGTTGGTAGCACTGGTACAGTGGAGCACTCGCAGGACTTTAGTCTTTACACCATTCGCTTAACCGCGAAGATTCCCCGCACTTTTAAGTTTGGCACTATGATAAGGCACTTTTAACAATATTTACTGGTAATGTTATTCAGCGATTTACACTTGCTTGACGTTTGAAAACATTTATTGTGAGATTCTATCACACTAGGTTTTGATTTTAATGAAAAATAAACTAGTTGACAGCCAATTTTTAATTTTTAGGATTACAGTAACAAGATCACAAGTTAGTAGCCCACGGGCGCGTTCCATATTAGGTGATCTTCGATACGTGCATCGGAGTGCTGACTCAGTTCGTTTCTTCCGTGTTGAAGCCTTGAAAGTATTGGACGCTGAGTCGAAGATTTCCGATGGTTGCGCGTTACGAAATGCTGCGTCGGCGTGTTGGCCGTTCCCATTATGCAGCGGCGCCTGAGTCGCGAATCAGGGTCGAGGTCGTAGGTAGCGCTGTGCGTAACACACGCACAGTCATTGACATCTGCTGTCATTTGTTTATTACACGACTGCCCCAAAATCACGTATGTATGTAAGTATGTTTGTTTGTAAGTTTCTTTTTGATCTTTCGATTCGCAGTGCTCTCAATGTCAATGCTTGTGTTTTGAAATAGAAAGGTAAGCATAGCTATGCAGAAGATGACTTTATTCGTTTTCAACTAGTACTAGCTGTCACTTACCTACGGAATATTTTATTCATTATTATATTTTATATTTTAATGACTTTCAGGCCTACCTGTAACAACTGCCAATAAATAACTGAAACTAAAAAACAAAATTAATTTGCCTAATAAATAACTGAAACTAAAAAACAAAATTAATTTTAAATAAATAACTGAAACTAAAAAACAAAATTAATTTTAAATAAATAACTGTCAACAAACTCAAACAAATTCGGGTACTTAGTCTGAACGGCCCAAATCGAATGGCACGCGGGCCATTCGACCGTAAACAAAAATTGTCTACGTTCGAATGGCCCGGTGGTCAAATGAATTTAAAAATAATTCAAAAGTACAGTCGCAAACATTCTATTAATCACGTAGTTTATGAATTTTAACTAAATAAATATTTAATTATTTGAAATCGTCTAAATAAACGGAATACATCTTCATAACCGGTCGGCACGATTTCAGGTAGCTAGATAAACAATGACCCTTCTTGTCATCCAATCACAAGCAGGATGCTTATCTGTGACGTCAGAGGACTATGGAGAAATATGTTTAATAGTATGCAACTTAGTAACACCACTGTTAATTTTGCAATTGTCCATTAATGTTGTGCATTGAACTTTTACTTTCGAGAGTTTTGTGTTTTGTTTACTGTTGGATCCTGGTAAGTTTTTTTTTATATATTATAAAGCCAATTGCATATACTGCAATATTTTTCTCAAAATGTTTCTTCAGTTAAAGGCGTTTCATATGTATTCTATCTTTTTGGGTCCAAGAACATAATATGATCGAATTTAATATAAGTACTTACATCACTTTCAACTCGTATGTAAACAACATCAATATTCGGGCTAAAGACTAAGCTACCATATTTTATTTAGAACATAAATAATATATGACAGGGACTAGATTTTAGACCATACACATACAAATCTGTATTATATACTTTCACACTTCTAAGGCCCATATTGTATTTTCTAGGTTTAAATAATCATAGAAATGGATGACGCACATCCCTCTACATCACAATCTGCAAGTGAGGGTATATCAAGAAAAGGTGCTCGCCTTCTACGTAAAGGTGGTTATGAATATAATTGGAAAAGGCTGAACAAAGACGGAACAGAACTTTGGCGTTGTGCAAAAAAAAGTACGTGCAGTGCTTCTATTAAAACCAAAAGTAACCCTTTAACAGTTGTACGTGAAACATCACATAATCATGGACCTAAAGACTTAGAAACGAGGGAAATTAAAGAGCAAATGGAAAAATGTATAAACGCTGTTCAACACGACGTATCTATTCCGATTCCTCAAATATTTAATGTGCACATGCAAATACTTACACAAAAAGGAGTACAAATTTTACCTAAGTTTGAAAATATAAGCAAACATCTATACCAAAAACGAAATAGCTCAATTGGAGCCAAGAGACTTTGCTTTAGAAAAGGAGCATGTTATTTGCGGATACAGACAAAAAAGAATATTGATATTTGGATATAAGGATTTCACTGTTTTGTAACAGTGAAATCCTTATATCCAAAGAAACAAGAAGAAGAAGAAAAAAGAAGTTCAAAGAAAGAAGTTTCAAGAAGTTTTTTCTTTGATGGGACATTTAAGATCTGCCCGAATGGATTTTATCAAGTTTTTACAGTTCATGCAGATATAGGAAGCACTCAAGAATTTGTTAACGTGATTCCTATTTTGTATGCTTTACTACCTGGTATGAAGCTTGACACATATCAGTTACTATTCCAATTAATAAAAAGTCAAGAACCAGAATGGAAACCAACTTATGCCACTATGGATTTTGAAGCAGCTACCATAGTTGCATTACAAAATATTTTTCCAAATGTTAAAATAACAGGGTGCAATTTTCATTTTAGTCAATGCTTGTGGCGTAAAGCAAATAAATTAAATCTACACAAGACCCATTCAGGCAAGGCACATATAAAATTATGTACAGCATTATCACACATTCCTCCACAATTCGTTGACGATGGTTGGCTTTATATTATGGCAGAAAGTCCGTGCAGTGATAATTTTACAAAATTCAACGATTATTTTGTTAGCACATGGCTAGACGATAAGGTGAATTCAAGTATCTGGTGTACATATAATAAATATCATAAAACAAATAACATTGTAGAGTCATGGAACAATAGAATTAGAAAATTCATAAAAGTCAAACCAAATATTGGTCAACTTCTGCAAGGGTTGCATAACGACTTCAAATATTATTCAAATCAGATAAGGAAACCTGATGGCATCAAAATTTCAAAAAGGAAACCTGAAACTTTATCAAGAAACTGGAAAATTCAATGTATTGTAGAAGAATTATTGACTGGACAGATAAGCGTGGGGCATTGCTTAGAAAAATTAAAGTTTTAATCAATTACATTGTTCAGTCGTATTTTCTTTTTATTTTGTTGGTTTTTTATTTTAAAATAAGCCCGATTGTTACTAAATCTTATTGATTAATATTGTATTTTTATATTTTGTTGATTTGTTTTTCTAGAATAAGACTTATTTTAGGTAAATCTTATAGTAAATTCTCATATTTTGTTGATCTGTTTCCTTACAATTGCTGGTTGGTTTTGACTAAACATTGTTGTATAATAATATTTTTATGTTTGTTCATTTGTTTCTCTAAAATAAGACTGATTTTCACTAAATCTTATTGTGTAATAGTAAATTCCCACGAATTGAGGATTTTTATTCTTTAAAATTAGGCTGCTTTTGACTAACTTTTTAATTGTATTTTTTTACATTTTGTTGATTGGCTTGTTGTTTTATTTTATCTTATTGTATATTTTGTTGATTGTTTTAATGAAGATAATACAAATCTAAGAAAAAATCATCTTTTATTTAAACTTTTTACTTTTGCACCCGAATGTACATAATGTAGTTTATCCATTGAATTAAGATAGATTGTGTCACCAACGGGCCATTTGTACGTAGACGATTTTTGTTTACGTTCGAATGACCCACGTGCCATTCGATTTGGGCCGTTCAGACTAAGTACCCACAAATTCATCACTAGAGATGTGCCCCTAGCGTCATGGATATTACTGCGGTTTTCGAAAATGAAATTATTTTTTATGCTAACACAAGACTGTATCAACTCAAAAAAAGATTTTCAAGATAACTCATTCTTCATCTGTAAAATTCAATTCTCTACGCGTCAATAAAACCGTCACTGAAATAGTGCAAGAATTTTATGACTAATTTTAAAACAGTGTTCACTTTTTTACAATCGTTCAGTGAGTCACTTTTTTACAATTGGTCAGTTTTCCATTATTTCTGAAAAACGCTTCATTTTGAGTTGATACAGTCTTGTGTTAACAGTGCGATTTATCAATGACGGTTTCCTTTTAGGACTCAATGCGCATTAAGGGCCAGCTTCGCACAGAAGATCAGTTTTTCATGACAATGATGAAGATAAGACAAAATAAATGCAATTTTGAACTTGCACAATTTTTTGAAACTAGTCCAACAACAGTGTTTAATATATTTATTACATGGATCAATTTTATGGACCAACTTTGGAGAAAATTGAATATTTGGCCTGATAAGGACTTGGTGCATTATTATATGCCTGATAATTTTAAACAATATGATAAGAATACTAGGGTAAATATAGATGGGACTGAGATAAAGATTCAAAAACCTGGAAACCAAGTATCTCAACAAGCTTCATGGAGCAGTTACAAGCATAGCAATACATTAAAGGTATTAGTTGGAGCTACACCTGGAGGTTTGCTGTCCTATTGCTCACCTGCATATGCTGGTTCTATTAGTGATAGACAAACAGTGGAAAGAAGTGATTTATTAAAGAATTGTGAGCCTGGGGGCAGTATTCTTGCAGACAGAGGATACAATATTCAGGATATGTTTATTGGAAAAGATATATCTTTAAATATTCCTACGTTTTTAAAAGGGAGGGCTCAAATCGTCTCCGTCAGTTTCATTTTTTCGCAATTACTATGATAACTTACATAGAAATATAATTTTAGTTTTTATGAATAATGAAGTTGGGCCGCTGATATTAATAAATAATCATAATTGTATATTAACTTATCTTATTCATTCTTATGTTTCAGGAATCCGAGCAACTTTTAATTTCAACCCCGTCATACTCACCGAATCCAGCATCACAACAATTACGTCAAAATGTGATGAACTATTTGGAAAGAGAGAGACCGTTTATATCGTACTCTCCAATTTCCCCACCATTGAATCAAAATCGGGAGAGAGAAACACCATCCCAGTTAGAAGAAAGGTTGAACAGCGCCAATACCACCAGGAAAACCGTCAACGATAAAAGACGAGGGAGCAAAATGATGTATTCGTATGTTAGAAAGTATGTAAAGGGCCCACACCGTAAAATAATACGTATTCAAATCTTTGAGGGTGAAGAACTCAATGGTTCTAAATTATGCACTTGTAAAGCTAAAATATGTGCTCAACATATTGTTGATAATATATTTACTGATGATATATACGACTGTGCTAAAGATATGATAAATAAAATTCAAAAGAAAATGTAGTTGGGTATGTACAATTTACATTAGACATAAAGGTTGTAATGTATAAACTATGTATCATTCTAAATCAAATGTAATTAATTAGGTATTAATATAAACCTAGATAATAAACAGTTATAACGAATTTATGTATTTTAATTGACATTATAATACTACTTAGATATAAAATAGTAAGTAAAACCGAGCGTAGCAATAGTATGATAATTAGACACTGAACGCCAGCTTCCTATAACGAGCGATACCTCACGCACACATAGATGTGGGACGCATGCACTTGCGCGAGTGGAGATTGTTCGTTGCGGCTGGCATGCATTGCTGAGATCCCTTTATGTACACATCAATGTGTGCGTGCGCCCGTTTGCGCACGCTGTAGGAGCTGTAACGTCCTGTACCTATTTACTTTGCGTCTACGAGTATGTTGCTATTTTGTTTTGATCGGTCTCCTTATAAAGAATTACTTACATTGCAAAAATCATGAATAATGGTAAACTACTAGCATACGATGACTTTGCCTACCATATCTTCTCAATAAAATTTGTGGGACAAGGACAGTGAATAAACTTCAGGAAATGAACTTTTTTTCTTTTAAACCGTTTTATCTTCACTGTAAAAGTGTAACAGTTAGACAAAAAAAAAAACCTGATACCAGCTGTCAAAGATAGGCTAAATGTTGTGTAGTGCGTTCTGCAGCAAATTGACCAAAACAATGTAAATATCCTCTAATAAATTATGTTCTACGATATTTATTGTTTCATTTACACAACATACCTCGATTTGGTCTGCATGATCTTAATATAACATAGGTAGGTACCTACATTATAACTTTAGTTCAGTAGTTCATTATGATCACGCATTTAATTAAATACTTCTTATACCAAAACTAGGACGCAATCTAGTATGTTATATAAACAAATAAGATTTGAGAACAAGAGCCATTTCACAACGAAGTGTGTGTTAATTCGAACACAATATAATTATAACTACACAATAACTATACATGAAGCCTGCATTTTACATAGGTAACTAGATGCTACCTATATAAGGTGTCGGAGGAACACATCTGTGCACATTCCACTCCAAACTCGTTGATGACTGAATAGACTATTCCTACTGAATGATCCATTGATAGGTATGAAGTGACTGCTCTTTTCATTCTGAATAGACCATTCCTACTGAATGATCTATTGATAGATATGAAGTGACTCTATCTTCATAATAACGGTAAGTTAGTAAAAACTAATCTCTCATTATCATTCACATGAAACTACTTTCAATTAATTTAGTCAAAGTCTCATTTCGAATAGCGAAATATAGGAATACTTGAATGGTTAAACTGTGGAATATAGGGTTATTCAGATCACGATTAATGTGATCTGAATACCCTATATTCCAACTACTCCAGTCCATTACTCTTGTGCCCCTTTCCCGCTCTTACGCCTCATGAGTTCAGTAGAGAGAAAGAGAACGAGAGAAGCGCGTGCGCGATACGCTTGTCACTATTATAGGTAATCTGTGTTCCTACGCTGTTGACCGTGCGCGCGTGTGGGTGTTGTGTAGAAGTGTGGTAGAAAAATAGGGATGCGGGACATGCGGGACGCATACAACGTTTTACGGGACTATTTTACTAATAATTTCAAAGCGGGATTTCGTCTAGCATTACGGAACGGTCCCGCAAAATGCGGGACGGTTGGCCGCCGAAGGATTGTATAACTAAAGCTCCAGTCTTGACATACTGTATGTCAAGACTGGAGCTTTAGTTATACAATCCTTCAATACATTATCCTTCAATACATACAAAATCTTTGTAATTCTGTGCTATTTGTAGGAGGTGGCATACTACAAATGGCTTTGATTTTATTATCATCTACTCTCACTCCTTCTTTAGAAAAAATCTGACCTAAGTATTTAACCTCTCTTTTGCATATGTCACACTTTTCTTTATTAAATTTTATTCCTATTTCCCTAGCTCTTTCTAAGACTTGTTTTAATCTTAGCACGTTGACGGACAGTACCGCCGACAGGCGTCAAGGCGTTAAAAGTTATACGACAGTACGTTTGTCGACGTTAAAATTTTGACTTGTGTAAAATTAGTACGTTTCACGACGGTCGATTTTTCATACTATCATAAGGCATGGCATGTCCTACTGTCACCAAAGGTACAAATACGACCATCGTACTGGCACAACACATTGTTAAAAACTCGTCCAAAGAAAGTACCTCCACGCACACATACACATTTTAATTGTTCCCTTCATACGCACACTACGCCCTTAGACGTCGCAATTCACAACATTTCAATTTTTTTGCCTTATGTTTTTTATGCTCAATAAATAGTACTTAGAAAAATAGGACCGGTATTTTTTCTTTTCACAAAATTTGTATTGTAAGTTAGTCAAAAATAATTTTGAAATCTCAAAAAATTCAAAAACGCCTAGAAGGTTGAATGGTACACATTAACTTTGCTTGGGTCATGAAAAAAAAAAATGAGATGGAGATTGACGTGATGACGTCTTATCACTGACCTCTATAATTACCACTGGACTGGCGGCTGTCAAAGTGCTTTTGTGCCCGTTTGATAATCGCCATTTTGGCGCTGTCGGACGTAGCGAGTGTCTGTGGTACTAAAACTAGTGATGTCGACATCAGCGAACAAATATCGATAACTCTTGATAATAATAAGTGTTTACGATAAATAAACGTATTATCATAATTACTTACTATATTATATTAACAATTTACAAAACACTTACTAATCACTAACTACTAATTAATGACTAATTGGCGACTAAATATGGGAGAAAGCAGATCTTCGCTAGGTGCCCTAGTTTTTGAAGATATAAATGTGGCCCTGCTGGGGAGACTCTCCAGATCGGCCACCTATAAACCCTTATATCTTTTGAACCAGTGACAGACTAATTCTGATATTTGGCGACTAATTTCGACTAATTAGCGACTAATTTTTGTGTTATCAAAAATAAAATCCCTGATGGTGGCCCTGCCAGAGTCAGTGACACATTTCTGCAATCCGACTTAATTTTAAGATGTACGCGGAGAAGCGTACATATATGCTGCGAAAGTTTGAATGAATATTTGTTACAATTTCACGCTTAGCTATATACATAATCAGACGAAATTTGGCACAATGTTAAATACCTGGATAAACAATCCGAAAGATATTTTTATCGGTTGGCTACGAGAAGCCATGGAATAATGAATTAATCAAGTAACATAGTCGAAAAGGTAAAATAAAACACGTTTTATAAATTTAATTTATATTTTTAATTATTGACGTGCCCAAATTATTTGACGTGTCAAGAAATTTCTTATACTTTGACCTGTAATCGACAAAGAGTAATTTTTCGTAGCTGCAAAAATTCTTACATCGATGTACTTAATTATAATTTGTTTAATTAATACATCAAAATGACTATTTAAAGTTTCAAACGTCATTGTTTCCAAAAAATGAACGCGTAGTTCTGGAAACAAAGTATTTGATTTTGGTAGCAACTGTTTAATAACTTTTGCTGTAAGAACTGCCGGAAAACTTTTTTCCACCGGCGGCTTCCCATTGTTCTTTTTGCAGGCTTGTCGAAAAAGTGATTCCACTAACAAGCATATGTTAACAACGCTTTGTGATGGAATAGTTAGTCCACCTCTATTTTTCTGAATAATTAATGCGATACCCATTGATATATTATAACCCTAGATGCACAATCACGAACAAAACAAACAGTCGAAGCTGTCGCCAAACACTCACCAATACACGCACTACTACATAAGTAGTTATCGTTACACTATAAACATATTTTTTTGCAAATTCAACCTTACGCAGATTACTTAAAGTTGTTTTTACAATGCAGTTATAAAAAGCAATAATAATTTTACGACCGAAGTAAGCCGGTAGGACAAGATATGGAGTGGAGACGAATAGGTACTTTTTATGTTTTTTTAATACTTAATTATTATTTTAACAGTTAGTTAAATTGTGTTTTAAACACATAATTTTACTTTTATCTAAGGGTAAATGTTTTTAGTTAGGATCTGACTGTGTTAGTGTACGTGTAGTCGTGTATAATCAATGAAACAAGTATTATCCATTCGAATCATTTATTTACATTTTTGGTTTAAAGGTATTAGTAGAACATTATTATCGAAACTAAGTAGTTATTAAGTTTAAGGTGTCAAAAACGAAGTCAAATTGACGACCTCTTCTCCTTTTGAAATCCAATTAAAAACTAATATAATATGTAACGTATACATAATTGTTAAAAACATAAAACAAAAAACTTATTGATTAAAAAAACACAAATAAACACAATAAAAAAAAATCGACTCCATTCGATACGAACAGGGTCATTTGTATAATGCGACTAAAAGAAAAGTCTTGTAATACATCGTTCTTACGCTAACAAAGCGACCATTGAAACATGCCGTATTATACTCGGACCGTTTAGTAAAGTTTTGAGAGAAATTAAATCAAAATCACGTATTGCTTTCTATATTACGCCATAAACGCAACAAAAATAAATCAATAAACATTTTTACTTACCGAAAATACGATATCCCATCCTTTTTTAATGTCTTTGAAGCTGTATTTTTGCAAATTCTCAGTGAACACTTCGGCATTTTGTACGACCGTGCAGAGACGCGAGCGACGCGAGACTATTTGAAATGAGTTCACGATTTGTAATTTTGCACTCATTTTATGCGGACGGTTTTGAGACGCGGTTTGTGTATCTTGGGTTTTTTAATACATCAATGGCGATACCGTTTCGTCTATCAGATATAGCATCGGACGGTATTGATTCACAGGCGCTCAAACAATCAATACATGTAATTTTGTTCCTGATGGATCTAATTACAAAACCTGCTATGTACCCCACACATTGCTTCGATGTTTCGTTTACATTGTTTGGTACAGCCCAACCAAAATGTAAAAACTCTTGTAGTTTATCATAAACAGATGGTTGTATATTTTCAGCTGATTCGAAATATTTTAATTCGAGTCTACTATACTCAGCTTGTCCATACACACTTATGTCATACAATGCATTCAAGGAATAGCGAGGTCGTGAACCAACTGCAGCACAAGTTAATATTGAAATATCATTTGCTTTGACATTGCAATCATAATTTTGACGTGACAACGTCTTATAATTCGATAGAGCCGGCTGCACGCACGAAAAAACATGACTCATGAGGCGTTACCTCTGAGGCGTTACCTCTGAGGCGTTACCTCTGAGGCGTTACCTCTGAGGCGTTACCTCTGAGGTGTTACCTCTCAGGCATTACCTCTGAGGTGTTACCTCTGAGGCGTTACCTCTGCGTTACCTCTGAGGCGTTACCTCGCTCTGAGGCGTTCCATGTAAGGCTTGAAGTGCAAGCGAGAGCGCGGAACGAGCGACAAAGAAGCACAATCGGCCTTTGCGTTCGGCAGCGTTCGACATCCGTCTCTCTCCTACTTGAGTGAGCGATGCGTCTGCGTGGACAGCTGCTATACTATAGTACATTTACATGTTTTGATCGAGTATCAAGTGCAGTAAAAAGTGAATGTGATGTCAATTGTTTATAGCAACGATAATTACAGCGATAAAGGTAATGATTCTGGCTCATTCCCATTAGTTCGATCGTCGAACTAGTGAGATTTTTTTTTCTCATCTGTTCGACCGTCGAACTAGTGAGAACTTTTTTTCTCATTTGTTCGACCGTCGAATTAATTAGATTTAAAAATAGTTCTAATACATTTAAATGTTTTACTAATTTCGTAATAAAATTAAAAACGCAAAATTATAGGCTGTTGCTAGTCGTCCGCTAAGTGGATGAATCACCGTTTCGCGACAGTATCCTATAAGGGCGGCATGGGCACCGGGCCGTAGGCCGACGAAGGAGGCCGGCGGAGGCCCGGCACTTCGGGGACAGAAGATATTAGTGTTATTTAATATGCGAGCGAAGCGAGCGCGCGTCATGGAGTACATGCGTTGCATGTATGAGTGTTATCTATTACGAATTAAATCTAATTAATTCGACGGTCAAACAAATGAGAAAAAAAGTTCTTACTAGTTCGACGGTCGAACAGATGAGAAAAAAATTCTCACTAGTTCGACGATCGAACTAATGAATCGAACTAATGGGAATGAACGATGATTCCTTCGATATTAATTATATATTCAGTGATATATTGTCGAATATTCGTGCTTTCATCATTAAAATGAATAGCATCGGTCCGCTAGTGCAGCGATTGTAGGTTATGCTATTGACAAAATTAAAACAATAAGTTAACAGAACTATTTCACGATGAGTAAAAAATCGATGGCTTTACTATTCAATCGAAATAATTATCGAGCGTAGCTATGATTAAAAAAAATTAAAACATAAATATTAAATCTTCGACATATCACAACAACGTGTCTGAAATGACAGGTTGGACCAGCCATCCGTCAAAGGGAACATTTTCTCCTATATCAAACACATTGAGGCGGGCTTTATAAAAACTAGATTTACGAAAATTTTAATGTTTCCAAATTTTAAATGTAAGATTTATAAACAATAATTTAATCATTGTTACTTTATTTTTATAATGAATTATTTAAAATTATTACTTTTTTATAACAAATTACAATTAAATTTGCTAAAATAATTAAGTAACTAATTGAAAAAATTTAATTATATTATTAAAACTAGCTATTGCCAGCGGCTTCGCCCGCGTGTAAATGACGATTTTTCATACAAACTTTCATCCCCTATTTAAATCCCTTTGGGGTTGAATTTCAAAAAATCCTTTCTTATTCCTTGTCTACATTGTAAAGGGAACCTCTGTGCAAAATTTCAGCTTTCTAGGTCCAAGGGTTTGAGCTGGGCGTTGATGAGTCAGTCAGTCAGTCAGGACTTCTCTTTTTATTTATATAGATAATAAAATCAAAATTTTAATTTTAACAATTGAGTAGAAAGGGGTTTGGCTAACTTTGTATGGGCTAGTGGCGTCATTTTTTTTTTGAGCGGCCACTTTTAATGTTCATGTTATTTTGTTGTGCTGTGTCAAATACACATACATGTTAAATTATTTTTGTCCTAAGTCATTTCTAAACTGAGATATTTGAGTTTGAATATTATAAAAATGTCTTCTTCAATTACTGTTCTGCGTAAAGAAATCTTAGTTATGTGTTTAGAAGGTTGATATTAGAGCTGGCTTAATAATAACTGCTACTTGGGTCGATCTTTAGGTTAGGCCACGCTTGCCTAGGTGGGTCTGTGGATGGGTGGGTGTGGATTATATACCGAGTTTCCTCCGTGCCTTGGAAAGCACGTTAAGCTGTTGGTCCCGGCTGCCATATATAGATCTTTTGCAGTCGTTACTGGTTGTCAGTGACCTGACTCTGTCTGACAACCAGTCTTACCAAAGGGTATCGTATTACCCATTATTAACTGGGACGTGGAGGTCAGATAGGCAGTCGCTCCATGTAAAATACTGATATTCAGCTGCCTCCGGTTAGACTGGAAGCCGACCCCAACATAGTTGGGAAAAGGAATAAATAATACAAGAGCAATATTGCATCCAGCCCTCGTGTAGCAGTTTCTACGAGAATGTACACGTAAATGTCCGTCTAGATGAATGTGTAATACGAGTCCCGCCGACACGATTCAGACTTCGCTGGCTACAAATGCAAAATGCACTGTTAATTACATCCATGGTGTTATACATCCAAATCTTAAACATACCTATAAGAGTCTAAAGAGGTATGCTGGGTCTGTCACAATACACAAACGATCACAATGCCAAGTCTTTATAATGCATCAGCCCATAGATAACAGACATCGAGCCATGCAATCTACGTACGTACTTAATTTATTTTGATTATTTTTTCATCGTTGGCCAGCACTAGGAACTTCAGTCTGCTGTATCGTGGGTGCATTCACAAACATTTAAACTCAAACACACAAATACCCAGACCCGAAACAACTATCTGCAAGTCATACAAATATTTGCCCTGTGTGGGAATCGAACCCGCGACACGTAGCGCAGCAGTCAACTGCTTGAGCCACTGCGCCTACCTGTGGTCTGAATTCTGAAAAAAATACGACTGGAACCTTAAACAGTGCAATAGACTGTAATAACTTCTTCGATTTTAATGAGCAATTCAAAACCAAATATCTCCGTTCCGATTAGATTTAGAGAAATGCATCCATAATATTTTTGGATCGCTTTAATCTGTTCTTTCAAAATATCCAAGTTTCATTACTGGCCGCGCAACTTCAAAACGACGCCAACTTTAGCCAAACCCCTTTAAACAATAAATTTTATTCAAGTATTTTGTTGTATTTTTATTTTTTAAATTTAAAATGATTTTCTATATGAAGAATTTTATGTAAATCAGTATTTTCTTAAGACGTTGTCACGTTCAACTATCGTCAGTAAACCGACTTTACAGACAACCAATTTTTTTAATTTCATTATGAATCATGAGTTGTTTATATGCACTGACAAACTGTGCTACTGTCGGATTCGGACACCACCCACCTCTACTCCTAATGGCACAAAAAAATAATTCCAAGTGATCTTGGCTCATTTTGTAGGTTAAAAGATATTTTAATTGTCCATTTGATTTCACATACTTTTCGTAAATATCTATAACAGAAAGCACAGCGTTATAAAAACCTAGGAAACCCGCTTTACGTCTTGAATGTGCTATTGGTTGACCATGCAGTTTAATTTCGCTTATATAATTAATTTGCTTCATAATATTTTTCCTCCACCTGTTTTCATTAGAAGTCCTAAGAGGGCTTTTCAAACCTTTACCTAAAGGATTTCTGACATTAAGAAAATCGAAAATCCGATCGATACTTGGAATAAATTTTACCGTAGGACCTGAACCTTTGAAATCGGGGAGGTTTAATTCTTGATCACAAAATTCAATGGCATCTGCCACACTACTGCTTAATGTTTGCGCAGCTATGAATACTTTCATTATATTTTTTCTGTATTCTATATTGCGTCTCCTCAGACTATTACCTAGCCTTAATCCTTCCCTTTCTTGTAAATCAGCTAACTTTTCAATATATTTCCAATCAATTTCATCACCGTTACCATCTGTTAATACTTTTATATCACCTAAACAGTTACGAATATTTTTTAACATGTGACACGGGTCAAATATCACATGCACTTTAAGAGTTTCATTCATTGGATGTAAAAAATAAGGTTTACTATCCTCATTCATTTTTAAGTCGGCACCTAATTGCGAGACAGCCGAAAAATGTTCTGGTGGACCATCTAATGTTAAAGAACAAATTTCAACACCCACATCGTGAAGGCGAATTAAAGCTTGTTTAATTAAATAACTTTTGGTAGAAGCTGATAAACCTTTTATCAAAAAATATGCAATGGGTAATTTCCAATTATTTTTCAGCGGAACCACCATAAAAACTAAGGCATCTTTACATTCTGGTAACTCTGAAGGATCGTGTACCGGTAAAGACGAACCAATATCAACATGTCTACGAATCACACGGTCACGGCCACGCTGGCATCCCTTTTTAATACTCATTTCATCTAATATAAGTGTACAAACTAACTTTTCTCCATTCTGTAATGATATCTCTGATTTTTGCTTTAAGCTATTGAAGGCTTCTTGTGAAAAGCCTGGATCTGCATTTACTGTACTGTACCAGGATCGAATAACTCTGGGGTGAGGAAGTGCTAAGTTAAATTTATTCCTAACATATGCATAGGCTTTAGCTGAATAAAAATGAAGAGTTATTGCAAAAGCACGTAACTGTGGGGGGTATTTATCATGACTTAAGCTTTTGTTCCCCTTGTTTTTAAGCACTCTATTAAAAAGTTCCATTTGGAAGTCATCATACTGTTTTAACATTTGAATGCATTCTTCCGACACCTTATTTTTTTTAATTAAATCATTTATGACACTTTTGAGGTTGGTTATTTTTAATTTCAACCTCCGTACACGCTGGCTTAAAGTTTTTGCTTTTGCTTTTGAAAATTTTAAGGATCTTCTTGTTCGCTGGGCAACTTTTTTTGATGATCTTGGTGTAATTTCATAACGATGGTCATGTAACAATCCAAATTCAATTCTTGCCTTTTTAGGAGTTGATGAGACTTCATAATCATGATCAGTTAGCTGTTCTTGATCCCTCTTTGACTTATCTGATAATTCTATAATATTTGCATCACAAAATAATTTTCGTTTGGCTGAACTAGTACCTATATTAGCTGACTTTGTAGTTAACGGACTAGGCAATGACGTAGACGCTAACGGACGAGGCGAAGATGTAGACGTTGACGGACGAGGCGAAGATGTAGCCGTTGATGGACGAGGCGATGAAGTTGAAGTTGACGGACGAGGCGATGATGCAAAGGTAGATGTTCCTGAAAAGTAGACATTCAAAAATCTTAATATCACATCTCAATGTATAATTATGAAAATTTTAACATGAAAACACAAAACAGGTCATTAACTGAAACATAAAAATAATTTGATGTGAATATACACATCCAGAAATATGAAATATGCTTGCTTGGTTCGAGAGATTTTGGTGTCATAAGTACTTGCATATCTATTTATACTTTTGCATACAAATGTATACAGGTGGACTTAATGCCATAGGCATTTTCTACCAGTCAACCATTGGATGATGCAGAGACGATATGTGCTAGGTGCAATGAAGTTATCATAAAAGATACATAAGTATCACAATATAAAATAGATACCCAGATACATGTGATATTGTAGGAATCAGTATACCAACAAAACACGTTGGTCCGAGTCATAGACTGAGGTCTGAGCAATGGTGGCACTCAGTGTCTGTGCGATTGATCCTTAGATTAATTATAAGGATTGACCAGGTAGGAGGGCAACTGTATTCTATAAGTACTTCTAGTAAATTAATTTATATGAAAACAACAAACCTTCAAATATTGTCGGAATGCTACCTGGTTTCAACATTGTTCTGTTGAAATGTTTGTCAAAACATTCATCATCGAAATGTAATGAACACAGAGAATCATATGTTTTAGGAGTCCAGTTGGTAGTTTTCATATTCTGAAGCCAAACTTTTCTCTCCTCCAAGTCTTTTGGAAATCTGGAAAAAATATAGGTTAAGTAACGTAATCTCCAATGAAGGTTGAACATTTCATATCCGTTAACATCATGTGCGAGAAAATAAATTGACTACACAAGCTACACTATGTCAATATCACGGAAAAAAAATGTGTTAAATTAACTATCGATAATGAAAATATCGATATGGTGCAACCACTGTCGGTTCTAGTTGAAAATTGTAAATAAAAAGAATCTTTATTCATAGGAATTGCATTAATGCTTGTTTAGAGTAAGACATGATAAAAATAAGTAAGACAAGATTATTACGTAAAGTTTTTTATGTAAAAATATGACTAAATGACAGCGTTTTACCCTGAAATAAAACGCTTATTAAATACCTACCTTATTTGAAGCTTAAATATAATGAGATAGGCCTATCTGTTTTCCGCTCGTCTTACCTCTCTGTCTACCCTAGTAGCTCCCTCTCGCTCGCACACTTCCATTCACTCCTTCACCGGGCGGCGCGGCCGCTCGGCTCGCTCTCGTCATTGTGTCGAATTATACCAGGCAGAGGATAAAAGTTAAGCTTCAAATAAGGTAGGTATTTAATAAGCGTTTTATTTCAGGGTAAAACGCTGTCATTAAACACCTGACCGTTATTTGAAGCTTAAATATAATGAGACCTGTTTGTTATCGCCTGGTGGAGGAGGACGCCAATGTGAAGGTATGCACGTCCACACGCTGAAGGCGCAAAAGGTAACAATGACTGTTACAGTAGTTCAGTTTAGGGAAAAATATAGATAAAATTGTAAGTGTGCGAGACTAAGTAATCACCATAAAAATATTATGAACTTAGAAATTGTTATTATTTATGAACAAAATAAACAAAATTTAGTAAACTTCTTCATAGATTCGATTAAATTGGGCGAAAACAATTTGAGATCCCAGAGCTAACAGGGGCCTGAACGACTTCACGTCTAAGTGACGGAATGTGTCACCAGACCTCCAGTTACCTTGTGACAAAATTTCGTCAACCGAGACGTTAACGGCCCAACTTCTGGAAGCGACCGCTGAGCGGACGCTACCGGGAGCTGCAATAATACCAGCCTCTGATAGGAGAGATTTTACCCAGCCCGTAATTACAGTACGCGATGCTGCCTTATGATCACCTCTCAAATGAACAAATAATCATTATTTAAGGAATTACGTTTTTGATTAAACTGTAGCCACCGCCACTGTAGCACTTTACCACGTTTTGACGTCCGGTAAAGAAATACAGAAGCAAGTCGCCCTGACAAGGACGTTTGGAGTTTTGGACACACTGCTTCACCCAAAACACCGGATCGAGATTTTTAATATTTTCATTTCTTAGTAATTTCCAGCCCGATTGCCTGAATTCAGAACGGTCAGTTTTAGAGCCAAATCTGGGCCATAGAATGATGTGATCAGTATTGTCAATGTAATGCTCTTGATTGACTGCCAGAAGGGTCAGGTCATGGATACATCTACCAGAAACCAAAAGCAGTAAGATTGCTGTGTGTCTTGCGGTAACAAAACAGTTATTTTCGCTAAATTCATATGAAGACAAAAAGGAAATGAGAACATTGATATCCCAAATTGTTTTCTTATGGGGCACAGGCTTTCTTAATGCAATAGATTTCATAACATGCTTAACCAGTACATGGGCGCTTAATAATCCCGATATTTCGGTATTACAGAGCGTAGACACCACAGACTTGTGTAAAAGTATAGTATTGTATGATAGGTTTTCATTCAAATATAAATCAGCTAAAAAATTTGCTAGAATTGAACCGGTTGGGCGATATGGATCCGCTTTCTCTTTTTTACACCATCCTAACCATCTATGCCATGCGGCTTTGTATGTATTACGTGTAGAGGGACGCCAGGACGATGAAAGTAGGTCCAGTTGGGAATGGTTCCAATCATTTAGGCTATGAGACCACCCCCACATTTCCATACTTCTAGCGTCATTTCCTGTACTTTGGGAGGTGGACGGCCCGTCGAGATGTCTACTAGATGGCGGTTCAGATGCCTGATTGTGAAAGGAGCAGCTAGCGCTCGGGATTTGAGATCGGCTCTCCAAAAGACCCGTTCCCACCGAGGCACCACTAACAGAAAGAGGCCCTTGGCCCGGTTGAGATGAGTGAGTACCTTGGGGATCAAATATGGAGGAGGAAATATCCACGCTAGGTGGTAATTCCAAGTCTGGGAAAAAGCGTCGTGGAATAGGGCTTGGTCGTCTTTCTGGTCCAGAGACGCATAGTTGGCCACCACATGCGCATTTTTCGACGCAAACAAATCTATTACCGGAACCCCGAATCTGTTGAAAATCAGGTCTGTACAAGCCGGCAAAAGGTGCCATTCGGGTGGAGATCGGTAGCGAGACAGATGATCTGCGTGTGAGTTGAATCTGCCGGGAATGTGATGAGCGGCTAGGTGAATTTGGTAATGATCTAGAACCTTGAAAATATCGATTGTCAAGCCCAAGAGAGCTATTGATTTCGTGCCGCCTTCCTTGCGAATGAAAGCAACGGCTGTTCTGTTGTCGGACTGCCATAGAACCGTGGAACGACACAGAGACTGACCCTGGTCCTGTAATATCTTCAGTAATGCCAGAAGTTCCTTCTGGTTGCAGTGTATCGATGGTTCTTGTTCGTTCCATGGCCCCGTGAACGAACGGTCGTCTAGTTGTGCCCCCCAAGCTAGGTCCGAGGCATCGGTCGCTAGGAAATGCGTTGGAGGCGCGAAGTGGATCGGAGAAGGACAAGTGTGGTTCTGCAACCACCAAGTTAACTCTTTCAGGGCATGTACCGGAATTATGAACTGTTTGGCAACTGACATCTTGGCGACTGTATTCAGAAAAGAGAGGAGTGCTCGAAAGTGAAGCCTGCCCCTTGGTACAACAAAACTTGCAAAGTTTAATAGACCTACTAGGCTCTGCAAAGCCTTCAAATCGAGAGCTCTCTGTTCTAGGGCTGTCGATATCTTGGACTTTAGATCCAGGCACTTTTTCTCTGGAAGAGACTTTTCGTTTACCAGAGTGTTCCACTGAACACCCAGGTAAACTAGACATTGACTAGGTGTGAGTGTGGACTTGTCGAAATTCATCAACCAACCGAGATACTGCAACCTCTCTACCGTGATTTGGACATGGGTCTGTAAAATCGTGAGCATCAGAATGACTGGCCAAAATGACCGATCAGCTTTAAAATATTACTAAAATGTAATACCTATTTGATACCTTTCTTTAAATAATTGGTACCTTATTAATAACTAAGAAAATGAATTTAAAAATTGGGCAGTCATTCTGATGTCAGGATGACTGCCCACATTAAGTATCTCCACGAAAGGGCTCCAAATTTTCAATTCGCTTTTACAAAAATGTAGTACCTGTTTAATACCTAAACATATATTTTTCCTAGATTTTTAGGGCAAAGAATAAAAAAATTATCAGAGATTGACTGGCCAAAACGACCGATCAGCTTAAGAATATTACTAAAATCTAATACCTACCTGCTTGTATTTGATACCTTTGTTTAAATAATCAGGAGCTAATTAATAACTGAGAAAATAAATTAAAAAATTGGGCAGTCATTCTGATGTCAGGATGACTGCCCACATTAAGAATCTCCACGAAAGGGCTCCAAAATTTCAATTCGCCTTTACAAAAATGTAGTACCTGTTTAATACCTAAACATATATTTTTCCTAGATTTTTAGGGCAAAGAATAAAAAAAATATCAGAGATTGACTGGCCAAAACGACCGATCAGCTTAAGAATATTACTAAAATCTAATACCTACTTGCTTGTATTTGATACCATTGTTTAAATAATCAGGAGATAATTAATAACTGAGAAAATTAATTAAAAAATTGGGCAGTCATTCTGATGTCAGGATGACTGCCCACATTAGAAATCTCCGCGAGGGCTCCAAAAATTCAATTCGCACCTACATACAATTTGTACCTACTAACTTAACCCTTTTTTTTTTTTTTTTTTTTCGGATGGAAAATCATCAAATAACCCCTCCCACTCTGGGTGGAGCGGGAGGGAGTGTCAGACTTTTACTGACTAAAACCCATCCATGTTCCTTCCTTTGCCTTTTGCGTTCCAGGGCCACGGTATCTCTTTCGAACAGTCCCGCGACCCTGGCAGGCTTCGGTCCTTTCGGACCCCTACTCGGTTGCTGACAACTCTCTGAGGCGCGCGTGGAACACGAACGCGCCGTCGACACGGCCTGTCGTCATAAGACGGACGGACGGCGAGCTAGCCCATTGCTCACCGTCCACAGGCCCGCGCCTACGGTGGCCGGGAGCCACCACGTGGCTGGCTGGTTATTGCTATTGGTTTAGGGCAAAGTACTTATGGGGACCACAATATTTTTACCTCACTGGGCAAGGTACTTATATAGACCACCGAGTTTTTTATATAATATAAATTTAAAAAAAAAAAAATTTGTTTATGCTAAACCCGAAAAGGGGTCATTGTACTCATCATTTTGAACAACTTTTTCTATGGGACCAACCCTGAAATCGCGAAAAAAAAACAGCTGTTCCATAGAAAAAGTTGTTCAAAATGATGAGTACAATGACCCCTTTTCGGGTTTAGCATAAACAAAAACTAATGTTGTATATTAACAAATTAATAAATTTCACATATATTACTCATTGAAACCCTTCTTGCCTGGTTAAGGGTTAAAGTAGCAATCGTTTAGAATTAAAATAATTGTATTTGTTTAAATGCTTTAATTAAACTACTATCGAACGCGTTGTCATTTTGTCCTTCATTTCTTGCGTCCGAATACTAAGAGCCGCGCATTATAAACAATTAAAATAATTTTAATTCTAAACGATTGCTATTCTGTTATTATTTAATAAATTAGGTTGATCTTGCAATATTTTTTGTTTTTATTTTTACGGGTTCCTTTATCGATATTAAACTCACCCATAAGCTGCAAGCGACTTTTTTAACACCCTGTATTTTGTCTAGCTTTTTAGGGCAAAAAATATTTTGTTTGAGATTTTTTTTTCTATGTTATATAATACAGAAAGTCAATTGTTTTTTTTTTTTTCAATTCTTTGCAATTAAGTTCAATGTATACAATTATTAATAATATGATATCATACTACTAATCAATAACAATTTCCGAACGCAAGATACTGATAAAAGCTAACATGTGGGTAGAACTATATTTTTTTGATATATCGTAGTCATCGATAGTTGCTGCTTTAAGGAAGCGTATAACGAGTTGATTTATATTGTATTATAAGTTACCGAGTTGTTTTGTGATTACCTAAAATTAAATTGACTGTGGTTCATTTTGCTAACTCGCCATGAAAAGGGGGAGGAAATCTTTAGTGTCTTTAGAAGAACAAAAGAAAGCGTTATGTGAATTCAAAAAGTACTTTTCTAATAAAAATGACATCCCTTCACCGTGTGATCCAGTGTTTGAGGAAATCAGTCAGTTATTATCGTATCGAATGTCAACCAAAGCATTGTATATATCAATGAAAAAAAATTATGACTTTTTTTTTTACTGTGCTGATTCGGATACTTTTGCTGAATATAATAATATAGACAGCGGCGATGAAGAAATCTTAACAAAGGCGCCTTGTTGCAGTAAAAAGTTTGAATTCTCGATCGACATTTATCAATGGAATAAAATCAAACCTATCACACAAACTAGCAAGCGAACAAAAGGCACATTATCTGATTTTCGCTACAGGAAAGTACTTCCAAAACACCAGTGGGCTGATATGCTCAGAGAAGAAATATGGAAGAAAGATCGTGGTGAGTGCAGTTGGATATTCCGTAATTACTCAATTACATTTGAGAATAATGTAACATGTTTCGGCTCTTGTAAGCAATGCCATGCACAAATAGAGGTAAAAATATATTGGCCAACTGATAAAATTGCCCGATGTGTTTGCAACGTACGTGAAATTCAACAAAATTTTAAACATGATTTAATGAAAAGAAAAATCAAACTGTCACCTGTTAAACGCTGTGAACTTAGTGAAGAACTAAAATATGAATCGGCTGTTGCGGTGCGAAATCGTTTGGCTTACAAAACAATGGACAGTGGTGATTATGAACCGAGCCACTTACCAACACTTGGTACTCTAAGGCAAATAAAGTATGAATCTCGTAAAAGTTCATATTACGACCCAAATCAAATTATGTCTTTGTGGATAATGTCAAAAATACCTACGTACGAAACTATAATTCGGTTTATATCACTTTCCCCATTCTGCATTTACTATTGGACGTTGGATCAAGAAAAGTATTTCCAAGATTATAAAAAAGATGAAAGGACTGTGCTAAGTATCGATGCCACCGGTAGCATATTCAAGCCTATTGGAGTAAATAAAGATCTTATTTTAACTAAATCGATCTTTTTGTATTTGTGTGTTATGGATTCAGTTAGCAATGACCGTAGCGTACCTATTACACAGATGATAAGCGATAATCATACTATGGACGCTATATACAATTGGATTCATGCTTTTAATAAAAATCAAAATAATGAAACCCCACATGAAGTGGTCTTGGATGATTCATCGGCTTTGATCGGAGCTTCAGTGAGAGCATTTACGAAGTGCAATTCAACAAAAGACTATGTAAATGAGTCTTATAGTAAATTAGAAACTAATCAGCAAACGCCTCATCAATGCTATATTCGAATAGACACAAGTCATTTTATTAAGATTATCTTTAATTTATCATGTTTTAAGCACATCGATCAGAGAACTAAATTCTTTTACATAAAATGTCTCTTTTTTTTTTTTTTTTTTTTGGTGGGTGGAAAATCATCGAATAACCCCCCCCCGCTCTTGGGCAGAGCGAAGGGGAGTGTCAGACTTCTACTGACTAAAAACCAACCCATGTTCCTTCTTCCTCGCCCTTGTGTCGGAGCCGCGGTAACTTTCCGATATCCGCAGCCCCGACGGGCGTCGGCCCTTGCGGGCCCCTCCTTGCTGACATCTCTTTGAGGCGCGCGTGGAACACGTACGCGCCGCCGACACGGTCTGTTGCCGTCATGACGACGGCCGGACGGCGAGCTAGCCCGTTACTCACCGTCCACAGGCCCGCGTCTACGGTGGCCGGAGGTCATCGCGTGACCCCCGACGCCCGGAGCGCCTTCCGCGGCGGATAAAATGTCTCTTAGAAGTAAAACGCTGCGACGATTATAACAAAGTTAAGCAAATTATCTGTGACATGATTACAGTTTGTCTAAATAAATACGATGGGCTAGATATTCAAGGCAAAAAAACGAGATGCGAAGAAGCGAAAATCAGATTAAAAAGTTTGGCTTCTTTTCAACGTACAAACGAATCAGAAATTGAAATTGAGGGAATAACTAAAACTAAAATCCCAGAACCCTGTCACAAATCTATATTAGCTGAGGATAAACAAGTAATGACCGCTACTTCAAAAACGCCTATATGGTTTTACAACGCTATTGATGCCGAAAAATTAATAGTCGCTCTTACTGAAGGTGATGCTGCTTCACACGATAATTTATACTATTTTCCTGAGTTTCTCACAACTTTGATTCGACTAATGGGACAGCTTCCACTATGGTCAAACATAATGAGATTGACTTATGATTCTAAAATATTAAACCCCACCTCATCAAATGTGGAAAGCTACTTTAAAACTTTGAAAAGATATTTATGCAAAATAAATACCAAGACAGACAGATATCGGACTGATGAATTCATAATGACACATATTGAATTTCTTTCTGGAGAATTAAAGGCTGCTCATAGTGCGTTAAACCTGGGCCATAAGAACACAACGCGGAAGAATAGGAAATTACATAAACAAGAAGCAAAAGAAGAAAAATCGGTTTCAGGGATAGTAAGAGAAGAGTCCATATTTGCTGAGAATCCTTCATTAATAGAAAATTGGAAAGGTTTGGCTAAAATAAAAGGAAAAAAAAAAATACAAAAGAAAAATACATGATTCAAAAAATACCTTTATTAAGAAATGGATCTATAACAAACGTTGCAGGTAAAAACACAATTATTTCGAACACGTGTGCATTCGACTCTGTCGCACAAACGCTTGCTGTTGGAGTGGTAGACGATTATAAATTTAGCAGATCTTTACGCGATACTAATGATGACTATTTTAATTTTATTAAGATGATTGCTGCCAATGATAATATTACAGATATATACAAACAACGTAGTGAAATTTTGAAAACCTTATTTGATACAAATATTGACGATAGTGGGAATACTTTTGTAACTTGTGAATGTAATGTTGCGTACATATTTGAAAGAATTTTATTAGATAGAAATATATATAGTGCTGACATACAAGAATCATGCACAAATTTGGACTGTCCTATAAATAACGTAAAAAGAAAATGTGCATTCTTACCTCTCGATTTTAATAAGAAGACATTAAGCGAGTCTGCCGAGTCGATATTAATGACTGACAACAACATGTCGACTTGCAGAAAGTTTGGTTGCAGTGGCACAAAAACTATTGATTATAATTTGAAAGATGTGATTGCTTTTGAACCAGAGTCTGATAAAATTGTAATCCTTACTGATTTACCAAAAACAATGATGTTAAAAGGTACTGAATTCAAAATTTTGTCTGTAATAGAATTTGTACCTCCACCCAGTTCTAACGGTATCGGACATTATAAATCTCATTGTCGCAGGGGCACAAAATGGCAATGCTTTGACGATTTGTCCACCAGAATAACAAAAAGCAATAAAAGCTTTTACGCACATAGCATTATTTATACAAGAAAAGATTGATCTGTTTTATTTTTTTAATTCTCATTGTGTTATAACTTATATTTAAATGACTTTCTGGATTACATAGTAAACAAAAAACATCTAATAAAATTTCTTGTTTATTCTATGCCCTAAAAATCTCATCATCATCTGCCTAGCCTTTTCTACGTGGAGAGTGTTATTAATTAGGTACTTACTGATTAAACAAAGGTATCTAATGCAAGCAAATAGGTATTCGATTTTAGTATTATTTTAAAGCTGATCGGTCGTTTTGGCCAGTCAATCTCTAATATAATCTTTATTCTTTGCCCTAAAAATCTAGGACAAATATATGTTTAGATATCAAACAGCTACAACATTTTTGTAAAGGCGAATTGAAATTTTGGAGCCCTTACGTGGAGATTCTTCATGTGGGCAGTCATCCTGACATCAGAATGACTGCCCTATATTTAAACTCATTTTCTCAGTTTTTAATTAACTACTGATTATTTAAACAAAGGTATCAAATACAAGCAAATAGGTATTCGATTTTAGTAATATTCTTAAGCTGATCGATCGTTTTGGCCAGTCAATCTCTAATAAAATCCTTATTCTTAGCCCTAAAAATCTAGGAAAAATATATGTTTAGGTATTAAACAGGTACTACATTTTTGTAAAGGCGAATTGAAATTTTGGAGCCCTTTCGTGGAGATTCTTAATGTGGGCAGTCATCCTGACATCAGAATGACTGCCCAATTTTTTAATTTATTTTCTCAGTTATTAATTAGCTCCTAGTTTAGATTAGCTTTGTTATTAAACAAAGGTATCAAATACAAGCAAGTAGGTATTAGATTTTAGTAATATTCTTAAGCTGATCGGTCGTTTTGGCCAGTCAATCTCTGATATCTTTTTTTTTCTTTGCCCTATAAATCTAGGAAAAATATATGTTTAGGTATTAAACAGGTACTACATTTTTGTAAAGGCGAATTGAAATTTTGGAGCTCTTTCGTGGAGATACTTAATGTGGGCAGTCATCCTGACATCAGAATGACCGCCCAATTTTTAAATTAATTTTCTCAGTTATTAATTAGCTCCTGATTATTTAAACAAAGGTATCAAATACAAGCAAGTAGGTATTAGATTTTAGTAATATTCTTAAGCTGATCGGTCGTTTTGGCCAGTCAATCTCTGATAATTTTTTTATTCTTTGCCCTAAAAATCTAGGAAAAATATATGTTTAGGTATTAAACAGGTACTACATTTTTGTAAAGGCGAATTGAAATTTTGGAGCCCTTTCGTGGAGATACTTAATGTGGGCAGTCATCCTGACATCAGAATGACTGCCCAATTTTTACATTAATTTTCTCAGTTATTAATTAGCTCCTGATTATTTAAACAAAGGTATCAAATACAAGCAAGTAGGTATTAGATTTTAGTAATATTCTTAAGCTGATCGGTCGTTTTGGCCAGTCAATCTCTGATATTTTTTTTATTCTTTGCCCTAAAAATCTAGGAAAAATATATGTTTAGGTATTAAACAGGTACTACATTTTTGTAAAGGCGAATTGAAATTTTGGAGCCCTTTCGTGGAGATACTTAATGTGGGCAGTCATCCTGACATCAGAATGACCGCCCAATTTTTTAATTCATTTTCTTAGTTATTAATAAGGTACCAGTTATTTAAAGAAAGGTATCAAATAGTATCAAATAGGTATTACATTTTAGTAATATTTTAAAGCTGATCGGTCATTTTGGCCAGTCATTCTGATGCTCACTGTAAAATCTGTGGGTTTTGATGTACAAACAGAAAGTCGTCTAAGTAGACGATTATTCGAATCCATTGATCCCTGAGTGACTGAGCTACCCAATTGGATAGGGAGGCAAATACCTTAGGAGCCGTGCTCAGACCGAACGGGAGGCACGTCATTTCCATTAATTTTCATCTGTAGATTAGACGTAGGAACCGTCTGTGAGATGGAGCTACGGGAAGGTGAAAATAGGCCTGTGACAGGTCTATTTTGCACAACCAATCTTTTGGTTGAAGGAAGTCTGGGACTCGATAAACATTTATTAATCTGAACCTGTCGGTGATTACGTAATTGTTCAAGGCAGCTAGGTTGAAGATGGGTCGGTAGGACTCGTCGTCCTTTGGCACAAGAAACATTGTGGACACAAAACTTGGCGAAGCCTTGACAACATCTAATACACCCTGGTGTTGCATTTGGGTGATTATGGACGTCATTGCATCCGATGGAACCGTGCTGAACTGACTTTTGTTCAACGGTGGTACTACAAGTGGCGGTCGATGTAAAAAGGGTATGCGATACCCTTTTATTATCTTTAACAGATAACTTGGGGCCCCCAGTTCCTTCCACCGATGTTGGTAATGAACCAGACGACCCGCTCTGAATGTTCGGGATCGATAGTCAAAACTTACGTTTTTTTTTTTTTTTGTTCCGGTTGTAATTCTCCGAGGGCGATGCAGCTCGCTTGCGGCTATTCTTGCCGTCTTGCTGCCTGTAGCCTTGCCGACCTCCTCTGCCTCGAAAGGAAACTCTTGAACCGCCCGAGAATGACGGGCGATTATAGTTATGATTAGAGCCCTGACCCTGCGAGGGTCGGGCATTACAGTAACCCTGCAAGGGTTGATTGTAAGCATGGGAAATATGCGTAGGCGCACAACATCCATGAGCAGTACCCTGCGAGGGTACATTATGTAAAGCCTGCCCCTGCGAGGGGTGGCGTGCGGACTTGCTTTGAACCGTTTGCGAAACGGAAGCAGAACTGCCCGGCTTTTGTAAAGGCATGAAGGCTTTTCGAACACCACCTGCCTTCTCTAGTGCTGTGGCTAGTGACTCCGCATTAAACACGTGCTGGCACGACGGAGGGATCTTACGTAACGCGGTCTTGACAAGGGGATCGCGCACGTGGTTTGTGATTCCATCCCTTCTCATCTGAATAACCTCCGCACGGTGACCGCTGGTTAATTGCAAAAGATCGGAAGAAACTTTGAAAAAAGTCGCCCTTCAAAAATAGCTCGTTAACTTTTTCGTTAATAGCCTCGTAAGACAAATCCGAACCTTGCGCCCACTGTAAAAAACTTCTGACAGAAGTTTGTAAAGCTTCGCGCTGTTTAAGGATGCAGAACGATAAGGCAGCGAAGGTCTTGTCAGCGTGAGCAAGATGGCGTAACGAATCATACGCCCTAATTTTTTCATTCATCTCCAAGTCGATAAAACCGGGGGTAGAATTATAAAGTTTTTGGGTTTCCGCATAACGAACCTCGCACCAATCACTACTATCTAAATGTTGCAAATCCTTTAAAGTTTGAAGAAACTCCCGAGGTGTTTTTGGAATACTAGGTTCTTTCAATTTTGTCTCTATTTCAAAGGTAAAATCTGACTGAGTCTCAGGTGCCGGCACCTCAACAGAATTTACAATCGGATCTTCGTAAAGTTCGCCACTTACGTTTCCGTCAACTAGATTTTCATAAAAGTGAACCGCAGCACAGGGCACAGAATTATTGTTGCAAAAAATTAATTTATTTCGAAGGTCATCTACCTGACGTGTTAATTTACGGAATTTCCGGGAATCGCGACGTCGATGCCGGCGTTTGCCCCCCCTTTTTTTATTGCGGTGACGCGGTGTGGATCTTCGAGGACTCGAGTCCGAAGACGACGAACTCGAGCTGCTAGAGGATGCGGATGAGTTACTATTCGACGAATGAGACCTAGCTCGCGACTGACGACAAATACGCGATCGTTTTTTGTTGTCACTATTTGCGGGAGCACTAGCACTAGCACATGGGGCTTTCGAGCCCGGATTTGAAACACTTTCGTCACTTTCCATGTTAACACGAGCTGTAAAATCTAAGAAAGAAAACCACAGAAAAGGTAAAATATGTAGGTGGGTAGACTGGGTACCAAAAGAAAAAACGTACCGAACGGTAACACCGTTTGATTTTTTAAATTATTTAGAGAGGTAAGAAAAAGCTTTTTAAACACTTACGTGGAACAGGAATATTATTATGTATATGAATTTGCAAAGATATGCAAAATTAATTTACTAAGTCCTGAGCACGACCGTGCGCAGCGGAAAACAGGACGCCAATGACGAGAGCGAGCCGAGCGGCCGCGCCGCCCGGTGAAGGAGTGAATGGAAGTGTGCGAGCGAGAGGGAGCTACTAGGGTAGACAGAGAGGTAAGACGAGCGGAAAACAGATAGGCCTATCTCATTATATTTAAGCTTCAAATAACGGTCAGGTGTTTAATAAAGTAATTTACAAACGAACCTGTGGAATGATATTTCACTGTCTTTTTTGTAGCGTCGCTTACAATATACACATGACCTCATTCTTAATAACTTTTATAAAACGCTTATAACAATAACAACATAAAATTCGAACCAAATTATTTAAAAATGCAAAATTACTTTAGAGTAAACAAACACCAGCATCAGCCATTTGCAATATACGTCAAAATTAGTTCTGTGGACACACGCTAGTGGCGCTTCAAATAGGCCCAAAAAAATAGCTGTCAAACTTACGGAACAGCCAGTCCAGTGGTAATTATAGAGGTCAGTGCGTCTTATGAATAGAATAGAATAGAATATGTATTTATTCGATACTGGACAGCAGCAACACAAAAGAGCAGCACATACATAAACAAATAACAACAAACAGCTTAACAATTAATTATACAGCTCAACTGCGCTGAGCATGCCCATAACGAAAGGGTAACCAACTCAGCATATGCTGGGTGTAAAACACTCAGCGCTGGTTTTCAGTAGGCCCCCCGCAGTGACACACGGATGAGGGCGATGATGATTATGATGACGTTGACGTTTGTAAAAGGTATTTGTTTCCTTGGTTTGTGGCTGTGATGTGATATTATTTGACTGGCCTGTTGGTCTAGTGGTTAGTGACCCTAACTGCTATGCCGGAGGTCGTGGGTTCGATTCCCACCCAGGACAAATGTTTGTGTGATGAGCACGATCATTTGTTCTGTGTCTGGGTGTAATTTATCTATAATATGTATGTATTTAGAAATATATAAGTATGTTTATCAGTTGTCTAGTACCCATAACACAAGCTCTGCTTAGCTTGGGACTAGATGGCGTTGTGTGATAGTTGTGGAATATTATTATTATTATTGGTTTTTATTGTATTTTAATTTTTCGCAATTGTCTAGGCTGAATTGGAAATAATTGACAACAAAAATGAATAAACAAGTTCGTAAATTAGATCCCCTCGTTACTTGCTTCGTTCCCACCTGCAAAAATACAGTAATAATGAATCGTAATAAACACTTTTTCCACGTGCCGAAGTCTTCCAGAATACAATGGTGTGCTGCTGTTAATAAAACATACGTACCAAAAACTGGAAGCCTTTACATTTGTGAAGATCATTTGAATGTAAGTATCTACATATTATCTAGTTTTCCTTGATTTTTCTGTTATTTGACTATTACTAACGAATTGTTTTCATTTAATTCTAGCTGGAAGAAGCGTTACTAAGTTACCAAGATTGGATGAACCAAAAAACCATCAGACCCCGACTGAGTCTCCACGTCCCGAATAATTTAAGGAACATAAATAAAAACCCAATTCTTCTGCCATCAACATCCACATCGACAGTCAATGTAGATCCTGTACCAGATGTGCAACACAAAGGCGTGCTGTGTATTCCGGACTGTTTTCATAAATCCGTCCAAGCAAAACCCACTATGGTCAATCGCTCAGTTGGTGTAAGGATTTTCAGAAAAAGGAAACATACATATTATTTATTTGAAGACGAGTCATCAGAGGGACATAATCCGTCTACAGTTGGCAGTACAACAGAATTTTCTGGAAATGAAAGTTCTAGTAACTTACCAATACAAAAAAGTTTAGCTGGCAGGTGTTTTATCTTAAGTTTAATAGAAAAAAAAACCATTATCGTATATTGGTGTTCCTAAACAATATTATTGGATTATTCAATATAATGCAAAAGAATTAAAGATACCTTCTTTACATATTATAGTAACTTTATATAAGTTAAAAAATAATGAAACATTCACCAAAATGAACAACCTTTTTGAAAGGAGAAACCCGTTTCTGGGCCTAGCGGTACACGAATCAAATATGTGTCAAAAACATCCTTAATTTTACTTATATAACCCATTAAAATCTTAGCCTCATTACTGGTGGCCAAGTATAGAAAATAAGATTTCTATTTTTTTATTTTAAACAAGCTTTTTAAACCGTTACAACACTTGTTTCATTTTTTGTCACTAACTTCACGAACGCTGTTATTATATCAATAGAGCGTACCTTAAGAATAAGATCGACTAAGTGGATATCGATATTCTTACAAATAATTAAATAATACTTTATTGCATTATCTTTATTAATCATTATCATTATGTATTATCACTTTTTTACTTATTAAAATACATGTTTATTCAAAATCTGTCATATAATTGATTTTTAACGTAACCTGTAAAAAAACCAAATAAATAATCGATAAAATCGGCTGCACCACGGAATGCAATACTAAACGCAAGTGTCAACGTCAACGGTTGTCAATTGTCATGTCATTCGCTTTTCGTTTGGTGTGCAAGTGAATGTGTTTTTCCAGATCTCTCGAGATTTTATTATTCTAAGACCTTTGATCGAATACTGGACTCCGAAATTGATTGCCTTTTGACTGACCCTCGCTTGAACATTGGACACCGTTTCTAAACTGCCACCCCTGCTGACATTTGCTAGAAAACCGTATTTGTACTTTGCTCATTTGACGACTGGGTTCAACATCATGAGGACCGCAACAATGCAATAGGAAGGCGAAGATTGGAAGATGAAATTATTCTTTCAATTGTTCAAGAATGGGTAGCGCCTCAAACGGTTAGTATCCGATATTTCTATTTAACATATCGTTTTTGTAATCATATGTAATTATTTAATGTAAACAAACTAAGTAGTGTTATCGCTCATGTTCAGTTGTCTGTTTATAGTTGTATTTTAATGATAGCATAATGTGCAATAAATTCATATTTGAAGACATCACATCGCTAAACCGGACTGAACCGTCATGGTTTATTACAACCTATTATTCCCTCTCTCAGAGTGGAGGTCTGTGTCCCTGCAGTGGGAATGTAATGAGGGGCATAGGTCTACCCAAATACACCCAGATGTTTATTGCTAAATGCTAATGCTAGTCTTGCTCGACCCTAATAGTCAAATGTTTGCTTCAGGTAAATGAAAATGACTTTATATGCCTGGCTTGCTGGAATCATGCCAATGCTATATCTAGTGATGGAAATAGACCAGAACAAAGTGAACAGACACCTATGGGACACCAACGGGTGTGTATTCACTGTGGACATTCTCTTCTGAGAAGAGTTCGTTGCCATACACTTAGGACTAGTACCGTGCAAGAACGCAGAATACACGAAGTTATAAGAGAATTGATCCTACCACGCACGGTCAGTATATTTGCTTTATTGATGCTTTATTAACATTCTTTAGTTTAGCTTTTGGTTTTGAAAGGTCAATAAAAATGTTATTTGGTATGCTAAAACATTGATAATGGTGTGATAATGGTCAAGCTCCGAGCTCCTCAGGATTTCTTTAGATCAGTATTTTTAAAGTGGACACACACAACACATCGCATGTGTAAAAGCACACTTTAATGTAGATAAATTATTTTCAGGTGGGCGCTTCAAGTGTTGTCTGATAGATAGATAGATAGATGCATCGGGCTAGTGTCCGCAACTCCACGCCCGGAGCGTGGGTTTTGCGTGCGGGTGGGAATCTTATTCGATCCACCGAAGCTCCCCGAGAAAAGCCAGCAACCCCTTGATGTTACCGGCAATCTCGCGGAGAGTACCTGGGTTACCGAAGTACTTGGCCCTGTATGGGGCAACCCCTGGACAGTGCAGGAGCACGTGGGCTGCTGTTTCTTCTTCCTCCATGCAGGCTCGACACAGAGGACTATCCGTGACACCTATAACAAAGAGGTGCTTATTAAATGTACCGTGTCCAGTGATGGCGGCCGTCACTGTGCGTAGCTGCAGCTTAGTCAGCCGGAGCGCTTGTTTGGTGAGGCGGGCGTCGATGGCGGGAAGCGCCTCCTTGGCCTGCCTGCACTCGCCGTGGTCTAGCCATAGCTTGGCGTGAAGTTCTCTGGTACGTTTCCTTACCAGCGTACGAAGATAACCGAAAGGGAGCGGCACGATGGGTTCTGGTCCCACCGCCGCCATGCTTGAGCCTCTTCGAGCGAGCTCGTCCGCTGCATCGTTGCCTCGGGAGTCGCTATGTCCTTTAATCCATTGAATGGTTATATTGTTGAGGTTACCTACCTGGTTCAGGCGTTGGTGGCACTCGTATATTAGCCCGGAATTGACCGTGTGGCTCCTTAATGCCAGCAGCACCGCCATGCTGTCAGAGAGCATACGGATGGATTGATCCTTTACCTCCCGTGCCAAGATGGCTGATGCCGCCAGGGAGATGCCCATGCATTCTGCCTGAAAGACAGTGTTGTGGGCACCTAAAGGTACGGCTATGTGGATATTGAGATCCTCCGAGAAGACTCCAGCTCCAGTGCCAGTACCTGTTTTGGATCCATCCGTGAAGATCCGCAATTCTGCGGGGCTAAGTCCCTCGCAGCGGTGGTCCTCATGGAGTTGGATTTTGTACTTCTTGTCGAATACGTACTGTTTGGGTACTCGATCATTAACAGCTTTCACCAGGGGAAATTCGCTTTGGAGTCCCTCTAGTGCCGCAGTATGCTGCGTGTACTTCTTACCCCAGAGTTGTAGCGTATTAAGGCGCACCGCCGTCATCGTTGCTTCTTGTTGAATGAACAGGTGGAGCGGCGGAAGCCCCAGTATGGCTTCGAGGGCTGCAGTCGGAGTTGTCCTCATGCAGCCTGTGATCGCCATGCAGGCGAGCCTTTGCATACGTTGCAGCTTGTTTATGGCTGTTATTAATTTGGTACGGGGCCACCAGACCACTGCCCCGTAGGTGATCATGGGTCGGATTACCGCACAGTAAAGCCACAGTATCTTTTTGGGGGATAGGCCCCACTTCTTACCTATCATCCTCCTGCATTGCCAAAAGGTGATGCAGGCCCTGTTAAGCTTGTTGTCAAGATGACTGCTCCAATTTAACTTACTGTCCAGGATAACTCCCAGGTATTTGACCTCGTTGGTTACCTGGAGCTCTGTATCGAATAGTTTGGGTAGGCGATGAGGGCCTAGCGTACGTTTTTGGGTAAGCATGACTAGCTCAGTTTTCGTGGGGTTGTCGCGTACGTGTTGTCTGTCACTCGTGTTGGGTATGAGCAAATAGAGCATCCCGGCATTTTCATTCAGGAAAATGAAAAGAAAATGGCTCATATGTCATAGAAGTGTGTAGGGAGGTGGACGGTGCCCTACAGCAAGAGCTATCTACATCGGACTCAACCTGGATGTTAAGAGAAGGATGAAATCCAGGCATATTAGTAGTAGGATGAATCTACAGCTCTCTAAGTGGAAGGGATGCTATAATTGAGTTGTGAGTAACAACTTGTCAATAAAAATATTATTATTATTAATTCAATATTACTGCACCTGTATCATAGGAAAAAGAGGTTGGTTGCTGTTCCCATACCATGAGCATAATATGGTATCTTGGTTGGGCACGGCACCAAGGTAATCAATTGCCTCCTGCACAGTTTCTGGGTACTGTATTATTATACTATGATAATCCTAATGAAGAAGATGATTAAAAAACCATTTATCATAAATATGTGTTTTATTTACATATTGGGTATCGCAATCTAAGATTGCTATAATTAAAAATCCCCCAGCAGATATAATCCTAACAAATATCAGCCAGTAGTTATGTAAGTGGGCCTTGTCTAATAAACATAGTTTTCAGCTGAGGTTTTCAGTGATATCAATAAGATAAAAATCTGAAGTCACCCCCGTAAGCGCTTTTTAAGGAAAGTAGGTATCTACTTACCTGAAACCTCATAGTGCTATGTTACTGCACAGCGCATGGGGGTTTTAGACTTGCGTAGGAAACAAAGCCTCGAAAATATCATGATATTTAACTTAAATAACTCAAATAATTGAAATAACCTAAAATGTAAACATTGTCTGATATTATCAATTTGGCCATCACTGGGAGACGTAAAAATTGGGCTCATGAAACCTACCTAGATTCTTTAATGTATGGCCATATACATATTATAGTACAGACGCCAGCATGTCAAGCTACCCGAAACTGTCAAATTTTCCCAATGAACCTTGAACCTAATGCTTCAGAAATAAAGTCGAAAATCTATCAAAGAAATCTGACAGATTGTAGTAGCTTGATGTGCTGGCGTCTGTACATATTTCTAACACATAGTTATCAGTAATATTCATAGCATAATATCAATTATCAATTAACTTACATAAACATAACTTACATTAACTTACATAAACATAGATCCTTAGGACAATACAAATAGGTTACAGCTTTCTCCACTTTGTAATCTTGGTTCAATAGTAGGACGTTTACATGTGAACTTTATTCTACACACATGGAATACATATAAAATAAGAATATAACACTCTGGGTACAGATCCAGATATTACTCGTATTATCTAGTTAACTCGTAGAATAGTTGCAGCGTAACTACCCTGAATTGGCGGTAACATTTGCTTTTATAACCGTCAATTCATACTTATTACATCAACGATTCCCGCCAATGGCAATGGTCAAACATTATAGCCAAATAACTAATAACACATACAATAATTACCTAATCTTAATTAGTGGAACTATTTTAAAACTCCATTAGGTAATTTACCAATTTAGTATGTATTTATTTGTAATCTTTACATTTATTCGGACAAAATATGAACATCAATAGATAGTTCCGGGAATAGATAGAAACAACTGGATACATTGAAATTGCAAGATAAAATCTAGGAAACATTGTAAGTATCATATAATAATTACTACTTAATTTATTGGCAATATAAAGTAAATAAACATTTAATTTGACTTAACTATTTAAATACCACAAAGCTATCTTCGGTTTGGAAACCAAGTCTTTTAAGCCACAATAATAACTACTTCTATAAAATACTTCGGGCTATAAAATATTATTAGGACAATGTAGGTTTATTCGGAATAAGAACCTTACTGTTCTCAAGATATCTATTTACGATGATTATTAATTTGATGCTATATTCTTATATACATAAGGCTATTCTAT
Source organism: Diarsia mendica (assembly GCA_949316265.1). Taxonomy (NCBI): domain Eukaryota; kingdom Metazoa; phylum Arthropoda; class Insecta; order Lepidoptera; family Noctuidae; genus Diarsia; species Diarsia mendica. Next base: position 14,096,095 of record OX438889.1, read on the forward strand.
CACGGCCATACTGACAGTACTTCGTCCTCGAAGTAATTATTTACTACCCAAAGGTTACAAGGGAACTGCTTTGATTCGATAGTAGCAAAGTTTGAAGCAAAAACTCTATTCGCAATTAAACTTTAATACAATTTAAAAGGATCAGACTGAATCGGTAAGCAAATTAGGCTGCTTCCTTTAAAACGTGGCAGTTGTAAAGATAATGTTTTAAATACATAAGGGATAATGTAATACTAAATCATTGGCTAAGCAACCAGAATATTATATTTCATCATGAAATAATTTTGTACAAATAACTTATTTTTTTTTTATTTATTGATCTTTTTTTTTTTTTGTTAATTAAATATTTGTCCTACATAGCTCGTGCTGTAGCACGAGCTATCTTCGCTCTAGGCAGAAGTTCGGCTAAATACCTATAATGTCAAACTTAATTCACCCGCTACCGGTGAGGTAGCTGACACCAAGTATAAAGCCTAGTAGCGTGAGGCGGAATTAAATTCCTCATTTACTAATATTGCGAGTAAGCTTCGCCCCCTAGGCGGTAGTTCGGCTAAATACCTATAATGTCAAACTTTATTCACCCGCTACCGGTGAGGTAACTGACACCAAGCATAAAGCCTAGTAGCGTGAGGCGGAATTAAATTCCTCATTTACTAATATTGCGAGTAAGCTTCGCCCCCTAGGCGGTAGTTCGGCTAAATACCTATAATGTCAAACTTTGTTCACCCGCTACCGGTGAGGTAGCTGACACCAAGCATAAAGCCTAGTAGCGTGAGGCGGAATAAATTCCTCATTCACCATATTTTAGGTGAGACTTAAATTTTCAGTCAGTCATCAAGTCAGTGTATCATTATTTTGTTGGTAAACAATTTTTAGTTTTTACTTTACTTAGTTGGCTTTGACTTTGGCTTTGTTCCTAGACTGGAAATATTATTTTATTGTTTACTAATTATTAATTATTTATTATTATTATTTTTAATTATTATGTTTAATTATTATTTTTAATTATTTATTATTAATTTATAATTAATTATTTATTTATAATTAATTATTATTAATTACTATTATTAATTATTATTATTAATTTATTATTATAGCAGTAGTAGTAGTAGCAGTAGTAGTTGTAGTTTAGTATTATTTATTGAGATTATACGACTATAAACAAAATAAACATAACAAAATATACATGAAACTAGACCCAACTGACAAAAGACTATAAAAGGGCATCGAAAAAGTCCTCAACGCTGTCAGCAGGTAAAGTGCCCGAGACACTGGCCGCGTTGTCACGTTGAATTGCAACATTTTTGCAACACTTAGCCTCTGGCCAAAGAAAAACTCAGCCCTTGGGTCACAGCCTCACAGGAAGCGTCAACAAGGCGTTTCGAAATTTCATTCAGGCTCCAGAGTTTCAACCTCAAATGACTCGAATTTAATAGTTTAAGGTTAACATATTTACGCAGCTCGAGGTTCCCTGCAGCCGCAGCGGCAGCGCCAGCACAACACGATGTGCTTGGAAGACGTGATGGCGCCACAGTTAATATTTAATTTAATCTAATTTATTTTATTTGAAATAAAATAAAAATAAACATTTAAATTTAAAACATTTAATGTTTTTTTTTTTTTTTTTAATGAAAATTATTTTATTTCAACAAAACTTATCTTATTTTGTTTTGAAACGTAGCTTAATTTTTTTTATAGACAGTTACCAAAAAGTAACCGCTCGGTCAATCTGACAATTATTATTGTAGTAAGTACTATAATTATTTTAACATGTTGTCTAGTCTAAACCAAAGCAAATCTTAAAAACTTCGATCACTCACAATAATAAAAACCGGCCAAGAGCGTGTCGGGCCACGCTCAGTGTAGGGTTCCGTAGTAATAATTCTTTTTTTGTTTGAAATACGGGCCAATGAAACTTGACCTCTGGATTGTATAGGCGCTCATACGATTCAGGGACCAAATTATATTGGTTAACTGCAGTTTCCATCTGTTGTTTCCATCCAAGTTCAAAATAATTTTCCTAGAAAGTCCTTATAAAGTTCTACTTTTCAGATTTTTTTCGTATTTTCTAAACTTATGGTTCAAAAGTTAGAGGGGGGGGGGACGCTTTGTTTTTTACTTTTGGAGCGATTATTTCCGAAATTATTGACATTATCAAAAAATGATTTTAGTAAACCCCTATTCATTTTTAAATACCTTTCCAACAATATATCACACGTTAGGGTTAAAATTAAAAAAAAAATCACTTCCCACTTTACATATAGGGGGGCTACCCAAATAAAACATTTTTTTCCAATTTTTATTTTAGCACTTTGTCGGCGTGATTGATACACATATTGGTACCAAATTTCAGCTTTCTAGTGCTAACGGTCACAGAGATTAAGCGAGGACGGACAGACGGACAGACAGACAGACAGACAGACAGACAGACAGACAGACAGACAGACAGACAGACAGACAGACAGACATGGCGAAACTATAAGGGTTCCTAGTTGACTACGGAACCCTAAAAAGATTTAGTAAGTATGATGCGACATCTAGCACAACTGCTTTTGGTTTGTATCCGTGTTTGCTTGGTTGGTAATTAGCTAATAGACACATTTGTTTCGTTATTGTCATCGCCTACCCTCGCTAAGAGGAAGAGAAGAGAAAAGAACACAAACATGTTATTCATATTATTTATGACAAAAAGTGAAAAATGATTTTATTCTTTTACTTTTATTAGCTTTAGTTCATAAGTTAGTTATTAGCCATTAAACACTTTTAATGTTCTTATTTATTTTAAGTACCTAACTAGAATATCCTATAAAAAATGTTTAAACTACCTACATTAAATAATGTGTAGACATTATTTGTATGCCTTGCAAGGCAGCACATAGTGATACTATATATTCTTTTGATAACACCTGATAACTCTTTTACCTATGTGTCATAATTAGAGTTTTTTTAATTTGTATTTGAAATTTGAATTCAAATTAAGTTTCTCATTACGAGGATTATTGTTAATTCTTGATGAGGAATATTTTTACCTTTTTGTTTTAGCAAGGCTGTTTTGGTCAAAAATACCTACATGTTATCTTTTTATGATTAAATTATAACTTTCAGAACATGAGAGTAGCTTAGGTAGTGATTATGAAGTAAGTTCAATGTAGTTTATTTTCATTAGAACCAAAATCTATAGCTACTTCACTTTTACGCGAAGGTAGTTTAGAAGCCAAAGTCAAATTATTATTTCAGAAAGTCTAGCCAATCAGCTTATTGTAGGTTTGTAGGTACATCAAAATAAGGGAAACGATCAGTAACTTTTGACCTTGTCCCCTAAGTTATAATCAATAGATAGTTATGATGTAGGTATTACACCAAACGAATTTATTTGTTTACCCACTTGATACGATTACGTACTATTTAAGTCTACTACATATTTAAGTAGTACAATATTAGGTCAGTGGGTCGTCTTTATGTTATTATAATTGTTCAGTTTTGAAATGTATCTTAAAATGATTGAACATAAGTTATATAAGTCATTTGTACATTACATATTCTCAAATTCATTCCGTACTCCGTAACGTTTTAACATTCTATTCGACAAATATTGACATTGTCATCAACTATTTATAAGACAAGCTTCAATAAAATATTTAAATACTAACTTATAATATTCACCTACCTTCCATCTCATCATCTCATTAAATTAATTCAAAACTATTTTCTTATTTTTCTTTAAATTACATATTTTCGATGTTTTATGAAAACAACAACATTATTCATGAGTTTGGGAGTAGTAACAAATACATTTATTCCTTGTATTACGAAAATTCTAAAACATTTTTATCACAAGTACCTGACATTTCTAACTTTTCATAGAACAAAATATTAAAGCCAAGGCAAGGCCTTACCGATATTAACTATTTCGTACTGCTGCTCGATTTAATCCATGGCATGGCTTCGATGCTGTACCAGCAGCTTCTCAATCTCACGGTCAGAGTACGTGCTGTCGACGTAGCCATCGTTCCGGTCCTAGTCAAGTCGAGGCGGTGAGTTACCGACGTCACATCTCTCAGCATCAGACCAGCAGTAACTCCAACATGGATCATGAAAATATTAAAAAGGAACACAATTAGAAATCATATTAGCAAGCCAGGGACAATCCCACTTCTGATCTTACATCAGTGGATGTAAGACTATGTGTATATGTATTAATATCCAACAATTAATAAACTTTGAGTTTCAGGATGATTACTAGTTATTTACTGTGTTCGAAAGTCTCTTTAAAAAGGTGTGTTGGGAACAGGGGTTTTATGAAGTAAAAGCACAAAAGACAAGACTATTCATTTTATTTCTTTTGGTCTTGTCAACTACATCAAACTCGATTCCATTCGCTAGGTCCCTAGTCTTCGTGGAGAAGAATGGATAAGAAACTCCACGGGAACACATTTTAAAGTATTATGCAAAGACAACCTGACATTGTCTTGGACTGTCTCAAGTTACAGCAATTTATCAGTTTACATAAACAACAATCAATAAGAACCATATTATAGTACATATTTCTAACACATAGTTATCAGTAATATTCATAGCATAATATCAATTATCAATTAACTTACATAAACATAACTTACATTAACTTACATAAACATAGATCCTTAGGACAATACAAATAGGTTACAGCTTTCTCCACTTTGTAATCTTGGTTCAATAGTAGGACGTTTACATGTGAACTTTATTCTACACACATGGAATACATATAAAATAAGAATATAACACTCTGGGTACAGATCCAGATATTACTCGTATTATCTAGTTAACTCGTAGAATAGTTGCAGCGTAACTACCCTGAATTGGCGGTAACATTTGCTTTTATAACCGTCAATTCATACTTATTACATCAACGATTCCCGCCAATGGCAATGGTCAAACATTATAGCCAAATAACTAATAACACATACAATAATTACCTAATCTTAATTAGTGGAACTATTTTAAAACTCCATTAGGTAATTTACCAATTTAGTATGTATTTATTTGTAATCTTTACATTTATTCGGACAAAATATGAACATCAATAGATAGTTCCGGGAATAGATAGAAACAACTGGATACATTGAAATTGCAAGATAAAATCTAGGAAACATTGTAAGTATCATATAATAATTACTACTTAATTTATTGGCAATATAAAGTAAATAAACATTTAATTTGACTTAACTATTTAAATACCACAAAGCTATCTTCGGTTTGGAAACCAAGTCTTTTAAGCCACAATAATAACTACTTCTATAAAATACTTCGGGCTATAAAATATTATTAGGACAATGTAGGTTTATTCGGAATAAGAACCTTACTGTTCTCAAGATATCTATTTACGATGATTATTAATTTGATGCTATTGTAGTGTGTGTAAGACAACCTCCCTATATAAATGTAACTTAGTATGTAAGTGGGGCATTAAAGGTTTATACTTTAAACAAGACGGTTCTTTCATTGGTCCCGAACACCGAACAGTACATGGCGACCCTGCCTGTAACTGGCGCTGGACCACCCGCGACCACCTACCGCGAATTACTCCGAAATTTAAACTAAGTACAATGTGTGTTCAACTCAGTACTTCAAATAACGGACTACAAAGAAACGGACGAGTTTTAATTAAAAATGTGTCAGTCAACCCAAAATAAGGAGGAGGTTTTTCTAAACCAAAACGCAGCTGGCTCCAATAATGGCAATGCACAGCAAAACCTTGGCTGGCATCTGGGAGTAAATAGTCTGATTATGACCATTTTGGCTGTTATGGGACTGATTGTGTTCCTATACATGGCATACAAATTTTATGAAAAATGCCATAAACAGTGGATACGACAAGAAGTATTCCACGCTACGTTCCGGAGCTTCCGAGCTTCTTCAGGACGCAGGACATCACCGCCGATTGCTGCTGAGCGTACAGTGGGTGCAGAGCCTACAGGAAAGTGAGTGCGTGAAGTGATGTCAAGTGCGCGTATTATTGCCTCAATGTGCTAGTGCGATAGTGCGATAAATGTTCGGTGTGACCTCTCCATAATTAACCAGAACTTGTAAGGATTTTAACTTTTAATATTACTTTAATATTAGTATGTAATTATGTATCTTGTAGACCTCTTCGATTTTTAAAGCAAATGCCAAGCTTGTTTTTTTTTATTTAATAAAATAATATTTTTGTATAAGATTATGTAGGTAAGTACCTATCTTCTGGTATGTTATTATAAAAAGTGTTATGGCTGATGACCTTAATGAAATTTTAACAAAACTCAAATATATAAAAGATTATCTCACGAAGTTGGGACCAGCCAGGAGATCGGTACAAGATTTAAGTGCTAAATATAAACAAGCTAACGACTTGTATGATAAGTTTAATGTTATTTGCACGCACATAGAGGATAAGGTATTGAGAGGAGAAATTAAATTATCAGATTTTAAACTTTTAGAAGACACATATGCAAACATAAAATCTACTTTTCTTAAAGTAAAATCACTTTGCTCTGTTGTGGAATCGGAAAACATCAACTCCAACATGGAAAAATTTGATTTAAAAACGGCAATTTCATTGCTGCCTGTAATGACTGGTGACGAAAATGTTACCAAACAATTGATAGCCAACGTAGAGATGTATGAAGCTATGTTAAACGACACAGATAAAACATCCTTAATTAGTTTTATATTAAAATCAAGGTTGTCGGAAAATGCGAAATTGCGAATGTCTCAAAACTATTCTTCAATTGCAGAATTAATAAGGGATATGAAATGTTTCTTACTGTCGAAAAAGTCCGATACGGCAATCCAAAGTCAATTACAGCGAGCAAAGCAAGGTGGAAAGACTACAGAAGATTTCGGTAAGGATATCGAGACTATGTTTGTTGACTTGACCATTTCACAGGCCGACGGGGATTTTCAGAAGTACGAAATTTTAAAATCAATAAACGAGAAAAATGCGATTAAAAGATTTTCGGACGGCCTGAGAAATAGTCGTGTTAGTACTATTGTAGCGGCACGCAATTATAGCACGCTGAAAGATGCTATCAGGGGAGCAATGGACGAGGAGCTATCGTCGCAACCTGAAAGCTCAATTATGAATTTCGGGCACACTAGAGGTAAGTTTAATAACTTTCAAAATCGTGGATTTGGTCATCAGAGAAGATATAACTATATGAGGAGACCTATGGCGCAGCCGATACGTGGAAGAGGAGCGCGTACGGAAAATAACTTTGGTAACTATCATACGAATAACAGAGGTAGGTCTAATTACTATAATCGTGGTAACCGCGGATACCAAACTACGTATTATTCTCGAGGAAATAGGTTCCAAAATAATAGAAATAGTAATAACCAAATAAGTATGGCTCAACCAACGACATCGGAAAATTCTCGGGAAAACCAACAGAAAAATTCGGAAAAAGTAGAATCAGTGTATAGTTTTTTTCGTGCATAATAAAACAAATACGATATGTGACAGCATAAATTCGGTTCCCATGAGTTTATTCGGCGTTACTCAGAATTGGTTAGTTGACACGGGTGCATCATTGTCCGCCGTGAAGTACGAGAAATTAGTTTCGCAAGACATTCCATTTCATGTAGAGAGAATTAGTGTCAAAGGTATTGGTGGGAATATTTATTCTGATGGGTATGTTTATTTGAACTTACAAGTAAACAATACCGAATTGACTCATAAGTTTTACGTATTTAAAAATTTACCATGTCGTACAGATGGAATCTTAGGTCAGGACTTTTTAACTAAATTTAATTGCATATTGAACTACGAATTAAATACTTTGTCCATTCAAACAACTGTAGGTACTATTATCGTAGACTTAAGAATGGGAAAACTTGGTATTAATAACTATATGGTAGTACCACCACGGTGTGAATCGGTACATTACGTCGACACAAATATAGATCGAGATTGTGTCATATTCCCGCAAGAACTTTGTGATGGAATTTATTTAGCAGGTGCGATCGTTTCACCGAAGTCAGGAGAAATACCTTTAAAGATTTTAAATACCAGGGACAATTCTGTACAACTGAGTTATTTTACACCACGCATAGATTATTTAAGTAATTATAATATTTGTAATTTCGAAACAAACGTAGTAAACGCAGATAGAGTGAAAAAGTTATTTAGGCTTATGCGTTTGGATCATTTAAATACGGAAGAGAGAGTATCTATTGAGAATATTTGTGCGAAGTATTCAGATGTTTTTTATATGGATGAAGATAAGTTAGGGGTAACTAATATTTATCAACAAACTATACAACTGAAAGACAATGCTGTACCAGTTTATACTAAACCGTATAGGATACCAAAATCGCTAAAACCAGAAATGGATAGGCAAATTGGAAAGATGTTGGAAGAAGATATCATAGAAGAATGCCAGAGTGAATGGTCTAGCCCAATACTTCTTGTACCAAAAAAGAATGAAAATTCGGACGAGAAGAAATGGCGCGTTGTGATAGACTATAGAAAGCTGAATGAAGTAGTGAAGGACGATAAATTTCCATTGCCTAATATAAACGACATATTAGATTCTCTGTCTGGTTCTGTGTATTTCAGTCATCTGGATTTGACACAGTCATACTATCAATTAGAACTTTGTCCGGAAAGTCGAAAATATACTGCTTTTACCACAAATAAGCAATATCAATTGAAAAGATTGCCTATGGGTTTAAAAATTAGTCCAAGTGCGTTTAGCCGCGCTATGACAGTAGCCATGTCCGGTTTAAATTATGACAAGTGTCTTATTTATTTAGATGATCTTGTTTGCTTCGGCCGTAATATTAATCAACATAATAAGAATTTAATAGATATTTTGGAAAGATTGCGAAAAGTTAACCTTAAAGTTAACCCGCTTAAATGTAATTTTTTGAAAAAGGAATTGTTGTATTTAGGACATGTGGTTTCAGATAAAGGCGTTAGCCCAGACCCGCAGAAAACCAAAGCTATTCAAAATTATCCTAGGCCATCTAATAGTGATGAAATCAAAAGATTTGTAGCATTTGCTAACTATTATCGAAAATTTATTCCTTATTTTGCCGAACTTACTATCCCATTAAATTTATTGTGTCGTAAAGGCGTTCAATTTAAATGGACCAAAGAATGTGAGAGCTCATTTATACAACTAAAACAATCTCTCATGTCTCCACCAATATTGCAATACCCAGATTTTTCTAAGGACAATGAATTTATTTTACATACGGACGCGTCTGGCGTCGCAATTGGTTCTATCTTATGTAATAAAAATGATTTACCAATAGCGTATGCAAGTCGTACATTAAATAAAGCAGAAGTTAATTATCCAACGATAGAAAAAGAACTGTTGGCCATAGTGTGGTCAGTGCGTTATTTTCGACCTTATTTATATGGTAAAACATTTACTATAAAAACAGATCACAGACCATTAGTATATTTATTTAAAATCAAGAGTCCAAGTACTCGTTTAATAAAATTTAGGTTAAGTTTAGAGGAATATGACTTTAAGATTGAGTATGTGAAAGGGGCGAATAATGTGGCTGCAGACGCATTATCTCGCATAGTTTTGAGATCGGATGAGTTAAAAGAGATGAATAGACATTCAATAACGGTTATGACTAGGCGAATGAAGAGAATGCAAGATGATGTGCCTAGGGATCCTGATTCTTATATACATAAGGCTATTCTATCAACTGCGTGTTTGGTTTTCAATTTCGACAATTACTTCTTTATTCATTTTTTTTTCAGCAAAGTTTTCAATTTTGTGAAATCTGTTAATTCGTCTTGGGATGAACTGGTTGTATAGTAATCCAGTAAAAGCTTGGTAGTAACGGCCAAACGGGCCCACGGGGAGCGGCGACCGCGGCGGCGCGACCGGCGAATTTTAACGCGCGAATCGCACCGGCGACTGGCGGCGCGACCGGCGAGTGAAACAAATACATGAATCAGTACGGCGCGAGCCACGGAGGGGAGGAAGGGATAAAAAAATTTAGTTGTATTCGCCGCGACTGACTGACTTTTTGTTTCAATTCTGGTTGAATATTAACAAGAATATAATCGAAGGTTTCGACACTCATTCTGGTATACTCGAAAAATAAATTCTGGATACGTTCTGTATTTTTCGTACTTCTTGTGGAATTCTCCATCTATACCTCGATTAGTATTCAAATAATGTACTCCACAATCGCTTCCAAATATTACGTCTTGAACCAAAAAAATATTATTTTGCTCTCGGACTTCCTTATTGGTCGCGGCGGCGAACGCGTCTCTCCGTGGCCTGCAAATGCCGCCGCGTGAGTAGTCGCGTTCGCCCGCCGCACCGCCATTCGCACCGCCGATCCCCGTGGCCAGGCCGTTAGGCAGGTTATGGTAACGTAACGCTCTTCTTTAGCGTTTTATCGTATCTTTTTATTGTATCTACAGGTTCTGAGCCTACATACGTGAAGAGCAATAACACATGTTCATTGTCCTTCCAGCTCATGGCAGAAAATTCAACCCCATCAAATGTAGTAACATTTTCATCACATGATCTTCTTGGCACTGATGGTTTGAGAATGTCTTTCTTCTCAGGTAGTTTGCATGTTGTCTCCAGTCAACTTTTCTGTACTGTCCCCAAGCAGTAAATTCCTTCTTTGAATAAGTAATGAAATAGTGACAAGTTCGTATAAAAGTTATCGAAAAATATTATGTGGTTTACATTCCTCGGTACCGGTCGAAGCAAACGTATGACTGTGTTTGAAACTATGTACTCCTAAAGGCCCGGCTCACTGCCGGCACGGCACGGCGTGTCATGGCAAAGGATTTTATTACTAATCAAGTTATTTTGAATCTTGTTTCAATGAGTTTAGAATTCACAAAGCCGCAAAAAGACGCGACGTGCCGCTGGATGCTGCGGCACGACACAACGCGCCGCGGTAACCCGTGTAATGCCACAGGCTACCGCGGCGCGCCATTGCATCCTGCGAGACGTATGGGTCACTTTGTGTCGAGGAATAGGGATGTTAACTGACTAAACAAAATATGATTCTAATTAGTCCGTCTGTTAGATTATCGAAAAATATTGGATACGTAGGTATTTTTTGTTTTATCAAATCAATAAAAATTTACGAAGATAAAACGCGAGTTGAGTTGAGTGGGAGGTTGTGACGTCACTGCTCGCTAAGAAATGTCATACTAATGTCTTAGAATATGACGTCACACGAGTTTTCAAAGCACTGTATCGTCTTCATTGTTTGTTTACATGAAAAAAGAAAAAAATATGTGTCCAATATTTTTTGGATATCTATCTGATGGGCTAATTAGATTTTTTTTGTTAACATCCCTATTATGATTGCTAAGTTGGTTGAAATAAGGTCAAAACTTGTGCAGCGGTCATTTCGGTTAATGGGGCGCAGTCCGGTCGGTTTGCGGGGGCAACGGAGGGAGAAGACGCACAGGCGCGCGCGCGGTTTTTGTCTCTCACACTGACTGAGGGTGGCAACGGCATGCCACGGGATGCCATGGCATGCCACACAGCACAGCCTACCCTGCCATGCCGTCAGTGAGCCTTTAGTCGGGTTCATTTGGTAGTCTTTGCATATTATGAGTCCTTGAATAAATTTCAAAAGTATAGGAGTAGCTAATGGGGCAACACGTATAGTTTGAAACCCCATTCGTGTGGCTTTTTCGGCAAATATTGTTTCATAAAATGACCAATCGTTGTCGCGCACATCTGTTCATCTAGGAATAGGCGATGGTCAAACGGAACTGACATGAATCGTTTATTGAAATGATCTACTACTGTACGTATTTTATGTAATCGATCGTGGTTAGGATGATCAAGCCATTGTTGACGTACGAAATACAAAAATTAAAAGTATTGCCGTACCTTATTCTGATTTATTACATAAGATCAAGGAAGATAATATTCGACGTTGGCTTGAAGATTGGCAGGAGACTCTGCAAATAAAAGGCACTTGGTATGCAAAAATCAATAGAGCTATTGGTTCAGCTCCTTGGTTTACGAAGGCACAATTTCACAGAAGCAAACTGTTTTATCTATCTACATAAGAGAAGTCCTGACTGACTGACTGACTAGACAAGGAATAAGGAAGGATTTTTCGAAATTCAACTCCTAAGGGAGTTAAATAGGGGATGAAAGTTAGTATGGAAAATAGTCATTTACACGCGGGCGAAGCCGCTGGCAAAAGCTAGTTCTTTACTATGTCGCCTAAGATTTGGACATGGACGTTTTAATGCTCATCTGGCCAGAATGAAGACAATAAAACAATATGATTCAAAACAATATGAGTCATCTTCAGGTTTATTACAAGCACACTCGTCACCGCTGGAATCCGCTAACATAGCAAATAATTTCTTCGTTAATATTGGAAAGTGAAAAAAAAAAAAAACATACATACATTATTTATTTATTTTTAAATAAATAAATAATAATAATTAAATTACTCATAATAACTTAATGACTTACATAATTAATAAAATTAATAATAAATAAATAACGTACATATTAAATAAAAATAATAATAAATATATGAAACTATAGTTAATATTTATTTTTAAAGTAATTGGTTACAATGTTACTAAATAAATACTTGTATATTATTAAACGCCGAGCGTTCTTCCTCCTCTCTACTACTTTTATCTGTGCTGTGCCCGACAGGGTCCATAATTGAGACTTATGAAACTGTTTCCCTAATATCCTGAATACATTATGGTACATTATGGTACGCAATAAAGAATTGAGAATTGAATTGAAGTGTCTGGCAGACAAAAATCGGGGTCAATCGCAAAACCTAACAAGCTCACCTTTAACACGGAACACTACTTTAACATCCTTCGTGTTGCTAGACACTGATGAGACTGAGGTAGAGAGTATTATCATGTCCCTGAAAGAAGACTGTGCAGTTGGTTATGACAACATATCTAATAAAATTATTAAAAAAATTAGGGACGTTTTGTTACCACCTCTGACCTATATTTTCCGCATTTGTTTATCTTCGGGTAATTTTCCGAAGTGTCTCAAAAAAGCCAGATCCCAGTGCGTAAAGATTGGCAATGTTCTCAGTTCTGTTCAAAAAAACACATTTTTTGGTGTTCCCCAAGGAAGTATTTTGGGGCCCACTCTTTTTTTGATCTAAACTAGCGCCTTTGCGATATTAAACTAGCGCAGGGCACTATCATCACTTACGCTGACGACACTGCACTACTTTTTTCAGCTGACTCAGAAAATAAAGTCTACAATCTTGCGCAACACGGATTCAATATTGTAAATAAATGGCTTCAAAATAACTCACTAACTTTAAATGCAGAAAAGACACAGTACATTAGGTTTTCGATGCGCAAGCAAATATCGACTGTACCCACAACATAGCATCCTCATTATTGCTTAATCCCTGCAGACAACCAATGTACGTGTCCTAATATTAAAAAGTCGGATAAAATAAGATACCTGGGTATTATATTAGATGAAACCCTTTCCTTTAAACAACACATAGAAGCTCTAAATAATAGAATTCGTAAGCTGATTTTCGTATTCAAAAAGCTACGATTTATTAAAGATTCAAAAATAATAAGGCAAGTAAACTTTGCTCTTTGTCAGTCAATTTTGACTTACTGCATCACTTCATGGGGTGGGGCTGGTAAAACTTTGTTATTGACCATTGAAAGAGCCCAAAGAGCTATTCTCAAGGTGGCCACTTGCCGCCCCTTCCTTTTTCCCACTAACCTCCTGTATAAATCTTGTGATGTACTAACAGTTCGACAGTTATTTATAATGAGCACTGTACTAAAACAACACGCAGCACTTCCATACAGTACTGATTTTACTAAAAGGAGACGGAAAGATTTAGTTTGCTCACAAAAAAGTACAAAACATGCTTTTACAGAAAAAAAATATATGTACAACCGACCGCTACTCTATAGCAGGCTAAATAAAAAAGGTAACATCTAAAACTATTGTAAATAAACAAAATATAACCGAAAAATTTTAAAGTTTCGGCGATCTTATTTGTCACGTTTGACTAAAAATATATTTTTGTTTTATATTTTTTCAGATCATCAAGACAATCATTCGGTGATGATGCATTAGGATACGTTCAACTTTGTCGTAATTCCGACATGTGTCCCATCGAAATGCAGAGTGTGTCCGGAACAGAAAGTTCGTTCCAAATCGTATGCAGCGACTATGATAGTAAATGAAAAAGAAGAAGAAATCATAAGCGTCGAGTCTCATGATTGAGTTTTGAAAGATGGTAAAATGGCAGGAAAATACATGGCTCAAATACAAGTTCAAAATGTATGTGACAAATTTAAAAATGGCTTATTTTTGTGTTGCGGACTTAACTTTGAAGTAACTAATAATGTGGAAATACTGTTAGTTAACTACGATAAAACTTTATTGACCCACTACACTACATATCAAATAAAATACTCAAATTTTGGGAAAAAATGTACCTATACCCTAAATTATATGACAAAATAAAATAATAGCAAAATAATCATACTCATTTGTTTTATTTATTTACACAGTAGGGTAATTCTAGGATAGGTGACCCAATGGGATACGTGCCGCGACTTTGAATACTCTATGTTAGAAATGTCGTAGACTAAAATCGTACTACGTAATAGGAAGCGCTCCCCCCGCAGACCCCAGTGCCACGCCAACCGCACGCGTTTTGCCCGTGTGTGTAAAAATCTTCCACGGCGAGACCATTACATGCGTTGAAATTATAATCGTAAGTACTTACTATCGAATATCTTTTCACTCTGTTACAAATTCCATATTTTTTAAATTTATTTGCAAGAAATGACCAAAAATGAGAAAGGTGTAAATGAAATAGCCAGAACTTACGGAATACCGTCACGGACATTAAGAGTTAAGACGACGATTTGAAAAAAATAACAAGGAACAGTTGTTAACCTTAGGTATCTATTTAACACATTTAATGATATTTTTTTTTTATAATATTAGTGTGATAAATAGATTAATTTATTTTTGATTCAAAAATGGAACACATATTTTTGATTCAAATACAGATCGCGGCACGTATGTTGAACTATGACCTTGAATGCGCAGTAACACATTTTCTCTCGGTCTCAATCCATAATTGTACCTGCGTGGACGACCGCCATTTTGGTTTAACTTCTTCTCGAATCGATGGGTTCCGCTTCCCTCAAAGTTTTTGGGCCCAGTAGGTTGCCACATTTATAGCAGCGTCAGTGGCGTTTTTAAGGTCCTCCAGGGTGCATTTGTAGGGACATTTTGGGCACTCTAGCAGGTGGGCCATTGTTTGATCAGGAGCACCGCACTGGCACTGGGTGTCGAAGGGGTCTATAATCCCCCATTTTGCCAGGTTGTGTTTGCAGCGGCCTACTTGGGTGCGCAGTCTATAGATTGCTTTCCATACAGGGCACCGCAGTTCACATTGGAGTGGCAGCTTTAACTTACGTGCCGCGATTTGTACCCGACTGCGAAATATATATATATATCGCATATCTTGATGTTATCACAATTTGCGGCAAAACACCAGAAGAGCACGACTATAATCTGCAAAATTTTATTGCAGCTGCTAAGAAGTACAGTTTAGCCCTGAATGAAGCAAAATCCATATTTAAACAAACTTCTATTAACATACTTGGTTACACGATTGCCAATAATATCATCAAACCCGACAATGATAGATTAGAACCTCTTCTAAACTTACCTCCACCTCAAGACTTGCCCAGCTTGCGAAGAGCCCTGGGTATGTTCGCTCATTACTCTAGTCTAAGTGGGTACCAAACTTCTCCGAAAAGGTACATGAACTATCAAAGATTGACATTTGACATTTCATTTTGGCATTTCCGCTGAGTGATAATATCATTAAAGATTTTCAAGAACTTAAGAACGCCATAATCAAGTCTTGTGTTCAGGCCATTGACTATAATATGCCATTTACTGTAGAAACTGATGCCTCGGAACACTCAATTGCGGCAACTCTTTCGCAGGCGGGCAGGCCTGTAGCATTCTATTCGAGAACACTTAATCGAAGTGAACAGAATCATTCAGCTATTGAAAAAGAAGCTTATGCAATCGCAGAGTCCTTGAAGAAGTGGCGGCATTTTCTTGTAGGGAAATCATTTCTGCTCGTCACTGACCAGCGATCCGTCTCTTTCATGTTTAATGCCAAGCACGACAGTAAAATTAAAAACGAAAAAATACAGCGCTGGCGATTGGAACTATCTCCATACAAATACGACATCGTATACAGGCCTGGCACACAGAACCATGTAGCGGACGCCCTCTCCCGTGTTTGCGCCATCGTCGAGACACCTGCAAAGTTACGATCACTTCATGAAGCCCTTTGTCACCCGGGTGTAACCAGAATGGCACATTGGGTGCGTTCCAAAAACTTAGCCTATTCCATTGAAGAGATAAAGAGTATGACGAAAGACTGTCGCATCTGTTCTGAGGTTAAGCCTAGATTCATTAGAGCTGATCCTCAAAATAAACTTATTAAAGCGATAGCGCCTTTCGAACGACTGAGCATGGATTTTAAGGGACCAGTACCATCTAAGTCGAATAACAGATTCATTTTAACAGTAATCGATGAGTAGTCCCGCTTTCCGTTCGCCTTTCCGAGCTCTGATATAAGCGCAAAGACTGTAATCAAGCATTTAGACAGCATTTTTATCATGTTCGGCATGGCCGGCCTACGTGCACTCGGACCGAGGGACATCATTTTTATCGACTGATGTAAAAGATTTTCTACACTCCAGGCAAATAGCGACGAGTCGTACAACGCCATACAACCCTCAAGGCAATGGCCAAGTTGAAAGGCTCAATTCTACGCTCTGGAAAAGTGTACAGTTAGCTTTGAAAACTAAGAACCTGCCAATAGAGAGCTGGGAAGATGTCCTACCGCAAGCATTGCACTCCATACGCTTCGCTTCTTTGTACTACAAATTGTACGCCGCATGAAAGAATGTTCCGCCTCTCTCGGAGATTGACGAATGGAGTTTCTATTCCCACATGGCTATCTAGCTCAAACAGAGTACTTATGCGACGCTTTGACCGGAAAACAAAATATCAACCACTAGCCTAGGAGGTGGAGGTACTGGAGACAAACCCCACTTATTCGTTCGTTCGAACGATGGATGGTCGCGAGACTACTGTATCCAACCGCCATTTAGCACCTTTGGGAGGCAATCGAGAAGATATCCCCACAATTAACGAATTTGTGGACGCCGAACCCCAAAGATCGCAGTCACCATCACCATTTTGTTCACCACCAACTTCGCCTTCTTCACCGACATCTTACTCAACACCAGTCTCGCTGCCAGCTACTCCTTCGTCACCGCTACCATCGGAGGATTTGCAAGTGGCACCGGAACCAGAACAAATGAGCTCGGACGGGATCGAGCTCCCAGTTTCGGAGCCACTCCGGAGGTCGGCCAGATCACGGAATCCACCGAAGTTTTTGCTCGATTACATCTGGCCGGGGGTTAATGTGATGAACCTTTTTACAACATTATTTATTCTTCTATGATCATAGATCAGATATTTCTATTATGTCATAATCAAACTGTCTTAGGAATGAATTGTCAATTTTCAACAATACGTAATGTTTTGCAAATTAGAACCTAAAGTCTCCCTAAAGTATAGGTTTTGTCAATACTCAAGCTAGGAGAAGCAGGATTTCCTCCTGATAGAACAGCAATAGTTAGCATATCAGATCGCTAAAAAATGGGGTTGAAGCATAGCTTTGACGATGTGATCGAAATGGCTGGACAGTGGACACTAGTGGTTCCAAAGTTTTATAGAGAGAAATCCTTCTATAACTATTAGACAAGCCGAAGGCTTATCAATTGCACGAGCAAAGGGTCTCAGCAGGGAGGAAGTTACTAACTTTTACACCCTATTGACAACGGTTCTAACAGAGAATGGTTTGCTGGATAAACCGGACAGAATATTCAATATGGACGAACCAGGTGTACAACTTAACAACAAACCTGGCAAAGTGGTGGTAAACAAAGGTGCAAGGGTCGTGAGGTCAGTTACGTCTGCCGAAAAAGGCGTGACAATTACTATAGTTGCTTGTTGCAATGCTATTGGCAATTTTTTGCCACCAGTTCTTGTATTAAAAGGCGTGAATAAAAAACCAGAATACCAAGAGGACCTTCCACCTGTTTCCAAAGTTTATAAGCAGAAGAAAATAGCTTATATTAATACAGATTGACTGTTTTACAAATGGTTAACAGAACATTTTATCGCCCACAAGCCTCACGGAAAGGTATTGTTGATTTTGGATGGACATGTGTCACATTCAAGTGCAATTAACATACTGAAAGTCGCCCGTGACTTTAAGTAATTTTACTATGTTTGCATAGTCACACAACATTTGCTTCACAGCCTCTAGACAGAGCAAGGTGGATGGATGAGCGCCAACAAATACCCGTATTTGGTGAGCCAGGACAAGGAATTACACGAGGTGAGTGCGAACAGGAGCCTGCTTTGGACGAACGTGAACCTGAACCCGTCTGTGTGAATCCTTTACCGCACGCAAAATACACGCTCCGGGCGTGGAGTAGCGGACACTAGCCCGATGCATCTTATCTTAACGTCCACCTTTCGACACTTCCTAGTGTTTTAGCTGTTCAGTACAGTTTCTCAGAACAAGAGATATATTTTTACATAGGTACATCTAAAACTGGTTTGGTGTACAATGCTGTCCTGTAGATTGATAAGAGACAAGCTATAATCAAATATTCATCCAGTACACTTATCAACTTAGAATTTAACACCGAATGTGGTTTTAACATAGAAAATTCCCGTAATCTTCGAATAACCCTTTCAATGTGGATCCTTAAGCTTGCAATCTGTTTTGTTTGATGAGCTTCTTGCTTGCTTAGGTTAGTGCCTTGACTTAGGGCGGGACTAGGGAGTGCAATCTTGCAGCAAATCTTCAATCGGTATTTGCAAGATTGAAGACGTCTAATCTTGCAAGATCTCGGTATTTTGCAAGATCTTGCAAATTTACAAGTTTTTTATTTAATTTTAGAAATATTCTATTGAAACTTGTTAAATTTATTATTCTAAGAGCGAATCAATGAAACAAGATATATATTAGAAAAAACTGAAACATTTATTAAACAAAATCAATGGTTATTTTGGAAAAAACTTCTTAGAAAACACAAGATGTCTAGCGTGTTGTCAGCCAACTGGCTTCGGATGTTTCGGGCGATATACCCGGCAGCAGAAAAAGCCCGTTCAGCTTCTACACTTGTTGGCACCACTGATGATAAGCATTGATAAACTGACTGCAAATGGTGCCCTTTTGCCCCGCCTGATTCGTAGAGATTAATTTCTTGTCTTATTTGTTTATCAAATAAGGAACCAGTTGTTGCACATGAAGGGCGTTCTTGTGGGCGGGCTTTCAAAATCATTTTCAATTCTTCATCAAGAGAAAAGAGTTGTGTTTGCGGCTGCTGATAAAGGCGTGATATCATCAATATCATCATCAACTACTGTAACAAATGCATCTAAAGATGTGGAGCTAGAGCTTTGGTTCTGTACGTATAATCGTTCGATCAGCTTTTTAATTTCTTTCTTGACTAAAGTTTTTGGTGGCAAACTGAAAGTGTTATCATTAACGAGCGATTTAAAATCTTCGTCATATTGGGCAGAAGCTCTCAAATAAAATAACGCTGCAGTCATAATTGTCCGGCGCTCACGGATGCGAGTCCTCATAGCATCAGCCAGCTTTTGAGCGATTGGTGTTGTTAGGTTTTCTAACTTTCGTACCATGAACCGCAAAGTAGTTTCAGCGGTGATGAGATCTGAATCTCTTCGACATAATACTTCAACTGCCAATTTGATAGGCTGGAACACATGTTCTAATTCAACCAAAGCTACATATTCTTCTTCTGAGAAAGCATAGTTGGGGTTCGTTCCGAGATTAACATCGATGAATGCTTTGCTTACACACGTCTTCAATTTGTTGAATCTGGAAATCATATCTGCGAGACTGGACCACCGAGTTTTGCAGTCGAGCACTAACTGCATGTTTTTGCCAAACTCGTTACTTATGTACTTTTGTAGAACATCATTCTTTGTTGGTGATTTTCGGAAAAGCTTCACAGTTTTTCTTACTTTTCGTATTAGGTCATCATATTCTGGTACTAAGTGAACTTCAACTGTAGGTAATATGCAATCAAACCCTTCAGATTCGTTGATATCTTCAGTTTCTTCATCAATATCGAGTAACTCATTTTCCTCATCGTTTGCTTGACGCGTGCCTACATTGTCATTTTGTAAATTGTCTTCAGGATCATTATTCTCTTTCTTCTTGTAGATAACATCAATAACGCCTAGCTGAATGCCGTGAGCATAACATAGTTGCTGAAGAGGTTTTATAAGCCGTCCCACTTTGACCATTACACTTGCCCCATCAGTTGTAATAGCCGCTATATCGTCATCTAGAATTAAATCATACTCTGATAGCTTTTTCTTCAATAATTCGATACAGCTCTCTGCAGGCATACTTCCGACTACACGCACAAGCCCCAAATTCCAGAACAAAGCTTCTCCGTTTGTAAACGTGTGAATATTTACATTCATAAAGCGTCTGTTTCTGCAAGAAGTCCATTCATCAAAAGTAAGAGTAAATCGATGTTTTTTTTTTTTTAGTTCTTTAAGATCTTGAGACACCTTCATCTTCAGCGTCATGCCATAATTCATGACAATTAGTTTTATAGAGTTAGGAGACGTTGGAAGCTTATAGCCTTTGGCTTCAAATAATTCTCTTAAATCTTTTGATGTACAAAATGACCTAAACGTCTGGCCATCTTGGGAAACCATCCTTGCAATTCTTTTTTCCTTGGGAACTTCTTCTTGCGAATGGAAGTAGTCAGAAATTTTATGCTTTTTAGCACGGTTAACATCTAGTGAACAAGACATAGCCGACGAACTGCTTGGCTGCGACAATTGTGCCGAAGAAGACGTCGATGGAATCGGATTCGTATTTTGTAAAACTTTCTTATGCGTTGTATCAATTTTATGCTTGGCATTCATATGTACATGTAAACCTTTAGGAGAACGTGCCGATGTTTTTAAAATGGACTTACATAGTTTGCATTGAGCTGTCAATCCATCATCTGCCTTTAAAAAGTACTTCCATACTTCCAGCGGACTACTAAACTCCTTATAAATTACTGTCGATGACATGATGGCTCTAGTTCACTAACTCTAATAACTAATTTTGGCTAGAAACTGTCTTTTTAACTATTAAAAACAATCTGAACACTTTGCGTAAACAAATAATTCGTCACAATCACGAAAACAATTTGCGTAATGGTAAAAAATAGGCATAATGCCGCCGCACGCGACAATCCCGCTTCCCCTCACCCCGCCCGCGTATACACCCCTTTCACTCTAGCACCGGACGGCGGGATGAACCGATCGCGGCAATTCAGTTTGAGCGCGGCCGCGCTCTTGAATGGTCATGGAACGCGTTGCTATCCAATCTTGCAAATCTTGCGAGATCGCGCGCGATTTTGGGTGCAAGATCAATCTTGCAAAATTAGTGCGAGATCTCGGTATTTCGAGATCTCGCAATACCGAGATTGCACTCCCTAGACACAATGGTCAGAATCTAAAATAATACTAATTTACAAAAAAGGAGACCCATGCGACATTGCAAACTACAGACCGATAAGCATACTGCCCTGTTTGTACAAGTTGTTTTCTTCTATATTAAACCGAAGAATAAGTATTACACTGGAGCTTGAGCAGCCCATAGAACAGGCGGGATTTAGAAAGAGCTTTTCCACAATAGACCATATCCACACTCTAGAACTTGTGATTGAAAAATACTCAGAAAAACAAAGACCTCTATACATCGGATACATAGACTATAAAAAAGCCTTCGATACAATATCCCATGAAAGTATCTGGAATACACTAAATGAGCAGGGAGTAAAAATCGAATACATAGAAGTAATCAAAAGTATTTAAACGAATAACACAGGGAGAGGTAAAAGGATGAAAAGAAAGGATGAGAAGAAGGAAGGAAGAAGAAGGTAGAATGATAAAAGGATGCATCACGGGACACGCTCGAAGGGTTATGGATCTATATTCGAAAGGATGGGCTGTATTCGCCGATTTCGAGGCTGACTTCAGAA
The DNA here is from genome assembly GCA_949316265.1 of Diarsia mendica. Classification (NCBI taxonomy): domain Eukaryota; kingdom Metazoa; phylum Arthropoda; class Insecta; order Lepidoptera; family Noctuidae; genus Diarsia; species Diarsia mendica. Next base: position 14,118,245 of record OX438889.1, read on the forward strand.
GTATCTACTGGACTGAACGGATCCAGGAATATGTAAGGTATAGGTTGATTAATTCAGTATATAAGGGTGATTCGGGAATGACGATGTCGGAACATTTCGCTGAGTATGCTGAATCAATGCAGTCACTGACTATTTCATTTAGTGAGCAGGATATAGTAAATTCTATTATGCGGCACTATAATATAGATATACAACGACTATGGTTTACTAGAGTTGAGGAAGTAGACATCATGAGCGGGATTAATTGTATTTTGCCTACTAAAATCTCTAACGAATAATGAAAATATAGTTGGAGTCGGTTGCGTTGCGCATCATCATCATCATCATCATCATTTCAGCCGAAAGACGTCCACTGCTGGACATAGGCCTCCCCTAAGTGTCGCCACATTGACCGGTCCCGTGCGTCTCGCATCCAGCGGATCCCCGCAACCTTCACCAGGTCATCGGTCCACCTTGTGGGAGGCCTTCCAACGCAACGTCTTCCGGTTCGCGGTCGCCACTCCAGAACTTTCCGGCCCCATCGGGCATCCGTTCTGCGAGCAATGTGCCCTGCCCACTGCCACTTAAGTTTGGCGATTCTTCGGGCTATGTCGGTAACTAGTTTCTTTCCCAGCGATAGAAAGAATCTTACAGATGTATGACCCGCTGAAGTCATATTTTCTGACAAGCGGGAATAATGCATCAAGAACATTAAGAGAATTTTTCGAAAATGATCTGAACGAAGGCTATTTTTGGGCTGTTCATTCTTTCATGGCCTTATATCAAAACTACATCAAAAATACAGAGAAGGCTGATGTTTCAGTGAATGAGGTATTAGAAAACTGTTCTGAAATAATGAACAGCATAAATGCAAGGATTGAACAAGATTTTTGTCCACTAAAAGTGGTTTCTATTTTACGTAAGTTTAATGACATTGACAAGAATGTTGACCAAGTGACTGCGTTCAAAGAAAATATTAAAAACATGTACACAATTGCAGTACAATATTTAAAATCATGGACTGAAAACCTATACAAAGAGACAAAACATTTTTCATGGATGTCTTTAAAAGATGTTCCTGAATGGAATCAAGTTTCCAATACTATAAGTATCATAACGAAAAACAACGTCAAAATTGATGACAGCAAATGTTTTGATCAACTGCAAAACCTGAAAAGCTTTTTAATTAATAATAAAGAGGATGTTGATTTCAAGAAACAGTTAGCCCACAAAAAATGGGTCCAATATTTTAAATCAATGAATTCTGAAGAAAGCTTTTCAGAATTTCTAACTATTTGCCCATTTTATTTCGCGATTCCAGGCCACAATGCAAACGTGGAACGAGTTTTCTCTTTAATAGGCCAACAATGGTCAAAACAGCGCAACAGACTTAACGTAGATACAGTTGCTAAAATGCTACTCGTAGAATGCAATTTAAAACACTTATCGTGCAAGGATATACAACTGCATAATAAAAGAAACTGAACTTTTAAAGCTTGTTACTGCAAACCAAAAATATTTAGAATAATGTTTAATGTCTAATTGAAAGATAAGAAGTCTTTTTTGTTTTGATTATTTAAGAGAAGAAGTGTCGAGTTTATATTATTTAAAGAAGTTTTGTTTTGATTAATAAGAGTAGAGATTTGTTTTGGTTATTAAGAGAAGAAGTTTTGTTTTGTTTTGATTATTTACAGAATAAGTTCTGTTTTTAACCGACTTCAAAAAAAGGAGGAGGTTATCAATTCGACTGTACTTCTTTTTTTTTTTTTTTTTTATGTTTGTTCGCTCATAACTTGCGACTGGGTGAACTGATTTTCTTGATTCTTTTTTCATTTGAAAGCTGGTGCTTCCCGTGTGGTCCCATTGTCACCATTTCAATATCTGATGATGGGATCTTGTAGAAATCGGGGGAACTCTTCAATAAATAACAGCAGATTAACCGCGATTGTTGCTATAGCATATCTAAGCATTGTTTACGCCATCACACAACATAATATCACGCCTGTACTCACTACAAAGGTGATGAAGAACTTCGGAGATAGGCAACGGAACTCCTCAATTAATTATAGCAAATGGACTGGGATTGCTGAAATCTCATGACTGTCTATTGACCAGTTCATAACATAACATCACGCCGCCGGTACGTTGTGAAGGGGTAAGCACATGTGAACCACTAAAAAGTGAAAAATAAAAAATCAGCTTCAGAAGTCGGTGGCAAAAACATGAAATCAAACAAACAAAAGTCACCGACTTCAGAAGCTGATTTTTTATTTTTCACTTTTTTGTGTTTTATTTTTGTCGAAGTCGGTTTTATTTTTTGTAAAAAAGTTTTTGTTTTATATATTGAGAATTTAAGACACATAATTTACACTGATGTTGCATTTAATTTGAATTAAGGAAAGAATTATTGAGACTGATTAATAATAAAGTACTTTTAGACTAATTTGGCATTAGTTTTATTGTAAATTATCAAAAAAGCTTGGTTTTCATTAATTTTCTACATTAATACCAAAAAATCCCCTAAAATGCAAAGTGTCCGGCTTTTTTACCAAAATGTTAGGCCAAAAAAAAAAAATATTTTTTACACGAATATTTAAAATTGTTGAAAATGCAGGATGTCCGGCTTTTTGACCCAAATGTTAGGCCAAACTCTGTCCGGCTTTTCGGTATGAGGACCTGGCAACGCTACATGTGGCGCATATAAATTTTGTTCTTTTCTCCTGTTTTTTTGTGCTGCAGAACCGGCATCTCTTATAAGTGTTACTTTCTTGGGGCATATGTATACCTACATTCAATAACCGAATTTCTTCCGGCACTCCGAATACCCCCCCTTTCTTGCTAGTAAAGGGTATACTTAGGCGTGCTTTTTTCTGAGAATAATTGTTTATTAGCGCGCGTGCCAAACGCAGTCTAAACTCACGGTGTGAATGTGTTGTTACAGCATGTGTTGCACTGTACGTTATGTATGAATTAATGATGGATGCATCAAACATAAAAAAGAATAGACGCATCCAAAACTTTCGGGATTTCCGGTTGATTGGGTAAGAGGATCTGTAATGGTCAAATAAATCCACCCCGCCAATGCTCATTGTGTAAGAAGCAATTGCTTTTGGGCAAAGAACCTCTGCTCGTGAACCATCTTTTTGAGTTCTTTTTACAAACATAATGTCCAATGGTTGATGTGCTGTGGTAAGCAATGTGACTTCTTTTGTGTCAAGCCATTTTATTGCTGTGATAGGTGTGACGGCGCGCCTTGTTGTTCTTTTGCATAGGGCTGCTGGTTTACTTCGTGGTGATGAATAAAAGAGGATATTTGAGGAAAAACTGGTATATTGTTTTGCACCAACACACAGTCGTCAAGAGAGAGCTCAAAAAATGTTGCCACACGGCATATTATTAGAAAAAAGGTGTTGCCACCCGGCATATTGTTTTTGTACCAAATTATAATGTTGCTACATTTGACGCAACATGCTGCGGCCACACAAGAGACAAGTTTATGACCAATAAAACTTATTACTAACGAAACCTGTCTTTTTAAATTTTATAAAAATTATGCATAAGTACTTATAGCCTTTTTGCTAGATACAGGCATTCAAAGAGACCTAAGTCTTAGAAATTACAGCACATTATATAATAATAGCGCATAAAAGCATGCCTATACATAGATATATTCTTAGCCCTACAAAGTATTTTCCTGGGATGGTAAACATGACCCCAAGAATATAACTATGTAAATAATTAGTTACATGATTATAGTCAAATAACATTCCAGTTACACATAGTCTACACTTAAAGTCAAGTAACATAAACTATATTAACAGTTTCAGCCTAGTTACAGTCAAGTAACTATATCAACTTAACAATTATGATAGAGTTGTGGTTCCAGCGCCCAAGAACCTTCTCGATAAGATTAAATGCTAAAACACTGAAAACTCATATTTTTACAACAACACATATTATATTCCTATAGTTGGTCAACTAGTCAACATTATCTTGAATAGGTAAAACACAAATCTTATGTATGGCCCTAAGATGAGTTTTGTTATTAGATGTCCTGACCTCCACAGCCCTAACTTTACCATCATGACCTGTGAATAATTTTACAATTCTTGCCATGGGCCAAGACATCGACGGAATATTGTCTTCTTTCAAAATGACTAAGCTGCCCAATTTGACATTACTATAATCGTTCAACCATTTGGGCCTGTTTTGCAAGATATTCAAATAGTATTTATACCAATACTTCCAAAACATCTGTTTTAAATTAGTGCAGAATTGCCAAAACTTGAGTTTGTTTTGTGGTAAATCAACTACATTTTTTTCTGGATACATTGTTAACGCGCTACCTATAATAAAATGACCAGGTGTCAAATAACAAAAGTCATTCGGATCTGAAGATAGTGGTAACAAAGGACGCGAGTTTAACACACATTCTATTTCAGTAAGGACGGTATTAAGTTGTTCATATGTAAGTACAGTTTTTTGTAATACTCTCTTAAGATGATACTTTGTGCTCTTCACTGCAGCCTCCCAGAGCCCACCGAATGTAGGAGAGTAGCTAGGTATGAAATGGAATTCTATGCCTCTTTGTGTTGCAAAATCATACACTTGCGCCTGGTGACTCTGGGAAGACTGCAGGGAATATAGCTCAGTTAGTTGGCTCCTTGCGCACTTGAATGTACTGGCGTTATCGCAGTGGACCTCCGTGGGCAGCCCTCTTCTCGATATGAGTCTCCTAAAGCACGCTAGGAAAGTCTCTGTGGTTAGGTCGGAAGCCAGCTCTAGATGAACTGCCTTCGTCACAAAACACACACAAACTAAAATGTAACCTTTGCCAACTACAGATCGTCTAACGCGGGAGAGCTTAACTTCAATCGGCCCAGCGAAGTCCACACCGATTTTTTCAAAAGGTCGGCCAGTAACTGTCACTCTACTCGCCGGCAAGGAGCCCATCAGCTGTTTAGCCACGGTGGCTTTCTGCCTAAAACAAGTGACGCATTTATGAGTTACCTTTTTAATTTCCAATAAGCCATTCACAAGCCAAAACCTTTGATTTAAATTTGCAAGGAGAAGCCTAGGTCCCGCGTGCAGCAACCTTTCGTGCTCGCCTTTGATAAGCCTGTTAGTGATAAGAGAACCTTTAGGTAGTATAACAGGGTGCTTATGAGTGTAAGCAATGTCTGCATGATGAAGCCTTCCTCCGACGCGTAGAAGCCCTTGGTCATCGAGAAAAGGATGGAGGCTTGTCAAGCTGCCTTTGACACTAGCTCCCCTACTCAAAGATTCAATTTCAGACTGGAAATATTGACTTTGTTCGTACTTAATAATCGTCATTAGCGAGTCCTTCAATTCTTTACTTTGTAAATAGCTTGTATCTAATTTGTTTTTATTTTTATTTATATTGTTTATAAACCTTGATATGTATGCAAACAGCCTAACAATTTTATTGATATTAGAGTAGTTATATAAGCGCTTGAAAACATAATCGAGCGGGTTTAGGGTTTGACACACAGAGTTGCTGGAAAGCACAGAGCAGGGTTTTACCTCAGGCACGTCGCGAGGTAAGTTAGTTTCGCAGCAAGCAAAATCATACTCACTGTTCTGTAGAAATCGTGGTCCCTTCCACCAAAGGTCGTTGCCGCTCAGCTCTGTCGGACTGACGCCTCTACTGATCAGGTCGGCAGGGTTCTCGCTAGTGTTGATATACAGCCAGCGCGCTTGGCCGGTGTTCTGACGGATGACATTTACCCTGTTCCCTACGTATGCTTGAAGTCTAGTTATCTCAGTATTTATCCATGCAAGGACTATTTGTGAATCGCTGAACAAATACTCCTCGCTTATGTTAACCTTTAGCTTTAAAGTCTCGCGGGTTTTTGTGACCAACTTTGACAGTAAAAGTGCAGCGTTCAGTTCGAGTCTAGGCACAGTCAAACCTTTCTTTTGCACAGGATTGATTCTCGATTTGGAACAGAGTAAATGTATACTTGCATCTGTACCTGAAGGGGAGATGAGTCGCAGATACAGACAGCACCCGTAGGCTGTTGTGCTTGACGCGTCCGCAAAGCCGATCAGCTGAGCTATGTGAGAGTCTGAAAAACTTATATTTCTTTGTAATGAAATGGGTTCCATCTTACTTAAATCAGCTGTAAATTGAAGCCACTCTTGCTCTACATCGCGGGGTGGTTTGTCACTCCAATCGCATTTAGAGAACCATAATTTCTGCATAATGGCCTTTGCTGTGACAACAATAGGGCTGACAAAACCCATAGGGTCATAGATTCTACCTATGTAGCTCAATATACTTCTTTTTGTGACCTTTTTTGAATCAAATGGCTCTGGGGAAGAGATTATGAAATGATCATCCTTGATGTTGATTTGCAACCCTAAGGCTTTCATATTAAAATTGTCCTTTTGCAGATCAAGACTGTCGAAGTGTTGTTGATCTGAAGGAATGTTAGATAAAATACTTTCATCATTCGAAGCCCACTTGTGGGTAGAAAAGCTGCCTAGTGTAAGGAGGTCGCGCAACTGGTCTTTTGCTGATAAAATAGTATTATAATCGTTATGCGAATAAATTATGTCGTCGACATAACTGTGGTTTTTGACAACGGATGAAGCTAGTGGATACGATTTTTCGAACCTAGTTGCTAGTTCATCTAAACACCGCGTTGCTAAGTAACTCGAAGACTTTAGTCCATATGTCACTGTGTCCAACCTAATACACCTAACCGGCTCTGCAGGATCGTCCCTCCATAATATATTTTGAAGGGAAGTGTAGGCTGGATCTACTTCAATGTTTCGAAACATGCGTCTAATATCGGTGGTGAATGTGTATTTTCCAAAACGAAATAATAGAATGATATCAAACAGATCTCGCTGAACAACAGGCCCATTTAATTGAATATCATTTAAGGAAATCTTTTTATTAGTTCGCATGGAACCGTCGAAAACAGTCCGAAGTTTTGTGGTCTTACTGTTTTCATTTAGCACCGCGTGGTGAGGGAGAAAATAGACCGCTTGCTTGTTTAGATCATACATTTCAATGTCAACATAATGACCGTGATTGAGAGATAAATATTCATGAATGAAAGTCTGATACTGCATGAATAATTCAGCATTTGCATGCAGTTTCTTTTCTAAATTATGAAATCTTTTTAGAGCGAGATGAAAGGACTCTCCTAGTGCATCATTAACTTCTGACAACGGCAATTTTAAAGGTAAGGCGACTTGAAACTTGTTATCATCTAATTTAACAGTGCTCGTAAATATTTGCTCGCAAAGTTCCTGTTCAGATGATTTTTCACTAAATATTTCAGGTACCTTTTCATTTGACCAAAATTGGGCCAATGTTTCGTTGATGGGAGCCAATTCACATTTTAAAACCACTTTATTGCAGGTGGGCTGAGCCAGATAGTATGGCAGGCTACCCGCAATTACGTACCCAAATACTGTGTTGACTAGGTGGAGACTATGCTGTGATGCAGTCGCAGACTCGGCCGGCGGCGCGTGCGGCGCGGAGCTCGGCGGCTGCGCAGGCAGCTGTATGCGCGTAGGCTGCTCGCTCGGCAGGATTGACTGAAAGAATACATCAGACCCTATTAGCATGTGTATTTCACCTGGCTCGTTGAATTGTTCATCAGCCAACACAATATCAGTAGGTATTTTAACCGCTGAGACATCAATTTTGTATTGTGGTAAGTTGCATGTAACTTGTTCCACTATCTGGCAGGTAACTGTGGTTTTAAATGGCGCCCTTAATGAATAAATTTCTAATGAAACACAAGATTTTATGCTGCTCTTTGTGTTGGCCACACCTATGATATTAATATTGTTTTTCTCGGGCTTTAGACCTAATAGATGCACAATCTTTGAGGTTACAAAAGATGCCTGTGAGCCGCTGTCCATGAGAGCCTTGATGTGGTATTCCGTGCCATCTTTACTTATAACTTTTATTCTGGCTGTAGGAAGAAGCACATTATTTTCTGCATTACCTGATAATGCTACTGGTGGTGGTGGTTGTGGTGCGGATGCAGCTGAACAGAGTGTTGTGCTTGCCTTTGCACTCTGAGCACCGGAAGTGGTACCTACATTTACCTAAATGCGCACCCAAACACACACCACACATTTTATTTTTATTAATGAAATCTACTCGCTCATTCGTTGGCAGCATTTGAAACTTTTTGCAAGAAAATAATTTATGTTCTGTAGACTTACAATATTTGCATGTCTGTCCCGTTGTCACGTGGGCTGCCACCTTGTTGCTGCTTGAGGAGGTGTGATGTTGATTGGTGCCCTGCTCTGTACTCTCCATAGCAAGTGCTCGCTTCTCTAAATATTTCAAGAAATCTTCCAGTGTAGGATCCGCCGTTTGCTCTCGCTCCAGCTGGTAGGCCCGCGCCGTGAATGCATCTATTTTTCGCGATAAAATGCATAAGAGAATGGTATCCCAATATTTTACATTTGGCTCATGGTTCTTTATTGCGGCTAATTGTTGCTTTACTGACGACAAGAATTCTCTTAAATTTGATGCTTGTGACCTACCTAGAGGCTTAAGGTCTAACAGGTTACCTATGTGTTCGTTGACTATCCTTTGTTTATTATTATAGCGGTCATTCAGGAGCTTTAAGGCTTCATCATAGCTTTCCGCAGTAACTGGTAAGTTTTTTATTAAATCAAATATGATTTGAGTTTCACGTACAGCCACTCACGCGGTTTTGAAGGCTTCTATTCGGAACCAGGCTAAGAGACACAAAAAAGGAAGATTAATGTACTCACGGGATACTGGGAGCTAGGGGATCACCACACTGTTCACGATCAGTCGTATTTTCACGGTATTTTTGTGTTATAGTCTTCACGGGGAAGAAGGGCTGGCCGGCCGCTCGTTTATTGAGTTCGAACTGAAGTTTTTGTTTTCTTCCGTCAGAGGGCGCGAGCGATCCGACGATAATTATGATGTTTGGATACGCCACGTTTGAATGTCGTGTGTGGCGGCAGATTTAAATTAGGAATACAAGGAAGGAATGAGGATTAACTGGGAAAGCATCCCAAAGCCTGTTCATATCCCCCCATTTGAAATCAACCGGTGATTTCAGAAGATAAGATAGATGAAGTTCGAGACTTACGGCCTATGCAGATTCATTTGTCATCATGCTGATAAGATTCTAAGATTAAAGCTAAGCTGATAAGAACAAAATAAGTTTAAATGTAATAAGTTTGATATACATATACTAGATACTTGAAAAATGGTTAAGTGTTTTATGTGCGTTAAATAAAATTATAAGTATGAAAATATATGCAGATAAGTTAATTATTTTGCTCAATTGGAAGAGGACAAATTTTGACAGCAGGTCTTACTAGTAAGCCTTTAGATGTTTTGACTGTCACAACACGAGTAATGTCATCTTTACCCGGATGGAGCTGTACAACGCGGCCCAACCTCCATTCGTTGGCAGGTAAGTTGGGTTCATAAATGGTAACAAGATCGTTCAGTCTTGGCTGATGGTTGCCGTGTTTGAACCATTTCATTCGCTGTTGTAAGGTATGCAAATAATCCCTTTGCCAAGTGCGCCAAAAGCTTTGTGAGAGGCGCTGTAATAGCTGCCAACGAGTACGTAAGGTCTCGTTTTCCGCGTACCTTGGTTCAGGAAGAGATACTAAAGGTCGACCGATGAGGAAGTGACCAGCTGTAAGAGCGTCAACCTCGCCGGGATCGGAAGATAGTTCCACTAAGGGTCTTGAGTTTAACATGGCTTCCACCTTCGTTAAGATAGTGTAATATTCTTCAAAGGTAAGAATCTGGGATCCTATGATACGTTTGAGATGGTATTTTGTTGATTTTATACCGCTCTCGAAAATGCCTCCGAAGTGAGGACCGGAAGGAGGATTGAGTTTCCAAGTGATTCCTCGAGAAGCGAGGTGACTGTTAATACTATCGCTTTCGCGGTTGAGCATTTCCCTAACTTCCGACAAGTAACGCCTGGCACCTACGAAGTTAGTGCCACCATCTGTGACTATGGAGTGACAAAGTCCTCTCCGCGATACAAAACGATCTAAGGCCGCTATGAATGCTTCAGATGTGAGCTCAGTAACCAGCTCGAGATGAACGGCCTTTGTCGCGTGGCAGACTATGAGGCAAAGGTAAGCTTTGTAAGTTTTAGCGCTACGACGTCTACTTTCTTTTATCATAAAAGGACCTCCGAAGTCGATGCCTATTGTTTGAAAACAATGACCCGGGTGTAGTCGAGAAGGTGGAAGATCACCTTGTAAAGGTTGAAGTGGAATAGGTTTGACTTTAAAACAGGTCACGCATTTAGATAACCGTGATCTGATAAGATTTCTAACGCCGAGTATCCAAAATCGACGCATAATTAAAGATTGGAGTAGGCGAGGCCCACAGTGAAGATAAGTTTTATGATAGCGGTCAATAAGAAGAGTACTCAATCGTGAAATCTTAGGTAAGAGGTATGGATGTTTGACTTGACTTGGTAAGGACGCGTGTTTAAGGCGTCCCCCCACTCGCAAGATTCCGCGAGTGTCAAGAAAAGGAGATAGTTTAGATAAGTGTTTGGGTAAAGGTTTATTGGATGATAGTAAAGATATGACATCATTAAAACTTTGATGTTGAACATATTTTGTTAAATGATCTAAAGATTGGTTTAATTCAGTGGCTGTCAGATAAGGTAATAAGTTACGCTCAGAACGTTTAGCTTTTGCGTTGTTGATGAAACGGTATATCCATGCAACCACTCTTTCCACTTGAGAAAGAGAGGAGTGGCGTTCCATGATGGAAGTAAGCAATTCAGCTTCACGTGTCACACCAGTATGACACGCGCGTGATGGGGGCTTAAGTTCTGGTAAGCTATCGGACATTGCAACTGCTGAAACAGGCCAGTTGCAGAGTTCGTTGGACAGCCACTGAGGACCAGACCACCAGAATTGAGATGAAGATAAAGATAGGCATGATAATCCACGACTACAGATGTCGGCTGGGTTGTCATGGGTGGACACATGTCGCCACTCAGCTGACACAGGACTGTCATTAATTAGGACTACTCTGTGGGCAACGAAAGTTTTAAGCTTGTGTGGCTCAGTGTTCAACCACGACAACACAGTCGAGCTGTCTGTGAACAAGATAGATTTATTTAAGATGATTTTTGAACTAAGCAAAGAATGAATGCGATTTATTACTTTGGACAGTAATACAGCACTGCAAAGCTCTAAGCGGTTGACAGTCAACACTTTTAGAGGTGCTACTTTGGACTTAGCAATCAAAAGATAAACTTGTACGTCGTGAGAGGTAACGACACGAAGATATACACAACATCCATATGCTTTAGTGGATCCATCACAAAATCCGATGAGTTGAAATTCCTTAGACTGAGAAGGTATAATCCTACGTGGGATTTCTATTAGTTTTAAGTTATGAAGATCCGCTATAAAGCTTTGCCATTCTATAGCTATGTCTCTGGGCACAGGTTCGTCCCATGAAAGATTAAGACGCCACAAGTCTTGAAGGAGCAATTTGGCTTTTAAGATAAAAGGTGTGAGCCACCCAAGAGGATCGAAAATACGTGCGATGCTAGATAAGATGGAACGCTTAGTACATTCTTTGTCCTCGATTGGGGACTGTGAGTAATTAAAGTTGTCACTCACAGGATCATATTGGACTCCTAAGATTTTTAACGTTGATTTGTCACTTTCTTCAGAGAAAAGTTTAGGTACTTGACAATGATCTGCAGGCAAAGTTTTAATAAAGGATTGTGAATTGCTACTCCATTTTCGGAGCTCAAGTTGAGCACAGCCTAATAAACTGATAAGTTGATCTTTTAGTTCTATGGCTTCGCGTACAGAGGGCGCGCCGGTCGTAATATCATCGACATATGTCTCGTGAAGGAGAGCTTCAGCTGCGCGTGGGTACGCGGCGCCATGGTCGGCTGCTAATTGATGGAGGGTACGGATGGCCAGATAAGGTGAGCTACTAACTCCGTAGGTGACAGTCGCAAGTTCGTACTCTTTTACTGGATCACTAGGAGATTCTCGCCATAGTATGTGTTGAAAGTTCCGATCCTCCGGTCTAATTAAGATTCCTCTATACATCTTTGAGATGTCACAAGTTAAAACTACTGTGTGTAATCTGAAACCGGTTATGATATCTACAATATCCACTTGAAGCTTAGGGCCAGTGAATACAATATTGTTTAAAGATAGACCGTTAGTAGTTTTAGAACTAGCATCGAAAACTACTCTCAATTTAGTCGTCGTGCTCTCTGGGCGAACAACGCAACTGTGAGGGATAAGATAACGATTGAGAGTAGGTACCGTTGGGTTAGGTACTGGATACATATGATTTAAATTCTCGTACTCGCGCATAAAATTAACATAATCGGATTTAAGTTCAGTCTGACGATTAAGTCTCTTTTCTAGATAAGTAAAACGCGACAAGGTACTATTGTAGGATTCACCTAGAGAACGATCGCCATCCTTTAAGAGGATTGGTACGACGTATCGTCCGTTAGGTTCGCGATAGGTTAAATCAGTGTACATGCGTTCACAGGTATCATTCTCGGGTACGGTGATAACAGCGCGCGGTGGTTCTTCCACTTCCCAGAACTTTTGAATTTGTTCGTCTAATTTAAATGTGGTGGCCACTAAAGAGCACGCAGTGTTTAAAGGTGCAGAATTAGAGTTTACTGCCCCTGACAGAATCCACCCGAAAACGCTATGCAGAGCGGTAGGTAAACCGGGCCCCAGATTGATGCGTTGACCGTCATAGATTTCATGGAATAGTTCCGCCCCAATTAATAAGTCGATTTTGGCGGGAACATCGTAGTCGCGATCGGCTAACACTAGATGGTTGCAACGTTCTCGAACGACTGATGGTACCTTCACGCTAGGTATTAGAGCAGTGATGCTATCTAACACGACTGGCTTGATATTAAATTGTGGAGCATCACCATGTACAGGTCGTATAGTGCATTCTGTCACTCCCTTTACTTGTGTGACTGAGTTTTGTCCTAGTCCGGCTATATTAAGATTACAGCGGCGGAGTTTTAACCCGAGTATTCGCGCGCACGCAGCGGTGATAAAACAATCCTGCGCCCCACTGTCTACGAGTGCACGCACGGTATATTGAGTGCCGGCGGCGGTGTTGAACACGCGCGCCTGACACGTCCCTAGTAAAACCTATTGGAGGTCGTATATTTATATGTATATACTGGCCTGCGAGAAATAATCATATGTAACACATTGCTGTCATTGATTTAAATAAGCTTAGTTACGGGTTGTTTATATTCTATTGTACTTTGTAACTTGCTTGTAAAATATTAACCACGAATGAATATACTGTGCTATCCCACTGCTGATCTCATCTTTATTTCAATTGGTTATGGGCCCAGATCCCAGAAGCACAAATGCTAGAGCATTATTTATAAGTTGAGTGGTTTAAATATTATTTGTGTGCTTGTGAAACTTACGAAATCGCAATTATGTCAGCTGAGGTTGGCATAAGTGGTATCAAGAGGCTGAAAAATTCGTCCGACTACCCAAATTGGAAATTCCTGGTGCGAAATTACTTGGAAAATAAAAACTGGTGGGAAGTAATTTCTACAGATGTAGTGAATGCTGACGTAGACAGGCAGGCACGAACAACAATATGCTTATTGTTGGAACCAGAGTGCTTTACCCACGTCTACAATGCGAAGACTGCGAAAGAAGCCTGGAATAGCTTACGGAAAGCGTATGAAGACAAAGGTTGGGGAAGACGTATATATATTCAGCGAGAGCTTTTTAACTGTAAGTTAGAGAATTTTGATTCTATGGGAAGCTACATATCAAAAATTACGTTCCTGACACAACAATTGTCAGATATTGATGCTCCAATCCCTGATGATTGGATCATATCGATTTTGCTGGGTGGATTGACCGCTGAGTACAGCCCTCTCATTATGGCTGTAGATAATAGTGGAAAAGAAATCACGTTGGAGCAAATCAAAATGAAATTGTTACAAGAAGGAAGTAGACAGAGTAAGTTGAACACAGAGTACGAAAAAGCCTTAGTAACACGTAAAGTACAGAACGATGCTAGATCTAACACTAAAACTAATGATCGTAAGCAGAAGTTCGTCTACAAGTGTTTTAAGTGCCACAAGCAAGGACACAAGGCGTCCGAATGCAAGGAGCGGATAAAAACCGCGAATATCTGCCTGAATACAAAGGGGGCGATAAACAAAGATAATTGGTATTTAGACAGTGGGTGCTCAAATCATATGACCCATGATAAAAACAAATTGTTGTCTTACACACATCTAAACGGCAACATGAAGATCGCAGTAGCAAACGGGGAGAAGTTATTGGTGAAAGGACGAGGAAATGCTGAGCCACAAGTCAGCGAAAACGGAAAATTAATTTTAGAAAACGTTTTACATGTTCCTGATTTATCCATGAACCTAATTTCGGTGAGCGATTTGACAAAGAAAAATTATTGCATGAATTTTGACAAAGAAGGTTGCATGATTCAAAATAAAAAACAAATTATTGCAAGATGTCAAGAGGTCGGCGGAATTTATGAGTTGACAGAAAATCAAAATAACGTCGTGAATGTGACATTGTCAAAACAAAATGAAAATATTTCGAACGTTTGGCACAAAAGATTAGCTCATTTATCGCGTAATTATATGAATAAAATGAAAGTTTTAGTAAGCGGTATGGAATTTAAGAGTACCGATTTATGCGAGCCGTGTATTCCATGTATAGAAGGAAAGACATGCAAAAGTCCCTTTAAAAAGCAAGGTACGAGAGCGAACGAGGTCTTACAATTGGTTTTTAGCGACGTTTGTGGACCAATCGAGGAGCCATCGTTCGGTGGTTCGAGGTATATTCTTCTATTTATCGACGATTATACTAGAAAGACTCATGTTTATTTTTTGAGGAACAAAAGCGAAACATTCGATAAGTTCCGTGAATATAAGGCGGAAGTTGAGAATGAGACAAGTAAACTGATTAAATGTCTGAGATCTGACAACGGCGCGGAGTATTGTAATGGTAAGTTTAAATCATTTTTAAAGTCTGCAGGTATAAAACACCAGACGACTGTACCGTACACGCCGGAACATAATTCTGTCGCAGAAAGAGCGAATCGTACCATAATAGAGAAGGCAAGAACATTACTGTCAGAATCGAACTTGAGCAAGAAGTATTGGGCAGAGGCTGTAAATACTGTTGTTTACTTAAAGAACAGAAGCCCTACGAAAGCATTGAATAATGCGGTACCAGAAAAGCTTTGGAATGGAAAAGATGTGGATGTTAGTCATCTGAAAATCTTTGGTTGTTTGGCATATAGATTGATACCAAAGCAAAAGAGACGGAAACTGGACATGAAGACGGAACCGATGATTTTTATTGGATATCCTGATAATCAGAAGGGTTATCGTCTGATGAATCCTAAGACAGGTGAAGTGACGACTGCGAGAGATGTGAAATTTCTGGAAAACGTCTTTCTCCAAAAGGAAAACGTAGAAAAGTCGGAAGTAATCATAAACCTAAATAAAGATTCTGTTCCTTCCAGTTTACCGAACGTATCTACAAGCAGATCTGAACATTTAGAGGCGAACAACGATATGTATCGTGATACTGAAGACGAGAACGTAGAAGTATCGGAGGACATAGGACCTGAACCTATAGTACTAGAGCGAGTACCTGATGACGTATTGACTGAAGAAGAAGTCAGAATACCGGAATCAGAAAGGAGGTATCCTTTAAGAGAACGCAGACAAGTAGACCGGTACGGATGCAATGTTATGTTTGCCAAGGAGAGCAATATTGATGGTGATCCATTGACTATTAATGAAGCGTTGGCGAGACCAGATGGTGATTTATGGCAAAAGGCGATAGATAATGAACTTATGTCACTGAAGGAGAACCAGACTTGGACGTTGGTGGATCTTCCAGCTGATAAGAAGCCTATCCAATGCAAATGGGTGTTCAAAATCAAGAAAGATAGCGATGGCAAGGTAACAAAGTACAAGGCTAGACTTGTAGCAAAAGGCTTCACACAGGTATGTGGTGTAGATTATACTGAGACATATTCTCCTGTAGTAAGAAGCTCTACTTTAAGATTGTTGTTCTCGCTAGCTGTTGAATACGGTTGGTTTATTGACCAATGGGATGTCACGACTGCCTTTTTATACGGAAAAATTAAAGAGGACATTTACATGCTCCAACCAAAAGGAGCAGTAGTGAAAGGTCAAGAAACCAAGGTATGCAAATTGCAGCGTTCTTTGTATGGATTGAAACAAGCTTCAAATGCTTGGTTCAAGGAATTGGATAAAGAAATGTTAAATTTAGGCTTTGTACAATCAAAAATAGAACCGTGTTTGTATCAAAAGCAGTTTAAAAACAACAAGAAGTTGATTGTCGTTATTTACGTAGATGACCTTTTTATTTTTGGAAATTGTGAACAAGAAAAGCAGAAATTAAAAAACAATTTGCTTGACAAGTTTAAAGTGAAAGATTTAGGGCAGGCTAGGCATGTTTTAGGCATGAGGTTGAGGAGGGACAAAGATGTTATTTGTCTAGATCAGCAACAATTCATTTCGGATATTTTGAATGACTTTAACATGACAGACGCTAAGCCAGTTTTAACCCCAATGGAAGTCGGTATGAAATTAGAAAGATCGACGAATTCCCATTGCGATCTGCCGTATCAAAGCTTAATAGGCTGTCTAAACTATTTGGCCTGTAATACGCGACCAGACATAGCACATGCGGTAAGTGTACTTTCACAATTCAATTCATGCTATGATGAAATACATTTTAAATGTGCGAAACGGGTCTTAAGGTATTTAAAAGGTACGTCTAACCTTTGTCTCACTTTTAGGAAGTCGGGAGATTTAGACTTACGAGGACACGTAGATGCAGATTGCGATTTGCGATTGGGGAGGGGCACTTGATAGAAAGTCTTTCACAGGATTAATTTTCAAAATAGGTAAAAATATAGTGTCATGGGAGAGTAGGAAGCAAGCGACAGTATCCTTGTCAAGTACAGAAGCAGAGTACGTAGGATTAAGTCAAGCTTCGAAGGAAGCTCTCTATTTACGGAGTTTACTAAATAGTTTAACAGCTGTGGATAGTAAAGCGGTAGTAATTTACAATGACAATCAGTCGGCGCATAAAATTGCAGGTAACAAGATGATGCATAATCGGACGAAACATATAGACATAAAATATCATTTTATTCGCGAGTGTGTACTTACTAACAAAATCGAGATAAAGTACATGTCAACTAATAATATGATAGCCGACATTTTAACTAAAAGTGTTCACAGCCCGAAGTTAAGAGAATTTTTAAAGGATTTATCCCTATCAAATTATTCTATTATGGGGGCGATGAGTAGTTAAATGTTTATTTTTATGTTGTTTTGGTAATAGATAATTTTCTATGTAGTTTCGTTATGCATTCTTTTCTTTGTTATTCTTCTGTTTTTTGTACTATACTTTTGTATACAGCTAGTACAGTTAAATACAGAAGTGTTAGTATTTGATTTATTTTTTATGTACCGAGTATAGAAGTGATATGCATGTGTAATAGATTAAGGGGGCGTATTGGAGGTCGTATATTTATATGTATATACTGGCCTGCGAGAAATAATCATATATTCATATGTAACACATTGCTGTCATTGATTTAAATAAGCTTAGTTACGGGTTGTTTATATTCTATTGTACTTTGTAACTTGCTTGTAAAATATTAACCACGAATGAATATACTGTGCTATCCCACTGCTGATCTCATCTTTATTTCAATTAAACCATGTCGCGGTTGGGAACGGCAGCGTGAGAATGTGCTGTAACGTTCGCTCCAGTGGTCGCGCCGGCGCTGGATGGCGCTGGGTCAATATGCAATAGGGTATGATGACGTAATCCACACACCGTACAAGACATTTTAGATACGCATTTTTCTATGACGTGATTTGTACGCAAACAATTTGTACACATATTGTTTTTACGTTGTACTAACGCGAGTCTAGCACGAGAATCTAAGGTTTGAAAGGTAGGGCACCGATAAATCAAGTGCGGCTCACTGCAATGAGCACAAGCCACATTGGCAGATGGATTAGATTTTGCGAGATAAGATGAGCGTTTTGAACCGCTGCTATTTTGCCTACTGGTCGCAGGCGAAGGTTTTTTCCCTTCGAGGTTACGAGGGTTAGGATTGTTATTAGATTTAGAAGATAAATGACTAGTTTCTAAGATTTTAACATAATCTTGAAGAAACTTTAACAATTCACAAAAAGTAGGTATTTGTGAAATGTTTTTCTGAGATTCGAAACGATTACGCGTGTCCGAGTCCAGCGCACGTGAAGTTAAACAAAATAAGATAAAATCACCTAAATTTTCGATTTTTAAAGCTTGGAGTGCATGGTATGCCTCATAAATTACGTTTGATAAAGTTTGTAAATCTTGGAAGTTACCCGATTTCAACACTGGCTGGTTAAAGAATTTATCTAAATATGTTAAAGCAATAATACGCTTGTTTTGATAACGCTCGATCAAACTATTAAAAACTACTTCGTAATTATCAGCGGTCATCGGAACCCCTTTGACAATAGACAAAGCCGGGCCTTGTAAACAAGACGCTAAGTAATGAAATTTTTCTATTTGCGAAATCGAATTGTTATCGTGAATTAAAGTTTTGTAAATATCATAAAATGTTTGCCAGTTTTCTATTTTACTATCGAATTTAGGTAACTCAAGAGTAGGTAGTCTAACGTTACGTCCTGTTTGCATGGACTCGAGAGCCGCCTGCGACGTCCCGTCGACGTTGTCGCTCTTAACAGCGACTTGTAAGTCAGCTGCTGCACCGATTACGGCATAGTACAAATCATCAAACGAACTCAAAGACTTTTGACACACTTTTGCATCAGGTTTTATGGCTAACTCCAACGCCTGTATTTTACTACACAACGCAACAAATTCTTCGCGAATTGAATGTATCCGCGTATATCTCGCCTTGAACGACGATACCTTTGAACGATCTTGAATCATAGATTTTGATAAGTCATAAAGGATTTGGATATCACGATAGACATATTCGCGTTGAGACTGAAGAAGTTTAAGTTTACCGTCTTCCATTTTGTTTTACGTAGGTAGAATAATGCTAAGTATGAAAATACGAACCTAAGTTGAGATTTATTAGGTGTAAATCAATACCTTTAGGTGAAATAGTTATCTAGTAACGTTTGTTAGTGTATAAATACCGTGAATAGATATAGTTAGTAAGATTGCACAATGAATTTCGTAAAATAACTACGAATTATTGTGATATAACCCGACTAAATTAAGATGACCTCTGAATCTGCATAGGTTTACCCTGCGAGTATGACAACACAATTTTGTAGGATAATACTTTTATTTTGCGAAATTCTAAAATCTCTGAGTTTTCTATTGAAATTGAACCAGAGAATGCCTGAAAAAACTGTAATCTACAGGTAATCGCGCTCGAAATGGACCACAAATATGATTTGAGTTTCACGTACAGCCACTCACGCGGTTTTGAAGGCTTCTATTCGGAACCAGGCTAAGAGACACAAAAAAGGAAGATTAATGTACTCACGGGATACTGGGAGCTAGGGGATCACCACACTGTTCACGATCAGTCGTATTTTCACGGTATTTTTGTGTTATAGTCTTCACGGGGAAGAAGGGCTGGCCGGCCGCTCGTTTATTGAGTTCGAACTGAAGTTTTTGTTTTCTTCCGTCAGAGGGCGCGAGCGATCCGACGATAATTATGATGTTTGGATACGCCACGTTTGAATGTCGTGTGTGGCGGCAGATTTAAATTAGGAATACAAGGAAGGAATGAGGATTAACTGGGAAAGCATCCCAAAGCCTGTTCACAAAGGGTTCGTCTTGCAAGAAAGAACGCAAGTAATACAGTTTTTGGATTGCATCCAAGCACTTATCATTATGTATCATTGAATTAAATAAACTAATAAACGGTACAAAGTCAGTGAACTTACCAGTAAACGCTTTTATAGTAATCGGTGGCAGTTTCTTTGTCGCCGTGGTGGATGCACTGGATGGCGGGGGCATGGCGGAAGGCTTAGTCGCTTTGTCGAATGCTGTTAAAGTATTGAAGTAATTATTTTCAACCATCTCGACGTTTTCGTCATCTGCTGGGTCTAGGTAGATAATTTCTTTACAAATTTTTTCGTACTCATCAAACAACGAAATCATTTTCTGTCGTCTGACAAGTAGTTCCTCTCTTAAATATTTCGATAAATCTTGCCGAGAGAAATTATATAACCGCGTTATACTACCTTTTATATGGCCACGCGCGGCCTTCGCTTCCTTTATCTTTTCTGCCATTGCCACCGTGCAATCAATGCACCAACCACGAAATTATACAGTCCACTTATATTCTTAATTACTATTCAACTCTCGTTGCTCACAGTTAACAATGCTTCTTGTATAAAATTGCTCGTTTACAAAATAACAATTAGACACGCACGCACACAGTTTATCAGTATTGATTGATGCAAAGTCAATAAAAGCTAATGGCTGACACTGACAGACGCTAGCGCCACGGACGGAATTCTTGCGAACTTGCTGCAGTTTTTGAACGCACCTTTTGCCTGTTGCGACGTTCACACTTCACCATCGCTAGGTAATAGGTATTGGTATTATGTGTTTATGTTCTGTGTTCACCATGGACTTGTGAACTTGTGATTGCGAAAATGCGAACTGATGAGTGATGATTTGATGAATCTCGATGAGAAATTGCTAGTTAACTCAAGTTAACTTGGTTTTTATTTCAGTTATTCTTCTTGCTCACCAAAGAAACTCGACGCCTGACTCGTACAGTGCGTCGTATTGAATAACTCGCGACGACACAGTAATGCTTTTCTTGCAGAAATATGTTCTCGTACGATGTGCCGAAGAAATACTTGACTCGCGACACACAGTAATGTTTTTCCTGCAACTATTTTTCTTGTCGATAAAATATTGTTCTCGTACGATGTGCTGACGAAATATCAAACTCGCGACGACACACAGTAGGTATTGTATTGTGGGTATTGTGCGACCAATTTATAAAAATGGATCTCATAGTAACTATGACAGTTACAGGCCCATTACAATATTACCAGTAATAGACAAGGTAGTCGAAAAATATGTGTGTCAGCAAATTCAGAATTTTTACATTGAAAACGATGTCTTATCTTGTTCTCAGTATGGCTTTCAACCTAATAAATCAACATCAATGCTGCTTTCTAAATTCACTGATGAAATAAACCATCACCTTAATGATAAAAAACATGTTATTCTGTTATTCATTGACTTTAGTAAAGCGTTTGATACTCTTAGGCATGATACACTTATTAATAAGCTTGACAATACGGGGGTTCGAGGCCCAATATTAAACTGGTGTAAAGATTACCTAAAAAATAGAACTTGCCGTGTAAAGGTCAGCAATGAACTTAGTGACGTAGCTGCAGTAGCTACGGGAACAGCACAAGGCTCAGTTATGGGACCCCTGCATTATTTGGCTTACGTCAATGACATGGAGAATGTTATAAACAATTGCTCTGTCTATCAATACGCGGATGACACCTGTCTCGTAGCAGCTGATAAAGACTTATCTAGGGCTGAACAAGCAATTCAAAATGATTTTAATAATTTGTGTAAGTGGTCTCATGATGCTGGACTAGTGCTTAATGCTGGTAAAACTAAGACTATCCACGTTCGTTCTAATCACTTACTCAACTCAGACAAGCCAGTTAAAATAATTGCGCACACTCACCAATGTTTGCACAAAGTTGATAAGATGCAATTATCTAGTCTTGGTTGCAAATGTGAACCATTGGAGCAAGTTACCAACTACAAATATCTGGGTTTACACGTTGACGACAGATTTAACTGGGGCTATCACATTGACTCAATATGTGATAAACTGCGAGCAATGCTAGCCAAATTCGCAATAATTAAATACAAAGTACCTTTTAAAATATTACTTAACCTTTATAATGCACTCGCGGAGTCAATAATTTCATATGGAATTACTAGCTATGGAAGGACTTTTAAAACTTATATAGATAAAATTTACAACCTACAACTTCGTTTACTTAAAATAATTATACCAAATAAAATAAGAAAAACACTGTCTGATGGTGATGACGTAACAGGTTTCTTTAAACATTGTAGAATCTTGCCAGTTCACACTAAAATACAAAAGTGGTTATTAATAGAACAGTTTACAAACAAGGAACTGCAAATTAAATTCAATCATACCATTGGAACAAGATTGGCAGCCCAATCAAAACTGGTAGTACCGAGATATAAGAACTATTACGGGAAGCGAACCGTCGCTTATTTAATACCTACTCTAATTAATGACGTTCCAACAAAAGTACAATCAGAAATAACAAATAATAATTACAAAATTAAATACAAACAATACTTTGATACTCTTTGAAAATGCATCATCCTGTTTAAATTTTATTCACTTAGTTAATAGCATCGACGCGATGTCCGACCCGTGCCGTGTTGTTTTGATCTTTGTTAGTTATTATTTACTAACTACCTCCCATTTTGTTGTAAAATATGTGTGAACGATAAATTATCTATGTTTACCTTCATTAGTAATAAGATAGCTTTTAAGTGTTTCAACATCCGGACAAACCTATTGAGGTTTTTGTGATGTTTCTGTTTATTTTTTGTTTTGTTCTTTATTTAAAAACAATAAAAAAAAAAAAAAAAAAAGGTAATGTTTTTCTTGCAGCTCCTCTCCTGCTCACCAAGTGATCTCGTACGGTGATTGTAGTGCCGAAGAAATTATCTCGCAACGACACTGTAGCCTTGCAAACACACGTAATGGCGGCGGCTTGGACTCGCGGTGTGGCGTACCTGGTTTTTCCCTTCTCGTCGCACCACGACGAAGTAATCTTCTTATTTCTCCGAAGGACCATGTGACGGCGCGCCTTGTTGTTCTTTTGCATAGGGCTGCTGGTTTACTTCGTGGTGATGAATAAAAGAGGATATTTGAGGAAAAACTGGTATATTGTTTTGCACCAACACACAGTCGTCAAGAGAGAGCTCAAAAAATGTTGCCACACGGCATATTATTAGAAAAAAGGTGTTGCCACCCGGCATATTGTTTTTGTACCAAATTATAATGTTGCTACATTTGACGCAACAATAGGTTCTAATGTCATAGCCGAGAATTGATGCTTGTTTAGTCTTAACGGTTTTGGTTGCTTCTTCATCATTTCCGGTAGGTCTTTTCGATTTGATCTTACTGTTCCTACAGCATAAATATGTTTATCATATAGGTGTTCTAGTAAATTGCAACCAGTGAAGAAATTATCAAACGCTACTAGTGTATTCATGGGGAGGTTGTTGCTGAGTTTCATCACGACATTGTACCCCAGACCTTCATTTTCAACACTATCACCCTTTCCGGTATATATCTGAAATTGGTATAAGTAGCCAGTTTTGGCATCGCATCTGGCCCATATTTTGAACCCCCTCTTAATAGGTTTTTTAGGCATGTATTGTCTTAATGAGGACCTACCTTTAAACTTGACCATACATTCATCTATTGACTGAACACTTGAATTGTATGCCTGATTCTGATATACTTCATTTAATGTTGTGATCAAAGGCCTTAATTTAAATAATTTGTCGTAATTTGGTGAATCTCTTGGTGGTTCCATGCTTTTGTCATTAAGGTGTAGATTTTCCGTTATTTTCTTAAATCTCTTTATTGTAAATACACGGGAAATTTCAGGATTGTTATAGAAGGAATCGCTTGACCAATAAAGCTCCATGTCTGGTAATGGATTTAAGCCCATTAGGATAAGAATACCTACATATGCTTTGATGTCATCTTCATTGACTTGAACCCAGTTTTTACTATTTTTGTAGCGGGCGTACCTATTTGTTTGTTCAACAATTACTTGTATTAAATAATCCGGAAAGAAATTTTCAAAGATGGTTATTGGTTGAGTTTTATGGTTGAATACAGATTTAGGTTGAAATTTTTTGTCGAAGTTTGGAATGTCATGAGTTGTTCTACTAATTTTCCATTTTCGTGGCTGATTGCTATTTCTTTGCACTGTAGAACTCAGTGGGGTTTGAAAATCGTCCTCTCTAACTAAATTTTCTTCAATGTTCCTGTCAAGTTGCTCAATATGTTCGGAAATTACTTCTTGTTCAAATGATACAGGTAAATCACTGTCAGAAATGAGATGTTGTGCTTGTATTTCAAAATTAGCAATATCACCACTACCACTACCTACTTCGTAGTTGGACAGGATGTTCTGGATTTAATATTTCTAGTAAGTCCTCACATGGTTGCTGTGTACTTTTAGTTTCCTCCTGTTCTGTGTCACCTAAATCATCTCCAAACATCTCTTCAAGTCGCATCTCAATTCTATCCTCCTCATTTTGTTCCAAAAATGACCTAGCAGGACTAATTATATGATCACCGTAAACTAAATCATCATCAGAATCACTATCAGACCAATCATCATCATCTAGAATTGTTTCTATCGCCTTTTCAGTTAATTTTTTATTTGACATTATTCTAAAACAAAATAAAAGCAAAACATAAATTTTAATGTATTGAATCCCTTGTTGTACAATTATTTGATCATTAAATAACTAAGTTGCATATATCTAATAAAAAAATCTATATTTTGTCTAAGTTTATTCAATCAACAAACACACGGATTTTATATAGATATTTTCAAATAATCAGATCAGTAAAGGACACTGGTATGATATCTTCCCACTTGGAGACTTAGTTTAGTCGAGTTTATCAAGCTGAAAACGAAAGATTCCGGGCCAGTTTTACGGTCCACACAACCGTAATATAGTCTAGTTTGCATATCTAATACTCAAACCTGCATCTAATATTTTTTTAGCATTACACAAAAAAATGTAAAATAACGGTACTTTTTGTCCTCAAAATCACGTTACCTAAAGGTCATTGGGCGTAATCCGACCCGGTCGCGGACATGAATGAAAATGATTTAAAATGAAAGAGTATAAATTCACTTAACATTACGTATGGTTATTTTTTATTTAATCCATGGGAGAACAAAGTTTGAACTAAAAATACATTTACTTAAAAAAACGAATACTCCTACTAAATATTAGTTGTCGTTCTGTTAAATAGCTACTAATAGGTTTTCGCGGGTGCATGATTGAGCGTCCCGTCAACCCGTGTGATGAAAACGGAAAAAAAAAAAAAAAAAAAAAACGCATTGTTTCATTCGTGCCATCGCAGTCCTTCGTTTTCTCTCTTTGTTATCTGTGCGTTTACCTGTTATCTTTTGTTTTTATCAACTACCTACCTAAGCACGTTTACTGGACCTTATTATTTGCTGTTTTATTTGGAATTTGTTTGAAATGGATAGACGAAATAATTGTGTAGTGTGTACCAGATCTGTGTTACGGCGCAGAAAACACATACTTACTGAACTGTTTTTAGAAAGATATCGGAGTCACACAGTGTTATTGTTACAAGAAATAATACCACACGAGGTAAGTTTTGTATTAACATGCTTTATCAGTTTTGTCTACTCTAAATGCAGTATTTTACTTAAATAAGTATAGACGTTATTTTATTCAACCACGTGAGACTATATTCACCATTTAACCCGTCAAGATACCTATTCCTTTGTTAGCTATACACCCAAGAAGGTTGTAGATAAAAGCAGAGGCAACACGCAAAATCATACGTGTGGTCCAACGTTTTCTTTTTCTTTTCATAAGAACGAGGCAGCTGTGTTTTCTGTATCATATGTATGTATCCAGAGTATTGTCTCCTCTTTTATATAAAAATCAGCTGTTCCCTACATTTCGACGAGTCAGGTGACCAAAAATGTAGGGAACAGCTGATTTTATTTTCGCGATTTCGGAGTTGGTCCCATAGTAAAAGATGTTTATAATGATGAGTACAATGACCCCTTAAGAGGATGGCAGATATTTAGAAAACACCTTATAAAGGTACTGACATATTGAAGTTTTTTTTTTGCATTACAATGTGCGCTTCTGTAAATATTTCTACTTTGTTATGTGTTTCAAATAATAAGATGAAAACCTTGCTTATCTAATATAAATAACGTTGATTAAGTTATCTATCGTTAGTCAGCGGATATTGCGAAAATCATTGTCTCGTAGACTGCAAACATTAACTGTTGTATTTTATTTCTTCCAGATTCCTTTTGATGGTACAAGATCAATTTGTCATCCTTGCTGGCAAAGATTTGATCGCGCTGTGCATAATCAGCATGCCCCAAATATTCAAGTTGATCAAGAAATAGCAGTCGAGGGTGAAGGCAGAAATAGCCGGAGGGAAGGTATACTTACTATTCCTGGATATTTACGAGCATCAAATACAGCACGACGCTGCATTTTTCAAAACTGCAGAAACATTGTTACGCGAGGTGTGCCATTATATGCCAGATTTTATTTATTACATAATCACAATTTATATGTACCCAATCTAGCACGAGCTTGTCAGCCTCATATAATGACAAATGATTGGGACATACTTGCGAATGGTCAGATAATACTTGAAAACTTTAATAGTGCACACGTGCTAGACCTAATAAATCTATACAGATGGGGATATGAGCGTCGAAATCAAATGAATTTTGAAAATATTGAAGAATTTGATGATGACGAGCTGCACTTTTGGACGTCTTTAAGTAAATCTCAATTTAACTCCATTTTACGACAAACTCCTTCTCTTCGTGTGAGATCTGATTGTCCTGCCACCGTTTTAGGAGTTTATTTGGTAAAAATAAGAACCGGCGAATCAGATGAGCGCTTGGCATCAAAATTCAACATGTCCAGAAGAACATTTGAGAGAAAATTACAAATAGCTAGACAGTGCTTAACTGAAGATTTTATGCCGCTATATTTGGGCTTGGATCATTTAACAAGAGATAATGTTGTATCCAGAAATCTTTCGATCCCGAGTCATATTTTTGGTGGTGACGAAAACGAAAATGGAATTTTTGTCATGGACGGAACGTACTTGTATGTCCAAAAAAGTTCGAATTTTTTATTCCAAAGAAAATCTTATAGCCTTCACAAGTTCAGAAACTTGGTAAAGCCTTTTCTGGTTGTTTGCACCGATGGTTATATAATAGACGTTGTGGGACCATATCCAGCCACAACGTCAGATGCCTCAATCCTGCGTCATCTTTTAGAAAATGTAGAATCTCCGTGGCTTTGGTTTTTAAGACCTAATGATATTTTTATATTAGATCGCGGATTTCGTGATTCAATTCCTATAATTGAAGAATGTGGCTATGTTCCACATATGCCACCATCCAGAGGAAGAGGAGAACAATTGACGACGCTAGATGCCAATAAGTCAAGGTTGATAACAATGTGTCGATGGGTAATCGAGGCCATAAATGGTCGTTTTAAGAAAGATTTTAAAATATTTCGACACACATATTTCAATGTTGCTATGCGAAATATGATGACGGACTTCAAAATAACAGCGGCTATCATCAATGCTACCAGGCGTCCTTATGAAGATAGTGTATATGTCGACCAGTTTATTAACATTATAAATGGTAGAATGAATAGAGAGAACGAACTGGCGCAACACGTAATTGAAAACAATATGAATAGACAAAGAGTTGCTTTCATGCGATTAGATGGAAACAATCCAGATTTTAGAGACTTCCCACAGTTAACATTTGAAGAACTTATAATGTTTACATTGGGCAGCTATCATTTAAGACTTGCTAGGTCCTACTGCCATGAACACATAAGACCTAATGGTGTCTACATGATAGAACTCTATCGTCATCAAGAATTAATAAATAATAAAATATTGATAAGGGGACGAATTCAGTCGCGACATGTCAGAGCGCGACAATATTACACATATATTTTAATTAACCCAGCGACACAAGGAAGACAAAGTGTTGAAGACTACTACTGCTCGTGTATACACGGCCGCCGCACCGTCGGGAGCTGCGCGCATATAGCCAGTATAGTTTATTTTTTATCCTGGGCTAGGCACCAACAACAAATTGAAGCCCCTGCGGTATTTTTAGATGATGTAACAGTAGATATTGATCACGCCGAATAAATAATTTGAACCTAACCTGGTTAGGTTAGGTTAGGTTTTTATGTAAAAGTTTTTTTTTCTCTTTACTCCCACATCCCACAAGAAAGCGACCCTTACCATGATAACTAGATACATTTTATCTATATATCTTCACAATTGCATTTCTGTCCGCCGTGGGTTTTTCTCCCATACTATTTGCCCATTGACCTTTGACATTTTTTTACCATGACATGTGACATTTCTTTGAAAAGTGTTGCTAAAAAAGTTCTCTGAAATGCAAAGGATCCGTTCAGAAATATTAAAATGCATTAGGTGTTACCAAATAAAAATAAAATACGATTTTCTTCAATCTGGGAGGTGGGAATGGTTGCTTCCAGTGTTTTATTAAGGGTTAATCTATAGGGTCTAATAAATTAATCTCCGAAGGTATATCATTACGTAACGGTCGATAACGCAGATTAGTTATGATCTCATGTTTGAAAACAAAAGGTTCCAAATGACCTACTTCATTAAAAAAATAACAGCAAGTAATTACTTATTATTTCATTACATATGTTTACGTATTACTATAATACACACAATAAACTTACGACTAAACTAAAAATAAAAGTTGATTATTATAGTATTTAGGTTCTATTCATACTTGAAATAACAATATTTTTTGCACGAAATTCGTTAATTCTCGATCTTTGGCATCATTTAATTAAATACTGTATAATTATTCACCCATATTAATTTAAGGACTTGTTTCTACTAACATTCTAGTATCTGTGTACCAAACTGTAGACATTTTAAACAAAGTCTAAAAAAAGGAGTTTTTTCCGCCCTTGAACCACAGTGCGACATAGCAAGAAAACGGCTGGACGGATTTAGCTGAAAATTGGTAGGGAGGTAGCGAAGAACCAGGAGAAGGTTCTTCGATACTTTTTTTTTTTAGGTAGGGTAGTAGATAGGTAGGTAGGAAAAACGCATTGCAACGCATGCGTGGGTTCAGCTAGTCTATCTATCTATATAAATAAAAAGAGAAGTCCTGACTGACTGACTCATCAACGTGTAGGGATAGGTGTGATTGAGTAGACGACTCGATGTGTAATACTCACGTTTATTAACAAATCATTCAATATATAGACTTAAGCTACTTACACATACAGTCATGGGTATGGGACCCACACTACACCTCCCCTTTTTATTAAAAAAAAAAAATCTTACATAGGTTAACATGGGTTTGTTTTTTTTTTTATTCTAACATTTTAATTGATTTAATCTAGGTATATAAGATTAAGAAATATCTACTAGGTACAATATAACTTAGTTCTATTCTTATGCACTACATCAATTTTACCTTTTCTTATTATTTCTACGTTTGGTGCTAAGTCCCTTACCACTACATAGGGTCCAGAATAAATGGGACTCAACTTGTTTCCAGTTTCTATTTTTAAAAGGATTTGATCGTTTGGTGTGTAAATGATTGGTCTCATATTGGTATCATACTGTTGCTTGCGCAAGGTTTTTTGTTGTATCAAGTTACTTCGTGCTTCAGACTGTGTCACCTGTAATCTGTATTTCAACTCAAGCGGGTAACTTTCATGATTATAAAGTGGTTCAATTGACTTTGATAAATTATTAGGCAAATTACATTTTTTCCCATAAACCAACTCAAATGGAGTATGATTCGTTGCACTATGCACGGAAGTGTTATATGAGAAGCACCAATAGGGTAACCATGTACTCCATGCTTCTGGATGATTATCCGTCTGGATTCTCAAGAATGCTCCTAGGTGTTTATGAGCGTTCTCCAACGCACCAATACTTTCGTGATGGTACGCCGTGGAGTTAAGCTTTTTTATACCTAGTAATTTACATACCTCCGACATTGTTGCGCTGATAAACTCTGCTCCTCGATGATCGATCAGTCGCTATAGTATTTGGAATACCATACTTTAGAATAACATTTTCCACAAAGGCTTTTGCAACCTCGTCTGATTTTTTAGAAACAAGTGGGCAAGCTATAATATATTTGGATAACTCACATTGTGTAGTTAAAATATAGGAAAAATTATACCTATCCTTATCTAAGGGCCCTACTATATCTAAATATACCTTCTGAAATGCTGTATGAGCAGTAGTCGTCACTACCATTGGCTCTTTATTGTATACGCTATGTTTTTGGGTCTGGCATTTATGACATTTCTTTACAAAATCATGGACATCTCGTTCCAAGCTAGGCCAGTAATAATATTTTCGAATATTATTTAACATTCGTCTCATACCCGCGTGTCCACTCGTGGGTAAGAGATGGAAGTCGTTAATTATGACTCTTCTGTCATCCTTCTCATCTACTCTTTCTACGTCTTTTAATATACATAAGCGTGGTCCGGACCACTTTGCATCTTTCTTTATCTCGGCTATCAACTTTTCAATAAACAAATTGTTTATGCCATTTTTAATGAAATATATCTCTTCTATATCATTAATTTTACAATAGTCCCCAAACTCCCTCGCAAATGCGGCTGGCGTCATCTGCGATCGGGACGCTGGGTTTATAAACAATGTCATCCGAGACGGCACACAACACAATGTTCTCTGACTACTTATCTTTTCATTTTTATTTTCGTCCCTTAATTTATCCCAATTATTTCCATCCACAAATCTCATCTCAACAGAGTCCTTCGGTTTACTATGAGTTTCCACAACCTTTGGTTGATCAGGCCAA
This sequence comes from Diarsia mendica, assembly GCA_949316265.1. Taxonomy (NCBI): domain Eukaryota; kingdom Metazoa; phylum Arthropoda; class Insecta; order Lepidoptera; family Noctuidae; genus Diarsia; species Diarsia mendica. The sequence continues at coordinate 14,149,033 of OX438889.1, forward strand.
ATGTCAGTGTTAACCATATCTTCCGAAGAACTATTCTCCAATAACTTCCGCTTTTGTCCTCTAGTCATAACGTTTACAACACACTCATGCATTTCTTTCAGTTCCTTCGATGACACACTCACTCTCGATAATGCGTCTGCAGTCACATTACTTTTACCTGGCACATATTCGATATCAAAATCGTACTCATCCAAAACCAATCTAAACTTCAATAATCTACTCGAAGGATCCTTTAAATTAAATAAATAAATTAAAGGTTTATGGTCTGTATAGATTTTAAATTTGCGACCATACAAATAAGGACGAAAATGTTTAATACTCCACACTATAGCCAATAATTCTTTTTCTATAGTGGGGTAGTTTCGTTCAGCTTTATTTAAACTTCTACTTGCATAAGCAATTGGCCTTCCGTTCTGATTAGACAATACGGCGCCTAACGCATATCCTGATGCATCTGTTTGTAGGTTGAATATATTGTCACTTGAAAAGCATGGGTATTGCAATACTGGGGCTGATATTAAACGCTGTTTTAATGTATCAAAGCTGACCTGGCAATCTTTATCCCATTTAAATGTTACATTTTTCTTACTCAAATTATTCAAAGGATGAACTATATCAGCAAAGTTTTTAATAAATTTTCTATAGTAGTTGGCAAACGCTACGAAGCGTTTTACAAAATTCACATTTGGATGGGTTCAATTTAAGATTCACTTTCCGTAGTCTTTCAAAAATGTCTATTAAATTTTTTGTATGTTGACTGAGACAATTTCCATACACAATTAAATCATCTTGATAGACGAGGCATTTTTCAAAATTAAGACCTGCCATTGCCATAGTCATCATCCTTGAAAATGAGCTAGGACTAGTTTTAAGCCCCATGGGCATCCTAGTCATTTGATATTGCCCAGAACCAAAGGCAGTGTATTTCCTACTATTTGGGTCTAAACCTACATTATAATATGCTTGATGAAGATCTAAGTGTGAGAAGTAGATGCATCCCGATAACGAGTCTAAAATTTCTGTAATGTTAGGAAGAGGGAAATTATCATTTTCAATATTATTATTCAGTTTGCGGTAGTCGATAACTAATCTCCACCTCTTTTGTCCATTTGCGTCTAATTTCTTGGGTACCAGCAATATTGGACTAGACCAATCACTTACGCATGGCTCTATAATGCCGTCAGCTATCATATTTTAAAGTTGTTTATGTACCTCGTCTTTCTGAGAATGAGGTAATCTATATGGTTTAGTAAACACGGGTTCTACATTTGGCTTTACGCGGATAGAATGTTGATAAATATGTGTAGTTGTTAGTTTATCCCCCGGCAAAAAGAATATATCAGCATATTTGGCGCATACTTCTTCAATTGATATCTGCTCTTCTTAATTTAAATGTTTTGTATTTAGCAGTGAAAACATTTGTTTAACGCGCGCGGCATTTTTGTCGCATTTATCAAAACTGCAAATATTGTAATCCGAAGCGCTGTGTATAATCGGGTCTAATTTATCTAAAGTTAACTCATTTTCAGTTGTGTTAAGTATTCGTACTGGTATTTTACCACTAGTGGGTTTTACTAAAGTGCTAGCTATAAACACACCTTCGCTACATTCATAAGCACAAACAACACATTATTTTTCCATATTTGTTTGTATAAAGTGGATCGTCTCCGATCTGGGTGGTATTATAAACATATCATTTTTTCTATCAGATATCTTAATTGGCAACTTAATAGGATTACCATATAAAGTTTGCAAAGATAAACTATTGTTCTCGTAATCTAATATCGCTTTATGTTTTCGTAAGAAGTCGTCGCCGATGATTCCATGCGCCTTACATGGCAAGGAATTAAAAACAATAAAAACCTAAAGTTTGTACTTTGCCCCCAAGTCCATTAATCTCAATAATCTCATCTTAGAATGGAATATTTTGTTCGACGAGATGTTTATATTTGATGGCTGAAACTGTTGCGCCCGAGTCAAGTAACCATTGGATTGGTCTTCCGTTTACAGAAAGCTCGACAATCGTGTTATTATCACATGACATAATACAATTTTTAGGCACGAAAAAACAGATTTTTGGATTCTTCTTTTTCAGGAGTTTCCTCGGTCATAACTTGCATTGTTTCCGAATTACTTGTCCACTTGTTTCGGTTATTATGAAAAGAAGACCTACCTCGATTCGATCTTCTTGAATCTCGCCATGATCCCCGTGGTGGACGACCACGGCTTACATCCTAGTTACCTCCTCGCATGTGACCCTGGTTTGCGCGTCCTCTGAACGCTCGCCCATGCTGACCTCTATAATTATTATTTGAAGCACGCCTGTAATTATACCGATTTCTTTGATTAAATGCCATAATCTCACCTGATGAAGTCGAAGGCGCCGAAGTTTCCTCATCCACTGCTGCTTGAACTGCGTCTTTGAGGGATTCATAATTCCTGGCTGCTATGATAGTGCTTAATCGACGGTTTCGCAATCCGTCGGCAAACCGTTTGATAGCCTGTTTTTCATTTAGCGGTTTCAATACCTGATAATTATTGGGTTTCCCTTCGGATTGCGCTATCGTCAAATCCACGAACATTTCAGTTATAGCCTTTCCGTACTCGTCAATTGTCATTTGTTTTTGGCAGAAAGAATGTAATTTGCTTTGTATTGCCGTTGCTGACTTTGTTGGCAATAGTTGAACTCTCATATCGTGTAACAGATTCTTAACTGAGTCATAATTTAAAGCTAACTTCAATTTTGCTGCCTGAGATAGTCGACTTTTCATTACAAACGTAATTAATTGTTCTTGCGCTTGACTGTCTAAAATAGAACTGTAGTAATCGATCCCATCGATTAACTGCTTAATACTTAACTCGTCATTGGTCATGACAGGCAACAAGTTCAGTGCTATTTTAAGATCAAATTGCGCCATTTTAACTGTTTGCCCTTCGTCTTCACTTAAACTTTCATAATCTGAGTTACTATAACTACTTTCTTTTTTACATAACTCCTTAATTTCTACGAATACTTCCTCTATCTTATGACGATACTCCTTTATTAATATTAACTCCTCATTTTTGAATTCTTTTATGTTAGTTTCTATTTCTTTATATATTTTTTTAAATGAAAATAATAAATTTGTCGATTCTTCCAATTTTCTACTACTAACCTTTGATTCTAATCTCCGCTTAGGTCCTATTTTTATTAAATATGTACGTATTTTACATAACTCATTATATATGTTTTCAATTTCCTTAGCCATAAGACACTATTTTATTCGTTTTGACGTCACTGCACAGTTGTTGTTTTTGTCTTACACAGTCTTTTAACAGTATATTTCTCCTTATTTTCTTCTCGATTATTTTACGTACGTACGTACATAACAAACACTTATTACGCACTTTAAAGCACTCATTAGTTCACTGATTTACACTGGCATTCACTTTCTGCTCGCTGCTTCGCTGCTACTTTCGGAGTGTTTTGGCAGCGACCTCGTCCGGACAATCGCATGCCCCTGAACGCCTGATGGTTGATCTCCTGACGCATCCATTGAGTATGGCACTTTTTATATGCCTTAAATCCCAAGTAGAGAAGCACTGCACCCATGATGCAGATAATTATTGTTGTCATAATTGTCTGGATGCTCATATGTGTTCCAATTTGCTGCAAATCTGCACTATTTCCAGCACCAGCTGCATTTTGAGCCAGAAAAACCTCTTCTTTTGTTTGGTAGGATTGACACATCTTGAATAATTTCGCACCAATTAAAATTGAAGCCAATTGTAACGCGACACGACCATTATGCGCGGCAAGCCCGAAGGCAGGATCGCCATGTAGGGATAGGTGTGATTGAGTAGACGACTCGATGTGTAATACTCACGTTTATTAACAAATCATTCAATATATAGACTTAAGCTACTTACACATACAGTCATGGGTATGGGACCCACACTACAAACGCCCAGCCCAAACCCTTGGACCTAGAAAGCTGAAATTTTGCACAGAGGTTCCCTTTATAATGTAGACAAGGAATAAGGAAGGATTTTTCGAAATTCAACCCCTAACGGAGTTAAATAGGGGATGAAAGTTTGTATGGAAAATCGTCATTTACACGCGGGCGAAGCCGCTGGCAAAAGCTAGTTCTTTACTATGTCGGCTAAGATTTGGACATGGACGTTTTAATGCTCATCTGGCCAGAATGAAGACAATAGCATCCCCTAAATGCACTGATTGCAACCTCGATAAAGATTCAGACCCTTAATTACATTATTTTTGAATGCTCAGCGCACAATGTGAATCGTATAATATTGATTGACAAATTGCTTGAGATTTACAAAACACCGGCAAACCTCCCGTACGCCTTCAAGGATTGCTGGAGAATTTTTCTTCTTATATTCACTTATTTCATTTTATTACATCTAGTGGGTGTAAAATTTGATCGGGACTTTTATACATGGATAGGATAATTGACATAACTCTTGGTAATGACCACATGGAAATAACGATGAAACAAGATTTGACAAAAAAAATTGAAATGATGAAAAATTTAATTATGAAAAAATAAAGAATACATGGCATATTGATAGGATACTTACTAGGATAAGAATTTACTGATGACTATGCTTTGGCTTTACTTTTATTATATAGAAGAATTATACAATCAAACAAACTTACCAAGTGCAGTTCGATAGTTGACTAAAAGTTGTAACGACTTGCCTAGTGCTGTTAGGGCAGCACCTACCAGCTTCTGTCTGTCTGCAATAATAGAGTCCCTTTTCTTGACTGGTTCTGATACGGCTGCCATTATTTCTGGGTTTAGCTTAAATAAATAAATAAATAAATTATTTATTTAATTAAGTAACATGACTCATAGTGTTAGTAACAATTTCTCTTATATCTATGTTAGTAAACTAAATTAAACACAAAAGAAAACAAACAGAACAAAACACGAAATCAATAGAACAACGGGGCACAACGCTACTAGCAAACAGGTCCAGCAGAGATTTTGCAGCACCGGTTAACGATCGCGCAGTCCAGTCGGCCAGAAATCATTTTAAGGATGCTGTTGGAGCTGCCCCGCACCCTGCGTACCAGGGATGCGCATCTCTTACGCATTACAGTGTAAAAACAATCTACGCGGGCTTCTGCAAACATCCCTGAAGCACTACAGAAACGTGGCAACCCCATCAGCACCCTAAAAGCATTATTATACTGGACGCGAAGGGCGCTGTACGCCTTCAGTGTAAAATGAGCCCACAGGCTACACGCGTAGAATGAAGTACAAAACGCCCGAAATAAGGTTACTTTGACTTCTCTCGAACAGCATGCAAACCTGCGAGCTATCATGTTAGCACGTACAGACAGCGCCCTTCGCTCCCGTTCAATGTCATTATCATCCCTGAGGCCAGCAGTCAGAATGTGCCCTAGATATTTAAATTGGTTTACTCTCTGCAGAGGAACATTGTTCAGTTTAATGGTAGGCATCTCGATAGGTACACTACTGCTGCCGGCCTCAAAGACCATAACTTCACTCTTCTTCACATTGTACACAAGTCCATGCTTTAATGCATACGTTTCACAAATCCCCAACAGCTTGCTGAGGCCACAGGGCGACGCACTCAGCAGCACCATGTCGTCTGCATAGCTAATATTATTTAAGCACACACCATCTATATAGCAGCCAACCCTGGTGCTACTGAGCTCCTCAATCAGTTCCTTCACATACAGGTTGAAGAGCGTGGGCGACGTCAACCCCCCTTGCCGCACCCCGCACTCCAACCCATATGCGTCAGATCTGACTCCTGCCCACCTGACACTATTGGCCTGCTGCTTAGGAGGCATTATTGGTATGTTTTCATAGGGAATATATGCATTATATAGTCCATTTCTAGTTTCTTTTGTTAATCCCTTGGCAAGCACGGAAGCCCATTTGGTGTACTAGATATTAAGTATTTTATTGTATTGCATTTCTTATATTCAGACCATGTCAATACCTGATGTACAGCTTTAGAAGGTTTTTCAATTTCAAAACAGTCTATAATGCAGTTGACTTTATTATAGCGATGCCTAAATGCGATTGGAAGGGATATCTTTTTTTTTTGTCTTATCAGGTTTTACAATTAGTTGTCTAAGAACATCGGAAATCATTGGAATACATTTTCCAAATATTTTGCCCGCATATGATCCAGAAATTCCAAATTGATCTCCTAGTTCAGAGAATGATGTATTCATTCAATTTTTTTTTTAAACACAGTAATATTTGTTCAATGCATATGTTGGTATTATTTACCATTAGGTCTAATAAAAAGTAACACTCATTCGTGATCCCAATTTGCAAGCGTGGTTTGGCTTTCTTTTTTTACACACGTTATCGAGAGTTTGCCTTGATTCTCTTTAATTTTCTACTATAGCTTCCTCTTCATTTAAGCTACTGCTATCGGATATTGACTTTAATTTTAATGATTGGACTGAAGGTGACGATCATTGAATTGATGATGATGACTGGCTGTACAATGACGTTTCACTATCAGATCTGTCCATAAATAATTTTGTATTAATGTTGGAAACACTCGGCACAACTGGTGTTACATAGTCTACTTTGAAGGAAGATGTTGACACAGTTGATGTCCAAGTTGTAGGTAGATGGTGATATTGCAATGTTCTTGGATTTGTAATGTGTTTGCGTTGACTTACTTCTGAAATATTTAGTCTTTTCAAAAACTTGAACTCCTTTATCCTGAGTTTTTGGTTGATGTACTACCATGACTTCGTGATGAACATTTTGTCTGATGGACTTTCCTTGAGATTTCTAAGTTGGGCACATATTTCCTCAATCTTAGTGATGAACTTCATCATAGGTTCCTCAAACTTTAGGTTAAAAAACTGCTGCTGTGTAAGGTGCACACTCACCTGTGAAGACGGCTCATACAACGCTAATAACTTTTGCCACATTTCTGAACTGGTGTTATATACTGACAAGTACGAGATGATATTCTCGTCGACTCTAGTAACTAATATTTCTTGGGCTTTGCAATCTTTGTCTTCAAAGTCTTTCTCTTTTTGAGCGTCTGACCCTGTCTTGACTTCAGCACCCGTTACAATTCCATACAACCTTTTTGACTTTAGTACCACTGACACTTGGAATTTCCAGACTGCCCAATTCTTTCCATTTAATACTACATACATATTTTCAAGATTATGTTTGTACCTTGAACATATTGTAAACCCATAAAAAAAAAGATAAAAAAAAAATATAAAAATAAAAAAATATAAAATAATATAAAAATATAAACGATTTTAAAAGAGTGTCCATGAAGTTTCTTGCCATTCTTCTCATGAGACCAACGCTTTGGAATTGGCATCTACAGTGCACTCACGAGTTATTATGCCTTGTGACTGGGACTGAAGCTTAGTTTATTTAGCTTCAGTAGTTTACTGCCGCACTCGGAGAGCTTCAGTGGTTGCTTGGGCCGTCTCGCTTGGTAGGGGTTTTTGGCAGTTTTGTCATACAAAACTTTGTCAGGCCTTTGCTGCGTGGCGACTTGAGCAATCGTTGGATATCTCTGAGTGCCGCAGTTAGTTTAATTCGACTATTCAAAAGTGCCTGTTACTGGCCTACTTGAAATAACTATTTTTGACTTTGACTTAACTTGGGCACACACAAAACTTTTTCTATTGTTACGTCATAATTACATTCCTCAGTTGACGTCGTGATTCTAACATTACCGGTACACAGCACTGGTTATTTGTTATGGTTAGCAACCATAATTTCATTTGTAAATCCTGAATAACACGCATCGATCACCCGATGTTGATTTGTTGTCAAATGTGAACTGGCACCTGAGTCAACACACCAGTCACTTTTATGAAAATTTCCATGGAAAAACACAGCACTAAATGCATTAGTCGATTTCTTTTCAGTTTCATTCATTTTCTTTGAAGATTCTTCTGTGTTTTTACACTGATTGCGATAGTGACCATACTGATTACACCGATAACATTTGACGCGTACATTATACCTCAATGATTTGACGTTTGATTTTCCATTGACAGATGTCGATTTCTGCGCACCCGCCGCGCCATCTTTCCGAACCACAGACTTATTATTTTTCTTAGGTTGGTTACGGAAACATGCCAACGCATTATTCACATCACTGGATTCCGGTTCCATGTCCATCAATTTTGCTTTTATGGCGTCCGTTGTAATAGACATTCCAGCATGTTCGATGGCCATTATCATGGGCATATATTTTTCGCTTAATCCAGCCAGCATGATAGAACCAATCCACTCGTCACTTATTCCAAAGCCCGTTCCCGCCAATTTCTGACCCGCTTCTACAATTTGTGTTACATATGACGTCTTTGATAGCAATTTTCAAGTCTGATAGATATAAGATTCCTCAAAAGGCTAATTTTTCTTGTAAATCCTGAGTCATCAAATAAATTTCTCAATTTTTCCCATAACTCCTTCGATGTACTGACGTTCTTTATGTGAACGTAAAGGGACGGATCTGTAGCGGCTTGTGCAATACTGAGGGCTGCCTATCGGGAACAGTAAATGAAAGGCTGAAGAGCTCGATGCCAACTGGTTTATTTAATTAAGTTCACGTTTATATAGTCTGTATACGTGTATATGTATGTGCGTGTGTCTGTGTGTGTCGCCACAGTATTCCTCCCCTTTTTTAAAAATTATTATTTTAATTGTTTTCTATCGTACGTATACATTTATGTTGTTACAATCATCATACAATCATGTCATTACAGTTCTCTGGAAATAGGATTTTTTGTATAAGTATTACATAATATATCACTTATCACCGAAACGCCTGCAGAAATTGCGTAGGCAAATAGTTATCAGACAGGCATTCTGCGATACTTATCCCTGCAACTTATTGCTATTACTTATCGCTGCAATTTATTATTACGACCGCTACGTCTGCTACGACCGGTACAAGTGCGAGGACTGTCGACGTACTTTGCGACAAGCTCGATCATCGGCTACGTGTTGCGCAACTACAGCCTTATTAAATTCAATCGCGCGCTCCGCCATCAAGCCAGCTACGTTACTCTGAGCGACGACGTACGAACCAGTTCAGTTCAGTTCGTTGACGTCATCAACAGATCCAGTCAGTGCTACGAGTGTTACGCCTGCGTCTACGAACTGCTACGAGGCACCCATCTGCTACGTCTGCTACGTGCACGCATTGCTTTCGCTCCTCACAAATACCCCAAACCAGTTTTAAACCACTGTACTACGATGCCCCGAGCTCAACGTTCTCCATCTTCTTGCAAAACAAACCCGCCGACGGAAACTCTTTCCGATTCGGATATTCCATCTATCCAAAAGGAAAGTGTCTCAACGCCTTATATAACCATCAGGCAGCACAAACGAGCCCGTGTCGATGGTTCTCCTAAGCATTTCCTGGACGATTTTAGAAAAGAAATAATGGACATGCTCCATTCATGGAAAGCCGAACACGACTCATTTTTATCAAAGCTGGCTCAAGACATAACCGACCTAAAATCACAGTGCAAAGACATTCAAAAATCGAACCTGGAAATCGAGCGATCAATGGACTTCATCAACAAATCGTATGAAACTATAAAAAACCGTGTTGAATTGCTCGAAACCGAAAATAAAGAAAATAAAAACTACCTACTCACCCTTGATATGAAGCTAAAAGAACTACAATACACAACCCGTAGCGCAAACATCGAGATACGAAATATACCGCAGAAAGACAATGAAAATGTGAAAGACCTTACCGCCATTGTGACAAAGATTGGAAACCTTCTCGAAACACCGCTGCAGTCTGGCGATCTTCGGGATATATACCGAGCCCCCGCAAAACCCGGTACCACCAGAAATATTGTCGTGGAATTCTCCAGCGTAAACAGGAAATACGACGTTCTATCCGCAGTTAGGAATTATAATAGGGCGCGCGATCTTGGTGAGAAACTTAACACCCACCTCATTGGCCTGCCCGGAAATAAGCAACCGTTCTATGTAGACGAACGCCTCCCACCATCAGGAAAGAAACTCTTCTTCCAGACCCGCGAGTTCGCCAAACAGAACGGATTTAAATTCTGCTGGGTTAATAACTCTAAAATCTACTTACGTAAGGAAAAGGGTATGAAGCAATTACTTATCAACTCCGAACAAAACCTATTCGACATAAAAGATAATCAATGACTAGTCCATGTAACCTTTTTAATCCTTAATTTAACGTTGCCAGATCATTACTTTCACTCAAAGAGACATTTTCACTCAATCAAACATACACAATTTACACACTCCCTTCTAGAACTGTACACAAAACACATAAACATCACAACACTCACAACTCCCACTCACATCACCAAAATAAATAAAACCAAGCGCCATCGTACAAAACTCCTAACTCGTTTAAAAGTCCTCAAAGTAATCCGAATCCCCCTTTCTTCGCCTCGTCACAAATTGACCCACGTTTATTGTCCAAAACATTTCAATGACTGATACAATTGATATAATATCTGAAATAGACTCCTTCAGTATAGCCAAATCATCTCTTATTCCTCCCGATCAGTGTACTATTTTACTCAAAAACCCAAATTTATACATAAAAATCATTCACCAAAACATAAGAAGTATCAAGAAAAACCTTAATCTGTTTATATCTACACTTGCACTTACGAACCTTGAATTCGATATCCTCGTACTAACAGAATGCTGGTTAAAGGTCGCTGGTCCGTTACCAAAAATAGATGGATACATTACCTTCGCCACAACAAATAACATTTCACAAAATGACGGAGTAGTGATTTACGCCAAAAGCCTTTTGAATGTTAAGGTTTCTGAACCACAATTTCTTGATGCCAATTGTTTGGTATGTCACGTTGGCAATGAGCTATGCCTTATTTCCCTCTACCGCTCCCCATCCCATAAAAATATCGACAACTTCCTTGACAGCTTATTTAATTTAGTGCATCCTCTACCTCTTAACACCGACGTAGCTCTAATTGGAGATATGAATATTGACATAAAGGCTAATAATGTGGATCGACTATCGGATCAATACCTTACTCTCACAGCGTCTCTCGGTTTACTACCGACGCACAACATACCCACCAGACAAAATAACTGCCTTGACCATATTCTCTTAAGAGCGAAAAAAACGGCTGTAACAATGGTAATCGACTCCCCTGTGACGGACCATCTTCCGGTAATATTATGCCTCGACATGGGGAAACCCAAACACGACCCCCCAAGGTCCAGTAACAAAATTGACTATCCAGCTATTCTTGACACCTTCCAAAATACGGATTTTACACCAGTACTGCAATGTTCGGATACAAATAGGGCTACAGACATGTTTATTTCAACTGTTTCATCTGTAATTGGACAGCACACAAGGCTAATTTGTGTCCCAAAAAGACAAAGGACCATTAAGCCCTGGATAACACCGGGCCTATTACGATGCATAAGGAACCGGGACAAAATGCACAATAATCTAACAAAATCCCCCGACAATACAATCCTCAAAATCACCTACCAACGTTACAGAAATTTTTGTAACCTACTGCTCCGCAAATTGAAACGGGAATACGAGAAACACGAATTTATAAAGGCTAAAGGCAACTCAAAAGCAACGTGGAACGTCATAAAAATAATCACGCATACCCGAAATGACAGACAACCCGCTCGCCAGCTCTTGAAACTCAAAGATGATCCCTCTGCCTCCGCCAATGAGGTCAATAGCTTCTTCGTCAATATAGGCAAAAAACTGGCTTCGCAAATCACACCGAACTACAACATTCCATTGTCTGAACGCCCCAAATCGCAACCCAATTCTCTAGTCATCGTAGAAGTCAACCACGAAGAAGTAGACCGTATTATTATGTCTCTTAAAGGGGAGTGTGCAGTCGGATGGGACGGCATCTCCTCAAAAATCATAAAAATGTGTAAAAACACATTGATACCGCCAATCACGCACATATGCAACCTCGCGATAAATACAGGCATCTTCCCACGTGCATTTAAGAAGGCCCTCGTTCACCCTATCCATAAGGACGGGAATAGAGACGTCGTAACAAACTACAGGCCCATATCTGTACTCACAACTCTTTCCAAAATTTTAGAACGCATCTTAAACAACAATTTAGTCAATTTTTTTCGCAAATACAATATATTAGCAGCAAACCAATACGGTTTTCGGCCTGGAATTTCCACAGAGGATGCCGTTGCAAGCTTTACCGATCAAGTCACAAAAAAAATGGACTCCGGGATGAAAAGTTTTGCCATCTTTCTGGACCTTTCCAAGGCCTTCGATACCGTCTCTATTCCCATCCTTATACGCAAAATGGAAGCCGCCGGCATACGTGGAAATGCACTGAAAATATTTCGTGATTTCCTTACAGATCGTAGACAGTGCGTCAAAATTGATTCGGTCATCAGCAGCGAGGAAAATATAAGTTATGGCGTCCCACAGGGTAGTATTATTTCGCCATCACTTTTCCTGTTATATGTTAACGATCTATGCAATCTGAAACTACAATACTGTGACACATTTATGTATGCCGACGATACGGTACTACTAGCCTGCGGTGCCAACTGGGAAGCAGCCAAACTCAACGCTGAAGCCTCACTTAGAACAGTAATGGCCTGGCTTTCTGTTAACTTGTTGACCCTCAATTTATCCAAGACTAAAGCGATTGCCTTCAGAATCACTGCTAAATCCGCACCCCGGGCTGTGGATTCTACTTTAACTGCACACGTATGCCAGGATTCCTCCTTCCCTTGTACATGTCTCCCTCTCGCGTTGGTATCCAATACCAAATACCTGGGTGTTCATATAGATGAGAGACTGGACTGGCACGCGCATTTAGGAATATTAAAAACCCGACTAAGGCGACTCATTTACATTTTCAAAAACCTCCGCGATGTGGCCGATATGGGCACGATGAGACTGGTATACCTCGCCTTGTGCCAGTCTATTCTCTCCTATTGCATCCCCGTTTGGGGTGGTACTGACAAAACCGCGGTGTTGGGCCTCGAAAGAGCTCAAAGGGCTTTATTAAAAGTCATGACCCACAAACCTCGACGATACCCAACTCTGACGCTGTATAAAGACTGCAATTGTCTCACTGTAAGGAAACTCTTCATCCTACGAACAATAGTCAGAAAACATGCCTCTCTTCCACTCGCTAAAAATAGAACAGCGCGTAGCGTGAAACCCATTTGTAACTATACCCAAACTAAAACAGGCTTCGCGACACGCCAATACGCTTTTTTGGCATCCAAACTATATAACAGCTTGAACAAATCAATAAATATACACACATTAAACCAATTTAACCTTAAAAAAAAAGTTACCAATCACTTGCTAAATTTGACATACAACGAAACGGAAAAATTACTAAGGCGCATAACATAACACATCACCTTCTATTACAGCCTCACATAATACTTGTACATACATTCTCACGAATTTACCCCCCTCCACCCCCACACACACACACCCAGGAACACAAGCACACACACAGACGCACACACACACACAGACACACACTTACATACACGAGTACTCTCACACACTCATGGCAACACCTCTTTTTCATACATCTTTTGATTTATTATATACTATTCAGTACCTAGTGGATAACCCTTTTACATTTTTATGATTTGTATAACTTTCTAAATTTTATTTTTGTTTACCTAACCGCCCAACATCGTAAAAGCTGATAAGAGCCCAAGAAGGAACCACTGGCTCTGAAGATACAGGCTTTGCCTAGTTTCGGAGTCAGGGATACAATAACATATTTGTTAAATTTAAGCCCTAGCTACAGTACGTAATTAAACCAGAAATTGTTGATCCGATGTCCAATCTTCCTGTTATGTCAATATATGTACACCTTAGAATAAGACTTAAATTGTAAAAAGGGTTGTGAATAAAACTTTTATTATTATTATTATTATTACTTTGTCGTTGTTTTTATTTTTCCGTAACACACCTTTTTTACACTTCACACTTGTTTTTTTTATTTTTCACATCACTACACTATGTAATGTCGTGGCTGTGCTTGCTGAGCGGTGCTGTGCCATACTGCCATTTCTTTTTGTAACATTTTCTTCGTACCCATCGTACATTTATTAAATACCACTTATAGTATGCATATGCCAAAGTACTGCTGCTATAATTATTATTACAATTCCATATTTCTCAACTGTTTGCTCGAAATGCGAATTGGTCGCACAGTTCGCTCCGTTTTGGGCGATGATAACTTCTTCGGTTTTTTTCTTAATACTATATGTTGTTCCCATCTTAATAAGTAGTAAATAATGAATTATTCACTAATATTTTTGCTGTAAGTGTTACGCTGTACCGTTGAATGCCATGTTGCTAATTGTACAGTGGCATTCCAATGTTTTTCGTTGGCCCTGCAAAATAACTGATATGCATACTACTTTGTTGCTAAGTCTAGTCATCATTTCTTACATACTAATTGTATTACCTAGGTTTGCTTGTACTTATTTTCTAATTACATTTATTGATATAATATTTTAAGAAATTACATTTTTTTGTATTTTTTTAACTAATTACATTTATTGACATCTCATAACTGATTACATATTTATAAGAATCTGATTGGCGTTCTAACTATTCTACAGGGTGTCCGGTGGCAGAATTAGGTTTTAAATTTCAAACTGTTTTCGAACCATTGAGCGGAGGGACGTGCGGGGGGTCACGTTCGAATTATCATTCGTGCGGGTTTTTTAGTCACGATGTCGCAGTGGACGGGTGAACAACGTACGTTCGCAATCGAAGCGTATTTTAAAGCAAACGATTCATGTGCTGTTGCTCGTCGAAGATTTTGTTCGCAGTACAATATCCGACGGTTACGTGATGCGCCAAGCGAAGATTTGATTAGATTGTGGGTGCAGAGGTACAGAACAACAAGTTCAGCAGCAAATGATCCGCGGCCGTGACCCAGCCGAACGTCGAGGACTCATGACAACATCGAACTCGCGACAGTCCGTGCGTAAGAGAGCGGCTGCTCTAGGGCTCCCAAAAACAACTGTGCACGAAATATTGAAAAAGGACCTTAAACTTCACCCCTTTGAAATTCAAATTGTGCAAGCGATTAAGCCTAATGATTACAATTTGTGCAAAAGTTTCTGCGAGACAATTTTGCAGCGATTTCGTACAGTAAACACAATCTTTTGGAGCGATGAAGCCCATTTTCATTTAAATGGAAGTGTAAATAAACAGAACTGCCGTTATTGGTCACATAAAGGACGGAACCCACGATTGAAACATCAACAGCCACTTTACAGTCCCAAAGTGACAGTTTGGTGTGCATTGTCAAGCAGAGGCATAATCGGACCCTTTTTTTTGAAAATCATCAAGGACAAGCCATTACTGTCACCGGCGTTTCTTATCGGCGCATGCTTAACGATTTTTTTCTGCCAATATTAAAAGAACATCCTGCCTACAGTTCACAGACATGGTTTCAGCAAGATGGCGCCACGCCACACACTGCTAGAGAGATCATGGCGCTTCTTCGTGATTTGTTCCCTAACAAATTGATAAGCCTTTCCGCTGACATCCCCTGGCCACCCAGGTCGCCGGATCTTACCCCCATGGACTTTTTTCTGTGGGGGTACCTTCAAAGTAAAGTTTATGAAACCGCCCCACCGACAATCTCAGCATTAAAAGAAAATATCGTACGCGAGGTTAATGGCATTCCGACGTCTCTTCTCCAGCGAGTGGCGCGGAATACTGAAGCCAGATTCCAAGAGTGTGTCCGACGTGACGGTCAACATTTAGACGAAATATGTTTTAAGAAATAAAAACCGCACTTCCCTTCTTTGTTATAGTCATAGAAATAAATAAAAAATATCTTTATTTTTTTATTTTGAAATCCGAATTCTGCCACCGGACAACCTGTACCACTTTTGGTTTTTCTGACGTTTTCTTCACCATTTTGTTTAATTTCGTTTTCCTTTAATACATAGGCTGGCTTTAACTATCTATTGAAACTGTTAGTATTCTATCCGGTAATTTAATCTTATATACCTTTTCGGTCCTTTCCATTACTTTGCATGGGCCTTCATACGGACATTTTGATGATTTTTTTACCTTGTCAGTTCTTAGAAATACGTGAGAACATTCTTTAAGATCGGGATGTACAAAAAATACTTTTGATTCATTTGTTTTCACATCAATCGGTTTGTATTGTCTTATAGTATCACTTATATTTATAATTTTGATTACCTAACTCTACAAAAAATTCTCCTGGCAAATTGAAATTCAAATTGTGCAAGCGATTAAGCCTAATGATTACAATTTGTGCAAAAGTTTCTGCGAGACAATTTTGCAGCGATTTCGTACAGTAAACACAATCTTTTGGAGCGATGAAGCCCATTTTCATTTAAATGGAAGTGTAAATAAACAGAACTGCCGTTATTGGTCACATAAAGGACGGAACCCACGATTGAAACATCAACAGCCACTTTACAGTCCCAAAGTGACAGTTTGGTGTGCATTGTCAAGCAGAGGCATAATCGGACCCTTTTTTTTGAAAATCATCAAGGACAAGCCATTACTGTCACCGGCGTTTCTTATCGGCGCATGCTTAACGATTTTTTTCTGCCAATATTAAAAGAACATCCTGCCTACAGTTCACAGACATGGTTTCAGCAAGATGGCGCCACGCCACACACTGCTAGAGAGATCATGGCGCTTCTTCGTGATTTGTTCCCTAACAAATTGATAAGCCTTTCCGCTGACATCCCCTGGCCACCCAGGTCGCCGGATCTTACCCCCATGGACTTTTTTCTGTGGGGGTACCTTCAAAGTAAAGTTTATGAAACCGCCCCACCGACAATCTCAGCATTTAAAGAAAATATCGTACGCGAGGTTAATGGCATTCCGACGTCTCTTCTCCAGCGAGTGGCGCGGAATACTGAAGCCAGATTCCAAGAGTGTGTCCGACGTGACGGTCAACATTTAGACGAAATATGTTTTAAGAAATAAAAACCGCACTTCCCTTCTTTGTTATAGTCATAGAAATAAATAAAAAATATCTTTATTTTTTTATTTTGAAATCCGAATTCTGCCACCGGACAACCTGTACCACTTTTGGTTTTTCTGACATTTTCTTCACCATTTTGTTTAATTTCGTTTTCCTTTAATACATAGGCTGGCTTTAACTATCTATTGAAACTGTTAGTATTCTATCCGGTAATTTAATCTTATATACCTTTTCGGTCCTTTCCATTACTTTGCATGGGCCTTCATACGGACATGTTGATGATTTTTTTACCTTGTCAGTTCTTAGAAATACGTGAGAACATTCTTTAAGATCGGGATGTACAAAAAATACTTTTGATTCATTTGTTTTCACATCAATCGGTTTGTATTGTCTTATAGTATCACTTATATTTATAATTTTTATTACCTAACTCTACAAAAAATTCTCCTGGCAAACGTAAGGCTCGGCCGTAAACCATTTGTGCGGCGCTTACACCTGTATCTGATTTGATGGCTGCACGAAGTCCTAACATAGCACTAGGTAGTTCGTGCGTCCAATTTTTATTATTATCTAATCTGGCCATTAACGATGCCTTTACACTTATATGCCATCGCTCGATTGCTCTGTGAGTGATACGGGGTTGTCCTTATCTTTTGTATACCTAAATATGACATTAATATTTGAAATAATCTACTCTCAAATTGCCTGCCCTGGTCACTCGTACGTTGGACCGGACAGCCAAATCTACATATCCATTCTGTATATACTATTTTCGCTATAGTTTCTGCTGATATATCTTTTATTGGGTATGCCTCTGGCCAACCTTGTCTATTATTGTTAAACAGTTATCTGTATTCTTCTGAGGTTATAGGTAGTGGTCCTATTATGTTTATATGAATATGATTAAATCTGTCACCAGGAGGATATTTCCCATATTCTGAATTAGTATGTCTATTTACTTTTGACTTTTGACAATTAATACATGTTTTTGTCCATAGGCCAATGTCTCGGTTCATATTTGGCCACCAAAATTTTTATTTAATCATCTGACGCGATGTACGTATGCCTGGATGACTAAGATTATGTATTGCATGAAATATATCTTTTTCAACACACTTGCTCATAAAGTGGCTATAATTTCACCGCAATTAGGCACGTAATGACACCTATAATCAAACTGTGACTTTTTCATTGCTATTATTCACTATAGTGAGTTATTTTTTTAAAATTTTATTGGTTGAGTTGCTATGTTCTTAAAAAAGTTTCGATACAAAAAGATCGTGTTCAATAGTAAAAATAAATTAATGTACCTAGTGCTTCCCTATTTCATGCAACTTTGAATTCAAATAGATAATTTCACTAAAATAATATAACTTTTGTTTTCTCTTTATTAAAAAAAAAAATCCCCATTTTGTCCGTGGCTAAAACTCTATCCGCGAAAAGTCAAAAATAAAGAAACCACATTCTTTTAGTCCCCTTCTTTTAGGCCGGTCGTCATTGTTACAGTAGTGGCGCCACTGGTCAAGAAAAAATGCATCGCTACGTCAAACTTAGTACATTTATTTTAGTTCCGTGTTTTCCCGCCTGCATAGATAACTTGGTAGAACTGTAGATGCGCGCGCATTAATTTTTCCCGCTATTGTGAAAAAAAAAACAGAACTTGTTTAAACTGTTGAAGTTGGTAGAACTGTAGATGCGCGCGCATTAATTTTCCCGCTATTGTGAAAAAAAAACAGAACTTGTTTTAACTGTTGAAGATGACTTTTTAGTATTATTTTCTTCACAAGTGTGTTGAAAAACGTCGTATGATACACGTGTGTATTGATGATTACCGTTCTCGGCTTTCTTAAGACCCTCACCTGACGGCTCAGGTCTCAATGGCGCCTTAGCGGTAATCACCAAAGTTACACACTTGTACCATAATGTACTATTCTACAACTTTTTGTTAAATAAGGTCTTGCAATTTCTTTTGATGTTTCACAGTATTAGACCAGTGCCGAAGCCTTCAAAAATGGTAAAAAATGAAAAAAATTACAGTAGGATGAAACCCAATGGAAAAAGTAGAGAATATAACAAAAATTAAAGGAAAAATAAATTACGGTCGATCTGAGGTCGGGAAGTAGGGGTGGGGGGGTTTTTAAGGGGGGAAAGCGGTTTATCTCGATTTCCGGCAAAACTACAAGTCCTATGGAAAAAAGTTAAATGGCAAAGTGGTAGAGAATAAAAAGATCTACAACTTTGAGTTTAACACTTTTTTCACATAACCTCAAAATTTAGCTGAAAAATTAAAAAAACCAAGTTTTTGGTTTTTTATTTATATCTTTTTCAAAAAAAAAAATTTTTTTCTACGAAATTTGTTGAAAACTTACCTTATTA
This sequence comes from Diarsia mendica, assembly GCA_949316265.1. NCBI lineage: Eukaryota > Metazoa > Arthropoda > Insecta > Lepidoptera > Noctuidae > Diarsia > Diarsia mendica. Next base: position 14,168,408 of record OX438889.1, read on the forward strand.
TGTCCCAAATACGCTGTAATTTATTTGATTTAAAATATTTATTTTTCACCTTATTATTGACTTAGTATCGAAAAATCAGCCATATTTTCAATCGAAAATTCTGACGTCAAAATATCAGTTTTTTTTAAAAAGTCGGTGGGCGTTGTGTTCCATAAAATCTCTACTTTCTGATGATGTATAAAAAATAATCATTGCAATGGTAAATTTTCTCAGAAAAAGCAAAATCAGCTGCTGCGAAATAAATACCCACTACCAAATAACCGCTTTCCCCCCTTAAACCCCCCCCCCCCCCCCACCCCCACTTCCCGAACTCGGATCGACCGTAATTTATTTTTCCTTTCATTTTGATCATATTCCCCTCCTTTTCTAATGGGTTTCATCCTACTGTAATTTTTTTGGTTTCAAAAATTATCGACCCTGGTCTATATATGTATTGATCACTATTCGGAACTATATTTTTTTTAAACTTGTATTTAGAATCGTTTAAATATTTTTTAATTTCTAGATCTATCTTTTGCTCTGCTGCTAGCTGCTTTTTCATAATTAATTACGCTTGATGTACATTCTATACTGTCTATACGCGATAACACGTCTGCAAGAATGTTATCTTGTCCGCTTATATGGCGTATGTCTGTTGTGAATTCGCTTATGTAGAGTAGTTGTCTAATGCGTGTTATATCTGTGAGTGCCTCCCAGATACGTCATCACCATACATTCAGTTACTGTGAATGGATTGCGCAACCCAACTCGATGCATCCAATAAAACTAAGCAGCAGATGGGGCGCGGGGCCTTTCGACACATACATCGGTCGTTAGGACAACCTCTTAGTACCTATTCACCTAATTTTAAGAATTAATTGTAATTTCTTTATTAAATTCATTTAAGTAGTGGAAACTTTTTGGATTTATTTGGACTCCTCCGCTGCCTATTACATAATTGGCGCAGTCGGTAGGATGTCGAGTCAGTGCGTGCAAATCTAAGACTATAATTTCACGATCGAGCTGAACATTTAGACATTTTTGTGCGTGCTGTTCACGTTTCAACGTGCGTCGTCGACAATCCAGAAGAAGCAGCCGTTGGAGATCCTGTAAACCGTATCCAGACATCGATACTACGGGAGCCGCCGATATGTACTTTATGTGAGTTGCACAAATTCCTTACAGTCGGTCGCTATTTCCCACCTCCAAAATTTTCCACCCACGACCATCGCGATCTATTAGGGGTATCGAACCCCTGAGCAATCGGTTGTCCTCTCGCATCGCGCTGAGGGACGCTTCCCGAAATTTAGAGTTAGATAGCTTAGATCTTATTCTTATTCTTAATAACCATGGCAGATCAAGACGATATGATCAATTAAATTTTTAAAACATTAAAACTAGTACCAGAATTTGACGGCAATAGCAATACTCAAATTAGATAAAGCCCTTGCGTACGTCACCAATATGACTACGTCAGAGAGCGATCGTACTTTAAGATATGCTTACCTTGCGCAACTCTTCGTTATACTTAACGATAACGTACAAGAGTTATCCGGTGAAATAAGTAGGCTAGAAAATATATTAGCTTTTAGTCGCACGGTATCCTTGCACCATTCTATTCTATCTGTTAGGGAATTAAGAACTATGATAAGCAAATTACAGCATTTATATAGCACCGATCAGGTCAGCACCGATCAGGTCATAGACTTTTAGACATTAGATATTACTATGACATAATTAGTTTAGGTTCATATTATGTCAATAAGAAAATCGTGGTTGTCCTTCAATTCCCTATCACTCTTCCCAGTACCTTTGAACTAGGTATTTAAACTTTGTCCAGTTCCTAATAAGAACTTTGACGTCATCCTGCCTTCCTATCCATATGTAGCGATCAATTTAAAGGAATGTGTGTACATGGAGGCTGAATGCCCGAAGGTAGATAACTGGCACATCTGCGAGCAAAAAACCAGTCACCAAATTCGTTCCGGTCAGGATTGCATAGAAAAACTGATACATTCCCAGGAGATAGATGAAACGTGTCAAATCACGCCTATCTCTCTGGCCAAGGAAGCCCTGCTGGAACTAGATAGCAAGCACTACATAGTTACGTTCCCGAAGCCCACCAAGGTTCAACTTTACTGCGGCCCTGAAAAACATCAAATTCTGGAAGGAAGTTTTCTGGCTACAATTCCGAAGTCTTGCAAAATGAAAACCCCGAAATTCACATTGGCCAACATCGATGACAAAGTCAACGGAATTTCAATTGAAATCTCAGCGCTCCCACGGATGACTAATGATTCTCGGAAGATTCAACCAAATTACCACCTGAATTCAATGGATCTCGGTACATTGCACAAGATACAGAAACAAATTACGATGGAAACGTCTGTCGAAATCGATACTGCGGATTCCTCGAGTCTCTACCACACAACAATACCATTGTATGCGATCGTACTTACATTGTTAAGTGCAGGTGCACTTCTTACCATCTACTTTATTCGTCGTCATCGAGCAAAACTCATTAAAATTGAATCGAATAAAGAAGCCATCGAGTTATCGCAGCGGAACAAGAAAGCCGCAACTTTTGCCGTAGAAATTGGCAAATAGTTGCTCATCTAAGGGGGGAGGTGTTATATCTGTGAGTGCCTCCCAGATACGTCATCACCATACATTCAGTTACTGTGAATGGATTGCGCAACCCAACTCGATGCATCCAATAAAACTAAGCAGCAGATGGGGCGCGGGGCCTTTCGACACATACATCGGTCGTTAGGACAACCTCTTAGTACCTATTCACCTAATTTTAAGAATTAATTGTAATTTCTTTATTAAATTCATTTAAGTAGTGGAAACTTTTTGGATTTATTTGGACTCCTCCGCTGCATATAACATAATTTGCGTCTCGGACTTTCTTTATTATTTGTTTTGCATATTTTTGAAAAAGCAAACGTTATGGGTTTGTGATCCGTGAATATAATTAATTGACGTCCTTCAAATAGATTTCTGAAATGTTCTACGTCTAAAAATATAGCAAGTAACTCTCTGTCATAAGTGCTATAGTTTTTTTGTGTTTCTGTTATCTTCTTCGAATAATTTTATTAATCACGTCGGGGTTAATTTCGAATAATCACGTCGGGGTCACCACTGCGGCTTGTGCAATACTGAGCGCTGCCTATTGGGAACAGTAAATGAAAGGCTGAAGAGCTCGATGCCAACTGGTTTATTTAATTAAGTTCACGTTTATATAGTCTGTATACGTGTATATGAATGTGCGTCTGTCTGTGTGTGTCCCCACAGAACTATTGTTAAAATCAATTTGGCTTTAGTTCTCGCATCTTCTGCAGCTTCTGGTAACACGTTCGGTTCTGGTTTTATGCACTAAACCATTGCATATAGAATATGCATAGAGAATTTCTGATATTGGAGGGCCAATATCAGAAATTCTCTGCGGCGAAACACCACTCGCTATAGTTCTCGCGACCCTTTAACTTGGGTACGCTTACTAAATGACTCGAGTTAAGCTGAGGCCAAACCTGCGCGACCAAAGCGACTGCGAAGCGGGAGCGTCTACCGCGCGACGGACGCTACCCATAACATCTAATGGCGCTTTGCATACCTACGCGACCGCATCGCGGGACGGCCGCGTCGGCAGAGCGGGACGCACGCGTCCAGTGGTCAGACGTGTGTTGTGAGCGAGTTTGTTTGTTATTTAATTCCACAATGACTACAACAGGAGATACTACAGAGTTGTTTATAGAAAAAGTAAGAGAATATCCTATTTTATATGATTTGAAAAATCCACACTATAAGAATTTACGAAAAAAGGAAGGAAAGGAAAAAATATGGGATTTGATCGGTCCGGTGTTTAAAATGGATGGTAAGTAAATAAAACACATTTCATTACTAATTTTATAGTATATTCTCTATAATATGTATATAATATCCGATTATAATTATATGAGGACTGGGGAGGTTGAAACAAGGAAGCACAATTCTTTCTAAATTCATTGATAAACAACCAACCAAAGTCTCTGCGCGTAGGTACGCTGCACGAAATGGCAACGTCGCTCACGTTCGCAAGTACTTGAACTGGGTATACATGTCGCAGAGGCATATTGTAGGTATAAATAGCCCGTTTGCAAACGGCTACGAAAATGTTTAGGAAATCGCAATAATCCACGTCTTATATTTTTTTTACACAGCATTATTATTCATATTATTATTATTAAAGTAGTTTACAAAACGGTCACGTATTTGGAAAGGAACGTTAGCTGCTCTTCTTACATCGACATCAAAGTTCACAAAGACCGTAGTCGTAGGAGATGGTAATAAATGCAAAAAAGTATCTGCCTTTTTACAAATCAAGTAGTTATGTAAAATGCAAGTTGTTTTTACAACAAGTTTAGAAGTTTCAACATCTATTTCTAAGGGTCTATCATATATCCTCCATTTTTTTGCTAGAATACCAAAAGCGTTTTCTACGACACGTCTTGCTCTGCAAAGTCGATAATTGTAATTGTCTTTACTATTGTCCTCCCTTGCTGACCGCCTTGGAAAAGGTCTCATCAAATATGTTTTCAAGGCAAATGCTTCATCTCCAATTAAAACATGAGGCGTAGGTATATTTTGCTCGAGAAGAGGTTTAGGTGGCGCAATATTTAGCGAATTGTTTGACAACTTTTGTCCCATTGATGATTCTTCAAGTATTCCTCCATCACTATTTTTTCCATATCCTCCAATGTCTGTGGACATTGAACTTATAGTCTGGTCCAACTATTGCCAGAAGTACTATGGAAAACTTCTTCAAATAACAGAAATAGTTAGATCCACTGTTTGGAGGACTTTTAATGGTAACATGCTTGCCGTCAATACTACCCACGCAATTTGGGAACTGCCACCGTTCGTGGAACATGTTAGCCGATGCTCCCCAAATTTGTCGTGTAGGCACGGGCATGTAAGTGGATTGTAGTCTCGAGCAAATATAGTAACATACTTGTTTTACTATGTGTGCTACTGTAGAAAATCCAACCCTGTAGCTGTGAGAAATGGTTTTGTAGCTATCGCCGGTTGCAAGAAATCTGAAAAATAAAACAAATTATTATAATAGACACTCACATCAACACCTCCTCCACACATCCCATACGCGTGCACACAAACACACACACACCACACACACAAACACACCACACACACAAACACACCACACACACACACACACACATATATACATCAAGAGAGAAATACCATAAAATAATTAAATATAAATATATTATATTAAAATTCCAGGTGATGCTGCGAAAAAAAAGTGGAAAAATCTTCGTGATACATTCGCAAAATATCTTAAAAGTACGAAAACCACTACAGGACAAGCAGCAAAGAAAAACTACAGCCAGTGGCAGTGGGCCGAACAAATGAAACTTCTAAAACCACATTTAACTTTTGCTAAAACAATAGATAATATTAATGATCCCTCTGAAAACGAAAGCATTGATCAAACCGACGATGCCCAAAATATTGCAGTTGAGAATAATGAATCACAACCGGTAACACAAACTTCTGCATCACAGGCTGAGATCATTACTGCACGAAATGCACCTATTTCAAATACTCCGCCTGGATCTAACACTCTTACGCAAAAAAATAACAATAAAGTCACGCCAGTCAACCAAGTGCTAGAATATTTTGAAAGGAAATCACAAAAGAGATCACAATCACAAATGGACGATTTGGAACATATATTTATTGGATATGCAAAGAGTGTTAAGAGATTGTCGCTCCGTAGACAGACTATTATAAAAATGAAACTAGCTCAAATCATAGCAGAACAAGAATTAGCAGAGATCGATGAAAGCACACGTGTCTCGCACACTTACATTAATTCATCGACTCCTTCAATCTTTTCCGATGATGGCAATTATTCTAATACTTACAATACAAGTGCACCAAATATTTTGGACTTAATTAATAACAGTAACACAGAAATGACATCATCTGCGGCTACGGCAACTTTAAACTTTTCTAATTACGCCGATTATTCCAACACTCCTAATACAAGTTCAACAGTTAATTTACAACCGATTATTCATAATAATAATTCAGACGAGACAACAGCCGAGGCTGTGGTTACAACTCGTGAACATGAACTGCACGGTTTGAATGAAGAGGCAGTAAATGCTGATGGTGATTCTACTGCAGCGAAATATTTAAAAACATTCTCGGCTTAAATCTGATTTTCATATTATATTGACTTCATAATTTTAAATGATTAAACCTCTGAATGATTAAATCTTAGTCTTTTTTCTTTAACCTATGTCATTTATATGTCAGAAATAATTTTGGTTATAGAGATTTTGCAAAATTGGGTGTGAGCAGATGCAAAACATAGGTACTAACCTTAAAGTTATTGCTAACCGTTCCTCTGCAGAAATAGCTTCGCGGTATTTTGTATCTTGTTTTGTTATGTCTTCTTTAATCAATTCTAAAATTTCATCGAAACATGCTTCTGGCATTCTGAAATAGATAAAAAACCGTTGTGGGCTGTTTCGTAAATCTCTCATTAGGGTATGGTATTCCCGGATCTTGCGGAACACCAGTTCGGTTTCCGCAAGAGGCGCTCGACGGTGGACGCCATCATGCGCGTGAGAGCCCTCACGACGGGGGATGCGGTCTCTCGGGGCGGTGTGGTCTTGGCGGTGTCTCTCGACATCGCCAACGCCTTCAACACCATGCCCTGGAGCTGCATCAGGGAGGCACTCCGGTATCACCGGGTGGCCGGCCTACCTTCGTCGTGTAGTCGGGGACTATCTGACAGACAGGGCTGTCATCTACCCTGGTCAAGATGGACAATGGAACCGGCGAGAGATGTCGTGCGGTGTTCCGCAGGGTTCGGTTCTGGGGCCGCCCCTGTGGAACATCGGTTACGACTGGGTGCTGCGTGCCGACCTCCCTGACGGCGTCAGCGTCGTCTGCTACGCGGACGATACGCTGGTGCTGGCACGGGGGGAGTCGCACGAGGCGGCGGCCGCGAACGTGACACGCGGGGTTGCGATAGTCGTTGAGAGGATCCGGCAGCTGGGTCTCGAGGTGGCACTTCACAAGTCGGAGGCCATGGGATTCCATGGACGTGGGAATGTGCTACCGTCGGGATCCCAGCTAATGGTGGGAGGGGTTCCCATCGGCGTCGAGTGTACTTTGAAGTACCTAGGACTCGTCCTCGACAGCCGGTGGAACTTCGTGGAGCATTTCCGACGTTTGGCTCCCAGACTGGAGCGGGCTGCGGCTGCCTTTAGGTGGCTCTTGCCCAATCTGGGGGGGCCAGACGCCTCCTGCCGGAGGCTCTATGCCGGGATCGTGCGGTCCATGGCCCTTTACGGGGCCCCGGTGTGGGCGCGTGCTTTGTCAAAGCGGGCAGCCCACTACCTGAACGCGCCCCAAAAGGTCATGGCCGTAAGGCTTGTCCGCGGGTACCGCACGATCTCCCGCGAGGCGGCGAACCTCCTTGCCGGATTGCCGCCGTGGGATCTGGAGGCGAAAGTCCTCGCGCGCCTACATGAGTGGCGCGCGGAGGCGCTACACCGGGGGGTCACTCTGCTGCCGCGGCACATTGCTGCGCGGCGGACAGACCTCCGGTGCGATCTCATGGCGGCATGGAGACAGCGACTGTTGCAACCCCGTGCAGGGCACGCCACGATAGTGGCGGTAAGTCCCCTCTTTGAGGAGTGGCTAGAGAGGAGCCACGGCGCCCTCACCTTCCGTCTGACGCAGGTCCTCACCGGACACGGATGTTTCGGGAGGTACCTGCACCGAATCAGGCGGGAGGAAACGCCCGGATGCTTCCACTGCGAGGATCGACCGGAGGACACGGTGGAGCACACTGTGGAGCACACTGTGGAGGCGTGCCCTGCTTGGGCAGAGCCCCGCCGTGTTCTCGTAGCGGCGATCGGCGGCGGCGACCTCTCGCGCCCGGCCCTGGTACAAGCCATGGTCCAGGGCGAAGAGGAATGGGACGCCGTCGCCTCCTTCTGCGAAGCAGTGATGCTAGCGAAGGAGGTGGCGGAACGAGAGAGGGAGAGAACCTCTCAACGTCCCAGCCGCCGCGGAAGGCGCTCCGGGCGTCGGGGGTCACGCGATGACCTCCGGCCACCGTAGATGCGGGCCTGTGGACGGTGAGTAACGGGCTAGCTCGCCGTCCGGCCGTCGTCATGACGGCAACAGACCGTGTCGGCGGCGCGTTCGTGTTCCACGCGCGCCTCAAAGAGATGTCAGCAAGGAGGGGCCCGCAAGGGCCGACGCCCGTCGGGGCTGTGGATATCGAAAAGCTACCGCGGCTCCAACACAAGGGCGAAGAAGAAGGAACATGGGTTTGGTTTTTAGTCAGTAGAAGTCTGACACTCCCCTTCGCTCTGCCCAAGAGCGGGGGGGGTTATTCGATGATTTTCCACCCACCAAAAAAAAAAAAAAAAAAAAGGGTATGGTATTCCCCATATTTTTTTCTTTCCTTGTTAATATCGTGTACCCATAACCTTTTCCTGTAAGTAATAATAATTAAGTTAAAATATAAGAATACTTTGTGATAATACTTAGGGCGCTTTCGTTCAGTTCGCGACACTGGTCGGCGACGGTCAGCGACAGTTGGCGACCGTCGCCGACAAGTGTCGCGAACTGTCGCCGACACACTGTCGCTCGTCTGTGAGCTCTTACTCAATCACTAAATACAATACTTACCGTGTTGTTTGTTCCGCAAGAGCAAGCAATAAAAGGTCTTCCTCATCAGAGTCAGACTCTGATGTTAAGTACCAGGATGTCATCACCACAACAATTTAGTAGTTACACCAGATAAAGTCGCGCGTCTTCAGTGATTGTTCATCAATTAATGAAGTTGGCGATTCACGCCGCAGCAGTCGCGCAGGTATGCACGTCAGTTTCGCTTTGCAGACGCTCCCGCATCGCGTCCCGCGTCCCGCTTTACTGACGCGCAGGTTTGGCCGAGGCTTTAGACGCCATGATGCTTTGTTCAAAGTCCAGGTTATGATTAACGCACAGTTTATTTTTACCACGCACTATTTAGTCCAATCACACTGTCTATTGTCCACCTCACTGATTATTCTGACAATAAACGCGATTAATAGTGTTTTTAACTGTGATTATATATGAGTCTGGGGCTCTGGGCCCATAACCTAGACTTTGAACAAAGCATCATGGCGTCTATTTTGACATTTATAACATAACGGTAGTCGGCGTACTGATCGCACGAATACACGGCGTTGCTAATAGTTACTAAATACTATATAATTATTTCTCATAAAACGGGCTCTGACATTGTATCTAAGTCGTAATGTTTACCTGTATAAGTTGTAACGTGGAATCGAGGGATGGTGCTACGTGTGTTGCCTGTAAGGCAAAGCTCGACTTTCCCTGTGCTGGGATAAGTGAGGCTAGCTGGAGAAAACTTGGCGAGCGAAAATCGACATGGAAATGTCAAAGCTGCAAGAGCACCCCGGTTGCCAGTCCACTAACTGGTAGTCTGAAGGCGTCACCAGCGAACTCGGAGACCATCATGGCTGAGCTTCAACATCTGTCAGCTAAAATGAAATATTGCCAGCATTGATCGAGAGTGTGAAGGCTATTCAGAGTGAGCTTGCCGAACTAAAAACCATACGGCATGAAGTGTCTGAACTGAAATCGTCCTTTGAGTGCTACGGTCAGGAAATAACGGTTTTTCATTACTCATACTCTGAAAGTAGGTCGTAACATGCCTGCGGAGCGGGTTGAAAGTACTACTTTTCAGCCCTAGGGAGAATAGCTTTCTACTGACAGCTGTCAAATTATTTGATGTAATTGGGAGCAAGCCTATTGCCAATATTGCCATCAACCAATGTAATTAGGAGCAAGCCTATTGCCACCAACTGATGTGATTAGGTGCAAGCCTATTCCATCAACAAATTGTAATTAGGAGCAAGCCCATTGCCATCAACTGATGTGATTAGAAGCAAGCCTATTGCCACCAACTGATGTGATTAAGTGCAAGCCTATTGCCATCAACAAATGTAATTAGGAGTAAACTCATTGCCATCAACTGATGTAATTGGGACCAAGCCTATTGCCATCAACCAATGTAATTAGGAGCAAGCCGCAAGCCTATTGGCATCAACCAATTTAATTAGAGGAGTACGCCTATTACCATCCACCGATTAAGGTAATTGGGAGCAAGCCTATTGCCATCAACCAATTTAATTAGGAGGAAGCCTATTGCCATCAACCAATCTAATTAGGAGCAAGCCTATTGCCATCAACCGATGTAATTAGGAGCACGCCTATTTCCATCAAGAAATCGAATTAGGAGCAAGCCTATTGCCGTCAACCGATGTAATTAGGAGCAAGCCTATTACCATCAACCAATTTAATTAGGAGGAAGCCTATTGCCATCAACCAATCTAATTAGGAGCAAGCCTATTGCCATCAACCAATTTAATTAGGAGGAAGCCTATTGCCATCAACCGATGTAATTAGGAGCATCCACCGAGGTGTTTCTCATAAGTTTACTTTTACCCCTAAGGTAACAATGTACTATTAACCAGTAAAGTGTCAGTGTTGGAAAGTGAAATCGAAGCCATGAAGATAAACAAAGAAGCGATAGTCAATCTGCAAGATCGAATCAGTCAGCTTGAGATACGTCAGTCGGAGAGTGAACAGAGGTCTCGCATGAACAATATTGAGATCAAAGGAGTACCGATATCCAAGGATGAAGACCTGTTCGCAATAATGACCAAGATTGGTAAAGCAATTGTTTTTCATGTACCGAAGGAACAGATTAACTACATAGCAAGGGTGCCGTCACGTAATGACAATGTAAACAAAAACATTATTTGCTCTGTACATAACAGCTACCTAAATAATGACTTTATAGCGGCGGCGAGGAAACATAAAAAACTGAGTGCGGGTGATCTGGGCCTACAGGGCAATAACAGAGTGTACATCAACGACCACCTCACACTAGAAAACAAACTTTTACTAAATAAAACCAAAGCTCGAGCCAGTGAGCGGGGCTTTGAGCATGTGTGGGTTAGGGGGTGTAAAATACTTGTACGGAAAAACACCTCGTCTCCAAAACATTGCATTAAAACAGAGCACGATTTAAAAAAGTTTTTATCTTAATTACTATGTCTCATCTTACTTGTGAGTTATTTACTATTCTCGACCTTGTTTACTTATTATGGACACATTATTTTTAAAAGTGAATATGTTTAACTTAGTTTGGAGAAACATAGCTACGTATTTTTTACACGCATTCCATTCTCGGCTGCCCTTTGTTCTCTTATCGCTCAGTGTCGCCTATTCATTCGACTCGTTAAACTGTGTTTATTGTCATTTTATACTTTATGCTTGTGCTTTTAGAGGTAGTTTAAGCTTACACTTGAAATACTTACACTTGGAACGTCTTACCTTACCCACAATTTAATAATTATTTTGTTCTGTATTTGGAATACGATTTCTTGCGCTTATTTGATGGAATCTGATTTACTTAAAGTTTTTGCTTTACTTTGCTACCACTTGCTATTTAGGCCGACTTTTACCTCCCTTAATACTTACTTCACACTAAGTCTGAGTGTACCTTATATCTTTTCAATCATTTTTCTGGTTTTACATTTGAAGGATAATGGCACCTATTACTATTTTCTATCAAAATGTTCGAGGGCTACGGACGAAAACATCTATTTTTTACAGAAATGTTTGTGTTAATTCTTTTGATATTATTCGTTTGACGGAAACATGGCTTATCGATGGTATATCCGATAGCGAATTGTTTGATGATAGATATTTTGTTTGGAGACGTGATCGGAGTTACTCGCACACTAATCAAACTAGGGGTGGGGGGGTTTTAATAGCCATACGTCGAGAACTAGTTGCCGATGTCCGCAATGAATGGTGTTCGTCGGCCGAGGATCTGTGGGTTAAAATAACTTTACACCAAAAGAAACCTAAAGTGACCTATAAAATACATTTATGTGTTGTGTATTTATGTAGCCAGCAATCTGGCAACTCATTAATGATACAACTTAATAATTTTTCAAGTAATTTAAGTGATATAGTTCTTAAGCATCCTGCAGATAAGTTTTTAGTGCTCGGTGACTTTAATCAACCGAATATTGACTGGCACGTTGCGGCTGACGGTGATCATCTGTGTCCTAGTAACTTGCATGGTCCCATTCAAACTAGCTTTTGTGATACTCTTACCGCTTTTTACAGTACAATTCGCATCGGAATGTAAACAATAGGATTCTTGACCTCGTGTTGTCTAACAGTGAAGTAGCCGTCACTTACAGCCTGGATCCTTTAGTGCAAGAGGACTCACATCACAAGGCACTCTGCATCTCTGCAGACTTTGTCCAACTTCATCACCTGCATTCTCGACCGCGAATCAAGTTCTTATATGCACAGGGGAATTATGACGCCATAATTGAAAAAATGTTGGCAATTGACTGGCCTTTAGAACTTAACTGTAGGCCTCTTGAAGAAGTGTTGAAACCTACTTTGTAATAATCATAACACTGGCCTGTTAGAAAGATATTTTAAATATTATTTTGACTTTTCTATTCCCTATTGTTTTACTTACTGTCTTGTCAATTGTGGTTAATACATGTCTGTGCATCTGGGTTTACCTGTTTTTATCTCATTAAACCTACCTTAATACTTCTGCGACTCTGTGTGGGCTTCTAGTTCCCACAAGAAGCCGTTAAATTCTTTTATGACACTATCAACTTGATACATAATACATGTATTCCTTCGAAAACTATCGTTCCAAGGGCTAAGTATCCTCCTTGGTACAAAAGCCCTCTCATTAAAATAATTAAAGAAAAGTCAAAATTTCACTCAAAATTTAAAACCTACGGAAATCTCTCGGACTATCAATCCTTTGTTACCTTACGTCAACGGGCTAAAGATCTGGAGAAGGAAATGTTTGACGATTATATAGCAAACATTGAATCAGCCATCTCTAAGAATCCTAGGGCCTTTTGGCAATATGTTAAATCCAAACAACAAACCAACTGTTACCCATCTGTACTTAAATTGGGTGAAGTTTCGTCTGGTCATGGGGAGGAAATATGTAATATGTTTGGCGACTATTTAATTTTCTTTTCGAACTTCCAAGAGCGACACGACGTGAATGACTTTTTAGACTCTCCAAGAACAGATCAATCTACTGACCTGGTATCAGACATCTGCGCTGTTGATGTGCAGGAGGATGAGGTATTTAGGTTGTTAAAGCAAGTGGATGTTAACAAGTCAGCTGGTCCCGATAATATTTCACCAATTTTTATAACCAGATGTGCCAGTTGTCTATCAGTTCCGTTGACATTATTATTTAAACGGTCATTTGACTTGGGAGTAGTGCCTTCAATTTGGAAATCGGCTTATAGCACGCCTATTCATAAAAAAGGACCAAAGGACAGCGTTGAAAATTATAGACCGATTTCCAAACATTCTTTCGGGGGAAGAACATTTTCATCGTATTTTGTAAAACAGTCCATATAGTCGTGGGTTAGGGGCGATTCGTCCCACTATGAAACTCGGACCGGGACCAGTTGCCCCTTTTAAAAATTGATAGTGGTCAACTCGTCCCACAACTCTTTTAATTTCAATCAAGTGAAGGGTGGGTTAGTATTTTTTTTTGCTGGCCTATATTGTGTCCTACTGCTGGGCAAAGGCGGGAGGCTCAAGTTTCTGCTTATATAGTGGGACGAATCGCCCCTAACCCATAGTCGTACGGGTAAATACCTTTTTGATGCAACAATTTTAATAACTCTGTGTCCCGGAATTCATTTGATAGATTAATAAAGTCACTGTCACTTAAATTTCTAGATAGTACTTCTAAACTCGAATTAAGGAACTGGAAAGAATCAATAAACTTAATTTGAATAGATTGTGAAGTATTCTTGGTTTGAATAATTTTTGTAACATGTATTTTTCTTTAGTTTTTGGTACCTATTATTTTAAAATAACCTTCATACTTTGCTAGCTCTTTGATGAATAGATGACAATCATAACCCGCGAAGTTATGAAAAACCACCGGCACAAAAGGGCAAACCCTGTGCATTAAATTGCAATGAGAATGTGCAGCACCTCGGTACTGTGATGTTACATGATCGTGATCTGTCACCTTGTCATCAAATAATAATTGCTTACATATATGGCATACAGTGGCATTATTGAAGTTATTTTCTTGATCTTTAGTTAAAGGTGACATAAGCTGTACTTTTGATAAAGTATGAAAAAAAATTTTCATTACTCATACTCTGAAAGTAGGTCATGACATGCCTGCGGAGTGGGTTGAAAGTACTACTTTTCAGCCCTAGGGAGAATCGCTTTCTACTGACAGCTGTCAAATTATTTGATGTAATTGGGAGCAAGCCTATTGCCAATATTGCCATCAACCAATGTAATTAGGAGCAAGCCTATTGGCATCAACCAATTTAATTAGGAGCAAGCCTATTGCCATCAACCGAAGTAATTGGGGGCAAGCCTATTGCCATCAACCAATTTAATTAGGAGCAAGCCTATTGCCATCAACCAATCTAATTAGGAGCAAGCCCATTGCCAGCAACCGATGTAATTATGAGCGCGCCTATTGCCTTCAACCAATCTAGATAGGAGCAAGCCTATTGCCATCAATTGATGTAATTGGGGGCAAGCCTATTGCCCCCAACCGATGTAATTAGGAGCAAGACTATTGCCATCAACCGATGTAATTAGGAGCAAGCTTATTGCCATCCACCGATTAGATTTAACCGATTTAAAATGTTTCTCTTATGTTTACCTTTTATTTATTTTTTGTCAATTTGTTTTTTCTTTCTTCTTTCTTTCGATTTAGGGGGCGCAAGCCTATTCCCATCAACTTTCCTTGTATTCGTAATGAAAAGCACAGTGTTTACCTCGGGTTAAAGACTTATTTAGTCCCTCGAACTATTAGCGCCCTCGCTGCGCTCAGTCGCCAAACCCCGTCTCGGGGACTAAATAAGTTACTTTCACCCCTAAGGTAACAATGTACTATTGTATATCCTTAAGCAAATATTTAACAAAAATTTCAACACAATCTGGCCCTCTATACGTTACGTATTTATTTAAATTACGATCGTGTGAACAACAAATGTAGTAACCAAAACAAGAAGGTTTATGTTCTTTGTATATCCGAGTACTATCTGTTAAAAATTCATTATGATTTACTAAAAGGCTTTCAAAATCTGCATAAATAACAAAGTTAATTTTTTGTTGCCGTTCATAATTTTTAAATTGAAGAATAGTATTTTTCTCGGGCAGTACAGTTAATATTCTGTTACACATATGTGAGTTGTACTTAATTTCACTTTTAAAAAACTGTAAACATAAATCACATAAATACATTTTACCTTTGTGATGAGTAATTTGCCGTTTAACTAGTCGTAAAAGATCTTTGATTAAGCAATAGTGACCCTTGCCATTTCTCTCAATAAACAACAAATTTATATGATAGCGCTTTCTTGAATTAGTCACATATAATGGGCCAGTTACAATGCTTTTGCCATTTAATCCATAAATATTAATACTTATGTCGGGATTTATTTTTTCAAAATGTCTAATATCGGTGTTTGTTGGTGGAAACATCATACCATCTATATTCAGCACCGTAGAGTAATGCGGATATGAAATAGTTCTACAAACATTGCTCTTTTGTGGAAATAATGCTGCTAACAACACTCCATAGGAAACAGTGATTATCTTGGTTTTGTATATTAATACAACTTTTGGAACGTTTCACTACATTTGGCAACTCTATGTAAGAACCACCTCTCAAAGGATTGTATTTATTAATATTAATTTCTAGATGATTCATAAAAAGGTAAGTCCAGCCAGACTCACGGTGCTGAAATTCAGACAGTTTTCTTACAAAAGTATGCATAACATTTAAGTATAATTCTTTTATATCGGTACTGTAAAATATTGATTCATACTTTGTATTAAATGATTTCAGCTCTTGCTCACCAGACGTTGGTAGAACAAAGTAAGCGAAAAGCTCAAAGTTCACTTTAATACAGCTATGTTTCACAAGACAAACTCTCAATAAATTCATAACATGTTCTTGATAATCCATTAGGAATGCCTCTGGCGTCAGATATTCCTCTGATGGATTAAGTCGGTAAGTAATTATTCTATTTTTAAATGCTGTCGCAATGATATCGATATTCTTAAATTCAGATTTCAATATCCTATTCGATTTATGTAAGTTCGTTCTCAAGTGATATTGATATTCGTTTTTAGGTATCTCAATATTACAGTAATCACATTTCAATAAATTATCATCAGATCTGGTAATAGAAGTTCGTGTAACTGTAAAAAAAAAAAACAACATAAACTTTAGAAAACGTATCTATTTATTCGAAATTATACTTAGAGATACAAGAATGAATATGAGGGTAAATACGAGTAACTTAGAGATACGAGAATGAATATGAGAGTAAATACGAGTAAAGAAAAAAAAACATAAGTAGTTATTACGTTAATTGAAGTACCTACAAAAAAGCTAGTAACACGATAATTCATAAGTAGGTACTTATTTCAAAATAGGTAATGAATAATAATTACTAACAAAGTTGACAGGACAACCTTTAAATTCTTTTCTAGTGGCAGTTATAAAATTACTGAGGTGTTGCCACGAGTCTGTGTTCTCATCTGTTCTATTTTTAATACAGATAATCGCGTGGCGCCACCTATTCATAGGCACCACATGTTGAATTTCGTCGCAACTATACACCTTTAACTCAACAAAATGCGTCCCTTTTTTGAAGTCAAACGTTTGGCGAGAGTGTCCATTAGCAACTCTTCGGCTCATGTATGACTGTAACGGATGAATTGGTTTACCCGCGATTGGTTGATCCTGGGCATCATCGTCGGTATCAGTATCGAAGATGTCACGGGCACGGACCGTGGCTTTCTTCACGGCGATAGGCTTGATGACAGGTTTCTTGGTTTGACTCGGCCTTGATGTACTAGGTACGGCCCCCGACGATGATTTTTTCTTTTTTGGCTTGTGTTTTTCTGGCTCACGTGGCTGCTGAAGTTCGTCATCTGACAGGAACAACGATTCTGAATTTCCATGACGTGGCCTGTAATTCAAAAACACATAATATGTTTCATTTTAAATTTAATAGATTATAAATACTAAGTTTACGGTGCATTATCAGATCTAGGTAGGCATATCTACTCCAAATGTGAATAACGTTTAAAAAATGGAAGATACATAATGTAAAAACATTTTTGGAATAAAAACTTTCATTACAACTGAACACTAGATAAAATGAATACAAACAAAAAAAATTATGTAATTGATTGGTTCACTGAATAAAGTTTGATGTAGCAACTGCAGGATATAAGCTACTGAATTAATAGATGATTAATTAATGAATAGATTCTACTATTTAAAAACTGAAAACAAAAACAACTAGATCACATATTAAAGTAAATTATTATTAATACAAACTTACATTTTGACTGGACTCTCCCTTGATGTACTGGGTGCGGCCAACGATGAGGATTTTTCTTTTTCGTTTTTCTCAATTCAGGTTCAGGCTCACGGGTCTGCTGAAGTTCATCGTCCGACGACGACGATGATTCGGCATTTCTATGATGTGACCTGAAATTCAAACACATAATTATGTTTTCATTTTAAAAGATACATAAGTAAAAAAACAATTTTAAATAAAAACTCATTGCAACTGAACACTTATTAAGACAAAATTATATTGTTTCCCTGAATAAGGTCTACACAAGCAACTGCTAGATATGATCTACTAAATGAATAGATGAATAATGAATGACTAGATGCCTAATGAATGAATAAATGCTACTATTTAAAACCAGAACAAAATAAAAACAATTAGATTTTGAAGCTATTAAAATATTAATATTAATAGTACAACTTACATTTTTTTTTGTGGTGTTCCTGGTTCTTGATGGCAGCTCGGGGAAAATAGCAGTGATGTTCCAGATGCCCACGTCCCGATTTATATACCAGTAAATCCACGTCATTTAATCCATAAATGGAGAGTAAGTTTTGACTAAAAATCCTGAGTCAAATCTACGCCCAAATAAGAAAAGCGCTTACATAGCACCATCATAATTAAGTTTAACTTTCGATCTTAAAATACATGCAGTTAAGATTTTAACCTAATAAATTTTTAAGTACAATACTAGTTTTATGCTCTGAATTTGCTTATGATTAAATATCACAATAAATGTATGAGAACACCTTCAACGAACAAACATACATTTAAATCTTTGATATTAGTATTGATTTGATGTAAACAAAGCAATGCAGGCGCCGATCCGTCGCAGCGTCCTATTTTCATCAGTCGATTTGCTATTTTGTTTTGATCCGTCTCCATAAAAAGCAGGGGCGTATTTTGAAATTTGGCGCCCCGGGCCAATAACTTTTGCCGCCCCAGAAGTCAAGAAAAATTTGAAAAGCAGTCTCTTTTATTTGCTACAAACGAGTAGGTAAGTAATAAATCAATGAAAACCTGAAAACGACCTCAACAACGTCTGTGTTGACCCCAGTGTAGTGGCGTGCGTTTTTGCCGCCGAGGGGCCCACCCTGATTTGGCCGCCCCCTCCTTTTCATCATTAGCAAAGAAAACTAGCAAAAGTCAAAATACTTTTTTAATTATATAAAATGTTACACTTCAGGTTTTATTTTTGAAAGTCAATTAATTTTTTTTTGCTTATATTTGTCAATATTATTATAGCTAATAGTGTGTTAGGGTTTGCCGTTCCGAAAATTCACAAAAAAAGGCGAACGAGCTCAAACAATTTTTGCCAAATCAGATAAATTACGAATTAGACTTGGGGGCAAATGCAAAAGCGAGCGAAGCGAGCTCGAAAATTTTTGCTCCCTGGCTCGGAAAAGTAACTGATTTTCTTTTTATCATTAAAAAAAAATATACACTGATCCCAGTGTTACTACAATGCGAGCGTAGCGAGCAAGAAAATTTTAGCATTCCAGATAGGTTAGATTGTCTTTTTACTGTGAATAGCAAGCGGTAGGCGGCAGATTAGAAGGATAGTGCTTGTTCACTTGATTTTTGGGGCGGCATACGGCAGACTGGAATATACTTAGGACTAGTACGAAAAACCGCCCCAAGACGGCGGCGGCGCGGGCGGCGAGGAAAATACGCCTTTGCTTGGTTGTCCTTATTTTTACAAAGTAGTCAATAGTTTTCCAATTATCCGATCTGAAAACCATGACCTGACGTTGCCGCCTGGTTTTGTTATGTTAATTTTGAATTGAAATTGTTAAGAAAATATAAAAAAGGTGAGAAGTAAAAGTGGAAAGAATGGTGCCAAAATCAAAACAAAATGCAATCGGACAGGGGCGGCCGGGCGGCTACGCCGCCCCTGGCTTTCTGGCGCCCCGGGCCATGGCCCGGATGGCCCTAGGGTAAATACGCCCCTGATAAAAAGAATTACAACTTTGCAAAATTCACTAACAATGACATACTACTAACATACGATGACTTTGCCTGCTGTATCTTCTCAAATAAAATGTATGAAAAGATTATAGCGAACAAACGTACAGTAGTACTTATTTTATCAATATATACTTACGATAAACAATTGAATGTTTGGCGCCGTGATGTCTGGGGTTTCAATTTCACCATACCATTTTTGTCTTTGATACCAACATCTAACAAAAAACGTACGACTTTGAACTCTATTGATTAAAATTAAATTGTATATAAATGAAAAAAAAAAAACTTAAAATCTATCATTCAACTTCTGCACCTGAGGCCTGACTGGGTAGAACTTTATTATCACGTAATGTCGGTCGGTAAGTTTTAATATTTTTTTTTTAACACTATTAAATTAATTATCCAACAAAATACTATCACCATTAGCAGGTAATCATTATTTAGTATAGGTATCTGGTACACCAGTCAGTATTTATTTGTACCTACATAACGCTTTGTTTCAAACATAATAGGTATATTTTTATTGATTTGAGACTTATTTAATAGCAGTTGATTTTTTCTTTTTTTTTTCAGGACACGGAAGATCTTTTCAATTTTGTACCTATGAATCAACCAGCAGTTCAACAAACACCTGGACAGAAAACGCTGGGTCTTGCTCGTAAGAGACCAAAATCAAATGAAACGTTTTTTCAATATATAAAGAAACCTGTCACTCGCGGAGCAAAAATAATCAAGATTGAAATTTACGATGCAGACAATTTTCCAAAATCCGAACAGCCAATGTGTAATTGTGAAGCTGATGTGTGTGTTCAGCATGTTGTAAAAACCATATTGTTTGATGACATATATTCCAGTACAAGAGAATTAATAGCCAAAATTCAGAATGACATCGAACCAAAAGCATAGATTGAATAAATAGTTTTATATTCTGACTTGGCTTAGACTTAGTTTAGATTGCGAATAAATAGTTATAACGTAGGTACCTACCTACTTATTGTTAAGTGTTTATTGATTCATGTGTTTGAATACATGAAATTATATTATTTGTGGTTTTCCTGGATGAATGATACCTTATCTGAATATATTGAAATGTAATAGTTAGTAGTTTGTATTTGAATAAACGGAATAATATCATTTTAAATAGTTTTTTATTTGAATATATGAATGGCGTTTTTATTGAATAGATGAAGGGGGTTTGAATAGATGAATGGGTTTTTTATTGAATAAATAAATGGGTTTGAATAGATGAATGGAGTTTTTTATTGAATAGATAAATGGGGTTTCTAGATCTCCTCTGATCTAGAAACCCCATTTATCACCTACTCAGCTTTTGAGCGACTGAATATTGATTTTAAGGGTCCTTTACCATCAAATACTAAGAACAAGTATACTGCCGTCGTACGGGAGAGGGGCACAACTAGCATTTTGGTAAAATTGAGATAATTGGGATTCAAGTTTTTACCATATTCTGCTTCATAGTGTGGAAATGTATTGCTTAAAAGAAAAAAAAAATACTGATGATATATGAGTGAAGGTAAGTACTATTTTTTTTTTGCTTTTTAGTTTTTATATATAAGTAGTTTGGTGCGTATAACCTGCAGAAGTTGTAAATTTCCGCTAAAATCACACGCGGATTGAGCCTAGATTATTAGAGCAATCTAGGCTATAATTGCTGATTCTGTCATAAGAAGTTGAAGGCAAAAGGAGATCGTCCAATTCATTAATTGTACCACATACCTTGACCAGCGATCCCAAGCGCGCGCAGGCGACGGCCACGTGTCCGCTTTCGGGATGAACAGCTCACAGGTCTTTTCTTGATACACTATGCTGGCCAGCAGTACACAACACACTATCATAGGTCTGGGGTAGGCTGATAACAGTTTATATAGGTTCAGTTCAGGGGTTTTAGGGCGCGATGGGACTAATTAGTGTCACACATAGCATGCGTATCCGCACGATCCCAAGGTTAGAGCGAGACTGCCAATGACGGCGCGGCGCGGCATGGCGCGCGCGCTGCAAGGCACTAGGAAATCACCGAATCAACGATATATGGCACAGATTAAATAAATTAGAACGGTAAACCAATGCCTTTCAATCATCATTAGGTGATGTAGAAAAATATAAGAAAAAATATAAGTTACGAAGCGTAACCATTTTCCCCGGCTTGAAAGTTCCTACTTTCGAAACACAAAGGAGAAGTAAATAAAATTGCATCTCATCACAACTCCACAAAAGCTATAAGAACTCTAGAGTTGCAACTCTATATGACTGATGAATACATAACTAACTATTCTACGCGGTAACTAAATCTAATACTGCACATTGGTGCAAGGTAAGAATTAATATTAAGGTAACTAAACTTATTGCGTTGGCAAAGGGCACAACTTTACTACCGGGCGACTCTGAAGGATCCCGCTTTGAGTCTTGACAGAGGCGACTCTACAAACTCCGGTTTTATCTGGAAATATTTCGTGAATTACTCCTAACGGCCAATGCAGAGGCATCACATTGTCCTGCATGGAGACGACAACCATACCGACCCGTATTGGATTGGCAGGAGTGTTCCATTTTTGTTTGGATTGTAGGGTGTGCAAGTACTCTTGGCGCCACCGCTTCCAAAAAGATTGAACCATCTGATCCGTCAATTCATATCGCGAAATAAGATGTAACCGCGTTTCATTGACTTCGCGAGCGGGCAGAAATAAAAGAGGTTTCGTATGCAAGAAGTGCGCCGGTGATAATGAAGTGGGCTCTGACGGATCTGAGCTGATCGCGTACAGAGGCCTTGAGTTTAGTAAAGCTTCTACTTGAGTTAGCATAGTGTTAAACTCGTCAAAGCTAAGAATTTGCTGACCGATGACTTTGTAGAGATGCGTTTTGACACTCTTCACTTCACTTTCCCAACAACCACCAAAATGTGGAGCTCTACAGGGGATGTTTTTTAGTGTGATTCGATGCTCTGCAAGTTCTCTTTCCCACAAGGGATGATACTCTTTAGCCAAGAATTGGTAGAGATCTCGGAGATAGGATTTGGCTCCAATAAAATTGGTAGCATTATCCGTGTACAGACACTGAACCGGACCTCTACGCGCCAGGAAACGTTTCAACGCAGACAGAACAGCAGTACTAAGATCTGAGGCAATCTCAAGATGCAGAGCGCGAGTTGTCAAGCATGTAAAAAGGCAGATGTACGCTTTCCTGGCCCTCTGGCCTCTAGCACGCACCGGCGTGACCAAGAAGGGTCCCGCGTAGTCGCAACCTGTATGAGAGAAAGCCTTAGGAGCCGACTCAACGCGACAACGTGGTAAATCCGCCATTATAGGAAAGGTAGGTCGTGGCTTTGCTCGAAAGCAAATGTTACATTTAAAGGTAATGTGACGTGCAATACGTCGCGCGGACAGGATCCAATACTTTTGTCGTAAGAGCGATACGAGCAAGGTTGGACCTGTGTGGAAATTTGTCACATGATAGTGGGAAACTAAAAGTTCCACTATGTGATCTTGACGCGGAAGGAGGATCTGATGACGAGAGTCAAAATCTAGCTCAGAGTTTGCTAGGCGACCTCCAACGTGGATAAGTCCTTCGTGAAGGAAGGGACTTAACCGTTGTACTGGCTTAGAGCATAACTCATTGCGGGCTAAACGATCGAGATCAGATTCAAAGTAAATCCTCTGCACAGATCGCCACACAATAGATTCAGCGAACTCTAAATCAGACGCGGTAACGGGCCCTCGAGGAAGCCGTTTGATGAACTTATAAACTAAGCAAATAGTTTTTAAATATTTAAACCAGGACGAGAACCTGGTAGAGCGGACGTACAAAATGTTGTCAGAAGGAGGACTTCTGTCAGAACATTCGTGCGAGAGAACAGGTAAAGCCACGGGCTTCATTTCTGGAAGCTCTTGCGACTCGCCTGAAACGAATGGTTTTATCGGCCATTCAGCGCGGGGAAGTTTAAGCCATGGCGGCCCATTTAGCCATAACGGATGATGCACTAATTGGGCAGGCGTTAAACCGCGAGAGAGGCAGTCACTGGGATTTTCAGACCCTTTCACATGGAAGAAGTGATCTGCCGAAAGATTCTCATGAATCTTAGCAATACGATTGGCTACGAAGGTGTGCCATCGATGCGGTGCGGAATGAATCCAACTCAAAGTTACAGTTGAATCCGAAAAAGCTACGACTACCTCAATGGCGTGTCGAGCTGCGAAAAGATTATATACTCGCTTTATCACAGTTGATAAGAGGAGTGCGGCGCATAACTCGAGACGAGCTAGCGAAACGACTTTCAGTGGCGCGACTTTAGATTTCGCACACACCAGCGAGACCACGACACTACCGTCAGGTCTAACAAAGTGGGCATAAACCGAACCACCGTAAGCCTTCTCACTAGCGTCGGCAAGACCGACGAGTGAGAGTCTACAGCGTTCTACGACGCCGACATGTCTCAAAAATCTCAATCCAGAGATGATTGGCAGTTCAGATTGAAACCGTTCCCACAGACGAACAATGCGAGGTGGTGGGACGTCATCCCATCCAAGTTTGACAAGCCAAAGCTCTTTGATAAGAAGCTTGGCGTATAAAATTATCGGTGCAACGAGGCCTAAAACGTCGAAAAGACGTGCGATGGAAGAAAGAATATTACGTTTAGTGCAAGTGCGGACATCAGGGTTAACCTGGAATACGAAACAATCCTCGTCAGGGAACCAACGAAGTCCCAGTATTTTCTGGTTCGGATCTTTACTTAGGTCCACGCTCTGTGAAAGTCGTAATGACTCTGGAATAGTCCGAAGAACATCGACACTGTTGCTAGACCACTTCGTCAGTTGAAAATCGCCGCGAGAGAATATTTCTATTAGTTCACGAGCCGAGTCTATAGCTAGCGCAGTGCTAGGTATAGAACTAACTATGTCATCCATATAAATATCTCGCTGCAGAATGTCCCTGGCGAGAGGTAACTGTGTTCCTTCATCCTGACACAACTGTTGGATAGTGCGAATCGCTATAAAAGGACTGCACTTTAAACCAAAGGGAAGCACTGAAAACTGATAAATTTGAAGTTCTTCTTCCTCGTTAAACCGATATAAGATACGTTGTAGTGAACGATCTTGTGAACGTATACCTATACGTAGGTACATAGATTTGACATCTGCGGAAACAGCGACACTAAAAAGCCTAAAATTTAATAAAATGTTAAAAAGGTCAGCCTGAAGGACTGGACCTGCGTACAGGATATCGTTGAGCGAGGTACCGTTGTCTGTACATGCACTGGCGTCTAGGACCACTCGTAACTTGGTGGTCACCTTATCCTCTCGAATGACAGCATGGTGAGGAATATAGTATTCCATTTCTCGCTCCTTACAATTCCCTTTGGGCAACATACATTCAGGTACGATATTCTGCACCAAAGAAATATAATTGTTTTTCAGATAATCCCGAATGACGTCATCATAAAGAAGTTTGACGTTAGGAAGTGACTTAAGTTTACGTTCAAGACTATAGAACCTCTTGCGAGCCATATTAAAAGAATTTCCTAAAGCTGACGCGTCTGTTTTCAGTGGTAAAGCTGCAACATACTTGCCATTTGGAGCGCGGGTAATTGTGTTACAATAAAACTCTTCACAATGTTTATCATCCACACTCCCAATGGATGAAGCAGTAACATCTTCAATCTCCCAAAACTTACGAAGATCGAAGTTATCGACAGAACTCGCAAAGAAAGACAGAGTGTCAGTTGGAGGTTCGACGATAGGTGCTTCTCCTAGAAGTATGTAGCCGAGCACAGTCTCCAATGCGTCGGGACAACCGGGTACGCTGGTCACGTGACCGGGTCGCAATAACTTAGCGAACAGCTTGACCCCAAGTAACATGTCAATATTACCTGGCACACCCCAGCTGTCATCCGCGAGTAGTTTAGGATCAATATGATTTAATACGGACGTGTCTATAGAACCCAGAGGAAGCTGACCGGTTATTTGATCCGAAACTAAAGCGTCTATTTCATACCTAGGCTGTGAGCAAAACCGTGAGCTGAACGTAAGATTCACCGAGCCGCGAACGGGCTGCGACGTGCCACCAATACCACGAACGGTAGTTATCGAGTCAGTATGTATAGTTAGACCGAGCATACGGCAGCAACGCGATGTCATATAATTCTTTTGTGACCCAGGGTCCAAGAGACATCTAACCACCACGGCCTTACCCTTCCTACCCGCCACCAATACCTTGGCAGTAGCCAGCACTTCCGTACTACGTGTGGTCTGGACTTGAGCAGAAGAATGCGTACACAACGCCACACCATCGGAAGTAGCTGGGTCGGCCGCAGAAGCGGAGGTGGGGGCGCTAGCGGGCGTCGGCGCAGGGGCTTGCGTCGATTGCTCGAAATGCAGTAAGGAATGATGCTTACCGTTGCATTTCCTACATGTAGACTTAGATAAGCACTTAGAGACAGTATGTTGGCTACTTAGGCAATTACCACATCTGTTATTGTCTTTTATAAACTTAAATCTATTATCCACGCTCAACTTTTGAAACGCTTTGCACATAAACAAGTTTTTATGCGTGGAATGACAAAGTGAACATTTAGATTCAGTAGCCACAAACACCTGCGATTCCTTAGATGAGGCGCGGGGGCTACCTGCGGTGGCGGACTTACTAGCCGCCGGAGAGGTGCGATACAAGATTTTAACTTGTTCACGAACAAACTTTACAAAATAATCATAATCTAACTCCTGTTGATTACGAAGCGACATTTCAAAATGTTTTGCGATATCAGAGTCTATTAACTTAAGACCCCAATGAATAAATATAAAATCATCTAAGTTATGTATTTTCAATTGTTTGAGTCCCGCAACCGTAGAAGTTAATTTATCGAAACCCTTTTCAATATTAGCGGGAGTCGATCCGAACGATTTCAATGAGAACAGCTGATTTAGATAATTAGTAGCGAGCGCGCGAGTGTCTAGGTACTTGGCGATAAGCGCCTCCCAGACAACAAGGTAATTATCGCCAGAAGGTACAATACCTTCGGCCACATTCCTAGCCTTTCCCTTCAAACAACTCAACAGATAATGAATCTGATAGATCTGCGTTAGTATGTATAATACGTTTGAACGTCTCATAAAAGAACGGAAAGCTCTGAATATCACCGTCAAAGGTAGGCAGCTCGATTTTAGGAACCTGTATATGGTGAACATTAGGGCTCGCTGACGGACTAGGTTTCTGGAAATCACTTGACTCAGTTAACGAAGATAAACTAAACTTTATTTCGCCGACTAACTCATCAAATGAATGCAATGCGC
Source organism: Diarsia mendica (assembly GCA_949316265.1). Taxonomy (NCBI): domain Eukaryota; kingdom Metazoa; phylum Arthropoda; class Insecta; order Lepidoptera; family Noctuidae; genus Diarsia; species Diarsia mendica. The sequence continues at coordinate 14,195,187 of OX438889.1, forward strand.
CATAGCTTACTTCACAGGTTGGATTCAATGTCAAATTGAGCATATTTATCTCGTCCATGAGTCCATTGAATTCACTACGCAATCCATCAATTTGTTTTGCCTGAGCGATGAAAGCGTTGCGTAATCTTTCGGTAGTTAAAGATTTAGTTGAATCCAAAATCCTTTGAACCCGCGCAAAATATGCGTCACGTTTACTTTCTAATAATCTAAGTTTAACCTTGTCACTCATTGTGAACAGAAGTTAAATATGACACAAAAATAATAATAATAAATCAACCTTTATCTTCTACGGAACCCTGGGGTTCCGTAGAAGATGATGATGAGTGAGGTTAGGGGCAGATTAAACCGATAACTCAAATAAAGATATTATAACTTAAGATAATAGTACGGAACGAACTTTCCGTACACGCGAAACCCTAACAATATCTATTAAATTGAAAGGTAAACAAATATAAACTACCAACGCTTTAACCGAGTGCACGTAACAAAACCTAATATAAATTAAAATAGTATAATAAGCACGCCAAATATCTTATGAACGTACCCATCTATTAACTATATTTATGATTAGCTCAGATATACCTACAACCCGATAAAAAACATTTATGTCGGATGCGACGCGATAAACTTGTCTGCACTAACTTCCACTTGAATGAGATTAACTTACTCAATACAAGTAATATGAAGGTACAGATTTTTAACTAACAATAAGTTAAGTGTTGAACTTAGAAAAAGTATAAACTTATTTTCGTAAGCGATGCAAGTGTATTCTTAACGAAATAACTTCGTAAGAAACAGTAAATTTCCTCACGAGTAGACGCGTAGATGACTGTTTGAAATAAGTTATCTAGTAAGTACATACTACGTTTGCAAACGTGAAGTGCGAGTGTGATATGTATAAATATACGGCTGTTTCCATTGAGGAGAATTAACGCGTAAAGTTTATACACATCTGTTATTTTACCTGAAGGTTTCTGTCAAGAAATCAAGTTACCTTACAAAACAAAATAACAAGCGACGCGATGATAATATGGTTAATTGCAATAACTAATCATATGCGGTTGAGTCTCGATAAATAAAGCATACCTGCTCGTGCAATACGAATATAACAGGCGTAAACCTAACGAACCTAACAAGTGTATCATACAATAACAATCAATGTTATTCATTTAGCACTTTCGATTAGTAACAACATAACAAGTATGTAAAAGTTTCTAATGCGTAACTAAATATAACCGTGGGTACGCGAACAAAGATCAGAACTAGAACATTCCACAGTCAACGTACGACGATATAATTATGTATACCCACTACCCACAATTTTTACAACCGAACAAAAAAATATGTATTACGCCGAAAACTAACTGATTTATTAAATAAACGTATTAAGCGATATGAATTAACGTTGATATTCAATTAAATGTATTCTTCGGAGCATTAAATAGTGAATTTAAAGATTTAAATTAAGAATTAATTTGACGGTTGACCTATTGCAAACGCAAGGCAGTTTGAACCTTATTACTATAGCAATAGAGTTGAGAGTTGTGTGATGATATGCAATTAACATTGAAAATTCCTAAGTTTTTTGCTCAAAATCAGACTTTTAGGACTTAAAAATAGGCCGTAAAAAGGCCCAAAATTAATATATCCGGCTCGAAGGACCAAAATGGTGCGTATAACCTGCAGAAGTTGTAAATTTCCGCAAAAACCACACGCGGATTGAGCCTAGATTATTAGAGCAATCTAGGCTATAATTGCTGATTCTGTCATAAGAAGTTGAAGGCAAAAAAATACGCAATCGGGAAGAAAGGCACAGGAGATCGTCCAATTCATTAATTGTACCACATACCTTGACCAGCGATCCCAAGCGCGCGCAGGCGACGGCCACGTGTCCGCTTTCGGGATGAACAGCTCACAGGTCTTTTCTTGATACACTATGCTGGCCAGCAGTACACAACACACTATCATAGGTCTGGGGTAGGCTGATAACAGTTTATATAGGTTCAGTTCAGGGGTTTTAGGGCGCGATGGGACTAATTAGTGTCACACATAGCATGCGTATCCGCACGATCCCAAGGTTAGAGCGAGACTGCCAATGACGGCGCGGCGCGGCATGGCGCGCGCGCTGCAAGGCACTAGGAAATCACCGAATCAACGATATATGGCACAGATTAAATAAATTAGAACGGTAAACCAATGCCTTTCAATCATCATTAGGTGATGTAGAAAAATATAAGAAAAAATGTAAGTTACGAAGCGTAACCATAGTTATTAAATAAATTCAAATTATTCCTTTCAACTTAAAAAAAAAATACTTGAAAAATACCACTTACTACAAAGAAAAGGCATAAATAACCAAATGTGACCTTTCTTTTTAATATTGCAGCAAATTGGTTATTGAGTCTAAAATAATGGGCACATTTTGTCTAATTGCGCCTTTTTAATGTAAATTGACTTAAGGTTTTCTATAAAAAAAAAAACAAATAATCATGTGAAGAAAGATTAATAAACTATATAATAAAACATATCCTTTATTAAGCTACTCTATTATAGCTTATTATAGTTATATAAAACTACAAAGCCACTGACTCACTGACTGACTGATTGACATGTCGTTTCTCGGAATGGGTGAGAGATGGGTTAGGGGTATGTTTTGCAAAAATGTGTAATCTGACCAATCGAGTAGAGGAAAATTATAGGGAAAGTTCAAATCCAAGATGGAGGGCGAGTCCATTTCCGGTTTCGGTGGGGGAAAGACTTGGATGGATTTCGACTCAGAGGTCCTATACGAAATGTAAAACCATTTAAAAAAAAAGTAAAAAAAAAAAAAAAAAACAAGATGGCGGCCGCGCCAGGACGTTTTGAAATTGTCCATTTTTTTCACTCGACTTTGACGAATTGTTTTCTTCTACCAAATTCTAGAACCGCCAACTAAGAGTTTGCCAATTTGTTGGTAATTTCAATGGCGATTAGGAAAAATTATGACATTGTGAAAATCCAAGATGGAGGACGCTGCGGCGGCCATTTTGTAAAAAGTTGGATTTTTCGATTTTTTTCAAATGCATTTTTCGGGTAGTTGGCAACATCGAACGGGTTCGAGTTGTACCGAGCGGTTGTGTGTTTTGTTGACGAGTGTTGCCTGGTGCAAAAAATTTCCCCATTTTTAGGGTATTTTCCCAGATTTTCCCCAAAATCATGAAAAGTAGAAATAATGACATTTTAAATAGAAACTTTGACTAGCCGGCAACATTGGGGGCCTCCAAATGACATTTGACCATTTTGGTTCGTTTTAATTGGCAACCCCGAAAAATATTGAACTTTTTCATTTTTGGGACTTTTTGACTTTGGCGAATTAGTTTGTTCTACACAACTCAAAAGTTGGCAACACCAAGTACACCGGTCGGTGCCCTATATTCTTGACATTTCAGAAAAATTATGACTTTTCAGAAAAACAAGATGGCGGATGCTATGGCGGCCATCTTGTAAAAAGGCCGAAAAATACCAATTTTCGACACGATAATTGGGACAGCTGGCATCCCCCGACCGGATTGTGTTGTATGGGCCGGTTATGTGATTCGTCAAGGAGTGTGGCCTGGTTTAAAAAAAATCCCCATTTTTAGGGAAATTTCCCAGATTTTCCCCGAAAACATGAAAAGTAGAAATAACGACATTTTGAATGTAAATTTTACACAAACACCAAGAATGAGGTCCCCCGAATGACATTTGACCATTTTCATCACTTTCAGCTGGCAACCCCGAGAGCCATTGGCGCTTGAATTTTTGGGTGAGACCCGACTTTGGCGAATTAGTTTGTTCTACTAAACTCAAAAGTTGGCAACACCAAGTACACTACTTGGTGGCCTATATCCCTGAGATTTCAGGAAAATTATGACTTTTCAAAAAAAAAAAATGGCGGCCATCTTGTGAAAATGATGAAAAATCCTAATTTTTTCCTAATTTTTTTTTGACTTTGGCGAATTAGTTTGTTCTACCAAACTCAAAAGATGGCAACACGAAGTACACCGGTCGGTGGCCTATATTCTTGACATTTAAGAAAAATTATGACTTTTTAAAAAAACAAGATGGCGGATGCTATGGCGGCCATCTTGTAAAAAAGTCGAAAAATCCCAATTTTCGACACGATAATTGGGACAGCTGACATCTCCCCACTGGATTGTGTTGTATGGACCGGTTGTGTGATTCGTCAAGGAGTGTGGCCTGGTTTAAAAAAAATCCCCATTTTTAGGGAAATTTCCCAGATTTTCCCCGAAAACATGAAAAATAGAAATAACGACATTTTGAATGGAAACTTTACATAAACACCAAGAATAGGGTCCCCCAAATAACATTTGACCATTTTCATTACTTTAAGTTGGCAACCCCGAGAGCCATTGGCGCTTGAATTTTTGGGTCAGACCCGACTTTGGCGAATTAGTTTGTTCTACTAAACTCAAAAGTTGGAAACACCAAGTACATCAGTTGGTGGCTTATATCCTTGAGATTTCAGGAAAATTATGACTTTTCAGAACAAAAATATGGCGGACAGTGTGGCGGCCATCTTGTAAAAATGATGAAAAATCCTAATTTTCGACACGATAAATGGGACAGCCGGCATCCCCCGACCGGATTATGCTGTATGAAGCGATTGTGTATTTTGTTGAGGAGTGTTACCTTACGCAAAAAATTTCCATATTTTTAGGGTATTTTCCCAGATTTTTCCCAAAAACATGAATAGTGGAAATAACGACATTTTGAATGGAAATTTTACATAAGCACCAAGAATGGGGTGCCTCAAATGACATTTGACCATTTTCATTCTTTTCAGCTGGCAACCCCGAGAGTCATTGGGGCTTGAATTTTCGGATCAGAACCGACTTTGGCGAATTCTTTTGTTCTACCAAACTTAAAACTTGGCAACACCAAGTACACGAGTCGGTAGCTTGTATCCTCGATATTTCAGAAAAATTGTGACTTTTCAGAAAAACAAGATGGCGGACAGTGTGGTGGCCATCTTGGAAAAATGATAAAAAATCCTAATATTCGACACGATAAATGGAACAGCCGGCACCTTCTGACCGGATTGTGTGTGTTGTCCCGGTTGTGTATTTCGTTAAGTAATGTTGCCAGTTGCAAAAATAATCTCCATTTTTAGGGTATTGTCCCAGATTTTGCCTAAAAACATGAAAGTAGAAGTAAAGACTTTTGGAATGAAGACTTTGACTAGCTGGCAACATAGGGGAGGTGGCGAGCGAAGCGAGCCGGCGACCCCCGTAGCGTAGGGATAAGGTCACGATAGCTTTTCCACGGTGGTAGGCAGGTCTTGAGTGGAGCGAAGAGGGGAGGTGGCGAGCGAAGCGAGCCGGCGACCACCGTAGCGTAACGAAGGATGAGTGGGTGAAGCGTATAAGTAACTCTCACGAGTATCTAAAATGTGCTTAGATTCATTGGAAGGGGCAATGCGTTAGTCGAAATCATTTTTCAAAGCTTTCCCTCTCCCCCTTTCACCCCCCCCCCCCCCCTCTTCACCCCTTTTTTAAACTCGTGTTCTGTTTTGTTTACGAATTCGTATAGAGGAGGCTCGGGGAAGTAAAATCCATTTTTCAAATTTGACCCTATTGCCCCCCTTCTCCCTCCCTTTAGGCGGGTCTCGGAAGTTAAGAGACTTGGAACATTTTTTTTCCGATTCATTGAAAGGAGCAATGCGTTAGTCGAAATCATTTTTCAAAGCTCCCCCTCTCCCCCTCTTCACGACCCGCGAGCTGCGCGCAGCTCGCGCAGCCACGCAAATACTAGTTATAGTTATATAAAACTACAAAGCCACTGACTCACTGATTGACATGTCGTTTCTCGGAATGGGTGAGAGATGGGTTAAGGGTATGTTTTGCAAAAATGTGTAATCTGACAAATCGAGTAGAGGAAAATTATAGGGAAAGTTCAAATCCAAGATGGAGGGCGAGTCCATTTCCGGTTTCGGTGGGGTAAAGACTTGGATGGATTTCGACTCAGAGTTCCTATACGAAATGTAAAACCATTTAAAAAAAAAGTAAAAAAAAAAAAAAAACAAGATGGCGGCCGCGCCAGGACGTTTTGAAATTGTCGACTTTTTTCACTCGACTTTGACGAATTGTTTTCTTCTACCAAATTCTAGAACCGCCAACAGAGAGTTTGCCAATTTGTTGGTAATTTGAATGGCAATCAGGAAAAATTATGACATTGTGAAAATCCAAGATGGAGGACGCTGCGGCGGCCATTTTGTAAAATGTTGGATTTTTCGATTTTTTTCAAATCCATTTTTCGGGTACTTGGCAACATCAGACGGGTTCGAGTTGTACCGAGCGGTTGTGTGTTTTGTTGACGAGTGTTGCCTGGTGCAAAAAAAATTCCCATTTTTAGGGTATTTTCCCAGATTTTCCCCGAAAACATGAAAAGTAGAAATAATGACATTTTAAATAGAGACTTTGACTAGCCGGCAACATTGGGGTCCCTCAAATGACATTTGACCATTTTGGTTCGTTTTAATTGGCCACCCCAAAAATTATTGAAATTTTTCATTTTTGGGACTTTTTGACTTTGGCGAATTAGTTTGTTCTACCAAACTCAAAAGTTGGCAACACCAAGTACACCGGTCGGTGGCCTATATTCTTGACATTTAAGGAAAATTATGACTTTTCAGAAAAACAACATGGCGGATGCTATGGCGGCCATCTTGTAAAAAGGCCGAAAAATCCCAATTTTCGACACGATAATTGGGACAGCTGGCGTCCCCCGACCGGATTGTGTTGTATGGACCGGTTGTGTTATTCGTCAAGGAATGTTGCCTGGTGCAAAAAAAATCCCCATTTTTAGGAAATTTTCCCAGATTTTCCCCGAAAACATGAAAAGTAGAAATAACGACATTTTGAATAGAAATTTTACATAAACACCAAGAATGGGGTCCCCCGAATGACATTTGGCCATTTTCATCACTTTCAGCTGGCAACCCCGAGAGCCATTGGCGCTTCAATTTTTGGGTCAGACCCGACTTTGGCGAATTAGTTTGTTCTACTGAACTCAAAAGTTGGCAACACCAAGTACACCAGTTGGTGGCCTATAACCCTGAGATTGCAGGAAAATTATGACTTTTCAGAAAAAAAAGATGGCGGACAGTGTGGCGGCCATCTTGTAAAAATGATGAAAAATCCTAATTTTCGACACGTTATATGGGACAGCCGGCATCCCCCGACCGGATTGTGTTGTATAAAGCGATTGTGTACTTTGTTGTAGAGTGTTACCTTACGCAAAAAAAAATCCCATTTTTTGGGTATTTTCCCAGATTTTTCCCAAAAACATGAATAGTGGAAATAACGACATTTTGTATGATTTTTTTTTACATAAACACCAAGAATAGGGTGCCTCAAATGACATTTGACCATTTTTATCACTTTCAGCTGGCAACCCCGAGAGCCATTGGCGCTTGAATTTTTGGGTCAGACCCGACTTTGGCGAATTAGTTTGTTCTACTAAAGTCAAAAGTTGGCAACACCAAGTACACCAGTTGGTGGCCTATATCCTTGAGATTTTAGGAAAATTATGACTTTTCAAAAAAAAAAAAAATGGCGGACAGTGTGGCGGCCATCTTGTAAGAATGATGAAAAATCCTAATTTTCGACACGATAAATAGGACAGCCGACATCCCCCGACCGGATTGTGTTGTTTATAGCGAATGTGTACTTTGTTGTGGAGTGTTACCTTACGCAAAAATTTTCCCCATTTTTAGGGTATTTTCCCAGTTTTTTTCCAAAAACATGAATAGTGGAAATAACGACATTTTGAATGGATTTTTTTTACAGGAACACCAAGAATGGGGTGCCTCAAATGACATTTGACCATTTTCATTCTTTTCAGCTGGCAACCCCGAGAGTCATTGGGGCTTGAATTTCCGGATCAGAACCGACTTTGGCGAATTCTTTTGTTCTACCAAACTTAAAACTTGGCAACACCAAGTACACCAGTCGGTAGCCTGTGTCCTCTTTATTGCAGAAAAATTGTGACTTTTCAGAAAAACAAGATGGCGGACAGTGTGGCATTTAGGGTATTTTCCCAGATTTTCCCCAAAAACATGAAAAGTAGAAATAATTACATTTTAAATAGAGACTTTGACTAGCCGGCAACATTGGGTTCCCCCGAATGACATTTGACCATTTTGGTTCGTTTTAATTGGCAACCCCAAAAAATATTAAACTTTTTCATTTTTGGGACTTTTTGACTTTGGCGAATTAGTTTGTTCTGCACAACTCAAAAGTTGGCAACACCAAGTACACCGGTCAGTGGCCTATATTCTTGACATTTCAGGAAAATTATGACTTTTCAGAAAAACAAGATGGCGGGCAGTGTGGCGGCCATCTTGTAAAAACGCCGAAAAATCCCAATTTTTGACACGATAAACGGGACAGCTGGCATCCCCCGACCGGATTGTGTTGTATAGACCGGTTATGTGATTCCTCAAGGAGTGTTGCCTGGTGCAAAAAAAAATCCCCATTTTTAGGGAAATTTTCCAGATTTTCCCCGAAAACATGAAAAGTTGAAATATCGACATTTTGAATAGAAATTTTACATAAACACCAAGAATGGGGTCCCCCAAATGACATTTGACCATTTTCATCACTTTCAGCTGGCAGCCCCGCGAGCCATTGGCGCTTGAATTTTTGGGTCAGACCCGACTTTGGCGAATTAGTTTGTTCTACTAAACTCAAAAGTTGGCAACACCAAGTACACCAGTTGGTGGCCTATGTCCCTGAGATTTTAGGAAAATTATGACTTTTCAGAAAAAAAAAAATGGCGGGCAGTGTGGCGGCCATCTTGTAAAATGATGAAAAATCCTAATTTTCGACACGATAAATGGGACAACCGGCATGCCCCGACCGGATTGAGTTGTATGAAGCGATTGTGTACTTTGTTGTGGAGTGTTACCTTACGTAAAAATTTTCCCCACTTTTTGAGTATTTTCCCAGATATTGCCCAAAAACATGAAAGTAGAAGTAAAGACATTTAGAATGAAGACTTTGACTAGCTGGCAACATAGGGGAGGTGGCGAGCAAAGCGAGCCGGCGACCCCCATAGCGTAGGGTCACGATAGCTTTTCCTCGGTGGTAGGCAGGTCTTGAGTGGAGCGAAGAGGGGAGGTGGCGAGCGAAGCGAGCCGGCGACCTCCGTAGCGTAACGAAGGTTGAGTGGGTGAAGCGCATAAGTAACTCTCGTGAGTAGATAAAAACTGCAAAACCTCCCCTTTTTGCCCCATTTTTCCCTCCTGCCTTTTTCAAAGTTGCCCCATTTGCCCCCTTTCTCCCCCCTTTAGGCGGATCTCGAAAGTTAAGAGACTTGTAACATTTTTTTTTCAGATTTATTAAAAGGGGCCATCCGTTAGTCGAAATCATTTTTCAAAGCTCCCTTCTCCCCCACTTCACGACCCGCGAGCTGCGCGCAGCTCGCGCAGCCACGCAAATACTAGTTATAGTTATATAAAACTACAAGACCACTCACTCACTGACTGATTGACATGTCGTTTCTCGGAATGGGTGAGAGATGGGTTAGGGGTATGTTTTGCAAAAATGTGTAATCTGACCAATCGAGTAGAGGAAAATTATAGGGAAAGTTCAAATCCAAGATGGAGGGCGAGTCCATTTCCGGTTTCGGTGGGGGAAAGACTTGGATGGATTTCGACTCAGAGGTCCTATACGAAATGTAAAAGCATTTAAAAAAAAAGTTAAAAAAAAACAAAAAACAAGATGGCGGCCGCGCCAGGACGGTTTTAAATTGTCGACATTTTTCACTCGACTTTGACAAATTGTTTTCTTCTACCGAATTCTAGAACCGCCAACAAAGAGTTTGCTAATTTGTTGGTAATTGTAATGGCAATTGGGAAAAATTATGACATTTTGAAAATCCAAGATGGAGGACGCTGCGGCGGCCATTTTGTAAAAAGTTGGATTTTTAGATTTTTTTCAAATGCATTTTTCGGGTAGTTGGCAACATCGGACGGGTTCGAGTTGTACCGGGCGGTTGTGTGTTTTGTTGACGAGTGTTGCCTGGTGCAAAAAAATTCCCCATTTTTAGGGTATTTTCCCAGATTTTCCCCGAAAACATGAAAAGTAGAAATAATGACATTTTAAATAGAGACTTTGACTAGCCGGCATCATTGGGGGCCCCCAAATGACATTTGACCATTTTGGTTCGTTTTAATTGGCAACCCCAAAAAATATTGAACTTTTTCATTTTTGAGACTTTTTGACTTTGGCGAATTAGTTTGTTCTACACAACTCAAAAGTTGGCAACACCAAGTACACCGGTCGGTGGCCTATATTCTTGACATTTCAGGAAAATTATGACTTTTCAGAAAAACAAGATGGCGGGCAGTGTGGTGGCCATCTTGTAAAAAGGCCGAAAAATCCCAATTTTCGAAACGATAATTGGGACAGCTGGCATCTCCCGACCGGATTGTGTTGTATGGACCGGTTATGTGATTCGTCAAGGAGTGTGGCCTGGTTTAAAAAATTTGCCCATTTTTTGGGAAATTTCCCAGATTTTCCCCGAAAACATGAAAAGTAGAAATAACGACATTTTGAGTGAAAATTTTACATAAACACCAAGAATGTAGTCTCCCGAATGACATTTGACCATTTTCATCACTTTCAGCTGGCAACCCCGAGGGCCATTGGCGCTTGAATTTTTGGGTCAGACCCGACTTTGGCGAATTAGTTTGTTCTACTAAACTCAAAAGTTGGCAACACCAAGTACACCAGTTGGTGGCCTATATCCCTGAGATTTCAGCAAAATTATGACTTTTCAAAAAAAAAAGATGGCGGACAGTGTGGCGGCCATCTTGTAAAAAGGCCGAAAAATACGAATATTCGACACGATAATTGGGACAGCTGGCATCTCCCGACTGGATTGTGTTGTACCGAGCGGTTGTGTGTTTTGTTGAGGAGTGTTGCCTTATTTATAAAAAAATACCCATTTTAAGGGTATTTTCCCAGATTTTCCCCGAAAACATGAATAGTAGAAATAACGACATTTTGAATGGAAATTTCACATAAACACCAAGAATGGGGTCCCTCAAATGACATTTGAACATTTTCATTCTTTTCAGCTGGCTACCCCGAGAGTCATTGGGGCTTGAATTTTCGGATCAGAACCGACTTTGGCGAATTAGTTTGTTCTACTAAACTCAAAAGTTGGCAACACCAAGTACACCAGTTGGTGGCCTATATCCCTGAGATTTCAGCAAAATTATGACTTTTCAAAAAAAAAAGATGGCGGACAGTGTGGCGGCCATCTTGTAAGAATGATAAAAAATCCTAATTTTCGACACGATAAATGGGACAGCAGGCATCTCCCGACTGGATTGTGTTGTATGGACCGCTTATGTGATTTGTCAAGGAGTGTAGCGTGGTTTAAAAAATTTCCCCATTTTTAGGGAAATTTCCCAGATTTTCTCCGAAAACATGAAAAGTAGAAATAACGACATCTTGAATGGAAATTTTACATAAACACCAAGAATGCGGTCCCCTGAATGACATTTGACCATTTTCATCACTTTCAGCTGGCAACCCCGAAAGCCATTGGCGCTTTAATTTTTGGGTCAGACCCGACTTTGGCGAATTAGTTTGTTCTACTGAACTCAAAAGTTGGCAACAACAAGTACACCGTTTGGTGGCCTATATCCCTGAAATTTTAGGAAAATTATGACTTTTTAGAAAAAAAAGATGGCGGAAAGTGTGGCGGCCATCTTATAAAAATGATGAAAAATCCTGTTTTTCGACACGATAAATGGGACAGCCGGCGCCCGGCATCCCCCGACCGGATTGTGTTGTATGAAGCGATTGTGTACTTTGTTGTGGAGTGTTACCTTACGCAAAAAAATTCCCCATTTTTAGGGTATTTTCCCCGATTTTTCCCAAAAACATGAATAGTGGAAATGACGACATTTTGAATGGTTGTTTGGTTGTTTTTTACATAAACACCAAGAATGGGGTGCCTCAAATGACGTTTGACTATTTTAATTCTTTTCAGCTGGCAACCCCGAGAGTTATAGGGGCTTGAATATTCGGATCAGAACCGACTTTGGCGAATTCTTTTGTTCTACCAAACTTAAAACTTGGAAACACCAAGTACACCAGTCGGTAGCTTGTATCCTCGATATTTCAGAAAAATTAAGACTTTTCAGAAAAACAAGATGGCGGATAGTGTGGCGGTCATCTCGGAAAAATGATGAAAAGTCCCAATTTTCGACACGATTTTTTTTTTGGTACAGCCGGCACCTTCTGACCGGATTGTGTTGTCCCGGTTGTGTATTTCGTTATGTAATGTTGCCTGTTGCAAAAAAAAAACAATTTTTAGGGTATTTTCCCAGATTTTGCCCAAAAACATGAAAGTAGAAGTATTAGAATGAAGACTGACCAGCTGGCAACATAGAGGAGGTGGCGAGCAAAGCGAGCCGGCGACCCCCGTAGCGTAGGGATAAGGTCACGATAGCTTTTCCTCGGTGGTAGACAGGTCTTGAGTGGAGCGAAGAGGGGAGGTGGCGAGCGAAGCGAAAAATATTTAAAAGATTTTACACAATTTACAAAATCTTGGACTCTAATGGATTTTCCAAATCATTTAAGGATTCCTAGGGATTCTCAAAATTTTACAAAGGTAACTAAAACTCCTCAAAAGCACGACAGAACCGCGAGCTGCGCGCAGCTCGCGCAGCCACGCAAATACTAGTTATAGTTATATAAAACTACAAAGCCACTGACTCACTGACTGACTGATTGACATGTCGTTTCTCGGAATGGGTGAGAGATGGGTTAGGGGTATGTTTTGCAAAAATGTGTAATCTGACAAATCGAGTATAGGAAAATTATAGGGAAAGTTCAAATCCAAGATGGTGGGCGAGTCCATTTCCGGTTTCGGTGGGGGAAAGACTTGGATAGATTTCGACTCAGAGGTCCTATACGAAATGTAAAACCATTTAAAAAAAAAGTAAAAAAAAAAAAAAAACAAGATGGCGGCCGCGCCAGGACGTTTTGAAATTGTCCATTTTTTTCACTCGACTTTGACGAATTGTTTTCTTCTACCAAATTCTAGAACCGCCAACTAAGAGTTTGCCAATTTGTTGGTAATTTCAATGGCAATTTGGAAAAATTATGACATTGTGAAAATCCAAGATGGAGGACGCTGCGGCGGCCATTTTGAAAAAAGTTGGATTTTTCGATTTTTTTCAAAGCCATTTTTCGGGTAGTTGGCAACATCGGACGGGTTCGAGTTGTACCGAGCGGTTGTATGTTTTGTTGAGGAGTGTTGCTCGGTGCAAAAATTTTCCCCATTTTTAGGGTATTTTCCCAGATTTTCCCCGAAAACATGAAAAGTAGAAATAATGTCATTTTAAATAGAGACTTTGGCTAGCCGGCAACATTGGGGTCCCCCAAATGACATTTGACCATTTTGGTTCGTTTTAATTGGCAACCCCAAAAAATATTAAACTTTTTCATTTTTGGGTGTTTTTGACTTTGGCGAATTAGTTTGTTCTACCAAACTCAAAAGTTGGCAACACCAAGTACACCGGTCGGTGGCCTATATTCTTGACATTTCAGGAAAATTATGACTTTTCAAAAAAACAAGATGGCGGGCAGTGTGGCGGCCATCTTGTAAAAAAGCCGAAAAATCTCAAATTTTGACACGATAAACGGGACAGCTGGCATCCCCCGACCGGATTGTGTTTTATGGATTGGTTATGTGATTCCTCAAGGAGTGTTGCCTGGTGCAAAAAAAAATCCCATTTTTAGGGTAATTTCCCAGATTTTCCCCGAAAACATGAAAAGTAGAAATAACGATATTTTGAATGGAAATTTTACATAAACACCAAGAATAGGGTCCTCCAAATGACATTTGACCATTTTCATTACTTTAAGTTGGCAACCCCGAGAGCCATTGGCGCTTGAATTTTCGGATCAGAACCGACTTTGGCGAATTCTTTTGTTCTACCAAACTTAAAACTTGGCAACACCAAGTACACGAGTCGGTAAAAAGCGGCCATCTTGTAAAAAGGATGAAAAATCCTAATTTTTGACACGATAATTGGGACAGCTGGCATCTCCCGACTGGATTGTGTTGTATGTACCGGTTATGTGATTCGTCAAGGAGTGTTGCATGGTGCAAATTTTTTCCCCATTTTTAGGGAAATTTTCCAGATTTTCCCCGAAAACATGAAAAGTAGAAATAACGACATTTTGAATGAAAATTTTACATAAACACCAAAAATGTAGTCCCCCGAATGACATTTGACCATTTTCATCACTTTCAGCTGGCAACCCCGAGGGCCATTGGCGCTTGAATTTTTGGGTCAGTCTCGACTTTGGCGAATTAGTTTGTTCTACACAACTCAAAAGTTGGCAACACCAAGTACACCGGTCGGTGGCCTATATTCTTGACATTTAAGGAAAATTATGACTTTTCAGAAAAACAACATGGCGGATGCTATGGCGGCCATCTTTGAAAAAAGGCCGAAAAATCCTAATTTTCGACACGATAATTGGGACAGCTGGCGTCCCCCGACCGGATTGTGTTGTATGGACCGGTTGTGTGATTCGTCAAGGAGTGTTGCCTGGTGCAAAAAAAATCCCCATTTTTAGGGAAATTTCCTAGATTTTCCCCGAAAACATGTAAAGTAGAAATAACGACATTTTAATTGAAAATTTTACATAGACACCGAGAATGGAGTCCCTCGAATGACATTTGACCATTTTTATCACTTTCAGCTGGCAACCCCGAGAGTCATTGGCACTTGAATTTTCGGGTCAGACCCAACTTTGGCGAATTAGTTTGTTTTACCAAACTCAAAAGTTGGCAACACCAAGTACACCAGTTGGTGGCCTATATCCTTGAGATTTCAGGAAAATTATGACTTTTAAAAAAAATAAGATGGCGGACAGTGTGGCGGCCATCTTGTAAAAATGATGAAAAATCCCAATTTTCGACAAGATAATTGGGACAGCTGGCATCCCCCGACCGGATTTTGTTGTATGGACCGGTTATGTGATTTGTCAATGAGTGTGGCCTGGTTTAAAAAAAATCCCCATTTTTAGGGAAATTTCCCAGATTTTCCCCGAAAACATGAAAAGTAGAAATAACGACATTTTGAATGGAAATTTTACATAAACACCAAGAATGGGGTCCTTCGAATGACATTTGACCATTTTCATCACTTTCAGCTGGCAACCCCGAGAGCTATTGGCGCTTGAATTTTTGGGTCAGACCCGACTTACGCGAATTAGTTTGTTCTACTAAACTCAAAAGTTGGCAACACCAAGTACACCAGTTGGTGGCCTATATCCCTGTGATTTCAGAAAAATTATGACTTTTTGGAAAAAAAAGATGGCGGACAGTGTGGCGGCCATCTTGTAAAAATTATGAAAAATCCAAATTTTCGACACGATAAATGGGACAGCCGGCGTCCCCCGACCGGATTGTGTTGTATTAAGCCATTGTGTACTTTCTTGTGGAGTTTTACCTTACGCAAAATTTTTCCCCATTTTTAGGGTATTTTCCCAGATTTTCCCCGAAAACATGAAAAGTAGAAATAATGACATTTTAAATAGAGACTTTGACTAGCCGGCAACATTGGCGTCCCCCAAATGACATTTGACCATTTTGGTTCGTTTTAATTGGCAACCCCAAAAAATATTCAACTTTTTCATTTTTGAGACTTTTTGACTTTGGCGAATTAGTTTGTTCTACCAAACTCAAAAGTTGGCAACACCAAGTACACCAATTGGTGGCCTATATCCATGAAATTTCAGGAAAATTATGACTTTTCAAAAAAACAAGATGGCGGATGCTATGGCGGCCATCTTGTAAAAAGGCCGAAAAATCCCAATTTTCGACACGATAATTGGGACAGCTGGCATCCCCCGACCGGATTGTGTTGTATGGAGCGATTGTGTACTTTGTTGTGGAGTGTTACCATACGCAAAAAAAATCCCCATTTTTAGGGTACTTTCCCAGATTTTTCCCAAAAACATGAATAGTGGAAACAACGACATTTTGAATGGATTTTTTTTACATAAACACAGTGGACTCTAATGGATTTTCCAATTCATATAAGGATTCCTAGGGATTCTCAAAATTTTACAAGGGTAACTAAAACTCCTCAAAAGCACGACAGAACCGCGAGCTGCGCGCAGCGAGCGCAGCCACGCAAATACTAGTTCTAATTATAATATTGTTCGTTTACAGGAAATAGCTTATAAGTCCCCGTAATTTATTTTTAATTTTTAATTATTTTGTCTTGCCCTAAGGGCAGAGATGAGGTCGACGATGGAACGAGCTCACCCAGAAGAAGCCTGTTTACTCGCGGCAATAGATTGGGGTTACATGAACTTGGGAAAACCGACGCAGGTGGAACACACAGGTCGCATGCGCTTAATAAAAGAATTAGCAAAGTGCTTTGTTCGAATGTGTGGAACATCGACAAGGTATGGGTGATAACTTGCAGTACGTCTAGTCTCCCGATGGAAGAAGGATGGTGGAAGCTCCTGCGCACACTCTCCGAAGTACAGTCTGTAGAAGACCGACAGACATGCAACTTTGCGGCGGGGCTATGTTATAGCTTGGCAAACAGCTTATCGTTGCCAATTAGCCTCCTGGCTCTGCGCTCTACAGAGTCAAGTGTGGCAAGTTGGTATTTGGCTGAGCCATCCCAAAGGGGACAGCAATACTCCATGCCAGACCGGACTTGAGCTTTATGTAATACTGAAAGCTGTGTTGAAGTATCGCTCAACCTTATTTAGGATACCCAGCTTTTTTTGCCGCAGTTTGAGCTTTCGACTCAATGTAGGCGCCGAAGTTCAGCTGAAGAAGCTCGAGACTGTCAGTAACTTGTACAGACATACTCCGGAAAGTAGGGGCCAGATTAAACTGACTCCTTTTGGCGGTGAATAGACACAATTGCGTTTAGGTGGCGTTGAAATCAACCAGATTCTCGTTACCCCACTTGGAGACAAGACTTAAGGCTGAATTCGTTCGCTCTACCATGGCCTCTCTCAATGAACGTACTTCATCGCTTTTGCGCTGGTTGTATAACTCTCCAGGACAGTGCTGTCATCTGTGTACCCAACAATGCCAGGAACAAGGAGGTCATTGATGTGCAGCAGGAAAAGTGTCGCGGAGAGAACAGACCCCTGAGGAACTCAATAGCATCAATAGCCATAAGGACAAGCGTAGAGTCACTTCGACGTCGCAGGCACAACTGGCGCGTTTCAATCAAACCCTAACTTTTTTTCCTAACCCCTAATCCTACATAATTTAAAGAAAAGGCACAACTGGTTATTTGTGCCTTTTATACGTAAATTAATTGAGACTTGCATGGATCATTAATTAAGTAGACAGGGCACATCTGGACATTTGAGCCTTTTCTTTATGTTATGTTGGTTCTTTATGTTAAGTGTGCCTTTTCAAAGTAGATTTTAGTTAAAATCTGTATGAAGTAATAGTCACATCTACGTATTTGTGCCTTTTCAATATAATGGTAAATAAATGTGCCTTTTCGTTCTATAAAACATGAATATTAGTGTAATTTGTGCCTTTTGAGCCTACTGTATCTCCGAACTCCTTGATGAGAAAATTCTACGAAAAATTGAGCAGATGCGCCTTTTTTTACTGATTCCAAATATGTATATAACTCATTTTTTGTCAAAATGTTAGTTGTGCCCCTTTTTCTTACGACGGCAGTATATACTCACGATAATAGATGAATTTTCACGGTATCCGTTTGCCTATCCTTGCGCGGACATGACCTCTGCGACTATCATAAACTGTCTCAGAAATATTTTCTTTGAATTTGGTCAACCACTGTATATACACAGTGACCGAGGTGCTTCCTTCATGTCAGAAGATCTGCAAACCTTCTTACGAAATTGTAACATCGCGTCTTCTCGTACAACGCCGTATAACACGCAAGGAAATGGCCAGGTAGAAAGATTGAATGGAACGCTCTGGAGGACAATACAACTTTACTTACGTTCAAAGAATCTACCCATTGAAAACTGGGAGCGAGCTTTAAAACCGTCACTACACTGCATACGTTCACTTTTGTGCACATCGATAAATGCCACTCCACATGAGAGACTATTTAACTTTCCTCGAAGAACACCTGTTGGAGAATCCCTTCCATCGTGGCTCGTTCCAGGTCCAGTATTGTTAAAAAAATATGTACGAGGTTCTAAGACCGATCCCTATGTGGAGGAAGTTGAGCTCCTGCATAGTAACCCAAGTTACTCGTACGTGAGACGCAGCAATGGCCAGGAATCTACGGTATCTAACAGGCATTTGGCACCGCTTCCTGATATGTTGGTGGATGAATCCGAGATAAGTTGTCCAAATGATTCAAACGATGATGAAAATAATGAAAATGATGAAGAAGAAATTTTTAGAACTGAAGCCAATAACAACAGTGCCGAACTACCTCAGGCCGTTCGTAGATCGGAAAGGTTAAGGAGACTCCCAATTCGTCTTAATGATTACCTGCTCGGTCAAGAAAATATAGAGGGGGTGAATGATATATAATCTCCTTGTTGACTGGCTGAATCACTGACCTCTATAATTACCACTGGACTGGCTGTTCCGTAAGTTTGACAG
Source organism: Diarsia mendica (assembly GCA_949316265.1). Taxonomy (NCBI): domain Eukaryota; kingdom Metazoa; phylum Arthropoda; class Insecta; order Lepidoptera; family Noctuidae; genus Diarsia; species Diarsia mendica. The sequence goes on from OX438889.1 coordinate 14,213,841, forward strand.
CTATTTTTTTGGGCCTATTTGAAGCGCCACTAGCGTGTGTCCACAGAACTAATTTTGACGTATATTGCAAATGGCTGATGCTGGTGTTTGTTTACTCTAAAGTAATTTTGCATTTTTAAATAATTTGGTTCGAATTTTATGTTGTTATTGTTATAAGCGTTATATAAAAGTTATCAAGAATGAGGTCATGTGTATATTGTAAGCGACGCTACAAAAAAGACAGTGAAATATCATTCCACAGGTTCGTTTGTAAATTACTTTATTTAGTCATATTTTTACATAAAAAACTTTACGTAATAATCTTGTCTTACTTATTTTTATCATGTCTTACTCTAAACAAGCATTAATGCAATTCCTATGAATAAAGATTCTTTTTATTTACAATTTTCAACTAGAACCGACAGTGGTTGCACCATATCGATATTTTCATTATCGATAGTTAATTTAACACATTTTTTTTTCCGTGATATTGACATAGTTCAGCTTGTGTAGTCAATTTATTTTCTCGCACATGATGTTAACGGATATGAAATGTTCAACCTTCAAATGCGTGGCCGTGATTCGTGGACATGTTGATATTGGTTCGTCTTTACCGGTACACGATCCTTCAGAGTTACCAGAATGTAAAGATGCCTTAGTTTTTATGGTGGTTCCGCTTAAAAATAATTGGAAATTACCCATTGCATATTTTTTGATAAAAGGTTTATCAGCTTCTACCAAAAGTCATTTAATTAAACAAGCTTTAATTCGCCTTCACGATGTGGGTGTTGAAATTTGTTCTTTAACATTAGATGGTCCACCAGAACATTTTTCGGCTGTCTCGCAATTAGGTGCCGACTTAAAAATGAATGAGGATAGTAAACCTTATTTTTTACATCCAATGAATGAAACTCTTAAAGTGCATGTGATATTTGACCCGTGTCACATGTTAAAAAATATTCGTAACTGTTTAGGTGATATAAAAGTATTAACAGATGGTAACGGTGATGAAATTGATTGGAAATATATTGAAAAGTTAGCTGATTTACAAGAAAGGGAAGGATTAAGGCTAGGTAATAGTCTGAGGAGACACAATATAGAATACAGAAAAAATATAATGAAAGTATTCATAGCTGCGCAAACATTAAGCAGTAGTGTGGCAGATGCCATTGAATTTTGTGATCAAGAATTAAACCTCCCCGATTTCAAAGGTTCAGGTCCTACGGTAAAATTGATTCGAAGTATCGATCGGATTTTCGATTTTCTTAATGTCAGAAATCCTTTAGGTAAAGGTTTTAAAAGCCCTCTTAGGACTTCTAATGAAAACAGGTGGAGGAAAAATATTATGAAGCAAATTAATTATATAAGCGAAATTAAACTGCATGGTCAACCAATAGCACATTCAAGACGTAAAGCGGGTTTCCTAGGTTTTTATAACGCTGTGCTTTCTGTTATAGATATTTACGAAAAGTATGTGAAATCAAATGGACAATTAAAATATCTTTTAACCTACAAAATGAGCCAAGATCACTTGGAATTATTTTTTTGTGCCATTAGGAGTAGAGGTGGGTGGTGTCCGAATCCGACAGTAGCACAGTTTGTCAGTGCATATAAACAACTCATGATTCATCATGAAATTAAAAATTATGATTGCAATGTCAAAGCAAATGATATTTCAATATTAACTTGTGCTTCAGTTGGTTCACGACCTCGCTATTCCTTGAATGCATTGTATGACATAAGTGTGTATGGACAAGCTGAGTATAGTAGACTCGAATTAAAATATTTCGAATCAGCTGAAAATATACAACCATCTGTTTATGATAAACTACAAGAGTTTTTACATTTTGGTTGGGCTGTACCAAACAATGTAAACGAAACATCGAAGCAATGTGTGGGGTACATAGCAGGTTTTGTAATTAGATCCATCAGGAACAAAATTACATGTATTGATTGTTTGAGCGCCTGTGAATCAATACCGTCCGATGCTATATCTGATAGACGAAACGGTATCGCATTAATTATTCAGAAAAATAGAGGTGGAGTAACTATTCCATCACAAAGCGTTGTTAACATATGCTTGTTAGTGGAATCACTTTTTCGACAAGCCTGCAAAAAGAACAATGGGAAGCCGCCGGTGGAAAAAAGTTTTCCGGCAGTTCTTACAGCAAAAGTTATTAAAGAGTTGCTACCAAAATCAAATACTTTGTTTCCAGAACTACGCGTTCATTTTTTGGAAACAATGATGTTTGAAACTTTAAATAGTCATTTTGATGTATTAATTAAACAAATTATAATTAAGTACATCGATGTAAGAATTTTTGCAGCTACGAAAAATTACTCTTTGTCGATTACAGGTCAAAGTATAAGAAATTTCTTGACACGTCAAATAATTTGGGCACGTCAATAATTAAAAATATAAATTAAATTTATAAAACGTGTTTTATTTTACCTTTTCGACTATGTTACTTGATTAATTCATTATTCCATGGCTTCTCGTAGCCAACCGATAAAAATATCTTTCGGATTGTTTATCCAGGTATTTAACATTGTGCCAAATTTCGTCTGATTATGTATATAGCTAAGCGTGAAATTGTAACAAATATTCATTCAAACTTTCGCAGCATATATGTACGCTTCTCCGCGTACATCTAAAAATTAAGTCGGATTGCAGAAATGTGTCACTCGACTCTGGCAGGGCCACCATCAGGGATTTTATTTTTAATAACACAAAAATTAGTCGCTTATTAGTCGAAATTAGTCGCCAAATATCAGAATTAGTCTGTCACTGGTTCAAAAGATATAAGGGTTTATAGGTGGCCGATCTGGAGAGTCTCCCCAGCAGGGCCACATTTATATCTTCAAAAACTAGGGCACCTAGCGAAGATCTGCTTTCTCCCATATTTAGTCGCCAATTAGTCATTAATTAGTAGTTAGTGATTAGTAAGTGTTTTGTAAATTGTTAATATAATATAGTAATTATGATAATACGTTTATTTATCGTAAACACTTATTATTATCAAGAGTTATCGATATTTGTTCGCTGATGTCGACATCACTAGTTTTAGTACCACAGACACTCGCTACGTCCGACAGCGCCAAAATGGCGATTATCAAACGGGCACAAAAGCACTTTGACAGCTGCCAGTCCAGTGGTAATTATAGAGGTCAGTGGGCTGAATACTTTGTAATGTCAGCTGTGATATTGTCAATTTATTATATATTTCTCTAACTTGTGAAATAGTTAATTAAAGCCAAATTCCGTTGGTTTATCTTTTATTACGAATGTATCAAATATAACCAAAACTCTGGAGGAACGCTAAAGTGATTTCTTTACTAAAACCTGGGAAATGTCCAAAAGATCCCAAAAGCTACCGACCAATTTCATTACTTTGTCACACGTTTAAGCTTTTTGAAAGACTTCTTCTGAACCGCCTAACACTTGTCATTGAACCTCATCTTATTGCTGAACAAGCTGGCTTCAGGCCCGGCAAGTCGTGTACCAACCAGGCTCTCAATCTGACACAGCACATTGAAGATGGTTTCGAGGGAAAAAATGTGACAGGTGTTATATTCGTAGACCTGTCAGCAGCGTATGACACCGTCAACATCCGAAGGCTTCTATTAAGGCCAAATGTAGCCGACGGGCATAGGGTTCGGGCCTCTGAGTAAAATTCTTTGCTAAATTTCACACTACTTTAATCAACACACAAGAAGAACAGATGGAAAATCACATTAAGTACGTTACACAGGTTACAAACAATACTAGAGAAATACTAGAGATCTAAGATGGCCGGCTTCTTACGAGAGCGGTTCGAAACACGTCGCGTCATGCAAGTGTCACTACTAGACGAAAGATAGTAACCGCCGTTTCCAAGTGCACCTTAACAACAGCAAGAGCAGGTGGCGAATTCCTTAAAATGGTCTCCCTCAAGGCAGTGTACTAGCTCCGACGCTATTCAACATTTACTCAAATGACCAACCGCTGCATGCTTCTGGATGCCGCTGGATGACGGTATGACTCGCTGCTCGAAGGCGAAGGGGAAGTGATGTGACGTAGCTGCACGAAGGCTGCGCTGACGATCACGTCGGGGTCACCAGTTTGGGGGAGTAGAGGAGCAGGGTGTAAAGTTCCTCATCCCTCATAGAAAAGGGAGGATCCTCCGACCGGACGGATGTTGTGTCCGGTGGGCTAACTGCCCGTCATATGGTAAGTCGGGAACTCCTATATAGCCTTATGTCGCGGATAATGTTGATAGCGCGATGTAGGAATTTCTGTCGCTAGTTCGCAGGTGTTGCGATAGATGTCGCTAGTCGCCACATGTGTGGCGACTCTGTTTTCTATCAGTAAACAGGAATCTTAACATCTCATGGCAAGGCGTTAGCATAGAGCACTGTCCTCAACCAAGCTACCTGGGTATCACCTTGGATAGCTACATTCAGACACCACTGTACAAAAACTAAGAAAAAAGTTACTTCCCGTAATAATTTACTTCGCCGCCTTACATCCACCAGCTGGGGAGCATCACCGCAAGTTCTTCGGAATATATTTATTGTTCTAAAAGTTAAATATAATATAATTAAAAAAAAAATAATATTAAATAAAAAAAAATTATATAAAAATTTATTTTATTTAAATTTTCTCTAGCTATAATTATTAAAATAGAAATTCAAATTCTTAATATAATTAAGCCATAAGATATAATATCACAAGATATTATATAGCTTATATTACAAAATAAATTTAAACTTATACCTAAATTTATTGTGGCATCGTTCCGTCCAGCGAAAAAGGTCGACATAGCGTTCAATGAAACCTGCCGCATTGTTACGGGATGTTTAAAACCCTCCCCTCTTACAATGCTGTGCATAGCTCCTCCAGTCGTGCTCCGGGAAATAGCGACTCATATTGAAAAGGGCAAACAAGAAACAGACAGCCGACACCCCTTGTATGAACACCAACTACCACCAAGTCGTTTGAAGAGCCGAAAAAGCTTCCTGAGACACACCACCTTCTCAGAGAACAGTGCAGTAGATGAACAAAGCACACTGTGGAAAAACAATCATCCGGCAGAAAAACTACCCCCTGGCCACGAACTGCAGTGGCCTATATGGAAAACTTTAAATAGACTGCGTACCCAAGTAGGCCGCTGCCGATCCAAACTGGCTAGATGGGGTATAGTTGACCCATCTCTGACACAATGTGAGTGTGGAGCCCCTACACAGGACATGCCATACCTCCTCTCTTGCCCGTCGTGCCCAACTAACTGCAAGCCAACGGAAGAGCTGTCCAGGTTGCTACGTAATGGATGGACAAAATTTGAGTTGTCGACTCGAAAAGAAGAAGAAGACCTCTAACATTTCACAATCAATGTATACTTTTACCTACAACAAATAAAGTCATTTATACACTTCATTCAATTTAGTACATGCCATTTGCGCGGCATTTTTAAAACATGATTTTGAGTACATACGAGCTTTATTAAGAATAAGTATCCACGAAGACTTGTTTAAAATACTTTCTAAAAATTTGTCCGATCCCCTATTCAAGAGGTAAAGGTGAATGCAAAACACCGCCACCTAAGAAAAAAACAAAGTAGTTCCAAAAACATAAAACAGAGTGGGAAACTAAATACGAATGGTACGCCCGTGATGCCAATAACATTTTTAATGCTAAATGTTCAATATGTCGGATAACTTTTGCCGTCAGAAAAAGTGGAATTGCACAAGTACAGTGTTTTACTCTGTCCTTTCAGCCAACTAAGTACCTAATGGATTAGGTTAACTTACTCTATATAAATGTAATGTAACGTGAGTGCACGCACACTGTTTGAATGAATAACTTGGCTTACTTGTATAATCTATTGTTTGGTTGGATTTTCAAATGTGATGTGATTGCCTACCCACTAATATGTACCTATCTGGTTTGTGTTGGTTAGACTGATTGAATATAAAAATGGTGGTGGTGTTGTCACTTAGCTACTGTACACTTTCTCAGGTAAAACAACACCAAGAAACGAAGGCACACAAAACAAATTCAGATCAGCAATCCAGTGCTATATTTCAACCGAACTACTGCAACTGAAAAGTTGCACTAGTTCGGTCAACCGGACTACTTGCCACTAGACCGATTTCCCTGATAAATTTCTACTGACTAAGAGGAATTTGCTACAATTTTTGACAAAAAAGTCAGGATTCTTTAAACAAGTGGTTTGATTATTCTGAAACTAATTTGCTGATTTTTTTTAAAGACTTCAGTTTACTACAAAGCTTTTAGATTAGAATTTTCCAAAGTTATTAGAAATAGCTAAGAAATTAAAAATTAATTTTAACAATTTGTAATTGAAGAACTTTAAAAGTTTTAAATGACACTGATATATTAAAAAAAGCACCAGAATTTGTTGAGATATAAATATAAAAAAGACATAATATGTCTTTATTTATCTGAGTCTTTATTATATCTGAATCATTTGCCAGGGAAATTCTCAGTTTTCGATCCACTTTCAGAGACGAAATAGAAAAATCTTCGTGTAATAGAGACCTTACTGATTTACTACTAATAAAAAACCATTGTATGTCCTGCAGCTTTCATGGAATATCACTGCACTGCTTTAATGTTATTTCTTACAATTCCTTTGGACTACAGCTAGTGCTGAACGGTTTTCCATTTTCAAAACTAAAATTAATAAAAACCTATTTAAGTAGTATACAGACGTGCGCATTAGCAGTATTTATTTAACGCAATAATCGTGACCTCCTATTGACAGTAAGAGAGACAATAATGGTTACAGTCGGACAATTGGACAACCGTGGCTTACATAAACAAACAGGGAGCCGACAAAAATTCTAGAACTATGGGATCGGATGAATTGTCACCTGATAGCCCCGATACATTCCGGGGATCTACAACGGAATAGCGGTCAGACTGTCGAGTGAGAAGGATTTGTCAGAATGGCACCTCAGCAAAAAAGTCCTGTCCTTGATATTTCAGAAGTACGGAAAACCAGAGATAGACCTTTTTGCCTCGTCAGCAGTTCTTCCAAAGTATTTCAGCGAAGATGCGACCGACACAGACTCAGAGAGCCAATTTTGCGATGCTTTCAGCAGGAAGTGGAAATACAATCTGGGGTGAATACTTCCACTACCAGCATTAATCCCACGAATACTACGTCACTTACAGAAGTAGGAGGGTCACTATATACCTTTATTATATTGTATATACCTTTAAAGATGGGAAAAATCGACATTGATATCGTGTCGGCTAAAGGAGTTATCAAGGTCAATAGGTTACGAAAATCAGTTTTTCGCAAATATCTCGCGACCTATTGCTATAGGTCAATAGCGGTCATTATAATATTGTTCCCAGTAAAATTATCTACAAAAAATGTCACAGGCATTTTTCTGTAAGAAAATGCAATCTGGAAGAAGGCGAATGATTTAAATTTGACTGAATAGGGAGCAACAAGAAAAATCATAAGAAGAATTGCTATTTTACCACTTCTTCCCGCACAGTACATACCAGAAGGATGGCAGAAAACAGAGATTATTGAAAATAATTCAATATTGCCATTATTTGAGAGATTACTATGCAAAACAGTGGTATCCGCGCATGAATCGTATGCTTCTCAGTTGTGGAGAATAACGCCATCGGACGACTAACGCGTTGGAGGGATGGCATCATCGTTTAAACTCGAAAATTCCTAAGCGTCCAAGTTTATTTTTGTTTATACAAAAGCTTAAAAAAGAAGATAACCATTTTGACGCCAAAATCAAAAACCATTTTTTTTAATAATCTGTACTGTCCCACTGCTGGGCAAAGGCCTCCTCCAATTCCTTCCAAGTGCTCTTTTCGTGAGCCACCTCAAACCAGCCAGAAACCAAATTGGGAGCCAAAAAAGAAGGCGTAACAAAGACATTAATTTTGATTAAAAATATAAAAAAGTATTGACGAGCCTGAAAAAGGGTGATATAACAGTAAGTGTATTTTTGACTAAAATGACTTACTGCCAGCTTCAGAAATTTAGTAAGTATTACATTATTTGTCTACAGTACTTACGTTGATTTCACTATAATTATTCGTTCGTTCCGTTAATTTTAAGCTTTCAAAATGGTTTTGATGAGTCATAAATTATTTTGTTTTAAAATTAATAGGTAAAATTTTAATTATGCATTATTATTGTTTTGTCAAAGGCACTTGTTCTACCCGCAATTGACAACATTTCAAAACTGACACAACCTTAAAATAAAAATACCATTTCTCTATTTTCGTATCCTGAGTTCAAATGTATTTTTTATATTTTTTTATTTCTTCATTTCTGAGAAAAAAAATGAAAACCAAAAAACATGTGATGACGTCACGAAAATGGCTGAATGATGTAGTTACCTTTGCCTAAGCAGTCCAATGTTTTTGATGAAAACATTAATGTCAAACAAGACGTCAAATTGTCAATGTTTCATGTCACCGAAGTTCATACTTTTCATAAAATTTAACAATTTATTTTTCCTATCAACTCAACTCGCTTACTGTTAGTATTATCAACTTTTAATCGATATTTCGCCAATAAAATGAATCCCAGTGAAACATATACGCCGTCTAAGGAACTAAAATATTGTTTTGTACCAGCCTGCAAAAACAACTCTAGAGATACTCAAAAAGCATTTTTTGCAGTGCCTAGCTCAGCAAAACTAGAGTGGTGCAATGCTGTGGGTATATCATGTCCTAAACGCGTTATATATGTATGCGAAGACCATCTCAATGTAAGTACTTAAATGACAATGATTTTTTACATTATGTACCACAACACAATGCATAGTGCATGTGGTGTTTGTATCTTGTTCTAAATTTTGTTGCATGACCCGTTTGTATATTCAGCAATATTGTAGTACCTATCTGTAACCAAACCTAATAAAAAAGTTCATAAATAATCCCCCTAGTGCTATCACTTTGAAACAATATTTCTCTTGGTTCTATTTTCTAAAAGAATAAAATATTTTGATCATAACGATTTTAAATTATGATGTAATTAGGTTGTTTTTGAGACACTCACATAAAACATAAATAATAATTTTTCTTTTAGTTGGAGGCTGATGTGGAGAACTACCGGTATTGGATAACAGTGAAAGTGCGGCCAAAGTTGAAGTCTCGGCTACTACAATCTCTGGTCAGGATGTCACTCTTAACTAATCATCAATATATTATTGAACCTAGACCCACAACATCTTCAATAACTTCTTCATCAGCTATGCAAAATGATTGCCTATTTCCATGTGCATTCACTACAAAAGCCAGCAAAGGTGTACAACTGTACAAGTGATGCCAAAAACATCGGATCGAACTACTTATTGTGCCATTTACAAGAAGAAGACCAAGAAACCTTTCTTTGAAGAAGATGATGAGACGGAAGAAGTGTTGTTACCTTCAACACAAGGAAGTTCTACTTCTGCTGAAATATCGGAAGTCTCATCAGAAATCCAAATTAAAACTGTTATACAGGGCAGAATCTTTATGCTTGACCTTGTTAGAAAAAAAGCCACAAAATTATATAGGCTTACCAAAGAATTATTATTGGTTGATTAACTATTTAGAAAGTCATCTGAATTTAAAATCCTTTAATATAATAGTAACTTTGTATAAAATTAAAAATAATACTCCCTTCTACCAAATCTCTTAAGCTCTAAGTTCTGCGGGAACGAGAAGAAAGTGAAGTAGAAATTGAGTTAGTGGTGAACAAAAATACTCAACTCAAGAACGAGCTTGCAGAACTACACACAGCATGTGGACATACTTGACCAGCACAAGCATCTCCGTGATCTTGTTGCAAATTTCCAGCATTGTAGTGACACCTACGATCAGGCGTTGAGTCGCATATCCGAACTGGAACAAGAACTTAGTAGGGCCCAACACTCAATAACTCACTTAGAATCGCTTAGAGACCGTGAAGAGTCTGCAAACACATGCAGTCTTTATGATGAGTTGGTCGGTAGCCGGTCAGGACTTGTTTGTGTTGAGCCAATTGTAACCATAGACTTAACTAATGAAACTATCTGTAAAAATAATGTATTCACTAGTCATAATAAGATTAAAAAATACTTACATAAAAATTAATAAGCGAATTAGAAATATTAAAAAGTTCTCGAAACGCCTAAAAGTTAACAAAAAAAAACACAAAACTAAGGCAAAAAAATCTAAATTTAATTCTAGATCTAAATAAGTGTAACAATGAATTAGAGTTATGTAGGTCAATGTATGAGACCGACACTCAAGACCTTCAGAATGAGCTGTTTGTTAGGGAGTATGCACTAAAGGATATCTTTAGTAAATATGAGGCTTCTCAACAAGACCTGAGTAAGCGCATGCAGAAGGCCAACGAGCTGGTGGACCTGGTCACGTACAATGCGGAGAGGTATGAGTCTCTGACCAAGGGTTGGCTTTAGAGACGTGCTGCCCGCGGAGGGAGGTAAAAGTGGTTAAAGCCGGTAGGGAATGGGTCCCCGGTTATTACTAGACCACTCTTCATACAAGTTAATGCATATTTTTCGAGAAATTAATGAAAACTGTTTCTAACCTCAAACCAGTTTTTTAAGGAAAACGGAACGTTAAAATGGACGATTGACAACCAAATCTGTTCTACGAATTGTCTATGGTGCAAAATTAAGTGAAAAATGTGCAAAACGGAACGTAAAAAAAATTAAAAATTGTTTGTTAAGTGACACTGTCATTCGTGTGTTCATTCCGTTTCTCCTCGAGTTGCGTGAATGTGTTCCCTGTTTCGTTGTGTTTTTCTTGTGGCTATATTCGACGACTTTGGCTTTCCCTCTGGACTCGAATTGTTTGCCCTCACGAATAACCTACGCTTTTGTACACCGGACACCGATTTTCTGCCTACTCGACTGACTTTTGCGCGTATCCCGGACTTAATTTTACCGCATCAACGGACGATGGAGCCCCAACCATCAACAAGTCGTTCTGCGGTTGAGGCTGAAGCCAAGCCATCTACGAGCCGTTCTGAGGTAGAGGCTGAACCGCAGCCTTCTACAAGACGTTCCGGGTTAGAACCCCCAACATTGAGCAGCTCTTCCGACAAGGACGCACCTCCACCAGCTAAGCGGTGTCTTAATGTTCAGGAAGTGCGCAGCATGTGGAACCTGGTGAAAGTGTCCCGTTAACTGGGCACCCGTGAACAGGCTGTAGCTTTTGCCGAGGAAAGAGGAATGTTACCTCGGCAGAAACTGTGCAATTATCATAAAAAACCCATGAACATAGTGTACACTACTAACAGAACAGTGGGATCTTTTGTTTGTAACAAAGGGCCATACACAACAAAATCAAGAGTGAGCCGAGCCAAAGGGACTTGGTTCGAAAACATTAAAATTCTTTTGCCTCAAATGTTTTATCTTATGTATGCATTTGCTGCTAAATTCAGCTATGATCGTACCATAAAGGAAGACTACACTAAAGGAGAACACTGCCTCTCTACAGCAACCATAAATTATTGGTTTAATTATTGTAGAGAGGCAGTTGTAAAATATATGAAAAATAAACAGGATGTAACCGGGAAGATTGGAGGTCCTGGCAAAATAGTGCAATTGGACGAAAGCAAGTTTGGAAAAAGAAAATATAACAAAGGTCGACGAGTTGAAAGGGCATTGGATCCTCGGGATGATCCAGGATGGGAGCGAAGATCTTCGCCTGGAAGTCTGTCCAGACAATGTCCGCTCTGCTGATGTTTTGGTGCCCTTAATCAAGAAGCATGTTGCTGAGGGCACCACCATACATACAGATTTTTGGCGGGCCTATGATTGTCTGGGGGACCACGGGTATATTCACCATAAAGTTAATCACAGCGACCCAGATAACCCTTTTGTGGCTGAGGATGGCACCCATACACAAAGAATTGAGTCACAGTGGCGTGTCATCAAAAGGTTCTTTTATAAAGCCAATTATAATAACAGAGAGAATATAAATGATTCATTATATGAATATTTGTGGAGAAGAGATGTAGAAAGAAATAAAAGAGATCCTTTTGAGGAATTAATTAATGTAATAAATTATAATTTTAATAAATGAAAAATTTATCAATGTTTTGTCGTTTTATTTCTTTTAGCCCTATGTGTGTACAATAGGCAATGTTACTAGAAGCTGAGAATGCTACTAGAATAATTTGGATACAAGAGCGAGCGAAGCGAGCTCGGGACTTGGGGCACCCCGACACGGATAGATTAGGTTAGAAGGGTATGGCGGGGTAAAATGAGCGAGCGAAGCGAGCGAATAGACCCCGCCATACCCTTCGTGGTTATTTTTTTTAAACCATTCAGAAGTAGGAGCCCAGGAGAGTGGTATACCATATATTTTATCCCTACTACGCCTTTTAAGCGACTATTAAGTGTTTTGAGGTTAGGTTACATTTATCGGTTTTTCTCAGGAATGGTGCATTACCTTGTAATGGGAGTGGTACCAGGGGGCAGGGGGGACCCAAGACCCCCTCCGCGTGCAGCACTTCACTAAATTTTAACCCTGACCAATAACCTTTCTTGTAGCTGTGCGTGCACAGTTATTCCACAGCCTCAGCACCAGTCACCTGCTCCCTCAGTGGCTCAGCCAGTTGGTAGTATTGATGATAGTAAGAATAATAGTATTTTAACAGATACCACTTACTTATTTTCTGATAAGTTTGGTCAAGGTTTTGGTACCTTATTAATGTCCGGTTTCTGAGGCACTTTATCTGTGGTTTATCTATTCATATGCGTACATTTGAATAGATAAACCACAGATAAAGTGCCTCAGAAACCGGGCATTAATCAATGTTCACCACACTATGTAATAAATAATTGTTTACCCGGTGCCAGTGTTCGCCAATTAATTAGTAAGATTAAACTGACTAAATTTTATTATATGGGAATAGTTTAAATGTAGGGAAAAATGACATAGTTGAATGTGTCCACTTGATGTTACATCTCAATCCGCCTTATTACAAAAGGTAGTTAAACCTGGTTTAACTTAGACCTGGTTTATCTCGCATGCTGTCACTTTCTTTTGAATATTATTGAAGTGAGACGTCATGCGAAATAAACCAAGTCTAAGTTAAACCAGGTTTAACTGCGTTTTGTAATAAGGCGGAACGAGACCAATAATTGTAAATTCATATTCTGTGCCTTGCCATATTCTCAATATTTGTCCGTTGAGCAAAATAGATACATTTATGATTTAAATTTGTTAATTTATAATAGGACATGTCGTCACAGTGACGCTATTTTGTATTTTGACTGTAATCAATTTATTTCTGATTACAGACTCACTAACTTCTCAATGTTTTTACCACCTAGCTCTAAGCGACGTATTGCTAACCTTCTGTTGGTAGTGATACTAATACTGCTTTTATTACTAACACTTATAAGTATGTACATACATAAGTACATGTACATATATAAGTATGTTTATCAGTTGTCTAGTACCCATAACACAAGCTCTGCTTAGCTTGGGACTAGATGGCGTTGTGTGAAAGTTGTGGTATATTATTATTATTATTACTTATACAGATACTAACACTTTTATTGATACACCTTGTAGTTTAAACTGTTAGGTGAGACAACAGGTACGCTGCATATGTTGAATGTTGTTCATCAAAATATGCAGGGGTTATCTGGCAAAGAATAAAAGTTAAGTTTGTTTATGGAGAATTATGATGTTCAGGTTTTATGTTTAACTGAACATTGGTTGAAGGAACATGAAGTAGCATTTATCAATGATGATTTTTATACCGTACAGAGCGCATTTGTGAGAAAATCAGCTATTCGCGGCTGATCTTTAATTCTTGTTTCAAACAAATTAAAATGTAAACAACGTTTAGATTTAGTTAATCTTTCAATTGAGCGCACTATTGAGTTGTCTTGCGTTGAACTCGAGCGATACTTAGTAATTTGTGTTTATAGACCCCCATCTGGGGACTTTACTCGTTTCGAATCTGTAATGGAGGATTCACTTAATAAGTTAAAATCAAGTAATAAATCTATAATTTTATGTGGAGATTTTAATGTTAATATTTTAGATGTTACTCCATTAAGTATCAGATTTCTGAATCTGTTTAGATCATTCAATTTAGTTAACCTGTTTTTTGAACCAACAAGGATCACGGCTTCTTCATCAACTTGCCTTGATAATATGTTTAGTGATTGTGTTGCCGAGGACAAATTAGTGTTAAGTGACTTATCGTCTGATCACTGTGGTTTAATAGCTAGCTTTCCTATGCCATTAAAAAAAAAGCCGAGCAAAATAGAATGCAGGCCTCATACAGCTAGTCGCTGCAATAAATTTAAAAATAATGTAGCACTTAAAGTAACACCGTCAATAGTTGAGCACTCCTAATGAAATTTATAAAGCCCTTTTTGATGTTGTGCAAAATGAATACCAATCTATTTTTAAGTCTAGAACTATTAACATTAAGGGACCTTCTGTTGGCTTTTCAACCAATGGGCTACACCAGGTATTTACAAAAGTCGAGCCCGATTATACGAGTTGTATGGTCTTAAACAATACCGGTTTGATACAACTTTTCTAGAGTATGTTAAAAATTATTCCAAATTTTTTAAAAAGATTTGTATTATTGCAAAATCTAAATTCTTAAGCAAAACCATTAAAAATTCTAATAATAAAGTTAAAGCCACTTGGAAAATCATTAACAATGTAACAGGTAAATCTGTTAAACAAGATAATCACCTTGAGATCATGGTGGGTAACAAATTAGTTAATAAAGCAGCCGACGTAGCCGAGGCTTTTAATGAGTATTTTGCCAGCATACCTATAGCGACGACTCGTTCCCTGAGTTCGTCGCCGTCTAAAGCCGAAGATCTTTTGCATAGCAGCGTGTCTAAATGTGGTAACGTATTTAGTTTCGAACATGTAACACCTCGTGATGTAGTTAACGTTTTTAATTCACTTAAGTCTAAAAACACAGGTGATTACTGGGGCATTTCTATTAAACTTTTAAGTAGGTAACATTATCGACATCGTAGCCCCCTGTCTTGCTGTTACTTTCAATAAATGCGTTGATTTGGGTATTTTCCCTGACCTTATGAAGAGCAGTAAAGTCATCCCTCTATTTAAATCAGGCAGTAAAAATGATATTGGGAACTTTAGACCAATTTCTATTTTACCTGCTTATAGCAAAATTTTTGAAAAAATAATTCTCAAACAGTTGTTAGTACATTTTAATTTAAATAAACTCCTTCATAATGACCAATATGGCTTTACAAAGGGTCGTTCGACTACGGATGCAGGTGTTGCTTTGCTAACGGCCGAAATTAATAATGAATCCATGATCCGAGATATAAATCGATCGTCGATATATACCAATCTATGGATCGATCTCCAAACCCCGTCCTAATAACGAAAAAAGACGATCCTGCTGTCGCTCAATCCGCAGATATCTTGACATCCCCTCCCTCTTCGTCATTCCGTTGTAAGCAAAATTATTAAAATAGACATGGTTCGTTTGTTTGTAATTAAAAAAAGCTAAGCATAAATAGGCTTTAAAAAATTGTTTTCTGAACTTTTATTACATATATTTACCGAAGACGTAACAATTCCATTAATACGAACAAATTTGTGATAAAATTCAAAGCGTGTTGGTTAAAAAGGAATGTCACGACACGGCTATAAGCTAGGACGCGTATTATTATCTGTGGCGTCGTGGTATTTTACGCGCGCCGTTAGCCACAAAATATAAAAAAAAAAAAAATTACGCGCGCCGCCGCCGCCAAAGAAACATTTTATAACTGTGTTTGTAAAGCAACAATATTTATCTAATTTACTTGTGATACCTAAATAGCTATGGAGTCTGAAGTGGTAAGTGATGTTATAATTTTGGAGGTGTATCAACTCCTGAGAACCTTTTTATGTAAGTGGTAACCGAGATTGCTAAGATTTTAATAACTCGTAAACATTTCAAAATATTTCTCCTTGTTTTAGGCAAGAGGCAAACCTTTGACAAAGGAAAACAAAGTTTTTGGTGGGTTTGGTAGAAAGTAATAAAATATTACTATCCAAAACAACCAATGCCACCAACAATAAAATGAAAACCGAAGAATGGATTCGGATTACAAACCATTTTAATGCCACTGCCTCAAATTGTCGTCGAACACCACAGCAGCTACGCTTAAAATGGGAAAATTTAAAAAAGAATGCTCGCAAACACTGTGCAAAACTAAGGATGAACCGCATTCATGTAAGTTTTTGTTGCAATTTTTTTATTTAAACTTATTAATTTAGTTGTTCATGAATATAATTAATATTTTTTTTACAGACTGGGGGTGGGGTTCCGGAATACATACCCCCAGATGATATACTGGACAGAGTGGCAGCTGTGTTAGGGAGTACAGCCAGTGGTTTTGTTGTGCCGTTTGGTGGTGACAAGGAACCAGAGTTGGTAGAATTAATTTCTAATGATGACGGTGATGTGGGTGGTGAAGATGAACCTATTGGGGGACAAGCTGGAGTGTTACCACTAGACAGTGGGCTCAGTGTAGAAGGCATAACTACTATACCATTGTCTATAAGTAATGGGGTTATTGATGTTACCGAGTATGAAATAACAAGTGGTCCAAGTGTAGCCGATCAAACTGGTCCTACAACCACACCCAAGAGGCTTACATTAAAAACGCCTAGAACAGGTAATTATTTTTTTTACATGTTTGTATTTTTTTTGTTTTTCATGAAATGATGATGGTGAAATTGTAAGTTCACAATTTCAGCTTGAGTCACTCGAGTGTCTTGATTATAACATGGATTTGTATCTAAGTATGTATTTTGTACCTAAGTATGTATTTATGTAGGTATAGATTATTATTGTTGATGATTAAACGAACTTACCAAGTGAAGTTCTATCATAATTATACGTAGCACTCCGTCCGAAGATATAAGTATCCTGAAATAAATTATTATAGACACAATGTAGTACCGCAAGGTGCCACTCGAGTGTCTTGATTATAACATGGATTTGTATCTAAGTATGTATTTTGTACCTAAGTATGTATTTATGTAGGTATAGATTATTATTGTTGATGATTAAACGAACTTACCAAGTGAAGTTCTATCATAATTATACGTAGCACTCCGTCCGAAGATATAAGTATCCTGAAATAAATTATTATAGACACAATGTAGTACCGCAAGGTGCCACCGTTCATGCACTATGGTTGAAAGTATTAAAAAAGAAAAATAAAATGTCAAATTCATCTTCCTGTTGTTGTGGGTTATGTTATAAGAAAGGAAAAACGGATTCCAAAGTAAATCAACTGTATATTGTAGAGTAATACAAAACAAGAACACCATTAGCAAAGCGTGGTTACAGAGAAGTGAAGTGTAAAAAGGCGGGCTGTCAACTTCAACTCTTGACAAGGATGACATGGACAGTTGACAGCTCTAATCATTCAATAAGATGCGTTCCAATATTATTGACTACTTTCTTAATTCGTAACACCCTTCCTCAATACAATTGGTACGCATTCTTTACAATTACAATACTTATATTTATTTATATCTTCTATCATAGCTATCTCAGGAAATTACAAATCATATTAACTAATTAATACTATATCTATCCATGAATTTAATTATTTAACATACTACACAACTTGTTAAATACTTCTTTATTTAAACCTCTAATAAACACATCCGCTATTTGTTTCCCCGTTGCTACATATCTTAACTCTACAATATTATTTTCTACCTTATCTCTAACAAAATGATATTTCAAATCAATATGTTTTAATCTCTGATGTTTTTCAGGGTTTTTAGCAACATGAATAGCTGACTGATTATCAATATAAATAATGAAATTATTAGAACCTATACCAATTTCTTTTATTAAATTGTAAATCCAACAACCCTCAGCTACCCCTTTCGCCAATGCCACATATTCAGACTCTGTCGATGATAGAGCAGTACATTGTTGCTTTGAGCTGCACCAAGATACTGTGCAACCAAAAAGCTTCATGATGTACCCTGAAGTAGACTTTCTTTCCAGCTTATCTCCAGCCCAATCTGCATCTGTATATCCTACTAGTAATTCAGGAAATTTGTTCTGTAAAGTGATCCTAGTAGGAAAGTTTTGGGTTAGTTCTGATTTTTTCATTCCATATGTGTTTTGGGGTGCTAAATCTGAATCTGAGGTTTGCGGACAAAATTTCGTGACGCAACATTAAAAAAATCAGAAGAAACCGGTTTTTTTTTTGCTTTTTTCCGGTTCTTTGCTTAAAACTCGAAAACTGTTAACTTGTAGTAAATGGTCTGTTTACAGAAATTAAAGTACTTAAAGTTCTCTACAAATATCACTATTTTGGTTATTGTACAGACGAAACGTTCGGTCTCAAGTGCAAGTTGAAAATTGGCAATTTGTACCGGTGTGACTGCAAAACCCACTTTTTAGATTTGTATTGAAAGGTTTTTAAGTTAATTAAAATAAAGACCGAGTCACACGGATAATTCACGTTTTGACTCAAATATTATAGCTAGATTGCAAAAAAGCAAAATAGCTTAGTTAAAAAGCAGTTAAAGCCGCTTTACATTCCAATCGGAAACAATGTGCTAAACTGTTGTAGACGTTGTAGTATACGTGTGTACGTGTAGCGCACACTAGCGCACTATAAACTGGATGGCAATCGGCATTTATAGTTTCAGTTTTATTTTTTTTTCATCAGTTCTACCTTTTTTTGATACCTACTGAATTTGCATAATTTTTGCCTTTTTTCTTTTTAATTACTTGTGTGGAAAACCAGGTGACATTTATCAAATGAGAGCATCCATAAAAATTTAATATTGAAATGTAAAAAGTGGGTTTTGCATAAACTGCTAAAAATTTACAATTTTCAACTCGCACTAGAAACCGAACGATTCGTCTGAAAAAAAAAAAAACTAAATACTGGTATTTGTAGAGAATTCCAAGTACTTTAATTTCTGTAAACAGACCATTTACCAAAAGTTAATAGTTTTCGAGCTTTAAGCAAAAAAGCAAAAATAAAACTGTATTTTCTGTTTTTTTTTAATGTTGCGTCACGAAATTTTGTCCGCAAACCTCAGATTCAGATTTAGCACCCCAAAACACATATGGAATGAAAAAATCAGAACTAACCCAAAACTTTCCTAGCAATAATACAATTTAACTGAACTATAGTACATCCTTAGAATTTCTTCTGTAAATTAATTTGTAGTCTAATGTTCCTTTGATGTATCTCAGTATTCTTTTTAACGCCTTCCATAGGTTTTCATCTGCATAAACTTGATATCTACTCAGATAACTAACAGCAAAACAGATGTCTGGTCTTGTGCCCAACATAGCATACATAAGGCTTCCGACTACCTGTCTGCATCTTTTCACCATATTATTGTCTTTGGTTGGTTCTGTTGATAGTATCAAGCCTGTCTCTATAGGCGTCATCGCCGGGTTACATTCTTCCATTCCATACTTTTTAAGTAGATCTTCTAAATACTGTCTCTGATCTAGTTCAAGCCCGTCTTCTTCTTCTGTTATATTGATTCCTAAGTATTTCATTTTCTTATTACCCATGTCAGTCATTTCAAAGTTTCTGTTTAGTGATTGTTTCAGTTTCTCAACTTCTTCCTGTTTCTCTGCTATAATTATTGAATCTGTCATTCCAATTCCTTGGCGACTTCTTTAAACCGTAAAGTGACTTCTGTAATTTTAGTACTTTTCCATCATATTTCTCAATTCCATTTGGTATATTTATGTATACTTCTTCTTCTATAATCCCATAAAGGAATGCACTCTTCACATCCATCTGTGTCATTTTCAAGTTGTACTTACAGGCTATGGATAAAAGGATTCTCAAAGTTGGCAATTTTGCCACTGGTGTGTATATCTCCGAGTGGTCAAAATCATCTTCCTGTTGAAAACCCCTTGCTACTAGTCTTGCTTTATAGATATCCTTATTCTTCTCTCCTTTCTTTATTTTAAGAACCCATTTTGTATCTATCACTTTCTTTCCTTTCAGTGGTGTTTCTGTTATCCATGTATTGTTTTTCTCTAATGCTGTCAGTTCTCTTTCTATAGCTTCTTTCCACTTATGTGAGTCTTCTCCTTTTATTGCTTGGTCATAAGTTATTTCTTCTGTGCATGCCTTAAATCCTGTATAATAATCTCCATACTTCTGTGGCTTCTTGATCTCCCTTGTCCTAGTTTTCTGTGGTTTCTCCACTGGCAACTCTCTAAAAGAACTGTCATCTTCTGTTTCTCCACATGATTCATAGTACTCTTCTCTTCTGTGTCCACTTTTATCTTCTTCTTCAAGTATACTCTCTTGCTGTATAATAGTCTCTCTTCTGTTGATTTCTTCTTTTCTATCTGTCTTCTGTAAGTCTCTTTCTGTTCTTCTGTCTTCTGTATCTATCCTTCTATCTTCTGTTGTAGTTTCATTCTGTGTTTCTATTTTCTCTTCTTGTCTTCTGTCTTCTTCTTGCTGTCTGTGTTTTCTGCTAACACTATTTGTGTCATCTTCACAATCAATGTGAACTATTCTGCTCTTCTGTTTCTCTTCTGTCTTTTCTTGGATAAATACCACATCTCTATATGTGTTGACTTCTTTGTTTTGAAAACATACTCTGTAGCCTTTGCAATTTATCCCATAACCAACAAATATTCCTTTCTTGCTTTTTGCATCCCACTTGAGTCTTCTTTCCTTTGGTATGTGTACATAAACTTCTGTTCCAAATATTTTCAACTCTTCTATATTAAAACTTCTTTTATATAATAATTCAAACGGTGTCTTGCCCTGAACTGATGACTTACCTGTTCTATTTAATGTATAAACTGCTGTGCTAGTGGCTTCCGCCCATAGTTCCTTCTGTAACTTCTTTGCGTGGAGCATGGTTCTAGCTGCTTCTACTATCGTCCTCATCTCTCGTTCAGCTCGACCATTCTGTTCGGGTGTATAAGCAACTGTGGTCTGGTGAGTAATCCCCTTTACTTTCAATATTTGATTTACCTCTTTGTTAACAAACTCTCCTCCATTATCTGATCTCATTTTCTGAATTTTGTGCCCACATTCTTTTTTAAATGTTACAATAAAATTTTGAATTCTATTTTTTGTCTCATATTTATTTTTTAGGAAATATACAAACCTGTAGCCTGTAAAGTCATCTTTGAATAACAAAAAATATTTAGAACCCCCTATTGAAACCTTTTCCATTGGACCACATAAATCCATATGGATCAATTCTCCAGGTACACTAGCTCTGTTATCACTACTCTGGAAAGGTACCCTACTTTGCTTACCCTCTAAACATGCTGTGCATTGATCAGTCAACCCTTCATGTTTTACATTATTTTTGGTTAAAATCTCCTTGACATAACCTATATTTTGGTGTGCAAGTCGTTCATGCCATTCTGTAAGTGATGTTAAAGCCACTTCTGTATGAAATTTAAAATTCATGTAATACAATTTACCTACTCTGTTTGCTGTACACATAACCTCTCTATTTTTGGTAAATTGACATCCTTCTTTTGTTGAAGTCATAGTATAACCTTTATCTAAGCAACATGATACAGAAAATAAATTTACTGTTAAATCTGGTACAAATAAAACATCCAACATCATATAAGGTGCATACTCTTTGCCGTTGTATCCATGAAAATTAATTTTACCTATACCCTGTACTTTCAGTTTATTACCATCTCCTAATATTACAAATCTATTCTCTAATATATCTGTATAGTCTGTAAATAGGTCTCTTTTGAAACACATATGTTCACTCGCCCCTGTATCCAAAACCCAATCTTTATTTTGAATTAAATTGTTATTATTTAGGATAAAAGCATTGTGGTTACCTTTATTTTGTCCCTGCCTGCTTCTGCAGTCCTTAAATACATGACCCAACTTTCCACAAGAGTTACACTTACGCACTTTGCAGTCTTTCTTATAGTGTCCAGCTTTACCACAGATATAGGTAACACTTTTGTTCAGTTTCACCGACTTTTAATTTTCTATTGTTGTTTCTTTTCACCATAAGGGCTGATGATGATGGAGTTTCCTTTCCTATACGCTCCTCTTCCACAAGTAATCTGGCTGTCAAATTCTTCATATTCTGTTCACTTTCAGGTACTGATTCCCATGCCGAGATGAAGTGTCGGTATTTATCAGGTAGGCTCATGACAATTTTTGTGACCACCATCTTCTCAGAAAGATCCTCTCCATTATTTCTTAACTGATTGACAAGTTCCTCAACTTTGGATATGAATGCTGCCATTGGTTCCTCGAACTCCATGCTGTAAAACTTCTGTTGAATAAGGTGTACTCCAACCTTAGATTTTGCTTCAAAAATTGTGTTCAATTTCTCCCACATTTGACAAGCAGATGTGCATGCCAATAAATATGAAAGTATCTTCTCTTCTATTCTTGTAACTATTATTTCTTGCGCTTTTCTGTCTACTTCTTTGCCTTCAGTGGACGACGGCTCTTTGAGTAACGCGTCGTACCATCCCTTTGACCTAAGTACAATCATGATTTGGAACCTCCATAGTGCCCAATTGTTGTCGTTTAGAACTAACGCGCCGTCTTTTCTTTCCATCTTCTATAGATTTCTTCTGTGTTATTCCCGTCTGTAATGACCCGGAAGCGGTCGACTTCTTCTGTTCAGGAGTACTGGTAATCCTAGTACGTACCACGCGGAGCTTTATTCTGTCGTCTGTTGGCGTCTTACTTCTGTGTGCTTTCCATGCCTGGGCCCATAACCTGTTGTGGGTTATGTTATAAGAAAGGAAAAACGGATTCCAAAGTAAATCAACTGTATATTGTAGAGTAATACAAAACAAGAACACCATTAGCAAAGCGTGGTTACAGAGAAGTGAAGTGTAAAAAGGCGGGCTGTCAACTTCAACTCTTGACAAGGATGACATGGACAGTTGACAGCTCTAATCATTCAATAGGATGCGTTCCAATATTATTGACTACTTTCTTAATTCGTAACACCTGTCACTGTCAACGTCACCCGGCTCCCGCGCTTCATGGGCACGCTTGTCATTTAGTTATGAGTCCATTAACTTGATATTACCAATACTTGTGGGTTGCCCAGCACTGCTGTGGGGGTTGGGTGGGAATTGATACTTATCTCTTCGGACGGAGTGCTACGTATAATTATGATAAAACTTCACTTGGTAAGTTCGTTTAATCATCAATTATAATTAGCTATAATCAGTAGGAAATCACAGTCCAAAGTAATAATTTTATTATTCTTAAAAACAAAAAATAAGAGAGAACTCTATATCAATTAATTACGAATTATTTACTATGGCTCTAGCTAGGGAGGTGTGATCATCATCACCTACAATCACTCTATTATAAAAACGTCCGAACGTTTTGGAAGTGCCGCTCCAGCCAGCGGTCTGTCGGATGGTATCGATGTTGACGCCTAATTGGTGAGCTTACGAGGTAGCGGCATGGCGGGTACTATGTGCCGTAAATATGTTAACATCAATACCGCAGTCTTTTAATGTTCCCTTTATCCACCGACTAATGGTTTGTGTGGTCACAATGTTGTGAGGCTTTTTAAGAGAAATAAAAAGATTGTCCGTTTTGCGCAAAGCGGCGGTTTGGTTAATGTATGAGAGTAAAGTAGTGGCTGGACATACTTCCAGTTTGTCTGTGAAGAAAGGTATGTGAAGAACGGGTTGATTAACACCAACTTTTGAGGTCTTTACAAGATCAGGTATCTTTATGATTAATTTGTTAGGTTGTGATTCTATGTTGCTCAATTTAATTTTTTGAAGGGTTTGTACCCGGTGCGCTGTGGTAAGTGCCAATAAGGTAATGGATTTCTTTGTTAATCTCTCTAATGTGAGAGATTCGTTGGGAAACCAAGTGTTTAAGAAATCCAGGACTTTCGACGTGTCCCATGTAATGCTATACTTAGGGACCGGTGGACGAAGCCTGAACACACCTTTAAAAAATCTCTTTATTCGGTCATCTCGACGGCTCCTAAGTATACTGAGTCAACTGTACTTTTTTGAGGTTGAACAGACTTGGAAGTAGGCACATTCCACAAAATCTTGGCTCAGTCAAATGGTGATGATGCGAAGAGTCTGTTTAGGTTCATGGCCCACATTTGACAAATGTATATTTAGGATACGATGGGACTGACATACGCATTGCGATTATAAATGTCCCTAAATAAATAAAGAAAAAAAAAAAACTGTACTTTTAATAACTTTAGAGGACGGCGTTATGAAGAGTGAATGGGTTATATTTGAAATGTTGATACAATTACGAAAAAAAAACTTATTATAGTGAATTCAATATAATAAGGCCTATCAACAGTACAAAACAAATTTCATATTATTTTATTAATCTATGAGATAATGTAGATACACATGTATACATCGATTATTTGTATGTTAAAAATGGATCAACTACCACTTAGCGTTTTATACGTCGTATTATTGAACCTACGTTTTGGGGAAATATTATTTAGTAAGTGTGGTAAAAAATATTTTTATATACTTATTAGATATCATATGTATTAAAATTTCTGGCCTGAATTTATATTGTGCAAAAGTATAATAAGTTGACTCACTATACATGGACATAATTACAGAAGTGAACTATCCTTGTTGAGTCAACTGGGCTACAAAATCGGTAAAATAATCAAAAACTCCTTTATTTGTTTAAAATTTTAATTTATGAGGTCTCAAAAAGGTAATTGGTAACATTAACACAACTTTAAGATTTCCATAAAAGTAACAATTTACAATACTAGACATCAATGACAAGGACTTATTCTTAGAAAGTCATAAGTAACAAAAATAGAAAATAATTATTGTATCAATTACACGTAATATTAACGGCTTGAAATCACAATAATTTAGGAATCAGTTTCAGTCATCTTAATAATACTTATAAAGAAAATCACAGTCGGTATACAATTCTAAATACCTTTGATAATTAATAATTATTGCTGAGAATCAAATCAGTCTCAAAATTTAACTTATGAGGGAAGTACTTGATAATTACTTACGTAAAAAAATGGTCTAGCAAATATTTAATTGATGTTAATATACTAAAAAGTGCATTTGTCGAAATTTGTTAGTTGACTCTTAGGAGCCGTCGATCTGATGATACATGTATGCCGATTATAAGAGCTAAGGCTCCTCTATAGCTATTTAGTGTTTCATATTGAATACCTGATTGGTATACTTGAGTAAGAAAATATAAGGTCCCATTAAAATAGGTGGACAAATTTTAACACAGCGTTCAGTAGGTCTAACCAAACATATCTGAACAAAAAAAAAACATTAATTAAACTGTTTTTTTTTTAACTTAAAATAATAAATTGCCGGCACTCTAGAACAAACTCATCTTCTATGAGTAGGTACTTAAATGCGTTTTTCTTATTATTTTTTTTACCATCGTCCTTATTTTGGTGGTCTGAATGATTTCTGAAATTTTGTCCACCTATTTTAATGGGACCTTATATATAATCCTAGGTACTGAAGTTTCAAACACATTATAATTATTATTAGAACAAAAGTTGTACCATCGTTATAAGCATACATCATATTGTTTGATTGAGTTACTACTTAACGATGCCAGCATGATGTCAATGGATGATGGTGGTGCACTTCGTCTCAACAGCGCCGCCCGCACAAGACTCCGGCAACCAGGGTAAGATTCAGATGAATCTGTCCTTTGCTGGAATGGGAGATAATAACATTTTTGGTAGGTTCGAAAATGATTAGCTCAGATACTAATAATTTCCTAAATACTGGGTACCATGGCTGTGTTGGCCACATTGGGACCACGACAATGCCTTTGGCTTGGTCTGTTATTATTTTAGAAAGGGTTTTTAGGATAACAGCAAAAGGAGGAAACGCATAAAAGTAAAAAGGAGCCCAATTTATAGTAAACGCGTCAATAATTATAGTAAATGCATCAGGGTCTTGTTTCCATGAGACATAAGTGTGACATTTCTTGTTAATGCGACTGGCAAATAGGTCTATATTAGCAGAACCAAACTTTGTTGATATTCGTTGGAAAGCTGTATCTTTTAGTTCCCATTCGATATCGGGATTAGAACGGCGAGACTCCGCGTCAGCTACCTCATTGATTTTATATATGAGGCTACTACAAAGATTTTACGCTGTTCACACCACTGCCAAATGGCTTTTGCTACTTCAGTCAAGTGAGGGAATTGCACGCCGCCCATTCGGTTGATATAGCTAATAGCGGTAGAATTATCTATGTGTATTAAAATTTGGCAGTTTGAACAATTTTTTGCAAAAGTTTTAAGAGTGATGAATGCGGCTAGAAGTTCTAGTTGATTAATGTGAAGTTTTTTCTCAGTGTTGGACCATGGGCCACTGGCAGTGTCACTCCCACAGACA
Source organism: Diarsia mendica (assembly GCA_949316265.1). Lineage (NCBI taxonomy): Eukaryota > Metazoa > Arthropoda > Insecta > Lepidoptera > Noctuidae > Diarsia > Diarsia mendica. Next base: position 14,240,204 of record OX438889.1, read on the forward strand.
GCACCCCACCCCGTAGTTGAGGCGTCAGAGTATAACTCTAAGCTAAAGTTGTCGTCCCTAATCTTTTTTACAGCGTGAGGGAGGGCTTTTAGCCACCATTCAAGGTCTGATCGTAAAGAAAAAGGAATTTTCATGAGTTTTTCATAATTTTCATGACCTTGAAGGTTTAGAAATTTACAGCGTTCTAATTGTTTTGTGTAGAGCCATCCATATTCAATAGCTGGACACGCAGACACTAGTAGTCCAACAAGTTGGGCAAACAATCTTATTTTACAATTTTGTAATTTAATGAAATGTTTTATTTCGCTGATAATGCGATTTCTTTTATCAGTAGGTAGTTGAACGTTCATCTCATGGGTATTAATGATATAGCCAAGGTATTTACACATGTGAGAGGGTGTGAGGACGCTCTTGTTTGTGTTTATTATGAATCCTAGACTAGTAAGAAATTGTTTGGTTATGTTTACATTTTCTAGACAGCTTCCTTGGGTGTCGGATATCAAGCAAAGATCATCTAGGTATATGCTAGAAATATAGCCAGCTGATCTCAATATTTTTACAACGGGTTTCATTATTTTTGTAAAGATGTATGGAGATGTGTTCAGACCAAATGGCAGGCAATTGAACTGATACAGAATATTGTTATAGATAAATCTTAAATATTTCTTAGAATTTTCGGCCATTTTTACTAAAAAATAAGCATCTTTCAAGTCTATTGTTGCCATGAGGCTATCTCTATATACTAGTTTCAGAACTGTGCTCAGGTCTTCAAGTTTAAAATGATTTGTTTGGATGTGTTTATTTAGGCTCTTTAGGTTAAGAATGAATCTCATTTTTCCGTTTGGTTTTGGTGTTAGGAAAATACTAGAAATGAATTGGTTTTCACATGGTGCACATGGGGATATAGCTCCTATCCTAAGAAGATCTGATATAGCTTCCTCATACTGTGCTATTTCTGTTAATGAGTAGCTAGGAATTTTAGGTAATACTAGTTGTTCTACAGGTTCTGGAAATTTGATATTATAGCCAGATATCCATGATAGGATCGTCTTATCATTGATAAGCAAATTGAATTTTTACTTTAAAGGAGGGTGATGAAGTTATGGTTAAGGATTTCAGGAGAGGGAAGAAATGGTCTAGGGGTAGTATCGTTCTTCCAATAGTGACAAAAGTTGCCTATATGTTTTCGTAGTCGGTTTTTCTGGCGAACATTTATGATTTAAGGTTTCATATACTCTCGGCGTTAATTTTGTAATTAACAATGCCACCTTCTTTTCTTCTGGTACTTCATTTAAAGTTATTAAACACTCCAATTGCGTTTCAAAAGTGTCGTAGTCTCGGCCGTCAAATGGTTCAATGTTATATGCACTTAACAACATTTTCGAAGGGGGTGTTGTCATATTACCAGTCGTTTCTCCTGTTTTCTTGTCGATTTTGCGTAATTTTTTTTGATTTTTGTTATGGGCACCGGCCTTTACAATATGTCGTAATGTTTGTCGCAATTCCTTCACTGTTTTCTCTCGATATTCGGCTCCTAACTCTTGACACAATTGAATTAACTGTTCCTTATTTAGTTTTTGGATAAAACTCGTATTTTTATTTATTAATTCACTGGAATAATGTTCCGATAATAATTTTTTACAATCAGAGAACTCGTCATCTGTATCTGACAGATCTGACATTTGTTTGGTTCGGGTTGGCAGAGTAATGGAATGGCGTTCCACTTTGGAATGCGTCTGCAATCCTCGTACCAACTTCACACTGATGATGCGGCACTATTTATTTGTATAATTTTGATGTTTTTTCACTGTTTTTCGTCTTGCACTTTATCTTTGCACGCGTAATGTTCACAATACTCGTCGCCACTGCTATATTTGGGAATGAAACAACGCAAATTAATTAATTACGTGTTTATTCTTGCTCTGAAGTACTGTGCTTGACAAAGCCACATACAAGAAGAAAGTTGCCAACTCAAAATAAACAATAATCTTATTCTACGGTATGACACTTTAGTAATTTGTAACCATTGGGTATAGAATAACGATAAGCGTCCTGCATAATTTACCTCCTCTATGGTCGACGATAGTTGTTGAACTTCTGCGGATGTGATGACGTCTTGTATGATATGTTGTGCTGATTCTGGTGAGGGGCAGTCTGCCGCGACTTCTGTGTTGTTGCCGGCGGTTTCCGGTTTGGAGCCGCCGGGCCCTTCACGTTTAAATGATTGCTCTTGAATGTTGACGGCTGCGGCTTCTTATTGTTATAGATTTGGAAACGGCCTTGGCTGTCCTGAGTGTATCTGGTAAGTTCTCACCAAACAAAAGATTGTCAATCTTGGAATTCAGTATCTGGGTTTTTACATCCTTTTTAAGTACAGATGAGCTAAACATTCTTCTTGTAATGGAATCAGAATGTTGTATATCACATAATATTCTATTTGCATCCATTAATTTTTTAAGGAGCTCATGATTCTTATCTTGGGAACCCAGCATCTGAGATGTGGCCGATGCAATGCAGGAAATAGCTGAACCAAGAAATTTTTGTTTGGCTTCTATAGCCTTATCTCGGTTAGCCAGAGACTCTGGCAAGGCAGCCTTTATTTCAGCATTTATTGAGGGTGCGCCTAGAAGAATACCATTTGATGGCAATAAGCACCTTTGTTGGAGTTCTTTTTTGGCTTCTTTAGTAAGCCCAGAGGTTGCAATATGTTGCAGTCGGCTGGCCAACTCTTTGTGTATTTCTGGCCCATAACGTTCTTTGTTGGCAGGATCATCTCCGAGAATTTCCATTATTTCTGTGTCGAGAGCTATCTCAATTGATGGTTGATCCTTGTTTGTTTCGTCTAAATCATTATTTGGTGACTCAGGTGGAGGTATTTCTAATGTCTCCTGAACATCCGGAACATCATCATTATGTTGATCATCCGGAACATCATCATTATTCTGAACATCCGGAACATCATCAATATTTTCAGGCTCTGCCATAAATTCTTCCAATATAAGTTTTCTGGAATGATTTATAGCAGCATGAGTATTGAAAATATCTATACATAACCCACACCTAACACATAATTTATGTGAATTTATTAAACTATGAACTATATCTAGATATGTAGGTAGGCATAATTGTGTTTAAAATGTACGTTTTTGTGTGCATTGGAAAAGCCCATAGGCAGATCCGATTGCTTATTATGATTGCATAGTAACAAACTACCAAGTACAATCATTTTAAAGAATGTAGTGTGACAGTCCAAGGAGCAGCCCGAGCACATTCTTACTAATAAAATTGCAGTGAGACAGTCCATAGATCAGCTCGAAAATGCATTTTGTATAAGTCCAGAGAATAACGAAACTTATGGCAATAGGTTAGATATTTTGATAATAGGTACGATAGTGTAATGCGGTGAGACAGTCCGATGATCAGCTCGATTGCATTGTATCGTATTCAATTGTGGAAGAAAAGTAAGAGTAAAATTATCTACGTACCGCCATTGGGTTCCACTTGTTCACACGAGCTATCACCAGAACTCGAGGAATCTTGCTGTTTCCGAACACGTTTGACTGGTCTGTTGGTATAGTGGTTAGTGACCCTAACTGCTATGCCGGAGGTCGTGGGTTCGATTCCCACCCAGGACAAAATTAAATGTTTGTGTGATGAGCACGATCATTTGTTCTGTGTCTGGGTGTAATTTATCTATAATATGTATGTATTTAGAAATATCTAATATATAAAATTCTCGTGTCACAGTTTTCGATGCCAAACTCCTCCGAAACGGCTTGACCGATTTTGATGAAATTTTTTGTGCGTATCGGGTATCTATGAGAATCGGCCAACATCTATTTTTCATCTTTTTTTTTTTTTCTGAAATTTTTTATATGGCAAAACAACGTTTGCCGGGGTCAGCTAGTATAAGTATGTTTATCAGTTGTCTAGTACCCATAACACAAGCTCTGCTTAGCTTGGGACTAGATGGCGTTGTGTGATAGTTGTGGAATATTATTATTATTACGTTTTATCTGCTTTTGAAGCTTTTTAAGTTTCTCACTTAGATAATCGTAATTATGCTTGCGTTTAGGCATAATTGATATACTAATTACTAAAAAGTTTTTGATGCGAAAAAGTTTGCAGAACGGTTGAGCACTAAAAAGCGAATGACAAGCGGGCCCATGAAGCGCGGGAGCCGGGTGACAGTGACAGGAAGATGAATTTGACATTTTATTTTTCTTTTTTAATACTTTCAACCATAGTGCATGAACGGTGGCACCTTGCGGTACTACATTGTGTCTATAATAATTTATTTCAGGATACTTATCTCGAGGACGGAGTGCAAGTATAATGTATGTTGTCACTCGACTCTTACTAATGGATAAACAGTTTTTGTTAGGTTTTAGATATCTTAGAACTAGGAAAAATATATAGCAATACCCAGTAAATAGTTTCTGTGTGATAGTAACAGTCATTGCCTCATGAGAAAAGTAAACAATCTTTTTGTTTGAGTCTTTCTATGGTGTTCCAAAGTCCGAGACGCATTAGACAACTACTCTACATAAGCGAATTCACAACAGACATACGCCATAATTATAAGCGGACAAGATAACATTGTTGCAGACGTGTTATCGCGTATAGACAGTATAGAATGTACATCAAGCGTAATTAATTATGAAAAACTAGCAGCAGAGCAAAAGATAGATCTAGAAATAAAAAAAAATATTTAAACGATTCTAAATACAAGTTTAAAAAAATTATAGTTCCGAATAGTGATCAATAGTGATCAAAAGAAATTGCAAGACCTTATTTAACAGAAAGTTGTAGGAAAGATATATTTCATGCAATACAAATAATCTTAGTCATCCAGGCATACGTACATCGCGTCAGATGATTAAAGAAAAATGTTGGTGGCCAAATATGAACCGAGATATTGGCCTATGGACAAAAACATGTATTAATTGTCAAAAGTCAAAAGTAAATAGACATTCAGAATATGGTTAATATCCTCCTGTTGACAGATTTAATCATATTCATATAGACATAATAGGAGCACTACCTATAACCTCAGAAGAATACAGATACTGTTTAACAATAATAGACGAGGTTGGCCAGAGGCATACCCAATAAAAGATATATCAGCAGAAACTATAGCGAAAATAGTATATACAGAATGGATATGTAGATTTGGCTGTCCGGTCCAACTTACGAGCGACCAGGGCAGGCAATTTGAGAGTAGATTATTTCAAATATTAATGTCATATTTAGGTATACAAAAGATAAGGACAACCCCTTATCACCCACAGAGCAATGGAGCAATCGAGCGATGGCATAGAAGTGTAAAGGCATCGTTAATGGCCAGATTAGATAATAATAAAAAATGGACGCACGAACTACCTAGTGCTATGTTAGGACTTCGTGCAGCCATCAAATCAGATACAGGTGTAAGCGCCGCACAAATGGTTTACGGCCGAGCCTTACGTTTACCAGGAGAATTTTTTGTAGAATTAGGTAATAAAAATTAATAATAATAATAATAATAATAAATATTTTTATTGACACAAGAAAAAAGTTATACATTTCGATTTGAAACCCTGACTCCTGTGCTAGGTGAGACCTGTGTTACAGAAGTCAGTGTCTACACCCCTTTTTGGTAAAGTTCATAATGTATACATCAGAAATTTAAAAAGAAAAAATAAAAGGAAAAACAAAAATAATCATTAGTTATAACAATAACAATAATGCATGCGTGCTCTTGTGTGGTGCGTGTGCGTGTGTTTAAGCGTATGTGTGAATGTTGTGTCTATGTATGTGCGTGTGTTAGGTGTTTGGTGTGACTGTGTGTGTTTGGTGTGTGGTGTGGGTGTGTGGTGTGTCTATGTATGTGCGTGTGTGTGTGTGGTGTGGGTGTGTGTGTGTTTGGTGTGTGGTGTGGGTGTGTGGTGTGACTGAGTGAGTGAACGTAGTTGGTGGCTAAAACTGGGTTACAACTTACACTTGGGTTGCCTATCTCACTATTTGTCATCTCGAGTGGTATTGTTCTTTCATTAGGTTTTCCGTCTGCTGGTAATCCAGTGTTTGAAGCCATGAGTTTAATTTAATCTTAGTTTTAATTCTTGTTAGTGGGTTGAAGTTTAGGATAATGTTTATTTTGTTGTATAGATAAATGGATAAATATAAACTTTGCCGTCGAGCGGATGCGGTCTTACATTTGACTGTTTTACATACATTACCGATGGTTCTCTTGTATTTGGTTGCGTGATTTATCGGTGTTTTTACATGCTGTTTCAATACAAGATTGAGCAGGTATAGTTGTCTCACTGTCAGTACTTGGCAACATTCATACAGGGTTCTTGTAGGGAACCGGTACGGTTTGTAAGTCATAACTTTTAAAAGAGATCGTTGAGCTCTCTCGAGGCGTATCATGTAGGTTTTACAAGCACCTCCCCAAACAGTAATGCAGTGACCTATGATTGACTGTGCCAGAGCCAGATAGACCACCCGGAGAAGCTTAAACTCGGCCACCTGCCGTAGTTTTTTAAACGCCCATATCAGTTTTCTAACTCGGGAGGAGGTATGTTCAATGTGGGGACGCCAGCTTAGTCCCTCATCCAGAACCACTCCCAGGTACTTTATTGTCTTTTGTTGAGTGATTGGAAGACATGGGCATGGAGTGCTACTGTTTGCGACGTCACAGGTGTGTGCTTTGAGACTTACTTCTGTGGGTTTAGTTTTGGCGAAGGTAAATTGCAAAAATGAGGTTTTCGAGATATTAAGGGTAAGTAAGTTAGCTTCCAGCCAGTGGATTATTTTACGTAAGCCAGTCTCTGCAGCTTCCCGTGCTTCGTCCCAGTGTTCACCGTGGAAAACTAGTACTGTGTCATCTGCATAGCTAAAGATTTTACAATTACTAAGAGACTTCTGGCACAGGTCATTTACATAGAGTAAGAAAAGACTGGGGGAAAGACAGCTGCCTTGAGGCACACCGTAATCAACGCAGGCTTCGTTACTAATGACGTCACCAATCTTTACTTTTTGTGTCCGGTCGTTGAGAAAGTCTGCAAAAATGCCCAGAGCCCTTCCCCGGATTCCAGCGTGCTCTAACTTTGTCACAAGGGTTGGAATACAAACGGTGTCAAACGCCTTGGCCAGGTCCAGGAAAACACCTAGACATTTTTGCTTTGCGTCGAGTTTACCAGTCACGTAATCAACGAGTTGATTAACTGCATCTGCGGTGCTTTTCCCGGGCCTAAAGCCAAATTGTGAGTCCGATATTATTTTGTAGTGCTCTAAGTATTTCATGAGTCTACGATTCAACAATTTTTCTAATATTTTTGACAGTGCTGACAGGACTGAGATAGGTCTGTAATTTTTTACATCGTCTTGGGTACCCCCTTTGTGAACAGGTGTGATTAGGGATTTCTTAAAGACACGAGGGAAGACACCTTGTTCAAAACAGGCTGCAATAAGTTTTGTAATAGGTGGAACTAGTACTTCTTTACCAAGCTTGAGGATTTTAGCGGGAATAGAGTCCCAACCTATGGCACAATCATTTTTTAGGTTGCTAATGACTGCCTCTACCTCAGCCTCGTCTGGGGAAAGTAGAACCATAGAATCTCGCGCAGGGGGTGTTTCAATGACATACGGAGCACGTGAGGTGTTCTTATTTTTTGTAATATTGTCTGCCAATATCTTTCCAATGTTTGAGAAGTAATGGTTTATTTGTTCAATAGCATTAGGCGTGTCCGCAGTTTCAGTGGCAGATAGAAGGTTGTCAGCTGATTTTTGGTTCCCGGCTTGATTGGTAATAGATTTTATAATATTCCATGTTTCTTTATTATCCTGTGCAGATTTTAAAGCGGAGCTTTCGTGGGCGTTTTTAAGTTTTCTGAGTAGCAGATTACAGTGGTTGCGGTATCTTTTGTACGATAACTCGATAATTACGTTATTTGGGTCTGCCAGGAATTTTCGGTGGAGGTTATCCCTGTGTCGCACACACCTTAATAGGCCAGGTGTAATCCAGGGCTTAAGGACTACTTTACGGTTAGGGGCTTTCGTTACTGTTGAGTTTTGGGATATTGTGGACATAAGAGATTCGACAAACCTTGTGGCGGCTTCGTTTGCATCACAATTTTGTGTAATAAAAGTAAAATCTGTAGTTTTTAATTGTTGAACAGTGTTCTCATAGTTTACTCTTGTAATATTTCTTTTATTCTTATTTCTAGAGGGGACGGTACCTAGACATACCATTACGGAGGCGTGGTCACTGACTGTTGAGTCCATAACTATAACTGTCGCACATGTATTGGTCCTAATCATCATGTGTTATATTATATTATTATGTTTAATTATGAACCACATGCTATTGTACAGAATATAAGTGATGCTATAAGACAATACAAACCGATTGATGTGAAAACAAATGAATCAAAAGTATTTTTTTTGTACATCCTGATCTTAAAGAATAGTCTCATGTATTTCTAAGAACTGACAAAGTAAAAAAATCATTAACATGTCCGTATGAAGGCCCATACTAATGGAAAGGACAGAAAAGGTGTATAAGATTAAATTACCGGATAGAATACTAACAGTTTCAATAGATAGGTTATAATAAATAGGCCAGCCTATTTATTAAAGGAAAACGAAATTAAACAAAATGGTGAAGAAAATGTCAGAAAAACCAAAAGTGGTAGAATAGTTAGAAAACGGTTGAGTTAGATGGTGCTGATCCATGCGTCATGTTCGTGAACGGGCGCTGTCAGTGGAGACTGGTCATCTCTTAGCTACCATGGTTTATATATTTTTCTTTGATTTGTTTTTTTATATCTTTTTACTCTGGACGTTCTTAACTTGCACGTCTTGCTACATAGTTCTCACATAATATACCATCTCAACATGAATGATATAATGTACCAAGATTTTGTAACAAATTTTGATTTAAAAGAGTGTCCATGGAGTTTCTTGCCCGTTCTTCTTCATGAGATGTACGTTAGGGAACTGGCAACTGCAGTACTTTCACAAGTTATTATGCCTTGTGATTGTGACTGTAGCGTAGGAGGGCAATGCGTCGTTTCGGGAGTTGCTGCGTCGGGCTGCGCGGCGCCGGATGTTACCGGCGGCGAGTGCTGTGGGTGCGGGGGCGCGCGGCGGCGTGTGCCGTGGCGGCGGGTGTGCGGGGCTCCGGGTCGCGGGGCGGCGGTTGCACGTTGCGGCGTGCATTCGTTGTACCGTGATTCGGGGTCTCGAGAATTCGTTATTGCGGTTTGCGTCACTGCGTGCTTTCGTGCTCGCAGTGTTCGTTGTTGCGCCCGCAACAACGAACACTGCGGTGACGTGTGGTTCGGAATGACGTATTGCACTCGTAGTTTCGTTCTTCTTCCGTCCTTCTGACATTCAAAAGTGCCTGTAATGGCTTAATTGAAATAAAATATTTGAGTTTGAGTTTTTTTTTAGTTAGAACGCCAGTCAGATTCTTATAAATATGTAATCAGTTAAGAGATGTCAATAAATGTTATTAGTTAAAAAAATGAAAAAAAAAATGTAATTTGTTAAAATAAATGTAATTAGAAAATAAGTACAAGCAAACCTAGGTAATACAATTAGTATGTAAGAAATGATGACTAGACTTAGCAACAAAGTAGTATGCATATCAGTTATTTTGCAGGGCCAACGAAAAACATTGGAATGCCACTGTACAATTAGCAACATAGCATTCAACGGTACAGCGTAACACTTACAGCAAAAATATTAGTGAATAATTCAGTAGATACTACTTATTAAGATGGGAAAAAGATGTAGTATTGAGAAAAAAAAAACCGAAGAAGTCATCATCGCCCAAAACGAAGCGAACAGTGCGACCAATTCGCATTTCGAGCAAACAGTTGAGAAATATGGAATTGTAATAATAATTATAGCAGCAGTATTTGGCATATGCATACTATACGTGGTATTTAATAAATGTAAGATGGGTACGAAGAAAATGTTACAAAAAGAAATGGCAGTATGGCACAGCACCGCTCAGCAAGCACAACCACGACATAATATAGTGTAGTGATGTGAAAAATAAAAAGAACAAGTAAGTGTGAAGTGTAAAAAAGGTGTGTTACGGAAAAATAAAAACAACGATAAAGTGATAAAATTATGTAATACTTAAACAAAAAATACTATTTCCAGAGAACTGTAATGACATGATTGTATGATGATTGTAACAACATAAATGTATACGTACGATAGAAAACAATAAAAAATTACAATGTATAATTTTTTTTTAAAAAGGGGAGGAATACTGTGGGGACACACACAGACACACGCACATACATATACACGTATACAGACTATATAAACGTGAACTTAATTAAATAAACCAGTTGGCATCGAGCTCTTCAGCCTTTCATTTACCATTCCCGATAGGCAGCCCTCAGTAATACATAGCCACACACATTTAACTATTTTATAAATGATGGCGAGGGTCGTCGTCAGGTTTGTTCTAAATTCTTGATCAGCACTCTAGACATTACCCAAAGATACATATACTACACCTTAACAAGTATATCCCAGGGAATATCAAAAGAAGATCGGAGAGGAAAATGTGTTCCAGCCAACAAAACACCTGAAAATGTGAGGGAATCTGCAAAAAACTTCATTAAAAACTTACCTGCACTTCCATCCCATTATTGCCGCAAAGATAGTACAAGGCTGTACCTCCCAACTGAATTCAAAAACATCAAAAATCTATATCGTATATATAAAGAGGACAGGACCAATAAAGGTGTAGATGTTTTGAGCGAAAAAATATTTCGCACAATATTTAATACCGAGTTTAATATTGGTTTTCATGTCCCTAAGAAGGACAAATGTTTAAAATGCTTGCGTTTTGACCAGAATCCGACTGAATGTCCCGAAATGCAGGCCCATTTACAAGAAAAACTAGCATCAAAACAACGCCTAGAATGTCATAGAGAATTAGGCAAAGAAAACCCATCTATTTTGTGTGTATCCTTTGACCTCCAGAAGGTTCTCAACACTCCTCATGGTAATAGTATGCTGCTTTTTTACTCGCGAAAATATACTGTTTATAACTTATGTTTTTACGAAAGTATAACAAGAAATGGTTTCTGTTTCGTCTGGGGAGAAACAGAAGGAAAGAGAGGGGCAAATGAAATCGCTACTATTTTGGAAAAGTATATTTTAGCACACGTGGACTCTCGAACAACTGTAAAAACTTTAATTTTATATTCCGACTCCTGTCCTGGACAAAACAAGAATAAAATCGTCCTTGCTGCTATACATAATGCGTTGTTACAATCTAAACATCTAGAAACTATTCAGATGAACTTTCTTCTTCCTGGACACACGGAGATGACAGTAGACAGCATTCACTCGACTATTGAGCACTCTGTGCGAAATACCATATGTGGGCTCCTTCTCAGTGGGCAACTGTGTGCCAGCTAGCTCGCAAAGAACCAGCGCCTTATTATGTCGAAAATCTTACACATACTGACTTTAAACATTTTGAAGAGTTCTCCAACAAATATTTTAAGAGTAACCTGGTCGGAAAAATTAGCAAAATACGGACGGTTACATTTAAAAAGTCCTCTCCAAATGAAATTAAAATTAAGTATAGTATGAAGAATGATGCCCAGGAAGAAAAGATACCAATTAATGCTAAACTGAAGTCTCTCAATTTCAAATATAAATCTTCCCTGGCAATCACCAAAGCTAAATACAACGATCTTAAGAAATTATGTGACACTAACGTAATTCCAAGAATATTTCATGCTGAGTACTTTTTGCAAACCAACAATGGTAAAGACGAGCTATTGGATACTGATATTGAAGATGAAACAGAGGAAGTAAATTAGTAATTATTTTCACCTAAATACATAATTATGTCTTTTTTTCTGCCTTATCTGAATTCTGTAATCATTTATTAGTTATTTTTGTAAGGGCCATGGTATTCGGCTGTTTTTTATCTTCGCACATTAAATTTGAGAAATTTTCTATGAAAATAATTATTAGTTACAAAATAGATATCTCTATTTTGTAACTAATAATTGTTTCCAGTACTTTGTCCACATGGTAATTTGTTTTTTTTTTTTAGAATAATTCTTTTGTGTTCATTATTATTTTTATTTTGTTAAGTATAGGCAATTTTCCAAAGAAGTGTGTGCAGCTGCTTTCTATGATGCTTTATGACTGTTTTGTAAGAAAATCTTCAAATAAGCCGCGCCTTTGATCTCAGATTTTTTACTTTTGTATACGAAATAAACAATTTTCTAATTTACAGAATTTTTAACCGACTTCTAAAAAAAGAAGGAGGTTCTCAATTCGGATGTTTGTATTTTTTTTTAATCTATTGCATAGATTCTATCGCGGGCCTTGAGCGTGGAGAGCGAATCCAGAGATTTCCTAACAAAAATATTCAGTGTCAAGTTTAAGGGTTGCTATGGTTACGGAAAATAACGAGTCCCTATAATGCCCGTCACAGTAATGCACATACCAGCAATGCACGACATGACAATGTACAACATTGGAATTCAAAACACTTACATTCCTATGTCGCGCGTTCTCGTGTCGTGCATTCCTGTGTTGGGCATTGCTGGTTCACGTTATGACACTTACGTCAGGCTGTCAATACTTTTTCTTTTAATTTTTCTGTCATAGAGTTTCTTACTAGCTTAGTTTAAGAAGGTTAGTTTTGATTTATATAATGTACATCGCGCGAAATTCGAAGATCAAACTCTTAATATCGTTATTTTTGTTCAAATTTTTTGAATGAATAATTATTTTGGTGTGTAATTACACTATTAATACCTAATTATTTATACCTATTATTGCATAAGTTGATAAAAAATGCTATGCAATAGATTTACCGCGGCAGTCTCCGAGTGCCACACGTTTTCTTTTTTTTATTATAAATGGGCTTGCTCTTGACTTCAATCTTGCCCTAAGGGCAGAGATGATGTCGACGATGGAACGAGCTTACCCAGTAGAAGCCTGTTTACTCGCGACTTAAACAGATTAGGGTTATATGAACTCGGAAAAACCGACGCAGGCAGGGAATTCCACTCCTTGGCTGTGCGCATAATAAAGGACCCAGCAAAGCGCTTCGTTCGAATGTGTGGAATGTCGACTAGGTATCGGTGATACCCTGCAGTACGTCTAGTCTCCCAATGGAAGAAGGGAGATGGTGGGATCAGCTCGTGGAGCTCCTGCGCACACTCTCCGAAGTACAGTCTGTAGAAGACCGACAGACATGCGACTTTGCGACGGTGGGCCAGGCTATGTAGCTTGATAACCAGCTTATCGTCACCAATTAGCCTCCTGGCTCTGCGCTCTACAGAGTCAAGTGTGGCAAGCTGGTATTTGGCTGAGCCATCCCAAAGGTGACAGCAATACTCCATGCCAGACCGGACTTGAGCTTTATATAATACTGAAAGCTGACCAGGCTTGAAGTACCGCTTAACCTTGTTTAGGATGCCCAGCTTTTTCGCCGCAGTTTGAGCTTTCGACTCGATGTAGGCGCCGAAGTTCAGATTCGCGCTCAACTTCGTGCCAAGAATCTCGAGACTGTCAGTAACTTGTACAGACGCACTCCGGAAAGTAGGGACCAGATTAAACGGACTCCTTTTGGCGGTGAACAGACACACTTGCGTTTTGGTGGCGTTGAAATCTACCAGATTCTCGTCACCCCACTCGGACACAAGTCTTAAGGCTGAATTCGTTCGCTCTACCATGGCCTCTCTTAATGAACGTACTTAATCACCACTGGCTTTTGCACTGGATGTATAACTCTCCATGACAGTGCTGTCATCTGCGTACCCAACAATGCCAGGAACAAGGAGGTCATTGATGTGCAGCAGGAAAAGTGTCGCAGAGAGAACAGACCCCTGAGGAACTCCGGCATCGATAGCCATAAGGTCAGAGGAGCAGCCATCAATGACCACTCGGATCGACCGTTCACTCAGGAAGTCAGATATCCAGCAGCAAAAGTCAGCGGGAATGCCGTATGCCGGAAGTTTGCTCAACAAACTTGCGTGCCAAACCCTGTCGAAAGCCTTCGAGATGTCTAGCGACACGGCAAGGGCCTCGCCGTGTTTCTCGATGGCCTCGCCCCAGCCAGCAGTGCGTAGCTAACACCAGAAGATCCCCAGTTGACCGTCCCCGGCGAAAACCATACTGACGGTATAGCCAATAAGTAATAACAAGTAGCCAAAAAAAAACATCCATTCTTTTTTCTTTAATTACTTTACCAATTAACCACCCTCAAAATATCTACATAATATCTAATATCTATGATAACAACCATCTTCAATTTCATTTTATTCCATGTGGGATGCACACTTCAATAAGATTATTAATTGCGCTTTGGTCCATATAGCAGTATATCGATGTACAAATAATATTTTATCTACCCAAATATCATAAACCCTCTCTAATGCGTTCAAAAACCAGCATTACCAACCAGCAGAAATTAACAGAACTGTAATGAGCTCATAACCTACTGAAAACAGTAGGTTATGAGTTTAAATTTGGAACCGGTGTCAAATTCAAGTGAGTGTGCTATTCTAGTATCTACATTAAAACAGATACCTATCGATACGAAACCAATTCAGTATGATTTTAATTATAAATCACACGACATTTTGATCTCCAGTGACACAAGAATAGTGACTTTGCTCGTTTGCCTATGATTTAAAAAAAAATACAGATATCCGAAACGCCGCCATTTCGAGCTGTCATTTGTTCGTTAGCTTTTTATTCCCTTTCATTGAGTAGACAAATTTTCTGATAAGTTCTTTATTTCTGTCGAAAATGAGTGATAGTGACTCAGAAATTAACATGAACACTCCGCCAGATATCGTAAATGCAGCGACGAATGCAACTAATAACCTGTTTATTTTTTATTGCATTACACTGGTAACAATGCTGGTCATTTCCCTATGGTTCCTGAGCCCATCATAGAGCCCTTATGATATTCGGGTAGATAAATTAGTGTATGCAACTATACATAATTAGGCATTACAACACTCGTGTGATGCTATTAAGAAACTCGCCTTCGGCTCGTTTCTTAAACCCACACTTGTGTCGTAATGCCCTTCATTATGCACAGTCGCATAAACTACTATTACCTGTGTAGCTTAGGTCGCAACTTCGCAAGGGTGGTTCCAGCCCTCAGTTGCGTTCGCTCCGTGCACTAGTACGGATCGCCGGACCGCTGCACTGCATTAATCTCTGAATTTTCACACTGAAGTTAGATTCTATCTGCTGAAGTGTTTGTGAAGTTCGGTTGAGATACGTGCCGGTGCTACTCCGCCGCTAGGCTCTCCCTGATTGTTTGCTGAATAAAATTATGGACAATTATTTAATCCAGTGAATGGTCATAATTTATTACAACTTAGTTTTTTTTCAATAGAGGTGCAGTCGCTCCTCGAGCGAGTAGAGCGCTCCCTCAAGTTTCACCAGGTTATGAACAATAAATAAATTTAGTTAACTTCGGAGTTTTTTGGTTTCTTCTGTCACGATGTCGGATACATTCGACAACGATATGCCCGACCTTCGTGTTAACGACATGCCAGAGATGTCTCGAACGGGCTCAGAACACAACCAGATGCTGATCTTCAGAATTCCTGAAGCTGTACAGCTAGCAGAGCTTGAATTTGAGATGATGGAAGACAACGAACAAACCCAGTAAGTAAATTAGTTAGCATAAAAAATCTTACTTACAGGGGCTGCAGCTCCTACGTTGGCGTTCGATCCAGTTTTCTCATTCCTTTTTCTGTTGAGATTATCGTCAACTGAATTGCCGTGTCATATTCGTTTGGCGTAGCATATTATTCACAAATAAAGCTTGCCGCGGCCCATTGTTGTTCAAGGCGTGAAGAATCGGCTCGTTTCTAGCGGGACGAGAGCCGACCAAGTGCCGATAAAGGGGTCGGATACCAAATATTTAATACGATGCTTGTTAGGCTAACGCGGCAACCGAAACGGGAGGTATTGTGTTGGGCTCATATTCTTTTTGTGCGAGTATTTTGTGAGTTCTTAAGGTTGTGGACAAGTAATTCGGGGTCGTAAGCTTTTGTTTCAGCAAGCACAATACAAATGAAAATTGTTACACGATAACCGATAAAAAATGGAACTGCTTTTTGTAACGGGAGTTATGCAGATTTTTAACCAATGAAAATAAAGGAGGGAGTTTTTAATTTGACACTTTTTTTTACGCAAGACCACGCTACTTTTTACAAAAAAGTCTGATTTTGACGTCTTTTTTTTGTATTGGATAGGGTACATTTTATAGTTGGTCTTAAATAATAATAATAATAAAAAAAACTATACTTAAAGGTGGAAAAACAGGGTTTAATTCTTTTTCTGAATTATGTCAATTTCATGTACTCAAATAATTTATAGAAAAAATAATTTCTCAATAGACATGATTTAATGGAAATTGAATTAAATTGTGGTTGTCTTTTTCGTGGTTGGACCGTTTGTCATGAAAATGCTTTGTACTGTGTCAAAACTGTAAAGGAATTAAATATAATTCATTATAAGGGAAATAACGCATTTTTAAAATAATTATTTTTCTAATCGTTTCTTTGTCTGTGTTCATGAGATTTTATAATACAACTTCATACATCATCACCTCGTCAGAAAAATTCGAAGATTTCAATGAAACAGTTGTTATTTAATTAATTTTAGTAGTAATACCTGTGCTCTACTAATACTCGTCATTTTTAGGTCGACATGGGACTTTAACAAAACTGGTGAAAAGTGGGTGTACTATTAATTAGGTAGGTACACTTCTTCTGTCTTTGGGGATTACAGTGATGTTAAGTTGTGTTTTGGGCGTGATCATTAATTTGAATTGTTGAGAAGAAGTTCATAATTGATTCAATAATCATATTTCGTTGGTGAAAAATTCAATTAAATCTGGCGCTCAAGTCGTGGAGGACGATGATGATAATAAATTCCTCACATCGGTGTGATTGAGTTATGAACACAAGTGATGTGTTACTGTTACTGTTAGCCTGTGTCATCCCACTGCAGGGCAAAGGCCTCCCCCCATGATTTCCAAATTTTGCGATCCAGGGCCAATGTGGACCACTGGTCGTTTGTTCTATCAAGCTCGTCCCGCCATCTCCTTCGAGGTCTACCACGTCGCCTTTTGGCTGTGTCAGGGTTCCAGAACGTGGTTGTTTTGGCCCACAGCTCGTTGGGCATACGGCAGACATGGCCAGCCCAGTCCCACTTCAGCTTCGCGGCTTTTTGAGCAACGTCAGTGATTTGTGTTTTGGAGCGCAGTGTGGTGTTGCGTATACGGTCTATTAGTTTAACGCTTAGGATACTACGCTCCATTGCACGTTGGCAAACCTTGAGCTTGGACTTTTGAATGTTTGTCAAAGACCAAGTCTGAGATCCATATGTCAAAATGGGAAGAATGCACATGTCCATGATTTTTCTCTTGAGTGACAGTGGAAGATCTCCCTTCATAAGCTCTTTCATGGACCAGTAGCTCTTCCAGGCATTTTCGGTTCGTCTTGCGACTTCCTTGTCTTGTCTTGCCTGGAAAGAAACTAACTGGCCCAAGTAGATGTATTCATGGACATATTGCAATTCTTCACCATTTACTCGGATCTTGTGTTGGGTGGTGTTTGAAATCAGTTTGGTCTTCGACATATTCATCGCGAATAAGTGATGAATATGTGATGAAAATATTAGAACTGGTTAGTGCTAGTGAAACAATCAGGGTCCTATTTCCTGATTGTTTCACGCCTGAAGCGGATTAGCTTTATTAGACATTGCCTAGCGTATGCCTTCGGCTTCGCTCGCATGGAGGTCGAAAATTGTCCCACGGGATCATACTACCGGGATCAAAAAGTAGCCTATGTTATAAATTATAGTTTTTACGTGTAAGAGTAACAAAATCACAAAGTTTCGCATGTTTAATATAGGATAGGATAGCCCAGTAGCGGTTTCAATAAAATAGCTCAAATAGGCTATATCTTCTATATAACACTTAATATAAATCTGTAGGAGCGCTGACACATCAGTTTTGTAATCGTCGTACAGGCAGCGCTCGGCGACGACAGTTCGCCCGTAACCCCCGTACATTATAGACGCGCTACCATCTGAATTAACTGTTCCCTGTAATATCGTGACAAGTAATAAGTAAAGTGATTATAGAGTTCCGAAGTATTTCATTTTCTCTCCGTACACACACAACCTAAAAGACATTATACACACGCACACAAAATTGGTGACCCCGACGTGATCTAAAAGTGTGTTGTGATTTAAAAACTAATAACGTGACTTTACATCAGTGATTTTTATAAACATTGTGTGTACGTGATCGAGAACGGGCAACTCACTTAACATCAGCGTCTATCGTGCGGAATCTTTTCTTTTAAAAAAACTAATCGACGAGAGTGGTTAACATGACTGAAGATAAAGTGGCAGCCGACGAATATTCCCTCTCACCAGTCTCCATCACCGACAAGTTAGAAGATTTTTGGCCGAGAGCACCAGAATTATGGTTCACCAAGGCAGAGGCGATAATCAATTGTCAGAAAATGTCCGACGATTCTAAATATCGGATCATTTTATCGAAATTAAACCTCGAAGTCACGGAACAAGTCGCGGAGATACTATTAGATCCGCCGAAGGAGAAGAAATATGATGCCTTGAAGCGAAAGTTAATTTCCGTGTACAAAGAGTCAGCGGAACGGCAGATCAAAAAGCTGATTGGTGAAATGGAGCTAGGCGATCTACAGCCATCGCACCTCCTACGAAAATGCGGGACCTGGCCAGAGGAAAAGTAACCGATGAAACACTCAAGGTAATGTGGAAAAATCATTTACCACCATCAGTACGAGGAGTTTTGGCAGTCACAGATGAGGAAAACATGGAGAAATTGGCGTCAATCGCAGACAAGGTCGCAGAGACAATCACCCCAATTCAAAGCGTCGCCAGCGTAAAGGAAAAACCAGGACCTTAGATAAGGATAATTTGGTGATAGCGGAAATAAATAAATTAAGCGACAGATTAAGCAAGATCGAGAACGGTTCCAGAGGACGTTCGAGATATGGTAGAGCCAGAAGATTTAGATCCAGGTCAAGATCAAGTTCCAGGTCGAAAAACGTAAAAACACCTGAAGACGACCCCAACTGGTTATGTTTTTATCACTTCAAATACCGCAACAAAGCGGATAAGTGCGTTCAGCCCTGCAATTGGAAGAAGAAGGACGCCAAGCCATCGGAAAACTAGAGTCGGTGCATTCAGCGACGGGAGGCTGTGACCGCGTGCACGTCAATCACCGTCTATGTGTCAGAGACAAGAATTCAGGTTTGAACTTTTTAGTGGATAGTGGTGCAAATGTGTCTGTTCTACCTCGCAGAGTTGTTTTTAAGAAAGATAACGCACACAGTGCTTGTTATAAATTGTATGCTGCGAACGGTACCGAGATCAATACGTACGGTACACATATTTTAGAACTAGACTTAAATCTAAGACGAGCGTTCCGTTGGTTATTTACGATTGCGGACGTACAGCAACCAATATTAGGTGCTGACTTCTTAGCTAATCATAAGTTGTTAATTGACTTGAACGGACGAAGGCTAGTGGATCAGGTTACTAATATAGGTACGAGAGGAAATCTCTCCAGTTCCACTGAGCCCACTTTAAAAACCATTACTGATAATTGCCACTATTATGAATTGTTGTGTAAGTTCCCAGAATTAACTAAGCCTGTTTCATATAAGGAGACACCTAGGCATGGCGTTAGCCATCACATAGAGACAACAGGTACTCCAGTGCACGCACGAGCGAGACAGCTACCCCCGGACAGGTACGTAAAAGCCAAAAATGAATTTAGGGTTATGCAAGAGCTTGGGATCTGTAGGCCGAGTCACAGCGCTTGGGCAAGTCCCCTGCACGTGGTACCCAAGAAGGACGGTAACATTAGGCCATGTGGAGATTATAGACGTTTGAACGCGATTACAATACCGGATCGCTACCCTGTGCCCCCCCCGTCTTCATGATTTTACATATATTTTGGCTAATAAGAAGATTTTTACAAAGTTAGATATTAACCGTGCATACAATTGCATTCCTGTCGCGGAAAATGACATAGAAAAAACTGCTGTTATAACACCTTTTGGTTTATTTGAATTTATGCGCATGCCTTTCGGATTACGCAATGCCGCGCAAACTTTTCAGCGTTTCATGCATCATACTGTTTTGCAAGGTTTAGATTTTTTATTTAATTATGTTGATGACGTAATTATAGCATCAGAAAATGAGACGCAGCATAAACAGCACTTAGAAAAGGTTTTTGAAAGATTTAATGAATTTGGCATAACTATTAATTTCTCAAAATGTAGTTTTGGCAAAGAAAAACTAGATTTTTTAGGATACGAAGTATCCGTAGAAGGAATTAGACCTCTAGAAGATAAGGTTAGCGCCATAGTAAATTTTCCCAAACCGAAAACTATTGAGGAACTTAGACGATTTTTGGGAATGTTAAATTTTTATAGAGCAAACATACCTCACTCAGCCGACCACCAGGCAGAGTTAAATAAGTACCTAGGAAATTCGAAACGTAAAGATAAAACTGAAATTAACTGGACAGAGTTAGCCGAACGCAATTTTGAGCAATGTAAGGAAGACTTAAAAAAGGCAGTCTTATTATCGTATCCAACGTCAGATACCCCTTTGGCATTGATGACCGATGCGTCAGACACTTGTGTGGGTGCCGTATTACAGCAAAATGTTGATAACAAGTGGAAACCTTTAGGATATTATTCAAAAAAGTTAACAGAGGCTCAAATGAAATACAGCACGTATGATAGAGAACGTTTGTTTCGCTTTTATTTGGCTATAATTCATTTTCGCAATATGGTTGAAGGTCAAGAGTTAATAATTTTTACAGATCATAAGCCATTATCTTTTGCGTTCAGTAAAACAGGCAACAATAGGGAAACCTCACGAAGTGCTAGGCAAATTATATTCATTAGCGAATTCAGTACAGACATAAGGCATATTAGCGGGAACGATAACATAGTAGCAGATACTTTATCTAGAGTAGCAACAATATCGTGTCCCACGATGCTTGATTTCGCAGAACTAGCAGCTGCGCAGGAAACGGACGCCGAGCTGGCAAAATGGCAAGACGAATCAAATGACAATAACAACGTCGTGTTGAAACGTGTAACATTATTCAATACAAAGAAACACGTTGTTTGCGAAGTTTCAACCGACTCAGCACGTCCATACTTGACTGGAAAGTTTCGACGTTTAGCTTTTGATTCTATACACAATTTGAGCCATCCAGGTATTAAGGCAAGTAGGAAATTAGTTTGTGAAAGATATTTTTGGCCTAACATGAATAAGGATATTGGAAACTGGGCTAAAACTTGAATTAAATGCCAAAAAGCGAAAATCCAAAAACATACTGTTTCGAATTTAGGAACTTTCGAAAGTAGTAAACGTTTTGAACATATTCACATAGATATAGTAGGACCCTTACCAACTACACCAGAAGGATTTAGGTATTGTTTAACAATCATTGATAGATTCACGCGTTGGCCAGAAGCGTTTCCGATAAAAGAGATAACAGCAGATGTAGTAGCAAAAACATTATATGGAGGTTGGATTAGTCGTTATGGGTGCCCAGTTAAACTCACAAGTGATCAGGGAAGACAGTTTGAAAGTAATTTGTTTAAAGAATTAATGTCGTTAATGGGAATCCAGAAAACGCGAACAACTCCATATCATCCTCAATGTAATGGAACAGTAGAACGATGGCATAGATCTTTAAAGGCCGCCTTAAAAGCACGTTTAGACACCAAATGCTGGGTAGATGAATTGGCAACGGCAATGTTAGGGTTACGCACAACAATTAGGTCTGATACAGGCGTAACCGCAGCACAAATGTTGTATGGTAGCAATATTAGGTTACCAGGTGACTTTTACGACAGTAGCAATGTGAAGTCGTACGATGATAATAGTTTTGTAAACAAACTAAAGGACGTGATAGATGGATTTAAGCCGTCCAGTAGAGAAAACAAGTCACCCCACAAGATTTTTGGACACAAAGATTTATACACTAGTGATTACGTATTTATTAGGAATGACACAGTACGGAAACCATTACAACCTCCTTACGATGGACCATATCGTGTCATTAATAGAAATGATAAAGTATTTCGTGTACAATTGCAAGACAGACAAGCAAATGTGTCTATAGATCGTTTGAAACCAGCATACCTATTAATAGATTGTGAAGTGCCATCAGAAAAATTAGATAAACAGATAGTAGTTAAAACCGATAGTAAAATAGGCGAGAAAACTCAGAAAAAGGTAACGTTCGAAACAAGCAAAGCCAGTAACAATACATATACAACGCGAACTGGACGAATAAGCAAAAAACCGTTGAAATATCGTTAAATTAGCAGTATCAAAATCTAGGCCAAATACATTGAATACAAATGACATCGCGGAATAATAAGTCAATACATATCAGACCTCAGTCAAGAAGCTACATATCATTATATAAAACAGTTTCATTATTCTTAAACCATGGGTTCCAATCAGACAAAGGAAAATGTCATTGTCAATGAAAATTTCTCAAACGTAGCTCAAGTGGAGAATAAATTAAATCTCATTGGCATCGTTATGATGGTAACAATAGTACTATTTGCCATGTTGATAATATATGCAGTTAAAAGAAGGTGTATAAAAGGCATACGAAAATGGTTAAAGAAGGAAGTGGTGGCAAGTTCAAGTGCATTACCGAGTATTAAGGTGGAAACTATGCAACCACCACAAACGTCGTCTAATCCCAAAGTCATATACTAAGGACAACCAGTACAGAAACCATCGTCCATCGTCCATTCAAGTCAAGTTATGTTGAAAAATGTGTAATAGTGTAAGAACAGTGAAAAAGGACATGTAACTATTTGTGTTTTCATTGGCGTCATCATGATGAATGCTGTGGACTCCAAGGGGTGCAAATTTTTTTAATAGCAGAGCATGTCGTCATGGTGACTACCCTTAATTTTTTATGTTCTATTTGTATTTAGCTTATATTTTTATCTATATAGATTTGTATTTGTAAAAAAATTCAAGCCGGTACCTTAAAGAAATAGGCAACCGCACCATTGTATTATGTTATTGTAGATGTTAGCAAGTAGACAGTTGTATTAAGAAGTTGTTTTTGTAATATGTAGATTTATTACACCTAAAAATAAAGTACGAAAAATAAAAGAACCGATTGTAATGTTAAAAATTAAACACTGCTTGTACCCTTTGTAATAACAGCGTGATCATATAGATTAAAACTTATAAATCATAACATTGTATAAAGCGAACATTGTAAGTAGCGCAATCGCACACCAGCAAGGGATCTGGTTACAACTTTGTACATTGTAATGAAATGTTGTCATAAGCAAATTCTTTGTGACTTGTAATTCTGATAAACATGTATTTAGTTAGCCATGTTATTGTTTAATTTTAAGAAATAATTTTGTAAAAAACCTTTTGTTTTTTTAAAAAAAGGGGAGGAATAGTGTAGGAGCGCTGACACATCAGTTTTGTAATCGTCGTACAGGCAGCGCTCGGCGACGACAGTTCGCCCGTAACCCCCGTACATTATAGACGCGCTACCATCTGAATTAACCATTCCCTGTAATATCGTGACAAGTAATAAGTAAAGTGATTATAGAGTTCCGAAGTATTTCATTTTCTCTCCGTACACACACAACCTAAAAGACATTATACACACGCACACAAAAAATCTATCACGGAGATGTTAAAAAACTATAAGTACATTTTGAAGTTGTTTTTTATAGATCTTAATGTAATTTAGGTTTTACCCGAAACTTTCTTGCGTTGTCGATGAATCACCCTAGTGTGTATCAGTTGTAATACTGATCACATTATCAATGTCAAATTGTGTATATACGGCGACATATCAAGCAATAGATTTAGATACACATATCCAATGTTACATGGCTTGCTTGCTGCCAACCGCCACTCAATTCGTACTTGTTCGTTGCGTCGCGTCGGGTCGGCAAATCATATTTGTCTGTCGTGAATTGCAAATTTAGTGAGTGGATATTACCAAAATTATCTGAATAAGATAATGGACGAGGACGGAACTACAGAAAACATCCTGGTACCCTGGGATGTACAATCAGAAGTCGTGGAGAACTTCAAAAGTAAGTTGTGCATTTTTTTGATGATCTATGGCGGCGGCGGTTCCGTGTGGGTAGTCCGATAGGCGATGTAGGTAAGATAAAATCTTGATCGTGATACAAAATTTCAATCCGCTCGAAACCGCCGCCGCGTACCACCGACCGCCGCGGGCGGGCGGCGCAACTCCGTGTTTTGTCGCCTATATGTGCAGTTTCATGTTTTTCCAGCATGCCGTTTTAAAATAAATGAAAATCAAACTATGTTTGTATGAAGCGTCGACCGTGCTAGCGACTCTTTATGTTATACTAGCTTTTGCCCGCGACTTCGTTCGCGTGGAATAGTGACTTCCGGCAGATTTTTGGTTTATCTCGCGAAAAAAAAAAAACTATCCTATGTCCTTTCTCAAGTTCCAAGCTATGTCTGTACCAAATTTCATCAAAATCCGTTCAGCCGTTTAGGCGTGAAAGAGTAACAGACAGACAGACAGACAGAGTTACTTTCGCATTTATAATATTAGTATGGATGGATTAATACGCTATTCGATCCCGTTTAGATAAAATAATGTGTGTAAATCGTGAAAGCTTAAATCAATAGGTATAACGAAAGCGTAATGTATTAGCAGTATACCTAATAAATGAGTATACAATTAAATTAGGTATACTGTTCCATTGTCATCTTATTTGACCATGCTACATAAAAATGAAAACAAAACTAATTTCATGGAGTAGTGTTTTGTGTCGCACTTACTGGCAAAGCTAAAATAAAAAAAATACTTTTATGTTTACAGCTCATATTCATCATTTATATTCAATTATAATAGTACATTATGGTACAAGTGTGTAACGTTGGTGATTACCGCTGAGGCGCCATTGAGACCCGAACCGTCAGGTGAGGGTCTTAAGAAAGCCGAGGACGGTAATCACGAGTAAACAGTAGTAAACAAGAATAGATTTTTTTTCACAATAGCGGGAAAAATTAATCGGTTTTCCTATGCGCGCGCATCTACAGTTCGACCAACTTATCTGTGCATGCGGGAAAACACGGAATTAAAATAAATGTACTAAGTTTGACGTAGCGATGCATTTTTTCTTTACCAGTGGCGCCACCATGAAATTCTCACTTAAAATGGTCATACTGTAACTATGGCAACCGGCCATAAACTAAATGAATGAGCGCGATAGAGCTGTAGCCACGTATAAAATGAGTAAAAAGTTTTCTTTATTACAGAGAAAATAAAAGTTATATTATTTGAGTGAAAGTTTCATCTAATAAAAACTTACAAGTTGAAATTATTTATTTACTTAAATTTAAATTTGCATGAAATGAGCAAGCACTAAGTACATTAATTTATTTTTACTAATGAACACGATCTTTTTTGTATCGAAACTTTTTAATGAACGTAGCAACTCAACCAAAAAAAAAAAAACCTCACTAGTGAATAATAGCAATGAAAAAGTCACAGTTTGATTAAAGGTGTCATTATGTGCCTAATTGCGGTGAAATTATAGCCACTTTATGAGCAAGTGTGTTGAAAAACTTTTTAACAAAAAATAAAACCGACTTCAAAAAAAAAGTCAAAAATAAATCAGTTTCTGAAGTCGGTGACTTTTGTTTGTTGATTTCATTTTTTTGCCACCGACTTCAGAAACTGATTTATTTTTGACTTTTTTTTTGAAGTCGGTTTTATTTTTTGTTAAAAAGTTTTTCAACACACTTGCTCATAAAGTGGCTATAATTATATATTAATAAGTGATTCACAATATTATACATGTTCATGGGTCATAATGTGGACAATGTAGTATTTTTTTTGAGTGTTGTTGATTTTTCAAAAACCGCTTGTCCGATTTCGATAAAAAAATTATGGGACCATTTGGGAAGTATACCCTTTCCAACAAAAAAAGAATTTTTCAAATCGGTTAGCAAGTGACGGAGTTATGCCCGAACAAACATAAAAAAAAAGAAACAAACATCCGAATTGAGAACCTCCTTCTTTTTTTTAGAAGTCAGTTAAAAAATAAGCTTTTTTTTTACAGAAAATGATATAGGCAAAGAACAAATCAAATATTTGGTTTCAAATGATATTTATTTGAAAGAACTTTGTCCGCATATTGGGCACCGAATTAAACTTAAAAGTAAACTACAGGATTACTTATACTCAGTTGCTGATACTGAAACCTCATCTTCTTTAAATGAACATTTAATGATTATTAAAGCTAACTGTCAAGAAGCGATGCAATGTGATCATGATCAATCAATTGTTCTGACGGATATAACTTTAGACTTGGATTCCTACTTAAATATACCAAGTAGGCTTTCACTGCCAGAATTTGATTTGAAGACTATCCTTCAATCATCTCCACAGGGAAATAGTGTTTTAAATTATTATCAAAAATACAAACAATTGAATTCACAAAAATGAAACATTGTTGTTGATGTTTTGATGAAACATCACTACACATTCATTTTTAAAAAGTAATTATTAAGCCACTTATGTTTTCCCATTGTAGAACTATTGTAGTGTTTGTTTTTCTACTAAGTATACATATTAGATTAAATTAAGTAGTAGTGTATGTAGGTTAAGTAGCTATGGTAGAATAGTCTAGAACTCTAGACACACACAGTAATCACCATGCAGTATTTACGTTTAATTTAACGAAAAACAAACGTTTTCGAAAACATATAGCTTTATCGGCATTATTGCCATTACTAGCAAGAAAATATATATCTGACGGCTGGTGTTACATTATGGAAGACAGCCCAGACTCAGTAGAAATACAAGTATTCAACGATTACATGGTAACACAATGGTTAGAAGATGAAAGTTTCGTTGACACTTGGTGTGCTCATAATCAATGCCATCGCACAACTCGTCCCTCACATGACTAACTGTCGTAACTGACATTTTGTCAAAACTGACTTAAATACATGAACTTATTTAAAAATAATTTTCAAACGGATTCCACTAATCGTCGTATCTCTATCTATCGCCGTTGTACAGATAGAGCTACCCGAACCGTTGACGTATCTGCTTGGATAAAAAAAACAAATATGACTAATTGCAGTAAATGCCATACGACTATTAGTGAAATCCATTTTAGCTATACATTTTTGTTTTTAGTGGCGTATGGTATTATACGACATTTAGTGATATTTTTTTTGAGGATAATCACTTGAACTGCAGTCATTTAAGCGTTTGATTTTTATAAAATATTGAGCTTTACTGGATTGCATTAGAATCGTAAATTACTTGGAAACGCGGGCGGAGGTGGGGGGAAAGCGTCCGTCTCGCTAGTCGCCTCGCCACCCACCGGCCCACCGCGTCTCAGTTTGCGGCAAGGGACGATGGCGTGATAGTGTGTTTTGTGTCGCTGCAGCTGGAGCCGAGCGAAAACGTGTTTGAACTTACTACCGTGAGTATTATACCTTTACTTGCTTCTATATAACATTTCAAATATTAAAAAATGCTAACAAAAGTCATTTTACGTGAATAGTTTCTTGATGAAGTTAACTTGGCGATTGCTAAAATTAAATGATAATACCTACTACTACAATTTGAAAAAATAAATCTATTTAATTACATTAATGTTTGAATTAAATATCAATAAAGCAATAAATGTTCTCGATTATAGGTATAGGACCTACTTTACAATCAAATGAAAATTTCATTGTTCGTAGTAAATCGTTCGTGTTTTGCTTTTTACAGATTTATTTTAAAAATGGACGTCATAGTAAAGTGGCGTGATGGAACAAGGAACTGTGTTTCTACTAAGGAATTAAAATGCGCTAAGAAAGGAGATACTGTTACTCGTATTGGTGCCAATGTAAAGATGTATTTTAAGAATAAGTGGTACTACGGAACCGTCGTTATGACAGAAGAAGTTAATAAGGTTCCGTTAGTAAAAGAAAGCAAAGGGGATAGTTTTAATTCTTCAGATGATGAGCCTTTAATTAATGTAGTGAAACAGCATGCTATTCAGGCAGATAAGGAAGATCCATTCTGCAATATTGACATTGAAGAACCCAATGATCCTGACTTTGTCCCACCATCAAGCCCACGACGAATATCTGTCTCAAGTGATGCAACTGTATGTGTGGAAGACATTTCGCCAATGGCGAATATAGCGGGCCACTAGGAAAACAAGCCCACGACCATTATATTTGTGTGACTAATTATTATTGTTTTTCAGACTTGGAGGGGTCTAAAAAAAAGGCACGGGCTGATGGTGCCCGCGCCAATGCAGCCAGTGGCATGACTGGGAACACAGCCACAATTCCCACACTCTCTGAGACCACTTCTAAAATATTGGGTATTATAAGTACAGAGAGTGCCTATGGTATGGCAGGTCAAGTAGAGACGCAACTACAGGTTATAGCAGTGTCTATTACCTACATGCTATAATGTTAGTATTAACATATTATATCATGTGAACGTAACTTTATTTTTATTATTTCTGTTTATTGTAGAAAACCCAACCACTCCAAGTCTCCAACACACATCACACCACCACCAGCCACATCACCACTTGAGGAAATATTGTTGCCTTCACCCACTTCACCCCAGCCACCTACCTCACCACCAGACACACAGCGGCCTACTGCTAGACAACGACAGCGGCCAAACAGTGTTCACAACCAGTTTCTTGTCTCCGATGCCCAGACAAGGAATGTTTTAATAGTAAATGTCTTTAAACCATATTAATGTATTATTATAAGAAAGTTTTAGTGCAATACAACAAAATAACTCAGTTGATACAGGCAACATATTGGTTGTATTTCTATAGTTAAAATTTAATGTAGTAAGTAATATCAAATTATTTAGCAGTACTTAATTACACAGGCACAGAAAAACCCCCTTGAAGTTGTGGTTTAATTATGTTTCACCTCATATCTAACTATACTTAAGCCAGTTTAAAGTGTTCTCTCTTATTGTTATTATTACATTAATTTTATTTTATTATTTTGCCGTCCTAATGAAATTGTGAAAACACAGGTTTATATAAACCTAGATTGGGCAGGTAGCTACTGAAGTATGATGCCAAAACCATTAAGTATCTGTGGTAGTGTGTAAGCTTTATGTAGTCTGTGTAGGGTGTTCTAGAATTGTCTTTGATTTTTCTATGTCATGTGTGCTCTTGATTATTAAACTAATTCTCTACGCACATAATGTTTTATTTAATTCATATTCATCACACTTATAACATGGCGCAGTCGACTCGAAATCACTAAGTGTAAAGTGTAATAAAAACCTACATCATGGAAATCAATCTAGTTAAGTTACCGCCAAATTTTGACTTTTGGAAATGTCTATTTGAAGATTATTTAGTTGCGATTAGTAAAGATGACGCCACTGATAAGATCAAGTTATCCCTTTTAAGAAATATGATGGGACCGGAGTCCACAAAGGTAATACAAAGTTTCAAATTGTCAGAAAAGGATTCTCAAGTATACGAGATAGTTGTGGCGGCTATTGACAAATATGTAAACCCGAAATATAACGAGGTCTTTGAGAGGTTTAAGTTTAATGAACGGAGACAAGAACCCAATGAAAATTTTGAAATTTTTTATACGAATTTGAGACAACTTATCTCCAGATGTAATTATGAAAGTACAAAGGAAACTTTAGAGGATCAGCTCCTAAGGGACCGAATTGTTCAGGGACTCCAGGATAGCCTGTTAAGGATGGATGATCTGACACTAGACAAAGTTGCAAACATATGTAGAGTAAGTGAAGTAAGTCGTTCCCAAGCTAAGGAAATGAACCCAACAATAGAAATTGATGAAGCTAGAGTTAGTCGAAGCAGAAACAACTCCACTTTAAAGAAAAAGAAGTAAGGTCAAGGAAATGATCATAAGTTTGAGTGTCGTCGATGTCAAAAAGTTCATGGTCCAAGGGAATAGAGCCGCAATCACCACCACTGATAAGGCCACTCGGTCGCATCGTACGTCTCATACCTGGGAGAGACGGCATAAGCAGAGTCGCAGACGTAAGGACGAAAAGGGACATAGTCCGACGTGCTTACAACACCATCAGTCCTCTTCCAGTCTAACCATTGAAGACCAGTCTTCAACGCCGGGAGCATGTCGCGAATATCAGCCATGGGCGAGAGCTGAGGCGCGGTGGACGGAGTCCAGCTACGAGCGTGCATTAGCCGCCTCGCCAATGCGTCAACGTCCTCGCTACCGAGTGTTACTCGTAGCTACCATTATTCGATTCTCGGCTTTTCAAAATTTAGTAAACCGTTTGTATAAACTCCGTACAATCGTCCCAACATCTTGAGGATATTCTTCCATGTCTCTTCAATTGGTATCGAAAGATTATATTTCCTCATTTTCATGACTGGCCTGTTGGTCTAGTGGTTAGTGACCCTAACTGCTATGCCGGAGGTCGTGGGTTCGATTCCCACCCAGGACAAATGTTTGTGTGATGAGCACGATCATTTGTTCTGTGTCTGGGTGTAATTTATCTACAATATGTATGTATTTAGAAATATATAAGTATGTTTATCAGTTGTCTAGTACCCATAACACAAGCTCTGCTTAGCTTGGGACTAGATGGCGTTGTGTGATAGTTGTGGAATATTATTATTATTTGGTAGGAAAGTCAATGAATAGCAGACGTGGACGTAACTTGTACTAAAGCTGACTGTAGTTAGTAGACGCAAGACTTAAAAGTAAGCGCAATTTTTACTTATTTGTGAATATTCTAATTAGTTTACTTTTTAAATTTCACGATATCGTGTCACAGTCTCAGGTCTCAATGAATCTGCTTTCAAGTTTCGAAAGAAATGGAACATATCGTCGGAAACATTATAATTAAAGGTTTTTATTTTATTTTCTATTTATGTGGGTAACATACATTAATATCCGTCTTGCTTAGGGTTACCATTTAGAAATTTGAAAAGTATTTTGGGTCTTAATGCAAGGTCGTATTACGAACTTACGACCCCGTGAAGGCATCAAAAATTATAGCGGCTTTAGTTTGTTCTTCATAAACTGGAGAAATGATCCCTTGCCAGATGAGTTGGAATTCGAAGACAGACGGCGGACAGTGGATGATCCTCCAGCGATATGATTTTTTTAAATGTAGCACGCAATATTAGAAATAGCATCACAAGACAATACTTTGCATGATGGTGATGGTTCACACATGCGTTCACACATACATGTACATTTTGAACCTGAAAGTCTGAGGGGCCGTCGGGGTTGAGGGTTGTTCGAAAGAGATACCGCGGCATCAGCACAAGGGCTAAGAAGTAACATGGGTGGGTTTTAGTCAGTGGAAGTCTGACACTCCCTTCCGCTCTACCCAGAGCGGGAGGGGGTTATTTGATGATTTGTATGAAGGGTGTGTATATGGTGGATGGGTTATAATGAAGAGCCTTTATTTCTACATCCATATTTAATGTCTATGGAGACATTTTTGCATACATTGTAATTGTGACCGATAAGACTCACTGATAAATCTGATGCTATAGAAGAAGGTTCCATTGGCTCTAAGGGCCCTAAACAGAAAATTGATGAAAAAATAGAACTAGGTATTCTTTTTAAATTCATAAAACCATTCGATGGATCGAGGGAAAAATTAAAAACCTTCATTACGAACTGCCAGAGCGCCTTTGATATCGCCACGAAAAATCAGAAACCGATTCTGTTCAAATTTATATTAAGTTAATTAATTGATAAAGCTGAATCCACATGCAACGTCAAAGAATTCGATTCCTTTGAACAATTTATTGATTCCCATAAACACCAATTTGGAGAAAGAAAACACTATGCTTATCTGCTCACCGAGCTGCAGGACTGCACTGACTGACTGGACTGGACTTCTAGCAAAATATTTCTATTCCAACAAAGAAAAAGACAGAGCTAGCAGGACGTGTCGCTGCAATACCAGATTTTCCTCTTCACACGTTCATAATAGGAATCCATCCACGTATTTCACAAGTCGTTAGATGTCGCAACCTTACGGCAGAATTTAATGAATTTAATTTAATGAGTGCGAATACGAATTCTTGCCGTGAGTCTAGATGATAGATTATTGAACATATTTAAAGTGCTAGCGGGATCCAAATGGGGTGTCCACCCGAAACATTTGAGACGTCTGTATATCTCTATGGTTCGAAGTAGACTTGATTATTGTAGTTTTTTATTTGGTAATTACGCTAAAAGTCAATTGAATAAACTTGATGGAATCCAAAATGTATGTATGAGGATTATTGGGGGGTTTATTAAGAGCACTCCAATCCATGTCATGGAGAACGAATTGTGCTTACAGCCGCTAGCAATTCGAAGATATTTAGCGGGAAAATTCTGTCTTAAATCTAGGTCGGTAAAGGATAATGTTACCATAAATATTATTGATGAATTGTCAAACCTGTGTGAGGGTCAATACTGGAGGAATAAAAAG
The DNA here is from genome assembly GCA_949316265.1 of Diarsia mendica. Taxonomy (NCBI): domain Eukaryota; kingdom Metazoa; phylum Arthropoda; class Insecta; order Lepidoptera; family Noctuidae; genus Diarsia; species Diarsia mendica. The sequence goes on from OX438889.1 coordinate 14,272,785, forward strand.
ATCCCATTATTAGTAGACACCCATAGGCTGACCCATGATTTACCTATTTATTCAAGTTCCATATTGGGTGTATTCTCGTTGGATACATGGCAGTCCAGTATTGACTTATCAAAGAATATCTCTTACGATATCCCGTATGTACACATTCCAAAGAGATCGATGAATGTATTAGATTTAAGACAAAAGTGTGCCAAATATTTGAATGATAACTACGGTTCGTTCTATCAACTTTATACAGACGGATCTAAAGATGCGCAGTATGCGGGAGCGGCTGTATTCGACCCTAAACTAAATACTACGCTTAAATTTAAAATTAAGGTTAACATTGCTGTAATGTACTGCGAGCTGATAGCTATTTCCGAAGCCCTGTCTTACGCGCTAACTCTTGATATTCAGGATATTGTGGTTTTAACGGACTCTAAAAGTGCTTTACATCTCTCATATTCGGTAAGTAGGTCCTTATTACCCCCAAATGGGGCTTGTAGGTGACCAATTAGCGCTCTAGGGTATTAATGTAGCAAGAAAAGCCCTAGGGCGGTAAGTAATTAAAAAAAAAAAACACTTCACTCTTTCAAAAAGTTCAAGTACATCTAACCATCATACTGGCAATAGACATCATGCATTCAGCCCAATGACAAAAGAGGTCGCTTCGCTATTCAGCCTTGTCTTCGTATGGCGAAAACGCGCCTGTGTGGGGGAGGCTTACTAATAGTCATCAATTTTAAATATCGAACGGCGAAGCTCAATTTCGTTCTTGAAAAAAAAAAAATTAAAAAAAGAGATGAATAAGGCGGTAATAGAAAACTTTTACTTTAAATATTGTTTGTTTTGGGGATTTTTTATAATTACGTGCTAATTAGGAAAAAAACATGAGTTCTGCAAGTGATGAAGATATAAAGCTGCACTCCCGATTCAATGAAAATGGAAGCTGAAGCAGCAATCTTCTAATAAATAAAGAGAGAAGTCCTGACTGACTGACTGACTCATCAACGCCCAGCGCAAACCCTTGGACCTAGAAAGCTGATATTTTGCACAGAGGTTCCCTTTATAATATAGACAGGGAATAAGGAAGGATTTTTCGAAATCAACCCCTAAGGGAGTTAAATAGGGGATGAAACTTTGTATGGAAAATCGTCATTTTCACGCGGGCGAAGCCGCGGCAAAAGCTAGTTAACAATATTTTGCCTGAAAGTTCTAAAGAGAGATATTTGAAAACTTTATTCTTGAAATGCCGGTTTTTTTCTTCTTACCTCATAATCGAGATGTAAAGCAGAGTAGTTAGCTCGGGTGTAAGCATCAATTGCACCCTCGAACTATTGGCGCCCTCGCTGCGCTCGAGCGCCTAAATATCTCGGGCTGCAATTGATGCCTTACAGCCCTTGGCTACTAATCTACTAATATTGCATCTGGCTCGGCTACCCTCGAACTCTCGAGGTTCTCCAATAGCCATTGTTATCCTCCAAACCATTTTAGAGCTGCGTAATACTAATAAAAATATAATTCTACAGTGGATTCCATCTCATATTGGCATCATGGGCAATGAAAAAGCGGATCAGGCAGCAAAATTAGCTTCATCGGAAGGGATCACATACAGTTGTCTACCGCTACACACAGACCAAGTTCAGACTTGTGGCAGGAATATTTTGATGAGAGGTCGCTTACCAAAGGCGGACACATTCCATCAAATAAATTTGCACATTTAATGGGTAAAACGGACTCACCTAATTGCACGGAGTGTAACGTGATCGAGGATGTTCACCATGTTTTGCTTGAATGTGTCCGGAATGAGGGTCAGCGGCGACAGGCATTTGGCGATTCGCAGTACAACTTGGGTTATGTAGCAGCCTCTTGGCCTTCCCCCTTTCGGAAGGGGCCAGGAGGCTGTGTTCATTATACATGAGCCATTTACGGAGCGGAAGCACCACCCAGCAATAGCTGGGCTCTGCTTCCACTCCATAGTTGTAATATTAATAAGATTTTAGAGGGATAAGAGTGATTTAGCCATAAGTTATATCATATTTAGAATTACGGGGCGACATCGTCAATGTTGACCGAGTCCCCTTAAATAAAGATGAAAAAAAAAAAAGTGAACACTAACACTAGTGTTCAAAAGCCGATGAAAAAATAAAGGCATAAAGCAGGTTGGTGCTGTTAGTTCTGGTGAAATAGGTATACTGGTTACAATTGCAGTTGCAACGAATGCTGTTGGTAACTCCATACCTTGTATGTTTATTTTCCCTCGTCTGCGACATAATAATATGTTTATTAGAAAAGGGTCACCAGAATGCATAGGCGTTGGCAACCAATCAGGACTGAAAAGGAGTTTGCAAAATGGATTCATCACGTGAAGCCCTCAAAAACAGATCCTGTTTAACTCTTTTTAGATAACCATGCATTGATGCAAGATTTTAAGGTAGGTAGTAAGTTTTAGAAGACGGAGAGGATACGATCATACGAGTATTATCTGAAAATACTTCTTTTCAAAAGGCTTTATAGGATTTCACGCCTGCAGCAACAATATTTACTCACCTTCAATTTAAAGAAATTAGGAAGGCGATTCAGAAACAAAAAAAATTAAAGTTAAGGCCTGGCCCTTTACAAACAGGGTCCGAGATCATATCGCTGACTTAGAAGATTTATTGCTAAGTCGTATTATTGCGACAGCAGCACTCACGCTAGGGCTGAATGAAGATTTGTTTCGACAGCTAAAGAGCAAAGTGTATAAAATGAAGGATAATCAGAAATTATGTGTTCTTCTATTTGATGAAGGAACTTGCCAGCACTTCGACTATATTAAGAGACGAGACTGTATGACTGGATTTGTCGACGATGCGCGGTAGGTAAAACAGGAAGAGAAAGATAGCTGACCATGCATCAGTTTTTATGATTTGGGGAATCTTCCGAAATTATAAACAGCCTTTGGCATATACATTTTGTGCTTAAACAATGTCAGTCATGGAAATAGTGATTCAACTAAAAACAATTATTAGAAAACTGAAGTTAGTATAGTATTAAGTAATATTGGCAACAGTTTGTGACCAAGGTTCAACTAATGTTAGTGCCATAAACTGGCTAATAAATGAAACAAGAACGAGCTATTTAAGAAAAAATATACAAACAAAATATAATCTTTTTGAAATAGATGGCAATGAAGTAGTGCCCTTATATGATCCCCCTCACCTCATAAAAGGCATAAGAAATAATTTATTGCAGGCAGATTTGAAAGCAAATTTAAATGGGAAAAATGTCACTGGAAAGTGGGATAACATTGTTGAATTATATCAGAAGGAAGGCTTTATGAGAACGTTCGAATAATACATAAATTAACAGACAGACATGTGATCCCACATAAAATGTATGTAATGAAAGTAAAATGTGCTACTCAAATATTCAGCCAGGCTGTAGCTGGGCACTTGGGATCATTAGCACGTGAGTATAATAATTATACTTTGTTTATATCTATACAAGGTGTAACTTAAATAACTCACCCTCTTAAGTGGTCACTGTACTCATATCATTATGAACAAGTTTTACTGTGGGACCAGGGCCTCAATTCCGGGCTCGAGCTAGATATCACGACCATGGAGATAGATCTCTGTTTCAAATCTCCGCATTAATGTCCGGTTCAAATCTCGATACTATCAAAAAATCGTATTCTCGTTGACCATGGAGAAAGATTTACAACGGAGACAATAATCTCTGCTAAGAGACGTTCCATTTTTATCGATTCACTTTGATTATAATCGATTACGCCACGTTTTTCTTTTTTTAGTAATAATGACGTATGTTTAATTTATCAAATACAAGCAAACATATTAGAAAGGGTTATTTTAGTATATTGTGTTTCTGTAACTGTGTTTTGTAACTTTATTTTTATAATATTACTGAAAATAGTAATTGCAAAGTAGCGTAATCCGAAACGCATTATTTGTGTTCTTTTTCTGACGTATCGTACTGTAATCACTGCTTAGTTTAAAACAAAGTCGCTTCCCGCTGTCTGTCTGTCCATATAAAGGCTTAGATCTTTAAAACTACGCAACGGATTTTGATGCGGTTTTGCTTGCAAAAGCTAGTAATAAATAAAAAAAGTGCCGGGGATATTACAAAAAGTTTCCCCAAAGTGAATATGGAACCGCGCGCGGAGAAGCAGAAACGGCAATACCCTTCGCAAGCACAAAAAACAAGGCTGGCGCAGCTACTAGAAGCTGACGCTGAACTTCGAAGTGGGAAGTTCACTTCTTCATTTACCAAAAAGTACGTTTTACGATAATTTGTTTGTTGTTAATATCAATTTTGACAGATGTTCCAACGGAGATTTCATATCTCCATACCTTAGGACCAGCCGTAATATCTCGCTGGTTTGCGATCGAAAAAATTATGAATGGAGATCGTTAGAATAGCAATTTTTCGTTTTCGACGGAGATAAGCAGTTTCTCGACTGATATTTCGACCATGGGGATAATTTCCATGTCACCGGAATTGGCCTCCAGGCCTAAAATCAAGGAAAAAAAATCTTGCCTCACATATCCGTCACTTCTTTGATAAAGTGTTTTTCCAACATTCAAGATGTGGTCATGGGTACCTATATTCCTGATTTCTTCTTTTAAGTAATTGAATTCGTTAGCTCATTTCATTGACGACAACCGGCGAATTAGCACGGAAGTTCTTAGAGAAAAAATATAAAGGTAAGTCAATTTGATTTTTTAAGTGTTAGTGCTTGGCCAGACTGCAAACGCGGGCGCGGGGCGGGAGCGGCGCGACAAACTTAAACGTATGAAACTTCATTTGAGTGTCCATAGTGGGCACGCGGGCGCGGGAAGCGGCGCGGGCTACTTTCTGCGGGCAGCGCGCGGGCAACTCGTGCCATAGCTCGTTCATACAAGTGGGTCAAGTGGCCGCAGTGAGTGCGCGGGGCGGTAAGCGATAAACCGCGCGGGAGCGGCGTATCTCAAACTTTAGTCTGCGCCAGATAACCAGATAAATTGGATTTATTTATTTAGCTTTAACTTTTATAAGTTACAACGCTCGGAACGAAATCGCGGTCCACTGCGGACAGGCAAATCGCGCGCGTTCCCTCACCCGCGACGCTCCCCGCACCGCGCTGCCAGTCTGGCCAAGCACTTAGTGTTAGGTACATTACAATCATTATACTTATTAACGCCTCGTCTGAGATGATTATGTAGTCTACGTACTATTCGTATCAACAAACACGCGTTTAAAGAATTTGGTAAAAAAAAATTACCAAATTTTAAAATATGTAGTGGCCACCCTGCCCGCTATGGTAACACTGACAGATAAACGTCTCTTCATTATGTCTTTCGTGTTTAAACGAACAGCGTTTTTTTCTTTGATAAAAACTTTTATTTTTGATAAACAGTGTAATTGCTACGGTTTAACAACATATTTCTTGTGAAATAGTTATAATGGAGAAAAATAAAGAAAAACTTAGACGAAAACTGATGGAATTACTTGATTCTTCGTCAGAAGGTATGTACGAAAATTCGCCATTTTGATTCAACATTTTTTCTGTGTAAAAGTGAATAAAATACAACAATTACAATTGATGAGGCATAAATTTACATCAAATATATCACTTGAGATATTACGAACGAATATACGAGTGAATAAAAGACCTAAGCGATAGGACGAGCGCCTATACTTGGTCCAAAAATCTACCTGTTATTGCAGTAATAAATAGTAACAAAATAAAAATGTTACATCTACTCAGTAGAACAAGTGAGTGCACAGACCTAAGCGATAGGACGAGCGCCTATACTTGGTCAAAAATCTACCTGTCATTGCATTAGTAAATAGTAACAAAATAAAGAATGTTACTTCTACTCAGTAGAACAAGTGAGTGCACAGACCTAAGCGATAGGACGAGCGCCTATACTTGGTCCAAAATCAATTTGATGTTGCATAGCAAACATTAACAAAATAAATAATGTTACTATCACACGGTACTACGAGCAAGTGCATGTGATTTCTATCAGTAAATTCCCACCGCCTATTTTTCACAACTTAATAGGCAGGTATCATACGGTACTACGAGCGAGTACATGTGATACATTAACCTGATAATCTTCTTCCAGACGAGCCAGAACCAGTTAAAAAGAGAAGCCGAATAATTGTTGAATCTGACTCGGAGGATGAAGTGGAAAATACTCCACTTATTGATCACATACCCAACCTTTTGGAAAAAATGGGACATATTAAAGCGCCTGAAAATACTTTTCAAATAAATGACCAAATGAAAGACTTGTGGAACAATATAATACAAAATGGCTTAGAAGAAAACATCAAAAATGACATTTTGAAGAAGATCCCCAAAATAATTGACTGCCTTACACCAGCTCCACAACTAAATCCTGAAATTCAGGCTGCGATGACAGCTCAAGCTGTGACAAGAGATAATCACTTATGTGAGAAACAAAACCTAATTGGCTCAGTTATCTGTGGTTTAACAGATATACTATACAAAAACTTACACACAAACCCTGACCAGGACTGTGAATACCTAGGGAACTGCATCAGGTTGTTATGCCATATTCAGTACAAAGAATCTCAAACAAGACGCGCTGTCATCTTACCTGGTCTAAACAAAAAAGTGAAAGACACTTTAGAAAAAACAGAAATAAATAACTTTCTTTTCGGGAAAGATATAAATACAATATTGAAGGAAAACAAAAATATAGAAAATTCTGTTAAGGACTTGAAGACTTTAAACAATTGGGGCCCGTCCTCATACAGGAAGCAAGGGGGCGGGCGAGAGTACAACCGACCACGACCACAACCACAACCACAGAAGACTGCTGGGAAGCCACGCAAGTCCTACCAACATCATCTTCAACGTCAGAATTTAAGAGCAATGACGAAACAACCCAGGACATTGCAAAACAATCGCGGACGTCGACGTTACTAGAGGCAAGTTATGCAGGTAGATTACAAAATTACTACAAAAATTGGCACTTTACAAAAAATAAGTCTGTTTTAAATTGGGTCAAAGATGGATACTCAATTCCTTTAATACATACAGTGCACCAAGGCAAGATCCCTGAAAATAACTCCTTTACCAAAACAGATAAGCTCAAAATATCACAATGCATACAAAATTTAATTAAAATTGGTGCGGTAACACTTGAAACAAAACATGTACCAAATCAGTATGTCTCAAAAATATTCATAGTACCAAAACCAAATGGAACATCTAGATTCATATTAAATCTAAAACATTTTAATAAGTTTGTTCCAACAACACATTTCAAACTGGAAGATATAAGAACAGCATTGCATCTAGTTGACAAAAATTGTTACATGGCATCACTTGACCTGAAAGATGCTTATTTTTTAATAAAAGTAAATGATGATTCCCGGAAATACCTAAGATTCTCATTTAATAAAAAATTGTACCAGTTCAATGTCCTACCATTTGGTTTATCAACGGCACCATATGTGTTCAACAAGATCATGAGACAAGTAGTTACTCATCTTAGAGCAAATGGAGTCACTTTAGTGAATTATTTAGATGATTTTCTCTTTATTGCACCCAGTGAAAGCGAATGCAGAAAAAATTTGAATACAGCCTGCAAATTTTTACAATCTTTAGGGTTCATCATAAATTATGAAAAAAGCCAGATACAACCCAGCAAGCAATGTAAATTTTTAGGTTTTATTTTAAATAGTGAAAAGTTTACATTAAGTATCCCTAGTGATAAAAGACAAAAAATTCACGAAAAGTTAAATTCTATAATACACAAAACTTATTGCAGCATCAGAGTTTTTGCTTCACTTTTAGGTTCTTTAACTTCAATTTGTCCTTCTGTCCCCTATGGGTGGATGTATACTAAAATACTAGAAAGATATAAATACCTAGCCTTAAAACAATCTAGAGAAAATTATGAATCAAAAATGAAAGTAAATCAGGAAATTATAAAGGAGTTGTATTGGTGGGATGACATAATTTTTACTTGCTCAGCACCAATTAAGCGGGATAAATATAAATTAGAATTTTATACAGATGCCTCTACCACAGGTTGGGGAATTGTATGTGGCCAAGAAAAGTTACATGGACATTGGTCAACAGAGGAAAGCAAATATCATATAAATTACTTAGAACTATTAGCAATTTACTTTGCATTAAAGTGTTTTGCAAAAAATGAGAGCAACTGTAACATATTGATTCGATCTGACAACATCACAGCAATTTCATATGTTAACAGAATGGGTGGCATACAATTTCCTCATCTAAATTTATTATCAAGAAAAATATGGCAGTTTTGTGAAAAAAGAAAAATATATATTTTTGCTTCATACATACCGTCTAAAGAAAACATAGAAGCAGATGCACAATCTAGGATACGCAACATAGAAACAGAATGGGAACTAGCACCATATGCTTTTGAAAAAATTGTAAACAAACTAGGTTTACCCGAAATAGATCTTTTTGCCTCACATGCAAATAAAAAATGTGAAACTTTTGTTTCATGGAAAAATGAACCGGATTGTTTTTCAGTAGACGCTTTTACCATAACATGGACAGGTCTAAAATTCTATGCATTTCCACCCTTCTCTATGATTTTGCGTTGTTTAAAAAAGATTCAAGATGATAATGCTGAGGGTATAATGGTTGTGCCTAACTGGCCTGGACAGGCATGGTATCCCCTCTTCATATCCTTACTGCACTCAAATCTTGTTTATATAAAACCCAGTCCAAATTTACTTTCATCCTCTTTCAGGACTTGTCACCCTCTTCACAAGAACCTTACACTGATTGCAGGAATGTTGTCAGCAAAACCTACTTAAGAAAAGGATACTCTTTAGAATGTGTTAATGTTATATTAAGTTCATTAACTAAAAATACTTTACAACAATATAGTTCATGTTACAAACAATGGTGGAAATTTTGTAAAACTAATAAAACTGATCCTACGACTGAATCAGTTCCCGCCATATTACAATTTCTCACTGAGAAATTCCACAGTGGTGCCTCTTATGGCACATTAAATAGTATACGATCAGCTTTATCTCTACTTTTAGACTGTGAATTAAGTGCAAACCGAGATATAAACAGATTTTTTAGAGGTGTATTTAAGCTAAGACCAAATAAACCCAAATATAGTGAAACTTGGGACCCAAGTATTATATTAGATTATATAAGCAATTTCTACCCAAATACAGCATTAGATTTAAATACCTTATCTAAAAAATTATTAATAATATTAGCATTAACAACGGCACAAAGACTTCAAACTTTATCTTTGATTACAATTGATAATATTGCCACAACCAATGATTATATAAAAATAAAAGTTCCTCAATTAATTAAAACTTCTAGGATTAATGGTCTTCAACCACTGTTAACTTTGAAATTTTTTACCGAAAACCCTAGTGTTTGCCCTGCAAAAACACTTTGTGACTATCTAGAAGCTACGAAATTACTACGCAAGAACCATAGTAATCTTTTTATTACTATTAAAAAACCTCATTCCCCTGCTTCAACCCATACTCTTAGCAGATGGACAAAAGATGTTTTGTTAGAGGCTGGAGTAGATACCTCAGTGTTCTCTGCATATAGCACAAGACATGCTGCTACATCAGCCGCTCACAGAAAAGGTCTGAATATAGATTTAATTAAATCAACAGCGGGATGGTCTCAGAGGTCTAAAAATTTTGCCATATTTTATAATCTACCTCTTGAAACAGGTGATAATTTTGGAGAATGTATCCTTAGAAGTAATAATAATAATTAATGTTTGACTTATAATAAATATACGTATTATTAAATTATATGGTTAATTATTTCATTATTTCGCCAAATCTTTCAACATCTACATAATCATCTCAGACGAGGCGTTAATAAGTATAATAGAATGATCAAAGTAACTTACCTGTAAGTGAACTTCGATCACTATTATACGCAGTTAACGCCTCGTCTGAGGCTCCCTCCCTTTCAAGAATTTCCCACCCTGCTCAATAATGAAAACAAAACCCATAACCCTCCTTTTTGCGTAGTCGGGTAATGTGAATACTTTAAACTTAATGAAGAGACGTTTATCTGTCAGTGTTACCATAGCGGGCAGGGTGGCCACTACATATTTTAAAATTTGGTAAATTTTTTTTACCAAATTCTTTAAACGCGTGTTTGTTGATACGAATAGTACGTAGACTACATAATCATCTCAGACGAGGCGTTAACTGCGTATAATAGTGATCGAAGTTCACTTACAGGTAAGTTACTTTGATCATTCTATTATCATCACATCATTTATTTATGAGAGAGAGTCATGACTGTTTTGTTTATTTGTTTATAATTGCAAAAATACGAATTCTTAATGTTAGTGTTTGATAAAAAAACTACTTACTCTAAAATAAAGAAAGAATATAAATGGCCGAATTAAGGGATAAAAAGAAATCATCGGGTGCTCAAAATAGAAAAAGGAAACTGGAGAAAGAAGAGAAAATTAAAAAGCTAACTTCTCCGATTGACTCTTTCTTTCGACCTGGTAAGATCATTCAGTTGGTACCAGAAACAAACATCTGAAGTGGCATAAATTAGTGACAGAAGTCGCTGGTGTATCCTGCCTGGGTTCTTGTGTAGCATTGAGCAAAAGTTTAGGGTTATATTTCCCAATTATCCTCGGTTCTCTGTTCATGATAGAATGTCATTAGCAAGAATTGCGACGGGGGATGAGATAAATGAAAATGTCTATATGAATATGCTGAACTTGGATCAAACACCGGATAATGACTTAGACCCGATAGCTCCTCAGTGTTCTTCCTCCAATACACAAGAGCCGATACAGGATACGGCCAATTCTTCATCTTACTCGCAACAGGTTGCTGTAGAAAATCCGAAAAATGCACTTGCAGAGTTTAAGACTGAAGTACAACGCTTCACACAGTTATTTGAAACGAACCCCACGGTCAATAATCTAAGAGCACTAGCAAAATTCACAAGTATTATTAAAAAAAAAATACATCCGAGCAAAGACAAAACTTCATTTTACATCAGCCCTGAGCAGACGTAAAGACAGAGGAATAGGAAAGACTAAGTCTAGAATTCAAACTGGGCGGCCGTCTAACACAGAACACACAATTAAACGAAAGCATGCCTTAGGACAGAATATTAAAATGAATGTCCATTGTAACATTCGTATATGCCCCAGGAATTCAGAAATTTAACAAACATATATAGAATTTACAAAGAGAATCAAGAAAAAAATGCCTTGCAGTACGTAGGAGAAAAGGTGTTTAAAAAAGTTATCACTACTGAGTATAACATGATTTCATTTCCCCCGCAAAGACAAGTGTTCAAAAAACTTTTTTGCAAAAAAAAACAACCGACTTCAAAAACACCAAAAAGAGAAAAATAAACTTCAGAAGAAAAATCAGCTTCTGAAGTCGGTGACATTTGTTTGTTTGATTTTATTTTTTTGCCACCGACTTCAGAAGCTGATTTTTCTTCTGAAGTTTATTTTTCTCTTTTTGGTGTTTTTGAAGTCGGTTGTTTTTTTTTGCAAAAAAGTTTTTTATTTTTTCATTTTTAGTTGTAATAAGTACCTATATAAATATCCTATACAAATATTTACTATGCATTTAACATTCAACCAAGAAACCTAACCCTTAACCTTCAAGATTCCCCTATTTTTGCTTTCAACTCTTAACCGTTGAGGAGTAGTACCTTCCATTATCAGCTCATCAACATGAAGACAAGTGATGACTGCTGGATGCGAATACTTGAATAGCGTCAGAAAAAGCACGAAACACGTAATACGTGTCTATATTTCATATATAACAACTAAAAAAATGTGTTTTGTACACATCTGCATACACCCTCAGAGCATACAGGCGTGATGTTACGTCATGATAATGTTCAATAAGCATCCAAGCTATTCCAGCAATTACGACAGTTTTGCCGTCTATTTTTGAAGAGTTCCATTGTTTATCTCCGAAGATCAGCACCAGATCTTCACCAAATTAAAATGGGACCACCTCAGGAGTATACTCTTTCAAGTAAAAAAAAAATTTTGAGAATCGGTCCACAAATGGCGGAGAAATGAGGTAACATACATAAAAAAAAAAAAAAAAAAAAAAAAAAAAAATACATACACACGAACATAGTAACCTCCTTTTTTGAAGTCGGTTAAAAATGTACACAATTTGAAAATGACAAAAATTTTAACGAAGAAGAAAAACTGAAACATTTGAAGGACAAAGAAGAAACAACTGAGAGATTCAAAGCACATCAAGATATTCATAACAAAGATGAAACATTTTATGTACAACTTTTGACCTCCAAAAAGATTTGAATAAACCTCACGGCGAAAATATGATGCTATATTACAACCGCATTAGCAGTGTACAATTTAACGTTTTATGAAATTGACAGGAAAAGAGGAGCAGGAGCCAATGAAGTATCTTCAATTTTACAGAAGTACATCAACGAGGTGGATCAAAGGGGTACAATAAAACATTTGTTACTTTACTGTGATTCGTGCCCAGGGCAAAATAATAATAAGACAGTTTGCATAAATGTAACTCTCCAAAATTGTAACAATCTTTTGTCGATACAAATAAATTACTAATTACTTGCTTCCTGGGCATACATATATGCCCGTAGATTCAAAATTATGGAATACGTATACTGAAAATGGTCCAAAGTGATGCCATTATAGTAATTCCCCATCGGGCTGGTTTGACACTCAAATATTCTCCAATTGGCTTGAAACCCTCATGATACCAAAACTGAAAAAAAGGAAGGAAAAAAAGTACTGATAGGAGATAATCTGGCCTCCCATTTGTCCATACACACTCTGAAATTTTGCCAAGAAAATAATATCGCATTTGTATGCCTGCCTCCTATTAGCAGTCACATCACACAACCCCTTGATGTGGCGTTTTTTCGCCCTCTTAAAGTTGAGTTGAGGAAAATTCTCACCACATGGAAAGAATCTGTTGAAGGATCTAGGAATGCCACAGTGCCAAAACAAACTTTTCCGAGTTTATTAAAACAGTTACTTGAAAATATAAATCAAAATGCGGCAGAAAATTTGAAAAGCGGATTTCGTAAATGCGGCATCGTCCCTTGTGATGTGTCAGAGTTGCTGAACTGAAGAGAATACCAGGGGAGGGTGGAGACGTAATAAACAAAGAAGCAGTGTCTGCCTCTTTTATTGAGCATTTAGAGAAAAATCGAAAATCAATAACAGATTCAGCATCAAAAGCATCTTTTTTTTTTTTTTTGCGCTGGCAACACTGGCGACAGGTCGTGAAAAAACGACCTCTTAGCTAATTTATTTTAAAATTATTGTTTTATTGTGTTTAATTAGTTTAAATTCAATTATTTATATTAGAATCAACGTATTATGTGACATACGTAGTGTTTGTGACCAGTTTTATTGTGGAAACTCAAAAAACAATTGATATTTCAATTCATGTACGAGCTGTCAACGTCTGAACTGAGGATTTGAATTCTCTAAACCTGGGGAGTATTTTGTTTTGATTTACTAATTATTGCTGTGTTATTAATATATTACACATCACACAAACACTGCTCAGGGCTCTGAGCGACGTCCAGTACACACCGGCTACGTTTAGTCTCATTTTGCTTGACGAAATTGTGGAAGCAAAATCGAGGACGAAAACACTTGCCCCATACAAATCATACACTGCAAACCTTACTACACACAAAATGTGTTTGAAATATTAAGCTATAAATATTACTTATAATTTGTATTCTATGTAAACCACTTAGTTCAATTAAGTAATTAAGAATTTCCCACTAAAATCTCATGTTATTTGCTATTTAAAAACAAAATAGTCATTTTAGTAGTCAAATCAATGTTCAAATAGCTTGTCCTTAGTGTATTAACTGTAATATTTAAGTTGGACAATATCAAATCAAATAGCTGTTCTTTAGTTCTTAGTTTTGTACCTATTTTTTCTTTTCTCTCTTAATCTACCTCCATATTTTTATAATCTTTTCTAAAACATTTCTATTGTTTTTAATTATTTTACTTCTTTCTAAATTCAAAACCCCTCTAAACTCAAGTCTCAACTGGTATATTTCCTAATAATTCTCTTCACATACTCAGCTTTTTCCTGTCACATTTCAGGTCTGGCTTGTGAATAATAGTCAATATGATGACACGTGGAGCTACCATCCGTCACATGAGTGACAAACTGAAGGCAGCGTTGAGGGAGCTGGATGCTTCTAGAAATGAGTGCTGCAAACTGCTGCGGGAACGAGAAGAAAGTGAAGTAGAAATTGAGTTAGTGGTGAACAAAAATACTCAACTCAAGAACGAGCTTGCAGAACTACACACACAGCATGTGGACATACTTGACCAGCACCAGCACCTCCGTGATCTTGTTGCAAATTTCCAGCATTGTAGTGACACCTACGATCAGGCGTTGAGTCGCATTTCTGAACTGGAACAAGAACTAAGTAGGGCCCAACACTCAATAACTCACTTAGAATCGCTTAGAGACCGTGAAGAGTCTGCGAACACCTGCAGTCTTTATGATGAGTTGGTCGGTAGCCGGTCAGGACCTGTATGTGTTGAGCCAATTGTGACCATAGACTTAACAAATGAAACTATCTGTAAAAATAATATATTTACTAGTCATAATAAGATTAAAAAAATCATTAAAATTAATAAACAAATTAGATATGTAACTGTTCACCGCTGCATTGGAGGATGTCTTCAAGGTTCTGGATTGGAAAGGACTTGGCATCAATGTCAACGGCGAGTACATCACTCACCTTCGGTTTGCCGACGATATAGTGGTCATGGCTGAGACCATGGAAGACCTCAGAAAAATGCTCGATGACCTCAGTAGAGCTTCTGAAAGAGTGGGTCTTAAAATGAACATGGACAAAACCAAGGTTATGTCGAATGTTCATGTAACACCCACTCCTATCAAGATCGGAGACTCTACGCTCGAAGTTGTGGACGATTATGTCTACCTGGGACAAACGGTCCAGTTGGGTAGATCTAACTTCGAGAAAGAGGTCAATCGTCGAATCCGACTCGGCTGGGCAGCGTTCGGGAAGCTGCGCGGTATCTTCTCGTCCAACTTACCCCAGTGTCTCAAGACGAAAGTCTATGACCAGTGTGTGTTGCCAGTGATTACATACGGGACCGAAACGTGGTCGCTCACAATGGGCCTTATCAGAAAGCTCAAAGTCACCCAAAGGGAAATGGAGAGGGCTATGCTCGGAGTTTCCTTGCGTGATCGAATCAGAAATGAGGACATCCGCATGAGAACCAAGGTTACCGACGTAGCCCGAAGAATCGCCAGACTTAAGTGGCAATGGGCAGGGCACATTGCTTGCAGAACGGATGGCCGATGGGGCCGAAAAGTTCTCGAATGGCGACCGCGAACCGGAAGACGTTGCGTTGGAAGGCCTCCCACTAGGTGGACCGATGACCTGGTCAAGGTTGCAGGAACCCGCTGGATGAGAGACGCACGGGACCGGTCAATGTGGCGGCGCCTGGGGGAGGCCTATGTTCAGCAGTGGACGTCTTTTGGCTGAAATGATGATGATGATGATGAATTAGAAATATTAAAAAATCCTTGAAACGCCTAAAAGTTCACAAACAAAACACAAAACTAAGGCGAAAAAATCTAAATTTAATTCTAGATCTTAAGAAGTGTGAGAGTGAATTAGAATTATGTAGGTCAATGTATGTGACCGACACTCAAAACCTTCAGGATGAGCTGTTTGTTAGGGAACATGCACTAAAGGATATCTTTAGTAAATATGAGGCTTCTCAACAAGACCTGAGTAAGCGCATGCAGGAGGCCAATGAGCTGGTGGACCTGGTCACGTACAATGCGGAGAGGTATGAGTCTCTGACGAATAACCTTTCTTGTAGCTGTGCGTGCACAGTTATTCCACAGCCTCAGCACAAGTCACCTACACCCTCAGTGGCTCAGCCAGTTTGTAGTATTGATAATAATAGAAGTATTGATAATAATATTGTAACAGATACTACTTATTTATTTTCTGATAAGTTTGGTCAAGGTTTTGGTACCTTATTTAATCAATGTTCACCACACTATGTTATAAATAATTGTTTACCCAGTGCCAGTGTTAGCCAATTAATTAGTAAGATTAAACTGACTAAAATAAATCCCAATTCTACTGTTATTTTATTATATGGGAATAGTTTAAATGTATGTAAAAAGGACATCATTGAATGTGTCCATTTGATGTTACATCTCAATGAGACCATTAATTGTAGATTCATTTTCTGTGCCTTGCCATATTCTCAATACTTGTCCATTGAGCAAAATAGATACATTTATGATTTAAATTTGTTAATTTATAGTAGGACATGTCGTCACAGTGACGCTATTTTGTATTTTGACTGTAATCAATTTATTTCTGATTACAGACTCACTAACTTCTCAATGTTTTTACCACCTAGTTCTAAGCGACGTATTGCTAACCTTTTAGCATACAATATACACAGCGACACTGGTATGTGTTTACCAACGTTTTCTGTTAGTAGTGATACTAATACTGCTTTTATTACTAACACTTATACAGATTCTAACACTTTTATTGATACACCTTGTAGTTTAAACTGTTAGGTGCGACAACAGGTAGGCTGCATATGTTGAATGTTGTTCATCAAAATATGCAGGGTTTATCTGGCAAAGAATTAGAGTTAAGTTTGTTTATGGAGAATTATGATGTTCAGGTTTTATGTTTAACTGAACATTGGTTGAAGGAACATGAAGTAGCATTTATCAATGATGATTTCTATACCGTACAGAGTGCATTTGTGAGAAAATCAGCTATTCGCGGTGGATCTTTAATTCTTGTTTCAAACAAATTAAAATGTAAACAACGTTTAGATTTAGTTAACCTTTCAATTGAGCGCACTATTGAGTTGTCTTGCGTTGAACTCGAGCGATACTTAGTAATTTGTGTTTATAGACCCCCATCTGGAGACTTTACTCGTTTCGAATCTGTAATGGAGGATTCACTCAATAAGTTAAAATCAAGTAATAAATCTATAATTGTATGTGGAGATTTTAATGTTAATATTTTAGATGTTACTCCATTAAGTATTAGATTTCTCAATCTGTTTAGATCATTTAATTTAGTTAACCTGTTTTTTGAACCAACAAGGATCACGCCTTCTTCATCAACTTGCCTTGATAATATGTTTAGTGATTGTGTTGCCGAGGACAAATTAGTGTTAAGTGACTTATCGTCTGATCACTGTGGCTTAATAGCTAGCTTCCCTATGCCATTAAAAAGAAAGCCGCGCAAAGTAGAATGCAGGCCTCATACAGCTGTGTGCCCTGCTTGGGCGGAGCCCCGCCGTGTTCTCGTAGCGGCGATCGGCGGCGGTGACCTCTCGCGTCCGGCCCTGGTGCAAGCCATGGTCCGGAGCGAGGAGGAATGGGACGCCGTCGCCTCCTTCTGCGAAGCAGTGATGCTAGCGAAGGAGGTGGCGGAACGAGAGAGGGAGAGAACCTCTCAACGTCCCAGCCGCCGCGGAAGGCGCTCCGGGCGTCGGGGGTCACGCGATGACCTCCGGCCACCGTAGACGCGGGCCTGTGGACGGTGAGTAACGGGCTAGCTCGCCGTCCGGCCGTCGTCATGACGGCAACAGACCGTGTCGGCGGCGCGTACGTGTTCCACGCGCGCCTCAAAGAGATGTCAGCAAGGAGGGGCCCGCAAGGGCCGACGCCCGTCGGGGCTGCGGATATCGAAAAGTTACCGCGGCTCCGACACAAGGGCGAGGAAGAGGGAACATGGGTTGGTTTTTAGTCAGTAGAAGTCTGACACTCCCCTTCGCTCTGCCCAAGAGCGGGGGGGGGGTTATTCGATGATTTTCCATCCACCAAAAAAAAAAAAAAAAAAGGCCTCATACAGCTAGTCGTTGCAATAAATTTAAAAATAATGTAGCACTTAAAGTAACACCGTCAATAGTAGATCATGAGACTCCTAATGAAATTTATAAAGCCCTTTTTGATGTTGTGCAGAATGAATACCAATCTATTTTTAAGTCTAAAACTATTAACATTAAGGGACCTTCTGTTGGCTTCAACCAATGGGCTACACCAGGTATTTACAAAAGTCGAGCTCGATTATACGAGTTGTATGGTCTTAAACAATACAGGTTTGATACAACTTTTCTAGAGTATGTTAAGAATTATTCCAAATTATTTAAAAAGATTTGTATTATTGCAAAATCTAAATTCTTAAGCGAGACCATTAAAAAATCTAATAATAAAGTTAAAGCCACTTGGAAAATCATTAACAATGAAACAGGTAAATCTGTTAAACAAGATAATCACCTTGAGATCATGGTGGGTAACAAATTAGTTAATAAAGCAGCCGACGTAGCCGAGGCTTTTAATGAGTATTTTGCCAGCATACCTATAGCGACGACTCGTTACCTGAGTTCGTCGCCGTCTAAGGCCGAAGATCTTTTGCATAGCAGCGTGTCTAAATGTGGTAACGTATTTTGTTTCGAACATGTAACACCTCGTGATGTAGTTAACGTTTTTAATTCACTTAAGTCTAAAAACACAGGTGATTACTGGGGCATTTCTATTAAACTTTTAAGTAACATAATCGACGTCGTAGCCCCCTGTCTTGCTGTTACTTTCAACAAATGCGTTGATTTGGGTACTTTCCCTGATCTTATGAAGAGCAGTAAAGTCATCCCTCTATTTAAATCCGGCAGTAAAAATGATATTGGTAACTTTAGACCAATTTCTATTTTACCTGCTTTTAGCAAAATTTTGAAAAAATTAATTCTCAAACAGTTGTTAGTACATTTTAATTTAAATAAACTCCTTCATAATGATCAATATGGCTTTACAAAGGGTCGTTCGACTACGGATGCAGGTGTTGCTTTGCTAAAACACATATTTAACGCATGGGAAAAAGCGCAAAATGCAATCGGTGTTTTCTGCGATCTTTCTAAAGCTTTTGATTGCGTACATCACGACACGCTTTTACGGAAACTGCGTCATTACGGTGTTCAAAATGAGGCCCTTAAGAGGAAATGCGAGTGCTGTCTCTTTCTACTATCGCTGTCTCTCTCCGTCCTCCTGCCCTCAAATTCGTGCGATAAGGACAACTATAGAAAAAAGTTAGAATTCGAGGTTTGGCTCTCGCCTATTTCCTTCTCCAATATTCAACCAATTTAAAAGATATTTTAGACAATGAATAAGGAGGTTATATACTACGCCGCTATTTTTTTCTTTTTTCGTTAATAGTTGTCAAATTTGTACACTAGGACTCTGTTAACAGCGATCTAAACAAGCAATTTTGAGCATTTTTTGAGGGTTCTAGTGCTTATAAAAATAATTTATCACCAAAAAGGAAAACATAGGGGCATAGAAATAGTTCATATTTATTATTCTGTAAAAAACCATTGCTCTACTAGGGTCATTAACCAAAAAGAAAACAGGCGAGAGCGTTTGTATGGAGAAAAGACCACTCGCGTTTCCTCTTAATGTGATAGATTCGTATTTACAAAATAGATTCCAATGTGTAGACGTAAATGGCGCGAAATCTTCCGGGCTACCGGTTCGGCTAGGTGTACCTCAAGGTTCAATACTGGGTCCGTTTTTATTCTTGGTTTATATTAATGATCTGCCATATTATTTAAAGGGTTTTTGTGACGTTGTACTATTTGCAGATGATACCTCTCTTATCTTTAAAGTAGATAGGAATAGACACGATTTTGACGACGTAAATAGCGCGCTATCAATGGTCACGGATTGGTTCACAACAAACAACCTTGTTCTTAATGCCAAGAAAACTAAAATAATTAAGTTCGCTTTACCCAATGTTAGAAATCTAGGTCCCAGTATTATCCTCGCCAATCACGAGCTGGAAACTGCCGACTCTGCTACATTTCTGGGCATAACAGTAGATTCAAAATTACAATGGGGTTTACACATATCAAGCCTAGCGGGAAGGCTTAGTTCAGCCGCATACGCCGTCAGAAAAGTAAGACAATTCACTGACGTTGATACAGCACGGTTAGTCTACTTTAGTTATTTTCACAGCGTTATGTCCTACGGTATTCTGCTGTGGGGCAAAGCTGCTGATATTCAAAATATATTTGTACTGCAGAAGCGAGCGGTTCGTGCAATTTATCAGCTGGGTGCCCGAGTTTCCCTTAGAGATTTTTTTAAGGAGATTGGTATTCTCACTGTTGCTTCTCAGTACATCTTTGCCAACATTTTATATATTAGACAAAATATCCACCTGTACACTAAAAACAGTGATATCCACAATTTTAATACTAGAAATAAGCATAAACTACGCGCTCGTTTTCACCGGCTTCACAAAGTTCACAATTCATTCGTAGGGCTCGGGATTACATTTTATAATAAACTGCCATCTTCTTTTCTGGACTTGCCATTTAATGAGTTTAAAGCCAAAGTTAAATCTAATCTTTGTTTAAAAGCTTACTATTCTATTAACGACTACTTAGATGATAAGAATAGTTGGTCGCTGAGTTGAACGCAAGACAATGTTTGTTATTTGTGTTCTTTCTCCAAAATTAGTTTACTGTTATGTTATGTATTTATTATTTTATTTTTACACTGTTTATTGTTATATACTTTTGTTTAATAATGATTGTGTCTGTAGTAAATCTTAAATTTAACTGACACCTTGCTATTGTATCGAGTCTGGTTCTTCTAACCAACCTAACAGACAGATGTGTGCTGGGGAGTTTGTTCCGCCACTTCTTCTTTCCAGCTAAACACTAGGAAGTGTCGATGGGTGGGCGTTTTTGGGGGACTGTCTTATAAAAATGTAAATACAGTGAAACCTGGTTAAATGTGTCTCAGATATCCAAATCTGTCTCATGTCTCAGTATGAGTTCCAGTAAAGTTATAGAAGTTTCTCACTTATCCAA
Source organism: Diarsia mendica (assembly GCA_949316265.1). Taxonomy (NCBI): domain Eukaryota; kingdom Metazoa; phylum Arthropoda; class Insecta; order Lepidoptera; family Noctuidae; genus Diarsia; species Diarsia mendica. Next base: position 14,293,697 of record OX438889.1, read on the forward strand.
GTCCCAGTTAGCCAAATTTCACCGTAGTAAAGTAAAGTAAAGTAAATTTTGACCTTCGAAAAGTGCTGATTATCAGCCTAGTTTGAATAAATGAATTTTGACTTTTGAAAGGAGAAAAAAAAAATTGAAATTTCGGCCGGTAAAAATATCTGCCATGAACTAAATTTGGACTCGGATGAAGAAAATCCAACAATCTCCAGACTTAGTAATGATCAGTACTCGATACATGATGAATCTGATGACAATGGTGACTTTTTTAGAACCAGATAGTCCTAAAGAATGCGAGACTCAACCAAGGAATTGAGACGTGAAAAGATTACTTTTGTTGTCGTAAAATATAACAACCAACTATACCCAGGGATGCTTATTGATTTCGATGATAATGGTGCAACTATTGACGCGATGTGTAAGTCCATAAAGTCCTGGAAATGGCCTCAACCCAAAGATATCAATTATTATGAGTGGGACGACATTCTAGGGAGCATCGACCCACCGAAAAAAAATTCGAAAAGTGTTTTTTTCAGTGTAAAAGAACTCGAAGACTTCGTCTCAGACTTTGCGCCGTAGTCTGTGCGCTGCTATCTTTGCGCCGTTTTTGTTTTCCTAGGTTTTTTACCCACGACGGAACGGAGACGGTATATGCATTTGGGGTGAGAGGTTGTTTGTTGTTTGTGTGTTTGTGCAAATACATGTTGCCATTTTTCTCCAAAACTAATAGTCCGATTTTGATGCAGTTTTCAGTTATGGGTTCGGGTTTGATTGGTGCATGTTCTTAGATGAGTGTTACGGTGACAACTCACCAGGGGGCGCTGCAGCAAACATTTTTTGTGCAAAGCAAAGTTGCCATTTTTCTCCAAAACTACAAGTCTGATTTTGATTCAGTTTTCAGTTATGGGTTAAGGTTTGATTGGCGCATGTTCTTAGATAAAAAAATAAAAGTAAAAAGTTAAAAATAAAAAGCAAAATTAAATTTTTTGAAAAAACCCACGACTGTTAAAAATTAATTGAAAAAAGGATAAAATAACATAAAACACCCACCTTAAAAAAAACCAAGAATGACCGTCGGGAGCTGAACATTGCAAAACTAGTTCATTTAATGGCAGCCCCCGACGGACATTCTTGGGTTTTTTTTTGCTTTTTTTCATGGTTGTATTACGTGGTGCAAAATAACCCCACTTGAGGTATTACTTTGCGCCAATAAATAAATAAAAAATATATGTACCTGATTATGTGCAATTCGTAATTATTGAATAAAAACATATTTTCTAATATGTACTGTTTCAATTACCAAAACTACATTTCCTTAATTTCAGCAGCTTTTTTTAAAATTGATTGATGCAGCGAAAAGGAATCTAAAAGGATCAAAACATTTAAAACCTACTACGAGTGCACAAAGGTCGATAACAGATAGAAAAAACTCCAAACGAGGTCCGAAAAATAATAAAAAAAGATAATGCGGAGTGTACCGGTGCTTGGTATGCAGCGAGCTTTACAGAGAGCCACCAGCAGAAGACTGGATTAAGTGTGATGATTGCAAGATGTGGGCTCATGAGGCCTGCACGTCATACCTTGGCAGAGGTTCGTATTACTGTGACATGTCACGAATAAGTATGATTGAGACTGCAAAATATGTCAGAAGACTGATTATGGTTGTGAACCCTAACTGTTAAATATGAGTGGAAACTTTGCTCCCACACATCACTAATTTAACGTTTAAAAAACATCTTGTAGCACAATAATATTTTATAACAGTGTGTAAAATACTCTAAAAAAGTTCTACAACTAAATATAATTTTTTGAAGCCGGAACTGGAGAGTGAAATGCAGGCAGATTTAAGATTATGTCAGAATGATAATACCCGTGCACCAGTGTATTCTTTGATCATAGATGAGAGTACAGACGTTTCATTGACGAAAATGCTTGTTATAGTAATTAAATACTATTCTGAGAAGTCACTAGCGTTGAAAACGAAATTTCTAATCACAGAATTTGTTTGACGCTCTTTCAAAAGCTTTACGTGATTCAAACCTTAAAATAAAAGATGCAGTTGATTTCGGAGCTGACACTACCAATGTAATGTTTGGTGAACATGGCATTATTGCTAAAATTAAGGATGTGAATCCGGCATTGCTTATTTATCAAATGTGTCTGTCATTCCACGGCTTTATCAGTTAGCCACGCAACCAAAGACACATTACCAAGAGCTGTGAATCAAAAATAGTCAAAGAAGTTTATGGGTATTTTGCTCACAGTAGCAAAAGGCAGAGGGAATTTTCGGAGTTCCAAGAATTTGTAAATACAGAAAAACACAAAATACTACAACATTACGATATTCGTTGGCTGTCATTCCACTCCTGTGTCAACAGAATTCTTGAGCAATGGGATGCACTAAAAATTTACTTTCAAGGCCAATATTTGCACGACAAAAATATATCCTCTCAATTTTTATACGAGAGCTATAATAACAAAATATTTAAACTATATTATTACGCGCTAGACTACATTCTGCCTATCTTCTATATATAAATAAAAAGAGAAGTCCTGACTGACTGACTCATCAACGCTCAGCCCAAACCCTTGGACCTACAAAGCTGACTCTAAGTGATGCAGCCAGATTACTATGTCATGTATACCACGAAAACTGCATTACTAGACGTTCTTTAATTCTACCTGGCCTTAATGACTGGCCTGTTGGTCTAGTGGTTAGTGACCCTAACTGCTATGCCGGAGGTCGAGGGTTCGATTCCCACCCAGGACAAATGTTTGTGTGATGAGCACGATCATTTGTTCTGTGTCTGGGTGTAATTTATCTATAATATGTATGTATTTAGAAATATATAAGTATGTTTATCAGTTGTCTAGTACCCATAACACAAGCTCTGCTTAGCTTGGGACTAGATGGCGTTGTGTGATAGTTGTGGAATATTATTATATTATAAGTGATTATAAGTGATAAGGAAATGAAGGAGCTAATGGAGCAGACACCAATATTATCCGACTACCTATTTGGAGATAAACTTCAAGCCAAGTTTAATGCAATAAAAGCAGTAAAGAAGTCGGGTCAAGAACTGAAAAATATGCCTGCAAGACCTCCAACAAGACCAAAAAGAAATTTAAACTACAGGGGCCCACACAGACAGCAGTTCCCGCGTCCGGGTGGGCAGAAGATATTGCTGAAGCGGAACAAACCACCAGAAACACGCCAGAGGCACTCACCGCAGAGGCGCCAGCAGCGACGTCGGGGTCAGGAACGCCACTAGCTCAGGTACAAACTGCTAGATTACAGTATTTCTTAAAAGCCTGGAATGAAGTTACCAGTAATCCAACAGTACTTGATTGAATCAAGGGTTATAAAATACCCTTTTACGATATTCCAGTTCAAAATTCCAGTCCTAAAAATAATAATTTCAGCCAGAAAGAAAGTAATCTCATCTCTATGGAAATTGATAAACTCCTAGAGTTAGGTGCTATAGAAAAATGTTTACCTGTAAATAATCAATTTCTATCCAGCATATTTTTGCATCCAAAATCGGACGGCACCTGGAGATTTATATTAAATCTTAAAAAACTTAATAAATATATTACTACACACCACTTTAAATTGAAAGATTTAAGAACAGCAACAAAACTCATGACTCCAGGTTGGTTCTCTATTGTGTCACCTAACTTTTTTATCCATAATTTAAAATGCCATAACTTTTTTTGTCCTAATCATCATTTGTCCGAATGATAACTTACCCGAACTAAATATCACATAATATCACATGCTATAAAATTGAAATTCCTAAATATAATATGTCCTAAATCCATTTGTCATAAATATTACAATCCTTACATAGTATAAAACAAAGTCGCGTCTGTTTGTTTGTTTGTTTATTTGTTTGTTTGTCTGTATGCTTAAATCTTTAAAACTACGCAACGGATTTTGATGCGGTTTTTTTTAATAGATAGAGTGATTCAAGAGGAAGGTTTTAATACCTTTTTTGTACCCGTGCGAAGCCGGGGCGGGTCACTAGTCAATAATATACGTAAGACATAAAATCGTTTTCCATAAAAGTTTTAAGTCCTAAATTAAAATAACATAATGTTTATTTATCATAATAATATTATTAGAACAAAGTATAACCAAGCTTTTGGTCACGTCACTCATACATGCAACGCATGTTGTACTCCATGACGCGCGCTCGCTTCGCTCGCATATTACATAACACTATTGTCTTCTGTCCCCGAAGTGCCGGGCCTCCGCCGGCCTCCTTCGTCGGCCTACGGCCCGGTGCCCATGCCGCCCATGAAGGATACTGTCGCGAGACGGTGATTCATCCACTTAGCGGACGACTAGCAACAGCCTATAATTTTGGTTATTCATCCGGCTAATCGGACGACTAATTAATTTTATTCATCCGCTAATCGGACGACTAGACACTTCGAATTTTTTTATGACTATACAATTTATTATAAACGAACATTCGGAATAATACACATTAGGCAAAGCAATAGTTAGGACATATTAATTTAGGTCATGTAGAATTAGGAGATTCAATTATTATAGTAATCGATATTATGACAGAATACTTTTAGAACTAAAGATAATTATGGTAAACAAAATTTCGGCAATTTGAACATTATGGTTAATGAAGTTTATGGCAAACGTGTTATGGATAATGATTTTCGGACAAACAATTTTTAGGAGAAGTGAGGGAGTACCTTTAAAAATGTGACCACAACACAAACTGTCTTAAAAAATCTAGTACAAACTAGTGGCTTATTCGGCTGATAATGCTGCTACGAATTTTGGCGGCAAAGACAGAGGATGACAAAATAATGTATTTTGCCTACTAAAATCTCTAACGAATAATGAAAATATAGTTGGAGTCGGTTGCGTTGCGCATATTTTCAATAATTCCGTCCATAGGTCTCTCGATTCTTTGCCATTGTGCTTTGAAAGTATTGTCATGCAGCTTCACAATCATTTTGCTACATTTACAGTACGCACAGAGGAACTGAAAAGGATTAGTTCAGAATTAGACGTTCATTTTAAACAAATGCTATATCATTCAAAGACCCGCTGGCTGAGTTTGTTCCCAGCGATAGAAAGAATCTTACAGATGTATGACCCGCTGAAGTCATATTTTCTGACAAGCGGGAATAATGCATCAAGAACATTAAGAGAATTTTTCGAAAATGATCTGAACGAAGGCTATTTTTGGGCTGTTCATTCTTTCATGGCCATATATCAAAACTACATCAAAAATACAGAGAAGGCTGATGTTTCAGTGAATGAGGTATTAGAAAACTGTTCTGAAATAATGAACAGCATAAATGCAAGGATTGAACAAGATTTTTGTTTACTAAAAGTGGTTTCTATTTTACGTAAGTTTAATGACATTGACAAGAATGTTGACCAAGTGACTGCGTTCAAAGAAAATATTAAAAACATGTACAGTCGGCAGCACGTCAAGCGAAACGCTATACATAACTATAACTACGACGCGGCATGGCATGTTAGAAAGAAAGTATCCTTAGCGTGATTGGTGGATTTTTCAACGTTTCTGAAATTGCCCAATGGTTGCGCATACTAACAATTAGGAGCCAATAATCATGTCTCACTAATAATAGGCCACACCTCCTTGCCCCTGCGCAACCGTCCCTACTCCCGAGTATTTTTAGTCTATAATAGATTTTCAACTTTATGTTCTAGAGTTTAAAGTTGAAAATCTATTAAAAACAAACTGTAGTTTCGTCGACGAGCTCGTCAATGACAACTTTTTTTACTTTTTAAGCGGAACAATGCCGTTATAATGATTGTTGCGTAACTTTAGCCGTTTACGCAGCGCACGCAACTAAAGATCTCAAAAGGAATAAATTCCCTCGCTTTTAGAACATTACACCAGAAGGAGCTTCTTTCTTTCTGGTCATAGCGTGATGTTAAGGTGGATCCACACTTGAAACCTAACATGTTATAAAACATTGTTACTTAACAATATTCAATAGAAAAATTAGCAATGTTATGTAATGTAGACGTGTTATATACTTAACACAAGTTTTGTAAAATGATAATTAAATCTGGACACACCTTTTAACCTGTAGCCAAGTAAAGATTGTTTCAATTGGAACCGGTTCCTGTGATTAGCGCATTCAACCATATAAAAAACCCTTCAGCTTTATAATAATACTAGCGACCCGCCCCGGCTTCGCACGGGTGCATATTATATACATATAAACCTTCCTCTTGAATCACTCTATCTATTAAAAAACCGCATCAAAATCCATTGCGTAGTTTTAAAGATTTAAGCATACTTACATAGGGATACAGGGACAGAGAAAGCGATTTTATTTAATACTACCTATGTAGTGATAAGTATAGATTATTATTATAACTAAAGTAAAAATAAACTCATATTTTTCTTTATTTTACTCCATATTTCGTCAGAGGTTTAAATTCATTTATATATTTCTCTCTTCGATAGTTGAATTACCACGTTTGTTTTCGCTAATGCGATCATTCATGCTTCTTATCTGTAAGTCTACGGAACAATTTCAAATGCAAGTATTTTTATTTATTAAAGGCGATTGTGCTCCTTAATTATAGCACGGCACGGGTCAATTTCCTATGCAACTATGTTTTCTTCCAACTGGGCTTGGAATAGAAGTAGGAACTTAGAAAGTTTAATCGTCTGTAAGTAGATATTTATTTGTAAACGCGATTGTGGTCCTTATTTATACAAAGTCACGGGTCAATTTCCTGTAAAAGAATTTTTGCTGCGACGCATGCAGTGGCGACGCGGCGCTACACCAACAGTCGGTCTAACCCGCCGCTATAATTATGTAAAATTAAATGTTTCACATCAAAAATACGTATTCAATATTTTTCGATAATCTAACTGACGGACCAAATAGAATCGCATTTATTTTGCTCAGGAATCATCCCTTTTCTAATATTACTAGTAATGTTTCACATCTGCCTGGCCACCTGTGACGGCCAACCTATTTTTATTACCATGCGATTCTTTCAATTCATTTCAAGTATTCAACCTGCTAAACTAGTTTTTGTGGATAGTTATTCAACACAAAGACGCGAATACGCATACATCCTCACGGACGCACCGCAGCACCAAACATTACAAGCAAGAACACACAAAAAGATATCTATCTCTTTCGCTCGATTCTCGCTGTTGCTGCTCATAACGCGTTCAAGGTCAATGTGGGGTAGCTTGATGTGCTGGCGACTGTACACAATTGCAGTACAATATTTAAAATCATGGACTGAAAACCTATACAAAGAGACAAAACATTTTTCATGGATGTCTTTAAAAGATGTTCCTGAATGGAATCAAGTTTCCAATACTATAAGTATCATAACGAAAAACAACGTCAAAATTGATGACAGCAAATGTTTTGATCAACTGCAAAACCTGAAAAGCTTTTTAATTAATAATAAAGAGGATGTTGATTTCAAGAAACAGTTAGCCCACAAAAAATGGGTCCAATATTTTAAATCAATGAATTCTGAAGAAAGCTTTTCAGAATTTCTAACTATTTGCCCATTTTATTTCGCGATTCCAGGCCACAATGCAAACGTGGAACGAGTTTTCTCTTTAATAGGCCAACAATGGTCAAAACAGCGCAACAGACTTAACGTAGATACAGTTGCTAAAATGCTACTCGTAGAATACAATTTAAAACACTTATCGTGCAAGGATTTTTACAACTGCATAATAAAAGAAACTGAACTTTTAAAGCTTGTTACTGCAAACCAAAAATATGTAGAATAATGTTTAATGTCTAATTGAAAGATAAGAAGTCTTTTTTGTTTTGATTATTTAAGAGAAGAAGTGTCGAGTTTATATTATTTAAAGAAGTTTTGTTTTGATTAATAAGAGTAGAGATTTGTTTTGGTTATTAAGAGAAGAAGTTTTGTTTTGTTTTGATTATTTACAGAATAAGTTCTGTTTTTTTTTATATATTGAGAATTTAAGACACATAATTTAGACTGATGTTGCATTTAATTTGAATTAAGGAAAGAATTATTGAGACTGATTAATAATAAAGTACTTTTAGACTAATTTGGCATTAGTTTTATTGTAAATTATCAAAAAAGCTTGGTTTTCATTAATTTTCTACATTAATACCAAAAAATCCCCTAAAATGATTTTTTACACGAATATTTAAAATTGTTGAAAATGCAGGATGTCCGGCTTTTTGACCCAAATGTTAGGCCAAACTCACTCAGCTCTGTCCGGCTTTTCGGTATGAGGACCTGGCAACGCTATTCCCACCGCGCCGCCGCCGCCGATCCTAGGTCGGCGCGTCGAGCAAGCCCGAGCGGCGGATTCAGTTTAACCAAACACGCTGACCAAACCGAACGCACGTCCGACTGAATGCTGACAAAATGGCGACACTAGACGTAGACGTTTATAAAACGAAACTCTTAGACATTACAATATCTGTGTTGTCCAAGTTATCAGCAAACAAACACGGTTTTTGTTGGACCTATTTTGGTCAGTTAGTAATTAATATTGAGGGAAGAAAACGAACAGTGTTGGGCGACCAAGTGTTTTGCGACGCTTGTTTGAAGCATGCGAAAGATAAAAACTTTTTAACAAAAAATAAAACCGACTTCAAAAAAAAAAGTCAAAAATAAATCAGTTTCTGAAGTCGGTGACTTTTGTTTGTTTGATTTAATTTTTTTGTCACCGACTTCAGAAACTGATTTATTTTTGACTTTTTTTTTTGAAGTCGGTTTTATTTTTTGTTAAAAAGTTTTTATTTTTCACTTTTTAGTGGTTCACCTAATGTGGACAATGTAGTATTTTTTTTGAGTTTTGTTGATTTTTCAAAAACCGCTTGTTCGATTTCGATAAAAAAAAAATGGGACCATTTGGGAAGTATACCCTTTCCAACAAAATAAGAATTTTTCAAATCGGTTAGTAAGTGACGGAGTTATGCCCGAACAAACATAAAAAAAAACAAACATCCGAATTGAGAACCTCCTTCTTTTTTTAGAAGTCGGTTAAAAAAGATTGCAATGTGCAATTTTCCAAGTAAGGTTATGTACATCCTATTATTTTTAAATAATTAAATACCTACTTACCTATCTTGACAGCTTTTTTATGAGGTTAGAAAGTAAGTAGGTATGTTTTATGTTTTAATAAGGCCTTGTTTTTATTTGACATTGCTAATAAACATTTGTTTGTTTCTATAACTATAAAATGTTAGTTGCTAAAATATTTTGAATTACCTACTATAGTATTTTGCTATTTATTTCCGTGAGGTTGGTCGTAATAATACGTTTTTATTGGGATTTTGCTTCCTTATTTTATTTAAGTTATTGTAGGACGCAAGACGCTTGATAAATAAAATTTCTGTAATTTTGTTTCAGAGCACTCGTCAAGGCCTACAGTAAAAATATAGCCACCAGCAATTTACTGCGTCATTTGAAGGACGAACATAACTTAGAAGATACACAAAATAGAAAAAAAGTAGCCCCCATTAAAGATTTTTTTTCCTTATAGAGAAAATCAAAACCAGGAACAAAAAGTGGTGAAACTGGTGGGAAAAAAGACAAGTGGATGCTGGCGCGCGATCTAGCACTATGGTTCGCCAGATCACTTTTGCCATTCGACAGCATAAATGATGAAGCAATGATTGTTTTTTTTTTATAAAATACAATATAATTGTGGCTGATGACGATCTGCCCTCACGACTTTTGAATGTACCACATTATTTAATAAGGCAGTATGGGACCAGCGCTGTCGTCCTATCACTAAAAAGCAGTTAAGTGACAGAAGTTGTTTTCGAGATAATGGCAAAAAAGGTGCGAATCGTTGTCTCTAAAAAACTATGATACTTAGGATTATCATTCTTGAACGTATCAATTGGTATTTTTTTCTGCCTTGTTTCAAGAATTCTTTCTGTTCTGAAACTCTTACCAATTATTTTAAAAATTGAGTTTTATTCTTTAGTTAAGCATTTAATTAAGATTTTTCATCTAATTACTCTAACTAACATGTCGCGAACGACTCTCGAACGGAAGATGAAAACAGCTACGGAATGCCTAGAAAGTGATTTTGTTCCTCGCCACTTGGGTTTCGATCACATGACCAGAGAACAGATAATAGAAAGAAATCTAGCGGTTCCTAATGCTTTGTTCGCTAATAATGAGAAAGCTATTATAATCTGCGATGGAACTTATATGTACATCCAAAAGAGCAGTAACTTCACATTTCAAAAAGTCACGTACAGTCTCCACAAGTACAGAAACCTACTTAAACCATTTTTATTTGTTACATGTGATGGGCACATTTTCGATATTTCTGGACCTTATTTGAAAAAACAGCAATTAATGCTTGTAAACGCGCATTCCCAGAAAGCAGAAATAAATGTTGCTATTTTCATTTAAGACAAAGTATATGGAGGCACATACAACAAGCAGGATTGCCAATTGTATGGTGACGACTGTGATTTTGCGTTGAAAATGCGACATTTGGCTGCACTGGCATTTTTACCTGCAGCAGAAATTCCGTCAGCTTTTAAAGAAATTGTTGACAAAATTTTACCACCAGAAGCGCACCAAGTAATCGAATAGTTTAAAAACTATTATATTGACAGTAATGTCTACAAAACCAAAAACAATCAAATGAATACGACCTCATTAAAAGTATTGATTAAAAAAGTGCCAAGCCCGCTGCGCGCTCAGCTCTCGCCATTCGAACTTCACCCAGAGTAATTATATTTTCATCTTTGTCTTTTTACCTATTCGTCTTGATAAGACATACGTAGATTTATGATATTACTGTTTTTGAAGTGAAAACTTCTTTAGCGGCGTTGAGCACTTTGGGAAATTGTTCTGTGATGGGTATAAAATCTTAAACTCGCGTCAGGACACGTGACCACGTGACCCTGATCGAAAAAGCGTAAGACGGATGGAGAGTAGACAGCTATCCCCTCTCTACGGCGCGGCGAAAATGTATGCCTGGGCCTACTGTTTCGTTTAGGCAGCGCAGGGCGCTTAATAATAATAATAATTATTATTAATAATAATATAATTAATAATAATAATAAAATTATTAATAATAATAATATAATTAATAATAATAATAATAATAATTAATAATAATAATAATAATGATGACAGCTGTCAAAATTGAAACAGCTATATCTCGGAAACTATCGACCTTAGACTAGTTGTGTGTAGGGACAATTGATAGGTCTCAATGAGATCTACATTTCGGATGACAGCTGTCAAAATTGAAACGGCTATATCTCGGAAACTATCGACCTTAGACTAGTTGTGTGTAGGGACAAGTGATAGGTCTCAATGAGATCTACATTTCAGATGACAGCTGTCAAAATTGAAACGGCTATATCTCGGAAACTATCGACCTTAGACTAGTTGTGTGTAGGGACAAGTGATAGGTCTCAATGAGATCTACATTTCGGATGACAGCTGTCAAAATTGAAACAGCTATATCTCGGAAACTATCGACCTTAGACTAGTTGTGTGTAGGGACAAGTGATAGGTCTCAATGAGATCTACATTTCGGATGACAGCTGTCAAAATTGAAACGGCTATATCTCGGAAACTATCGACCTAAGACTAGTTGTGTGTAGGGACAAGTGATAGGTCTCAATGAGATCTACATTTCGGATGACAGCTGTCAAAATTGAAACGGCTATATCTCGGAAACTATCGACCTTAGACTAGTTGTGTGTAGGGACAAGTGATAGGTCTCAATGAGATCTACATTTCAGATGACAGCTGTCAAAATTGAAACGGCTATATCTCGGAAACTATCGACCTTAGACTAGTTGTGTGTAGGGACAAGTGATAGGTCTCAATGAGATCTACATTTCGGATGACAGCTGTCAAAATTGAAACAGCTATATCTCGGAAACTATCGACCTTAGACTAGTTGTGTGTAGGGACAAGTGATAGATCTCAATGAGATCTACATTTCGGATGACAGCTGTCAAAATTGAAACGGCTATATCTCGGAAACTATCGATCTTAGACTAGTCGTGTGGGAGTTGGACATTTTGACCCTGAACGTTAACGATGTCGACTGTACAGTCAATAAAATACAAAAATAATTTATTTTGAACTAGACTGTACAATGTTTTTATGATGCTTAATCGGAGGCATGGGAAAAAATATTCCCGCTAATCCTACCAATCGGAGTTCCGATCGGAGGACAGGGAAAGACAAAATAAATGGGTTAGCATAGTTATGGCGGAATAATTGAATTTTTAAATAATGAATTTGGTTTAACTATGTCGAATGATCGCAATCTTAGCACAACGAAATACAAAACTACTATTGATGCGGTCTTTATTAGACATTTAAATAGGTTCGAATCAAAACTGTTCGTTTCTTACTTCAGCTACCATAAACCTATCGTATCAGTTTTAGAGATTGGCGATGATAGTTCTGGTAATGATGATGGTGAAAAAGTCGTTGAAATTATGGATGAAAGTTGATTTTTCGGAGAGATAAACTTTTTAATGTAAAATAATTGTAATAGTTTTAAAGTGTTAAATTTTTAATGTAATATAAATTGTCATGTTTGTGTACGATAGCGCAATAAATCAATATTGTATTCTACCACATAAATGATAGTACTTTTATACTGTTAAAGCAATTGGTGCAAAATTATTCCCTAACCATTCCAAAATATCAAACATGCTCAACGTTAATAATCAAGTTTTCACTTCTGCCGGCACTCCCGGAGTGCAACCCGTCTTTTTTTTTTTCGTAGGCACGTTGTCATAACGCTAGAGGAAGGTAAAATCGATGCTCTGGGCGATCAATTCCATCTCGCTGGCGAACACCTTCAATTTGAGCAAGAGGCTGAGCCAGTGGAGCGTCTGCAGCCTCTGCGAGGAAGGGGGCGCGCGCGTGGAGAACGAGGAGGACGGAGAGGACGCGGCCAGGGCAGAGGTGGGGGACAAGCAGGTGGAGCCCCAGTGGCAGAAAGGCGATAGGTTGATAGAGGTACACATGAATGATGATGTGCCTGAGGATTTGAGGGCGAAAGTATTGCGAATTATGAATGCTAGACTAGCTACGAGAGAGCTGGCGATAGCGAGAGCAAGGAGGCAAGTGATGGCAGATGGTGAAGTGCATGAGGATGAGGAATGGTTGGATGCAGATGACGGCCAGGATGAGGTCTTGTTTGCTGTAGAGAAATTTCAGCTCGCTTTGAATGGTTACCTATGGATAACCATAGAGGCGAGCGAGAACAATGTCTGCCTTAGGAAACAGGGCCAGTTGTTGCATCTGAAAACGCGTATGGGGCGTTTAGGCAGTACTGGAATGATGGCGTTTTGTCACATATTGTGACGGAGACCAACCGTTATGGCCAGTGACTTGCTGAATCATCCGTCAGCTTTCGCCGGGATTGGTATGACACGAATATTCACGAGCTTTTGGTCCTATTTTCCTTCTGGATGATGCTCGGAATCATCTGCATGCCCTCCATGAAATCTTGTTTTACTTTGAACCTTCTCCTCCAAACGAACATCTTTAGAAAGTTGTTCTCCCGTAGACGATATGAAATTCTTTACCGCGCTCTTCATTTTGATGACAACAGCAACAGACCGATTGACAATTCCGACCGTTTGTTTTTATTTGGCCCCATTTTAGACCATTTAAATTCACGCTTTAAGGAAGCCTATGTCCCATCTCAAAACATTTTTATTGACGAATCCCTGACTTTGTGGAAAGGAAAACTCAAATTCCGCCAGTATATTAAGACCAAGGCGGCAAAGTTCGGGGTGAAGACCTACGAACTCTGCGAGTCTTCGACTGGCTACAACGGGAATTAATTGATCAGCAAGCCATTCACACATTCAAGCACCCTGAATGTGATCGCGAAGTAGCGATCATATTCGATGCATGTCATATGATAAAGCTGGTGCGATATTCATTCGAAGCCAAAAGACGAAGAAATTGGAAATCAAATTCGCTGGCAATTGCTAATAAATTTAGTGAAGTTAAAAAAGAACATAGGGTTAAACTTCACCAATAAAATTACTCCTCGACATATCCACTTCAGGAATGAGGTAATGAAAGTTAAATTGGCAACACAAGTTTTAAGTATGAGCGTAGCTAATGCCTTGGTGTTGTGTAATGAACTGATTACATTTTCTATGTTTAAAAACACTGAAGGTACAGTAAATTTTATTACCATCTTTAATAATCTCTTAGATATATTGAACTCGAGAGCATCCAATTTGTATGGCCTAAAAAAGCCACTTTCTGCACAAAATGTAAATGAAGTGATGGCGTATCTTGAAAAAGCCAAACAATACATATTGGGACTGACCATATTTATAAAGTACAGAAGAGTTCTTCGTAAACGCAACACAATGCAGATTGTAAAGAAAAAAGTCTTGGAATCGAAAAATACAACTGGGTTTTTAGGCTTCCTTGTAGTGGGAGAGCCGGCTGCAAAAATACCTACCTCATCAGGTACCCCAATAGGCTATCTTTAGATCGTTAACCGACACTTAAACACGTAAAAAAAAATCAGGTCTGCCAGTGCCGATCCTGCCGGGTCATGGAAATAATTCATATTTATTGTCGTAAGTTACGTCACAAGGTACCCGAATTAAAGTGCTGGCAACAGTTTACCATTGATTAATTACGTAAAAAAAAGTAGGTCTGCCATTGCGCACTCTGCCGGAAGTACTTGGCAGACCTCTAAAATATGGCCCCTCCAGCACCATGGACCTACCTCATCGAGTACCCCGATGGAACCTACGCCAAATAATAGCCAAGATGCCCTCGATAGAGGATCAAAAGGTCTGCCAGGTCTAATCTTGCCGGAACTTAGTGTTCAAAGCATTTGAAGTTGGTATGGTAAGTAGGCAGCATTATTTCATACAAAGAAGAAGGGGCGAAATTTCCCTTGTTACACTTTCTCCTATATATCAAATGAAAGAGTATATATATAATCTAAAAATAGATCATTTTATTCTAAAACAGTAAATGTGTGAATAATGGGGGGAAAAAGTTATTCACCGATAAAGAGAGAAAATATTTTTTTTATTTTTTTTTCATCGGACATACTTGAGTGAGGTGTCTACTGATAGGTCTTTTAAAATGACCGTGATGTTTCTAAGATCATTTTTTCTCAAAGTCAATCGTTTGAAAGATAGACAGTTTCAAAGAAAGAAAGAAAGAAAGAAAAAATATTTATTGTCGCAGAAATGAAAAAAAAAAAGCAGGTAAACACAAAAGAAAAAGCTAAAAAAAAAAACAAAGTGCAAAGTGCTAAAATGTGTCCCCACCCTCTCTAACTTTTAAACTAAAGGTACAATTCCGAGACGGGCCGCAGACCGCAAACTGCAACAGCAAACTGCAAGCGACAACACTTGTTTCTATGAAATTGATTCTAAGGCTGAGATTCAGAGACAAGAACATAAGACGGGCGAATACCGCTCTAAGCCAAGTCGTGGCTAAGCGCATCTTAGAAATTTGTATTCAGAGACACAGTCCCGTCAAACTTACGTCGGTCTTAGCTAAGCTTACACTCTCTTCTCTATGGCCATTTTTAAAAGCAAAATGTTCATCGGTGAGTTACGGTTTTTATGAAACTGTGTAGCCAGGCGTAAATAAAAATTAAAGCAGGATCGCAATAAATACAAAATGCTATTGGAGTGAGTGAAACAAAATATTTGAGACACAAACCTATTTATTTATGTTACAACCTCTTTGTAAACCGCGGGAGTTATGAAAGTTTGACAAGTGAGCGAAGATACGGTATCATGGCTGCTAGAAAGGCTCCCTTTTCATCTTACGAAAAAGAATTTCTAAAAGAGTTAATTGGTCCACATGCCGCGATATTGGAATCGAAGAAAACGGACGCAGATTACAATAAAAAGAAATCGATCCTTTTTTTTTTATGGTGGGTGGAAAATCATCGAATGACGGGCCCCGCTCTTGGGCAGAGCGAAGGGGAGTGTCAGACTTCTACTGACTAAAAACCGAACCCATGTTCCTTCTTTGCCCTTGCGCCGAGGCCACGTAATCTAGTACAAAAATCCGCGGCCCCGACGGGCAAGAAATCGATCCTGTGGGCCGAAATAACAAGGGCATATAATAACTCGCCGAGATGCCAAGAAGTAAGTTTATTGTTCTTTACATAATTATTAATGAATTACTGGGAGGAATAAATTAAGCACAACATTGTTTTTGAATACCTTAACATTTATTTACCTATTTCAAATTATATTATTTTTTATTATTATTTTAAATTACCAATTAGAGCATCGTTACAGATTCCTCCAAGATGATGCCGTAGGTAACAAACACAAAATTTAAATTAGTTACACCTTAGCCCACTTGGTGGCGCTAGTTCCGTCTTAAGTAGTCGATATTGACTACTTGGCTTATCTTAGTTCACGCTAAGTTTAAGACGTGTTCCGAACGTCTCTGAATACAAATTTAAGGGGGTAAGTCGTTGATTTTGACAGATGGAAGTGTAAGTTCAAGCTTAGACTCGTCTCTGAATCTCAGCTTAAGCGCGGCAACACTGCTGCCTGCAGACGCAACGCGCAGCGTGCGGCCGCGGTGCGCAGCGACCGCAGACTGCAGCTCCAGTCGTGTCGCGAACCGCAGAGACCACAGAGCATGTAACAAGGCAGAGACTTCACACGTATAATAATGTCGACTTTTTCGGATGACGATGAAGAAAAACTTATTAACATTGTAGCTGGTCATCCAGTTCTTTACGACACATCCAATCCAAATAACCGCAATAATTTGGTCAAAGATAATGTGTGGAAAGCACTAGGAAAGGATTTAAATAAAAATAGTAAGTACCTAAATATTTTATTCGGATGTTTTTAGAGTACACAATAATTATGTTTATTATGTAAATTACAAGTATGTTTAAACGAAAAGTTGGTAAAGATGCTATAAATAATATACATAACTAGCGACCCGCCCCGGCTTCGCACGGGTGCAAATGGATGTTATTATACATATAAACCTTTCTCTTGAATCACTCTATCTATTTAAAAAAACCGCATCAAAATCCGTTGCGTAGTTTTAAAGATTTAAGCATACAAAGGGACATAGGGACAGAGAAAGCGACTTTATTTTATACTATGTAGTGAAGAATAATGTGACTGTTAGAATCGCGATATCTCAGGAATATAATGAATATAATATATATATCTTAGAAAATAATAATGTAGAACATTTTTGTAGAGAATTTTATGATCTACAACTTTGGGTTGAGATTTTTTTTTGATAAAGGATCATGACCATTAACGGTACTGGTTTTTCTCATGCATCAAGATAAAAATTATATTACAATTATTTTCTTTATTTTTGAACTCATTCTGCAATTAGAATGCCAATTTTGTATAGGGGTTTATTTTGTAAACATAATAAGTTATGAAATGAATTACCTACTGCCGGCTATTCTTACGTTAAAGTGTTGCCATAATCAAAATAAGTAAATATATTGACAACTCTAATCGATTTTTTTTTGTATACGATTACAAATTAATATAAATGTAAAGTCATTGGAAAGGTAAATCGCGGGGTTTTTATAAATAATAAAGCGAGATGATACTACTGTGGTGTGAAATAATTAGTATGTCACACACACAGTAGTCGTATTATTTTGCTTTCAAAACTTTTTATAGCAGTTTCACTTTGTTGGCTAACGATACATATGAATGATTGCATTTTTTTTTTTTTAATTATCTTGCTTCGGTTTGATATAAATCGAACCTTAAAAAAATTAATGATTATAGAACTAAATCAGTCATTTGAAATAATTATGTGTCAAATGTATTAAGTAATACATATGAGATGATGATATGATGTATGTATTGAGTAATCGATTTTCATTTAAAATCTAAAGTGGCAACATTGGTGTTGGTGTCTCAAATTGAATTGTCATTATCAAAAAGTCCAATGTCAATTGCGCGTGGTGCATGCTAAGTTTGCTCATTGCGATTTAAATATTACAGTTTTTTTTGTGTTGATCGAGTCCTACTCTCCACAGTAATTGTGATATTCATTGTAACTATTTGTTTATTTCTTGTTTTCAATCACTATCGCTAACTTTAATGTGAAATTGTGAATCTTACGCCAGGACGTTTTTACGCCAGGAAGTTTTCACTTTGTTTGTGTTAACAGGAAATATAAAGGCAAGGTACTGATTTATTTAAGTCTTTATCCCATCAGATATGCTAATTAATCTGCTCTCCAAACTATGACACCTATAAACTTACCTCTTTAAACGACGGATATTTCTATTTTGAGGTTAAGTTACGTTTTCTAAAAAAACTTGGAAATGCGGGTTTTGATTCCAAAATGGCAATTGTAGATGGTTATTTGGTTAATTTATAAACCATCTAAAACAACTTTGGCATTGACGCAACTCTGTACCGTGGTCCATATTGTCGTGATCATTCTCCTTTACCGTTTTCGAGAAAAATTAAAAAATCCTCAAATTTTGACCTTTGACCCCGAATAACTTTTGTAGCACACATAGGATCGATGGGATTTTTTAAGGCTTTGTTTGTAATGTTATACCCCAGCTCTCCACCAATATTTGGCTCTGTGGGAATTATAGTTATTTCAAATGTCTATATTGACCGGACTATAGGTCCTCACACACTCAGCGAAGGTCGACAAGATATTATACTTATTAACGCCTCGTCTGAGATGATTATGTAGTCTACGTACTATTCGTATCAACAAACACGCGTTTAAAGAATTTGGTAAAAAAAAATTACCAAATTTTAAAATATGTAGTGGCCACCCTGCCCGCTATGGTAACACTGACAGATAAACGTCTCTTCATTATGTCTTTCGTGTTTAAACGAACAGCGTTTTTTTCTTTGATAAAAACTTTTATTTTTGATAAACAGTGTAATTGCTACGGTTTAACAACATATTTCTTGTGAAATAGTTATAATGGAGAAAAATAAAGAAAAACTTAGACGAAAACTGATGGAATTACTTGATTCTTCGTCAGAAGGTATGTACGAAAATTCGCCATTTTGATTCAACATTTTTTCTGTGTAAAAGTGAATAAAATACAACAATTACAATTGATGAGGCATAAATTTACATCAAATATATCACTTGAGATATTACGAACGAATATACGAGTGAATAAAAGACCTAAGCGATAGGACGAGCGCCTATACTTGGTCCAAAAATCTACCTGTTATTGCAGTAATAAATAGTAACAAAATAAAAATGTTACATCTACTCAGTAGAACAAGTGAGTGCACAGACCTAAGCGATAGGACGAGCGCCTATACTTGGTCAAAAATCTACCTGTCATTGCATTAGTAAATAGTAACAAAATAAAGAATGTTACTTCTACTCAGTAGAACAAGTGAGTGCACAGACCTAAGCGATAGGACGAGCGCCTATACTTGGTCCAAAATCAATTTGATGTTGCATAGCAAACATTAACAAAATAAATAATGTTACTATCACACGGTACTACGAGCAAGTGCATGTGATTTCTATCAGTAAATTCCCACCGCCTATTTTTCACAACTTAATAGGCAGGTATCATACGGTACTACGAGCGAGTACATGTGATACATTAACCTGATAATCTTCTTCCAGACGAGCCAGAACCAGTTAAAAAGAGAAGCCGAATAATTGTTGAATCTGACTCGGAGGATGAAGTGGAAAATACTCCACTTATTGATCACATACCCAACCTTTTGGAAAAAATGGGACATATTAAAGCGCCTGAAAATACTTTTCAAATAAATGACCAAATGAAAGACTTGTGGAACAATATAATACAAAATGGCTTAGAAGAAAACATCAAAAATGACATTTTGAAGAAGATCCCCAAAATAATTGACTGCCTTACACCAGCTCCACAACTAAATCCTGAAATTCAGGCTGCGATGACAGCTCAAGCTGTGACAAGAGATAATCACTTATGTGAGAAACAAAACCTAATTGGCTCAGTTATCTGTGGTTTAACAGATATACTATACAAAAACTTACACACAAACCCTGACCAGGACTGTGAATACCTAGGGAACTGCATCAGGTTGTTATGCCATATTCAGTACAAAGAATCTCAAACAAGACGCGCTGTCATCTTACCTGGTCTAAACAAAAAAGTGAAAGACACTTTAGAAAAAACAGAAATAAATAACTTTCTTTTCGGGAAAGATATAAATACAATATTGAAGGAAAACAAAAATATAGAAAATTCTGTTAAGGACTTGAAGACTTTAAACAATTGGGGCCCGTCCTCATACAGGAAGCAAGGGGGCGGGCGAGAGTACAACCGACCACGACCACAACCACAACCACAGAAGACTGCTGGGAAGCCACGCAAGTCCTACCAACATCATCTTCAACGTCAGAATTTAAGAGCAATGACGAAACAACCCAGGACATTGCAAAACAATCGCGGACGTCGACGTTACTAGAGGCAAGTTATGCAGGTAGATTACAAAATTACTACAAAAATTGGCACTTTACAAAAAATAAGTCTGTTTTAAATTGGGTCAAAGATGGATACTCAATTCCTTTAATACATACAGTGCACCAAGGCAAGATCCCTGAAAATAACTCCTTTACCAAAACAGATAAGCTCAAAATATCACAATGCATACAAAATTTAATTAAAATTGGTGCGGTAACACTTGAAACAAAACATGTACCAAATCAGTATGTCTCAAAAATATTCATAGTACCAAAACCAAATGGAACATCTAGATTCATATTAAATCTAAAACATTTTAATAAGTTTGTTCCAACAACACATTTCAAACTGGAAGATATAAGAACAGCATTGCATCTAGTTGACAAAAATTGTTACATGGCATCACTTGACCTGAAAGATGCTTATTTTTTAATAAAAGTAAATGATGATTCCCGGAAATACCTAAGATTCTCATTTAATAAAAAATTGTACCAGTTCAATGTCCTACCATTTGGTTTATCAACGGCACCATATGTGTTCAACAAGATCATGAGACAAGTAGTTACTCATCTTAGAGCAAATGGAGTCACTTTAGTGAATTATTTAGATGATTTTCTCTTTATTGCACCCAGTGAAAGCGAATGCAGAAAAAATTTGAATACAGCCTGCAAATTTTTACAATCTTTAGGGTTCATCATAAATTATGAAAAAAGCCAGATACAACCCAGCAAGCAATGTAAATTTTTAGGTTTTATTTTAAATAGTGAAAAGTTTACATTAAGTATCCCTAGTGATAAAAGACAAAAAATTCACGAAAAGTTAAATTCTATAATACACAAAACTTATTGCAGCATCAGAGTTTTTGCTTCACTTTTAGGTTCTTTAACTTCAATTTGTCCTTCTGTCCCCTATGGGTGGATGTATACTAAAATACTAGAAAGATATAAATACCTAGCCTTAAAACAATCTAGAGAAAATTATGAATCAAAAATGAAAGTAAATCAGGAAATTATAAAGGAGTTGTATTGGTGGGATGACATAATTTTTACTTGCTCAGCACCAATTAAGCGGGATAAATATAAATTAGAATTTTATACAGATGCCTCTACCACAGGTTGGGGAATTGTATGTGGCCAAGAAAAGTTACATGGACATTGGTCAACAGAGGAAAGCAAATATCATATAAATTACTTAGAACTATTAGCAATTTACTTTGCATTAAAGTGTTTTGCAAAAAATGAGAGCAACTGTAACATATTGATTCGATCTGACAACATCACAGCAATTTCATATGTTAACAGAATGGGTGGCATACAATTTCCTCATCTAAATTTATTATCAAGAAAAATATGGCAGTTTTGTGAAAAAAGAAAAATATATATTTTTGCTTCATACATACCGTCTAAAGAAAACATAGAAGCAGATGCACAATCTAGGATACGCAACATAGAAACAGAATGGGAACTAGCACCATATGCTTTTGAAAAAATTGTAAACAAACTAGGTTTACCCGAAATAGATCTTTTTGCCTCACATGCAAATAAAAAATGTGAAACTTTTGTTTCATGGAAAAATGAACCGGATTGTTTTTCAGTAGACGCTTTTACCATAACATGGACAGGTCTAAAATTCTATGCATTTCCACCCTTCTCTATGATTTTGCGTTGTTTAAAAAAGATTCAAGATGATAATGCTGAGGGTATAATGGTTGTGCCTAACTGGCCTGGACAGGCATGGTATCCCCTCTTCATATCCTTACTGCACTCAAATCTTGTTTATATAAAACCCAGTCCAAATTTACTTTCATCCTCTTTCAGGACTTGTCACCCTCTTCACAAGAACCTTACACTGATTGCAGGAATGTTGTCAGCAAAACCTACTTAAGAAAAGGATACTCTTTAGAATGTGTTAATGTTATATTAAGTTCATTAACTAAAAATACTTTACAACAATATAGTTCATGTTACAAACAATGGTGGAAATTTTGTAAAACTAATAAAACTGATCCTACGACTGAATCAGTTCCCGCCATATTACAATTTCTCACTGAGAAATTCCACAGTGGTGCCTCTTATGGCACATTAAATAGTATACGATCAGCTTTATCTCTACTTTTAGACTGTGAATTAAGTGCAAACCGAGATATAAACAGATTTTTTAGAGGTGTATTTAAGCTAAGACCAAATAAACCCAAATATAGTGAAACTTGGGACCCAAGTATTATATTAGATTATATAAGCAATTTCTACCCAAATACAGCATTAGATTTAAATACCTTATCTAAAAAATTATTAATAATATTAGCATTAACAACGGCACAAAGACTTCAAACTTTATCTTTGATTACAATTGATAATATTGCCACAACCAATGATTATATAAAAATAAAAGTTCCTCAATTAATTAAAACTTCTAGGATTAATGGTCTTCAACCACTGTTAACTTTGAAATTTTTTACCGAAAACCCTAGTGTTTGCCCTGCAAAAACACTTTGTGACTATCTAGAAGCTACGAAATTACTACGCAAGAACCATAGTAATCTTTTTATTACTATTAAAAAACCTCATTCCCCTGCTTCAACCCATACTCTTAGCAGATGGACAAAAGATGTTTTGTTAGAGGCTGGAGTAGATACCTCAGTGTTCTCTGCATATAGCACAAGACATGCTGCTACATCAGCCGCTCACAGAAAAGGTCTGAATATAGATTTAATTAAATCAACAGCGGGATGGTCTCAGAGGTCTAAAAATTTTGCCATATTTTATAATCTACCTCTTGAAACAGGTGATAATTTTGGAGAATGTATCCTTAGAAGTAATAATAATAATTAATGTTTGACTTATAATAAATATACGTATTATTAAATTATATGGTTAATTATTTCATTATTTCGCCAAATCTTTCAACATCTACATAATCATCTCAGACGAGGCGTTAATAAGTATAATAGAATGATCAAAGTAACTTACCTGTAAGTGAACTTCGATCACTATTATACGCAGTTAACGCCTCGTCTGAGGCTCCCTCCCTTTCAAGAATTTCCCACCCTGCTCAATAATGAAAACAAAACCCATAACCCTCCTTTTTGCGTAGTCGGGTAATGTGAATACTTTAAACTTAATGAAGAGACGTTTATCTGTCAGTGTTACCATAGCGGGCAGGGTGGCCACTACATATTTTAAAATTTGGTAATTTTTTTTTACCAAATTCTTTAAACGCGTGTTTGTTGATACGAATAGTACGTAGACTACATAATCATCTCAGACGAGGCGTTAACTGCGTATAATAGTGATCGAAGTTCACTTACAGGTAAGTTACTTTGATCATTCTATTATTGGCCAAACCATGCAGTTTAAAAAACGTAAATTAACCGAAGTTAATCAAAATAATTTAAAAACCAAACAAAAAAAAATATTTCATACTAGAACGGAACTACCAATTGTCTATCCTAAAGCCAAAGAAAATGTCCAACCCAGAGTTTCAAAAGCTATAAAAACTTCCATAAGTCGAACTATACAATGTGCCACCTGTAACCAACACGTGTCGCCATTTCGATCAAGAATAATAAAATGCACGGCATGCAAAAAATCTATTTGTTCATAATGCAGCGACGGCTATACTTATTTTGATTACGTTTGTAACAATTGCTTAGGCGAAGAATAAAAAGGTGTGTAGTTGATTAGGATACCAAGGTCCGTATTACAGAACCTTACTCAAGACTCAAGCATTACTTAAAACTCGTTTAAAGCCTTTTGATTGATTGAAACTAGTTAAGTAATGTAACTTGTATCTTGAATGAGGTTCTATAATACGGACCTAAGAAAATGTTTTCTTCTTCTGCCTGCCCTTATCCCATGTTATTTGGAGTCGGCGCAAAATGTTTTCTTCTTCCATTCTCCTCTATCAGCAGCCATTTAAACATTCACTCCTTTTTCATACATATAACCTACCTCTTCCTCTACATTCGTCAACACACATATTCATCACTCGTCTGATCACATGATTTTCATCCCTCACATTAGGTACATAGCCATACCATGACAGATGATTTCCTTTCAATTTTTCAGTCACTGGAGCTACTTTCAAACTTCCTCTAATATACTCATTTCTCACTTTATCCATTCTTGTCAACCCACACATCCAAGAAAATGTTTTGCGTAGGGAAATCTACGATCCCAAGTTACCAAATAGTGTAGCGTGGCTTGGCTCTGGTTGGCATGGCTGTCGTTGGCGTGGCTCGCTGTCAGATGGCTGTCAGATGACTGTCAGTGGGCTGTTGTAACAGGATCTAACAGCCTACAAGTATTTATTTTAGTTTATTGAATATCAGTATTACTAAGTTGAAAAGCAGCAAATGGTTACGTCTTTTAATTAAGGGGACAACAGGAGCTAAACGCGAGTTTTATAATGCGTGCAAAATGTGGAGTGCTAAGCATGGTTGGGTTTGTTTCAGGTACAATGCCTCGATCAAGTCGGTCTAGAACTCAATTAACTGACGAAGAGAAGAAAATACGTCGTCGTGAACAGAAAAAACTTAGCATGCGAAGAGCTAGAGCTAAATTAGATGCTACTGCCATAGAAGAAAGACGTAGAAAAGAACGCGAAAGATATCATTTATAGAAACAAAATGGGTTATTAAAGACAATTAAAGATTTTGCACCCAGACAGCAGCGAAAGATGCGAAAAATGTGCCCGTTTTGTGTCAAATAGATACGTCATTTAATACTTTATGCTGGCATTATAGTCGACCTTGTACGACGCGCGGAGATTTCACGCCGCCCTCTGCCACCGCACCCGCGCGATCGCCATTTTTCGTTGAACTCGCTCACGCCCAGCACTGAATTTGATCATACTAGATGCATATTATCGAAAACAAAGATATTTCTACCAATACAAATAAAGCAAAAATCAACGCTTGGACGGAAATAACAGAACAGTGAGCAAACTTTTATTTCTTTATTTCTGTTAATCGACAGCCGAATTAAAACTAACACAGGCATGTGTTAAATGATTAAATAAAATACGTATTTCAGATTCAACAGAGCTAATAAAAGAATTAGGGACAAGAAACAACTTGTCAACCAATCGAAAGTCACAAAGCTGAACTCTAAACAAAATCGCGGTCTTAAATTTTTTTAAGGCTCTATTAACTAACACAAATTGTATTTTATTATATTTATGTTAGTCTGTAAGGTATTTATCTATGGGCCATAGATGCCTGAAAATAAATTGATTATTATTATTATTAAAAGTAGAAAACAAGAACATAAATTCTTGTCTGATATTCATCGTAGTCGCATGCCACTGATACCTGAAGCTGATGCTCCTTCATGGCATTTATTTATGGATGTTTGGACCAGTACCATTAAAATTGCCTGGACAAGTTATAAATAATATTAGCACTGATCTTGTTGCTCTTGCTGAACATATGCCATCAGAGTTTAATAGGAAACCACGTTCTTCGGAAGATGTAAGGAGGTGGAAAGCAACTGAATTTCGACAATTTCTTCTATACACGGGGCCAATAGTACTTTTCAAATTAAAGTCTGAATATATATCATACTAGCTTTTGCCCGCGACTTCGTTCGCGTGGAATAGTGACTGTGTGATTTTTGGTTTATCTCGCGAAAAAAAAAAAAAACTATCCTATGTCCTTTCTCAAGTTCCAAACTATGTCTGTACCAAATTTCATTAAAATCCGTTCAGCCGTTTAGGCGTGAAAGAGTAACAGACAGACAGACAGACAGAGTTACTTTCGCTTTTATAATATTATAGTATATATAGTATATAGTATAGTATAGTATGGATTATAATAATTTTCTCAGCCTTACTGTTTCTATCAGTATATTATTAAATCCTGAATATTGTTTAGAATACAACAATTATGCCAAAAATCTCTGAAGACATTTTGTCAAATCCTTTATAGATTTATATGGCCCACAAATTGTAACTTATAATTTACATGGTGGTCTCACACACCTTAGTGATGATGTACTTGAATTTGGTGCACTTGATTCCTGTTCTGCCTTTCCATTTGATTTTTTTTTACAGTTTTTCAAAAAGAATATTAGGGACAAACCTCTTCACCAATTTATTAAAAGATTAGGCGAAATATCCAATACCGACTTTTGGGCCAAAAATATATCCGCGTGTGATTCTAATCTTCCAAATTTCTAAATCTCACTCATCAGATTTGCTATTGCCAGGTTGTGATAAATTTCAACAATTATTATTCAGGTCAGTGAAATTTAAATCTTTTGAAATAAACACAACGCATCCAAATTGTTATTGTGTTTTAAATAAAAGATGATAGTATCGTAACAGTGTGCAATATTGTATTTTCCAAAAATATGGGTATGGTAATACTTTGCCAAGAGTTTGCAACAAAAGAAAACTTCTTTGCTGCACCATTGATAGAGAGTTCAGACAGGAATTCATGAAGTAACCAGTGACTGATATTGTCGGTAAAGTCGTACTTCTTCCTTTCCAAGGTCATCATGTTGCTATTAAAATGCTACATTCATAGCACTTTTTACTTTAATCATTAAACTTTTTTGAGTGGTAGGAGTAGGGGTACTCCCTTCCCAGATAAATTTGCTGCAAGTTTGTTTTTTATTTCATACTAGCTGACCCGTGCCCACTTCGTTGGGCATAATTAGTCGAAAGTAAGCTAATTACGTTTCGAAAAATTCAATTTCGGGGACGTCCGCTGCGTAAGGAGCCGACCACGCGACTGAGCCGCGCGGGTACCTACCTCTCAGATCAGATGTAAAAGGCCACGCCCCTTTCTCCCGAAGCGGGCACGAACGCGAACCGAATTAAACCCGAAACCATCCCGCGCCCGCCGCTGCGTTGCTTTTTTCTCCGATTCACTTTGCAAAACGGACTACCACGTAAAAGCCTTTTTATTTTTCGGTTATTTATATAGCCGAAAAATCAATTCAATTCTATTGGTGAAAGAATTTTTAAAATCGGTTCAGTAGATCCCGAGATTACCCCTTACAATTTAACAAATATACAAACACACAAACTTTACCTCTTTATAATATTAGTATAGAAGTATAGATTATTAGTATATTAGTATAAATAACAAGATGGCTCGTTCAGGGGTGACTAATTTATTGTATTTCAATGATATACCATTAATTTGAAAGTTAGTTTTGCAGGTGTTTATTGACTAACAGCCATTTTATTTCGTTGTTTCAGAACCGAGAGACATAACAAAATCGACCATGATGGAGTCGTCTAGAATGAGCAGGCATCTTCTGAGAACGCTCGTTCCATCATAGACCATAAGGTCTAAAGCGATGGATAACCATCGCTTTCTATCAGGCGTGATCAAGACCAAGAGCAGGCCCAGTCAGCAATAAAAAAGTCCCATTGTGTACTACTTTTTTTAAATGTATTTATTTTCGACTTCGCAAAAACTCAAAGACATTTTATCTTCTTCAAAAGTTTTGAAACTTGTCGAATTTGTACAAAATATTTCTGGTTAATTTAATATAGGATTTCACATCCCTCGTAAAGACAAGTGTTCCAAATGTGAATGTTTTGAACAAGACGACGGAGGAGAAGAAAAACTGATTCATCTTAAAGACAAAGAGGATACGTACGAACGATTTCAAGTACATCAAAAAAATCAAGACGAAAATAAACTTTGCGTATCATTTCCCACTAAAATCTCATATTATTTTTGCAATTTAAAAACAAAATAGTCATTTTGTTAATCAAATCAATGTTCAAATAGCTTGTCCTTAATGTATTAACTGTAATATTTAAGTTGGACAATATCAAATCAAATAACTTTTCTTTAGTTCTTAGTTTTGTTTTTTTTTTTCTTTACTCTCATATAATTATCTACTTCTTTTTTTTTATAATCTTTTCATATTTTTATAATCTTTTCTAAAACTTTTCTATTGTTTTTAATTATTTTACTTCTTTCTAAATTCAAAACCCCTCTAAATTTCTCAAGTCTCAACTGGTATATTACTTAATTCTCTTCACATACTCAGCTGTTTCCTGTCAAATTTCAGGTCTGTCTTGTGGATACTCAGACCAAGAAAAAAAGAAAGACGGCGCGCCGCGAACACCAACAGTGAAGTCACAAAACCACGCGCCTATAGCAAGTAAACATACAAGCTCACGCACACACCTACACTAAAACCACACGCATTTCTCCTAGAACGTCACGACTTCACGAGACATTGTCTACACACATAGATAAAAAGTTGGCTTCACTTTTGATGTTCGTGGCGCGCCGTCTTCCTTTTTTTGTTGGTCTGAGTGTGGATAATATACAATATGATGACACGTGGAGCTCCTCCCCTATTCCAGAATCTGCTTTGGAATGTCTAGATAAGTGCGATCATAAACTCTACCCCAATTTCTACACATTGTTGCAAATATTGGCTACCATACCTGTATCAACTGCTACCCCTGAAATAACTTTTTTAAGCCTGAGGAGACTTAATTATTTCTGTAATGCGTATACCTAATAAAATGAACCTGCTGTTTTTTTTTTTACATCTTTCATGGTTTTTTTTTCATTTATCTATTACGGTTTATTTCATCATGCACTTTTAGTCGTTTTATTTTCCTGAACCCCCCCCCCCCCCCCAATTTTAGAGCATAATAAATATGCTGTATTTATACCATGCGCTGCACATACTCTAAACTTGATTGGTCGCAGTGCTGTTGATTGCTGTACGATCGCAGTGTTTTTTTTTTTAAATTGTGCAGTTGTTATACACTTTTTTTTCGGCTTCTACTCACCGGTGGGCAGTTTTAAAAAAAATAATAGGCAACGATAGCGTTCTGAAGTCGCTGTCGGACACTCGTTGGGAAGCTCACGCTGTAGCTACGAGTGCAATATTACAATCCTATTCGAAAATTTTGGATGCTTTAGATGAAACTCCGCAAAGACGTCGATTCGCCTCGCATTGAAGTAAAAGATGAATCTCAACTAGCTACACTCCGAAACCACATTTGACTAGGGTTAGTTTTGTGTTTACCGTTATTTTTAGTTTATCGTTTATCATTAATTTTAGTTTTAGCCTTTCTAATTTGCTTAGTTTCGTATTTATTTTTTCTCGTTTCATTTTGTTTCTTGTTTTATTTAATTTGTTGCTCAAAGTACTACTTACTCTTTTGTTTATATATTGCTCATCAGATTCGATGGTGTATTACACCTTCTATCTTTAACATCCTAAACCCTTTTATAGTATGGATACAGTTACTAACCATACTAAAAAAAATGCCATATCAAATAATTACTAAAACAATATATTTTCCGATCAAGTCACCAGAAATTCTAAAACAAAATTCGATTCCACAACTAATAGTAATTTGGTACTAAATATAGACAATATATCTGCCGGGCCATCGTTTTTATGTGATCCAGAATCATGTACATCTTTCTTACCATCCGATCTAACAACTAAAAACTATTTAAAAATTTTAACACAAAATATTAGAAGTATCACAAAAAACTTTTGTCAATTTGAAGTCCTTCTATCAAGAGTGCAAATATCATGTGAAATATTTATTCTGACAGAATCGTGGAATTCAAAAGCTACAAACATCCCGTGCTTAAAAAACTATGAGACCCACTACACAAAAAATAATCGAAATCAAAATGATGGTATTGTAGCTTACACAAGAGAGGGATTTAACTGTTCAGTTACAGAAGTACCATTAACTGATGCTACCTGTCTAGTTATACAGATTGACTCGGACACTGTCGTTATAGGTATCTACAGGTCACCATCATATTCAAACATAGATAACTTTATAACGTCTTTGGATAATCTTCTAAATACCTACAGAAATTGCGATAATATAATAATTACAGGTGATTTAAACATAGACGTGAAACTTAATAATGAAGATCGTAATTCGACAGATTACCTCAATTTGCTAGCCAGCCATGGGTTCTTGCCTGGCCATTTATACCCAACAAGAGAAAATAATTGCATAGATCACGCTATGGTCAAGACTAATTTCTCCACAACCACACTTGTTATTCAATCCCTTCTGACTGATCACTCTCCGGTACTTTCCTGTGTTACCATTGACCATCCAATTAAACCACTAAAACAAATGACCATTAATAAAGTAAACTACGAAGCAATTCTTGCAGACCTAAATTTAGTCAATTTCAGTCATATAATGGAATCACAAGATGCACATTGGTCTTCAGCGCAGTTACTTAACATCCTTAACACATCAATTATGAACAACACTCTAAAAATACTAACACCTAGAAGATTACGCTGCATCAAACCGTGGATCACACCGGGCTTGGTTCGTTGCATTAGGAACCGTGATCACATGCACCTAAAATTTAAAATTGAACCCAATAATGTAACTCTTGCTATAACGTACACTAGATATAAAAACTATTGTAATGACTTGTTGAAGCGTCTGAAACGGAATTTTCTTGCAAATGAACTTAATAAAAATGCTAAAAACCCTAAAATGACATGGAAAATAATCAACAACATCACAAATAGAGACACTAAAAAACCACCACCATTAGAACTATTGAAAACAAAAAATACCCCTGAATTAGCTTTACAAGAAATCAATCTTTATTTTACTAACATAGCAAAACAATTAGCTTCAAAGATAATTCCATGTTCTGAACAAATTGAAGAGTCCGTTATTCCACCGGTAAATTCTATGGCCATGTTGGAGGCAACTGAGGAAGAAGTTGAGTCTATAATTATTAATTTGAAAACTGATAGCGCAATGGGTTGGGATGGTATTTCTACAAAAATAATCAAAATGACAAGAAATATTATTGTACCACTTGTAACTCGCATTGCAAACCTTTCAATAGAGACTGGTGTCTTTCCAAATGTTTTTAAAATATCCGTCGTCCATCCTATTCACAAGGCAGGAAACAGGGACAGTGTCAGTAATTACCGCCCTATTTCGGTGTTGCCAGTGCTGTCTAAGATTTTAGAAAAAATAATGAATAAGAGACTACTTTTGTACCTAGAAAAACAAAACATTTTAGCCCACAATCAATTTGGATTCAGAGCTGGCAGATCTACAGCACAGGCAGTCACTGAACTTACTAACATCGTAGCTAGTCATATTGATAGCAAAAAGAAATGCATTGGAGTATTCTTAGACCTAGCTAAGGCTTTTGACACTGTCTCTGTTCCCATACTAATCAACAAAATGGAAAAAATTGGTATAAGGGGCAAGGTACTAGATTTGTTTAAAGATTATTTAAATAATAGATCTCAGCGAGTTATAATAGACGGTCAATATAGTCCTGATGCGCAAGTATCGTTTGGCGTGCCACAAGGAAGCGTTCTTGGCCCAACCCTTTTCCTTATTTATATTAATTGTTTATGTAGGTTAACGATACAAAACTGTAAAATATTTACATTCGCTGATGACACGGCGTTAATATTTTATGGTAGTACATGGGATGAAGTAAGACATTACGCTGAAATAGGTCTTCACAAAACAGCCAAATGGCTCAGTCAAAATTTACTTACGCTTAATATTTCTAAAACTAAATTCATAACTTTTGCTAATACAGAACAATCACTAAAATCGGCACAAAATATAAAAATTCAAATTCACTCTTGCCAAAGCACAACCCATCAACACACATGCGACTGTGGCTATCTGGATAGGGTTAAAACAGTTAAATATCTTGGTATTCTCCTTGATGAAAAATTCACGTGGTGTCCATATATTGATCTTTTAGCGGGGAGAACACGCAAGTTGATATATGTCTTCAAGAAACTAAGGCATGTGGCTGATGCTGGTCTCTGCAAAACTGTTTATTTTGCCCTCGCACAATCAATTCTAGCATACTGCATCACGGCGTGGGGTGGAGCTCGAAAAACCCATCTTATTAAAATTGAGCGTGCACAGCGAGCTTTACTTAAAGTTATTTATTTTAAGCCTTTCAGGTATCCCACAGTCGATCTGTACGCTGAATGTGATGTTTTAACTATTAGACAGTTATTCGTTAAAGAAACTGTAATACAACAACATCAAAAACTGAAATTTATTGATAAATCAACAATGACCTCGAGACGCTCTGATAGGGTGTGTCCTACAGTTCCATATAAAACGGCTTTCATCGAAAAATTTCAATGTTATCTTGGACCAATGCTATATAACAAATTAAATAAAATTATAAAAATTTATTCATTAAACCAACACTCGTGCAAGAAGGTATTAACATCCTGGCTGAAATCACTAAACTATGAAAACGTAGAAAACCTCTTTTCAATTCTAAAATAATGCCTAAACCCGGCGGACTATTTTACTGTTGTCTATAAAATTATTAATTTATTTTTTTCTAAAATTGCCTAAGTTCGTACTATTTGTTGTCTCTGTTACGAAAGTCAGGTGTAGGGTACTTCAAAAACAAAAGAAGTTAACACTCATACGTTGAGCATATTAATACTCGATAGTAACAAACTCATCTACCCACATTGTATGCTGAGCACACGAATTATTTGTTAATATTATAATATATTTGCCTTGTAATGTTTAATCACAATATTCTCATCTCTGATTGTAACAACATTGGAAGAGACTAACGTCTAAGATACAGGCTCGGCCTAGTTTAGACGTTGGGGTTCATTTTGTCTGTTTACTTACCTACTGTACTTGTAACAATATTGTGATAAGTGTAATATGTATTTCCGTTTTTCAATAAAGAGATTATTATTATATTATAAATTGCTGAGGACACAAACCAAAAAGTGGAGACCAGGCTAGAATCACAAAATATTTCAAACAAAATGCAAGAGTTTGTTATGTATGCTGTATCAGCACCTAACATTGTAACATCGTGCTAGTTGATACTCGCCTTGCGAGGCCGGAACAGACGCAGCATTCATAGTAGCGCCGGGATTAAGTCTAACACCCGGCGACGCGCATTTCGTAGAGATAAGGATTTAGAATAAGGCATTGTTATCGTAGGTAGAGGACGAAGATGAACAACGTTCGGTCGTACTTACCTACCATCAGGGTAAAACCAGCCATCGCGGCATCAAAGAAACTCTCATGAAAATAAAGCGAAACTACTTCTGGAAAAATATGGACGTAACTGTTGCTACGGTAATTAATTCATGTGAAACCTGTAAAAAACTAAAATACGACCGTAAACCCTTGAAACCAGTATTACAATTAACACAAACACAAACAAAACCCTTTGCTGAAATATTCATAGACCTTTTCTCAATAGAAGGGAAACAGTTTTTGACGATAATAGACGCTTTTAGTAAATTAGGACAGGCTTTTATACTGTCAAACCGATCCACTCCTGAAGTAGTCCGTGCATTAATTAAATTTTTCTCGTTCTATGGTGTACCAAACCGGATAAGTGCCGATCCTGGAACCGAATTCAACAATACCTTGCTTAAAGAAACACTCCAATTTTATAAAGTCGATTTGCACATAGGTACAGCACATAACCCTAATTCCATGGGTTTAATAGAGCGTTTCCACTCAACCATCTTAGAAATATATCGTATCGCAAAATATGAACACCGAATTACTGATGCTGCCGACGTAATGACATACGCGATTATGTCTTACAATCAAACCATACATTCGACAACAGGTCTTACACCCTTCGAAGTTGTATTTGGACACACTGATTCGAATAGCACCTTTGCAGTTAACTTTAATAAACAATATACGCAACAATTAGTTAACGATCACATGAAGCGTACTAAGTATCTCTACCAATACTTAACGGATAAAATAATAGCAAACAAGGAAAAGGTCAAAGAAAAACGTGGTGGTGAAACATCGTTCGATATACAAGAAGGAGACACTGTATTCATAAAAGGAGTAAATATTAGGCGAAGTAAAGACAAACCTCGTTTTCAAAAAGCACAAGTATCAGGTGAAATAGTTAGGAATATTTGTCCCGTTAAAATAAATAATCGTGACACAAAAGTGACACTTAAGGACATTAAACGACCTACACAGGTTCCTTCTCGTGCTGCTGGCCCTGACCTCCAGGATACACACCCTTCAACTTCAAAAGATAGATAAGAACCCTGGCGTATTGATTCTGAAACAAGGTCAAGCTAGCGATAGTTATAATAAGTGAATTATTATTAAGATTTTAGATTTAAGTTTGATTCATGAGGATTCGGAATTTAATTTTAAAAGGTATGCAAACTTTAATAAATACATACACAAACATTTCGGAAATAAAAGCTTATTCGAAGGGAAGTCAAATAACGTTCATTTTAGAAATACCTATAATTATAGATAAAATATATACTTACTACAGAGCAATTCCCATACCTATTACCAATCATTTTAACCAAACCACAATCATTATTCCCAAATACCCCTACCTCTTAGTAAAAGGGTCCATATTAGTCTCGCTCTCCCAGCCTTGCAACGAACTCTACGAGGCGAAGTTCCTGTGCTACGAGGACGAGTCCCAGCTGCCAATGGAAGACACCTGCTTAACCGCATTAATGAAATTCTCCCATAATACAAGCTCCTGTACCAGTTGAAATTCACACCCTCAAAATTGAATCTGTTGGGAAAAGGCGTTGGATTATCTATAGTAGAGCCGAAAGTATACTATCAGAGATCTGCAATAACGAGATAAGGAAAGAAAAAAAATAAACGGTACTTACTTACCTTGGATGGACACTGCGATGTCAAAATTGGTAGAGTTACCCTAAAATCTAATAATACTACTACAAGTAATATCGGCTCTTCGAAAGTACCAATTGTCAATCTCCCTGATGTAACATCCATCGAGCCACATCTGCAACGCAAGCCACTACCTAACTTGGACACTAGTGATTTAATAAATCTGCAACACCTAAGCAACTTATTGGAAGTTAGCAAAAGTGAAGTGAAAAACGACAGTGAAATATTGATTAACGTGAAAAGTGTTAGCGTTGTCACTCTTAGTGTTTTATATAATTATAGTTTTAAGCATTTCTGTATTCATAGCTCGTAAGTACGGAAAAACCGTAAAAGAATGTTTGTGCCGAAATTATCGGAGCGACGATAATCATCCCAATGATAATCATCCCTCCAATAACTTCGAACTTTTGGGGGTAGGTGTTATGTATGCTGTATCAGCACCTAACATTGTAACATCGTGCTAGTTGATACTCGCCTTGCGAGGCCGGAACAGACGCAGCATTCATAGTAGCGCCGGGATGTTTAGTCTAACACCCGGCGACGCGCATTTCGTAGAGATAAGGATTTAGAATAAGGCATTGTTATATTTTATAATAAGGCATTGTTATATTGTGGCATTGTATCAGAATTAATTTTAAAGCCAGTTAGTCTGGAATTAAACGTCTTCGCGACCAGACTCCTGTTGTTTCTTTTCAAAAACCTTCGGCAGTGCCTCCGGGAGTTAACTAGTTTATAAATTAAAACAATTTCTATTAATTAAATGCTATTATAATCTCAATGAATACTTTAATGATAAATTTTAAATTAGATAAATAAATATTTTAATAGATAATTAGATTGCCTTATAAATAATACATTTAGGATAATTCTAATAGGTATAGTCAAATAAAAGCCCTCTTCCTCTCTCCTACTATTGCAGTGCCCGACAGGGTCCACAATGATCATAACTTTGTAAAACCTACCATCTAAGTAAACTTGTGGAAGCAATAAATGTATTGAGTATTGAGTAGTTTGAGTTTATATTTATGCTCACTTTGTGGAATGATATTCTACAAGTTTTTCATCGCACCAGTAAAGGGCTCCAAGCAGAAGGATTAGACCTTAAAACGTGTGCCAATTTGTATCATTCTTTACCGGGTCATCTCGTTGAAATGAGTGTGGCGACTAGCGACATCTATCGCAACACCTGCGTACTAACAACGATTGACAGAAATCCTACATCGCGCTATCAACTTTATCCGCGACATAAGCCTATATAGGAGTTCCCGACTTACAACTGTCGGGCAGTTAGCCCGCCGGACACAACACCCGTCCGGTCGGAGGATCCTCCCTTTTCAACGGGGGATGAGGAGCTTTACACCCTGTTCCTCATACCCCCAAATGAGGAATCAATTTGAAAAATTTGAAGGCGAGGCAAGAAAAAATTTTCCTAATGGGGAATATAAGGAAAGTCGAAGACGAATTAGGAAGAAACAAGCAAATGATGGAAATGCAGAAGAACTTGATTTGAATCCTAGAGACAAATTCCGGATTGAGACTTTCAATGTAATAATTGACACACTTAATGCTCAAATGCAAAGAAGAGGTGATGTATACTACGAAGTTTCACAAAAGTTTTCATTTCTTGCGGATCTAAATAAGTCATGTTCAGAATATGAAAAAGATATCCAATTGCTCTTAGAAGCTTACCCAGACGACTTCAATGAAAACTTCCTCGGCGAATTTAATCATTTTCATAAATATGTTCGAATAAAATATGAATCTTCAGAAACAAAGGTCACCCATTCCGATCTATATGAAATTATTATTAAAGATAAAGTAAAGTGCGTTTTCCCAAATATAGAAGTGGCATTTAGAATCTTTCACAGCTTAATGATTACTAACTGCTCTGCACACATTGGTGGATTCATATACATATGGTGACATTTTAAATATAGATAAGAACCGTGAAAGCTTAAAACAGTGTTTGTACTCACTCCTCACTCATTTTCTTTCATTATTTTTTCGTGACTTTCTTCATTAATAAATGCACTTTGTTTATTCATATTTAAAACACTTTGTACACAAATTATACGAGTAAGAATATTTTAGAAGGAGAAAGCAAAGAGACAAACAATTATTTAATTTGACAACCTCAGTTGACAACCTTGTTATTTTTCGTAACCATAGCAACCTGGTTGAGTACTGAATCTTAATATTTTCGTTAGGGAAATTCTGGATTCGCTCTCCACGCTCAAGGCCCGCGATAGAATCTATGCAATAGATTAAAAAAGGTAAAAAATTATTCGCGATTTACAAAATTAAATACAATCTTTATTTAGTGCAAGCTTGACCTGCGTCCGCGTCCGTGCGTTTACGCGATCCGTAGTAAGTGATAGGATAGGTATTGTTTTGTTTTCGTTGCATCAGTGTAAATAATTTTAGTGTACCTAATAAACTTTTTTTTCAACACACTTGCTCATAAAGTGGCTATAATTTCACCGCAATTAGGCACATAATGACACCTATAATGAAACTGTGACTTTTTCATTGCTCTTATTCACTAGTGAGTTATAAGGTTTTTTTTTTAAATTTTATTGGTTGAGTTGCTACGTTCATAAAAAAGTTTCGATACAAAAAAGATCGTGTTCAATAGTAAAAATAAATTAATGTACTTAGTGCTTGCTCATTTCATGCAGATTTGAATTTAAATAGATATTTCAACTTGTACGTTTTTATTAAATGAAACTTTCACTCAAATAATATAACTTTTATTTTTGCTGTAATAAAGAAAACTTTTTCCTCATTTTATACGTGGCTAAAACTCTATCGCGCTCATTCATTTAGTCTATTTTCGATCGCCATTGTTACAGTATTTTAAGTGTGAATTTTATGATGGCGCCACTGGTCAAGTAAAAATGCATCGCTACGTCAAACTTAGTACATTTATTTTATTTCTGTGTTTTCCCGCATGCACAGATAAGTTGGTAGAACTGTAGATGCGCGCGCATAGGTAAACCGATTAATTTTTCCCGCTATTGTGAAAAAAAATCAGAACTCGTTTTAACTGTTGAAGATGACTTTTTAGTATTATTTTCTTCACAAGTGTGTTGAAAAACGTCGTATGATACACGTGTGTATTGATGATTACCGTCCTCGGCTTTCTTAAGACCCTCACCTGACGGCTCGGGTCTCAATGGCGCCTCAGCGGTAATCACCAACGTTACACACTTGTACCATAATGTACTATTATTGGACTAATGGTACTTTAGTTTAAGTGTAAAAAAATGTTAGGTTCACGAAAACGGAGTGCAGTTTGGAACCACTTTGAGGAAGTGGAACCCAAAAAAGCAAAATGCCTATATTGTGCTAACATTCTCACCGTACCGGCTGGAAATTGTGGCAACCTGGGTAGACATTTAAAAAGTAAACACCCCAAAGTACCACTTGTTACTGACAGCCAACGCAGCAGACACCTGAAGCCCCGCAGGAGACACTTGCGCCAACGTCAACTGCGACAGAATCTGCTACGTCCAACGCCCCTGCCCTTCCTCCGTTGGGTTACCTCCTCATCAGCCGTCTATCAGAGATTATGCGCACAGCACTAAATCCTGGCCTCGGCGTGCAGAACTTTTGGATAAGCAGCTTGTGCGCTTGATTGCGAATGGTTATTATCCCTTCTGTATGGTAGAGGACGTAGAATTTAAAACGTTTGTAAACATGCTAAATCCAGGGTACAAACTGCCAACAAGAAAAACACTGTCGGAGTCATTAATTCCCAAAATGTGCAGAAAACAAGAAGAGAAGGTGAGGCACAATATAGAAAATTCCAACGCAGTCTGCCTCACGACTGACAGCTGGACATCGGACAACAATGATGGTTACTTAGCTGTTACAGCTCATTACGTTCTCTCTACATCAGAGTTAACAAAATTACATTATTTACTGGGATGTGTGGAGTACAACGAAAGGCACACCAGCGAAAATCTCACAGAATTTTTGAAAAATATCATGCGGGAATGGAGCATTGAACACAAAATTACCGCAATCGCCAGCGATAACGCCGCCAATATTACAGCAACTATAAGAGAGGGTGACTGGCGGCAAATTTCATGCTTTGCCCACACTGAACCTTTGCGTCCAGTCGGCGTTACAGCATATAGCCGTGGAGTTTTTTAAGCGCAGTTCCCAAGCGAACCAAAAATTGCTGACAATGCAGAAAAGACCCTAAAACTGAAACAAGATGTCGCCACCAGGTGGAAGTCTACCTACGACATGCTGCATAGATTTACCGCCACGAAAGATGCCCTTACCAGACCTGACCTCGCGCACTCACTGA
This sequence comes from Diarsia mendica, assembly GCA_949316265.1. Lineage (NCBI taxonomy): Eukaryota > Metazoa > Arthropoda > Insecta > Lepidoptera > Noctuidae > Diarsia > Diarsia mendica. The sequence continues at coordinate 14,333,114 of OX438889.1, forward strand.
TTACGACTGGCTAATAATCCAATCGGTTCTCCCTGTGTTAAAACTTTTTTATGACTTAACATACGAAGAGAGCGGCGAAAAAAATGCATTAGGGGCTGCTTGAGCAAAACACGGATGGTAATAATGTTTTACCAGAAATAAAAAATCTAATCGAACACTTAAACAAAGATCTGAATCATAGATTCGGTCACATCGAATCGAATATACTTATTCAACGCGGAATCTACAATTCTGGATCCACGTTTTAAGAATAAGGGATTCCAGGACTCCTGATTTTTCGATAGGGCTTTGAGAGACTTAAAACTTAAAATTGGACGAAGTTCCTCAAGGACAACAACAACGCCAGCGGTAGAACCAGTGCAACCAGAACCGGGCCCTAGTCACTCAATTTGGTTTGACTTTGACCAAGAAGGCCAACGGCAGCAGGAATCGTCGAACTAGACAAATACCTTCAAGAGCCGCTTTTAAAGCCCCCTTAAAATGGTGGCACGCTCGGAAGCACATATCCTTTGCTATTTAATTATATTATAATCTCGTCGCCACGTCAGTTCCTTGCTTGAGGATATTTTCGAAAGCGAGATATACGTTGAATGAACGTAGGAGACGATTGACGACAAAAAAAGTTTCGCAACTCCTGTTCATAAGTTGCAATTCTGGCATGTAAATAGGTGTAAACAACTGTAAATAAGTAGGTATATGTATGTGTAAAACAACTAAATATAATATGTAAATATAAATAATGCTGTAATTAATAATCAAAAGATCACTGTACATATCCACTGATTTCTAAATACGCAAACCTATAAATTTTATTTTAATTAAACGAATGCAACTAATATTCCTAGAAATAACTCTACGTCATAGGTTGCCAGTCCTAAGCCTGGAAAATTATGAAGGTAAATCGGTAGACTATACACTGTATTACTACAAATAAATAAAAACAATACCTACCTAATCTACCAATGTTGTATTCGTTAGTCATTAATTTCATTGTAATAAAATTATAATAAACTAAAAATTAAAGTTAATTTTTTTCGGGAATAGATCTATTGATCAATCATAAAAATAGATACCTAAAAAGAACGAAACGAGTAGTGCAATAAATCAGAACAGAAATATACGTTAGATAAAGAGCAAGCAGCTATGGGCACAGCACGTGCATCTATGTTCTTACTGATTCGTTGGATTGAATTGAGCGAAGCCACGCTGAGCAGCGCATCAGTGCAACGTCGTCGCTTCGTGTCGTGCGCAGATTCAAAAGGCTATAAAAATGAGTGATATATATCCCAGTGAAGGATACATAATTATCAATATTTTCTTTTTAGTGATACATATTGCCCATGTCTACCTTGGAACATTTTGGAAACAGTTGAAGCATTTTACGACGAAGTTGCCAAGTGGGCTCAAAAGAAAAAAAAAAAGGACCATTGGGTTGGGAATATCGTTCCTCATGTACGTGTTTTCGAAGTTTGAAAACGAAAGTTATCAGAAGATGTCACCATGTTCGGACCGACAGCTGCACAAATCGATGCTCTCCTTGATTTCCCCGACGAGCATCGAGATTTGGTTAGAGGGAACTTGAGGAGCATCGAGGGTCGTACGCTCAGCCATAGGTCGTGGGACGAAATACATACCACACTGGACGCCATGGGTGGTGTCCAAAAACAGTGAAACAGTGGCAAAGGGTAAGTTTTCTCTACTGATTTATTAGAAACTCAATAGTCTTATATTGCTTGATTGCGACTATTAAAATTCAAACATTGATAGGACTGATTGAGATCTTATAATACAAAAAACAAAACATTTTTTTGTGAGTGAGTGTGTAATTTGAATGTTTATTATTTTAGGTGTGGACTGATAAAAACACCGTGAAAAAGGTAGCATCAGCTGTACGTTGGTCTGCATCTGCCACAGGAGGTGGACCATCCACTGCCCCTTCGCTCTCTCGATGGGAACTTAAAATTGTTTCCATAATGGGAGATGGATTTGCTGATCCGCAGACTTCAGCGGCAACACAACCTTTTGTTCAGCAAGTATGTATTCATCATCATCATCAGCCTATAATTGTTCCCACTGCAGGGACTCAGGCCTCCTCTCTAGGAGAGGGATGGGCTATATAATCCACCACGCGGGCCCAGTGCGGATTGGTAGATGTCGCATATCTTCGAATTTTTGGTTCTAAGACATGCCGGTTTCCTCACGATGTTTTCCTTTACCGTTTTGAGAGCAGTGGTGATGAAATAAATTACACAAAGTAATGCGCCTGCCTGGGTTCGAACCCACTACCAACTGTTCGTAAGTCGGGGCCGCCACCACTGGGCCACCACTGCTCAGTATGTATTACTTTGTATCTATTAAAAGTACATAATAATCTAGCTGTTATTTGTATGCACCCGATGTCCAGTGAAAATTTGTATTGATAAATAAAAAAAAGTGCTCAGCTGCCTCTGCCCATGAGCCATCCAACCAAGAAGGGGATCTTTATTCACTGAATTTTATATAGTGCAATAAATAATATTTTTATAATACACAGTATTCTTCTTCTTAGTGTGTTGATACAGCGATAAGCGTAAGTCCATCGATGTGTGGCCGGCTTTGGGTTTCACAGTATTATTGTACACAGATTGTATACACAGTATTATTGACTTGCTGTGTTTCATCACATTATCTTAATATACTACCACATTTTGATTTTTAATTTGTTAAAGCTTATTTTGTTTTCATGAACTTAAATACATATAAGAACTCAATGATTAGTTTTTCTAAGATTATTTTGTTTCCCTAGTGCACAATAAGATGCACCAAGTCAGTGTATCTAACTGCTAACTTGTTGTTAACATTTCCGGAGGAAATATATTAATTTTCCCCAAAATCAGGCAGAACGGAATGCCATCAACTGGGTAAGAAAACATTTCATAAATATATATTTTTTTATATTTGATCATAACTCATTCTATGGAAAAGCAGCTCTACTGATATCTATAGTAGTAAGAATGTTTTTATGACAATGTGAAAGATGATATGGCAAGAAAGGAAGTGACTGTTGAGATGACGAGTAATAAAGAAGTATACATAAAGAAGAAATGCTGTGCGGACCCCAAATAAATTGGGATAAGGGCAGGAGAATGATGATAGTAGTAGGAACTTATCCTAATAAACACCATAAGTGGGTAACAGATAATTTTATGTTTTTAGGTTTTACCAGAAGTTTGGAATGCCCGGTGTTTTGGGATGTGTTGATGGCACCCACATTGCGTTTGTTCGGCCTGCAGAATATAAGGTGAGAATTTTCAACCGTTATCGTTAACGAAACGTTATCACCACAGATATTAATAGACCTAGATAACGCAAGAGCAACTACTTCGCGTCACTTTTCGTGCCTAGCTTACGTACAAAAATCGTAAGTGGCCACTTTCGCACTCAGTTTACATCGGTGTATAGCGCTAGTCGGACGTCGGCGGTGCTGTTGATGTTTGCACCGACTCTCACAACACACCACATCTTAGATTACGTGGCGTCGCATGCATATCATAGTTTCCCTGTGTTACTTGTCGACAGTCGCTACCCTTTTGGCCCAATAAAATAGCAATTTGGTTTACTCAGGCGGAAGCACAATTTCTGTCACAAAATATAGCCATATCCTCGGGCAAATCGATCATCAAACAGCCGGACAAATTGAGAACCACTGTCTTTTCGCGAACCTGTCATTTTGCGTTTCTGACCATTTGAGAAAAAAATCTCACACCTGACGATTTGCTAATCTGGCATTTTGCGTTTCTGTCATTCTGCGCCTAAACCAATGTAATCACCAACCAGTAGTTGGAATATAGGGTATTCAGATCACATTAATCGTGATCTGAATAACCCTATATTCCACAGTTTAACCATTCAAGTATTCCTATATTTCACTATTCGAAATGAGACTTTGACTAAATTAATTGAAAGTAGTTTCATGTGAATGATAATGAGAGATTAGTTTTTACTAACTTACCGTTATTATGAAGATAGAGTCACTTCATATCTATCAATAGATCATTCAGTAGGAATGGTCTATTCAGAATGAAAAGAGCAGTCACTTCATACCTATCAATGGATCATTCAGTAGGAATAGTCTATTCAGTCATCAACGAGTTTGGAGTGGAATGTGCACAGATGTGTTCCTCCGACACCTTATATAGGTAGCATCTAGTTACCTATGTAAAATGCAGGCTTCATGTATAGTTATTGTGTAGTTATAATTATATTGTGTTCGAATTAACACACACTTCGTTGTGAAATGGCTCTTGTTCTCAAATCTTATTTGTTTATATAACATACTAGATTGCGTCCTAGTTTTGGTATAAGAAGTATTTAATTAAATGCGTGATCATAATGAACTACTGAACTAAAGTTATAATGTAGGTACCTACCTATGTTATATTAAGATCATGCAGACCAAATCGAGGTACCTATGTTGTGTAAATGAAACAATAAATATCGTAGAACATAATTTATTAGAGGATATTTACATTGTTTTGGTCAATTTGCTGCAGAACGCACTACACAACATTTAGCCTATCTTTGACAGCTGGTATCAGGTTTTTTTTTTGTCTAACTGTTACACTTTTACAGTGAAGATAAAACGGTTTAAAAGAAAAAAAGTTCATTTCCTGAAGTTTATTCACTGTCCTTGTCCCACAAATTTTATTGAGAAGATATGGTAGGCAAAGTCATCGTATGCTAGTAGTTTACCATTAATCATGATTTTTGCAATGTAAGTAATTCTTTATAAGGAGACCGATCAAAACAAAATAGCAACATAGACGCAAAGTAAATAGGTACAGGACGTTACAGCTCCTACAGCGTGCGCAAACGGGCGCACGCACACATTGATGTGTACATAAAGGGATCTCAGCAATGCATGCCAGCCGCAACGAACAATCTCCACTCGCGCAAGTGCATGCGTCCCACATCTATGTGTGCGTGAGGTATCGCTCGTTATAGGAAGCTGGCGTTCTGTGTCTAATTATCATACTATTGCTACGCTCGGTTTTACTTACTATTTTATATCTAAGTAGTATTATAATGTCAATTAAAATACATAAATTCGTTATAACTGTTTATTATCTAGGTTTATATTAATACCTAATTAATTACATTTGATTTAGAATGATACATAGTTTATACATTACAACCTTTATGTCTAATGTAAATTGTACATACCCAACTACATTTTCTTTTGAATTTTATTTATCATATCTTTAGCACAGTCGTATATATCATCAGTAAATATATTATCAACAATATGTTGAGCACATATTTTAGCTTTACAAGTGCATAATTTAGAACCATTGAGTTCTTCACCCTCAAAGATTTGAATACGTATTATTTTACGGTGTGGGCCCTTTACATACTTTCTAACATACGAATACATCATTTTGCTCCCTCGTCTTTTATCGTTGACGGTTTTCCTGGTGGTATTGGCGCTGTTCAACCTTTCTTCTAACTGGGATGGTGTTTCTCTCTCCCGATTTTGATTCAATGGTGGGGAAATTGGAGAGTACGATATAAACGGTCTCTCTCTTTCCAAATAGTTCATCACATTTTGACGTAATTGTTGTGATGCTGGATTCGGTGAGTATGACGGGGTTGAAATGAAAAGTTGCTCGGATTCCTGAAACATAAGAATGAATAAGATAAGTTAATATACAATTATGATTATTTATTAATATCAGCGGCCCAACTTCATTATTCATAAAAACTAAAATTATATTTCTATGTAAGTTATCATAGTAATTGCGAAAAAATAATTAATTTAATAAAAGTGTCGCTAATTTACTTACCGACATTATTGGTGAAGAAACGCTAGCGATGATGTGATTATTTTTTTCGAGATTGTACTGATTTTATACTTGTTCAGATTTATTTGATTTTTGTAATAAGGCTCAAAATTATAAGATAAAAAACAAGATTATTCTTGTATACCGAATATGAGATTCTGACTCGTCATATCTCCACTTCTCCACGTGTCTAAGAGTTGCATGCGAGCGTGCAAACCGCAGCGTTTGTACCGTCACCGTCATCGACGTCGAAAACATTCAGCAAAAAAACAACAACCTACAAACATTTTTTATAATTGTAAGTAGGTATGAGATTCCCCTATTGTTGATTTAAGTGAGTACCTACACAAGACTCAAAATCGCTTTTTTATTTGTCTTATATAAAACGCTGTAAACTTAAAACCTTAACCGCTACGATAAATAAGCTCGTGTACTCAATTGTCAATTTTTGCAAGTATGCAGTTTTACAAATTTGGACTGAATGACGTGATTTTAGGCCTATAAAAAACGCTTCACAAATTAGTCTCCGGCACATTTCCTCTCTGGAACGAAACCTGTCTGCAAGGAATCAACGCTCCGAGCTCCTCATCAAACCTACCTGTCTAAGCATCAATCAAGAATGTAAGTATTTATTCAATAATTCATTATCGTATCTAAATATTGAATGGTCAGAATAATGTATTAATTGTATTTTGAATGGTTAGATAAATTGAATGGTCAGAGTAATGTGTGAATAGAACCAAGTACCTATTACAATGCTTGGCTCAGAGACTGAGTGATGCTTTTCTGTGCTGCAGGTTCGATTCCTGCACAGATGCTATGTATTATATTCATCGGTCGGTGGTTGACTGATCGACTTTTCAGATTCGATTTCAGCACAAATCAAACGATATTTATATCTGTTAACTATTTATCTTCCTCACGATCAGTTCCTTTTTACAAATGTAGGAATTTTGAAGATTTTTTTTTTATTGCAATGCACTAATATGTACATTTATATTTTTGTTGACAGGTCGACACTACTTAGCAACGACCTTTTCCTCTCTAGCGATGACTCTGAGCAAGAGGCGAAGCCGAAGAGGAAGACAGAGGAAAGAAAAAAGAAGCGGGAAAGGTCCATCAAATCGAGTGAAGAGTCAACAAGTGCAAAAAAATCGAAGCAGGTCGTTTCGCCAGTAACACCATCAGCTCGAGTTACGGCCAGTGAATTATTCGGTGAAGACAGTGATAACGAAGAAAGCGTCACCCCAACACAGAGACCCCACAAAACTGGTAATATACCCCCGCTGTACTCATATTTTACTAGAAGGATGGCTAAGGGATATTCACGACAAATAAGCGAGACTAAAGAAGGAAAATATTATGTAGAAGTGAAAATTTACAACACGGAAGAAATTAAAAAAGTAATGCCCATAAATAGATGGCGCTCGGCCATAACTACCATCAAGACGAAATTAGATGAAAATAAAGAATCTTGGCCCCACTTAAAGGAGTTTGTTAAAGCAACTCAAAATGATTTTAAAAATTGTCCTATCACCTGCATAGGTGCTTATGATACTTAAAGACTTTATTTGTTTAACTAGGTGTTCGCCAATATTTGTTTAACTAGGTGTTCAATATTTGTTTAACTAGGTGTTCATCAATATTTTCTTCTATAATATAGGTACTTACTTTAAATTGTATCTTGTTTTAATTGTGTTTACCTACATGAAATGTCTTATTATTATTATTATTTTGTACTGTATTTTATAAGTATGATATTGTAGTATTAATTAATATAATATAAGTAAGTAATCTAATAATTGGTTTTCTTATTTACAGTTACACACCTCAACAGCAAATCGAGACCTAGAAAGTCAATAACCTGTCATAAATGTAAAATTGAAATACCAGAAAATCAGTATTCCTATCATATGAGAACGAATATACACAAAGCAAACTGTTTATTGAATACCAAGTTCACAGATATTCATATTATTGCAACAGCATTCAAAAACAGATTAATGACATACAGATTGAATGTCACTCAGGAAGACGAGTACCTCGGTTTAGAGGCGTTCCTGGGTGATCATCTAATAAATATAACAGAATTGATAAAAATGTCACTTAATGAACACAATTGCATAAAATTGAATTTCGAATTGTTTGCCTTTTTTATGTTATCAAAATCAGACGAACAACAATTAAAGTCGTTTAATACCAAATATGAAATTATTTATAAGAACACTGATTTGAATGAATTATTAATCAAAGTAATAAATAAACTAAATAATAAATTAACCGAGTTCCAGCACTGTCAATCTGGTTGGACATTTGTTTCTATGAGTCATCTCGAAATTAATGTAAACAAGTATTCCCCTATGAGAGGTGGGTCTTATATACAACTGCCGTCAGCTATTAAGCAGTCTAAAAGTTGTATAAATATTAAAAATAAAGATAATAGTTGTTTATTATGGAGTATAGTTGCTGGATTATACCCAGCTGAAATGAATGTATGCAGAACAAGTTCATACCCCCATTATACCTCTGTTTTAAATATTGAGGGAATGTCATTTCCTCCTACGATAAATGATATTAAAACGTTAGAAAAAAATAATCCTAACATCAGTTTAAATATATATGGTCTACAAAATAATACTGTGACCGGACCTCTTTATGCAACGCAAAATAGAAGAAAAAATCATTTTAATTTACTTTATATCGAAAAAAATTATATCGGACACTACTGTCTAATTAAAGATTTAGTACGTCTGGTGCGACGTCAAGTGACTCGTTCTAAAGGAAAACATTATTTATGTGATGCATGTCTACAACTATTTAGTAACGAAAATAGACACAAGACTCATAACTGCTCTAAGATTTTGACTATATTACCTGAAAATAATTCTGTACTAAAGTTCAAACATTACGAGAGGCAGCAAAAAATCAATTTCATAATTTATGCTGATTTTGAATGTATGCTAATAGACTGTAATGAAAGTAGCTCTTTGAATACACATAAACTAAAAACACATCAACCTTCATGTTTCGCTTATTATATTTGTTGTGCACATAACGATCAATTAAACAGGTATATTACATATCGAGGTACAGATTGTGTGGAAATATTTGTTAAATATTTAATAAAAGACATTAAAAATATACATAAGATTTTAAGTAGTAAAAAGCCAATGACCCCATTATCAGCGGAGCAAGAGATGGACTATCGAAATTCGACTACATGTCACATATGCAAACTATTATTATTGAATGATAAAGTCCGAGATCATGATCATATTACATCTGAGTATCGTGGGGCAGCGCACTCCCATTGTAATTTGATGTATAGAGTTTGTTCATTCATTCCTGTTGTCTTTCATAATCTGTCTGGATATGACTCACATTTATTCATTGAAGAGTTAGCAAAGTATGAAGGTTCTATTAATATAATACCGAAAACTAAAGAAAAATATCTTTCAATAATAAAAGTAATTAATACGAAAAAACACAATCACCCTATACAAATAAAATTTATTGATTCCTTTCACTTTCTTAGTTCTAGTCTAGATGCACTAAGTAAAAGTTTGTCAGAAAACGATTTTTTGAACTTATCGAGAGAGTTTACTGATAAAAGACAATTTGATTTAATGAGAAAAAAAGGTGTTTATCCATATGATTACGTTGATTCTTGGTCTAAATATGATGAGACGAAACTTCCCTCGAAGGATCATTTTTATAATAGTCTGTGTGAAAAACATATAACTAAAGAAGAATATTTACACGCTCAAACAGTTTGGAATATTTTCGAAATAAAATCTCTTGGTGAATATACAGATTTATACATAAAATGTGATGTGCTTTTACTATGCGACATATTTGAAAAATTTAGAAAAACAAGCTTACATTTCTATAAGTTGGATCCGGCTTATTATGTAACGTCACCGAGCTTAAGTTGGGATGCAATGCTTCTATATACCGGCACTGAACTTGAGTTGATAAGTGATTTACGAATGTACGAGTTATTAGAAAAAGGAATTCGTGGTGGGCTTGCACAGTGTTCTCTACGTCATGCTGTAGCAAACAATAAATATTTACCACATTTTAATGAGTCTGAATCAAGTAGTTATTTAATATATCTTGATTGTAATAATCTATATGGCTATGCTATGATGAAGAAACTTCCTATTAAAGAATTTAAGTTCTTGAGTCTGAAAGAAATTAGCAAGTTTGATGTAAATGATGTGTCAGATGATAATGATTACGGTTATATTTTGGAAGTAGACTTAAATTATCCAGATTATTTACATAATAAGCATAAAGACTTGCCTTTTGCAGTTGAAAAAATAGTACCTCCTTATGGAAAATCAGTGAAATTGGTTGCGAATCTTTATGATAAGCAAAATTATGTAATTCATTATGTTCACTTGAAAGAATGTTTGAAAAACGGTTTGATTTTAAAAAAGATTCATCGTATACTTAGCTTCAGACAAGAATTCTTTCTCAAAAAATACATTGATCTGAATACTAGTCTTCGTCAAAATTCCAAAACTGCGTTTGAGAAGGACTTTTTTAAATTATTGAATAATGCCATATTCGGAAAAACTATCGAAAATAAACGGAAGCAAGCAGATGTAAAATTAGTAACAAAATGGACAGATACCAGAAATAAAACAAATAAACATCTTGGCGCTGAAAAATTGATATGTAAACCAAATTTAAAAAGTATATCAATTTTTTCGGAAAATTTCGTAGCTGTCGAATTATACCGTGAAAAGGTCGTTTTAGATAGACCTATTTATATTGGATTTACCGTTTTGGAATATTCGAAGCAACATTTGTACCAATTTCATTATGACGTTATGAAAAATAAATATGGAAACAATGCTGAGTTGTGCTATACAGACACTGATAGCCTATTATATTTAATTTATACAGATGATTTTTATCATGATATGCATGATGATCTTTCAAAGTTTGATACTAGTAATTTTGAAATTAATAATCCATATCACATACCACAACTTAATGCTAAAATTCCTGGATTATGGAAACATGAGGTTGGTGGCGATTTAATTATAGAATTTACCGGTCTAAGAGCTAAATTATATTTTATTAACAGTGTGAAGACTGAAATTAGAAAAGCCAAAGGTGTTTCTAAGTCTGTAACTTGTAACCTAAAATTGAATGATTACAACAATGTACTGTGGACAAATAAAGCGCATAGATGTAAAATGAATATGATAAAATCAATTAAACATGTTTTATACACTCAGCAAGTAGACAAACAAGTTTTAGAAAGAAACGATGACAAAGTTCAAGTATTACAGGATCAAATTCATACATTACCCTGGGGGCATTGTGATTCTATGTTTGTAGATTATTCCAGTGATGTGTAATCTGTAAATGTGTTATTATTATTATTATTATTATTATTATTATTACTACTACTACTACTAATGCATTTTACGGTGATTGTACACAAATTAGATTTAAATTTTATTTTGTTGTAAGTACCTACTAAAATAAAAAAATACTGTTAAATAAATGCTTAATGTGTAGTAACTATGAGCTTTTTATTTTAATTTCCATTTACACAATATTCTTCATACTTTACTTACAAGTTAAGAATTAGTTAAAAATAAAACATAGCACCTTTTAGTAAAATAAGAAGTATATATACTCGGGACATGTCTTATTACCTCACATTTCACAATGAATTTCGTTAAGCAATCACATACTTTTAAAATAAATAATATAAAATTAGAAAATCATTCACAAAAAGTGAGACATAGCACACTCTTACCTAAGACTATAAGATGCATTATATGCGGTCCATCTAACTGTGGAAAAACTAATATAATGCTTAATTTACTATTACATGAAAATGGAGTAAAATTCAAGCATATTTATTTATACTCGAAGACAGCTTTCCAGCCAAAATATTGTTTTTTAAAACAGGTCATCCGTTGCATACCCAATGCAAAGTTATTTATCTTCCATGATAATAAAGAAGTTATACATCCTAATGATGCCTTAACCAATTCAATAATGATTTTCGACGATGTCGCATGTGAAAATCAAATAAATATTCGTAACTACTTCGCAATGGGGAGACACAAACAGATAGATTGTTTTTACTTATCACAAACCTATTCCAAAATACCTAAACAACTAATACGAGATAATGTTAATCTTTTGTTAATCTTTAAACAAGACGACATAAACTTAAAACATATTTATAATGAACATGTAAATACGGATATGGAGTGGCTTCAATTTAAAAAACTTTGCTCTACTATATGGCAAGATCGGTTTGACTTTGTATTGATAAATAAAGATTGTTCTCTAAATGAAGGTAGATATAGACAGGGGTTTGACATATTCGTAACTTTTGAGCAAACATAATAAAAACCATAATACTGTAAAAAAAGTATCAATCGCAGTCTACAATCTGTAAATAACGGTCGGATATTGTCGGGAATCATTATGGAGGTCAATATAAAAGAACAATTGATAAAATCCGTAGATAGTATAAAAAATAAAATTAAAACAATACAAAATGCAGAAGATGTCGATAATTTGAAATTTAAGAAGCTTTTTAAGCCAATAACAGATCCTCTAGAGACTTTAATTAAAGTTAATGATAAGAATAGAACTATATTGGATACGAGTGAAGGTGATAATAATATAATGAGAAGATGTAGCTCACCCATAGATTTTGAAAATTTCAAAGGATTTATAGAGAAACATTCAAATGATGGTTCTTCATCCTTTAGCTGCACAGGTGATGATAGCGAGAACGATGCATTTATGTCACTTAATAAAGAAGATATGATTGAAATCTATGATAATAACATGAATGTACCTTTCGGGATTCGAAGTGAAAACAAAAAATTGATGATGGGTAACTCTAAAGTATCATTTTCTTTTACAAACAACGTTAACAATTCCCTAAAATCAATTATAGCCACAGTTAATGACAAACATTATGAAATAACTCCTGGACTTAAAGAACTTTTACTACGTAATAGACCTGACCTCAGTCTGGTAACTGAAACTGATAAAATTGTTTACAAAGACATGCTCCATAATACAAATGCTCACAAACGTGACTTTAATCCAAACGGTCAATTAAAAGGTGATAAAGGTTTGAAATACCGTCAAATCATAAAACCTTTGTTTTCTGAACAAAATTACATTCAACATGCGGAACAAGTCATTAAGTCAAAAAGTGGTGGCTACTTACCTAAATTGAAAAAAAAGTATAAGAGTAATACAGATTATGTTTATTGGGATGACCCTAATGAATTAATCGATAGATTAAGACTATTAATGGCTTCAAAAAACGCTGGCAATACTAATCATGACAATGAAATTATATCAATTGTTGAAGAGTTAAAAGAAGCTGGTATAATAAAATAATAAAAAGCATTGTATCTAATTTTATATTTAGTTATTTAAAGAGTCTAAACCATGAAGGTTCATACAAAACAAACGTCGCTGTCTTTTAACGAAATAAGCTCTGAGCATATTGAGATCTTAGACAAATCAACCGAAACTGAATGCTGCAAAGATATTAATAAATTCAAAGTTGAAATATTAATTAAAATAGAACAATTGAACAAATTAATTAGTGGTTTAAATAGCAGATTAAATAACATTGAAAAGACCATTGATTTAAAAGAAATAGCAGGGAAGTTAAGCAAGCATTATGAGCAAAATAGACGTCATAAATGAAATCCATAAAAACGCTAGAGTTAATTTCCCAAGAAGAAGTGTAATACTTAAAGATATAGATGACCTTTGGCAAGCAGATTTGATGGATATGCAAGCAATATCAAAAGTGAATGCAGGTTATAAATACATACTGGTGATTATAGACACTTTTTCAAAATATGCTTGGGCGATTCCACTTAAACAAAAAAATAAGCAACAGGTATCAGAGGCGTTTAAAACAGTAATAGAAAAAGGACGAGTTCCAAAAAATTTGCAAACCGATCTTGGGAAAGAGTTTTACAATGATCAATTTAAAAGTGTTGTTAATAAGTATAAAATTAATCATTATTCTACTTATTCTACTAAAAAGGCCTCAATTGTTGAAAGATTAATAAGAACGTTAAAGAATAAACTATACAAGGAATTTAGTTTGAATGGAAATTATAAATGGTTTAACGGTATGTTAGAAAAAAAGTTACATGAGTACAACAATGATGTTCATAGAACTGTCGGTCAGGCACCTGTTTCAATAAATCAAAGGAATAAAACAAATATACTACAAAGATACTTAGACGCAGCTCAGTCTCGAAAAAAATTGAAATGTAAGAAATTTAGTGTAGGAGATTTTGTGAGAGTAAGTAAATATAAAGGATGTTTTGATAAAGGTTATTATCCCAACTGGTCCACCGAAATATTTAAAATAACAAAAATTCAAGGAACAAAGCCAACAACTTATTTAATAGAAGATGGTAGATGTCGACCAATACTAGGCGCATTTTATGCACAAGAACTTCAGAAAACCAATCATCCGGACATATACCTCGTTGAAAAAGTTTTGAAACGAGAAGGAAAGCGAGTATATGTTAAATGGTTGGGGCTGCCGACCAGTGAAAATAGCTGGATTGATAAATCAAATGTATTATAACTCCTGAACAATATTTAAGCATTTTACAAACAATTATCTATTCACTTCCACTTTATTCTTAATGCAATAAAGACATACTTTATAATTCAGGTTTATGTAAAATAATTATTTAAAAAAAAAAAAAATAACAATGAAAAAAGCACGAGGACTATGTACAAGCAATAAAGAAATGGCTGGTTTATCATCTTTCAAAATGGATAAAGTAAGATCTGGAGCGGGGTTTAGAAAAACCCTTAAAAATATTGTATCACATACCAAAAAACACATCAAGAAACTAAAACCTACCTGTAAGAAAGCGTTAATGGAATTAGCCTGCGCTGCAGCTCATGAATTTGCATCTGATTTACCCATAAAATTACCCAGAATTATACCAGTACCTAAAACTGGAGGATTTCTTCCTTTAGTACCAATATTTGCTGGTTTATCTGCCGCTGGAAGTTTGACTGGAGGTGCTGCTGGGATTGCGAAAGCTATTAATTCATATAAAACAGCTAAGAAACAGTTGCTTGAATCGGAACGTCACAACAAGCAAATAGAAGCTTTAATTATTGGAAAAGGATTACATCTTAAGCCTTACAAAGAAGGTTTAGGAATTTTTGTTACAAAGAAAAAAAACTAAATTGTCGGCTACCCAATAGAGCTTTAACTAATATTGATATATTGAAGCATTCAAATAGTATCCCATTCTTTCGAGGTGTATTTATGAGAGATGAATTACCAGATAACCCATTACCATTAGAATGTGGAGTGATTAATCTTGATATTTCTCAAAACTCTGGCACTCATTGGGTAGCCTATACCAAAATATACGATCACATTGAATACTTTGACAGTTATGGTAACTTAAAACCACCTAAAGAATTAATAAAATATTTAGGAAAAAATATTCAGTACAATTATGAAAATGTACAACATGATCACTTGTATAATTGTGGACACTTATGTTTAAAATTTCTTAAGTTATTTTGGAAAAGTAATAAAGGAATTTATTAATTAAGTGAGTGATTTTTATTTCTTACGTCTCCAAATTTCGTTAAACTAAAAAAATATAAATGACATTGCTAGTTCATACGCATGCATTCTTTGGTTGTTGGTGATAAAAGTCACTAGTGTTGAAAAAGGATTTTTTTATTACCTATTTAAAGTAACCTCTTTCGTTTTATTCATACCAACATCATGCTTGTTCTTAATAAAACTCCTAATGAGAGAGGGAAATATAACATAAGACTGCCAATATCCAAAGAAGTGAGACGTGTCAGTGCAGTGAGAATTAATAAAGTTTCAAAGGAAAACAAAAGATTTCTTCAAGATATCGGTTTTAAAATATAATATGCTTCAAATTACAGATTTACCACAATATGATACCTCTATTGAGGGTTATGAGATCCACAGTTACAATCCATACAATAATAGCTTTAAAGAAAATGATGAAATTAGAATACCCATACAACAGCAAGATTTATATGTATTGCCATCAGGTAGTTCCATTTACATAGAAGGATATGCAAATGTGTCAACTAAAGATGCAGCGGGGAAATTAGTAAAGAAAGATGTTGATTTTATAAATAATCCCATTTCATATTTGTTTCAAGATATTAGATACGAAATAAATGGTGTTGAAATCGATCGGATTAAAAATGTTGGTATTACAACCACCTTAAAATCGTATATCTCAATGAATGAAGGTGAAAGTAAAGCTGCAGCAGTCTGGGGATGGAACTTAGGTGGTACGAAATTAAGAAACGAATATTTTAGTGTTATCGTGCCATTGAACAGAATACTGGGATTTGCAGAAGATTACAACAAAATAATAATCAATTGTAAACATGAACTTATTTTACAACGAAGCAGCTCAGCATTAAACTGTGTGCTTATAGACAAAAATGATAACGTAGAAATAGATATACAAAAAATACAATGGCGTGTACCGCATATTAAAGTTTCTGATCGTAATAAATTGTTATTGCTCAAAAGCTTGGAGAGAGATCGTTCTATACAGATAGCATTTAGAAATTGGGATTTGTATGAATATCCATTACTTCCAAGAACAACAAAACATTCCTGGTCAGTAAAGACAACTTCCCAGCTAGAAAAACCGAGGTTTGTAATATTTGGTTTGCAAACAGCTCGAAAAAATAATAAAACTAGAAGTTCTTCTATATTTGATCACTGCAATGTAAGCAATATTAAATTATATTTGAATTCTCAATACTATCCGTATGACTCACTCAATCTGAAATTTGATGAAGGTAAATACAGTATATTATATGAAATGTATGCTAATTTTCGTCAGTCGTATTACAACTTGGGCATTGATCCATTGCTTAGCTTAGACCAGTTTAAAGAAATTGCTCCACTTTTTGTGATTGACTGTTCAAGACAAAACGATTCACTTAAAACTGGACCAGTTGACGTGCGACTAGAAATTGAATGCTCTGAAGATATTCAAAATAATACATCTGCCTATTGTTTAATAATAAACGATCGACTGTTCGAATACAAGCCGTTGAGTAATATTGTGAGAAAACTATCATGAATGTCATCGTAGATGTTCAAGGGTTTAAGAGTGAAGAAAATGAGTTTATTCCAAAAGAAATAGCAATAATGTACAAAGGACGCGTACAAGTACTGTTGATAAAACCACCACGACCATTTTATGACTTGACGAGGAAAGAACGGTTACAAGTAGCTTGGATTGAAAAAAACAGAGGGATAAACTGGAACGAAGGCTTTGTACCATATTTTAATTATCAAGTAAACTTTGGGGATTTTTTTAAAAATAAATCTATATTAACGAAAGGAAACGAAAAAGTGTTATGGATAAAAGATATATTCCGTATTAATAATGTATACAATTTAGAAAGTAAGAACTGCCCAAGTTTGTTGACATTATATAACAATTATTCAGATTCATCTGACATTATAAGTTGTATGTATCATACCAATATATGTGCCTTAAAAAATGTGTTTTGCTTAAATAAATGGTGTAAAGAAAATCAAGTGTTTTGTCAGTAAGATAAAATAAGAACGATCTTAGTTTTACGAATAAATAATTATAGAATGTTAAACCTACTTATAATTCGAAGTGTGAATATCTAATCTACAAACTTACTTACACATATTCTATTATTTAGGTTAGTGAAAATGTAAGTAATAGCAATGTAAGAAATGTATCATTGCTTATAAAACAATATTTGAATAATATAATAATATAGAAATAAATATTTAAACTTGACCTACTTGTGAGTTTTATTTCTTTAACACTAAAAATATTAATATAGTTAACAACCTGCCAACCCATATTATAGTTCGACATCGAAAGCAAAAACAGCTTGTTATAATGAGCAGTTCATACTGAACAGCTTGTTAAAGGTAATGAGCAGTTCATACTGAACAGCTTGTTATAATGAGCTGATCATACTGAACCGCTTCTTATAATCAAATTCATATTGAAGTTCATATTGAACTGCTCTGTTTATTTACACACTCGATCAGATGCTGCTGATGAGTATGCGACTACTATACAGGACTTTAATTTTAAAAAGATATGTTTGAATAGAAAACTATAAAATGTTATTAGTAGACCATTTTATGACTTGACGAAGAAAGAATGGTTACAAGTGGCTTGGATTCAAAAACAGAGGTATAAACTGAGAGAAAATTTGGAATAATTAAGTATATTATGGGGTTACAGAGAAATAATCTGATACTCGAATGGTTAAACTGTGGAATATAGGGTTATTCAGATCACGATTAATGTGATCTGAATACCCTATATTCCAACTACTCCAACCCTCCTGCTGAAGGCAAGTATCAGAAATAAAAAGAAACGATATTGCGTCGTTATTTGATTTCTAAAGAGCAGCGAATTTATCAACTTCTTAATGCCCAACCGAGTCCAGCAAGCATGTTTGCAATAAATACAACACCGCCAGAGTCTGCCCGACTGTTAGAACGAATAGAGGAACTGAGCCGAAAAGTAGATTCATTAACTTCGAAGGGACCTCAGTCTCGCAGTAACTCGAGATCACGGAGCACTCACAACACCAATCCTGGCCGGGCCACTAAATAGTACCATAAAAAATACGGCTCAAAGGCTGAAAAGTGTATATATCTCCGTGCAAGAAATCCGGAAAACCCGACATGCAGTCAGTAACGACGGCAACCGATTGCAACACCTTACGACCCAGCCGCCATACCACCTACTGCGACAACGGAAGGAACTTTGTTGGCCCTAACAATGAGTTGGGGAGGGTCATACAGTCTAGCGTTCAAGCGGTATCAGATTATGCAGCTAATGAGGCTATTAAATTCAATTTTATTCCGGCATACTCTCCAAATTTTGGTGGAATATGGGAAGCCGGCGTTAAATCCGCGAAATTCCATTTAAAACGCGTAGCTGGCAATGCTACCCTCACGTTTGAAGAGTTAGCGTCGCTCTTCACTCAAACCTGCCCACTGCCCCGTTTTGTATCCACTGTGCCACTATTTAATTAAAACTACAGCAAAAAATCCGCCCCTAAGACGACCCACTGACCTAAAATGGAATACAGCAGCCATGAGAAGGTAAGTCATCATGCATAATTTTTTGGTACCTAGTTTAGACTTTATATCTTCGACTCCTTACGGCCCGTTGACGACCTGCCGCTGTGCAGCGGCAGAGAAGCGCGGGGCGGCGAGCGGTAAGATCAAATGTATGAAGCACGCCACGAGACGCCGCTCATAGTGTTTTACACATTTTTATAATCTTGTAATCTGTATTAATGAACCTATTATAATGCAATGGCTGACTGTTAATGTTGGTACTTAAGTACATAGTGGATAGTATAAGCGATTCAGGTCTATGCCTTTGAGCTGCCATTTCTCTATATGTATATATGTTACTGGCCAAACCCGAGTTTAGGCTAAACTAGTTTGTCCTAGGCCATACTGGTTTACAGGTTTATCCGCCTTGGGGCACCCTGACCATTTTTTTATAAACCATTCAGAAGCTATGTGTGTCAGGGTGCCCAAAGTGGGTATAGTTTAGCCTAGGCCAAACTAGTTTGTCCTGAAATCAGGTTTGGCCGGTAACATAAATATAAGTTTAAGTAAGAGGGCATAATAGAATTTTTACAATATATTTCTTTAGGTTTAGAAAATGTTTGAATCATAAATGCCTGGGGCCTGCTATAGGCACCTAAATGATGGGATTAGTATAGCCAATTGTCAGATTGTAGATTTATAGCAAAACGTTATTGCAGAGAGAGACAGCAGACGGGGTCAACAAGAGAAGACATTTAAAACCCGGATAATCGGGTTTGTGGTCTAGCATTAGTTATAACTTTTTTCCTAAGGAAAATGTTTTAACCGTTTAACATTTTTATCATTCCAAGTAAGAATACGAGATGAGAATTCTTTGGGTACGGAACCCTAAAAATTATAACTGAATAATTAAGAGCGTTTCCATGCTAAACTTGTTGCCTTGACGACCAACTCTTTTGTTAATATTCATAATGGAGGTACTTATAGTACCTTTTAGTCGCAACATGGGGGAAAAAAAATAGGTGGAACCTTTTTCGAAATCTACCTCCTGCGGCTTGCCGAAGGGGTTTTTTAAATTTGTGTGAATATTTTATATTTGATGTTGACTACTATAATTTTCTATTTAATAAGAATACAACTGTTTCGTATACAGGTGCGGCAGTTTCAGACGTTGCTAGTGATGACTTTATTGTGGAATTAGATCGCACATTTACACCTGAAGATATTCGGCGAGCACAGATCATATATCGAGATGATCATGTATCATCACCAACAGGAATTTGTAGTGAAACATCATCTGTCGCTGCGCATAGTACTGATTCACTTACACAACAGTTAAGTAAGTTACGCAATTTACAATTTTTCGTCTGAAGGGCTAGGTTTTGCACGCGTACTTTAGCCGCGTTGAATACGTACTTACTATTCACTCGAAATTTTTTTTTTTTTCCTGGCATGAAGTATATCCTATGTAAATATCTCTAGTCCAATTTTACTTATCTACCATTCTTCACTTTCTTTTGTTTGCTAAAACAAATACAGCAATTTTATACAAAATGTGGCCAAAGGTGTGTCGAAAATATAATTTTTAGGTTTGAAATTTCTTTACCAATAAGGCAAGTAAGATTGGACTGGGTATAAACATCTAAAACCCATCCTCTTCCAAAATGTATGAAGATCGGTTTAGCTAGGCACTGAGAGGTGAAAGCGGAGCTTCGTTACTAATATCACGCGTAGGTAGGTACTTAACTTCGAGCCGCAAGTTTGATTTTATACCTCATGTTACATAGGCTTAGGAGAGGCCGGCGATGGATGCGTAGTTCATACAAACGCAATACCAAAATTATTTGTAAAGACGAGATATGAGAAATTTAAAATTTCTATAGAAAACTTATTTTTCTCGTAACTCTTGTTTAAATCAGTGTCCATTCAAAATATATATTTGGGAACCTAGATATTCTGTATTCCAATCGGAGTAAAGATACACTACAAAGACACTACCTTAAGAATATGTTTGATTTACACATTATTTTGGTATTACGTTGGTATTCTGGTATGTCACTCGCGCCTAGCGACGCTTGCCTTTGTTACAATAATAATATTTCACCACCGCCGCATTTAAGTACATTTGTCGCTTAAAATGTTACAGGTCAAGTTATGACTGAGCTGAAAAGTCTCAGATCTATAGCTGTCTTCACTATGCATCGAGTGGAGAACATTGAAGATACCCTTAAGAGAATCCAAGTTCCTTCGCAATGTGAGACCTCACGACTACTTCCTGATTTGCCACTGACGGAATTACTGCACCTAAAAACAGCTTAGAGGAGAAGATGGTGGATGAACAAGTAGAAAAGCCAACCAACCTTGCCAACCTTGACAGCTGCATCACATTACTTAATGCTGACCTTCAGATTATCGGTGAATGGTCCGCCAAGTTCGGAGTTGCTGTCAATGTCGGGAAGTGCCAGGCCATCCTCTTAGGTAGTTCCTACTATCTGAGAAATTTAGATACTAGCCAACTAATGCCGCTTATGTTCGACAATAATGTGATTCCTCTCTCACCTCACGTAAAAGACTTGGGCCTGCACATTGATGACACACTTAGTTGGAATAAACAGGTAGCTCAGGTTAGCCAAAAAGTCACATACTCGCTGCGGTGTCTCTATAGGTTCAAACATTTTCTACCACCCAGCACTAAAATAACTTTGGTCCAGTCCCTTGTGCTCCCCATCATCGACTATGCTGATGTTTGTTACTCTGATCTTTCCCAAGAACTTCTCAATAAATTGGATCGTCTCCTTAATAATTGTATTCGTTTCATTTTTGGCCTTCGTAAATACGACCACATCTCTGCATACCGTTCTCAGCTTAAATGGCTGCCTATCCGGCTCAGAAGATCCCTCAGATCTCTTTGCACGCTCTTCACCATTTTAAAGGATCCATGTGCTCCCAATTACCTAAAAAAATATTTCAATGTGCTGGGCAGTTCACACAGTCGTGACCTTCGAGCGTCCAAGAACCTATTGCTTGAAATTCCCTCACACCGTACTGGCTTTATGTCCTCTTCATACGCTGTCTCAACTATAAAGCTTTGGAACGCGCTACCGCTTGGGATTAAAAAGGCCGAAAGCAAAATGGCTTTCAAAAGAGCAGTTCGGAAGTACTTCTTAAAATCGGACTAAATTGCTATTGCTAATAATCAAATCTCTTAGACTGTTTTGTATGTATTATAATATATATTAGTTTATTATATTCTGTCTGTATCTATAATAATATGTATTAGTATGTACCTATTTATGTATATCAATTTATATAACAAAGTAGTTTACTCCTTATTATTTTTTTTTTTTTTTTTTGTACTCTACCACAACGCTGTCTTATTTGACCCTAAGGTTGACTGGTAGAGAATGCCTTGTGGCATTAAGTCCGCCTATGTACCACTATTGTACATGAAGTTTAAATAAATAAATAAATAAATAAAAGCAATTGGAAAGTTTTTTAATTTTATTATAGTCGCTCGTAAGAGGCACAAAAAAGTGTACTATATACATACTGTTCAGGGAGACCTCTATAACGGTGTGTCCTTCAGTGGCGATACTTTCAATAAGTATTTGATCGTTAAACTAATTGAGTGCAATGTAAAAAATAAGAAAATTTTGTTTTTTTTTATTGCCAGGAATTTTTTAGTCCACTCTTATAAGTAGACAGACGGTTTAACTGAGTCCTCGCCTACTTGCGCGCGGGTGCACTGGTATGACATTACGCGGGGCGCGCGTGGCATGCGGGCGGAGGCCAAGCCCGCACCCGCGCGCAAGCAGGCGAGTACTTAGTTTAGCGGTCGGTCGGGTCGAATATTTTTAAAGTAGGTACTACATTTGATATAATTATAATACTTTACATGCAGTAAACCGATGGGTAAATCCTGCCTCTTTACGTGTCTCCTACTAGAAGTAGCTACTTCGATAATTCAAGTAAAAAGTGTTCTGATTTTTTTTTTTTCTTATTTCAGTTTAATATGCTGAGGTATACGGGCGGGAGTAGAGAGTGCGACTGTGTGAATCGTTGCCTTGAGAAGATTTTCACCAATTACTTATTACACAATTTTGCTCATGGACGGGCAAGAAAAACAACTTCAAGCTGTATCGCTCAAAGTTATGACGACATTAAAACGTAAGTTTCATGATCGCATTCAGTTTTCGATTCATGCATTTACCAGAGGCTGTTTGAAAGTGTTTTATCACATAAAACAACCACTAAACCACTAACGAAATCACTACTAGCTGTCCTATATAAATGATACGTCAGCTTTATAAATATCCCGTCGGGGCCGCGGATTTTTGTACTAGATGACGTGGTCTCGGCGCAAGGGCAAAGAAGGAACATGGGTTCGGTTTTTAGTCAGTAGAAGTCTGACACTCCCCTTCGCTCTGCCCAAGAGCGGGAGGGGGGGGGGGGGTCATTTGATGATTTTCCACCCACCAAAAAAAAAAAAAGCTATATAAATATGTCCCTAGCTGTTCACATAGTACGTTTCATAATTTTAGTTTGGTGGACCCCACGAGATGGACCCACAACACTCGAAACAATTTAATTTGTCAATTTAAATGGCTTTAGTTCCATTTCTGTACTACTGTATTTACATAAATTAACACTGCCTCTGTTTATTGTTACAGTTGCTGTACGTGAATCATTCCCAAATATAACAGACGATGGATTTGAACGCCATGTGATGAGCTGGTTTCAGCATGCTGCTACAAGACTTAAGAGGCAAAGCTAAGTTTAGTACTGAAGAGAAGTGCCCTTTTGGGACCGCGATCCAGCTGCTCAATGCACTCGTAAAATTTTCCTTCTTAATGTTAGTGTGTTTCGATAATATTATTTCTTTTCTTTTTATAACCATGCCAGACACCTATGATATGGATATGTATCCATTACAAAAACAATGTAATACACTTTATTGTCTGATTTACATGTACCGAGCAGAAGGTGCCCTTTGGGTTCGCGACCCTCAGCTGCTCTGTGCACTCATAAAATTTTCCTTCCCAATGTTAGTGTGTTTCGATAATATTATTTCTTTTCTTTTTATAACCATGCCAGACACCTATGATATGGATATGTATCTATTACAAAAACAATGTAATACACTTTATTGTCTGATTTACATGTACCGAGCGGGTACCATCTATCTGGCAGAAACTTGATGCTCCGAAATTTATTTGGCATACCACACTTGGCATATTCTTCTTTGAACGAATGTGTTTATGGCAGAACAATTATTTAATAGAATACTCATTTCGCAGAATGTTTAGATAGCTGAATTTTCAATGGCATACTTTTAAGATGGCAGAATTTTATTTGGTAGATTATTATAAGGTATAACGACCGTCTCGCGAAAGTATCCTTTATGGGCGGCATGGGCACCGGGCCGTAGGCCGACGAAGGAGGCCGGCGGAGGCCCGGCACTTCGGGGACAGAAGATATTAGTGTTATGTAATATGCGAGCGAAGCGAGCCCGCGTCATGGAGTACATGCGTTGCATGTATGAGTGACGTCATTATTATTATTAATAATAATAATAATAAATATTATTATTTTTGACATACCAACAATAACGTTCATAACATAATGTTCTCAGCTAGAAATTTTAGCCGGGGTGAGCTGATAATAATTATTAATAATAATTATTATTATTGTTGCATGTTACACGTATGTATGAAATGAAATGCGTGCCAAAAGACGATTCTGATTATGAATTTTCGGCGAAATGATGGTTCTGGAAATGAAGTTTATGCTCAAAGATGATTCTGACTTACAAAATTATGCGTTTTGAATGTATGGTAAATGAGTGTATGCCAAATGATTTTTTGCGAAATGAAGTTTCTGCCATCCACTGTTATGCAAAACAAAATTCGGGTATAAAAAATTCTGCCAAAAAAGGTAGACCCGTACCGAGCAGAAGGTGCCCTTTGGGTTCGCGACCCTCAGCTGCTCTGTGCACTCATAAAATTTCCCTCCCAATGTTAGTGTGTTTCGATAATATTATTTTTTTTCTTTTTATAACCATGCCAGACACCTATGATATGGATATGTATCCATTACAAAAACAATGTAATACACTTTATTGTCTGATTTACATGTACCGAGCAGAAGGTGATCTATACACTCGTAAAATTTTCCTTCTCAATGTAGTGTGTTGAGATGATTTTTTTGTTTTGTTTTGTAAATGTTTTCTTTCTTCCTTTTATTTCTTATTTCCGCTCATATTTTATTTAATAAATGAGGCCTTTATCAAATAACTGGTTTTTTATATTCTGTCGACTCCAACTAATTAACTTGAAGTTTTGTATTTATTCTTTGTATACATTTTCTCATATTTCATTATAATATAGCAATTTTTTCGAGACGGTAATTAAAGTCATGACAGGCTTAAACTTTCTTTCAGTTTTGTAAACTTACATGCAACAAGTTGCAGAATAGTACGTATATCTATTACTATTCTGGAACTTGTTGCATTGCATGTAAGTTTACAAAACTGAAAGGAAGTTTATCAGGCAACTTGAACGGAGATTTCATTTGCAATGTCATGAAACAACAAAAAATCAAGTTACATGAACCTTACATGCTCAAGTCACACATATATTACAAATGTAACTTTGCCATGACCATCTAAATGGAACTTACGTGCATTATTAACGCGACGTTAAATGTGCAAGTAACCTGTATATTACAAATGTAACGTTGCCATGACCATCTTAATAGAAGTTACGTGCAAGTTACATGTGCATTATTAACGCGACGTTAAATGTGCAAGTTACCGGTATTTTAAACATGTAACGTTGCCATGACCATCTAAATAGAAGTTACGTGCAAGTTACATGTGCATTATTAACGCGACGTTAAATGTGCAAGTAACCTGTATATTACAAATGTAACGTTGCCATGACCATCTAACTGGAAGTTACGTGCAAGTTACATGTGCATTATTAACACGACATCACATTTATAAGTTGCCGGTAAGTCTCAATTGGCATTGGCGTTGTAACGTTTATCAACTTTCAGATAACTTCCGAATGTGACGTTACTGTAACCTATATTTACAAAATTTCTGAAAAATTTCAAATGAATAGTTGCTGTAATGTATCTAAATTAACTTACAGAAACTTACAATAAAACCTTTCTAGTATGTTACCACTGTTATGTCCACGTAACGTTGCAAATTATAGTTGTTGAAAGTTTTATCAGATCTATATGAGCAACATTGCATCTAATGTTTCTGGCGTTGCCGTTAGGGCTCTGCCGGTAGATATACTCATGCCGGAAAGGTCCAAGGCGAGAGACCAGACAAAGAGGGACACGCGGGGGGCGCGCCGCCGGGAGACGTGAACAGTGTTCGGGTCTTCGGGCGGCGCGCCTGTCGCAGGAGGAAACCCTACTCGCTGCTCTCTGGTTCGCGTCTGCTCATCAGACGTGACTGTGAGAGCAGTGAGTAGGCGGAGGGAGAGACGATGGGTGGAGATAGGGACGTGTTCTCGTAGCGGCGATCGGCGGCGGCGACCTCTCGCGTCCGGCCCTGGTGCAAGCCATGGTCCGGGGCGAGGAGGAATGGGACGCCGTCGCCTCCTTCTGCGAAGCAGTGATGCTAGCGAAGGAGGTGGCGGAACGAGAGAGGGAGAGAACCTCTCAAACTACCAGCCGCCGCGGAAGGCGCGGAAGGCGCTCCGGGCGTCGGGGGCCACGTGATGGCTTCCGGCCACCGTAGACGCGGGCCTGTGGACGGTGAGTAATGGGCTAGCTCGTCGTCCGGCCGTCGTCATGACGGCAACAGACCGTGTCGGTGGCGCGTTCGTGTTCCACGCGCGCCTCAAAAAGATCTACGTTCCTGTAAGTGAAGACTGTGCAGCATCTGCAGGTTATTTCTTTTAAAATAGAATTACTCGAATACCTTATTTCTTCTTTATACATAGGTGGTTGCAAACACTCATTACTACTACTTTTTTGGCTGGCAAAGCAAAGTTCAGAACCATCATCAACAGTAGTTGAATGCTACTGGAATAAGCGTAGGCTTATTCCAGTAGCATTCAGCTACTGTCAAACACTATCAAGTGCGAGCACAGAACCAGTTAGTAGCAAAGAAATATTTAAAAAAGCAAAAATTCCTAAGCTGACCCCTAAAGATAGTACTATTTTAACTGAATTAGAAGAAGAGTGCAAACGAAGGAATATTGGAAACGCGCTGATTTTAAAATTTTGTGAAGGAAATAAACCAGATTCAAAGAAAATTTTTGATATTATGTTGCAATTTATTGAAGTAGAATCTGTACATACCTGTTCCAACTTCAGAGCTTATTTGAAGAAAGTCATAAATGATGAGGATTATGTTAGAAATTAATACAAAATCTCGAGGGCAGTCTGAAAGCAAGTACTGGTTTAGTATACGCCAAGGAAGATTGACAGCTTCTAAATTATATGAAGTTGCGCATTGTAAGACAGATGGAACGTTAGTGGAACATATACAGTAGGAGGTTACAAAGTGCCCGAAACAAAAGCTTGCTGCACGTTATTGAAGAGAAATTAGATGTTAAAATTGAAAAATCAGGCTTTATGCTGATAAATGGTATATTGGGAGCATCTCCAGATGGAGTTGGTGAGGATTTTGTAGTTGAAATAAAATGACCAGCCTCGGAGAAAGCTGTCCAATCATATATTAAGAATGATATTGTTAATAACAAGTATAAAACACAAATATTATGTCAAATGCTAGCTTGTAAGAAATCTAAAGGATTATTCAGTGTTTGCAGATCCTTTATTTGAGACTACTCAAAATATTCATGTAGTCTGGGTTGACTTGGACAAAGTATATATTGATGAAATTATCACCAAAGCAGAACTTTTTTGGAGTCAATATATATTTCCAAAATTACTAAAGAGTGTCAAAAAATAAAATTTTTAAAGTAATAAAGTTTTTAAACTTAATAAGTTTTTATTATTTCTCCCTGTAAATTAATTAGGCCACAAACTATGACAACAAGTTCATCTAAACATGAAACATATTTATACTTTACAACAGAGTGTGGTTTGAGTATGGAAAATTCTCTTACACGCCTGACAACTCTTTCAACTTAAGCTTGCTATTACTTTGCTTTATACAACTTCGGTAGCAGTTTGTTTGGTACCTGAGTAGACACTTGGTGGCCTCAAGAGTTTAATACCACGTGAACTTAACAAAGATTCAATTTCTTTGAATCCTCTATCAGCTGAAACAACAGCATTTGGTTCCAAAACATTTAATAAATTACTTTTAAGAAATGAAGCTTACAAAACCTATCACATACTTTACAGTATTGCAACTTTTGTATTGAGACAATGTCTGTGCTTGCTTTACTGGATTTGAAGGTTTTGCAATCTGTATTTCGAAACAATCTATTATCATGTGCACATCAGAATACTTTATTTTAAAAACTAAAGGTAGGTTTTGTTTTATCTGTTTTGGACGTGGACAATAAATAAAATTTTGAAAAAAGTTACCAAGGACTTCAATTCCTATTAATATCAAAGATGACAACTTAGTTCTTGATATTTGAAATTGGTCACTTATTCTTTCTATGGAATAATTTTGCTTAATTTTGAGTAAAGTTATAGAAGCGCAGCGTGTAGTAGTGTAGTTTTGGGTATAGTTGGAGTTAATTTTTATTAAGCTTCTTTGTACAATGTAATCTATAAGCCATAGGTACTGTTTTGGCAGTCCTAAATACATTTTGGGTTTATCTGATATGATGTCTTACATATTCTTTCTTCGCTGCAACTCTTTCTTATTAGGTTCAAGCACTGATGAAATAAATCATAAATCATAAATCATTTATTTTTTGCTGAATACACTGTTACAATGGTGTTATAAGAATTACATGTTTCAAGTGATTCTACCGTAAGGCATGCAAAATTTTTACAGTCATAGTTATTATATTAATAAATTAATCAAGATAGACATTGGAATAAATAAAATTAAATGAAATAAAATTAAAATTAAATGAATTAAGCATGATACAATTATAATAAGTTGAAGTCATAGTAGAGAATAAATTATTTTTTAATTATTAGAAGTATTTAGATTATTTCAATGTCATTCCTAGAATTATTAAATTACATTAACGGATTAGTTATTACGAGATAGGTACATGCATAATATTCATATAATTGATTTTGCTTGATGTCACTGTGAGGTCTTTAGTTTGTCAAAATTATCATTGAGGAAGTCATTCAAGTTATAGTAGCATTTATAAACCAAAAATTTTTTCAGAGTTTTCTTAAATAGGGCCGTATTCATTGCCCTTATTGCTTTAGGTAATTTATTGAAGATTACAGGAGCCATATGGAACACACTCTTGTACATTAAAGAGGTACATGTTCGGGGTACATAGAGGCGAAGTGCGTCCCGTTGTTGTCTATTATTTATTTCTGATGCTAATTTAAATAGGTTTTTATTGGTTTTCACAAATATTGAGACCTCATAGATATACAGACTTGGGAGAGTCAGAATGTTATACTCCTGGAAAAACGGTTTACAGGTCTTCTGTTTCTGATGTACATCCAAATAGAGATGTAGTTGCTGCAGATGAAGTTTCTTGTGAAGATGGCACTTCCAGTGTAACAACACTAGTAGTTTTTCTTACCTTATAGTTTGTGCTCTTGTCTACCATCTTTATTTCACACTGAGTTGAGGCATCAATCTAAAAACAAAAATTATGAGTATTCTTTTTTCCAGTAATTAACACAACATACATAGCAAACCTTGTACTTAACTGCTTTTAGGTTACCTATGTGAAGTATTATACAATCATAGATTTTTGATCATCATCATCATCACAATCAACAATTTCCTATCCTATGGAACACACAATCAAAGGACTATCACAACTTAATTAAAAAGGATGTTGTATGGAAAAGAATAGTGGAGGAAATAAGTAATCCAGACATACCAGACGGTAAGTTTAATTAATATTTATTTAAAGTTTAATCTAATCAGGGAGCACGGCAGTGCCCCCGCCAAGTCGACCGCGAAGCAAACACTACCATCCTTTACTGGAACCATTTCGCCCCATTTTCAGGCCCTATTTAAGAACCTCTGGATAAGACCAGAACGCTGAAATTTTCGCCATCCAGTAAGCTATAAAAACACACTTAAAATAAAAAGTTTCAAGTCTGTAGGTCATTTATTTCCGAAGTTAAGCGAAAGCAAAGTTTCGCATTTATGACACTCACTCACTCATGATCATCAAAATAGAACTAGTACCCCAACACCAAAACCTTTCACAAGACCTAATTTTCACAGAGCATTCTATCCTATTTTTGAAATGGAAGTGTTGGTTGACTCTATCGACTCGGATAACTCAGATTTTGAGAGAGAGACGTCCAGTGATGAAGAGGATGACGTCGAACTGTTTATTTTAGCGTATTTTACTCCCGGCCGGCAAAGATTTACCCCGAAATAAAATACCACGAATTACGAACTATATAGATACAACTATAATTAAATATAATGTTCATGAGTTCAAAAGTCATTTCAGGTATGCTGTTATTAAGTCTTGGATTTTAATGTAGTCAAAGATTTACCCCGACATAAAATACCACGAATTACGAACTATATAGATACAACTATAATTAAATATAATGTTCATGAGTTCAAAAGTCATTTCAGGTATGCTGTTATTACGTCTTGGATTTTAATTTAGTTAGATCACTATGCCACAAAAATAAAATTTGTTGTTACTTTCGTTTTACAGAATGTTTCCTGGTCCAAAAATAATGGAAACTGGAATAACTTTTGGGAGAAAACCTACAGAAGCTAAAAAACAATTACTCATTGCGCTTTGGATGATGGCTACACCAGATTGTTACAGGTAAAAATTACATTTATTTCATACTGTCGTCTTGTCTAGTCATTTTATAAAAACTGGTATTAGTATGAAAGAATGTGATTTAATAAAAACAAAGTACTGTGCTTATATATATGTGAGGGAGTTACACAGGTCAGAAAATGTATTTTGTCTACTTGATGTACTATTACTACTTGTGTACTTGATGTTTTATTAAAAACAATTAATTTGTTATTTTTTTATTTTTAAAATCTGTGTGTGAGAAATTTATGTAGGGCTGGCCACTGCCCTGAGAAGTGTACGATGCGTTTCTCATGCTCTCCATTCCCTTGCTTCCCAGTTCATAAGATGGCCTAGAGGGGAGCGTGCAAGAGAAGTGGCTAGTGAATTTGAGAGTCACAGTGCATTCCCAAGGGTAGTGGGAGCCATTGATGGAACACATATTAAAATAAATGCGCCAACCGAGGATGCACAATCCTATATTATCGGGGCACCGAGCTGTTAAATACACAAAACGCGTTTTTATAACGGTTGTTTGAAGTAGTAAGCAATGCAATTAAAATCTAAGGAAAATAATTGGTATTATTGGGTATGAAATAAAAAAAAAATAGGTATGAATTTATAAACGTATCCTGAACCCACTGAGAAAAATAGGGTATTTGGTTATTTGATTTAATTTCATTTTTTTTTTACCTTTTAGCATTCTACACATCATTCGCCAGCTGATTCAGATTCAGAAGAAGATTATTATACAATAGAACCAGAAGAGAAATTGGAAGAGATCAGAATAAGTGGAAATAGAGTTGTAGATTTTATGTATTTATTAGAACAGTTGCAAGAAATTTCACACCATAACTCTCCATTAGGTTGTAACTTCAATTATTTGAAATTAGTCAGAGAAAAAAGAAAAGGATTTGTGTCAAAATTCCAGTTTGTTTGCAAAATGTGCAACACTAAATTGAGCTTACAGAATTTTAAAACATCCAACGATAAAAAAGAACTTGATCTTAACGAAAACGTGGTAAGTAGTTTCATGCCTATAGGTTCAGGATACGCGGGTTTAGAACAAGTGTCTGCTTCACTTGAAATCCCTACTATGTGGGATCTTTATTATTCCAAGTGTCATGCAAAAGTCTGTGAACTTTGGAAAACGGCCAAAGAAAAATGTATCGCAGAAGCAGCAAAAGAAGATACGATTTAGCAGTTCGAGATGGTAATGTTAATACAGATTGAGTACCCATGATGATTTTACCGTGGTTGCTGATGGATGTTGGTCCACAAGATCATATAAAAAGAATTATAACGCTTTTTCGGGTGCTGCGGTAATTATTGGTTACAAAACAAAAAAAAGTTCTTTACATGGCAGTAAAAAAAAGTATTGCATGATTTGTGCACATTCAGAGAACAAAAATGTGTTAGCTCCCGATCACACGTGTTATAAAAATTACAATGGTTCCTCAAGTGGAATGGAATCCGTTGCAATAGTCGAAGGCTTCAAACATTCTTTACCAAATCAGGGCTTGATTTACTCGAAGTTAATTGCTGATGGGGACTCCAGCACATACAAGAGCATATTAGAAGCAAAACCTTATGGAAACTTGTTGGTTGAAAAAATTGAATGTACAAATCACCTGTTGAGAAACTTTTGCACGAAGCTAAAGATTCAAATAAACAAAGATCTCTGACAGACCCTTCATTTCAAACAGCTACCTTTGATTTACATAGTGTCTTACAGTTGCCATTCTCTTCCGTCTCACAGTTTTACTATAGTAGAAAGCTATGCGTCTACAATCTGACTTTTTACGAAGGTGATGGTAAAAATGCCTATTGCTATGTATGGAACGAATTAAATGGTAAACGAGGCAGTAATGAGATAGGTAGTAGTATACTTAGATACATCCAGACATTAAAAGAAGAGATTACACACGTATCATTGTTTTCGGACACCTGTAGTGGCCAAAACAGAAACCAGCAAGTTGCTGCAGCCCTCTTGTATGCAGTGCAAAATACGCATTTGACTGTCATTGAGCAAAAATTTTTGGAATCCGCGGGCTTATTACGTATCTTACAGAAGCTTAGCGATGGCAAAAATTGCGCAATAATTGCTCTCCAATCGCAAATCCGTATTATGTACCAGCAATAACAACACGATAGCAAACGAGCGATGGTGCTGCTGCTATCGAGCAATAGGTAAACTAAAAGTGCATGGATTTCAACTGACTGGCGACTATTTCGTATTACATAGGGTTTTTGACACCAAAGCAACAGCGATCGGCAGACAAACTTGACTGTCAGATTGCGTTAACCTTTTCCCTAGATGCCAATCGATTGTCTATCGCTCGCTGATTGCTTCAGACATTTTTTTATACATTTAGTCCAATAAATTCGTGTTTTACACCAAATATTTACTAAAACCTAATATCTCCGTCGTGTTAATTTAAAATAATACTGTGTTTTTACCATTGGTTTTCACTGTGATCGTGACGATTGAATAAGGATGGCTCGTGCTGTTCTCTTGCTTGAAGCACTTGAGGTTGAAGTTAGAAGAATTGAAAGC
The DNA here is from genome assembly GCA_949316265.1 of Diarsia mendica. Classification (NCBI taxonomy): domain Eukaryota; kingdom Metazoa; phylum Arthropoda; class Insecta; order Lepidoptera; family Noctuidae; genus Diarsia; species Diarsia mendica. Next base: position 14,366,501 of record OX438889.1, read on the forward strand.
CGTAACACAGCACGGTTGCGGCGAAGCCTTAGAGATGAAGCCAATGCTTTGAACCTAACTGATGTTGAGTTCAAAGCTCACTATCGACTCACGAAAGAGCTGTTTCAAGGTTTGTGCAATGAGATTAGACCATTGATGGCGCAAACGAGGAGGAGAACAAAAGTTAGTGTAGAATGTAAAGTAAGTACCTACTTACATTTAACACACACATTGTTTATAGTGTAGGTCTGTACCATAACTAGTAACTTATTCAAATTAATATTGTGTTATTACAGGTTCTAACAGCACTGTCATTCTATGCTACGGCGTCATACCAGAAACCTGTGGGCATGAGCTATATGCATGGGCTCAGCCAAGCTAGTGTATCCATAGCTGTAAAGGAGGTGACCATTGCTCTAAATTCACTTTCTATTTTAACAAAGTATATAAAGTTCCCTCAAACACAACAAGAAAGAAATACAATCATAAATGGGTAAGAGATGAGTGATTGCAAAAGAAAGGTGAGTGATTGCATGTTAAGTTTATGCAATTGTTTGTATTAAAATGTTTACTTACTTTTTTTTCTTTAAGTTTTCAAACAAATTTGGATTTTCTCGTTGCATAGGTTGAATTGATTGCACTCATGTAGCTTTAATTCAGCCTACAGAACATGCAGAAAGGTTTTTTAATAGAAAACATTACCATTCCAGGAATGTACAAATAGTAAGTGCAACAACAATTCTGAAAATATTATTTGAAAAGTAATATCCATTGCAACTTATTTAAGTACTTACCATAATGTTTATATTTTTAGATATGTGATAGTGATTTAAATATTATCAATATTGATGCATCATTTGGTGGAGCTACACATGATGCCTATATTTGGAGAAACTGTGAGATACAGGAGCATCTCCAACAGCTACAAAATAGAGGAGAGACAATCTGGTTGCTAGGTAACTTATCATAAAGTTATATTTTTACTTGTTCATTAAAATATCTTATTTATCTGCATTTTTCACAAGAATTTAAGTACAGTCTTTATTCAATGTTGTAAAAAAATACAGATCTTAGGTATAATATAAACAAAGTTAATTTTAAATGTAGTAGGTACATTCAATTTATGGTCTTTACAGTGCAATTTTAAAATTTCAGGTGATTCTGGATATCCGCTGAGACCATGGCTTCTAACTCCAATTGTTCGCGCTGAACCTGGTAGTGCAAATGAGCATTATACAAATGTTCATTGACTTACCAGAAATACTGTAGAACGCTGCATTGGGGTTTTAAAAGCACGTTGGCGATGTTTACTGGCACATAGAGTTTTGCATTATAATCATCATATGGTGGCTATGATCATAAACGCCTGTGCTGTATTGCATAACATCTGCAACAAACATCGACTGCCAGTACCACAATTGCAAAATGCGGATGCTGAAGGAGACCTCAGGAACCAAGTCATACCACAACCACAGCAGGATGTAGGTGCTGGTGTTGAGCAACAGCTCCTAGCTAGATGCCGACAACAAAGGGATCGCATTGTCCAAAGATTGTGGGCAGCTAGAAGTCTTTCATTTTAAATTATGTACTAAATTGGGTGTGTCATAAAGTCATAAACAATTTATTATATAAGTGCTTGACTTGAAAAAGTCACAGTTTGATTATAGGTGTCATTATGTGCCTAATTGCAGTGAAATTATAGCCACTTTATGAGCAAGTGTGTTGAAAATAGAATTAAGTGTGTGTAAATGAAGTGATAGACAATAAGTTAGCAAATAAGTAATGAGTACAGTGTAGATATGTTTTGATGTTAAGGTTTTGATAATTATGTTTTACAACAATAAAAGCAACATAAAAATGATGAATTATTTATTTTCAATCTGGCCTGGACTGGCAGCTAGCCAGTCTACTGCTCAGCTGACGCACAACATCCACCATGGTATTGAGCACATCTAACTGCCTTCGAGACGTCTCAGCATTTAAAAGAGACGCCTCAGCAATCTTATTGGCAGCCTCTGCTATTATGTGAGCAGGATCCGCCATCTTGTTTTCTGCCTGCACTCTATTCCTCTCTAATTCCATGACCCAATCTGGGTCGATTCTGGTATCTGATCCTGTAATAAGTATTATCATCACAATATCAAATACATAGCAGAGTTGTACATTTGTATAGTTATATGTTTATAGTTCCCATATAATAAAGGGCGAGTTTACTACCATTTACTGGTCATAACTGTAGCTGGGCTGTAACTTAAATTCCCTGGCTAAATATCCCAATAACATTCTGTCCAACCTAGGACCTGTTGAGATTGATTGATATAGAAGACCAATGAGGCAAGACATAATTATAATAATTAATTATTACATTCAAAACTGATTGATTTGCAGATCATTGATTTATAGAAATGAAATACATACTATTTGTTAGACTGGGTCGTCTACTTTGTCGGCGAGGGCGATCTGGCAGGCATCTGGCAGGATCCTCTACTCCTGAAAAATATGATTTAGTTACTAAAAGTCTTGCCTCCAATAAATCTAATATTCTATTAGAATGTATGTATGTGATGTGTGTTATTCATTGAGGTATTCTAGCTATCATTAGGTACCTGTCTGATTTCTCTCGGGCACTTGTTGTGTTTGTATTTCTTGGTCGATTCTGGTATCTGATCCTGTAATAAGTATTATCATCACCAATTAAATATTACCTCACAGTGGATCAATACAAAGTTCCTCCAGATCTTTCCCAAATAAACAAATAATGTACCTAATGTTATGTAAAAATATATTTTAATGTAAACAAGCGAGACGCCTCACTCGCACATAATCTTTCAGATTTAAGATTAAGCGATGTGTGTTTATTTCAAAATTTATGAAGTGTTCTTGGAAATAAAAAGTTTTAATTTTTTTTTTTTTTTTTTTTTATCACAATATCAAATACATAGCAGAGTTGTACATTTGTATAGTTATATGTTTATAGTTCCCATATAATAAAAGGCGAGCTTATTATTACCATTTACTAATCATAACTGTAGCTAAACTGTAACTTTTCTATTTCTTCAACCTTTAGATAAGAATTAGTGATGTAATGATATGTTGTTTATTTCTTTTGTTGTTAATGTTGGTGTTTTATGTATTTAAGTTGTTGTGATGAATTTAAATCGTGATTTTAACCGACTTCAATAAAAGGAGGTTATCAATTAAGTACGTCTGAATGTTAAACTGAAAATGTTGTAGGTGTGTATGTTTATAGGTTAAAATTTCATATAAGAACCATCGTTTTATAAAGCGGGGGGTAGGGGGCGGGGAGGGGGGAGAGGAAGGCTATCCTCAAGTACCACTTCCACCCGCCGGAAACCCATGGTTATGGAGATATCCATGGTTTAAGTGTTGAGGTTAGAATAGCGCAACGGGTAAAACGCACCATTCTTGAGAAAAACAATTTTTCGGAACCGAACCCCTGTAGGGCCCAATCGACGCGGGGCTCCTACTTCTGGATGGTTTAAAAATAAATAACCACGAAGAGGAAGGGGGGGTCATTTTGTTTGTTTGTTTAGTTGACCTGTCTGTCACAACTTACTCCGAAAGGCATGTTTTTTAACTTTTCCTCTTTCTCGAAGACCAAGACGCAGTCGAGGAGGCGGACGCGGACGTGGAGGCGGAAGCGGAAGTAAGCGCGGTTCCGGGGCTCGGTCGCAGTCGCAGTCGCGATCGCCATCGCCCCTTGATCGCCCGTCACCATCGCCATCGCCATCATCTACGGCCTCAGTGTAAGTTTCTTTTTTACGTATTTATTACTACTTCCTTTTCTAAGAATGTTTTGCATGTTTTGTTTCCTTTTTTAAATTTAATGCAGACGACGACCTCGCACGCGTGGACCGCGACGTGGTGGGCGTGTGCGTGTACGAGGTGGCAGGGCTGCTGCTGCGGAGGCGGCGGTGGTGGCGGCAGGTCGGGGTGGTGCCACTGGCCGTGGCAGAGGGCGCGGAGTCCGCGGCTTCCTGCATGATCGCCCGGGGCCACACGATGTTGCACAGTTAGTTTTTATGCACAATTAACCCTTTCTTTTTCCACACACATATTATTATATACAATTTAATCGTTTTGAATTTTAGAATAAATTTGAGCGGAATAGGCGGATCCCCGCTGGATGAGCCCCTCGAGACGCCCCTGCACGTGTGGAGGGAGCGCAGGTGGGCACGGTAAGTAGTTCTACTTGTGTATGTTTGTTGTAATACCTACTTGCAAGCAAGTTTTAACTTTGTCGATTCCTGCCGCAACCAGCCCCCGCACCGGAGGCCGCACCATCCCGATCACCGTCACCGGCACCGGCGTAAGTAGTTCTATTTCGTTCTTTTAGTGTTACTTGAATACTAACTTGCAAGCAAGTTTTAACATGTTTTTGAAAATGCCCATCTAGTTCAGAACTGGCGTGGGGGACCAACTCGCGGTGCCAGCGGAGCCGTTTTCGCCGACACCGTCGTCGATGGTGCCCTCGCCGGCTTTGTAAGTTGCTTACGCACTTTTCTATTAATCTCTAAATATAAATATGTGTATTACAACACTGCATTTTTTCCAGGTTTGTGGATTGTGAGACAGCGGGTACTCCACCACCGTCTTCACGTCCAGCACCACCTCGTCATTATCGTCGGAATTTAGGGGACGCTGACGTTGAGGTTATTCTCCATTATGGTAAGTACCTTCTGATTTTAAACTATTTGGCGTCCCACAAACGACGTTGCAAGACAAATTGGCTGGTCGCGTAGTTATAGATGTATTTGACGGCACGGTTGGCGCAGTGGCTGAGCGGTTGGACTGCTGCACTGCGTGTCGCGGGTTCGATCCCCGCACGGAACAAGTATTTGTATGGCCTACAGATAGTTGTTTCGGGTCTGGGTGTGTTTGTGCATGTGAGTTTAATGTTTGTGAACGCACCCACGATACAGGAGAAATTCCTAGTGTGGGGCAACGTTATTAAAAGAAAAAAAAAAAAACTGGCCGTCTTTCGGATTGAAACCCATCTGAAGAAGAAACATTGGATCAATGGCTGATACAACTTGCCTAGTGCGGTTTTCCGCGAAAAGAAAACTGATTTAATAATTTAAACAGTGTTAAGAAAATAATGAAAACTGAAAACAGACAAAACACTTATAAGAATGACACTTCGGGCCAAAAATGGTACCTACGAATTGTTTATGAAAATGTACCAAGAACGAACACCGGAGAGCATAAATACTGCAAGAGCGAGAGTAACTGAAGAATAAATACGAAAATGGTCTCCAGACTTCTTAGATTTCCTGACAAAGACAAATAACTTGGACATTCTGGAAAACCCAAACCGTATTCTCAATGGTGATGAGATGAGTTATCAATTTTTTTCCAAAAACAGGCAAGGTTTATAGGACCAAAAGGCTGGAAGAACACTTACGAAGTGAAAAGGAAACTATCACTGTTATGATAGTCATCTCAGCTGCTAGCGAACTTGTAGCCCCGATGGTAGTCTTTCTATATGTTAAAAAAAAAACCTAAGGAAGGTAAGTAAATATCATAAATGTGCTATTTATTATTTCATTAAAGATATCGCCACTTCTTAATATCCATTTACATAAACATTTTTTCAGTTTAAAATGGCTCCACATACGGGTTTGGCTACTCTTGCGCAAATCGACACCCTTCTCAACTGAAAAGATGTTTAGGGGAGAGCAGGTAGGCTTCGTACAGCGGGAGCGTTCGTACAGTAGTCATATCTACACTATCCAATACGTTACCGCGTTGATGTTTGAGTGCGTGACGCTAACTCACACGCATGTGTGAACCGCGGGATGGCGGGTATCCCAGGGTGGACAGAAATTTATTAAACAAAGCTAAGAAAGGAAAACTGCCAGGAAAATCGAGAATTTATAAAGATACTCCTGAGAAAACCAGACTGCAAGAAATTGAGAATAGAAAAAAGTTTAAGAAGCAAGAGCAAGAAAGGAAAGAAAGAGCCAGAAAAATAAAACGAGCGCTTAAGTTACTTTCAGATGAAAATTTGATAACAAAAACAACAAGACCAAAGAAAACTTCAGGGAAAGATATACCAAAGAGACAAAAGAAAACTGGTAAGGATGAAGATGAGAATGAAACTGATTGTGAAGGTGAAACTGATAATAACGACGAGACTGATTGTGAAGATGAGGCCGATATGAGTTTGAGGGAAAGTTCTTGTTCTCCCATCGAAGAGACTTCTGAAGAATCAGATATTGAAAATGAAACACCAGTTCTGACAGAGAACATCTGTTCTGTATTTAGACCATGATTGGACAATGCAATCTAGAATATTCTTGTACGCTCGCCATATCGGCACGCTATTGGCTGCACCGTGCTGCATGCCATGACTAACTCGATCTGCGCGCCATCTGCGTAGACCGCATGCATGGTGAAACGTGAGTGCACGTTTTTTTGAATCGTCCGGACAACATCTAATTATTTAGCTCCGTGAGTGAAAATCGTGATACAAGAACAATTTGGACACTACCGTGCTTTGTACAACGTGCCGGATGCTGTGATCATCTTTCCACCAAAGAAGAAATCAAGCTGTGGCCGCAACTGAGAGAAGGTGAGTCGTACTCGAATTTTTCTTAGGTTGATTGTTCCTTGACTGGGCGAACGAGAAGCACTCAGACTCAGTTCATACAGAACTTCCTCTTTTACCATCAAATAACGTAAATTCATACAGTCCATTCCTCTATTCCACAACATCAAAGAACAGAGCTTCGTGCTGGTTAAGTTTGAAAAAAAAAAACATTTTATATTATGTTGGGCAAGTGCTTCATAAATTCATTCATTCATTCATTCTTCATTCTTCTCGTATCATTTATAAATGGTAAGGCTTATCAGCCTAGTGGACGGAGGGATTTTGGTTATTTATTAAATTCCTTTATTATTTTTTAATATGTTTAAATTTGCATGGTTTAGAAGTTTAAAGTTTTTAAATAACAATAATTGTTGATTAGTATTACATGAAGACTGATAACTGCTTACTTTGATCTCAATAAACGTTTATATTACATTTGTAAATGACATTTTCATTGACTGTACGAAGGTTCCACACTATGTACGAATGCGCCCTACGCTGTGTACGAATCTACCACACGTGTGGGGTAGTTTCGTACGTTTTTCATGTTCCAGAAAAGTAATCGTAGCTTCGCCATGCTGAATAGTATACCAAGACAACACTACACTATTTTTAAAGCTGGATAAATAGGTTACGAGACATTAAAATTATTTTAAAATAGTTACTAGTATTTCGTAAAAACGGCTAAGAATAAAAATTGTACGAATCCTACCTGCTTTCCCCTATGTTTTTTTCAGATTAAAATGGCTTCACATACGGGTTTGGCTACTCTTGCGCAAATCGACACCCTTCTCAATTTCTTGGACGAGCGGGATCTTGCCCGCGGGAGATTGAGGGGTGCCGAAGGAACTGTCCGGGTAAAGAGGCTGTGGGAAGAATTGTGCAATATGCTCAATTCCATGGGCGGTTGCACAAAACAATTCGGCAGTGGCAAAATGTACCACCTATACATCTATTGCTGAAAACCGCATTAAAATCCGTTGCGTAGTTTAAAAGATCTAAGCGGTGTACAGACGGATAACAATATATTGACATGAAAATCTCATGCTTGCTTTAATATTTTGCAGGTATGGTTTGATAGACAACATTTAGCCAAGAAAACTGCTGCTGATTCTAAGTGGTCGGCTTCAACGTCTGGAGGTGATCCATCGATGGCATCCCCACTCTTCCATTGGCAGTTAAAGATCTTATCTATAATCGGAGAGAGGTTTGGTAAAATAAATAAATATCTTATGTAAAGGAAAATCCCATATGCCCAGCATGTGGAAAAGCAGAAGAAACAAGTTTCCACCTTGTGGTGGAATGCACAATGTATGAGCTACTCAGATGGGAAATCCTAGGAACAGATGAGATTAATGAAGATAAGCTTGCAGAAATCTCTACCGAACAACTGGTGAGCTTCTGCAAGGCAACAGGAAGATTCGCGATGCCGACCACCAGTAACCCATGAAGGGGATCCACCAAAATGGGGAACTGGGCGAAATAATCCACAACGAAAGGTCTGATCGCCCGTCTGGTGACTGCCGGCGTCCCCGAAGATAAATAGAAATAGATAGGTGAATAAATATTTTGTTTAATAATAATAATTCGCTCATTTGCGACAAGAACGTGTTAACGAAAATATGTATCGTTATGGAATAATGATACAGTAGAATCCGGCGCATCGCGCTCTACTTGCTGCTAAAACGCGATATTTCTAGCGCCGAAAATGACCGAGTAATGAGGGAAAAGGTCGGCGACTATCGGTTTAGCGCCATCTCTTTCCCCCCTTAAGTTTAATGCAAGATCGGTTCACGTCAGTTGTCGCCACTCGCTTGAGGAGGAAAGTGCTGCCCGATTGCGGCAAAAACGTAACAGCTCATGGTGTCACGGTTTTGATGAAAGGTAAATACTGCCTTTTGTTTTTTTAGTGATTTATTTTTGCAGCTATAACGGGACATTTTGTATGTGGGTCATTATTGTAGTAAAAATAGTAATCGCATGCTATGGTTTACATAGGATTGTACCGTTGTTGCTGAAATAAACAATATTTTTTGTTGGTTAATTTAAGATGTTCCGTTACAGTTGATAATAAAAGTACAAAATGTTTGGTCTTAATGTTGGTTATCTCAAGTTAACACATTCTTGATAAAAAATAATAAAGGAGAATGCCAGCGGCACTATGGGCAAATGTACTCAATTCAACATTGTTGTGTCTTCATCAAATCATCTTTAAAATACTCGATGGCATGTCTAAATACTACCTCAAAAGATTGAACACAATCGACAATGGCATTTTCGAGATATTTGCAAAAAATAAATGACTATTTTTAGGTTATGCTCAACCAAAAATAAGTTGAAAAAAGCTATTTGAAAGGGTCTGAATGAGTTTATATAGTGAGATTTGTATATTTAAAGCATATTTTTGTAAAATCTGTAACGATTTAGATGTTTCAGGTGGCCCGTTCCTGGTGACCACCTGTGACGACTTCACCAAGTCTTACTGATTTAGATTTTGTGCATTTTAAAATCATATTCTCGCGTTTCATTGCCCTGAAATGCGAGAATATTACAATGATTTCTCTCTAAGAAATCATTACTAAGATAATCAATCGCTCAGTGTTATTTCTAGATTCTATTCAAATGTTAAGGTAGTGGAAATCATGAAATTGTCTTTGTATGTAGGGTAGGAAGGGAACACACACAATACTAAATACAATAAATGAAAGATGATTATTTCTGGACTTATATTTTATTCTTCTAAAAATAATTCTAAAAATAATGGAGCTGGAACATTAATATTGTTATAACATCACCAGCTCAAATAGGTACCATACTATGCACACAGCAACCTTCAGTTCTTCTTCGTCCCACAAGTTTTTATTCAAATGGAAATTGCAGATTCGGGAACTCTAAGGAACATATTTTGTGGCGCCGCGCTGTATCAGTAATCCTTTCACTATTGATGATACCAAAAGACGCTCATTAGTAATGGTTTGGTGTGGCAGCAACACGTTAATATGTTCCTGAATTAACCTTATTAACAATCCACGACCAGGGTTAACATTCTGTTCTAGCAGGGGCAGCACATTCCAATGCCACCCGGCATTGGAATGTTAAAATCTGGTTCAATATGTTTCTGAGATCGGTTTTAGGTAGCAGAATCTTCCACTCAGTCAGCATCGTGAGTTTGTCTGGTTGCAGTTATCCAGCATGTTCGGCAAACTCTTTCCAGACGTGACACCTGTAGATCAATACAATGACTTGTTTATAATTTGACCAGCCTAAACATGTACAATCACTAATAAGATAACAGTAAACAGTGTGGACTAGTTTAGCACCTTAGGGAATTCGTAGCTGATAGGCTATAAAAACAAGCTAACGTTCTCTGTCGTATGTGTATACAAAATAATTATATATTACCTGATGATATAGCCCCTCGCAGTAATATGATTCTTTGTGGGCAGTCTAATGGCACTCGATGAGTTCTTGATCGCAGTACGGAAACCCCACAGCCGTAGCAGACGGCCGTTTGTCCGACTACAGGTGTCAACTGTCCCTGGGATGTGAGTGCATTTCGCAACAGTGTAAAATATTCCTGACACAATGTGCCTTCGGTTGACAGCTGAAAAAAAACATATTTAAATAATTATATTTCTGTGCATCTCTAATCTTAAATGATGATAAGTACTACAAACAATTAATATCCTCGAATACACTGATTGAAATAAACCATCTTAGTTAATAGGTTGGTTATTAACAACACATCAGTGTGAGGTTCCTATCTATATACTCGTAAGTTATATTAAAATCCGATAAATCAACTGGTAAGGTGAGGAACTAACACACACACATGGATTGTACGTTGGCCTCTAAGATTTGTTATTTGGTACATAAACATAAAAGTACAGTTCCTAAATAAAAACACCATTCTACGTTAAAAGACAATGTTTATTCTTACCGGTGTTGGTGAGATCCAGACTTGTTTGTTTACGTCGAAATGTTCATGACGTTATGCGGAATCTCCGACAACCAACGTCTGTGCATAAGTTGCGTTCGCCATGATCACAACACAAAAAGTCCTGTATTTAGCTATAATACAGGACTTTTTGTGTTGTGATCATGGCGCACACACGGTGCAGCGGCGTTAGAAGTATGTTTATTGTCAATGGGTTGGCAGCAGTAACGGAGAAACTAAAAGGTTCGGACTCGAAGCACAATGTAACAAAACCAGCAATAAAAATAACATACCGTCATAATGACTGTATTGTAAAAATGTGACAAACGCACAATAAATGTCAATGTACCCACACTACGATTATAATCCATTGTATTGGCAAGTGACAGCAAAAAAATGGCGTACTATGACGTCGGAAATATAAAAGTACTTATTTATTGTTCGAAAAACTATCCCATTGTAAATAATCGTTAAAACTTATTTAAAAAATGAATTTTTATTTTAGATATTTTATGCCGGTCTAGGTTTTGAGACACAAGTCATTTATCAAGAGTACTGTCCGCGGGCAATCTCCTTTTTACAACGAATAGCTTACAATGTTGCATTATAAATGATAAAAACATTGTCTTATTACAATTTATTTTTCAGATGGAATCACGGTCTAGGAAGATTGTAAATCTTGTCCGAGGAATTAATGAACATTCACCATGTGAAGCAGCACCGGAAGAACAACAACTGCAATGTAACCGGCCTCGTTGCGAATCGACTGGTTCTTTGAGCAGCAGCACTTCTTCATCATCAATACCATCAATTATTGAAGACTCTGACGACTCAGTGAAGGATCCTGACTACGAGTTAGTTCAAGATCAACGAAGAATTGAGAGTTCTAGTGAAGGTGAAGATGAAGATATAATTATGAACGACAACGAAAATCCTAATAAGACTGATATACGTACTATACAGACTGATGACAAACAAAAAACTGAGAACACAACAAATATAATGCAAAATACGATTTTAAATGAAGAAATAGATAACACAGCTAAACAAATGATGACAGGAAATGACGATAGAATGAGACAAGAAATGCTGGATGCCATTGCAAGCATCGTGCCCACAGGAAGAGAAACACCAACATTTGTATCTGAAAATATATATCAATACTCAATACTCAATATATTTATTGCTTCCACAAGTTTACTTAGATGGTAGGTTTTACAAAGTTATGATCATTGTGGACCCTGTCGGGCACTGCAATAGTAGGAGAGAGGAAGAGGGCTTTTATTTGACTATACCTATATTAGAATTATCCTAAATTATAATCTAAATCATTTATAATGCAATCTAATTATCTATTAAAATATTTATTTATGTAATTTAAAATTTTTCATTAAAGTATTCATTCAGATTATAATAGCATTTAATTAATAGAAATTGTTTTAATTTATTTATGAATATATTATTCTTTTCTATGTCTTTAATTTTATCGGGTAATTTATTATATACTTTGATTGACATCACAAGGGCACTGGTTGAGTGCATTTTTAGTTTAGAGCTTGGTATGTTTAACCTATTTTTATGGCGCAGTGTAAATTTCGACTGTATGTCCTCCCTTGTCGTGTACAGGTGTGGGTAGTTTCGCACGAATTTACATAACTCCAAAATGTATAGGCAGGGGAGGGTCAGTATTTTTTGGTCTTGAAAATGGGGTCTGCAGCTGTCAGTGTCTTCTATATTTACTAGTATTCTTAAAAGTCTTTTTTGTAGGGTGAATAGTCTCGGTGCATCCGTGCTGTTTCCCCACAAAATCACGCCGTAACTGAGCCACGCATGTGCGTAGGCATAATAGGTGACTAGTGCGGTTTTAAGGTTAGTGGTCTTTTTCACTTCATTAAGGGCGTATGCAAATTTAGACAATTTTGATTTTATCTTTTGGATGTGCGATTTCCAGTTAATGTTCGTATCTATAGACAGGCCAAGCAGGGTAAACTCATAAACGACTTCTATTGCTGTGCCATTATAAGTGAAGTTGATGTTTAATGGGGTTTTTTGACGGGGGTGGAATGGTATAATTCTAGTCTTGGAGAAGTTTATTTCTAGATTATGGTCTTTCATCCAAGTTATTGACTTATTTAGTGTGTCTGTTAGGTCCTCGTTCAATCCAACATTGTCCCTGCATGAAGTAAGAAATGAAACATCATCAGCAAACAAGACGCATGGCCCCGCTATGGTTCTCGGAAGGTCGTTAATGTAGATAAGAAAGAGGAGGCATCCAATTACAGTTCCTTGGGGGATTGAGGCATTAATTATTTTGTTGTCAGACCGAATGCTTTGAATCTCTTTGGTGTTTTTGTTATAAAATTCTATTTCAACTTGTTGTTCTCTATTTGTTAGATAGGATTTAAACCATTCGTGAGCCTTCCCGCGGATCCCTATATTTTGTAATTTATTAAGCAAAATGTTATATTGTACTTTGTCATAAGCTTTGGACATATCTAACAATAAGCCTACAGCGTATTTCTTGTCATTTATTATATTTAATACTTCCTGCATGTATTTAAAAACTGCAAGCACAGTAGACCGGTTTCTGCGAAATCCGTTTTGACATTCGTTAAATATTTTGTATTTTTCACAAAAGGAGTAAACACGATTGTACATTGCCTTCTCAAAAATTTTTGAGGCCGTTGGTAGAAGAGCTATTGGGCGGTAATTATTTGGATCCGTTTTCGCGTTTTTTTTGTGGATAGGTTTTATTATAGCTTTTTTTAGATAGTCTGGGAAAATGGCGTCATCGAAAGATTGATTTACAAGCAAGAAGAATGGTAACGTAAGTTCGTTTGCACATTGTCGTATTAACATTGGTGGCAATTCGTCTATTCCATGACTTTTCTTGCTTTTTAGATTTTTTAATAGGGAATTAATTTCACCGGGGTCCACTGGGCTAAGGAACATGCTATTTTCAGTGGGGCAAAGCACTGGGGTACCTCTCGGCTCATTGCCGGGTGTTTTGTTGCTATCCTCGCCAATAGACGCAAAGAAGTCATTAAAATGGTTTGCTAACAGTTTAGGTTCAGTGACATTTATACCATTTAAATGTAATTTAATATTATTTTTTTCCCTTTTTATTTTCTTATTTGTTCTTTCATTTATAATACTCCACATAGTCTTAACTTTGTTATTTGATTTTTTAATTTTGTTGATGTAATGTAATTTCTTTGCAGTTATAATTGTTTTCTTTAGTATTTTTTCATATTTCTTATAGTTTTGTTTAATTAATGAATTATTAGTTTTTAGTGTAAGTATCTTTTCAAGCCTTTTATTTTTGCATGCAACTTTGATTCCCAGGAATCAAACAAACTATAAAAAAACAAACTATAGAAAATACTGGCTGACTCCAGAGTCAGCCAGTATTTTCTATAGTTTGTTTTTAAGTTTATGTTTAATTTTGGTATACATTGGTTTAAAATGTTTGTCAATGTTTTATTAAATGTGTCATAGTTTTCATTTATGTTATTATTTTTTTGTAATATCTCGTTCCAATTTAATTCCTTTAATTTAGATTTAAATAGTTGAATGTTTTTATTATTGTATAACCGTTTTTTGACATTCCAGACAGTTTGCTGAGATTGTTGGGGCGTAGCCATGTGTATAATAGTACCACAATGATCTGAGAAACCTAACTCTTCCACTGTTGTATGAAAATTGTTATAAAAATTTGTAAAAATTAAGTCTAAGCATGTTGATGATGTTTGTGTAATTCGTGTTGGTAATTTTATTTGTTGTGTGAACTTATATTCTAGCATTAGATCTAAAAATTGGTTTGTTTTTAAATTAATATCCGACTGCAGACGTACAGATGAGCACCAATGAAGAAACAACACCTGCTAATAAAGCAAAAAAAAAGACCATTTAATGAAGCAATTGCACCTAAAAATCAACTACCGGCTGTAGATGTACCGATTAGCACAAATGAAGACCCTACACCTACGAAGAAAGGAAAAAAGACCACTGAATAAAGAAAAATGGAAAAAAAACATTACTAAACAGTTAAGAAATGCAGGACAGTCCTACGAATCAAAAGCATCACAAAAAACTGTTCCGCCCCGTCAACTAAGAGAACCCTGTAAGGAAACCTGCATTTTCAAGTGTCAAAAAATTTTTTCCGAAGAACAACGCCGTGAAATACTGAAAGATTACTGGAATTTAGGAGAGATCGAGAAGCAATGGAGTTTCATTGCTGCATCTGTTGAAGAAGCCATTCCAGCAAATCGTTATGTCAAACTCGATGATGAAGGACAGGTTATTGAACCAAAGCGAACTAATAATGCTTTTTATTTGATTTCGAAGGGGAAAAAATATAGAGTGTGCAAGATGTTTTTCAAAAATACGCTTTGTATCAATAATCGCCCAATTACAACTGCATTAAGCAAGAAAAATAAGGAAACAAATATTTCATTGATGACAGATAACCGTGGACGACATGGAAAGCAACCAAAAATTGACGATAATATTAAAGAAGGAGCCAAGCAGTTCATAGATTCAATACCCAAAATAGAATCTCACTATACACGAGCCCATTCAAGAAGAACCTTCATTGATGGAAGCAAAACCATTGCTGATCTTCACAACGATTACGTCGAAATCTGTAAGGAAAAGAAAGTTCCTTTCATCAACTATGTAATGTTCTACCGGATTTTTACTCAAGAGCACAACATATAATTTTTTACACCAAAAAAAGATATGTGTGACGTATGTGAAGCGTTTAAAAATTCATCACCCGAAGAAAAAGAAGCTAAAAAGGACGCTTATGAAAAACATCATGAAGAGAAGAGGCTATCACGATTAGAAAAAGAAAAAGACAAGAAAAACGAAGAACTGACAGTATGCGTATATGATTTGCAAGCAGTATTTCAGTGTCCGAAAGGCGAGATATCCGTGTTTTACTACAAATCCAAATTGAATGTATAACCCGGTTCATTAAAGAAAGGAATCTTAAATGGCGGCGCTTATCATGTTTTCTCGCTCGCACACTAGTGCCGTCTATACTCACTCTCGCGCGTACCGTTAGCAGAAAAAAAATAGTCTTGATTTGCTTTCACGCTGTCTTGACGCGCTCAGTGATCCTTTCTACGAATTCCTTGTTACAGTTTTTTGTTATTTTTCCGTTGTTACCTGTTTGTTATTGTTGTTGTTTTTTGTTTGATTGTTAAGTTTTGTTATTTGGACGTGTGGACTGTGCGGAGACAGTTATTATGTCTCCTCGAAAGCGAGGGAAGATTATACATAGTGATACACGTCAAATAGTGTATAATGTCATCAAGTATTTTGAAGAAGAAAAAGATCTGGAGCGTTATCATCCACTCGAGCATAGTAATGCTCGAGCTTCCATGGCCACGGGATTACCAGTTAGCACAATAGTGAAGATAAAAAAAGAAGGTATGTTTGTATGAAGCTATGATACAAAATTTTACGCGTTCAAACAATATGTCGTATAATTTAATTACGAGAGGAACTTGAAAACGTGATGTTTTGTTTGTTGAGATATCTTAACGATTTTGGTGTCAAATGAAAGGTACAGGTCTACAACCATTTTATTCGTTTAAATTATGTAAATCGGTCCACGTGCTTACGAGATAATCGTTAATCAGTATATTTAAAATGTGAGAAAACCTGAATATTTGATGTTTTGGAACGGAGTTCCTTTTCGCACATCATACCATTTCTAATTTATTAATGAATAGCTTTACATTGCAGGTAAGCTCGCAGAGCAAACATCGACAAAAATACGGACGCCCAAGAAAGGAAAACGGGGACAGAATAACACACGTGTTCCTGTCGACAATTTTGATATCTGCGCAATCGGAAACATAGTTAACTCTATTTATGATGTGCGCAAACAAGTGCCTACACTCAATAAAATATTGGCAACCGCCAAACAGGATTTGAATTTCAAAGGACCGAAAACAACATTGGGCCGTATCCTAAAAAATAAGCTGGGATACCGGTTTAAAAAGTGTCGTCAAAACCGAAGCGTGTTAATAGAAAGAGACAACATAAAGGCATGGCGTACACGCTATTTAAGACGAATAAGACAAAATGACGCACTGGGGGCTAACAAGAAACCTGTAATATATATGGATGAGTCCTGGATTCATGCCCACTATACTGTAAGTAAGTGCTGGCAGAGCTCTAAAGATAAAGGAATAAAAAAAATGATAGCCCAGGCCAACGCTGGGTAATGGTGCACGCCGGTGGCGAAAATGGATTCGTTAAAGGCGCTGACCTGCTATTTAAAGCAAAATCAAAGAAAGGCGATTATCATGATGAGATGGATGGAAACAATTTCCTTAAATATTTAAAGGAAAAACTTATTCCTAATCTGCCGGCAGAGAGCATCTTAGTTATGGATAACGCGTCATATCACAGTATGCAAGTTCAAAAAGCGCCAACATCAGCCACCCGAAAGGAGGAAATAAAAAAATATATGGAGGAGAATAATATTGCATTTGAAGAAAAGTGGACAAAAGCAGAGTTGTTAACTCAATTGAAGAAAAAACTACCTGCGAAACGATATTGTGGTTGACGAATTGTTAAAATCTCACGGATGTGAAGTCTTAAGATTGCCACCTTACAATTGTGATCTAAATCCTATAGAACACGTCTGGAATCTCATAAAACAAAGGGTTGCCGACAAAAACGTGGAACAGCATGAAAATAAAATTGAACAATTGACCAAAGAAGCAATTGCATCTATTACTCCGGATGACTGGAAAAAACATATAAATCACATAAAACGGGTTGAGGAGGCGTACTGGACGAGAAATGTGATCAAAGAAAAAGAAATAGAGGATTTTATTATTAATTTAGGACCAGAAAACAGTGATTCGGAAACAGATACCGAGAAGTCATCAGACTATAATGAAAACAACGCTCTTGGGATGAAGAAATGTTGGGAGTAGAACCCTTACCCTTTGATGATCCTGGTGAAGGACCGTCTCATAGACAGTGTTAATAAATGATTTAAAAATAATATTCGTTCTTTAATTTAACCAACATCGGCAACACCATAAGGATCCTCCTGAAATTTTGTTAAATACGTTGTCAGGTGTACAGAAATGGATATAGAGTCCTTTCATCCCGAAAAAAAGTAGGTACTGTTTCCGATGAAAACAACAACAACGGCAACGTTTAATGATAATAGATGGGGCCACGTGTCTTTCAAATTTTCAACATTCACGCGGGCTAAGTCGCTGGCAGAAGCTAGTTTGAAATTAATACGACCCGGTCTTGTTTTTATTATGTGTACTTATAATAATTTGAAAAAAAACTGTGACTTGAAATTGAATTTGCTAACTGTACTATCTGTCAACGCAAGTACAAGCCGCCATTGCAGATTCCTTTCTTTAATGCTTCGGCTTATACTCAATCTCACAGTATATGACGTCCAGAAGAATACTGTAGAATGTGTATGTGTGTATGGGATGAAGCAAATGCAAGCAGAGGCGTGAACGAAATAGGTACGTGTGTATTTAAGTATCTCGAGCAGATATCAAACGGTACCGAAGATAATAATATGAATGTAGTATTTTATTCCGATAACTGTGCTGGCCAACAAAAAAAACAAATTTATGGTGGCCATGTACCTTTTCGCGGTTCTGAAATTTCCAAATATAAAGTCAATTACACACAAATATTTAATCAGAGGACATACCCAAAATGAAGGGGATTCGGCACACTCACAAATAGAAAGACAAGTGCGAAGAGAATTGCGAAGAGGACCTAAGTACACGCCCGATGCATTCATCAGTGCTATCAAATCTGCTCGTAAAAAGAGTGAGCCATTCCGAGTGAACGAAATGTGCTTTGAAGATTTTTATGACTGGAAGAATGTATGCAGTTTAATGTCTTTTGCAATACAAAAAGATGACGAAAACGTTCCAGTCAAAATCAGTGAAGTCAAGATGATAAAAGTCATAAAGGATGATGCTCGGGCAATTTATTACAAAAACTCATACGCACAAGAGGAGTTTAAAAGAGCTATAGTCATAAAGAAGAAAAAAGACATTGATATTGAGGTTACAAAAGCCTACACTACTAAACCCGGAATAGCTGAAAGAAAGAAGGCTGATCTAATGGAACTGATCAACAAAAATCACATTCCAAGGTACTACAGACCTTTTTACGAATCTTTGTAGATTTAAGTGTTAAGTTTTTTATTTCATATTTTTATTATTGTTATGTGAACTGTGAATTCAGAAATGCCTTGAAACTTTGTGCCATTGAAAAGCAACAATAATAATGTTATGTTCCTAATATTTTAAGATTAGAGGATAATCTTTGTACTGAATGATTACCTATCTGTGATTTGTTTTGCTAAAATGTTTATTTGATTTATGTGAGAACTAATTAAGATTAGTTTCCTAATAATACTAAGATAAGCAGAGGCTTGTGATGTTTATGCTAATATGGCATTCCTAAATATTTAATAACGTGATAATTGCTAACGGTTGTGAGTAAAAGTAAAACTACAGATATTAGTGTCTGGTTATAATAATAATATTTTTTAAATGTGATTATTACTTGTATTTCAGCGAAAGTTACACAATAACTTCGCTAAAATATCTTTCATTTTGTAAAACAAAATACAGAGATTTCTACGACAGTAACGTGTCTTAATTAAAATGTTCCATAAATTTAGATTACAGATTTTCAATAAAAACGTAACAATACGACATAACTTGTAAAGGTTTAGATTTTTATTCAAATTTTTTTCAAGAAAAACGGTACATATCTGTTTGTTTTGCAATACTGCAAAGAACAATGTCCAAAACGTCCCCACCCTTGTAGCACTTTAAAACCTATGTCAATCGAAGCGTTATAGTCAACTTATCATTTTATTGTATGACAGCGAAACTGAAATCTGCATCCGAAAAAAGTTATATCATTATGAAGAAACCGAAATCAGTCACAATAATAATTATGTTACCGACCACGATACTTTTCTTTTTGTAATTATTACTGTGGAATGATGTCGTTCGGAGTTTTCAAACCTCGGAACTTAACCTTCTGTCATATCTCCGAAACTGTTCATCGCTGTACTGGAGGATGTTTTCAAGGTTCTGAATCGGGAAGGACTACGCATCAATGAAAATGGTTTTTTTTTTTTTTTTTTATAAAAACGTTGCCCCACACTAGGAATTTCTCTTGTATCGTGGGTGCGTTTACAAACATTGAAACACACATACACAAACACGCCCAGACCCGAAACAATTATCTGTAGGCCATACAAATACTTGTTCCGTTGATGGTGAGTACATCAGTCAGTCCCCTTCCGTTTGCTGACTATATAGTGGCTGAGACCATGGATGACTTCAGAAGAATGCTCGATGACCTCAGTAGAGTTTCCGAAAGAGTGGATCTTAAAATGAACATGAACATAACCATGATCATGTTGAATAGCTATGTTACACCCACTTCTATCAAGATCGGAACCTCTATACTCGAAGTTGCGGACGATTATGTCTAACTGGGACAAACGGTCTAGTTAAGTAGGTTTTAATTCGAGAAAGAGGTCACCACTTCACCAGTCCCATGCATCTCGCATCCAGCGGGTCCCCGCAACCTTCACCAGGTCCATCTTCATCATCACCTTTTTATTTTTGTTGAGTGGTGAAAAATACCTAACGCATACAGCACCGTCCCGGGAGACCCTACTGTCACTTTGTTGGATGAGCCACAAGAACTGCTACGCATGACGTTCGCGACCCATCCAGCTATGTCCGGGCTCACCTGAGACATCGCAACCACTCATGAGGGCCGTGCGATGTGACAACGATAGACTCCCCGATCTATCGCACGCTGGCACCTCCTAGGGTGGCATCAGGTCACCATGGCGCCTCCTCCACCGACCTGTCCTCCTTCGACGGATCGCGTCAGTGAGGGAGTCTTCCTCCACCACCACCTTCTGTGAGATGACATCCTCACAGAAGGACGCCACTGCCTTCCATGTCTCCCTACTGTCGACCATGGCCTTGGTCACAGCCGGCGAAGAGCGGTCTGCCCCAATTGTTGCTACGAGAGCACGGCGCTGCACCACCCAAGCAGGGCAATGCTCGAGGGTGTGACGCGCCGTAGTCTCGCTGCAGTCGCACTGGTAACCCACGGGAGTCGCCTCCTGTTTAGCCACTTTGTGCAGGTATTTGCCAAAGCAGCCATGCCCTGACAACACCTGCACTAGATGGAAGGTCAACGTCGGGTCAGGTCATTTGTCCACCTAGCTAGTGGAAGTCCTTCCAACGCAACGTTTTCTGCTTCGCGGTCGCCACACTCGCCACTCCCTTACTTTTCGGCCCCATCGGTTATTCGTTCTGCGAGTCTTGAGTCTGGCAATTCCCGGTCTAAGTCGGTAGCCTCAGAAGCTCCGAGCATAGCCCTCTCCATTAAATAATAAATAAAATAAAGCCTTCTGATGAGACTGATTGTGAGCGATCACATTCAGGTCTCGTATGTAATCAATGACAGCACACACTGATCATAGACTTTCGTCTTGAGATACTGTGGTAAGTTGGACGAAAAGATCCAACTCAACTTCCGTAACGCTGCCCAGCCGAGTCGGATTCAACGATGGACCTCTTTCTTGAAGTTAGACCTACCTAACTAGACCGTTTGTCCAAGGTAGTATAATCGCCATTGACAATCATTGATGCCTAGTTCTCCCTAGTCCAGAACCTTGAAGACATCCCACAGTACAGCGGTGAACAGCTTTGGAGGTATGACGTCTCCCTGTCTCACACCTAGCTGCCGATGGGTAGGTTCAGAGGTTTGAAAACTCCGAACGATATCATTCTACAGTAATAATTACAAAAAGAAAAGTATCGTGGTCGGTAACATAGTCATTATTGTGACCGATTTCGGTTTCTTCATATCGATATAACTTTTTTCGGATGCGGATTTCAGTTTCGCTGTCATACAATAAAATGATAAGATGACTACGGCCCTTCGATTGACATAGGTTTTAAAGTGCTACAAGGGTGGGGACGGTGTCCATACATTTTTGTGCATTGTTCTTTTTTACAAGAATACCGCAACAAGGAGGACCCTTTTTTAAATAAATAATCATAATAAATTTAATGACCGACTTAAAGGTCTGAATGCAATTTGATCAAAAAAAAACGAAAACCTTGAAGTTATGTTGTATTGAGCTGAATAGTCTAAACATAATAATTAAAAAGTTACAGGAATTTTAAACTTTCAAATTAATGCGTTTTATCACAAATTGAGATTTTTACTTTGTCACGTTCTTGTCGCAAATGAGCGAATTGTTTTTATTATGAAACAGTACTATTGTGTATAATAATTTAAAGTCTATTTTAAATTAAAGTCACAGATTAAATTAAATTTCAATATTGTCATGATTCTAATCGGTAGTAATCTGTTTTATTTTCACACCAATTGCAATGAACCAATTCCATCTATCTCCAGTCACACAAGCCAACCACCGGGTTTTTTTAATTTATTATTTGTGTATAATAATTTTAATTCCATTTAAAAAAATGAAATTAAAGTCACTAATTTAATTTCAATATTATCATGATTCTAATCGGTTGTAATCTGTTTTATTTTCAGACCAATTCATCATCATCAGCCTATAATGTACCCAATGCAGGGACTCAGGCCTCCTCTCTAGGAGGGATGGGCTATAATCCACCACGCGGGCCCAGTGCGGATTGGCAGATGTCACATGTCTTCGAATTTTTTGGTTCTAAGACATGCCAGTTTCCTCACGATGCCTTCACCGTTTTGAGAGCAGCCGTGATGAAATAAATTACACAAAGTAATGCGCCTGCCTGGGTTCGAACCCACGACCTACTGTCCGTAAGTCGGGGCCGACAACACTGGGCCACCGCTGCTCTTTGCATGACAAAGTTGTAGATTATGTGGAACCCCGCCAGGAAGACAGACAACTCTCAGAACCTGTGAGTCAACCAACGGCATCATAAGAATCCCTGACTTCGACACTTTGTAAGTAGGTACTCGTATTTGTTACCGCGGTATTTTCACAAATGCAATCATAATATTTAGTAACAAAGATTAAACTTAGGGATTGAATAATACATAACGACTTTTACTCCAGGGAAATGAGGTTAGCTTGTAAATTATATCTATGTTGTGTAATAAATGTAAATATACCAGAAGAAGAAAAGAACTATTATCACTAAATCTTTACTGTTATTTCTATATTTATTATTAAAACAGTAAAATGTGTCTATTTACTGAACCCATTCAAGTGTGTTCGGCTATTTTTTTTTTATTGTAATACGCATTTAAATTGTAATGTTGTTTTGCAGCCTCACAAACTACCTGAGAAAGAGACGGCCAGCTGCTGGCTCTGATGGCAGCAGCAGATTAAATCAATATGAAGAGGGGCATGTAGAGAGAGAAACAGTCAGGAACACTGACCTCGCAGGCATCAGGGCTGCCCTGTTATAGCTGTGTGGCCTTATTCAACATTATTTAGACCATAGTTAATATAGTTATTATGATTTGTTTGTTATATTAGTGTCAGCTGCATCTCCAATCTCCACCACTGCGTATTCAACCTATACCCTTCCAGAAAGCCTGGAGCATGTGATCAAACCTATATAAACGAACATGCAGCGTGCCCAAGGGGTCATTTTCCAAATCTGGCATAATTACTTACCTACTATTATTCCCTTTGATTTTGTTATTCTGTTTATTTCATTATTTTTGAAACATTAACTTATTACTTTTGTGTTGTACTAAATTACTTTTGTGTTTTAATAGATTACTTTTGTGTTGGAAAGTGATGTCATATTATCATTTCAAAAATTAGATTAATTGTTGCCTTTCTTTATAATATTTTGTTTATAAATAGAGTTACGTAGTTAGATGATTTCACCTTCTCTTGAATAAACTTAAATATTGTTGGTCAGCCCGCAGTGTCTTCCAGATATATGTAGACATAAACACTCACTGTACATGCTCCAGATCATTTTTTTGAATGCTAAGTGCCACACAGCATTGAGCTCAATAAACTCAACAGGTTGACGTGACAGACCAGTTTGTTCTCTACCTCATTCATCAATACTGATGTTTTTTTCTTATCTATTAGTGCGAAGTACCCATAAAACAATACAGTTTTCTAAAAGACAACCCTTTCTAAACCCAAGCAATGTTGAAGCCAACCAAGAAGCTAGATCAGATAAGCAAACAACTCGAAATGCTTGTTGACCAATCCTATACAATTTATTTAATTAGCGACAATGCTCACAGACACAAATAATAAACATACTATGAAAAAAGTTGTACAAAACGAATTCATTTTTAGGAAAATACTGCAGCATACCCAAACTATTTGAAAACTAACATATCAGTACCTACTAAAGAAACGCAGCAAGAGCAAGTAGTTCTGCAACATTTACTAGTTTTACTATCCAGCTAACACACAAAGAAAGAAGGGATGAAGACGAAATTGCAGATTCACAGAGAATTAAGGAAATCACTCCAGATTTTATTTGATAAAAAGTCCTAACAACAGTGTATAGGTCCAAGTATTCGTGAAATCATTATCACACCCGTTTCAAAATAAAGCATGGTTGAAGCAATAACCGCCCCTAAGACGACCCACTGACCATAACCACACTTCAGGAACGAACCGAATCTTCATGAGAACGAATTTTCTGTTGCCTAGCAATATATACCAATGTACAATGTTGTAGTTTCCCAACGTTCAATTTTATTGCTCTCATTTCAAACAACCGAACAAAGCACCATGAATCCGATCCAAAATTTCGGCAACTTCTCAGTTTCATGATATAAATTAATACACAATATTCCAACGACTATGAATTATGATGCGGTGATAACATGATCAATATTAATTATTTAAGGATAAATGATGAAGATGCAATCACACCATTGAATTGAGCACGAACAAGGAACAACAAACAATCTTGCTTGTTTTGTGAAATTGTGAGCAATGACAAAGACAGTGTTACCAACTCTCAAAAATAATTACCCCTAGAGTTTGTGTCAAAAACCCCTAAAATCGCCTTAATTATTGAGTTAATCCCCCTAAAAAATTATAAATATAAATTTATAGTCGGGGTGGGTCAGTTCTTAAAATAAAGTCTTGTTCACGGCTTAAACTTTAATTAAAACTCAGGAATAAACACATTACAAGTTAAAACTCTGCCATCTCAAAAGTCTCTCTCTTACTAACTACCAACATTATAACATTCAAAGCAACATAATCATATGAACTTAAAACTATAAAGCTACGAAGGCCAATCAGCGGCCGAGTAGTGGCGCGACGACATGCGACAGTTCTGTGATTGGTCGGCGCGAGGCGCGGGAGCAAACATGCTAACGCGTTGGTTGGTGAGTATCTTTGAGGCGGCTGTCCTCTATTGGCCCTCTTACGGCCAGGGAAATGGGTGCGTTCAGAAACGTCTTCCGCTATAAATTCTTAATGATTTCTGTCTAAAATCAGTGTAAGTAGTAGTATAAATTTTTATTGTGTTGTATAATTTAGTATTAGTAGTAGTATTTCTACTACCAATACTACTATTAGTCTATTAATTAGTAAATCAAAAAATCCCTGAAAATACCCCTAAAAATTTCAGACCTCGTAAAAAATCCCATTTCACTTTTTTACCCCCCAAATCTGGGTGGAAAACCCTTAAGTTGGGAACACTGGACAAAGACAGAAAGACAAAGGCCCAGATTCACAGACCACACTTTGACTTTACTTTTGATGGAAAGATCTACTTTCACGCAAAAATATATTTCTTAGGCCCAGATTCACAGACCACACTTTGACTTTACTTTGATAGAAAGATCTACTTTCACGCAAAAATATATTTCTTAGTCCTGTCAAGCTGTTCTTTACTTTCCAAAAATCATACTTTACTTAGTAAAGTCAAAGTGTGGTCTGTGAATCTGGGCCAAAGAGTACAATAATCAGTGTTACCACCAAAACGGATCTTGAAAAAAAACTTTTAGTAGCTTGTCATGCAATTTGTACCAAATGGTACAAATTACTATACACCTAGTGAAATAGATGACACAACTGGATCTGCTGAAGACCAAAAATATGTTTCGAAAAAAAGAATTCTGTCTTATTTCTCGGAGCCACTATGGCAACGCAAAGCCATATAAATAGTTATTGGAACAGAAGCCCTTATCCGATCCTAGGAAAAGCTGTCATAAAGTATCTTTCCGGTCCGCCTACAAGTGTTCCAAGCGAAGAGCTGTTTCGTGCCGACTGCCGTTAGACAAATATACGCAGATCGTTGGAGTAACCTGCTTGGTGAAAATGATTAAAAACTACTTATCTTTGCTTACAATATAAGACATTTTTAATACATTAACTGTAACTCTTTTTTAAATTATACCTAACACTAAAATAATATTATTGGAAAATTACTTGATTTACAAAACTCATCTCTAGTGAGACAGATAAATGTTAATTATGACACAAAAAAATAACAACACAAGTTATCTAATCATTAGGACTAGTGTAAACTTGTAATTCTCGAGTCTTCACGTGTGCATACCAAGATTATGTCTGGACCTACCTTAAGGTGAATCCTCCAACCAGCCCGCGAAATTCAAATTTTCTTAAGTTTTTTGCAATTTGCAGGCAAGTGATAGGTTGTATGTTGATGAACATTTGATTCGCTGCTGTAAGACATATGTAGTTACAGAATTATAATGATCAAAATCATTAATACAACTCTCCGAGCTCATAAAGGTTCCGGAATGAATTTTTCAAGGTCAAAGTCATTATGTCTTACAGCAGCGAATCAAATGTTCATCAACATACAACCTATCACTGGCCTGCAAATTGCAAAAAAACTTAAGAAAATTTGAATTTCGCGGGCTACCCTGGAACATCAACCTTAAAAAACCGTTTAAAAAAGAGGCTTTAGACCTCTGAGTTTGTTTCGGATGTTTCTTTGCAGGAACGAAACCTGAAAAAAAAGTGACTTGTGAAAGTGTTTGTAAAAACCGATTTGCAAAATAAACATCATTTATCAATTACTTAAGTTGATTTTTGAAAAAGTTTGAAAAACTATTTTTGTTACATACCTAGGACTTTAATATTGTTGAATTAAATTTTTACACGTCTGTCTATAAAATCTTTATATGCGTAAAGATACAATAGATTTAACATGCTGTAAAAAATTAAATAAGTTCCAGTTTCGGTTTCGACCGAAACTGGGACCAAGACCGAAGGTTTTCGGTTTCGGTTGAAAATTCTGTTTCGGTACCCGGTTTATGTACCCGGTACGGGTAACTATATGTCGGAGTTGGTTGTCGATTACAATGTGGGTAATTCGAAATTTTGCTGCCAGTTGATTTTGTTATTATTAATTTAAGTGATTTTTTTACTGTTAATTATTGTCTGATAAATCATAACATAATTTATTAAGTACCTAGTGTACACTCTAATGATTTTTGGCTACTTATTTCGATAAGTGTGACTAATAGTTTTGTTCAAAACAAATGTTGACCTTGCTTTTATTTTAAATGATTTACTTTGTGTAATTCACAGTTATTTATTTACAATAATTATTCTTGTAATATTTGATTATTGTATAACGTAAAATCTTATTAGATTTAGCACATTTTATGTGTCTTGTAAACACGTGACGTACTTCCGTGCGTCAACGGACAGAGTTGTTGTTGGCGGGAACTTTTTAGAAAGCTAGCGGCGTCGTCTTATAAAAGGTCGAGCGCTCGGTAAGCTAGTCAGTCGGTCTTCGGATTCGACTCAGTAAAGAGCTCCTCGCTCCCGACAAAACTGTCGGTTTACCTGCACATGTGCATTGGGGTGGCTAGACCACTGTACGAACTTTGACCTTAAAAAGTCTGTTCGCCTTATTGACTTTATTTTCTATTGTGTTTCATTGTGTACCAGTGTATTAATGTGTTTTAAGTGACTTTTAACTATCGTGTTGTGTGCCCACTGTGAATAAACTCTGTTGTAATTCATATATGACTGGCCTGTTGGTCTAGTGGTTAGTGACCCTAACTGCTATGCCGGAGGTCGTGGGTTCGATTCCCACCCAGGACAAATGTTTGTGTGATGAGCACGATCATTTGTTCTGTGTCTGGGTGTAATTTATCTATAATATGTATGTATTTAGAAATATATAAGTATGTTTATCAGTTGTCTAGTACCCATAACACAAGCTCTGCTTAGCTTGGGACTAGATGGCGTTGTGTGATAGTTGTGGAATATTATTATTATTTATTATTATTATATACAGACTTGTTTTTCCCAAAATGGGGACTCCAAACCCTGACGACATACCGCTCGGCAATCCTGATCCTACATCAGAAGTGGGATTAGGTTTAGCCCGGGAATCGGAAGGTGTTGGTGATCCATGGCAAGCTATGTTAGAGCTTCAGAATCAAAATATGACTCAATTGATTGAAGCGATTAAGACGCAGTCCTCCTCGTCTGCTGTCATTTCTCTGCCAGTTTTTGACCCAGACCTACCCGATTCCGATGCTCAAGCTTGGAGTGCAACGGTGGATATTTGTCTATCGGAAAAACCTCTTCAGGGTGGCACTCTTATTATTGCCCTCACTAAAGCCTTAAAGGGCAGTGCCAATGTATGGCTTTCCCAAGTCTCATACGCAGGGATGACCTGGACAGACTTTAAGAGTCTCTTCCTCTCTCGCTTTGCCATTTCGGAAACTGTGGCTGCTACCCTCATTAATCTCCATAGTAGTCAGCCAAAAGAAGGAGAATCTCTAGCCGCATACGCCAGTCGGCAAGTCACGTCACTGACCTCCAAGTGGAATAGCCTGGATGTCGAACACGTTGCTGTTTCCACTGTACTGGCCCATGTCTCAAAGTTTGATTCTCGTGCTCATCGACTTGCCTTTACTACCGAAGTGCTTACAAGGAATAAACTGCAACAAGAATTGAGTGTCTTGTCCCACCTCAAGAGAAAATCTCAGTCTTCCTCTGACCAAGATTCTTCACAACCTAAGAAGTCCAAACCAGGTGCAATAGTTTGTCACTTTTGTGGTATAGTGGGGCATAAATCTACCAACTGTCGTAAGAAGGCCGAGACATCAAACAAGCCTTCTGGATCAACTAGCTCGTCTCATAAGGCGACATCTAAGAAGATAGTCTGTTACCGCTGTGGGGAAGCGGGACATGTCGCTCCTCGTTGCCCTAAAGCGACTGGAAGGCAGCCGGAAGGTTCGAGTGAAGATACTGGGAGTCAGCCTACGAGCAGCCAACCAGCTGTGAAGCGAGTTGAAGCTTGTGATGTTCGACCTATCACCGCTGTTTTATAGCAATCTGGTGAGTCGCTTTCATTTTGTTATGACTCTGGGGGTGAATGTTCTCTTATTATTTTGGCACACAGTGCATGTAGATGTTACAGGGAAACTTAGTGGATGAGTGATCTCAAGGAGTACCTACATCATTGTTTTAATTGATTCTTTTACAAAGTATTCTTTATTGTACCATACCACCCAGATTGGCGCATCAAATTGCGGGTTACTGATTCTAGTCCTATAGACTTATTGATTGGTCGAGTTGCTAGACCTTTGGGTTTGATGTCTGTTCACTGTTGCCAGTGATGAGATAGAAGTAAATCTGTCAGTTTCAAGTTGGGTTATTAGATCCTAAATTTAAAGGTCCCTATAGAATTTTGGAAGTATTAGATGGTGACAGATATTTGTTAAAAGCTTTGAATAGCAATAGAATTTACAAATATGCCCATGATCGTGTACGAAAAATGCCTGAATGTCCTGTTACTGTTAGTGATGATGTCAATACTGACACTGATGATGATTCATCTGCTGCTGACATAGTATAGCTGAATTTACAAGATGTTCTATGTTGACTCTTGTTGGATGTCTATGTTGACTCCTGGATTTGGTTGTTGAACTTGACGCTTATGCGGGTTGTCTATGTTGACGCCTATGCGGGTTGTCTATTCTACTCCAGATTACTTGTCGAATCCCATGGTGTGATTTCGACTGGGAGACTATGTCTCTACTTTAGTATAGCTATGTATTGTCAGTAACAGTTTGATGATTTTAATGGTTGCGATGCAACTGCTTTTGATAATAGTTTTATTTGACTAAATCAGGATTTTTCATTTCAATATCCATTTTGTTATGGCTTTTTGTTTGTCAGAAAGGCCGATCGATACTCACGTGAGATTTTCTTTTTCAGAATCACACGAGGTCGTGTAGAACGTCAGTTCTGGCCGTGTCGGAGTTGGTTGTCGATTACAATGTGGGTAATTCGAAATTTTGCTGCCAGTTGATTTTGTTATTATTAATTTAAGTGATTTTTTTACTGTTAATTATTGTCTGATAAATCATAACATAATTTATTAAGTACCTAGTGTACACTCTAATGATTTTTGGCTACTTATTTCGATAAGTGTGACTAATAGTTTTGTTCAAAACAAATGTTGACCTTGCTTTTATTTTAAATGATTTACTTTGTGTAATTCACAGTTATTTATTTACAATAATTATTCTTGTAATATTTGATTATTGTATAACGTAAAATCTTATTAGATTTAGCACATTTTATGTGTCTTGTGAACACGTGACGTACTTCCGTGCGTCAACGGACAGAGTTGTTGTTGGCGGGAACTTTTTAGAAAGCTAGCGGCGTCGTCTTATAAAAGGTCGAGCGCTCGGTAAGCTAGTCAGTCGGTCTTCGGATTCGACTCAGTAAAGAGCTCCTCGCTCCCGACAAAACTGTCGGTTTACCTGCACATGTGCATTAGGGTGGCTAGACCACTGTACGAACTTTGACCTTAAAAAGTCTGTTCGCCTTATTGACTTTATTTTCTATTGTGTTTCATTGTGTATTGTGTACCAGTGTATTAATGTGTTTTAAGTGACTTTTAACTATCGTGTTGTGTGCCCACTGTGAATAAACTCTGTTGTAATTCATATACAGACTTGTTTTTCCCAAAATGGGGACTCCAAACCCTGACGACATACCGCTCGGCAATCCTGATCCTACATATATATATATATATATATATACTAGCTTTTGCCAGCGGCTTCGCCCGCATGAAAATGAGGATTTTCCATACAAACTTTCATCCCCTATTTAACTCCCTTAGGGGTTGAATTTCGAAAAATCCTTCCTTATTCCTTGTCTACATTATAAAGAGAACCTCTGTGCAAAATTTCAGCTTTCTAGGTCCAAGGGTTTGGGCTGGGCGTTGATGAGTCAGTCAGTCAGTCAGTCAGGACTTCTCTTTTTATTTATATAGATATAAAAGGATAACTGACTGGGTAACATATCAACGTACAGCCGAAACTACTGGGGCTAGGAATGTGAAATTTTGCACACGGCTTCCTATTATAATGTAGGGGAGCACTAAGAAGGGGTTTTTGGAAATTTAACCTTTAAGGGGGTGAAAAGGGGGATGAAAGTTTGTATGGAAAATCTTATTACTTGTGTTTAGGAATGTGAAATTTTGCACACGGCTTCCTATTATAATGTAGGGGAGCACTGAGAAGGGGTTTTTGGAAATTTAACCTTTAAGGGGGTGAAAAGGGGGATGAAAGTTTGTATGGAAAATCTTATTACTTGTGTTCAGGAATGTGAAATTGTGCACACGGCTTCCTATTATAATGTAGGGGAGCACTGAGAAGGGGTTTTTGGAAATTTAACCTTTAAGGGGGTGATAGATAACTGACTGGGTGACATATCAACGTACAGCCGAAACTACTGGGGCTAGGAATGTGAAATTTTGCACACGGCTTCCTATTATAATGTAGAGGAGCACTAAGAAGGGGTTTTTGGAAATTTAACCTTTAAGGGGGTGAAAAGGGGGATGAAAGTTTGTATGGAAAATCTTATTACTTGTGTTTAGGAATGTGAAATTTTGCACACGGCTTCCTATTATAATGTAGGGGACCACTAAGAAGGGGTTTTTGGAAATTTAACCTATAAGGGGGTGAAAAGGGGGATGAAAGTTTGTATGGAAAATCTTATTACTTGTGTTTAGGAATGTGAAATTTTGCACACGGCTTCCTATTATAATGTAGGGGAGCACTGAGAAGGGGTTTTTGGAAATTTAACCTTTAAGGGGGTGAAAAGGGGGATGAAAGTTTGTATGGAAAATCTTATTACTTGTGTTTAGGAATGTGAAATTTTGCACACGGCTTCCTATTATAATGTAGGGGAGCACTGAGAAGGGGTTTTTGGAAATTTAACCTTTAAGGGGGTGAAAAGGGGGATGAAAGTTTGTATGGAAAATCTTATTACTTGTGTTTAGGAATGTGAGATTTTGCACACGGCTTCCTATTATAATGTAGGGGAGCACTAAGAAGGGGTTTTTGGAAATTTAACCTTTAAGGGGGTGAAAAGGGGGATGAAAGTTTGTATGAAAAATCTTATTACTTGTGTTTAGGAATGTGAAATTTTGCACACGGCTTCCTATTATAATGTAGGGGAGCACTAAGAAGGAGTTTTTGGAAATTTAACCTTTAAGGGGGTGAAAAGGGGGATGAAAGTTTGAATGGAAAATCGTCACTTTTGTAGTTGAACCGACATCCACGCGGGCGAAGCCGTGGGCAAAGTGCTAGTGACAAATAAAACGCACACCCGTTTATTAATTATTGGTCGTGAGGTAAGTGCAGCAGGAGTAAAGAACAAATCCCGAGTGACGGCTATGACGCGATGCGCTACGGGCCAATCACTGCACTTTTCCCGCCCCGCGTCTCACTTCATACCACCAAAGGGACCCAATAAATCACTTTTGCGTCAGCGCTCAAGAATCGTGCCGATCATTGTACATAGTTGAGTGAGATTTTAATGCATTTTATATTTTATTAGAATTACATGTAAAGAAATACAATTATTAGAAAATAAAGTTGGCAATGGCAACACTGATGTGATACATGACCATAAATAAACAGTGTTCCCAACTTAGGGGTTTTCCTCTCAGATTTGGGGGGTAAAAAAGTGAAATGAGATTTTTTTAAGGGTCTGAAATAGATAAAGTCCATTTCATGAAAGAAGTCCCGCAGACGCAGCGCTGTATTCGCGCGACATAATGTTGCTATCTCTCTCTCTCTCTCCATATCTCCCCATCTGTCAAATTTAGTTCCACAATTGTCCGCGGGACTTCTTTCGTGAAATGGACTATATAGATATCAGCCACCTAGAGTTGATGTTCCAGGGTAGCCCGCGATTTTTTTTTTTTTTACGTTTTTAGCGATTTGCAGGCCAGTGCTAGGTTGTATGTTCGTGAGTATTTCGTCAAAAAGTCATTCTTGAAAGTTACATGAACTTGGAGGGTTGTAATAATGATTTTGATGATTATAATTCTGTAACTCTCCCTCGTCGTCTTACACCCGCGAATCATATTTTCACTTACATACAACCTAGCACTGGCCTGCAAATCGCCAAAAACGTAAGAAAATTTGAATTTCGCGAGCTACCCTGGAACATCCACCTTAATAATTAACGGAACGGCAACGTCGTTTTTTTGCGTTTCGATACTACTACGTACGTTGAAGACCAAGGTAATCGGCCCAACAGCCACACGAACAACTTTAACTTCATAGAATAACCTCTTTAATTTAATTCGTTTCGTTAGTATTCTAAGAACAAGGGAAGGGAAGTGGCCTCGGCGCAAGGGCAAAGAAGGAACATGGGTTCGGTTTTTAGTCAGTAGAAGTCTGACACTCCCCTTCGCTCTGCCCAAGAGCAGGGGGGGGGGGGAATAGTTCGAGGGCTTTTCATTACGAATACAAGGGAAGTTGATGGCAATAGGCTTGCTGCTAATTACATTGGTTGATGGCAATAGGCTTGCACCTAATCACATCGGTTGAAAAATTAAAAAAAGTTAATTGGCGGGACCGTAATTATTTTTACAATATTTATACAAGTTGCTGTTTTATTTCCTCGCAATCGAAGTGAAAAGTAGAGTGTAAAACTCGTCCTTAAAACCCATTTTACCCTCTACTTTATATCCATCCTCGCTGCGTGCGTTTTATGCACTTGGTGTACAATCTACTATTTTGTATTCCTTTTTCATTTTCTACCTCTTTTTCATTAATTTTTCTACCGTTTGGTAATAGTCGAAATCGATTCTTAAAATCTTGGTCGTCAAGTGATTCAAAATAATTAGGTCTAGGGCATTGATATAAAAAGTAAAGATACGGTTGTCCGAACATTTTGCTCGATGCGTACCCCATACATAGAAACACTAACGCCATCTATAGAACTACTCAGGCTGCTCGTAAACGTAACATTGTATGAGCGGCGCGGCGTGGTATTTTCGAGGTATAAAGAAATTAAATAAAGCTTTAAATTTAAAAAAAAAATGTCGTTTGTATACCTAATAATATTTTCATTAGCATTCGAATAAAACATATTTTTTTAATTTTGCCGATTTGTTATTGTTGACATATTTTCTATTTCATAGTGTTTTCTAACATTCATCTTTCAATTATTGACAAAATTAAATGTAATAAGATTGTAAATAATTTGATAATTTGCTTCTAATAAACAACAATAATTAGTTTTGTTTATAATTAAATATTGTTGTAATTTAATTAAATCTTTTCATTTCATCGGCTACAACCTGCAACGCACGCCGCTGCAACGTTATGTCGTACAGCCGTACGGTACGCGGGGGCGGGGCCTCGCGTCGTCTTTGCCAAACGTTAAGGTTGATGTTCCAGGGTAGCCCGCGAAATTCAAATTTTCTTAAGTTTTTTGCTATTTGCAGGCCAGTGATAGGTTGTATGTTGATGAACATTTGATTCGCAGCTGTGAGACGTATATAGTTACAGAATTATAATCATCAAAACCATTAATACAACCTTCCGAGCCCATAAAGGTTTAAAAATGACTTTTTACAAGGTCAAAGCCAAACCGGCCCTTAATTATACAATATTATAATTAATACTACTACGTAAACTGATTTTAGACAGTGTAAATCATTAAGAATTTATATTTATTTTTTTAGGAGGATAACTCAATAATTAAGGCGATTTTAGGGGTTTTTGACACAAACTTTAGGGGTAATTATTTTTGAGAGTTGGTAACACTGTAAATAAAACGTTGTCAGTGTTGTCACGTTGAGTCTGAGAACTGAGAAGGAAGGTCGTGCAGCGTGCTGGCTGTCATAGCATAGTTGTCTTATCCAGCCATTGCTAATAATGTAGAATATTAATCTCTCCTGTTGATCAATTTTGAATAATTTAATAATAGGGTTTAGATGTTATGTGCTGCTAGGGCAGTTATACAGTGTTTAATATAAACCGTCTCGTGTTCGTGTGTCGTAAATAGTCCTATGTCCTCATGTCGTTCAGTCTACACCATTTTCGGCTGTCATTGTGTGTACTGTATTGCTTGTGCTTGATAACCGGCGTCTAAGGGTGGTCCCTCCTCGTTTTCTATTCTCGATTGTATGATTGTGTATGTTGCCAGGCGTCCGTAGGTATAAAGCCGTGATTGCGTGTCCGGCCAAATTAAACGGTGTCCGGCTTGTCCCGCTTTCGTTAGACTTTTTACATTTCGCTTACGAACGAGCACCGAGTGTGGCCTGCTAAACACTCTGATCATTAACACTGAAATGAAAACGGTTAAACGGTATACTAATGATAGTGATAGTGTTAGTGATCATGCCAGTTTAAAAATAGTCTAAACATGGTTGTTGAGTTGTGCAAAAATTTTGGGGTATTCACCAAAATTCCTGCATGGACCTAGGATGTTGTAATTTTTGTTGTAGGTTCCTACTAATTTATGAACACGAATTGCGAAGTTTCATCCCTCGGAAACGAATAGTTTCGGAGATAATAATTGTAGAATTATTGATGGAATTGTATTGAAAAGACGACATATTTTTATGACATTTCATCATATTGTGGTGCATCTGATAATCAGGGTAAGTTCGGACAGTTTTTGGATGAGTTGGAAAGGGTTTAGTAAATATTTTTTTTCCCATTTTCTAACTATGACAAAGATAAATAATGCTGCAAACATCGTTATTGAGTAAATTTACTTTATCCTTTTTTATACTTATATCTTTGATGGTTCCCAAATGAAGACTTCGTAAAAATTCAACATTAATTTTAAAACGGAGATAAGATCGGACCTTGGAAGGGTAAGTTCGGACTACTTTATAATACTGGTTCTATAGCTGATATCATAAGGTTGACTTTATAAAAATATTTGTACTTACCCCATAAAAGAACATAACTTTGAATGTTCTACTCATTTTCATATTTTAAGAGTCCGATCTTACCCTACATTAGCATAATTATGCAAAAAAATTGTGATTCTCAAACTTTCCTTAATAGATTTTTGATGTGAGGAGTCTTTCTAATTCCAGATCAACATGTTTCTAGTGAATAAGTAAACTAGCTAAAGGATTTGATTCCAAGATTTGATTTAAGGTATCAAATTAAATTGTTGTTAGTTTAATAAAATGAATTAACTTGTTTACCTATTCACTAAAAGGATGCGGTAGATGAGAAAAATAAATTACTTATTGTCGTTCATATTGCAATTAGTTATATGTCAAAAATGACAAGTTTACAGGAGAGTAAAAAAACAGTGTACTGGAAAAAATCCTTAGACAACACCAAAATGTTTTTATTTTAAGACAATTCAATCGAAAATACAATATTTTAAAAGGAACTTACCCCTAATGGTTAAAATTTCCATTAACCCTTTGACCGCCACGCTCAATCTTAAAAACCTGACCACCAGCGCCATGCCTATTTTTGCTATAATTTCTCGCATGATACTGTAGTGATGTGACCCCTTCTAACGATAAAATTATTGCTAAACGTAATATATTGAGTTTATTTATGATTATACTATACATTATGTTAAATCGATGAATTAAAAACGTATAACAATATAACAGACAGCTAATTGTGCCATGAAATTAAGACTGAACACAATACAATATCAATTTTTGCTTATCAAATATAATAAACAATTCAGAAATTTGACGCAACTAGTCGACGCCCTAAGACGTCAACGGCGACACCAAATGGTAGTTTCAACACATTTTCATTAAATTAATAGTGTTGTTCGTAACTGTTATCGATATTATAATTTAATAATAATGTTTTATGTTGTAGGAATAAAATAACTTTCAATTTTGCTAATGAATTTATTGAATTACTTACTTAACAATGTTCATAAGTAATAGGATTATACATAATCACTATATTGATACAGGTTATAGGTACATGACGGTAAATTGTAACTGTAAGGTAACTTCAAAAATATCGAAAACTGACTTAAAAACTTGTATTATTTTTTATTTTCATGATAAGGGCGGAAGCAGGTTACGCAAAGTGGTATTTTGCACTCTTCACACCAAAATCGCGAGTCACGCCTTTTACGATACACATGAGCGCATAATTTGCAGCGTAGTTTTTTTTGCTGTGGAAGATATGCTGGCATATGTTTAGCAGTATTGTCACCTAATAAACGAGCCGGATTTTCAAATGCACGGTTAGTCATGGGAAGTGACCTGCCACCCGCGTATTTGACAACGATCTGTTTAATTACTGATAACTGAAAATTGTGGTAGTGTAATGAACTGTTATTTTTTAACACCTTGCAATAGTAGAAGGAATTGAGCAAATGCATGTCGATTATGTGAAAAAAAAGCTTTTTATACCACTTCACTGTTTTTCTCATGCAGTTAATTGAACTTAGCATCATATCGTTCGTGTCGACTATACCCATATTTTTGTTATAGTCTAAAATGCATTCAGGTTTCATTACTGGTAAACTGGTTGACCTGTCGATTTTTTCACTTGGCCCTAATCTATCCTCATGGAATGTAGTCAACATATGCACATCTTTTTTATCATGCCATTTTAAAGCCATTATATTGGAAGTATATTTTGCGTCTCTTTCTCCTTTTTTCAATTTTTTAAACACTGGCATTGCTTTTCTATTTTTTCTCACTGTTCCACAAGCACCTATACCGTGACACTTCAAATAATTAAATAATTTAGGACTGCTATACCAGTTATCCATATAGATGTTTCTGTTAGTAAAGTAGTATCGTTGTATTAAAGTAGTAACAACCGATCCACTTATGCCTAAATCAGTATTTCGCACTATTTCAGTCTCATTACCCGTGTAAATTATAAAATCTAAAATAATTTTAGTGCTGACATCACATAAAACGAAAAGCTTTATTCCGAAACGATTTCTTTTATTTGGAAGGTACTGTTTAATTGATAACCTTCCTTTGAATGGAACCATGCTTTCGTCAATACATAATTTTTGATACGGTATAAAGTAATCTTGAAATTTACATCGCGCATCATCAACTATGCCTTTTATTTTATGTAAGATGCTATCCCTCGGTTGCTGTGGCCCTGGTTCGGAAAAATGTAGCATGCCCAACAAAGTAGTGTATCGATTTCTACTCATAAGAGTTGTGAAAATAGGTGAGTTTAATAATGGATTAGTCGACCAATGTTCTTCGATACTTATACGGCTATTCCTAGACATTAACATTGTAACAGCCAGAAATATATAAATATCTGATATCGTAACATCTTGCCACGCCTGTAACCTTGAGTGATTTCTTAAATCAGTATTTAAAACAAAGTGTCGATGATATCGATTTGTATAATAAACAATTTTAGAAACTAATAATTCATCCACGAATTTCTCAAAATATTCAAGTTCGCTTGATGATGGTGACAATTGTAACGATGGTAAAATACCACTACTAAAGTCGTTAAATGCCTGATTATCCATTGTGTTCGGAAGTCCCGTCCACTGGAACTGAGTTTCAGAGCTCGAACTACCCTGACTTTCTTCTGTAACTACCTCCTAAAATACAAAAAAGTAATAACTGTCACGGTGCTTGTCTACCATTATTTCAGCCTTTACACATTTTTTATTAAATAGGAAATAAATATGTTACCTCTCTCTCACTTTCTGTTTCGCAGTCAGATGAATTTATGTACACGACCTCGTTGTCGTCTACGCCTTCCAAAATGCGAATAAGTTCTTCAGTGTCCATTTTATATTATAAAATAGTGAAAAAAAATCGTGCGGATGCCAATTAGCAACTGGTACGTCGAAAAGAAACTTGTGTTGGAAAGCGGACATGTCGGTAGACTTGAATAAAATTTACCTTAAATTAATAATAACTAAACATTATAATTTCCTTTGAAGGTAGATTTTATTTTACTCTACCGACATGTCCCCACATTAATAAGAACGAGCCAAGCGTTTATGACGTCACTGGCGGACAACTTAAAGCGTCTTTGGCGTTCGCGATATGGATAAGTGTGCGTGAAATAGTGAGGTACGGTAGATATATCGATGTTTATTTTCATTTACCCACATTCTTGTAATATGTCATTTCAAATACCTACTACACTTGTTTTATAAATAAGTTTATGGTTTGTGATTATATATTTGGTTTAGTTTTTTGTTTCATTTTATTTATTTATTTGGGAAGTTAAGTAGTTCTTAAAAGAAAATAACATACAAATTTGACTCGTTTTTTTTATTTTGTACCGTGACAAACAAATACACAAAATCTATTATTTTTGTGTATTTATATCCATTTCATGACAGTGATTATGTTTAGCTTCATTTAAAAAATTTAAAATTTTAATATAACAACTGGTACGTATGCAAGGTTGTATATAGCTAAATTCTTCACGTAATAATAGAGAAAAATGCTCATTCCGGTTGTCGTTTGAATTGTATGTTTCACAATCATTACATTTAGAATTTTTTGTTGCCGCCTGCTTAGTTGCAACAGATGCTTCATAAAGATCTTGAGTATCGGCCTCAAGAATATTTGGCGAGGCCGTCCATGCCCTCGGTCTTTTCAAATCTGAAAAAAAAGAATCTCTTCAAAAGATGGCCCATTCTAACTCAAGATAGAAAGAAGTGCAAAGGGATAAAATACTGCACTTGGGTGATACCGGCTCCATAAGTAAAAAAATGTTCTTGATTATTTTTATCTATTAGACAATTACGTACTTAGGTATATCTAAAATATGATTAAAACAACTTACCTCTATTTTTTTCCATATTTAACAATGCACACACGCACCAATTCAATTAGGAAGTTAACAGTTGCTTGTGGAAACATTCAAGAAATGAGATGGAGATCTTTACCTTCTATTTATTATTTACGGGTCTGGTAGAATATTCGAGTTGTTTGGTGGGGATTTTTATTTTAGATCTACCTCCTATATCTTTATTTTTGTACAAATGGCCACATCACTACATGACGATTTAAGTCGTCAATGGCGTTCAGTGTAATGCTTTAAAACTCAAATTGTAGTCTTTTGTTTTTCATGTATTTTTTTGATTAAAATAGGTTTTTTTGTAGACTTTTATGCATTGAGAATAAAGGCCTAGTCTATGCTTAAGCGTGATGTGTTGCTAAAACTATGCAAAGTAGTGTTCATTACTGTGTATTTTAATGTCAAACATAAGGCTAATAACTGACGCTTTAAAGAGTCATCGGCGTCTGAAGTTAAATCGTAATTAACGCTTTAAAGCGTCAATGGCGGTCAAAGGGTTAAGAACGGTCGCTTTTTAAGGCGGGGATTGGGGGGGTGGGAGGGGGGGAAGAGGGCTACCCCCTAGTACCACCCCCAAATCCCGGAGCCCCATGGTTATGGAGATATCCATGGTTAAAGTTTTGAGGTTAGAACAGCGCTAAAACGCGAAAAAGGTCAAAATTTTGCACCTTTTGACAGGGGAAAGGTGAGGGGGGGTGCCCACTGTGCTCTGGCACCACTCCCATGTAAAGGCGACGCACCATTCTTGAGAAAAATTCATTTTTTGGAACCCAGTCGACGGAGCCCCGCTTCGCGGGGCTCCTACTTCTGGGTGGTTTTTAAAAAAAATAACCACGAAGGGGATGGCGGGGTCTATTCGCTCGCTTCGCTCGCTCATTCGACCCCGCCATCCCCTTCTAACCTAACCTGTCCGTGTCGGGGTGCCCCAAGTCCCGAGCTCGCTTCGCTCGCTCTTGCGTCCAAGTTTTCCTAGTTACGTGTTCGGTACCCTACAAACCTAACCGCCCCGCTGTTTTTGGTATTATAATACAGCAACAATTATTATGCACACTCTTAATACATCCAAAAATACAAAAAAAAAAAAAAAAAAAAAACTGTTACTTGACAATTTCCAAAAAGCTTTCTAATAATGAGTACTATCTACAAAAAAAAAAATGAACTTCCTAATCAGCCGTTCTTAATGGAAAGTCTATCCC
This sequence comes from Diarsia mendica, assembly GCA_949316265.1. Classification (NCBI taxonomy): domain Eukaryota; kingdom Metazoa; phylum Arthropoda; class Insecta; order Lepidoptera; family Noctuidae; genus Diarsia; species Diarsia mendica. The sequence continues at coordinate 14,407,308 of OX438889.1, forward strand.
CCCTAATAAATAACTGAAACTAAAAAACAAAATTAATTTTAAATAAATAACTGTTTCCTAACTATTGTGTTCTATTTAATGTGCATTTTAACATTTCCATAAATAATTATATTTTGGTTGGAGTGTAGCCTTAGGGGCACTATGGCGCGAGGACTTAAAAAAAAATTGGTGAAAAAAAAAATTTTTTTTTCGGAAATTCTTAATTTTTTTTTCAGTTTCGGGTTAACCTTGACCATAGAAATTATTTCGGTTCTAAGAACCATGGTCCTACGACGCACCGTTTCCGAGTTATGGTCCTCTGAATGTTACTTTGTTTTATCTAGAAAGCTCGTTATTTCCAAAATGGTAGCCCGGATGAAAATATTTTCTGGAAATAAATTGTTGCTCTAGTCGAAAACTATGAGATGGTGTAAAAAAACCGCCACAAGGAGAGAGAAAAAAAAAGTGTCGCAATCACTCCGTACAGGACTTGCAAATTGTCTGAGGTTTTTTTTTTACAGATGTTGGCTATTTTTATTGCAGCATCTTAAAAACCTTGTATAAAGAAACCATTTAAGCTCTGAGACGACACGTGGTCCTACGACACACCGTTTCCGAGCTAAGGTCCTACGAATTTTACTTCGTTTTGCTAGAACGCTGTATATTTCCAAAATAGTAGGTTGGATGAAAACCTTTTCTGGAAAAGAATGGTTGCTCTAGTTGAACGCTAGATGGTGTAAAAAAACCGCGACAAAGGTGTCGTGATTTCACCTTGTGTAGCCATAGGGGCACAAAGACTTCGTCAAATTCTCGGAGGTATTTTTTTTTACCGATTTCGGCTGTTGTTATTGCAGCATTTTATTAACATTGTCCATAGAAACAATTTAAGCCCCGAGACACATGGTCCTACGACGCACCATGTCCGAGTTATGGGCCTCGGTATTTTATATAATTTTATATAAAAAGCTAGAGATTACCAAAATGGTAGCTCAGATAAAAAAAAAAACTCCGGAAAGAATTTGTTGCTCTAGTCTGAAACCATGAGATGATTTTTTTTTCAAATACTTTTCATCATTAGAATATTTTTAATTGTCAGAGAAGTGGCTCTCGTTAAGGTAAAGTTAGAACCTAGCTTAACAGAACATTAAATCCGCGAATTATTGGGGAAGATTTATAAATTGATTATTATTATTTCCTTTATTTATTTTTACACAAATTAAGTAAATTTTTAAATATTTCTTACATACAAAAAAACATTTAAACATAAGGTACCGGCGGTAAATAAGAGATAATTAAAAAAAAATATAAATTTTAAATAAAAATCAGGAATATTATTGAACATTATTTATTTGAGATCTAAAAAAAATGCCTACATGGCTAGGTTTTAAACATTTTGTGAACAAAAATAAACTTTAAAAAATCCTTTACTAAGGACCTTAATAAACTCAGGTAGTCTATTAAGGTCCGAGGTAAAATTAAAAGAAACTAAGCTGATAAAACATAAAATAAATTGTTTTCCTCTTTACTCAACATAATTAATATTTTCAGACCAAATATTTAGCAGTTTACCATCAATCATCCAAAAAAAAACATAAATCGGTCCTTATAGAACTCAAGAAATAATATTTTTGTAACAAAAAGATATTGTTTAACTAAAATCAACAAATTTATACTATTTTTAAATAAAAACCTCCTAAAACTGTACTGCCGTCGTACGGGAGAGGGGCACAACTAGCATTTTGGTAAAACTGAGATAATTGGGATTAAAGTTTTTACCATATACTGCTTCATAGTGTGGAAATGTATTGCTTAAAAGAAAAAAAATACTGATGATATATGAGTGAAGGTTAGTACTATTTTTTTTTTTACTTTTTAGTTTTTATATATAAGTAGTTATTAAATAAATTCAAATTATTCCTTTCAACTTAAAAAAAAAAATACTTGAAAAATACCACTTACTACAAAGAAAAGGCATAAATAACCAAATGTGACCTTTCTTTTTAATATTGCAGCAAATTGGTTATTGAGTCTAAAATAATGGGCACATTTTGTCTAATTGCGCCTATATAATGTAAATTGACTTAAGGTTTTCTATAAAAAAAAAACAAATAATCATGTGAAGAAAGATTAATAAACTATATAATAAAACATATCCTTTATTAAGCTACTCTATTAGAGCTTATTCTAATTATAATATTGTTCGTTTACAGGAAATAGCTTATAAGTCCCCGTAATTTATTTTTATTTTTTTATTATTTTGTCTTGCCCTAAGGGCAGAGATGAGGTCCCGTCGGGGCCGCGGATTTTTGTACTAGATTACGTGGCCTCGGCGCAAGGGCAAAGTAGGAACATGGGTTCGGTTTAGGGCATGAATATCGAAATCTCGGAATCTCGGAGCGAAATTTCCGATATTACAATTCCGATATTGGATCACTCAATATCGGACATATTTTTCTATATTTTGAGTTTTAAACTGAACCTGTATTTTAGATCCATGTGTAGCGCCGAACGCGACGGCGCACTACTGTATCCCGGTTGCCAGTTCACTAATGGTGCGATAGGAGAGCAAATAAGTCACGAGTGACATTGAAATATCAAAAAACAATTTAATCACTAGAGTCAAGGGTGTAAATGCCACAATTTTCATCAAAACATCTAGGGAGTTTAAGTCATAGAATCTCGTTGTTTCTAATTGTCATAGTCGCTTTCAATATAATTTAAGTCATTGATTTTATCATGAATTTGGTGATTCCTCACTAATCAATATAGGGAGAGAACTTGTTATATATATTAAAGAATAACACTGCATTTAGTGGTACAGTAGGTACTTACTACGATCTACAATTATGTGTTTGAAGAATCATGAAAGTATGTTTAAGCAGTTTGGACAGAGTATAATATAAATACATAAAACACTATTACAGTCGGCAAAAAAGCTTACCTCTGTCATGAGTTGGTGACAGACGATGGCTTTCTAATAATCTGATAAGGCTGATGATGATCAGCCTATAATGTTCCCACTGCAGGGACTCAACCCTCCTCTTTAGGAGAGGGATGGCCTATAATCCACCGCATGCGGGCCTAGTGGGGGTTGGCAGATGTCACATGTCTTCGAATTTTTTGGTTCTAAGACATGCCGGTTTCCTTACGTTGTTTTCCATAACCGTTTTGAGAGCAGCAGTGATTAAATAAATTACACAAAGTAATGCGCCTGCCTGGGATCAAACCCACGACTAACTGTTCGTAAGTCGGGGCTGCCCCACCACTGGGCCATCATTTCAGCCAACTGGGCCATCGCTGCTGTTAATAATGCTTTAATGATATTCCTTCTTTTTATCAAAGAATACAAGTTTTTTGTTTCGTATTATTCTTTTTTCAAAACTAAACCTAAATAAATTATTGCTAATACACATTATTATGAAGATACTCGGGTGGTTTTTATGTTAATTAGATTCAAGGCAAATCGCATTGAAACTTTTCTATAACACTATGGTGATACGGTAATTTTTAAATGTTGTGTGACACGATATACAGATTTGTATGTAGGATGACGTTGCGGTACCGCTCCGGCGCCGTACCGCACCATTAACGCATTTAGTGGCCTCACTGTTGTCCTTATGTCATTATTTTTAACAAGAAATCGTTTAAAAAAAGTATATAGAAATCGAAATAGTACCTATTATAAAACTTGAACATTCAAAATAAAGTAATTTCAGTCTAAAAATGGCATTTACGACCTTTCTACGCCGAAGTAGCGCTATTTGATTTAATAAGTAAATAAATATTTTAAAACAACCAAAGTTTGAACCAAATGATATAATATATTATTCAAAAATGTTTTTTATTGCACTCAATCCAACCTCATACCGAATTTGTGCAATTTATAAATAAAATGTGCAATTTCAAATTAAATAACGTAATTTCGATATTAATATCGGAATTCCGATATTGAGATCTAATATCGAAACTCAGTATCGGAATTGAAAATCTTCCGATATTACATGCCCTAGTTCGGTTTTTAGTCAGTAGAAGTCTGACACTCCCCTTCGCTCTGCCCAAGAGCGGGGGGGGTCATTCGATGATTTTCCACCGCCCAAAAAAAAAAAAAGGGCAGAGATGAGGTCGACGATGGAACGAGCTCACCCAGAAGAAGCCTGTTTACTCGCGACAATAGATTGGGGTTATATGAACTTGGGAAAACCGACGCAGGTGGAACACACAGGTCGCATGCGCTTAATAAAAGAATTAGCAAAGTGCTTTGTTCGAATGTGTGGAACATCGACAAGGTATGGGTGATAACTTGCAGTACGTCTAGTCTCCCGATGGAAGAAGGATGGTGGAAGCTCCTGCGCACACTCTCCGAAGTACAGTCTGTAGAAGACCGACAGATATGCAACTTTGCGGCGGGGCTATGTAGCTTGGCAAACAGCATATCGTTGCCAATTAGCCTCCTGGCTCTGCGCTCTACAGAGTCAAGTGTGGCAAGTTGGTATTTGGCTGAGCCATCCCAAAGGGGACAGCAATACTCCATGCATACCGGACTTGAGCTTTATGTAATACTGAAAGCTGTGTTGAAGTATGTACCGCTCAACCTTATTTAGGATACCCAGCTTTTTTGCCGCAGTTTGAGCTTTCGACTCAATGTAGGCGCCGAAGTTCAGCTGAAGAAGCTCGAGACTGTCGATAACTTGTACAGACATACTCCGGAAATTAGGGGCCAGATTAAACGGACTCCTTTTGGCGGTGAATAGACACAATTGCGTTTAGGTGGCGTTGAAATCAACCAGATTCTCGTTACCCCACTTGGAGACAAGACTTAAGGCTGAATTCGTTCGCTCTACCATGGCCTCTCTCAATGAACGTACTTCATCGCTTTTGCGCTGGTTGTATAACTCTCCAGGACAGTGCTGTCATCTGTGTACCCAACAATGCCAGGAACAAGGAGGTCATTGATGTGCAGCAGGAAAAGTGTCGCGGAGAGAACAGACCCCTGAGGAACTCAATAGCATCAATAGCCATAAGGACAAGCGTAGAGTCACTTCGACGTCGCAGGCACAACTGGCGCGTTTCAATCAAACCCTGACTTTTTTCCTAACCCCTAATCCTAAATAATTTAAAGAAAAGGCACAACTGGTTATTTGTGCCTTTTATACGTAAATTAATTGAGACATGCATGGATCATTAATTAAGTAGACAGGGCACATCTGGGCATTTGAGCCTTTTCTTTATGTTATGTTGGTTCTTTATGTTAAGTGTGCCTTTTCAAAGTAGATTTTAGTTAAAATCTGTATGAAGTAATAGTCACATCTACGTATTTGTGCCTTTTCAATATAATGATAAATAAATGTGCCTTTTCGTTCTATAAAACATGAATATTAGTGTAATTTGTGCCTTTTGAGCCTACTGTATCTCCGAATTCCTTGATGAGAAAATTCTACGAAAAATTGAGCAGATGCGCCTTTTTTTTCTGATTCCAAATATGTATATAACTCATTTTTTGTCAAAATGTTAGTTGTGCCCCTTTTTCTTACGACGGCAGTGTAGGTTTAACAAAAATAAAAAAAATAAATGATTATTTTTTGACCGGCAAATGTCTTGGCCCTTATTAAAATAATAAAATAGTAACAAGTACGAAAAATCTAAATAGAATAACCCTCCTTTTGGGCTTCGCCGCAGTCGGGTAAAAATGAGATCAACATATAATGGTCGGTGGATTCGCAGTATTATCATTAAATTATTAACATCGGTAATTAACTATAATCAAATAAGATCCTTAATTTTAACCTCTGTTTTGGCCTGCAAACTAGAGCTATCATTTAATTGCATTCGGGGCAAACAAAATTGATATCGTCTTTCGTTAGGCCAACACATTGTTCGTGGTACCATTTCTGACACACTTGACATTGTCGGCATTGGTATGGCATCTGGGTTATATGGATAAAGCCCTGTTGCTCTAAACCCATTGACGATGTTGTCATGAGTCATGCACTTTGACCATACTCTACTGAAAATTGTGTTGAATCGTGCTTTAGTAAGTTTCTTATCGGGATTTTGGTATAAAAATAATAGCGTTTCTTGATCCCAGTGATGTTCGAAGGGTTTGTTCACACTTTTGTCTAGAGGTTGTAGTTCGTGTGTTGTATTCGAAGGCACGCAATACAACACAATATTTTCCTTGTCTGCTGCTTCAACTATCTGATAGTCTAAATGACACGAAGCACCATCAAAAACAAGCAGCCATTTGTCGGCAGTTTTTTTTTTTTTTAATTAGAGGAATTGTTGATATGTTATTTGGGGAAACAATACATTCCCATCACCCGCTTCCCGTTGCCTGTTTGTCTCTAAGATCTGGTTCAGATCTTTGTCCGGATTGTTTAGACGAACTCGGCTGACCAACTCGGGAGTGAGACCGTAATTCCCGTATTTAACCACGCACTTTGGAAGTCCGGGATATTTTGGGCTGAGGAGTATCCCATGTTCCAATTCCGGGATAAGGGTGTGCTGATTCGGTCCTGATCTTGGCCTCACTCGTCTAGGGAGGGGAGTTGTTCCTGACTGTGAAGAGGACGAGTAGACATCAGGAGAGAGGACGTCATTAGTGACATGGAACCGGAAGATTCCACGTTTGTCCCCTGATGTTGTTTCAACTCTCCCTGGGATAGCTGTATAGATCTTGATGATCTTCTCTATAATCCCTGCGACTCTACGTCGATCGCTGCTGAGTTTGAGGAAGTTCAAGTCCACTTGTGTTGTGCGGTCCCCGATTTCCCTGACGTCTCCTTCCGCTCCTCGGAGTGTCTCCCTCACTTTTGCCGTGAGCACTCCCATCTGCTTCTCATGCTCTGAATCTCCTTCATGATCGTAGATTTCTTCTAGACTGCCCATGTGACTTCTAACTGGAGGTGAGACAGAGTCGGCTCCGATTTGATCCCTGGGATCGAAGCTATCACCCATGTCGGCATCTTGGACGACTCCTGCCCACAAGTCATCATCCTCTGGGATCTTTCCGGCCGTGGATCCGACGACTGTCGACTCAGACTGATACTCCTCCTGGTCCTCCTCTTTCAGATACTTCGGAAGACTCCTATCCCAATTCTCGTGAATTGCGTTCTCTTTGGCTTTAGACATGTCTTGGGGTTCCATCTCTAACAGTTTTTTTCAAGGGTCATTTATACTTTCCTAAATGGTGTATAAAATCTATAAACAAAGAAGTTGTCATGCTACCTTTTGGAGCCATTTTTACTAGCGATCCCGCAGGTAAGTTGTCAGTAAACTCGGTTTTTAGTTTTTTCCATTTAAATAAAATCATTGGTGGAGTAGGATTTCCTAAGGCATTTACACATGCGGCCACTGTCACGTTCTCTGCATGTTCTGGTGCTACCATATGCACCCTTTTTGCTCCCTTTTGGGCTAACACCATTGGCTGTTTGTGTATAGTGAGTCTACAGCCTTTCTCATCCATATTATATAGTCTCTCTGGATGGGTTATAATATCCAATTCGTCATATATTTTCTTTATTTCCTGGAAGTGCTGAGTGACTATAGGTTTATTGAGTTTTTGAGCTCTTGCTGGATTCAAGATCTGAGCTTTTCTTTTGGAAATATCTGGATGCCTTTTCAAAAATAATTTCAACCAATCTTTTCCGGCTTGATGTGTTCTTTCGTTAAAACAATGTCTAATATTATTGTTTTCACAAAAAACATACGCTTGCAAACGTATGGCTATTGGAGTCAATGGAACACCTACCGAGGCAAGCCTTTTAATTCTGGACGCCAAATCATTTTCTTGTTCCTCTGTTAAAATTGTGTTCCTACCTAATTTTTTTTCGACTTTACCTGAATTTAAATGGTTTTTCAGGGTTCTTCTTGGTATCCCGTGCTGAATAGCTGCTGCACGCTCTGATAGTAGTCCATTTTGCACGGCTGCCATTGCAGCTGCCAATTGGTTGACTGTCCAAAGTCCACGACGTTTCTTAACAGGAGGTTCCATAATTCCAGTCTGTAATAAATTATTTGTTGAAAAATTTGTTTTATAAACAAGCTTTTATAAACCTCGTGATTTGCTTGGATCAAAATTTGCCAAAAACCTTAAACTACTGTTATTCAAGGCTTTTGATTTCGTATGGTTCGGGTCGACGCCTGGCCTCGCTAGTCAATCGGATATAATCAGATGGTAAATAAATAGTTTTATTTTTGATTTTTCTTTCAATAGTTGCATGGACAGAATCGACCTCCATTTGCGTGTGGCCTTTGGTTAAATATTTCTGATAAATTATTACATTTTTATCAACACTGAATGACAGAAGAGCATTTGAAAGAGTCGCGTTTCTATTTTGATAATATTATGTACACCCATCACTCCAAATAATCAAAACAGGTGTCTGACTATTGATCAGAGTATCATTTAAATAGTCAATAAGGCAACTTGCAAAGGTATTTGCAGTCAAATCCGCTTCAGTCTCATCAAACCAATAGCATCGTCAATTCTTTGTATTTATATTAAAAATTGTGAAGTTGTGAACACACAGTTTTGTTTTATAATACAAAGCCGACGCATTCAAACTTGGACAGATTTTAACAGCTTGTAGGTCCAAAGTCAGAACTACACAATTTCCTTTTTCTGCTTCACTTTTGTCGAAGGCCTTTTCTTCGCGTGCTCTTTCTTTGGCTATAATGTGGTTTTGATATACTTCTTCTTCTGCGTTGCCAACTTCATGACTGATACACAGATCACATCTATCTTTCTTGGGAGGTTGAAACCCAATGTTTTTCTCCTTGAGCACTAAATGGAAAGTAATACTACTTAACGGCTTTTGTGGTGGATCGGAACTTACACATTCTTTTTTATATTCTTTGTATAAATCACTCATACTATTATTAGATGTTGGCTCCAGGTAAACTTTTGATGTAGATTTTCTACAGTAATGTGATGGCAATTTTGGAAGTTTATCTAAAAACTGCACCAAATAATCTTTGCTAGCATTAGCCATCGGTGGACGTGTTAGTCTTCGCACTTCATTTCGTTCTTCTGTACTTTCTGCCATTCCTGCATCAGATCCCTTAACCCAATTCATTACCATCCACTCATTTAGTCCTAATGTAGACAAAAACATTCCCTTGCATACTTTTAGTACATTATTTCCATTAACTGACTTCAACCGATAAGCAAAGCTCGTTTGTCGCCTAGAAGTAGCACCTTCTGTAGTTCGTTGTTTTGGGGTTGATTTTAATACGAGAGATGAAACATAGACCTTTTTTTGATCCCAACTCATTTTTTTCCAAAAAAAATTAAAAAATGTGTTCTCTTTCTTCTTGAGTAACTTTATGACAGTCGCGGGTTTTTCTGCAACTATCTAAAATACATGATGGTCCTAATTTTCTTTCTTCCCTCTCTGCACCTCTTTTTCCTGCATTTCCTTTTCGTTTTGTCCACCCTTGATAAGCTTCTCCATATTCCCTTTTCTTTTTATTTTTATTGTCATTCCATTCTGACGGGTCAGCTATTCGCTTCCTAGTTTTCTTAACTTGACCTTGACTTGAATAGATTCTCTAACATTCTGAATATTTTGGTTATCTGAAATAATACTATCTGCGTCTGTGACATCACTATCATTACTCGTAGGTCTTGGTATCCATTCAGGATCATCACTTATTTCTAAAGCTTCGTTAATAACATTTGCTCCGTCATCGAAAGTGGAAAAGTTTTCAGGTTCTTGGGTATTGTTCAATTATTGACATATTTACTATGGTTAGAATTCTCACATTCAATTGAAACTAAACTTGTCTCCTTTTCTGTTGTGGTATCATGTAACATCGTTTGAGAATTGCTTGAAGTTTGTATGGATTTTGTAAGTACAATGTTGTGTACATTTTCGTGTTGCACTTCTGTACCTAAATTGTTTTCTGCTGTCTGTGCTGTGTTTGGAAGAAGTCTGCTAATCCAGTATCTTCTTTTCGTGTAATATCAGAAGTCGATGGATCTTCACAAGATTGATGCAAATAAGTTTTTTGAACCTCTGTAATAATATTTGGTTCGATGTTTTCAAGCACACCTTTTCTTATTCCAACGTTAGTTTGATTTTGTGTCGATTCCTCTTTAGAACTCTCTTCAATAGATTCAATAAAATTCAGAAGCTCCGCATCAGTCACCTTGATAATTGTTGAACCTAGATCAATATTTTCAGCGTATTGTACATTCACTAATGCATTTTCAATGTTAATTGTTTTAGTTATAGCGTTTTGAGTTGATACTAGATGTTGCTCCTTATTTTGATTGCTCTCCGTAATTATATTAAATGTTTCAGCTGGATTATTCTGTTTTTTTGAGTTGTCTATTTCTATACCCTGTTGCCCAAGTTGGTACCATACGAAGTATCCGCGAATGCTGTAAAGAAACATAGTAGGTTAATGTTTCAATGTATTAGAGCCTATGTTTCAGAAGTGTACCATTCCAATAAATTTATGTAGACCAGGTACTCGCTTGTTCACACACGTAGTTTTCACAGCTAAAGTACGGGTGTGAACAAGAAGCCTTATTCACTATGTTGCACCTTAAAAGACAATGTCGAGTAGCAAAAACATAATAAACAATTGATATACTTAATTATTCATCAATGTTTAACCAGCTTTATTAACAAAATTGTAGCAGCGTCAAAAACGAATGAACAAAAAGTCAACTATTTATTAAACAAATATCAACTTTACACCTGTGTAAATAAAGTTGATTTTGGTTCAGCCGCTCGACGCTGTCTGTAACACTTACGTGCGGCTTAAGTTTGGCGCCAACACTTTCTTAAGAATTGATACCACGTAACTAAACAGGAACTCATTAAATAGTTTTATACACCTACTAAACTTCGGACGTATAGGGTAAACAGTACAATGATTGGCATTCTAAGCTGATATGTTATAATAATATTTTTATATATGTAATGTTTACCAGGGCCCCGAGTCTGCTATTCAATAGTGTCAGAATGGTCGATCATTGATCAATGGTTGATTGACGACAAGCCAAAAAGTACCTTAAGTCGACAGGCATAAGGTACTTTTTGGCTTGTCATAAATCAACCATTATGAGATCAATGATCGACCATTCTGACACTATTGAATAGCAGACTCTGGGCCCTGATCTAAGTTATATAAACGTAAATTATAAGGAAACACATGGGTATTCAAAAAAAATAGCTTTATTGCTTAAAAAGTAACATTAAACTTAATTCTATGTTATTGCACAATCATTGGCACTGAAGTATAATTATTGGCACAGCGAATTTGGTATAACGATTGGCACTACTAATGTAGGCACACCTTGCTGTCGCGAAAAAAGTCGAACCTACTTACATAAATAATGTATCCCATCCATGGTCCATTAATAAACTCGCCTACCTAATCATCTTCTAATTCTTTTAATAGTTCTTCATTTGTCATTGGTCTCAATCTCTTTTCTTTAACTTTTATCTTATCTTTTTTGGTTTCCCTTGAATCTCTGAAATTTGCAGGTTCATCTAAAATAGGCCCTTTCTTTAATTCTTTTTTAACCATTACTTGTTCCGATTCTTTTAAGCTTCTTTCATTTTCAGCTTCAACTGCATCTAAAATTGGTCTGTTTTTTATTTCCTTTAGGATAGTAATATTTGCAGGTTTAACTTCGGTCTTAGGTTCTATTTTTAATTCTCTTGTATATCCTCTTTCTTCTTCAATATCACTTGAGATTCTATTTGCAGGTTTAATCAAGACGTTTGAATGGATTCCAATTTTTGGTTTGATACTATCAGAGTTTGGTTTACTTTTCTTAATTAACTTTAAATTTTTGGCTTTGTTCTTTTTACCCACGACGGAACGGAGACGGTATATGCGTTTGGGGTGAGAGGTTGTTTGTGTGTTTGTTTGTTTGTGTGTTTGTGCAAATACATGTTGCCATTTTTCTCCAAAACTACTAGTCCGATTTTGATGCAGTTTTCAGTTATCGGTTCGGGTTTGATTGGTGCATGTTCTTAGATAGGTGTTACGGTCACAACTCACCAGGGGGCGCTGCAGCAAACATTTTTTGTGCAAATCAAAGTTGCCATTTTTCTCCAAAACTACAAGTCCGTTTTTGATTCAGTTTACAGTTATGGGTTTAGGTTTAATTGGTGCATATTCTTAGATAAAAAAAATAAAAATAAAAGTAAAAAGTTTAAAATAAAAAGCTAAATTAAAAATTTTGAAAAAACCCACGACTGTTAAAAAATAATTGAAAAAAGGATAAAATAACAAAAAAATTAAGATACGTCGTGCAAATAAGATCAAGAAACTCTCAGATCACACTCTCCAGCTCATGAAGGAGCGGCGTGAGATGATCCTGCAGTCTTCGGACGAGGCTCGGCAATGCCGGCAGCTCAATAGACGGATCTCCAAATCCTTGAAGAGCGACCTCCGCCGCTTTAATACCGAGCGTATTAAAGACGCAATTGAACGGAACAAAGGCTCCAAGGTATTTGCAAGAGATCTGGCTATTGGGCAGAGCCAGCTCACGAAGCTGAAAACCGACGATGGCAGGATCGTGTCCGCCAAACCGGAGCTTCTGAGAGAGATCGAGAGTTTTTATGGGCAGCTGTACACGTCAACTAGTCAACCCGTCGAAAATCTAGCGAAAGACCCCAGAGCTAGACTGACCCGACACTATACCGAAGACATCCCGGACGTCAGCCTGTACGAGATTAGGATGGCTCTAAAACAGCTTAAAAACAACAAGGCGCCGGGTGATGACGGAATTACGGCGGAACTGCTGAAGGCGGGTGGCAAACCGGTCCTTAAGGCCCTTCAGAAGTTGTTTGATTCCGTCATACTCGAGGGGAAAACGCCACAGGCTTGGTGCAGGGGTGTGGTGGTGCTCTTCTTCAAAAAGGGTGACAATGCCCGGTTGAAGAACTATAGGCCCATCTCACTTCTAAGCCATGTCTACAAGTTGTTTTCAAGAGTCATCACGAATCGTCTCGCACGCAGGTTCGACGATTTCCAGCCTCCCGAACAAGCCGGATTCCGAAAAGGCTTCAGTACCGTAGACCACATACATACGCTGCGGCAAGTTATACAGAAGACCGAAGAGTATAACCTGCCTCTCTGTTTAGCGTTTGTGGACTACGAGAAAGCCTTCGATTCGATCGAGACTTGGGCTGTACTGCAGTCTCTCCAACGGTGCCAAATCGACTACCGGTACATCGAGGTGTTGAAGTGTTTGTACAAAAACGCCACCATGTCAGTCCGACTTCAGGACCAGACCACGGAACCTATCCTTCTGCAGCGCGGTGTGAGACAGGGAGACGTCATATCTCCGAAACTGTTCACCGCTGCATTGGAGGATGTCTTCAAGGTTCTGGATTGGAAAGGACTTGGCATCAATGTCAACGGCGAGTACATCACTCACCTTCGGTTTGCCGACGATATAGTGGTCATGGCTGAGACCATGGAAGACCTCAGTAAAATGCTCGATGACCTCAGTAGAGCTTCCGAAAGAGTGGGTCTTAAAATGAACATGGACAAAACCAAGGTTATGTCGAATGTTCATGTAACACCCACTCCTATCAAGATCGGAGACTCTACGCTCGAAGTTGTGGACGATTATGTCTACCTGGGACAAACGGTCCAGTTGGGTAGATCTAACTTCGAGAAAGAGGTCAATCGTCGAATCCGACTCGGCTGGGCAGCGTTCGGGAAGCTGCGCGGTATCTTCTCGTCCAACTTACCCCAGTGTCTCAAGACGAAAGTCTATGACCAGTGTGTGTTGCCAGTGATTACATACGGGACCGAAACGTGGTCGCTCACAATGGGCCTTATCAGAAAGCTCAAAGTCACCCAAAGGGCAATGGAGAGGGCTATGCTCGGAGTTTCCTTGCGTGATCGAATCAGAAATGAGGACATCCGCATGAGAACCAAGGTTACCGACGTAGCCCGAAGAATCGCCAGACTTAAGTGGCAATGGGCAGGGCACATTGCTCGCAGAACGGATGGCCGATGGGGCCGAAAAGTTCTGGAATGGCGACCGCGAACCGGAAGACGTTGCGTTGGAAGACCTCCCACTAGGTGGACCGATGACCTGGTCAAGGTTGCAGGAACCCGCTGGATGAGAGACGCACGGGACCGGTCAATGTGGCGACGCCTGGGGGAGGCCTATGTTCAGCAGTGGACGTCTTTTGGCTGAAATGATGATGATGATGAACATAAAACACCCACCTTAAAAACACCCAAGAATGCCCGTCGGGAGCTGAACATTGCAAAACTTTTTGGCAGCACCCGACGGACATTCTTGGGTGTTTTTAAGGTGGGTGTTTTATGTTATTTTATCCTTTTTTCAATTATTTTTTAACAGTCGTGGGTTTTTTCAAAATTTTTAATTTTGCTTTTTTATTTATAGTTTCAGTTTGTTTTTTTTCCTTGAGTAATTGTTTCTCTTTGGCTTTCTCTAGTCTTTCTATTCGTTTGTTCTCCTTTTCTTGTATCTCTTTCATCTTTTTTTGTTGTTTTTCTAGTTCTACAGCTTCCCAATCTTTACTAGTCAAAACAAAAGAGCGATGTTCTGTACCAGCTCTTTGTGTTTTAATTGGAGTCTTCGGTAACTTTAAAAAATCTTTTATATTTTGTGTCTTTGTAGGGACTTCGATTGGCATATCATCCACTAGTACCCATTTTCCACCAATCAGCTCTACACTTTGACGACTGGTGGATGGAATAGGTATCAAATTTATTGGCGTTATTGACTGGTTTTCTCTTTGAAACTCGGAAATAACCTGAACCGTTTGTGCAGTTTCTGGTACCTACTGAATCGTTTATCGATGAATAGATTAAACAGGATTCTAAAGGTAATTTCTTCAACCACCTGATGCTGAAGTTCAGCATGCTCTCCGGGCTCCGCCTATTTCGTGTCCTGAAGTTTCTGAATAATCGACAATTATCGTGTTTGCTTTAGATATGCCATTGCCAGTGTCTTCGGATTGAGGTTCATGGGACAGTTCTGGTTCATTTAGCAAAATCTACTTCTGTTGGCATTGTCGTTAATTCATTAAAGGCTGCCATTGTGTCCAAAAGTTCTGAACCATCGTTATTTTGTTCATTTAAATTAGTTGTTTCTATTATTTGCGACAATGACTCTTGTGTTAAAATTTTTGGTACGAGATATTTATACAAGTCATAAAGCTTTTTAGCTTCTATTGATTTACCTACCATCTGATTCTTCATCTTTCGTACTAGCTGTGGTCCAACAATTTCTTCAAATGTCTGATAGTTAAGACTTGTAGAACAGTTGTCATCCAAAATTTCTTGTACTGGTTTAGAGGGCATTAAACATTTTGTATAGTCCACTTGATCTGGATTAAATGGGCATAAACCACAAGCTTCAAAACCGTTCTTCAACGTCGTCTTGTTTAATTTGGGTAAAAGCTTCTCCAATATAGGAGCAACATCTGTTTTTAGTAAGGATTTCGTTATCTGTACGCCATTCTAGGACTGCTTTACGCCACATTACTTTTATTGGGCGAAACGCCGCTACGTCTGCTGGTTGCAAAATCCGTGTCGCGTTAGGGTATAGAGCTATAAGTATTATACCAAGATTTTGACAAAGTTGAGTAAGCTGAAGTGTTGTGTGGCTTTTATGCCCATCCAAAAAAAGAATTACTGGAAAAGTGATATGAGGAATATCACTTTTCCAGTAATTCTTTTTTTTTATTTCATTAGCGCTGGATGCAGAACATTCTGTATGTACTGGATGAAAAGCTCGGCCTTCATCCATCCATTATCTGACAAGCCAATGCCCCACTCGCTAGGCACAGACTTTTGAATCTCAGGTCGCATTCTCTTTAAGGGGTAAATAATCATAGGAGGTGTTGTTACACCATCTGCCGAAAATGTAAACATTACGGTAACACATGATTTCGACTGAGCGTGATCTACCTCATACACATTTTTGGTTCCCCATAAAGCGACAACTTTTGTATTCTTTGGGCATAAAATAAAATTAGTTTCATCCCCATTGTAAACTCTAGATGGATCACTCAAAATATTAAAAATATCATTTTCTTTCAGATATTCTTCTACTTGTTTAAACCAATTTCTAATTTCCTTCTCTGACAACTTTGAGCTTGCTGAAGTTACAGCCTCTGATGTTCGGATAGAAAGCTCAGGGTGCCTCTTCATAAATAATTTATACCATCCATCGCCTGGTGTATTATCTATAGAACTGTTTGGTCTGGGATGTTCGTCCAAATACAGTTTGACACTCTTTATGACATCCTCTTTACGCCTTGGAAATCCTTTTCTGCAAGCTGAAATTATCCATTTAACTATATATATCTTTTTCTTCTGCATCAGTCAGAACTGTATCTGGACCAGGTCGACTTTTAACAAATAAGTTGGATAAGCGAAACTGCAAAGTTGCCCGTGGAATATTAAATTTATTTGCAGCAGTTTTCTTACCCATTCCATTTTTTATGGCTTGCAAGGCTTTTTCTACATCTGCTTCTGTATATGCTTTTGAAATTTTTTTTCCAACCGTAACCTTCGGCATCTTAAAAGAAGAGGAAACCTTAGGTGGGTATAGTCATTGGCACAGCAAAAAATATATAATGATTGGCAGTGACAAGAATTGGAATAGAAGCGAAATCAACCTTATTTTGCAACCCAATATGGTCTATTTTGATGAAAATGTAATTTAACTAAGAAATATAACACATGCCACCTAAAGAAAAAAGTACAATCATTGGCATCCGAGCCAATCACTGTACCACTATTAAAAAAAAATACAGTGATTGGCACCAATGAAATGACCGGTGCGCTTATTTTTCAACACTGAAAACAATAAAAATAGCTAGATATTCCCTATTTTAACAATATCAAATATAAATTGTGGTAGAAACTTACACAAAAATCACTTTTTACACGACTGCCCCAAAAAAAGAGTGTTATGTTTTTCACGTGCACTTCTATTCTCTAGTACTACACTTTTTGCTATAAATTTAACACGATCACGACATGTTGTTTTCCGTTAAAACTCACAAACAGCTGTGAAATAAAAATGGCTGACATTAGTGTTGCCACTGTAGAATATTAGATATTCTACCCAATAAGGTATTGCAACCGTAAATAAACAGAAATTGTTTCTTATTATCTGTATTTTTATATCAGAGTGCCAATCATTGGGGGGGTGCCAACAATAGTATGGTTTACCCTACTTTACGAGCCTCCCAAGAACTCAGTGCCCAATAAGTATCAAAAATCAGTTTTCGGTCTTCTTCGGTTAACATTTCACATTCGAACCTTTGTTTCGGTCCCCCATGTTTCACTTCGGTATACCCACCACATCTTTCCTGTAAGCCTTTAACTGGTCTTAACAGTGTTTGTTTGTATTTTCCATGCCTATCCTGCTCAAAACCTTCATACTGTTTACCCTGTAACCTAGCCTTAGAGTTTCTTAATCTCTTCCATTTTGTTTGATCTGCTTGACCCTTACGACTGCGTTTCCTTTTGTGAGTACTTATCCTTACGAGTAAGCACTCCTGTCTCCTCATCAAGGACCTCTTCGTTGGAGCTCGTACTTTCTTCTAATGCATTAGAAAGAAAGCTAACACTACTTTCTTCTGGCACGAAGTCTGAGTCAGAAGACGACCCTTCTTCGAACAAGGCCTCTTCACTAGACGTGTCACAATGCTGCAAAGTTTCATCTTCATAGAACTGGCCAGTAGCTTCGTTCAGTCACTGCTGGCGAGGATGATGAGAGGAACTTGTAGCTAACTGTATTAACCGCCTTCCTCTTGTTTTATTCATCTGCGACAACTGGCCAGTAGCTTCGTTCAGTGGCTGCTGGCAAGGATGTTGAGAGGAACTTGTAGCTAAGTCTATTAACCGCCTTGCTCTTGTGTTATTCATCTGCAACAATCAACCACCAAGCCATGCATACTAAACCAAAGCAACATTCAAAAGATTCTATGTCGCGTTTGTAACTACGTATTGCAACATAGGTCTTATTGTTTTATTAGCATTATTTACATAAAAAGTCAAAATAAACAATTTTTTTTTTTATGAATAAGTCATAACTTTTTTTTGCACCTAACATAAACATTTAAATTAAAACTTATGCAAGGGTTTGAGAACCACTGACGTATTTGTTTAAGGGAAAGACCGGATAATAATAATCCGATGTTCGACCGTTACGGTAAAGACCGGATATCACCAAACAGTCGACTTTTAAAAACATATTGTTAACAACTACTTGAAAAGTAAAAAAAAAAAAAAGTCTAGAAATGGTTTTTTTTTAAGTTTCGGTCGTATCATGTTCAGGCAAAAGCATGTCAGTCACTCCATGTCAAATACTGGTCAGCTGTGTCCTGCTTCTGTTAAACTGGAAGCTGACATCTAATGACTTATTGAGATAAAAAAATTCTAGGCATCATAAGATGACCGACTTACCAGATAATAATGTTCTAAAACCACAGTAGGATATAGAGTCAGTGTTTGCTTAGGTACATGCCCAACAAAGATATCAAAAAATATTTTGTCTTCAAAGAGAACTCCTAAAATAAAATTATGGAATGGATAGAATTCAAAGAATATTTTTGTTTCAAAGTGTTTTAAATGTATTAATTGAAGTCTCTTCTGTCTCTCGATCTCTTGAAGTAGTAAGGTGAACTTGATGCAGCTACTCTACATCTGCAGTAAAGGTTTATTTCTAAAAACTAGTAGTTATATTCATTTAGTTCCTCTTTGCCTTAGAAAACATTATACTTTTGGTCCTGGCTGTCATTTGTAGATATTGTTGTTGTTATAGGTTGTCAGTAGGTCTTAAGTTCGACAACCATTCTTACCAAAGCTCGTGTTATTTTCTCTTTCCGGTTGACAAGCCAATTTTATATTTTTATGGTTATTATTTTACTTTGTAGGCTAAACCTTATTAAACATTTGACATGTTGATAAAGAATTTGGTTTTAGGTTTATAGTCAACCGCCTGCCTGACACTAAACCTCTTTGGGAATGCTAAAGGTGCTTTACCATATGCACTAGGTCTGGGTCTACCTTAATCGCCTGCTAGAACAAATTTTTTTTTTCAGTTACCTAGCTACATTTGGCTGAAAACTTGAATGATCAGTGGAATTTCCATCATTGTGTCGGCGCAATTGAAGGACAGCATGTAGTTCTGCAAGCCCCATATGACAGTGGAAGCGATTTCTATAACTTCCAAGGCTTTTTTAGCATTGTTCTATTGGCGGCCGTGGATTTAAATTACAATTTCATATATATAAACTGTGGCTGTCAAGGGAGGATCTCTGATCGAGGAGTAATTAATAATAGTCATTTATATACTAAAATGCAGGATAAATCCATGAATCTACCACAGCCAAGAGCATTGTCGATGCTGGGTCAGTGGGTCAGCATAGGGCGGAACAATGAAATTCCTTATTATTTTTTTGGTGATGAAGCTTTCGCATTATCAGAAAATATAATGAAATTTTATTTAGTCCTAAGACTTTATTTTTGTCGTCTATTTTGCAACGGTCATCACGTTTTTCATTACGACTTCACTTTTTTGCTCTGTGTTTGAATTTGTGTACTGTAGACAAAGATCGCATTTGTCTTTTCGCGGACAAAAAAAATGAAATATTATATTCCTTAGTAAATTTACGGTAAAACATGCAATACTTACCATAGTTTTCAACCAGTTGTTAAAAAAGGTGGAAATGGTTGTTCTTTTACCAAGATAAATAAAGATGTTCCAAAGGTAGCCTATGATAGATTCACACAAATTAAAACCCTTAATACCATAACATGCGGATTTTGTATTTATGTAACGTTTTATTGACATAGGTTCTTTCCAAAGCATAATTGATTCATCAATACAGATGTTCGGGCTCGGAGTATAAAGTTCCTTAAATTTCGAATTCTCACCGTCCATTTTTTGGTGCATGATCTGGAGGGACATACAGACAGCATGCGATCAGCCATGTCAACTCCGCCCATGTATATTGATTATATGATTTGACTATTTCTGGCCTAGATACAAATTACTCAATTTATTTTTCTTAGACCATCTGCGGCACTGATCTTGATTATTACTCGAGTGAATTGTAGATAGAAGAATAACTGGTTTATTATGTAGCCAAAGAACTATGTTCAATATTTTGTCACATCTAGATTTTGTTTCAGAATATCGGGGGGGGCGAAGTTGCTCGCGTCCGTAGGATTTATTGTCTTTCCTAACCCACCCTACACGTGTCCCCCGGGTGGTGCTAAACGAGCAACAACGCCGAGTATCGAGCGGCGGTTAACAATCTCGACTCGACCAATCAAAGGCAGGAAATGGCCTCTGAACTCACGCACATCTACGGGGCTTGGCTTAATTGTCTGGCCCTCGAGGAAGAAAACCTCGCAACACAATCAAATAAATAACCCCAATCCTAAGGTAGGCAACGTGCCGAGGGGATGCATGACTGGTGGGAAACCAGTTTCTAGCGCCACCCTCTGCCTTCTCCTGGGAATAGGCGTCACCCCAGATAGTGACTGTTATATCGTCCTCACTAGTGGAAATTGAAATGAATGAACAATTTAACTCTTCAATAAACAACCAAAATACCATCACATCATCATCATCATATTGCTAACAATAAGACTCACACAACAAATCTTCCACAAAGGAATGTTTGAGTCTAGACCAAGAACATTATCACTTGGTGATTACCCAAAAACTAATCTCATAACGCAAGACATTACTCCCGGATCCAGTGGAAGCAACGATGCTGATTGGTCACAAGTTTCTGGGAAAAAGAGGCCTAATTCAAGCCCAGAACATAATGGGCACTGTAAGATGTGTTTTCTATATAATTAAACACTTCTCATATTTTATAGATATTATTTTATTAGTCTTCACAATCATCACGTAAATCTTAGTTTTAGGTTACGAGAGACCGCCAGCTAGTGTTGCCAACTCTATAGTCTTGCCACATAATAAGGCTACTCTCACATCCCTTTTCTTACAAATAATTAATCATTACAATATTCATGCAAATAATTTGGTTTCTTAACAATTCGACCACTTCTAGTTTTCCTATTTTCTACACCACTATTGTCAAGATTAAATGTAACAGACTTTTTGGTTCTACTATTTACTATGTCATTATTAGCTCCAAGATCAGTCTGTTCTTCAGAACAATCTACAAAGTTATCCACATCACAATTAACATATTCGAAATTTAGATTATCATCATTATTTTCCACAATGTCATGTATAATAACATTGCTATAATTATTATAGTCTATATCTCTAAAAGCTAAATTGTCAGCACAGTCATCATCATTTATGTTAACATTCGTTACATTATCATTACATCTTTCATTCAAAGTATTATTTTGTATTATACATTCTAGATCCTCATCATCATAATCATATGTATTTTTTACATTAAATTTTCTATATTTTGAACCTTTAAATATATTATATCTGTTTCTCAGAACTTTCTGCCCATTTTCCAATAATACTATATAGGATCTATCTTTATCCCCTTCTTTTACAATTTTACCTGGGATTAACTTATTCCTATTTCTATCTCTAATATAAACATTTTGTCCAATATAGAATGTCATTCCTTTACCCTTGAATTTCTTATCATGATACATTTTATAACTTACATTTTTCTTTTGCACATAGAACAATTATATTTTGTTTCATAACCATGTCTATTCACCGGTAACAGAGAAGCTACTTGTCTACCAATCATCATCTCATTTGGCGACTTTAACTCATTATCAATAGGCATATTCCTGTAATCTAACATAGCCAAATCTATATTCTTATTTTCTAATAAACATTTTTTTAACTGTTTGAATATGACGCTCAACCATCCCATTAGACCTAGCATAATAAGGTGTTGATGTCTTATGTTTAAATCCAAATTGCTGACAGAAATCTACAAATACAGAACTTCTGTTTTGAGCTCCGTCATCTGTAGGTATATAATAATTAAGGTATTCCCCATCTAGAGAATGATATTTGTAAAGCTTTTTATGCTCCTCAGCTGATTGATTTTTTAATTCACTTAACTCTAGATAATCTACTATTAGTAAATAGATTGTATTATTAAAGAAAAACATATCAATGAAGATTTGTGTTTTTAACACATCCTCACTATCAGAGTTTTCTTGTATCAATTTTTCTACCTCTATCGCTGATGATTCATCAACTTCAATATTTTCTACCCCATCTATTTGATCATTTGGAGAGTCGTGATTGTTAATTGCTCTACAAACTTTGCTTGTGGAAGGTTTCGGTTCGTTAAAATTTCCACGACTTGCTCCAGACCAATAACAATTACACAGAAACTCGCGTGAAATTAATGAGTCGAGCAGTTTGTAAGCAAATGTTGTGCCACTGCCTTCACAGGGTTGACACAAAAATTATAGTTGTTTTTTTTTAATTTTGATCTCTCAGCTTTATCCATAAGATTTTTTCTAAAATTTCAAGATCTTGTATCTTGTCAATCTGTTCGAGACGGAACGGTTCTTTATCATCTGGGGTTAGCATATTTTAATAAAGTAACGGCCACTGGTTGTTGGTCAATTTTCTCCATAATTGTTGCTAAACCCTCGTTGAGTTGCACAGACAACATCGCCAGTTCGCCACCTTCTGGGTGAGTTTTTGAATATTTTCAACAATATTGTTGAGTGTTTTTTCCTGGTTATCA
Organism: Diarsia mendica; assembly: GCA_949316265.1. NCBI lineage: Eukaryota > Metazoa > Arthropoda > Insecta > Lepidoptera > Noctuidae > Diarsia > Diarsia mendica. The sequence continues at coordinate 14,429,984 of OX438889.1, forward strand.
ATTTTTTGTAATAAGTTTTGATTACCAATAAGTTGATCACAGTCGAGCGTAGGTAACAATTTTAAAGTTTCATCCGTTATCATGTCATTGTTGGCTTGAAAAGATAGATCCGCATTATTGTCATTATGCGTCTGAAAAACAAATAAAAATTAACTGGCAAAATGACGAAAACGAAACACATGCGCCGCTAAGGCTGTATTTTTCTAGTGAATATCTCAAGTTTATAAGTATTTCGTTAATTAATTTGGAGGTTAAATTTAGGTTGCGGCGGCGAGGGAAGTTGTGCTTTAGTATAATATAGATATGTAGGTATATAGGTATGTAGGTATCTAATGGAACAGTCCATGAAGGCAGCGGCGTGGCATGCGGCGCATTAGCGCAAGCGGTAACTTCAAGAACAGGACGCGGCCGCGCGCCCCCGCACGTGATAGAATAGCCTTAAGTATACAAGAATATAGCATCAAATTAATAGGTATTTCAGAAAGTCTACCAATCAGCTTATTCACGCATCTTTGTTCATTATGGCCAATTCCATCAGTCCTAACATCTTCAGGTATATATAACATCTTCAGGTAATATCTCAAAATTCTCTTTGCAGCCAATCAATGACGTCCGGTGAAGGCTGTATTAAATTGACTCAGACTATTCAGAGCATATGTGATGTCTGGTCTTTAGCATACAGACAAATACATCAAGCATCCAATTAGCTCTCTAAAGGGATAAGTGCTCCCTTGCGCCGCGCGTAGTATTTTAGCCTCAGTTTATAGAAATCGCGTAAAATCTCTATCCGTCAGAATGTCACAATTTCAGATTTCTGAAGTTTTTCTAGTCATAGGCGTTGATACACTTTTACAATTAGCCATTCCAAAACGATCTAAAATCTTTCTATTATATTCAGATTGATCAAACATTAAAATACCACGATTTCAATCTCTATGCACTTTAATACCCAAAGAATGCTTTAGAGTACCTAGACTTTTACAACTAAATTCAGATTTTAACAACTTATATAATATTTCCTTTTCCTTAGTACTATTGGTGAAAACATAAAAATCGTCAACATAAAGAGCTATTAAAGTTAAATGTTTAAAATCTTTCTTGATATAGACACATGGTTCACATCTGCTTTGTATATAACCGTTATTAGTTAGGAAAGTAATCTATATATATAAAAATGAATTGCTGTTCGTTAGTCTCGCTAAAACTCGAGAACGGCTGAACCGATTTGGCTAATTTTGGTCTTGAAATATTCGTAGAAGTCCAGGGAAGGTTTAAACGGTGAGAAAGTAGTAGGTAGGGTAGTATTTAGGAAAAAGAGCATTGCAACGCATGCCGGGGACAGCTAGTAATAGTATATTATGCAACTAGTGAATAAAGGACGGATTTAAAGCGAGGGCCGTAGATGAGTCACGAGCAAGTGAAGGATTCTAATGATTGAATCATGATTCAACTGTTAGAATCCTGAACGACGCGAGTGATTCGTGGCCCTCGATATAAATTTGTACTTTATTCAGGAGTTGAATACTATACTTTATATCATGACTACGAGAAAAGACATAATTTAAGCGAAAATAGAAATTTAATCAAGAAATAAGAATTGTTACATTAATTGAAATGGACATTAAAATTAGAGCAATGACTGAAATTAAGCGTAATTTTCTTATTATTTTCTTAGCGTAATTAGGGTGGTCAACTTGTGAAACAATATTTATTTCTTGTCGATGGTCAGAACTTTCTGCTGGAGGAAACTCTAGGGCATCTTTGGACGTTGAAGGGCGTTTATGCTGCTTGCTATCTGAAGGCTGCGTTTCGATTTATTTTCGATACAATCTTCGATATAACCCTCAGCCACGGTAGTGGACTTCCATCCACCATGTCGCTTTAATTCCGTCATATCTGCACCAGTGTTTGCTAATAACGTGGCAGAGGTTCTTCGGAAAGAATGCCCTGTATACATCTCGGGATTTCGTAGCTTTAAAAATGTTGCAATGTCTTTTGGCATGGAACCAATTTTATTTATTCCAATTGGATTTTTTGTACATTTATTTTTAGAATAGAACAAAAAGAATCTATTATTGTTAGTATTCGGAGGACGAAAACTTTGATACTTTTCTACGATTTTCATGTAATCATCTCTGACTAGGAATGTTCGGTCGATTTTCGTTTTTGTATCCTTTAAAGTAATCAGTAAAGCAGTGTCAGAGATCGTTTGCACGTCTTCCACAGTCAGTTTAACAAGCTCATTTGAACGACAGGCTCCACTTATGCCGAGAATTAACGCAACCTGCGAACAAAAATAGAAAAACTGTTACAAAATTGATGTTGATTGGTTTACAATTAAATAGTTCTAAAATACCTACTTGTATTAAGCAAGATTTGTTGAAGATTACTTACTTTTACTGCCAAAAATTGCGAGTCTGGCGCTTCATTTAAAAAGCGTTCAACATTTGGAGCGGTAAAAACCAGGGATTTTTTCGGTTTATAGCCTTCTGATAGCCTTTTAAGGTAGGCTTGCAAGTTAGAATATGTTTTTATATCAATGTTATGCCTTGTTTTTACAGTACACCGCAACATAGAATATATACTCCATAATGTCGATGACTTCCTTTTCTTCGACAGTTCATTAAAATAAGTTAAGAAAACAGACTCAGAAAATGTGCCCGAAGCTTGATTTTCATTTTTCCATTTAATAATAATAATAATATTCCACAACTATCACACAACGCCATCTAGTCCCAAGCTAAGCAGAGCTTGTGTTATGGGTACTAGACAACTGATAAACATACTTATATATTTCTAAATAGAAGAAGAAAACGAAGGCTGTAAACTTTGCCATCTCGAAACGTACGTCCCCTAGCAGAGTTGCCTGTCTACAGATGCACTCTTGTTCTAGCCCTGAAGACTGTACTTGCCCATATTTTGAGACAACTGATACAATTAAATATCTTGGAGTCTATGTAGATAACCGCTTGTCATGGTCCACACACTTGAGTGCTTTAAGGAGTAGGGTACGAAAGATGCTCCGTATTTTTAAGCAACTTGGTAAGATTGCCGATGAATCGGTTCTAAAGATGATATACTACTCTCTGTGTCAATCAGTTTTAAACTATTGCATAATAGCATGGGGAGCAGCTGGCAAAACCGCATTTATGAAGGTAGAAAGAGCTCAGCGAGCTTTGCTTAAGGTTGCTTACAGACGACCTTTCCGCTACCCCACCAACACACTATACACCGAAGTGGGAGTTCTTAGAGTCAGACAGCTTTACATTCTGTCTGTCACTCTAAGGTTTCACAAAACCTCCCTGAACACTTGTCTCCGATCAAGTAGAAGGGTACATTGGGAAAGGGTTCGATGCCGTAAAACAATCGGTAGAAGGTCTTACGGATTCATGGGACCGCACCTTTATACGAAACTCAATGACCGACACGAAATTCTGCATCTTACACAAACTAAATGTAGAATTGCGGTAACAAAGTGGCTTCTTACACTGGACTATGACTTGACTGAAAGCCTCTTTTCCTAAAACAGGCACATAGTTCACTTTGATGGGCACTTCTGCATTTACATACCTATGTATTTACAACTATATATTATGTATTACTATATAAAACAAACTTCCTTATACAAGAACGGTTATAACATTCAGATCTACTCTCACAACACCAACACGACTGTATTTACCCCCCATCACACCACTCACACGTACACTTAACACTCACACAAATACCATACACACAGGCACTTTCTAACTGTGTTTTCCTTTCTTAGATTATAAATTGTTTAGATAGTAGGTAAATTACTGTTAGATTTAAAATTATTGTTTAGAATATTATTTGTGTCACAAGTATGTCAACGGAACGAATGAGCCTGGAACTCACGACACAGGGAATCCTAGTGTGAGTTTCAGGAATCAATGTAACGAATTTAATTTCTGGAACAATAAATTATTCTTATTCTTATTCTTAAATACATACTTATGATAGATAAATTACACCCAGACACAGAACAATGATCGTGCTCATCACACAAACATTTGTCCTGGGTGGGAATCGAACCCACGACCTCCGGCATAGCAGTTAGGGTCACTAACCACTAGACCAACAGGCCAGTCGCCTTACAAAACTCATCGTAGGTTTTGATGTAAACCAGCAGTGATTTGTTGGGTAGCAAGTTTTCGACAATATCGGCTGCCTTCTCTTTCATAAATTCAGGTGTTAACACTTCTTCGTCACTTGAATGCATATTCGATTTATTATAATTCAATCGTTATAATATAAAGTAACACTAAACTTTGTGTCCGTACAATTCACAGTAAGTATTTGAAATGGCGCCAATTCACTATTTTTTTTTTCTTTATAGGCAGCAAGGAACACAAAACAGTTTTTAATCTAATGCGAAACTCCTTGTCGCAAATATCGACCAATTTATTTACATTCAAACTTTTATTTAGCAGACAGACTTTTGTCTTTTCACATGAAAATCTTACTGGTTGTTCCATATAAATATTTTCATCATAGAAATGCTGTATTTATATCTATGTGCTCCATGTCCATATCTAATTCATTAGCAATGCAAAATAAAATTTGAGCATCCAAGTTGATGCCATATGCTGTTTTGTTTCCTTCAAATTTCATTCGGGCGTTCAAAACATCAAACCAATCATTGAACACTTTAAAAATGTATGACAGCTCTAACCAATTATTATTATTGTCCGGCAGAAATTTTTTTATGCCACACCATTTTATTGCCTGAGCCACTGTGTTTAAAAAATGTTGGGCAGCTGGGCGCACTTTTTGTCTTTGCGAACCTTCAACATTGAGATGGTAAGATGTTATTTTGTGAGCCAATTTAAGATCGTTTTGAGAAATGACCAGTATTTTTTCTATTGTCTCTTTTGTCAATACTTTGCTGTTGTACACAAATCCATGGTCTATTAAATGATTCCTAGCCAGTTTGAGTAAATGAGGAACGTCAAAAAAAACGTGGACTTTCAAATCGCTGTCACTGGGATGGTTAAAATAGGTCTGTTTACCACCTTCAACGCCAATATTTAATGATTTTATCAATCCCTGGTTCCCAGGACCCATATCGCACGTTACTGATATCACGGTCAGACCAGCCTCATATTTTTTTTTTATTATATCAAATAATATGTCCTTGGTCATCTTCTGGTCACATTTAAAATATATAGGCTGCTTCCACTTACCGCAAAGGCCACGGGCAATACAAAATTGACAGTTGTTATGAGGTCCAACTTTTTGCTCAAACTTATCAATTTCAATTTTATTTGAGAGATAAATCTCGTCAAAAGACAATGTTACAAGTTTTTCCATCTCATTAAAACTCTTGGCTTTGAATTTCATCAGAGTAACAACGTTTTCTTATAGCCCTTCTGTAATCTCAAACTTGGACGCCCATTTGCGGAGAGTGGAAAAAGCCGGCAAAGGAATCCCTACGGTGGCTCTCAAATGACGATAGCCCTTGGGACTTATACTTCTTAACGAAATAGCTGCAGCAATATCTTCCGCGGACCATCTGACACGACGCTTATTAGGCTTCATGAAGCAACGAATTTGACCGGGGGTAAAATTTTCTCCAGATTTTTTTTTAAAACATCGTATTCGTAGAAACTCCTTTTAAATAGCTCATATTCAGCCGAAGAAATCGTGATATTTTCATTACTGAAACAAAGAATATAAATAATTGGTTGCCGTAGGGAATAGATACATTACCAAGGAAAATAATAATAATATTATTAACAGAAATTCATGACTGAAATAGAATTTTAAAAAATCTTCAACATACATACCTTTTCTCTACAATCTTTGAAGAGCCCGCAACCGCATTAGCTGGTGTTGTGTTACATTCAGGAAAATACTTTATGTTGCCTGAAATATGCTTAATTTAGCCAGAGGAAGTGATATTTTCGTCACTGAAACAAAGAATATAAATAATTGACTGCGTTAAATAATAGATACAGTTACAAAGGATAATAAGTAATATTTACTTCATGTTGCCTGAAGTATCTACAATTTGGCTGTTTACTTCTATCGGCATACTAAGCGTATCGTATTTTGATTGTCTGTATCATCGATCAGCAATGTAGGTAATGCATCTGGCTTTAATTTTCTCACTTTTCTTGGCGATTCATTTAAGAGAATCTGCTGAAGTGGCTTGAAAAAGTCAGAAGATAAAAAATGGTTTGAACATACTCTATGTTCAAACCATTTTTTGAAAAATAAAAAACAAAAAGGTTAGGTTAGCAACATGCAAAACCACAGACTAACAAACTCACATCACTCTTATCTTATAGTCTGTGGCCAAGCTGTCAACTCTGTGCAATAATCTCTAAAGTTAAACCGTAAAGGTTATAAAAATAGCAATAACCATACCGCGATTTAGCTTTCGAGAATACAGCACATAATCACTGCCAATTATAATTTAAATACAACAGTAATTTTACATACTTACCATTTTTAACCGACTTCTAAAAAAAGAAGGAGGTTCTTAATTCGGATGTTTGTTTTTTTTTTATGTTGTTCGGGCATAACTCCGTCACTTGCTAACCGATTTGAAAAATTCTTTTTTTGTTGGAAATGGTATACTTACTTCCCAAATGGTCCCATAATTTTTTTATCGAAATCGGACAAGCGGTTTTTGAAAAATCAATAAAAATACTACATTGTCCACATTATGACCCATGAACATGTGAACCACTAAAAATTGAAAAATAAAAACTTTTTAACAAAAAATAAAACCGACTTCAAAAAAAAAACAAAAATGAATCAGTTTCTGAAGTCGGTGGCAAAAAATGAAATGAAAAAAACAAAAGTCACCGACTTCAGAAACTGATTTTTTTTTTTGAAGTCTGTTTTATTTTTTGTTAAAAAGTTTTTAGTGGTTGTTTTAGGTCCACAATAGCGCAGCCATTCATTGGCTACAGATTCTTTTTGGGGAAATGAAAAAAACCTTATTGTACCGCCTTTTAAACTTCTACTTTTACATTTCCGAATAGAACAACCAACCATTTCGATGTTGTGGTCAAAGAATAGTAGTTTATGCGACTGTGCATAATGAAGGGCATTACAACGCAAGTGTGGGTTTAAGACGTTTCTTAATAGCATAACACGAGTGTTGTAATGCCTAATTATGTATAGTTGCATACACTAATGTATCTACCCGAATATCATAAGGGCTCTATGATGGGCTCAGGAACCATAGGGAAATGACCAGCATTGTTACCAGTGTAATGCAATAAAAAATAAACAGGTTATTAGTTGCATTCGTCGCTGCATTTACGATATCTGGCGAAGTGTTCACGTTAATTTCTGAGTCACTATTGACACTCATTTTCGACAGAAATAAAGAACTTATCAGAAAATTTGTCTACACAATGAAAGGGAATAAAAAGCTAACAAACAAATGACAGCTCGAAATGGCGGCGTTTCGGATATCTGTCATTTTTTAAAAATCATAAGCAAACGAACAAAGTCACTATTCTTGTGTCACTCGAGATCAAAATGTCGTGCGATTTTTATTTAAAATCATACTGAATTGGGGTTTCGTATCGATAGGTATCTGTTTTAATGTAGATACTAGAATAGCACACTCACTTGAATTTGACACCTGTTCCAAATACCTACTGTTTTCAGTAGGTTATGAGCTCATTACAGTTCTGTTAATTTCTGCTGGTTGGTAATGCTGGTCATTGCCTATGGTTTTTGAACGCATTAGAGAGGGTTTATGATATTTGGGTAGATAAAATAATATAACAAACAAACTTGTTAGGCGTCCACAAGTAAATGTTTGGGAATCACTGTTTACACTGTCACTGAGCGAGACAGGCTTACGTTACGCGAATTATGTAATAGGCAGCGGAGGAGTCCAAATAAATCCAAAAAGTTTCCACTACTTAAATGAATTTAATAAAGAAATTACAATTAATTCTTAATATTAGGTGAATAGGTACTAAGAGGTTGTCCTAACGACCGATGTATGTGTCGAAAGGCCCCGCGCCCCATCTGCTGCTTAGTTTTATTGGATGCATCGAGTTGGGTTGCGCAATTCATTCACAGTAACTGAATGTATGGTGATGACGTATCTGGGATATAAATCCAAAAAGTTTCCACTACTTAAATGAATTTAATAAAGAAATTACAATTAATTCTTAATATTAGGTGAATAGGTACTAAGAGGTTGTCCTAACGACCGATGTATGTGTCGAAAGGCCCCGCGCCCCATCTGCTGCTTAGTTTTATTGGATGCATCGAGTTGGGTTGCGCAATTCATTCACAGTAACTGAATGTATGGTGATGACGTATCTGGGAGGCACTCACAGATATAACACGCGTTAAACAAGAATAGCGATATACAACAAAATGGCGGAATAACAATGAGACAACTCGTTTCTGTGTTACCAGGTGTGTGATAATAACTCCTTAGCCACCTTTATTACCTGTGTGAATGCTCAATAAAACATTGCGGTTTTAATTAACAATATCGTTGGTATACGTTTAAATTGAATTGTTTCGTTTGATTTGACTAACGAAATGACAATTTAAATGCTTTAGAAATATTTTTTACATAATAGTGACTGAAACTGTTTCCATAATTTCGTATTTTGTTGCAATAAAGTGGCAACTGGATAGTGACGTAAGCATGTGTCTCTCCCGGAATGCCAGACCTTGTTTTTTTAGACTATGCCTCAGTGTCTAGCAAACTTTGTGGCTTTGACACATTCTCCACACCATTCAAAGCTACATCTGACTGCTCCTGTAAATCAGATTTAAAACAACCACGCACATTGTCCAATATATAAATTCCCGTATGACTTGTGGCAGTTGCTATTAAAGATTCCCCTTTGAAAACATAAAATTTACTTTTATTAAAACTAACAGATAAGCCTTTTCAGTCAATTTACTAACACTTATTAAATTACTCGAGAGGTCAGGTATATATAAAACATCTGTTAGAATTTGTGTCTTGTTATTTTTCATAGGAATACAAACCTCACCATAACCTAAACATGACAGGGAATTACCATCAGCAACTTGTACCTTTTTGTTACATTTTTCTAACTTATTAAACCACTTCAGGTCCTTACACATATGGGTACTCGCCCCAGAATCCACAATCCAGTCTGAGCTTTCAAAAATATCAAAACATCCAGTAACTAACACAGGTTCATTTTCACTTGTTTTCTTCATCTTTTTAAGCTTGAAACATTTCGCCTTTATGTGTCCTGGGCGATGACAATAGTGACATATAATTTGCTTCTTATGTTGCTGCTTAGATAGGAGGGCTCGGTCTTCAGGTTTTTCAATATGCTTCCTCCGGTGTTCTTCTTGTAGCAGCCTAGTCCTGACTAGTTCACTAGAGATAGTGCCAGTAACTGCTACAGCCTCAAGGCTCGAGACTATGATATCAAATTCCTGTGGAAGTCCACTTAAAATCAACTCTGCAATTTCAGCATCCTCTATAGTGCGACCTATGTCCGATAGTTGCTGCACGAGGGTCATGATATGTTTAATGTAGGTGTCCATATTATTAAAATCTTCATAATTAGCACGGTGTCGTTTTCTTAAAAGTGTGACACGTCTACAAAAACCTTTGTCTTCAAAAAACTGTACTCAAGTTGTCCCATGCCTGCTTAGCTGTCATTGCATTTCTGACGTATGCATGTTGGCCGCAAAGACTTGCGCGCACTTGCCCGCATTAGCTTGGCCCTGAAACCATTGATACGAAAACGAATATTCGTATTCGTTTTCGTATCAATGGTTTCAGGGCCAAGCTAATGCGGGCAAGTGCGCGCAAGTCTTTGCCGGCATTCACAGGCTCTGCATCTTCAATGCATGACCATAAGTCCTCCATGATGAGACACATTTTCATATTAAATTTCCAAATGTTAAAGTTGCTTACTCCATCTAATTTTTCGAAAGGTATGTAGACATTATAACCTCGTGAACTCTCTGTATTCACAGCAGCAGTTGAATTAACGTTTGCGGGACTCGTGCCACGCGTGCCCGACTCCATGTCGCACGTATCAGACGTACCAGGCATTGCAAGTACGCTGTCGACAGCATCAACCAAACGCTTCAATTCACGCCTGTAGTCGCATTCAGCCAAAAAAAACACGAAGGCAGCCTTTTTCTTCCTCAAGCACATTCCACCTCTGGGCTGAGGTCCTGGGCCCATACCCTATTGAGGTTGGATCGGACGAACCGCTGCAGTGGATTGGATGGTACGATGATGAAGAAAGAAATGCACCTTGTATATGTAAGTGTACCTACTGTGTACGTGTTGTTGGGAGTAATGATGAGTCATGAAAATAAAACAACTGGTTTCGGCGAGCGCTAGTACATAACTAAAATATTATATAATTATTTATTTGGCTATTGTAATATTTGCTGTGCATGCGACATGTAAAGTGTCGATGCACCACATTATTCCCCCCTTTTACAAAAAAAAAATACGAGTACACTTACATAATAGTAGTTTATGCGACTGTGCATAATGAAGGGCATTACAACACAAGTGTGGGGTGGGGTTTAAGAAACGAGCCGAAGGCGAGTTTCTTAATAGAATCACACGAGTGTTGTAATGCCTAATTATGTATAGTTGCATACACTAATGTATCTACCCGAATATCATAAGGGCTCTATGATGGGTTCAGGAACCATAGGGAAATGACCAGCATTGTTACCAGTGTAATGCAATAAAAAATAAACAGGTTATTATTTGCATTCGTCGCTGCATTTACGATATCTGGCGGAGTGTTCATGTTAATTTCCGAGTCACTATCACTCATTTTCGACAGAAATAAAGAACTTATCAGAAAATTTGTGTACTCGTAACTGGAAATAAAAAGCTAACGAACAAATGACAGCTCGAAATGGCTGCGTTTCGGATTAAGTAGATACGTGCGCGCGGAACTAGTTGGCCGCGCCTTAGGCATGCCTAAGGCGCGGCCAACTAGTTCTAGTTTTGTTTTTTATTTGTATTCTTTTCAATAAATTGAACAAATTATTGTTCACGATATCTCGAGATTGGTCATCACTGTCTAATTATAGTCTCCTGTGCATTGCGAGCTGTAGGCAACCCGCCCCCTCACCCCTGTCGCCACCTAAGGCGCGGCCAACTAGTTCCGCGCGCACTATAGAATAGCACACTCACTTGAATTTGACACCTGTTCCAAATTTAAAACTCATAACCTACTATTTTCAGTAGGTTATGAGCTCATTACAGTTCTGTTAATTTCTGCTGGTTGGTAATGCTGGTCATTGCCTATGGTTTTTGAACGCATTAGAGAGGGTTTATGATATTTGGGTAGATAAACATAATTAAAAAGAAAAATAAAAAGTATGTCAAGAAAGTAATCATTTTACACAAAAATGTAGTCACTATTATACACAAAATATAGTCATTAACACAAAAAAAGCTTAACACTACGCCGCTGCACTTTTCTTCTATTTTATTTCATGTTTTTCTTTAGCTGATCTGGCGGTATTGTAAATCGTACCACCGGATGTATGACGCGGCCTGAGCGTGTTGTGTTTGGTGCCATCTTATTATTTTCCGCTTGCTCAACATTTTTGCCGTCGTTTACTTCGCTACTGCCACTTTCCTGGTATGCTAAAGGTTCATGTATCTAATTGTTATATAACATCTTGAGTCCATGCACCTTCCCGAGGTGCGACAAGCTCCACTCCTACATACGGTTCCCTCACAGGAGGAGCACTGATTGGGCAAATTATGATGTCCTTGATATCAGTACGGGACTCTATCAGTCGAATACTGTATCCGGTGTTGTCTTGTTTTAAGATGTGGTCGATTGATAATTCATCATAAAGAGGGCGGTGGGGAGGAGACATTAATCTGGCAAATATCCGTATCACTGACCCGATCATGGCCATTTTCCCGTCTAGATAAACGTTCTTCTCTGCTGGATACTTTCCCAGGAATGATGCACTCTTCATATGCAATCCCTTTTTGGTCCTAATCGGGCTCCAAGAGAATAGGAAACTGTGTTGATAATGCTGTGCAAGCATCTTGAAATTGAAGTTCCGGGTTATCCATGCCAGCCTGTTGAGGAAACCGACTAAGAATGCACCCCAATTATAGACAACCCCATCTGAGCATATCAAGGATACCTTCTCACCCCTAGTCAATTGTAATAATGAATTTGAAGGAAGGACTAGGCGATGTTCCACAGTTCCTTGCCGCCACATCTCTGCCACTAAGGCCCGTCCTTAAACCTTTTCGTCTATTAAAATGTATGCTGGTTTTAATCTGTCCACTGTCACTATTGATGTTTTTTTCGGCAATTGAATCTTGAAATGTTTCTCTAATACTTTATATGGGCCTTCGTAGGTAAGGGTCAGTGGTTTCTTCACAGCATCCGTTCTAACGTATACATATTCGCAGGTTTTCATGTCTGGATGTATGAATGGTTTGTGACTTGTGGCGTGGTGATTGTTACTAAACGGGCTTAGCTTTGCCATTGTCCTCTGGAGAGTCTGCGCGTAATTTTCTGGTGATGTTAGGTGATGTTACTTGCGTTTTCGGCTCGATGAACATTCCTGGTATACGTATGTTTGTTCCGTATAACATCTGTGCTGGACTTATATTTTCTTTCAGTCGTATTGCTGCTCGTAATCCTAGTAGAACTATGGGTAGTTCGTTCGACCAGTTTGTTGTATTTCCGCGCGCGACTAGCGCGGTTTTCATTGATCTATGCCAGCGTTCGACTAAACCATTTGACTGTGGATGATAACTGGTGGTTCTGGTTTTCTTAATACCGAGTGACTTGGTTATACACTCAAAAAACGTAAGGGTTAAAAATAAATAAAATACTGTTAAAAATAACCCAGCATGTTTGTCAATATAGCACCTGCAAAGTTTGTTGCTAAAAACAAATACGTCAACTTTGCTGACATTACTTGTTAAATATTAACCGTAAATTGGTTATAAATACTTGGTTAGAAATAACACAGTATCTTACGTTAGTAACGACCGAGTTAAGTTGGCTGCATTTAGCCAGTTTTACTAACTTAACTACAGCCGGCTCACTCTGTACATAACATCAGTGTTACTCGGTATTCTTAACCAATTTATCCAGTATCTACAGCCAGCCTACTCGGTAGTTAGAGCAGTGTTACTCAGTATACTTAACCAATTTATCTAGTAACAGCAGCCAGCCTACTCGGTAGTTAGAGCAGTGTTACTCAGTATACTTAACCAATTTATCTAGTAACAGAAACCAGCCTACTCGGTAGTTAGAGCAGTGTTACTCGGTATTCTTAACCAATTTATCCAGTATCTACAGCCAGCCTACTCGGTAGTTAGAGCAGTGTTACTCAGTATACTTAACCACTATATCCAGTACCTGCAGCCAGCCTACTAGGTAGTTAGAGCAGTGTTACTCGGTATTCTTAACCAATTTATGCTGTATCCACAGCCAGCCTACTCGGTAGTTAGAGCAGTGTTACTCGGTTTTCTTAACCAATTTAAGCTGTAGCCACAGCCAGCCTACTCGGTAGTTAGAGCAGTGTTACTCGGTTTTCTTAACCAATTTGACTGGCCTGTTGGTCTAGTGGTTAGTGACCCTAACTGCTATGCCGGAGGTCGTGGGTTCGATTCCCACCCAGGACAAATGTTTGTGTGATGAGCACGATCATTAATTGTTCTGTGTCTGGGTGTAATTTATCTATAATATGTATGTATTTAGAAATATATAAGTATGTTTATCAGTTGTCTAGTACCCATAACACAAGCTCTGCTTAGCTTGGGACTAGATGGCGTTGTGTGATAGTTGTGGAATATTATTATTATTATTATTATTAATTTAAGCTGTAGCCACAGCCAGCCTACTCGGTAGTTAGAGCAGTGTTACTCGGTTTTCTTAACCAATTTAAGCTGTAGCCACAGCCAGCCTACTCGGTAGTTAGGCTTCGTTCACACGGCATTGTCCTGCACGTTTTTTCGTATTCGTTTTTTTAACGTACAATCATCCGGGTCTTCACACGGTAAATTATCATTCGTGTAAAAGACGAATAGCCGCAGTCACAGAGTACATTATATATAGGGCATAGAGTATTCAGCTGACCTCTACGTCATGCGCCATCTGGTGGCTAACGACAAAACAACTTGCAATTACCTATACAGCGTACCCAGCATGCTATAGCTATATTTATATATGGCATTCCTTATTGTTTCTTCACTGTTATTGTTTATTTCGTTCAAATAAAACAAAATCGAATATTACAAAGCTTTTATTAGAGAAACAATGCTTAACATAGGTACTTTGAATTACATAAATCAAAGTTGTGGATAGTTACCGAAACTAACCTATGCAAAATCAATGCAACTCACATTATGAATAATATTTTGAACACGTTGTCTATTGTTCAAAATATTAGTCTTATTTTGCGTACCATAAAACAATATAATTACAAACAGAAAACTATTATTTATATAATTTTTAAGCCATGTTTTTCAAATTGGTAGGAGGAAATTATTGCAGCAAAGAATGCCTTCTTTGCTGCAATAGTTTCCTCCAAACAATGTGCCACATTGTCTTCCAAACAAATACATAAAACGAAAAGAATATTATTTATTTATATTACTTATTTACTTTAATATCTGTTTATTTTTTCGTCTCTTGGTGTAATATATTAAAGCCTGATTTTGAATTTCATCAGTCGAATCAACATCTTTCGTTGTGCTGGTACCATTTAATAACTTATTGGTCCACTTACACCAATTGTGGGCAAAGAATCTACTTGAGAAATCGAATATAAATTCTATTAAGTCTTTTCTATGGCAACTGCACTGAATAAATTTTGTATTTACATTTATATACAATATTGTTTTAAAATAGTTTTTTAAATTTTCGTTATGACTTTTATTTTTTATTATATGGTGCAGAATATCTTGGATCTCAGAAAAACTTTTTGTTAAATTTTCACTTGGGTAGCATAGGTATTTTTTACCTTTTTTATATTCTCTGTGTTGCAGGTACCTGTTTTTAGATGGGTGATCGGTATACAAAGATACTTTGCAGTCTTTGCAATTTTTGTAATTTTTTTTTGCTTTACGCAATATGTAACCTGTTACGTTCGAGCTGAGCAATTATTCTAGGGTCCTTTTTTTTTGGTTTCAAAATTAGTAATTATATTATGATTCAGATCGTTGAAATCAACTTCGCAGTATTGTTCTTCTTTATTTTTATTCTGTGAAAAAAATAGTTCATCAAAAGATTCAAATACTGAACAGAAATCTTCTTCACAATTGGACCCTGGAGAATAATTGCTGCTCATATTATTTACTAGCAAAGAAGCAAATGCAGCTTCAAACCCAGCACAGGTGGGAGAGTTATTTCTCACCCCATGACTACGTATGCTCCCAAAAAAGTTTTCAAGAGGATCTTGATTAAAATGTCTGCACCAAAATGATTTAATTTTAAACTCATTAAATAATTTGTCTCTTAAAATGCCCACATTCTCAACAGTTTTTATCCAATTAGTTATTGATGGTACAGTACCAGCACTCCCTTTTGTCGTCATAAATGTCATAGACTTTAAAATAACTTTCGCTTGCACCCAAATATCTTTGTGATTTGAATAAGGTGTTACATTTCTTAACAAATCTTTTCCTGATCGGACACCTGCGTTTTTCATGCTTCCATTTAGGGAGTCAAATAAATTGTCAATAAAAATAATAAAATCAGCAGTATCCTTTGTTTCTTCTGGTAGAATGCCATTCTCTGAAAAGTAAAAACAAAAATATTAATTATTTATCCCAAACTTTATTTCATCACAGTTTTGCAACACAAATTAAGTGCATTGTGGAATTTATTTGGTCCTAGTTTTCAGTATATACAATACAATATACGTGACGCGAGACTAATCGGACGTGTTTAAGTACTTGCTAAGTTGCTAAAATGAAATAACTAAGTATAAACAATTACGATAAAATAAATCAATAATTTTTTTGCGGCGTCAGATAATCACGGATTAAAGTGTGTCACTTGTGACTAGTGCAATACGAAATTATATGTGCAAGATGAACTGATTAATTTTGTTTCTATTGACTATATATTAAAGTTTTACGGGTAGTATGTCTAACCCAGGATCGAGCCCATTTGGCCGTAGCCAACTACTACGACGAAGTCCTCCACCGACGCCCACCGAACAACTGCCTCCCAGTGTACCAAATATACCACCACCAGCACCAGCACCAGCACCAGCGATGAATGCAGCACCAGTGAACTTGGCACCTGCGGCGAACGTTTTGCCGAGTGAAGTCATTAGCACGTTAGAAATCCAGAAATGGGTAGTATCCATAGATGGCATTCTAAGCGAACTCTCCACTGTAGTTAATGAAGGAAAAATGAACTCGGACCAGAAACAGCGTGTCTCAACCCTTTGCCGGAAGGTTCAAGCTGGGACTTCTCAGATGGCCATTATTTCCCATACTTTTATCTTCAATTTTTTTTATAATACCTTCTTTTTCATCGAAAACTTCCCATACATGTCCTATTTCTAAAGTACCTCAGCTCTCCTCTCCTCTGCGTCTATTTCTGCTATTCTGTCATAAATTTCGGCTTCTCTTTTAGAGACTTTCTTGCTTACTTCATCTGTATCACTGTCTTGCGTTGAGTTTATTTCACTTTCACTGTCTAGTTCAATTCTGAGCAATTCTTCTCCTTCGAACTCACTATAATCACTCATAACAATATCTTCAGATGTAGTAGACTCACTCAGCCTTTTTGATCTTTTAGCTGGTTTTTACACAGACCTTTTTTGGTAAGTAATTGACGTGTCTTATTTAACTGTAACGTATCTTTTTGCAGTTTAGTCTTTTGTTTCTGTTTATTTTTTATAGGTTTCGATTTATTATCTTCATTTTCTTTGTTTCGTAGTTCAGAAATTGATATTGATTTGCCAGGTTCAACATTGATTTTTTTGTTCCTTACCACTTTCATGGGGTTTGGTGCTCTGGTTTGTTTTAGATAATCCAGCAAAGCTTCGTCAATCTGGTAAGTCTCGCTCTGGTTTGTTTGTGCATATTGAAACTCTGGTATACGCTTCAAAACCTCCCTTGCATTTAATGGACAAATACCAGCAGCTTTAAACCCACGTTTTAAATTATCTTTTTTTTTTAATTTGTACTTGATCCATCAATTTGTTCAGTAACATGGGAAAATGTTTTTTGTTCATGGTTTTCGGAGAGGGGTTTTGTATTTTACACTCTAACAATATTTTACGCCATTCTTTTTTTAGAGGACCGAAAAAAGCCACATCCAGAGGCTGTGTCAGATGGGTCGAGTTTGGTGGCAGTAAAACAAACTTTATTTGATGCATTTCACAAAGTTCAAGTACATCTGGGCTCAGATGACTTGACAGGTTATCGCCTATTACAACTTTTGGTCCTGCAAGTGCCTTTGCCCAGTCCAATACAATAGTTCTAAAGTAATCCTCGAACATAGCAGAATCGAACCATCCACTCTTGGTGCAATTATATCTTGCATTTTCAGGACCATTCAAAACCCATTCACTATATAAATGTTCCGCCTTGTAAACAACATAGGGCGGTAAACACTTACCGTCCGCAGTGCCACTGAATATTAAAGAAATGCATCCTTTTGTGCTGTTCAATATTCTCTCGGGGTATTTGACGCCACGTCTGAAAATGGCTTTGGAAGAGCCAGGGTTATCACTGCAGTTTGTTTCGTCGTAGTTAAGAACATTAGATGGTGGTACACCCTTAAGGGTTTCACTTAAATTGTTGAAATAGTTAATAATCTCGTCTTCGGATTTTTCGGCTCTTGAAGAACTGATATTTTGTGTGGCTCTTAATGTAAGTTTTTCTCTGTGACGGCTCAGAAATCCGTTGACCCACTTTTCACCCGGAACTTTACCGTTGAAAATATGTTCTTTACCATTTTTCTGTAAATAATTGTACACTATCATACGAAGGTCCAGTTTAGTCAGCGGGGATCCAAAATCCGCTGAAGTTATCAAAACATGGATTAACTTCTCTTCTTCTTCCATTTTTAATGTTGTTGGCTTCCCTGGTGTATTCATATGAAACTGTTTCATTTTATTTAGAAGAGTGCGCCTTGGTATACAAAATTGCTTTTCAGCCTCTCGAGATGACAATTGATTATTTTTCAACATCTCAACAGCTAATTCCAACATTTCTGGGGAATAATTTTTATAAAATCTGGATCCTAATTTTTTGCGACTCTTCTGTGATTGTATTCTCGGTTTTGCCTTGCCCATCCTAAAAAACGCGTAAGTAATAAGTAGTTAATTAGTTTTTTTTATTAATATACTTTTTTATTAATATAAATGTAAATAAACCGAAATTGTTTTTTATTCCCACCCTTACATGAGTTACCCAGAGACATAATAAAAAATGTAGGTATAGGTATTTACTTTACTTAGCAGTATCACTTACATTGTATTAGCAAATAGAATTAGAGTAGAATAGAATTAAAATTGTAATTATATATATTTAAAGTGTAGGTACTTACAATCATGGAAACTAAGAAGTTCATTTAGAGCTGTGTCCTTGTTGTGAGTAGTTTTTCGCTTATTGGCCAGTTTAAAAATACTTTCTTTTAAAGTAGGAAAACTTTCAAAAATTTCTGTATATTGGCCAGCATACAGCTTTTCAAAATCGTTTTCCAACTGTAAACAAAATCATAATTTTAGTCTCTAAAAATAATTTCAATTTAACCAATGGGTTCTTTTTTTGAAGTACTTACCAATATGTATCCAGTTGATTTCCTCAAAGCTGGGTACTCCTTGAAATATTGAGATATAAGTAATTCTTTTGAAAGGTTTAAGCGTGTCCGTGTTGTCTCTGTCCACTTTTGTAAAACTGTTGACCAAGGCTCGCTGGAATTTTTAAGCCATTGCATAGCATCAGGGATCTCTTCCTCTTGTTCCGTCAAGAATTCATCTGGTAATCGTAGTGATGGCGAAGGTGGTAGTGATCCATCAGATGAAGTTCTAGAAATTCGTCTACGTTTTTCTAGTACACCAGAATCCCGGTATTTTCTTTTTAAATTATGGATTTGATCCGGTATTTTCCCAGCCAACCTGGTGATAAGGCCACGTGTAGACTCAACAATTTTACTGTGAAAGTACACGGATGGTTTTTCACATGGAAATATTGTTACTATCTGCCTGGCCCAATTGGCATATTCGGCGGTTCGAATACATTTGTCTGGAGTATATCGTAAGATTGCTGTTCCTATTATCCGGACCAATCGTTGGCGTGCAGCGTTCTCTAATGGGCTGTTTTTGTTTAAATTTAAAAGGCCTTTTCCTTCTAGACTATTATTTAATAGCAGTTTTAGATACTGAAAAAAAAAAAAAAAACATTGGAAGCACTGTACACTAAGGCCCAGCGATTTTTATAGTAGGTACCTATTTTGTATAGTATGTATTTTGTATACTAAGAAGAGTTGTATTCTACACGAAAATAAATATCTGAAGATCTGTGGATCATAATGTACAGTGGAACCAAAACATTTTAACTCATAATAACCACCACCAAGCATTAAGCAACAGCATAATTATAAGCAACCATATTACAGGGATTTTCACATCACGCGAGTCGCAACTCACACTCTTTGTCAACCAACATTTTAAAAACCTAAGTAATCATCATCATCTTAGCTACAAGATTTGTTGTTAATGTGTTAACAAAGTTTAATGCAAATAAAAAATAATTTAAAAGTACTTAATCGAATTAAAACTTATTTCAATTTTACAGATGTGGTACGTCCCTGTAAAATAGTCACCCGAGTGTTAATATGTAAACGAAAATATGCAAAAGAAAAATACATACATAAACTTCAACTTGGCTTGCAGCAGGAATTGTGATTGTTAAAGCTGTGTTAGATAATTTTGAGCTAGAACCAGTACTAATTGCATTATCTATTGTAACGGGAGATTTTGGTTTAGGCGTGCTCGTTTCAGCTTTATTACCAAGTGGATATTCCAGCAGATCTGTTAATGAGATATCTAAATCGTCACAAGCCTGAAAATTATAGCATTCAAAGGTCAGTGGGTCGTCTTAGGGGCGGATTTAAACTTTAGGAAAATAAAACAATATAAAGCTTAAATGCAAAATATTATATGCGATTCAACTAAGAATAGGATGAGAGCTGTGCTACTATGTGACTTTACAGTAAATAAAGTCGGCAAATATTATTTTGTCAAAAAATAAGCATTGTTTTTGTTTAAATACCTATTAAGTAAATTAAAGCAATTTATACAATAGTATTCTTATTATTAACGAGACAATCGTAATCTACTTCAAAAAATGGCGCGGCTCTCATCCTATTCTTAGTTGAAAAGTAGGTATGTACTAACTGTTCACAGTTATTTTTACCTCGTACCTAATGAATCTGAAATCATCAATCGTGATTTTGAATTTTATTTCTAAGGAAAATTGCCATTTATCAGGTTAACAACAAATCTACCAATCCGCACTGGGCCAGCGTGGTAGATTATAGCCCATTCCCTCTCATTGAGAGGAGGCCGTGTCCCAGCAGTGGGAACATTATAGGCTGATGATGATGATGAGGTTAACAACATTAGCACTAAAGGTAAAATAAATATGAACGAATAGTACCCTTAGAGAAAGATTTAATACTTTCTAGTTTTTTTATTATGTAACTTAATACCAACTTACATTTAAATTAACGCAATCAGGGTGCATTGTTTTTTTATAAATTTCCAAATTTCTTAGAAAAATTGATCTTGGCCCTAGTTTGGGAATCAAATCTTTTATTTCTGCCTCCCCTAATAGGGGCAGAGATAAACCTGTTATCTCATTTTCTGTAATGAAAAAAGTAAAGTTACAAAGATACCTACTCTTCTAAATAAATTAAAATTTAACCAGGAGACTGAATATTTATTGCAAAACATGTAATAAGGCGGCCATTTTAGACGCAACCACATATTAAAGTAGGTACTCTGTGCAACCACACCACCTGAGACCACCTGTTTATTACCAAGTGGTTACCTTGCCTTGTACATAGGCCTCCCCCAAGGATCTTCAACCTGACTAATCCTGTGCAGCCCGCATCCAGCGGCTTCCCGCGAGCCTCACCACATTGCACGACATGCAAGCCCTACTATTCACCTACCTATCACAAGAAAAAAAACAATAAAAGACGTGTGGCACTCGGAGACTGCCGCGGTAAATCTATTGCATAGCATTTTTTTATCAACTTATGCAATAATAGATATAAATAATTAGGTATTAATAGTGTAATTACACACCAAAATAATTATTCATTCAAAAAATTTGAACAAAAATAACGATATTAAGAGTTTGATCTTCGAATTTCGCGCGATGTACATTATATAAATCAAAACTAACCTTCATAGACTAAGTAAGCTAGTAAGAAACTCTATGACAGAAAATTTAAAAGAAAAAGTATTGACAGCCTGACGTAAGTGTCATAACATTGAAAAATATGAAAATTATTTATTTTATTTTAGATATTTTATCGTTTTAGACCGATTCGCAGAATAGTAATGCAAAAACCAATAAAACTTATGATAGATGCGTACTAATAATAAAATGAATGTATGTAATGAATGTGAGAGTACTCACTCCTCACTAATTTTCTTTCACTATTTTTTCGTGACTTTCTTCATTAATAAATGCACTTTGTTTATTCATATTTAAAACACTTTGTACACAAATTATACGAGTAAGAATATTTTAGAAGGAGAAAGCAGAGAGACAAACAATTATTTAATTTGACAACCTCAGTTGACAACCTTGTTATTTTCCGTAACCATAGCAACCTGGTTGAATCTTGAACTGAATATTTTTGTTAGGAAATCTCTGGATTCGCTCTCCACGCTCAACTCA
This sequence comes from Diarsia mendica, assembly GCA_949316265.1. Taxonomy (NCBI): domain Eukaryota; kingdom Metazoa; phylum Arthropoda; class Insecta; order Lepidoptera; family Noctuidae; genus Diarsia; species Diarsia mendica. Next base: position 14,451,891 of record OX438889.1, read on the forward strand.
ACAAGGCCCGCGATAGAATCTATGCAATAGATTAAAATGAAACTGACCTTTAAACACTTCAATGTAGGATTCGAGCTTCCAAGCAGTTAATAAATTTTGAACTTCTTCGTCCATAAAATTGTCCAAACAACGTGTCACTTGTCCAAACTTGTCACACACACCCAATATTCACAGCGGAGCCACGAACGAGGAGCGCATGCACGCGTGCTTACTACAAGAGAATCGACGGGCAAATGAACGAGCGAACTAGCGACCGAGACTAAACGAATGATGGGATTGATTGATGCTAGCCAAACGATTCGATTATTTTTAACAGAGTTAGCTACTCGGTTAAAATTAAATGACACGAACCGATTGCCGTTAACAGAGGTAGTTTGCAAGAAGCAACCAAGCAGTAGGTAGTTTTTAAGTGTATTGTTAAAAATACGTATTAGTTTCGAGTTATTATTTTTAACCGACTTCGAAAAAAGGAAGTGGTTCTCAATTCGTCGTAATTTTTTTTTTTTCGTTTTTATTATCTTTCTTTATATTGTCTTGTTTAATATCTTTCTTTATTCTTTCCCTTCATATTGTCTAACAGTATTAATTAGTTTTTCATAACACTCTAAACGTTTGTCTGCTGGTACATTTCTCAACCTAAAAGCAAGCATTATGCCTAAATCATGCTCAAACTGAGCATAAATTGGAGGCAACTCATCTTGTGTATTCAATTCTGCTGCCAAATCCTTAAAAAATAATGCATTAAAATATTTTTTTGCTGCACAGCAAACATGTTCTGTTTTTTTTTCTATAGAGACCTCATTATTCATTTTATTTTCATTCATATGAAAACTATTTTTTTTTTCTTTTAATATCTTCGTCTTCATCAGAGTCCAAAATTTCTTCAATGCTAGTATCTGAACTGCTGTTAGAAACTACATTGCAACTATTACGAGATTCAGTGAATGGACGCTTCTTTGGTATACTTTTTTGTAAAATCGGTTGACTACAGCTTGGAAAACCTTGATTTTCCTTATCTTAATTTTGTTGATCATGGAAATCAGTAAACATTGCCTGGCTACATTCAGTAAAATCGTCGTAGTCCTGATTATCTACAAATAATATTACAATAATAAATAATGATTGAATACATGTAGGTAAGGTTACTAAAATGTTTACTACCTCTGCAATATTTCATTAAAATCAAAAAATACTACCTTGAAACGCCATATTCACTTTTAATATCCACAAATTCGAATAGGAGAACACAGTAACACGTTTCTGGTTGTCAGACTGGCTCGAATGATGACGAAAAGCATTAAATCATTACAAGGAGCCAATGACTCATCAGTTGAGTCATCCTTCAGGGAGGCCGATGACTCAAATGGTGATCCACCGACCAATGAATGGGGCCTGGCTGAAATGTTCACGAAAATGAAGGTGGCAATGAATCGGTTAATCTTATGTATTGATAAATATGTTGGTTTGTAAAAATCAACCGAATAATTACTCGATTACAATCAAAAGAGTTCTACTTATCTATTATTAACTATAGATGTTTGTAAAAAACAACCGAATAATTACTCGATTACAATCAAAAGAGTTGTACTTATCTATTATTAACTATAGATGTTTGGAAAAAACAACCGAGTGAAATACTCGTTTAGTAACAACAACATGCTTATTGGTTATTAGCCAAGAATATTTAACAATATTCACAAGTCTACTCTTTGTCAAGTTTACTTGTAGATTTTTAGGCAAGTCTTAGTTAAAATTAACCAATATGATTGTAACCGAGCCAAAAAGGTACTTTGCTAAAGTAAAATTTTTTCAGTGTAGAGTGATAAATAAGTCTGACTCGAACTGTCGTCCCTGGTCCGTTGTTATGGTGATTGTTGTTCTCTGACGTGGTTGTCATTGGGTTTGGCATCTCGGCCGATCCAGTAGCAAGGTGGGCGAGCATCATCGAATAACTTTCACCAATGGTTTTAATTGATTGATAACAATATTCTGGTAGGTTTTACAGAGTCGATTCCAATGATATAATATGATTCTATTGGATGCGATTAAATGTGCAAGGACAAGTATTACACGAAAAAAAAAAAACAGAGTGACATAAGTGATAGCTGTCACTGTCAGTTGAAGGAAACGGAACACAGATAATGCTAAACATACATTACTAAGAATGTTGTCAACATAGGTACTACATAAATTCCAACAAAATGTTCACGCCTTCATAGTCGGCAACTTGCTCATCATACGACCCTCGAGGTACAGAGTCTTTCATGTAACCTTTTTGTGTTGACAATTTGCAGTTTTTACCGAGACGTTTTCTTTGGATCGTACCCAGAGCATATATGACTGAAGGTAATGAAGGAAGGGAATTGAGGTGTAAATAATGTGGTTCGCACTTCGTGGGACATGGCGACACAATCGAGTGACCGTGTTTCCTACAGCGCCAAGATCTGGTTCGCCTGGCAGGTTGTCTATCCATCGGTTGCTAGACAGACTGCTTGGGCTTTTTGAACTTCAGCTTTGACTTTTTCTTAGCAAGTATTTTATTGCTTTTGTAATTGTCGGAAGTTGATACTGCGGATTCAACAATGCCAGCAATATTTTGATTTCTGGATCTTCCACCAATCTGAAGGGATAATGTTTTCTAGCTATCATTTTCAATAACTGTGCGTCTATTTACTGTGCACGTACTTCAGTATAGACCGCTGGACTCGTAAAGGAAGGCTCGTACTATGGCTAGCAACCGGAACCATTTGTACAGTAGCGTTATCAGTTTGGACCGTGGATAATCCCTGTACTCGTCAATTTCATATTCTGGTTGAGGCTGATGTCTCTTTACCAGTGCCAGAAGCGAGGGTTTTCTCAAATCTGAGTCGAAAGGCACGTTATTTTGTTCTAACCACATTTTATATTTCATGAACCTTATTAGCTGATGTCGGAGCTTTATTCTTTATGACAGAGTGATAGGGTGCATTGTCCATCACGATAATTGAGGGTTCTGTGATGTTGGGCATTATTATGTTTCTCTGTAACCCATTTAGAGAAAATAAGATAATTCATTTCGGAATGATAATCTTCTTGTTTATTCACACCGCTAAAGAGTAGTAGAGAATTAAGCGCATAGCCTTTTTCATTTCCGGCATGAACTATAATCCATCGCATTCCCTTGATGTCTGTTGTGAATCCTTCAGTTTCAATCGACTGCCAGCATTTTTATGCTTGTAGCTGTTATGTTTGTTGGAATGAAAGATACTGTTGAGTAGACTTTAGTTTATTAACACTAAGAACACATTATAATTAGGAGACAGTTATTTAAGCAGTATCACAGACGGGCTCAGACATAGTAGTGTCGAGTGACAGTTGTCCACCGTAACCATAGATTATAACTAGTGGTGTACATACTAATTACTAACTAAATAGTGATGTTACAACATCCCCCTTGTTGAGTTCAAATAAGACCCCAGACAAACAATTAATAAGATGTACTATGACAAGCGACTTTAATTACATGACAACATGCCGTGATACTATAGTTATATTAAAACTAGACAACATTCTTATTAAAAACGTAGCAAGCAGCTCGAACGGTAACGTCATAGAACAGTCCTGAACTAGCCCTTGAGGCAAGCAGACGGTCCCTCCGAGTTGCACACTACTTACTGATATAATGAGAGGTTTTAATCTAAACTCCAAAAGCCCACAAGTGATTCTAGTGAACACAACATGAAGCTGCTTGAGAGCTTAAAATATTTAGGACTCTTTCCTCAAAATCTGTTAATTTAACTCTACTAAAGTCTGTTTTTTAATCTCGTAGACTAAACTGACATTACGAGTGTTGTCAGTTTATTGCAATTCGTAAATAGTGATGTGGCACAACCGAAACTTAGCGTTAATAAAATCAAGTATCGTTTTTTACAATAAGTTATCCTGAAATAATGTGTTTATCCTGAAATAATGTGTAGGTACTTATTTAAAACGTAATAATACAAAATTAATAATGTAAAACATATATTTTTAATTACATAACTTAATTACAGGTATTCGCGTTAATCTGATTCAGATAATGACTCCATGTCTGAGAAATATTCTGAATCATCAGAATCGCCACCTACTTCTATGATAAACCTATCAGTAATGTCGTCGGTTATATGGCCCAGATGACACATTTCATCTTCAATTTTAATTACATGGACTACAGTCTTTCCACCGCTGCGGGGTCACTTGACGAAGCCCTTCTTCAAAAAGGCTTCGTACTTCATTCATTTTGAATGTTTTATTATTTTTAGCGACATATGTCGCTACTTCACGCGACTCATCCACTGCGTTGATTTTATAAGTTCCGTGCAACTTTGCATTTTCCTTGCTAATTTTGTCGTTGTAGTCGTCGACTTGCCTGACTGTGGGAAAAATACGAACGGCGACTCCATCCGCAAATTCACCATTTATAGGCATGTGACGCCACTCACATAATAATTGCAGCTGAGCCGTCTTTGATTCCCCTACCTACCCCTAAACTATTTAATAAATCGATGAATTCGGTATCATCGCGCTTTCGCATGTTTATGGTCAGTTCACAAAAAGAAAACTGATGCCACAAATTAACCTCTGCTGAATACCACGATGGCTGCACAAAACACCAATTTCCTTTCACCGGAGGAAGCTGAAATATATCACCGAATACCAAAATGTTGACTCCACCGAATAATTTGGTGTTGTTTTTATATTCTTGGAGTCTTAAGTGAATTATTCTTAGGTTCTCATAGGAGACCATAGAAATTTCGTCTATGATCAGCCAATGGGGTTGGCAACTGTCAAAGTGGCGCTAGCATAGCTTGTACCAAAATATAAGAATTCTAAAGGAACATTTTGATTAAATAATTATTTTAACAATGCCGAAGATGTGTGAAGTACCTTTTTGTAAGGAAATAGGTCCGCATCAGTTTCCTAAAGATCCAGCAATGTCAAAAAAGTGGCTAAAAGCCATAAGGAGACTAAAATTCAAGCCGGAAAAAAATTCGAGGTTATGTCCTAAACATTTCTTGGAAACAGATTACCTTAAAACTAGTTATTATACAGGTACGTCATTTATTGTATTCTAAAAATATTCAGCATTCTAATAAAAATGTGTTATTTATCCTTTTTGGTTGTTTCTAGGTATTGAAAACAAGCACCGTTATCTGAAAAAAACAGCAGTCCCAACATTGTTTCCCTGGACTACTAAAACTCTTTCTCAAGAAGCTCAAGCTCGAGAAGAGCGGATAAAAAACCGAAATATTAGAAAAGCACTCTTTGAAGAGACAGAAACATCAGCTGTGCAAACTACCAGTGCAGAATATTTGAGTCTTCATGAAGACTCAAATATTCTATTCTATATTTTTATTCTATTTGATCTTGGGTAGAAATGGTTAAATTATCATGATAATTTAACCATTTCTACCCAAGATCATCACACAAACACACCGGATTTTGTCAGTGAACAATACATAGAAGCAGAAGTAGGTAACTGAAGAACTAGAGAAAACAATCCCTCGCCCAGTCCAATCTAAGTCTTCAGGAACACAGACAAGTGCTACATTAAGAATCTTTTCTACAGATTTATTGTTCACAGATGATGAGGCAATTATGTTTTACACTGGGTTAGAATCCTATTCAAAATTTAATCTAGTGCTCAATACTGTTTTACCAATGGCAAATAATTTAAAATTCCGCTGGAGTCAAGTAGTCAGTACGTCAGCTGAATACCAGTTTCTAATGCTATTGATAAAGCTCAGACGCAATAAACCAGATTATGAAATAGCTAAAATGTTCAATGTAAGCAAAACAGTAGTTTCAAATATATTAGTAACTTGCATTCTCTTTTTATATGATGTGTGGTCCCTCATAGATATTTTGCCCCGACGTGATTTAGTGGATTATTACTTGCCTGAGATATTCAAAGATCTTAGTAACAAAACTAGAGTTATTATTGATGCAACAGAAATACCTATTGCTAAGCCAAGTAATCCGATATCGCAGAGAGCCACATACAGCTCATATAAAAACACAAACACCATTAAATTTTTGGTGGGGTCAACACCATGTGGACTCCTGTCTTATTGTTCACGAGGTTATGGAGTAGCAACAAGTGACAGGCAGATGATTGAACGCAGCTCATTGATTAATTTGTGTGATGACGGTGATAGTGTCATGGCTGATAGAGGATTTAATGTCCAGGACTTGTTTGCAGTGAAAAATGTGTCGGTTAATATACCGGCTTTCTTAAAATTTATTTATTTATTATTTATTTATTTATTTACCACTAGGTACTTATAGCAACATCACAGAATAGATCCAATACGATGCTATAAGACACAATACAAATTTAAAATGTAAAATCAAAAGGCAAATCACAAATGGTAATGGAAATGCAGATCACAGTTGCCAGGTTTTGTATTAAAGCGTGATCAGAAACTTGCAAGTCAAAGAGTACACATAGAAAGATTAATAGGCTTAACAAAAACTTATAAAATTCTGCAGACACGTTTGTTGTCATTTTATGTGCCTTTGGCTTCTGAGATATTTTTTATATGTTTAATGTTATGTAATTTTAGAGAAAGGATTGATAATAATAAAATAAAAAAAATACACACATCAACACGGTCTAGGGATATTTTTAAAAAAGCTAATTACTATCAATGTGTTAATTATTTATATGACATGTATATATTTAAAATATACGTTATTTAATATTCTAACATTTTTTAATAATGGTTAAGGTACTGATTAAAATTTCAGGATTTTATGGAAAAAAAATGAAGCATAGACAGAAACCGTGTATGAATTAACTTTTAATTTGTGAGTAAAAACTGAAAAAAATAGAAAAATCATTTAATTTGTGTTTATAAACTTGAAGTTAGTAGTCTGAGAAAGCGCCCATGATGTTCATAACACATCGGTAACGATTCGGCATGCTCAGAACAAGGTTGTCAATGTCTTGCTGCGGAATATTGTCCCATGTCCTTCTGAGGTGCGCAAAAAGTTGAGCTTCTGTAGCCAAATTTTCAGGAACTTCCTTCAGAGCTCTTCTTTGCAGCATATCCCACGCATGCTCAATAGGATTTAGATCTGGCGATTGAGCAGGCCAGTCTAAGGCAATAACATTATGTGTATGTAACCAAGCTGCTACCGTTCTCGCCGTGTGTGCCCGGGCATTGTCGTGCATGAGCAGGAAATCTTGCCCCATTTGTGTTCTGTGGAGCAAGATTACGAGCCCCAGCACCTGTTGGACGTATCGTTCTGCCGTCATATTGCCCCGCACCCAAACGAGATCCGTCCGTCCTCCAAGACGAATTCCTGCCCAAACCATAATTGTTCCTCCTTGGTATGGGTGAACTTCCTGAGGGTTCTGGAGACGGCTCCATCGTCCAGGAACTCGCCAAACACGCGTCCTTCGTGAATCTGGATGGAAGCCGAACCTGGATTCATCCGTGAACAGCACATTGGACCATTGCTCACGGCCCCAGTCCACGTGGTTCCGAACCCATTCTAATCGTCGTCCACGATTGCCTCTCCGTAAAGGTGGGACCCGGAGTGGTCTACGAGAGCGTAGATTGCTTTCATGCAGTCGCCTTCTTACAGTTTGGTCACTCACAAGCACTTGGTGTACCAATTGCAGCCTTTGGACCAATTGAGTCGCCGTTGCATTTGGTTGAGCTCGCGCAGTAATTTGCAAAAATCGGTCTTGTCTGGGGGTAGTGATGCGACTTGGCCCCCGGTGCCTCTCTGCTACTTCACCTGTGGCACGATAGCGTGTCCACAATCTTGAAGTTACATTTTGATGGGTCCCTATGGCCTCAGCAACATTACGCTGAACAGATCCAGCTTCCAGCATTCCCACAGCTCGTAACATCTCCGCCCTCGTCAAATGTCGGCGTTGCATGGCTACAATACCTCAATTTTAACTTTATCTTTCGTTTAAAAATGAAAAAAAACTGTAACTAAACGTAATTCGTATTGTTTTTTAAATTTCGCACAAATGAAAATTCCCTCTCCTATACATCAAGACATTTTTATGCCACCGAAACAAAAGAATTTTCAAAAATTTGAATTTGGAATTAGTCTGAGATAAATTACAAACAAATCGGTGTATTAAAGATTCCAATGCGGCCAGTACTTTTCGAGTTATTTAATTGAGTATGAAATATCCCTAGACCGTGTTGATGTGTGTATGTTAATTGGTTTTATTTTAACACTGTAGGTTTTGGGAGTGCACGATGGCTTTATTAAAATACACTTTCAGGTCGAGATGCAGGTTTATTCCACTTAACTTTTGGTTTTACAATTTTGACTATTAAATTCGTGTGTTAGCCGCTGGCGGATCTTGGTACAAAACTCTTCAAAAGTCATCTGTCAAACATCTGTCATCCTCACAAACCACAGACTAAACAAAACTTCAACTACAGTTTAATTACATTGCCAACTCTTAAAATATAAGCAAATGCTATCATGTAGACAATTTTTTGGACACAATAAACTAACAATAAAAGGTTATAAGAAACGCGTCGTCAACACTCTCCACCCCAGTGCTGGCTCAGCACTCATCTTCCATTGGGACAAGAGCGACGCGTGCCGCGGACCGCTTCAGGACACCTGACTTGGTCTTAACTTCCACCACCCTTACCCGTCCGTCCCTTCCCGGAAATGTCTGCTGTATCACGCCCTTTGGCCAGACGTTACGCGGAGAATCAGGATCGACAAGAAGAACAAGATCACCTGTTTTAAGTGGGTTCTGTTCTCGGTGCCATTTCTTCCTCGGCAAAAGTTCAGGCAAAATCTCCTTCACCCAACGTCGCCAAAACATATCTGCCAACCTCTGCGCGATACGCCATTGCTTCCGTCGGTACAAATCCGAGTCATCGAAAGACCCTGGGACAGGTAAGTTTGAAGCCGTACCTATGAGAAAGTGATTGGGTGTCAAAGATGAGGAACTACCTGGCTCCACAGACACGTGACTTAAGGGACGACTGTTGACCACCAGTTCAACCTCTGCCAGGAGCGTTCTCAAAACTTCGTCCTTTGGCGCCCGCTCTTTTAAAATTACCTTTAGTGAAGTCTTCACACTTCGTATCAGCCTCTCCCATGCTCCACCCCAATGGGGACTGAGAGGAGGGATGAAATTCCATTTGGTACCATTATTCACGGCTTCATTCTTCAGACTATCGTAGTCAACTTCTTTCACAGCTTTCTTAAGTTCAGCATCTGCACCCCGGAGATTAGTTCCGTTATCAGAGTACAGCTGCTGCGGCCAACCACGTCGCGCCGCCATCCGTCTGAGCGCCATGATCAACGAGTCAGAAGTTAAAGAATGTACGATCTCTAAGTGGATCGCTCTTACCGTCAAGCAAGTGAAAAGGACGCCATACCGCTTCATGCGTCGCCTGCCCTCTGTAACCTCCATAGGCCCAAATAAATCTAAGCCGCAATGTGTAAACGGCCTGTAGTGATGCGCCATCCGACCTGCAGGTAAGTTACCCATTATTGGCATTTTAGGCGTAGCCTTCCTAATCCTACAAAGCATGCACCTAGAAGCTATATACTTTACCGTAGGACGTAATCTGATAATCCAGTATTTTTCTTTCAGGTTATTCACTACAGTTTCCTGGTTACCGTGCGTACACTTAACGTGATAATGCTTCACCAGCAGGCGAGCAACCTGGTGCCCCCCGTCTAGGATGATAGGCCTTTTTGTTTCAGATGGAATGTTCATCGCAGCATCGATGCGACCACCGACGCGAAGAAGACCATTCTCGTCCAGGATTGGAGATAAGGTGAGTAGCTTACTACTTCTATCAATAATTTTATTTTTACCTATTACAGCGATCTCTTCAGAGAAGGAATCCAACTGCGCCTGCCTCAGCAGCAACAACTCCGCACGATCCATTAAGTCGCAGTCGATTTCACCCGTCTGCCTCCTACACTTATTAATAAAACGCAATACAGCACAAGTGGCACGCTTCAACCGCAACCATGAAGAGAATCTCTCAGGATCGGGAATTGGTAAGTGATTACTACTTTTGTTTATGTTACTACTCGTTACTGTGTTAATACATTCTGTTTTAGTATCCCCTTTAAGTTTCAGTATGTGTGGCGGCCAAGAAGACTCGTCACCCCGAAGAAATGTAGGCCCTTGCAACCATTCGGTCCGAAAAATGTGTTCATCGTAAACTTCTCTGGTTGCGACATCAGCTATATTTAATTTAGATGGTACGTACCGCCACTCGTCACTACGCGTCAACTCGTCGATCTCGCCCAACCGGTTTGCAACGAACGTTTTATATGAACGAGTATTATCGCCGATCCAGTGCAAAACGGTTGTCGAGTCGCACCAGAAATATCGTTGATTTGGACACAATTTAGACTCGCGGACTATCGTATCTGCTAACCTGGCAGCAAGCAATGCAGCTTGTAACTCTAAACGAGGTACTGTTGTCGGTTTTACCGGCGCAACTCTGCACTTGCTAGCTATAAATGCAACACGAATAATTCCACCATATTCCCAACGCCAGTAAGCCACAGCACACATTGCTTTAACTGATGCATCGCTATAAACATGTAACTGTAGGTTAGTATAATAATCGTTCCTACTCGTAGCACTGCTGCTTGCTGTCGTAGCGCTCGTAGCAGTCGTAGCCGCGCCCCGGCTCGGTGACTTCGTAGCGCTTGCGCCCGTCGCCGAGCTTGCGTAGCCGATAGCATTGCTCGCGCACATAGACGGCTGATAACACCTAGGTATTCTTATTTTATTTATTACCTTTAATAAATCGATCCAGGATTTCCATTTTTGAAATATCTCGTCCGTTACGATGTCGTCCCAGTCGAGATTAGACCGCCATGTATCCTGTAGTAATATTTTGCCTTGAACCGTGAATGGAGCTAGAAACCCAAACACGTCGAAAATAGACATAACTACTTGCAATAAAATTCTTTTAGTAGGTATTTTTTTACCTTGTATTATGTCGTCCGGTATACGCTTTAGTGTAACATCAAACCCAAGCGTGTCGTCGCGTGGATACCATACCAAACCGAGTGTGCGTTCACTGACGTTCTGCTGTGAACCTGTGGGATCAACACACTGATCTAACTTGTATCCTACAGCAGCAGCAGATCCCAGAGCTTCCTTCGGTATGTTATCCAGCACGGCGACGCTGTTACTCGCCCAGTTACAAATATGGAAATTTCCCTCTTTATGGATATTAATAATATTTCTCACCATATCGATGGCAGTTTCTTCATCCGGCATACTGTCCAAATAATCGTCCATATAATGCTGATCACAGATGGCAGTGACAGCTGCAGGCATTGAAGATGTAAACCTAAGTGCATTCTTATTCTTTACAAATTGTGCGATGAATGGTGAACAATTTGCACCAAATATCAATGAAGTCATTGCATATTTCTTTACCTGTTGATCAGGATGGCTTCTCCATAAAAACCTTAGGGCATCCTGATCCTCGGGTCTGATTTTTACTTTAAGGAACATATCCTTAATGTCACCGGCCACAGCAATCCTGTTCTCTCTAAAACGAACCATAATGCCAAACAGTGACGCGAGTAGGTCGGGACCCTTAAGTAAATAGTCATTAAGACTCATACCACCCGCTTTTGCGGCCGCATCAAACACCAAACGCAGCTTTCTCTTATTTGGGTTATCCACTCCAAAATGAGGCAGGTACCATTCTCTCCCTGGAGGCTTGCCTTCATCTACAACTCTAGCAAATCCATTAACAAATAAATGATCAACACGTTCTACGTACCTGTGGGAATATTCAGTATTTGAAGACATCTTCTTTTCAACTCCTTTAAACCTTTTCAGAGCTGAAGGGTAGCTGTCGGGCATTTTGCAGTTTTCATCCTTCCAAGGTAAACCTACATGCCACTCCCCATTAACCAGGACAGCTGTCTGCTCCAACTGGGTTTGTGCTCGAAGATCATTGATATTCTGGCGAGCCTTAAACGTCACACCTAGAGAATCAATACTAAAATAATGACGAACCTCCTCGTGGATGTCCCTCAGTTTGCGGACAGCCTCGTCAGCATCAGCATCACCATCACTGCTTCCAGAGACGAAAAGCGTAGCTAGGGTGGTGGAAGTTGAGCCAAGAGTGTGGTTGCGCGGCACCACTCCATGTATGCACCAGCCCAGGGGTGTGAGTGAAGCGGACGGTTCATTTGCTTTCCCTAATGAAACTTTTAAAGGCAACAAAAGGTGATAATTATCTTGCCCTATCAAAATATCAGGCTGACAATTTATGTTACATTGCAATTCGTGCTTTATCTTTAACAAATGTGGATAGTTACTAATATTAACAATACCTAAGTTTTGTTTTGGTAAATTCAATTCAGTTACACCACGCACAGAGATATTATGGGTATTCTCATTATTTAAATCGGATATGCTGACACTCATTACTGTAGAGTTGCACACTAGTTCATTACCTAACCACGCACCACGCACACGTAAGCACTCCGGACGACCGCGCAGGCCGGCGCGCGACGCGAGATCACTGCTTATCAGTGAGACTGTGGACCCGTCGTCGAGCAGAGCGGTTGCACGTATTGTTCCATTAGGTCCATGAATGTTCACAGAAATCACCTTTAACAAAACTTGATTATCGCTTGTGTTAATGTTTGTGACCGTTTCACTTGGAGTATTCGACGTTTCCTGGTCGTTTTGTTTCTCCTGTGTGGTGTTGCCTGGTTCCGTAACATCCTCGTCGCGACGATTGTTTACTACATAATGTAGTAACCGATGATGCGCACCGCCACAGCCATCCTTATCGCAGACGGGCGCGGAACATGTTTCTCTATTGTGTCGCGAAACTATGCATCTATAGCACACACCGTGACGTTTCACATGCCGCCAGCGTTCCTTACGCAGCGCCTTTTTAAATTGCTTGCATTCTGTCAACTTATGGATTGTGTTGCGACAAAATAGGCACTTATCTTTTTCCTGAGACTGCAACAAAACAGTATGTAGGTTATGTTTACTATGTTCTTTATGTGGATTTTTCTGTTGATGTTGCACATTATTGCTGCGTGTGGGAAATAGACCTATACTTGCTGCAGTGCTTGCTTTCACTGCCTCTTCGTGTAAGAAATCTGATAATAGCTCCAGGCGAGATTTCTTATTTTCTTTGATAAGCGGGAAGCTGTAATCGGTCCATCTAGATATTAAAACTGTCGGGAACTTTGATAATATCAGCGACGCAATGCTTACACCTTGTAGGTATTCTTGACAACCCACAGCATTTACCGCAGCCACATAGTTTTTTACTTTTACAGAAAAGATAACTATATCTTTGTGATATTCTTGAGACATTGGTGGTAACTTTTGAAGGTCTTGTGTGATCTTGGATATAATAGTATCTGGGTTTCCATATAGTAGCTCTAGTGTAGCCATAATAGTTTCCGTTGAGGTGGCACTTGTTAGCAGAGCTGACACAGTATCCTTTGCTTTATCACGGAGACACTTTCTCAATCGCCATAAATTCTCTTTATTAGTAAAACCACATACCTCTGTGGACTCCTCAAACGCCTGTTTGAACTGGAGCCACTCCATTGGGTCACCAGAGAACACTGGAAGGTCTCTTGGTGTACTTAAACGACTCAGTAAGTTAGGCACATTGTGTGTTGAAGCAGCAGTTAGTTTGCTAACAGCGCTAGCCAGCATGTGAAGGGTTTCCTCCGTTGTCCCGTGGGCCCCGCGGTTGATAGCCGACGGTGGCGGAGGCTGGCACGGTTCGCCCGATTGTTGTTCACCTTGCTCGTGAGCGTTCCGTGCACTGTCCATATCGTTCTGACTGCGTTCCAGCCACTTCTCCACTTCTTGTTGAGTTTGTACATCTTGTTTTTCCATCAGTGGACTGTATACCTCTTGCTCTAGTTCCGCCAAGTCTAAGGCTAATTTTTTGTCAATTAATTCCATTTGTAAGCGAGTCTTCGCTTCTGCGGCGTCTAGCTCGAGCCTTTTCTTCCTCGCCATCAGTGAAGAGGCGACCGATTGCGATCTAGATGTTCTTGATCGGGGCACGTTCTCGAAAATTCCAGACTTTTCTCCGTGCTGTTTTTTAATGTTGTCGTCGTCTTGTTGCAAGGAAGTAGCATCACATGGAGGCTCACTTTTCGCTACATCTGTTTGTTGTAAAACTTCATTCGCTAATCTTGAAAGTTCTGCCCTCTTCTTGGCGTGCCTCGTGGTCACAACACTACTCTTTGGAGACCTGATCATATTATTCGGCTCGAATGACCACTTTGTAGGTTTTGGGAGTGCACGATGGCTTTATTAAAATACACTTTCAGGTCGAGATGCAGGTTTATTCCACTTAACTTTTGGTTTTACAATTTTGACTATTAAATTCGTGTGTTAGCCGCTGGCGGATCTTGGTACAAAACTCTTCAAAAGTCATCTGTCAAACATCTGTCATCCTCACAAACCACAGACTAAACAAAACTTCAACTACAGTTTAATTACATTGCCAACTCTTAAAATATAAGCAAATGCTATCATGTAGACAATTTTTTGGACACAATAAACTAACAATAAAAGGTTATAAGAAACGCGTCGTCAACAAACACCTTATTAAAAAATATATAAGTAGTAAAGAAAACAACAAAAATAAAATGGAAAAAAACAGGTACAGCCTATTTATTATTAATTTGTTTTTTAATTAAATCATAATTTTTATATAAATATTTATTCAAAATTGCTTGTTTAAAATAATCGTTATAGAAGTTATCAACTTTTTCTAACATCTCAGAAATAAATTCCTCATTTCTTGACACATATATTACTTCTAGGTCCTTGAATGTATACACAATTAAATTACAGAATGATCTATTAGTACAGTATAGCTGGCCCTGTACCTGGTAATAATATGGGCTACTTTTTTTTAACAGTAAACTATGATTTTCAATATCATTAACCAGATAAGGGACAGTCACTGGTGTGATCATTGTATTCCTGGTGGAATATGGACATTTCACTTCAATTATCGTCTCCAAGTAGGCCATCTGGTGAGGCGCCTAAATATGGTCTGTGCTTGCTTATATATAATCCACAATTCTTGACTGTTAACCCATATTTTGTCTCGTACGCTTTTATAGCAGCCTCTTCATTCATAATTCCATGGGTTGTTGCCCTTGATGTAAAGGGTCTTTGATTTAGAAGTTGCCTGCTAGTCTAGGCAACAAACGCCTTTTTGATGAACTTTTTTCAGCAGTCTCCGAAAATTATGATTGAGGTGTCATTCGATTCGGAATGGCATCCAGATGATTTTCGAAGAAAAATTAAGTTCCGCTTGCAAAAATTGCAAAAGTTATTAACAATTAACTAAAAAATTTAAAATGGGTTTAGTGTTTTGCAAATATCTCAAAACTTAAATAATTTTTTTCAAATTTGAAATAAGATTCAAAAAGGGGAGGAAATTTCCTAAAGAATGTTCTAACTTTCGGAATTGTAGGATCAATATTAATAACTTTCCGATCGGGTTGAAAATACGCCCGAAAACTGGTACTCCGTCTTGCGCAAGCTACGTTCCATTCGGACCTTTAATGAATAAATGTTATTTAAACTTATTAAATATGAAAATAAAAAATTGAAAAAATTCAGGCGCCTGCAAGATAGATCAATACACAATAATCTGTGACCTAAAAAATCTTATCGCGAATTTTCAATAAGTTATCCATTAATTAATTTGTGACAATAAGTAAAACAAGAAAAAAAATATAAAGTAAAAATTTATTTGTTTTTAACAAATTGTTTATTACATAAACAATGAAAGTTTTAATAAAACAATATTTTTTTATAATATATCGAAAAGAAAAAACAAATAATGGTGAATTAAAAATAAGGATACCTTAATATTATTTAGAAGTGGGAGAAAATAATTGTTAATGAACAAATGCGTTTTTAAGCAAATAATTTTTTTTTTTAAGAAACGGTTTTTTTTTTAAATCATGATTATTATCAAAGATTACGATATTAAAAAAAAAAACATTAAATTATCTCATAAACAACGCATTTGTTTATAAAAATATTTTAAAAAACAGGATATAAAAAATATAAAAAATCATTTTTAAGTAGCTTCTGATCATACAAAAACGGTTCAATAATAATATAATAAAAAAAAAGAATTTTTTAATGTCTAATGAAGGTTAAAAATTTTTCATTTCAGTAAATTGTTAATAAAAAAACGAAAATTAACATTTTTTTAAATTTTTCCAACGAGAGCCTATTCTAAGACCTTTGAAAAATCGCTCCACGAAAGGAAAAAAATATCAGATTAATAGTGTAATAATTATCGCACTTGCAATGT
This sequence comes from Diarsia mendica, assembly GCA_949316265.1. Lineage (NCBI taxonomy): Eukaryota > Metazoa > Arthropoda > Insecta > Lepidoptera > Noctuidae > Diarsia > Diarsia mendica. Next base: position 14,468,237 of record OX438889.1, read on the forward strand.
CAGTGTTCGTGCTACAAAAAATTGTTAATTAATTAATGGATAACTTATTGAAAATTCGCGATAAGATTTTTTAGGTCACAGATTATTGTGTATTGATCTATCTTGCAGGCGCCTGAATTTTTTCAATTTTTTATTTTCATATTTAATAAGTTTAAATAACATTTATTCATTAAAGGTCCGAATGGAACGTAGCTTGCGCAAGACGGAGTACCAGTTTTCGGGCGTATTTTCAACCCGATCGGAAAGTTAATAATATTGGTCCTACAATTCCGAAAGTTAGAACATTCTTTAGGAAATTTCCTCCCCTTTTTGAATCTTATTTCAAATTTGAAAAAAATTAATTAGGTTTTGAGATATTTGCAAAACACTAAACCCATTTTAAATTTTTTAGTTAATTGTTAATAACTTTTGCAATTTTTGCAAGCGGAACTTCATTTTTCTTCGAAAATCATCTGGATGCCATTCCGAATCGAATGACACCTCAATCATAATTTTCGAAGACTGCTGAAAAAAGTTCATCAAAAAGGCGTTTGTTGCCTAGACTATGCTGTAACTTGCCTTTGGCCCTTTGATGAATCTCTTAAGTGGCAAACTGTGTGGAACTTGCTGGCAGTAATGCGGTGTCTCCGCTCTTCATACCATACTGAACAGTTTTTCTGTCCTCGTGTGTGCTGCTGAATATTTTGGATGCTTTCTTCGCTGATTTTTGTTAGATTTAGTTTTTCCATAGTTTCATTTTCAGGATTGTTAGCAGTATACGCATGATCTGCTCCAATAGCGTAAGGATTTGCAGGATCAAATAACTGCTTTAATGGCATTGTGGAATTTGGGTAATTTAATATTAGGTTTCTGATTTTATTGTTATATTCTTCTTTGTTATTTCTTTGTGTGGCATAAGGAATAAACCTTCTATCAGGTTTTTTTCTTGGTAAGTTGTGCGCAGCTATGGGTGATGCTGTCAATTCAACTTTGGGTATGTGAAAAGTCTGCAACCTTTGTGTACACACTTGGTGAAGTAACATTATCTTGTCATGCACCATGTGTTCAACTCCCCATAGGAGTACAGCAACATGTTTACATTTGGCTTCTATACCACTACCGGCAGGACATTCACAGTGTGATTCCTGTGGAGTTCCATTTTTTTGGATTTTTAAATCTACCTCATACTGCAGAGACTTCATAGTTTTTTTGCAGAAACCTTTTATATATGTTGAGTCACCTACAGTCGTTGCCATTGCCAAGATAAGGTATCTGGACTCGTATAAGGCTTTGGCTTCATCCAATTTCTTATTAACACTGTAACAAAATATTTAACTTTAAACCCTTTGATTTACATAAACCTAAGCTCATGCATGATGCCGGAGCCACACATTGTACATAATTTTTGGCTCCATTGTGTGTAACATGCTTGGGCAGATAATGGACATGATTTTTGCTTAACATAGGATTTTGTGTCAAGCAAAACCAATGGCCAAGGCCAATGTGTGGCATCAGCATAAAATACACCTTTCTTGGAATTTAAAATGCTAACCTGAACAAAAATTCTTTACATATTTTTGGTATCTATGATTGACTACAGTTATATTATTTAGATATTATTGATAAAAAATAATGGTAGCTACTTACAAGCAAAAATATTGCTTTATATTATGCATCTTTGTTAGTGGTGGTAGAGCAGTATTGCTGTTGATGTGATACATGCTAGAGGGAGGACCGTCCATTAAGGGATCATCGTGGCTTTGAGTTCCTGTATTTCCAAAGTTAAAATTCCGGTCATACAACTCTAATCTGTAAACAAAACAAGGAGTTCAGTCTTTAAAGAAAAAAACTTAAAAGGCACTAACTTGAAGGGTTATACTTTCGTTAAAGCGTTTTGTATCAAAGTACATTAAGAAAACGGAAACCAAACTATTAATTACTCTTTCAAAATCATGTATTTAGCAGGGAAAATGTGTGATTTATAGTTTTAAGGTTATACCTGTCGACAAGGTCTGTTTTCCTTCCTCGTAAAGATGCACCTCGTTTCTTCAATTCAGCTTTTAAGTCAATTATCCGCCATGACGAATACATGTTTTTTTTTACCACAGTTCTTTCAATATTATAAAAAAAACGCAGTCGACAAGTGAAGCCAAAACACAACACAAACATGACAGGTGAAAGCTATGCTAGCGCCATCTACCTAAAGTTTTCACCGGCCAACCCCATATAAAAAGCGCCATTTACGTCGTTCGTTCTCGAGTCTTTGCCCTGTATTTTTTTTGTATGTCATAGTATTTGTCTTTTCTATCGGTAGCAAGAAAATACTATAGAGTGTTTCGCGTACTAAAAATTTGACGAGCAGTAACTCCGGTTAGCGAACCAACTTCCACAAAGTTAGGCTTCGCCCGTGATAAAAAGTAACAGCTGTCTCTCTTGTCTTTGTAAATCGTTTTCGGTTGCCGTAGAAACTTTCTGAAATAAACCCCTCTCGTTGGACATTTAATCCGCGAATGCTTCCCAGGAACAATTCATCTGACATGACGGCTCGTTCTTCCATGTCTTCACAAAAGTTATCATCGTCATGAACAATTTGTTCGAAAACACATAACAAGGGTGCATTGCTGACATCGGTTTCGCGCGCAGCATTAAGTGCGGTAGCTTGAGCAACAGCCTGCTAAATAATTTGTTCAGCGTAACCAAATTGTTCTGCGCTCACATTACCCTGCAACGGGCGAAGATCACTTTGGAGCCTTATAAAACAGTCTTCATTTTCAAACAGTAACTCGCTTTCATTACGAAATGGTATGTAGCATACTATTAAACTGTATTATTACGCTTCTTTGTCACTATGAATTGTATAATAACGGGTACGTAATACTGACGGTCTATTTCTTACACGCATTCTAGTGTTGTCCTGCAATCTGATATACCTTTTCTGCCGTTTACCTGCCGTTGTCCTCTGACCACGTCGCATTAGAGACAGTTTCAAAACGGACGGCAAATTCCGCAGGCTTAAAATCTCCAGCTGAATATGTTTTTGTAAATACTGGTTTCATCACTGTCGAATCTCAGAAGTCTGAAACGTTCCGCCGGCCTGCAACTATTGACAAAAACAGTCTTACGCGACGACATTTTCAATGGCCAATGGCATAATCTGTATGCGCATTCGGGCGCACTCACCAGGCGTTGACTTAAAATAGTCATTGATACTGAGAACAATTGCTTCCAAACATCACCACCTTGTCTCTTAGCATTCGTAATAGTGTTTCGAATTACATCGCCCGTATCACGTGGTTCACATTTACTCGTATATGTTGCGACGTAATAGGCAACAGCGGTGACACTACCACACGGTTGGACGTCAATATTTCCTTTCCATAGTCCTAAAAGAACTGCATTGTAATTGTTGACCATGGTTTCATTTGAGGTTCTTTTCAATGAACAGAATAACCATTATTAGCATGTGCTTCATCTGGCCCTAGACAAACTGTGTGATCACTTGCACGCTTTGGGAAATCAAAGCGACAACCATCAGCTTGGCGGTTTTTTTACATGTCGCCGTAGGTTTGTGAATTTGCAAATCTTCGAATAATTTACGTAAAGTAGAGTCACTAGGATTTAATGAACATGAAACCACCTTTTCAATGAGGGCTTCCGTTTTTGTGCTCACCAATTGTCTCCACTGGCGAGTGAGGTCCCGTTCTAAAGAACTGTCAAAGTTGGACAAGATTCCGAAAGATAAGACTGTCTCAAAGCAGTGGTTAGCAGCGATTCGCAGGGATAACTATACCCCTTCAGAACATTCGCGAGTTTGTAAAAAGCATTTCAATCCTGACGATTATGCATTACCTAAAGAACCAAGTACTGAAAATCGTAAGTAATTATCTTTCTTATCTCTAATTAAAATTACGTTTATGTTTGCTTCAAATACTTGATTTAACCTGACTTTGATAACTGAGCTATTTTTACATACTTTCATATTTTCTTTAAATCTTCTGTTAAAATGTTTTCAGCTACTCCTAAACTCGATTTTCTTGGAACTATGAAAGTGAAGAGAGAAAGGAAATCAAAAGAAAACAAATTCAGTAAAAATAATAGTAGCTTAAGCACCGAGGGGCTAAAGTTGTGTCTTATGTCACGGGCGTCATATTGAATCTCGAGCGCGTGTGCGTTCGCGCAGCGGAATGTTGTTGAATTTAAAGATATTAATTATGCAGATATTTAGTGTATGACGTCGTATAATTGTGTATGGTAAAAAAAAAATTGTGTACGCAGCCATTGTGGAGAAATTCACCAAAAACTGATTCCGCTGGGCGAACGTTGTCCTGGCGGAACTTATTTTAATCCATAGACTTTAGAAGAAAAGAGGTGTGTCCAAAAATTAGTGTGTATTTGTGAGTAATTGTGTATGTATGAATAAAATGAGTGCATGCATAAACTTCGGAGAAATTCAAGTTTCCGCTACGCGAACGTTTGGCCATTAGCTAGTTTTCATATAAAGCGCTTACATAGAGAGCTGTAGATTTTTACATACGTTGTTTTGAATTTGTTTATATTTGTTTAAAAAACAGATTTAGAAAAAATCGTAGGGCTTAAAAGATAAAAATATAAACGTAAAATACACTTAATAGGTCTTAGTTCTTAAAGTATGCACTTTAGGGTCTAGATTTTCACGTTTATACAAACCTTGTAAGTATCTGAAACATGTTGCCAAGTATCAATGATGTTCCGTTAGTAATTAAAGAGTTAAAGGACAATTTTACCATGAATAGATCACTGTTTACAAAACAGTCAAATATCACGACGTTCTAAAGGAATTGCATGGTAAAATGTATGCCAAAAATTAGTTTATTCATTCAACTATTCACATGCAAAATTTCATGTCATTAAATTTAGTAATTAAAGAAATCAATTAAAATACTGACGAAGCATCGAAAACCTACATAACCCGACCAAGTTCGGATAGCTACAAAAAAGCGGCCCAGCCATATATCTAAGAGACGTTCTTAACCTTCCAATATAGTATTTACTAATATGGTACAGTTCCGTACACAAGCGTTAGGAAAAAATAAAACAATTGCATTTCTTGAATTAAAAATATTTGTTTAATAATAACCCAACTATCTACGATAAAAACAAATCTTCAATTAACAAGTACTTTTCTATTTAAATATCCGTGTACAAAATTTTTTTTTATTAAGTACATACTTAATTATGTTTCATTACACACTTAAATAAGTAATTATAATAACGTTAACAAACGCTTGCAACGACAGCAATAAACTTAAATGTGTTTTAACTAACATAGGTTTAATAAACGATTATGAATATAAGGGTAAGTAAAATATTTAGAGCTTCAATAATAAAATCACAGATTAACAATCTCAGATCACATAACTAGACTATTCAGTTGTTTAGGTTTGAGAGTCTGCCTAATATAAAAATAAATCAACATTTAAAAAGTACTTATAAAATAAAAAAGGTATTTACAACTCAATACCAATTATTAAATGAGTAGCAAATACAGAAAAAGACCTCAACATTTCTAAGTATAATGTACACTAGCTTAAAAAAAAATCACAGATTAACAATCACAGATCACATAACTAGACTATTCAGTTGTTTAGATTTGATCAACATTAAGAAAGTGCTTATAAACTAAAAGTTTGGTATAAAAAAGGTATTTTCAAGAAAATATTCTTAAATGAGTAGCAAATACAGTAAATAACCTCAACATTTCTAAGTATAATGTACACTAGCTTAAAAAAAAATCACAGATTAACAATCACAGATCACATAACTAGACTATTCAGTTGTTTAGATTTGATCAACATTAAGAAAGTGCTTATAAACTAAAACATTGGTATAAAAAAGGTATTTTCAAGAAAATATTCTTAAATGAGTAGCAAATACAGTAAATAACCTCAACATTTCTAAGTGTACCTCATATTTTCTAGTTTCAATAATAAAATCACAGATCACATAACTAGACTATTCAGTTGTATAAATTATTGCATGAGGCATTATGTTTTTGGAACTATTTTGAATTTTGCTACATAAATCGTCGTAACACTGAAATGATTTATTAGTGTACGGGGGTCTCGAACAATGCGCCTTGTAATGACCAATACCTGGCATTTGTAAAGGTGGAACATATTCAATAATAGCCAATATTAAAAATAGCTTATTATTTATTTCAATATTACGAGGTATGTCCTCTAGATTTATGTACAAATTATGTAGTTCAAAGATAATTAAATCATTTAAATCATATTTAAAATCGACAGTGCCTATTCCACAAAAATTACAAATAGGAGGATTGTCACTCCTCATACCAGATTCTACAGACTCTTGCAATTTGGCAATGCCTTTACACTTAATGATATCAATGTTTAAAGGTAGGTATTTACATTTAAAATTGCTGTCATTTATGGAAACAAGGCATTCTTTATTTGAACAACATTTCTTTCTGTTTCCAGAAAAGTATGGCAAACAGATGTCTTCAATTATTTTTGTGACATTGCATGCACAATCTATAATTTGGCACTGTCATCAAGTGTATTGTCATTAACATTAAACAATGGATTTAGTAAAATTTCTCGATTTGCGTATAACGTTTTGCAATTCTTTTTCGTATTAGATAATAGGATAAAAAAACGAGTGAATGAATCTTTGCTAATCAAGGAATCTATAAAATTACGGAAAGAGATACGGTCAGTATATGCGACTGCGAAAGCTTGAGCCACTGCGTCAAATGCACAGGTATTAGTCACTACATTTTTGATGTCTTTCGATATTGATACGTTACCATTTTGTAAGATGTAAAGAGGCTTCGACGAGATAGTTTTTGTGTTGGGAATAACTAGACCTCTCCAGTTTTCTATTTCAACAGGATTGTCTTGAAAAATAGATTGCTCCTCGAAATCACCTATAATTTTCGTCTGTTTAACTTGATTTAAAATCATATGTTCATTCTTATTCTTAATTATCTTAGTAGCAGTTTCAGAATATTTAGCTTTATTTAATTTGATCATTCCATTAATGTAAGTGTAATGTTGTATTAAAAATTCGTCTAAACGTATTCGCTCCTGCTTTGTATTGAAATATATGGTCTTTATATCTTTGAAATGATTTTCAACATTTGAGCTACTCCCAACATTTCTAACATTACGAAAATACTTATCCATAACGCCACTCCACATTGGCAACTTTCTCAATAGTCTTTTTAATGTATCATTTATTTCTGGTAGATAATATTCGTTTTTATGTTCGTTCGGGTCAATTAACATTAAATACAATTTTTCGGTTTCTAGAATATTGTCGTAATATTGAATGAGTGGGTTTGTACCTGCATTGTTGGTGTCATTCTTTTCATCGGCTAATACAGAACATAATGCCTCATCATCGTTACAGTTATCTAAATCTTGGATGTCAACCTTATACTCGCTTATATTCGCTAAACACGCTACAGCTTGATCATATTTCTTGCATGAATGCCCATCTAAATCTAGGGTTACATATTCATTTATAGATACAGTAACGATATCTTTGATTACTGATTTGACTTCGTCATAGGACTTAAGCAAGTGAATTTTTTTTATACAATTTATATAGAAGTATTTACATTTTTCTGTCGCTTTATCGAAACAGCTTTGTTTGTATAATTTTTTGAAAAAATGAGACTTATCCAATCTAATGTAACATGCTGGTATAGAATTATGTTCACCTTCTAATATCGAAAAGCACTGCGCTAAATATTTGTTTGTGTCGGTGTTTAAAAAACTGCGACATATTGCTCCTAATAGGGCAGACGAATCATCACTGATAATTTCATTCGGCGTATTACGGTTACGCGCCCATGTGCTTAACCACGTGGCTATGGTTTCAGTAGTATGGGACTGGGACGCCATATAACATAAAGGTATACTTGTGTTTGCAGTGTATGCCACAACGGCATACAAAAAGGTATGTTTGGGTTCTTTAGTTCTTAAATTATCGTTAACATTTGGCGGTGCAATTACTTGAAAAATCGAACCGGTTGCATCGATGGATAAAACGATGTGTGTATTTTTTAATACTTCATCATAATATTTACCTTGTTCTTGGGTCCAAAAATATAAAAAAAACGGGACTAAACTAAATTTTTGAACAAAAGAATCAAAAGGTGGACTTTGTGACATAGCATAAATGGAGAGAATTGTATTCTTATCGAATTGGAGTGCCCTTTTAACTTCGTGTCGTATACGCCTCAAAGTACTTAATTTCGGAAATGTTGGAGGTTCACATGGATCATTTATGCCTATAATTTTGTCTGCCATCTTGGCTCTAACTGCTAATGCCTTATTATGTTTTAACATTACTGCTAATTTTTGTTTTCTTACAGAATTAAGTTTATTCTTTATAGTCGAATCATGGACAAAATCTTTTTTATATCGGCTTAGCAAACAAGTAACATCTATGAAATTACTAGTTATTGGATCAATAGTGACTAAAATATTTGCTCCACATTGGGTACATTTGCCATCACATTTGATATTATTTAGCTTTAAATTTGAAGGAACGTAATTGCTTTTAAATGAAAAAGTGCATTGAATATCCGTTTTTGCCCATATGTGGTCTTGTAGCTCATTCGTCCAATTATTTTTTAACAACTTGTGATTTGTTGGTTCTATATTTCTGTACTCATAATAATCCATTAGAAATTTTACTTGAACTTCATCAGATTCGTCTGTAATATCAACATTGTTTTCATCAGAATCATCAAAATAATGTTTACTGGTGGGTATGTTTTCACAGTGGTCAAAAAAATAATTATAATGGCGTTTAATTGACAATTGTATGGCAGGTTTCTTCATGTGGTAATTAAATAATTCAGCTAACTGCTTTTGTATACTGTCATACACTTCATGGCTAACAGGAGGAACAGATTTAACAAACGTGTCTTTATGTATTCTTACTACTACTTTCATATTATTTAACGGTATAGTACTTTTTCTGCCGGCCATTTTAAATTTTTCCTCCCGTCGGCGTCGGTAGCGCCGCGCGATGCGTTGGATCAATTGGTTTGGTTTGTAGAATTAGGTCGTTGAGGTGTTCGCTTCTAGTGAGATTAAGACGCCATTATAATCTGAAACATTAATAAAAAGTATACATTTACATAGGTACATGGATTACTACATAAAGATAATGAAAAATTGTGATACTTTATTAGTTGCTTTCCTTTTAAGGGGAGTATGTCTTAGTGATATAGAATCATATGCATAATTAATTATTGAAAAACAGCCGTTATTGCCATCTCTACACATAACCCCACAAAAAGAAAGTCAATAATAAACATCTGCCTTATACGTATATGTATTTTGCATATTGGTAATAAATATAAGGTGATTATTCAATAACAATATTTATTTTCAACATTTCGTTACAATCTAGTCGGTCGTTTAGTTAATTCAGTAGTTATTCTGTAATTTTCTATTCAGTAGTTTGTCTTTAACCAGGAAAAACATCTACTTGGTTACGATTTTATTATAATATATTACTACTATTACTATTATACTTTAAGGTACACACCAAAATAATACATAAATTTTACAATAAAAAAATATAATGTACAAAGGCGAGCTTAACTCATTAATGAGTTCTCTGACAGCAAACCTAGAGCGAAAGAGAGATAGTTCTTAACAGGACAGAAAACAAGTGTACATAGTAAGAAAGGGGGGAAAAAAAAAGATAAACTACTCTAATTATAATATTATAGGTACCTACATAAAATAAACTACAGATAGAAACTAAACAAATAACAAATACATAAACATAATATATACTCAAATGATACATACTTATAAATATATACTTAAACTACAGTTTATATTGACAAAAAATGTTCCAAAACTACCAACGAAGGGCTATCGCGTAACGAATGAGTGAGTTCCACAGACGCACAGCACGAACAGTGAAAAAGCCATTATAATATGTCTAGTATAATTTATTATTATGAATTTAAATTCTAAATAGAATTAGATCAATCTGTAGATATTAACTTGGGTTTATGGTGTCTGTCCAATGTTAACGTAACACAATTATTATAATTTATATGCCTCATAAACTACGTAAATGAATAAGTGTATAGTTATTAATTTATTATAAAATCTTACCTTATATCTGTGATCAGCTTCTCACTATCACTGACTCAATATTCCTACTACATAATTATGTTAAGCTTCACTGTTACACTATAACATTAATAACACACTTTGTCAATATTATTATTATCGAGAATTGGCGATGCATAGCAAAACAACAGCGCATACGCACATTGTCCTTGACTGCACATTTGTTTGTGACTGGGGATAAAAAACAAAATCAGGTTCAAGTTCAACAGCAAAAACGAATACGCGCGGGCCGCGGCCAATGAAAACATATTATTGCCCTCTCTTTTCTTCAAGGATGGAAGTACCGTTTCAAGCGGGAAGCCGCGCGCGTCCTGTTCGACTAGCAGTTTGTGGAATATTCCACAGACGTTAAATTACGTGCGTTCACAAGAATATAATTAAATCAAAATATTAACTTTTAAAAAATGTGAATACCTATCGGAACTCCGGAATTATTCCAGTCAATTCTGGAGCTGAAAAATCAGAACAATTGAACAAAAATTTGGTGTACAAAAATAAATGACCTTTAAATTATATCGAAACAACAATTGTGTTATCACCTATACCAATTCAATACCGGTATTATACGGTAAATTTTGGGATGTTACCTAAATATATTGCATGGACGCTTTTTTGTAGCTATCCGAACTTGGTCGGGTTATGTAGGTTTTCGATGCTTCGTCAGTATTTTAATTGATTTCTTTAATTACTAAATTTAATGACATGAAATTTTGCATGTGAATAGTTGAATGAATAAACTAATTTTTGGCATACATTTTACCATGCAATTCCTTTAGAACGTCGTGATATTTGACTGTTTTGTAAACAGTGATCTATTCATGGTAAAATTGTCCTTTAACTCTTTAATTACTAACGGAACATCATTGATACTTGGCAACATGTTTCAGATACTTACAAGGTTTGTATAAACGTGAAAATCTAGACCCCAAAGTGCATACTTTAAGAACTAAGACCTATTAAGTGTATTTTACGTTTATATTTTTATCTTTTAAGCCCTACGATTTTTTCTAAATCTGTTTTTTAAACAAATATAAACAAATTCAAAACAACGTATGTAAAAATCTACAGCTCTCTATGTAAGCGCTTTATATGAAAACTAGCTAATGGCCAAACGTTCGCGTAGCGGAAACTTGAATTTCTCCGAAGTTTATGCATGCACTCATTTTATTCATACATACACAATTACACACAAATACACACTAATTTTTGGACACACCTCTTTTCTTCTAAAGTCTATGGATTAAAATAAGTTCCGCCAGGACAACGTTCGCCCAGCGGAATCAGTTTTTGGTGAATTTCTCCACAATGGCTGCGTACACAATTTTTTTTTTACCATACACAATTATACGACGTCATACACTAAATATCTGCATAATTAATATCTTTAAATTCAACAACATTCCGCTGCGCGAACGCACACCTCGAGCGCAATAAAGGATTCGGGATTTAACTCCCGAGCGCAGGGAGGGAGTTAAGAGTTTAACTCACGAGCGAAGCGAGGGAGTTAATACAAGAATCCTGAATGAAGCGAGGGATTCAAGCTTGCCCAAGGCAAAGACACCTTTAGCCCAGAGGAGGATACTCTACTTTTTACACCTACTGTGAGAAAATAATAGCCATAGTATGATAGTACGAAAAACAAAGTATTTATTAAATAAACAAATAAGAATAACATTAATTAAATTTATACTTAGCGGATAGGGATGTCCATAACTTCAGTTTCTTGAGGACCTCCTTCAATACCAGGTTCTGATTCAATTCAGGATGCTCCTCTAAGGTCTGCATCATTAATTCTTCGGTGAGCCCTAATTTGCCGAACCTCAAAATCAGCTCTTTGTTTTTATCATATTTTCCAGGATATGTGACCCCTGTACCGAAAATTTTTACCCAATCCTGGTGTATCGATTTTGATTCTCTTTACTGGATGTGGCGTCGATTTACGATAAAAAAAAAAAAAACTTGTTTATTTGGCAAAGTAAAGTAACAACATAAGTAGTACAATTATTCGTAACCTAGGTATTCTAGAGCAGTACATGTACTTACAATTTTGTAACATTTCGGTACTTACAATGGTTGATAGTTGTTATCACAGAACTGATTCACCCTGTTCCCCGTACTAGTAAATACTGTATTACGGTGGAACAGTGTCCCTCGTTCTCTGTGATTGTACATTTATTTACGTAGTGCAGCATACCTATGATTGTGACAGAATACAATTTTAAAACATTATAGCAAAAGAGTCTAAGACAAAAACAAAACAGTCTTAGACTCTTTTGAGTCTAAGACTGTTTTGTTTTTGTCTTCGATCGATCTTTCGAGCTTTTCGGAAGGATTGTAGATCTTTGCTTGGTGGGAGTCGGAAGAATCGGAGACACAAGGGGTTTGAGTTTCCCCTCTGTGGTAGGAGTATTTTGTGCTCGATTCTCAGAACTTAGGTGATGATTAGATGCTAATATGATTTTGGTCTTGCAGGGACATGCAAAAGAAGTCTCCTGATTGTAAACTTCTTGAAGCTGGGCCACCATCCACTGAGGCATGAAATCCAGTTGTACGGTGATACTGTCTGGGTATGAGATCGGGACACCCTCGGAGCCGCTAGAAGGTCCACTCTTGTGAGCCTCTAATTCCCTTTCCTAGGGCGGTAAGTAATTAAAAAAAAACACTTCACTCTTTCAAAAAGTTCGCGTACATCTAACCATCATACTGGCAATAGACATCATGCATTCAGCCCAATGACAAAAGAGGTCGCTTCGCTATTCAGCCTTGTCTTCGTATAAGTATAACGCCTCCCCCACACAGGAGCGTTTTTGCGTTTCTGCGTTTGCGCGAAAACGCGCCTGTGTATTTGAAATATCGAACGGCGAAGCTCAATTTCGTTCATGAAAAAATATAATTAAAAAAAGAGATGAAAAAAGGCGGTAATAGAAAATTTTTACTTTAAATATTATTTGATTTTGGGATTTTTTTATAATTACGTGCTAATTAGGAAAAAAACATGAGTTCTGCAAGTGATGAAGCTATAAGCTGCACTCCCGATTCAATGAAAATGGAAGCTGAAGCAGCAATTAACAATATTTTGCCTGAAAGTTCTAAAGAGAGATATTTGAAAACTTAATTCTTGTAATGCCGGTTTTTTTCTACTTGCCTCACAATCGAGATGTAAAGCAAAATAATTAGCTCGGGTGTAAGCATCAATTGCACCCTCGAACTATTAAATAGAAGCTCCCATTAACATGGGAGCTTCTATTTGTACATACTATTAACATTATTTCTTTGCCCATGAATCACATTTATAATCACAGTTCTCTATTCGTAAATCTTACTATTATTAGGGTAGGTACTAATTAACATTATTTCTTTGCTCATGAATCACATTAATAATCACAGTTCTTTACTCGTACATCTTACTATTATTAGGGTACTAATTAACATTAGTTCTTTGCTCATGAATCACATTAATATTCACAGTTCTTTACTCGTACATCTTACTATTATTAGGGTAGGTACTAGTTAACATTATTTCTTTGCCCATGAATGACATTTATATTCACGAAGTCTTAATTCTCTTATATATACTTTGCACTGATTAATCTTCTAATATATCTGTGTTTGGCTTACTGTTGTGCCTATATTAAGTGATGGTAAATCATCCAGAGTAATCACTGTTTCTTTTTCAATGTCAATCAAAGCTCCTAACACTTTAGTTCGAAATAATAATTTCTTCAATGTACTAATTTTTTTGACGGTTGGCATTAAAGATTTAAAAAAATTCAAGTCTTCGTCATCATTATCAATTTTGTGTTACATTTTGCAACAATTCTTTATCAAAAGGAGTTGGTGATGACGTGTGTTTACGTTTTCGTGATGAAGCTGACTCTGTGTTACTAATTGTACGTTCAAGATTCGAATTTTCGATACTGGTGCTGGGTACTGAGATGCTATTATCATTTATTGCATTTGTTGATGAGTCTTGTTGACCTTCACTCTGATTTTCTATCGATTCATCTGCTTCATTACTTGAGTTCGAATTTAAAAAGGTTAACATATTATAAAAAATGTATTTCTTGCCTTTTTTAGCACCTGAACCCGACTTCAGGTTTTTGTTACTTCCTCTCACTTTAGTATAAGTGTCTCTTGCAGTTTTCCATCGTGATTGCAATTTTGTAACTGTAACAATACAGATAATTTTATTTACAGGTACATGACAAGCGGACTTACTTTCGTGGATCTACATCTGGTCAGGCAGGAATAACAACAATCAGAAAAATAGTGAAAGAAGTCTGTCAAATTATAAATGAAAGGTTAAAGAAAGACTGCATGCCAAGATTTTCACGTGCGCGATGGGAAAAGATAGCAGAAGGTTTTTTAACGCAAGCTAATTTTCCCAACTGTATAAGTGCAATAGACGGGAAACAATTATACGCATTATAAGACCTCCTCACAGCGGTTCACTTTCACTTTACTACAATATAAGCATTACTATTCCATTGTCCTACTTGCAATATGTAACGCAAATTATGAGTTTACCCAAATGTGGGGGTACAGGGTAAAGAATCTGATTCTGCAATTTTCACCCGAAGCCGCTTGTTCCAACAAATGAATGATGACTTATTGGATATTCCTACTGCTAAAGCGTTACCCGTGCTACACAACAATAAGTCAACCAACACTGCAGCAACCATACCACTGCCCTACGTTGTTGTAGGAGATGAATTCCGCCTCGCTGAAATTTTCGAAGTTTTCAAAAAAATATTTTCCAATACCAAGCCATGCCGCTGTTCTTGCATCTCTGTTCTTGCATCTCTGGTCCCATATGGCAGGGCGACACTGCACTTCTACAATTACTCTTTCCGTATTGAAAGACATGATTTTCTCCGAGCGAGCGTGCGGTCCGTATCAAATAGCGTTATTAACTGAACAAGCTCGTGCGTGTTACTGGCTAACCGCTAGCGGGTCCCGCGCGTGCCCCCGCGCGGGTATCCGTCGCACGGAGGTGGGCACCGTTGAGCGGGCGCGGGGCCCGCTTCCCCGCAACGTACACCCGCGTCCGCCCCGCGACGGTGCACTTTTGTATGGTACCGTGCGGGCGTCCGCTTAACGCAGTTTAAGGTATAGCGGGCAATATTGAACGCATATTATTAATTAATGAATATTTTTCAAGATTTTAATTAGTAGGATAAATACTGTCAAAAAAAATTGAAAAAAATTTAATTAGTTTTTAATTCATTGTTTTTTATTTTTTAATAAATCTAACTCTATTTCATATTTTTCTTTGAGAAATTCTAGCTCCATTTTATTTTTCTTCTCTTCAAATTGAAGTTTCTCTCGAGCTAACTTAACCAATAACTGCTGATGTTCTACTTGAAGTTCAACCATTTTTGGGCTTTCACCAGGTCATTTTTGTCATCTGCCAACTCTTTGAAAGAATGAGATACATTCTGCTTTTTCTTTCCTGTAAAGTTCAAAAGACTTGTGAAAATTGTTTACAATTTAAGACTCTCTTAAAAAAAAAATAAGTTCAAAAATCTAAAACCCGACTACTAAGAAAATCGCGGTCTTAAAAGTAGAAAAAGAAAAAAAAATCTTGTCTGATATTCTTCGTAGTCGCATGCCACTGATACCTGATGCTCCTTCATGGCGTTCTCATTGATACAGAAGTCAGCTGCTAATTGCCATTAGCAAGGTGCATACGACTACGATGAATATCAGACAAGAATTATTTTTTTGTTTTCTACTTTTAAAACCGCGGGTCGTTTTAGTCGGGTTTTAGATTTTGGAACTTATTTTTTTTATTTGAATTTTATTTTTGTGTGTACTTAAACTATAATATAATACATATTTGTAATATGCACCTTTCATTTGATACCAAACTTGCTATGATTATCTCAATTAAATATTTTTTGAGGTAAGTTTTTGACATTAAAATTCCGTCATAAAAAGAATTTATATATATTTTTTTTATATTTTTTTTTTTTTAATAAACTTATCTAAAAATCTTGTTCTTGTCCTGGGTTCTATAGTATTACTTCAAGTTGTAACACTTTTTAGCTATAACAGGTATCATGTTAGTATGATAAAAAGCAGTTACTTGTGGAATTATAACTTCTGAAACAAGCTTGTCATTTCCATTCACATAATTATATTCTTTTTTCATTTTATTTGTCCTACAAAAAAATCACAATACATCCTTTCAGTAACAATAAGCTGTGTTTGAATTAAATAATAGTAAGGGCTGTTTTCTTTCAAGCAAAATACATTATTGATAATTTCAATATGCTTATAATTATCTGCAGTGATAAGCTCATCTTTTATTGAGTAAGGACATTTAACTTCTAATACAGTCAGATCTCCAATTAATCCATCAGGCGAAGCTCCGATATGTGGATATTTGAGTCGTATAGAAACAAAAACAGCAGTCTGACATTTCACTAAATAGTGGTAATTAAAAAAAAAAGTGTCATTCTTTAATATAATTGATTTTATCATTTATGATTTAATTTGGTAAATTATAGGTTTGCATTTTAATTAAATATTACATTGGGTAGATTACATTTAGAAGAAATTAATAAAATTTTAATAATTTTTTCAGATTGCTGTTTTTGATACTTACGTTTAAATATTGCTGGATTTGATTCTAAACAAACACCAGATTGCTGCTTTTGTTAATAGCTATGTCAAAGATTGCTGTCTTTCATTATAATAAAGCAACACGTAATTTAGGGTTGTCACTCAAATTAAAATTCACAAACCGGGCACACATCAGGATGAGAAACACAGTGGAGAGATGTTTTGGCTTGTGGAAACTGAGATTCCGCTGTCTTTTAATAGGAATGTACATGAAATTGAGCACAGCAAAAACAACTGTGATAGCTTTAGCAATGCTTCATACCATTGCCATTGATATGAAGGAGCGTATAGACGTTGTCCGTTATGTTCGTCAGCGAACCAGAACTCGTACCCCAAGAGATACTGTTAGGGGTACAATAATAAGATGCAACTTTATAAATCAACATTTTTAATTCCTTAACCTACTATTATCAAATAAACACATTTTATTATTCTAAGGATTTTCTTAACTTTTTTATTTCTAATTTCTTTTTCTCCTTCTCCGATAGTAAAATATCAATTTCCAGTTTGTGCCGCAGTTGCTGATGGCACAACTCTTGTTTATGATATTTAAATTTAAATTTATATTCTTCCAGTAATTCAGCAGTCCGCTTCTTTAAATCTTCGCTGCATGGATGTCGGCACTCCTAAAATCACTACCCTAGGCGTCCTTTTATGTGGCTCGTCGACTGTTAGGCCTGTCTTGGATAGCTGCACCGATTGTTTTAGCTTCTCGATGTCGTCCTTCGTCTCGGTGCTGATAATAACACCGCCGTTTTTCGTCTTGCGCAGGCCTTTCACATGGAGTTTCATTTCTTCGGGTCTAATAATTTGTTGTACGAGAGTTTTAGTGTCGTCGCTGGTCTTCAACTTGTCACTAGGATAGATCGCCACAGAACTTATATGACTTGGCTGGATATAATTGTTGACACCTTTCTTTACCATGTCAGCAAAAGAAAATCCCTGGGCAGGTTTCGTTGAATCTTCGATTTTTAGCTGAAGTTTCTGTAGCTGCTGCGAGATGTAGTGCGACTGGACGGCTTTTGCTTTAATGGACTGGTACATGACGGCCATATGCGAGGTTTCGTAGCTGATTTTCTGGCAAAGGCTGTTGATGCGACCTTTCTGCTCAACATTTAGCTTTCCTTCGGATGCAATAGCGCACGCCTCCTTCAGATTCTGTTCGATGATCACCATCCAGTTTTGGATTTCTGGCGTCGAGACAACTTCAAGAGCATCATTCTTTTGAGAAGGCGTTTGAGGGGTTGAGGCGGGTACGGCCCCGGGCACAGGTGTAGAAGGCGGAGAGCGAACACCTTTGCTACTATCCTCCATCGTGAATTTTGTTCCCGTCAAACACCGGTCATTTCTCCTAATTCACTTTACACAAATCTAATGTACGCGTGTATGCGTGTTACTGCTGAGTATGGATTAAACTAGGTCACAGTTTCGCAAGTGATTATTTGTTTATTGTAATAATTGTTCGATACGTCTGTTCACAACGACCGCTGTTAACAGACCTATGTAAATCACTTTAAATAACTTATTCTATTACTAAACTAGCCTTACAGATTTTATGCAAAACTAGATAACGTTATAACGCGAGATTTCCAATCGCAATATAACAAACAAAGGAAATGGGAAAGGAATGTGAAAATTTGGACTCACCAGCTCGCCTTTCTCATTTTTAGCTTCAAGTCCAACTTGACAAATTTCTTTGGTTCGTAGAATCGCCACAGTTGCTCAGGGCCACCCGAACGCGTAACACGAAAAAGTTTTATTTCGGAAACAACTCGAAGGACAGCGCAGCTCTATTCGGCGATCCTGCCGGCTGCGCCAGTCAAATTATAGGGAGCGTTAAATAAAAGAATTAGGACTACGTGTGAGCAGAAGCGCATGCTCTAATGTAATGCCTTCAATACCTACTAGCCTATGGTTACATCGACTTACTGCTACTTAAAATGCTAATTTGACAAAAATGCAAGAACCGTCTCGAAGGGCCACCCTAAAATGCCAGTGTGCATTTTATGCTGTCACGGTGATCAGTGTGATCACTCGTGGCGGTTCAGGTTGCATAACTACGTTGAGTTTTGATTGTAGACAAACAAAGTTTGCATACTATTTTTATTAATAAAACAATAATTACACATTGGAAAGATGTAGTTTTTTATGTTAATTGATGCAAAAATAAACGCTGCATACCCAAAGAAGAGGTTTGCGAGCACGCGACGTACGAAATGAGTTTCGTGTTTCCGATGCGCAGACAAGAAATGTTCTAATAGTAAGTGTATATAGATCATATTAATCTATGTAATAATGTGCAATGTGCCTCTGTACTTTATGTGTTAAATAAATATATTTGTGAAAGAAAATATATGTGATGTTCAAAACAACATAATAATTCAGTTGTTACAGGCATTACTCGGCACTGCTTTGTTCTAAAAATATGTAAACATAATTGTTGTTATTGTTTCAGTATGGAAACCTTTGGGAGAGGAATACTCTGGTGGAAAGAAAAATGAGAACACAACACCAATCAGAAATATTCGGTTTTTTATTTATACAAAATAATGTTGCAATAGGTCATAATAATATAATGTGCATCAGGAATACACCAGCGCCGATGCCTTCTCAGGCGCATAATGGAGACTCCTGTGTGTCAATGCCTAGACACCGACCAATCCCCTTGAGGTAGCCATTGGTATACTCTATGACATTGTGCGTTTGGCAATACCACTTGAACATACCGCTCAGCTCAACATCTTCTGCATACCGATACCATGCTAAGCATTTCTAATTGATGTCATGAACCAAAGCTCCAAACAAACCTGGATCTCCTGCAAATCAACAATACATTAATGTTGTGTTTGTGTTTCAGATTACAATTAGGATTATTCTAAGAAGAACAGATGTATCGGCCCCGGAAATTTAGATAATGTGTTACTCATTTGATATAAAAATTATTAATAAATAACTAATTTATAATTACTGTTATTATTTTGTGTATTGTTACTCCTTGTAGGGTCGTTTCGCCGGTTTCGCGACCACCTTCAGTAGGCGACCATTTGACGTACTAAGTTTCTTTAAAACAAGATAATAGTATTTGTAGAGGTAACACAAATAAATAAAAAACCTAACGTGCTTTATAAATAATTATAAAATAAGAATTTACACAGTTTGAAACAAATGGGCTAACCCAGAACCGAAAAAATATTGCTAAAGGCGCGTTTTGATTCAGTGGTGAGAAAACGTACCGCAAGTTAGAAAAAAAATAGCACGGCGCGCGGCGCTCAAAGGTAATTTTTATTACTTATTTCATGTTTTACACACAAGTTAGATGTTAAATTGTACAACCGATAAGTTTTCGTTATTATTTAATTGTATTTTGCTATTTTTTAAGTTATTATTAAGAGTGGTCGGTAACCGAAATGCTTATTTATCAAGAACGTTAAATAGCGACCATGTGGTCGCAAACCGACGAGAATCGCATTATTTATTTTCTATCAATATGACCCTATTGCTTTGTACAGGACTGTTACAATTTTGAATGTAACATTTTAGAAGCTTCTCTTTGTAGTTATTTAGTAAGCGACCACCACTTTCTTTGAAATTACTATAAAAACGGGATGCTAAACAGGTGGTCGTAAACCAAAATTATCGAAATAAAGACGTTGGTTTCCGACCACCATAATTTAGTATGAGAGAAATAACGTCGGAATATATTTTTTTTAAATTTATGATAAAAACAAAATTAAATTATTTTATATTACTTTTTTTAAATGGAGTTCCCATATAATTCAGAGTCAACGAAAAAAAAGAAAAATACAGTCCGGTACACTGAAGAAGCCCTGAAAAAAGCTCTTGATGATATCCGAAAAGAAGGGAAGGGACCATACAAATGAATAATATAATAATTAATACATTTTTAAAGTGATTATAATTGTTTTAATGGCATTTTTTCATATTAAAATAGTGGTCGCAAACCAACACACTGGTGGTCGCTAACTGATTAAAGTGGTCGGTAACCGACGTTTTCGCTATATTTTCACTTTTTCAGCATTTTATAAATATTTTTGTATTAATGTACTTTATTTTATGTTTTTGTATCCAAACTAGACTATATTTGGGACAAATTTACATTAACATAAACTATTTTGCGTGTAGACAACATTTTTTTTTCTTCATCATAAGTGGGCAACTCAGCTAACTGGTCGCTAACCGGCGAAACGACCCTACTATATCTAGCCTCTAGACACCGAAGCATCTTTTAAAATCACTTGCGGCTACGGCCGAGTGTACTGAATAAAGCATCAAATTATTATTGCTGCTTTCAAGTTAAATAAAACATAAACTAAACATAACATAAATGTTTTTTTTTTAATTTTTAACAAAGATATTGAACATATTTGTGTTTAGGTATTTTTCGTTCTATAAATAGGACTTCCGGTCGTTATGGCATAAGTAGGTTAGTTGTATAAGTTAAACAAATAGTTTATTTCGTTCACATAATTTTAATTAAATGACACAAGTTAAGAAACAAAAAAACATATTTATACTTAAACCTAATCAACTATAAATTTTTTATGTCCATTTATCGAGGAAGGCTTATTTACAAACTACAATTTACAGAACTAAAATAATGATAAAATATATACAAGTAGCAAAAATAGAAGAATTACAGGGCGTCAAAAAATTCGTCCACATTGCTGCCAACAGGAAAAGTGCCCAGAAGGCTGGCAGCATTACCTCGTTGGATTTTATGTTGGTTCATATGACTTTTAATAACCAAACAACATAATTATCATCAGCAATGTCTTCAATAACACTTATTAACAAAACAACTTAAATCTACATTGGTCAAATTGAGATCAATCGTTGTACCTAAACAAAAACAAAAATATTGCAATCAGCTTCTATCAAAAAAATTATAAACCCACATGCAAATTGAATGTCTCATTCAATATTCTGGGAACCTTCTCGGTTTCTAAAAAATAACATAAATCAATAAAAAATATATGTCTAAAGAATAAAGGCTGGAATACACATGCTACGTAGTAGCACGAAATCATGCTAGTTTCGAGCATCTGTCACCTAGTAGCATACAAGTAGCACGTGTATACGAAAAGAGTATGCTTATTTCAAGGCATGCTACCTAATCGCAAGCCGGTCTATTTTTCGTGCTAACTAGCACGACGCATAAAACCTCTTTTTTGATATTCTTTGGTTTTACTATTTTATGTTTTTTATCGTGCTGTCACCTTTTTGCTGTTTTCTGTCAGTGTCTCCAAAACAAGACTGTAAAGCCGCGTCCCCACTGAAGTCACCCGAAACGTTCCTGTTATCCGCGCGTCTCGGCCTCATGGAGCCGCGCAGCTCAAGTGGGGATGCTGCCAAACGCTCCTGTTAGGCCGCGCGGCTCAGGCCTCGCTCACGTCCACGATCACGAGGCACGGCCGCGTGGCTCTTGTGGGGACGCGGCTTAAGATAATATCACTCAGACGTGTTAAAAAGAAGTATGATCGTAAAAAGTATGCTTTTGAGGTCTGTCCTTTAGAGCAAATGTGCACACTCGGGGAGCATGCTACAAATGACAATACTACCTAGTAGCAAACAAGCATGCTTTTCTAGTAGCATGTGTATTTCAGGCTTAATAGTAATCCCAATGAGATAATACACAGTATAACTTTATAAAGAACTGTGAAAGTCTACAAAACAATTGCGGTCTTGTGTCAAACATAAATGCAGGTTACAATTGATGCAAACTACCATTGTTTTTTGGCGCACGTACAACATCAGTCTTGGATAATTTTTGTAATAAGGAACTCACTCAGTCGTTCACCAACAAACACACACACACATAATAATCGTTAATTACTCTAAACAGGGCTTTGGGCTTTATTTTAGATGAAGTCTGAACTTTGGACATGGATGCAGTTTACTGGTTTGTAATTTTGGAACAAGATGCAGTCTCTTGAGTTGGAATCTTGGGACTAGACATCACTTGCGACGAGAAAATATTGTTTGATTCGGAAGCAACCAGAATAGCACGGGATACTTCTTCTTGCGGCTTAATGCCAACCAGTGTTAGTGTCGATGGTGTGCGATATGAAGCGGATGGTAACGGTTTGTTATCGTGACATTCTTCCATAATGTTCTCAATTTCTGCGTCAGTTTCATCATCGTTTTTTCTTGGAAATACCATTGCTGGAGGTAAGGCCTGGCCAATCGCATTTACAATACAGCAAGTTGTAACTAAGAGTCCACGTTCGCCACTTGTGACTTTACAGACACTGCGTCCTTTAGCTGTCAGCACTTTATGTGGACGTTGCACTGTTGTCGTGGAGGTTTCGTCGAGATTATATATTCGGCTTCCATTAGCAAAAGATGGAGTGCGAGTTAAAACTTCCTTTAGGTTGTCGAAAAATTTTTGGACGTTTATTTTATTAAATGCTGTAGCTCTTGCTATACTACAAGGCTCGGGTTTTTTCACAGACAATTCAGGATGTCTTGCCCTAAACCCCCTCATCCAATCTCGGCCTGCCATTTCATAGACTTTCCACGATGGCGGCATTTCGATTTTGTTAATCACTGCCATTTGGTAGGCAATTCTACGGCAGTCTTTAGAAGTTAGGCCATATAATTGATTAGCACAATCCAATAAATATATGTGAAATGATTTGACCACCATGCACTAAAATTTTGTGCATGGTTGGTGTCATTGGATGCCAGCTATATAAACTTACGTATAATTGAGCTGTTTCGCATGTAATTTTTTCAAATTTAGCAACATTAATTTCATGGCCACTTGATATTGCCTCCAATATAATCTTTAATCTGTAAATTAAGGTTTCGTCAACTCCAGTAACTTCACTGGTCAATTTAGGGTTTTGAAAAATCTTCGGGCAGAATTCCCATCGTTCGTGCTTCCGAACCAAGCTTTTGGAATATCTACTAAAAGACCCATTTCCTGTCTGAATTTATCTTGAATTAGTTTTTTTGTCTTGGTTACAGTCTTTTAATCTTCTTCAGATCTAGTTTGCCATTTTCCAGTTGGAATCTTGTATGACAAATGAAGGATTGACTCGAACAACCGTATTTTCGCATGGAGAACGGATATCCCCAACTAGCTTTTGCCAGCGGCTTCGCCCGCGTGAAAATGACCATTTTCCATACGTGGGCGACCTTCCACTGCTTGGGGAAGTGGGACAGCGACAAGCACTTGTTCACACACACAACACCTCCCTGTCGCAGTTTATTGCCGCAGTGCAGATGTCTGCTGTTAATCCATCAGGTCCGGGGGCTTTCTTCGGGTTTTGGTTTTGGAGAACCATTTCCAGCTCCGCGGTTGTGAAGGGTGGATCGTCGGCAGACAGACCTTGCGGGTTCTTTTCCTCCGCTAGCTTTCTCAACGCTGAGTGGTAGGGCTGTTCGGCATCCTTTGAGTCGTCGGGGTAAAAGGATTCCGCCAGTAGGTTGGCAGATTTCTCTGGACTGAGTCTCGCCTGCGCTGTTTCTCAGGATCGCATTGTTCTGTCTTCTGGCTGTTTTCCTTAGTACCTCCCACATGCTCTCTCGGTCTTGCCTCGTGCAGAACTCCTTCCAGTTGAGAGTGGCTGCCTCCGTTGCTACTATGAGGTACAATACCCGGCGATAAATATCGCACATCGACCTTTGGAATGAGTCAATCGGCAAATTTCGGCTTCCTAGAGCGTTATCTCTGTCGCACACTACCTATGTGACGTTTTGTCAGTCATTTTTCAAGTGCGATAGAGTGCGGTCGCGTCCAATTCAAAATATATATTAAGAGTTGTTAACACCCCCAAATTTTAATAATTTAAAGACGACTATGGCATCTTTAGGAAAAAGAGGGAAACCTTTACGAGGTCAGTCACGTGAAATGATCTGATGTTTATAAATATTTTGTAACCGTATCAGATAGATTTAAAAAAAAAATAAGATGAAAATGTAAGTTGCTATTTTAAGAAAGTTCAAGAGCGAGTTGCAAATGCCACTGGAATTTCAAGAAGAATTTTGAACAATATATTAACCCATTAACGCCCAAAATGAAACTACACATGAAAATTATAATCACTCGTTATTTATTGCATGAATATAGACTAATTATGAGGTACAAAAAGAATTTTTCACTTCTCATGCTCTGAAAGTGCTTATTTGTGCATGATATAGGCTGCACAAAATCGAATTTTGTGCACAAGGGCATTAACGTATCTACTCATAAATGTATCTTTATTAAGGCAAAGAAAATGAGCCATACAGTCAAACACAATAAGAAGTTCATAGATAGAATTTGTTATTTTATAATATTTACTTTAATTTATTTGCCTTATGTGTTTTTTAAGACTTAAAAGATATTAAAATTTAAATTCAAGTACGGAAAGTTATTGAATTAATTAATGAAAATTATTGTTACAAAATTAATTTAATAGTAGGCTGTATAGGTCTGCAAGCCTAATATCAATTTCGTAAGATTAAAAAAAAACGATTTCCTTCAGATTCAAAACTGTACAAATTTTACTTTGAATTTTAATTAAAGAAATATGTTATACTACTGTTTTATTTCCTCGCATTCGAAGTGAAAAGCAGAGTTTATAACTCGTCCACAAAACCATTTTTATCCTCGACATTACTATCAGCCCTCGCCTTCGGCTGCGGGCTGCTAAAAGTCTCGGATAAAAATGGTTCTTTTTGTGCACTTGTTGTAAAATCTACTATTTTTTTATTTTTTTTAGGAACTGTAGGGGTGTACACGTCCGGCTACAATGGGCGGATTAGGCATGAAATTGTCCAAAGCATGGTCGTTCCACACATAGTGTTTTGGCGCATATCTCACAGCGTCAACGAACGCGGTTATGGCAAACAACACATCGTAACGGGTTTTCTATGCGTTGCGGGTTGTGTCCGTTATTTCTTTGCACAAGGCCAGATATCGCGAATGACGTAGGACGATTTTTCGTCTTGGTTTGACGAAGGTATGCTCTAACAATCGTACGTCTGAATAACAATTGATCCATGTAGGGTGTATCAGTAGTTTTGCTAATCAGGAGATGCAGCCGCAAAGCGTTTGAAATCGCCATATCTAAAAGGTAGGTAAATATTACCCACCATCATTTTTTACCTTTTATGGCCACTCGGTAGAGACTAATGGATTGATCCATCTGATATACTCCACTCATTCCTTTGTTATAATTAACAAATAATCTTGGAATATTCACATCCAATTTTTGTTTCTGTATAGTACACCACCTTTTCACCTTCCCCAGTGGTTCCACAGCGTCAAAATTTGATCCCATCGTGACCACGTTATTGTCTTTCCAGCGCACAATTGTTATTTCGTTTTTGGTATCGAAACGATAGTCGTACTTCGCCCTTGGTTTCTTTTTCATAGTTTTTACATCAGTCACAGGACATCCTTTTGTTCTATTTTCTCGTACTGTTCCTGTGGCTCTGTACCCTAAGAGTCGCAAATCGTGAAGTAACTTATAATAGGTAAAAAAAATATCAAAGTATACGATGTGCTCTTTTGGAACTATCGGCATCTTTCCTAATAGGGATTTTACTACTTTCGAGCCCAACGGGTCTGTAGACACTTCTGTAGATTTTCCGCTATAGATGTCGAAAGTGAAGCAGTAGCCATCTGAACTTGTCGCAGCCTAATTTCGATAGCCAAATCGTACAGGTTTTCCCATTATATATTGCTTGGCGGGATGACGGCCAAAATATTTTATCATAGATTCATCTATAGATAAGTTTTCGTGAAATACTCCTCACTGCCAAGAATTTGTTTGTATAAGATCGCAAAGCGGTCTCATTTTGAACATTTTGTCATTTGAACCTTCCGCTAGAGAATTGTCGACGAAATGTAGGTTTCTTTTGATGTCCAAAAACCTATTACCTACGTGACATGCAATTGGCGATCAATGAAACGCCAAGATCTTCATCCAAACTCCAATAGGCACGTTCGGAAGGCAGTTCATGATATCCAGTCAAACATAAAATGGCCAGAAAAGTTCACAATTCGGGCTTATCAATTTCAAAATTGTGTCTATTATGTTGCCCAGCATACTTCATGCTATTTTCCACAATCAAACTAATAACATTATCATCAAATATCTTTTCAAATACCATCACAGGGCTGCAGTTTTCAGGGCAGGGGTCCTCGGGCGGCGCGCCTGTCGCAGAAGGAAACCCTACTCGCTGCTCTCTGGTTCGCGTCTGCTCATCAGACGTGACTGTGAGAGCAGTGAGTAGGCGGAGGGAGACACGATGGGTGGAGATAGGGACGTGTTCTCGTAGCGGCGATCGGTGGCGGCGACCTCTCGCGTCCGGCCCTGGTGCAAGCCATGGTCCGGGGCGAGGAGGAATGGGACGCCATCGCCTCCTTCTGCGAAGCAGTGATGATAGCGAAGGAGGTGGCGGAACGAGGGAGGGAGAGAACCTCTCAACGTCCCAGCCGCCGCGGAAGGCGCGGAAGGCGCTCCGGGCGTCGAGGGCCACGTGATGGCTTCCGGCCACCGTAGACGCGGGCCTGTGGACTGTGAGTAATGGGCTAGCTCGCCGTCCGGCCGTCTTCAACAACGGCTCATTTTCACTATCATCCCAGTCTGAAACATCATGATCAGGATGCAGTGGAACTACCTCAACTGTACCAGGCACGTCTCTCGGGAAAGTTGTAGAAGCCAAGTCATCTTCATTACCTTCTTCTTCATCACTAACAATAGCTGGCTCTGGTGTCAATAAAAAGACGTCGTACTGCGAATCATCATTTTCATCAGCTACTATAGATTCGAGGGCTTCCTCAAGTCTCGCATAGTTATTGTGACTCGTGAAGACACGACGATCAGTCATTGTAGTGTTTTTGAACTAACCTGTAAAATAAAACAATATTTTACATAAGCGTCCATTGTACACCAACAGGTACAGCACATAACAATTATGTTTATTGCAATTTTATCCCAATAAATTGTTATTTCAACAATATACTATGTCAGTTTAGAGCCTTCTAACACAAAACAGTCAAAAACAATCATGAATTTGTAATGATTAATAATAACAATAAAAAAAATATCTTACCTTATTTTTTTTATTCCGTAGACAGCTACAAGTGCACAGACTAAAAATAACAAATCAATATCGTAGTACAACAAATAAACAAAACGCAATCACACATCAAATAGTTGTACACACGCGGGTACAGAGGGCGGTAATGGGTTAAACGAAGTCGGTACTGAAACACATTCTACTGAAATTAAATTCAGCTCTCCAAAAAAAGGTACACCAAAAAAGCAATTTCGTTTGGATATGAACGATTTTGATTATGATGTTGTTCGAAGAATGGTCTCCTCGAAGAATACTCCAGGCTTCTGATTGAATTAAGGTAGATTTAATATGGGTTGACATTTGCCTATTCTTGAAGTTTTAATCAGACTACTAATAGATATTATAAATCGATCCTGAAACGTTCTAATATCTGTCAATTTTATCAAAGACAAGGTTTGTAATCTTTGCCCAGTAGCAAGTGCTAATAGAGTGACTAATTTTTTACTCATCATTTCTAAACTAGCTGATTCATTTTGAATGTTTTCTAAATAATGTAAAACTATACTTGGATCCCATATAATATCATAACGAGAAAATACTGCTTTTAATTTGAAAATGCCTTTAAAAAATCGTTTGAGTCTACTGTCTTCGCCTATTTTTTGTATAGAAATCATAGAAATTGCTGATCTATGACTATTAAAAGAACCATATAGAGATAAATACGCCGTGTTTGGTATCATTTGAAAGGGCCTCACTTGTACATTTCCAAAATATTGCTCAAATTTAAAATCACGCCCTCTAGCGGACAAAAAGTCCGCTAAAGGGTAAAAAAAAAAATTAACACCAAAATTGTTTAAATAAAAAAAACTAAAAAACTAAAACCCGACTACGACAAAAAAAAACGACGCTGAAAATGTATGAAACAAGATTTTCAGGATAGAACAAAAAGAAAAGCCGTAGTCACACGTTATAGGTATCAACCTAAACACTTTAATACCGTGTCATTTACCTCCTCGGAGGTAAATGACAGACAACCATTCTTCGTCTTCTTCTTTTATCTTTTTTGTACTAAATTAACCACCTATTCATTTTGTGTAATTTTGGATTGTATTGCATTTTTTTGAGAACCACATGCTGCACTGGCCTGTTAAGGAGGCGTCTGTGAAAATCTCAAGATAGTATTTATGGTGACGTATTGGATTGACTAAAATATTAGTTTTCCACCAAGCTAAATCATCATGTAAACTATCTGGTACACTCAAGAATGCATCATAATTATCATTGTTCTCAAGCAGTGCTAAGTACCTATTTAACTCTTTCTAGAGCCTTGGTATATAACCAGCCATATGGAATAGCTGGACATGCTGCAGTTAGAGTGCCTAAGAAACGAGCCAATTCTCTTATTCGAAGTCTCTTTGAAAGTGATAACCAATTTACTCGTTTAAGGATCTTGTGTCACTTTAAATTTAAACTTTAACTCGTTCCATCGTCGACCTCATCTCTGCCCTTAGGGCAAGATTGAAGTCAAGAGTAAGCCCATATAAGATAAAAAAAAAAAAAAAACTTTTGTAGTTCTAAAGTCATAGAACCTGAGTCTAAAATAAAACCTAAGAATTTACAAGTCGTTTTGGGTATCAAATTGCTCTTTTTGTAGTTAATAATAAAACCTAATTTTGTTGAATACTTTTATTTGCGTTTTCAAGGCAATCACTAGACGATTTTCCTATGCACAAAATGTCATCAAGATACCGTACTGAAAGCAAACCTTCAGATCTTAGATGAGTCATAATCGGTTGCAATATTTTTGTAAAAATATGTATAAGGAGCCGAACACAAGCCAAAGGGCAAAACTATAAATTCATACAAATCTTCTCTAAAATAAAAACGTAAAAATTTTGTGTGACTATCATGAATGGGGACTAAAAAATAAGCCTCTTTAAGATCAATATTAATCATGTGACAGTCTCTGGTAATGAGTTTAGTAGCCGTTCTTATATCTTCCATTTTAAAATGTTCGGTGTGTACATATTCCTTTAATTTCTTGAGCTTTAAAATAAATCTACTACCACCGTCACTCTTAGGGACCAAGAAAATATCTGAAACATATTGACCAGTGGCTGGTTTACATTTTCTAATAGCCTTTAATTTTTAGAAGATGTTGTATTTCATTTTCCATTGATACAGATTCACATTTTGAAAAACTACGACGTGGGTAGTGGTTTTGTTTTTGATAAGGCTTTTTACTAAAGGGTATCTTGTAACCAGACACCGCATCTAAAATGAATTTATCATTGGTAAATGATTGCCATTCACAAAAGTAGTGTTTTAATCGAAAAGCGAGTACCTGGGTTGGGAGCGGATCTTCTAAAATCAACGGTTCGCTGTGTAGCGCGGTCATAGTAAAAAAAGGGGAAGTAGAGTATCTCTGGCCCAATCCGCGACATAATTACCTACCGTACTTGCCTTTCTCAGGGTTATCACTTTCAGCTAAATTTTAATGCAGTGACTAAAAATTGGTAAGGGCCGGGAAGTTGTATTTTTTTATTTCTGTTGTCTGAGTTTCATTGGTACAGCATATTACATTTTTTTTTTTTGTAAAAAAATTGTAAGGCGGTTCACAGCATACATCTACTTACCAAGTTTCAACTATGTAGTCCTAATAGTTTCCACCTTATACATTAGGTATCTATCATAAAAAGTGAAATAAAGTGACTAAAATATTAAATAAAAAAAACATCGTAAAACAACCTAAAAAAACTAACGCTCCTAACTCTTAGACTATAATTAATTTTTGTTCTGTTGTTACGAATGGTTACGATTCGAACTTTGCTCTATTTATCTGATTCGCAAATTCGTCAAGTATTTTAAATTACGATTTTATATCTGTAAGTAGGTACATACTTAGTTACTATACCTACCTACAATACTGAGAAATCGGCATGACTAAACGTAAACAAAGCAATAGCGGCATATCATCAAAAGTACCTAATACATTCTAGTGGGAAAGCAGGCCTGCCTACTTCGTCTGTCTGATAGATAACGAATACCAACAACAACAAAATAAGTAGGTATCTCTTCATCAAGTATAAATTACTTGCTAGAATAAAGACTTGCTTACCTTTCCTGTTCAGTAGGAACATACTCAACTCTGGAATCGATGAATTATTTAGACACCCAAACACACAGCAATAACTTCTCCTGCGATTATCAGACATTTTTCATTTAGGTACTTAGCGGTGCCGAAAAGCCGTGCGTGACGCGCGAACCTTGTGCGGTGTTAAACGCTGACACTTAACGCATGATCTCAGCTCCCTTTTGACGGTACGGATTCCACTGATGATCCAATACTTGTCTCTGATGTATGAAAGTGTCAGTCGCGGGCCTCCATGTAACGTGGTAATATGAGCTTGATCAATGATTAAATCTGTGAGACGACTATGGCTTGATAATATGATAGGATGCTTTGATGAGTCGTTGATGCGTGCGTTTTTCAGTCGTCCACCCACTCTAAGGATACCGTGCTCATCTATGAACGGGTTACGACATGATATTTTGCTTCTAGGATGCACATGTCCCTTTTGATTGATAAACAAAATATCTTCATGAAATTGTTTTAATTGGTCATCTTTTATAAACATATGATATGGACGTGTGTTTACCTCGTGATTGCGTAAAGTTTGATAATGATCTTTGCCGTTTTGATACGTGTTGTCAAGAAAGTAGTCGACCGCCGCATCTTTATGCTCCGATATTTGCCTATGATTTTGTCCGAACTCTCCCCAGGGGTTGTCTATCGCGTCTAAACGTTTCTTAAGGTACTCGGATGTTTTACGAGAATCCGAGTCCTTGCTGAAGTTAACCTTGATGGTATTGAAATTGGCTATGATTTCAGATTGACGGGCAATAATTTCTTCCATGATGTAGGTTGGTCAAAGGAACAGTCTTACTTGTAAATCTGATGGTCCACGTGCTGACGATGCTGATTGCGGACGCTGAAGCCTCGCGCCGCCTGATGATGAGCTCCACGGAGCCTGATGATGATGATGTCATGATGTCACGTCGTAATTTGCTTACCACGACCGTGCTGTTGACCTATGCTTAAGCCAAACGTGACTCAAGTCTAGGATGATTGCGTGAAAAGAGTTTCTCACTGGTTTGATCTCAGAACGACGTTCGCGTGAGATTGCCACCGAGCTGTGCGCGCGATAGCTCAAAGTGCCGCGACGAGGTCCTGATGCTAATCTCGAAGGACCAAAGTTGTCCGTACTAAACAAAATCATGAAAACGTCTGCGCCAGAGACCTTCATCATCAACGGACCAATCTTCAGAAGACCCCTCCCTCCCCCCTTCCCTCCTCTCCCCCTCCTTCCTCCTCCTTTCTTTCTTTTCCTTTCTTTTCTTCCTTTCCTTCTTCTTGATTCTTCGGGATGACGTCCATTCCGGCTCGAAGGGCCAAAAATAAATGTAGGGGATCCCTGCACTTAGTGATGATACCGGGGCGATTCTATAGGGATGATGAAATAAAACCGACCACAGCGAATGTCCGTTGAACACTGATTTATTGATTTAATGTACTTACACAAATTAGCTCGGAGTAATGCCGACGAAGCATTTAGAATATTTTATGATATATTTTATAGTATTTTGGATTGATTTGGATGATAGCACTCCAAGAAAGAGCTCCAAGGGTAATTGCTTTCGTTACAACTACCCTGATTGGTTCACTGCTGCAAAATCAGTACCGCATACCGTGATTATCAGAGTCGTACGGAGCAACAATTTGTCAAGGAACCGAGGTCTTTTTGGGGTTTTGTTGGACGCAAGCGCTCGAAGCGAAGTACAACAAGGATTACTAGGAATAGTGAGCCAGTGCCAAAGCATGAGTGCGCTCAGGCGTTCGCTGATTATTTTCATTCGGTCTACGGGGCGGTGGCACCGCGGTTGGATGCGGCTGCCGCTGGGCAGGCGGCGCCCGAGCGCGGCGCACGCGTTCACGTGGGACAGCTGTCTCTCGGCGAGGTGAGTGCCGCGCTCGCGCGCCTCAAGCCCAAGCGTTCGGTTGGTCCAGACGGGGTGCCACCCTTCGTGGTTAGGGATTGTCGGACAGTACTGGTCCGGCCGCTCATGCATTTATTTAATTGTTATTTACGAGAATGCTCGTACCCGGACGGCTGGAAATTGACTAGGGTTACTCCAGTACCTAAGGGGGCCCCAAGCTCGGATGTTAACGGATATAGACCAGTAGCAGTACTGTCAGCTTTTGCTAAAGTCTTCGAGTCCGCGTTGTGTTCAACTATCCACTCGCAAGTAGCCTCACAGCTCAACGATGCGCAGCATGGTTTTCGGGCGGGCCGTAGCACTAATTCTAATTTAATGTGTTTTTTAAATCAGGCAACCACAGTGTTGGACTCGGAGACTGGTGCTCAACTGGATGTCGCTTACTTCGACTTCAGGAAGGCATTTGATAGTGTCGATAATGACATACTATTGAGTAAATTTGCGAGTGTGGGTTTTACCCCAGCTCT
The DNA here is from genome assembly GCA_949316265.1 of Diarsia mendica. Classification (NCBI taxonomy): domain Eukaryota; kingdom Metazoa; phylum Arthropoda; class Insecta; order Lepidoptera; family Noctuidae; genus Diarsia; species Diarsia mendica. Next base: position 14,501,577 of record OX438889.1, read on the forward strand.
CTTGAAATTCTTTGCTAGCTACTTGGGCAATCGCAAGCAAATAGTAGAATACGCAGGTTACATCTCGGAATCGTATTTCACGCTTACAGGAGTAAGTCAAGGGACAAATTTAGGGCCTTTAGAATTTATTATTATGGCTAATGACCTTCCTGAAGTCATTAAAGAAGCTAGCTGTTTATTATTTGCTGACGACCTCAAGCTATTCTTGCGTATCACAGACGAGTCGAGCTGCAAAATGCTCCAGCGGGACATTGATCGGGTGGTAGCTTGGAGTGAAGAAAATAAACTACACTTCAATGCTACGAAGTGTAATGTAATGTCATTCACGCGGGCCGTGGTACCCCGACGTCATGATTATCGTATGGACGGTCACATCATATCGCGGGTGGAGTCAGTGCGTGATCTCGGGGTTACTTTCACTGGGGATCTTACGTTTCGGGTTCATGTAGTGCAGGTCTGCAAAAAAGCGTTTAGGAACCTTGGTTTTGTCATGCGGGAAACCCGTGACTTCACTAATATGGCAGCAGTGAAAGCACTTTACAATGCGTTGGTGCGAAGCAACTTGGAAACTAGTGCTATCATCTGGAATCCTTATGAGCTGAAGTATTCTCAGATGCTAGAGAAAATGCAAAATAAATTTACCCGATACCTGTACTTGAGGCAGTTTGGAGTCTACCCTTTCTACCCGCTTATGTATCCGACTCTCTTTGTAATAGGGATGGTTGGGTACTATAAGTTGGAGGTAAGGCGCAACCTAGCTCTTGCTACGTATGTTTTCATGGTTTTTCGAGGAATATTAAATAATCCGCAAATATTAGAATCGTTGGGATTACTCGTTCCAGACAGGAGGCTACGGTTGGGACCGAAGGCGGGGCTGTTTAGAGTTCCGGCAACGCGTACCAACTTATTAAAGTTTGCGCCTGTGATTCGTGCAATGAGAATACTGAATAGTGTGTCTCGGCGTTTGGACATATTTTCTTGTTCCTTGGCGGAATTCCAGAGGGAGACACTAAGTATGTTGTCCACTGTATAACTGTGTTATATGGGACTGTAAATGACTACTTTTGTTAACTTGGGTCTTACCTGTCACAACAAATGTATGTGTACATCAATAAATAAATAAATAGCTAAGTAATAGGTACAAAATGCTGAGTGCACAGAATGCACGGCGCGTGAGTATGAAAAGTAATGTGCGGTTCCGTACAGTAGACTTTGTAATTAACATGCTATCTTTCATCAAAGTTGCTAACTTGGTTTGATCATTTTCTAAGGTTTGGATGGCATCGCTGTATTCAATAGCGTCATCTTCATCCATATTACCAAACAGGTGTTTAATAACGGAACCGATTCCTGCAAACCAAGCTGATCTTTTATTGGATTTAGACATAAGATGAGATATGAAGTCGAAGTCTCTTGCTATATCATAATGGCGGGATGACAATGGTTGAAACATGTAGTGACATTCATTTTCAATATGCATTACTTTGTTTACATAAATATTTCGAAGTTCCGAGAATGTCTCTTATGTTATCTAGATGCGGTTGGATGAAAGATATTTCTATAGGAATAATAATATCTAGTGTAACATCGGTAGTTTTTAGGGAACCAATGGGGTCGAAATATTATGCCTGCGTTGTTAGATGCTGGCTGGATATATCCTTGACTGTTTGATGCCAGGGACGGATAAATGTAGCCAATTCTGGAATGGAGAGTAATTGTAAATTACTAAACTATATTATAGTGTATTATATATACGCTAGTATGTAATTTCATCTCGTCAAAATGATATTTGACATGGCGTCTATTTATTAAAAGTGATGCGGTGTTATTTCCGTGTTTTTTTACTATTTTGAACGGGCCTTTCCATATTGGCGAAAGATATTTTCGAAGCCATAGATGATTTTTTTATTAAATACAAGGTCGCCGACCTTGTATTTAATTGGCCTTGTACGAGTGTCATAATAGCTTTTTGAATTTTCTTTAGACTTTTAAATGTGTTCTATCGCTAAAGCGATAGAACACATTTAAATACTCCCGAACTAAAGTTCGGGAGTATTTAAGTCTGTTTTGGAGTACACGGACATAATCGGGATAAGTTACGCCTCCAGTTTTTTCGTAGATAGAATCTGGTATGTATGGTTTATTTCAAAATAAAAGTTCGTAGGGAGCAAAATGAGTGGTCGAATGGATTGCGGAGTTATAGGCAAGCATAGCTGTGTATACAAAACGGTGCCAGTTATTTTGCTCTTCATTTATATAGGACTTTAAATATTCCTTTAAGGTGGAATGACTCCTTTCAAGAGCGCCTTGTGTCTGAGGATGATAAGGGGTACTCCACAACTGTTTGATTTTTAACAGATTGCAGGTTTGTTTGAACAGCTCAGCTGTGAAGTTAGTTCCTTGGTCTGTTAAAATTGTTTTAGGTATTCCAAACAACTTGATAAAGTGAACTAGGCATTCACATGACTCTTCAGCTGTAGTGTTGGTGATTGGATAGGCGGTTGAAAATTTGGTAAGGTCATCTTGGGGGGTCAATATGTACCGAAAGGATCTCATGATCCGATGAGTGATATGATGAGTGTAATTTTTATCTTCATCAAGATAAAAATTATATTACAATTATTTTCTTTATTTTTGAACTCATTCTGCAATTAGAATGCCAATTTTGTATAGGGGTTTATTTTGTAAACATAATAAGTTATGAAATTGTTTTGATAAAATGAATTATCTACTGCCCGGCTATTCTTACGTTAAAGTGTTGCCATAATCAAAATAAGTAAATATATTGACAACTCTAATCGTTTTTTTTTTGTATACGATTACAAATTAATATAAATGTAAAGTCATTGGAAAGGTAAATCGCGGGGTTTTTGTGTGGTGTGAAATAATTAGTATGTCACACACACAGTAGTCGTATTATTTTGCTTTCAAAACTTTTTATAGCAATTTCACTTTGTTGGATATCGATACATATGAATGATTGCATTGTTTTTTTTTAATTATCTTGCTTCGGTTTGATATAAATCGAACCTTAAAAAAATTAATGATTATAGAACTAAATCAATAATTATGTGTCAAATGTATTTGTTCGAGTAATCGATTTTCATTTAAAATCTAAAGTGGCAACATTGGTGTTGGTGTCTCAAATTGAATTGTCATTGTCAAAAAGTCCAATGTCAATTGCGCGTGGTGCATGCTAAGTTTGCTCATTGCGATTTAAATATTACAGTTTATTTTGTGTTGATCGAGTCCTACTCTCCACAGTAATTGTGATATTCATTGTAACTATTTGTTTATTTCTTGTTTTCAATCACTATCGCTAACTTTAATGTGAAATTGTGAATCTTACGCCAGGACGTTTTTACGTCAGGAAGTTTTAACAGGAAATATAAAGGCAAGGTACTGATTTATTTAAGTCTCTATCCCATCAGATATGCTAATTAATCTGCTCTCCAAACTACGACCTATAAACTTACCTCTTTAAACGACGGATATTTCTATTTTCAGTTTAAGTTACGTTTTCTAAAAAAACTTGGAAATGCGGGTTTTGATTCCAAAATGGCAATTGTAGATGGTTATTTGGTTAATTTATAAACCATCTAAAACAACTTTGGAATTGACGCAACTCTGTACCGTGGTCCATATTGTCGTGGTCATTCTCCTTTATCGTTACCGGCTTCCGGAAGTGGACCTACAATGTCTACGCTACGCGTTCAAAAAGGCGAGTGGAAAGAGATGTAATCTGCATGGGAGCACGATTAACTTTTCGAAGGGCTTTATTAGTTTGACATTGTGGACTTTGTTTCACATAATGTTCTATATCGGAACGCATATTTTTCCAGTAGTATTTTTCCTGGATACGTTTTATCATTCTAGCGGAACCTAAATGTCCGGCAATAGGAATGTCATGATTTTCTTTCATGATTTTAGGGATTTCGCTTAATGACGGATAAATAATGGCATTTTTGTAAATTTGTATATTTATTTCCCAATTATGGAACAACTATAAATTGTAAACCTTTAGGTATTGATGACTATCAAAAGGGTTACTAAAGTCTGAGATAGCTATCTCGGGATTGTTTTGACCTGCAAGGCTAACTACTAGTTCATTTCTTACGGATTTAAGACTTTTATATCTTCTTATGTGAAAGTGTCAAAATGATTGACTTTAGTAAAGAGGAAATAATATGTTTTATTTTCAGATTCGTATTTGAGGAAAGTGTATAAATTTCTTTCCAGTAAGGAAAATTCGTTTAAATTAGGAATGTTAGATAATCTCTTGAATATATGGGACGGCTTCATCCATATCTGTAGATGTAGGAATGAGGATATATTTTATCTGTTTTAGATAGACTTTCGTTATGTTCTATAATAGTAAAATGTTACTAAAGATTTCAATTCTAATGAGAATTGAAATCTTTAGAGGTCGATTTAAGGAAATCTGAGTAATGACCATCTAGGGTATTAGGGCTATTTGGACTTGGACTATCAAGTTCGTCAAGATTACCTAATTCTGGTAAGCTTGTGGGTGGAGCAAGTGGATTAAATTTTTTATAATTAAAAAAGGGCTTGCTCTTGACTTCAATCTTGCCCTAAGGGCAGAGATGATGTCGACGATGGAACGAGCTTACCCAGAAGAAGCCTGTTTACTCGCGACTTAAATAGAATAGGGTTATATGAACTCGGAAAAACCGACGCAGGCAGGGAATTCCACTCAATGGCTGTGCGCATAATAAAGGACTTAGCAAAGCGCTTCGTTCGAATGTGTGGAACGTCGACTAGGTATCGGTGATAACCTACAGTACGTCTAGTCTCCCGATGGAAGAAGGGAGATGGTGGAATCAGCTCGTGGAGCTCCTGCGCACACTCTCCGAAGTACAGTCTGTAGAAGACCGACAGACATGCGACTTTGCGACGGTGGGCCAGATATCTTCGAGTTGAACTAAATCGTCTGAATCTATCGTTTTATCAGAATCATGCGAGTTTACATTTTGCCTTGAAGTGCTCGGCATTGGATCTATGGCATTAACAGGTTTAGTTGGAGGATAACGCGATAATGCATCAGCTGCATTATTCAATGTACCTTTCTGGTAAACTATTTCATACTCATATTCCTCCAGTTTTAGTCGCCACCTCTGGAGTTTACCAGAGTGGTTAAAGAACCAACGTAAGGGGCGAGGATCGGTAACAATCAGGAATTTTCTACCATACAGATATGGGCGGAATGTTTTACAACCGAAAAGCAAGTAATTCCTTTTCCTTCGTGCTATAGTCACTTTTATTGAGTGTACGGGATGCATAGGCAATAGGTTTATCTTTGCCTATTACGCCTTTCTTTTTTAGTAGGTTGGTTAAAGGTTTTGCGATACTAGACAGGTCAGGAATGAACCTACGATAATAAGAAACAAACCCAAGGAATGACTTAACGTCTTTGGGGGTTTTTGGTACAGGGAAATCAAGTATTACGCTTACTTTCGCAGCATTTGGTTTCACACCTTTGTCAGTAATGACATGGCCTAGGTGTGAAACTTCCTTTCTTAAGAATTCGCACTTGTCGGGTTGTAATTTAAGTTTAAATTGGCGGAGTCTACCAAACACATTTTTTAGGTTATTAATGTGAGAGGCAAGGTCATAAAAATGTATAACAATATCGTCGAGATAGACAAAGCATTGTATGCCTTGGAGCCCTGATAAGGCTGAATTCATTAACCTCTGAAAGGTTGGCGGAGCGTTTTTGATTATAAACGGCATACGCGTGAATTCATAATGTCCAGTTGGGACGGAAAATGCTGTTTTTGGAGAGTCTTCAGCAGACATGTTTATTTGATAAAACCCGGATGCTAAATCTAATCAAGAAACACGACTGGCCGTGTCGCTGGACAAGTTTGTTCCGGTATACGGCGTTCCCGCTGAGTTTGTGTACTTTTTGGCACACACACAGTTCACTCCCTTTTTTGGCAGAGCGGAAGGGAGTGTCAGACTTCTACTGACTAAAAACCAACCCATGTTGCTTCTTCGCCCTTGTGCCGAAGCCGCGTTATCCCTTTCGAAAATCCGCAGCCCCGACAGGCGTCGGCCCTTGCGGGCCCCTCTTTGCTGACTTCTCCTAGAAGCGCGCGTGGAACACGAACGCGCCGTCGACACGGTCTGTTGTCGTCATAAGACAACCGGACGGCGAGCTACCCCATTACTAACCGTCCACAGGCCCGCGTCTACGGTGGCCGGAAGCCATCACGTGGCCCCCGACGCCCGGAGCGCCTCTCGTGGCGGCTGGAACGAGAGGTTCTTTCCCCCTTTCACGTTCCGCCACCTCCTTCTCCTGCATCACTGCTTCGCAGAAGGAGGCGACGGCGTCCCATTCTTCTTCGCCCCGGACCATGGCTTGCACCAGGGCCGGACGCGAGAGGTCGCCGCCGCCGATCGCCGCTACGAGAACACGGCGGGGCTCTACCCAAGCAGGGCACACCTCCAACAGTTCACACCCTCGATGCATCAATATCTCGAATAACCTTAAATCTTGAATCATTGGCAGCGCGAAGGCTCATTGTTCGATGTATCAAAATCTCGAAACATCATTTCTCGACCGGCCATCTAATCGATTTACAGAAAAGTTATAAGGATTTTTATTTGAGTCAAATGAGTCATGCTATTAAAAAAAACAATTATAATTTCGTATGATTTGTAATATCTCTCAAAAAATAGAGCCATTGCATTGTCTTATTTTCTTTTTACGTGGTGTCTTGTCTACTGCAGCATTGGCTTTTTCTATTACGTGTTTAGTGTTTACTTCATTAAGTTTTGTAAACGTTTCATATAATCCAAGTTTAATATAACATCGTATTCCAACGACGAGGGTATGCCTCAACGTTATTTTGGGTTCTTGGAAATTTCCTATCATTATTGAGTTGACCACAGTGCAGGTGGGAAAAGAGGCTGTTGTGTTCTTGAAATTGTAACTGTGGTTGAGTTTGTCTGTGAGCAATAATAAATAATAATTTATTTATTTATTTTCTCCCACAAATAATAATATGTACAGGAACAGAGATACAAAAATTTGAAGATGGGAGACAGGAGCCCATACTAAGTAAAACCTGTGCTACGGGTCTCCTGGTCTCCTTATCTCGAACACATGTTAAGAGCCAATCTAAGGGCAAATAAAGGCAGCAGGAGTGCTTACAGCTAATTAACAATAATAATAAAAAATGTAATGTACTAAAGATTAAGATTTGTTTAGTTTGTGATTATGATTTATTAATTGTGAGTATGATTTACGAGTTGTGCTTGTGATGCTGGAGGTGTGTGTGTGCGTGTAATGCATGTGCGTGTGCGTGTAGTGCGTGTGTGTTATACTTCTCTGTAGCTGAATAACAATTTCTCTGTATCGTCGTAGGTCAGTGTTAGGAGCCATTTTGAGACTTAACGCTTGCATTCAATTTTTGTTACCGGATAAATTATCTATAATATGTATGTATTTAGAAATATATAAGTATGTTTATCAGTTGTCTAGTACCCATAACACAAGCTCTGCTTAGCTTGGGACTAGATGGCGTTGTGTGATAGTTGTAAAAAAAAAAAAAAAAAAAAAAAAAAAAAAAAAAAAAAAAAAAAAAAAAAAAAAATTGTAAGTAGCTTATTTGCAATATTATACAAACGTGGCCCTTTAAAGAAAAATAAATATCGGCTGAAACTCGTCCTAGCTGGCCTAGGTTGGCCAGACCTGATGAAAACGCCTGCTTTTTAGAACTGGATTAAGACTACTGTAGTTCAGGGATGCATGTTGCCTAACCTTTTTTCTTAATCTTATCTTAATCTTACCGTTAAAACTTCAGCTAGTTGGTAAAGGTCTGTCGTAAGAAAAAGGCGCGGTTTGAACAGGCTGATTTTAAGGATGAGTCGTTGAGCTCTTTCTAGTTCAAGAAGGTGTGTCTTGGCTGCTCCGCCCCATGAAGAGATAGGTGAGGACAGACTGACATAACGCAAGGTAGACAGTTCGCATGACTTTAGAGCCCGCCACGTGCCGAAGATTCTCAAAGATGTATGTGAGCTTACGGATTCTCTTGGAGACATTACCAATATGTTAGTTGAAATTTAAGTTGTCATCTATTATTACACCCAGATATTTAACGAATTTAGACTTATTTATATGTGGACAGTTACAGCTTGAGGCTGTTTGTTGAGTACATGAATGTGCGATTATCGTGTGAGATGGGATAGGAGTGTTTCGTAATGAAAAAGCTAGATAGAAGGTTTTAGTAGTATTCCGAGTAAGAAGGTTTGAGGCAAGCCATTGGCACACCGTATTGAAGCCTTCTTGGGCATATTTAAAGACTTCATCCCAGGTGTTTCCATAGAAGGTAAGGCTTAAGCAATGAGAGCTTAGCAACGACCATACAGCCACTAGACGCCTAATAACAGGCGACTAATGTCTGTCAACACATTAGGGCTATAAATCTTATAGCCGTCGTCACTCACAAAGTTCGCATTAGTTTCGACCACTCCTGTGAGCCGTAAAGATGCAATGACCTTGAAAGGGCCAATCAGAATGCAGTACCCCTTTCCCCCGCACCTCAGCGAGTTGACAGAATTTGTTTCGTGCGTTAGATTGAGTATTAGGCGTCTAGTGGCTGTATGGTCGTTGGAGCTTAGTGTGCCGTAAATACAGGGTGGTGCCGATGATACGACAATAAGTGAAACCACTGGTAGTTCTAGTTCATAGGAATATTTTTAAACTATCAAATAAATGCAAAAACCTCATAAAATTTGCAAAAACAAAACAAGAAAGGGATATTATAAAGCAAAGGTAATGTTTAAAGATAGGTATTAGTGGTCATAATTAATGAATCACCTACTAGAAGTAACTACAACCCAGGTACCTAGTTTCCAACTTTTATTTTTTTCAGATTTTACAGTAAATACAAAATCCCTGGGATAATAGGATGTGTAGATGGTAGCCACTTCAAAATATTTACTCCAATCAAAGAAGAAGAACACCTATATTTCTGCAGAAAACATTATCACTAATTGAATGTTCAAATGGAAATTATATTATAATAGATAACCTGAGTAGATAACTATTTATTTTGATTACATTACTTACATAAAAATATGTTTTATTGTAGATATGCGACTCTGACTGTAGAATTTTGTCCCTAAATCCAAAATTTGAAGAAGCAGCCCATGATGCATTTGTTTGGCAAAACAGTAATGTTAATAATTTCATGCAAAGTTTACATAGGAATAACGAGATTGTTTGGCTTTTGGGTAAGTTGATGACCTACTTATATGTATAATAGAATATTTATGTGGGTGATAATTTAGATTTTCCTATTTTTAGGTGATTCCGGTTATCCTCAGAGGCCATGGCTGATGACACCGTACTCAGATCCAGTGCCCAATTCTGAAGAGGATAATTTCAATAAGGCTCATACATAATATCAGCCCGGCTCGTAATTGAGAATACTTTTGGCAGCTAAAAAATCGTTGACGTTGTTTAAGTAAAGACAGGACATTGCATTACAGGCCAGATAAATGCGCATAAATTATAGCATGTTGTGTCTTACATAAAATTGCTATAAAATAAAATATTCCTGACCCAGATAGGGTTTCCCTACAAACTGGAGGTAATTTCTAAAATATATTTAAAATGTTTTCAAACAATCAATTCTGTATACCAACATTATATCTTGCTGCCTAAAAGTAAGATTAAGTTTTCTTTACAGCATAAGAGCAAATGGAAGTATTACAAGAAAATGAAACTTCTAACGAATTACTAATGGGCAGGGCATTACGTGATCAGCTAGTTACGAGACTTTCTGTGATGAATATTAACTTAAATTAAAATAAAATTCAAGATGTTTTATTACCCAAACGTTTATTTAATCTTCTATTAAATAAAATAAACCTTAATATACTTTTTAAAAATATAATTAAAACATTTTTATAATAAAAACTTACATGTAATAAAATAAGGAACACAACAATGAATACACAGTTAACATAAAAATCAATACTATTCTAACTATGTACTTAACTTTAAATTTAACTTTCAATTATTATTGATATTTATATGATCAACTATTCTATTTCCTAATACCAGAAGTTGAGCCAATAAGTCTAACTACCGCTTTTGTTGGTTCAATTCCTCTCCCTTTATCTAAGCCGTTCCTCCTCACATTTGTTTTGAAAATCCTGCCACTCATTGCCAGAATTGACAAACGACTGTCTTGCCAACTCTGACTGAGTATGAGGGCGAGTTCTCCTACGTGTAGGCGAGGGTATGGTTTGATGCAGACGGCGCCTTCGCCGTGGAGTTGAAGGCAGAGGAGTCGGAAATTGGGGCCCTTCAGGGAAAGGTGGCGTATTGGGCACCTGTCGTTCAGCTGGTTCTATCCCCCCGCCGCGAGCTGACGTGTTTTTAAACGCTCTGGTACGGAGATGTACCAAATTATGTAGGCGAATTGAAAATGTTTTGATTTTAAGTGGACTGTATTTGAGGATGGCTGGTTTCGCCTAGAAAGAACAGGATGATGAACGGGCGACCGAGTTTGAGGGATTGTGAAGGAAAGCACGTCTTACCTGAAGTCTTCAAGATGGCGCCTGCTGGCGCCTGCCTGCTTCGAGCTTCGAAGTACACGACGTGTTGATATCAGAATACACCAAATCACTCAATCACACCCGCGGGCGGTTCATCTTAGTTCAATCACGATTTATATAGATAAATAAGCGGAGTTTAGCGGTATAACACACGGACGGCGGAGTACGGTAAGACATCGACAATACGTCCGCGTGGAGAGGCGTACTTGACACGTTCTGTCATTGCGGTGTCATCGTTTGCCATCTATTAGTGGCAGACATGCTTTTTTGGGGTAGGGAGAGGGAATGGTCGTCCGTTCTGACAGTAAACGTCAAAATGTGGGAACAAACTATTTAACCAAATTTCAAAAATGAGATGGCGTTACCACGCTCCGTAAACTTTATTTCCAAAAAGTGGTTTCAAACAGTTAAACCAACCTAAACTAAAACTAAGTGTCAATAGTAAAATAGTAGTTGAAAACAAAACTGTGTAAAGGTGTATTTGTATTCCAAGTAATACCATCAAACGTGACCAAAAACTATTAAAAACTGTCGTTATAAAAAGTGGACTTTGTTGTGTTAACTTGTGATCCGTCGTGAGTGATCTCTGCTGGACTCGACATAACCAAAGCTGAAATGAAACAGAATACCATTACAACATTGTTTACAATAAAAAAAAACTAACTACATCGTTGTTGGAAGTAAAACTAACTAAATCTTTTTTTTTATTTTTATTTAATGGCAATGATCAGTCTAACTTATAATTCTAATGCTTATACTAATATATTGTCATTTGTAATCTTAATTAAGTAAAGTGGCCTCTTCTTTTCTTGTCTTTATATGGCTTGTTGAAGGGGGAGATGAGAGCACACCCATTGATCCCTGCGATCCGGAATGTCCAGAAACATTCTCTTCATCTCTCGAATTTTCTCTGCTGTTTCTGTTAGTGAATTAAATCTTGATGAACTCAGGGTGAGTTGTCAACCGGGACAACACCGATGTTAGGTCCTGGTTAAGAATTGTTAGCAAAGTCTGTGATTGTATCTTTAAAGTTCCCAGCTCTGCTAATGGTTTAAACCTCATTGCAGTGGGAGCAAGGGTCACATCATTGTTTGGAGATATGGTGACGGTCAAGTATGTGGAACGGAATGTCGTAGAAGGAATTAATTCTATTTTGCCTGGAATGGGGCCCTGTGAAGAGCTGGCAGATTCCGCTGTTGGTGGATTGCTGGTATGAGATGCCCTCCTAGGACAGGGACGAGACATTTCTAAGGTTTTGGACTCGGATCTTCTCAGACAATCCTGCTACTGCCCTGGTAAACGAATTGAGTTGGACAGTTAGTCCTTCATTGAACTCTTTGTCCATTTCCATCTGTTGTCTCGCTCTCTGGGATTGCACCTTGAATTGGTCAACAAGTTGACCCACGATGTTGTTGTTGAAGGCCTTAGCGTGGGCCAACTGATAAATCTTGTTCATTCCTTTGATGGTCGAGAGAAGGGAGGCGTATCCTGTAAGACATGCTTCTGAAAGATTATCCCGGATGATCACCCAGTCCAAGGAGGCGGAGCGGGACAAGAGACGGAACTGAGAGCCAAGCTCTCTATGATTGATAAGGTTAATTTGTCCCACGGCATCAACCAGTCCCAGCAGTTCCTCATCCATTGGATCTGGGCTTTCTTTCATCATAGCAGCCAACCGGAAACAACTGTCCATGGGATGACAAGACAACGGGTTGCAGTTGTTAACTGTTGGATACTCTTCAGGGTCATATCCTTGTGAATATGTGCTGTTCTCTGTTATTGTCTGTTCCAATGGGGGTGATAGCTTAGTTTTCCGGATCAACTCTAGGACCTGATTCATGCCCTCGAATTCGGGTCGAGGTGTTTGCCCCGTTAACATTGGTTGAATGTCAGAGATATCTGACATGGTCTTCATGATGTCGTCTCCGTCCCTTGAGCGGGAGGGGTCAATAGAATTGTCGGAGATCCCAGACATTATGAGTGTGATGCCGGCACTGAGTACAAGAATTGCAAAATAAAGATTTTCTATCGATGTGTGATGTGGATCTGCAGTGAAGGGGGGATGTATGAGGTTTAAAAGGATTAATGTAATTGATTGAAATCTTCTTAGAAGTGTTGAGGAGGAAACCATGAATAGGGTTAATCGATTTGTAAGTCATACACTATGGTATTGTTTTTTTTAATTCGACTGTCAATAATGAGATCTTGGGTTCAATTCCCAAGGCAGTGTTGTTAGGATTTTTATAAATTCCCATTTGCAGGTCAGATTTTGAAGCTTTTTCAGTACAAAGCAACGTGATCGCTATGGTACCTAATAACATGTTGATATGTGGATGGAACACATTTGCCTAGCTCTGTTATGTTAATATGTTTATTTTCAAGTGTTATGTGGAGTAAGTAATTCTTAAAAGTTACTATTTTCTGTAGCTTATGGATCTTCATATCACCTGTATTGAAGCTGAAATTGACTGAATGTCCTCCTGTAATTTTATTATTAAACTAGCACTTTGCCCACGGCTTCGCCCGCGTGGATGTCGGTTCAACTACAAAAGTGACGATTTTCCATACAAACTTTCATCCCCCTTTTCACCCCCTTAAAGGTTAAATATCCAAAAACCCCTTGTTAGTGCTCCCCTACATTATAATAGGAAGCCGTGTGCAAAATTTCACATTCCTAGCCCCAGTAGTTTCGGCTGTACGTTGATATGTCACCCAGTCAGTTCTCCTTTTATATATATATATAGATATATAGATAAAGAAGAAGTTCCACATTTAAATCATTTAATTTTTGGTTTGCTTTAACATTAATAATATTAGTTATGATTGGGATAGTACTGATCAATAAATTAATATAAAATTTAAGAAAATAGATAACCTAAGACACGCCAGCTTCATCAATTTCAAGTAGTTCAGTAGCTGCTTGAGAGCCTACAATATTTAAAACTCTTTCCTTCAAAACGGTTATTTTGGCTTTACTAGCAGGACCACCACTGGTTCCAGTAGCATCTTTGTATATGCGAGCGTATTTCTTTTTCGTGTTATTTTTTAAATCGCTCCACACCTGCATAGACCACCATCAAGGTTGCAAATGCCAATTGAATTGCATAAAGTGAACAAAAAACAAAGAATCTATACACTACATAACAAAAATAAAATTATGATGTGAAAGAATACCAAAACTCATTTTATTGATACACACCTTTCTCCATTTCTTAACTACTTTGGTATCGCCAGTTGAATCCGCATTTAACATTTCTTGTTCAACTGAGCCCAACACTTAATATTGTTTAACCTGCCCCGCGGACCATCCGGTTTTTTGCTAAGATCACCGTTCCTGAAAAATATGCATTTTGTTACCTACAATATGATATGTTTTAGAAATTTTACACAGACTGTATTATTTCTATTTTAAATACTTGCAAGTTGTGCCTTCAAATAAAATTTAGTCTAATCATAGGTATGCCATAACCATTTTTTGTTTATTGGTTGCATTTCTCACGTCTTTGGTTTCACATTTTAGACACTTGAACTTCGCTGATAAGCTGACTTTTTACACTTTCTAAGTTTCAAGTGGCTTGGCATATCTACTTGCGTTGACGGGCAACTATTTGGGAATTTTGTAGCTTTTAAAGTGCAGTAAGTCATCTAAATCTGTCTAGTTTTTGCGTCAATGCAACAAACGTACGTATACGTTTTTGCGTTAATACAGCCATCCTCACAAACTTCCACATTAATTTAAAATAGCCAGTAATATTAGAAACGTACATTATTAATTTATTTATTTTATAAAACAATACATACAATAAATTGAATATAAAGTTGAAACATACCTTCCCAAGAACTCCACCAACATTTGAAACTGTGAGACACTGGTCCTTGTTTAGGGCTGCCACCTTTCAAAAACAGTAGACCCGGAGATTTTAAAAATACAGGTTTTTTTTTTTAAATAAAACATTTTTTCAAGTTTTAAGTATTTAATTAATTAAGGTAGGAACAAAGTAATGATAAATGAGTATTGGTAATGTTTTTTTTTTAATATAAATTACCTAGCTAGTGCTAGGCTGACTTGAACTAGCTTGACTCTTAAAACTATATTTTTTATTCTGCAGGGATTGTTTAAGCATTTCTTCTTGCTCAGGTTTCTTCAAAACCTTCAAAAATTCTTGGCAATTCATATTGTAATTAATCTTAACAATTAACTCGCCCTTCACCATGTCCACTGATAAGCAGTTTCGCTCGTCTGTCCACAAATTTCCCATTAAAGAATAGACGCGTTCTACGAAAGCATTGCTTATAGGGATTGAAAAGATTTTACCAATTATTTTTGGCAGTTCGGAGAAGGTTGGTTCGGTGACTTTGAATAGCTGAACCCATCGTAAATCAACAGATAATGTTGAATCAATAGATTGTTCGAACTGAGGAAATACTTTGTTTAATTTTCGGGTCTCGTCATAAAGTTTATCTTCATTAAATACAATAAGGACCTTATTGTATTTAATAATGTTTGAATCTCTTGTAAACTTTTAAAATGAACACACAACGCAGCTCTGTAACACAATGTCAACAAACAAAATTACAAATTGTAAACACGACAGTGACATATTATAAGGAACAAAAATTAAAAAAAAACCACTAAATACCATAAGTAGTCTACTAACCGGCAGCTTTTATATTTAGTCGGTTTATTTGTGAAATTGAGTTTCTTATCATTTTTAGCATAGCCATAACAGTACATTTATAATTAAATAATTTATGCCAGACCGCTTAAATATTCCTTTAAAGATATGGTGTCTTTCTTGACCATAATTATGCTCTTTGATCTTGTTTGTGCGCACACAGCTATTTCTTTTGCGCTTCGAAATATTTGCCGTTATTCTTTCTATTTTCAAAATCGATCAGACTTCTACTGACTAAAAACCAAACCCATGTTCCTTCTTCGCCCTTGTGTCGGAGCCGCGTTAACCTTTCGACAAACCACAGCCCCGACGGGGGGGGGGGGGGGTTCCGTACCTCAAAAGGAAAAAACGGAACTCTTATAGGATCACTCGTGTGTCTGTCTGTCTGTCCGACCATTCCCCCCCCTTATCCCCGAAACTACTGAGCCTAAAAATCTGAAAATAAATACAGAAATTAGTTCAACACGTACCTATAGATTACAGGAAAACCTATAAGAAGTCATTGTACGGAACTCTTCATGTGCAAGTCCGACCTGCACTTGGCCAGTTTTTTTATTTTCCAATTCAAGAAATTCGTGTCTCAATTTCGCCGCTGATTTGTTTTTACGCCTGGATGAAGATGATGCTGTAGTGGCGCTTTCCTGTGACGTATCAGTCATGCGATCCATGTCTTCAGATACGTTATCGTTATCACCTTCATCGTCATTACCACTGTCTAAATTTCCTCTTGTTGGTTCTGGTATTATATCATCTTTTAAGAACGTCATTAATTCGAAGTACTGCCAAGAAGATGTTACAGACTCGCCTCCCATTCCAGATATAATAGTTGGAACCTTTTTTATTTCTTTTTTATAATGGTCTTTAATGGTGGGCAGGGCACATTGCTCGCAGGACGGATGGCCGATGGGGCCGGAAGGTTCTGGAGTGGCGACCGCGAACCGAAAGACGTTGCGTTGGAAGGCCTCCCTCTAGGTGGACCGATGACCTGGTGAAGGTTGCGGGGATCCGCTGGATGCGCGACGCACGGGACTGGTCATTGTGGCGACACTTAGGGGAGGCCTATGTCCAGCAGTGGACGTCTTTCGGCTGAAATGATGATGATGATGAATGGTCTTTAACGTTGTTGTTTAACAGTTTCGCACACTTCACCATATTGGCTGCATTGTCAGTAATAAATGCCAAGAATTTATTTGGGCCAAGTTCTTCAACCACTTTAATTATTTCTTTCTTCAGCAAGATATTCAGAAGTCTGCCTGTTATTCTTAGTTTGTTATTATTATTTAATGTTATTT
The DNA here is from genome assembly GCA_949316265.1 of Diarsia mendica. NCBI lineage: Eukaryota > Metazoa > Arthropoda > Insecta > Lepidoptera > Noctuidae > Diarsia > Diarsia mendica. The sequence continues at coordinate 14,518,138 of OX438889.1, forward strand.
CCATAGGTATGTTTTTAAGATAAATCACATCTGTGTGATTCAGCTCAAAAGCTTTTGTTCTACGTAGTTCGTATTTTAATTTTCGTATGCTGCAGTTATTACGTCGACATTGTAAAATGTAATATCTTCACATAACATAGACTGTGCCGATTAATTAATCATTGATATATTTGGCATGTTAAAGTTAAGTGGCCAAAAAACAATTTTTCGTTGGGCTTTGTTAATAACACACACAGTGTTCGTCATTCGTACATGATCTTGTACAAAGACACTATAAATTGCATCGATCGTATTATTATCGATTATATTATCAAAAATATAAGCTTTATTGCAATATAGCTTTTTTAATAAGTGTGAAGTTTTTGACCAAACAAAAAGTTACAGGTGGTGAAAACTATAAAAACAATTTCTGCCAGGTACCAACCATAATCTGACTAGAAATTGATTTGGCGGCTATATTAGGCGGACTGATTTGGCACTTTCGGTAGCGCAATTTATTTTGAAAAAAAAAAACTTTGGCGGATGTAGCCAAAGTTTTTTTAAGTTTAGTTCAGGGAGCAAGTTTAATCTTTTTTTATATTTTTTGAACTTATTATACTTATTTCTTGTATTTGTCACATTTCATCAAAACTTAGCTATTTGCTATAACAGAGCATATTTTCTTTATTAGCTCCAATTGAAGTATTTCTACGATTGTTGACGATCCCTCAAAAGTCATTCTTCTCTTACAACAAGGATTACTTTCTTGATGATCGAACTAGGTGATTCTTTTTCTCTAAGTGGCATTCCTCGAGCATGAAGAGAATCTACTATCTCCGGCAAGAGCCAGTTCGTATATAATAACAACAGTTTTGATTTCATCTTCGTCTCCCATAACAAGTAATTTCTATCTATAGTTTCTATTTCGAGCTTATGGTTTTCACCACTCCACACTGCAAACAAGCATTTTATTTACATGTCACATAAAGTTACCTCTGAACTTGATAGTACACACGGCTACACATCAAGCTATACAAAACCAGTTAATCTTGGCCTTACTTTACTACATCTTTTCGCACAATGAACGATCAGATTATACTGGTTTTGTATAGCTTGATGTGTAGCCGTGGTACCAATTACTGTTTTTGTTCAATATGAGTAGATCACTTTTTTTGTTATATCACCATATCTAAATCTTGTTTTCTCTTGTAGCATTTTCCAGACCGTTTAGAGGACATTTGATTTCCACTATTGTATCTTGGCCTATCAAAGCGTCTGGTGTGGTGCTAATAAACGGGTATTCGTGGTATACTATTTTGGATCTTTTTTTACATACTTTTTGAATAAATAAAAAGCATTCCAAACACCGATGTCTAGCATGTGGAACAAAACCTTCTTATACCATCGTATTGATTTGCGTGGTGACGAGTAATAACTTATCATTTGATCAGCGCGATCAATACCTGCCATGTAGTTATTATAATGCAGAACTTCTACAGGCTTGAGATGCTTTTGCCCTCGCCTGTTAGTTATTTCAGCCATACCTGGTTGTTTTAGAGTATTTATCATTAAAACTTGCCGTTTGTCCTTCCAGTTGCTCACATATACCTTATTTTTCCTGAGCCAACAGTATTCCCCCTTTTTCAATTTTTTTTTAACTACATCTTCAGGGTTTCCCTTTCTGTTGGAACGAAGGGTCCCAATTGTGTGGGTTTTAAGGTCTAAAAGTTTCTCTGTGAGCGGCACAGAGCTATAAAAGTTGTCCATATATAATTCGTGTCCTTTTAGAAGGTAAGGTCTCATTAATCTCAATACCAACTTCTGTAACTTTGATCCAGTTTCACCAGAATCATCCTCAAGATCCTCTGTTCCAGTGTACATCTTAATATTCAATACGTATCCGTCAGAGGTGGTAAGAACATAAAACTTTATTCCATATTTAGTTTTTTTGTTTTTCATATACGTACGGAATATCAATCGCCCTCTAAAAAGCATTAAAGACTCATCCAGTGATAACTCTTTTGTTGGATAAAAAACAGTTCTAAAATTTTCTGTTAGCATATTTACAAAGTCACTTATCTTGGCAGATCCAACAGAGTTCAATTGGGAAGCATATAAACACCGTAAAATTTGCTCGTAACGTCGACCTGACATTTTATAGCTAAAAATTGGGTGATAATACAATGGGTCACTGTGCGTAAAAAGCTTTTGTCTTTGTGGAATTTTCACGTGCCCTTGAAGCAATGAAAGTGCAAAAAACTTCTTCATTTCATCTGCATTCGTTTCACGAAAAGCCTTCATTCTACAGTTTCTAGTATGTGGGCGAGATTGGTTCACTAACGCGTTGCCGTAAGCGTTAGTACATGTTACTAAATAATCGATTATTTGCGATGTAAAAATAATATCAAACATTTCTTGAACAGTGGTATTTTCGTTGATATCAACGCGGGGGCCAGTTGTTGTATCATCAAAATTAAAATTAGGAATATCAGATACAGAAATAGGGTGGTGGTGGCGACTTCAGAAGCTGATTTTTTATTTTTCACTTTTTTGTGTTTTATTTTTGTCGAAGTCGGTTTTTCCAGGCTAGAAACTTCTGTTTCTACAATAAAAAAATGTTTATTACTAACCTATGTTAATAAACTCCACTTATCACTTTTATACCACTTTTCTAAAGTTAAAAGCACTTAAAATTGTAATTCCGTGCGACGGGTCGGTTGCTTGCGCTATCAGTTTTAGTTAGGAATCTGATGTCCTCTAGCGATTTCAAAGAAGGTACAAATGGTGGATCGTATATTTCATCGTCTTTCATAATAATAATATGTCTATTTAATAATTTGCTACGTAATACCGTAGGATTCTCATGTTTTAAATCCTATTGAAGTAGTTCCTTTTGATATTTAGTAAGTTTATTTTTTACACGATGATTATGACTACATTTGGGTCACCATCTTGGTTCATACACACGACTTTTTATCTACTTCCGTAGATAAAAAGTCTTTGCGTTTAATTTGGCACCACATTGTTTACAACATGCATCAAATTTAATAAAATTGTTTTCAGTTGAATAGCTTTAAGTGAGATTTACTTAGAGAGATTTACGCTTAGTGTTTGCCAGGGGAACTGCACAAGAATCAAAATCATCGTTCTGATTTCTAATGGACATATTATTGATATAACCCAAATGCTTACCATGGGACAAAATTTCCCCAGCATCACATAGGAAGCAACTCGTTTTTCTCATAGTCATTTTAGGTCTGAACATGTCCCAAAGAACCTGGTGCACAGCAAGGGTGCCTCTGAATGGCTTCAACTGCTCAGGAATCAATCTCTTCCTCTGAATTATGTCATTCTCTGAAACTCTTTTAATTATAAAATTTTCTAATCTTGATTCCATGATTTCGTAAAACTGATCAAAAGGAGAAAGAAGTTGCAAAAGTGTCCCACTTCCGACTACTAAGATAAGTACATACCTATCTCAAAAAATCGGTAAAAATAAGTTTAAGTTAAGCGCAAAGTATTTGTTTAAACGAAGGTTAATTTATTAAACTTCTATACATAAAATATTTAGAATGTTTAAGTAGTTAATAAATATTTTATAAACAAATAACATCGGAATAGAAGTAAAATGACGTTTAGCGTCATATATTTCATAAATTCATAACATCATTAACACACATGGGCAGTTTATATCCTTTAGCAGAAAGTGAATCACGAATGAATTCACTTTTTGTAATTCCATTTATGGTGAACCCGTCCTTTGCAGCCAGCCTAAGGAGAGAGAAGGTAACGCTGGTTTTTTTTTAATAAAAATTATACAGTCGTTTTGAGTTGGTTTAATTGGCAGGTATAATTTTGCCCGCGAGATCATCTGTTGAGCTTCCTTGGGACTGGTAGAGAATGCCTTGTGGCATTAAGTCCGCCTATGTATCACTATTGTGCATGAAGTTTAAATAAATTAATAATAATAAGAAATGATATGTGATGTGTAAATGAATATTAATTAATACATGAAATTTGTAATGACTAATACTATCAGCGAAAGGTGGAGGAATAAACTCAATTGCTTCGATTAGTTCGTATATCTTTGATTTTATTCTTAGTATATACGGTATTTCCTGCAGGCAATATTCACCAGTAACGTTTTTAAACGTTTCTGGTGAATTCATTTTTTTTGTAGAACTGATTGCATTTGATTTTTTTTAAATGTAGTTCGTAGTTGAATGCTACCTTAGAACCACAAGTAAGAGAAGACTTAAATGATTCGTCTAAACAAATTGCGTCTAACACTCGATCCCAAAAACGCATAACATATCTGAATTGAGTGGTCGTCTTTCTATTGAAATCGATGTGCAGTTGTTAATGCATCGTTTTGTAAATAAGGTACTGTAAAAATGGTTCAGCAGCACTGTTTCAACATAACTAAGCTACATTGCTTTGGCAATCTATACTTAATATACTTAATAATATTATAAAGAGGTAAAGTTTGTTTGTATATTTGTTAAATTGTAAGGGGTAATCTCGGGATCTACTAAACCGATTTTAAAAATTCTTTCACCAATAGAAAGCCACATTATTGCTGAGTGTCATAGGCTATATAAAAAACCGAAAAATAAAAAGGCTTTTACGTGGTAGTCCGTTTTGCAAAGTGAATCGGAGAAAAAAGCAACGCAGCGGCGGGCGCGGGATGGTTTCGGGTTTAATTCGGTTCGCGTTATGCCCGCTTCGGGAGAAAGGGGCGTGGCCTTTTACTTCTGATCTGAGAGGTAGGTACCCGCGCGGCTCAGTCGCGTGGTCGGCTCCTTACGCAGCGGACGTCCCCGAAATTGAATTTTTCGAAACGTAATTAGCTTACTTTCGACTAATTATGCCCAACGAAGTGGGCATGGGTCAGCTAGTCAATAATAATGACGTCATTATTTGATTCCAGTTCTGTTTTTTTTATAAAATATTTAAGTACTACATCTGCTCGGATTTATACGGATCGTAACTTGTTATTGCCTGCCAAACATTTAAGGTACTCTGAGATAAATCCAGAGCTGAACAAGTTCATATCTATCATATATTGATTTTGAATATATCCATAACAGAAAAAAAAATGTGTTACAAAACTCGTCTGCACTTAAGTGCAGCAAAATCGTTAATTAAATCTTCGCAATTCAATTTGCTTAAAAAATCTGCTTCTATGTTAAGTAGAGCAAGATCGTTTAACCTTTGCTCCGTCATTGTCGTGCGTAATTTTTTTTTTTTTTTTTTTTTATTCAAAATGGGCTTACTCTTGACCTCAATCTTGCCCTAAGGGCAGAGATGAGGTCGACGATGGAACGAGTTTACCCAGAAGAAGCCTATTTACTCGCGACTTAAATAGATTGGGGTTATATGAACTCGGGAAAACCGACGCAGGCAGGGTGTTCCACTCCTTGGCTGTACGAATAATGAAAGACTTAGCAAAACGCTTCGTACGAATGTGTGGAACATCAATAAGGTATGGGTGATAACCCGCAGTACGTCTAGTCTCTCGATGGAAGAAGAGAGATGGTGGAATAAGCTCGTGGAGCTCTTGCGCACACTCTCCGAAGTACAGTCTGTAGAAGACCGACAGACATGCAACTTTGCGGCGGTGGGTCAGGCTATGTAGCTTGGCAACCAGCTTAGCGTCACCAATTAGCCTCCTGGCTATACGCTCTACTGAGTCGAGTGAGGCAAGTTGGTATTTGGCTGAGCCATCTCAAAGGTGACAGCAGTACTCCATGCCGGACCGGACTTGAGCTTTATACAATATTGAAAGCTGTCCAGGCTTGAAGTACCGCTTGACCCTGTTTAGGATACCCAGCTTTTTTGCCGCAGTTTGAGCTTTCGACTCGATGTAGGCGCCGAAGTTCAGATTTGCACTCAACTTCTAGATAAAAATAGTTTTTACATCTCTCATATTCGGTAAGTAGGTTCTTATTACCCCCAAATGGGGCTTGTAGGTGACCAATTAGCGCTCTAGGGTATAAATGTAGCAAGAAAAGCCCTAGGGCGGTAAGTAATAAAAAAAAAACACTTCACTCTTTCAAAAAGTTCGCGTACATCTAACCATCATACTGGCAATAGACATCATGCATTCAGCCCAAAGACAAAAGAGGTCGCTTCGCTATTCAGCCTTATTTTCATATGAGTATAACGCCTCCCCCACACACGATCGTTTTTGCGTTTTCGCGTTTCTGCGTCCCAATACCAAATGTTCTAAGAACTCTTATCGGTTGATATGAGTTCTTAGAACATTTGGTATTGGGACGCAGAAACGCGAAAATGCGCCTGTGTGGGGGAGGCTTAATAGTCATCAATTTTAAATATCGAACGTCGAAGCTCAATTTAGTTCTTGAAAAAAAAAAATAAAAAAAGAGATGAAGAAGGCGGTAATAGAAAACTTTTACTTTAAATATTGTTTGTTTTTGGGTTTTTTTTATAATTACGTGCTAATTAGGAAAATAACATGAGTTCTGCAAGTGATGATGATATAAGCTGCACTCCCGATTCAATGAAAATGGAAGCTGAAGCAGCAATTAACAATATTTTTCCTGAAAGTTCTAAAGAGAGATATTTGAAAACTTTATTCTTGTAATGCCGGTTTTTTTCTTCTTACCTCTTAATCGAGATGTAAAGCAGAGTAGTTAGCTCGGGTGTAAGCATCAATTGCACCCTCGAACTTATTGGCGCACGAGCGCATGCAATTGATGCCTGATTGGCCCTTGGCTACTAATCTACTATTAACTCGGCGCAAACAAGAAAACGATCGTTCTCCTGAACAGTAACTGGCGGGAGTACACACACACATACGAAAAGCAATATCCACGGTTGGGTTAATGGTTTGAAGACCTTCAGTTAGTAACCATTTCAATAAACTGACAGCGCTGGTCCTCTCCGCATTTTTTAGCGACCATTTTTTATGCTGCAGTGGGACCGAAAATGGAGACATTCATCCGAAAAAATGACTTCTAGGTCATTAGAATAAACCATTTGCAATGCTTTGGCCTTTTCTTCGACTTCCGAGATGCTAAGTTACGTCAGGTTTGTAAGAAAGTTATTGTAAAGTAATTTATAAACATCCCGTCGTTTTTTCAGTTCTTCTAACAACGCGTTGTTTATTCTAATGACCTAGAAGTAATTTTTTCGGATGAATGCCTCCATTTTCGGTCCCACTGCAGCATAAAAAATGGTCGCTAGAATTTCAGAATCACTACTTTTTTGGTACCTAGTCAAAAAAGTAGTGATTCTGAAATTCTAGCGATAATTCTTTTGTTGCATCTCTTCACCTGTATTAATCTCGTCGGGGAGTATAGCTTACGCTTTCGATTACGTCTAAAATCTTTTTCATATTCTTGTACGAAAGGACAGTTTTTTGGATTTGTTTTCGAAATTATCGAAGTTATTTCGTGTTTCTCCAATAAAACGTATTAATGTCTCATAGAGGTCTATGACAGTGGTAATATCAATTTCCACACTCTGAAGTTTGGTATGCGATCTAGTAAACATCCCCAAAAAACAGTCATGAGTGTCGTTTCAAATCGTTCCAGTTTCAAACGAATACCTCTTGCTTCAAATATAACGGTTCACTTCTGTTGCGTGTCGTTTTCTATGGAGACTAGCTCTTTATGGATGTCATTCCAGGATTCACGCAAACTTTTGCATGTATCTGCGCGAGCTGACTAACGAGTCTTTGATAACGTTTTGACAGTGAAGTGGGCTTGAAGGCGTTCCCAACGCTGAGTTGACGCTGCAAAGAAAATCTGCTAAGGACATCAAATAATTTCCATTATGAATTGAACCAAACTCGTCGTGACCTCTGAAAGGCAAACCACGTGATCCCAGCGCACTTTACACATGCAACTACTCTCTTCAGAATGTTTTTCCAGTAATTTATTTTTTCATCTAATTGCATTGTTAATGCGTGGTCAATGCGAACAAACGCGTTGCTTCGTTCTTTCATAGGTCAAAAAAAATATATATGCAGGACAGATAATTTGTGAGTGCCGAATTCTCATGAGTTGATACTCGATTATATGATTTTTTCCAATCATTAAAACCTTCCTTTTTGTCGAACTGACTCACACCGCTATTAAATAGAAGACAAGGTCCACAAAAAACACATCCAGTACTTATGAAATAAATTTGCCAGAACTTTTCGCCATTTAGAAGCTGACGTTCGAATACATGTTTTGATAACGGTCGCGCCTTATCTTTGTAAATTCGCTCACTCTTAGGAAATTCATTTGGGATGTTTTGATTGGCTCCGTTCTTAATATTAAGAGATAAGCATTTATTTAAAAAAAATGACCAGTAAAAGTTAACATTGGACACATTGGAAACATTGGTCCAATTATATTATTGATAGAGAGATTTACATTTTTGTTTGGTACATTTATTGTTGATGAGTTGATTTGAGTATTTTCGTTCTTGCGTCTGAGAAACTTGCGTTTCATTGTCGGAGATAGTGGTGGTGGTGCATCGTGAGTTACGGACGAAGATAAGATGCCGGAAGTTGATGGTTGTGGCTCTGATGGATTAAGTTTTATATTTTTGTTAATTTGACTGCTTAATATTAAAAATGTCGCGTCGCGTCGCCGCCTTATCGTGCTGTCCGTCCCGGCTTCGCGGATGGCGTGAGGTGGCGGCCAGCCGCAACACCGCTGGCAAAAGCTAGTGTAAAACTATTTGCTAAGACTATTGATAAGAGCTTATAAAAGTAGGAGCACATTTTTTAAAGTCCTTCCTGGCACTTGTTATTTAGGCGATGCCAGGACTCCGAATCTTCATCGCATTTGTTTTTAATCGTGATTACTGAATGCCGCCACCTATTTACTGGTTGGACCCGCTCTATTTCATCACATTTATATACTTTGAGTTCTATATAGAACTCACTTCGTTTTTGCTCGTTCATTTGTCGCGAAAATCCGTTCGCCAGTCTCCTCGTGATGTACGAATATATCGGTGAAGTCTTTTTGTCCACAACAACATCAATTTCATCGTCGTCACTATCGTTCCCAAACAACTCGCTAGCCGTTGACTTGGTGGCAGGAGTGATTGGGTGAATGGTTGGCTTACTTTTCTTACTCGTAGACGGCTGGGAGCTGCTCGCTGACAAAGGCTTGCGCTTTTTGTTCTCCTTTGGCTTGGTTTTCGCCAGTGCATGCCCCTCGTCTGCCGATTCGTCCTCCGAAGGGAAAATATGGTCAGCGGTGTTCTTGGTCCTTGGTTTAAATTAAAACAATCAATTAGTACATTAACAATTATTTTTTTAAATTATGTAGACGACACTAAGTGCATGAATTTATTACTTGAATGAATGAATGAATGAATATTAAAAATTATGAATCAATGAACAGTTTTATTTTTTCTCGCTAACTTATCTGAATTAGAATAACTATAAATACATGAATGATCGAATAGTGAATTAGGGTGGATTACAAATGTACTGCATTTCTTATCCACTTTAATTTAATTCTTCAAGAAACTCTGCTCCTAGCTGAAGTTTTGATGTGATCCAGCTTCTGCAGGATGCACTCTTAAATAGTGGTAAATCCACGTCACGATATCCCATATAAGGAATAGGGACACGCGTTATTAAAATGCTTTATCAGCCCTAACACCAAATATGTAATAGTCTACGTTGTAGAAAAATATCTTGCTAAGCAATAAACATCGAGATCATGCAATTTGAACTTTATCTTCATCATAAGATACTTAAATTCGCTAACTGTATTGACTTTTAAGTCACCAGTTCACAGAGATTTTATTGCAAAGTTTAACTTGATTTAATGACAGATTGGATTGAACCATCAGATTATTGACTTTAATAAATACTTATAACACTCAATTCCATCACTCTTCCATCATACGAATTAAAATATTATGTAGACCTTTTAAGGTAGTTTTTATTTTTTAAACTTATTTTTTTTTATTTTTAGTTTAAAACAAAACACGAGAATACTTACGTTGGTAGAGTGGTTGATAAGTGGTGGTTGGATATTGTTGGATATTTTAGGTTCTTCTTCAAATAAACGATGCTTTACTTTTACAAACGATGTATTTTTCTTGATTTACAACTTTATGATTAATTAAATAAAAACTTTTTCGAGGTAATATGTGCGTGTGCGCTATTTTGTGATCTTGTCTGTATCCATAGACAAGTTCCGTCGTAGACAAAAAAGAAATATGCTGTCTGTGGTCGTGTGTCGCTGTCGTGGCGCTCGATGCCCGGCCCGCACGGCGGATATTCTCGTCGGCGGCAACAATCTCCCGGCCCTTGAAGTTCTAGGGGGCACAAGCTCTTCATTGTCCTCGTCCAGAAGAGGACATAGTCTGGTGATGGCGCGACGAAGGATTCCCTTTGTGGTTTCCACGTCCGCAACTCTGCTGCAGCCGTCTGTTCCAGGGTAGAATTGCTTGATTCTACCAAGCAGCCATTTGAGTGGTGGACTGTGCTCTTCCTTGCTAAGCACAAGTTGTCCTGGTTGCAGGTTAGGCCTTTTCACAAGCCATTTTGTGCGCTGCTGAAGTTCGCAAATGTATTCACGGCTCCATCGTGTCCAAAAGTGCTGACGCATTTGCTCTATTTTGGCGTAGCGATGCAGTAGGTGGGTCTTGAGTTCCCGCAAGTCTGGAGCTGGCAGCGAGGTCAGTGGTCTTTCGATGAGGAAGTGCCCTGGGGACAATGGGAGGAGGTCGTGAGGATCGGACGACATTAGATATAGAGGTCGAGAATATAATATTGCCTCGACCTGGACGAACACAGTAGTGAGTTCTTCAGCAGTTAAGTGGATATTTCCCACAATGCGTTTAATGTGAAACTTAGCCGATTTTATAGCGCCTTCATAAAGCCCACCGTAGTTTGGTGAGTAAGCGGGTGGGAATCTGAATTGTATACCTTCACTAAAAAAAAATTCATACAGAATCACTTAATTCAGTAAGACCTTTCCTAACTCTTTACAACTAGCCCCTACAAAATTTCTTCCATTATCAGAAAAAATCTCGAGAGGCTTTCCTCTTCTTGAAATAAATCGCCTAAATGCTAAAATGAAACTTTCAGTGCTTAAATCACCCGCACGTTTCAAATGAACTGCTTTTGTCTTAAAACATATGAATAAACATAAATATGCCTTAATCAACCTGGCACCGCGGCCCTTTTTATTTAAAATATAAAAGGGATCAGCATAATCTGTTCCTACAATTTGAAACGGGTACCCTGGTATTATACGCTGAGATGGCAAACCTCCCATAATCTGGCCAGCATCTTCTCCTTTCACGCGTCTACAAGTTACGCATTTTCGGTACGTTTGCCGTGCTACATGTCTTCCTCCTACTGGCCAATACATTTCGCGTATGCTTGAAAGGAGTAGCTGCGGGCCTGCATGCAATAACTGAAAATGATAATGTTCAAATAAAAGTTTTGTTAAGTAGTGTCTTGAATCAACAATCACGGGGTGTTTTTAATTGTAATCATAATTATGTAGAATTATCTAACCTGCCTCCCACGCGCATAACACCATCTGCATCCAGATATGGATTTAAACTTAGAATTTTTGACTTAATATTAATAGGTTTGCCCTTTCTTAAAGAATTTATCTCACTTTCAAATGACCTTAATTGTGCAAGGGAAATTAACTTGATGTCAGCTGTTTGCAATTCCATTACTGTCAATGAACCTTGCATCTTATTATTAGAATTTTTACAATTATATATAAATCTTAACACGAAAGAAACTGTTCTTCGTAATTTATTAAATTTTGTAAATCTTTCAATGTCTATGATATCTTTGTCAGGTTGCTTCAGTGTCACAGTTGTTACCTTAATTTCTGGTAATTCTACGCCTAACTTGAACGATTGAGACGGCCAATCTGTCTCATCGAGGAGCAGAAAGGACGGCCCGTTCCACCATAGTTTGGCGTCTGGCAACTATTTCGGTAAACACACACAGCTGCGATCGCCTCGTCTGGAATGTTCGGCCGGCTAATTACTTACAATACACTACACGTTTTGTGATGGGACTTTGGGATCTACGTATTGTTAACACTTAATCATCAATCACGGACTTATTCACATTTAAATTTTTCATCATTTGAACTCGTAGCGGTATGATTTTAAGATGCTTTCATCTACGGTGTGGCTCAAGCCTCAGCAAATTAAATTGGTGAAGGATGGGCAATGAGGATGGGTAACAATGGAGGTTGGAAATAAAAGGACTGTGGAAAAAATTATGGATGGATCGGGCACTCCCCTGGAATTGCGTCCTTGTAGACCTTGTGGGTGGAGTCGACCTGCTGTCTCGCCCTGGATCCCCTTGGATTACTCTGCTTGGTTCAGCTTGGCTCGGTTTTTCTCACGTCACGCGTCCGCGCAACGTTCTGTCACGGCCGCCAATTTTATGTTAGATATTGTTGGATATTTTAGGTTCTTCTTCAACAAAACGATGCTTTACTTTTACAAACGATGTATTTTTCTTGATTTACAACTTTATGATTAATTAATTAACTTTCTTGAGGTAATATGTGCGTGGGCGCTATTTTGTGATCTTGTCTGTATCCATAGACAAGTTCCGTCGTAGATAAAAAAGAAATATGATGTCTGTGGTCGTGTGTCGCTGTCGTGGCGCTGGATGCCCGGCCCGCACGGCGGATATTCTCGTCGGCGGCAACAAGGAGTTTAGGCGATGCCAGTACTCCGAATCTTCATCGCATTTGTTTTTAATCGTGATTACTGAATGCCGCCACCTATTTACTGGTTGGACCGGCTCTATTTCATCACATTTATATACTTTGAGTTCTATATAGAACTCACCTCGTTTTTGCTCGTTCATTTGTCGCGAAAATCCGTTCGCCAGTCTCCTCGTGATGTACGAATATATCGGTGAAGTCTTTTTGTCCACAACAACATCAATTTCATCGTCGTCACTATCGCTCCCAAACAACTCGCTAGCCGTTGACTTGGTGGCAGGAGTGATTGGGTGAATGGTTGGCTTACTTTTCTTACTCGTAGACGGCTGGGAGCTGACAAAGGCTTTGCGCTTTTTGTTCTCCTTTAACTTGGTTTTCGCCAGTGCATGCCCCTCGTCTGCCGATTCGTCCTCCGAAGGGAAAATATGGTCAGCGGTGTTCTTGGACCTGTTGTAAATAAAAACAATCAATAATTAGTACAGTATTTTTTTTTTATTATGTAGACGACACTTAGTGCATGAATTTATTACTTGAATGAATGAATATTAAAAATTATGAATCAATGAACAGTTTTATTTTTTATAGATGAGAGACTCGCTAACTTATCTGAATTATTGAAGAGGTTAAGAGCGTAGACGGGCTGCGTATAATATACGTATATATATACGTATATAACTATTGCCGTCGCGCTGCGCTCTAGCAACCGGGCGGTATCAATATGTGAGTGCGATAGAGACAACTGCAGCTCAGAACGATTTTACCTATAAAAAACCTTGACCGATCGACGTTTCGTATTCTCCTGTTTTCTCCTCGAAACCTAAGCCAATTAAATTATATTTGGTATCAAAATTTAAAGAAAGAATAGATCTATGCCCCTATTACTTGTTTTTATTTTAAAAACTTTTCAATTTTCTTTGGTAGTCATCTGATTACGTAGGTAAAAACGGGGTATTTTTTTAGGTTTTTGGTAAGTCATATTTATTTTTGTAATAAATTTTTTGAAAACAAAAAAATGACAGGGGCATGCCTTCAATAGACCTGGATTTTTATAAATAAAAACGATTACTCTAGAGGCATTATCCAGGAAGAGAATAGGGGAATACATTTGTATGGAAAAATGCAGCCCGTCTACGCTCTTAAGGGCGGGTAGACCAAGCGAAATAGGCATTAACCGCTACCAAGAGTTGCCCGCGATTGACGCAAAACGAGCCGTGCGCTTACGTCGCGGGGAGTGTCACAATGACATTACAGCTAAGCGGGCAGTAGATCAACTTGTCATAATGATTTATTTAAAAAATGAAATACGAGATTATTTTGATTGATTAAAAACTTGGTTTATTATAATTTGTAGTCATAGTGAAGTCTTTATTTTTTTGTAATAAATTAATTTGAGATGATATTTTAAATGGAATAAACTCTGAAATATACTTATTAAAATAATTGATGTTTTAGTTTCTAGGTCGAGTGTTCCAAATGCAATAGGTAACGCAAGGACGACAATCCCGCAAAGATCGCGTCGAATCACCCGTTCGAGTTGCGCGTGAAATCACATTACGTAAACCTTGAATTTTCGCTTGCCACAATCTAAGCTAAATAGTATTCTAATAGCATTTGCCAAGAAAATAGGGGTAGTAAAAATAATCTAATTGTGAAAAAATATACATATTTATGTTTCATAATTATCATGTCACAAAAATTATTAGTCATATAGGACAACATTTTCCTTACTTTTATCAAACAGTTGAAAGTATTCAACGTCTTAAGGTGCTCCCTCACCGGGAGCATTCGCGTGTAATGTAACATTAAAATGCGCATTTAGATTCGACTTTGAGCATTACATTACAATACTACCTCCCTGACTGACGGGCATTCGCGTTTATTTAGTATAGATTTGATACAAGGTGCGCATTGTGATGCTCGATTGTCTTCTTCTGAAAATTCTTTAAAAATCATCCAAGTTTAATTGACGTGTGCTTTGTCCCAGTTGCAAATTATTAGGGTCAACGTTTTCATTATTATCAGGGTGAACAATTTATTTATCTTTAAGGGATAAATTTCTAATGGGCATGCCACGTGCCTTTCTGCTATTTATTATTTCGGGCAAGCATTTCATATAAAATTTGATTAATTTTGGTTTCATTTTAGTTTCCCAAAATATGTCATCCTTTTTTATGCATTTTGTGTACACCTTTTCATTCTCGCCTGCCCATATAGCCAAAAGACACTTTTGTCGTTCAGACACATGTAACTGGCCTTGTATCTGGTAGTACCAGTTCGATTTTCTATTTACCGTGGTAGTTTTTTTTTTGTCATATTTAAAAATTTGAATTTTGTTTTGCTATATAAAATTACTACATAAGTCCTTTTTTATGTGCTGTGATTGGACACTTAATCTCAACTACTGTGTCTTCCCCAATTAAGCCATCAGGCGGTGCCCCTATAAAAGGGTAATCTTTATCAATAAATAAGCCGCAGGGCTCAATGATAATATTTTCTTGCTGCTGCAACTGCTGCAAAGTTTGTTGCTCATGCTCAACTCCGTGTGCGATTGATGTAACGTGGGCCAGTTTTTTTTTGTATAACAGGTTTTTAACGAGAGGAGCTGTATCTGATGTAACTTTCCTTTTACATATTGGCCCAAAGTTGGAAGCAGTTATTAATTTTTTTCTTATTTCAAGCCACTGTCTCTTTGTTATTGTAGATCTTTCTACCTTGTGTCTGTCAGATGTAAGTATTTTAAGATTTTTGAGAAATACTTCTTTGGATTTGTCATACTCTTTTTGTGACATATCAGGCGATGAACAGTCTGGACCATAGTCGTGTTGCTCTTTATTTTAATCTTTTAGAACTCTTCGTTTCTTTACTGGGTGTTCCGTATTTAATTTTAGTTTTTTCGCACGTCTTTTCTCAATTTCTTCAGCTTTACCTCCGGGAGCGTTATTTGTGAGCTTTTTGCTTGCTTGCCAGAGAGGTAACTGTCTGTTCATAGAATTAAAGGCATTATTTGCATCGACGAGTAGCATTCCCCAGTTAGAGCCTGGCTGGCATTTTTTTTGGAAAAGATCATTCATTGCGTGTATAGCACCTTCGATACCGCTGCTTAGTCCACTGCAGAGTTGCGATTGAGCACAGGCTTCGGTGACCTCAGATCCGGTGACTAAAATAATGCATTTGGATAGGACACTCTGCTTAGAACACAAATGTAAATGATAAAAATAATCAATTAGAATAGAAAGGATGAAATAATATTTGAATGTTGATGAAATGAGTAATAAAAAATTGGAATTGACTGGTTGTCTAGTTCACAAAATATTGATTGTTTAGTTCACACACGCTTATCTAAATAAAGTGAAAACAATTAGTGGATCTTTAGCCCATATTCAAATATTTCAATATAGATTA
The DNA here is from genome assembly GCA_949316265.1 of Diarsia mendica. Taxonomy (NCBI): domain Eukaryota; kingdom Metazoa; phylum Arthropoda; class Insecta; order Lepidoptera; family Noctuidae; genus Diarsia; species Diarsia mendica. The sequence goes on from OX438889.1 coordinate 14,534,214, forward strand.
CTTTCTGAATAGATGGTGAGAAGCTAGTTACTGTTCACTGATCACTTCGCTTCGCTCGTGTTCGAGATACCCCAATTATACACTACTCCTGAACCCATCTTTTGGAAAAGTATATATCCGGGTACACAAAGAGAAACGGCAGATTATTATATTAGCAATCAAATTATAATCGTACTGGAAGAAATTGGCCCTTTAAAATTCGTTGCGATAATTACAGATAACGCAAGTAACATGCGTGCAGCGTGAAAGCAAGTTCAGACTTTGCATCCACATATCGATTGCATTGGTTCGGCTGCCCATGGACTGAATTTATTATTTAACGATATCATGAAAATCGAGCACTTAAAGTGTTTTTGTAAAGAATGCAAGAAAAGTATAAACATATAACTAAAGAAAAGACATGTTTGCTTAGCCACATTTGAGGAAAAACAAAAAGAAAAGTATAGAAGTCAATATTTGACTTTGAAACTTCCAAGTAAAACCAGATGGGCGGGGGCTATTTTGACTTTCAAGTCGTCATTGGCAAATCGCGATGCTTTATCAGCTTTGGTAATCAGTCAAGATATCCAAATTGATAGGAATATAAAACAATATATACTGTCGGACCCATTTTGGTCAAGATTAAACTTGGAGTCTGATAAAGGACTAATGTTGGAAGTACCGGCATCATTTACAAAAATCAAGAAACAAATTGAAAATATTGTTTCCCGGTGACTGTTCTGAAATGGCTAATAATAAACATGCCATTTTAAAATATATTGAAGAACGTATATAGATAATTTCATATTCAGCCTATTTATTTGGCCGCGTATTTGCTCGATCCCAGGTTCCACAATACCATAAGCCCATATTATACGAACCCTTGCACACGGGGTATTAAGACCTGTAGCGCTAAGAAACGTGAACTACTGTGGAAATATAGAAAAACACCAAGTGCGGACAATAAATCAAAATTGAAGCAATAAAGCGACTGAAGAGGATTGTATCTTTGACTCAACGAGCACAAAACAATCACAATATCTTGAACGCTAGTAATAAACCAAAAGCTGTATGGCAAATTATTAATACTGCAAAGCAAAACAGACCATTAGAATCTATCCCATATATTGAATCGAATAATAATATCGTGACAAATCCGTATGACATATCGAATGAATTTAATGACTATTTTGTAGATAAGATATCACCCATTAATACTATGCACATCGATCAGCATAAGCAATACCTTATATCTAGGCTTAACTCAATCTTCATGAAACCATGTCTACCAGAAGATAAAACAAATTATAAAAGGGCTAAAAAACACCAATAGTGTAGGATATGACGGTATCTGCAGTAAAGTCAACAAGCTAGTAACGGAATGTATTTCGCGACCCCTGAGTTACATTTTAAACCTGTCTATTGAAACTGGTATATACCCAGAAAAATTAAAAGTAGCAATTATAAAACCTATACATAAAAAAGAGAGTAAAGAAAGCATGATTAATTATAGACCTATTGCCTTACTGTCAATCGTCTCAAAAAAAAATTGAAAATTACATTTATAGTGAGCTGACTAAATACTTTGAAACCCATAACATCTTAGCTAAGGAACAAAAAGGATTCAGACAAGATAAAAGTATCAACCTTGCTATATATGAGTTCTTGGAAATCATAATGTCGTTTTACTTTATAAGCTCGAGTTATATGGCATAAGGGGCAACGTTCTAAAATTAATAGAAACGTTGTTTTAAGCTTTCACGGTTCATAACTATATTTATAATGTCACTTACGGGATATCTTCCGTGATCGCGGGTGGACAGTCCACCCGCGATCATGGCGCTTGCAACAGCGTCGAAATATCGGGAACTCAAAACAAATTAAAATCACGGAAGATATCCCGTAAGTGACATTTTAAATATAATAGAAACGTTCCTCAAGAATCGCACTCAATATACACAAATTAATAGAATTAATAGTAGAACTAAGATGGAGGAGACATATTTATCAAAGGGGCGTGAAATTCAGTACGGTGTCCCACAAGGAGGCGTATTGAGCTCACTACTTTTCATTATATACATTAATGACCTTCCGAACGCGAATTCAAACCCAATGACACTCTTTGCTGACGACAGCACCGTTGCAATTAAGTGTAATGACAGAACATCTTACGAGCATGATATAAACAGTAGCCTAAATGCAATCATTCAATGGTTAGATAGTAACAATCTGAAGGCGAACATTGGGAAAACAAAAATAATGAATTTTAGTCAGCGTATAAATGCAGGTACACCTAAGATTAACTATAAGGGTGAACCTGTAGCTGAAGTCCTATTAACAAAATTTCTTGGGCTTACTCTCGATAATAAGTTAAATTGGAAATCCCAGATTGAAAATTTGTGCAAAAGATTAAATAAATCAGTATATGCCCTACATGAACTTAAAAAGGTCTCAAATATAAATACGTTGTTAGCGGCTTATCATGGTTTAGTTGCTTCAGTACTGAGGTATGGTGTAATCTTCTGGGGAAATTCGACGGATATTGACATAATTTTTAAAGCACAAAAACGGTGCTTAAGGGCTATGTTTGGGCTTCAAATGGTCGAAACCTGTAAACCGTTTTTCCAGGAGTATAAGATTCTGACTCTCCCAAGTCTGTATATTTATGAGGTCTCATTATTTGTGAAAACCAACAAAAACCTATTTAAATTAGCATCAGAAATAAATAATAGGCAACAACGGGACGCACTACGCCTCTATGTACCCCGAACATGTACCTCTTTTATGTACAAGAGTGTGTTCCATATGGCTCCCGTAATCTTCAATAAATTACCTAAAGAAATAAGGGGAATGAATACGGCCCTATTTAAGAAAACTCTAAAAAAAAATTCTGGTTAATAAATGCTACTATAACTTGAATGACTTCCTCAATGATAATTTTGCCAAACTAAAGACCTCACAGACTCACAGTGACATCAAGTAAAATCAATTGTTCAATGAATTATGCATGTATCTCTTATTAACTAATTTTGACATTGACATTGAAATACTTAATCTATTTTTTATTATTATTTATTAATTAATTTATTCTCCAATATGGCTTTAACTTATTATAACTATATCGTGCTTATTTCATCTAATTGTATTTATTCCAATGTCTATTGTGACAGAAAAGGTTTGCGTGGCGCAGGTTATATAAAATAAAACCACGCAAATTGTCAACATAAAATATATAATTTATAAAATAAGTCACCAACTATGGGTGTGGGTAGGTTCATGGCGCACCCTATTGCGTTTCACTTGTGAGGTGCACGTTACTGCCCTGATAGCTGGCGTGGCGATGACCGCAGCGAGGTGCCACGCTGGATGCCAGGGGTGTAGGCCGACAGGTGGTCGCGTCGACCCGGAGAGAAGCTCGGCGAGGCCCACGTGGCAAATATGGCCAACGTGGGAAGTCCGTGCCGAACTTAATGCCGCGCACGCCAGAATCCAAAACGGGCTCGTGCTGTGCAGGCGCGCGTGATGTGCAGAGGTTGGGCGGAGCTCCAACCGCAACTTAGATGTTATGGTGTTCCTCCAGCAGGAACCTGGGACCCTGGAACGTAACGTCCAGCGTGTCAAGAGGTGGACAAAAGGTCACCTCCGCTGATTGCGACACCAAGCTAAGCAAAGCGAGCAACAGTGCGATAATGAAGGTGTTGGTGGGATGTCACAATCAGACGGAGTTTACATGATGGAGAGAGTGGAAAAGAAGGCATGACAGCACATTTTGATGTGTCATCGAAACACAATCGAAATGTATTGAGCTGAAGGCAACATAATTAGCGTAGCATAAAGTCGGAGAATATAGGGAAAATAGGCTTACATGCTAAAATAACCTATAAGAAAAATACACACATGTTTATGCTGTTCAAACTTACCCAGTATGGGGTTATGTAGCCACTGAATTTAAAACACGATGGCGAAGAATTACTTGAGATGAATGTACTAACATTACGCTCGAATGGTGGCGAGAGGTAGCCACGTGTGACGGACGCGAGCGCCCACCCGCTAGGGGCGAAGCGCCCGCGCCGAACTACGAATTACGAAAAGGAGCGTGCCAACGACGCGACGCCGTATTTAACCTCACTGTGGGGAACGAACTACTATTGGTAGTTCACTCACAAGTAGTGAGGCGCGTGATGACATATTGCGTATGAAACGGAAGATATTCTCGCACACTCGCAGATCATAGAGATGCGCGAGTGCAACATATGTAATTTAGTAACCTTACTAAACCACAGCACTACAAGATGTTATCTGTGGTATTGTGACGTCTGCGGTTCTGTCATTGACAGTTGAATGTAAACAAATAGTGATATTACTGTTTTAATTGTTGAATTTAAGTTTGTATGTTTTAATTAGTTAAAAAGGTAACGTACAACGTTACAGTACCCCGCCACTTGGTGAGGGTTTTTACCTCAGTAAAAATCCTTTACCTCTATTATACCTCTATCTGAGTTACGACCCTTTTATTCTTCATCATTCATCCATCATATCTCATATCCAAATTTCAAAACTAGCAGACCACCTTAACATGAGGTGAGTCCGCAACCTAACAAGTATGTGAGAGTTCCATGTCTGTATTCGACTTGGTACTCGCGCAAAACAGAAGGCAAAAAGAAAGTAAGAGAAGTCTACTGGGTTTATAATATTAAGTTAAAGAAAGGGTATAAAAAAAAACTGGATGTAGGCTTATTTAAGGAGTATCCACCCGCTCCTGCATAGGCTTATTTAATGAGTTGCAAACCGCTCAGATGAAATTTAAATAAAGGGGAAAAAAAAATTGGATGTAGGCTTATTTAAGGAGTATCCACCCGCTCCTGCAAAGGCTTATTTAATGAGTTGCAAACCGCTCAATATTAAAAGGTAATAACGTACCGAGTTAGGCGTCTACCAATTCAGAGGTTCCGATTAAAGGCGGAGAGACCACGGGTAAGGCACAAGAAAAATTCAAGTGAGCGTGGTTCTCCATCGGGGCTGAAATAGGTTAGGCGACCACCAATCCAGAGGTTCCGATTAAAGGCGGAGAGACCACGGGTAAGGCACATGATATAATCAAGTGAGCGTGGTTCTCCATCGGGGCTGGAATAGGTTAGGCGAAAAAGTGACGGATAAGGACACGTGTGAAGACACTGATGATGACATCAAGTGTGCGTGTCACCGTAGGGGGGGAGGGAGAGAAGAAGAGCCCGAATGAATGGCGGATTAAGACACGTGTGAAGACACCGATGATAACATCAAGCGTGCGTGTCTCCGCGGGGGGCTAAAATTATACACTGTACTATGCAGTGACAAAAATATAAATTAAATTTAAAAAATTGAAAATCTAATTTAAAAAAAATACACTGTACTATGCAGTGACAAAATAAGAAAAGAGTTTAAAATTAAACCCTATAAAAAAAATATTGAAAGAAAAAAAAAAAACCGCAAGAATACTGGGAAGTGTTGAACAGCAATAAACAAGGAGTCGCTAATACTCCGAATGTTACAAAAAATAAGCTAAAATAACGTTTTGGTTGTTGTCCTAAAAAAAAATATTAGAGACAAATAAAAGTTAACAAACAAGTAACAACAAGTAATGCTAGGTGCAACTAATGTGTACGCATTTGGTATTTAAATTAAAAAAATTGAGAAAAAAAATAATCTCAAAAAAAAATTTTTCATTAACAAATTTTTGTTGCTGACTGTACTCAGAACCTATGTTGAGTAGTGACAAAAATTGTAAGAAATACCGACAAATAAAAACGGCAAAACAAAAAAAACTAAATCTCAAATATGTCCAATGATTAATGTTTCCGACTGTACTCAATATGGAGACATAACAATATAACAGAAACAATAGTATGAAGTATTGAGTTATATTAACAGTTTAAAGTAAAAGCTCAAATAATGTTCAATAACAATTAAAATTTTCTTGTTGACTGTACTCAACTATGGCACAATAACAACAAAAGAAAACTAAAAGTATGAAGTACTGAGATCTAAACTGCCAAAAAAAGAAAATTAAGTTACAATTAAATATAGCAACTAATTAGTGTTGCTGACTGTACCTACTGAGAAGTACCAGCCATTTAAAAAAAATAAAAGTTGAAAATTACAAAAAAATACTATAAGTGGTAACTTATTTTTGGTCCTGACTGTACTAAAAAAACATAAGTATCAATCATATAAAAACAAATTAAATACCAAGTTACTTTATAATTAAATTATACTATTACAATAGTAGGTTGGAAGGAAAAGGATTGTCCGTTGCACAACATTAGTTACCCCGGTGAAATGTTTTAAAGTACAAATATTGTTACTCGGGTAAAAAGTTCTACGTACAAGTTGTAATACTTGTGTTTTAAAATTGTTAATTATTATTGAAATACAATTATTAAAATTGTTGTGAAAGTTATAACAGGTTATGTACTTGCTTAACAAAATTGAATCTAAGTTTTTGAAATAGTTAAAATTTTCAAGAAAATTGATTCTAAGTTAATTAAAAAAATTGACACGAGCGATATTATAATATACACTGTTTGTGTCATAAGTAGACAAGGGTGTTATGTCTAAAAATTAGCCAGTAATAGAAAACCCGGCAACCCAATCCCTTCAACCAGTTCACAGCAGAGCTGCTTACTGGAAGAATTAGGAATGAGCGTGGTACCTCCCCGGGGCGAGCCGTTACAATTGGCCCTACCACTATATAAGAACAATGAAGTTGTTCTAAACATTAAAATTAACAATTTTATAATAACGGGACAATCCGTTTCAACCAATAAAAAAAATAAGTTACCGCTATGTACACCTTAGTTGCTGCCAACCAAAACGTTTTACAAAAACAAGACAACCACCAAAATACACCAACATAAAAAAAAAATATACCCACAAGTGAAACTCAACGAGTACGACCATAAAACCACGTTTTGGGCGCCAATGTGACAGAAAAGGTTTGCGTGGCGCAGGTTATATAAAATAAAACCACGCAAATTGTCAACATAAAATATATAATTTATAAAATAAGTCACCAACTATGGGTGTGGGTAGGTTCATGGCGCACCCTATTGCGTTTCACTTGTGAGGTGCACGTTACTGCCCTGATAGCTGGCGTGGCGATGACCGCAGCGAGGTGCCACGCTGGATGCCAGGGGTGTAGGCCGACAGGTGGTCGCGTCGACCCGGAGAGAAGCTCGGCGAGGCCCACGTGGCAAATATGGCCAACGTGGGAAGTCCGTGCCGAACTTAATGGCGCGCACGCCAGAAGCCAAAACGGGCTCGTGCTGTGCAGGCGCGCGTGATGTGCAGAGGTTGGGCGGAGCTCCAACCGCAACTTAGATGTTATGGTGTTCCTCCAGCAGGAACCTGGGACCCTGGAACGTAACGTCCAGCGTGTCAAGAGGTGGACAAAAGGTCACCTCCGCTGATTGCGACACCAAGCTAAGCAAAGCGAGCAACAGTGCGATAATGAAGGTGTTGGTGGGATGTCACAATCAGACGGAGTTTACATGATGGAGAGAGTGGAAAAGAAGGCATGACAGCACATTTTGATGTGTCATCGAAACACAATCGAAATGTATTGAGCTGAAGGCAACATAATTAGCGTAGCATAAAGTCGGAGAATATAGGGAAAATAGGCTTACATGCTAAAATAACCTATAAGAAAAATACACATGTTTATGCTGTTCAAACTTACCCAGTATGGGGTTATGTAGCCACTGAATTTAAAACACGATGGCGAAGAATTACTTGAGATGAATGTACTAACATTACGCTCGAATGGTGGCGAGAGGTAGCCACGTGTGACGGACGCGAGCGCCCACCCGCTAGGGGCGAAGCGCCCGCGCCGAACTACGAATTACGAAAAGGAGCGTGCCAACGACGCGACGCCGTATTTAACCTCACTGTGGGGAACGAACTACTATTGGTAGTTCACTCACAAGTAGTGAGGCGCGTGATGACATATTGCGTATGAAACGGAAGATATTCTCGCACACTCGCAGATCATAGAGATGCGCGAGTGCAACATATGTAATTTAGTAACCTTACTAAACCACAGCACTACAAGATGTTATCTGTGGTATTGTGACGTCTGCGGTTCTGTCATTGACAGTTGAATGTAAACAAATAGTGATATTACTGTTTTAATTGTTGAATTTAAGTTTGTATGTTTTAATTAGTTAAAAAGGTAACGTACAACGTTACACTATTTTGATTAATTGATGAATAACTACTTATGACTGTATAAATTTTGCATGCCTTACGGTAGAATCACTTGAAACATGTAATTCTTATAACACCATTGTAACAGTGTATTCAGCAAAAATAAATGATTTGATTTGATTTGTTTACGTTAGATCAAATTTACATTTAACGCAACCGAAAAAAGAAGCAATCGAATTCGGGTTCGAACCTGGTGAAGGTGACGATTCCTCGAACAGTGACATTGGTATTGTGGCCGAAGATTGCTAGAGAAATCTGTTAAAACTTCCGTTATGGACCATCGATTTAAGAGGCGGGGAGTGATGAGGAGGAGAGGAGAGGGGTTGGCTACCCCCTGTATCATTCTCACCCGTCGGAACCCCATGGTTATAGAGAAATCCATGCCATGGGTAAAGTTTTTAGGTTAAAATAGCGCTATTAGAATGAATCGCGTAAAAATTAGTACCAAACGCAGGAGAACGGAGAGGGGGTGGCCCCTGTGCCCTGGCACCACTCCCATACTAAATTTTTACCCGTTTCATTCTAATAGCGCTATTCTAACCAAAAACTTTAACACTGGATATCTATATAACCATGGAGTTCCGCGGGGTGGGTATGGTACAGCGGGGTAGATTACCCCTGCCTCTTTTCTCCCTATCCCTCCTCGTCCCATAAATCGATGGTCCATAAAGAAAAGTATGTCCAGGAATCTATAATTTTTTTCCTATTTGTGTTCATCTCACCCTCCGTATGTTTTCTCTTTTCTTTGTATTTCACTATATTTCAAATAAAACAATTTTTTTCAATTCAATTCCAATAAAACTTGTTTCTTTTTTCAATTTTCCAAAGCACAAGAAGTGAAATATTCCTAAGATCTTTCAGAAAGATTCGTACTGTGAATTTTTCACTGCAACTTTCGTAAAATACGCTAAAAAGTGAAAATTTCAATGCAACATTCGAATGATTCCCGTATTTTTCCGTAAGATTCGTACTGTGAATTTTTCACTGCAACTTCAGCGCAGCAATCCAATCGCTCAGCCACTGCGCCAACCGCGCAGCCACCCGCATCCGCGCGCGTGTTAGTATGTTTATTTTATATGGATATGCTTTAGTTCTTAATTTTAATTAAAATCTTGTTACTCTTGTCTACACACTGTCTACATTTCTAATCAAACTTTCCTCTCGCAAGTCTGCTGGAAGAAATAAGCAGTACCTTTGTGCTCTTCTATTTGTTATCTTATTATCCTTTTTTGTATTTTGTGTGTGCATAAATAAATAAATAAATAGGGTGCTTCAGGAAAAAGCATTTCGTTGACGGACTCTAGAGGTACATCATTAATAGCGGACTCGGTATGTACTACTACTATTGGCGCTTCAGTTTCTGGTTCTTGCATCGGTTGATTCGTAATGGATTCCATGGCTGTTTTTTCCTGGTAACACAAAAAAAGGAAAATTTAATTCATTTGTGTTAGTCCAAACTCTTGCTAAAGTAATTTAAGAAGAAGCGAAGTAGGGTCTTTGTCTAGGATATTTTGGTGCTAGCTACATAATCTGAACCGCCATTTTATTGTGCCTCAACCCTTAGGTTCAAACAGTGTCTGCCAATAGATTTCAGGTTCAGCCCTCATTGAATGGTCATTTTCAAAATTATTGTACAGATTTTTTTTAAATTAAAATAGTATTATGAAAATAAAAGTTTACCAATAGAGATTTAACATAAAATCTTGTTTTACCACTTTCCATCTTATTATAAAAACTTGCGTAATACAAGGTTTAAACCAGAACTAAAAGTTCTAGGTTTGTTACCGTATCAAATCGTATTATTTAACATGTTCTCAGAATCTCCAATCTGTGTTCATGCATCGAATTTCCCGGGAGGACGAGATCATGAATACACATCAAGGCAGTGATATCGGGTGAAGACACGTTTTTTACGATTTGATGGTACACGTTACTATCAATAATATCTTCAGACTCTATGGTATCAATTTTCAATTCAGTTTTCTCAGTTAATTTATCTAAAAGTGAATTTACATACTGACAATTGGAAACTTCTGTCGGTTTAACTGTTATATCTATGGACGTATTGTCAAATGTGACTTATACTATCTGTCATTCAATAAATTATTTGCATGAAAATGTGATTCATTTTATTGGCGACGAGGATTTAAAATACTAAACAATGGACAAAGAACAATTTGAGCTGTTCTTGCGAGCTCAACAGGCGCAGCAAGAACAGGTGACACAAATACTTACATTGTTGGTACAGACAATGAACAACAAAGAAGATACAAAAACAAAAAGCTCAACGAGCGTTTCATCATCGTCGGTCACATCGTCTGACAAGATGATGGTGATTAAAAATTTTAACATAGACAAATACAACTCCGACAGCTGCAGGATTGAAGATTTTTTAGATTTTTTTTTCAAACAAATGTCAAATCATGAACGTTACGGAGCCAGACCTACGAAAGGACATCCTGTTGAATACTTTAACACCAGAGTTTTTCCGTGAGTTAAAAATAGCGCTTACACCGAATTTTAACTCGAGTACTTATGACGACATTTGCCTCAAACTTCTTGACTTGTTTAGAGTAAAGAAAACCAGGTACCGCGCATTGACAGAGTTCTGGAACTGCACTAGAGAGTCTTCAGAATCTATGGAACAGTACGCTAACAGACTCAAAAGTCTAAGCCGGGATTGCGGCTACAAAGATGAGATGTTGGAACGACAACTACGCGATCGTTTTGCTACAGGGTTGAATCATACAGATTTAGAGACAGACCTCGAGCAAAAGTGGCCTGATTTGCAGGAGTCAGGAAGGGAGGTTACTTTTAGAGAATTTTTTTCAATTGCACAATCACGAGATCAGGCAGAACATGACACACCAGGCACAACTACAAGTGTAAACAGAGTCAAAAGGAACCGTACTCAAAAAACAACAACACCGCAATCTCATTACAATAGACAACGCAAGTTGCACTTTACTGGTCAATGCCTTAGATGTGGGAAATTCGAGAAACATGACCTCACAAAATGCGCAGCAAAAAACCACACATGCGACGAGTGCAATTTTAAGGGGCACTTTGAGAACTGCTGCATCAAAACTGGTCGTGCTTACATATCGCCAGCCAAGGGAAAAAACATTTCCAAACGTAGACTACAACGGATAAGCGATAATCAAGCTCCCACGTCAAGCTCTACAGACGTTTCGACGGAAAATAGTGAAGATGACGACGAGTTTGTCCACAACGTCACGAGCACTCGAGTTAAGGATTGCAAACAAATCGACATTCTCATAAATGGAGTTCACTGCACAATGGATTGGGACCCTGGCTCTACCTACTCTATTATTAGTTCCGAAGTTTGGAAACAGATTGGATCACCAACGTTAACAAAGGGGCCCAAACTAAAAGCATATGGAAATACCAAGCTGAAAACCAAAGGCATCGCAAACGTAAATGTAGAAGTGAACGGACGATACGAAACCTTGCCTGTCGTAGTAATGAAAAACGCAAACCCATTGCTTTTTGGATTGAGATGGAGCGAGAAGTTTGGAATGGAATTTCCAAAACCCGTTTATTCAGTCCAAGAGAAGCCTGTTACTCCAACGACATTAAAACATATACTCAAGCAATACAGCGAACTTTTTGACGGCAAACTAGGTAAAGTCAATAACTACCAAGTTAACATACATGTAAAAACCGGCGCAGAACCAGTACACCTACCTGCACGTCCAATCAAATTCAGCATGAAGAAAAACGTCGAACGGGAGTTGGATCGCCTTGTTGATACAGGTATCATTAACAAAATAGATCCAAATCTTACTCCTTTGGAGTGGGCCACACCTACTGTAAATGTCTTGAAACCAACTGGTGACGTCAGAATTTGCGGAGACTACAGCACTACACTTAATCCTGTTTTAACAAAACATTTACATCCAGTGCCTGTGTTTGATCAATTACGACAGAAACTAGCAAACGGCATAGTCTACTCCAAAATTTATCTCAAAGACGCGTATTTACAATTTGAAATAGCTCCGGACTCAAAAAAGTATTTAACAATATCCACACACAGAGGATACTACCAGTACAACAGGATGCCTTTCGGTATTTCTACAGCCCCATCAATTTTTCAAAATTTTCTTGATCAACTACTTGGAGACATACCAAACGTAGCAGTGTATTTTGATGATATTGCATTGACAGGAGAAAGCATGAATGGACACTTACGAACACTTTGCACAGTATTAAGCCGGCTAAAACAGGCTGGTTTGAAAGTTAATTTAAAAAAATGTACTTTCTTAAGTAAAGAGATTGAGTATCTGGGTCACATAATCGATCAAAACGGAATACGGCCAACAAAAGCGAAGATTAGCGCTATAACCAACGCATCACAACCCACAAACGCAAAGGAATTACGCTCTTTCCTGGGCCTTATAAATTTTTATGAAAGATTCATTCCACATCTTCATGGATCATGTGCAGACCTGTACGAGCTAACAAGCGGAAAAAAAAATGGCGATGGTCCGAACACGAAGAACAAATTTTCGAGAATGCTAAAAGTAACATAGCTAACTCAAATTCATTGCTAGCGTTCGATGAAAGACGTCCCCTTTTCCTAGCGTGTGATGCGTCAGAAAAAGGAGTTGGGGCAGTACTATACCACAAACATAAAGATGTCGAACAACCGATAGCATTTGCGTCAAGAAAACTTCGACTAGCTGAAAGCAAATATTCTGTTATTGACCGTGAAGCACTAGCCATATTATTTGGAATACAGAAATTTGACCAATATCTAAGAGGAACGAAATTTACCTTGGTAACTGACCACAAGCCTCTGATGCGCATTCTGGGACCTCAACGTAACCTGCCGAAGCTTGTAAATAATAGACTTGTAAGATGGGCTCTTTTGATTGGAAGCTACCAGTATGAAATTTGTTACCAGAAGGGCGAAAACAATATTCTGGCCGATTGCCTGTCCAGATTACCAAATTCCAAAACAAAACCCTCACACGTGGAAAACATTGTACATAGAGTAGTGTCACGCAGTGGCGTGCAGTGGTCCGCCACGGTGGGTAGGCCACGAAATATTGACAGCAAAAAAAAAAATTGTCACATTGATAACATTTGAAAATAAGCCTGTAAAAGTTATACCTAAATACAATTCAAAAACTCACCACATTATTCAAGGTTCAACTCATGATTTTTTAACGATGCAAACAGAAGAAAGATTCGGCCACCTTATAAAACTCATCCAAGTCGTGAGTGTGTTATAGTTACAAAAGTACAAAACACGTCACTTGCAAGATAATATCCGAAGCGGCCTTCACACATCTACCTCTAAATACAACTTGCACCTTATCATTGTCTTATACGATAATTGAGAAAACTTATTACCTTTAACATCTAGCAAACACACATTATCAACACAAACTTCACAAGTAAATAGGTACCTACCATTGTTATTATTTGTTAGGGGAATAAACAAATAATACACAACAAAGCTAATATTTACACTACTGTTAATAATGGTATCTAATAACTGACATTATCTGTACGTTTTCGGTTTCAAAACAAATCGCGCTATAAATTGCTTGTCACAACAATGAAACAATAATGGCTGACCGATAGAAAAATACTACCAAATAAAATTACATCATTTTCATATCGAGTTTGTTCACAACAGCGGTCAACAAAATTTTGCAGGATTATAGGTACGAAATCAATCAATGAAATGTGTTGTCAGTGCTGCACTCTATCTGTGGACGGAAGAGCGAAGACCGCAAACGCGCGAAATTCAAATTTCTTAATTTCCTTACATTTTTGCAATTTGCAGGCCAGTGCTAGGTTGTATGTTGATTAATAAAATATGATTCGCGGCTGTAAGACGTATGTAGTAGTATTCAAGCTAGCACTGGCCTGCAAATTGCAAAAAACGTTAAAAAAAAACAAATTTGAACTTCGCGCCGGAGTTCGCGGGCTGAAGATGGCACGCATGACGCATCCAATCATAGCCTTGTGTTGTTGCAGCCAATCACAGGCCAGCTACACTCGCAGGAGCTGACATGCATGTGTGCGGTTCATATACACGAAAATATGCACCGATCATTCTCCGATGTGACGCTGTGTGCGTAAAATTATGAATGGGTTTTAGGCTACTCTAATGCTAGCCTAAGCAAGCCTGTAAATATAAGATTCGTACGCGAAAAATTGCTCTAAGTATTTTAACAGGAGTTTGAACTTTTTTATTATTATTTTGTACATGGTGTTATTTTATTACATGGTTAATTAGTTATAAGAAATGCTCAGTTGGTAAGGTAGGCTAAGCCTAAGAGCCTTAATAGAGCGCACGCCACTGGTGTCACGTCTCCAAGAAAACAAAATTGTTGACCTACAATTAACAGAAAAAATATTGAGTCTGGAAACATATAGAGACCCAAATTTGTCACTCGTGTGCCAGTACCTAAAGACCGGGTGGAGAGACCTGGATTACAGGCAAGAGATGAAACAATACTATCGGAAACGTTTCGAACTGTCTGTAGAAGGTAAAATTGTACTGTGGCAAGGAAGGATGGTCATACCTGAGGTACTAAGAAAGACAGTCTTAGACTATTTGCACCGAGGGCACCCAGGGATATCGGCCATGAAAGCACTCTCACGTTTCTATGTGTGGTGGCCATCACTTGACGAGGACATCGAGAATTTTATCAAGAGATGCACCAGGTGTCAAGAAAACAGACCGTCTAATTCCGAACTACCGGTATTCTCCTGGTCTATTCCCGAGCAAGTGTGGGAAAGAGTCCACATAGACTTTGCAGGTCCATTCGAAGGCAGCTACTGGCTCGTTTTGTGTGATGCGTTATCGAAATGGTGTGAACTAAGACCAATGAAAAACATAACTTCAAAAAGTCTATGCACTGTTCTGGATGAGATTTTCAACACCTTTGGACTCCCACAAATGATT
Organism: Diarsia mendica; assembly: GCA_949316265.1. Classification (NCBI taxonomy): domain Eukaryota; kingdom Metazoa; phylum Arthropoda; class Insecta; order Lepidoptera; family Noctuidae; genus Diarsia; species Diarsia mendica. The sequence goes on from OX438889.1 coordinate 14,549,383, forward strand.
GTATCTGACAATGGCCCTCAACTAACATCACAGGAATTCAAGGACTACTGTAAAAATCAGGGCATTCTACATGTCACCTCATCTCCGTATCATCCCCGAACAAATGGGTTAGCTGAACGGTTTGTGAGAACTTTTAAGAACAGAATGACCTCCAGTGACGGAAGCCCACTTAAGCGTCGATTGTTGGAGTTTTTATTCACTTACCGGAACACTCCGCATACCACTATCGGCAAATCACCAGCACAAATGATGTTCGGCAGGCAGTTGAACTGTGTTCTATCAAATATCCGACCGAATAAGAGAAGAAAGGACAATGAGTAATGGTGGGCCCACCTCTCAATAGAAATAAGATCCTCATGAATGAATAGGTATTTTTATGCAGAATAAAACTAAGTATTACGACTAAGGTCAAAAGTCAGTACTTTCGGAGTTATATTACCAATTATGCTGGCTTATACCTAAGTGATAGCAATCTAAGCAATTATTGATCGAGGTCATTTGTAGTTTCGCCTGGCCACGCCTCAATGCAATGCATGTGCGGCGGCTGGGAAGCCGGCCGAGCACCGGGCAGGGAGCAAGGCCTGCGCTCCACCCGCTAAGGCCAAGTGGAAGGGAAGGCCCTCCGCTACCAACTCCACCGTCGTCGACGACGCAGCCGCCGATGCCGCTGCTGAATCCGCTACCACCGCAACTCCCACTGCGGTGGTGCCACAGGAGGTCCCGGAGGGGGCTGAAATGGAGTGTCATTAGTGGCCCCACTAAGCCTCCTCCAGGCAAACATCAACCACTGCGCCTGCGCTCAGGATCTGTTGCTCCAGAGCATGGCGCAGTGGGCGATCAACATCGCCGTGGTCTCTGAGCCATATTTTGTCCCGCCCAGGCCAGACTGGGTGGAGGACCTAAGCGGCACAGTGGCCATCATTGCGTCGGCCGCCGCCGGCACCCCAGCACTTCAGATGGTCAGGAAGGGTCAGGGGTGCGTAGCAGCACGGTTCGGGGAGATCGTAGTACCTAGTGGGAGTCTATTTCTCTCCGAGCCGAACTCTCGCCGAGTTCCAAAACTCCCTCAGGGAGTTAAGTGTCGTCATCGGAGGCTATTCCCTCCCCGTACTTGTGCTCGGGGACTTCAACGCCAAGAGCTTGGCCTGGGGTACCCGTTACACGGATTTGCGGGGTGGGATGGTCGACTGGCGCGTTATGGAGGGGAAGGAGACCTTTTCCGACCACCGGTATATCCGGTTTGAGGTCTCTGCCCAGTCCTCGAGCGCGCCGGTCCCACAGACCCCGAGTGGTCCGCGTTGGGCGCTGAAGCAGCTGAACCGGGAGCTACTCCTGGAAGCCGCGATCGTGCAAGCCTGGGTGTCATCACCGGTCAGGCCCGCCTACGTTAACACCGAGACAGGTTAGTTCCAGGAGGCCATGTCCGAGGTATGCGACGCGGCAATGCCCCGAGTCCGGCCTCACATGTACTGGTGGTCGCAAGAGCTGTCGCACCTGCGGCAGCAGTGTGTGGAGGCGCGGCGCCGGTACGCCAGGCATCGCAGGCTCCGTATTCAGCCTTCGAATGCGGAAGCCGTCGAGCCGGAGCTTTATGAAGGGTACAGAGCGGCGAACAAAGCCCTCTCCGAGGCTCGTCGGCGGGCCAAGGATCAGGCCCGCGAGGAGATGCTGGAACATCTCTCTCTCTCAACAGAGATGCGTGGGGCGCCCTTATAAGATGGTGCGGAATCAACTCCGCACCCGGCCCCCCCCCCCCCCCCCCCCGCTGACGCAAAGTCTCCGGCCGGAGCTCGTGGAGGACGTAGTGAGCGCTCTGTTCCCTTCGCGAGGGGAGCATCGTCCCCCGCCAATGGCTCCGCCACCTGCGGTGCCGGAAGCGGAGGTTCAGGAACCGATGACGACATTCCTGAGGTTACTGGGGTAGACCTGAGAGTGGCGGTGGCGGCGGAGGCTTAAGGCCAAAAATACCACCCCGGGGCCCGATGGCTTGCTTGGCAAAGCCTGGGCCCTGGCCTCAGACTCAGAGGCTCTTGGGCCCCGACTGGAGAGGCTCTTTAGCGCGTGCATGGAAAGAGGCCAGTTCCCGCTTCGTTGGAAGACGGGGAGCTGGTCCTAATCCAGAAGCCGGGGCGCCCAGCCATTGTGCTGCTCGACGAGGTGGGCAAGCTCTTTGAAAGAGTAATTGCAAACCGCCTCACTGCCCCGGGTCCGGATCTTGCGGATCAGCAGTTCGGCTTCCGCAAGAGAGGCGTTCGACGGTGGACGCCATCATGCGCGTGAGAGCCCTCACGACGGGGGATGCGGTCTCTCGGTCGTCTGCTACGCGGACGATACGGTTTATAGTTATACGTCATAGTAATCAATAGAGAAAACGAGTTACCCAATCTATTGGAATATAATATACTCGCTGAGAATGTGTGGTTGTTGCGTGGAAGGATACAGTCACGCCACCTAAGAGCAAGAACATATTATTGCTATATGCTAATTGATAGAAACCAAGTCGGAAGAAACGCGATCATACAATATTATTGCTCTTGTTTGACCGGACGGCTAACTGTAGGCACTTGCGCTCACATCATATCTTTGGTTTGGTACCTAGGAGTTGGGAGGTACCAACCATTCGTGGCACCCGCGGGTTTTTTAAACGATGTAATTGTCATTGATGTTCAGGAGGAATAATAAATATTTTTTGTTTTAAAGTGAAATACTTGTATTATTGATGATTAAACGAACTTACCTGTACGTGAAGTTCAATCATAATTACTCGAAGAGCTTCGTTCGAAGATATTAGCATAAACACATGTAGTTTCACCTACAGACTCGCCATTTCGCATTGAATTTAGGAGAAGAAAAAAAAAAATTCTAATGTAAGGTAGATTCAAAACTTTGTTCCTGACAATGACACCTAGCCAGCTCATTTAGTTAGGAGTATTGCTGAGCTGTTTTTATATTTCACAACTATAGGGATTTAGCATGACTGGGAGGGAGGGATGCTAATATCTTCGAACGAAGCTCTTCGAGTAATTATGATTGAACTTCACGTACAGGTAAGTTCGTTTAATCATCAATTACTCTCAAGCTTCGTTCTCGATATTAGCATAAACACATGTAGATGTTGAGAGATAGTATTCATTTGTGAAATATAATCAATTACATATTATTGTATGTAGGCTTGAAGAAGTTTGAATAATGGAACAAATAAATATTCATTTTATTTCTTAACTATAGAAGTCAATCACGTAATTGAATAGCTTTTCATTGATAACAATAGCATAATAAAATATCTATCTTTATCCATTTAACACGCTTGTGACAAAATCAATTGGAACAGACATAACAACTGATGTTATTCTATTATTATAATCCATCCACCCGGCAGTTTTACGGCTAACCACGCACGCAGCTAGCGCAGGCTAGGCACGTAACCGCTTCTAAAGCATATAGAAGCTTTAGGAGTAGCTGCGTACCTGGTGTTAAGTGCAGTAACCAGTGAAATATCAAAGCCAACTGCCAATGGTTTATAACACGGTGTTTACCCATTTGCTCAAAGTCTGCGACGTTACTGCTCGGTGTGGTTTTGAAAATATAATAAACAATGATTGATGATCTTGACGTATCTGATTAGTCCTACATTCTATGGGCTAGAAGGGTCACTAACTTTTTGCAAAGTTTTTCTAGAGTTACATTTTTGTTGGGATATAATTCCACCAAATTATTTAAAACTAGATCAGTGTTCCACGTTAAATTGTATTCAGGAACTATGGGCCGCAATCGAAAGATTCCCTTGAAGAATCTATGTGTAAATTCGTTGTTTATGTTCACGAGCTATTTAGGGATAGGGTACCATACCGAGCTCCGGTATTAAACAATTGCGTAAAAACAAAGAATATTCGATGTCGAAGCGTTATAGGGAAATTTGTGTTGTCGTGACTACGCAAACCTCATGGAAAGTATCATACTGCTTGGCAGTGCTATCTGACAAAGATGCTAGCACTATGAGTATTATTATAGACGTTTGTAGAATTGCTCTTCTGAGAAGAAATGCCCGGACAACCTCCCGACAAACAGTGTAATTTGCCGGTAAATTCCACCTTCGCTATAATGAAAAATAATTAAATTACCTTCTGATCTTAAAAATAGAGGTTTTGATGCGAGGAGTCTTGTAAAAAGACGGTAACATTATCAAGAAACATAGGTTAGGTATCGCACTTATGATTTATTCTGCTCGCGAACAAGTCAATGCAAGGGACAGTGAAGTGTTGCGTTATTTTTTATTAAAAGCAGTTTGAGAAAATTCCCACTTTATGTCGGGGTGTATAATCTTCTTCAACGTCCGGAATTATCCGATCAGAAGAACGTATATAATCGGCATGAACCATAATTTTACGCGCTTCGCACCATTGCCACAATTGTTTCGTAATATCGGTCAAATGGGGAAATTGTATGCCACCCGTTGTATGTACGAGATTGCCGTAGTAGGTATTGTCAATACGTAACAATACTTGACAGTTTTTCAAATCCTGAGCAAAAAGTTTAAGCCCAAGAAAAGCTGCAAGTATTTCCAAATAACTAAAATGAAGGGAATTTTGCTCATGTTGACTCCACTCCAAGGTCCACTGGCAGTCTCGTCACCGCAGGTGACACCCCCCCCCCCCCCCCCCCCCCCCCCGGTTGTTGAGGCATCTCTAAATATCTCCAAGGAATGTGTGTCGACTTTAATCTCACATACTGATTCCTGTAACGCATTAAGCCACCAGTCAAAGATGGGGGAAAACTCAATTGGGAAGCTTATAAACTTTTCGATTATCTTAAGGCAGTTTTACTTTAAATCGACCTATTTGACTCTATAATATTTCAGGAAGTTGCGACAATTAGTTGGTACAACAGAACTTTTTTCAGTGTTGATGATGAGTCCTAAACTCTTAACGATTCTAATATTTTTTTAGTGTCATTCACATCTTGCAAACAGGTCGGTATACGATTGACCAACCAAAAACAAATTATCCTAATAAAATGTAAACAAATATCCCAAAGTGATCAGTAATTTGGCCACTGGTTTAAGAATTTTCGTAAAAATATACACAGCAGTGGTTAATAAACCCAACGGTAACACGTTAAACTCGTACAGATTGCAATTGAATTGAAAACGTAAATTTTATATTTCTTTGAGTTGGGATGAATGCTTATTAAAAAAAAAAAATAAAATAAGCATCTTTTAAATCAATAAATTATTATTTATTAAATATGAAATGTTGTTCGCCTGAGGGACAAGAAATATCCTGGATATGTATTGACCCGCGCATGGTTGACATAAAGACACTGCCCCAGTACTAATAACATCATACATTGATGCTTCAAAGTCCTTGTATTCGGATTGTGAATAAAATTAAATAGGCTCTGATGGAACAGTTGTTTGTATAACTGGGTCAGAAAACAATTTTATAGCCAGTTATCCAAGATCGTATAAGAAGATTACTAGTCAATATAAGAAGATTACTAGTCAATATTCGGATTTTGACGGCACGGTTGGCGCAGTGGCTAAGCGATTGGACTGCTGCGCTGCGTGTCGCGGGTTCGATCCCCGCACGGAACAAATATTTGTATGGCCTGCAGATAGTTGTTTCGGGTCTGGGTATTTGTGTATGTGACTTTCTGTGTTTGTGAACGCACCCACGATACAGGAGAAATTCCTAATGTGGGGCAACATTAAAAAAAAAATAAAAAAAATAAACACCACTGTTCATAGAAAAACGAAAGACGACCCGCGGGGCATACCGGCTCTAACGTCGGTGACCTGCTTGCGGCTGACGTGACAATGTCCTAGAAGCGTTGTTTTGCGTCGTCCTCGTCTGCTGCCTCAGATTATGAGTTGATGGCGCCGCCCGCGCATAACTCGCGCCCCCGGCGCGGCGGCGGTGGTAACTGAACTGTCAGCGACGCGCCGCAGGTTCGGTAGTTTAAAGGCCGGTTGACTGCTTTAGTCGGTCTATTTACCATGGACTGCATTTTAGGCAACCTTATATCAGCTCCCGATTATAAATTCGTTTTTGCTGATCTTAATGTTTGTGCTAAGCTACACCAAAGAGCATTAATTTCGTCTATTTTTGAACGAATGTCGTGAGATCGAGCTCGCATACTGTATATCACTGGGAATTTCAGCAGTATTCATCAACAGCTTGAGAAACTCAGGGGTTTTATGACCTGATGAAAGCAGCGCAGTAATGACCTCGCTGATGGAGGACAAGACACATGATGTAAGTGTCTGTTTACCTTCAATACCCATGTCTGGGTCAAGCTTGGGTTTCCATTAAAGATACTCAAATTTACGGATTGAGGGTTGGCGCTTTTATAAACGTGGGGTTCACTAGCCCCCGCTGGAGGCAGTAGGCGCGGTAAGTTGTTGCGGGGGTGGCAGCGCGGCAGTAGTGGAGCTCGGCGGCAGTACGTCTACTTGTACAGTGATGTTGTCGGCGGTAGGCGATTGTGTGATGACCGGGACCGGGACCTTCTCCTCATCACTAAGTTCCACTGAAGCTGGTTGCCAGTACGAGTATCCAGGTTGTGGATCTGTATCGCCGTGATAATTATGTAGCACAATCGTCATTGATTGGGATTGGTTCGCGCTCTGCATGCAAAATAAGTATTTTGCTATAGTAAACTTAATTTGGCGCGAAGTGAGACTCCTTGTGAGAAACACGCAATTCCAATAAGCAGCGTAATACGAAGAAATAAACTTAATTTGGCGGGAAGTGAGACTCCTTGTGAGAAACACGCAATCCCTATAAGCAGCGTAATACGAAGAAATAAACTTAATTTGGCGGGAAGTGAGACTCCTTGTGAGAAACACGCAATCCCAATAAGCAGCGTAATACGAAGAAATAAACTTAATTTGGCGGGAAGTGAGACTCCTTGTGAGAAACACGCAATCCCAATAAGCAGCGTAATACGAAGAAATAAACTTAATTTGGCGGGAAGTGAGACTCCTTGTGAGAAACACGCAATCCCAATAAGCAGCGTAATACGAAGAAATAAACTTAATTTGGCGGGAAGTGAGACTCCTTGTGAGAAACACGCAATCCCAATAAGCAGCGTAATACGAAGAAATAAACTTAATTTGGCGGGAAGTGAGACTCCTTGTGAGAAACACGCAATCCCAATAAGCAGCGTAATACGAAGAAATAAACTTAATTTGGCGGGAAGTGAGACTCCTTGTGAGAAACACACAATTCCAATAAGCAGCGTAATACGAAGAAATAAACTTAATTTGGCGGGAAGTGAGACTCCTTGTGAGAAACACGCAATCCCATTAAGCGGCTTAATACTAAAAAATAAACTTAATTTGGCGGGAAGTGAGACTCCTGGTGAGAAACACGCAATCCCTATAAGCGGCTTAGTATTTATTTCTCTAGGGATAACGTAGGTGTACATGCTATGGAAAAACCCCACAGGTAGATCCGAGCAGCAAGTACTTAATTTTGGAAGTGGAAGGCCCCCACAGGACAATCCGATTTTCCGTATTATAATTATACTTATAAACCGTTATCAATTTAAAACCACAACGTTTCAATTGTACGTAACGGTTTTATTTTATTTTCTTTGTGAGAAGCCAGGCGGTGCTAAAAGTAACCAATTGAAATATGTATAAACACCAAATAAGTAGGTCAATGACTCACCCTGCAGGCTATAGGGCGTAGAACAATCACCATCCGACGACGCGACGATGCACTATCATAGCGATTACGTCGCACGTTTTTATTTCACGTTCTAATTTTGTATGTTTTTTTGTCAAATAACTCATTATCGCGTTAATCAGTCTTTCTTTTCACATTCTATAACTAAATTATAAAAACGCACTTGAATTACTTTATAAACAAAGAAATGATGCGAAACAGCGAAGCACTGATACGTGAATGTGAGCTGGCTAGGTGTCATTGTCAGGAACAAAGTTTTGAATCTACCTTACATTAGAATTTTTTTTTTTCTTCTCCTAAATTCAATGCGAAATGGCGAGTCTGTAGGTGAAACTACATGTGTTTATGCTAATATCGAGAACGAAGCTTGAGAGTAATTACTATTCTACCTTTTAGATATCAATAAAGAAAATGTTAGACTGGGACGACTTTAAGACGTTGTATCTCCAAAAGTACAAATATTTAACAATAGTTTTGTTAGTAACTAATGTTTCTCTTTTATAGACCTATCCAACGGTATATCACATGTTACTATTGAGGGGTGGGCCCAGACCCCATACAATGGTTTCCCATTGTCCTTTGCAGTACCAACATGTGAAGGCGGACATCGTGTCATCTACTCCTACATACCAGACAGGCGATAACGTGTACATAAAAACTAAACAGGAAAAAAAGTGGCAACCTGCTACAGTAGCGACCCGTAAACACCGATACTCTTACGTGGTCACAACATCTAATGGGGTAGAGCAAAGGAAACATGCAGATCACATGAGGCCGCGACTTGCTCCTGCAGCCGCGACTTGCTCCTGCAGCCGCGACACCTGAAAGTGTTGCGACAGCTTCTACGTCCTCACCATCCACATGCTTGGCACCACCACCTATGTCAATTCTTTCTCCATCTACACCGTCCTCTCACATTCCATCCACACCAGAACCTTCTGCATCTACATCATCATCCTCATCCCCAGCGTTTGAAACACCGACTGCAACGGTTGCAGCACCTCTTCGGCGCAGCCAGCGTGAGGTGCGACCTCCACGGCGTTTGATTGAGGAGATCTGAATCAACCATAAATGGGGAGGAATGTTATATCTATGGACGTATTGTCAAATGTGACTAATACTATCTGTCATTCAATAAATTATTTGCATGAAAATGTGATTCATTTTATGATGACAAGACCCTCAACATACCCACCACGCAAATTGGTTTTAATTTTGTTTATTGACTCGGTGGGAATTCTTGTTTCTATTATTTGCTTTAAAATATCCTTAACTGGAGTATAGTATAAAAGTGAAATCGTATGTCTACTAATTGCTACTAAAATATGTGTCTTGGGATTATATATTTCTTCCTTACTTTTAGTGGAAGTACGCACTATAATTATATGTTCAGCCTGTTTCCCTTGGAACTCATGGATCGTTGATACATTGTAACCTGCTTTTAACAATAAATCTTTTTCTGACTGTTTGAAAACTAAATATTTATACAACTTATTATCTAGTGGAACGTTGTTAAGAGCAGTGTATGATTTGCAATTTATACTTCTATCTAATTTTGAAGCCGAAAACACTCCACCCTCGTACTTGTCCTGAATTGTTGCCATTACATCTACAGGACAACGATAGGATGTTCTCAACGTACGTGAAGGTTTAAAGAACTTTGAAAAATTACCGTATTTTATACTGACCGACCCTACTCTATTTATATATCCTATCTGATTTGGGTCTCCCAATAAATGAAGGCGTTTACATCCTGTAAAGAGACATACTAAAAATATCTCTCCAGGATGTTTCATCAATGCTTCGTCGATCCAAACTTCATTGAAAGGTTTCCTACTGTGCAACAAGTACGAATCAATGGTCCAGTAGGATTCTTTGAAATCACCAGGAACACCACACTTGTTCAATTTGCACATCCGTTCCCTAATATCAACAGCACCCTCGGACGTCGATGTCAAAACTAAATCACCCTTACCGTGATTTCCCAAAATAAATGTGGTCTTTCCACATCCGGGCACACCAACGATCATGTCGATATTAGGCAACACGAAAGTTTTGTATAAATTTAAAGATTCAATCGTAGCATTACTCAAATTCGGTTCCTGCATTAGTGTCGTGTATTTTCCGCAAAGCAATAACCTATCTTGAGACGACTTCAAAACATAAAATTTTTCATTCAAACAACCCTCATCGAAATCCACAAATGCTGTACCGTTAAAAGCAAAATTGTACTTTACGTCTTTATTATTATTGATCAACCATTTCCTTTCGTAAGTATCGTATACTGAAAACCCTTCCTTGTGCGATGTCAAATATCTTCCAGTATCTAATGAAAGAGGACTCGATAATTTTCTATACGCTTCACCGTATGTGCACATTGCTGTTCCCACGATCGTTTTCCATAACTCCTGGATCTCAATCATAGCATTAATTGCACTGTCATTACCTGTTGTCTCCTTTATAAAATTAGGTCTATGATCGGGAATTTTATAAATAGGGTTCGCAATCGGTTTCCAGAATCCATTAATCGAATCATCTCCCTTACTTACGTTATTACCTACGTTGAATTTATCATTCTCAAAAAATTTTAGAACCAAAATATATACTATAGATTTAAAAGCTTTTGGTAATGCTTCTTTAATAAACTTAATCTTTGACTCTAATTGCTTTTCATCAGTAATATTCCTAAGATCTATTACGATCTCTTTTATTTCAGACTTAACCATGTCAAATATATATCTAATAATGGTAATTGCATTACCTATATCACTAAAGTTCAATACTAAGTTATCATTAATAATTTCATATTCAATATTGGCTGGAATATCACCATGTCTTATAAAATTTTTTGCCTCTTTATTACTAACTATTACTAGATTTTGATCTTCGTTCTCAAGTCTTGATCGTATTACTAATTTATCAACAAAATTTTTTTTTGAGATCCTGAATTTTGTCTTTATTATTATTTTTAGGATCTAATGTGAGGTATTCTTCAACTATTGGTGCTAATTTGGGTTTAACGAGAGGAAATTTCGAAATTTTCTTTTTCGTACTGGTTACAAGATCCGAAGAATTACGATGAGCGCGAGGACCACCCTGCGACGTCAAATTAGCAATTTCAGAAACAGTTTTTGCTTTCTTGTCTTTACACACTATATCTACTACTATACTACTTAAACTCTGGTTTTCTTTTACTTTCGGTTTCGGTTCCAAAGTTGAATTTTTTTTTCTTTTTACCCCAAGTAATCGTTTAATTCCGCGGTGAAATGATGCAGAAGGGAGTATTTCATCGACCTTCGATCTAAAGTTAGTCAATTCTACTAGGACATTGTTATTATGTTCGTTCATTTTCTTAACCGACTGTCTGTAATGGGTTTCTTCTCGACATCTTGGATATCGATTCGTTCTACTTCATTCAATAAAGACTTGTTGACTGCTGTCTTAACTTTTTCGGTTGCGAACGCATCGTCAATGTCCATATACACTGTTGAATTAAATGCGTCCTCAAAACAAAAACTAATTTCACTTCTACAATCTGCAACCGTTTCAGAATCATCATCGCAAAACTCAGATGGTGGTTCAATAATATTATCATCTATAATATCCATGCTAATAATATCTAAATTTTTAGTATCATTCAAAATTTCAGTTGATTCTACAGTTTCCTCAAGTAAATTGTTATTAACACTATTAGATTCTAATATGGAAATTTCCTTCTGATAAATTTCTTCACCCTTTGGTGAAGGAATTACTGCAGTTACTCTAACATGTTTACTACCACTAACTACTTCACCTGAGTCTAATTTTACATCATCAAAACTTTTCTTAATCCTATTCTCTATTTCAATTGTACAATTTAAATTTCTTTTCGGAAACAATGGTTCGAAATGTCTATTTTTCATAAGTAAGTATACTACAGTGGGATTTTCATCACTATACGACCGCGGTACGAAATCTAATTCATCAGAATACAAGATAATCCTGATATTAAAAACTCTACTAGCTAAAGCAATTTCCGGATCACCACTCCAAGCATTAGTTGAACTCAATACGTTAATAATTCCCGTTATTGTATGTGCTGGCATTTCTGATAGTTTCGGACTAACCATCATAAATTGCTTTATTTGTTGAACCGTCATCTTTTCGTCGATCAGTTGTCGCAACGAATCAATAAGACAATTACCGTCACCAATTGCCTTTCCCACAATAAAGTCTTTTTCATCAAAAATTTTCACTAAATCGCCCCCTGTTAACGACTCTGTTTCCTTTTCTTTTTCGTCGTCAACTTCTACAATTCCGCAAGCGTTATCTGACAAGACTGAAGGTCTCATCGGATCATTAATGTCCTCACAATCTATTTTAGGCAAATAATTATCCGGATTTCTATACAGATTATCTATATCACCTTCTACATGTGTACTCAACTCAATAAACTGTACTGCATCATTAATCGAGACAGGATAGTTCACTGGAGCCGCGGACCATTTAATCACCTTAGTCAAGAATTTGTGGAACCAAGACACACCCCGGTTTAACGCTGGTGTACCCTCGAGTGGAATATTAGTGGATTGTCGAATAAAATATCAGCGTATGGTGCGTTGTTATTGTTAGTAGACTTTGGCACATTACTCTCTGTCAAAGCATTCCATAAATTTCTAATCATTTGCATCGGATTGATACCCGATGCATTTCGTTGAACCAAAATCTCGTTTGTCACCTTAGCAGTAGCCGTAGTGACAGAAAATCTTTTGACGAAACAATGAATAAAAATTGCGCTTGCTAGTTCATACATTCTATCAGCTGACAGATCATACGAAACTTGACATACGGCCTTAGTTCCAACAATTCGTGTGGCATACGATTTTAATGCCTCATAAATTCTCTGTACCGAAAATTTGTTATGATCCAATCCCATCGCGTAGGAAATCGTATCCTTAACTAACTTCTTTGGAGCAAGAAAAGTAACTAAACGCATGTGATTCTTTTCTGTATCGAAACCCTGAGCTTCCCATAGATACGCACGAATGGTAACATAATCGTAATTGTTGAACCAAAGATAAGTCCTAATATCACCACTAATTAAACCTTTACTAGCGCATTTAACGATTTTAAAAAATATTATCCCATTTCTTGTCGATTGAAGATTAACAAAATATGGTTGATTAGTAGAGTCAAATATTACCGGTTTAGTCAATAATTCTAAATAAGTAGACATACTGTGACAATAATATGACCATGAGTGATCATGTACAAAATTCATATATAACTTCTTCACACCGTTATGATCTTCGATTTTCCAGTGTGCATTTAAATCCTTTATAATTCCAGAGTTTTCAGTTAACATTAACGGGTCGAATATAAATGATCCCGCACCTACAGTTAATCTACCTTTGCTCATGCTATCCGCGATCTGTGTTGCAGTGCGATCGTAAGTAGAGTGTATAAACAACTGAAAAGGTGCAGAAACATCACAATCCTCCGAGACATTTTCACAAAAGAATGTTTTAGTACCATTTAAAATATCATCATTATATTTTTTTAGACATTGTTTCTGTTTACTACTCTTAGGTCTAAATAAGTTAATTGCACTAACCCTATTAGCGTGACGTTGCTGATCATGTATACTCAGAATTCTGCCAGTGAGCCAGAACTCGGTTGATGCCGGTGTTAAACGCACCAAATTAGGTGGGTGATCGGCGGCGAGGCCTGGTCCAATTATTTCCTCTAGCGCGAAGCCAGGTAATCCAATGAGTTGAGCAGCGACGGCATGGGCGGCTCCGTTAATTGGAACGCCATCACGGAACAAGCGTAGAAGAGGTAGCAATTGACGTGGAAACCACGTAATTGCGCCTGATAAAGCTGGCTGTTCATTAGAAATAGCGGCGATAGGTGTTATGATCTGGTCTGCGTCTTTTGTAACGCCGATACATTCTATGTAAACTGCCAAAGGCAAAGGAGTAGATTTTGCCATTTGATTGATATCATTAAGCTCCTCTTCGGTGTAGAGCTTGCGAGCCGGGAGTTCGTCGTCCGGAGTAGCTGCGGTCCTGCGTTGGGCATAGGATAATTTTGCTTCAGCTAAAATAAGCGCGCCTTTTGTGAATGTGGCCTTGTTCCCTTGTACCCTTCATACAGCTCCGCCTCCACGGCTTCCGCATTCGGAGGACGAATGCGGCGCCTGCGATGCCTGGTGTACCGGCGCCGCGCCACCACACACTGCTGACGCAGGTGCGACAGCTCTTGCGACCACCAGTACACATGACGCCGGGCGCTTCCTGGCCGGACTCGGGGCATTGCCATGTCGCATATCTCGGACATGGCCTCCTGGAACCAAGCCGCCTCGGTGTTGACGTCGGCGGGCCTGGCTGGAGATGACCCCCAGGACCACACGATCGCGGCCTCCAGGAGGAGCTCCCGGTCCAGCTGCTTCAGCGCCCAACGCGGACCACTCGGGGTCTGCGGGACCGGCGCGCTTGGGGACTGGGCAGAGACCTCAAACCGGATATACCGGTGGTCGGAGTAGGTCTCCACCCCCTCCATGACGCGCCAGTCAGCGACACGCTGCGACAGAGCAGGGCTGGCGAACGAGATGTCCACCACCGACTCGCCCCGCATCCGCACACACGTGGCCACAGAACCCCGGTTCAGGATGTCCAGGCCTGTTTCCAGAGCCCAGCACTCGACCATCCTACCCCGCACATCCGTGTAACGAGAACCCCAAGCCAAGTTCTTGGCATTGAAGTCCCCGAGCACAAGTACGGGAAGGGAATAGCCTCCGATGACGACACTCAACTCCCTGAGGGAGTTTTGGAACTCGGCGAGAGTTCGGCTCGGAGAGAAGTAGACTCCCGCCACTACTATCTCCCCGAACCGTGCTGCTACGCACCCCTGACCCTTCCTGACCATCTCAAGGGCCGGGGTGCCGGCGGCGGCCGACTACTTAAACTCTGGTTTTCTTTTACTTTCGGTTTCGGTTCCAAAGTTGAATTTTTTTTTCTTTTTACCCCAAGTAATCGTTTAATTCCGCGGTGAAATGATTCAGAAGGGAGTATTTCATCGACCTTCGATCTAAAGTTAGTCAATTCTACTAGGACATTGTTATTATGTTCGTTCATTTTCTCGTTAGCGATATCCTGAATTTCTTCTGTAATGGGTTTCTTCTCGACATCTTGGATATCGATTCGTTCTACTTTATTCAATAAAGACTTGTTGACTGCTGTCTTAACTTTTTCGGTTGCGAACGCATCGTCAATGTCCATATACACTGTTGAATTAAATGCGTCCTCAAAACAAAAACTAATTTCACTTCTACAATCTGCAACCGTTTCAGAATCATCATCGCAAAACTCAGATGGTGGTTCAATAATATTATCATCTATAATATCCATGCTAATAATATCTAAATTTTTAGTATCATTCAAAATTTCAGTTGATTCTACAGTTTCCTCAAGTAAATTGTTATTAACACTATTAGATTCTAATATGGAAATTTCCTTCTGATAAATTTCTTCACCCTTTGGTGAAGGAATTACTGCAGTTACTCTAACATGTTTACTACCACTAACTACTTCATCTGAGTCTAATTTTACATCATCAAAACTTTTCTTAATCCTATTCTCTATTTCAATTGTACAATTTAAATTTCTTTTCGGAAACAATGGTTCGAAATGTCTATTTTTCATAAGTAAGTATACTACAGTGGGATTTTCATCACTATACGACCGCGGTACGAAATCTAATTCATCAGAATACAAGATAATCCTGATATTAAAAACTCTACTAGCTAAAGCAATTTCCGGATCACCACCCCAAGCATTAGTTGAACTCAATACGTTAATAATTCCCGTTATTGTATGTGCTGGCATTTCTGATAGTTTCGGACTAACCATCATAAATTGCTTTATTTGTTTAATCGTCATCTTTTCGTCGATCAGTTGTCGCAACGAATCAATAAGACAATTACCGTCACCAACAATTGCCTTTCCCACAATAAAGTCTTTTTCATCAAAAATTTTCACTAAATCGCCCCCTGTTAACGACTCTGTTTCCTTTTCTTTTTCGTCGTCAACTTCTACAATTCCGCAAGCGTTATCTGACAAGACTGAAGGTCTCATCGGATCATTAATGTCCTCACAATCTATTTTAGGCAAATAATTATCCGGATTTCTATACAGATTATCTATATCACCTTCTACATGTGTACTCAACTCAATAAACTGTACTGCATCATTAATCGAGACAGGATAGTTCACTGGAGCCGCGGACCATTTAATCACCTTAGTCAAGAATTTGTGGAACCAAGACACACCCCGGTTTAACGCTGGTGTACCCTCGAGTGGAATATTAGTGGGATTGTCGAATAAAATATCAGCGTATGGTGCGTTGTTATTGTTAGTAGACTTTGGCACATTACTCTCTGTCAAAGCATTCCATAAATTTCTAATCATTTGCATCGGATTGATACCCGATGCATTTCGTTGAACCAAAATCTCGTTTGTCACCTTAGCAGTAGCCGTAGTGACAGAAAATCTTTTGACGAAACAATGAATAAAAATTGCGCTTGCTAGTTCATACATTCTATCAGCTGACAGATCATACGAAACTTGACATACGGCCTTAGTTCCAACAATTCGTGTGGCATACGATTTTAATGCCTCATAAATTCTCTGTACCGAAAATTTGTTATGATCCAATCCCATCGCGTAGGAAATCGTATCCTTAACTAACTTCTTTGGAGCAAGAAAAGTAACTAAACGCATGTGATTCTTTTCTGTATCGAAACCCTGAGCTTCCCATAGATACGCACGAATGGTAACATAATCGTAATTGTTGAACCAAAGATAAGTCCTAATATCACCACTAATTAAACCTTTACTAGCGCATTTAACGATTTTAAAAAATATTATCCCATTTCTTGTCGATTGAAGATTAACAAAATATGGTTGATTAGTAGAGTCAAATATTACCGGTTTAGTCAATAATTCTAAATAAGTAGACATACTGTGACAATAATATGACCATGAGTGATCATGTACAAAATTCATATATAACTTCTTCACACCGTTATGATCTTCGATTTTCCAGTGTGCATTTAAATCCTTTATAATTCCAGAGTTTTCAGTTAACATTAACGGGTCGAATATAAATGATCCCGCACCTACAGTTGATCTACCTTTGCTCATGCTATCCGCGATCTGTGTTGCAGTGCGATCGTAAGTAGAGTGTATAAACAACTGAAAAGGTGCAGAATCATCACAATCCTCCGAGACATTTTCACAAAAGAATGTTTTAGTACCATTTAAAATATCATCATTATATTTTTTTAGACATTGTTTCTGTTTACTACTCTTAGGTCTAAATAAGTTAATTGCACTAACCCTATTAGCGTGACGTTGCTGATCATGTATACTCAGAATTGGGCAGCAACTGTGAAAGTTATCTCTCCCTCGCTGCATTTGTTTAAAGGGACATCCTCCTGAGTTTATTTATTTATTTAAGGAAAAACAAACAGTAGCACAATAAAAATTAAACATAATATCTTAAAACTAACATTCTTAAACAACTATGCTACCCACTACGTTTTCCACGGATTACAAAAGAATTTTAAACTAGCTAGTAACAGAAGGTACAACACAAAGTACAAATATAAAACCTGTTACACAATATATATATATATATATATATTTTAGTATATATTATATTATTATTAACTTATCCCAAATCATCGGACATTAACCAGTAACTAATATCTGGATTTAACAGTATAAGAGAAAAAGTGAGCTTGTGTGCGTATTAAACATTAATTTATTATAATTAATTATAATATCTATGGTATTTTAGGTAATTTGCTGGTCCTTTAGAGTTGCGAGGATTTGCCTCTTAAATGCATTTTTACTTAAAAAAACTTTTTAACAAAAAATAAAACCGACTTCAAAAAAAAAACAGAAAAGTCAAAAATAAATCAGTTTCTGAAGTCGGTGACTTTTGTTTGTTTCATTTCATTTTTTTGCCACCGACTTCAGAAACTGATTTATTTTTGACTTTTCTGTTTTTTTTTTGAAGTCGGTTTTATTTTTTGTTAAAAAGTTTTTATTTTTCACTTTTTAGTGATTCACATGTTCATGGGTCATAATGTGGACAATGTAGTATTTTTTTTGAGTTTTGTTGATTTTCCAAAAACCGCTTGTCCGATTTCGATAAAAAAATTATGGGACCATTTGGAAAGTATACCCTTTCCAACAAAAAAATAATTTTTCAAATCGGTTAGCAAGTGACGGAGTTATGCCCGAACAAACATAAAAAAAAAAAAAAAAAAACAAACATCCGAATTGAGAACCTCCTTCTTTTTTAGAAGTCGGTTAATAAAACCGACTTCGACAAAAATAAAACACAAAAAAGTGAAAAATAAAAAATCAGCTTCAGAAGTCGGTGGCAAAAACATAAAATCAAACAAACAAAAGTCACCGACTTCAGAAGCTGATTTTTTATTTTTCACTTTTTTGTGTTTTATTTTTGTCGAAGTCGGTTTTATTTTTTGTAAAAAAGTTTTTCTGTATTGTAAGGTGCGGTGTCGGTGGTAAGTGAAACGAGCGAATGCCAGAATAATACTGAGTTATATTTGATAGGATGGTGCATAATATATGGTTACAAAGGTGCATAGATTATAGTAATACAGATCTTAAGGTAGGTAACTAATACAACCCTCACAGTATCGAAACCCTGAGCTTCCCATAGATACGCACGAATGGTAACATAATCGTAATTGTTGAACCAAAGATAAGTCCTAATATCACCACTAATTAAACCTTTACTAGCGCATTTAACGATTTTAAAAAATATTATCCCATTTCTTGTCGATTGAAGATTAACAAAATATGGTTGATTAGTAGAGTCAAATATTACCGGTTTAGTCAATAATTCTAAATAAGTAGACATACTGTGACAATAATATGACCATGAGTGATCATGTACAAAATTCATATATAACTTCTTCACACCGTTATGATCTTCGATTTTCCAGTGTGCATTTAAATCCTTTATAATTCCAGAGTTTTCAGTTAACATTAACGGGTCGAATATAAATGATCCCGCACCTACAGTTGATCTACCTTTGCTCATGCTATCCGCGATCTGTGTTGCAGTGCGATCGTAAGTAGAGTGTATAAACAACTGAAAAGGTGCAGAAACATCACAATCCTCCGAGACATTTTCACAAAAGAATGTTTTAGTACCATTACCATTTAAAATATCATCATTATATTTTTTTAGACATTGTTTCTGTTTACTACTCTTAGGTCTAAATAAGTTAATTGCACTAACCCTATTAGCGTGACGTTGCTGATCATGTATACTCAGAATTGGGCAGCAACTGTGAAAGTTATCTCTCCCTCGCTGCATTTGTTTAAAGGGACATCCTCCTGAGTTCTTGACAAGAACATTGAAACCCTCAGGGATTTTAGTAAATTTGTTTATACCTAGTGTCATGATGTTAAGCTGTGACTCTAATTGCCGTGAAGCGGCAGCAAAGGGGTGACTGTGGTACAAATTATGCTTAAAATCCATTTCTAATTCAGGATATGCCGAGATTAAATTTGCCTCTTCTTCAGCTGATAATTTATACCTAATGATAATTTTGTCTTCTTTCGTGCTGGGATCCACTAACCGTTTTGCATCGTGGATTATAGCATTTCTGACCATATCAGCAACCACACTTTCTGGGTTTGCTACATCTCTGGAAATTACTTTCTTGACTTCTTCTTCGTAGTCTAAACCCGCTTTGCGCAATAAACCAGGAATTGCACCATGAGGAATTGTTTCTCCACCAATGCGATAGTTTAAATGTCTGTATAAGTCTCTTAACTCACTATATTTAATTTTTTCAGCACTATTACTAACATGTACAAAACCCTGAGAGACCACACGAGGACGTGGAAAACTTTCATTTCTGCAATGGAGATAATCTAAAATATCAGTTACTACTCTAATTTTTGGAAATTATTACAAATCGTAGACCTGCAAAGGACTATTTAGTACCAAAGAACGTCCATAAACTAAACTTTTTCATTCATTCATTCGTTCAGTGTTCTATGCGCCGTTCCATTTTGCAAAATGTTGATACGAAATTAAAAGAAAAAATTGTTTTTTAAATTGATTTTTGTAGTGGTAAAATATAACATTGTGTTATTTAAAGGTATTTAAATATTGCGATTTGATTTCTTTGAATGTGTTATATCTTTAATTATTTTTGTAATTTTAGCACTGTTTTTAATTGTTCAAGTATATAAAATTGAGATTTCCTTGATTCAGACCAAAATAACGTAGCAACGTCGGCTGTCAGATGTCAAGTGACAATGACGTAGGGCGACGTTGAGTCAAGTATATTGTTGATTTAATAATCACCGAAAATATCTTAAAAACAAAGGTTCTAATTTCAAATAAACCTAATTTACATTATTCAAATGATATATTATATCCCGACGTATTTTATAGAAGTAGCTTTTATTGTAGCTTAAAAGACTTGGTTTCCGAACCACAAATACTATTGTGGTATTTGGAATAGTTAAGTCAAGTTAAATGTTTATTTATTATAAGTTTCCAATAAATTATATAGTTATTATTAAAAGATACTTATAATGTTTCCTACATTTTATCTTGCAATTTTAATAAATTTAATAGTTTCAATCAATTCTCTGAACTATCGGTTGATATTCATATTTTATCTGATAGTCATAAAGATTACAAATAAAAACATATTATATTGCTAAATTAACTTAAGACATTTTAAAATAGTTTCACTACATAGGATTTGTTAATTATTATTTATGCTATATTTAGCTATAATGAATAACCATTTGCCATTGGTTTATTATGGCGGTAGTCGTTGATGTACTTTTTAATATTTGACGGTTATAAAAGTAGAAGTACCGCTAATTCAGGTTGAGTTACGCTGCAACTGTTGAAGGGTAAAGACAGACCCAAAGTAGTATATAAATTGTGTATAGAAAGGATTAAGTTTACATATTGTGGCCTAGTTGTGAAGATACCAAATGTGTAAAAGCTGAAATCTATTTGTATTACTCTAAAGGATCTACAATGTTCATGTAAGTTAATTGGTATTATGCTATGAATATTACTGATGACTATGTGTTAGAAATATGTACCATAATATGGTTCATATTGATTGTTGTTTATGTAAACTGATAAATTGCTGTAATTTGAGACAGTCCAAGACAATGTCAGGTTGTCTTTGCTTATTACTTTAAAATATGTTCCCGTGGAGTTTCTTGTCCATTCTTCTCCACGAAGACTGGGAACCTAGCGAATGGAATCGAGTTTGATGTAGTTGACAAGACCAAAAGAAATAAAATGAATAGTCTTGTCTTTTGTGCTTTTACTTCATAAAACCCCTGTTCCCAACACACATTTCTTTAGAGGTACTTTCGAACACAGTAAATAACTAGTAATCATCCTGACAAGTTTAATAATTGGTGGATATTAATACATATACATATAGATTTACATACACTTTCTAACAAATGCATGTTTCACGTATAACGAAGTGAACACGCGTAATACGATTATCGGAGTAATGTCATCGAAATGTTTATGTACGCACTATAATTATACGTTCAGCCTGTTTCCCTTGGAACTCATGGATCGTTGATACATTGTAACCTGCTTTTAACAATAAATCTTTTTCTGACTGTTTGAAAACTAAATATTTATACAACTTATTATCTAGTGGAACGTTGTTAAGAGCAGTGTATGATTTGCAATTCATACTTCTATCTACTTTTGAAGCCGAAAACACTCCACCCTCGTACTTGTCCTGAATTGTTGCCATTACATCTACAGGACAACGATAGGATGTTCTCAACGTACGTGAAGGTCTAAAGAACTTTGAAAAATTACCGTATTTTATACTGACCGACCCTACTCTATTTATATATCCTATCTGATTTGGGTCTCCCAATAAATGAAGGCGTTTACATCCTGTAAAGAGACATACTAAAAATATCTCTCCAGGATGTTTCATCAATGCTTCGTCGATCCAAACTTCATTGAAAGGTTTCCTACTGAGCAACAAGTACGAATCAATGGTCCAGTAGGATTCTTTGAAATCACCAGGAACACCACACTTGTTCAATTTGCACATCCGTTCCCTAATATCAACAGCACCCTCGGACGTCGATGTCAAAACTAAATCACCCTTACCGTGATTTCCCAAAATAAATGTGGTCTTTCCACATCCGGGCACACCAACGATCATGTCGATATTAGGCAACACGAAAGTTTTGTATAAATTTAAAGATTCAATCGTAGCATTACTCAAATTCGGTTCCTGCATTAGTGTCGTGTATTTTCCGCAAAGCAATAACCTATCTTGAGACGACTTCAAAACATAAAATTTTTCATTCAAACAACCCTCATCGAAATCCACAAATGCTGTACCGTTAAAAGCAAAATTGTACTTTACGTCTTTATTATTATTGATCAACCATTTCCTTTCGTAAGTATCGTATACTGAAAACCCTTCCTTGTGCGATGTCAAATATCTTCCAGTATCTAATGAAAGAGGACTCGATAATTTTCTATACGCTTCACCGTATGTGCACATTGCTGTTCCCACGATCGTTTTCCATAACTCCTGGATCTCAATCATAGCATTAATTGCACTGTCATTACCTGTTGTCTCCTTTATAAAATTAGGTCTATGATCGGGAATTTTATAAATAGGGTTCGCAATCGGTTTCCAGAATCCATTAATCGAATCATCTCCCTTACTTACGTTATTACCTACGTTGAATTTATCATTCTCAAAAAATTTTAGAACCAAAATATATACTATAGATTTAAAAGCTTTTGGTAATGCTTCTTTAATAAACTTAATCTTTGACTCTAATTGCTTTTCATCAGTAATATTCCTAAGATCTATTACGATCTCTTTTATTTCAGACTTAACCATGTCAAATATATATCTAATAATGGTAATTGCATTACCTATATCACTAAAGTTCAATACTAAGTTATCATTAATAATTTCATATTCAATATTGGCTGGAATATCACCATGTCTTATAAAATTTTTTGCCTCTTTATTACTAACTATTACTAGATTTTGATCTTCGTTCTCAAGTCTTGATCGTATTACTAATTTATCAACAAAATTTTTTTTTGAGATCCTGAATTTTGTCTTTATTATTATTTTTAGGATCTAATGTGAGGTATTCTTCAACTATTGGTGCTAATTTGGGTTTAACGAGAGGAAATTTCGAAATTTTCTTTTTCGTACTGGTTACAAGATCCGAAGAATTACGATGAGCGCGAGGACCACCCTGCGACGTCAAATTAGCAATTTCAGAAACAGTTTTTGCTTTCTTGTCTTTACACACTATATCTACTACTATCCCTAGTAGCATTTTTTGTTGGCATTTAGTTGGGCCACATACAGAGGTATGTGGCCCAACTAAATGCCAACAAAAATGTATGTGGCCCAACTAAATGCCAACAAATGCCAACAAAAATGCTACTAGGGATACTACTTAAACTCTGGTTTTCTTTTACTTTCGGTTTCGGTTCCAAAGTTGAATTTTTTTTTCTTTTTACCCCAAGTAATCGTTTAATTCCGCGGTGAAATGATGCAGAAGGGAGTATTTCATCGACCTTCGATCTAAAGTTAGTCAATTCTACTAGGACATTGTTATTATGTTCGTTCATTTTCTTAACCGACTGTCTGTAATGGGTTTCTTCTCGACATCTTGGATATCGATTCGTTCTACTTTATTCAATAAAGACTTGTTGACTGCTGTCTTAACTTTTTCGGTTGCGAACGCATCGTCAATGTCCATATACACTGTTGAATGAAATGCGTCCTCAAAACAAAAACTAATCTCACTTCTACAATCTGCAACCGTTTCAGAATCATCATCGCAAAACTCAGATGGTGGTTCAATAATAATATCATCTAAATTACTTTCACTTTAAATTAAAAATTTTTGATCAATTTGACTTGAAATATCCATGCTAATAATATCTAAATTTTTAGTATCATTCAAAATTTCAGTTGATTCTACAGTTTCCTCAAGTAAATTGTTATTAACACTATTAGATTCTAATATGGAAATTTCCTTCTGATAAATTTCTTCACCCTTTGGTGAAGGAATTACTGCAGTTACTCTAACATGTTTACTACCACTAACTACTTCACCTGAGTCTAATTTTACATCATCAAAACTTTTCTTAATCCTATTCTCTATTTCAATTGTACAATTTAAATTTCTTTTCGGAAACAATGGTTCGAAATGTCTATTTTTCATAAGTAAGTATACTACAGTGGGATTTTCATCACTATACGACCGCGGTACGAAATCTAATTCATCAGAATACAAGATAATCCTGATATTAAAAACTCTACTAGCTAAAGCAATTTCCGGATCACCACTCCAAGCATTAGTTGAACTCAATACGTTAATAATTCCCGTTATTGTATGTGCTGGCATTTCTGATAGTTTCGGACTAACCATCATAAATTGCTTTATTTGTTGAACCGTCATCTTTTCGTCGATCAGTTGTCGCAACGAATCAATAAGACAATTACCGTCACCAATTGCCTTTCCCACAATAAAGTCTTTTTCATCAAAAATTTTCACTAAATCGCCCCCTGTTAACGACTCTGTTTCCTTTTCTTTTTCGTCGTCAACTTCTACAATTCCGCAAGCGTTATCTGACAAGACTGAAGGTCTCATCGGATCATTAATGTCCTCACAATCTATTTTAGGCAAATAATTATCCGGATTTCTATACAGATTATCTATATCACCTTCTACATGTGTACTCAACTCAATAAACTGTACTGCATCATTAATCGAGACAGGATAGTTCACTGGAGCCGCGGACCATTTAATCACCTTAGTCAAGAATTTGTGGAACCAAGACACACCCCGGTTTAACGCTGGTGTACCCTCGAGTGGAATATTAGTGGATTGTCGAATAAAATATCAGCGTATGGTGCGTTGTTATTGTTAGTAGACTTTGGCACATTACTCTCTGTCAAAGCATTCCATAAATTTCTAATCATTTGCATCGGATTGATACCCGATGCATTTCGTTGAACCAAAATCTCGTTTGTCACCTTAGCAGTAGCCGTAGTGACAGAAAATCTTTTGACGAAACAATGAATAAAAATTGCGCTTGCTAGTTCATACATTCTATCAGCTGACAGATCATACGAAACTTGACATACGGCCTTAGTTCCAACAATTCGTGTGGCATACGATTTTAATGCCTCATAAATTCTCTGTACCGAAAATTTGTTATGATCCAATCCCATCGCGTAGGAAATCGTATCCTTAACTAACTTCTTTGGAGCAAGAAAAGTAACTAAACGCATGTGATTCTTTTCTGTATCGAAACCCTGAGCTTCCCATAGATACGCACGAATGGTAACATAATCGTAATTGTTGAACCAAAGATAAGTCCTAATATCACCACTAATTAAACCTTTACTAGCGCATTTAACGATTTTAAAAAATATTATCCCATTTCTTGTCGATTGAAGATTAACAAAATATGGTTGATTAGTAGAGTCAAATATTACCGGTTTAGTCAATAATTCTAAATAAGTAGACATACTGTGACAATAATATGACCATGAGTGATCATGTACAAAATTCATATATAACTTCTTCACACCGTTATGATCTTCGATTTTCCAGTGTGCATTTAAATCCTTTATAATTCCAGAGTTTTCAGTTAACATTAACGGGTCGAATATAAATGATCCCGCACCTACAGTTAATCTACCTTTGCTCATGCTATCCGCGATCTGTGTTGCAGTGCGATCGTAAGTAGAGTGTATAAACAACTGAAAAGGTGCAGAAACATCACAATCCTCCGAGACATTTTCACAAAAGAATGTTTTAGTACCATTTAAAATATCATCATTATATTTTTTTAGACATTGTTTCTGTTTACTACTCTTAGGTCTAAATAAGTTAATTGCACTAACCCTATTAGCGTGACGTTGCTGATCATGTATACTCAGAATTCTGCCAGTGAGCCAGAACTCGGTTGATGCCGGTGTTAAACGCACCAAATTAGGTGGGTGATCGGCGGCGAGGCCTGGTCCAATTATTTCCTCTAGCGCGAAGCCAGGTAATCCAATGAGTTGAGCAGCGACGGCATGGGCGGCTCCGTTAATTGGAACGCCATCACGGAACAAGCGTAGAAGAGGTAGCAATTGACGTGGAAACCACGTAATTGCGCCTGATAAAGCTGGCTGTTCATTAGAAATAGCGGCGATAGGTGTTATGATCTGGTCTGCGTCTTTTGTAACGCCGATACATTCTATGTAAACTGCCAAAGGCAAAGGAGTAGATTTTGCCATTTGATTGATATCATTAAGCTCCTCTTCGGTGTAGAGCTTGCGAGCCGGGAGTTCGTCGTCCGGAGTAGCTGCGGTCCTGCGTTGGGCATAGGATAATTTTGCTTCAGCTAAAATAAGCGCGCCTTTTGTGAATGTGGCCTTGTTCCCTTGTACCCTTCATACAGCTCCGCCTCCACGGCTTCCGCATTCGGAGGACGAATGCGGCGCCTGCGATGCCTGGTGTACCGGCGCCGCGCCACCACACACTGCTGACGCAGGTGCGACAGCTCTTGCGACCACCAGTACACATGAC
Source organism: Diarsia mendica (assembly GCA_949316265.1). Lineage (NCBI taxonomy): Eukaryota > Metazoa > Arthropoda > Insecta > Lepidoptera > Noctuidae > Diarsia > Diarsia mendica. The sequence continues at coordinate 14,575,751 of OX438889.1, forward strand.
GCCGGGCGCTTCCTGGCCGGACTCGGGGCATTGCCATGTCGCATATCTCGGACATGGCCTCCTGGAACCAAGCCGCCTCGGTGTTGACGTCGGCGGGCCTGGCTGGAGATGACCCCCAGGACCACACGATCGCGGCCTCCAGGAGGAGCTCCCGGTCCAGCTGCTTCAGCGCCCAACGCGGACCACTCGGGGTCTGCGGGACCGGCGCGCTTGGGGACTGGGCAGAGACCTCAAACCGGATATACCGGTGGTCGGAGTAGGTCTCCACCCCCTCCATGACGCGCCAGTCAGCGACACGCTGCGACAGAGCAGGGCTGGCGAACGAGATGTCCACCACCGACTCGCCCCGCATCCGCACACACGTGGCCACAGAACCCCGGTTCAGGATGTCCAGGCCTGTTTCCAGAGCCCAGCACTCGACCATCCTACCCCGCACATCCGTGTAACGAGAACCCCAAGCCAAGTTCTTGGCATTGAAGTCCCCGAGCACAAGTACGGGAAGGGAATAGCCTCCGATGACGACACTCAACTCCCTGAGGGAGTTTTGGAACTCGGCGAGAGTTCGGCTCGGAGAGAAGTAGACTCCCGCCACTACTATCTCCCCGAACCGTGCTGCTACGCACCCCTGACCCTTCCTGACCATCTCAAGGGCCGGGGTGCCGGCGGCGGCCGACTACTTAAACTCTGGTTTTCTTTTACTTTCGGTTTCGGTTCCAAAGTTGAATTTTTTTTTCTTTTTACCCCAAGTAATCGTTTAATTCCGCGGTGAAATGATTCAGAAGGGAGTATTTCATCGACCTTCGATCTAAAGTTAGTCAATTCTACTAGGACATTGTTATTATGTTCGTTCATTTTCTCGTTAGCGATATCCTGAATTTCTTCTATAATGGGTTTCTTCTCGACATCTTGGATATCGATTCGTTCTACTTTATTCAATAAAGACTTGTTGACTGCTGTCTTAACTTTTTCGGTTGCGAACGCATCGTCAATGTCCATATACACTGTTGAATTAAATGCGTCCTCAAAACAAAAACTAATTTCACTTCTACAATCTGCAACCGTTTCAGAATCATCATCGCAAAACTCAGATGGTGGTTCAATAATATTATCATCTATAATATCCATGCTAATAATATCTAAATTTTTAGTATCATTCAAAATTTCAGTTGATTCTACAGTTTCCTCAAGTAAATTGTTATTAACACTATTAGATTCTAATATGGAAATTTCCTTCTGATAAATTTCTTCACCCTTTGGTGAAGGAATTACTGCAGTTACTCTAACATGTTTACTACCACTAACTACTTCATCTGAGTCTAATTTTACATCATCAAAACTTTTCTTAATCCTATTCTCTATTTCAATTGTACAATTTAAATTTCTTTTCGGAAACAATGGTTCGAAATGTCTATTTTTCATAAGTAAGTATACTACAGTGGGATTTTCATCACTATACGACCGCGGTACGAAATCTAATTCATCAGAATACAAGATAATCCTGATATTAAAAACTCTACTAGCTAAAGCAATTTCCGGATCACCACCCCAAGCATTAGTTGAACTCAATACGTTAATAATTCCCGTTATTGTATGTGCTGGCATTTCTGATAGTTTCGGACTAACCATCATAAATTGCTTTATTTGTTTAATCGTCATCTTTTCGTCGATCAGTTGTCGCAACGAATCAATAAGACAATTACCGTCACCAACAATTGCCTTTCCCACAATAAAGTCTTTTTCATCAAAAATTTTCACTAAATCGCCCCCTGTTAACGACTCTGTTTCCTTTTCTTTTTCGTCGTCAACTTCTACAATTCCGCAAGCGTTATCTGACAAGACTGAAGGTCTCATCGGATCATTAATGTCCTCACAATCTATTTTAGGCAAATAATTATCCGGATTTCTATACAGATTATCTATATCACCTTCTACATGTGTACTCAACTCAATAAACTGTACTGCATCATTAATCGAGACAGGATAGTTCACTGGAGCCGCGGACCATTTAATCACCTTAGTCAAGAATTTGTGGAACCAAGACACACCCCGGTTTAACGCTGGTGTACCCTCGAGTGGAATATTAGTGGGATTGTCGAATAAAATATCAGCGTATGGTGCGTTGTTATTGTTAGTAGACTTTGGCACATTACTCTCTGTCAAAGCATTCCATAAATTTCTAATCATTTGCATCGGATTGATACCCGATGCATTTCGTTGAACCAAAATCTCGTTTGTCACCTTAGCAGTAGCCGTAGTGACAGAAAATCTTTTGACGAAACAATGAATAAAAATTGCGCTTGCTAGTTCATACATTCTATCAGCTGACAGATCATACGAAACTTGACATACGGCCTTAGTTCCAACAATTCGTGTGGCATACGATTTTAATGCCTCATAAATTCTCTGTACCGAAAATTTGTTATGATCCAATCCCATCGCGTAGGAAATCGTATCCTTAACTAACTTCTTTGGAGCAAGAAAAGTAACTAAACGCATGTGATTCTTTTCTGTATCGAAACCCTGAGCTTCCCATAGATACGCACGAATGGTAACATAATCGTAATTGTTGAACCAAAGATAAGTCCTAATATCACCACTAATTAAACCTTTACTAGCGCATTTAACGATTTTAAAAAATATTATCCCATTTCTTGTCGATTGAAGATTAACAAAATATGGTTGATTAGTAGAGTCAAATATTACCGGTTTAGTCAATAATTCTAAATAAGTAGACATACTGTGACAATAATATGACCATGAGTGATCATGTACAAAATTCATATATAACTTCTTCACACCGTTATGATCTTCGATTTTCCAGTGTGCATTTAAATCCTTTATAATTCCAGAGTTTTCAGTTAACATTAACGGGTCGAATATAAATGATCCCGCACCTACAGTTGATCTACCTTTGCTCATGCTATCCGCGATCTGTGTTGCAGTGCGATCGTAAGTAGAGTGTATAAACAACTGAAAAGGTGCAGAATCATCACAATCCTCCGAGACATTTTCACAAAAGAATGTTTTAGTACCATTTAAAATATCATCATTATATTTTTTTAGACATTGTTTCTGTTTACTACTCTTAGGTCTAAATAAGTTAATTGCACTAACCCTATTAGCGTGACGTTGCTGATCATGTATACTCAGAATTGGGCAGCAACTGTGAAAGTTATCTCTCCCTCGCTGCATTTGTTTAAAGGGACATCCTCCTGAGTTTATTTATTTATTTAAGGAAAAACAAACAGTAGCACAATAAAAATTAAACATAATATCTTAAAACTAACATTCTTAAACAACTATGCTACCCACTACGTTTTCCACGGATTACAAAAGAATTTTAAACTAGCTAGTAACAGAAGGTACAACACAAAGTACAAATATAAAACCTGTTACACAATATATATATATATATATATATTTTAGTATATATTATATTATTATTAACTTATCCCAAATCATCGGACATTAACCAGTAACTAATATCTGGATTTAACAGTATAAGAGAAAAAGTGAGCTTGTGTGCGTATTAAACATTAATTTATTATAATTAATTATAATATCTATGGTATTTTAGGTAATTTGCTGGTCCTTTAGAGTTGCGAGGATTTGCCTCTTAAATGCATTTTTACTTAAAAAAACTTTTTAACAAAAAATAAAACCGACTTCAAAAAAAAAACAGAAAAGTCAAAAATAAATCAGTTTCTGAAGTCGGTGACTTTTGTTTGTTTCATTTCATTTTTTTGCCACCGACTTCAGAAACTGATTTATTTTTGACTTTTCTGTTTTTTTTTTGAAGTCGGTTTTATTTTTTGTTAAAAAGTTTTTATTTTTCACTTTTTAGTGATTCACATGTTCATGGGTCATAATGTGGACAATGTAGTATTTTTTTTGAGTTTTGTTGATTTTCCAAAAACCGCTTGTCCGATTTCGATAAAAAAATTATGGGACCATTTGGAAAGTATACCCTTTCCAACAAAAAAATAATTTTTCAAATCGGTTAGCAAGTGACGGAGTTATGCCCGAACAAACATAAAAAAAAAAAAAAAAAAAACAAACATCCGAATTGAGAACCTCCTTCTTTTTTAGAAGTCGGTTAAAAACAGAATGTCAATTAAATGAAACTCATTGTTGTATGTTTCAACCAAGCGATGAAGTGGTGAACGCGAGCCAGCGTTAGATTTACAGAGTTCTTGACAAGAACATCGAAACCCTCAGGGATTTTAGTAAATTTGTTTATACCTAGTGTCATGATGTTAAGCTGTGACTCTAATTGCCGTGAAGCGGCAGCAAAGGGGTGACTGTGGTACAAATTATGCTTAAAATCCATTTCTAATTCAGGATATGCCGAGATTAAATTTGCCTCTTCTTCAGCTGATAATTTATACCTAATGATAATTTTGTCTTCTTTCGTGCTGGGATCCACTAACCGTTTTGCATCGTGGATTATAGCATTTCTGACCATATCAGCAACCACACTTTCTGGGTTTGCTACATCTCTGGAAATTACTTTCTTGACTTCTTCTTCGTAGTCTAAACCCGCTTTGCGCAATAAACCAGGAATTGCACCATGAGGAATTGTTTCTCCACCAATGCGATAGTTTAAATGTCTGTATAAGTCTCTTAACTCACTATATTTAATTTTTTCAGCACTATTACTAACATGTACAAAACCCTGAGAGACCACACGAGGACGTGGAAAACTTTCATTTCTGCAATGGAGATAATCTAAAATATCAGTTACTACTCTAATTTTTGGAAATTATTACAAATCGTAGACCTGCAAAGGACTATTTAGTACCAAAGAACGTCCATAAACTAAACATTTTCATTCATTCATTCGTTCAGTGTTCTATGCGCCGTTCCATTTTGCAAAATGTTGATACGAAATTAAAAGAAAAAATTGTTTTTTAAATTGATTTTTGTAGTGGTAAAATATAACATTGTGTTATTTAAAGGGATTTAAATATTGCGATTTGATTTCTTTGAATGCATGTTAACAATTCAATAATTATTGTACTGTTTTGTAACAACTATCGAGCTATCACGTATAACGAAGTGAACACGCGTAATACGATTATCGGAGTAATGTCATCGAAATGTTTATGTTACAACTTAGTAATAAACTAATTATTAATTTAAAACAAGTTAAAGAACAGTATTCTTGGTGGTGAGATAGTGTGTGGTGTGTGCATTAAAATAAGAAAATGGAATAACCAAAGAAAAAAAGGAGTGTAAATAATTGGATTTCAGAATAAAAGATTAGTGATAAATGATGTACACGCAGTATTTGATGCACTAAACTATGTACAAGTGGAAATTTACGCAATATAACCTACAGTTCGGCTCAAATACTAAGATAAATCGACGAAAACAATCGTTTTACAATTTAGTACGATAGTTAAACTAGGGGCCTCGATGGTTTAGTTTTGGTACCAGAGGTAGTTCTAGGACTAGCCTTAAACTTCTTTTTGTAATAACGTTTAGTCAAGGTCATGGATTAAAGCTTGTACTAAACCCGGTACTGGGTTTAGACCACGTTTTATAATAACACGGATGGAGTTTTAAAAGCCTTTGTACCAAAAGAAAAAAATCCAATAACCTACCAAACAACGCTGCAGTATGTCATTGTGAGATTTGACTTTGCTAACTTTTCTTTCTTCCTTGGTCTTTGTTTCGTCTTCTTCAGGATATTGCTAGATGTCCCTCACCTCATCGTACGTAAATCCTGTCCGTTTGACAATGCATGTCATTAAAAACCAATCAGCACCAGGAATTGAATTTTCTAATTTTGATAGTTTGTTAGCTTTTTTTCTGGGCCATGTAAAATAATTATTTTTTTTACCCACGCTTCAGGGACGCAGCTAAGGACTTTTTTCCCGTCTTCCAGAGTTTAAACATAGTGCTCATCTCAGTATCTCAGCAGCGGACCACGGACTCTTGGAGGGGCGCGCGGTGCCGTCTTGCACCATATCCGAGAACTCCTTCTGCGCGGCGCGCAGTTTGTCCGGTGCGAGGCGGCGCGGCCGTGACACCACTGGTGGGCCGTCGGTCGTCTTGAAATGCACTGTGCTGTACTCGCGATGGATGCCGGGGGGTCACGTGATAACTGGAAATTAGTATCAATATCAGCAATGACGAAATTCCATTTCAATGAGCGGCGTAGACCAAGGTCTAGTGCGAATGAACGACAGCCATAAGTTTTTATGGTGGTGCCATTTGCGGCACATAAGTTTTTTCTAGGGAAACAGCAAATGTCGAAACCTGTGTCTATTAAAAATCTAAATTTGGTCTCCTTATCCACTACGAATAGGCGGCTACTAGCAGAACAATCAGTCGCCGCTGCTACAGATTGTTCTGCTGGTTTCCCGACCAAGAAAACGGTTTATTACATTTATCTAGTCTTGTCTTTTCACCAAATTTTTTGGTGGTACCAACAAAGAGGTTGTCGGGCCACCTGGGATGCAGATCTGGACCTAGGTTTTGACCGAGACATAGAACTAGATCGTTTTCTAAAGTTGGAGTGACTTGTGGTTAAAGCGGCCACCTGACGTGAAAGTTCTTGAATCTGCGCAGTAATGGCAGCAAGGTCCGGGCAAGCTAGTGCTTGCCCTGGGACGCTGGGACAGGAGATACAGCATGGACAGACACCGGGTTGACCTCCAGTATTTTGTCCACCAGTTCAGCAAATCTGTGCAAGGTGAGATCACCTTGGGCTATCAAAATTGCCTGTACATTTTTAGGCAGCCGCTGTAGCCACAGCTATCTAATAATTTTATCATTTGTAAAAGTCTTACCAGCTAGAGACTTCAGATGACGGAGAAACTGAGTGGGCTTCCGGTCACCAAGCTCCTCACCTGACAACAGTTGTCTAACCTTTTGTGACTCGGAGGTGGAAAAACGCTTGATCACTTCTTCCTTAATCCACTCATATCGGCCACCTTTGGGAGGCGGGTTTGTCACCTGGTCATCAACTTCATGTAAAATCCTGGAATCGAATTGTGAAACCACATAATTATATTTAGTTTCAATGCACTGTAATCTGGCATAAAACAAACTGTAATTCAAGGTGAGCAAACCACCCAGCGGGATGCTCGTGCCAAAAAGGAGGCAGCTTAGGGCGGACCGCATATGCTGCTGGATTCTGCACGCTATGAGCATTTAACTGCGCCTACAAGTCTGCATTTTGTTGAATCAGTCTTTCATTATTGGCCAAAATTTGGTAAAGCCTCTCCTGTATTTGTTGACTCTCCATCTCTCCAGAATTATGTTCCAAGGTTAAATAACTACCGTTGCCACGCAGTCAGGTCACTTAAAACGATAACAAGCGACTAAAACTACAAATCATGGACGGAATAAACAAGATAAAATAAGCATGTGCTGCAGATAATTATGTATAAAATTAATCTATGACACTGAGTAAATGTTACAACTTATTGAAATAGCGTGCAATACCTTGTACCATCAGCGACTTATTATACAAACCTCAAACCACAGACAAAAAAACAAAATAAAACCAACATCCACAATATGTAAACAAAACATGAACCTAGGTCATATTATGAGAGATATATCTGGTTAGGATTTTTGTTATATTTACAGATAAAACCACCAAGCACACAAGTTAGTTCTGTATTAGGCTGTAAACAAAGTTTATCGAATTTCACAGATCCCGCGTTTCGATGACATTGACGTATTGTGCCGACATGGCAGTTCAATTATCCGATCACTAACCGGAAAGTTTCGCTATTCCCCGGCAGATGGCGAATGGCGTCTACAAGTCTCGATGGGTTCCGTTTCCGTGTTGATGACCTCGGAGCATTTAAATTTCACCAAACCCAAGAAATGATGCGTTTAATGTTGGCAACTGCTTGTAAATGATGCACTAACACTTAAACTCACTGCCATCCGTTGATGCACCTTCCGACTTACGGAGAGGCGCGCGTAGCGTGCCTGAGTGGGCCGGAAGGTAGATAGGTATCTACTCGGCATTCGGCAACTTCTCATGAATTTCCCGGCGTTTACTGGTAAAACCAGCCTGGGAGCGTTGCGGCGTCGTCGAATGGAGCAGGCTGAAGATCTCTCTCAGTGTAGCTCACTGCTGAAATCCGATTCCACGTTCACTGCTGAGTGCGGTTGCTTGTTCGGATCACGTCGGGGTCACCAATTTAGAGGTATGGGTCGCACCTTGAGATCCATTCTTCGGAATAAGACTCGTGGATACGGGAACCAAGTTTAATATTCTCTATAACTTTTTATGAGCAGTATACCTATACAGACAGCACACACACCGTGTCGCATCGTGAGAGCTATATATGTTTCACAATGGCGGCGGCCGGAAGGGCGTAATTTTTATTGGCAATACTTATAGTGTTGACACAATACGCCACAACTGCTTGTCTACATATTTGTAGTATAATGTTTTTGTCAGCAAATTATTCCTTACACCTTTCAGTAGATGTGGGGGGTCATACAGGGAATAACTTTTGTATTATTTATTTCAAAAAAACCCCCTCGCCATTCTTCATTCCTCCTAATATATTTTTGTTTTGTTTCGCTTAATAAGCTATTTATTGCAGCCACATTTGTAGCGCCTTGATCGCATACAGTTGCCACAACTTGCAGGGTGGTTTCTTCCACAGCTTGAACAGCTTCAGTTTTGATTAGCCTTTTTAAATCTAACGTTTTTGTGGACCCGGCACAGAAGCTATAAGTTACTGGTTGTTTGTATTTTTTTACCACTCCTCTCACCATAAAAACTAAAACATGGTCTGCAAATTCTGCTGTTTGTTTGTGTCCATCATTCACAAAACCAATAATTTTGTCGTTTTTATGTCGTAGTTCAAGCTGGGAGCAATTGCCATCTCATCAAAAATTGGTTTGGATCGGACACGTTTTGTTTTGCTTGTGAGATGAAAACCATAAATTGAGACCTAATTATGTTGATTGATTTATGTGACTTAATATGTACTAGTGGATATAAAACAATAACATTTTGAAGCAATGGTTTACTTTTTTTATTAAAAATACGAAACTGGTAATATATCTCTAACACTGACCACAGATTATTACTTTATTACTAATACATTACAAGGCAAATGTTTTGTGTTTTAAATAACTATTTAATATTATTTAATAACGATTCCAATGATACAACTGGCAGCGAGCTAACTAACGTAATTTCGGAGATATAGTCGTTTTAATGAGGCGCGCGGAAATTTAGTTCAAACGGGAATTTCGTTTGACGTAAGCGGCCATTTTGTTTGCGAGACCCGGTGCGGGTCTCGGACAGACGAGGGGAAGCTTTTGGACTAACTTTAAATAAAGACAGAGCCAAAACTTTTTCATCAAAAGTAAAACGTCTTCCCTTTAGTTTTTTACCGATTTGGGTAACCTGCATGTATAAAAAGTTTTTGTTGCTCTGGACATGTTTCGGGTAAGGACCTCAAATGCCTTTGAATTAATGGTCTTTGTTGCTATTGACAGCCTCTTTTTGAAGGCATTTTTTTGTAATTTAACTCTTCTTAAATTTGATTTTAATTGGAGAACTGATTTTCATAACTCCAATTTCTTTCCTTGCATTGCAAGCGCTAGACAAATTGCTAAAAATAGCAAGAATATTTGAAATGGAAAAACAAATGTCTAATGTGACATGCAAAGCTGCTGAGAATCAATCTCAAGCGCTGGAACAGAAGGAAGTAAGTCTAGTGAAACCGAAAATGGGAAATCAAAAATGCTTAAGATGTGAATAATGCGATATACAGGGCATTTTGCCAAAGATTCATCATGCCCAGCCATGGACAAAAAATGTGAAAAGTGTGGGCTGAAAGGTAATTTTAAGAAACTGCAAGTCACAAGAACCAAGGAAGAATGAAAAGAAAAACAATAAAAGATATTATGTAAAATATGTAGTAGAAGAAGAATCAAGCAGTGAAAGTGACTCGGACAATGAATGTGAATGTGATGAAGAAGGTTATGTGCAATCTGTATTTCCAGTGATGACTGGCCTGTTGGTCTAGTGGTTAGTGACCCTAACTGCTATGCCGGAGGTCGTGGGTTCGATTCCCACCCAGGACAAATGTTTGTGTGATGAGCACGATCATTTGTTCTGTGTCCGGGTGTAATTTATCTATAATATGTATTAATAGCATTAGAATTTGTGGACAGAATCACAAGTTCATTATAGACTCTGGTGCGATGATCAATATAATTGATAAAAAGCTTTTTATAGAACTGTTATGAGGTGGTTTACAATGTGATTTAGTAAACAGTAAGTCTCAAAGGTATTGTGCCCATGGTGGCAAAGAAATTCTTAAATTAGGAATTTTTAAAACAAGTCTGTACTCACCGGACACAAAAATAAATGTAACAGCTTCTGTGTTAGTATATGATGGCAAGGGACCAGCACTGTTAAGCCGAGATACTTCTATTCAGTTAGGACTATTGAGAGTAGGGCCTGAAACCATATTTATGACAGCATAATATACAGAGCCGAACAACAGTTATCTAACCAAGGACAAAATAACTGCTATGTATCCCAATATATTCACAGGGGTGGGCAAGTTGAAAAATTTTGAACTTAAAATACCCATTAATCCTAAGGTACCACTTGTTGCTCAACCTGTCAGAAGACAACCATTTAATTTGAGACAAATAGAAAAAGATTTAATTCAGGAACTACTTGACAATGACATTATCTAACCTGTGACAGGACCGACACCCTGTGTTTCACCTTCACATATTGTACAGAAAAAGGAGAAGGGGCAGCATCGACTAGTAGTCGACATGAGAATGGCAAATGAAGCTGTGTTGCGTGAAAGGGTACCACTTCCTACATTTGAAGAATTACTGGACGACCTCAATGGCTGTAAGTACTTTTCTAAAATTGACATTAAGTGGGGGTACCATCAGATCTTACTCTCTGAGGACTCCAGAAACAGTATTCAGTTGTAGTGTGGGGCTCTTCAGATACAAAAGATTATTCTTTGGTATTCGATGCGCGAGTGAAATGTTCCAACGAATTATCTCCCAACTACTGCAAGGCATCGAAGGTGTAGCAGACAGCCAGGATGATATCAGAATCGGAGGTAGAACACGTGAGGAGCATGATATCAGACTAAAACTGGTACTCGAGAGGCTGCAAGAAAACGGTATCACCCTGAATTAAAACAAGTGTGTATTTAGAGTGACAGAGATCACATTTTTAGGACACCATTTATCAGCTAAAGGCATTAAGCCCACACAGACCAGTCAACAAGTTATTCAAGAATTTAGGGCACCTGAAAGTAAAGCAGAAATAAGAAGCTTTCTAGGGCTGGTAAATTTTTCAGCAAGGTTTATACCTAATTTTAGCACCATCACTGAGACACTTGACAAAGAAAGACACAGATTTTACATGGAAGGACAAGCACCAGCAGGCATTCCAGCAGCTGAAGGATATTATTGCAAAGGCACCTGCATTGGGCTACTATGACAAGAATGCAAGTACTACACTAGTAACCGATGCTAGTCCTGTAGGCATTGCAGGAGTGTTGATCCAACATCAAAGTATTAACAATGAGAAACAACCAGTGCCAATCAAATATATTAGTAGCGCTCTTACACCAACTGAACAGAGATATTCCCAGACAGAAAAAGAAGCCCTGTCTATTATATGGGCTTGTGAGAATCTCTATATGTATTTTTTAGGTAAAGAATTTAAAATATTATCTGACCATAAACCGTTGGAGATAATTTATTCAGCGAGGTCAAAGCCAAGTGCTAGAATTCAAAGATGGGTGTTAAGATTGCAACCATATACCTTTAAAGTTATCTACAAGACAGGTAAAAACAACATTGCAGATCCGTTATCAAGACTATTAAACACTAACAGGAAGCCAGAAATGTCTGAAGATAAAACAGAGGAAAATTCTCTTTTAGGCCTGATTGAAATAACTACACCTGCAGTTACAGTGGAAGAAGTGAGAGAAGCCACATTAATAGACGAAGAGTTAAAAGAGGTGAAGAAAGCAATAGATAAAGACATATGGCCAAAGGAATTGAGGAAATATGATCTTATAAAGACAGAGTTGTGTGTTGTGGAAGAAATTCTTTTAAGTGGGCCTAGAATCATAGTATCCAAAGAACTGACTGCCAAAATACTAGAAATAGGACATGAGGGGCACATCTCCGCAAATGGGATGAAGAGTAAATTAAGGTCAAAAATCTGGTGGCGGACCATGGATAAAGATATTGAGTATTGGACAGACACCTGTGATGGATGCAGGTTGGTGAGGAAGGCTATACCACCTGAACCTTTGGTACCAACTGAGCTTCCAAGTAAAGTATGGGAGCAAGTGGCAATTGATTATCTGGGACCATTACCTGTTGTTCATTGTGGATTATTACAGTAGATTCTACGAAGTAGAAATTGTAAAACATCCAACAGCTGAGGACACAATAAATATCTTGAACAAAATTATAGCCAGAGAGGATATCATGGATAGTATAATCTGTGATAATGGACCAGCATTTATTGATCATCATTTTGTGCAATTCCTGAAGTCATATGACATCAAGCTTAAGCATAGCACACCCCTGTGGCCACAGGCCAATGGAGAAGTTGAACGACAGAATTCGCTGCTGGAATGACCTCCCGCCACCTTTTCGTGCTATTAAAACAGTTGGTACATTTACTAATAAATATGTGGGATCGTTAGGTGAATAAAAGAGTTATCTTCGTAGAAACTTGTATATTTTTTGAATTTTTCAAACTTAAATAAAAATAATACGTCTATCGCCTTTCATCGTACTCTAGTCTTCCGCCATATATCTTTTTTTTTACACGTTCGCACCTTTCGCTCGTACCTTAGCATACGTTCCCTTTTGCACAAAGTTCATTCCACATTCGGTCATCCTGCACAATGTCTGCCCTCAGACACAATGTTACAAGTACTATAAATCTCATAACGACATCACACCTTGCATAAGCAACTTTAATCAATACATAACATTTTAAGTTAAGTCTTACATATAAGCTACAGAAACATAATGAAATTGTGATTATAAACAATTTATCTTCAAACACAAACAGAATATTTTCTATAGGTAGTGACTTATTTACTAAGCTTTTATTTCCTTAACATAGCTAGCTTACATCTTATTATTTATTTTCCTAGAAAAAGATATAAAAGACAGCATGACAATTACAAACAAAAATTACAATATAGGCATGACATCTTGTTACATCTTAGCATAACAAAGAAATACAAAACACCTTAGTGATACAACATGACCGGTTACAACTTACTGTAATGCTTAACAAACCGAATCTTAACAACTCTGTATAATAATAAATCTAAATATAAAACATAACAAAGTAGAGAAAACACAAAAAAAAAATGTTTTTTAACACCTATCACTTTCATACACTCAACTCACAACAAACATACTTCATAACCTTTACATACTCACTTGATTTTACTCCTTGTCATCTGGCCATTTTTTCATATGATCTGCAGATGTTGTGGTTTTGACTGGACCTTCTGTCATCATCTCAGACCAACAAAAAAAGGAAGACGGCGCGCCACGAACATCAAAAGTGAGTCAACTTTTTATGTATGTGTGTAGACAATGTCTCGTGAAGTCGTGACGTACTAGGAGAAATGCGTGTGGTTTTAGTGTAGGTGTGTGCGTGAGCTTGTATGTTTACTCGCTATAGGCGCGTGGTTTCGTGACTTCACTTTTTGTGTTCGCGGCGCGCCTTCTTCCTTTTTTTCTTGGTCTGAGGCCATCATATCTACTTTCTCTCTACGTCGTACAGACCTGTCGTGTCGGTTAGCGAACGTCGAGCCACTAAAAATAGCTGAGTCGGACTCCATTGAAATACTTCGGCATTCTCTTCTATTTCCCTTATCCACATAGACACTGTATGCGTTTCGTCTTGTGCACTGAATTTTCGAATTGAGCTGTTCCGTAAGATGCAATATGTCGCCGTGTGTCGTTCGTGCCAGCGCCGTAGGTGCCGCATCTTGAAAGTCAAGGTCGGATTTTTCCGTCATCGTAATATTCGGTATTAATTCCTCGTAGTCGTCGTAACCAGAATATCGTCGTAAACGTCGTTGTTATCCGTAGGATCTAGGATATCAATCGGCCTGCGTCGTTATGGCGTCGATTGTGCTCGTGCTTCGTGCGTCTGAGTCGTTCGGCGTTTTAACTTCACTTATTTCACCGATATCCCGGACGAGCTCCCAAGTTTGTGGGATCGTTTGGTGAAGTAAAAGAGATATCTTCGTAGAAACTTGTATATTTTTTGAATTTTGCAAACTTAAATAAAAATAATACGTCTATCGCCTTTCATCGTACTCTAGTCTTCCGCCATATATCTTTTTTTTCTTCCTCTCCCTTTTACACGTTCGCACCTTTCGCTCGCACCTTAGTATACGTTCCCTTTTGCACAAAGTTCATTTCATAAATACGACTCCTTTATTTAAGTCAATTTTTGCCATCCAATCTCCAACTGAAATTAAAGAGATTGCTGTTCTATGGTCTTCCATTTTAAAATGAGAGGTCGATACAAATCTATTTTGAGGTTTTAAATTTAAAATAAATCTTTTACTGCCATTGGGTTTTGGTATAAGAAAGACTTTTGACACATATTGATCTTTGAAAGGTGTAATGTTAATAAATTATCTATGGCTAAGAACATTTCTGCATCTTCTGTACCAGAATTACCATAAGAAGTTTTTGGTACCAAATGTTGGTATAGTTCAGTGGTAAATGGAATTGAATATCCTTGGATGTATTCTAGTATAGAACCATCATTACACGTGTTTTCCTAACATTTTAAAAAATGTGATAATCTTCCTGCATGACTTACCTCTATGTCCGAGCAGGAGGTTTTGTTTGTGGTGGCAATTTCGGTTTCCTCATTGAGGATTGGTAGAGTCCTAGGCAAATAACTTGAAACAAAATGGCGTCGTTCTGCGCAGGTTCCCTGCTTGATTTGTATGGGACGTCTAAAAAACGACTACTGCGCATGTTCAACTTATATGCCGTTTGCCATACCGCTGATGTGGAGACTTGCTATATGTTGTGGATGAGGACTGCATCTTCTGGTTGTGTCCATCAGGCTTGGGTTAAGTAACTCCACTAGAAGATTGGATATAAGACATATCATTCCAGCCAAAGACACATATCCCATAACTATATCCATGTCCGCTAATCATATCCGCAGATAAGATGACGAGAGAGAGCGAAGACAAATCCCATATCGCGGAACTATGTTGCTGTGAGAGATTTCAAAAGTTTCTCGCTCTCGCTCCAAGAACAAACTATTTGATTTCCCTTCATACTTTACACTGACAGGCTAACTGGCAACCAAATAAATATTTGATTGGCGTATTTAAAAATCAAATAGTATTTACAATGATTTGTAAATTCGCCATATTTAAACAATCAAGTCGCAACACCGCAGTTACTCACTCATACACACTTAAATGTTCAACAATTTATTTATTATCTATTTTAAAGATTATTTAAAACTTTGATGCAGACAAACTGAATTATTCGCGCACGATATTGTCATAAACTTGCTACATGTCACGTCAAGTTTGTTTTTGTTTACATAGATTTACGCATGCGCGTCTCGTTTCAAGGCTTCAAGCGAAAACAATAAAAAACGACGTCTAGTAATATATTTTTTTATCAAGCGCTACTCTCGCTGCCTGCGTATAGAACAGACGACCGAACGATGAACAAACCTAATCGTCCTTTCTCTTTCGCTCACTAGCCGCTGCGTTGTATTACGCTCTCGCTCTCTTACTTCCGAACGAATGAACGAAACTGATATAGAGGATACATTTATTTGTTATAAAGGGAATGAACGATTCATATCCAAAGTGAGACACATATCCGAAGATATAACTGTGTCCGGAGTTACTAAAGCCTAGTGTCCATACCTCGGTGCTGGCCTCTGCTGGTTGTAACGAGAAGGACCATTCAAGTTTCCCTGACGATTATTATTACTGGTCTTGAAGTTGTTAGTTGTCTCAGCTGTCTTCTTAATAGATTGTCCACTTCGCTAGCAGGTTTTCAAGACTTTGATCTTCTCAATCAAGTTACTACCGTATAGGTACACCATCAAAGATCTTTGATGGTGTCCACAAAAGATTATCTTTTTGATTTAATATAATTTTAGTAATAGCATTTGTTAAAGTGTTCATAAAAAATCTGATTTAGACAAATTAATAATCTGTGTTTCAATGTTCTTCTGTGTTAATTTTGAGAAAGAATGTTCATTAAATAAATCGGAATATTTAGCGGCTCTGGACTTGACTTTATTTTCTTTTATTTTAATTTTTTTCTGTGGACAGGTGTTTGAGATGGAAACATGGTTACCACCACAATTGACGCATTTAGCGTTTTTAGGATCTTTTTCACATATTTTAAAACTATGCTTGTCCGTACATGGAGCATACAATTTCATTCTTACAATATTTTGCAATATGTCCAAACTTCATTCAACGCAAACACTGCTTGACTGGAGGAACGTAAGAGCTTACCTCATGCCTCCAGGAGTCAAGGTATACATATTGCGGTAACTCAGTAGAGGCGAAATGACCCCACTGTTGCGGTTACCGCAACAGTTTGAGTGGGGTCATACTTGACCGCGCCACCCTCACCCTGTACGCGGCGCATGAAGCGCCTCACCTGTATTACATTTCTTGAACTTCCAATCAGAGAAAATATTCTTTTATTTGATAAGTCCATAGGGACTGAAGTAAGGACTCCAGTCACTTCAGTGTCGACAGCCGGTATTGTAGCGCTTAAGCACATTTCATCAAGAAGTTTTTTATTTTGTAAGAATACATTGGCATTGTTGGATAATTCGAATGTTATTCCTATTTTGTACTTGTTAATAGATTTTAAATGTAATATGCCAGTGACGCAATATTTGCGTATAGCGTGTGAAAGAGCCAGTCTGTCTTTGTCCGTGAATGGGCGCTCAGTTTGGTGGGATAAGAATACTATAAATTCTGTTTTGTTGCAGTTTTCGGGATACTTTCTTGAGTATCCGGGGACTTAAAACCTATGACTAAGTTATTCGAAAAACACATTCGATTCCTCATCGTTTTTATTTGGTACTTCCTGCTGTTGTCGGCTGAATCATCGGAATCGGAAGAAGTCTCCGTGATGTCCCGAACTGCTCCATCCGGGGGCTCCGGTTTTTTTCTTTTTTTTTTCACTTCCCCCCATCTTCCCCCCATTGTTTATTTACACTATTTATATACAATTATTATTTTACAATTAAAACTAATTTTTAGGCACTATTACAATAATTAACAAATTAACTTTAAAATAATTGAAATATTGGCGCCTTGTACGTTTCAAGGTTCCCGCGTTTTTTTCGAGATCATAGATCATGGTGCATTTAGTTTTTTTTTAGGGCTGAGAATTTAAAGTGCGTTGGTTGCCAGCTACACAAAAGGAAGCTGCATGTTGAATATATCGAGAATAAAGTCTAGTACAATGAAAATCCTCCAGCTTTTGAATTATTTCTGTTCCGGCTTAGAACCCTCCTCTTCAAAGCGTCGTACCCATAGCACAACGGTTTTTCTCTGCAACAATAAAATAGAAATATATAATACGCAATCATGATTATTAAGTAGGTAGAAAAGTAATTCAAAATAATGAAGTATTTTATAAAAATTAGTGAAAACAAAACTACTTGCGTTAACACCGGTCTCTCTCGTTATTTCTGACAAGTTTTTGCCTCGATTATGCAAAGCAATTATTTGAGCTTTTGTCACCAAATCAACATCTGAAGAAAAAGCACTCAAACAAGGTAATCGAAACGATCTTAGCGAAGCCTAAGCATAACCACCATCTTTGATCTAATTATTTCTACTACCTGAAAAATATTTATAAATCCATTTTAACATACCCCTCATGTTTGAAAAGTAAAACATAGATAATCATATAGAATTTATAAATTAATTTTCACAGGTTAATAGTTAGGAACTTTATTAAGATATAAGAAATAATATATTATATAATATAAAAGAAACTATTCATCAAAAACGAAATGCGACCTCTTGTAGGTAACTGTAGCAGCATAATCAAATGTTGTTAGTCGATAACTAGTTTACGCTAGATGGCGTCATTTCTCGCTTCACACGATTTTTTTTCCTTGCTCCCCATGCACTATTGTGGGGCACTGTACGGCGCCACTGTGCTCGGTGTGGAAGTTGTTTGGGTTAGTCTCGAGCAGGTGCAATTCTTCGAACTGATTGCACATTGCTGCCTCGGGAATTCGGGATACTGCGTACTATGATAATTGGGTAAGTACTGATGGTCTTAATGGAATATTTGCAGAATTATAGGATATTCCACTCATGAGTAGAGGTTTAGATTGGGTATTCAGTTTGTTGTTAGTATTAGAGTTGAGAGAAAGAGCGCTCGGTATGTGTTATGTGGTCTATTCCAGGAATTATTGTTAAACTTGGCCCATTAAAATAAGATTTCGATGCGTCAAAATTATTATTATTATTCCTGTTAAAAAAATATATTATTATTATTATTCTGGAAAGGTTTGTTGTTATTAACTGTTGAAAAATTGTTGCTTTTCTGTACATTCCTAATATTTTCTTCGTCTTTATTATAATTAAGAGTTGTGGGCAAATCTACAGGGCGTATGGCTCTTATAGTTTTGCCAAAAGGTTCTTTAGTCCTGCTAGAAAAGTTTTAAGGGTTTCAGCTTGGAAAAAGCTCCTTTTGTAACTCCTTACATCCTCAACTGTTTCGTGAAGATTTACGTAATTAATAATAGTGTTTAAAATGTTCATGCAGCGGTTGTAATATTCCTGAGCGGATTCATTTTCCTGCTTCATATTAACTAAATCTCGGTTCAACGAATTTTTATCTCTTTGGTCCCCAAAATTTTTTAGCAATACGGTTTTGATATGTTCCCATGATGAAATACCGTTAATATTAACTATTTCCTCGGCTTTGCCTTCCAATTTGTTTAAAATATTGTGTACAATAATGGAATTATTAAAGCAATCTGGAGTAGTTCTATCATAAAATTGTGTTAATATAGTTTCGGATATTTCTATAAATGTGTGTAATTGATTCGGGTTCCCATCATATTTAGGGATAATCATTAAAGCGATTTTAATGGAAGATAACTTTTGCCGTTTGCGAATCCATTTTGCAAAATATATTATTCACCTTGCGATATTTTATAAACAACGACAACACACACAAATACAGTATAAAAAATAAGTTCTATCAAAATTAATCATTGAGATCTCTCCATTTCAAAACAAAAATACTTCGGTCTACACGGTTTCAAATGTTGAGAAACGTCTTTGTTTTTGATTTTTGAAAAACGCGGTTTTTCTTTAACTTTATCCTACCGACTGCGCCAATTATCGTTGTTTGTGCAATCGGCGAGCTTACTTATTGAAACAACTTTTTAGATGATAAAAAATATAATGAAACTTTTAGTACATGACATGTTGTCGTACGAACATGTTAGGAGGGGTTATGGGACATCTTGCCCACGAAAAATCTTGCCCGCGGGCCAGATGTCCACTTTTAGAAATGTGTATGGGTCGATTCGTCCGAACCAGTTTAGTATAACGGGCCAGTTGTCCCCAAAATAAAAGATAAGGGATATTTGTCCACATCGTATATTTTGAAATTAAACACCTGGGAAATCTGTAAATCATATAATCCAATGACAAATAGTATCAAAAACAAACTGACTAAAGTAACCATCTTAACAAACTAAAAAGTATATAATTAGAGCTAGTTTCATTATAATTACTTGTACTTGTATAACAATATTAATAATAATGTAGTATTATTACGTATGTATACCTGTTGGGGTGATCAACTCTTCAAATAAAGCGAGGATAGAGATTTCATCATTTACTCTTGCTTGACATGTGTTACAGAATAATTAATTAAAATATAAGAAAGCCTTGGGCAACATGCCCGTCATTGTCTTCTAAAAACGGAAGAGAGTCGTAAAGATGGCCGCCGCCGGCGCAGGCTCCCCGTCGCGTTCCGTACGCGACGCATCGACGACCGCTAGCATTAGAGCGTTCCAGCTTCGTTGCGAACATCCTCCCCCCCCTTGGGGATATGTTCCCCAAGGAGCTCTTGGGAATCTAGTAGTGATAGTTTTGAGACGGGCCTATGAATGACGCCGTTCTCAGTCTTCACGTCTACCACTCTGCATACGCCGTCAGCTCCCGGGTATAGCTTGATGATGCGGCCCATGAGCCACTTCATAGGTGGCAGCTGATCGTCTAGGATGAGTACCAGGTCGCCAACATGAACATGGTGTTGTGCACGCTGCCACTTGACGCGATGCTGAAGAGTGGATAAGTAGTCCCTTGTCCATCGGGACCAGAAGTGGTGTCTCAAGCGCTCAATCAGCTGATATCGGTTGATGCTTGTTTTTAGGATTACAGGTGAAGGTAGTGAGGTCAATGGTCGGCCCACAAGGAAGTGTCCCGGTGTAAGTGCTGACAGATCAGAAGGATCAGCAGACATAGACGTAATAGGCCGTGAATTCATAATGGCCTCAATCTGTGCAAATAGAGTATATAATTCTTCAAAAGTTAAACTAGAGTTACCCGCTATGCGTTTTAAATGATGTTTAGCTGTCTTGACTCCTGCCTCCCAGATACCGCCGAAATGCGGTGCATACACGGGAGAGAAATTAAAAGTTATACCTTCCTTGCTTGTGAAGTCGCTAATTGAACGTTCATTTTCCTTGAGCAGTCTGTTCAGTTCGTTACAAGCTCCTACAAAGTTTTTTCCATTGTCACAGTATATAGTGTGAGGTTTACCTCTTCGTGAAATGAATCTACGCAAGCATAAAATGAAGGCATCGCTACTCAGGTCGCTCACGACCTCCAAGTGTACAGCCTTCGTGCTGAAACATACAAATATGCATAAATAGCACTTGGAGGTCTTGGCACCGCGACCCTTTCTATTTAAAATTAAAAAGGGTCCTGCAAAATCAGTGCCACAAGTCGCAAATGGTGGAGCAGGAGTTACACGAGATTCCGGTAGATTACCCATTATGGGTTCTAAAGGCTTAGCTCTAAATCTCTGACAACGAACACACTTTCTCACAGTAGTCGCAGCTAATACTTTCCCACCTGTAGGCCAAAATTGCTCACGAATAGTATTTAACAGTTGCTGAGGGCCACAGTGTAGGAGACGAAGATGTTCTTGCTCAAATAAAAGTTTTGAGAAAGTGTGTTTGGGGTCTAGCAGTATAGGATGTCTCTTTTCATAGGGACAGTGAGATGCATTGTCGATCCTTCCACCGACACGCAAGACACCGTATCGATCCAAAAAAGGGTTTAAAGACAGAACCCGTGACTTGGAATTTAGTTTGTTCAAAGTTTCCAGTGAGTGAATTTCCTTTGAAAAGCATTCTCTCTGTGACGCCTTAGCTAGGAGTACTAGTGAGTTATTTAACTCAAAACAAGTAAGTTCACCATTTAATTTAGTATTCGAATTTTTAATGTTATTCATAAATCTCAATACGTAAGCAAATATTCTTTGTAGTTTGTATAGTTTCGAATATTTTTCAAAGGGTATGATGTCACTAGACATAGTTTTAACATTTAAACTTATTTTTATTTCAGGTAAATCAGAAGGAGTAGATTTAGATTGGGGCCATTCATGTTCAGACTTGGTCAGAAAGAAAGGACCATGCCACCAAAGAGTATTGTCATGAAGAAGACGTGGTTGAATGCCCCTGGACGCCATGTCAGCGGGATTATGTTCAGAAGGTACATGACGCCATGTAGTTATGTCAGTTAATTCTCGAATTTGTTCAATCCGATTGCTTACATAAGTTTTAAGAGTCTTAGGTGGAGTGTTTAACCACCCTAGGACTATGGTTGAGTCTGTCCAAAATACTGAATGTGCAATCTTAATTGGTAAGGAGTGACACACTTTAGAGTATAGTTTTGCACCAAGTAAAGCGCCTAGCAATTCCAGACGGGGAATTGTTTCCGATTTCAAAGGAGAAACTTTAGCTTTAGCACATAATAAGTTACAGCTAACTTCACCTAAACTATTAGTCGATTTAAGATAAACACATGCAGCATAGGCATTTTGCGAGGCATCAGTAAAGCAGTGAGCCTCTATATGAATAGGAGAATTACAGAAAATATATCTAGGTATCTGAATGTCAGCAAAATGTCGAATTTCATTATAGAATTCTATCCATGAATTTTGAATTTCTTTTGGAATTTCATCATCCCAATCTATTTTAAGTAACCAGAGCTTTTGAAGTAAGATTTTATGAAAAATAGTGCAGGCAGATAAGAGACCTAAGGGATCAAATATTCGACACGAGTTCGACAGTATAGAGCGTTTAGTAACCTTAGGAATAGATTTATTTTCAACTGAGTAGTGTAAAGTATCAGAGATAGGTGACCATTTTAAGCCTAAGACAGAAGATTGTTTACTAAAGTCTTGAGATAGGTCAGTTGTAAGTATGCTATCAAGAATATCAGGAGAATTTGTTCTGAATTTACGCAACGGGAAACAGCCTTCAGCAAGTTTGGCAATCACTCCCGAAATTTTAGCCTTTAACAGAGATTTTGAGTCTGAACCAGTATTCAGGTCATCAACATAGAAGTCATGTCTTATAGTATTGGCAACAGCTTCATCACTACAGTCCCCTGCGAGTTGGACAAGACACCTAGTACTCAAATAGGGAGCTGAAGCTGTCCCATAAGTGACAGTATTGAGTTGCAAGGTTTTGAGTGGTTGACTTTCATCTTCCCTCCAAAGAATAAGCTGTAAATGACGCTGTGATTCATTCACCATAACCTGCCTATACATTTTTTCAATGTCACCTGTCACCACATAGGTATAATGACGGAACCTGAGCAGAATTGACATTAAATCGTCCTGGACTACTGGTCCAACAAATTGGATATCATTTAATGACTTATTAGTAGAAGTTTTACAAGAGGCATCAAAGACTACTCTTAAGCGAGTGGTTTCACTGCTATCGCGAATTACTGCATGGTGAGGAATATAATATCCAAAGCTAGGACGACTTACTTCAGATAGATGCCCTAATCTTTGATATTCGTTAATAAATTCAGTATATTCATTTTTAATATTAGATTTATTTAGTTTCTTTTCTAAGTTAAAGAAGCGCCTTTTAGCAATAAGATAAGAGTCCCCCAAAGCCTTACTGGGAACTTCACGCAATGGAAGCTTTACACAAAATCTCCCATCACTCAGGCGGAGAGTGTTTTCAATAAAATGGTTTTCACAATATTGTTCCTCATTGGAAAACTTAATCTTCTCATTTGGCAGAGCAGGAATATCCTCAACTTCCCAGAATCTAGCCAGAGAGTCCCTAATTTCCTGAGAAAAGTTCGAATTAGTAGTAGTAGTAGTCGGGCTCACACCGGTAGGGCCTGACATGAGCCAACCCAGTTTAGATTTTATTAGTGTAGGTTTATTTTTCCCTAACTTAATTTGCTTAGAATCTACAATTTCCCAATAAATGTCAGCTCCTAGCAGTAAGTCAATTTCAGAGGGCATATAGTAGGTAGGATCTGCTAGTTCTATAGATTTGGGAAGATTCCATTCAGAAGTGTTAACCCTTGAGCAGGGCAACATGCCAGTAATATCAGGCACTAAAAGACATGAAACATTCGCATGGAATAGGTTAATCCGCGACTTAAGTTTTATGTTACACCTTTTAGTAGTATTAGTCAACTTATTATTTATACCAGCAATTGATATATTAGTATTAGAACAGGGTAAATTCATTTTTCTTTGCATTCTTTCAGTTATAAATGAAGACTGGCTTCCATTATCTAGTAATGCTCTCACAATGTGTTTTTCAGAAGTTCGGTTATCAATTAATTCCACTTGAGCAGTGCATAAAAGGATCTGCCTAGGCATTACCACAGAGAGTGATACAGGATTAAACATGGCAATAGTAGATGTCTGAGAAGAACTTGCTTCTTGAGGAACTGATGTCGCCGAAGAAGTATTAACAGGTGAGTTTGTCTTATCTTTATTGGACTGTGATTTATGTAGCAGTACATTGTGTCTTTTGTTGCAGATTTTACAATGATTATGTTTGCAGTGAGCAGAGTAATGACCAGGACGCAAACAGTTGTGACAGAGCTTATGCTTATTAACTTCCATAAATCGAGCATCCAACGACATGTCTTTAAATTTATCACACTTATATAATAAATGATCTTGTGAACAGACAACACAGCTCTTTTCATTAGTGTTTGAAGAAGAAACAAATGATTTAGTTTGTTTATTATCTTTAGAGTGAGTACGTTTTTCAGTTTTAGTAGCAACATCATTATTGTTGTACTGCAAGGTCTCTAAAACGTCAGCACGGTTTCTCAAGAATTTATAGAACTCTTCAATTGTTGGTGAATCAGCAATAGTACTCCTGTGTTCCTCCCATATGCGACCTGTAGCGCCATCTAGTTTGGACACCATAATATATACGAGTAAAGTTTCCCAGCGGGATTCGGGATCATTCAAAGAAGATAGGGCTCTAACATTTTTAGAATAGTAATCTATCATAGAACGAAGTGACTTGTAATTTTCTTTAGATATTGTGTCAAAGTTCAAGATAGCCTTTAAATGATTATTAGTAAGTATCCTATTGACTGGCCTGTTGGTCTAGTGGTTAGTGACCCTAACTGCTATACCGGAGGTCGTGGGTTCGATTCCCACCCAGGACAAATGTTTGTGTGATGAGCACGATCATTTGTTCTGTGTCTGGGTGTAATTTATCTATAATATGTATGTATTTAGAAATATATAAGTATGTTTATCAGTTGTCTAGTACCCATAACACAAGCTCTGCTTAGCTTGGGACTAGATGGCGTTGTGTGATAGTTGTGGAATATTATTATTTATTATTATTTATTTATTTATTTATTGTTATCAAATCGTTCAGTCAGTAACTTCCAAGCTAATTTATAATTGGCAGCAGTAAACTCAATTGGCTTTATTATGTCAGATGCTCCTTCCTTTAATGAAGAGCGGAGGTAATGAAACTTGTTAATTTCTGGAATAGTAACATTGTTGTTTATTAAAGAATCAAACGTATCTCGAAATTCCATCCAATTTAAATAGTCTCCATTAAAAGAAGGCAGCTGAATTGTAGGAAGCTTAATGTTATAGCTACGGCTATCTTGGTTGATATTTTGACAGGTAGATATTGAATCACAGTTCTTATGTTCACGTATTACGTCATTAGGGGTAAAACTTTCAATTAGCAGTTGAGCTGTAGCTATGTTAGAGCAAAATTCGTTTTCAATAGTGTCATTTTCTTCTAACTGATCGGGGTCCAAACCCTCAATTTTAGTTTTTAAAATGTCAAACTGTACCAACAATTCTTTAAATCTAGATAGTTTTAATTCAGTTTCAACGAGCATTTGTTTAGGAATGTTGTCCGCTTCTATTAGTTTAACAGTACTTAAATATTTAGAAAATATAGTTACTCTAGCCTTTATCGTACCACGTTGTTGAATAAGAGATTTCAATTCAGCTGACATGGTGAACACTTATAGAACTGAACAGACCGTCAAGAAATAAGCTATGCTGGTATTGAATACCGCATTTAAATTTTAGAAAATAAAGCCAAACCGTATATGTCGCGCAATGGCTACGACAACAGCTCGTGCAGTCAGCGACTCACACACAAGCAAGGCAGGTTACACAGTGCAGGATGCAGGCATCAGCAGTGATTAGTAAGTATAGCAGCGCATTCCAACGGGACACAGGACACAGGCAGCACAGCGTCTGAAAAATGCCAGGGTGGTCCCGTAAGCGAAAGAAAGAAAAGATAGTTGCTAGTAATTTGATCTGACTCCAAAAAGAATGATTAAGTAACAATAAGTAACTCGAGTCGAGAAAGAAAAGGTAGTTGCTAGTAAGGCCGGTAATTAAGTAGGTTTGTCATTAAGGAGTACCTCCTTACTAAGCAATAATATCAGTAGTGACTCGAGATAGTAAGTATATTAAGTCTGGTGCACAGAAATCGGCTAATCATGAATGTCGGACCGGTAGATTGGCATGACTAAAATTGGGCGTACTTCCCTGTGAACAAACCACATCACTCACTACACAGGAACAGGGATAGATGGGGTCATCACATCAGCACGCACACGCAGTCATCATAGATTGGCAGTCATCTCAGTCAGTGGGTCGTCATAGGGCTCAGCTCGATTTTCTCGGCACCACGCGGTCGCATCTTCATGTACTTAGATTGATCACGTCGAGGTCTCCAAATGTTGGGGTGATCAACTCTTCAAATAAAGCGAGGATAGAGATTTCATCATTTACTCTTGCTTGACATGTGTTACAGAATAATTAATTAAAATATAAGAAAGCCTTGGGCAACATGCCCGTCATTGTCTTCTAAAAACGGAAGAGAGTCGTAAAGATGGCCGCCGCCGGCGCAGGCTCCCCGTCGCGTTCCGTACGCGACGCATCGACGACCGCTAGCATTAGAGCGTTCCAGCTTCGTTGCGAACAATACCTAATCATTAGTTTATAAATTACATAGTTTTTCGATACAGTGCATTTTTTTAATATTCTCGTCATTCGAATGTTTGTTAATTTAGTGCTCTCTTTTTTTTGCTTATGAATCCATTTTTTCTATATAGCCCAAAATAATCATTTGAATCATTTTGCAGTTTATCTAATAATGTTGCTATATTTGGCTTTGATTGAATTTTTTTATTTAATCGCCCGTTCCAGGACTCGACAGAGTTATTTGTTCTATGTTTAACATTATAAAAACACCATTTATTATAAAACGGGGACTTCTTGTCCAGCCAGGTGTTTTCTAAATAATTATTAAACTCGGTTAACCATGTCGGTTTGTGCATTCTCACCCTTAATGTATAACCAGCCATCCGTTACCATTTCCTCAGGTAGGTGGCACAAGGCTACACAACGTTTTATGTGAGATTTAAACTTTTTTTTATTAAATCTAGTTTCTCCGCTTTTCTCCACAAACAACGACTGAAATGAAAAGAACAGCCCCGTATTTTGGAACCTGGAAAAACTTCTGTTATTGCAGCCATTGCGCTAGCCTCGTAATCGAGTGTAAATACGGTTGGATTAAATGACGGCACTTGACTTTTCAGAAGCGGAAACAAAATTTCGTAAGTCTTTTGCTTTTTATTAGGTAGTAGTGCATAAATAGTGGGTAAAATACTATTGCTATCATTGTTGCTATTTAAGTCTACATGTATCGTATAATGTTGGGTTTATACGATACATTCTAAGCACTTGTTTCCCTTTCGGCGAAGCAAAAATTAAAATCCTGCAACCATCCTCACAATAGTCAGCAAGAAGAAAGTTTTGTAATTTCCCAGGAATTTTAACATCCCGAAGTGACAAAAAACGAGTTTTATCTGTTTGTAATGACCGATTTCAACGTCTATATAAGTTTTTTTTCATGGTTTCGAATGATGGCATTTTCTGCACTAAAGCATACCCTGCATCATTGAATTCTTCCACCACTCCAGAATAAATTGACGGAATAGGCGTCGTCTCATTCACTGCTTGTTCTACACATTTTTGTACTCGAAGTTTAACTTCATTATCTACTTCGTCTGGAGCACATGAATAACTTTCCTGTTTAATTACAGCTTGCTGATGTGTAATCAAGGACGCCTTGCATTTTTTTCTATGAACGCACTGCCATACTTCATGCCCGTTTTTGTTCTGTCTCCTTTTTGTATACCTAAATCCATTTAATATGAGAAGGGCACCTCCTCTTTGCGATGGAATAATTTTAAAATCCGTGGATATGTTAAGTTGGCTACTTGATGGTTCACACGCCATGTAATAAATGAATAAACGAAAAAAAAAAAATAAGTTGAAACGAAAATCTTTACAAGTTTATAATATACTAGCTGACCCGTGCCCACTTCGTTGGGCATAATTAGTCGAAAGTAAGCTAATTACGTTTCGAAAAATTCAATTTCGGGGACGTCCGCTGCGTAAGGAGCCGACCACGCGACTGAGCCGCGCGGGTACCTACCTCTCAGATCAGATGTAAAAGGCCACGCCCCTTTCTCCCGAAGCGGGCACGAACGCGAACCGAATTAAACCCGAAACCATCCCGCGCCCGCCGCTGCTTTGCATTTTTCTCCGATTCACATTGCAAAACGGACTACCACGTAAAACCCGGACCCGGTTCGATAGTGTTTTACCACGTAAAAGCCTTTTTATTTTTCGGTTTTTTTATATAGCCTATGACACTCAGCAATGATGTGGCTTTCTATTGGTGAAAGAATTTTTAAAATCGGTTCAGCAGATCCCGAGATTACCCCTTATAATTTAACAAATATACACACAAACTTTACCTCTTTATAATATTAGTATAGATAATCACAACGTTACTAAATTATGATAGACTTACCGTGTGGTGCGGTGAATAGTGTTTTAGCCAATAAAACAGTAGTAATTATCTATGTCAATACGAAACACGAAATTAAATGGTAAATATAATATTTACGGACTTTATTGCATCAATTGTAAACAAATATCTATAATAATAAGTCCGCCTTTGTACGGTTTTATTACTTGTGCATAAAGTTTTAATAAATAAATAAATAATACTAATACCGTCTTGTGAGAACTACTAAAATTACGCGTAACAACTAATCTCAGACTGGTGACAATATAGGACATCACGACGACACAAACATGCGCATCGACAGGGCCAGCTAGCTGACTCCGCAGTGCTCTCAGTTGTGCGTGCCGCGCCGAGACGAGTAGTTTACGTAAAAGTTTTTTTTTAAATATCCTCCTATCTTTTTTAAAATGCCGGGAACGTATTGCGCGGTATACGGGTGTTTGAACTCGGCTTCATCAAAACCGGAGATATCGTATTTTAAAGTTCCTACTAATTTTGAAAGCTAAGAATGATTTATTGTTATGGAATTATACCTATTATGTCCTTGTGATCGATCATAATAAATTCGTGAACTAATTTGTAAATCGTTGTTTAAGTTTCGAGAGTATTTAAAGCTGTTAGTGGTAACAAAAAGTAAATCCAAGATGGCGGCTGTAATAATAATTATGAATTGTTTTGATACGGGTGTCGTTTTTTTAGTTTTCCGAGAGGTGCCAAAATGAAATTCCAAGATGGCGCAAAATGTGAATCCACTCCTCTCCCCACCGTTACAGGTATATTTAATTATATGCGAATTGCTATCCATACATTTGGAAACAGTTCTTGTAAGTTGCGATCTTTGATAAAATTTAAAACAAAAAACAGGGGTAGCCACATTCCGATCAGGCAAAAAAGATTTCAAACTTATGAGTTCATCACACAACATACACCCATCTATATCTGATTTAGAGTCTACAGTTAATTTCAATTGGAGATCACCACAGAGTTTGATAAGGTCAGGTTTTTTCGGAATCTGTTTTATATTGTACAAAAAAAGACCAATATTCCGAGTACTCATTTAACTGTTCAAATCTTTCATTGACTGAAATTAATTATAGTGTCCAAAAGACGGTTGTAAAATTCAATCTCAATTTATTTTTCCGGAGAAGCTATAGGTACATCGCGGGCAGTTTCACCAGCTTGACGCTTAACATATTGTAGTGTGCAGCTCGCCTAACCTTATATATGTAACTGCACACACTAATTATTGACATTATTATACGAATCGTGGAACTAAACAGTTCTCTTTTATTTCGACAACATCATTATAATACATGGCGACCCTTAGCCAGCAATTAAAATTTTGCAATCTACGCGATATGGAAGACTACGGACGAGTCAAATAAATTATGAAGATTATACCGATAGAAGTTGAAGTTTGTGAAGACGGAAATTAGAAGAAAGAAAGCGAAGAAGATTTTAAAAATTTATAGAAGAATCAGAATCCCAATAGAAGATTTTTTTTGAAGAGGTGAAATCATTAAATAAGAAGAGAAAAGGAACGTTGCTGCCGGGTGCTGGGAGAATGCTCAAGCCTTATGATGAGAGGATATGCAGGGTGCCGGGAGTTGAATTGTACGGGTCCGATGTGGAGCAGCTGGGAGTCAGTTCCAGACCAGTGCTGAGGAGTTCATTCGTCCAAGCCACGTGAGACGTCGTGACCTACATAATCGTTGTCAGTAAAATAAGTAACTACTGCAATGTAAGTTTTGCAACGCTAACATTATTTTTTTATATTCTACTATATTTCATGTTATTGTAACTGGATCATGCATTTTTTTATATTTTGTTCTGGAGATTAGGAATGTCCCAACAATTACAAGATTTGCACGCTAGATTAAAATATCTAAGAGAATATTTAGTAAAACTAGGTCCAGATAGGCGTAGAAAAGATTTAGCTTTAAAGAAACAAGAAGAAGCAGGAAAAGAATATAGTAAATTGGATTGTATTTTGACTCAGTTAAACCAAGAAGTTATAGATCGCAAGTTAGACAAAGGTGCTTGTGAGGTTTTCCAATCATTAATTAATGAAATTCAATCAAATTATCAGAAAATAAAAAGTTTACTTTCTTTAGTAGATAGTAGTTGTCAAACTAGTTCTAAAGATTTTATAGAATACGAGTATACCGATTGTCTTACAAAAATGGCTGACGCATTTGATATTAAAACTGCAATATCCTTGTTGCCAGTGTTGAATGGCCAGGAGCAGGTGACAAATCAGCTTATAGATGGTATCTTACTTTATAGTTCGCTTATTAATGAAGCCAGTAAGAGTCAATTAATACAGTTTGTGTTAAACACACGTCTCTCGCCTAGTGCCAAATTGCGTCTAAAAACTAACTACACAGATATAGAAAGTTTGGTAGAAGACATTCGCGTTTACTTGTTACCGAAGAAATCGTATGTAGCTTTACAAAGTCAATTGTTTACGGCGACTCAAGGCCGTAAGAGTATAGAAAAATTCGGTACGGAGATCGAAGAGTTATTTGTCAATTTCACGATTGCGCAGGCTAACGATAAGCGTGATGCATATGAGGTTTTGCGTCCACTCAATGAGAAGACTGCAATTAAACGATTTAGTGATGGGTTGGCTGATAAGCGGCTCAGCACCATCATTGCCTCACGTCAGTTTGCATCATTGCCTGAAGCTATAACGGCTGCGGTAGATGAAGAAACCTTGTCAGTCCCGCCACAAGATCAGGTTCTGCAATTTAAGACTAACCAAAATTATAGAAGAGGTAGCTTTAGAGGCAATCGAGGCCGAGGAAATAGACAATTTTATAACAGAAATAAAACGTATAACCATAATTATGTTAAAAATAATGAAAATAGCACAGGTCAAAGAACTTTAAGCAGCGTTAATCGAGGTAAAAACTCAGGTGAACAACGTCAGCAGTTCCGCGGACGTCCGGTGCGTTGTCAGCGTGTTCAACATAACGCGCAACAGTCCAATGTCCATGACAACTTGCGCAATGATCGCACAAGCCAAGCAAATGAAAGCCTAGAATTTTTTCGTACCTAAATCGTACACACATTCTATTTTTAGTTTTTGTAATTTTAGTATTATTAATTGTCAGTTAACAAATAGTGATGTTGATCTTAATTTACTGATAGATAGTGGAGCTAGCTTATGTGTGTTAAAGTATGAATGGTTGTCGCGACATAGGAATTTATTGAATTTAGTAAAACAAGATAAGATAGTCATTAAAGGAATTAGTGGTAATTTAGAGTCTATGGGATACATTTATTTAGAAATTATAATTAATAATGTAACTTTTCAACAAAAGTTTTACATATTTGAACACTTATCTTGTGCTGCAGAAGGTATACTCGGGCAGGATTTTTTTGAGCGGTATAACGCTGTATTAAACTATAAAGATGGTACTCTGAGTTTGGAAACCCGAGACCAGTCTGTTAGTGTTCATGTTAATAGGAATTTATTTACAATTCCGCCTCGTTGTGAAGTAATTAAACACATCCCGACGTCACACAACAGTGATTGCGTCGTTTTGTCAAAGGAAATTTACAAAGGTGTGTTTACAGCAGGGGTAGTATCGAAGCCACATAATGGACTTATTCCTGTTAGGATATTAAATACAACTGATAGTTCAGTTGACATAAATACTTCAGATATAAGTATTAGTTGTTTAAATAATTTTTACGTTTGCAAGTTTGCCGACGATAATATTTCTGTGGATAGAGTTAAAACTTTACTTACTACGTTACAACTAAATACCTATTTAAATAAAGAGGAACAAAGAGGTATTGAAAACGTATGTGCCAAATATGCCGATGTTTTCCATTTGCCAGGAGATACGCTCACAACAACTAATTTAATAGAGCACTCAATAAAACTAAAAGAAAATACATCACCAGCATACGTCAAGCCTTATCGATTGCCTAAAGCATTGAAAGGCGAGGTACAGAGGCAAATAGATGAAATGGTTAAAAATGATATTATTGAAGAGACTATTTCAGAATGGTCAAGTCCAGTTCTATTAGTACCTAAAAAGACAGATAGGTCAGGAGAAAGGAAATGGAGACTTGTAGTGGACTATCGCCAACTCAATAATAGAATACAGGATGATAAGTTCCCGTTACCTAATATCACTGAGATACTAGATTCGTTATCTAATAACATCTATTTTTCAAAATTAGATCTTAGTCAAGGTTACTATCAGCTTTCCTTAGAAGAACAGTCTAGGAAGTACACTGCATTTACAACAGACAAGCAGTATCAAATGAAACGATGTCCAATGGGACTTAAAACATCGCCTAGTGCTTTTGCACGTCTCATGACAATAGCAATGTCAGGATTAAATTATAAATCATGCTTTTTATATCAAGATGATTGCATTGTCGTAGGAAATTGTCTCGAAACGCATAACAAGAATCTTATAAAAATTTTAGAATGCCTAAGAAGAGTGAATCTAAAACTAAATCCGCTAAAATGTGAATTTTTACGTAAAGAAATCGTTTATTTAGGACATAAAATAACCTCAGAAGGAATATTTCCCGACCCATCGAAGGTAGAATGCCTACAAAAATATCCAGTCCCGCAAAATGTAGACGACGTCAAGAGATTTGTAGCATTCGCAAATTATTATAGACGTTTTATTCCGAAGTTTGCTGAAATAGCCTATCATTTGAATGCGTTATGTAAAAAAGATGTAGCATTCGTATGGAGTGATGAATGCGAGCGAGCATTTTACAAGTTAAAACAGATTCTTATTAGTCCGACTATACTTGACTATCCAGACTTTAGCGACAACAACACTTTCACGTTACAAACTGACGCATCAAAACTAGGATTAGGCGCCGTACTGTCTAATAGCAATGGCAAGGTAGTCGCGTACGCAAGCCGTAACTTGAAACCAGCTGAGACGCGATACCCTGTGATTGAGTTAGAATTACTTGCTATTGTTTGGGCAGTTCGACATTTTAGACCTTATTTATATGGTAAAAAGTTTTACATAAAAACAGACCATAAGCCATTGATTTATTTATTTAATATGACCGATCCTTCAAGCCGGTTGACAAAGTTTATATTATATCTTGAAGAATACGACTTTGAAATCAGCTATGTCCCAGGACGGCACAACGCAGCTGCAGATGCATTGAGCCGGATACCTATTACATCTAACAGTTTAAAGGATTTGAACAAACATGCAGTATCAGTTATGACAAGGGCACAGACTCGAAGGTTGCGTACTGACTGTGACAACAACGACATGACTACTGAGGTATCCTCTACTCCAAGGCCTGATCAACCTAAGGTAGTGGAAATCCTCAAACGACCGACTGACAGCATTGAATTGATATTATTTAGTAATAAAAATACTATAAATCAGATAGAAAAATCAAAACATTACACTAGTGACAATGGTAACTGCAAATTCGTTCCTGAAAAATCAGCAATTTATGTGATTTCTCGATCGTTATCGACCGTAAGTGTGTTAGCGAGAGAATTACAACGTTTTTGCAAGCAAATCAAAATAAATGAGCTCATAATAATTAAAACGAAGCGCTATGAAATTTTTGTTAACAATTTTATAAAGGAAATCAGTCATTTGAATGACTTCCCTAAGCTACTTGTTATTAAAGATGTGACAAGAATTTCTGACCAAGACACGAAAACAGTGATCTTGAATGACTTCCACTTATTACCCACCAGCGGCCACAACGTAGGGTCCTAACCACTAGACGATCACGGCTACCGAGGCATCCACGAGGCGGCCACGCGGGTATAAACAGAATGTTAAATAATATAAGGAAGTACTATTATTGGCCAGGAATGACTAATGATGTAACAGAATTCGTAAAGAAATGTAGAAGTTGTCAGATTCAAAAGCATTCCAATAGACATACAAAGGAACCGATGGTTATAACATCAACAGCATCCACTGCTTTTGAAAGAGTAAGTTTAGATTTAATGGGTCCTTTAGATGTAGATAATTTAAATTATAAGTATGTTCTGACATTACAGTGCGATTTAACAAAATACGTTGAAGCCTATCCTTTAGAGAGGAAAGATACTATTTCTGTAGCTAGGTTATTTGTAAACAATTTTATTCTGAGATATGGTATCCCTAAAGAAATAATAACAGACCAGGGAACAGAGTTTATGTCATCAGTTTTTACTGAGATTTGTAATTTGTTGCATATAAATAAACTGCATTCAACAGCCTATCATCATGAAACTCTGGGAGGATTGGAAAACACTCATAAGGTTCTAGGAGCTTATCTTAGGATTCAGTGTGATAATAATAAATCAGATTGGAGCAGTTGGCTTCCATTCTGGTGCTTTTCATTTAACACTGCAGTACACTCTGAGACAAAATACACTCCATTTGAGCTAGTATTTGGAAAGAATTGTAATTTACCATCCAATATTGCACAAAGTTCTTATGTTGATCCATTATATAATCCTGATTCTTACCCTTTGGAACTAAAGTACAGACTACAAAGAGCACAAGCTGAAGCTAGAAATAATTTATTATCTAATAAGGAATTAAGAAAATATAATTTTGATAAAAATGTAAACGGATTAAAATATAAGAGTGGAGATTTAGTTCTAATTAAAAATCAAGTAGGAAATAAGTTAAATAACATTTATTTAGGACCATATAGAGTGATTGAAGATGTATCACCAAATGTTAAAATTTTAAAAGGTGACAAAGAATTTGTAATTCATAAAAACAATACAAAACTGTTTGTTACTTAATATGTATACTTTGGTTTTGCTAAGATGTTATTTTTTTATATAATATTATGGTAAAAAGTATAATTACTTAGAAATATGTTGTTTTTTTTGTTAAAAAAAATGTTTTATGTACTTAGATAATAAAGCCATTTTTTTTAAAAAAAAAGGGGAGTTGTAGTGTGCAGCTCGCCTAACCTTATATATGTAACTGCACACACTAATTATTGACATTATTATACGAATCGTGGAACTAAACAGTTCTCTTTTATTTCGACAACATCATTATAATACAAAATATCGAATTCTTGTCGTGGCTCTAAACACAGGTTCAATTTCCAGTTCTTCAGCCATTTCCTTCGC
Organism: Diarsia mendica; assembly: GCA_949316265.1. Classification (NCBI taxonomy): domain Eukaryota; kingdom Metazoa; phylum Arthropoda; class Insecta; order Lepidoptera; family Noctuidae; genus Diarsia; species Diarsia mendica. The sequence continues at coordinate 14,611,306 of OX438889.1, forward strand.
CGTTAAAATAGCGCTTCTGAAACCTGTATTTCTATATTATTCCAAGAAAGTGCAGCATTTTTTCAACAGTTCAGTGCATTTACCGAGAGATCTGTGTCTGTTAATTGCAGAGATTTACTAACGATGTTAATTTGAAAAAGTATGTCATACCAAGCGAACAATGACACTATGAAGCTAAAATCTTTTAGCTGTTCGGCTAGAGTAGTAGCCTCATGAGAGACTTAAGCATCAGTTTTCTGAGTTTCAATAGCTAAAGTATTTAAAGCATCATGGATGCAACTAATTTGATAACGGACTGCTTTAACACTGCTGATTTTTGCTTCCCAACGTGTGTCACTGAGATTTTTCATAGTATATATAATCCCAAGTGATCGGTTAGAATTTTCCATCGATGAACAGAAGCTGAAAACAATGTGAACAACTGAAGTAGGTACCCCAAACAAAGTGACTGATTTTACGGATGACTATGACAGCCACACGGTACGTAAACAGCTAAGGGATTTAGATCCAGAATTCTCCTTTGAACCCCAATATTCCTTTCATGTCCATATTTATTTAAAACATCAATGATAACTTCAGTCAGTCTTTCACCAGTCGACTAATTGACAGGTATAAATTCTATGAAATGCTCTTTTACTGATATATAATCGTCATCTGATAATAAATCAACAAATCGTATTGTCAGTGAAAGTTGTTCTACATGACTAATGTCTGGAGTACAATTAGCTATAATGGAATAATATTTTGATTTCTTTGCATATGATATGATTTCTGACTCACTTTTTCACCCATCAGCTCTATTAATTCTTTTTGCATGTCTTTTCCGCAGTAGTGATCTGAAACATCACCCTTCATAGCTAATCGTAAGTGCTCCTGCATAACTGGATCAAATTTGGCTAGCAGTTGTAGGTACTAAGCCCAAGAACTTTCCGTTATTTGGCGTATATAGTTTGTCGGAAGTACCTCTAAACGCCATATTGTTTTCAGCTAAATAAAGTGTAATATGCAGTAATCTAGACAACATTATTTATTCCATCTTGTAGTTTCCTTTCTAATGTTTTTCTTGTTTTTAATCGTAGTTCAGCTTCAATCCATAAAGGTAAAATTTCTTAGGAGAAGTGCTATTCTTATGAATTCTTAACATTTCAGACAAGTGTTTCCAGTTGTTATATCCTTCAGATACTAAACTCGACGTTGAACTACTATCAAATAGCCGGCAACAAAAACAATAAACTCGATCCTTAGAAACGGAGTATATTAACCAACGACGCTGAATTGTTTCATTGTTAGCAAGTTTTTTTGTGAAATGAGAATTAGAGAAATGTCGCTCTGTATCATGCTTCGGATAATTATCAATGTGAGTTTGCACTGGACCACTAGTTATTATATGATCAATAATTTTGTTATTTCGATTGAGTGGCCAAGTGGCTCGATATATTCGGGACAACAGTACTAATGTCATGTAAAATTTGTATTTGTACATCACCAATGGAGCCATCCTGAGCAGCATTTGTAATTGTAGCACAACTTGTCTCCTCACTTCTAGAAACTTCGACAGAAATGTCTTCAACAGCTATCTGAATTATCTGATCAGACTTGTCAGACAGAGGCTCCACTACTGATGTATTCGTTTGTATTCCAGATGTAGTAGATGCCACATTCAGGTCTCGATTTTTGTTGTGATATATTTATCTATATTCATAAATTGTTTTGTTTTTTGTAATTCCTTTTCTTTTTCTGCTTTCCGTTTCCTATAGTGTGATCCAGATTGTTTTTTTTTTTTGATAGGATCAACGTGTTCGGACATTTTGTACTAATCAATTTAGTCAATCTATAAAATCTGCAACAAATTAAATATTTCTAAGTCCAAACATTTCTTAAAATAAATAAATTACAATAAAATTCGTTATAGCGCTATTGAGCGAGGATGAACAAAAACGCGTTGTATTCGTGATAGAATTATACAAAAATTTCATCAATATCGTAGAATATCATATTAATTCCAGAGATTACCCCGCCCCGCCCCAAACATATAAAAAAAAAAACAAATGTTACCTCTTTATTACAATAATAAGTTTAAATAAATTGTTACTTACCTAATTAAATAATAATATTATTTAATTAAAATGTAAAATGTAATTAAAAATTAAAATGTAATTAAAAGTAGATATTTGTTTTTGACATATTATGTCAAAAACAAATATCTACTTTTAATTACATTTTAATTTTAAACAAAAACGCGTTGTATTCGTGATAGAATTATACAAAAATTTCATCAATATCGTAGAATATCATATTAATTCCAGAGATTACCCCGCCCCGCCCCAAACATATAAAAAAAAAACAAATGTTACCTCTTTATTACAATAATAAGTTTAAATAAATTGTTACTTACCTAATTAAATAATAATATTATTTAAAATGTAAAATGTAATTAAAAATTAAAATGTAATTAAAAGTAGATATTTGTTTTTGACATATTATGTCAAAAACAAATATCTACTTTTAATTACATTTTAATTTTTTAGTCAAAACTAAAGACGATGAAGTGACAAGAACCTTTATCTACCAGAACATGATTTTACAGGAAACGAAAAAAAACGTTTTATTTATTTTAAACGCAAGGTATAAAAATACTGTTATCCATACTAATATTATAAATGCGAAAGTAACTCTGTCTGTCTGTCTGTTACTCTTTCACGCCTAAACTACTGAACCGATTTGTGTGAAATTTGGTACAGACATAGTTTGGAACTTGAGAAAGGACATAGGATAGTTTTTTTTTTAGTTTTTTTTTTTTCGCAAGATAAACTAAAAATCTGCCGGAAGTCACTATTCCACGCCAACGAAGTCGCGGGCAAAAGCTAGTTGGATATAAATTAAATAAGAAGGGGGAATTATAAAACGAGCGAATAAAAAATAACTAAGCGACTGATGATGATATACTGTTTTTATAACTTGAGCAGTATTAATTTGAGTAAGCGAAAAATAAACTAAACTAACGACAAATATTGATTAATAATAAAATCCGGAACGAGCTTACAAAAAGTGGGTTGTGATAAATCCATTTCAGATATTAAAATTACTAACTGAGCGACAAAATTACTAAGTGAGCGACTAGAAATACACAAAGGGTAACTTAAATATTAAGATAGAGACGATTTTTCCAATTGAGGTTTTATATATGATACTACTAAAAAGTTCAGATTGAGCAACGTTTAATGGTTACTGATATTCTATTTGAGGTCTTATGTTTATTATTTTGATAACTTTTTTTAATGAAAACTACAGATTGTTTGTTGCTAGTCGTCCGCTAAGTGGATGAATCACCGTCTCGCGACAGTATCCTCTAAGGGCGGCATGGGCACCGGGCCGTAGGCCGACGAAGGAGGCCGGCGGAGGCCCGGCACTTCGGGGACAGAAGATATTAGTGTTATATAATATGCGAGCGAAGCGAGCGCGCGTCATGGAGTACATGCGTTGCATGTATGAGTGACGTGACATTATATTATTATGATAAATAAACATTATGTTATTTTAATTTAGGACTTAAAACTTTTATGGAAAACGTTTTTATGTCTTTCGTATATTATTGATTGTAATATATAAGACAAATGGATTTAGGTCATATTATATTTAGGGATTTCAATTTTATGGCATGTGATATTATGTGATATTTAGTTCGGGTAAGTTATCATTCGGACAAATGATGATTAGGACAAAAAAGTCATGGCATTTTAAATTACGGATAAAAAAGTTAGGTGACACAATAGAGAACCCTTCATTTGATTTAAGTAAATACATAATTATTGCTTTATTTTTTCGGAATACATGCAACCTACCCTTAATTAATTAAATTTCTTAGCTAAAAGTGTTTCTTCAAATAGTTATTTCATACGAACATTTTCAAAAAAAAGTGTGGTCATTACTCTACTCATTAAAGTAATTTTCAGAGTGATTTTTCTAATCGAAACACTTCATTTAAGATAAAATGCCGTTCAGTATAAATAAATCATTTGCCAAATATTGAAAAAAATGCAGGACGTAACGTTGTCACTCATACAAATATTGGGTCGCTCAAAAATTATGAAGCTACTCATTTTGTATTTTAAGTAGCTCAAATTAATGTTTGTAAATTGCCGTTCTGTTGATTTCTTGTCGCTCACAGTCAGTCGCTCACTTAGTAATTCTGTGACCTAAATTAATTATTTTTGTAACTTAAAATTTTCATTTCCAGTCACTCGTTTAAATACTACCCAATAAGAAGCGGGTATAGGGGGCTATGTGCGACTAGTGTATAAAATATCTGATAGAACATAAAAATGGCTACATTGCTCTTGAGACTTAATTAAAAGAAAAGAGAATAATCAGTTTATAATTTTTTTTTTGTTTAAAAAATATTTAATTTCTTGTTAGATGTCAATTAATTTGACATTAATATTAATATTATTGGAACAAATACAATGGAAGAAAAAAACATATTATGCCGACCGCAAGTAAAATCAGACAAGGGCAGCAAGGTGATGTTATGTTGGGACAACTATGTAGTCTCAAAAATTATGTTTTATTAAATTTACCAAATGGTTCAAACAAATAGCTAAGTGTCATAAAAATTATGGCAATCTTTAAGTTATACTGCTTTTAGTTGTTGCAGGTGGTTGTACTTCGTTACTGTAATTGGAATTTTCTTAGGATGTAGTGGAGGATAGATTGCTTCCGAAGCTAAGTAACCTAGGTCTGTTCGGTAAAGGAATCCACTGATCGTCAAAACCCAGTTTAACTTCGATTGTCATAGTATTGTACTTTATTACTCTGATATCTACAACCTGTGGATCGCCAGCTTTGCGGCCTGGTCGAATACTTTTATATAGCATATTTTCAGGTCGGGCATAATCTTTAACAAATTCATGATCTACATTAATTGTTTCATAAGTGCTTGGCCAGACTGCAAACGCGGGCGCGGGGCGGGCGCGGCGCGACAAACTTAAACGTATAGCGGGCTCCACACTCGCGCTGCGAACAACTGTCAAATTCGCGCAAGTAAATTTGCCGCGAAGTCGTCGCGAACAACGTGTCCCTCCACATTCGCAATCGTTCACAGTTTAGTTCGCGCGCTCGTCGAGAATGGACGCCGATTTAGGCACTGCTATCGCTGTGACGTTATGCGCTTTGGCTCACTACAATTACGTGTATACAAAAGATAAAAAAAAAATTAAAAAAAAATGGAGAAGACGAAGATGGTGGATGACAAAGATACATCGCAACAGAACAAGGTAGGTGGTACCTATGATAGCTGTGTCGATTGAGGTGGCGTCAAAGAACTGTTAAATTAATTTAGTCCTGTCCTGTGTAAATACCTAGTTTTCAATTCTCGCGCCCTCTTTGAGTTCCCTTAAGGCTGCAGTCTTGCAAAATGCACTCGCGGGGAATTATTTGCGCAACTTTGAATTTTTTATTTATAACAAAATAATGAAATAACATGAAATATTTTTATTGCACATAGATATCCCTAATATAAGTAATAGCTAGTTATTTTTTTTAAGTTCATCTAGGTGGATTATGTTAGGTAAATCAAGTGTTAAATACAGCTCTTCTCGCCCAACATCATTTCGAGTTCTGTTTGTGCGCTTAGTTTATGGCAATGAAGAATTAATTTACAAATCGGTTCAGCGCATAATTAGCGCAACATTCTCGTCTTCAAAATGCGCTGATTAGTTTTTTGTAATTATGTTTCATTTTCTTAATCCAGAGGTCACAATTTCATCAAAATTCTATGTTTTTATCTCTTAATAAACGGTTTGTACCATAATACCTATGCATCGTATGTATGTAATAATTCGATTATTTTGTGGCCAAGAGTTCATTAAGCAAATCCTAAAAAAAAAAACACCTAAATCACATTGTCACTAACAATAACAATAATCTCAAAAGACCTCCAAAAAACGAGTTTATAAACAAGAATTCTCTCTCAATTCTTGTTCTTTTAGGATTTGCAAGAGTTATGAGAATAAGTTTTCTATAGAACATTTAAATTTCTCAAATCTCGTCTTTATAATCATGTTTGATTTACAAATTATTTTGGTATTATGTTTGTATGAACTACGCATGCTCCGCAGGCCCCTTAAGCTTGAATGCACTTGATAGTACTATTTATTGCATACAAAACGAGTTTTATAGGGTAATTTTATTTGTTGCAGCTTGACTATGGAAAACCAATTGATGGAATTAGTTGCCGAACCTTCTTGTGAATTTAAAAAGTTTACTCGAATGTCTTTAGAAGATTTCGAGTACTTATTAGATAAGGTTTCACCAGTGATTATGAAACAAGATACTCGACTGCGAAAAGCAATTCCAGCTCGAGTGCGTCTCGCTGTCACGTTAAGATTCTTGGCTTCTGGAGATAATTACGAAAGCTTGCATTTTTTATTCAAAATTTCACCTCAAATAATTTCGGAGATCATACCTGAAGTATGCTTGGCTTTGAATAAAGTCTTGAAGGAGGAAATTAAGGTAATAAAATAAAATTTTACTTCAAATCGTGTTTATTTATTCAAAATGGAAATAATCAGTTATTATCTAATTAACTTGGAATTAGTACCTCCAATAACTAAATATCAAAAGAGAATCATCTTTATCTTGATTATGTCAAGAGCACGGCAAGACTTTGAAATTTGTACAGTTTTCTTATGCCATAGGTAATAATAGTTATAATAAAACTGAAAGAGTAAAGCTTGGCATGCCATTGTCTGTACTTATTCTGAGATCAATCATAATAAAAATAAAAAAAACAGAATACTAAAAAAATAGCAACGTTTTGGCTTACAGTTAAGCAAGATGAAATGCTTTATTAATTACATCTTTAAATTCAGTCTGTGATTCTTCAGTCTCTGTGTTTGCAAGATAATAAGTGGCTGGAGATTTTACTTCATTGGATGTTACCATAAGTTTCGAACCAGTGTTTCTTCTGTTTTCAGGAATGTGAATGACTGGCGGTTCTATAACTTCATCCGATGTTATCATAGCTCTCGAATCAGTGTTTGTGCTATAGTCAGGAATGTGAATGCCTCTAGATTTTATTACTTTATTGGATGTTATCACAATTCTAGAACCAGTGTTCCTGCTATAATCAGGGATGTGAATGACTGGAGGTTCTTCAACCTCCTCCGATGTTACCATAACTCTCGAAACAGTGTATGTATTATAGTCAGGATTGTGAGTGACTGGAGATGGCGAATTATTTATTGTATGTTCAGAATAAATTGAATGAGATGTGCTAGATCTTCCATATAACGCAGTAGATGGAGTCGGAGATTGGTGTTCAGAATATGTTGAGCGTGATGTGCTAGGTCTCCCATATAACGCAGTAGATTGGTGTTCAGGATATGTTGAGCATGATGTGCTAGGTCTCCCATATAACGCAGTAGATAGAGGCGGAGATTGGTGTTCAGGATATGTTGAGCGTGATGTGCTAGGGCTCCGATACGCAGTAGATGTAGGCTGAGCTGGGCTATTAGACAATCTGTTGTATCGGTTTCGACTATTTTGTTGGTGGCGTAGGAATAAGCCGTCTATTTCATACATGAAAAGTAATCTGTCATCTTCAGGTAATGTCTTTATTTTTTTGGATAACATTTTACCATATAGGTCATAAACATCATCTTGGTCGGATTCTTTCCTATTTATGGTTGTTTTTAACGTAGCAAGAGCATCTTGTACTACTTTGCCAGCATCATGCAGTTCTGGAGGATTGGAGCGCCGACGGATTGTGCGTGGTAGCTTTATTTGTCCATTCTGGCTTTGTACAGTTTGTTCTTCTTTGACCTCGTTATTTTCAATAACTGATTCTTCCTCCTGAAAATAAGTGTAAAAAACAATTATAACATTTTTATTTTATTTTACAGATGCCATCGACCGTAGAAGAATGGCTAGATATCGAAAATGGATTTGCTCGTAAATATCCTCATGCTATTGGATCCATAGACGGAAAGCACATCACTCTAGAATGTCCAAGTAACTCAGGATCAGAGTATTTCAACTACAAAAAAACATTCAGCATAGTGTTGCTAGCATTGGTGGACAGCAGTTACAATTTTATTTTTGCAGATATAGGTTCTCAAGGCAGGATAAGTGATGGCGGAGTATTTCGGAATAGTTTGTTATGGCAAAAAATTTGCACAAATGCTTTAAATATTCCTGAACCAAGCCCTCTCCCAGGCTCGAATGTCGATGTACCGTACGTATTTTTGGGAGACGGTGCTTTTGCACTTACAGATCATGTGATGAAACCTTATCCGGGCAACCATGAATATGGTACTCCAAAACGTATATTTAACCAGGCATTGTCACGAGCACGTGTCGTTGTAGAGAATACATTCGGAATACTTGTGACGAAATTTCGTGTATTTAAAAAACCATTTCAGTTATGCCCAGAAAAGGTTTCTCTTATTACAATGACTTGTATATTATTGCATAATTATCTGAGAAGAAGCAATACTTCGTTATCCATATATACACCGCCCGGGACCATCGACATGTATGATAACAATGACATACTCATACACCCTGGTACATGGAGACAAGAATTGGAAAACAATAATTCTTCTATTCGTGATTTGCCACACACACCTCGTCGACCAGCTTCGAATGCGAGAGAAATAAGAGAAGAATTCACTAATTATTTTTTTGCACTATACCAACAACAAAATCTGCCTTATTAGGAAACACCACGGCTTTTTTTTGCAAATACCTACCTATTTTTCAATTCTCTCGCCCTCAGTGTTTCCTCTTAATCTTTACATGTTGACATCAATAATAAATTGAAAATAAAGTATATGTAAATAACAGCTTAGATATAAGGCTAGATACATGTAAAATATAGCCATGATAACATGTTATTTTTGTTATTAGTCCTTGTTAGAATAGTTTTATTCACTTATAAGGCATTTGTGAGCCTTTTTCCTTATGTATTAACGTAAAAAACCACTTTTGTGTACCTTTTGTTTACTGTTTAGTGCCTTTTAGTGCCTAACACATAAGATTTCATTGTTTAACTTGCTATGTACAACTAAAACATAGATAATCTATACATGTAACCTAGATATATAAAGTTTTTGCATTGTATGTCCAACTTTAACCTAATATGTACTAGATTTTACTATTTCCAAGTATGTAACTCTTTATTTCAATTTGTGTCTTATGTACAATAAATAACAGTTGCTTGCACACATATACAGACATGCGTTTACAGCTCACTCACACATATACATCATAAATAGTCGCCTCTCATTGGCCAGTCATAAGTTGCCACATTTGCTCACGGGCGCACCTAGCGCTAAGATGTAAAAGCTATAAATAGGGCCCGCCCAAAAATTCTGATTCACTATTCGCTCGACCGCTGCTTGAAGACAACTTAGAAGAAAGATCACCCGTCACCTCTACACTACACACGCATTACACTCCACATCGGCACATCGCAGCATCTTGTTTCTCTGAAGAAATCGTCTTTTATTTAATCTACCTGAAGTTCCTGAGCATCCTGAGACTACAACTGCAACCCTATCAGCTACAGTCCACTGCAAGTTGGGCGCATCACTCTGCTGAAAAAGTCTGCGCCTTTCAATGGTCCATTCTCGTCGGGATCTCTGTATCAAGCTTTCAAGAAAGAAAACTCAAGATTTCGTCGTTCAAGAAAGAAAATAATCAAGTTCTTCGCACGAATCTTTCAAGAAAGAAACAAGTACGCGCGAGTGTTAGCAGTCGGTACTTGCCTAACCGCTGCTAATTACTTGGAAGCAAAAATTATCACTCGTACGTGGCCACCTAGCGGTGTTAAACGGCCTATATCGTACGGAGGCACATGTGGACGAACTGGCAACTCCACGCACCATCCCAGGTGTTTCAGTCAGACCCCGCCGGTACGGTGTTGGTACTCTCTGGGGCCACAAGTTGGCATGCAACGACGGACGTGGTTTTCCTCCCACGTTTCTGACGCACCCGTGAGACCCTTCGCCCACTGCCGGGAGGTTCCTACCTTCCTATCCCTCACGATCCTATTCTGTTCGGCATCCCCACGCTAGTAGTCCGAACAGGCAGTTAGGCAAAGTAGGCGTCACATCGATAAGAACAATAAGTGAAAGTGATAAAGTGATAAAAAGTGTTTAAAAAAAAAAAAAAAGTTAAATTCAGTGTTAATTCTAAGTAATTGGTAGGATTAGGGACCCTCTTGCGCGATGATGAATGACGCACGTGTATTGCGTTCAGGCAAATCTACGCCTCTCACAGACGCCACGCCGGTGTCCGGTCAGACAACGTCGACCGAAACAAATACGTGGAGTAAAGGCACCAGCATAGAGGACACGAGCGGTGACAGCAGCACGTCACGTATTAACGAGCAAATAGTCGAAAGTAGGTCCGCACAAGTCGATTTAAATAATACTTTAGTTAGGAGTGCGCCGGGCACTGTAGTTAATGTCCCCACGACGGAAAGGGTGTGTAGTAGATTATCTATATTACAAGCTGAGCTAGAATTACATAATTCCGAGTTAGCACGAGCTCAGGCGGTATCCGCAGTTGCTAGGAGTCGTCTAGAAATAGCCAGGATCGAACTGGAAAGTTCTAACGACGCGGAGCGCCCGCCTAGGTTAGAAGAGTCGCGTGTTAAAAGCTGGATTTCGGAGCAATGTTTAGCAGAAAGGCCGGCTATCGTAGATAATACCCAAGTCCCGGGACAGGCCCCGCGATCACCCGCTAATTGTAGGAACGAACCACGCGTTGGAAACGACATGTCTAACAGTAGCAGCGACATGGCGATGCTGGCCAACGCGATAATGCAGGCGGTAAATTCCAATAAATCAGACTCCGCGGCACCCAAGTTTATCCACGAACTACCCCATTTTGACGGGGCGATTGCCGAGTGGATGGCTTTCAGATCAGTCTTTAATGACACAGTAGGCATGTTTTCTGACGTACAAAACGTAGCCCGCTTAAGAAAAGCACTAAAAGGTGCAGCCCGCGAAACTGTTAGGGCGTTATTATTCACGGTGTCGGATCCATATGAAGTCATGGACACGTTAGAGAGACGTTACGGCCGACCAGAGTTACTCGTCTTGTCAGAACTCGAAAGTATAAAACGCATGCCCCGCATGAGCGAAGACGGGCGCAATATTAGTAGTTTCGCGAACAAAATCGCTAATACAGTTGCGGCGATAAAAGCACTCAATCAACCGCAGTATTTATATTCACCTGAGTTAGTAAGTCGAGTTGTAGAAAAACTCAGCATAATTTTAAAGTACAAATGGTACGAGTTCCGAGCAGAGCGCTCCGGGGCGCCGGAGTTAGAGTTATTATCTCGATTCCTGAACATCATGGCCGACCAGTGCGGCGCTATGTTCGCTTATGACGCGGCGCGAGACGAACGGAAAAACCGCGGTAACAGGCCGCGCACGGTGAACACGGCTCGCGAACATCCACAGTCACGTCGAAACGATGACTCCGATTCCTCATCGGATGAGTCAGGAATCGAGGAAAAATCACGAAGTAAAACGGTCGCCACTGTTAATAAATCCAACTCTAAAAAACAGGCGCCGAAGTCGCAAAAGCCACGCCCATCACGACCGAATAGCGAGTCGTCAGCAGAAGTCAACAAAATTAAAAAATGCGCATTTTGTGCTGGCAATCACGCCGCCGCGGAGTGTGCTGACTTCGTAAAATTAACTATTAAAGAACGATGGGACGCGGCCAAACGTGAAAAGCTGTGTTTTAGATGTTTAGGTAACTCACACATACGTACATTTAGGTGTAAATACGTAGCATGCGGAATAAACGGGTGCGAAGCATCGCATAATAAAATGTTGCACGGCAGTGGCAATACAACTCTGCCTACCCGCGGTAATGTAAGCTCGATAAATCATATACAAACCTCTAATACCTACCTAAAAATAGTCCCGGTCGAATTAAGCGGCCCAATAGGTTCTACGGCCACCTACGCCTTACTTGATGAAGGTTCAACCATGACGCTTGTTGAACGAGGCGTGGCCGACAGCGTTATACCTAGGGGTCGAAGCCAACTATTGTCTCTAGAGGGGGTGGGAGGTAATCGTATAGACGATGCAGAGTCATGTCACGTCAATTTATCGATCCGCGGTTTATGTAATCGAAACTTAGAAACTATGAGTGCAAACACCATAGAAAATTTAAATCTATCTCCACAGGAGGTAAGCAGGGACGTAGTGCGACAGTGTAGCCACCTAGCGGAGCTTGAAGATGAGCTGTGCTACGAGTTGGGAAAACCGACTATTTTAATAGGCCAGGACAACTGGCACTTAATCACGTCCAGACAACTTCGTGTCGGCCACAAAACCCAGCCCGTAGCATCGTTGACCAAGTTAGGTTGGGTGCTGCACGGGCAAGACGCACGTCCACGTAGTACCGTAGCGCTGGTTAACCACGTACGGCCCACTACAACAGATGACCCCGCGTTAGAACTTATTAGGAATTTTTTCAGTTTAGACTCGCTAGGAATAGAGCCACGACGGCCAACGTCTGACCCCGAGCAGCGCGCCCTAGCGGTCTTAGAAGGAACTTGTAAAAAAGTCAGCTGTAATAGGTTCGAAACGGGATTACTGTGGCGTACAGACGATGAGGTAATGCCAAATAATAAAAAACAAGCTCTCAGTCGCCTGTATAATCTAGAAAATAAACTAGATAAAAACCCAAACTTAAAAACCGAATATAGCAAGCAGGTTAATAACTTGTTGGAAGCGGGCTACGCCGAAAAAGTAGACACCCCAGCTGCATCGCCACGCAGCTGGTACTTACCGCACTTTTCAGTAGTGCATCCGCAGAAGGGTAAAGTACGTTTAGTGTTCGATGCAGCAGCTAAGTATGGGGGAAAAAGTCTAAATGACGCGTTATTAGCAGGCCCTGACCTACTCCAATCGCTATTCGGTGTGTTAGTCAGATTTAGGGAGGGTAAAATTGCAGTAGTAGCAGACATAAAAGAGATGTTTTTGCAGGTCAAAATCGCTATGCAGGACCGCGATAGTTTGCGATTTTTATGGAGGGGTGAAGATAGGGTAGGACCACCGCAGGAGTACCGAATGACGTCATTGATATTCGGGGCGGCATCCTCACCGTGTACCGCTATTTACGTAAAAAATAAAAACGCAGACGATCACGGTCAACAATATCCCGAAGTCGCGAGAGCCACGGTGCGTAATTTTTATATGGACGACTACCTAGGCGCGTTCGATAACGAAAGCGAGGCGAAGCGAGTGATAGACGCTATGTATAAGGTCCACTTAAACGCATCTTTCGAATTACGCGGATGGGCATCGAACGTGCCGGCTGTTATAAGTGACGTCACAGATACGCGCAGTAGCGATTCGACTACGCTGGGAAAAAGCGATACGGAGCGAACATTAGGTTTGATCTGGAATCACGCACGCGATACGTTAGGTTTTAACGTCAACTTAAGAAGTACGCCCGCCAGCGTCATACAAGGCGACACTCTGCCTACCAAGCGACAGGTAACTAGCGCGGTCATGTCGGTATTCGACCCCCTAGGTTTAGTTTCGCCAATTACGATGATAGGCAAATGTCTCATACAAGAAGTATGGCGCAGTGGTATAGATTGGGACGATCCCATCACAACCGAGCATCACGTGACGTGGTTATCGTTTATAAAAAACTTGCAGTTATTAAAAACATTAGAAATAGATAGATACGTACCTGCTACACACCCTAACGAAGGGGAGTTACACGTTTTCTGTGACGCTAGTGAAAAAGTGTATTCAGCCGCGATTTATTTCGTTAGTACAAACTCGGACGGTACTAAAACATCACGACTGATAGCAGGTAAAGCCAAAGTGGCCCCACTGAAACCTATTTCTATTCCCCGTTTAGAGCTTCAGGCTGCAGTGTTAGGCAGTCGATTAGCTGAATCGGTCAAGCGCGAGTCCGATTATAAAACATTAAACTGCTTTTATTGGTCTGACTCTAGAACCGTACTAGCTTGGATTAAATCAGACCCGCGCACATTCAAGTCGTTTGTAGCTCATAGACTGGCTGAAATCGAAAGCCTAACTACTCCAGCTAACTGGCGATGGGTACCCAGTGCTGAAAACGTCGCGGACGACGCGACTAAGGGCATTCCTGTCGATTTTGACTCTAACCATAGATGGTTTTATGGACCCGAGTTCATAAGAGGCGACCCCGCATTATGGCCGCAGGAAAAGCGAGCCGCGGCGCCGCCACCCCCTTCAGGGGAGGAAAGAGTTCTTAAACAAGTCCATGTGATTATTAGGCATGACGTTAGCGATTATTTACCAATGGTAGAACGTTTTTCGAAATACACTCGACTAATACGTGTTGCTGCCACCGTTCTGCTCGCCGCCGAGGTATTTAAAGCCAAAATGCTCAAAAGAATCACAAGTAAAGAACTGGCACCAAGCCATATAAAACTAGCTGAACTGCTGCTAGTAAGAAGGAGCCAATATAACTCGTTCGGCGAAGACATCACGACGATTGAGGCTGGACGGCGACCACCGAAGAAGTCCCCGTTCTACAAACTCTCCGTGAAGATCGACCGCAACGGTATCCTGTGTCTAGACAGCAGAATAAAAGAAAAGCAAAACCTGCCAGTCCTACATGCCAAAGAAGGCTTTACTCAGCTGTTGGTGCATCACACGCACTCAACTTTCAACCACGGCAACCACCAAACCGTTATGAATGAGCTGAGACAACGCTACCACATAATAGGACTGCGCGGCGTTATACGCTATATTTGCAACAAATGCCAATGGTGTCGGACCTATAGGGGAATCCCCTCAAAAATTCCCTTAGGCGACTTACCAGCTGAAAGGCTGGCCCAAAACCAACCGCCCTTCACAGCTACAGCGGTGGATTATTTTGGGCCCATGCATGTCAAAGTCGGGCGAAGGCTAGAAAAAAGGTGGTGCGCCTTATACACCTGCCTCACCACTCGAGCAGTGCACCTAGAGGTGGCCACATCCCTCTCGGCCTCCTCTATGATCATGAGCCTGCGCAGAATGATAGCTCGCCGCGGCACGCCGACTGTAATATATAGCGACAACGGAACCAACTTCGTTGGCGCTGAAAAGGAAATATCTGAAGCCATGCAAGGCAATGACCAAGACTTGAGAGCTTTCGCGTCTGAAAAGCTGATCACCTGGAAGAAGATACCACCTGGTGCCCCAAACATGGGCGGCGCCTGGGAAAGAATGGTCAGATCGGTGAAAACAGCATTACGAGTCACTCTGAAAGAAAGGTTTCCTCCTGACGATATATTACACACGTTATTATTAGAAGCTGAGCACGTGGTAAATTCGAGGCCATTGACCCCAGTGAATCCCAACTTGGATGAAGAAGCGTTGACCCCTAATCACTTCCTTATAGGGCGCTCAAGTGGGATGTCACCCTTTGGTTCGTTTAAAGACGCACAGCTGACTTCACACTCCTGGAAAGCTAGTCAAGCATTAGCTGACGCCTTTTGGGCAAGATGGTCGGCAGAATACAGGCCCCTCTTGATGCCCCGATCTAGCACCAACCCTCAACATAAAAACTTAGAGGTTGGCGACATCGTCATAATATGTGATGGCACAATGCCCAGAGGAGTGTGGCCTCGAGGTGAGATCATGAAAGTCTACCCAGGCCCAGATGGACGAGTACGAGTAACTGAGATACGAACAGCTGCTGGATTACTTCGTCGCCCAGCCTCTCGCCTCATCTTAATCCCTACAGCGGACTAAAACCTTATTATACGGTGCTCGCGCACGAGGGGGAGATTGTAAATAACAGCTTAGATATAAGGCTAGATACATGTAAAATATAGCCATGATAACATGTTATTTTTGTTATTAGTCCTTGTTAGAATAGTTTTATTCACTTATAAGGCATTTGTGAGCCTTTTTCCTTATGTATTAACGTAAAAAACCACTTTTGTGTACCTTTTGTTTACTGTTTAGTGCCTTTTAGTGCCTAACACATAAGATTTCATTGTTTAACTTGCTATGTACAACTAAAACATAGATAATCTATACATGTAACCTAGATATATAAAGTTTTTGCATTGTATGTCCAACTTTAACCTAATATGTACTAGATTTTACTATTTCCAAGTATGTAACTCTTTATTTCAATTTGTGTCTTATGTACAATAAATAACAGTTGCTTGCACACATATACAGACATGCGTTTACAGCTCACTCACACATATACATCATAAATAGTCGCCTCTCATTGGCCAGTCATAAGTTGCCACATTTGCTCACGGGCGCACCTAGCGCTAAGATGTAAAAGCTATAAATAGGGCCCGCCCAAAAATTCTGATTCACTATTCGCTCGACCGCTGCTTGAAGACAACTTAGAAGAAAGATCACCCGTCACCTCTACACTACACACGCATTACACTCCACATCGGCACATCGCAGCATCTTGTTTCTCTGAAGAAATCGTCTTTTATTTAATCTACCTGAAGTTCCTGAGCATCCTGAGACTACAACTGCAACCCTATCAGCTACAGTCCACTGCAAGTTGGGCGCATCACTCTGCTGAAAAAGTCTGCGCCTTTCAGTATAGGTACTAACCGTATTTGTAGTTTTTTTACAACGATCTCTATCTCCCATAAAAGCATCGATCGCGTCGTATGCAAACCAAATAGGCTTATAAATATCATCACTGCTTGCTCCAGACTTTAAAGAATCTTTCACTTTTTTTTTATAAGTCCTATAGCTGGACATAAGACTTTTTTTTTTTTTTTTAATTCAGTCATTTCTATATTCATAAGTTCCTGTATTCGCATCCATGCATCATATACCTTCGTTTTTTCTTTATGTTTGGGATCCCATAAAATGGGTTCGGCATGAAAGCACTCGATCAATACGAGTTCCAGTTCGTTCGTCCAATTGACGCTCATTTTATTAACTTTATTATATCGCTATATTATCAAGATTATTATTCTTATTAATACAAATGAGCACGACCTCACGGCACGGAGTCTCCCGCGATACTGAATTCACGCGCGAGTGTGGATGCGCTTGCGTTCACGGGAGGTTCGCGCTTCGCAAAGCCTTTGAAGCGGGCGCAAATACCGACACTGAACGGGGAACAAGGCGCGAACAGGCGCGAAGCCCGCGAAGGGGCGCGAAAGCCATCCACATTCACGGTTCGCGGCGTTCGCGGGTGTTCGCGGCGCGAGTGTGGAGCCCGCTTATGGAACTTCATTTGAGTGTCCGTTGAGATAATTAAGGAGGCTACAGACTATTATAGAAATTTATACAAAAGCAAGAATTCCATAATAGCAGCCGAGGAACAACACCCATTAAATTCTGAACCTATACCAAAAATATTAAAAGAAGAAACTGCTAAAGCTATAAACACACAAAAAGTAGACAAAACACCTGGGTCCGATCAAATAACCAACGAACTGCTCAAATCTACTTTACCAGTAATTGCTCCAATATTAACAGACTTATTTAATGAAATTATAGAAACCGAAATCATTCCACAAGACTGGACAAAATCAACGATCATTCTGTTACACAAGAAAGGAGATAAAGAGGAAATTGGAAACTATCGCCCAATCAGTTTAATGTCGAATATTTATAAAGTCTTCTCAAAAATTATTCTGTCCAGAATTACCAGAGTACTCGACGAAAACCAACCGAGAGAACAAGCGGGTTTCCGAAGTAAATTTTCAACCATAGATCACATTCACGTTTTAAGACAAGTTATACAAAAATACAATGAATATAATAAAATTTACTTCTTAGGATTCGTAGACCTATAATAAAGCTTTTGACTCCCTGGAACACGGGTACATCTGGGAAGCTCTGCAAGAACAAAATGTACAGGACAGATATATAAAAATCTTAAAAAACATATACTCCAAAAGCACAGCACAAGTAAGATTGGAAAAATCAGGCGAGGAATTCTCTATAGAGCGAGGCGTTCGTCAAGGCGACCCTATCTCACCTAAATTATTTTCGGCAGCACTGGAGAGGATAATCAGGAACCTAGAATGGAGAGATCAAGGGCTCAATATAAATGGCGAAAATCTAAGTCATCTACGTTTTGCAGATGATCTAATACTGTTCTCTGAATGTCCTAGAACATTACAACAAATGTTGCAACAGCTATCAGACCAGAGTGCAGTAGCAGGACTAACAATGAACATCATGAAAACAAAAATTATGACTAACTCCTCAAAGACACAAAAGATCACAGTAAACATGCAGGAAATAGAATATGTAGATGAGTATATATACTTAGGACAACTAATATCACCTACGAAAACCATGCATAAGGAAGTTGATAGGAGGATAGCCAATACATGGAAAAGATACTGGTCATTAAGTGAAGTTATGAAGGATAGAGACATGCCAATTAAAGCGAAAAGAAAAGTCTACAATACGTGCATTCTCCCATGTCTAACATATGGCTGTCAAACTTGGGCATTAACAGAAGTCTTAGCAAA
Source organism: Diarsia mendica (assembly GCA_949316265.1). NCBI lineage: Eukaryota > Metazoa > Arthropoda > Insecta > Lepidoptera > Noctuidae > Diarsia > Diarsia mendica. The sequence goes on from OX438889.1 coordinate 14,629,799, forward strand.
TAAAATAAACGTCTGCCAAAATAGTATAGAGAGGAGTGCTATTGGAGTCAAGAGAAAAGATAAAGTTAGACTAACAAATTAAAAACAAAACAAAATTCAAACAGGCAAACTCCCTATACCGAACACTGAAATGGCAATGGACAGGACACATGTTAAGGGATAAACAAGAAAAATGGACGAAAATTATAACGGGGTGGTACCCAAGGGATGGTAAAAGAAGCAAAGGGCGAAAAACTAAAAGATGGGAGGACGATATAAATAAAAAAATGTAGTTAAAAAACTAAAAAACCCGACTGAAAAAACGGAAAAGCAAAAAACAAGCACATTTTAAATTAAACAAAACTTGTAAGCAGGCGGGGTCCATTCTATTTTCATTTCATAATTTAATATTCAAATGAACCCCGCCTGCTTCCAAGTTTTGTTTAATTTAAAATGTGCTTGTTTTTTGCTTTTCCGTTTTTTCAGTCGGGTTTTTTAGTTTTTTAACTACATTTTTTTATTTAACACTTTTTAGTCAGTTTTCATTAACTTCGTTAATTACTATTATAAGACGGTAGATTTCGATTCGATTTTATATTCATTCCGTACACGTAAAAGAATCCGGTTATAAGTAAGAAATGCGATATTGTTTGTTCTAATAACTTTAAATCGTTATATATCCTAAACGGTTTTATAAAATGAAAAATGATAAAGGAAACCTAATATTCATTTTCAAATACCTATTCAACGATACCCCACTTGACATGGTGAGTCAATTTTTTTTTTTTTCATTTTGACAATATGGCGACTAGTTGTTACTATAGTGAGTATTGTTTATTGTAATGTTTTTAGTGACACTCGCGAGGTCAAGACGAATCGATTGACGTACGGATCATCAAAATCGGCCAAGGCGTTTGGCCTCTACAATGCCACATAGGAACAAACATACATACATACATACATACATAGACTGATAAACACATAACCCTTCTTTGCTTTGCGCAGTCGGGTAAAAAGGTGGTTGGTCCAGAATGGACCCGAATAGCAAAAGATAGGGAGAAATGGAAATCCTTGGAAGAGGCCTATGTCAAAAGACAAGCTGTTTTTCTACCGATCGCCGATAGTTAATAAAATTGTAGTAAAGTAAGAAAAAGGTAGTTACATAATTGAAGTCAATGATATGTAAGTTTAAACAGCAATAAAGGCTAATTTTATTTTTTATTTATTTATTTATTTATTAGTGGGCACGCGGGCGCGGGAAGCGGCGCGGGCTACTTTCCGCGGGGAGCGCGCGGGCAACTCGTGCCATAGCTCGTTCATACAAGTGGCCGCAGTGAGTGCGCGGGGCGGCAAGCGATAAACCGCGCGGGAGCGGCGTATCTCAAACTTTAGTCTGCGCCAGATAACCAGATAAATTGGATTTATTTATTTTTTAACTTTTATAAGTTAAAGCTTAAGAAATTAATCCAATTATTTATAGAAGTATCCAATTAATTAAAATAACCGAATTTTAAAATTCTTACCAAAAAAATTTTTGCTTTTTTTTTTGCGAAAGTTGTTATTTTTTTTTATAATATAATTTTCTATATTTTGTAATATGTAGTCAAACGTATCCATTGACATTCTTGTATATTCAAAAAACTTTTGAGGTTGCTCTCGCAATCTTTCATACAGTGTGTAAAATTCTCCTTCATTTTCTCTGGTTAAATTAATTTTATTAACTCCATTTTTCACTTTTAGCATTTGCCATTTAAAGTAAGAATTTTCTAATAAAAACAAGTCTTCGTCATCCATATTATATTTTGACAAACACTGGAAGGACAGTTGGACGCGACAACGCTCGGAACGAAATCGCGGTCCACTGCGGACAGGCAAATCGCGCGCCTTCCCGCACCCGCGCCGGTTAGTGCTTCGTGCCTCTTTAGTAATCGTGACATAATCACTGGGCAAATGTATTTCCCGATTTTTGAGTTTTCGCTCAATAGCACTGTGAACCGAGTCACACTCCATCTGAGTGTGACCTGGTTCTAAAATTTTTTGCGTAATGATTACGTTATGTTTCTTGCTTAAAAGGAGCAGTGCATTTGCTAGCACACAATTACGATTCTGGTATGTGCACCCGTCGGAGTAAATAACAATTGGTAACTGATGTGGAATACAATGTCTTTCTAAATAATCAATTTAAATCATTGACAAATTTTTGTCATGAAAATTCTTTTCAAATGTAAATCTACTAACATAAGGTTGACTAGTTTCAGTGCAATATTTCTGATACGCTTTGTATAAGTCGGAAAGAGAACGATAGATTGGTTCTATGAAGAGTTTAGCTGTATCTTTTCTTGCGTAATGCGACTTCAATTTTGGCAAACTTGTAAAAAAATTGTTTAAATTCGAAAGTTTCGTTTCTACTTCTGCTCTTGGAGTCTTTGTTTTAGAATCGTATATTGTATCATGGTTTGAAGTCATGCCAAACTCACTCTTTTTTACCCATGCTTGAACAGTGAACGATCCCAGTGATAAGGTGTTTAAAAACATTTGTTTACATACCTTTTTTTTTTTTGGTGGGTGGAAAATCATCGAATGACCCCCCCCCCCGCTCTTGGGCAGAGCGAAGGGGAGTGTCAGACTTCTACTGACTAAAAACCGAACCCATGTTCCTTCTTTGCCCTTGCGCCGAGACCACGTAATCTAGTACTAAAATCCGCGGCCTTGCGGGCCCCTCCTTGCTGACATCTCTTTGAGGCGCGCGTGGAACACGAACGCGCCGCCGACACGGTCTGTTGCCGTCATGACGACGGCCGGACGGCGAGCTAGCCCATTACTCACCGTCCACAGGCCCGCGTCTACGGTGGCCGGAAGCCATCACGTGGCCCCCGACGCCCGGAGCGCCTTCGGCGCCTTCCGCGGCGGCTGGGACGTTGAGAGGTTTTCTCCCTCTCTCGTTCCGCCACCTCCTTCGCTAGCATCACTGCTTCGCAGAAGGAGGCGACGGCGTCCCATTCCTCCTCGCCCCGGACCATGGCTTGCACCAGGGCCGGACGCGAGAGGTCGCCGCCCCCGATCGCCGCTACGAGAACACGGCGGGGCTCCGCCCAAGCAGGGCACACCTCCACAGTGTGCTCCACCGTGTCCTCCGGTCGATCCTCGCAGTGGAAGCATCCGGGCGTTTCCTCCCGCCTGATTCGGTGCAGGTACCTCCCGAAACATCCGTGTCCGGTGAGGACCTGCGTCAGACGGAAGGTGAGGGCGCCGTGGCTCCTCTCTAGCCACTCCTCAAAGAGGGGACTTACCGCCGCTATCGTGGCATGCCCTTTGTTTACATATCTGTACCTTATTTGAGCAGTCTTTCTCAATCGGCAAAAAATATGATCCGATTTAGTCTTCCGATCGATGTACTAGATCGTGTGACCAATCCCGTAACGTAAACTCTTCGTTGATCCCAGGTCATTTTCTTCCAAAAATTACTATGTACCTGTATAACCTTTCGACAATCCTCAGTGAACCTATCACAGCCTCTTTACCTTACCTTACTCTTCTTACAAAAATTAGAGACGCAAGTTGGTCTTAGCCGTCTTGCTTGTCTTACAGTATCTTGTTGGAACTTCCTATCTTTTGGTTTAGAATATCCTAAAGATAAAACATTGGTTCTCCACTTTTACTCCCTTTAAATCAAAGTTTGACCAAGTATAAAAGGAGTAAAAGTCAAAAAACAATTTTCAAGCTTTTTTGTTTTAATTTCGTTAGTTTATATTCCTCATTTCCTTTCAATATAGTGACCATTATTCTACAAATCAATCCCTTTAATTTTTTTGCTACCCATATTGAGGGAGTTGTAAAAACAAACGTAATTCGTCATTTTGTGATGGCGGCCATCTTGGATGTTTTAGTGTATAGTCTTCTACTAATCAAGCCCTTTCATTTGATACCCATATTGATGTGTTGTGAAAAAGGTTTAAAAATGACTTTTTACAAGGTCAAAGCCATTCCGGAACCTTTATGAGCTCGGAGGGTTGTATTTATGATTTTGATGATTATAATTCTGTAACTACATACGTCTTACAGCCGCGAATCAAATGTTCATCAACATACAACCTATCACTGGCCTGCAAATTGCAAAAAACTTAAGAAAATTTGAATTTCGCGGGCTACCCTGGAACATCAACCTTAAGGTGAAGGCGACAAGGTAGACCGCGAAATTCGAATTTTCTTACGATTTTTGCAATTTCCCGGCCAGTGTCAAGTCGTATGTGAAATAAAATGGGATTGACAAACAATCCTCAAGAATGCCTTTTTCATAAAATAGTCACTCGTGAGGATTGCATAAACTGCCAACCATCAACCAACCAACCAACCAACCAACCATCCAACCATCCATCCATCCATCCATCCATCCATCTGCAACCATCTGGTTGTATTGGTGATTTTAATCATTATTATTTAGTAAATAGACATTTGTTACTGCCGCGAATCCCATTTTAAGTAAGTAAATATTCTCAGAATATCCAATTAGAAACGTTTTTTTGGATAGCCGACAACCCGCAGAGAACTTAAAAAACAGAAACGATCTGTATTTTCGATTGCTGATTTTTAACAATCTATTTATATTGTTTAAAGTACATAAATGTTTCACTCTTAGATCGGACAAAGTACACAGTGCACATTTTACTGAACTCATCTACAAATAATAAGTAGTATATTTCGCCTTCCCAAGATACATTTTCTCCATCGGCCCATACAGATCTGTGTAAACAAGCTCTAGAATCTGTTGACTCTTGTTTGTGCTCTCAGGGAATGGTAATCTGGTTTTTTTCCCTCACAATAGACCAACTGGATTTACCAGTATCACATCTTCCATTAAAACTAACACCTTTAACTTCCCCATTAATATGACCTAATCTTTACTGCAGCTACTAAGTGATTTTTCGAGCTCACAGCATTTTAATCTGTATACACCATTTTTTAGACACGCCTCGCCAATGCAATCATTCTGTGAGTTGTAAAGTAAACATCCATGCTGGTTAAACTGTATTCTATTGCCATTAGCAATGATCTTACTCACCGACATTAAGGCACACATAAAACATTGTATACATTAATTGTCTCCAACATGTGTGGTTGAGCTGCAAGTCTCGGGAGCATAACACTTGAACGACATACAGTTTCATCATCATCAGCCTATAATGTTCCCACTGCAGGGACTCAGGCCTCCTCTCTAAGAGAAGGATGGGCTATAATCTACCACGCGGGCCCAGTGCGGATTGGTAGATGTCACATGTCTTCGAATATTTTGGTTCTAAGACATGCCGGTTTCCTCACGACATACAGTTTGATTCGCAACAATTAGCTCTGTCGTCGTAAGTTGATAACAAGTATTTGTCAATAAGTTCACGCTCTATACAATATGTATGCTTGCACCGTAGTCTGTGCCAGTCACAGTGACTGAATTATTTTGTTAGAAATACTGCACTAAATGCATTAGTCTTCGTGTTATCAGCACCCCTACATTTATATCAGATTTGTGAAGCGGAGCATTCAAAGCAACTCATTGTTCTCATGGTTAACTTTTTTGTTGATTTCTCCCACAACACCTGGTTGGAAACCGTCGTCACTGTCCTCATACACACCCCTCTCCTCAAGTGTACGTTTCTGCCCTCCTCTGGTGACTTTGGAAAAACTTGGTCCGTCTGGTGTCTGATATGTGTGTGCGATCATCGCGATTTCATAACTTACTGCCTGTCCTTCCGCCTCGTTCCCTGGTTCAGGTGCATTTTCAGGCAGCACAGCCCACGATGTTGAATAATTTCCCTAGGTCTGACTTGTGGGTATGCTTGAGAGTCTATGCGTTCGGTCTTGTCTAACGGATAATACTCGTCTTGCGGTTTGATCAAGCTTGCTGGTATTTTTCAGTAGGTTTACTTCATCGGTCTTGTAACCTCCTCGTGTAAAGTGTGCTTCAACGTCAGTATTTCAGACAGCCATAGTTTTTAAAATACTGGAAACATCCAAATGATCGAATTTAACCAAGCTATGCGGTAGGTAGGGGCACTGGCGCGCGAGCACACCGTTCGACTGCCCGAGCGAGACTGAACTGTAATGAAAATAAAATAAAAAATCTTATTAGTTTGCGATTTAAGTAAACGGGTCAAGAATTTCCATTCTTTACTCTGTCCCTGACTATTGAATAATATTCTTTTTTTCTCAAACACTTTTCAAATTATTTTTATCATATGGTATGCATCTAGAAATATTGTAACATCTACAGAGGTAATTGGGTACTGAAATGTTGTTTTTAATACTCCGACATTACTGATGTTGGCACCAATGAGGTTTTACCAATAGAGACGTCATACTCACTGTTCGGGAAGATTATCCTTTGACTTCCACTATCTAAAAGGCCTTTTGCAACAATACAGGAACCGTTTTTGCCATAAATTTTAACCTTAATTATAGGCAATAATACCATGTTGTTGGAGGTTGTGCTATTTTGACAACATAATTGCTCTTCTTTCTTCTTTGCCTCTTCCTTATGCAATAATGTGTGATGTATTTTGCTTTTGCATACTTCACATTTAAAGAAGAATTTGCATTTGTTTTTGTGAAAGTTGAGACAAATCTTACATATTTTATTCTTGTCAACAAATTCTAATTTATCATCAATACTCATCAATTGAAACTTCTTACACAGGTACAATTTATGGTCAGCTGATTGGCCAAATTTGCAACCGACAACACACTTGCATGATTATTAACGCGAGCTTGACTTTTAGAAAATGTATGTGTACCTTCAGTTTGCTGGCTTTCTTCAAAGCTCAATGCCCTTTTCTCCACAAACTCTAAGAATTCATTCAGGATTGGCAAAGAAGCCTGGTCCCTCTCTGTGAAATATGCTCTGCAAGAGTAAGAATCAAGCCTTCTGATGAGAATTGTCACAATCACCATATCCCAATATTCTACCTTTTGACCTAAACCTTAAAGTGCTCCAATTTGTTGTCGCACTTGTGATACCAAATGTCTCAAATTTTGAGAAGTACCCTTTGAAATTTGCTGTAAATCAAGAAGTATATTGATGTGATGGGTTATTGATATACACTTATATCTATATTTTTAAGTAACGCTAATGCTTGAGTTTACGACTCATTTACTAATGCCCTAACCCATTTTAAATAACCCTTCAATTAAAGCTAGAGCATCAGCTTTCGAATACTTGCGCAAATAGAATTATTTTTGCACTGATGCTAAACTATTATCACTTCCAATCACTGCTAAAAACATATCAATAAAACTTTTGTACTGGACAGCTTCCTTCCCGTCAAATGATGGTAGTTCCTTGCGTGATATTACACCTTCCAGTGGTTGATTTGCATCCTTGCTTACACTGCTGTGATCCAATGTGGAATTCACGGCCTTCTGCAGCTCACTAATGACTGTAAAGCACAACTCTTCCACTTCGTCTTCCTCCATGTCAGCATCGTCGCATGTATTTAACAACAGCTGCAGGTTTAACTAATTGTCCCTGTATGTTAGCAACGCTGATTGAAGAACTTGTATTCGCATCTTGACAGCATCAGTATCTACCAGCACTTGCTCTTGCTGCTCTGTAGCAAATTTGTTTGAGCGAGTTATTTGTCCTTTGAACTGGCCAATTTGAGCCTTCAATTTCCTTATTTGTGCTGCAGTATCTCCTGGCGGTAACATCTTTGTTGATTTCAATTGATTTTCTAATCACGGTTTGTTAATTAATAATAATAATAAATAAGTTTGTTGATAATTTTGTTGTTGACGTATTTGACAGCTTTAGTTGACAGATGAGCGAACGCCGAATGACGTATTGAGCATTAATTTTCGTACTCTTTGGCACCCTCTGTAGCTGCGTATTGGCTCTCGCTCTGCCCTCGCACGCGCGCACGTATCAGTTTTACTTGTCGCTCTCGTTGAGAACGCGATATCGCTGTCTTGCTCAATTCCGTGGACGTGCCGACACGCCATGCCGGCCGGCCAAACTTTTCAATTGGCAAATTGTTGCAAATACTGCAAATTTCGCGGAGATAACAATAGACGTGTACTATCACACCCCGATAACTGTTTCGGCACCAATTTTATGTTCGGGAAGAACATAAAAACACTATTTTAGATTATAAGTAATTTATTGGTACGTAGCGGCGCAAGTCGCAATGACAAGAGAGAGAACCACAGATAAAAATCTTTCACCTAGAAAACTAACTTGCTACAGATAACACAATCCTTATGTTCTATTTTTAATCGAACACTTATACCACTCAATTCCTATTATACCACAATTTTGGGATATTACGCTCTCGTAGACTACGACTTCGGGTTCCGCAGCAAGACTGACTCGATACCGCTGGCCGCTGCGCCCGCGCTTAAGAATCCCCACCACTATTCGGTGGTAGGGCGCAACGGAGCGGCAAGCGAGTCAGTGTTGACAGGATGAAATTCAAAAATAGGTATAATAACTAATTTATACATTTTGTAAGCCGTTAACAGAAAAATATTCATAATGATTCCTAACAATAGTAACACTACTGAGCTTCACATCTTCGCTGTTTGAAACGAATTGATACAGTCGGGTAATTGAGGCCTTAGTATAGCCCCGTGAGGCTTTCATTACTTTTAACGCGGTCTCATCCATGTTCTATACTTACAACTAATACAGGTTATAATAATACTTGTGCACACCGTAAAATGTCTTTAGAATGTATGCTTACTATAATACATATAACAGCAATTTAACATTAAACTTAAATAAAATACAGTCGAACAGAAAAGATGGCGTCTTGTCGTAGAAATAATGTTGGAGCACAAATATGTTGGAGTATCGCAGCAGGGCTGGTTCTTGGAGGTATTTAGGGATTTATTAAGTAATCCAATTAAAACGAATATTTTCTCAAGAGCACTTGTTGGAGGTTTTTATTGACTGTGATGGAAGAAGCAGTGTTGCCAATATTTTTTAACAATTAAATAGTTTTTCTTAAAAGTACGTTTCGTTTCACGAACATATTCCCGAGGCCCAAGATGCGAGAAGTTAATCTAATTAAATTTAAATGAAAAATATCTTATAAAGTAGATAACTTATTTACTTAAAATCTAGAGTTACAAACATAATATATTTCTTAGAGAAGGCACTTGCATACGTCTTTATTAAGTTTGAAGTAGGCTTAGTTTAAGTTTTAAGTAATTTTTTCAAAATAAAATAGAAATGATTTTTTCAACTAAGTGCATCTTATACAAAAGTTTTAGTTTTTTTTTTTTTTGAAATGACAATAATTAAGAGACAGCAAGCGTCTATATATGCCACATGAACATATTTTAAGTAATTCCAACAAAACATAACATAACGTCACATATTTTCAAACAAAGATTTATGTTAGGAAAACAAATTGTTTAATTTAAAGTTCTATTGGCAATGCACACATTTTATTTATGAATCTACGAGAAACGCCAGAAGCAGTTTTAACATCAGCGACCCTTACCATCTGATCTGGACCTGGGTATAACTTTATGACCTTGGCTAGTGGCCAACGAAGAGTAGGACAGTTATCAGTTTTTAGGAGTACAATACTGCCTTCTTTAATATTGGCTTGCACGTTATGCCATTTTGGTCTATTATTTAACTGGGATAAATATTGCTTGTGCCAGATGTTCCAGAAGCTTTGAGTTATCTGTGTGCATCGTCTCCAGAATCTAAGTCTATCAATTTGAATCTGAGAACAGTCTTGTTCTGGAATAGCAGTTATAGGTCTGCCTATTAGAAAGTGTCCTGGAGTGAGACATGACAGATCAGAAGGATCTCTATTCAAAGGAGTTAAAGGCCTGGAATTTAGGATTCCTTCGACAGAAATTATTATGGTATTAAATTCTTCGTAGGTAAATTTATTAGGACCTTAAAATGGTATTTAGCACTTTTTACTGCTGCCTCCCAGAGACCCCAAAAGTAGGTGAATAACTAGGTATATAATTAAATTTAATACCTTGAGAAGTGGCAAAATTATTTATAGAAGATTGGTGCTCCGAAGAGCTGTGTAACTTGTAAAGATCATTCAGTACATTTTCAGCACCTTTGAATGTTTTTGCGTTGTCGCAATGAATGACACTGGGGAGACCTCTTCTGAAAATAAATCGTTTTAGAGCAGATATAAAACCTTGAGTGGTCATGTCAGAAACTAGTTCTAAATGAATACTTTTAGTGGCAAAGCACACAAATACAACCACATAGCCTTTGGAAATAACTGTTCTACGAAGACTTGACTGTTTTATTTGAAACGGCCCACAATAGTCAATACCAACAATGCTAAATACAGAAGCTTCAGTAATTCGATCAGAGGGCAATGACCCCATCATTTGAGATGCTGCTTCAGCTTTAAAACGATAACAAGTTACACATCTATTTAATATTTTCTTAACTTCCTTATAACAATTAACAATCCAATATTTTAATGATAAATTGCTTATAGTTAATTTGAGACCAGCATGCATTAATGCTAAATGCTCATTTTTAATAATTAAATCAGTTATATGACATTTCTTTGGTAAAATTATTGGATGTTTTTGTGAATATGGAATATTTCCAAGTTGTAATCTACCAGTTACTCTTATTACATTGTTATTGTCAATAAATGGAGCTAAAGATTTTAAATTGGTTTTTACAGGTTTGTTATTTTGAATACAATCAATTTCCTTATAGAATGAAGCTACTTGTACAATGGATATTATTTTGTTTTGAGCATTTTTAATTTCTACCAAGGATAAGTGATTATTTAATTTACTATTTTTGTTCTTACAATTGAACACAAATCTTAGAGTCCAAGCAATAATTCTTACAGTTTTATTCCAAGACGAGTATTTTTTAAGAACTTCAGGTATATTGCCTGCAGTTGTAACCTTCAATCCAACACTCTGCTGCTCATTTAAATTAAGATCTCGTTCGCACATAAGGTGATTGCAGGTGACCCCGACTTCTGGTGCGCAACCTGATGGTAAATGAGTAGGTATACCGTTCCACCATAATGCATTACATTTTAATTCCTCGGGATTGCAACCTCGAGATAAGCAGTCTGCAGGATTGATTGCTCCATCCACATGACTCCATTGACAATTTTCTGTTAGTGAATTAATTAAACTAATTCTATTAGTTACAAAAGCAGGTAAATTTTTATCAGACTCTAGCCAACATAAAACAACTTGTGAGTCAGTAAATAGTTTTTTTTCATTAAATTGTATATGTGAGTATACTGAATTAATTCTGGAATACAATTTGGCTAACATAACAGCAGCATTTAGTTCTAATTTAGGAACAGTAAGTTTATTTTTAATAGGTGCTATTTTAGACTTAGAGTGAGTTACTTTTACATAAATACAGCAACCATAAGCTGTTTGAGATGCATCACAATAGCACAGTGCACACAGTTCCATAAATTGAGCATTAAAAATGTAAATGTTCCTGCCCATATTAATTGGTTCCATGGAAACTAATTGGTTGTAAAATTTATTCCATGACTTCAAAAATTTATCTGGTAAAGGAGTGTCCCATCCAAGGTTCAGTCTCCATAACTTTTGCAAAAATTCTTTTGCCCTAACTGTTATGGGTCCTGCCAGTCCTAGAGGATCAAAAAAAGAACCTACGATACTTAAGATTGTGCGCTTGTTCCATGATTCTATAGCTTTGTTTGGAAAACTTACTCTTAGCACATCAGTTTTAATGTCAAATGACAACCCCAATTGTTACTACGTTATTTGGGGAAACAATACATTCCCATAACCCGCTTCCCGTTGCCTGTTTGTCTCAGGCTATGTTCTAAGATCTGGTTCAGATCTTTGTCCGGATTGTTTAGACGAACTCGGCTGACTAACTCGGGGGTGAGACCGTAATTCCCGTATTTGATCACGCACTTTGGAAGTCCGGGATATTTCGGGCTGAGGAGTATCCCATGTTCCAGTTCTGGGATAAGGGTGTGCTGACTAGGTCCCGATCTTGGCCTCACTCGTCTAGGGGGGGGAGTTGTTCCTGTCTGTGAAGACGACGAGTAGACATCAGGAGAGAGGACGTCATTAGTGACATGGAACCTGAAGATTCCACGTTTGTCCCCTGATGTTGTTTCGACTCTCCCTGGGATAGCAGTGTAGATTTTGATGATCTTCTCTATAATCCCTGCGACTCTGCGTCGATCACTGCTGAGTTTGAGGAAGTTCAAGTCCACTTGTGTTGTGCGGTCCCCGATTTCCCTAACATCTCCTTCCACTCCTCGGAGTGTCTCCCTTACTTTTGCCGTGAGCGCTCCCATCTGCTTCTCATGCTCCGAATCTCCTTCATGATCATAGATTTCCTCCATACTGCCCATGTGACTTCTAACTGGAGGTGAGACAGAGTCGGCTCCAATTTGATCCCTGGGATCGAAGCTGTCACCCATGTCGGCATCTTGGACGACTCCTGCCCACAAGTCATCATCCTCTGGGATCTTTCCGGCCGTGGACCCGACAACTGTCGACTCAGACTGATACTCCTCCTGGTCCTCCTCTTTCAGATACTTCGGAAGACTCCTATCCCAATTCTCGTGAAGTGCGTTCTCTTTGGCTATAGACATGTCTTGGGGTTCCATCTCTAATAGTTTTTTCCAATGCTTTCATTGATAAATTCTCTTTGCCGAGCTCATGCTCCTCAAAATGCTGTTGACTTACAGGTATGTCCTTAAGTAGTTGAGAATCATTGGCTGCCCATTTGTGAAGGTGAAATTTGCCTCGTTGTAACAAGGAAATGAATTGATCTCTTACCTCAATTGCTTCTGAAATTGTTTGACCTCCAAACAGCGCATCATCAACATACATACTATTACGGACTACCCATGCAGCTTTAGGGAACTCCTCAGCACATCTTGATGCTAGTTCCTCCATGCATCTTGTAGCCAAATAGCTGGAGCTCCGGAGTCCATATGTAACAGTCTGCAATTCAAGGATAATTCTTTTATTATTTTTGTCCCTCCATATGATATTTTGTAATTTTCTATGATAAGGATGAAGAAGAATAGCTCTATACATATGCCTTATGTCAGACAAAAGAACATATTTATAAGATCTGAACAATATCAATATGTCAAACAGGTCCTTTTGTACTTTGGGCCCATTTAACAGGACTTCGTTCAAACTATTATGACTTGAGCCTGCTCTAGTATTTCCATTAAATACTACTCTTACTTTATTAGTTTTCCTGTCGTTTTTTATGACAGGTAAATGTTGCATAAAATATCTATTTTCTATATTAGAAGAAGTAATAGGCAAGACTTTAGCATGACCTAACTTAATGTATTCATCTAGAAAAGCAACATATTTGTCTTTTAATTTTTATCTTTATCTAGTCTTTTTTCTAAATAAATAAATGTTTTTTCAGCTACAGGAAATGTATTGCCTAAGTTTAATTCTGTAGAAGGTGTTTTGAGGGGCAGGGACACTTGAAACTTGTTGTCTGAAAGCTGTACCGAATTTTTAAATTCGGCTTCACAGGAGTCCTGCTTTGATATAGCCTCCCTTTTGGTTTCAGGGACCTGTTCAGTTTCCCAAAACATTGTCAGGAGGCGTTCAACCTGATCATCCTTACCAGAATCAAAGGCATGCAATGAAATTGCTAAATTATTACTTAAAGGTTCTTTAATTAACCTCTCCTGAAATAATTGACCCAAATTCAGTATTAATTAAATAAAGATTGTTTTTGATTGGGATTTTAACAGGTAGCATAATTTTGAAAAATACATCAGCAGATAATAAAAATGATATTTCACCTGTTTTATTATATTCATTGTCTGCTAGTTCAGCAGAATCAGGTAATATGACATTCTGTATATTTATCTTGTGCTGAGGTAAGTTTGGTGAAATGTGGTCAATGACAGAACAGTTGACCTTACATTTAAAATTGTTTTTAAGCGATATAAAATCGATGCTTACAGATTTAGTTGTAGTTTTGGTATGCTGACCTAAAGCTGTTATACTAATATTATTATCAGTGGTTTTTAATTGCAAAAATTTGACAATATCAGATTTAATAAATGAAATTTGACTGCCACTGTCCACTATGTCCCTAGCTATAATATGAGACATTCCGTCTTGGCTAAGGATTTTTGCCTTGATAGTGGGCAGTAAGACTGTGCTATTGCTGACATTGTTATGCAAGGAAGCTTTAGGAGCATTTTCCTCATGCAGTAATGAGCTATGTTCTTTACTGTTACAAGATTTGCATTTAAAATGAAAATGGCATTTGTTTTTGTGTTGATTTAGGCAAATTTTGCATAAATTATTTGTTGAAACAAATGCTATTCGTTCTTGAGGCGATAATTCTTCGAATTTTTTACATTGAAATAGTTTATGAGATTTGTCATCACAGAATTTGCAAGAAGATATCTGTTTGCTTGCTAGATTTGCTACTTTAATCTTTTTAGAAGAAGAATCAGACTTACCATCACTTCTCTGGCTCTCTTCATAGCTGGTGGCCCGTCTCTCAACAAACATGAAGAATTGGTCCAATGTCGGCAGCTCATTGGCTTTTCTGACTGCATGGAAATCTCTGCGAGAGAATGGATCAAGCTTGCGCAAAAGAATGGGTAAAAGCGCCATATCCCATCTATCTGTGGGTTGTCCTATAGCAGACAGAGCACCTATATGCTGACGAGCAAGTATTATTAACCCTCTTAAGCTACTGGCATTACCCTTAACAATTGGTTCTAAATCTAACAATGCCTGCATGTGATGATTAATTACTAAAAATGTATTGTCGAATCTACTCTTTAACAAATCCAAAGCTTTACTATATGATTCATTAACTAATGGTAAATGTTCTATAATAGACAAAGGTTCATTTTTTACATATTTTCTCAAATAGTACAGTTTTTGAACAGGATCTAATTTTTCATTATTGTGAATTACAGCAGTAAACAATTCGATAAACGTTATATACCTCGTAAAATCTAGGCCATCAAACACTGGTATGTCTATTTGTGGTAATTTCATCACGGACTGGCTTGATGTTTCTGGGATGGGTGACGTCGGCGACGGCTGTTTTAACATTTTCTTCAACTTAGCCATTACTGTTAGACATCTATCTTCCAAATCGTCCTCGCAGAAATCATCTTCCGAGGTTTGCTGAAATGCCATCTTTAGTTGGAGCGTGATGTCAGTCGCGGCATCCAACACGCCTTCAAGCTGCTTTAGACGCAGCTCAATTGCCTCTTTGTCCAAAGGTCCTTTCTGTTGATCAAGCAGGAAGTTTTCGGCTTTTGTTAATTTTCCTTTGTACTGTGCCATGTGTGCTTTTAGTTTTTTCTTGTCGAGCTCTGCAAGTTCTTCGTCCACCATGGAGCTTTTTCTTCGTCCACCACCCATGTTTTCTAAGTGTTTTATTTGTCCAGTCGAATGTAGGTCACGCAATGTAAACAAACTTGATCGATCGGAAACACAGATCGGAAAACGTCAAATCTCGTTCGAAGAAGCTTCTCACTACTGTCACTTTCCTTCCTGTCAATGTCAACTGACAGGGCTTGACGTATGATTCAGCGCGAAGTTGGCTTCTTGGAGAAAAAATGGCGGATTTAAGTTTTCAATGGAATGCTCTTTTACTGCACGAACACGATGAACTGCAAAATCCTCGGGAACAAGCTCAGAATACCGAAATATGGCGGTTTTTGTCTGAGCGGTCGAAGTGTCACTGTTCACGACCAGCGGGTCGAATTTTCTTTGAGTTACCTGGATGACGCCATGCGGTGGCGCCGCACAATGCAAGTCGCCGACCGGAAAAATCACTACATTTACGCTGCACTGTTGAGTTTTGAGCACTCACAGTATTGCTTGACATTTATATTTGTTTCGGCACCAAAATGTTTAGGGATTTATTAAGTAATCCAATTAAAACGAATATTTTCTCAAGAGCACTTGTTGGAGGTTTTTATTGACTGTGATGGAAGAAGCAGTGTTGCCAATATTTTTTAACAATTAAATAGTTTTTCTTAAAAGTACGTTTCGTTTCACGAACAGGAGGGTTTGCAGGTGTAGAAAACGAATAAATAAAACAGGCTTTTGTAACACGTGAATGTGGTCGGATTTTATTGCAGACTGAACGAATGAAAGACATTTTGACATTAGGATACGTTGGTGTTGCCAACATGCAGGGAGGGGGGGGGGGGGTTCAGTTATTTTATTTACTTTTTCTATGCACTTTTCACAATACTTAAAACTATATACTTATTATATGATTAAATATTATTTTTACTTACGCTATTTATTACTATGTTTCCTATTTCTATACAATATTTCATAAATTTCTCACGGGTTTTGTTTGTCGACATTATAGTTGGGAGATTATTTGCCACTAACGCAACACCAAGGTGTTGCTCTACCTCGAATCTAACTTTTGCGGTTCTAGGGCACTCCAGCAGTATATGGAGCACCGTTTCCTCCTTACCAGGCTCGCAGGCGCACGATGGGCTCTCTTTACACTTGAAACGACTCAAGTATGCAGAGAACCCACCGTGCCCCGTTAGTATTTGCGTGGTGACGCTAGAACACAACAACAACAGCGTCCGGGAAAAAGATTTTCGTGCCCGAGGCAGTTTCACCCAATCCGTACCTCCCGTTCCATTCGTCGAGCGTCTCTGACCGGATTCTTCGCTTGACGAATGAAACGGGGCACATATCGTAGTCCGGCCTCTTCTTCGACCTCAGTGCGGCCTCCTTCGCGAGCTGGTCGGCTCTTTCATTCCCCTTCAACCCGGCGTGGGCCTTTATCCAGAACAAGGAGACACTCTTGTTCTGGATCTTACAGCGTCGTATGGTGTCCCTGGTTTCCACAGCCAGGGGATGGGGGGAGTTCACGTTCGCGACCGACTGGAGGGCAGCCATGGAGTCGCTGAAGATGCCGAACGTGGTTTCACCGCTCTTGAGCACTTCTCCGCCCGCCCTTTGTAGGGCCAAAAGTTCCGCCTGGTAGACGGTGCAGTAGGACGGCAAAGCAAGCTTGAGGGCCTTAGTTTCATTAGCACCCTTCCACAGGGATAGCGCCGCCCCAACCTTGCCCTCAATCTTGCTGCCATCCGTGAATATCCGCACAGCGAAATCGCTGTGGTTGTGGTATTGTTCCTCGTCTACCAGGCTTCCGAACTCCAGATTGATTTGGTCCGCGGGGTGTGGAGCCTTTATCGCTGAAGCCATCCGCTCGATCTCCCTGCCTCCCAGCACTGGCTGGGGCACCCCCCTCTTGGCTTCGTACAATGCAGCCGCTTCTCGGATGCGAAGGTCGAGTGGGAGTATCCCAGCCAGCACTAGTGCCGAGTTTAGCGAGACCGTGCGGTAGGCTCTACAAAGCTTTTGGGCAAACCCCCTCTGGACCACGTTCAGCTGCTTTTTGATCCCCAGCTTGTTGACGGTAGGTGCCCATGCGCTTGCGGCGTACAAAACAGTAGGCTCTATTGCTGCTGTGTATATTGCCCTTATCACTTCCGGATGCAAGCCCCAACTGACCCGGGCCGCTCTAGCCAGCTGTTTATACATAGCTATCGCCTTTTTACAGACAATAGCTACGTGACTGTTGAAGGTGAGTTTGGCGTCGATTGTCAGCCCTAATATCTTTACATCTTGGGACAACCCAATGTCGATCCCACCCATGCTCAAACGCGGCGTGCCATACTTCAGCCTTCGCGTTAGTAACATCGCACAGGTTTTGTGCGGTGCGAAGTTCAGCCGATTTCTGACACCCCACGCCCGAACATGTTCGAGAGCGGCATTGGCCTGTCCCTCGATTTCCAGCGCTATGTCCCCGTCAAATACCAGCACCACATCGTCCGCGAATGCCTGGCAGTGGTCACCCCTGCTCTCCAGCTGTTTAAGGAGTGGGTCCAGTATAAGGTTCCAAAAGATGGGACCTCCTATCGAACCCTGGACGCATCCTTTGCTAGTTTTCCAACCCAAACTCGGTATGGTTACAACGAGGGGTTACAGAGATATCCCAACTTGAAGATTTGGTTTTTTTGGCCAAAATAGAGAACCAAAAATGGTTAGAAGAGGATATCTCCGGAACCGTTGGTCCAAAAAACCCCGGTGTTTGGGCTTTCCGAGCTTGGCTCGGCGAGACCGATCCACCAGAACGGTTTTGCAAGCTGAAAAATCCTGGCGTTCTGAAAACGCCTGAAAGTAGTCTTACTCAGTGCACTATGCACTGTCTACACACCCAGCGAAAACCCCGGCCCTCTACGACCCACCGTTCGGAAGTTATGGGCGTTACAAGATTGACCAAAATCGCCGCAGTCCTGTCAAAGGTGAAGTTCAACAGTGGATAACTTCCTCTGGGTAAGTCGCAGATCCCTCGAGTTTGGGCTCTCCCAACTCGGCCTGAGTTCCCCTGTCCGCTAAAATTGTTTTAAGGACCCCGAATTTTTGTAGCTCCAAACCGCCTGAAAATGCGGTACAAACAGGATAGTAGGTCTCTGAATACAGAAGTGAAAACCGCTACTTCCTGCGACCATTGGTTCAGGAGTTATTGCGTTTTCAAACCAAACAAGATAGCCGCCGAGCTGTCAAAAGTCAAATTTTTGTAACTTCGGAACCCTTTGTCGGAGAGCGTCGGGGTTTTGAATATACAGCTCAGCGCCACTTAGGGTATTTTATTTATTTATTTAAACTTTATGCACAAACGTGGTACATAGGCGGACTTAATGCCACAAGGCATTCTCTACCAGTCAACCTTAGGGTCAAATAGGACATAATTGTGGTAGAGTACAAAAATAAATAAATCAGGAGAACACTATTTTGTTAATATAAATTAAATTAATATACCTACATAAATCGTACATACTAATACATATACATAAAAATGGAATTAAATAAACTAATATATATTATAATACATACAAATAGTTCATAAAACGAGGAACCAAACAATAATTACCATGACTTTACACACTTAATTAAGAGTAATTCAGTCCGATTTTAAGAAATGCTTCCGCACAGCTCTTTTGAAAGCCATTTTGCTTTCCGCTTTTTTAATGCCAAGGGGTAGCGCGTTCCAGAGTTTTATGGCTGAGACAGCGTAAGAAGATGACATGAAACCAGTACGGTGTGAAGGAATTTCAAGGAGTAGGTTGTTAGAAGCTCGAAGGTTACGACTGTGTGAACTGCCCAACACTTTGAAGTCATCATTTCAGCCAAAAGACGTCCACTGCTGAACATAGGCCTCACACTTTGAAGTATTTTTTTAAATAACCGGGAGTACATGGATCCTTTAATATAGTGAAAAGCGTGCAAAGAGATCTGAGGGATCTTCTGAGTCGGATAGGCAGCCATTTAAGCTGAGAACGGTATGAAGAGATGTGATCGTATTTACGAAGGCCAAAAATAAACCTAATGCAATTATTGAGAAGACGATCCAATTTGTTTAAAAGTTCTTGGGAGAGATCAGAGTAACAAACATCAGCATAGTCTATAATGGGAATCACCAGTGACTGGACCAAAGTTATTTTAGTGCTAGATGGTAGAAAATGTTTGAATCTATAGAGAGACCGCAGTGAGTATGTGACTTTCTGGCTAACCTGAGCCACCTGCTTGTTCCAACTAAGTGTGTCGTCAATGTGCAGGCCTAAGTCTTTAACGTGTGGCGAAAGAGGGATCACAAAGCTGTCGAACATAAGCGGTATCAGTTGGCTAGTATCTAAATTTCTCAGGTAGTACGAACTACCCACGAGAATGGCCTGGCACTTTCCGACGTTGACAGCAACCCCAAATTTACTGGACCAGTCTCTGATAGTTTGAAGATCAGCATTGAGTAATGCGATGCAATGGTCAAGGTTGGCAATGTCGGATTGAGCGTAAAGTTGCAGGTCATCAGCGTATAGATGATAAGAGCACTTGAGAATAGTAGTAATTGAATTTATAAATAATGAAAATAACAGAGGAGAGAGTATACCGCCTTGTGGAACGCCAGCTACCAGATCGCACCAGTCGGAGTAAACCTGATCAGCACGCACCGCCTGCTATGGGTATGTCCTGAGAGCAATTTCAGCGACAAAAAATTTATTGCCTGAAATGGCCTGAAAACCATACAAAACAATACTTAAAATAAACAGTAAAACACAGGTACTGGAATTCCGAGAATAATCGGCCCAGTGGTTTCCAAGATATCGAATGTTGAAATTTAAAACCAAAAAAACCAAGATGGCGCGAAATGTACAAAAAACTTAAACAGAGAGGTATACAGCCCGTGTTTGGGCTTATTTAAGTCACAAAAGGTGTATTGGACCCAGTCCAGGTGTCAAAAAACGCGATTTTCTAATAAATTTTGAATTAAAGCCAAAAAACAGTAAAAAATTGATATCTTTGGAGCCACCGGCCAAAAAATTCTGGAAAAAATGTTAAAAATAAGGTAAAATTAGGCGCTAATCAACCACGTCAAAATAAAATGTAACGACAGTGGTAAAAAATAAACGGGAACTGATTTATAACTTTATTCGGGCAGAGCTTCCCCTTACAACTATTACAATCGAGTGCGACAAGACCGCAAAATGAGCTTGTAGGGCATTATATAGCTTTATCCCCACCGGAGACGTCCGGTAGTTATGGCGGTGGCATGACTCGGCTGTCATTGGCTTGGCTGTCATCGGGCCGGCTAGAGTGGCTTGGCTATGGTGACCCGGCTATGGTAGCTTGGCTGTCTAGTGTGGCGCGCTGTCAGTGGGCTGTTGTCACAAAAATTAAAAAATGTGCTTTCCTTACAGATTTCCTTGTAATTTAAAAACTATTCGCTTTAAAAATCTAAAACTTAAAATCTCTATTAGCCTGGTGAGCGCGCCAAAGGCTGCAGTTGAATATCTTGAAAATCTTGATTTGGGTCGAAGATATAAAGTATGAAATTTGAAACATCTAAGTCGGTTTAAAAATCGGGTGTTTTAAGTATAGGAAAAATCTTAACGGTTACCGTCTATGTATATAAAGAAGTTAACGGCTGCAAAGTTTCAGGCGTCTGGCTCTGCGTCTTCAGTGTTTTCAGCACCACGTGTTTTTCAATTTTCCTGAATAACTCCTGGAACTTTAGGTTTTCGAAGCTTCTGGGTGGTCGAGGAGATGTGCGCAGGCAATCCCCACCTTTTCCTTCAATAAAAAAGGGGGGTCGTCGATCTGGTTTCGGCAGTGTGGTGCAGTCGAAGTTTTTTCTTCACTGTTTAACCTCATAAAAAGAAGGTTTTTCAGTTGTAGCTATCACTGCACTGAAATCCGGGTTAAAACTTTCACTTGGGCTTGTAGCCAGCACTTAGCCCCACACTTAAACACCAAATTTGTCGAAATCGGACCACTTTTTACCACTTTTTCGAATTTTTATAGCCGGAGACGAGTGAAAAACGTGGCGTTCACGGCGGCGGCGGTGGTTGGAGTCAGACTTTGCTCTGGAGGTTTTTTTTTTTTTATTTTTTTTTTTTTTTTTTATAACTAGTTCCTCCAACAAGATTTCTCGGAGGCCTTATTAATCTATTTTCACTTTCATGCCATTTCTCGCAGTTTTGCCTCTCGCACTTGCATGCCGCATACTTTTTCTTTCTTATATCCATCCATTTTCATTCTATGGGTGGGATTCCCATTCTAACTGTTCTACTCTGCTCTACATTATTTTTATCTCTTTAATTGTATGCCAGGGAAATAAATCAGTACAATTGTCTTTAATGTTCTTTTCTTTTTTAACTTGTTACAGCTTATTTGGTATCTTATTTACTATTTTTTTATTCTTATTTTCTACTTATTCTTATACAATGTAGCTATTCTAAGTACTCTATTCTGTCTTAAAAATTTATAACAATTTGTATTTACTGCTAGGAAACAATCAGTGCCACAGTCTTAAAAACATTTCCTTCTTAAACTATTACAGTACTATATACTATTTTTAATCTTATTTCTATGTTTGCATTTAATATATATAACAATATATTTGAAACATAGTTTTGTTATCATGTGCTTTTGTTACGCTCAATTACTTTACTACAGATTTTGATGCAATAGTCTAAAAATTCTCGTCTCTCTTTTCCTGCTATTATTGCCGATATATTACCTATCTCGAGTTTTATATCTATTTTTTGTTCCAGTTCGTACCTTTCCATCGCGTACACCGGGCAGTCCAAAAGTAAGTGTGGGACCGTCTCATCTTTTGCCGAATCACATATGCACGATGGGTTCCCCTTACACTTGAAGCGATGCAAGTATTCGGAGAACCCACCGTGCCCCGTCATGATCTGGGTTAGCCGCGGTTCAATCTGAATCTTTTTGACCGTCTTGTACGCCGCCACTGCGTCCGGGAAAAACACTTTAGTAATAGAGGCCGTTTGACCCGCCGTATACCTTTGGTTCCTCATCAAGCGTCGCCATACGAATGTGACGCTTGATGAAAGAAACCGGGCACAGGTCGTAGTCAGGCTTTGTTGGATTTCGTATTCTTTCATAATTTCCATTGTAGGGTAGAAGTAAAACTGACTTGCAAAATGTGTCACTATCCTACCATATCCCATCCTTTTCCCACATGCACACCTGGACTATCGCTGTCCTTGTCACCGCCTACGGTGACTGCGTGAAGATTCTCGAACACTTGAACGAGAGTAGCGTTGCTAAGAACATGCTCCCTTATTAATTTTATTATTATAATTGCCGCGAGTGCCTAATTACGAACTATTGTCTAAAACACTACGGAAAGTGCGTGTTCGTGTGGTGAAAGGCATCTGTGCGCGCCCCCTCGTGTGCCGCCCTGAATCCAGCAAGGACTCGACCTCTCTGCTGACCCACGCGGAGGATAGAACTTGGAGACGGTGAATTTAAAGGTCAGTGGTGCTGCATGTTTCCTACCAGATTCCTTTGTCCAAGCTCACCAGTTCGTCGTCCTAATTCGTGTCGCATTTGCAAGGTCAGACCTACTTCTTTACGCCACTTTTCAACCCCCGCAACAATACAGTCCACTAATCAATCAACCAGCTCCCTGCGTCTGGGATAAACGCAAAACTTATATTTCCGCGCAAGTATATGGTGTAAGGCGCCACCAGGCTTCCTCTTACTATTCAGGGCGGCCTCCTTTGCCAGCTGATCCGCTCTTTCGTTGCCCTCTATCCCTGCGTGGGCCTTTATCCAGAACAAGTTAACCACCTTGTTTTGGTGGGATATCAATGCTAAATTATCCCTAGCTTCTACTGCCAGGGGGTGAAGGCAACTGTGGTTCTTCACTGTCTGGAGAGCCGCCATGGAGTCGCTGTACACTCCGAAACTGGATGCCGAGTGCTTCTGGATTTCCCTTGTTGCCCGGCATATCGCCAAGAGTTCCGCCTGGTAGACCGTGCAGTAGTCCGGCAGCGCCAACTTGATAGCACGGGCCTCGGCGTCGCCCCTCCATATAGAAAGTGCGGCCCCGACGCGCCCGCCTATTTTGCTGCCATCCGTGAAGATTTTAATCTCCAAGTTGGCACTGGCGTCGACCTGCTCACGGTCAGCCAGGCTCACGAATTCCAGGTCGATACGCCTAGCTGGATGCGGGGATTTCATGGCGGATGCCACCCGCTCCACCTCCCTACCCGCCAGCACTGCCTGGGGTACCCCTCTCTTGGTCTCGTAAAGTGAAGCCGCCTCGCGGACCCGGAGATCCAGAGGGAGTATCCCAGTCAGAACCAGTGCCGAGTTCAAGGAGACAGTGCGGTAGGCTTTGCACATTTTCTGCGCAATTCCACGTTGCACGGCAGCCAGCTGCTTTTTTATTCCCACTTTATTCGCCGCTTGGGCCCATACACTGGCGGCGTACAGGACGATCGGCTCTATGGTGGCTGTATATATTATTTTAATTACGGTTGGACTTAGTCCCCAACTCACCCTCGCCGCCCTACACAATTGCTTGTATACGCCTATGGCCCTGCGGCATACATTCGAGACGTGAGTGTTAAATGTTAGCTTGTCGTCGATGGTGACACCCAGAATCTTGATTTCTCTTGACATAGCAATGCCAATCCCGCCCATGCTCAGGCGTGCTCTGGAGGTTGATGGAGGTCTAGTGATCCCGATATGCGGTTTTCGAGGGTTTTGATGAAAATTTTGTAGAGATGTGAGACTAAACTGATGGGGCGATAATTCCCAATATCAGATTTATCGCCTTTTTTGTGTAACAGGATTATGTTCGAATGACAGAAGTCAGTAGGGAAGATGCCTGTTTTGATAATAGTGTTGAAAAGGTTGCAGATGTGAGGTAGTAGGGTTGGTTCTCCAACTCGAAGTGATTCTGTGGTGATGCAGTCTTCACCAGGACTTCGGTTATATTTCATGGCACTTAAGGCCCGATGGACTTCGAAACCCGTAATTATTGGGATATCGTCAGGGCATGTGTAGGTTACGTTTCCTGCGAGTTGGGGAGTAGCATCAGAGTATAAGGACTTGTAGAACTGAGTGCATATATCAATAACTCTAGTCCTATCTCCTTGCTTCACACCGTTGGTATCCCTTATGTGTGTAATTGTGGGCCTGCCTGTGTCCATGCCGCGCATGGCAGATCTTAGGGAGCGGTTGTTTGTAAGAGCTGCATTAGCAAGTTGTGTGTTATAATGTCTGATGTACATGAATTTGTATATGAATGAAAAATGAAAATATTATTAATCAATTATTTAAAAGTATTGGTTTTTGTGAAATAACCGGATTGTTTTATATATAATTATACTAGTGACCCGCCCCGGCTTCGCACGGGTACAAATAAGATACTAAAACCTTCCTCTTGAATCACTCTATCTAATAAAAAAAACCACATCATAATCCGTTGCGTAGTTTTAAAGATTTAAGCATACAAAGGGACATAGGGACAGAGAAAGCGACTTTGTTTTATACTATGTAGTGATATTTTTTTTAGTAAGAATCACAAAATATTATTTCATCACCGACGAGTTTGAAACATGTTCAAGTGTCGGAAGAAGGTTCAATTTTTGAAACACCAAGGAAAGCTATTTTGAAGAAAAATATTAGTAAACTTTCCTTAGAAAAACGCAAGTTACAGTTTAAAAATTATAATTTAGTAAGAGCAAGGCTAAAATAAAAATGCAATAACTTAAAGCAATTAGTTTCTGAGCTCCAAAAAAAAAAGTTTTTTACTATTGACTAGATCAATGAACTGAATCTTAAAGCCGAAGCAGTAGAATTTATAAATAGACTGGCTCAAAAGAGCAAAACTAAGGGCTATCGCCAAAAATATACCCCGTTAAGAAAAATTTCTGTCACTTTTATTCCGTAGCTGCCTACAAATATGTAAGACAGATATTTAATGGATCTTTACCACATCCTCGCGACATAGGGAAATGGTACGATAACAGCTTAGGTGATCCTGGGTTTAATAAACAAGCGTTTTAGAAAAGAAGTATAAACATAGTGGCCAGCGAATATTGTGCACCTTAATTGCAGACGAGATGGCTCTTCGTCACCAAACTACGTAGACAGGGGTGTCGTAGACTTTGGTGCTGGATCAGCAAAATCGTGTGAAATAGCGACTCAGGCATATGTTTTTATATTAGTCTGTATGAACGAAAGTTGGAAAATCCCGATAGCATATTTTCTTGTTAACGGACTGTCGGCTGAAACTCGGGCAAATTTACTGAAAACATGTCTTAGTGAATGCTACCGTGTTGGAGTTGACATTGTAGTCATAACATTTGATGGCTGTGCAACTAATATAAATGCAGCTAATTTATAAGGTTGTGATCTTAAAAAACCATCACACCTAAAAACAACATTCAAACACCCTGAATGTGATTTATATGTTGCAATTATGTTTGACCCTTGTCACATGATTAAATTAGTAAGAAATTCATTTGAATCTAAAAGACAATTTTTTGACGGGAGTTGAAGGAAGATCGCTGGCAGTTATTAGAAAATTTTGTTAAGCTTCAAAAAAATGTTGGACTTAATTTTGCTAACAAAATCACCCCTCGTCACATTTATTTTAGAAATGAAGTGATGAAAGTCAAATTGGCAACACAACTCATTCATGAGCATGGGTGTTGCAAATGCTCTCAAATTGTGTGATGAGATTTAAACGTCTTCTCTTTTCGTGGACACTAAAGGAACGGTAGATTTTATAGAAATTTTTAATCATTCATTTGATGTTTTTAACTCCAAATCATCCGATTTGTACCGCATGAAAAAAACGCTTTCTCTAAAAAACGCCAATGACATCATAGCTTTTCTAGAAAAAGCGAAACAATATATATTAAATCTTTATATTTTTATTAAGTATAGAGGCAAGTATCGTAGACGGATCACAATAAAAATAATTAAGAAAAAAATTGTGGAATCTAAAAATAAAACAGGCTTTTTGGGCTTCCTTATTTGTATAGAAAGTTTAAATCAGATATACACAACGTTGGCTTACAGGTTGTCCCAAGATCACATTGAAATGTTGTTCGGTGCTATCCGGCGACATCGTAGACAGAGAACTGTCTACGGGCGACATGGAGGTTATAACAATAATCCAAACGTTATCCAGTTTAAGGCGAGGTTGCAGTACTTTGTTTTTATGAACGCACGACCTCACCCCCCGCCCTGTCGCGCGAGCGATATAATGCCTAAATTTTGACTGTTTTTTCTTTTGGGAGACAAATGATAAAGAAATTATACAATATGTTTTCAACATTTACTTCAACATAAAAAGTTCTATCTACTGATATAACTTTCATATAAATTCATGACGGGAAAGTCTAGTAAACGTAATAGTGACTACAGCTTAAGTACTACAGACTGTAGACCAGTTGACGGCATTACCTCAGCGACCCGTTCGATCAGAACCACGGCTGCCAAGAAAATGTTTCTTTTGTGGTGGTAATGCACATCAAAGAATTAAATGCCCGGCCTTTAAAGTTGAGTATCAACTATGCAACAAGATTGGTCATTTCGCTAATGTATGTCGGTCCAACAGTGCCAGTTCCAGAAGCAATGACACTTACTCTGCCAACGCCATCAAAGCTACCTCTCTTTTCAGTGCACCCGATCCGGACGCCTTTTCTGCGGCCTCTCCTTCGGGTCTGAGCAAGTCAACCATTTTAATAACCGTCAATGATATACAAGCTGACGCGCTAATAGACACCGGGAGCTCAGTTAGTTTCATCGATAGAAATATTGTGAACATGATGAAACTAAAGCTTAAACCGCACAAGCAGACCATAACTTTGGCTTCTACAAACCATGTCT
Organism: Diarsia mendica; assembly: GCA_949316265.1. Lineage (NCBI taxonomy): Eukaryota > Metazoa > Arthropoda > Insecta > Lepidoptera > Noctuidae > Diarsia > Diarsia mendica. Next base: position 14,656,997 of record OX438889.1, read on the forward strand.
CTTTCGACATGGTTTGTAGACGGTATAAAAAAAGAAAACATGTATTGTTTAATGATTGTTTAACGAATAAGTGTAACATGTTTGTATGTGATATTGTCTATTCTTTAATACTATTTATTAATTAAAAAGCTTACCTTGTCGCCTTTCTACCCCGTACAAAACAGTAAGCCAAATAATATATTGTAGAGATATTGTATTATATTGTCGTTCGTATTGGAGGAGCATTGGTGGCCCAGTGGTGGCGGCCCCGACTTACGAACAGTGAGTCGTGGGTTCGAATCCCAGCCAGGCACATTACTTTGTGTAATTTATTTCATCACCACTGCTCTCAAAACGGTGAAGGAAAACATCGTGAGGAAACCGGCATGTCTTAGAACCAAAAAATTCGAAGACATGTGACATCTACCAACCCGCACTGGGCCCGCGTGGTGGATTATAGCCCATCCCTCTCCTAGAGAGGAGGCCTGAGTCCCTGCAGTGGGAACATTATAGGCTGATGATGATGATGATGATGATTGTCGTTCGTTCGTTGTAAATGACATTATGCACTGACATGAATGCCATTTTATATAAAAAAACGATTAGATACCAGCTAGTTATAAAAACACTGGTCCGATTCCTATCCTCCTTTAAAACATTTTCTTATTTTGTCAAGGAAAATTCAGAAAAAGATATTTAAAAAAAAGACAGTCCTAGCCGAACATGGCACTTTTATTAGACCGATTATAGAAAGACGCTAACTATTATTTTGGGCTTTATAAATACCAAGGATTTATAAGCCAAACAAAAGTTGATACGTTATGAACACACGAAAAAACAATGCAAAGTGTACGTGAGATGATTGATCAAGATATTACTGTAGGGCATTGTATAGAAAAATTAATAAACTGTTAATGATTCTCTTTAAAACAATAATGATGATTTTCCTCAAAACAGTAAAATAATTTTAGAGTACAAAAATAGATATAAGATATATATATAATAAAGAATACATATTTTGATACTTACGTTTTATTTCGCACTTTTTTTTCAATTTAAAGAAATTAAATCCCAATGGGTCGACTTAACTACGATACTTTTTTCCCATGATATTCTGGCCCACGCATTCGGCCGACTTTACCACTACTGTTCCCACTGCGTGTAATCTGGGCCGCGGACCAGAGGCCAGTTTCCCCCTAACCCGTAATTCCAGGCCATATGAGAGAGTAACTGTGGGTAAAATCGAGTGCAAAAATCATTTGCTCAGGAAAATCTGCAAAGGGCTTATATCTATATCGAGCAACACCACATAATTATTCTATTAAAGCACGAAAAATTTTAAAAGAAAGAAAACTATTACTTTTATTCATTTATTTTTACTATTACTATACTACTACTTTTTACTATTATTATTATTTATTTTTTACTTTTATTTTTTATTATTTTTGAAGATAACTATTTGCAAATAGTTATCTTTTAAAAAAAATCTTTTTCTTTTATATTTGACGTTACTATCTCTAATAGCGTCAAATATTGGGTCAAACAAAATATTTCCTTTTCTGAAAAAAACGAAAACATAAAATGTGATATAACTAATGGTCCTTATCACATTTTTGGAGATCATACAAAATGTGCATCATATTTCTGTACCGATGCAACTAAGAAACGTTCCGAAAAAATTGTGGTAGAACTCAAATTAAATGGAGTTTTCCAAAAGATTGAAGGAATGGCCAATCGTTTGTCTCCTCACGCCCACAGCTTCGTACATAACGAAAGAAATAACTTAGTGGAGAGCTTTAACGCCAGAGTAGCGAAGTGTGTGGGCGGAAAAGAGTGAATTTTTCGCAACGGCAATCATATGCTGGTCGCTGTGCTGCAGCCGTAATATCATATAATTCGGGTGTGTTACAGTCGACTGTTCATAAATATATTTTTGGCACTAAAGCAAAAAAAAATATAAACGTTTTAAAAACATAATATCATCGCAGTAACATAAAAAAACTACTCGGCAAAAAATAAACAAAAGACTCAAGAATCAAGTCGTGTCACTTCGCTCATAATTCCGCCGCGGTGCGCTTGTCACTGTGTGTGTGACCAGTGCACGTGTAGTAGTAAGCCTCAATACCTAAAATTGAGCCGCGAGAATTCGTAAACGCGTCCTTAATGATTGGCATGCTAATAAGCCAGGCCAAACTCTCAACATATTTAAAATACCGAAACTGGTTAAATTGGCATATTTTGAGTCATTCACTGGTAAGAATAAAACAAGTGCTTTTGAGAAGACAGGAATTTGGCCATTTAACAAGCTAGCTTACAGTGACGACGATTTTGAAGAGACAAAAGAAAACTGGTAAGGATGACGATGAGAATGAAACTGATTGTGAAGGTGAAACTGATAACGACGAGACTGATTGTTCAGATCTGAGTTTGAGGGAAAGTTCTTGTTCTCCAATCGAAGAGACTTCTGAAGAATCAGATATTGAAAATGAAACACCAGTTCTGACAGAGATCATCAAAAAACAGAGCTACGTGCTGGTTAAGTTTGAAAAAAAATAAAACCATTTTATATTATGTTGGGCAAGTGCTTCATAAATATAGTCCTATCGAGTATAAAGTATCATTTTTAAGGAAGAAACCACAAACTTGGAAATTTGTGTTTCCCGTTACCAAGGACGAAGGGACTGTTTATTTAGCAGATGTGGTATGTATATTATCACCATCTGCTTCTACTGCTAGAACAGCCCAAATACTTAGTTTTAAAAAGGATCTCAGTATGTATAATATTGATTTGGGTATTTAATGGTAAGAGCTCTTACCATTTATAAATGGTAAGGCTTATCAGCCTAGTACACGGAGGGAATTTTGTTGATTTTTAATGTGTTTTTATTATTTTTTAATATGTTTAAATTTGTATGGTTTAGAAGTTTAAAGTTAAAAAAAACAATTATTGTTAATTTGTTCTACATGAACTGGAACAACAATACATTGACCTTTTAAAAACCATCTACCATAACAGTACAGCAAACATCAAATTAAATACCGCAGGACCTTCATTCAATACAGAAGGGTATTAAACAGGGTGACCCGCTCTCTCCGAAGTTGTTCACAAGCACTCTTGAGGAGATATTTAAAACGCTGGCAGCCTCATGGACAAACAAAGGCATTGAAATCGGCAGAAAGAGGCTGACAAACCTCCGATTTGCCGACGACATTGTCCTTTTTGGCCCCACAGCCCCGGAACTGCAGACCATGCTCCATTGTGAAGATAAATAACCTTCATATAGTGTCGATGGTTGGTTGCTTAGCAAAGTTTGTTATATTTGTCTTGTCATCTTTACCTAAAAATATATTCCTTCTACATAATAAAACAAAGTTTTATTAAAACGTTTAATTCTGCATCTACGGCAACATAACAATTATAAGCTTTAACTAAATAAAGCTTCACATGGTAGCAGAGCGATAAATTAATGTAAGTAAGTAGGTAATGGAATAAAAACGAAAAAGGAAAAAAAAACGAAATGTCAATTGTAAAAATTCAACCTTTAGGAAAGGAAAACTACGATACGTGGTGGTGTATACATGCAAAAGCATACCTAATAAAAAATAAACTATGGGCATTTGTAAAAGAATATCCAAAGGAAGATGAGTCAAAAAAAATTCTTGACGATGACGAAATGGCGAAATCGGAGCTGATGTTGTTGATAGCGCCTTCAGAACTGAAACAGGTAAAAAACTGTAAATTTGCCAGAGATGTGTGGACAACTCTTGAATCTATCTATGCTAGTAAGGGTCCAGCTACCCGGCTAGGCTACCCTACTAAAGCAACTTATATTAGCAAAACTAGAAGAAGGTTCAGATACACGCGAGCATTTAAAGAGATTTATGGATACAGTTGATAAATTAAAAGATATGGATATTGATATCAACAGTGATCTATTGTCAATCATGATGCTCTATAGCCTTACTTCAGAATACGAAAATTTCAGGACTGCAATTGAATCTCAAGACTCTCTTCCAGATCCTGAAAAGCTAAAGATTAAAATTATAGAAGAGAGTGATGCACGTCGTCGTGACATTCCTAGTACTAGCGTAAAGAATGACACTGAAGAAAGTTTCTACACTTTTTGCAAGATCTGTAAAAAGAAAGGCCATAACACGTCCAAATGCTGGTCTAAAAATAAGAATACAGGCAAGAAAAATAAAGAAGCCTAAGAACAGCTATACCAAAAAGGACGAAAAAGAAACAAACCTCTTCAGTAGCTACTTCATAAATGACAAAACCCAAAAATGCTGGATACTTGACAGTGGATGACTTCATTTGTTACCCATCATGGCCAGTTCGAGTTAATGCGAGCACCATTTAGGCTTTCAATATGTTCAAAGTATTATAAGCGATTTGTTGATAATATTTCGGGAGCTGCTAGCTCAGAAGATAATGATGATTTTTATCATCGACGATATTATCCAGGACAAGTAAGCAACTTAAAAGTTTTCAAGGATTAACCTCCTACTTCCGGAAGTACATAGAACAGTATGCTGTTATTGCCAAGCCTCTAAATGACTTGACTGCTTTTGCACTTCCAGCTCAGCTGATCAAATGAAGAGATGGCCAGATGGATGTACCTCAGAATAATTATGCAGGTGAGTAGCTCAAAAGGGTATGTAATGGTGATGAATGGTATGAAATTGTTTAGTGTAAGGTTAGGTAATGTAAGTGTAGTTTAAGTTTTAATATTTATAAATTAAACATGCATAATTGTAAAATGTTTAGATTAAAATAGCTACCACTAAATTTACCTACTGTGTTATGATGGGAGTCATGATAGTGTTATGTCTCTGTACCCAACTACACTATCTTTCTATGTGGTGAATTTGTTAAGTTTAATTATGTTTAATTTGTAGACGCACTTGTTAGGTTGGCGGCCTTTGGCCGCACCCACGCTAACCAACCTAACGGCGCTACACGATTTAGGAGTACGAGGCTTTTTAGCCGGTGCGCGTTACATCCTCCTCCTCCAAGTCACGACATCTATAATAGGATGCTTCTAGGTGCTGTAGAATAGGTGTCTGCAAAAGACCGGCGGGCTTTTGATTGGAGAACTTGTACCTCTGGCAGTCGACACAATTCTTTAAGCAGTCTGTAACGTACTTACGCATACCTGTAAAGTAGTATCGCTGTCTGATACGATCAATTGTACGATCTACTCCTTGGTGGCCAGCAGTAGGGGTGTTATGGAACTCATCCATAACATCATTAAGCATGGATACGGGAATTACCAATTGCGGCTCCTCAGATTCTGAGTCAGGAGCGAGACGATAGAGGACACCCTGGTCCATAAGGTAGCCGCGCTCTAACCAGCGAGTCGAAGACAGAAGGTCAGTGGTCTTTTCTATATCATTGATGATCTTACTCACCTCAGGATCATCTAGCTGAGCAGCTCGCAAATCAGCTGGACTCTTGCGTGGTACATCTATGATCACCGAACAAACCCCGCAGCTTTCTTGAGATGACTCATTGCAGTTAGGTCGGCTAAGTGCATCGGCTATGACATTTACCTTTCCAGGGGTATACTCGTATTTTATGTCAAAAGCTTGTAATTTAAGGGCCTAGCGCATTAACCTGCCACTGGGAGACTTTAAGGTCAGTAACCACCTCAGTGGTTGATGGTCACTGCGCAGGATCACTGGGTGACCCTCAATGTATGGGCGATATTTTTCTACGGCCCAGACCACAGCGAGAGCTTCTCGTTCGGTAGTTGAGTACTTACGTTCAGCAGAAGTCAGCAAACGACTGGAGTACTCAATAGGGTGCAAGTCGTTACCTTCACCTTGCAGGAGGACGGCACCCAAAGCGTAATTACTGGCATCTGTATGAATAATAAAAGGTTTACTGTGGTCTGCCTGTACGAGGACTGGTGCTGTAATGAGCCTCTTCTTTAGCTCATTGAAAGCTCGCCGCTGGTCCTCGTTCCAAGTCCATGGTTCATTTTTCTTGGTTAGCTTGGTGAGCGGTTGAGCTATTTCAGAAAACCCTGGCACAAACTTCCTGAACCACGAACAGGTTTGTAGGAGGGATTTCAGGTGTTTGAGATTGGTTGGCTCATTCATCTGCTGAATAGCCTGCACCTTGGATTCATCAGGCATTATACCCTTGGGAGTAATAAGATGGCCTAAGTACTTAACTTGGTTACAGGCAAAATTGCACTTGTCCCTATTTGCACGCAACCCAAAAACACGTAGGCGGTTGAACACAGCATCCAGGTCTTCCAGGTGCAGGTGGCATGCGAATAAAACGGTACGTACCAAATGGTGACACGAACGCTGTCTTGTCCCTGTCTGCTGGTGATACGATCACTTGCCAGTAGCCTGACCGGAGATCTATGGTACTCATGTACCCTTCCCTCCTGTAGCGTAGCGGGAAGAAGATCCTCGATGACCGGCAAAGGGTAAGTATCGCTTTTAGTAACGGCATTAAGTCGACGATAGTCGACGCAGAACCTAGTAGAGCCATCCTTCTTAGGGATGAGGAGAGCGGGTGCGGCCCACGCCGACTCACACTACTCAATAACCCCATCCTTCAGCATCTTGTTGATCTCGGCCTCCATCGCGGCCCTCTTCGCGGGCGTAAGGCGGTAAGGTGGCACGGCTATAGGCGCGTGACCTTCCGTATCAATATGATGCACGGCATAGCTAGTAGCCTCTCCTCCTAGACGGAAGGCATCTTCATGGCGTTTAAGTAAATCAGTGAGCTGCTGGCGTTCCTCACAGGTAAGCAACAAACCTTCGTCAACCCTTAACAACATACTCGTAGAAGACACTGAGATTGGGTTTGGGTGTGACGTTGGTTCACCCTCATACTCAAGCGGGTAAGTCTGCGTGCACTCAGAAAAGTGCCAGGAAAAAGCAGAAAAATCAATAACCATACCTGTAGCGTTGAGGAAGTCGATACCAAGAAGAGTGTCATTGTTATCAGCATCCGGAAAAATCACGAAGTCCACTCGAACACTTTTGTCCACAGAGACAATGACATCCACGCTTGCCACCAGCACTTCACATGAACGAACAATACCATCAGCCAGCTTCACGTTAACCTGCTTGGAACCAAAGGTAAGTCCATTTTCTTTAAATATTTTATAAAGTTTATGGCCCGCTATGGAGCACTTAGCAGCTGTATCAATGAGAGCCATACCCCGTAAACCAAGAACCTGAATACTGAGTACGGGCCTCTGCTGCTTTGAACGTGCAGTCGTGGTCGGCAGAACGTGTGACGCAGAGAGAGGGACCGCTGAGGTAACACCACCACAGATAGTAGTCACCGTAGGGTCGGCGCAAAATGAAGAAACTACTGAAGGCGTGTTAAACTGGTCAACGTTTGAGCCGCACAATCCACGAGTCGAGACGATAACAGGTGAGTTTACCCTAATAGGTGAGTTACTATCATTATGAACGATAACCGGCAAATCTACCCTATCAGGTGAGTCACTATTATTATTATGAACAGTAACCGGCACATCTACCCTAACAGGTGAGTCACTATTATTATTATGAACAGTAACCGGCACATCTACCCTAACAGATGAGTCAACAGAATTACCTGACTGTATACATAAACTATCAAATGTTTGACAGTCACAACATAAATTATTAATAATGCATTCACATGGTTGTGATTGTAAAGTTTGTAAACACAGCGATGAACAATAACCTCTAGAATGCGCCTCGCGCTTTTGTTTATTTAGATGAACCCTATTACTACAATCTCGGGCAATATTATGACTTGCAGTGTTAACAGAGAATGTAGGAGGAATAATGTGTTTGTCACTTACCAAATCTGACGAATAAGTTTCGATCGTAACAGATGAAAATGACAGGTTATTGTTACATTTAGCACATTGCGACCTCCTTTCGCTCCGCAACCATAACAACATAAGGACTTATCATTACCACCGCTCTTATTACTTAATTTATTACACTCGTCACGCACGTGTCCATATTGTTTACAATACACACATCTAGGTTTCGTATGTTGATTCGACGCACTATCACGATCGTTAGAAACCGTACTCGACGTCGCTGCTGGTGCTACGCTGCCCGCGCTCGACGTCGCTGGCGCTGTGGAGCGGCGCGGCTGTGGCGCGGGTGGGTGGGGCCGGCGCCGCCGCCGTTGCTCGCCGACTTTGTGAAGCGGCCGCTGGATGGCGGGCCGGGCTGCGGCTGCGTCTGAGTACGCGTTTCGGAAACTTCGATGTCAATGGAACGGGCGAGGCGAAGCATGCCCGAGAAGTCCGTGAAGTCTTCCCTCCTCAGGTGTTTTCTTATCCGTGCGTCAAGTAGGCCGTACACCATATCGACTTGCGCTTTGTCAGTTATTTCGTTGGCGGGAATTTTTGACAGCAATGCACGGCATTTAGCGACGAATACGTCCGTATTTTGATCGCCTTGTCTTTGTTGAAACAATTCAATGTATATACGGTGCGGGGGTCTTTTGTCACCGTAGGTATTGATTAATGATTTTATGGCATCATCCCATGTTTGAATTTCCTTTTTCACTCCCTGGTACCAAATTGCGGCGTTATTCGTGAGCAACATTGAGAGGCCCCTGAGGGCGTTTTTCTCTGAGACGTTAGCGCAGTCCTTGTAGCTCTGAATGGCGTCTATGAAGGCGTCCACAGACTCGTCGGCGTCACCGCCGAACCGGGCGGTGCAGTGCGTGAAGGTGCCGCTGCCGACGGCGGTGGCGTGTGATGGAGACGCGGAGTTGGAAACTGGAGACGGCGGTTGGCGACTGATGACTTTCTCTAACAGGCGCTCGAACGCTTCCGTTTGGGATTGCTGCATGGCGGCCACTTGTCCCGATAAGAAACTTGCAGCGTCGTCGCCGTCGATCTCGGCCTCATCGCCTGAGAGCGCTGCTGCCCGATCTCCGCGCGTCCGCGGCATGGTGATGGCGGACACACGCGAATAACGATTACGATTATTGAGTGTAGGTATTCACAGGTATCGAGTTCAAACGAGCACTATTATCGCGGCACGTTGGGCAGCCACTTGTGGGGTTCTTTAAAGGAAATTGTCCGCACACTCGTTCAAACACTTTAATGTTTATAGTAACAGCACAGACTGATAATCGCATACAGTAAAAAGTAGCAGGAAGTTATACAATAAAAACTATATGACTGGAATGCGGAGGACGCGGTCAGTCAAGCCAAGCGCAGGCGTCTTGTCCCTTGCCGGCGGGGCGGGGGGGGGCAAGACGCACTTGTTAGGTTGGCGGCCTTCGGCCGCACCCACGCTAACCAACCTAACGGCGCTACACGATTTAGGAGTACGAGGCTTTTTAGCCGGTGCGCGTTACAAAACAAAATTTTGCACATGAAGAAATATTTATTTCCTAAAGAAAACGAATTATTCCCAATAGTCCCCTCTATCCCTGTCCTTCGGGGTGACAGCTGGGAATTGTCTTCCCAGTTGTCACCGGGGTAACAATTTGTGCCGTCCCGTTCCCTTTGAAAAACGTCTAGGGGTGGGGGGGGGGGGGGGGGGGGTGACATTTGCTACGATTCCAAAAAAATATTAACTATTAAGTAAATAAAAATTTCAAAAAAGTTATATAGAATCAAAAAAAACAACATTATGTTTCCTTTAATAGGTACCTGGATGGAATCCCGCCAAATACAAAACTGATTATGAAAAACCAGCTATGAGCGCCATCGCTAAAGTTTTTCCATCTGTAATAGTGAGCGGATGTTAACAAGGCTATTTGGCGTAAAGGGCGCGAGCTCGAAATCACGAAATCGAGCAATCCAGCAAAAATCCGGGAAGTGGCATTGAGTGCTGTACTCCCTTTAGTACCACCATCCGAAGTCATGAACGGTTGGTCATATATCACACGGAAACAAACAGAAGACGAGAACATGATAAAGTTTCGAGCCTATATGACAAAGCAATAATTAAAAGAATATTTTATACACACTTGGAATGTATTCGGAAGTCAGCATCGCACCACTAACTGTTTCGCGGGCTGGCACAACAAATTGAATCGGGAAGTAGGGACAAAGAAGCCCAATATCGTACATTTTCTTAATATTATACAAAAGGATGCATCATTGGTCACAGTCCGACACACGATGATAAAGAAAGGCAGAAGGGATATGTATTCAAGGAATTTATCCAAAAGATGCAGATGGAATTTCTGAGAATATGTCTGTTGCACATTTTTTGGAAATACTTAGTGCATGTTTACGTACAGGCGGGACGTTGCGCGGCGCGTGCTGCGTTTTTATTTCAAACACACGGCGATGTGTGAAAAAGTTAACGATTACAAACGGCGATTTTACGAGAAGCGATTTTTCGCTCGTTAGTTTAAAATGCAGCGTTTGTTGCGGTGAACCCTGCTCAGTAAATTAATAAAAAAGCACGAGACGAGCCTTTTGCACGCGCCGCGCAACGCCCCGCGTCTCCGTAGACGAGCCCTTAGACATTAAGTTTGTCTATAGTATGGTACATAATTAGTAAAAAACATCATTGTAAATATTATGGTAAAGTTACACGTGCTAATTTAGTAGCAAATTTGTTTGTAAACTTAAAATTGATTTCAAATAAGCATGCGTCTAATAAGCACGTGTAACTTTACCTTTAGGTATAATCTGTGATTGTACCTATTAAAGGAAACAATGTTTTTTTTTTTTATTTGATTCTATATAACTTTTTGATTTTTTATTAGGGTTCCGTAGTCAACTAGGAACCCTTAAAGTTTCGCCATGTCTGTCTGTCCGTCCGTCCTCGCTTAATCTCTGTGACCGTTAGCACTAGAAAGCCGAAATTTGGTACCAATATGTGTATCAATCACGCCGACAAAGTGGTAAAATATAAATTGGAAAAAAATGTTTCATTAGGCTAGCCCCCCTATATGTAAAGTGGGAAGTGATTTTTTTTTTTAGTTTCAACCCTAACGTGTGATATATTGTTGGAAAGGTATTTAAAAATGAATAGGGGTTTACTGAAATCATTTTTTGATAATGTCAATAATTTCGGAAATAATCGCTCCAAAAGTAAAAAACAAAAGTGTCCCTCCTCTAACTTTTGAACCATAAGTTTAGAAAATATGAAAAAAATCTGAAAAGTAGAACTTTATAAGGACTTTCTAGGAAAATCATTTTAAAAGTGGAAAAAAAAATTAAAAATATTTAATAAAAATATAATGGATACCCACCTTTAAAGAGACAAACACTAACGAAGCAACTAATTCTAATTTATGTGCAGCTATTGATACTGTAAATATAGCACTAGCAAAACTTCATGATTATTATACTAATAGGCTGCATCTTAGAATTAATGCTTCAAAAAGCAGTGTAATGAGTTTTGGAGATGACAACCCTACTACTGATGTTATATATGCTGCAGATAGCATTCGAAGAGTCAACCAGCATAAGTTCTTAGGTATTGTCATTGACCAAAAACTCAAATTTGAAGAGCACATTAAATATATTTCAAAAAACTCTTACAAAGGACTAAATGTTCTAAGATGACTTGCTGGGGTATCTTGGGGAGCTGATCCAAAAATATTGTCAATACTGTACAAAGCAATTGTAAGAAGCCACTTTGATTATAGCACTTTAGCTTACATTAACTGTACATATGTACATAGATTGGATATAATTCAGAACAAGGCTCTGCTGGAGCAATGTGTTCAACTCCCATACGAGCCATGGAAGTTGAAACCAAGATCATGCCCCTTATTTTGAGGAGAATATTGCTCTGGGAAAGATATTGCATCAAACTTTTGTCATCAGCTAATAATGATGTTATCAAGAGAATAGTCCCTCACCTAGTGAATGTCTCTGGTCCATTGTCTTCAGCAGATGAACTGTTGAAGGGCATAGCTCCACAGTTGTGTCGGATTTATCTGGAAATATGTAAGAAATGCACAAGGATTAAAAAACAGTCCCAGTGGCCTTGCTATGCCCACAACTATGTTAGTATAACTCATCCAATTCATGTTCTAGAACACAGAATTCTAAATAATAATGACATGCAAACATTTTTGTCAGAAAATAATAAGTACTATGACACTGATGGCAGTAAGGGAAATAACTATGCGAGATCTGCTTTATATGATCCTCAAACAAAGTACTTTCAAAGCTTTGTTCTGAACAATGAATGCTCAATATTTACTGCAGAAGCCTATGCAATCTTAGAAGCGTTAAAGTTAATAAGTCATATTCATCAGTCTTATAAATCCTTTTTAATTTTAACTGATTCATTGAGTCTTTTGGAAGCTTTAAAAAATAGTATTAAAGATATTATTTATAAGTTAAATTCCAAAGACATTGAGATATCTTTTATATGGATTCCTTCGCATAAAGGTATATCTGGAAATGAAGTAGCAGATAGAATTGCAAAACCACTCGCCGTCTGACCGCCGCCGCGTACGGACGTGTATCGCTACCTGCGCTACCCCCCGCCCGCCGCTATCAGGCCTCAGCCTCGAATTTTGCGGGCAGCGGGGCGGCGGCGGCGGCGGCGCGGCAGCGGGGCAGGCAACGCATACCTGTTCTCCAAACCAGCGGGCAGATCGCGCGGCACTATAGCGGTGTAGTGTTGTGTTCGTAGTTGTGTTGTCGAGATATTTGTTTTTATTCGCGAACGAAATGTCTGAAAGACGGCGACATCTTTTTGATTCAAATTTATTCCTAACGCTCGATTTATTGTGGGCAAAAGAAGAAGTGGATTCCTACCATAGGACAAGGAAAATAAATGGCGAGTTTTATCGAAATTGTATTTATTGATAGTTCCTTAAGGGTGTCCTCTCAAAGATTGCCGAAATAATTTGCTCTAGCACGTCCGAGGACATTTTGATACGTCACAAAAAAAATGTACAACACTATACTACAATGCAGACGCGCAACGCGGGCGGTCACCGCTTGACTGGAGTGCACCGCTCGTTGCCCGCCCCCGCGCCGCTGCCACGCCGCTGTTTTCGAGAACCGGTCCATTTGATTGTACGCATAAGATCCTGCCGCTCCCGCGCCGCCGCCGCCGCCGCCCCGCTGCCCGCAAAATTCGAGGCTGAGGCCTCAGTGTCATCCGGTTCGTCGCGCGTCCCCAGCGCCGTGACATCATCCGTAGTCTCAGACTACACCCATCGAACAATTGGTGCCAACGAAGCCAAGAGGGTGGCCTTGGGGGATCTCCTAGTCAAACCTAGTCTCTGGTTCTCTTCACAGCTACACACCTAGTGTCGGTTGGGTGTGTCTACCCCTTCGCACTAGACCCCAATAGGGCCCTGTCGCACAATAAGACTGGCGACAGGTTTACAAGCTTAGGGCACACCAGTAGGTACACACCTCCCTGTCACACACACACCAACCCACTTGATAGGGAGGCCACACACCCCCGGGCCCGTCCACCCGGGGAGTTAGGGTGTTAGGCCTTGTAGGGTTTTTATATTGTTTTAATCATGACAACTAACTTATAGTTGTAAATTTTTCCAGGATGTCCTCAGACATATTGTCCAGGACTTTTTAGAATCGAGCGAGCTCTTCCGAAAGTAGTATGGCGCAAAGAAGAATGCCGCCCCGATTCCTGCTAAACCAAATGTTCCAGCGAAATCCGCCGTCCCGTCAATGCCTATTGTTAAGGAAACAAAGGCTAAAGCCGCCTCGATTTCTGCGAAGCCTAGCGCTTCCGCATTGATAACACCGCCTATTGTTGTTCCGAAACTCATTGTTTCAGAATCAAAGGAGACCTGCGACCACTTACGGAGAAAATGGACACTTCAGAGCCATTGTCTGACAATGACTCATTATCAGACAATTCGTCCTGTTACAACCCTTATTACTGGGCAATAAAGTCGACATCTGCACTTTAGTGTCGGCCTGGCATTTTCCATTGTAAAGGAAACGCTGAATTGCATTTGTCGCACAGAAGCATAATTTTAATAAATAAATTAGTTAGTAAGATTCTGGACGCCGCCGCGCCGTCGCGTATACCCATTTTGGTAACCTTCTCCTTATAAGTTGGTGAATTTGTGTATTAGTCTAAACTAGTTATAACTGTGTACTCATATCATATAAATTGTCCAGCATATCATAATGTCCGTTAAATCAGAAATGTCCGACAAAATCACCTTGTCCGTTTTTAACCAAATTCATAAAGTCATTTAATGGGGACAGGGAGACACTACCAGCATTTCTCACAAATTGCGAGAATGCAATGTCCCTGGCCACATCAGACCAACAAAATGTACTCTGCAAATAAATCATTTCCCAAATGGAAGGAAAGGCGCAGGTAGCATGCAGCCTAAAATCATTTAGTAATTGGTCAGAACTCAAATCTTTCCTAAAGTCCACCTTTGGCGAAAAAAAGCACGCAACACACCTACTATCGGATCTACAACATTGCAGGCAACTGCCAAATGAGGACGTTACCGGTTACTCAATACTCGTTACGGATCGAGTCAATCCTCACCCGAATTCAGTCGGACACCCACCATAGCTGCAAAGACGCTAAGGAATTACCTGGGCGTATAGCAGCCATGGAAGAAGCAAACACGTAGGCATGTCAAACAGCAAAAAAGGAAAAATCATGTTAGACGATGTAGAACTACAGTATGTTGAGAAGTACATATACTTAGAAAAGCAAGTATCATTTGGTAAAACAAATAATGAAGACGAGGTCAACAGAAGAATCACATGCAGCTGGAACAAATACTGGGTGCACAAGGAAATACTGAAAGGTAAATACGACCTAGATATGAAAAAGACTGTAATGGACACTTGCATTCTGCCTTGCTTGACCTACGGCTCCCAAACAGCCACAAACAAGACCATACCAGACCTTTACAAACAAGATCATAGTAAAATAAATACTTGTCAGCGAGCAATGGAAAAAAGTATATTAAACCTAAAGAAAATTCACAAAATAAGAAGTCAAGAAATAAGGAAAAAGACAAAACTTACAGATGCGCTACACCAGGCACTAAAACTAAAATGGAACTGGGCCGGCCATGTAGACACCGACCAGAGATGGACTCTCAAGTGTACTAAATGGACCGGTCCACAAGGAAAGAGAAAAGTGGGGAGACCACAAAAACGATGGGTGGATGACTTAGTACCGGTAGCGGGGAAAGACTGGACCAGAGCAGCGCAGGACAGGGAGAAATGGAAGAAATTGGAAGAGGCCTATACCCTATCAAGGGGTTCCTTTAACAATATTGTAGGATAAGTTATAGATCAACATTACAGTTACTTACTAACATTAGATTAACTATTGTACTAACATTAGACTAAGAATAAGGTTTTATAAGGTTTATAGGAAATAAAAAGGCTTTTTTATTTTTAGTATATTTTGTGTGCTTGATTTGACTGGAGCCTACCAGCAGTTGTTATTAGATGACAAGGCAAAAGAGTACATGACTATCAATACCCACCTTCTGGACTATTTCAGCCTACTCGATTACAATTTGGTGTATCTAGCGGACTATCAGTTTTTCAATGTGTTATGGATCAAATACTGACGGGGCTGAATAATGTCAAATGTTTCATTGATGATGTGGTTATAAAGGGATCTAGTATACAGGATTGTTATGAAAATTTAACAAAAGTATTAGAAAGACTAAAGTCGTACAATGTTAAAGTTAATGTGGACAAATGTCAATTCTTTTGTGAGGAGATAAAGTTTTTGAATCACCTAGATGCTGGAACAAATGCATTGTTGATTATCTAAAAACGATTGAATTTAAGCAATGTGTTACTGATCCATGTTTATTCATAAGGAACAGAAGAGGAAATAAAATCATACTGGCACTATATGTGGATGACGGACTTATAGCTTCCACAAATCAAAAAGATGCTGTGGAGCTTATGGCAGAACTAAAACAAAAGTTCAAGATAACAACAAAGCCAGCTTCTCACTTTCTTGGTTTAGAAATTTACAAAGACAATGATGGTTCAATAAGTGTTTCACAAAAGCATTATGCTCAAAAGATTTTAGAACGCTTTGGTATGAGTGACTGTAAACCGGTCAGTACTCCAATTATTAAAGAAGAAGCACAACCAGATACGAAAAAGGATAACGACCATAAGTTTCCTTACAGAGAAGCTGTTGGTGCTCTGGCTTACCTAATGACAGGAACCAGACCAGACATTTCCTATGCTATAAGCGTCGTATCTAGATCACTTACTAATCCCTCAAGTCAAGATATTCATAAAGTCAAACGTATTCTTAGGTACATAAAAGGAACATTAGATTGTACTATTGTGTACAAGAAAGGATACAAACATGGCATTTTAGAATGTTTTAGTGACTCTGATCATGGTGGAGATAAAAACACAGGACGTTCAACATCTGGAATCATATGTATGTATGCAGGCGGAGTCATCTCATGGGCAAGCCGTAAACAATCATCAGTTGCTATCTCAAGCACGGAAGCTGAGCTTGTTGCAGCTAGCGAAGCAGCACGTGAAATCGTATGGCTGAAGAGATTGTTCAACGAAGTCACTAAACTAAATGAAACTCCTTCTCTTCAGATTGATAACGATGCAGCTATTAAGCTATCGCAAAACCCAGAGCTCCATCGTCGAACCAAGCACATTGCGATAAGACATTTTTATGTCAGAGAACTGGTCACTAATAATGAGCTAAAGGTAAAATATGTTCCAACAGAATACCAGTGTGCAGATATATTGACAAAGCCTGTTCATAAGCCCAGGTTGAAACAAATATCTAATATGATTGGCTTGATGGTCTATTAATTAACCAAAAAGGGAGGATGTTAAAAGGAGGTTTTCAGTTAATTATTACTGGCCTTTATTTATTTTTGAATTCTTTTTTATTAGAATGATGTGTGTCACTGTCTGTATTGTCAATATATAATAAAACTATTAATATTCTTGCTGTATAAATATTCTTTAATTTTGATGATGGTAATTGAAGTTTCCCACCTCAATACAGACAAGAATTATTTTCTTGTTTTCTACTTTTAAGACCGCAATTTTGTTAGTAGTCGGGTTTTAGATTTTTGAACTTAATTTTTTTATTTGAATTTTATTTTTGTGTGTACTTAAACTATAATATAATACATATTTGTAATGTGCTTGCCAAGACCTTTCATTTGATACCAAACTTGCTATGATTATCTCAATTTAATATTTTTTGAGGTAAGTTTTTGACATTTAAATTCAGTCATAAAAACAATTTATACAATTTATATAGCCTATGTCACCCGGGCTATTTTTACGAATCTATTGACACCTAATTTATTAAAATCCGTTCAGTAGTTTAGGCGCTACGGTGGAACATACATACATACATACATAGACTGCCAAAATCATTACCCTTCCTTTTGGCTTCGCCGTAGTCGGGTAAAAATAGAAATAACAGTAAATATAATTAACCAATTACACATTATACCTTAAAATGAATAATTATTGCATACAATCTTAATAATTAACTATTTAATGATAGGAATTATTTTCGACATCAATGTTTTTTTTGTATTGGCAATTATTTTATTGACAGGACAGGAAAATCTTTCAGAGTCTCTGTTCGGTTCTTTACTGTTGTTTTGGATTGTTGTTTGTAACTGCATCTGAGCAATTTAGCAAATTATCTGGCCATTTTTACGTTGAGTCGAGCTACTGCTCCTCCGTACTCTATCTGTTGATAGTTTTTTCGCGAAAGGACGCTTTATTAATTGTGCTGTGTGTGTACGTGCTTCTAATTAAAATGACGAGTTTGCAATGCATAAATTGCAACGTTCGCTTGTCCCGAATAAGAAAGCACGCTTTATCGGATGAGAGTGAAGATCTCGTCAATACTATTCGGCTGTGGACATATCCTAGAGATGTAAGTAGTTTCAAACATAACATTTTGCGTACGAGTGTGTCAGTTACGAAGTGATAACTTTTACGTGTTAAAAAGTAGTCCTTATCATTTAAACTACACGATATCATACTAAAATAATATGTGTGTACAAAAACTAAACTAAACATTATTTGAAAAAATAACAAACACCATTGTGGTTGTTTAATTAAATATTTACAATTTGTCCTATATAATGTACAAACACATAAGTGATCGTTTTGCATGTATTGTTTACTTGCCTAACACTTCTTGTTTGCCTAGCTTGGTTTGCCTAACACTGTTATAATAGTTATTACTCTGTTAGTATGACTGTTATAGTGTCATAGTCATATAAAGCAATGTTGAGCCGTACACAAAATCACTTCTTTATTTCCAGATAACACCTGCTGACCATGTTTGCCGTGCATGCTGGCAGCTAGCTAGTCATCCCCGTTTTCTGATAATATGCCGAGGAGACGCTCAGGCCATCAAAGTGTTTGTGTTGTATGTGGGCAATCCATACTACGAATCAGTCAACGCAGGATTTTGATTGAAGGTGCAAATGAAGACGAACAAAGAATGGCTAACACAGTTGCTACTTGGATCCAACCACGAGAGGTATAACAACACATACATACCTAATATAACTTGTATCAATTAGGTGTCTTGATTTGATGTATGTGTTAAAACAATGTAAATTATTTCCCACTAATACCATGCATTTTTAAATGCAACCTTTTCTTTATTTATATATTTTTTATTTTAGCTTCGTTCTGAGGATGAAGCTTGTGTGCCGTGTTGGCTAAGAGCTAGAAGAACTAGGGTTGTTTCACCAAATGAAGATATTCAACCCATTGTACCTGATCATTTGGACGGTGATCATTCTGATTTGATGTGTGCTGTATGTGGTCAGAGTCTATCCGACCCAACATCAGATCAAGAATGGAATCCCGACAACACTGCTCGTTTGATGGAGCACCAGCAGGTATATGAAATATATTTATAGTAATTAGCTTATAATAATGTGTCATGCAAAGGGCAATTACTATTTTATGTTGCTAAATCTGGGACAATCATGATGGCTCTACTAACAACAAAAGGGTACTGGTTTTTCCATTGTCACATGACACATAGCCCTTCTCTCTCATATTAACACAACATGGATATTTTTGGTAAAGATTTTCTGTAAGGTGAAAACCAATCATTTTATTTATTTATTTAAACTTCATGCACAAACGTGGTACATAGGCGGACTTAATGCCACAAGGCATGGGTTTGGGTTTTTATGTCAAGAACTATTCTGTAGCTTGGTCATGTTGGGCACAATTTATGTCTGTCAGTGTTTAATTTGTGTTTCATCAATGTTATTTATATTTACAGATGTCATCCATGAATGAAGTTTGTGGAGTTTGCTGGGGCCAAGCTCGAGATTAATATTATTTATCCATGGAGAAGTTATTATTATTTGCTTGTGGTATAGGTACCTATACCAAATTCGCCAGGCTCGTTCATATGTGGGTGAGCATTTTCGGTTTCATGGAGTATATACATTAGAGGTATCTCGAGAGAGAATACATGGCTTAGAGGGAATAAACCCAATGTTGCTTCGTGCTAAAATAAAGTCCCGCCATTCTTCTGCTAGAACTTATTTCGTTTTCATAGTTACAGAATCAAATATGAATGGTCGGGACGCAATCAAAAGTTATTGTTGTAATTGCATTGTAGGTTTAAGAAGTGGGATGCTGCTCACACGTTATAAGTATTATTTGGTACCTTAGTTACGCTCGCCATGAAGGTATGACCCGACCTGCCCCTTGCTTAGATGAAGTAATATTAAGAATAATAAAATAAATGTTAGATCCTACAAAAACAAAGTTGTTTTATTTAACCACACTTAAAACTCCATCAGCACTTCATCATTTATCATCATCATCATCAAACTATTGCAGACCGCTGCTGGACGCAGGTCTTTCCTAAAGCACCCTACTGAATAGGTACAATTCTCATGTCAATTTGCCAACTTATTGATAAAAACACTACAAAGATAGCACCAGCTATCTAGAACATATTATTATCCTTTTTCACCAAAAAAATGTTTATATACTACTACACGTAATCCATACTAAGTAATATTATTGTTGAAGCAGGTGTTGTGATTTGGCAATGGAATGGCGTGTCAGGCGTGATCAACCAAATTAACTCTTCGATAGTATTTATCCAGACTTTTGTTTGTCAAAATACAAGCAGATATTACACGTCCATTTTATAGTATATATGATGAATTAAGATTAATTAAATTGGACAATATTGGAGACGACACAAAACGTACACAGAGAGCCGTGAGCAGGAAGTAGTTGTCAAAAACAGTAGACAGGTGACAGCTTCAAATGTCATATAAATATGGCTGCGTTTAAGCTGCGTTCATGTAGAGCTTACATAATTCCTAATAATTATAAATGCGAAAGTAACTCTGTCTGTCTGTTACTCTTTCACGCCTAAACGGCTGAACGGATTTCGATGAAAGGAGAAAACCAAACTCCATAGAAACTTGGGCCTGGCGTTACAGGGCTGAATTTTGGCCATTCATTAAAGAATCTAGGTAGGTTCCATGAGCCCAATTTTCACGTCTCCCAGTGATGGCCAAATTGATAATATCAGACAATGACATTTTAGGTTATTTAAATTATTTGAGATAATTAAGTTAAATAACATGATATTTTCGAGGCTTTGTTTCCTACGCAAGTCTAAAACCCCCATGCGCTGTGCTGTAACATAGCACTATGAGGTTTCAGGTAATTAGATAAAATGAATGAAAATGAAAAATATTTATTTGTCCCAAAAAAGCAGTTACATGGATTAAAATGAGACATCCCCAGTAAGTAGTTGTTAACACTTGTGTTGGGGCTATCTCGCTCTTTCCCTTAATTATTTAACAACATTGAGACTATTGTACTAGTAATTACAAAAGGTGACTAAAAATAAATTTAGGATGAAAAATTAACAATAAATGACTTATAAACTAATTTGTAGCTCTTTGTGTAAATGTTGAGGTATGCCTATGTGATGTTTTATCTATAGTATGTGCATCTTGATTTTTATTTTTAAGCATAATGTATGTGTAATTGTGTGTGTGTGTGTTTGTGTGTATGAATGTGTATGTGTATGTCTTTTTTGTTTTTAAGTGCCGATGTGTGAAATTGTTTAACCAAGTCTTACCAGTATTTGCTCAGTTTCTTCGTATGTCAAGGTTTTGAGCCACTCTGTTATTACCTTTTTGCATAAGTGTGAGACCTCATGGTGGAACCTTATTTTTTTGTTAATTTTGTTATAAATGTAGGCTGACTGGGTTGCATACTGTCGCCGTGCGAAAGCGGTTCGAACCCCCGGGGAGTAAGCCACCAAATCTTTTCGTCTTTTCTTCTGACTATCTTGGTTTTTAGGAATAGATTTTTGTAAGTATAGGGTCGTAACTAAAAAATATAATTTTCTTACCGTAAGTAAATCACTAACTCTATAAAGATCAACTGTGGGGTATCTATACGGTTTATGATACATTACTTTTATGAGTGACCTTTGGGCTCTCTCTAACTCAAGAAATTTCGTTTTAGTTGCTCCTCCCCAGATTGGTAAACAGTATGCAATGATTGATTGCGTGAGCGCAATGTAGATGCTATTTAATGTGTTCGGGGGCATCACGTATCTTAGATTTTTTAAAATCCATATAAATTTTCGCACCCGTGACGTGACAATCTCAATATGCAAATGCCAAGTTAAACACTCGTCAACTATAACTCCTAAGTATCTTGTGGATGTTACATGTTTGATAGCTTGACAATTACAGTTTTGGTTCTTGTGGTCCGTACACGTGTGGATTCGAATTCTAAAATTTAGGGCTGGTTTTGATCTACTACTAGGAGAAAAACAAATGTAGTTTGTCTTAGGAACACTAAGGGTTAGTAGGTTATCTTTGAGCCACCTATCTATAGCAGCCAATCCTTGCTCGGCTTTATTGCAGACGGCTTCCCAAGTGTCCCCAAAGCAAACAATGGCCGTGTCGTCCGCGTAAGAGAAGATTTTGCCCCCACTGCTTCGTAGATTACAGAGTTCATTAATATACACTAGAAACAGTGGCGGGCCGAGGACTGACCCCTGCGGGACACCGAAAACAATGTTTTCCTCCTCACTATATGAATTACCTATTTTAACTTGCTGTTTTCTGCCTCGTAGGTAACTGTCAAAGAGGGAGAGAGCCTTACCTCTTATCCCTATAGCCTCAAGTCGTTGCACAAGGATGGGGACAGATACGGTGTCAAAGGCCTTTTTCAGGTCTAAAAACACCGTAACGCATTTATAACCCTTGTCAACTCTATCAGTGATTTCAGACGTCAATGCAATGACCGCATCCTGAGCCGACCGTCCCTGTCGAAAACCGTATTGTGAATCGGAAATTATTTTGTACTTATTTAAATAACTTACTAGTCTTTTATTTAATATTTTTTCTATTATTTTAGAAAGGGACGGTAAGACAGATATCGGCCGATAATTACCGACATCGCTCTTGTCCCCATCCTTGTACACAGGCGTAATTATAGCACGTTTTAGCGCGTCAGGAAATACGCCCGTTTCAAAACAGAGATTAGTCAACTGACTAATAAGAGGAACAACAAGTTCTCGAGATAATTTAAAGAAACTCACAGGTATGCAATCCCATCCCGAAGCACTTCCTGAGTCAAGCGACCCAAGTATGCTATCCACTTCTGTCGGATCTGTATCCAGCAACACGAAAGAATTAATTTGAGACAGTGAACTTAAGTTAGTGATAAGTTTAGGTGCTTGTCCGGTTAGGGTTATTATGTCTTCTGCAAGTTTTTTTCCAATAGTCACGAAGAATAATGGTTTACACGGTTTAATGAATCAAGAGGGCAGGGTGTGATATGCAGTAGGTGTGTACTGGATGCCTTAGGTTTTTTATACTGGGTAATGTCATTAATTTTGCGCCAGAGTAATTTAGGATTTCTTAAAGAATTTGAAATCTGGTTTTTATTATATTGTCGTTTAAGCTTATTAATGAGATTAGAGCAATATGTGCGAAAACGCCTGTAAGTTATGTTCAAAATAACGTTAAAAGGGTCTTTCCTCTTTTGTAACTGTAGTTTATTTCTAAACCTAATACATCTTAGGGCGCCCATTGATATCCAGGGCTTCAAGGTGCGCTTTGAGCTGGACACTGTGACAACTTTAGTATTTTGGAGGAGAGATGTTTTAATTACGTCTATCATCGCGTTAGCCAGAATGTTAGGGTCTCTATGTGCGCTAAGAAATGATATATCTGTGTCTACAAGGTGCTGACAGGCTTTCTCCCAGTTTGTTATCGTTTTATATTTGACACAAGTCTTGTTTTGGTATGTGTGGGATATATTTAATAACACCATTGCATGGTCCGTAACAGACGTGTTTAGGACTGCCACAAAAGTGGAGTTTTTTAGTTTGTCTAGCTTAAGGAGCATGTGATCCAAGCAGTTCTCTTCCCTTGTAGGTAAACAGTGTCCTGGGAGAAAGCCATGTATAGCCGTCATATTCAAATAGGTTAATCTACTAGTTCTTATTTGTGCTGATTCTGTAGGTTTTCCTATTAGATTTATGTTTAAGTCTCCAGTAATAATAGCGTTTCTATGTGTATGAATATTTTGAAGGTATTGATCAAGTGTGTTAATAAAGCCATCTGTAGATACATTAGACGGTGACCGATAGATACCGATAATTGTGAAATTAGAAATACTTATTTGCAAGGCAGATGCGTGGGTTAAATTTATTTCAGTTACCTGCGATAAGTGGCAGTTCTTTATATAGGCTACTACGCCATCATTTTGATTTAGTTGCCTAGATGTGTATGAAACGACGTATATTCATTTAAAACTGGTAGTGGTTTATTGGCGTTTAATCTGCATTCTGTTAAGATGAGCACATCTACCTCAACTCCGATTTGAGACAGAGTTATCTGAAAATCGTCGAAATTACTGTAAATACTCCTTATATTTTGAGTTAGGACAGTCAAACTATTAGCATCTTGTTGTAGGTATGTATGTAAGTGTGCGACGTCAAGAATAGCAGACTTAGCTATCTCAGCGGTTTCCAATTCCTGTAAATTGTATAAACTACTATCCATTACTAATTGGAGTAAACAGAAGTTGGTTCCTGTAGTTTGAACCATTATTTAGCAGTAATCTGACGACTATTTCTGTATTTTTGCATTCGATTATATATTTATTTGGCACTGTGCGGAATGAGTGTAAATGTGAGTGTATTGAGTGAGTTAATTGTTTTTGTATTGTGTGGAGTGTACGAAACATAGAGCTTGAGTCTGTATTAGCGAGCTGAACATGCTTACAATGATAATTATAATAGTTTAAAGTAAATCGGCATTGAGCAAAGTTAAACATAACATTATTTTTACTAATAGAAAAAGGCAAAGTAACTATGAGTAATTTAAATACAGTGATAATACATATTATGAGTCATGTTTCTTGCATCAGCTGATGCACCTGGGCCTCAGTTTTAATGGCAATTGTGCGAGAATTTTCATCTCTTTTAACCAAAATACGACCGAATGCTGTCCAGCAAAATTTATAGTGCTTGGTTTTTGCCAAATCACGGGCCAAGAAAAATAGTCGCGCGCCCTTTGGAGTGAGTTGCTCAGATACAAAGACAGGCACCTCGGCGCTGCTTGTTATCCCTAGATGTTTTGCTTGAAGTTTATTTTTGTTTTTAACATTATATGACTTGGCGTTCTTCAGTAAATTAGTTTTTAACATAGTGGAGTTCAGTTCCACAATTATGGGAGTATTTTTAATTTCTTCTTTCTTGCTAGGCAGTCGGTAAATGTCCTTAATGTCCCGTGAGTCCACCTCTAGGTTTAAATGTTTAGATAAGTTCATAATCATTTTTATTAATTTAGAGCTACTTTCCTGAGGCATTTTAGGGACGTTCTTCACCTCAATGCATGTTTTCCTACTACTTCTTTGTAAGTCTTCGATTCTATCCTCCAACAAGACAATGTATTCACGGTCCTTTTTACCTTGTAACTCGAGCAGTTCAATTTTCTTACGGAATTCTTCATTCTGACAAGTTAAGTTAGTAATGGCAGTTTCTATGTTACTATTTGTCACCTGAATTTCCCTGAGATTAGAAGTAATCACCTTTAATTCACTCTCCTGAGTGGAGATAAAGGAAGTTAACATTTCTTTGATTTCGTGCTTGAATTTAGTAAATTCCCCTGGTAGGTCTTCTTCCCTTACTCTCTTAATACGTTTAGAAATAAAATTAGGGGGCGTTGTGTCCATCATTACGCTGATATTTGAATCGGACAGAGATTTATCCATTTTTCCCTTTTAAAGTACTAGGCTGCGATGAGTACGAGGAGCTAATCAACTGTCTGGGCCGAGTTGAATGGACAATGTAGAGGTGTATAAACACAACTGGTAATTGGCGCGTGCGCAGGTCAAGCGATCAATGACAGATAAGTAGGGTGGGGCTTGTCCTTGAGGTAGGCGGCGTTTAGCCTTGAGTGGATGACGTCCTTGAGCGGCGCTAATTAGGGGGCGTGACCCACTTTGGTACTGCTTCTCGCGCGTACGCTGATTTGTTGTCACAGTCTTGTGTACCAGGGCGACAGATCTGTTAAGTAGTATCGTGCACGGTACTCACGCGCGACGGGCTGCACCAAAAACCTCCTACGTTTCTATGCTGTCCTATTATATCACTGACTTTAAATTTACTTTAAATGTGTGATTTAATTTATTTAAAATATTGTAACGGATCTAGTGCACGTCTACACCTTGCGGCGGTCCGGGGGAGGAGAGGAACTAGATACCTACTTTCCTTAAAAAGTGCTTACGGGGGTGACTTCAGATTTATATTATTGATATCACTGAAAACATCAGCTGAAAACTATGTTTATTAGACAAGGCCCACTTACATAACTACTGGCTGATATTTGTTAGGATTATATCTGCTGGGGGATTTTTAATAGATTGTGATACCCAATAAATTAAAATGTAAATAAAACACATATTTATGTTAAATGGTTTTTTAATCATCTTCTTCATTAGGATTATCATAGTATAATAATACAGTATCCAGAAACTGTGCAGGAGGCAATTGATTACCTTGGTGCCGTGCCCAACTAAGATACCATATTATGCTCATGGTATGGGCACAGCAACCAACCGTTCTTTTTCCTATGATACAGGTGCAGTAATATTGAATTATAGCATCCCTTACACTTAGAGAGCTGTAGATTCATCCTACTACTAATATGCCTGGATTTCATCCTTCTCTTAACATCCAGGTTAAGTCCGATGTAGATAGCTCACCGTCCACCACCCTACACACTTCTATGACATATGAGCCATTTTCTTTTCCTTTTCCTGAATGAAAATGCCGGGATGCTCTATTTGCTCATACCCAACACGAGTGACAGACAACACTTGAAGCGCCCACCTGAAAATAATTTATCTACATTAAAGTGTGCTTTTACACATGCGATGTGTGGTGTGTGTCCACTTTAAAAATACTGATCTAAAGAAATCCTGAGGAGCTCGGAGCTTGACCATTATCACACCATTATCAATGTTTTAGCATACCAAATAACATTTTTAATGACCTTTGACAAAAGCTAAACTAAAGAATGTTAATAAAGCATCAATAAAGCAAATATACTGACCGTGCGTGGTAGGATCAATTCTCTTATAACTTCGTGTATTCTGCGTTCTTGCACGGTACTAATCCTAAGTGTATGACAACGAACTCTTCTCAGAAGAGAATGTCCACAGTGAATACACACCCGTCGGTGTCCCATAGGTGTCTGTTCACTTTGTTCTGGTATATTTCCATCACTAGATATAGCATTGGCATGATTCCAGCAAGCCAGGCATATAAAGTCATTTTCATTTACCTGAAACAAACATTTGACTATTAGGGTCTAGCAAGACTAGCATTAGCATTTAGCAATAAACATCTGGGTATATTTGGGTAGACCTATGCCCCTCATTACAATCCCACTGCAGGGACACAGACCTCCACTCTGAGAGAGGGAATAATAGGTTGTAATTGACCATGAAGGTTCAGTCCGGTTTAGCGATGTGATGTCTTCAAATATGAATTTATTGCACATTATGCTTGGTGAAGCGATGCGGGTAAAAATGCGAGGATTATATGCGAGTTATAGTATGAGCGGGAGAAAATATGGTGCGCCGTAAAAACAATCCAACCAGACGAGAGCTAAAGAAAAGCAGTTCACTCACCTGGCGATGGCACCACGAGGACTTGAGGATTTCTTCGTGGAAGCTTGACTTTAGGCAGCGTGCACAATGCTTGGTAGCCAGCGTCCGGTTTTGCGAGTGGTAGAAATGGATGCGAAGGGTTGCTAGCAAGCAAGCGAGGGTGGTTTTGCAGTTTTAATAACGCGTGAGAACGAAAAAATGGCGGGCGGCGCGGTGGCGCGGACGCAGCGACGACAGCGTCTTGTCGCAGCGGCAGTGTACGGAAGAATGACGTTCGTTCGCGGGTTAGGTTCACTCGCGAACGGAGGGAGTGAATGCATTCCCAGCCCTCGCTGATTGAATGAA
Organism: Diarsia mendica; assembly: GCA_949316265.1. Lineage (NCBI taxonomy): Eukaryota > Metazoa > Arthropoda > Insecta > Lepidoptera > Noctuidae > Diarsia > Diarsia mendica. The sequence goes on from OX438889.1 coordinate 14,684,443, forward strand.
TTAAAGGCGCAACCATCCTCCCCCCTTTGGAAATCCTTAGGATTTTCGAAACAAACGGAAAGGATAAGGAGAGGATCTTAGATTAAAGCGGAGCGAGGTCAAATGGATTGACTTAAAGTTTAAGTTTTAAAAGGTGAAAGGGTGTGGATTAAATTACAGATTTACTAAATTACATACTTAAGATTAACGAATTATAACTGTGCTAATTGGTAAATTAAGTTTAAATTATTGCGAAGGAAGGGGACACAACTTAACGACGGGGCGTTTGAAAATCCCTGCTGTAGTGCGTACTAACGCGACTCGCACGATTCCATCTTTACCCGGATATACTTGTTCAATAATTCCGGTAGGCCAGCGAAGCGGCGGTGAATCATCCTGGTGGATGAGAACAAGTAAACCCGGCTGAATAGGTACATCAGGAGTATTCCATTTTTGCCTCAGTTGAAGTGTATGCAAATAATCTACATGCCATTTTTTCCAATAGCTTTGGACTAAACTGTCTAACAGTTTTTTCCTGTTATGAAGGCTTACAGATGCGTCAACCTCATAGGCAGGCAACGACTGCAAAGGGGTTGTGTTTAGAAAATGCGCAGGAGTAATAATTGTATGCGGCTGGTCCGACAGCGCACACAATGGGCGAGAGTTTAAGACACTCTCAATTTGAGTTAATACTGTCAACAATTCCTCATAGCACAGTAATTGTTGCCCAATGCAACGATATAGATGAGTTTTTATGCATTTTATGTTGCTTTCCCAAATGCCTCCCCAGTGGGGTGCACGAGCAGGGATATTACGCCATGTTATTTTACGATTATTCAATTCAGTTTGAAATGCGGTAGACGTATCTTTAGAAGAAAGGAAAGTATATAACTCGTCCAATTGACGCTTTGCACCAATGAAATTGGTTCCGTTATCGGAATAGAGAACTGATACTGGCCCTCGCCTAGACAAGAAACGCTTGAAAGCGTCAAGAAACGTTTCCGAACTCAAGTCTGAGGCAATTTCAATGTGTATGGCTTTAGTAGTCAAACACACGAAGAGACAAATATATGCCTTTTGGCTTTTAACGCCCCTCCTTCGCGTCATAGTAATGTTTATAGGCCCAGCGTAATCAACGCCAGTGTGAGTAAAGGCCTTAGCTTCTTGCACCCGCGAAGGGGGTAAACTTGACATCATGGGTGTAGGATGAGAGGGCGCAACCTTAAAACAGAAGTTACATTGGCGTATGCGTTGTCGAATAATATTCCGAGCGGATATGATCCAATATCGCTGCCTTAATAAAGACATAAGAAGATGTGAACCGGTATGACAATTGGATCGATGGCAATCATCTATTAGTAGATCGACTAAGTGATGTCGACGAGGAAGCAACAATGGATGCCGACTTTCATAAGGTATATGTGCGTTTATTAGTCGACCACCTACGCGGAGCAATCCGTTGTCATCAACAAACAGATCGAGCTTTCTTAAAGAAGGAGAAGGTAATCTACCCTTTTTAATATTTTTTATTTCATCAGCAAAATGTTTGCTTTGCAATTCGCGAAGAATCACGAGTTCAGCGGTTTCAAGGTCAGAGACTTGAATTACCGGAGCGAGAGGTAACTTACGCAGAAAGCGCAAGATATATACCAGAATGCGTAATAATTTTTTCCAAGACGAGACTCTGAGAGCTAGCTCCAGAAGTATCGAAGAATCCAAATCAGGAATGACTGTTAGAGTAACAGAGCTCTTTGCTTCAGGTATAGAACCTTCAACAGAAGACGGTTTGAATGGTACAATTGGCCATTCAGCGGTTGGATGGCAAGCCCAAGGTGGACCATACCACCAAAGCGGATGATTAATGAGTTGCGAGGGTAATAAACCTCTTGATAAACAATCACTGGGATTTTCTATCCCATTGATGTGAAAAAAGCGGTCAGGAGATAGATTTTCCTGTATCTCAGTCACACGGTTGGCCACAAATACTTGCCACCGGTGTGGAGATGAATGAATCCATGACAGAGCGATCGTAGAATCACTGAAAGCGAAAATATCCTTTATAGGATAGCGATTATCAAAAACCGTATGTACTTGTTTGACAAGTTTAGCCAGAAGTAGCGAGGCACACAATTCAAGCCTTGCCAGTGAAACAGTCTTTAGAGGAGCCACCTTAGACTTAGCGCATACTAAATGAATGGATATATTACCGTTAGGGTTCGTTACGTGCAGGTATAAGACGCAGCCGTAAGCCTTCATACTAGCGTCTCCAAAGCCAAGCAAATTTATAACACAGCCGGCCGCGACACCTAAGTGGCGAGGTATTTGTAAGTTAACTAATAACGGTAATTCTGATTTGAGTTTAACGAAACATTTAGTAATGAGTTCCGGGGGCTCTTCATCCCACCCCACCTTAGAAAGCCAAAGATCTTGTATAAGAAGTTTTGCGTAGAGAATGACAGGTGCGACGAACCCGAGCACGTCAAATAGGCGAGCAATAGTTGACAATATAGCACGTTTGGTGTTACACGTAGTCGCGGCGGCGGTAGTGAACGAGAACACATCAGAAGTAGGTATCCATTTTAAACCTAGAACCTTCAGTGTGTCATCATCATCTGTGAACTCGATCACAGCACGATACGACTCCGGCAAGTGAGCGAGAAGTTCCGATGAGTTGCTCGCCCATTTGACGAGATCAAATCCACCGAACTTGAATAAAGCGAGCAGCTCGTCAGCTAAACGAGTACCATCTTCGGCAGAATGTACAGAAGTTGTTAGATCATCCATGTACAGTTCTCTCATGGCAACATCTGCCGCGAGAGGAAAGCGTTCGCGATAATCCTCCGCCAATTGACGGACGGTACGCATTGCCAAAAATGGACTCGAGCGGAGGCCGAAAGCCACAGAATTAAATTGGAAAATACGAATACTCTCGGTATCATTAAAGCGATATAATATTTTTTGATATTTACGATCTTTATCTGACAATGAAATTCTAAGATACATTTGACGTATATCAGCTGTAATTGCTACCTTAAAATATCTAAAGTTTAGCAAAAGCGAAAATAAGTCTGCCTGCAAATTAGGCCCTGTATGCAACAAGTCGTTGAGCGACTTGCCGCTATCAGTTTTAGCGCTTGCATCTAAAACAATGCGGGTTTTTGTTGTCGACTTCTCAGGCCTTACAACTGCGTGGTGCGGGATGAAGTAGCCTTCATTTATAGCGGACAAAGAATAAGGTATTTCCGACAGATAACCCTTATCTATATAATCATTTATTACGTCGTTATAAGCTTGACGTAAAGCGGGAAGCGAATGAAACTTTCGCTCTAGCGCGGACAATCTACGCTGAGCGTGAATGAAGGAGTTACCTAAAGACTTAGGTTCACCTTTAAAAGGTAACGACACAATATATCGCCCACATGAATGTCGCGAAACGGTCGATTTATAAAAATCTTCACATTCTTGATATTCCGGACCCTTTTTGTTAACAGTAGGTACTTCCTCGATTTCCCAGAATTTTAAAATTAAATTATTTAAATTATCTACTAACGGGCCGAAGGACCAGGCTACACTGTCATGGTTGACAGAAGGTACCTCACCCATGACAATATAGCCAAGCGTGGTTTCTAAAGCATGAGGTATGAAGCGAGCGGTGATCGCAGAATCAGCTGATTGAGAGGTAGATGCTGGTATAACCTTTTTTCCTAGCAAAACAAACGCGAACATTTGCGTACCAAGAATAGCGTCTATATTCCCAGGTACGTCCCAACATTCATCTGCGAGCGGTAAACCTATGAAATGATCCATCACGGACCTTTGTACCGCGCGAACAGGCAACGGATCAGCTATGTGATCAATCACTAACATGGTTAATTCGTATTGAGCGTCACTTACGCGCGACTGTATTGTAAGAGACACGTAACCCTTAATGGGAGTGGAAATCGTACCTACTGATTTTAAAGACGAGTTAACAAGCGGTTGAATATTTAGTTTTAATTTTCTACAACATGCGAGAGTGATAAGGTTGTTTTGTGAACCACTATCCACTAAACATCTTATAACAAAGCGTTTTCCATTTATCGGAACATAAACTTGTGCCGTTGGTAAAACAACTGACGTTTTCAACTGGTCACAAGATAAATCTATATTATTATTACGCGACGTCAACGCGATCGAATTCTTAGAATTAGTACATTCATTCAACCCGACACACGAAGATGTCACGACCGGCGACGCGCGAGCGACATGGCTGCTATGCATACACACCGACTGAGGGCTGCTGTCCAGTGCGCGAGCGCCCGGCAATGGCGACGGTTCCAATACACTAGGTTGCGATTGTTGCGAGCTTGTCTCGCGATTATTAAAATGCAACAATGAATGATGCTTTTTGTTACAGTGTTTACAAGTATTTGTAGAACCACAATTAAGGGTGGAATGTTTACTACTAAAACAATTGATGCACATTTTATTCTCTTTTATGAACTTAAAGCGATCTTTTACATCTAATTTTTTGAATTCTGAACACTCGTATAAATGAGTATGTTGAGATTTTTTACAAAACTTACAAGTGGGTACATTATTATTAACTTCATTTTCTGTTACTGCAAAACTATGCGAAGTTTTCGTTGCAGAAGAACGCGACCTATTTTGTAAGTTAGTCCCCTGATTATTTTGCGGTGACGTGGTTTGACGAACAGCTGTTGTTCGTTCAAGAACCTTTATGTGATGCCGTACGAAAGTAACTAAATCATCACTTGTGGGTATATCTTTCTCGCGGGCGGATAACTCGAAACTTTGTAATACTTGAGAATCTAACTTTTTTAAAACGAGATGAGTAAACAAGAAATCGGATAAATCGCCAATGTCTAACAGTCTTAACGCGGACCAAGATGAGTGAACTCTTTCAATAAAATCATTTAATTGACCGGGTGAACCCGAGGTAGGTTTTATGTCAAGTATATTATTTAAGTACATAGACCCAAGTAACCTCTTGTCCTGGTATTTTGTCACTAAAGAATTCCATATCGTAAGATAGTTAGACGCATTGGGAATTATTCCCGCGAATATATTTTTTGCGCTGCCATTTAATTTACCTACCAAATACTGTACACGCTGATCATCAGTTAGTTTTTTATTATCATGAACGTTAGTTTTGAAGCATTGGTAAAACAGTGGCCAACTTTCCGGTTGACCAGAGAAACTTAATAACTCCAATGGCGGTAAGCGGCAAACGTAAGATTCCACAGCGGGAATATCTACATTAGCGCGGGTAGACTCTAATATGGTATTACGTTTATATTGGATTTCTGTAAATAATGTTTCGAACGAGCTCCAATTACTAAAACTTATTTTATAATCAGGGTCTATCTCTAATAATAATGTATTATGTTGATCACAAAGATCGTTAAAATTATTATATAACTTTTCGATATTCGAAGAAGCGGCTAGAAATTCTTGTTTACTTCTAGTATCAATATTTGAAGGAATTATTTTCTTTGCAATCTTGAATAAGCTATTTATTTTCTCGAAAATAGTTTCTTTTTTTGCAACGATCATTTTCAACTTTGCTTCCGACGCCATTTTGTTGCGTCACCCAAGCTCCCGTTGTTCGAGTTATAGTTTATAAAAAATGTGATATTGAAATGGTATAATGAACAACGTAATTTACTTGAACAAGCACAGTTATAAGCGTAATTATAATAGGGAATACTTAAATAGCGAGATGGGGAATATTTTAAAGGTATATACTGGCTCAGTCCGACTCGAAATGGACCAAAATTATGGTGAAGCGATGCGGGTAAAAATGCGAGGATTATATGCGAGTTATAGTATGAGCGGGAGAAAATATGGTGCGCCGTAAAAACAATCCAACCAGACGAGAGCTAAAGAAAAGCAGTTCACTCACCTGGCGATGGCACCACGAGGACTTGAGGATTTCTTCGTGGAAGCTTGACTTTAGGCAGCGTGCACAATGCTTGGTAGCCAGCGTCCGGTTTTGCGAGTGGTAGAAATGGATGCGAAGGGTTGCTAGCAAGCAAGCGAGGGTGGTTTTGCAGTTTTAATAACGCGTGAGAACGAAAAAATGGCGGGCGGCGCGGTGGCGCGGACGCAGCGACGACAGCGTCTTGTCGCAGCGGCAGTGTACGGAAGAATGACGTTCGTTCGCGGGTTAGGTTCACTCGCGAACGGAGGGAGTGAATGCATTCCCAGCCCTCGCTGATTGAATGAATTAAAGGCGCAACCAATGCTATCATTAAAATACAACTATAAACAGACAACTGAACATGAGCGATAACACTACTTAGTTTGTTTACATTAAATAATTACATATGATTACAAAAACGTTATGTTAAATAGAAATATCGGATACTAACCGTTTGAGGCGCTACCCATTCTTGAACAATTGAAAGAATAATCTGTGGCGATTAACACCTCTTTGATTGTTAGTAACATCTCTATGGGATTTTGACACGAGCTCTGCTATGTCAATTTGTCAGTGACTGAAGAATTATTTTTCTAAACACACAGTCAAATCAGGGTTTGAGCCTGACTTGCTACACTACAATTCATTGATTCTATTTTTCTTATTGAGTGTGTCAACAATTTTCTGTGCTTCGTCGTATATGGCATCTGCCGAGGGCCCAAGGAGCGTTCTGATGTTTGCTCTGGCTTGCTCATCAATCTGGAGCCCGTGCCTTCCCGATTGTGCGCGGAGGAACTGTTTTATAGCGGTCTCATCACACGTGGCTCCTTGTGTCTTGGCTCTATATCCTTCCAATGTCTTTTCATTGGGATGTTCTAACTCATCTATTATGCGTGCGGTTTTCACTAGATTGGGGTAATCTGAAGATCTGAAGCACTGAATATTGGGTTTGATTAAGTGTATGTAAACAATGTCGGCTGTGGGGATATCCTCTGTTTCCATCATCCTGGTTATCTCTTCTCTTTCTTGCACATATTTAAATATTTGCTCTGCTAGAGGGACGGTACATATGATGGCTCCTCCTCTGGCAATGACTTGGTTGATTAAAGCGTATGTAGTCATCTCTGAAAGGGATGTTAGGAAGCTCACGTGATTTCTGATGGCGGAAACCACTATATCATCTGATCTCAATTTTGTCATCTTGTAAACGATTTGTCGGATGGCTGACCTCTCGATTACTGTCTCATTAACCTGAGTTCCCCCTAGTTGTAACGGTAAGTTTAGATTAGCTTCTGCTGTGTACTGGATTGATGCCAAGAACGATGAGTAGCGTTTTGTAACCCATTCACGGAATCCTCTTTTCGTGGCTACAGGTCTACAGATAACATATGCCCCGTAAACCGCATGGAATGCGATCATGTCCTTTGGTATCTCTCTTTGTTCCTCCTTCAATTTCATGAAGACGGGCCGGTTTTTGGCTGTTACTAGCTGGAGATCGTCTATCATCACTTCACACCTATTGTCAGATGATATAATAGTGGCCATGTCCATATCGGTCATATATTTGATACAGCTTAAATAATACGTGGTTAGGATCCTCCCAACTCGAGCTCTGGAGTTAGTTTTGGTCAAGTTGACGATCTGATTGACTCTATCGACTGGGTCCATATAAGAGTTGAAAAATGCCAGGATGATGTTGGCAGCTACCTCTTTTGTCAAGGGAATCATAACAGACTCCTTGGATTGTTCTGTAAAGGGAAGTTCGATTCCCACAAGTCTAGCTCCCTTAATCTTATCGAATATCCCGGGACACTGAGTGCATTGGATATCGGTGAACTTGGGATCAGATAGGTTTTTAGCCTGATCCGTAGAAATATATACATTGCCTGTTCCTATGGCAAGTTGGGCAGCTATTCCACTAGTGCCCCTATAATTGTTGTAAGTAAAGGTCAATTTCAGGACTACACCGGAGTACCTTGCTGCAGTCTCCGGGTCTGTGAAGGTCTTCTCATAAGCGGCATCTTCGATTATGTGGAGAGTGAACCTTTGCGAGGAAGGAGCCTTCGTGCGCGGTGCATCTACGGGGTTGGTGCTCATAATGGTTGGAGATTCGGCAAAAGAAGCTAAAAGATCGTTGAGAGGCGACAACGATTAAACAATAGGAGACAAACGAGGGTTTAATCTGTATGTCTATTGTCAAGACCACAGACGGACCCCCTGTTTTCTGTCGACCTCATCGTTTGGCGCCACAGAAATTGGTTGCGGCTAAAAAAGAATTCGAGGAAATGGTAAGATGCGGGACAGCTCGGCCGTCAAAAAGTGCTTGGTCTTCACCATTACATATAACCGTTAAAAAAGACAATTCCTGGCGCCCTTGCGGCGACTACCGCGCCTTGAACGCCAGGACCGTACCAGATCGATACCCGGTTCGGCATATCAATGATTACGCCCATAACCTCTCTGGTGCCAAGATATTTAGCACACTGGACCTCGTTAAAGCTTATCATCAAATTCCGATTTTTGAAGAGGATATTGCCAAAACTGCCATCGTGACCCCGTTTGGTCTCTTCGAATTCCCATACATGAGCTTTGGTTTAAGGAACGCTGGCCAAACCTTTCAGCGTTTCATCGATGAGGTCACACGGGGTCTCGAATTCTGTTTTCCTTACGTAGATGATATTCTCATATTTTCCAAAGACGAGTTTTCCCACCTTCAACACCTGCGCGTCCTTTTCAAACGCCTGCAAGACTACGGAGTGGTGATAAACCCTTCTAAGTGTGTCCTAGGTGTCAGCGAAGCCGTATTTTTGGGTTACCATGTCAGTGGTGATGGTACTCGCCCTCCTCAGGATCGAATTCAAACGTTGCTGGATTTTCCGCCACCTGAGACAGTACAAGGCATGCGCCGGTTTCTGGGTATGCTTAACTATTATCGTCGATTTGTGCCTCGTGCAGCACAATTTCAGGCTCCTTTGATTGATGCATTGGTTTCAACTAACAGTAAAGGTGCAAAGCCATTCCCATGGTCACCTGAACTCTTGCAACAATTTGATGCTTGTAAAAAGAGCCTCTCCAACGCAACACTGCTGCAACATCCAATCAGCAACGCAAAGTTGGGTTTATTTACTGACGCATCTAGCGTTCACATTGGGTCCTGCCTTCAGCAAAATCTAAACGGCCAGTGGTATCCACTTTCTTTTTTCAGCAAAAAGTTGACTCCGCAGCAAACACAGTGGCCAGCTTATTACCGTGAATTGTTAGCGATCTATGAAAGCGTTCAACATTTTCGTTACATTTTAGAAGTTCAGCATGCAACAATTTTCACAGATCATAAGCCACTTTTGTACGCCTTTTTACAGCGACGTGAGAAACTTCCACCTCCACAACTTAACCAGCTATCATTCATTAGTCAATTCACGACCGACATCCAGTACATTAAGGGTGAAGACAATATCGTGGCCGACGCTATGTCACGCATTGACATAGACGCCATCACTTTAGACCAAGATTTTGAAGCTTTGGCTAAGTCGCAGGCATCAGACCAAGAACTTGCTAATTTATTGCAAGGTGGTTCCAGCCTAACACTCACCAAAATCAATACATCAGGGACCAACACTCCGGTTTACTGTGACATATCTACCGGTAAGCCACGTCTCTATTTGACCCCTTCGTTCCGCCGTGCTGCTTTCAATAAATTGCACAACTTGAGCCACCCTGGTGTTCAAGCTACGACTCGTTTGGTGGCAGAGCGTTTTGTTTGGCCTTCGGTTAGAAAGGATTGCCGAGATTGGTCCCGATCTTGTGAAGCATGTGTAACAAATCTACTGAATTTAGAGGAATAAAAGAGTTGAGACAGTAGACTTGAACATTATAATATTGAGGGGAAAGTAAAAAATACAAAAGTAGTTATAAAAAAGGGCACACTCTCAGAAGGGAGGAAGGAGGAGGTTTTAAAGAACTTTACGGTTGTGGTTATCCTTGGCTTTATGGTTCCACGGCAGTGCAGGTCACTCTGGTTGTGATTAAGATGGTCCTCTTTAGTGTCAGCGTCACCTTGAGTAGGAGGACCAGCAGCAGTATCAGCGTCACCTTGAGTAGGAGGACCAGCAGCAGTATCAGCGTCACCTTGAGTAGGAGGATCAGCAGCAACAATGAACCAGTGTAGAACTTAGAGTATTGGAGATGTTTCCTCGATCAGATTCAGATTAGAAGTCCCCACGCGTGTGAAATCATTTCAGCTTTATAGATCCACAGCTTGTCATTTTCAGTTCATTTTTCAGAATTTAAAATAGTGACTTCTTCGTCTTAGAAATGCAACTTGCCAGTATTCAGAACAGCCAGTAATATTCAATCCCAAAACCTTTTCGTAGAATTCTGAGAGCGTGTTAATTAATTATAGTAAGTTATAAAATACAATGGTGCCGATTCTCTTGTCACAAATTTCTCTAAACTAGACTAAAAATCATTAAAATTTAGTTTAATCCTGTCAAACGACGTTATCCATTCTGAAATTGACTAAAGTGACATAGCTTAACTAAATTATAGTCTGACAGCACTAAGTTATTCAATTTAGTGAAAATGGCAATTTTGCTATTCTGAAATTGACGTTTTTCACCTAAAATTATGATTGTCAAACTAAATCAGACCATTTTTAATCGCGAATAAAAAGGTGTGGAATAAAATTAGTTGACATAAACTAAAATTTACAAAGCATATTTCTCTATTATTTTTCGAAAGTTTGGATGACTTTGAGTTAATTATGGAAGCTTAGGTGATTGCAGCTGTTGGCGATGCGGCAGAAAGGTAAGTTTAGTGTTATTTTATTATGATACAATACAAAATGCATTCGTGAAAACTTACAAAGGATTTGTACTGAACATCTAATGTAGGTACTTGCTACATTATTAGTTGGAAAAGAAGTGGATAAATGCACTTCTCATAATCATAGCCACTTCCAGGCTCTGAGTATTATCTAATAGACACTTTCAAGAAAGAATTCATTTGGAAAGATTGCGAGACCAATCCAACCAATTCCAAATGGCAGAGGAGAAATTTAAAAAACTCTTTAGACTCCCTAGAGCGGGAGCACTTTATTTGGTGGATATGCTAAGGAATCCTCGGTTAGATGAAGGATTTATCCCCAAACACCGAAAGGTTAGAACAGTTTTGTGCAGTAATTCACTTGCATAAACAAGTTTTTAAGAATTTATAGTTTAGTCGAGTGGTATCTCACTTTTATTATATTTATGGGTGATCTAAACCTAGTCATTACATAATTGAGATCTTTCAGTCAAAAACCGCACGCCCCTCCACTAAAATTTCTTTACAAACATTTGAACGACCCACTGACCGAAAAGTGTATGCAACAAGCAGTGGCGCAACATGCATTTTTAGAATGAAAACTTTCTACCTACCTACCTGTATGATAATAGAACTCATTTGCAGATTCTAGCTGCACTAAATCTGTTTGCTCAAGGCAGTTATCAAACAGCTGTTGGGCAAGACAACTTACTTGACAACAACTTACAAGACAACTTAATTCTTCTGAAATCTAAATAAGTGTATCTTTGCAGACGAAGAAGATATCGATGGCAACGAGGATAACGAGCAGAATGCTATTGTGGAGGAGCAGGATGCTATTGTAGAGGATCCTGGCGCAGACTTCCTTGCTGAAGCAAGGGAAATTCGGCAATTACTTGTCAATAATTTTAATTAAATTAAACATTTTATTTCTTTATTATTAAAATTTTAATTTTCTTATCACCTTATTTATTAATTAACCTATCTAAGAGTGGCGATTAGGTTTCTATCACAAATTGAAACCGCATTATCAGTTCATGTTTTGTATAAAAAAATAATTAACAAAATACAATAATCAACAAAATATGCCAAATATTTGCCTCTTCTCTACAGAGAAGGCACGAGCACTGATCACCATGCATGCTCAAGATGGGTTGGCGATTTCAGACTTATTAGGTATATTATAATAATTATAGTCCAGATTTCCTCACGATGTTTTCCTTCCGACCTTCATTGAAATAAAAATGAGTAAATAAAAGAAAAATGTTCGTACATATTTTTTATTAATGTTATGTTTTAACTTTTGTACCACTGTATGCCCATTTTCTCTTGCCCGTTTTATAAAAGAATTGAATTTTTTGTCGAATTGCACTTATTTATGTTGAAGTCATCCATTTCTTTCTTAGGACGGCCTGATCTGTGTTTGCCTTCATCTACAATACGCCTCACTGTACTCTCAGATTTTCCTGAAAGAAAGATTTAAAAAAAGATGTAGTATCTAATGGAAAATAGATAGCACTATTTTTATTTCAAACATGTTAAAACTTATTCATATTTAAAATCATCGGTAAATTTGATTACCTAAAAGTATCAAAAGTTAGCTACTTACATTAGTTACATTTGCAATCTAACCTATAAATGCGCAATGTAAACAATGCTTATTTTAGTCACAAAATCGTATGTAGTCTTTCGACTTTCAGCAAGTGTATTCTCCATGTTCAGGTAGGCGTGGATTATCAGGTATGGAGGCGGTATTTCAATAAAATCACAATTGTCACAATCACTGCACTTATAATTCTCAATAATTGAACCAAATGTCTCACAAAATAACTATCTAAGCTAAAGTACACTTAGACTAAAATATAACGTCCACCGAGCACGTGGTTGCGTGCGCACTCGACCACGCTCCAAAGTGAACTGCTCGTTTTTACAAGATGGCCGCCACACCAGCGCTCGGTGTTCGTTTTTGGAATTAAATTTGTACAGGATGTCAATTGACAGTCTAGAAAAGCGGAAGCGCCGACACGGCCAATTCTGACAATCGCACGACCTCGTGCGTGTGGTGTCGCGCGTCCATAGCTTGCGACGTTACTCCTCCCGACGGTCCGATGAACAGAAAAGAGTACACGTTAACATAAGCTCGGCTTTTCCTGACCAATAGCAATGCCGCAACATTAACCAGGCTTGCTAGGCTTCTCCTTCTTTCTTGAGTAGCGTGGCCCGGGCGTGCGAGGCCCTTTCAACCAGGTTTGTCAATACCTAAAGCGTGGCCCGGGCGTACGAGGCCCCTTCAACCAGCTTTACCAATACCCAAAGCGTGGCCCGGGCGTACAAGGCCCCTTCAACCAGCTTTACCAATACCCAAAGCGTGGCCCGGGCGTACGAGGCCCCTTCAACCAGCTTTACCAATACCCAAAGCGTGGCCCGGGCGTACGAGGCCCCTTCAACCAGCTTTACCAATAAAGCGTGACCCGGGCGTACGAGGCCCCTTCAACCAGCTTTACCAATACCCAAAGCGTGGCCCGGGCGTACGAGGCCCCTTCAACCAGCTTTAACAATATCCAAAGCGTGGCCCGGGCGTACAAGGCCCCTTCAACCAGCTTTACGCTACGACACTAAAATAGACAACACGTAACTCTACTTAAGACTACTTACTTCGGTGTACTTGAGCCCGTTCTACAACCATAATGGAGTCGTCTTCTGAGGCCGAGAGAATGTCAGAACCAGCAGCCAAAGTCTCTTCGCTGGGATTGCTCACATAGCAAACTTCAACACGTCGCTCGCTATTTGCCTCTGCTGCAGGCTGCAGGCACTGCTTGGTCAGCCTGCCGCGCCGCCGCGCTGCCAACTACGCGCCGCCAAGCCGCGTCCCGCCGCCGCGCCGCCAGCGCCGCTGCCAAAGTAAATACTCAGCGCACCGTGACGTCATCGCACCATTCTTCGTATTTTCTTCAGCTCGAGTGAATCCCACTTCTGATGTAGTCTTTCGACTTTCAGCAAGTGTATTCTCCATGTTCAGGTAGGCGTGGATTATCAGGTATGGAGGCGGTATTTCAATAAAATCACAATTGTCACAATCACTGCACTTATAATTCTCAATAATTGAACCAAATGTCTCACAAAATAACTATCTAAGCTAAAGTACACTTAGACTAAAATATAACGTCCACCGAGCACGTGGTTGCGTGCGCACTCGACCACGCTCCAAAGTGAACTGCTTGTTTTTACAAGATGGCCGCCACACCAGCGCTCGGTGTTCGTTTTTGGAATTAAATTTGTACAGGATGTCAATTGACAGTCTAAAAAAGCGGAAGCGCCGACACGTATATTTAGTAAATTTGTGACTTCTGGTAGATAAAAAACAAACAATAACACGATTACATACCTGTCATAGCTGCTGTTCGAGTATAAATATCCAAATTTGATAAAATTTGTCCAGCTTGGTGTTCTAACAAACATCGCAAGTCACATCGCTGATATACTTTGAAATAATTTCCCGAGCTCCACTCCTATTTGTTTTCCTCATATTTAACACGTTTCTTCGAAGTTTTGTCGACGTAGATTTTAAAAACATTTAATAATGCAAAAGTTATCAAGATAAAAATAATAATAACAAGTTGATGACAGACAGCCGATGACATTTGATGTACTATGATTTAGTGTTACCCTACTTTTGAATAATCCATGGTATAATAATATAAATAATCTTAGTTCCTCAAACATTAATTTCTTGACTATACAGACAGACTGTACTTCATTAATGATTACTGGTATACAAATTTAAATAAATATTTGATTTACCTCAGGTTTTTTTTGCAATTCAGATCATTTCGTTCACTTTCATTCAGCTTTTGTCTATGGTCTACTGCAATCTTGGTCTATGCTCTACTCAACTTAACGAATGTCAAACTCGATTTTAGGTGTGTCAAAACTATATTTAAATTTAGAGAATCTTGTTTTCAGAATAACTTACCAAAACCAACTAACTAAAAATAAGAAATTTTAGTTTTAGTTTAGGTTAGTTCGGTGTACAAGAGAATCGGCACCAATATCTGAGCAATATAAGTTATAAAATATAATATTTAAGCTAACATATTAATAAAAAGAATTTAAATTACATAAATCAAAAGTAACCTTCATAGACTAAGCCAGTAAGAAACTATGAGAGAAAATTAAAGAAAAAGTATTGACAGCTTGACAGCCTGACGAAAGTGTCATAACAATGAAAAATATGAAAATTATTTATTTATTTCAGATATTTTATAAGAAAACGAATCGTTTTAGAACGATTCGCAGAATAGTAATGTAAAAACCAATAAAACGTATGATAGATGCGAAGTGTAAGTAGGGAGTTCTGTTTCGGACGCGATCGGAGACGGACGGGTCCACCCGCACGCTCACAGCCCCTAAAAAGCATTCTACTGCCACTAATTACCTTTGTTGCTCGGCGCCCGCGCAGACCGACCCAATCCTTATCAAAGTGATAATTAAGGTGGTATTTTACCACACGTTCGTGTGTGAATATTAGTGCCACAATCTAGTCTGACAAAGTGATAATTAACTAGTGCGTCACGCGTTCGATCGCGAATTAGTGCCGTGATCTAGTCTACCACAGTGATAAAGGACCGTTGCACTTCACGTTTGTGTGCGAATTAGTGCCGTTAGATTAAATAGCCTACCAAAGTGAAAATAATAATAATAATAATAATTACCTGCTGTACCACACGTCCGCGTAGTATAGTAAAAGGCCTTTAAATAGTCCGCCAAAGAGACTCCTAAAAGTGACTGTCATATTGTGCATCCATGTTTGAACTATTATTAGTGGCGCGAAAACCCCTTAAACTACTCCCCGCTACGTGTTGACGCCACATAAGTGCAACTTGCACATATCAACTCTACCGAGGCTCGGCTGTACCCCTCACACTCAACAACACCTGCAATCAGCAACGATCCCGGAATTTGGTGAGACCGTTTCATATTTTAGGTACTTAAATCTAGGTGCACATACGTGCAACTTGCACATATCAACGCTACCGAGGCCTGGCGGTACCCCTCACACTTAACAACACCTGCAATCAGCAGCGATCCCGGAATTTGGTGAGACCGTTTCATAATTTAGGTACTTAATCTAGGTGCAAATCTAAATGAACGCCAGTAAAAAGGGCTCCCAAAAACTAACGGTAAAATCAGAACAGGAGAACAAAAGACGAAACAATCACCACGCATAGCCCCATCTGCCAAGCAGAAACAAAGGGCAAGCAGACGTCCCGGAGTATTACCCGGCAATAGTTACAATACGTCACTTACACAAAAGAGCCGACGATTTTAACGGCTTTTGTCTTACTCCAAACAGCATTAACAAAAGCCGAAGAATTCCTTAAAAAAGCCGAAAATTTCTTGTGAGAGAATTACGCACATCTGGTCATGGGACCCAAAGAACCCCAGCCAGCCCTGGTAAAAACCCCTTGACAATAGTGTCATAACAAATATAGGGTACCATTAAAACAGCAAAATTACTGCGATTAAATAACCATTGCATTGTATTGCAGATAACCACACACAACCTAGCACCAATGATAGAAGTAGTTTTAGTCAATAATCAATAGAATAAGATTCATTTCCAGATACCAACCAAGGAAAGGAAAAGTAAGGGAAAAGTTCATACCATGGATATCTCACACGAGTGGCAGAGGATCAACAGGGAAGGAGATGGAAACTGCTTATTCAGAGCCATTGCCCACCAAATAAACAATCTATTCTACGTCACATTTAACCATGAAGCAATAAGAAGAGATCTGGCTCGCTACGTTACGGAGCAACGTGACGAACCACGCATGCGACTAGCCATAATGGGCAACTTAGAGCAGGCACAAGATGGAGTACAAAACAATACAGACACCGACACATATGTCAAGAACCTTCACAAACCAGGAATTTGGGGCGGCACTGAGATCTTGATAGCAGCAGCAGAATATTACCTCATTGCGGTTAACATTCATCAGAACAACCGGACACCAACATGTACGTTCAGACCCGCAAATCAATCTGACATTGTAGGTGAAATTAACCTGCTTTTCAACAGCAACCACTATGATAGTCTTATAAAAAATGAACAATCTGTAAACACCTCAACAACGAATACACAATCAAGCAAAAGCGAAATAGGAATCACCCCACAGACACCAGTAGACCTCCCGGATAATACCGGCTTCAGAGTAGTCCAGCCCCCGCTTACCCACCCACGCTATAATGCGCCACCATCACTAGCATCGACTAGGATTGCAACCTGGAACGTCAGAGGTGCAGCCACACTGGACAAAAAACACCGAATTGATGCCAAACTAGAAGACTTAGGCATTCACATCGCTGTCTTACAAGAAACCAAGATGGCAAATGGCAAATTTGAATCAAATCACTACATCTGGACCCTTACGGGAACAAGTAAAGCAAGAGGAATGGCGATCCTAATAAGAAAGGACTCTAGAATCTCAATACTCCAAAGTAGAACGGAAACCAACGTTATTGGAACGACGATAACGGGAAAAAATGGCATAGTCCTATACTTGGTTGGAGTCCACATAGCCAACCAAACTACTCTAGCATCACGCGACTACACAACTCTACAAAGGACCCTAAGAAAGCAGCCCAAAAACTCAACGTTAATCATATTAGGTGATTTTAACTCACACGTAGGATGGCAAGAGATCAAAAGGCTGGACGAAAAGGCTATTCACAAGAAACACCTATTTCACGAGACATCGAACGAAAACGGTGAAATGTTGATAGACTTAATTCTCCGTGAAAATCTCCGCCTTGACACCTCGTTTGGTCGCGGCAATTGCAGGACAACATGGCAAAGAGGAAAATTATTCTCTCAAATCGATCACATCCTCACGAGTCGCAAATCAAAACCTTTTTTCAGAGCAATACGGGGAGTAACCGTAAAATCGTTATCCGACCATAAATTAATAACTGCAGAAATTAAAACGGACCGGCTGAGTACGAATCTCACACGAAAACGCCGCTACATCGGGAAACAACAACCAGACGGATACGAAGACGACCTCTTGTCGTTCAACTACAGGAATTACGACTACTCACTCCTCACCGAATATCCTACAGTCGTGGAAAAATATGGAAAACAAATCATGGAACAACACACACAGCTGGAGAATAACGTCACCACACCAAATGACCAACCCATCTTCTGGGAAAAAATCACGAGAATAATGAGAGAGTCAGCAAGAGAAACACTCACAATAAAACTGAACGTCAATAAGGAACACAGGATAGCGATAGCAAAACTACAACAAGCCAAGCTACTTAAACGGCTTAACCCCAAGAACACAACACTTCAGACTCGATTGAAGACCTGCAGAGCAAGGCTACGGACTATCGAAGCAAAGGCGGATAAAGACAAATGCCAAAAGCTCCTCAGCAACCTTAAGAAAACGCGTCCCGCTCTTCGGATGAATTATATCTACCAATACTACAGAAAAAATAAATTAAATATAAGACGTAAACAAAAACAATACTACATACCTATGCTGCATTGGGAAAATGAACTGGCAAAATCGGAAGGTCCAGCAATCTCTGAATTAAAAGACGAAGACCCATCCACACTTGGAGAGATCCCAACCAAAATTATAATAGAAGGCATAATTAGGGGCATGAGAAACGGCACAGCACCTGGTGCTGACCAAGTAGTAACAGAGCTCTTCAAAGCAGTCCCAGAACGATTTCTAGCTGAAATAACGGCACACATGGATAGGGCGTGGACACAAAATATCTTACCAACAAGCTGGACACAAACCATACAGATTCCCATACCCAAAAAGAAACACCCAAAAACAACATCAGATTACAGAAGAATCTCAATCTGCAACACAGGCTACCGCATCTACGCCAATTTCCTGCTACAAAGGCTAGACGAGCGTATTGATGAACTGGGAAATTATCAAGCCGCCTTTTTGCGGAATCGGTCCACCGACGACCATATGTTCACTCTGCGCCGAATACTCGACGAAGAATGGAGACAAGGAGAACGGCTTTATGTCATAGCACTCGACATTGAAAAAGCATTTGACACAGTTGACCTGAACTGCCTACGCGATATACTGGTAACCAGGACCGATAAAGCACTCACAAACAGAATAATAAAAGCATACATGAATGAAACAACTTGTATACGATGGTTCGGTCAACAAAGCAAATGGATAACCAAAGAAAAAGGAGTCAAACAAGGCTGCCCCCTCTCCCCACGCCTCTTTACAATACTTATGGACGACGTTCTAAGAACTATGGAAGAGGAATTAGGCTTCCTCAAACTAGATCAAGATAATCGACTTGAACTGCCAATAATATTATCCTTTGCCGATGACGCAATAATTCTGTCAAGGAGCCTGGACTTGGCTGATCAAATTTTCATCAAAATGAAATCCCTCCTCCAATCCGTCGGACTTCACATAAATGAAACCAAAACTAAAGCAATCATACGTGACCCAGTGCTCTGTCAACCAAACTCCATAAAATTAGATGGAACAACTATACAACTTGCGGACAAAATACGATACTTGGGCACCAACATCACATCAGGACACAACCGCAGGCAAACTATTATAACAAGATGTGATCAAGCGATAAGCAACGCAAAATCCTTAGCTCCTTTCATCAAACAATCAAAAATGGAGTGGCAAACAGCCAGACTAATTTACAAAATGGTGATAGAACCAACGATGACATACGGACTCAAAGCAGCTGCACTAACCAAGGCGATGAGATCAAAACGAAGAAGGACCGAACGACTTATATTATCCGACATGATAAGTCATGCAAGAACATAATATCCACATGACAAAAAAACAAGCGAAATACTACAAGGAAAAACCATATCAAAAAGGGTGAAAGCACTGAGGCTAAACTACTACGGCCACGTACTCAGACGTGAGCCCCCACACCTACTACAGGCAGCATTAAGATACAAAGCAGTGAAACGGAAACCTGGCCGGCCAATATTTACATGGAAGGACTCGCTCAAGCACGATATGGAGTACTACAAGAGAACCAAAGAAGAATGGAAAAACCTTGCCGATGACAGATCCAAGTTCAAGTCAACCACAGAAGAAATATACGACATCAGCGAAACTGACAGCGAAGCAGAAGCAATCGACACCGATCAACCCAGCAATGACCAACGCAGGAACACTCGCAGCCAGACATCGAGCCAAGGACTACCCAACACAACGTGACTTCAACGCTCACTCCACTTTAATACACCTGTCACTCCTCTTTTCCTATACTGGGTATACAGTGGAACACTGGCCTGGTTCTATATCTCCCTCCTTATCCCAGAGCATGTCTACTCCAAATAACCTTGTTCCTCCTGGTAAGGCGTACGTCGCGCGACGCATGCGCCGGCTCCGCCGACGCATGCGTTTCGCGACGCGTGCCTACTGGGCCGTATTATGCCACCTAAGAAGGCCAGCGAACCGACTTGCTACCTTTCCCACCATTGCTCACTATGTGACTCCGGTGGGAGTGATACATGGCTGGTTCAGGAACTACGAGGGTGTTGTGATACGACCCAAACTCCGGCTATGCCGGGGCAAGCAATGTTCTTGGCTGGGAGTTGAGCATATTCATTCATTCATTCATTCATGATAGATGCGAAGTGTAAGTATATGATGTAAAATATAAATAAGTAAGTAATAAATGAGAACACTACAGCTCACTCAGTGAAATAAATTAAATACGTGGTTTAGAATAGCGAAATACCACACATGTCAGCGCAGTAAAATATCAAGACACAATTCTTCCCCTGTCGGTAATTTTGACATACCATCTGGTCGTTTCACGCATGTCCATATCGACATCGTTGGTCCTTTGCCCGTCTGTAACGAATATCGTTATTGTTTGACTGCAATAGATAGTGTCCAGATGGCCCGAGGTTTGGCCCATGCGATCCATTACCGCCGAGGAGGTAGCCGAGACTTTTACTAGAGAATGGGTACCTCGTTTTGGCGTTCCGTTGGGTATTACTACAGATCAGGGTTCTCAATTTGAGTCAGATTTGTTTCACCGATTACTGCAGCAATTCGGTACCAAACGCATTAGAACCACTTCATATCATCCCTGCGCAAACGGGATGATCGAGCGAGTTCATCGGCAGCTCAAAGCAGCGTTAATGTGCTATAATGATTCTTGGGTGAGGTCCCTACCGATGGTTTTGTTAGGAATGCGTTCGGCGTTTAAAGAAGACCTCAAAGCCACGGTAGCGGAATTACTTTACGGAGAGCCTCTTAGGCTCCCTGGAGAATTTTTGGTGCCTCCTTTAGCATCTGGAAGATTTGAAAACCCTGGTGATTTCGTTGTTCAGCTGCGACACAAAATGTCATTGGTACGTCCATTGCCAGCTAGTCGACATGGTGAAACATCTTCATTTATATTCAGGGATTTGTCGACTGTGACTCATGTTTTCCTTAGAGACGATACCATCCGAAGAGCGTTGCAGCCACCCTATACTGGTCCATTCCAAGTCCTGGAGCGTTCGTGTGATGGGAAGACCTTTACTCTAATGTTAAAGGGCAACAAGACCGTCGTAAGCGTCGACAGACTCAAACCGGCTTTTATCGATAATTCTGATCTGCAAACGACCCACTCAATGCCATCGCCCGCCTCGGCTGATTTTCCTCTTCGGCAAGCCGTAAAAGATAAGAAGTCGTCCGAGCCCTCAATTCCACAACAGTCAGTAAAGATTCAGTTGCCAGTAAAGCAGTCCTATACCACACGCTCGGGTAGGCGCGTTAGATTTAAGAATTTTGATTAATTTCTTGTTTTTTTCTTTTTTTATTATTGTGCCTTAGTTGTAAGAATGATGTTAGTTATTTTAGCTTGGTTTTATTCTCTCCGTAGGGGGGTGGTGTGGCGATTAACACCTCTTTGATTGTTAGTAACATCTCTATGGGATTTTGACACGAGCTCTGCTATGTCAATTTGTCAGTGACTGAAGAATTATTTTTCCTGTATTTTAATTAATTCAATTATTCTAATTAATTCTTTATTGAGAAGCCAATCGGCTAATTAAATTATATTGGCATGAAATTAAGGTTTTATTGAGTTCATATCGGCGGGAGCAGCTAATGCGGGAATTAGCTGCTCCCGCCGATATGAATCAAAGAGGTGTTAATCGCCACAAATCTTCCAATCTTCGCCTTCCACATCATGAGGACCGAAACAATGCAATGTTGCGGTCCTCATGATGTTGAACCCAGTCGTCAAATGAGCAAAGTACAAATACGGTTTTCTAGCAAATGTCAGCAGGGGTGGCAGTTTAGAAACGGTGTCCAATGTTCAAGCGAGGGTCAGTCAAAAGGCAATCAATTTCGGAGTCCAGTATTCGATCAAAGGTCTTAGAATAATAAAATCTCGAGAGATCTGGAAAAACACATTCACTTGCACACCAAACGAAAAGCAATTGACTTGACAGCCGTTGACATTGACACTTGCGTTTACTAGTGCATTCCGTGGTGCAGCCGATTTTATCGATTATTTATTTGGTTTTTTTACAGGTTACGTTAAAAATCAATTATATGACAGATTTTGAATAAACATCTATTTTAATAAGTAAAAAAGTGATAATACATAATGATAATGATTAATAAAGATAATGCAATGAAGTATTATTTAATTATTTGTAAGAATATCGATATCCACTAAGTCGATCTTATTCTTAGGGTACGCTCTATTGATATAATAAGTTAATAACAGCGTTCGTGAAGTTAGTGACAAAAAATGAATAGAATAGAATGCATTTATTTGTCAGAATATTGTACAAAGCTGGAAGGTGGTTTATATATTATGTCGATCAGAATATTCTGCCGTTTCCGGCGTACAAACATGTATAGTTTTGGATTATCATTATTACATTAAAATTAAAATTAAGTTATCAATCAATAGAAATTACAAACAATATAAATGAATTGAATTAAATTATAAAACAGATTTTTACTAAAGTCAAAATTCAATGATGTCAAGTGGATAAAATATGATTAGTATATAATGTCAAGTATTCATTGAGGTGAATTTATCATTCATAAAATCTTGAGTAGAATAATAACGAAACAAGTGTTGTAACGGTTTAAAAAGACACAACCTCAAAAATAAAACTGGTTATAACTTTAAGGTCCTAACTTCTAAAAATCTATGAATTTTAAAAGGGCTTGCCTATTGTATTGACTACCAATTAGAACAAAAAGTATCCCAAAACACGACATTTTATTAGCGGTACGAAACTCCCATACAACGCTGCCAAGGCTAATGGTTGTCAACCCCTGAAAAGTCCTCTCTATCATCCACAAGCTAATGGTTTAGCAGAAATATCTGTGCAGACAATAAAAAAATCTTTAAAAAGGCTACGAAAAAGCTACTCTAATTCAAGGATGTCTAAAGAAGTAATTTTGCAAAACTTTCTTTTTAGCTATCGCAACACACCAAATTCAACTGGTTATTCACCTAACAAATATTGTTTAAATGTAAGCCTAGGTCACGATTTGATATGCTTAAGCCAAATAATGTTGTCACTAAAAAGTCAACTGAAACATCCCACAGGCGTTTAGTAAAAATGTGTTTAAAGTAGGAGATAATGTATGGTGTAAAAATTTGCATGGAGAGTGACTTTGGATGTCTTCATCCAAAGTCACTCTCCATGCAAATTTTTATATCTAAATGTCTTAGCAATGTCAGATATTATATGGTAAATGTGGATGGTATAAAAAACATTATCATGCTTCAGCATTGAGATTAAATACAGCTTCAAATACGGGTTCAAGCAAAAATATTGTTATTATTATTATTTATTTACAGAAATATTGTTACCGCCTGCTGACTTTAATTTATAGTAACAGAACTAATTAAGAAATAGAAGGAAAGGAGAATGATAGAGACAGGGAGTATGGTGGTAGGGATGTGGAGATGATGTTGAAAATGAAGAAATTGTTGTAGATGAGGGTCGGAACGATCCCGTCGGGGCTGTGGCTCCCGTCGGGGCTGTGGCTTGTCGAAAGGATAACGCGGCTCCGACACAAGGGTGAAGAAGGAACATGGGTTTGGTTTTTAGTCAGTAGAAGTCTGACACTCCCCTTCGCTCTGCCCAAGAGCGGGGGGGGTTATTCGATGATTTTCCACCCACCAAAAAAAAAAAAAAAAAAAGGGTCGGAACGATTTTAATAATGGGAAGGCTGAGAGCGCCTGTAGTGAGGAGGTTGTGCGGGTTGAAAGAGGGGGTATAGAAGATCCGATTATGATGCCGGGTATGAACGAAAATACAAGTGAACCAGTTGAAATCAGAAGGTCCAGTAGGATAAGAAAGGCTCCTTAACGGTTAGATTTGTAGACATATTTTGCTATGTTAAGTATATATGTATATTAAAGTTATACTTATGTTAAATTCTTTTAAAAAGGGGCGAATGTTGTGTATCGGCCCTTATATTAGTCTGTGGTCAGTATGTCACGTGACAGGACAAGTACTCTATGATTGTAATGGCGGTCTTGTGTGTAGAGATTTTGGAGTTGTTCTATGTTTAAATAAAGTCTTGTTTAAATAAAGTCTTTTATTTACAGTATAAACTCTACAAATGGGGAGGCACACGCAAAGCTGTTTGTAGATGGCGCTCTGAACGACTGTACTTATATAGATACTCTGTGGACTGTACATTGTTTATTTATGTCAGATTTTCGTTCGTGATTTCGTTCAACAAAATAGTGGTAAACAAATACGGTACAAAATGTTTTCACTGATGATTGATTGATTTGATTTTTAAAAGTCTTTATTATCATAGAAAAACATTACAAACTGCAGACAATTAGATCTTATTCTAATTATGTACAACCCTCACTGTCACTAGTTCTTAGGCTAATACTTACCTATACAAACATTTTGCACTGAGTTCATATTACACAATCATACAAATTCGTAAGTTCGTTAGGACACAATACTATTTATTGGCACTGTTTATTATTATTTCACTGATGACTGTATCTCAACTTAAAGATGAGCTTCGAAGGAGGAATGCGTCAATTGCCGGAAAAAAGGCTGATTTGATTGAAAGGTAAGCATTTTAGATATTTGAGGTAAAATAACCTCAAAATAAATCATATTTATATGATTTCAGACTAAATCTATGATATCTTTACAGATTAAAGGCGTATGAGCGGAACCAAAACTTTGGTACGGATTGCGACATCCAGGATGATAGCATGTATCAGTCTCCAGCCTCGGATCAATTCAAAGACATAAATGCGGATTCGTCACTTCCAAGTATTACCAAGCAAGAAATACAAGAATATTTTGAAAGATACAATGCCAAGCCAAACGGGGAGCTTTTATACGAATCTCGCCATCTTCTTATAACTGCCCGTTTTTGCTCGGACAGTGTTTACACATTTTTAAAAGGAGAATGCAAAGCTAGCATGAAAAAACTTGCTTACGTGGTTGATGTGAAATTAAGCTGTGAAGGTGTGGAAGAAAGCCATTGTGAATGTGCAGCAGGGAGTGGTATTCATGCATGTTGTAAACATGTAGCTGTCCTTTTGTGTGGTGTGCATGATATAGTGCAGAACAAAATGATTAAATTACATCAATCAAGTACACAAAAGCTGATGATGTTTAATAGACCCAAGACATTATTTTATAACTCTCCGATTGCTGCTCAAAATTTACCCCACAAGAGATTAAAATCGTGTAATTATAATCCTTTACGAGAGGAAGATATAATGAATAACTACACAGATTATGTAAGTAATCTAGCCATAGGTTATGGGGAAAGTTCTATGCCTATTTTACAGACCCTACAACCCGCTAATCCTCATGGTATTGAATGGGACCACTACTCATGTTTAAAAGAGTCTCCACATGATGTACTTTTAGAGTATTTACTTTTAAGAAATGTGACCTCTGCAAAAACTGAACAAGTTGAAAAAAATACAAGAGCACAGGCTGATTCTCCGGAGTGGCATGAAAGGAGATCATGCAGAATCACAGCCAGCATGTTTTATACAGTGTGTCACAGTAAAACATACAGTGACTCCTTGATACAAAGAATTTTAGCACCTTAAGCTGTCCATACCAGAGCAGTAGTACATGGAAAAGTTCATGAACCCATAGCAATATCCCAATATGAAGAAAATTTTGGAATAATGGTAGAGAAATGTGGTTTATTTATATCAAGTAAATATCCTTTTTTAGCAGCTTCTCCGGATGGATTAATAGGACAAGAAACATTAATGGAGGTAAAATGCCCATATGCATCAAGAAACAGCCTTATTAATGAAGTGACTGTACCATACCTAGAAAAATGTAATGGACAGCTTTTTTTAAGAAAAACCCATCCATACTATGCTCAGGTTCAAGGACAGCTGCTTTGTACAGGGAGAAAGTACTGCAATTTTATTGTTTATACATTTAAAGACATGAAGGTAATTTTTATTAATAAAGATGATGTGTACATAACTGAAATGTTAATTAATTTAATAAATTTCAACCTTCATCATTTGGAGCCTGCAGTCCTTAAGAAATACATTTATAAAAACTATTTACAATTGATTAAAAAACAATAATAATGTAAAAAATTGTTTTATTTCACTTTCTCATAATACTTTCCCTAAAATTACAACACATAAAACATATGAAAAATATCTTAGTTGCAATAGGAACATAGCTATGGTCTAGCTCATTCTTTAATATTTTATAAGTTTTTGTTAATCCTATTATCCGTTCAATATGGACCCTCTTATTAGCAAGCTCCCTGTCTTTGATTAGCGTGAGACCAGGTAACTGAGATTTCCCTTTTAAAAACGTTGGTATTTTGACAGTCACATTTCTGTTTGCAAACATGTCTTGAATTGTGAATCCTCTGTCGGCAAGTATGCTGTCACCACTTTGGCATTTGGTCATAAGGTCACTTCGTTCAACTACTTGTCTATCACTTACTGATCCTGCATATGCATCAGAACAGTATGATAGCAGTCCGCCAGGTGTAGCACCAACTAATATTTTCAGCGTATTTGCATGTTTATAACTGCTCCATGAAGCTTGTTGTGATTTTGGGTTGTTTGGTTTTTGAACATTGATTTCAGTGCCATCCAAAATCACTCTGATATTGTTGTCATAAAGTTTAAAGCTTTCTGGCATATAATACTGCACCATTTCTTTACTTGGCCAAATATTTATTTTTGTCCATAACTGGTAAATAAAGTTAACCCATGTTATAAATATATTTGAAACAGTGGTAGGACTTACATTGAAAAATTTGCTAAGTTCAAAATTACACATAATCTGCCTTAGCTTCATCATAGTTAAAAAGAACTGATTTTCTGTACTTAAATTTATGACATTACTGCCATAGTATTTAATTTTGTGAGCCATAGGACTAAGAGTAGAGTAAACAAAATATTTTTTTTTGTAGGATTCAAAACCCGTGTAGAACTTTATGGCTTCATCATCTTCTTTGTATTTACTTATTGATCCATACATAATTATGCTCATGATCAACTTGAGTGTGTTTTGATAAAGATATAGTTATACTATGTGAACATTCTATAGGCATACAATGTGTGCTAGTGTCTATTGTTGTTACAATTTCTTCACAAGCTATTTCTGGCCCCAAATCACAGTCCTTTTCATATTCAGAGACAGCTTTGCTGGTTGAAGGTTGTGGCTCTTCATGAAATAGTTTCCTATTAATTCTTTTCTCCAGACAATGCTGTCGTTCAAGAGCTGCTGGATTTTCAGGTTTCACCTCAGTAAAACAAAATACAGATGGTACAGCTGTCTTCCTAAGAAACTTTGCTAGTGGTTCATAAACTGAAATAGAAAACAGGCACTTTGTAGCTAATATGTATTATCAAAACTTACAGTACAGTACTAAAGTTTAGTTTACAAATAATGTAGGTATCTTCCTTTTAGATGAATCAGAAAATTGGGCTCAATATATTAGTAAATCCCTAGCTGTGCTAGCTTACCTGTATAATTGCTTTTTCCAAAATAATCTTCTTGTTTGAAATGTGCTGCACACAATCGTGCAGTATTGCTTGCTTTATAGTTTTGGATCCGCAAAGCAGATTCCCATTGTTTTCTTCGTGTAGCATCCTTAGGGAACAGATGAATCCCTTTATTTTTGCAGTTTAAAGCAGAACATTTAGGCATTTTATTCTAAAATAATTATCGTGTGAAATGTAAACAAACAAATCCATACAATTTGACAATCGTTCGTTATGTCAAATCAATGACAGCGGACAGTCAATCATGGTGCCACCTAGCGTGATAAAAAGTTAGTTTTCCTCCCCATTCATGCGACAATTTTGTCGCATGAGCGGCTACAGTCTGTATATTACTACATAATAGTTTGGAAATGTTGTTTTGTGTGAAAAAGCTCCCAGGATCGTATAGATGTCGTGTGTCGGGAATAAAGAAAAACGTTGTCCTTTGGAACGTATTGTATTTTTATATTATCTCAGAATATAAATTGCACAATTGTTCACGTCGATTACATTGGTAAAATCAGATTAGGAATATTCATTTATCATTAGTAAAAATTACATGGAGCTCATCACAGTACGGTCAAAGCGGAAGAGGGAACCGGAAGCAGAGCGGCACAGATAAGTTAATAATATCTGTCAAGATGACATAGACAGTGACATTTGAGGATCATATAAGTCTAATACATGAGCCTTTTGATGCATACATAGATAACATTATATTTTAACACTTCCCCTTATGTCTCACAAAGTGATAAGTATTACAGTCAATAAAATTGTTCAATCAAAATTTTTTAAACTCAAGCGTGAAAAGAAGAAGAAGAAGGTTAACTCAGAGTCTACAACAGCGACAGCATTCATTGCAAGCAGTGCTAGTGATGAGTTTTACATAGATTCATGTTCTTCCAATCATTTGTGAAAGAGTAAAGGATTAATGGTGAATATTAGAGACTCTAAATGTAAACATAGTATTGCAGTGGCTAATAATGAAAAGCTAGTTAGTGACACACAAGGTGAAGTCTATATTCAGTCAGGAAATGTGGTAAGACAATTAAAGAATGTTTCGTTTTGTTCCTGAATTATCCACAAATTTAATATCATTCAGTCAGTTAGTTATTCATCTAGTGTACCAAAGAGGCGTACATCATCGCATATATAACATAACATGTGAACATTATATACTAAAAAATGTAATCCATAAACCGATTTTGAATGATTTATAAAAATCAGAAGTAATTCCTGAGCCAAATTTATACCAAGTTCTCTGATGTTTGTTTGAACATAAAATCGTAATAGTTGAATGAAACAGTAGAAAGTTTTCGTACAGTGAACGTGGCAAGATGTCTTTTAACACAATTGGACCCACATATAATAAAAACATTCGAGACTCAGTTGCTTTCCATCGAGCCAATTCTGATAAACTCCGCGGTTTTCTATTAAATTCAACTGATATAAATTTTGAACAATAGATTAGTTTGTCAGATATTATTAATTTATTCAAGTGACTTTGTATACAAACCTTTAAATCGCCACTAATCCACACATTTAACAGCATTCGCATTACCCCCAAACAAACATTATGCATATATTCAGTAGGGAATAAAGATATCAAATCAATAGGGAGTCCTAAAAGTGGTGACTCTCCAACATGATGGTCTTCATCAAGCTGCGAACGAAATTATTATATCATTGGTCCTCGTGGGTGCTGACACACTTTCATAGATCACGCGACTGCGGTATTCGCCTGCCTCTACACACTTGTCGCAAGCTGAATAGCCACCATGTTGTTTTTTTTTTTTTTTTTTTTTTTTTATATTCCACAACTATCACACAACGCCATCTAGTCCCAAGCTAAGCAGAGCTTGTGACCTTGTGTTTAGTGCACTTGATAAATGCTCGTGCTGGAGCGTCACAAATAAAGCTATAGATTTTAACAGTGTAATGACTGACCTGATGACTGGCTTGTTGGTCTAGTGGTTAGTGACCCTAACTGCTATGCCGGAGGTCGTGGGTTCGATTCCCACCCAGGACAAATGTTTGTGTGATGAGCACGATCATTTGTTCTGTGTCTGGGTGTAATTTATCTATAATATGTATGTATTTAGAAATATATAAGTATGTTTATCAGTTGTCTAGTACCCATAACACAAGCTCTGCTTAGCTTGGGACTAGATGGCGTTGTGTGATAGTTGTGGAATATTATTATTATCATTATTATTAATGAATATTTTCAAGATCGAAACCATTTCTAAGTATTTTTTCTAATTCGTCGATAAATTGCTTTAGAAAAACATCTACTGGTGAAGGTTTAGCTCGACCACAGAAAAGAGCGACGACAAATGGTCTAGCATTAGAATTATTTTTTAGCAATCCTAATCCATATAAGGATTGCTAAAAAATAATTGCCCATGCCACAATTGTGTATTGGTACTTTTGAATAAGGGAAGTCCATCAATGTTAAAAGAAACTTTAATTTCTCTATTCCCAACATTATAATCAGTATCGTCAAATAGTTTTATTTGTTTTTTAATTTGTGAAAGAAGGCCTAAATATACTAATTCTCCAGTATCTAACTTACTAATCTCTAGTTGTAAAGGGGTTGTCAACAATGTTCTGCTATCTTTTGGTAATCCAGGGCATAAAGGGGACACAATTTTAAGAAGACTATTTAAAGCATTATGTGGTATTTGATATTGAACAGCCCAATGTTTTAACGAATTGTTAGCTTAAGGACAGATTCTCTTTACGCCAGATTCGCGTTAGGACAGATTCGCATTAGGACAGATTCGCTTAAAGACAGAAGTACAGTCGGATGAAAATAATTTTATTCATTAAACCGAAACATAAGAGAAAACAAAAAACCTTAGACATATTTTTTTATTCAATAAACCGAAACAAGAGAGAAAACAAAAAAAAAACCTTACAGCCATCCTTATTAACCAAAAATAAATTCCCTGTACTAATTTTTCATTATAATTTTTGATATATTAAACAAATTCGCTAATTGTTTTAAACATTCTAAATTAGAAAGGAGATGGCTAAATTCAGGTAGGACGGCTGAGTCAAGCATGTATAAACATGGCACCTAGCAAAATGCAACGCTGAATAGTTGAATATTAGTATTTCATATAAAAAACACTTTCGGAAGTTGATCATATGTTGAAAATCCTGAAAATAAAATAGTTTAGCTCCTACATCAATACGTATAAAACTGCAAACAAATGTCATTGCTATGAACTTTTACTTAGGCATTTGGATGTATCTGCATTGAAATTGATATAATTGTATTAAAGACTAAACGAGCCACCCCGAATTCGCATCGTGGTACTTTAGTAAATATACACAAAGGGGTAATTGCACCTAAAAATGTAATACAACGGCCTTTCTGCAATCCGCGCAAAAATTACTCCCACCCGCGTGTTTACTCTTGTAAAACCTAACGGACTCATCCAAATGAGTAAAATAAAGACGGTTTTCACAGACAATGTTCATAGGTGGTGTTCTGTCTGTGTCGAGTAGCGAGAGGTCCGTAAGTAGGCGACCGAGGGTCATTGAAAATCCAAAGTAAAAATCCAAACGAACATGCAAACGGCAAAGCGTTCAAACGACATCTGACATTATGACGTTTGACGTTTGATTTTTCTAGAGATGGGATTGAAATTCAAGTGTAACAGAATCGATACAATAATAATCTAAAGTTTTTTACATAAAAAATATTGAAAATAAAACAGCATTAATGTGAATGACTTTATTCTTTTCTGTTATTCTTACCTAAAAATGAAGCCGGAGCGGATAGCGTGTTCTGGTCTCTCGCCCATCCCAGATGCCCAGATACCAGATCACTGTCATTACATGACATCAACAGCCCAGAGTTCTGTTCCCCACATTACACCTGCAGTAATATGACAGTATGTCATCCTAAGGATTATTTGTAGTTTGGCTTTTATATAAAATATCCACGTAGTATATTTTTTGACTTAAAAGTTGAGGTCTTCATCCCCCTAAATGGAAGTCACATTTGTTCGATGTTTCTTATATTTTATTAGTTCTAGAATAATTCTAACTGTAGATGACTCACCTCAATAACCCACATAATAGTTAACCCACGATGGTTAACAATTGAGGTAAGTCATCTAGGCTATCTTATCTTCCACTGCTTGGGCGGAGCCCCACCGTGTTCTCGTAGTGGCAATCGGCGGCGGCGACCTCTCACGTCCGGTCCTGGTGCAAGCCATGGTCCGGGGCGAGAAGGAATGGGACGCCATCGCCTCCTTCTGCGAAGCAGTTATGCTAGCGAAGGAGGTGGTGGTGGTGGTGGTGTCGACGTCGTGTTCGTGTTCCACGCGCGCCTCAAAGAGATGTCAGCAAGGAGGGGCCCGAAAGGGCCGACGCCCGTCGGGGCTGCGGATTATCGAAAGAGATAACGCGGCCTCGGCACAAGGGCGAAGAAGGAACATGGGTGGTTTTTAGTCAGTAGAAGTCTGACACTCGCTTCCGCTCTGCCGAAGAGCGGGAGGAGTTATTTGATGATTAGCCCAGACGCAAAAAAAAAAGGTGAGTCATCTACAGTTAGGATAGTAAGTAGAGCAGCAGGCAACGAAGTGATGATTATGCCGCCGCAGTCTTTGCGTGGTTATACCTACCGCAGTACATATAAAGCATGATGAATATACTGCAAGTCAAGTCCGCGTTGAGAAGCAAAAGGGTCAAAGCGAGGGTGGAAATTCAAAATAGCACAACGAACAAATAAACGGCAAAGCGTTAAAACGACGTCTGACATAATGACGTGTGCTTTTTTTAGAGATGAAATAAAATAATCGAAACGACTAAAAGAAAAAAATAGAACTACTTTTTAATAATCATCAGTTCATATTTTTCGCAAAATATGTAACACGATTAAATGAATAACCATAATTCGAAGCTATCTCTTGTTTTATTTGATTTTGATTTAATTAAGTTGAATTGGGTAGAATCGACAGTCACCAAACAACCTCATTTTCAAAACACAAGGAACTAAACAAGACACTGAATTGCACATCATAGATTCCCACCAAAAACTGTGATTACCACTTCTTAGTTTCAAGTAAATAAATCGTTTTGATAACTGTTCTGTTATCAAGAATCGATATAAGTACTACTTCGATTTAACATTCTGAAAAGCGATATGGACCATCCTTATAGCTTGCAGTTGCTATAGCAACTAGCAGCTGTATTGAGTATAATTCACCATTTTATGTCAATGAAAAGAGATTTAATTTTTGCTTTTTCTTTAGTTCATTCAACTTCTAGGAAATTATTAAACACTAAATAATTAATGTTTGATTGTTTAAATACTACGAGTCAGTGTGGGAATCCTATACTTGCTGGAGGCAGTCATTTAGCCATCTCCTTTGTCCTTGTAACGCATTGTTGACAATGTTATCAATCTTTTTATCCTTTTTTAAGTCTTCTAGCCTTCTTCTTTTCCCTTGACTGTTAAGACTTAAACTTAATTTTCTTTGTTGTATTTCCGTTTCTTTTTTTAGCAACTGAAGAAAATAATATAAGGCTGGTTTGGGCGGTATTTTTGAATTCAGTCTTCGATGATATCCCTCCACCCCATTCGTTGTTCTTATCTTTTCGCCGTAACAAGAAAATAGTTCACAAGTAATTTTGTTTAGCCACTGGGTCGAAAAATAGTTTTGAAATTTAACAAATTCCTCTGTAGCAGGGCCAGCTTCTAGTAAAGATAAGTAAGCCCCGGGTATTAAATTTGGAGGTAGCAGTGCTAAGTGAGTAAACATCCTTGTTATATTTTTGCCCTCATTTGTTTTATCCAGGCCAATTTTCTTACTCATTTTCCATATTGCACTTAAATAATGGTAAAAACAGCCCTTTATTTGGACATTTGGATAAATATTCTTAATGGCATTAATTGTTGCCATTTCAAAATCACACTTAAATTCAACAATGTCCAGTGAAAAATAGTTTTTTAAGGTTCTAAACATTCTTTCGTATGTTTGTTGAGACTTGTTTGGTAACAAACAGTAAATTAATGGCACAAAATTAACAAACTCTCGTTCATTTGTTGTTTGTATTGACATGCAACGAATAAATTTGGTAAAATGGTTTCGGCGTCGCTTTAAATGTACCATCGCCATAGTATCTTGTATGAATTTTTAAATTTTGTTTGGCTAAAGGGGATCCCAATATTAAAATTTCTCACCTTCATCAAATAAAAAGAAATTTTCCACTAATTTTGCAGGCAACCGCACATCTTTGACATTTTGAAAAGTAGTTTTCTCCATACCAAGATATTTATGACGAGCCCTGTACAACGTATCTGTTTTTCCCGAAAATTCAATTTCACAATAATTGTTTAACTCATTAGAGTGATTATGTACATAGTCCTCAAATAGTTTTGGAATGGCTTCGAGTTTATTGCATACCTCTTCTTTTAAACCATCCATCATTCCGTCAATTAAATTACGGGCCATATTAGGAGAACATGCGTGATTGACTTCCTTTACTATTTTGTTATTTTTGTCAATTGTTATCGACGTGGTACAAGTTTTCCTGTTATAGCATCGCCAATTCGTAGTTCCTGATAGATTATTCTGCACAAAATTGTATCTGTGCCCACCATGAAGTGATACTTTACCTCCTTTTTTACTGGTTATAAATTTCACGTCCGACACTTCGCTGCTTGTTTCAGCTCTCTCCATGGTTTTAAAGAAACTTATTGCTCACCAAAAATAATTTTGCTAAATAAACTGAGATTAAACAAAACCATTGAAACCGTGTCAAAAAATATGACAGGATTTGACATTTGTCATTTATGTAATAAGCAGCCAGTAATTAGTTGAATGTTGGAGTTTGTATATCAATTTACAAGAAATTATTGGAAACAGGAAATATTATACCTTACCAGTAAAGGCGCGGCCCCACCGCTGTGCACGGAGAGGCTACGCACGTGTAGTAAGCTTCGCTTTGTAAGAAAATGTATGTGGTTGTGTCCACTGCAACCCACGGAGAGGCTACGCATGAATTGACGTCATTGATACATGCGTGGCTTGCTCGAATAGGCGGTTACATAGCTCAACACGGTCGACGTGGGTCTACGTTTCCACTGAAGTACACGAATATGACCCACGACTATGTACAGTTCGCTTATCGGTGTACAATCGCTTATTGTGTTATATCGTAGCCTCTCCGTGCGCTGTGCCACGCTAGTCATAGTCGTGGGTCATATTCGTGTACTCCAGTGGAAACGTGGACCCACGTGGCTAAACAAATTAATACACGCAGCTAAAATGCGCCGCGTGCCCGTGCACAGCATGCGCCGCGGTGGGACCGCGCCTTAATCCATATTAAAATTATAAATAAATATGTCAGACACTTTAAATACCAATTATCTAGTCTCAAACTAGGCAGAGCATGTATTATGGATTCAAACCCCTTCCGTGGCAGTTCGCAGATTATGTGTAATAATCTGGCGTAAAGCGAATCTGTCCATATGCGAACAAAGGAACTTTATGTTGCGGTCTGTACATATTCTGTCTTTAAGCGAATCTGTCCTAATGCGAATCTGTCCTAACGCGAATCTGGCGTGAAGAGAATCTGTCCTTAAGCTAACAAATCGTTTTAACTCTGTTTTGAAATCATCATCTTTTATAGACTTCTCAATCAATCTGAATCAGTTAATGAATGCTCATCATCAAAAGTAGTAATATGATTTTCATTAGAAATGTCATGTTGCATCAATAAATTGGAATTATTACTAGAACCTTGTGATACAATTTCAGACTGAGAGTTATTGTAAAAAGTACATGGCAAATTAACTAAAGAAGAGGACGCGCTTACAGCTGTAGTACTCTCTTGTAATTGAAATTACTCTTAACTCTGCTTCCTTTGCTCTTCTTAATAATTGACGTTTGCCAACTATAGCCTTTTTCGAGTATTTTATTTTCTCTGCCATGTTTATTTTTGTTTATTACTCCTCTTCAATCTTTGCAGTGTGTAAGGAGTGATATGAAGGAAAAAGGAATAAATGATGACGTGACGACTAACAGGGCAGAGTGGAAGGAAAAAACGTGTTGCGCCGACCCCAAATGACATGGGATAAGGGCAGGAAGATGATGACTCCTCTTCAATCTTTCAGGGGCAAATTTTAATGGAATCTTCTACTTCTTTAGCTGTAGACGTAGATCCAGATGTTGTGGTGACAACTCCTTCTACAAAGATAAAATACAAATTTTAATGTTATAACTATGCAAAATTTAAACTTTAAACTTCATCTCCAGCATATGGCCCCACTGCTGGGCACAGGCCACCTCTCAAATTGATAGGGCTTGGGCTGTATTTCCCACGCGGGCCCAGTGCACACACAACATTGAACGGCTGATATGTGCAGGTTTCCTCCCGATTTTTCATTCAACGAAAAGCTCACGATAAATTACAAAATAAGTTGCGAAATTACGCACATAGTTTGAGGTTCCAACCCACCACCTTCTGCTCGAGGGGGTGCAGGTCAAACCATGAAGCTGCCACGGCTTTTAAGAGCGTAGACGGGCTGCGTATAATATACGTATATATAACTATTGCCGTCGCGCTGCGCTCTAGCAACCGGGCGGTATCAATATGTGAGAGCGAACTGCAGCTCAGAACGATTTTACCTATAAAAAACCTTGACCGATCGACGTTTCGTATTCTCCTGTTTTCTCCTCGAAACCTAAGCCAATTAAATTATATTTGGTATCAAAATATAAAGGAAGAATAGATCTATGCCCCTATTACTTGTTTTTATTTTAAAAACTTTTCAATTTTCTTTGGTAGTCATCTGATTACGTAGGTAAAAACGGGATATTTTTTTAGGTTTTTGGTAAGTCATATTTATTTTTACACGACTGCCCCAAAAAAAAGAGTGTTATGTTTTTAGCGTTCATGTATGTATGTTTGTAAGTTTCTTTATTGTAATAAATTTTTTGAAAAAAAAAAATGTCAGGGGCATGCCTTCAATAGACCTGGATTTTTATAAATAAAAACGATTACTCTAGAGGCATTATCCAGGAAGAGAATAGGGGAATACATTTGTATGGAAAAATGCAGCCCGTCTATGCTCTTAAACTCTAAAGTAAGCTTCGAAAAATTTCAAAGTTGAATATCTTAAAAACAACTAAACCGATTAATTTCAATAAACAAAGCTAAAAACACCTCGCTTAATCTTTTCGAAGCTACTAAGCCGTAGAGAAACAGACGTTTGCGTCAGGGGTTAAAATAGACAAACACAAAGGGGTTTGAACTTTTTTGTATGGGAGCTGGCATATCGACCCACCGCCATTTTGTTTTTTTTTCGAAATCGCGGCCCACGATGAAAGTGGTATGTATGGATAGAGGACATATAGACGAACAAAAAATGTCGAGTAACACGGTACCCAAAGTGTCACGTTACCGAGATATTTGAAGGTAAAGATGGACATATGAGTAAATGACGACATAAAAATTAGAGCTTTTACGTGTCTTTAAGCGTTGATTATTATTATTAATGGTTATTGAAAGAGAGTTGGTACATTATATACTACTAGGAGCACGAGAAAACTATTTTTTGACATAACACAGCGTTTCATTGCGATGCGAAGCGATTTTATTGTGCCTATGATAATAATCAACCTAGGAACTATTATTTGGATACAATATAAGGCCTTACACGTAAAAAGGCTATTTAAAAAAATATTTAATGATTGTCGTTGTACTCATTTGTCGATCTTTGACTTAAAATATCTCGGTAACGTGACACTTTGGGTACCTTGTTACTGGACATTTTTTATTCGTCTATATGTCCTCTATCCATACATACCACTTTCATCGTGGGCCACAATTTCGAAAAAAAATCAAAATGGCGGACAGGTTGATATGCCACATAGGTTCTATCCCCTTTAAAAAAGTATTCTTCAGAACTAACTGTGTCCCCATTAGGCGAACAGTGAGAGGGCTATAACTGATTGCTTCCAGTTTGCCTCCCTATAATTTTGAAATGGAGTGTCCAAACAGCGTGTAATGTACGTGTAGTGGCTGATTCGCAGCGAACGGTGTACCTAGTAGGCGGCACAGTTTGCTCACTCGAAATTGAGTTAGCGGAGCTCAGAGTCGGCCAGCCGCTCAAAGCTCGCCTACTGGGAACACGGCCTTACAGGTACGTGTTATTATGTTAAACTTACCCACGATACACTCTCGCAGGCGCAGTTGGCAGGAAGGCTTTTTGTTGGATCTCTTCCCATGGAAGTTATACTGTTCAGCTAGCTGGTCAGTAAAACAAAATTTCATTATCCGAGAGACTTTGCTGGAAATATCCCTGCCTCCAAAAGTTCTTATGTATGAAACTTGTAACAAACAAAATAATGTATATTTGTAAAATAGCAAAGTAATAGCAGATCAGACCAAATTAGTGAAAATTGGGGCTCGCAAAAGGTAATCACGGTCACCTGGTCGATAATATGTCTAATGAAACTGACCGTGAATCATTCAAAATTGTCAAATGAGTAATAATAATAATAATAATATTCCACAACTATCACACAACGCCATCTAGTCCCAAGCTAAGCAGAGCTTGTGTTATGGGTACTAGACAACTGATAAACATACTTATATATTTCTAAATACATACATATTATAGATAAATGAGTGAAGATTAGAAATAACTTTTTACATAATGTTGTAAATGTGTAGGTATTGTATGTGTTTATTTTATGTTTTTTTTTTAAATACTAAATAACTATAAATTGCACCACCTGCTTCAAGCTGTTCCTTCATTCTTTCTTATGAAAGATGCCTGGTAGAGATCGCTCTGAAACTACAAGGCCGCCTATTGGTGCAAATTTTCTCTACTTATTTATCTTTTTTCTGTAACGCTTAAAGATTCATTGTATTGTAACGTACCAAATTATCATAATTTTCTTTTTTTTTCTAATAATGGTTCAATTATTGTATTTAATTCATTTGCGTTTTGAATTGGGAATTTTAGTTCCGGTTTTAGAGTACCTTTCAATGTGCCTGTATGCTTTAAAAGGCTTATTATTTGATCATTTTGGGTTTTTATACATGACAATAATAGAGTAAGATCCCAGGGCCGCCAGACGTCACGTATTTTCTGACGAAGGAAATGACTGCTGAATCGAAACGCCGCACTGTGATCAATTCCTAAGAGTTAGTAGGGTCACTTAATTATTTTTGGTCAATACTGCAATGTCTCGAAATTTCGAAAAATATTTTTTTTCAGACTTGTGGGTGAGTGTTGTACATTATTCTAAAACATCAACATTATGCAGACAGTATTTAAATAGATATGTCCTTTCAAAGTTGTCTCAAATTGCTCAATTATTGTAACTAGACTGATTTATCGTTTGACGCTTCTATTCAAGTTAAGTTAACTAAGTATTCAGAGAACACTGTGAGTTGAAAAAAAATTTGCCCATAAAGGAAGGTTTGTAATTTTTATTGGCATGTAAAAAAAAACTAAAATGACAGATTTATATTATGAAAAAAAAATACAAAATAATGTACTGATATTTACTAAGTTTTCTTAGTTTGAACCGTGTTGTGTGTGAAAGCTTTCTGGAAAGCTGATTGTGCCGCTGGTATTGGCTTCTTGTAAGACTGGTAGAAACGCTGTGGCCCGGGCTGGTATACACGGCCCCGAGGCTAGTGTGTTGCCTGGCCCTTGAAGTTTAAATGTTTCTGTTGTTGCTGGTTTGTTGGCTTTTTGGGTTTATTCATACTGATTTTTGGAGCAGATTTTTTAATTGCCATTGAAGTCTTAAGTTTATCAGCAAAACCTTCTCAAAAAAGCCAAGTGTCTGTTTCTGTGTCTTTGATGGCCTCCCTAGTAGTTTGTTCCAACCCTTGCTGCATGAAATTCTTTCTTGTTGTGGTCTCCTGATGTTGGTGATCACACAACAGACGACAGCAACTACAACTACATTGATTATAGGGGCATTTTCATTGTTTATGCATCGTTTTCCAAAAACTGTAGCAAGTGCAGTCAATGCACGACCAACTTGATCTTGTTTGGCTGCAACAGTTTTGTCTCTCTTTACTGCCACTTCTACTATGGCTGCTTGTGCCTCTAAGTTCAATTTGGGGCCCCAAGGGTTTTGCAATTTTCTGGTGGTGGATATTTTTCTTTGAGTTCATTTCTTTTTTCTTTGATTAGGCCATTTTTAATGATTGATGATGATGACACCAATTCATAAAGAGTTGGCCCATCTTGTGGCCAACTCTTTATGAATTGGTGGTCCAGAATTGCTGTCTTGTGGGGCATCTCCGAGAAAATTTAAGATGTCATCATCTAAAGGCTCCTCTGAAAGAAGAATGGTTCAAACAAACGAAATACCTATTTCTACTAAATAGTAGAAAATAGTATTGAGGGTGAATACCCATAGGTCCTCACCGGACACGGGTGTTTCGGGAGGTACCTGCACCGAATCAGGCGGGAGGAAACGCCCGGATGCTTCCACTGCGAGGATCGACCGGAGGACACGGTGGAGCACACTGTGGAGGTGTGCCCTGCTTGGGCGGAGCCCCGCCGTGTTCTCGTAGCGGCGATCGGCGGCGGTGACCTCTCGCGTCCGGCCCTGGTGCAAGCCATGGTCCGGAGCGAGGAGGAATGGGACGCCGTCGCCTCCTTCTGCGAAGCAGTGATGCTAGCGAAGGAGGTGGCGGAACGAGAGAGGGAGAGAACCTCTCAACGTCCCAGCCGCCGCGGAAGGCGCTCCGGGCGTCGGGGGTCACGCGATGACCTCCGGCCACCGTAGACGCGGGCCTGTGGACGGTGAGTAACGGGCTAGCTCGCCGTCCGGCCGTCGTCATGACGGCAACAGACCGTGTCGGCGGCGCGTACGTGTTCCACGCGCGCCTCAAAGAGATGTCAGCAAGGAGGGGCCCGCAAGGGCCGACGCCCGTCGGGGCTGTGGATATCGAAAGGTTACCGCGGCTCCGACACAAGGGCGAAGAAGGAAGAAGGAAGGGAACATGGGTTGGTTTTTAGTCAGTAGAAGTCTGACACTCCCCTTCACTCTGCCCAAGAGCGGGGGGGGTTATTCGATGATTTTCCACCCACCAAAAAAAAAAAAAAAAAAAGGGTGAATACCCATTTTGATAC
Source organism: Diarsia mendica (assembly GCA_949316265.1). NCBI lineage: Eukaryota > Metazoa > Arthropoda > Insecta > Lepidoptera > Noctuidae > Diarsia > Diarsia mendica. The sequence goes on from OX438889.1 coordinate 14,725,311, forward strand.
GATTGAATAGAGCTAAATAGCCCGTCTTATAGTGCGGTTTGTTGATTATTAGAATGTCTCAATAGGCCTCTAACAAACACGTGGTTTATGTTTAAGTACACTGTATTTTATAACTTAATAGGAGGGAAAAGACTACCAAATATGAACATTTACCTTCCTGGTCTTTATTTTCTCCGACGTTACAATTTTCGCCATCCTGAATAGGATCTTCTTGAGTGAGATCTTCGATTGATCACACAATTACATCGTTATCTGGCGGTATGGGTGACGCTGACGGCAATGGCGTGCGCGAACGGCGCCGGCGACGCTTCATATTTTGCAATAAGTCGCTGTATTTCTTTAGTTTTCTTTCAATTTTCTCTTCACTGCACTCACGTTTACGTTTAGGCATTGTTTTTATGATAATAACTCTGATAATTACTAATTAAAGAGTGAATATTTTTTTGTGATGTGACGCAGGCTGCACGAAAAACGATAATGACAGATATAGTATTGTGCCAATAAAAGTTTGTTTTTAGAGATGGGGTATTTTATGGAGTTTTTGAGCTCTAAAAAATCGTGACATAAGGCTAGAGAATGCGACTACTACATGTCTTCTTTATCATGAAGAGACTATGCAGTGAAGTACAATTATAACATGGGTGAACTTTATTTATCAAGTATGGAGTAAGCAGTTGAATTTTATATGCCAGAGTCATTTAAAAAATATGATAAAACAGTTCGTGTTATTTTAGATGGGACTGAAATTCCTGTGCAGAATCCAGAGAATACTTTGGCTCAACAGGCTTCTTGGAGCAACTTCAAACACGCAAATACTATAAAGGTATTAGTGGGAGCGACACCTGTAGGCTTACTTTCATATTGCTCTCCAGCATATGGTGGGTCAACAAGTGACAGACAGACAGTAGAACGGAGCTCTCTATTAGCTAAATGTGAACAGGGAGAAATATTAGCTGATAGAGGTTTTAATGTCCAGGATATATTTGATTAAAAAAAAGTGAAAGTAAATATTAGGTCGGGGAAAAAGTCTTTTCGCATTATAGAATGTATGAACTTGTAATAAAATCTCTTTGACTATACTATTTGTATCTGGCTGGTTTTGGTATCATTGAAAGTTTAAATTTTAAAGAACATAATTCCTAATCCAACTGTGTGTCCATAATTCCAACTGTGGAGGCTTGTAAATGGCTTGTCGTTGATCAACTCACTATCCATTTTTGTATTGTTAGCTGTAAGCCACCCAAAGAAAATAAAATAAAATTCAAATTAGGAAAATGTGTGATTTTCATTTGATCTTCGTACCGTCAAGATGAGTGAATCTAATGAAGAAATTCGATACATTTTAACATTTTACTACAAAAAAGGTAAAAATGCAACGCAAGCCGCGAAAATAATTTGCGATGTTTTATAAGGACGGGACTTAGACACAATGAAACATCTGTAATGCTGATTGAATACTGAGTATATTTGGTAGAATAGATATTATTATAAGCACGCACACAAGCATACATACGTCAAATACATACTACATCACACCTCCCCTCGGTAAAATAAGGTGAAATATAAAATATATTTTATTTTTTACCTTAGGATAACATTTAAAACTTAAAACTATATGCATTTAAATCATCTATTTCTTATTTAATTTTAAACAATGATTGCTTGTTTTATAAACATTTACCGTGCGAGTAGCTTGATCTACACCATCAAGTCATTAACATTATTGTTATCTAAACATAAATGGTCTTACTATTCTACTTATACATAATTAAACAAACCAGTATGTGGTGCAATTTGTATGTTGCAATTGAATGAGATTTAAAAACATACGCTTAATGTTTCATATGATCTTTTGCTAACGATGATTACCTAAGTCAAACATAATTAGTCATAGTACAATTTCGTACGATTTTTATGAACTAAATCTAATTTACCATTAATATTCACCTCCACATTGGGTGACAGATCTCGGACAACCTCGTAGGGTCCCGTATAAAGGTTCGTCAACTTATTACCAGTTTCGCTTTTAATTAATAAACGGTCTCCCTGTTTATATTTAGTAGGACTTATGTGGTGATCATATTTATCTTTCCTTTGTAATTTACTTTTGATAAAATGATCTCTCGCCTCTGTTTGTGATATCTGTAATCGATATTTGAGCTCGAGGGGGTAGCTGTCATAGTTATATAGTGGCTCTACAGATTTGGTAAGATTACTTGGCAAATTACATATCTTTCCATAGACGAGTTCAAATGGCGTAAATTTTGTTGAAGTGTGTACCGTCGTGTTGTATGCAAAGCACCAAAATGGGAGCCAAGTGCTCCATGAGTCTGGTTTATTTTCTGTCTGTATTCTTAAAAACGCCCCTAAACTTTTGTGTGAGTTCTCTAAAGCCCCGATACTTTCATGGTGATATGCTGTTGAATTTAATTTAGTGATATTAAGAATTTTACATACCTCTTTAAAGGTGTCAGACATAAATTCCGCACCTCGATCAGTAGCAACCTCTCTTGGAATGCCGTGTTGGAGAATAAAGTTGTTCACGAACATTCGTGCGACTTCTTCTGATGTTTTAGAAACCAAAGGAAATGCGCATACATATTTTGACAACTCACATTGTAGTGTTAGAATATATGAATGGTTATAACAATCCCTATCAAGCGGTCCCACTATATCCAAATATATTTTTTCAAAGGTAGTATGAGACGTAGAGGTAATAGTCATTGGTTCTTTAGCAAATGCCGTATATTTTTGTTGCTGACATTTTGGACATTTTTTGACAAAGTTAACAATATCTTTTTCGAGTCCCGGCCAGAAGTAATATTTTTTAATGCTATTGAACATACGTCTAATGCCTGCATGACCGCTTGTAGGTAATAGATGGAAGTCATTTTTAAAATTACTTTCCTATCGTCTTTATTTTCGATTCTCTCTCCTTCCTTTATAATAATTATAGAGAGCCTTTTCCAGTTGGCACTGTTTTGGTTTAAAAAGATTTTCTCACTTTGCACCTTAGATTGGCACAACCCGGACTAATCGCTGCCATGATTATGTTGATCCAAGATCAAATGTCACGGTCGCCATATAAGGACGGGACTTAGACACAATGAAACATCTGTAATGCTGATTGAATACTGAGTATATTTGGTAGAATAGATATTATTATAAGCACGCACACAAGCATACATACGTCAAATACATACTACATCACAGTTTATGGACCTAGTGCAGTGTCTGTGAGAGTAGCACAAATTTGGTTTAAGCGTTTTCAATCCGGAAATTTTGATGTCAAAGATGCACGTCGCTCTGGTCGCCCTATTACGGATAAATGGCCTCCTGGTAGTTTGTGAGACTTTACTATACCAATCCTTTTTTATTTTAAATTATAACTTCTTTTAACTTTCTTTGGACGTGACTGTACTTCTTAAATATGATATTATTAAACTCGAAATAATGGTAATAAAAGCGTGGTAAATAAACTCGACATAAAAGGGAATAGAAACGGGACAGAAAACTAAACTCGACATAGGGGTAATAGAACCCCCACCGGAGTGTTCCCACGTTGCCGTCGTGGTGGGGCTTGCGTGTCTCAATGACCCTTGGGGCTCTGCCGGTAGATATACTCATGCCGGAAAGGTCCAAGGCGAGAGACAAAGAGGGACACACGCGGGGGGCGCGCCGCCGGAAGACGTGAACAGTGTTCGGGTCCTCGGGCGGCGCGCCTGTCGCAGGAAGAAACCCTACTCGCTGCTCTCTGGTTCGCGTCTGCTCATCAGACGTGACTGTGAGAGCAGTGAGTAGGCGGAGGGAGAGACGATGGGTGGAGACAGGGACGTGTTCTCTTAGCGGCGATCGGCGGCGGCGCCTCTCGCGTCCGGCCCTGGTGCAAGCCATGGTCCGGGGCGAGGAGGAATGGGACGCCGTTGCCTCCTTCTGCGAAGCAGTGATGCTAGCGAAGGAGGTGGCGGAACGAGAGAGGGAGAGAACCTCTCAACGTCCCAGCTGCCGCGGAAGGCGCTCCGGGCGTCGGTGGCCACGTGATGGCTTCCGGCCACCGTAGACGCGGGCCTGTGGACGGTGAGTAATGGGCTAGCTCGCCGTCCGGCCGTCGTCATGACGGCAACAGACCGTGTCGGTGGCGCGTTCGTGTTTCACGCGCGCCTCAAAAAGATGTCAGCAAGGAGGGGCCCGCAAGGGCCGACGCCCGTCGGGGCCGCGGATTTTTGTACTAGATAACGTGGCCTCGGCGCAAGGGCAAAGAAGGAACATGGGTTCGGATCTTGATTTAACTGTCGAAGATTTAAGTATTTGAACCCTTTCGACTCAACATACTTCCAAATATCTTCCAACCATGACAGCGAAGTAACGTATGGCCTGGACGCATCTTACATTCTTCAGTCTCAGAAAACTATCAGATTTGAGGAAATACATTGTATTCATAATTTTTTTATAATTTCTCCACAATTCAACGTGGTTAGTTTTCATGGAGACATTTTCTCTCCTGTTCCTGATTATGTCTTTTCTGGACGAGGGACCACTGGTACAATCGAAAAGTCGATCAAGGCTTTCTACAATTTCTGCTGTCTCTAAGATTTCTTTGGCTTTGACACTATCTCCGTACTTTTCAGCCATAAGTTTTAAGATGGCAGCAACAGTATTACTTAGAACTTGAGCAGCCAGATTGGCCTTCATTTTAGTTCTAAATGTAGGGTTCACGTGTAGGGCTGTCAATTTTTGAAAGTACTTTGATTTTTTTCTGCCACGTCTAGCAAGTGAGACCACTTTCCTTTTTTTCCATTTATTACAATTTCTCCCCCATTACGAAAATTATTTCGGAGCGATTTAAATAAATGTGGAATGTCAAACATTATATAGACCTTCGTATCATTTGATAAAAAAACTGCGAATATTTGTGGGCACATACTGTGGTAATCACGGTAATTCCAACATCAGTAACAGCCTTAATTACGTCTTTAATAAGAACAGCCAGGGTTTGGGTTGAAACTGTACCTTTTACAAAGTAATATGCTACTGGTTGCTTCATTTTTTTGTGTAGACCTTGAAGCATGAAGACCAAAACATGATCAGCTATTTCTGAAGATCTGCGCTGGTTTTCACCTAAGTCTACAAATCCATTAACTTTGTCTGTCCTTGGATTGAATATAAGGCGCCTTTTTAAAGCTGTCTCATCGAAAAGTAAAGCACATAACCTGTCTTTTTCGTTTAATTTTGCAACTTTCTGTTTAAGGAGATCCATAATAGTTTGACTGATGCCTGGTTTTAACTCCGATGCTTTGAAGAAGAGTTTGCAGGGTTCTTCCGCTTGGTAATGCCATTAAATGTTGTAGATGTCTGTATGTGCGAGGTGACTTCTTATATATAGCAATAGCCAATGCTTTTTCTAAAGGAGTCCATCGTTTTCCTCCAGGTTTTTTTTCATAAACCGGAGCTTCGGAAGGAACGATTCATTCGCAGCTTAGACGGCAAAGTGAGCGATAGCCCCGCAGTCCTCACTTTGTCCACAAGACTAACCTGAGCGGAGGTCCCGTCGCCCTCAGGATTAGTCGAGCTAGGAGGTTAAGGGATGCGATAGCCCCGCAGTCCATCCCTAGGACCACGAATAGATAACCTTTGTCTAACTTTTAATGCTAAAATCTGTCAAGTGTTTGATGTGTACTGAATAAAATCCTATCTGTCATCAACCGTTGGTTTCACTCCACCGCCACCATTATATTGGCGCCCAACGTGGGGCCAATCACGTGGGGATAATTTATGTTTTATTAATCCCATCAATATGGGTATCAAATGAAAGGGCTCAACAAGCAGAATACAATATACTATATCAAATTAAAATCCAAGATGGCGGCTAAAAACTAGAAAATAAAAATAGGTAAAAAAACTTTTTAAGTTAAACGGTTTTATGTTAAACATACATTGCAATGTTTAAGATAAATGTACTAAAAACCAAAAAATAATAAAATAGATACAGTCGTGGGAAAAAACCGTGGGGCACGTCAATTCGGAACTGTCGTGCTGCGGAAATTACAATTGACGTGCCCCACGGTTTTTTCCCACGACTGTATCTATTTTATTATTTTTTGGTTTTTAGTACATTTATCTTAAACATTGCAATGTATGTTTAACATAAAACCGTTTAACTTAAAAAGTTTTTTTACCTACTTTTTTACATAATCTGGCCAGAGAAAGTTAGAATCGGTGCGCGTTCGGTTTCAGAGGCCCGCTGCCCTGGTTTCTATTTCAGACAATTTAGTTTTAAGGTGTAAACAGCCTTGTTCAACCTTTTATGTAAAATGTTCTTATATAATATACCATTGTTAATGTTCTAGTTGAACTTTCTAGTTTTATTCCAAACAAACTCCTCATAGTTTTTCCAAAGCAAGAGGTCCTTGAACCAATAGTTCAATGTCCACTCCGCGAGCTTGAAGAGCCTTCTTTTTTCTTATATACAAACTCATCGTGTGTCTTACTTTCGACTTAGCTTCACATCGACTTTTCCTTACCAAATTAAACTACAATTAACTTCTACTCTTTCAACTCCTTAAAAATAAATCTTTTTTTATTTTTTTTTTCACACGACAGTATTATTGTGTAAATGTTTACATTTTAACTCAATTGGCATGACATGTGTGAGCTAGACCTGGATCCCTCCGAGGCTCGCAAGATCCGGCCAATACTGTCACATTTAAATAAGAAATTCCAAGAATTATACACTCCGAGCCAGAACATTGCTTTAGACGAGAGTCTTTTGATGTGGAAGGGCTGGCTGGACATCGGCCAGCTCATTCCAAATAAAACTGCAGAAAAAGGCATCCTGCCATTTGGGCTCATTTAAGACCGATTTTTCATCTAATCCGCAAAGAAACTTCGGAAGTATCAATCATACATTTTTATTCTGATGGACCTTCGTCACAACATCGCCAGAAGAATAATTTTTTGCTCCAGAGTTTTTTCACTGATAAACTTGGGTTACAATATTCAACTTGGTCGTATTTTAAAGCCGGGCACGCCAAGGGTGTGGCGGACGGAATTGGAGGGTCTATCAAAAGAACGCTCGACCGCCGAGTGTGTTTTGGTAACGATTGCACGAATGCTATAGATGCGTATGAGATTTTAAAAAGTGCTATGAAAGTAGTCAAAATTTATTACATACAAGACTCGGAAATAGAAGAAATATCATCTGTACTGCCACAAAAGCTGTCCACTTTGAAAGGTACTATGCAGTTACATCAAATAATTGCAAAAGAGAAACATGTATTGAGCTACAGATATGTAAGTTGTTTCTGCGGGCCAATTAGAGGACTATGCTCATGTTTTTCTCTTCAGAAACACTATTTTCACCCCACAGAAAGCACATCAACTCAAGAATCAGGTACCAAGAGAATAAACAGTAAGCAAGAAATAAATGAACCCCAAGAAGATGAATGACTCCATATTTTACTCGTATGAGAACGGCGAAGCCATGTTCTGCGAAATAACAGGAACAGAAATCGAACAACAGCATGAAGTGACTATAGGACTCGTGGATATTTTGCATGACTCAGGAAATGACAGAAGAATGAACAGTAGACAAAAAAGTAATGAACCCCAAGATGATGACTCCATATTAGTTAACCGAGATAAAAATGACGAAGACAAAAATGTTGCGAAATATTAGGAGGAACAAATGAACTAGTGGATATGATCTATTCTATTTATCTTCGGGGACGCCGGCAGACACCAGGCGGGCGATCAGTCCTTTCGTTGTGAATTATTTCGCCCAGTTCCCCATTTTGGTGGATCCCCTTCATAGGTTACTGGTGGTCGGCATCGCAAATCTTCCTGTTGCCTGTAGGATTTCCCATCTGAGTAGCTTATACATTGTGCATTCAGCCACAAGGTGGAAACTTGTTTCTTCTGCTTCTCCACATGCTGGGCATATGGGATCTTCCTTTACTTTCATAATCGTCAGGTGTCCATTGAGTCCACAGTGTCCTGTTGGGATCCCTACTACGAGACTTATGTTTCCTCTGCTCATTTTGAGTAGTTTGTGGGATTTCTTTTCATCATATGACTTTAAGAAGATTTTCGATTGTCGACAACCTTCTATTGCATTTCATCTTTGATTTGACTCTCTTGTAGTTATTCTATGGATGATTCCTTTTGTTATAAGTGGGATCGGTAACCAGGGCTCTGGTCCCACAAAGGTTTCATCTGCTCCTTTTCTGGCTAATTCATCTGCTATCTCATTCCCTTCGTGTCCTTGATGACCAGGGACCCATGCGACTGTTACTTCTGCTTTTTCCGCTAGTTATTTGAGTGCTTCCTTACACTCTTTAACCAGTGCAGATGTGACTTCCACCTTGTCCAGTGCTTTGAGTGCTGCTTGACTATCACTGTATATAACTATTTTGGAAAAATCACCTGTAAGGGCGTTTCCAATTATTCTGGTACATTCCATAATGGCATGTATTTCTGTCTGGAACACACTTTTCCAGTCTTGGTATGTGTACCCCAGAGCCGGATAGCTTTGTTAATTCTTTCCTTGATCCATCTGTATAGCAGACCGCCATATAGGACCCTTAGATATTTTCCATAAAAACAGGAAATGAAGAAGAAATTGAAAAAAAATTATTTAAGTAACTGTATTTGAGGATAATTTCGGTGACATAGATGATTGTAATGGGGATGGGGTACGCGGTGGTTCGCTTAAGCTATATCTTTTCGCTAGGTACTCAAAATTAATTGTTTTAAATGAGAAATACATTGTTGAAAGTGGTAATAACTGCAAAAAACTCTAGTTCCAAGTGAATAAAGTGCTATAAATCCTGAAACAATCATAAAAACTGTGAAATAAGCACAAATTAAGACGAAATAAAACAGTATCAAATATTAATCTACCGGCCCTTACAAAAAGTGAATCCCTGACCTACACCAACATTGTTATTGACGCAGCGACGAAGGCGGCACTAGTTTGGACGCTCGCAGTTCTTGCATAAAACTAGTTTCTACACTGAAGGCGGCACTAATTTGAAATCACGGTTCACTTCAACGTTTTGTTTAGCGAGGCAATGGGGTTTTTTCATGGAAACTTCGCCGCAAGATGGCGCTGGTGTTTGGCTATACATGTCAATTTTTTTTTAATAAATTTATATAATAATGGTGTGGACGATTTTTTAAGTATTTGCGCGGGTTTTTTAACTCAATTTGTCGCTGCACAATGTATGCTACCTGGCGTATCACCCAGTTGAAGGAGGAATTGGAAAAACGAGGAGCAACGCAACAAGGAAAGAAAGCGGAGCTTGTCGAAAGGTACAATAGATTTAACATTTTATCGACTTTTAGCTGTTTTCTGGGCAATGTTATGAACAAGTTGTAAAATAAACTTCACTCACTAACTTTTTGCTTTTTAATGATCTAATAATAAACAACTTTTGTGCAACCACACATGGAATAGTTAATGAAGCAGCTGCAATTAAATCATTTATTAATAAATTGGATATTCCAGAGGTCAGAGAGTGTGGTCTCTTTATATAAAAAAAATATACCCATTCTTAGGGGCATCACCTGATGGTTTGTTAGGAGAAGATACCATTATTGAAGTGAAGTGTCCATACGCAAGCAGGAACCAAATGATTACTTAATCATCTGTTCCTTATTTATGTGAAGAAAATGGAGAGCATTTTTTAAAGAAAACATGTGTTTATTATTATCAAATACAGGGACAACTGTTTTGTGCAGAAAAAAAAAAACTGCAACTTGATTATATACACATTCAAAGATTTTAAGGTGATCTATATTTCAAGGGATGACAGTTTATTGAAAACATGGTGGGGAAGCTTGTTTTTTTTTTCTATGAACTTTATTTAAAAAATGCAGATTTTGATAAGTATATGACGGCGTCGTCGTTGTAAACAGCACGTGCAGCGGGCCAGGTGCGCAGCGCAGGCGTCACTAAGACCGCACCACTCTCCCCACTGCTCGAGCCAGTCTTAATAAACGACCGCTCGGCGTGGAGGGGAGCATTCTTGTCGCAGGCTTGGCCCGGTGCACATGCTGTAGCGCTTAGTTTTAATATTATATCTGAATTATATAGTTGTGTGTGTATAGTGATTTATTTTAAATATCGTGCTATTGGAGTAAAAGTTAATTACCGCTATGCTTGTGGCTTTTGATCCTGATCTATCGGAATCCGATATTGTGAATTGGTGTAAACTCAGTGAAACGATAATTGTGAAAAGAAATTAGATGGTGTAGTCCGTGTGCGGTGTAGTTGCGAAACTTCACATTGAATAATGAATAATGGGTCATCGTGGCCATGAGTGCCGGAACAAACAGAAAGCCTCTTCAAACAAAAACCTGCTTGCTGCAAAAACTGAAATACCAAAGACAGCCGTTACGGCCATTACGGCTGCTACGTGCTATGTATGCAGTGAGCAGGGGCACACAGCCACTTCCTGCCCAAAGCGATGGAAGAAGGAAGACTCCACACGGAGCACCAGCACTAAGCAAGTGTACCTGTGTTTCAGAGCAGCCCGTGGAGTATTACAGATAAGTGGTGTAGATTTTCTTTTTATATTTGACTTTGGTTCGGAATGTAGTCTTATGAAGCAAAGCAACTGTCGATCCGAGTGGTCATAGATGGCTACTTCTCTGACCTTATTGCTATTGATGCTGGAGCCTCAAGGGTCTGTTCTCTCCGCAACACTTCTCCTGCTGCATATCAATGACCTACTTGTGCCTGGCATTATTGGGTACGCAGATGACAGCACTGTCATGGAGGGTCACACTCAGCACTGTCATCCAGCGCAAAAGCGGGGATGAAGTACTATCATTGAGAGAGGCCATGATAAAGCGAACGAGTTTAGATCTAAGTTTTGTCTCCAAGTGGGGTGACGAGAATCTCGTTGATTTCAACGCCACCAATACACAAGTGTGTGTGTTCTCCGCCAAAAGGAGTCCATTCAATCTAGCTCCTACTTTTCAGAGTGCGTCTGTACAGGTTACTGACAGTCTCGGGCTTCATGGCAAAAGAAGCACAGATCTGAGCATCGGCACCTACATTGAGTCGAGGGCTCAAACAGCGGCAAAAAAAAATGCTGGGTATCCTAAAGAGGGTTAGGTACTCCAGGCCTGGACAGTTTTCAATGTTGTATAAAGCTCAGGTCCGGTCCGGCATGGAGTATTGCTGTCGCCTTTGGGATGGCTCAGCCAAATACCAACTTGACACACTTTTTTTTCTGTATCTAGTGCGGAGCCAGGAGGCTGATTGGTGACGATGAGAGGCTAATTGGTGGCCAAGCTGCGTATCGTGCGCGGGAGCTCCACGAGCTGGTTCCACCGTCTCCCTTCTTCCATCGGGAGACTAGACATACTGCAGGTTATACCTTGTCGATGGTTTTACACATTCGTGCGAAGCGCTTTGCGAAATCTTTTTTTTGTGCGCACAGCCAAAGAGTGGAACTCCATGCCTGCGTCGGTTTTCCCGAGTTCATATAACTTCAATCTGTTGAAGTCGCGAGTAAATAGGTTTCTTCTGGGTGAGGCAGTTCCATCGTCGACCTCATCTCTGCCCTTAGGGCGTGATTGTGGTAGAGAGTATGCCCATTTCATATAAAAATAGTTATCTCTTTAACGGCGAATAATTTCATGAACAAGTAATCCTTAACGGCATAGGTATGGGCAAAGTAACGTGCCTCATCGTCAGCCATAAGACGTCCCCTGCTGGACAAAGGCCTCCCCCATAGAACGCCATAACGAACGGCAACCTGCCGTTTCAATCCACCGGTTACCCGCGACTGTCACGATGTCGTCGGTCCACCTGGTGGGAGGCCTACCAACGCTGCGTCTTCCGGTTCGTGGTCGCCACTCGAGAACCTTTCTTCCCCATCGGTTGTCGGGCGATGTGGCCCACCCATTGCCACTTCAACTTAAATATTTTGAGAGCTATGTCGGTGACCCTGGGTTGTAACGTAACTATTACTGATTAAAATTAATGTCTAACGACTATACGAAACCGCTTTCTTGAAATAACCGTCATGTACTAGTTGTTGCCAGTGGCTTCGCCTGCTACAACTCGAAAATTGTCCCACGGGTAGATAAAATCGGGATGAAAACTGTCCTATGTGTTGATCCAGGTTATAAGGTATCTGTGTACTAAATTTTATCCGACTTCGTTCAGTGGTTTTTACGTGAAAGAGTAACAAACATCCATCTATACTTATAAACTTTCGCGTTTATAGTATGAGTAGGTGGTGGGATTACCGGATGAATGCCTTAGTGAGGAAATACTATTAGGTCATTTCAGAACATGGGATTTCAGTTAACCATAACTATAATGATTTCACCCTTACCAAAACCAAATTTATCGGTTCTGGTTCAGAAGTCCAAACAATTATTACCTATTTAGAGGTGTTAGAGGATAGGTTTCATTAATTTAGAAAAATTGGGAATAAATTTTCGAAAGTAAGTTGCTAAACCGATGAAGTGCCTATCTTGAGTAACAGTCCCAGGTGCAGGAACGAAAATATAAGGGACCTTTAAAAAAAAAAAACCGTGTTAGAAAATTACCAGTACGAGTTCAGATATATTAACGGAACCAATAAGGTCTATATATTCCCACGAATATTTTCAGGTAGTGCCTCGTGGTCAAAATTGTCTGGCAGACATCGCGAAAAATCAAATCATGATGACGTGACGGCGCCGGATGGTGATGATGACGATATCCTTGTTCATGAAAGTAACCACTAGAACAATATCATGCCTAACAGCAATATAACTTCTGGGTGTAATTTATCTATAATATGTATGTATTTAGAAATATATAAGTATGTTTATCAGTTGTCTAGTACCCATAACACAAGCTCTGCTTAGCTTGGGACTAGATGGCGTTGTGTGATAGTTGTGGAATATTATTATTATATTATTATTAACTTCGGCTAATAGTGATACCGTGTCTGTGAATAGCCGACCCGATACTATATCGATTAACAGTAGTACAATGACTCCTGACTCGTGGAGGAGAGAGAATAAGAAATAAGAACTGGTTCCTGTTCACATCTTTGATTAAAATAGTCAATGAGAATGGCAGCCAGATAGATACAATAACAATTAATTACCTAACAAAAGGTCACACACATAATGCGGCTGATAGCATACATGGTAACATTGAAAGAGCTTTCCATAAAACAAGAAACATATACGATTTTGACGATTTGAAGGATGTAGTTATGAATTGCAGAAAAAATCTGAAGATTCTAGAAATTAACCCCTTAGGGGACAAATTTAATTGGGTCAAAAAGAAAAGACAATTGTCAAAATCTGCAAATGACCCATTAAAATCGTTTTACGTAACAGACGTAACAAGTGCTCAGTTTCGAAGAGGATCAAGAAATATGTTCTACCGAACTATGAAACAATTTGAGTACAAAGAACTTGACTTCTTGCAGAAAAGATTGGACATTACCAGGCAGGCTGAAAAAGTTGCTAAACGGCGCGGTATCAACCCGATTAAAAAGGACGCTATTCTGTACCAATTAGTTCCCTACATGCCAGAAAACCGGCGAAAGTTTTGGATAAACCTGCAAACAGATAATGACTCGAGCGATTTAGTGATGCAAGAGGGATCAAACCTTGAAGATATTAACTAATGGATAAACATTATTTAATATCTTCAAGGTTAAGCAAGTAAGAAATAGATGCATAGACTTTATAATCTATGCATCCACTTCTTGCTTGCTTAACACTTTGCCCGACCTGGGGATTGAACTACATTATAATGATTCAAACATTGTCAAAATAGTACATTATGGTACAAGTGTATAACGTTGGTGATTACCGCAGAGGCGCCATTGAGACCCGAGCCGTCAGGTGAGGGTCTTAAGAAAGCCGAGGACGGTAATCATCAATACACACGTGTATCATACGACGTTTTTCAACATACTTGTGATGAAAATAATACTAAAAGTCGTCTTCAACAGTTGAAACAAGTTCTGTTTTTTTTTCACAATAGCGGGAAAAATTAATGCGCGCGCATCTACAGTTCTACCAACTTCAACAGTTAAAACAAGTTCTGTTTTTTTTTTCACAATAGCGGGAAAAATTAATGCGCGCGCAGCTACAGTTCTACCAAGTTATCTATGCAGGCGGGAAAACACGGAACTAAAATAAATGTACTAAGTATGACGTAGCGATGCATTTTTTCTTGACCAGTGGCGCCACTACTGTAACAATGACGATCGGCCATAGAGTAAAAGAATGTGGTTTCACTATTTTTGACTTTTCGCGGATAATAGAGTTTTAGCCACGAACAAATGGGGTATTTTTTTTCTTTATTACAGAGAAAACAAAAGTTATATTATTTGAGTGAAAGATTCATTTATTAAAAACGTATATAAGTTGAAATTATCTATTTAAATTCAAAGTTGCATGAAATGGGGAAGCACTAGGTACATTAATTTATTTTTAATATTGAACACGGTCTTTTTTTGTATCGAAACTTTTTTTAAAACATAGCAACTCAACCAATAAAATTTAAAAAAAAAACCTATAACTCACTAGTGAATAATAGCAATGAAAAACTCACAGTTTGATTATAGGTGTCATTACGTGCCTAATTGCGGTGAAATTATAGCCACTTTATGAGCAAGTGTGTTGAAAAGATATTTTTGTTAGAAGAATAAAAGATTATTTCATTTTTGTTAGAATAGAATAAAAGATTATTTCATTTTTGTTAGAATAGAATAACATATTATTTCATTTTTGTTAGAAGAATAAAAGATTATTTCATTTTTGTTAGAAGAATAAAAGATTATTTCATTTTTGTTAGAAGAATAAAAGATTATTTCTTATTAAAATTTTCTCAATTTTTAACTCAAATTGTTTTATTTTCCATCATGATTTAGTACTCACATATTTACTTCTAATAATAAAATTAATAATATAGGGACATTTAGTTAAATTAGAAACTGAGTAAAAATTATATTAAACCATTTATTGGTATTAAACAAAACAAAAAATATTTTGGAGTTCATTAACAATCAGAATAACAACGTAAACCCTCATACTTTTATGTTCACTTGGTTAATTATTTTTGTGTGAATTTATTTGCAATCTTAATTAAAAACAAAGTAAATTCTGATACTTTGGTATTGAATGGTAATACTAATTAAGTTGGTTTTTTTTGCGATTTGATAAACATTTATTTAAATTTAAAACAGAATTAAAATGAAAATCAATAAATAGTGCTGCTTATCAGATGAACCTATTTTTTTTACAAATTCTAGAGACTGATTTCAAGTATTACAGGGATAGGTTCGCTTTAATTAAGCGTTTTTGTAGTTTCTGCTCCTCCTGAACAATGTTGCTGTTTGTAATTACTTTGTTTATCGCTAGGGCAGCCGAATAGAGCCATAGGCCCTTTTATAGTATACCCATATTTCGAATTGCTAAATAATACATTGAAAGAATTAACTTTCAATACTCAATACATTTATTGCTTCCACAAGTTTACTTAGATGGTAGGTTTTACAAAGTTATGATCATTGTGGATTGTCGGGCACTGCAATAGTTTTCATTCATAATTGGACAAACCATACGCTATTTGGAATTTAGATGAAACTAGTTTTTCGAATGATCCCGAGAAATCAAAAATTGTAGGCGGGAAATGACACGCCGCGACGAGAGTAATTTCATCGCCTGGTAGAGAAAACACTACTGTTTTGCTTGGAGCCAGTGCGCTGGGAGAAAAAACACCTCCATTAATAATTTATAAGGAAATAAACGTGTGGGATGAATGGACATCTCCGGATGCTTATCCTGGCATATCCTACGCTGCCACGAAAAAAGGCTGGATGGAGACCGAAATCTTCGAAAAGTTTTTAGAAAAAGTATTTTTACCAGCTGTTGGAGCTCAGCGTCCGATTCTTCTTATTTAAGACGGACACGCTACTCATGTGGGATCAAACATAATCGAAGAAGCGCGTAAAGCAGATATAACAATACTTAAGCTACCTCCGCATACTAGTCACATATTGCAACCGTTAGATGTAGCAGTCATGAAATCATTTAAAGATCGGTGGGATCCAATGCTCGTAAAATGGCAGCGTTCAAATGTCGGAGTGAAGCTGCCAAAGAAAGAGTTTGCGAGGTAAATTGGAGTGTTTTGGGCTCAAATTGACAGCCAAGTGTTAAGAAATGACTTCCGCAAGACTGGAACTTACCCGTTTAATTCTGAAGAAATCAGAGAAAGTCTATTTGATCCGTTAAAGCTAAGGCGTTGGAAAGAATTCCAAGTTCTTAAGTCCCAAGAAAGACATGAATATGACCACGATATTCCAGAAAGATTCGTTTGTTATAATGACGAATCTATATACGTTGCTACAACAAACGAGCCACAAAGTCTGCTTTCATTAGCCTTAAATTGCATCTTTAGAGTACTTGGTACACATTTTAATCATAGCAATCAGCATTGTTCTGCAAATTGTAAAACTGACAACCGCATTCAGAATGATGATTTAGAGACAAAGGATGCCAAAACTTTAAAAGATTAGAAGTATAGATTACAGGAAAACCTATAAGAAGTCATGGTACCCTTCATGTGCAAGTCCGACTTGCACTTGGCCAGTTTTTATTATTTAGGTAACACTTTTTTTAAGTTGCGTTTTATAAGAGCAAGATTTTCTGATACCTTTGGTAATCCATTTCGGTGAAGTATTATTGACATAAATTTTAGTTTTCCTTAAGGGAAAACACTATGAATTTTCGATAGTAACTTAGATCTCCTTAAAAAAAAATTATACCGTTTCAATATCACTGGCACGCCATTTTGTGATATATTTATCAAAATTCCCGTCACGCCAACTGACTAATAAACGTTTCATTATACCCAAGTCCAGTAGGTGTTCGCCAATCGCAAATCGCAAACAGGGATTTTTTTTGCCATGTCTATAGGTAGGCCAAGAAGTGGGGAATCTGTCTTGTGATGGGGTCTGTAGTGTATCAATAAATACCGACACGCCTTTCTGGTGGGGCGGGCAGTGGTGGGGGTGCGGTCGAGGGAGTCGTTGCACGGACCGCACACTCTCTACTGGTCGGCCGGGCGAGTAAGTCGTGCGCGTTCAAACCAAACTGTGTTGTTTTACTAAATTCCCTACGTAAGTACGTACCTAACAACCTAATAGTGACCTGTACAAGTGGCGACCCTGCCAGGA
This sequence comes from Diarsia mendica, assembly GCA_949316265.1. Lineage (NCBI taxonomy): Eukaryota > Metazoa > Arthropoda > Insecta > Lepidoptera > Noctuidae > Diarsia > Diarsia mendica. The sequence goes on from OX438889.1 coordinate 14,742,518, forward strand.
TACAAATTAAATAAGGTACGTGCCGAATTTAAATAACACTGAGTGTTAATAAAGTAACCAAGAGGTAAATCGGTAGCAAATCAGTTTCAATGTATATTCATGTTTTATAAATAAATTATTTAGTTTTAAATTTAACCTTAAATTGCATTAAGGCAGTCCTTGAAAAAAAAAAGATTATAATGTTTGTAGACTGCTATTAATATGTTGAACGTAGTCGTTACTTCAAAACGCAACTGAATTAGTTACATTGATTGGTACCTAAAAATTCGTGTACTAATACAACAAACGTCAATGACGAATGCTTTGATTATTGGCAGAAACAAATGGGAGTGTTGTTAGCATTGATTTATATATTACTGCGTAAGGACTGGGCGGACCGCGTGATAAAATGACGCCTTGAACTTGGTCCCAAATAGGTCTTGACTAAACCGAAGTTTAAAAGAAAATGAAAAATTAAAATTTAACATTTTTTTTATTAACATTTTAATGAAAGCTTTATTTAATTTCTTTATACCTCGATAATACCACGCCACGCCGCTTATACAAGGTTACGTTTACGAGTAGCCTGATTAGTTCTTATGGATGGCGTTAGTGTTTCTCTGTATGGGGATCGCATCGAGCAAAATGTTCGGACGATCGTATCTTTAGTTTTTATATCAATGGTTGTTAGTAATACTAAGTTATGCATTTTGCACATTATAACGATATTTTGGGTTCAAATTGAAGGCGGTTGTTATTTAATTATGATTGTAACGAAGTTAGACCAAGATTATTATTATACGGTGAGGCTCTTTATGGTTGACAATTATATTTGCGTTCTTGAGTAATCTTGGATACCAGTGATAGACATGCTGTTTATCCAAATTAACACTTTTAATCTGTCAATAATCAAAGTTAACATTGTCGTTAGAGGTAGTTTGCTTATGCAGACGGTACCTAAAGATCTCGTAGGTATAAATTTCGGTCCAAATGGACTGGGATGAAATACAATCAGATCAAGAGGTAGTTTCATTAATTTGGAACGGTACCTAAATGGTCTGGATTCATTAATTTGGAACAGTACCAAAATCAGTCCAAATGGATTGGGATGAAATACAATAAAATTAAAAGGTAGTTTCATTAATTTGGAACGGTTCCTAAATGGTCTGGATTCATTAATTTGGAACAGTACCTACATGGTCTTGTATAAATAACAGTCCAAATGGATTGAGATGAAATACAATACCTACCTAAAATTAAAAGGTAGTTTCATTAAGTCCAAATGGATTGGGATGAAATACAATACCTAAAATTAAAAGGTAGTTTCAGTAATTTGGAACGGTACCTAAATGATCTTGTATAAATAACAGTCCAAATGGATTGGAATACTACACCACAAAAAAAAAAGAAAGGTAAAGGAGAAAGAGACGTAAAGGTACTATTAATATCATAAACGAGATATTTACCATGTAGTGTCAGTGACCATGTCAGTTTAAAAACTTATAATTCAAAGGTAGTTTCATTAATTTGGAAAGGTACCTAAAGAGGTAGTTCCATTAATTTGGAACGGTACCTAAAGAAGTAGTTCTATTAATTTGGAACGATACCTAAAGAGTTAGTTCTATTAATTTGGAACGGTACCTAAAGACGAAAGTTACATCGTCAGAGGTATTTTGTTATCAAACGGTACCTAAATGAGCTTGTATAAATACTGGGATAAAATACAATAAGATCAAGAGTTATTTCGATTAACTCGAAACGGTACCTAAAGAAGGAAATTACCCCTTCCATCCAGGTAGACCACAAGTATGTCGCACATACGACCTCAACAGTCGTTGAACTGTGTCGGTGACCTAGTTTCAGTTGGTTTACGTTGGGAAAAAACGTGCACCGGAGTCAGACCTGACGGCTACCAAGTTACCACACTCAGGTGGCCTTAGGGTAATAGAGCTTTACTCTTACTCATGGGTCGGTTAACCCTTCCAGAAATATAATATTCTTGATGCACATGTAGAAACTACTAAGAGGACCTTGTGGCATCTTTAGGTTAAGCCACGCTTGCCTTGATTGATCTGTGGATGGGTTGATCGCCCATTACATATCGTTTCCTCCGTGCCTCGGAAAGCACGTTAAGCTGTTGGTTCCGGCTGCCATTTAGATCTTTGGCAGTCGTTACGGGTGGTCAGTGACAGTGACCTGAAAGTCTGACAACCAGTCTTACCGGAGGGCACCGTATTACCTGTCTTGTGGAGATCAAATAAGCAGTCGTTCTATGTAAAATACTGGTATTCAGCTGCATCCGGTTAGACTGGAAGCCGACCCTAACATAGTTGGGAATAGGCTAGGCAGATGATGACTGGTAGAAACTACTAGTGGTAACAATTATGTATCTACTGTTGCTATCAACAAGCTCGATGAATATTTGCCCCCTAAACAAAGTCGTGTTTATAAGCGTCACTTGTTGAGGCTCATCAAATAATAAAGTGTAGGAAAAGGACCATGCAAAAAAATGTATGGGCAGTGTCCCATCCCATCAACAGACATGGGACAAGTTTCAATATCATTATTACGTCCCATGAAAAGTCAGTACCAATTTTTAGTTCGGAATTCGACGGGGTTTTTTTTTTAAAAGACTTTTGACAAAAATAAAGTATTTTTATTTTAAAATAAAAAATTACATTTTAGACGATAATTACAAAAAGCAATTGTTCAACTAGACATTTTAAGTATTAATAACACAAAAACAATTGAGCAAGTAGACACTTAATAACAACAGAACTATTATCCAGACAAAAATAACGTTATATTATTCATCTATTATAATAGTCGATAACATTGCCGCTGGTAGATTAAAGTCGATATGTCGACCTTTGCCCATATACCATATAATTGATATTATATGGGCACAACTTCCAACCGTACGCGCCCCTGTTAGGCATGTGCAATACCACTGTTCAATAGCACGTCTGCCAGTTTCACTTCGGTTTATTAATATGTAACAATAATAAACGCGCGATCTAACGTGTCGAGATTGTATTCTTCCTCTAATTAACCAGACAATTATCTTCTCGAATATTATACCTTGGCAAATCAGTTAGCTGGTTTTCTTGAAATAATTCAATATAATAAATTCCATTCCGAATATGTTCCGCACAGTAGGATTTTGCAAGTTTTATATGGTAGGTCCCCAAGGCGAATAAAATGATATCATCATCAGTCAGTTCTGGAAAGTCCTCAAGATGTGGCATGGTGGCCTCCATCGTCACAAAGTTAACTCTTTGTCTGTTAAGATTTTTGCCTTCGACATAATTTTTCAAAAGGTTAGGTTGATGAACCTTAGTTTGAATTATTTCAAAGAATTCCGGCGCAAGCCTGTGGTCTGTAGCAACACGGTAATTAGCATTTATTAATGATGCTGCTATGCGGAAATCGACAAACATGTTTGGCAAAGCTCGGTTAAAATAAGTTTGTTTTAATAACTTAAAACGGTTTTTGAATTTGCCGTTAACCGCCTCCACAATCCATCTACACACAGTCACCAACCGAGAATCATTTGCCTTTTCTGTTGATAGCTGGGTCGCGTTCCTGTCCTTGGTAGGTGGCATGTGAGGTTCATAGCCAAGGGACTCAATATCATTAATACTGTCCCTGAAGCCCCTGTCCAAAAAAAAAAAAAAAAAAGAAAAAAAAAAAAGAAAAAAAAAAAAAAAAAAAAAACAAATAAACAACGCGAACACAGCAGAACGTACTAGCCACGACTGAGGGAGGTGCGCGGGCGCAGGCGTCGAAAGGGTGCGGTCGGGGTAACGGAGCAAGGAGGGAGGGTAAAGTACGTCTTACGGCTGTTCTCTCTCGAGTTTTTTTTAGTTAAATAGTACATTTTTAATTCGATTCTTAATACTTAATAAAACTGTATAAGTATAACATATTTTTTTTATTGCACGATAACCCCATATCCTACAGTGATGTCGCCATAGTAAAAAATAATCATAATGTCGAGATGTAATTAATGAGATATGTTTGGCATCTGTTGATGATATGGGACGATTTTTTGCATAGTCCTTTACAAGTTTCTGGTCAGACTTGGACATCTGAGCTTAAAAGTAAATTCATGTATGCGTTGTGGTGGCAGTCATTCAACTGATACTAAAGTTTTCCAGCCCGAGATAAGAATTGTCTCAAGTGTGGGATTTTTGAATATTTTCAAAACAGTGTAAGACTAAGGCGCTGTGTTGAAATTGAGATGTAACGTCATTCTCAAAGACAATGGTGTCCTTGTTGAAAATCAAGTAATATCTAAAAAAAGGAGATTTATGGCCTACGTTAGTCTTAATACCTTAACCGTTCTAGGGTCTATTGACTCTTAACAATTGGTAACAGTTTTTGTAGAGCCAAAGCCAAATTTTATATTGTAAAAATGGGACTAGAAATTTGCTAGGGAAAGACACCGCCAAGTGCCAATGCAGTCTATGGTGTGTTCCCTAAATTTAAAGATGATCAAATTCATATTCGTATAGATAAATTAATTCAACCAGTTGCTCAGCTTTATAGAAGAGTATAATACCCTAACGGGACCAGTGTTGCCAACGAAGGCGATTTTTCGCCATTTAGGCTACTCTGATTGGAAATCGGCGACAAAAAAATCTTAAAGGCGACTGGTCGCCTTTTAGGCTACTCGAAAAAGATGAAAAGTTCTTTAAAAACTTTTTAACAAAAAATAAAACCGACTTCAAAAAAAAAACAGAAAAGTCAAAAATAAATCAGTTTCTGAAGTCGGTGACTTTTGTTTGTTTCATTTCATTTTTTTGCCACCGACTTCAGAAACTGATTTATTTTTGACTTTTCTGTTTTTTTTTTGAAGTCGGTTTTATTTTTTGTTAAAAAGTTTTTATTTTTCACTTTTTAGTGATTCACATGTTCATGGGTCATAATGTGGACAATGTAGTATTTTTTTTGAGTTTTGTTGATTTTTCAAAAACCGCTTGTCCGATTTCGATAAAAAAATTATGGGACCATTTGGGAAGTATACCCTTTCCAACAAAAAAATAATTTTTCAAATCGGTTAGCAAGTGACGGAGTTATGCCCGAACAAACATAAAAAAAAAAACAAACATCCGAATTGAGAACCTCCTTCTTTTTTTAGAAGTCGGTTAAAAAAAAAAGCCGAAGCACCATTTGAAAATTCATTGCTTCCACAGGACTCGATCGATTTTGGAGAAAAGTTCAATGAATTACAAAAAGATCTGTTTCTGCCTAAACTTGCAAAAAGATCTGTTTCTGCCAACAAAGCCAAAGAAGTCAAACAGCGATGCACAAACTTTCTCGTGCGCTTAGTGAAGGAATTAGTTGACAGGTTACCAGTCAATGTGTCGGTGGTGGAAAAAATTGATGTTTTATCACCCAACCGCTGCCTCTCAACCAGCAACAGACCTAACATTGATGATTTTCCCTGGCAGTTATGTGAACCTAATATTGACAAGGAATCTATATTAAACCAATTCCGCTCTTTATGTACGATGCGTATAGAGGAAATAATTGGCACTGCTTCTCCTATTGATATTGTAAATTTCTGGGTACAGGTATTGAAAATGCAGAATGCTGGAGGCAATCCCATGTTCAAAGATTTAGCGGAGTTTTCCTTGCGTTGTCTTTCATTACCTTTAAGTAATGCAGTCGTGGAAAAAATTTCAGCGTGATGGGTACGATAAAAACAAAATTGAGAAACAGAATGCAATTACCCATGCTGATCGCCATTCTAAGAATTCGTACACATATGAATGTAAGAAGCATTTGCTGCAACAACTTTGAACCAAGCAATCATATGATTAGTTTACATGCAGGAAGAAAAATGTATGATTCCAGCGGAGCTTGCGCCAGCACTAGCACAGCATCCACAGTAAATGTTGACGACCGCGAAGTTATTCTGGATGCTTTGCTATTGCTCGAAGCAGATGTCGCAGATGAAGCAGAATCGGAGTGTATATAAATAAATAAATTGTTAAAAAACTGTTTTTTATTTTAGTTTCGGCGTTTGGGCTACTACTTTAGGCTACTTCATTTCAAATTCGGCTACTTTAGGCTACTCAAGCTCTGAAAATGGGCGACACCAGGTCCCGACTTGTTGGCAACACTTAACGGGACAGCGTTAGAGTATAAAATTAATAAAAATAAAAAAGACCAAGAGTTTGTTGAGTTTGACATTATATATGTCGCAGGTTTTTCATAAAATTAGGTTTTTGATCAAAAACCTAAGGGATTTGATCAAACCACGGAGGAAGATAAAATAACAGTTTTATCATTTCTTAACAGGCTTTTATTGTAGCTGGATTTTAATGTCAGGTTGTCTTGGCATAATACTTTAAAATGTGTTCCTGTGGAGTTTCTTGTCCATTCTTCTCCACGAAGACTAGGGACCTAGCGAATGTGTTGTATTTAGTTAAAATTGTCGCCTTCTATAATCTGTAAATAGTAACTTTTATGTCACCTCACTACTGCTCACTACTGCTCTGTGGACATCCTTAACTACGAGTACTGTATTGTTTTTATTAATTAAAGTTTTCTGCTTTTCAATAGATTATCAAGGTATTTTCATTGACCTTCAACAGGTTATGGGCCCAGAGAGCTCGATTAATAGAATCAGTGCAAAAAAGTCAGCAAAATCAGTGAATAAAATACCGGTATAGAAGACATAACCTCAAAACGCAACGTGCACAATTTTCACGAACTTTATTCTGCATTCATCTTCGAATCCACACAATTACAATGTCTTCAAATAACTCATTGGCATTAATTGAAAAGTTAACGGGCCGTGACAACTTCAATACATGGCGTTTTGCAGTCAAAACGTATTTACAGCATGAAGAGTTGTGGGACTGCGTGGAATGCACAGAACCAAGTAAAGTTGATAAAAAACGTGACACTAAAGCGAGAACGAAAATAATACTTCTTGTTGATCCGATAAACTATGTTCATTTACAAGAAGCAAGCACTGCAAAACAAGTGTGGGAAAACTTATCCCGCGCTTTCGACGACTCCGGGCTAACACGCCGAGTTGGTTTGCTGCGTGACTTATGCAATACTACATTAGCTGGATGTCCAAATGTAGAGGAATATGTAAGCAAAATTATGACGACAGCTCATAAATTACGGAACATTGGCTTCCAAGTGGACGATGAGTGGCTTGGTACACTTCTGCTCTCCGGTCTACCTGAAAATTACAAGCCAATGATATTGGCCCTAGAAAGTTCAGGTATTAAGATTAGCTCTGACTCAGTGAAAGCAAAAATTTTACAAGATGTAAAACAAACTGATAGTGATTCAACAGCATTTGCTACAAGTCAGAAGTTTCACAATAAAAACAAGAAAAATTCAAAAGGACCCCGCTGCTATACATGCAACAAGTATGGTCATAAGAGTCCAGAGTGTAAATCCAAACCTAAAAAGGATCAGAAGACTGATGCGAATAAACAAACAAGCTCTCACTATGCTGCAGTATTTATCGCTTCTTCTGACTACTCCGATGCCTGGTATGTTGATTCTGGCGCTTCTGTACACATGACTAAACACAATATACTGAAAGAAGAAACAAATGCACACATGAAAAGCATTAAATTAGCAGATAATAAAACACTACCAGTTCAAAGCTCAGGAAAACTAAGCTTATGTGTTTATAATGAAAGAGGTCAACAAAATGAAATATTGTTTACTAATGTGTTATATGTGCCTGGACTTGCTGCCAACCTGCTGTCTGTAAGTCAAATTATTCAAAATGGTGGCCAAGTAAAGTTTAATAAGAATGGCTGTGTTATTCTGAATAGAAAGAATCTAATAGTAGCAACAGCAAACTTAATAAATAATATGTACCGGCTAAATATGCCTGATAGCTATGCATGCATATCTGACGTCACTGACGCAGACACACACCTGTGGCACCAACGGCTGGGTCATCTGAATCTTCAAAGCATGAAGAAAATGACTGAAAATACAGCAGACTTAAGCTTAAGTCAAGTTAAAGAAAATGTTAAATGTATAACGTGTCAGGAAGGAAAACAAACACGTATGCCTTTTAAAAGTCAAAAGTCACAGAGTAAAGGCCTACTTGAATTGATCCATTCAGATGTCTGTGGACCAATGGAAAATCAGTCATTAGGTGGAGCTAGATATTTCGTGACTTTCCTTGATGATTACTCAAAGAAGATATTTGTGTATACTCTACATAATAAGTCAGATGTCTTAGAAAAATTCAAAGAATTTAAAAACCAGGTTGAGAATCAGTTAAATTGTAGTATTAAAATTCTCAGATCTGATAATGGACTTGAGTATGTCAACAGAAATTTTTCAAATTTTCTCAAAGATGCTGGAATAATACATCAAACAACCACACCATATACACCAGAGCAAAACGGAACAGCCGAACGAATGAATAGAACATTAGTAGAAAGAGCAAGATGTATGCTGTTAAATGCCAATTTACCTAAAGTCTATTGGGCTGAAGCAATTCATACAGCGGCTTACATAGTCAACCGTTCTCCGACTAAATCTCTGTCTTATAAAACACCAGAAGAAATGTGGACTGGTCAAAAACCCAAAGTCAGCCATATGCGTATATTTGGATGTGAGGCAATGGTTCATTTACCGAAAGAAAAACGTAAGAAATGGGACTCAAAATCACAAAAATTAATCTTTATTGGGTACTGTGAAAATACCAAAGGATATCGGTTCATAATACCTAACTCAAGAAAAGCAATAAAAAGCAGAGATGCAATTTTTCTAGAGTCAACAATCAAAAGAGATTATGTGCCTATTGAGTTAACTACAAATGAAAAATCTATTGACAATGAAGATGAAGACTGTCAAGAAATCTCAAGTGATGACTCATTTAACAGTGTGACTGAAAATAAATCACAATCAGACAGTGAGTACATCCCCGATGAGAGTATATCTTCACCTGAAAGAAATATAACATTAAGAACAAGAAGTCAAAAATTAAATAAAGGAAACACAGAGGAATGTTCTTACCTGTGCAGTGATGAACAATTATTCTACAATGAGGTTCCTGAAAACTATGAAAAAGCATTAAAATCTGATGATGCCTCAAAATGGATAAAATCAATAAAAGAAGAACTTGATGCCCATCAGCAAAATAATACTTGGACATTAGTGGAAAGATCTCCCAATATGCGATTAATTGGATGTAAATGGGTGTTTCGCATTAAAGAAGAAGCTACTGGTCCACGCTACAAGTCTCGGCTTTGTGCGAAAGGGTATGCACAAACCAAAGGTATAGATTACCAGGAAACATTTGCTCCAACAGTCAGGTACGATTCCATCCGTATACTATTATCAGAAGCTGTCCAACATAACCTTCAACATTATTCTATTAATCGAGCTCTCTGGGCCCATAACCTGTTGAAGGTTATGGGCCCAGAGAGCTCGATTAATAGAATCAGTGCAAAAAGTCAGCAAAATCAGTGAATAAAATACCGGTATAGAAGACATAACCTTCAAATAATACAGTTAGACATTAAAACAGCATTTTTGTATGGAGAACTTGAAGAAGACATATACATGACAGTTCCTGAAGGCGTGACCTGTGATCCAAATAAGCGTTCCAGTTGATCCTAACATAAAATTGGAAAAAGGAGAGAGTGAAATGGAAAAGAATATTCCATACCGGGAAGCGGTTGGATCATTGATGCACTTAGCTACAGTAAGCCGACCTGATATCTCATTTGCTGTAAGCCTGGTGAGTCGATTTTTAAACTCTTATAATGAAAGTCACTGGAGTGCTGTGAAGAAAATTCTGAAATATCTTAAAGAAACAAGAGACTATGGTCTGTGTTACATAAGGACATCTGAGCATAATACATTAATAGGCTACAGTGATGCAGATTATGCTAATGATCCAAGTACAAGACGTTCAGTCACCGGATATGTTTTTACTAAAAATGGAGCAGCAGTAACTTGGGCCAGTCAGAGACAACAGACAGTGGCCCTATCAACCACTGAGGCTGAATTCATGGCAGCTTGTGCTGCAACCAAAGAGTCTATGTGGGTTAAACAGTTATTGTGTGATATTGGTGCATTTAATCAAAAATCTGTATGTTTAAATTTAGATAATCAAAGTGCTATAAGTGTAATAAAAAACTTTAACTTTCACAAACGGTGCAAACATATAGACATTAAGTTTCATTTTATTAAAGAAAAATATTATGCTAAAATAATTGATTTAAACTATGTGTCTAGTAATGAGCAGTTTGCAGATATCTTAACCAAACCTTTGTGTAAAGCAAAATTTTGCTATCTTAGAGATAAACTTGGAATCAGATCTTGCCATGTAGTCACAAATACTTAACTAATTATTGTTATTATGTTTAAAATTTGAAACTAAAGAATGTTTTTTAGAAGGCTGTAATTTAGGAGGAGTGTTGTATTTAGTTAAAATTGTCGCCTTCTATAATCTGTAAATAGTAACTTTTATGTCACCTCACTACTGCTCACTACTGCTCTGTGGACATCCTTAACTACGAGTACTGTATTGTTTTTATTAATTAGAGTTTTCTGCTTTTCAATAGAATAACAAGGTATTTTCATTGACCTTCAACAATTTAGTTTATTTTAAGTTATATGACAATAACAATAAAAAAATAGTAATTAAATGTGTTTGTATTACTCTGCCCAAAAGGTGATGGGCAATATGTATAATGCCCAGTCAATTTGATTATTTGAATAATTATTATCAAATTGCACTTTCATATTGGGCATTTTTCATAATGACCGGGCATTATGTATACTGCCCAATTTATCACTTGGTCCATAACATATATACGCTTTTATTAGAGTTTTTAGTGCTAATGACTTGATACGTGGCATTATATTTCCTTCTCGTAAAACATTTGTTTTGCGCTTGTACGAATTAATTTTTTTGATAAGTTTTCTTTTTCGAGGTGTCACTTCGAAATCTGCAATTGAATGAAACATTTAATTATTTAAAATACATCTATTTATTTGACAAAGATGGGGATACACCTTTATATTTATTTGAGGACAAAACAGAATAGAATGCTGCTAAATACATGTCACCTCACGCACAGTGTTATATAGTTTTGTTCCTCTTCATTTCAAGTCAATTCAACCACTTAAAGTGGGTGGAAATCAAACAAACATTCAAACATTGCAAGTTAAATAAAAGCTTGTAAAAAAGCAAAAACAGTTTTAGATAGGTGCGCCGTACGAGCTTAGAATATTGCCGCCACATATCTTTTATGTACGAGAATGCACAGAATTAAGTGTACATACCTGAGCTTGTTATTTTTTTCTTTTTGGTGAAAGCACTATCTTCCTTTTTATGCAATAATCATGGTCAGACAACTGAAGTCCTGAAGGTCGACGGGAAGCCCGAATGTTATTCACATCGTTTTTAGGGTTCCGAAAGGCGATGCCATTCGGCGCACGGGTGGTTTTTAGGAGGTGAGGTGTGGGGGCCAGCTTCCGCCACTCACCTTGCTCTATACGCCGCCATTCGTTTTCGTGGCGTTATCGCTACGCCCCAGTATTAATACATCAGTCTTTTTTAAACTTTTGATTGGTTGACATTTTTATACGTATGCATATTTAGAGATAATACTAAATTTACCTTTTTTCCTTCTCATAGAGAGGAAGCCTGTCCCAGCTGCAGCAGTGGGAACATTAATAGGCTGATGATGATGACAAAATTTACAATTGAAATTTTGCTAGTACTTTCTGTCCCTGTAGTGTTCAATAAAGTATATTGGAATGAACTATATTTACCTGGGCTATGTGACTGTTTTCTTTTACGTGATTGAGTTTCTTTCTTGTCACTTGATTCTTGAGCCAACAGCTGCTGTCCTGCTGTATATGAGTCTGAAAATAATTGCAACATAAAAATAGAACCAAAATCCTATAAATATTTAAGTTCTAAAAAGTTCAGCAGCCAAAATTGAGAAAAAGAGATTGTACCTGAGTTACTAGGTACAGCCTGGAATAATGAAGCTTCAATGTCGTTTATCCCTTGAGAGGTATTTGTCTTTGTAACGTCAATGTTTGAATAAATGTGTCAGGGAAATTCAAGCAACATTTCATCAGGAAGTGGATCAGCTTTCAAATTTTTTGATGTTATAGCAAATTTTTTGAGGCGATTTTTTTTTATTAAATCTCTGTTGTCAAAGTGTTTTCCACAAACATATTTTAATGTATGCAACTTTTCAATGGGAACATAATATATATTACCTAAATCTTCTTTGCCTACAAACTTGACCCACTGTTAGCATCTGAAATTAAAAAAAAAAAACAATGTTTCTTGGTTAAAATCATAAATATTGATACCGAAGATTGAAGTAGAAAGTGCATTAAGTTTAGACTGACCATAAACATTAATTATACTATAAAACTTATAGATGCACCTTTGCTCCGCCCAAATGTCCGGATCAAACAATTTAGCACACCATCAGGAATTTCTAAATAAAGGTCATGGCCCAAATCTGACCCGGTTGGTCGAAGTCGTCGTACAGAAACCAAATAATTTTTAAATGACGGCCACAAAACCCACTTTTCGTTTTATATAAAAAAATTGTGGAAATTCGATGGGTGAAGACGTAAAAAAATAAAAGATTAAGGGTCTCCCCAATTCCCCATACATGGAACTAAAACTAAAAAAAACTTTTTTCATCAAACCTATTGGGTGGGGGGTATATCAAAGTCAATCGTTAGAAAGATAGACACTTCCAAAGTGGTGAACAGTGTGCCCCCCCCTAACTTTAAAATTAAGAAAGTGAAAAATCTGAAACAAATATATGCTGTAGATCGTAAGAAAAACTTTCAACCAAAATGAGGAGAAAAACTCAAAGGTCGGCATAGATGTCGCTAGCTTTGACTCTGTCGCACCAGCTAAATATTGACATTATAGTGAATTTGTTATTGCTGTTTTCGAATCATTTTTATATGTAAAATGTACTCTTTTTGGACTGTTTCTCATTTAAAAGTGGAGTTACGTAAAAGAAAAGCATCAACAGCAGTTTTGATTGAAAGGTAATCAATAAATAATTTTGAGGTTATATTGATAAATAATCGATGTTCTCATCGAATCTAATAAGATGTATGTTTTTGACTTTCAGATTAGAAGCATACGACCGAAATTTTAATTTTAATGTCAACCCAGAGCCTGGCACGTCTCTCAGTGACCCACAATATCGGTGCCCACCAACCTCTTCTTACAAAGACATCAATGCAGATTCGCCGATTCCTGCTCTAAATAGGCAAGAAATACAGTCGTACTTCGAAAGGTGAGTTCATTTATAAAATCTCTTGTAGCATCTCTTCAGTGATACCTTTATATTTAGACCTTAGGACTAAAATTATAGCAGGTACCTTCTCCAATGTTACATGACTTACCAAAGTTACCAAAGTGCTATTCTATTTCTTTCAGATTTAATGCTCAGCCAAAAGGACTGGCTATGTACGAAGCTAGGTGTTTGTTGACTGCACGGTATAGCATTGAAGGTGCATACACATACATACAGGGCCAATGCAAGGCCCAAATGAAAAAAGTTGTCTATGTTGTAAATGTTCTGTTGAGCAATGAAGGCAACATTGAACAATGTAACTGTGAATGTGCGGCTGGCAGCGGTATTGAAGCACACTGCAAACATGTTTCAGTGCTACTTTGTGCAATAGAGAATATGGTCCGATCTATAACTATTATCTTACATCAAGTTTCTACTCAAACTCTAATGCAATTCAAAAAACCAAGCAAGGTGTTTTATAGATCACCCATTCAAGCTCAACATTTGCCGTCAGTTAGGAAGAAAAAAAGGGTTAATGTTAACTTTGATCCATTGTCTAAGGAAGATGAAATAAACAATTACAATGATTATGTTCGCAATTTAGCAATAAACTTTGGAAACACAACAATGCCTATATTACAGACATTTAGACCAGCTAATCCCTATGGTCTGGAACAAGATCATAGGTATTCAAGTAAAGATTGCAAAGATAATGTTCTTGATAGTACATAGCATAGTTGCGCATAGTTTATTATTGCAAAAAGTGACCGAAAAGCAAATTATTGATGTGGAGCTATTAACAAGGGATCAAGATAAATCCATTGATTGGCATAAGTGGAGATCATATAGGGCCACAGCAAGTATGTTTTATGCAATTTGCCATGTCCAAACTGGGAAAAAATACTTGATAGATAAAATATTAAACCCAAAGAAAATTATATCTCGCTCTATAATTCATGGCAAAACTAACGAGCCTATTGCAATAAAAAAATATGAAAAGGAATTCGGGTTAAATATACAAAAGTGTGATCTCTTCATATGCTTGCAATACCCCTTCCTTGCAGCTTCTCCAGATGGGCTCCTAGGTGAAGAGTCTGTTGTAGAGGTCAAGTGTCCCTATACTGCAAGGTTCATGCCAATAAATGCAGTTACTGTACCATATTTAGAAAACACTAATGGGCAATTATCTTTAAAAAAAACCATCCATATTATGCACAAATCCAAGGACAATTATTGTGCACAGGGAGAAAATATTGTAATTTTATTATTTATACTTTTAAAGAAATGCAGGTGTGTTTTATCAATAGAGATGATATATATATAGAGGAGATGGTAAGAGGACTAGTTAATTTCTATGAATGTGATTTAAAACCTGAAATCATTAACAAATACTTTTATAAAAATTATGATTCTTTAATAAAACAACAGTAGAATATTCCTTGTCTTTTATTTTTCATTTGTAATAATACTCTCTCTAAAATTACAACACATGACAATTGTGATCTAATTCACTTTTGAGCATTTTATAGGTTTTAGTAAGACCAATCAACCGTTCAATGTGCACTCTTTTACTTGCCAAAGTTCTATCTTTTAATCTCAGACCAAGAAAAAAAGAAAGACGGCGCGCCGCGAACACCAACAGTGAAGCCACAAAACCACACGCCTATAGCAAGTAAACATACAAGCTCACGCACACACCTACACTAAAACCACACGCATTTCTCCTAGAACGTCACGACTTCACGAGACATTGCCTACACACATAGATAAAAAGTTGGCTTCACTTTTGATGTTCGTGGCGCGTCGTCTTCCTTTTTTTGTTGGTCTGAGCTTTTAATACTGTTAAGCCTGGCAATTGGGTCTGACCTTTTAAAAATGTTGGAGTATTAACAGTAACATTACTTTCAGCAAACATATCTTGAATATTGAAGCCACGATCAGCCAGAATAACATCACCACTTTCACACTTTTGTAATAAGTCACTTCTTTCCACGGTTTGCCTGTCACTTATAGATCCTGCATATGCATGAGAGCAATAAGACAACAGGCCCCCTGGAGTAGCACCAACAAGTACCTTTAGTGTATTTCCATGCTTGTAGCTACTCCATGATGCCTGCTGAGCAGTAGGATGTTTTGGTTTCTGTACATGAATTTCTGTACCATCTAAAATGACCTACTAATGTCACCATCCGCAACGTGTCAATTAATTCTATCGTCGATACAGGAGCAAGTTGTAGCATTATACGGGAATCTATCGCTAAACGACTAAATTGTAAATTTTTACCATACTCAATGTACGTTAATGGAATAGGTAACGGTAAAATACATATTTTTGCAATTATCACAGTGCTAGTTAAATTTGAAGACGTATGTATAGAACTAGATTTACATGTGGCCCGTGATCAAGATTTTCCATATGATCTTCTTATTGGTAGGAATGTGGTTAGACACCCTGACATTCAAATTACTGTAGATTCTGAAGGCTGTAGACTAGCATGGAAAGAACTGTCTCCTGCCGCAACTATATACCTTGCTAATGATAATCCATGTGATTCTTTTGAGTAGCTGCGATACAGAATTTGGACACAAATTTACAAAAAAGTATTATTAAAATATTCAAAACATACCCTAACGTTTTGCCTACACCTACTTATATTGGAAATGTCCAAACTGGCCAATTGAGATTAAAGAATGATGAAATAGTAAATTACAGACCGTATAGGTTAGCCCCCGTTGAAAGGCAGAAAGTAAGCATAATGGTTAAAGATTTACTCGATAAACAGATCATTCGCGAAAGTCACTCCCCATTCGCTAGCCCGATTTTGCTTGTAAAAAAAAAGGGGGCGAGGATCGTTTATGTATTGATTATCGTTCGTTAAATAAAATGATAGAAAAAGACAGGTACCCACTACCATTAATAGAAGACCAAATCGACCGTTTGGGTAATGCAACATTCTTTATATCTATAGATATGAAAAATGGGTTCTACCAAATTCCCGTAGCTCCTGATTCAATAAAATTTACAGCTTGCATAACACCCGATGGACATTACGAATTTTTAAAAATGCCATTCGGTATTTGTAACGGTCCAGCTGTCTTTCAACGGTCAATAAACAAAGCGGTTCGAAATTTAAAATTTTTGCTAACATACATTGATGATTTATTGATTCCATTTACTAGTATTGAAGAGGGTCTTTCATATTTAGGATTAACAATAGAAGCACTTTCTGAAGCCGGATTTACCATAAACCTAAAGAAATGCAAATTTTTCGTAAATGAAATCCATTATTTAGGTCGGCAAATATCAAAAGAGGGAGTCAGACCAAGTGACGATAAGGTTTCGGCCCTAGTTAATTCTCCTACACCTAGAACTGTTAAGCAAGTGCGCCAGTTTATGGGCCTCGCCAGCTACTTCCGGAAATTTATTCCTGAATTCGCTCCCCGAACAGCTTGTATAACCAAATTAACCAGTATCAATCAAAAATGGGAATGGGGGTCTGAACAAGAGGCTGCCCGTAATTATGTAATACAATGTTTAACTTCTAAACCTTTACTTAGCATATATAATCCCGAATTGCCGACCGAATTACATACGGATGCTAGTTCTCCAGGATACGGTGCCATTCTATTACAAAAAGATAATAATAATGTCAGTAAAGTCGTAGCATATTTTAGTAAACGTACGTCTTCAACTGAATCTAGATATAGTTCTTATGACTTAGAAACGTTGGCTATATACAATTCCTTAAAACAATTTAGAGTTTACCTATTAGGTATTAAATTTAAGATCATAACTGATTGTAATGCTATTAAATCTACGGCAAATAAGAAAGATTTATCTCCAAGAGTAGCACGTTGGTGGACATATCTGCAGGACTTCGATTTTGAGATAGTCTACAGGAAAGGCAAATTCATCAGCCACGTGGGCTTTCTTAGTCGTAACCCTGTTGAAGTACCCATCACAACTACTCCCGATTGTTCGCTATATTCAGTTAACCTAATTTCCAATGACTCTCGATCTTGGCTTGAAATAGCACAGCAGAATGACCCAGAAACCCTTTCGTTAATTCAACGGGCTGAGGTAGGAGATTTGGATGAAAATCAGTACGTCGTATTAGATAATTTATTGTATTACAAGGCTGATCCGAACGCTTCACCTAAGTTGTTTGTTCCCAAAAACCATAGAATTCCTCTGTTGAGATTGTTTCATGACGAAAACTGTCATGTAGGTTTTTATAAAACGTTAGATAAGATTAGGGAACATTTTTGGTTTCCATCTATGGCAGCATTTGTAAAAAAAATATTTATACCATTGCTTAGTTTGTATAGAGCGAAAAGGTCATTCGGGCCCAAAAGAAGGGCTGTTACACCCAATATATAAGTCAGCGGTACCCTTTTACACCATTCACTTGGATTGTACTGGGCCTTTCCCACCATCAACAGATGGTCATAAGTATATATTGCTAGTTATTGACGGCTTTACTAAATTCTGCATCCTGAAAAAGCTTAAGACCTTGGGAGCCGCTGAGCTAGTACCTGTGATTCGAGACACGATTAGCCTATTTGGTATCCCATCGTTAGTAGTCACTGACCGCGGCACTAACTTTAGCTCCAATTTAGTACGTTCGTTATTTCAAGACTTAGAAATAGAGCACCATATGATAGCCACCGGAACACCGCGAGGAAACGGTCAAGCCGAAAGATACGTCTCAACCGTAATCAATATGTTGACTACTAGGTGTAGTAATGTGTCAGATTGGCCGAACGAATTATTCAAAGTACAGCAGTCCATAAATACTACCATTCAAAAATCCACGGGTTTTTCCCCTATACGACTGCTAGTCGGAAGTAATGCAAATATACGAGTACCTTGTGTTCAGGCTCGCTTAAACGAACTTTATGGTGATCACGCCGCGCATCAAGATTTTGACATTCGAGCAGACCGAGAACTAGCTCACAATCGTCTCAGTGTAGTAGCTCAAAAATTTAAAGAACGTTTCGATGCAGTACGCCGTCAGAAAAAAACCTATCATGTTGGGGATATTGTGTATGTTTACCAGGATCATAGACGTCACGAAAAACTAAAGCCAAAATTTAGGGGACCGTACGATATTCGCGAGATTTTAGATATGATCGTTATGGTTTGCGAGGCAGAGGTCATTGAATCTTGTAATTTCTAAGGACAAGCTTCGATTTTGGCCAGGTGAAATGGTCTATGAGAACGCTATTGTTGAAAATGCTATTTAAATCTCGTAATACTGAGTAACTATAAATAATCGATTATGGCTGCGCCTGTGGCTGTGCCTGTGCTTGTGGCTGTGCCTGTGCCTGTGTCTGTGGCTATGCCGGTGGCTGTGTCTGTGCCTGTGGCTGTGCCGGGGGCTGGTTCCTGTGGCTGTGCCAATAATATACCATTTTAAAACCAAAGAGTTTGGTGGCCAACAATGTACTTCAGGGGCCGGGTACATAGCGGAATTGCCGTGTTATATCTGAATGAAAAACTTATAAAGATGAATAACTCTTTGTTTTTTTTATGTCCTGTGATTGATGAATTGTTTTATCAGAGATGTACTTCGAGAACGAAGTAGGTACATATCAGAATGGCCGTGTTATATCTTTTTGGTTATTTTTGTAATTTTTAGGACTGTTTTTGGTTGTTCAAGTGTATTAGATTGAGATTTCCTTGATTTAAACCATAAAATTATTGTTAAAACCACCTTTAGACTATTTGTTTATTACAATATTTATTTCAACACATAATTATTATAGTTTTTCGATTCATTGATAAAAAGGATTTATCTTGATACTTCCTTTCGATTTATTTAAAACTAGCTTTTGCCAGCGGCTTCGCCCGCGTGAAAATGTCGATTTTCCATACAAACTTTCATCCCCTATTTAGCTCCCTTAGGGGTTGAATTTAGAAAAATCCTTCCTTATTCCTTGTCTACATTATAAAGGGAGCCTCTGTGCAAAATTTCAGCTTTCTAGGTCCAAGGGTTTGGGCTGGGCGTTGATGAGTCAGTCAGTCAGGACTTCTCTCTTTATTTATTAGATTGAGTCGATTGAGATTGAGCAGTGGTGCGGTTGCGGTGAATTCCCATGCGTTGCATCAATTTATTAAATAGGTCGGACTCAAATTGCCTCCCTTGGTCTGTGGTTATGGTTACTGGGCAACCAAATCTCGCAATCCAACCTTCGTAAAATGCATTAGCAACCTTTTCTGCGGTTATCTCTTCCAATGGAAGGGCTTCAGGCCATTTGGTAGCTCTGTCTATCATGGTCAATAGATATCGATAGCCGTCAGAAATAGGTAACGGACCAACGATATCTATATGCACGTGCTCCAGTCTGTTTGCTTGTTGGAAACTCGCAATAGGTGCCTTTGTGTGTTGTTGCACCTTAGCACGCTGGCACGCGTCGCATGTTCGAGTCCACTCATTTACATCGCTATTCATGGAGGGCCACCAGTAGCGAGCGGTGACTAGTTTCCTTGTCGCCCTTATGCCCGGGTGACTAAGGTCGTGAATAGCTTTGAATGCTACTTTTCGAAAATCTAGTGGTAGATATGGACGAGCAGTGCTTGCTGACATCTCGCAGGTGACGGGTTTTGCGGTTGAGTTGGGAATGGCGATCTTCTTAAAAATGTACTTTCCTTTGTTTACAAGGATTTTGAATTCTTCGTCTTGGTCTTGTTTTCTTGCTAACTCGGTGTAATCTAGTGGTGTCGGGCATGTTATTGTTTCAACTCGTGATAGTGCGTCTGCGACCTTGTTGTCCTTGCCGGTGACGTGTTGAATATTTGACGTGAACTGTCCGATATATTCAAGGTATCTTGTTCGGCGGGGCGTCTCAGACTTGCTGTTTGCAGTTAATGCGTTACACAGCGGTTTGTGGTCTGTGTAAACGATTAATTCTCGTCCTTCAAACACACGACGGAAGTGACGTATTGCCATGTAGATTGATAGCAACTCACGGTCGTACGTGCTGTATTTTTGTTGTGCGTCACTGAACTTCTTGGAGAAAAATCCCAGTGGTCTCCACTTGCCGTTGATCTTCTGTTGTATAACGGCACCAGCACATGTGTTTGAAGCGTCTGTCATCATTGCGAAAGGTTCGCTCAATGATGGATAGGATAGTAACGCGCAATTCTTGATATCTTGCTTACATTGATTGAATGCTTGTTTTGCCTCTTCTGTCCACTGTATGTTCGTTTTGTCATTTTTCTTGGCGTTGTGAAAGTATTTGCTTAATTCCTTTTGATGTTCATCCGCGTGGGGTATACTGGAACGGTAAAAGTTCAGAATCCCGATGAAACGACGTAGATCTTGGATCGTTTTTGGCAATGGGTAGGACTGGATCACTTGTACCTTCTCTTCTGTCGGTGTGATGCCTTCTGGGCTTATTGTGTATCCCAGGAAATCGAGTTTTGACTGGCCGAAGATACACTTAGCGACGTTTATTTTTAAACCACTGTCGTTGAGTCGCTTAAACACTTCTTCAAGTTCTCTTTTGTGTACTTCTTGGTTCTCAGAAGCTACGAGAATGTCGTCGACGAATGGGAAAACAGGTAAGCCACGAAGCACGTTGTCAATATGGCGTTGAAATGTTTGGCCTGCGTTCATCAAACCAAAACACATTCTAGTGAACTCGTACAAACCAAAGGGTGTAATCACGGCTGTTTTCTTCACGTCTTCTTCTCTGTTTTTAATCTGGTAGTAGGCCTTCTGCAGATCAATTTTTGAAAAAATCTTCTTGCCTTGTAGGTTATGTGTGAAGTCATGCAGTCGTGGAACTGGGTATCGATCGGGTGTGGTTACTGCATTGAGTCTACGGTAATCGCCGCAGGATCTGTAGGTACCATCCTTTTTCAAAACCATGTGTAATGGACTAGCCCATGGGCTGTTAGACGGTCGACAAATTCCTTGGTTCATCATGAGTTGAAATTCTTGTTTTGCGACATTATATTTATGCGTGGGTAGTGGTCTCGCTTTTGTAAATATCGGCGATCCGGTGGTTTCGATGTAGTGTTCGACTTCACTATTTCCCAGTTTCTGTAAGTTTGGTCTCGTGATATCTGGGAACTTGGCCAACAGGTCGTGGTAGGGACGCCTGTCGTCGATGGTTCGGATGCTTCCTTCAGCTGTGGGTGACAGGAAACCTCGTACCGATAAATTGGTTCTCTTGTCCAACAATCGTCGTCCGTGGAGATCCACCATAAGTGCGTGGTGGTGCAAGAAATCAGCGCCTAATATCGGCCGACTGACTGTTGCTACCATGAATCGCCAACTGTAGGCACGTCGCATCCCGATGTTGAGAACAATGGTTCGCTCGCCGTATGTGGGTATTTGTGAACCATTTGCTGCATACAAGTAGTTGGTTGGTGTCCGCTGTTTATCTCGTGCAGTGGCGGGTAAAACGGAAACATTTGCACCCGTGTCGATGAGGAATTTTTTTCCGGTAGATTTGTCGTGTAAAAATAGGCGGTATGTTGATAAATCGTCGACTTCGGCCACCGCCACGGCTTGAGTCTCCTTTAGTTTTCCGGCTTCTCACTTTCCATACCTTTAAAACTGCACGGGCTTCTGCATCGGTATGCTGCTTTTCCAAATTTTTTATGGAAATAGCACACGGCGTTACTTCTGTCTCGTGATTTCGAGCTGGAACGGCTTCTGTAACTGTGCGATCGGCGTTGGAATTTGCGGGATCGATGCGTTTTCAGCGCTGCGACTTCCTTGGTCAGGGCTTCTAACATGCTGTAGAGTTTTTGTTGTGCAGGTCCCGATGTCGCCGCTATTTCGGCTGGCGCCGCTGTAGCTGGGGTCTTTGACGTGGTTGGTTGCCACTGGCAGGAACACACGACGACGTCTTCAGGCGTAGTAGTCTGGTTCTCGGTTACGGGCGTTGACATTTTCAAACGCGGGGTCACCACTTTAGGGATACTTAGGGGAGCTTGTTGCGAATAAGAAGGCGAATAACGATCTGTTTTATTTAATTAGGAAAGCTCCTTTATATACAGTTCACATTTACAATTATCAAAATAAATAAGGTACATTAATAATTCTTAGGACTAACACAATTTGGTAATGTCGGTAGTATGTGCCGCGCTCCCTACGTTGTACAAGCGTGATGTTGTATCGCCGGCCGGCCCGCATTCCTTTCACCTCGGCTAGCTCCGAGCCTCAGTATGCGCGAGCGCGCGGCGGCGAACGGCTGTATGCGCTCCTCTTAATTAGAATGAGTCGTCGTAAGTATGTGCCGCTACAAGATATTGTGTTTACGGTTGGTTGATAAAAAGGATTTATTTTTATTTATTTATTTATTAAACTTTATGCACAACAAAATCGTACAAAGGCGGACTTAATGCCTTGGGCATTTTCTACCAGTCTACCTTAGGGTGATGCAGAGACAATACATAGTAGGTGCAAAACAGAAAAAAAAAACGTAATAGAAAAGATATATACCTAAATTATAAGAATAAATACATACATATATACATACATAAAATATATAAAGTTTTGAAAGATAGGCAAGGAAAACTATAACAACTTAATTTTGAGACGAATCTGCCAACTTCTTGTGAATGTGTTCACGAGCTTTTATTTTGAAAATGAACCGACTGTTAACCGTCCTAATATTCTGAGGGAGGTCATTCCAAAGGAATACCGCCTGGACAAAGAAGGAAGACTTTATAAAGCCAGAGCGATGAGAAGGACAACGTAGAAGGCGATTATTGGCGGAACGAAGAGTCTTGCTGTGAGCAGTGCATAAATATTGACAAAGAGAAGTCAGATAAGAAGGGGAAGTGGGCTTGTGAAGAAGAGAAAACAGGGTTGTCAAAGCTCTCAACGCTCTGCGCTGCCGTATAGGTAACCATTTCAGAAGCGATCGATGCTCTGACATATGATCATACTTGCGAAGATTGAAAACGAATCGAATACAGTTATTAAGAAGTCGGTCAAGTTTATTGAGGAGATCTGCATTCAGGTCATAGTAGCACATATCACCATAGTCAATAATGGGGAAGATTAGGGACTGTACAAGCATTGCCTTGATGTGCGCTGGGAGAATATTTCTCAATCGATAGAGAGACCGCAACGTTCCGGTGACTTTCTTGCTCACAATCACAACCTGCTTACGCCAGTCAAGGCAAGTGTCAACATGCAAACCTAG
Organism: Diarsia mendica; assembly: GCA_949316265.1. Classification (NCBI taxonomy): domain Eukaryota; kingdom Metazoa; phylum Arthropoda; class Insecta; order Lepidoptera; family Noctuidae; genus Diarsia; species Diarsia mendica. Next base: position 14,765,968 of record OX438889.1, read on the forward strand.
ATCCTTGACGTCAGAGCTAAACGGGATCACTGTGCCGTCAAAGGTAACCGGTGGGACCGTCAAACTGTTCAGCCTCCTCAAACTATGGGGGCTCCCAATAATGATGGCCTGACATTTGGCAGGTATGTTGATAAAAAGGATTTAACTTGACACATCCGTTTGAATTATTTAAAATATGATTTCCTTTAGTATAATATTAAGGATTTAACTTGAATCATTCACTTCCTGTGGAGTTAATATTAATAAATTGTTTTGACATATCCGCTTGATTTATAAAAATTCTATTGGTCGGCATGTTTTGGCGCGACAGTTGGGCACTGTTGGTGTATAAAAACGGTTGTAATACGAAGGAAAGCACTTTTTCTTTGCCAAGCTGTCGGACCAAGCAGATCACCAGTTAAGTATTCTTCCTGTTCCATAATTATTGTGAGGGAAAAATTAAATGTGTAACCAGGATTATTAATATAAGTTATGTTGTGTTCTCCCGAAATGTTGTGTGAATTAAATAAATAATAAACATCAATGGGTAATGATAATGTTCATGTTCGATATATTGTTGAAAAATAAATGTTAATTTACCTTCTTGTATAATAAAGATTTAGTATTGAGGTTAATTAAGCTTTATCTTGTTGAAAGGGGTTTATTTATAATAAATACTTGCCATCTATTTGCTTGAATTTTATTTATTAATATCATCTATATATACACTAATTTAACACATGCAACGCTTTATTTAATGTGTCATTCCTGGCCTTGAACGCCCTGCGCCGTATCTCTATCGTTTCCGCTCGATGAGCACAAACAAACTGCAAAAGGTCATCGGATGTAGCCTGAAAAGTGGATGATTCCAGAAGCTTCTTTAAGTCTACTTTAGTTTGCGGAAATGTTGTCGCAATCCTGTTTAAATCTCCAGCCAGAAGTCTTCTTTGAAGAAGCAAACCATGGCAGATAGTTCCGAGCATTGCATCCTGCCTTTTAAATACTGTCATTGGTCGTTCCGAATTTCCTAACTCCGTGTTCACCTTCAATGAATTGAAAACGGGTGATGCGTGCAAACGCTTTACGACATCCTTGTATCTAATTCTATTCCATCTCTCCGTTCCCAATCTTTGAGACCTAATACCATCTTTCTTTATTGGAGATAATGGTTCAGGAATTAATGGATCAGCTTCTTTAACATGTGGAAGGAAATTCAGTTCTTCCTCGTCTACAATCGCCTCTGCTACTAGTGCAAGAGCTGACCAAGAATCTAAATCCGACTCAGAATTTTCGGAGTCAGGGTCTAAAGCAGGTAGTCCGATACATTATACTCTTCTGGTGCACTATTTTTATGTGCAATAGTATCTATCTTCTCAAGAACAATTGAGAATATCTCATTCATCTTACTTTTCAACTCCTCCACTTTTGATCGTTTAGTCTTTGGTTCAACCGAAGTGGAAAGACTCCGCTGTCTCTTTTTTCCACGATCTTTTTCTTCATCGTCGGAACTATTGATTCTTCCTGACAATATCTTGTCCGCTTCCGACCTGGACACCAATAGAGACTTTATTGGGGTTACCGCCCTGTTAAATAACTCAAACCGCGCTGCTGAACCTCGGATTTTATTCGCCAGAGCGGGTGGCCCCATTATCAGGGCTCTGGTGAAAGCCCAGTCGAGCAATTTAACCTTTATTTGCCTATATGACTTCTCCGACAGTCGCTCCGCCTTTGGGTCAAAGACCCTAGCTAACTCCACTGTCGGTAAGGCGAATCTCAGTTTATTTAAGACCCGAGGGTCTAATTTTTCTCCAAGGGTTTCAGTCTTCGACAAGTGCACGACCTTCCATTCGGTCCAGCCGTCAGGAAGGTACTCCTGAGCCAGCAACTTCAGGCGCTCCAGGATTTGTTCTTCCTGCACGTCCTCCTCCTCCAGCAGCTCGCCCAGGGTAACAAAACTGCCGCCGGTAGCCATCTATAAGTAACAAAAACTCCAGTCAGAAGCATGCAAAAGCTTAGATTTTCAATGGAAGCGGGCTTGTTCGCATTTGGTCAAGCAAGGGTCATTGTATAGTAGCTTAAGAGACAAGGCCCTCTTCATGCCGTTGGTTGTGAAAGCTCAGCCACCCGTGGGAGTGGAGAGCCGACTGATACCAAAAACTAGTGAGCCGACGTTTGCCACGAGCGAGCCGTCGCGTCGGTTATAGGCCGATGACTCGACGGATGAAACACTGGGCCGTCGATGGATGAAACGACCGCGACGGCTCGCTGCCGAGTCAATGACAAAACGAAACGAGACGACGGCTTGCTGCTTATCGAGCTGTCGTCTGCAAATGACGAGCCAACGCTAAAGTTAATCGACACGAGACGACGGCTGGCTGTCTAGTGAGCCGTCGCCTGCCAACGACGAATCGATATTCAAAATAAATCGAGACATTCGGCTGGTTGTCGAATGAGACGTCGACTGTGAATGACAGGTCGCGTCAGCTGGCTGTTACAGAGTGAGTCGCTGTGTGTGAACGAGTCGACATCAAATGTTTTTGTCAGCTGTCTTGCGGGCAGTGTACCAACCCATTAGACAGTGTAATTGAGCTATGAATGGCTGCAATTAGCGTAACAGTCCCTTGCAGTACGCAAGTCTGGTTGCAATGGAGCCCATCGCTTAATTTATCGAGCCGCTCCTTAGTTCGACCCGTCGCCTCCGTACTTCGAGCCTGGTCGACTCCCGAAATCGGCCTGTGGGCTCTGCCCATAGAAAAATTCCAACCACCACCTTAACATAATTATCATATTCTCTAAAAAAAGCTAACACGTTTTTAAAAACAATCGAATGGTACAATTTACGTATTCCGAGTGAATATTCAACACCCTGAATAAAAATCATCACCTTCGATTATCTCCAAACGTTATTTTACTGCTGTCACCAAAAACAAATTACTCTCACAGACATAAATCACAGCAAAAAAGTAAGAAAAACACTTACCGGATAAAACAAAAACGTTGCAACAACGTTGCATTAACTGGTAAATTACACCTGTGCACTTCACGAATAATGACAGCGTACTGAGGAGCTCGCGCCGCGCGCCGCCGCGGCTGCCGACACACCCCCCACGCGGGGGGGACACCCCTCCCGCGCGTGCCGTCCTACTCTCGCAGACAAATCTCGCTCGGTAAGTTGACATGTGCATGAAAGAATAGATAGTTAATCTCTGAAAGGTCAAGCCGAAGGCACAGAGCTAAAATAACTTATTTTTACAGTTAACAAAAAATATAAAGAGTATACAATAGTAATAACTTTGCAAACAATGTTGTTCTACATTATAATATCGAGGGATGAAAGGCTATGTTTGAAGCAACATTCTGGATGAAATTGAATTATAAACTAAATACCTCCATAATATAAGTCTAAAAATTCAATATTATCTAAAATGTTGCTTCAAACAAATAGCCTTTCACCCTTCGATATAATGCACCATGAAAAACAGCTTTTTACGATGCACTTTTTATGATTTTCTTATAAACATATTTTTCCCAAAAAATTGTGGCTTTTCTAGTAATTCTTGAGTATAACTTGGATTATACTGAAGCCAATGCAGATAAACTTTTTTATTTGTTTCAAATGAGGGATCTGCTACACAAAACAATCCCTTATTTTTCTTCGCAGCTAACATTTGAAGCTGCATCTGTGCTACAAATTTCTTGTTTATTTTGTTTTTACTAACATATTTTTCTATATTTTTTTCTGTCATGGGGCACTTCACTTCCACTATAAAATCTTCCCCTACACCATCTGGTGAAGCCCCAATCAAGCTGTTAATTAAAATAAATCCAGATTTGTTGATCTTTTTATTCAGTACTTTTTCTGCTTCTTTTATGACACTGTCTTCCAGCTTTTTGCCTCTTTGAATTGCCCTAGTTTCTGGGACTTTATAGCCTCCTAAAATCTGCTGCACTAATGAGCCATCGACGTTGCAATGAGCAGCCTCATAAATTTTCGATGCTGTGATACGTCCTTGGCGTATATTATGCCACATCTTTGAGTTCGCTTGCAGCATAGTATTTTCATTTATTTCATCAATAACTTCTGCTGTAATTTTGTTGTCTAAATCAGTTTTCAAAATCAAACTGTTGTACTGATTGCACATACTCAGTGACATATCAAATAAATTGTATGTTTTTCTTTTTTCTCCAGTAAATAATAATATTAATGAGTCTGTGCAGCCATGTTTCTTAGACTCTTCACAGAATTTTCTTAATATGTTGGGATTTTTAGGCATTAAGTCAATTTTTATTGCATTGTTGAACACTTTTTCTGCTTCAACTGGCTCGGTGCGCACAGATGATAGCTTAGGCTTTTTCCAGTAACACTCTACAGATGTTAAGGAAGGCTCATCACTCCTCTTACTGAGCCAAAATAAAAACACAAGAGTGTGCTTGCATCCTCCAGCAGAGGCGGCACATCCATCACATGCTGCATCTTTGATTTCTTTGTCCTTTTCTTGCAAATTGACCGTGACCATGTAGTTTTTATTGGTGACTCTATGTTCAGGTGTTACTTTGGCTCGTATTACACATTCCTGACCTGCTCTCTGTAACTCAACATATCCCACAGCTGACTCCAGGTAGGAATCCCTAGAGGACCTGCAACAAGGATAAAATCTCAGTTAATATTTTTAAATACTAGTACTGGATATGCAATAAAACGTATAGGTAGGTGCTATAACAATGCATACTTACAAAAGAGTTTTAGCCCCACGAATTTCAGCAATATTGTGTTGACTGCTGTTTGCCATATATTCTAGTATCATACACATGTCCACGTGAGGCAAATTACTAGAATCTGCTTGCACAAAACCACTAGAAGTGGTTTGGCCGGAGCCGGGCGAGACACGAGCACGACTTGTACCAGGATTCATTTTCCAAACAATAGGCAATTTCGGTCGAAGTCCAATTAAACAGTGCGATAGTCAACGTGTATGCAGTCAAATCAAATCCAATAAATAGGCCTGGGTGCTTACTCTGGAATATAATTCCGATAGATCGACATTGGTCAAACGTCAGTTGGTTGAGTTAAACGTCAGGGATTGGCTAGACTCAGTGAGTCCAGCCAATGCCTGACGTTTGACTGACAATTCCAATGTCGATCTATCGGAATTATATTCGAGAGTAAGCACACAGGTCGTAGTAAAACTTAATATGAAACAATCCACAAAACAACAAACTTCCTCAGCGCTCAAGCAACGAAACGAACAAACCAATAACCAACCAAAGTCCAAACGTCAAACGGACCAGTCAGCATTGCTAGTTCTGATAGTCAAATTTGCACGGTTTTTAATCTAAAAGCAGTCGATTTTTAATATTGTTGTACATATATCTATTTACACATATTTAAAAAGCTATGTGATTATATTTTAATATAACCACATAGAAACAATAAACATTCGTAACGTAAAATGCGAATATATCTAAATAAGGTTTAAAATAAACAGAATGTGTGTATTTCCTATTACGAAGTCTGGCAGCACTAAAAATCCTTATAATTTTTTTAGTCCACAGATAATGAAAGATGTGAACATGTGACGTCACGTCACGTGACATCAGGTCAAATGAAGGTCAATAGTTATTATTGCTGTTTATTTTGTAATCTTGTACTTTTATGAATCGAAATTAACAAAATAAAGCATCAAATTAAAAAATCTCCAAATGGTTTTTTCTTTAGCACGCCTTTAATAAAATTTGGCATGTCCAATTCCCACAGTAATGCGACACATACCATTGGAAACTGTACTTTGGTGGGACATAACCCTTCTTCTTCAAGGTCCCCATTCAAAAAGGCTGATTTGACAACAAACTGTTGGATTTCTAAGTTATACTTAGCTGCAATACTAAAAATAATTCTAATTTAGTCATACCTCAAGGTAGGGGAAAATATTTGCTGGTAATCAATACCAGGGACTTGGTTGAACCCTCGTGCACATAATCGAGCCTTGTAGCAGTTCACTTTTCCATCATCTCCCCTCTTGATGGAAAATACCCACTTGGCTGTGAGTGTTCTCTGTCCAGTTCGCTTCACTGGGGTCCAAGTCTGATTCTCATCGAGAGCATTTAGTTCTTCTTCAACAGCTTGCAACTATTCATTCTTCTGTAAACTTTTCATTGCCTCATCAAATGATGATGGTACTATAAATACCACTAAATTGGTTTCGTAATTTAAAGGAGATGGCTCAATTCAGTTTTTACGACTGCCTCCTGCATGTATAAACATGGCACCTAGCAAAATGCAACGCTGAATAGCTGAATATTAGTATTTCATATAAAAAACCCTTTCGGAAGATGATCATTATGTTGAAAATCCTGAAAACAAAATCGTTTGGCTCCGACGTCAGTACGTATAAAAACTGCAAACAAATGTCATTGCTATGAACTTTTACTTAGGCATTTGGATGTATCTGCATTGATAATGGTAAAATTATATTTAGACTAAACGACCCACCCCGATTTCACATGGTGGTACTTTAGTAAATATACACAAAGGTTTGCACCTAAAAATGTAATACAACGGGTTTTCTGCTATCCGGGCAAAAAATACTCCCACCCGCGTGTTTACTCTTGTAAAACCTAACGTACTCATCCAAATGAGTAAAATAAAGACGGGTTTCACAGACAATGTGTTAAATTTGGTATTCTCAACATTTATTTATAACTAGCTTTTGCCAGCGGCTTCGCCCGCGTGAAAATGTCGATTTTCCATACAAACTTTCATCCCCTATTTAAATCCCTTTGGGGTTGAATTTCGAAAAATCCTTCCTTATTCCTTGTCTACATTATAAAGGGAACCTCTGTGCAAAATTTCAGCTTTCTAGGTCCAAGGGTTTGGGCTGGGCGTTGATGAGTCAGTCAGTCAGTCAGTCAGGACTTCTCTCTTTATTTATATATATAGATAGCAACATTTTTTTTTTAAGTCAAGTTGAACTGAATAAGATAGTTTTTGTCACCATTTTCTTCCTGTGTGTCGCACCTTCCGTACCTTACGTGAGCTGTAGGTCTGGGTTTTGTACGGATGAATCTTGGACGACAGAACATCATACGAACGTTTCAGCATTCCGACCAAACTGTATGCTCGGGTTTCTTACGGAACCGTTCTGTTACCGATTATATGATGAATGTAAAGATTATACATATTTTTTGTCTTTTTAAAAAACGTTGCCCCACACTAGGAATTTCTCCTGTATCGTGGGTGCGTTTACAAACATTAAAACTCACATACACAAACACACCCATTAAAAGGTACATGATAAACATTGCCATGCAACCAGGAGACGAAGGCTGTATATAATGATGTATGATTCTAACATAATCAGCGTGCAAGATTGAGCTATGTTCTACCATGGTCTACTCACGTACACTTCTGGACACATCTATTGGCCCACCCTCGAGTTAAGGTCTCGATGGCCCCTACCGAAATATGATTGCTAGATTGAACAAAAACTGTTGATGCAGTTTTAAACCTGATACATTTTACCATCTTTTTCGATCGTATTGTTTTAAATTTGAATTCAGAATACCATACGACATGGAGCTACGCCTAACAAGTCGGATATGCGCCTTGTTAACGGCAATTGATTTTTGAATAAAAAACATGTTTTATCAAATAAAGGTTTAATTTAATAACGCGTGTTGCCTCCATGGGCATCTACCACAGCTCTCATACGATCAGTCATAGAGTTTATCAACCGCTCTATGAAATTTTGAGGGATCATCTCCCATTCCTTTTCTATGGCAGTTTTCAACTCCTGCATTGTCTGGGCAACTGGCTGACGAGCCCTAACACGTCTTTTTAGCTCGTCCCACATGTGCTCAATGGGGTTCATGTCTGGGCTTCTGGCTGGCCAGTCCATAACTGTGATGTTCACATCCCGAAGATATTCCCTGACGATGCCGGCCGCATGGGCTCTTGCATTATCATGCATAAAAAGGAATTTTGGGCCCACATAGTCCGCGTATGGTATCACGTGAGGTTCTAAACACTCACGAATGTACCTTTCAGCATTTAATGTTGGCAGCCGTGGTCCTGTAACAACCTCAAGTTGAGTTTTGCCGCTCGCGGATATACCGCCCCAGACAGTCCATGAGCCACCGCCATAAGCAACCCTCTCTTCAAAGCAGCATTGTGCGAAACGCTCTCCCTTACGTCGGTAGACCTTCTTCCTTCCATCATTGCCATGTAACACAATTTTAGACTCATCAGAAAAGAGTACACGGCTCCAATCTTGTTGTGTCCAATTTAAATGACTGCGTGCGAAATGAAGGCGCGCTGTTCGGTGGGCTCGCGTTAGTTTGGGCCCATTAGCTGGGTTGTGTGCTACCATATCGCGTTCTTTTAACCTTCTCCGAACAGTTCGAGCGCTCACAGATACTCCGTGGAAGTCGCGAAGTTGGTTTTGTATCTCAATGGAGGTAAGGTGACGATTTCTCAAGCTGGTCGTCACGATGAATCGATCCTGCCTTTCAGTTGTGACCCGAGATAGTGGCCTTCCATGGCGACGAACAAAGCCGCCAGTCTCTAGGTACCTCCGATAAACATTTCGGACCGCAGATCGACTTAAATTAAGTTGAGCACTCACGTTTCTTTGGCTGTGTCCGGCCTGAATAAGTGCCACAGCTTGGGCAGCGACTTCAAGTGAAGTATCCATAGATTATTGATAGAACCTCACCTTAATGTTAAGAATAAGTAATGTTTGTTGCAAAACCAAAGATATCAATCACTTTTTCAAGAATTAAATCCAAGTAAACCAATAAAACCAAGTTTTCTTAGTATTCGATTGTTTGATATCAACAAACAGGCTCCAAATTGTCTTTTGTTTCTTTAAATTCTGTGTTCGAAATTCAAAAAAAGACTATTGAATGAAATTGTGAATGTGCCAGGTTCAAAACTGCATAAAAACTTTTTGCTCGACCTAATATAAAATTTTAGCTAGGACCAAACGAAACTGAAAATACAAGGTGGGCCAATAGATGTGTCCAGAAGTGTAGTACCTTCTCATTTTAACGAGCTATGCTCCACCACGGTCTACTCACGTAGAACCTTATCTCATTTTAACGAGCTATGCTCCACCACAGTCTATTCACGTAGAACTTTGTACTAACGGTCAACCAGTGCTCCTATGGCGTCCCTGGTGCTTGCGCAACTCATGGGCTAAGCCCGTCCACCTAACACCGTCGGACGTGGGGGCTGGGATACCCCCACGGTGGCCTCCTCCATCCCCATAGCCACGCCCCTGTCTCCTTCGACCAGTGACCGTTAGTTGTTCCTACCCAACATACGGCTCAGAAGATCAGCTCTTCCACTGATACTCCATGATTCCCTAACAGGTAACTCGAGAGAACGGTATTCACACGTATAACTCCCGGCTTGGCTTTTAGCTAGGGAGCCCGCATGCTGAGGATATGATCGTCGACATGATCTCTAGGAAAAATGAATATATCCGTTACCTCATAGCTAGAGTCTGTCAAGCGAGTCTAGTCCCATGAAAAAGGCGGCAAATTCAAAAATCTTTCAGGTGTCAACACTGATATAGCACGCTGAAAACTTATTGATAGAGTCTGTCAAGCGAGTCGAGTCCACAACCCTTTTACTTTAAAATTCAAGTATCAATAAGTTTTCATCGTGCTATATCAGTGTTGACACCTGAAAGATTTTTGAATTTGCCGCCTTTTTCATGGGACTAGACTCGCTTGACAGACTCTACATGTCAAGGTCTGATCATAACTATATCTATAAGTGATTCACACTAACATGATTCCAGGGTGATGACTCCTTCCCTGGGGTGACTGGTCACACCCTTTTTTACACACCTCACTCCCGTCCCTTGTCTGTTACTTCTCGCGCCACTATAAAAGTGAATCATAGACCAAGTTGAACATTTGTCAAAACACCGAGGCTGTTCAGTGTTGCTACCAATAATAAATATTATGCGCTTGCCGTAAGGTTGATGTTCTCGCGTTGATATTCTCGCCTTCCGCGACGCTCCCACAAAAGAAGAAGTGACTATTGCAGCAGAGTAAGTAGGTGACGCGTCCATTCTTGTATCCGTTCCGAGGCACGAACAGCGGCGTCTCTTCTACTCCTCAATGCACCATCCACTACGTGTGGAACCACTACTTCATCCCTTGCAGCAAGGGTATCCTGCTCAGTGTCGACGGCTTCATCACCTTCATTCTCAGTAGACTCTAATTCGTTATCTTGTGGTGGACCAGAATGTACATCCATCGGCTCAGGCTCATCAGGGGGTTTGTCTACCTCTTTTTGAGTCATCTCTTCATGAGGAGGATCTGTTTTCTCCCGGGTTTGAGGGGTTTCTATAACCTCTTGAAATTCCTCAGGTGCTTCAAAGTCAGCCCTAACAGCCATCTCCGAGTTCTTGCTCACTTGTTCTGGATCTCGGTCTTGTTCATCAGTACCTCTCTCATCACTATCCGCTTCAAGTGGATAAAGATGCTCGCTAGACCGTGTAAGGACTAAATCTTTAGTCTTCACTTTTGCGACCTTGCACTTATTGTCACTAGGTACCTTTTATTAAGGCGATTATTTTCCCAGTCTACCAGAATTCTCTATTCTTGGAATCTGACCATATTTATACCACATCGCCTATTGTTGGACTGCGGTGAGACTTAATCCGTGGTTGTTTAGGTTAACCTTTCTCTCAATGTCATTAAATATTCTCTTATGAACATTCGCTTAAACTCTTCGATAATCTTGAGTCCTCTCTTCCAGCTCTGAATCAAATCAATCTTTGCTAAAGTCCCTTCAGAAGGTGATTCGACTGAAGTAGGATCTGTCATCAAGCAATCTTGTAAGCTCAGGAAGTCCGCTGGTCGCAACGTGTGTTCCAGTTTGCGTAATCGGCCTAGAATTAACTACTGCCTCAATCTCTTTTATAACAGTCAGGAGTTTGCTGTCGTTCAACAGGTGTTTTTCTAGTGTTCTTTTAAGGCAGTGTTTCACAAGAGCTACCAACCGTTCATAAAATCCTCCATGCCATGGCGCTAGTTGATGTGCATGTGGATTGAGTGATCCTCTCTTCAATCTAAACGAAAATCGAGGTGGATTTAGTTAAAAATTGATGAAACATTATGACCAAGTTAAAAAATTTGTTAAACCCGAGATAAAAATGAAATGGTCAATAAAGAGGATCACTCACACCGCATGCTTTGAGAAAACGTCATATTATTGATATCTCAGAATATATTGCCTTTGTAATTCTTATTTTGACATTGAAAAATTGTTAGAAACTATTAACAATTTGAGAATTCAGTTGCAAGTCCCGTTTCGAAGTTATTACGATTAATTTGGATCACTCACACCGCATGCTTTTACAAAACGTCATAATGTAAATCTCAGAATATATAGCCTTTGCAGTATTTATTTCGTTATTGATAAATTGAGGAAAATTGTTAGAAGCTACTAACAATTTAAGAATTCAATTGCAAGTCCCGTTTTAAAGTTATTAACCTTTTTATTTTCCTCCAATATGCCGCCGTCTGAGTGATCCATACATCGACCTCTATCTACTTTTATATACATCGTAGGCAAACTGTGATTTCATCCAAAATTGTTAATTGTTTTCTTCTAAAACTTTGCATATCTTCTGCTTTTATAAGGGTCATACTTTAAGATATAGCATGGTTCGTTCATTCCTAAAGGAACTGACTGACTGAGTAGGGTACATATGATTTTTGATTTTACAAGACTGTAAAATTAAGAATTGATGAGGGTAGTTGCTCCACAACAGAACTGCCCTTATGAATTGTTATTTTTTAACGTTAGAAACGAACGTAGTGAGGGATTCTTTAGTAGAATCCTGAACGTAGCGAGGGATTCAAAGTACGTCGCCCGAGCCAAAAATATATTTTACGCCCAAGTGATACACTCTACTTTTCATAACTCTCTATGAGAAAATAAAAGGCGCCTCATATTAAATTCCCATAAACAAGAAACGAGTCGTTTTGCTTACGGATAGTAGTATTTTCTACGAGACGTAAGCCAAAACCATTCCTATAAAAAACGTATCGTAAGTTAAGTTACCGTTAGATCACTACCTACGGATGGGAGGGTTACGAATAACGATTAGTACGGCTAATGTATGCAGATGTCGGGCGATGGTGTTCCTATAAAAAAAAAGAAACGTCAACGAGTTGTCAAAGTGACGAGTCGTTTACAATCTGTTTACCGCGCGATTTCGGTCGGTTGTATACAATAGTTTTACTTATTCTGCGTTATTTGCTTTAAATAATTGTAAAATGTCTCGTTCAGATAGTGAATTAAGTGATTTAGAAACGTTATCGGACTGGAGTGTCTCAGAATCAGATGAAGAAAGTGGTTCTAATCAACGGAATTACAAAACAAGGGTCGATCATTTTAGTATCTTGGATAATAATGAATTCCAAATTAGATTTCGGCTAGATAAGCCATCTGTACAAAGTTTACTCGTCGAAATTTATCCGCATTTAAGAGTGAAGGGAGCCAGGTATGTACTTATTTCTCAAACTAACCTTAAAATATTCATTTGAAATAACGAAAACAACCATATCTAATTACACATTTTACTCCTCAACGTTAATATTTGATTTGTTTTAGGAACCATGGTATACATCCTCTTCACCAACTCTTATTAACTTTAAGATTTTACGCTTTATCAGTGGCTGATTTTGTTGGGGTGTCAAAATCTTCGGCTTGTCGTATTGTATTTGATGTAAGCTGTGCTATAGCACGGTTATACAACAAATACATATACATGCACCCGGACACAGAACAAGATTTTTATAAAACTGCCCGCTTCCCACGGGTTCTTGGAGCACTTGATGGTACACACACACATCAGAATTCAATCACCATGTAAGTTTTTGTTGCATCTTCTATGTATGTATTTCTTCTAATTCATCAATACCTTGTAAATCATAATGATAAGAGAATGCTGCACCCATGTGTTATATTTAGTAGATGATGGGTATTATGGTAGGTTTTTACTTTTCTAACACAATTCAATTCTTTTGCATAGGTTCAGAGACTGGAGAAGAATTTAGGAATCGAAAGGGCTACTTTTCCCTTAATGTACAAGCTGTGTGTGATGCATAATTATTATTCATGAATTTAGTAGCCCGTTGGCCTGGTTCAGCTCATGATGCCACTATATTTAATAACTCAGAACTAAGAGGTAACAGTAATATTATATTACAGCATGATAAAGTATGTTTTGTGGCCAAATAATTTAATTCAGTACCAATAACTAAATATATTTATTTTCAGCTCAGTGTGAAAGTGGGTTGTACGGAAACAAATGGCTGCTTGCAGACAGTGCATATCCACTAAAACCATACTTATTAACACCTCAAAGTAGAGGAGAATAGCTTTATAATGAAGCCCACATTCGAACTAGAAACTGTATTGAAAGGTATGTTTATTACAACTTGTCTCGGGTTCAAGATCTCATGCTCCAAGTCAGACAGTGTTATTGCTATATTAAAGATAACTATTTATTTTTTATTGCAGGTGCTTTGGAGTGTGGAAGAGGAGATTTCCAGTAGTAGCTTTGACATATTACTGGTGTGTTACATAATATCTGTCGATTAAACAGTATAGCTGATGTACCACCAGAGGTAGAAATTCCTACTGCAGAGGAAATACCTGTGCCAAATACTGCTGAAGAACAAGATTACACAGAAAGAGCAACACTGATTTCAAATTTCTTTATTAAGTGAGTAATAACAATATGTATAGCGCTAAGCTGAGGTGCCAAGTTTGAAACCTTGTCTGTGTTAAAGCACTGTTCACTGACATTGTTTAATCATTACTTTTATCTTATTTCAGTTTATCATCACATGAGTAGTTTTAAGTTAATATCAAGAAAGAAAAATAAAAAAAACCACTTATCTGCTACAAACTATACAAAGTCTATGAAGAAATGATTTTGAATGAAGGATACTGACTCAGATACAGGGAAATATTGTTATTTTAAGTTTGCTGTTAGTAATTGAAAGACACAAATTTATTTAAATAAAGTTTATTTACCTAAATTATAGTTTTTTTCTTAATATATGTATTCTAAATTATTATGGCACTAAACTACATTACAAAAAACTAAGACTTTGTTCCGGATCGTCACATCGCGCCGGCCAGTAGGATCGCGACACATGATCCTACGTCACCGCAGCGCCCCACCAACCGCTAGGTCGTTGACCATATGTGGGCACACACGACACACTCGCTCGCCGTCTCTTACCGTGCGCATACATCGGCCATTTACTTTTATTTGTACCACTAAACCAGATTATACAGTATTCATATCGAGAAAGCAGAAGTTTTATTTAGTCGAGACCACCAGCATCACAACTGGAGCTTGACACTCAAACAGACTTAAAAGTAAAAATAAAATACTAACTCTAAATATCATTAACATTATTTTCTTGTGCTGATTTTAACATTGTAATTTCTAAATTTAATTTCTCCGTTTTCTTCTCATAATATTTTGCTATAGCAAGGTTACGTTTGATGATGGACGCCTGAACATCACTGTCTGCTTTCTTTTTACCTGAAATAAATGAATGGAAATATTTTTATTTGATACATTGTGTGTGACCAGGGTTCACTTAGACTTTGGTTTACAAATTATGAGAACAGGAAATTCACCTAAAATATGCTGTGTAAAATAATAATAAATTTAAATATGTACCTTTCTTTTTTGTTGTTAATTGTTTGGACATAGGCATGCCAAAGAAATAATTAGAGCCCCCTGCCCCCTCTGCAGTGGGAGAGTTGCCTTCCCATACATCAATTTTCCTTTTCTTTGCTTGTATGCCTGATAAAAATATGATTTACATTTACAAACAAATAAAAAGAATAGGTAGAATCTATAGAGAAGGAAGATTTAAACAGAATAATACCTCTACATGGTGTTTCAGCTACACTATCTTCTGGTGTAGATGGATTATAGGATATAGCGTTAATAGTTGTATCATTCAATGGTGCATGTTCTAAAGCAATATCCACCACACTCACTTCTGCATTACCACCTACATCTAGCACCACACAGCCACCACCAATACCATCACCACCGAATGGCACATCAAACCCTGAGCAAGTAGACCCCAGAAGACCAGTCACCTTTTCCAATATGTCATCGTGTGGTATAAAATCTGGTTTACCACCACCAGTCTAGATAAAAATAGTACATTGTTCACCGAGAGAAGAAAGTGACCGATTACCGTCGAGGGTGTCGTTTAAAGCCCGAAGCCGTAGGCAAGGGCTTTAAAACACCCGAGATCGGGAATCGCACTTTCTCTCGAGTGATACATAGTGCTTTATACTACACCTACGAAGAAAATAAAAAACTAAATTAAAATTCTAATTCAAATTCAAAATGGCGCCAATGGCGTCTGCAATTGTCACATGTTCTTTTTTCAAATTGTAATCTGAGCGGGAGAGAAAAGTGTATGAAAATCCATTCTCTCCCGCTCAGATGCGTTTTCTCCCCGCATATTTGTTCGATATGCAATGACGTACTTTCTACCGTAAATTTGATAAAGTATCAAGGTACTTTCCAAGCAGGTGTAGTATAAAAATATATATGTATTTAGGCACAACTTTTTAAAATAATTACAACTATGTGATGTTACCTTTAAATTATTCATCCTAACTTCCTGGGCTCTTTTACGGGCTGCTTTTTTTAAATTGTCCCATTTAGATTTTAACTGTTCTTTTGATTTGGGAACAGATCCACTCTTGGCATTAAAAGCTCGTGCCAGAGACGTCCACGCATCGTCTTTGGATTTGTTTGTGGTAGCGTTCGTTTCTTTACTGGTCAAAATTGGAGTGCTCTGTATTAGGTCAATCAACAAAGCAACCTCATCTTTGGTCATGGCTTTCTTCATTTTCTATAAAACAAACAACAATTTATTCCTACGCATTTCAACAATACAAAATACGTATATAAATTACACTGTGATACTTATTAACAAAATGACTTACCTGTGAGTCCATTGTAGAGAGTATTATTATTTATGTTTTACAGTATAATACTTAAAACAACGATTATGTTACCAACAAAACCTTGAATTTAGAGTTCCGTTAAAATGCACGTGTCAGTACACAAGCCTAACGCTTTCAATCGCGTTTTGTTCACATCCGTAGTCCGAATACAAAAAATATATTTTTGTGGGATTTCTTCAACACGAAAATTATAAAATAAACATAAAAGTTAAGTTTTCTGTTTATAGGTATAAATAATGTTATATTTGTGTATTAAGCACATGGTTTTACTCTAATTCTAAACTTGCTTAATTGTTGTTGTGATATCCAAACGTAGCCCTATGTTATATAGTCTGTGGTATAGAGGATCTGTGAAGCGAGCTTGTTGATGGTACTTGGATTATATAGATGCTCTGTGCTTGGGTGTGTCAAGTGTGTGTTTAATTAATAATAAAACTTGGAGTATTTAAACAGGCTTTTATTACATGGTGGCAGCGGCAAAAGGCCTAAATTTTTATAGAAAAATGACGGAGACCGGTTACAAAATTAGTATTCCTCCACCGGAGCCTTTTTCATTTGAGCCAAAATAGTAGCCGTCATGGCGGACGCGCTATGAGAGATGGGCTAATGTGACTCAAATGTCTACAAAAATTGAAAAAGAACAAGTAAACTGTTTGTTATATACAATGGGACCAAGGGCGGAAGATATATTACTGCAGTGTGCAGAGGATGACGTCAAGAGTTACGCGAAAGTAATCAAATGCATGGAAGATTATTTTTTGCCCAAAAGAAATGTAATATACGAGAGGTACATGTTCAACAGCAGAAAACAAGAGGAAAATGAAAAGGTGGGGGAATTTATAACTTCATTGTTCAAGTTAGCTGAATTGCAACTTTAAAGAATTAAAAGATGAGCTGATCAGAGACAGGTTGGTGGTTGGTATGAAGGACAAAAAGGCGAGTGAAAAATTGCAGTTAAAGAGAGAGTTGACATTGGAAGAAGCCATATTGATGGCAAAGCAGGCGGAGAGGCAGAAAGAGCAGAGCAAAGTTATAGAAGGAAAAAAGGATGAGTTGGTGTTGGAAGTAAATAGAGTTAGAATGGCGAAATCAAATAAGGATGCTGTAAATTCAAGCAAGGAGAAGTGCTGGCATTGTGGTCGAGCACGCCATCCAAGAGAGCACTGTGGTGCGGTAAAGTCAACATGTTTCCAGTGTGGACGTGTGGGACATTTTGCAAGTATGTGTAAAGCTGGAAAGTTTGTTAAGAAAATGGAGGTACTGACAGAGCCAGAAGAAGTTCAAGTTTTGCAGGTCAGTCTTGGAGAAGGCAGTGATAGATATATGATAGAAGTGCAAATTTTTCATAAAGAGAAATTCCTTAAAAACTGTAAGTTTCTTATTGATACAGGGGCAGACATAACTGCGATACCGAGGTCAATCCTGGGACCTTGGGTGCAGTTATCAAGTACAGGAGATAAAGTGAGAGGACCAGATGGTAGGGAACTAAAGGTTCTCGGTAAATTAGACTTAAGGTTAGTATATAAGTTACAATGGTACAATAATAAGGTTTATGTTATAGAAGACTTGCAATGCCCAATATTGGGTCGTCCTGCATTAGAATCAATGAAAATACTGCATATTAGAGCTATAATATAAGTTAATGTAGATAGAGAATTTGGAGGCATATTTAATGAGTTAGGGGTATTTAAAGACGAGTTCAAAATTCAATTAATAAAAAATCCAATACCTTATGTCCATGCTTCTCCACGATCTGTATCTATCCCCTATTTACCTAAGGTCAAAGCGGAATTGGAAAGGTTGGAGCAGCTGGGGATAATCAGCCCCATAGAGGAGCCAACTGATTTTGTGTCGCCTATTGTAGTTGTTCCTAAAGGAAGCAATATTAGAATATGTGGGGACCATACTCAAGTGAATAAGAATATATTGCGACCAATTTTTCCAATTCCTAAGGTAGAAATGACACTAGCTAGATTGAAAGGGGCTTTTTTTTTTTTTTCAAAAATTGATGCTACTGCAGGTTTTAATCAAATTAGGTTGGAAAGTAGCTCTAAAAAGCTCACTACTATAATAACACCTTTCGGAAGGTATGTGTACAATCGCTTACCGTTTGGACTAAACTGTGGACCAGAGTATTTTAGTATGAAATTTTCAAATTTATTCAAAGACCTTGATGTGGCAATTCACGTTGACGATATATTAATATTTGAGGAGACTATTGAACGGTATGACATAGTTCTAAGAGAAGTATTGAAACGTTTACTAAATGAAGGTATAACAATTAATAAGGATAAATGTGTGTTTGGAGTTAGGGAAATACACTATTTAGGGCATATTATTAATGAAAAGGGAGTAAGGCCTGAGCCAGAAAGGGTAAAGACAATCATTAATTTTCCAACGCCTACAAACAAAAAGGAATTATTGCAATTCTTAGGAATGGTTAATTTTGTGGGTCGTTTTATACCTAACAAGTCACATATTCTGGATCCTTTGCATGTGTTGTTATAAGAAGGTTATTTATTCATTTGGGATACTGAGCAGAAGCATGCTTTTGAAGTAATTAAAGATCATTTACGCGCACGCAACGCGTTCAGGGCGGTATTGGGGCTGCCCCGCTTCTGTAGTGCCTCGGGCATGTTTGCGGAAGCGCGCACCGACTGTTTTCACACCACCATGCGCAAGCGGTGCGCGTCCTTGGTGCGCAGGGTGCGGGCCAGCTCCAATGCGGTCCTGGCGATGATTGCTGGACGATTAGACTGCCCTTATATTAGGAAGTGTTGCAGTAGGCATATAGCCAGAGCGTGTTAAGATGTTATTTTTATTAATATTATTATTCTTGTTTATAAATTCAATTAAATTTTCGATTATTTTATGTGACTTTGACGATAATTAAAATTTTATTGACATTGTATTTCTGATTTGTTGACATTGTATGTATTTTCATTATTGTTTTTATTTTAATTTTCTGTTCAATTTATTTATATTTATCTCGTGTCTTGTAAGTTGTAACGTGTAATTTGAATATGGGGAAACCTGAAATAAATGGATTTTATTTATTTTTTATTTTTATTTATTTATTTATTTACAAAAGGCTCCTATACTGGCTCGTTTTGATCCAAGTCAAAGAATAGTCATTACAGCAGATAGTAGCTCTTATGGGTTGGGAGCGGCTTTATTACAGGAAGATCTAAAAGGAAATAGGAAGGTTGTAGCATATGCACGCAGAACCCTTAATAAAACAGAGAAGCAGTATGCTCAAATTGAAAAAGAATTTTTGGCATTAGTTTGGAGTGTTGATAGGTTTAAGGATTATGTGAAAGGCATAACAGTCTATTTAGAGACAGATCACAAGCCTCTGTTACAAATATTACAAACTAAACCCCTAGAAGATTTGTCACCCCGACTTTTACGTTTTAGATTAAGATTAATGTGTTATGACTATAAAGTTAAGTATATACCGGGCAAAGACTTGATATTGGCAGATGTGTTGTCTAGAAATCCCCTATGTACTCAAGAATCTGAATGGGATATTAATACAGATAAAGCAATATTTAGTTTTGTTCATGAGGTATTTCCAGATACAACATTAGAAATAATAAAGCAGGAACAAAATAAATGTGGTACATGTGAAAGTTTAAAGATATATTGCACAGAAGGATGGCCCAATAAAAGTAGATTAGATAAAGAATTGTCTATGTATTACCAATATAGGTATAATTTTTCTTTAGGGGAGGATTTATTGCTGTACAACAGCAGAATAGTTATTCCAAAAACATTGCAAATAACCATGCTAAAAATGATTCATGAGGGTCATATGGGTAATAGTAAGTGTAGGGAACGTGCCAAACAATCAGTATGGTGGGTAGGCCTGTCAAGTCAAATTGAGGAATTGGTTAGAAATTGTTGTAAATGTTTAGAGAATAGAATAAATTATAAAGAGGAAATTATTATAGAAGATGGTCCTGACAGATCCTGGCAAAAATTAGGTATGGACTTATTTAAATACAAGAACAGTTGGTATCTAGTAATAGTAGATTATTACTCAAGGTTTTTGGAAATATTTCCTCTTAATAATTTAACTGAAGATGCAGTTATTCTCAAATGTAAGGAATCCTTTGCTAGGTATGGAATTCCTGAAGTAATACGTACTGACTGTGGTACTCAGTTTAAATCTAAGTTTGTTAATTTTGCTAAGGAATATGGCTTTAAGCTGAGAAATAGTAGTCCCCATTTTCCACAGAGCAATGGTATGGCTGAATCGGCAGTTAAAATAAGTAAACAATTGCTAGCTAAGAATGATGATATTTATTTGGCACTTTTAGCTTATAGAAATACACTGTTAGAATCGGGATATAGTCCGGCAGAGTTAATGTTTCATCACAAATTAAGAGAGAAATTACCTATTGTAAAATCAGAATTAAATAAGGTTGTCCAGCCAGGCCAAAAATATAGAGAAATAAGATTTAAAAAAAAGCTTAAAGATGCTGATCATTATAACAATAGACATGGGGGTAGAACTCTAAGACAATTATCAATAGGAGAGACAGTATGGATTACAGATTTGAAATTGTATGGTGAAATAGTAAGATGTTGTAAAGAACCCAGATCGTATATTGTAAAGACAAATAGAGGAGAATTCAGGAGGAATAGGTGGCATCTTATAGAATGCAAAACAAATAGAAGCGTAGAAAACGAGGATGAAGAAAGTGATAGTATAGAAATTGAAGATGATTTAGATTTAAGGAGCGTTGATTACAACCAAGAGATGCCTAGTAATTCAACAGTTGAAAATGTGGTTTCTCGTAGAATAAGGCGAAGAGTCGAAGACCAGTGTATCTTGAAGATTATGTAACTGATTAACATAGGTAGTTTTTAAGCATAGTTTTTTTTTATGGATAGTTAATAGGGAGGATGTTGTGATATCCAAACGTAGCCCTATGTTATATAGTCTGTGGTATAGAGGATCTGTGAAGCGAGCTTGTTGATGGTACTTGGATTATCGACACTGGAAATTTCAAATGTCGTAAGGGACATTTTGTCGTAAGTACACTTTGTATTGCATAGAACTCAGATTTTTTTTCTCTGTCGATCTGTATAACTAACTTTTTGATATCCCTTCAAATAAAGAAGTTATGAAGGGATTCAATTTTGTTGTAACTTCCTTATGCTTAAAAAATTATGTTGTATGGGTCAAATTTTAAATTTGAAGGTCTTACGTGTTTATTTCCAACGTCGTATATCTATCTTATTCATAAATCCCAATGTTGTAAGTTACTACATTAAAAATTAGTTTCTTTACGACATTCTATCTGATAAAATAAACACGAAACTTTGAACGCACATTAGAATTAGAATTAGAATTAGAATTTAGAATTAGAATTAGAATTTTATTTATTTGTAAGAATGCAGTTGTACATTGTATGGTGTTAGGTTCATTAAAAGATTTCTTACATTCTACCATATTATCTGGTGTACAAATATTATCTTAGTATTACAGTTTTGAATTGACCTTAATATAATATTTTAATGAATACCATGCCACTTTTATAATAAATAATAGATAAAAACATATGAAATTGCATGTCAAAGTAATAAGCATGGAAATTAAATGTCATTAGATAAAAATTAAAATTGAATGTCATAGTGAATATAAAACATAAAAATATAATAAAGTTTATGTCATTATTAATTAAATTATCATCTTAATTTTTTACAGAAGTCCATGAATTCATTAATGTCATAAAAACAATTACACAATAGCCAGTTTGTCAGCTTCTTCTTAAATATGTCAATAGGAAGCTCCTTGAATGAGTTAGGCAACTTATTATATACCTGCATCGCAGTAATGTAAACATTTTTTCTAAACAATTGTAATTTGCAATGAGGTATATTCAATTCATATTTATATTTATTTCGAGGAGGAGCTTGCTTGTTAGTTACCTCTGTTTGCAGACGGAAGTAATGCGGATGTTGTTTTACTAGCATACATAGTTCCCTGATATAAATACAGGGTAACGGCAAAATGCGAAGTTTCTTAAATAATGGTCGACAGCTGTCCAAAAACCAGACACCAGATATTGTCCTAACACACTTCTTCTGTACCCGAAATGCTCTGATCATTTCAGTCGAATTACCCCACAATATAATGCCATAAGAGAGCACGGAGGACACGTATCCGTGGTACCTATGCAGTGACTGCTGCGTCTACCGACACTGTTGCTTTAATTCTTTTTATTGCGTACACGAATTTGTCAACCTTATCACATACGTCATTGATATGTTCTTTCCAGTTACAATTCTGATCTACTATTATGCCCAGAAATTTTGTTTTGTCGACTTGCGCTATGGTACTGTCTTCGTATTTTATACACAGATTCTTAAAGTTCGATTTATAGGTTTGAAATTGAATGATTTTTGTTTTACTTATGTTGATTTTTAAATTGTTTTCTTCTAGCCAACTAATTATATTTCGAATTGCGTCATTAATTTCTTCTTCTAGTTTATATTTGTCATTGCATTTTATTATTAGCATTGGCGTAAGGGACAACTATTTTAGGCTTTTGTGCGTTACAACATAATGCCGAAGAGCATTATGGCTCTCGTTTTTATACAAAGTTTGTTGTATGTAAGTACATATAAATTTAAATTAATTTTAAAGTTTCATGTAGTAACTCGCCTTTAAACATTAAAAAGAAAAAGTTACATTAAACTCGGTACAATAATGATAGTTACAACTGAGAAAAGACGAAATTAAAAATCTTGAAAGGGTTTTTGTGTACGTTATAACATTCAGTTTAGATTTTTATAGCACTTGTAACAGGGCCGGTGCACGGTGCGACATGTCGCGACATGTGCGGGAACGTCTCAGGGGGAGGGATGAAGGCGGAGCGGTATGTTTATTACGCCACGGGTTTGTTTTGTTTTTGCTTCGTCCCGCGTCATCGTCAGTGATAAATCAAAACAAATAAGTGAAAGGTGTGTCGCGTGCGCAGATTTCAAGTGTTGCGTTAATGTTGTTTCAAATAACTGTGTTATAACTATGACGCCTAAAAAACGTTTGGATCCTCTTCAATCTAGAAGAAATACATTAAGGGCTATTAATGTTTTTCAAAGCCGAATGTTGAGGTAGGTAAGTCTTTTTTTATTATTACGTATATTTGTAATACATTTATTGTTTTAATTATTAATTAATGTTTGTGTTTTTACGTAAGAAAATTTGACAATAACTCAATTATTCGTGACTAAATTTTGTCGTAAGGGACTTACGAGGTAAAAAAATAAGGAATAAAAGTGTAGTAAGTGTTAAGTTTGCGTATAACGTATATATGACGGACAGTAAATTACAAACTTGTTTTACTTGCGACTGAAATGAAAGCAAAAGTTAACCTCAGCTTTGTTAGTTACGACATAAAATTGAGTAAATAAGAAATGCTTGATGTTTTTACTACCTAAAAACGTACTTAGTTTTACATTTTATTGAATGTTTAATGTCGCTAATGCGGTATAATTTTCCTATTTACTGCCTTAGAACTTGGTTATTATTAATTATTTTTTATAATAATATAAATACTTTCCAGAATTGAACCTGATCATATTATTGATTACAATGTACCTGATGAATCTGAGCCTGAAGCTAATAAATGGCACGACGGTACCGCAGCTCCAACCATTGTATCCGTATAGTTCTACTGTTCAGTTCAACTAGTAGGACTAAACGGAGAAAAAAATCCATTTAGTTCTACTATCTGCTGTATGAATTTTAATTGAACTAAACGGACAAAAAAGTTCTTTTAGTACTACTAATTTCCGGAATTATGTCCAACTGGTTGGACCACGGGGATAGGATGACCGTGTAAAACAAACATACATGCAACGCATGTTGTACTCCATGACGCGCGCTCGCTTCGCTCGCATATTACATAACACTATTGTCTTCTGTCCCCGAAGTGCCGGGCCTCCGCCGGCCTCCTTCGTCGGCCTAGACTAGAGAGTCGGCGAGACGGTCGTATTATAATTTTGGTTAAAAGAGGAGGTAGTAATTGCATTGCACTTCAGCATTAATAGATAACCTTTTCCTGTTTATTACCAGTAGTTGTTCCATAGATCATACATTCAATTCCCAGAAGTACAACTAGTTGGACCAAGGAAAGAACAACTCACTGTAATTGAACCATGGGTAAATTTACTTCTCCGTAGTACAACCCATTGTATCCGTATAGTTCTAATACAATGGAAATTAGTAGTACTAAAAGAACTTTTTTGTCCGTTTAGTTCAATTAAAATTCATACAGCAGATAGTAGAACTAAATGGATTTTTTTCTCCGTTTAGTCCTACTAGTTGAACTGAACAGTAGAACTATACGGATACAAGTGCTCTAACAGGTGTGTTAGAGTTTGTTAATTAATATTATTTTTAAGTATGTTTTTTAATTACTATAAGTACCTAAAGGAAAATAATTGCAGTATCATTCTGTTTGTATTATTATATTATTTTATTATGAAGAAATTGCAAAATTACTTAACCAATTTTTATAATAACATAGTTTTACTATGTAATTTATCACCTAACTCTCTTTGTTTACTTATTAAAAACGAACATGAAGGAAATTGGTACTCGAGAGGTTTGTTAGATAATAATTAAGTATGTACCTAACTGTAAAACATTAAGATCGTAGTTATTTAGAACTTTGTAAGCGATTAGTATAATTATGTTGTAATACATTTCACGTCTTATAAAGTAGTTTTATCTGTTGCTAAAAGAGACGTATTCACGTACCTAATCGTATTTTTTTATTTTCAGGACTAGAGGCTCAAACATTAAACAGTACAGAATCAATGCCAGCAACGACACCACCAGTTACAAAAAACTATGTTGAGAAAATTAACGACAGTGCACCACCTGGTAGGTATTGTATATTATTATAATATATTATGTTATAGTTATACTAAAAGGTAATTAGACTCTCGCTGTTCAATTTGAAATACTTATTTTTTAATTGTTTTTACAGAACATGGTGGAGATCCTCCAGACTTCACTGATCATAATTTTAATTACAATATTTCTGACGTATCTGAGCCTGAAGTTAATAAATGTCACGAAAATACCGCAGTTTCACAAGGTATGTTGATTTGTTATTAAAATAAATTGTCAAATATGTATTTTAATTACTTGCTGTATGTTTCTGTCTGACTGTTTTATTATGAAAAACTCGCTGAAGTACTGTACTTATTTCGATAATAAATCACATAATGAATTTAACATCTTTTTTACACTCGGAAAGTCTGAGACCTCCTACTTATGACGTCAAATGTTTTTTTTGCGTAAAACGCTGATTGATTCACTTCAATTAATTGTTATTTTTTCAGTGTTAGGGACTCTAACATTAAATGGCACAGTAGTAGAAGAGGCCGAAACGCCACAAGTTACAAAAAACTACGTTGAAGAATTTAGCGACAGTGCAAAATCTGGTGGGTAATACATAACATGTATTTGCATAATTAGAGCATAGGGTGTAAATGACACATTTTTACTAGCAATAACTATTTTTAAATTGTTTTTACAGGACGTGACAGATATCCTCCTGACTTCACTGAACAACACTTCGAAAAGCCAATATTTCAAGAGAGAGACTCAGTAACTTACAATATTTCGTACGATTACCAGAATTTAGAAGCAAGAGAAGCTCACAATTACGATTTAAGCGACGAAGAATCGAGTAATTTTAACACAAAAATAGCAGGAGTAGTTTCGAAGGACGTAATACTAGGTCCTTTAAATAGTTTTAAGTGTGATGATGAGCTACAAATAACTTCAGACGCAGCAGGTTCGAGTTTTCGTAATGACCAGATTTCTCCACACGCTGAAACGCTAAATTATAAACATTCGAATCAAACCCTATCTTCCTCGACAAATTTGCAATCATTTTTAGAGGAAAAAACAGACAATTTATTTGAGGAATCTGACAATAACTCACCACTAAAGAAAAATGTTCCCGAAACCAAGCGTACAATGATTGAAATTTTAGACGACTGTAATTTAGTACTAGATCCTGCCACTGGATATTTCTGCCGAAGTTTAGAGGAAGAACCGGATACGAATTTCACAACAAATACAGAAACAGAAATTACTGTAGAAACGGAACAAAATTATGAAAATATCGTTGAGTTTGATGCGCAAAAATTATCTGAGACTGAGAGGAGACCAAAGAGGAAAAGGAGAGAAATAAACCCATTTTTGAAATCTTGCATGGATTTTCGTGACGGAACTGAAAATGAAGATTTTTCTGTCGGTAGTTCCGAAGAATGGTCAGCTAAGGAATCGGGAGAAGACTCGTCCGGCTCCGGAAAAACTAGGAAACACAAAAAGAAAAAAAAGAAGTCTAATGATGTCAAACAGGAAGAGATAAATTTCAAAAAAAGCAAAAAAATTAATGTTTTAAAAATACGAAAGAATAAAAAAGATAAAGGTCAAAGTTACGAAACGAAGACAGGAAAAACAGTTGAAGCTAAATCAATGAAGCCAAATCCTTGTTTAGATGGCAAGTGTAAAAGATCATGTAAGGATATTACAGAAGAAAGACGCCAAAACCTTTTTAAGTTCTACTGGGATTTAAGCGTGCAGAGAAGAAAAGACTGGTTATTGCGCTGTTGTCAAAGAGTATCTATCAAGCGAAAAAAGACTTCTCAAGATATAAGTCGCCGAACTCTGACTTATGAATATTTTGTAAATAACGGAGATGATTATATTCAAATATGCCAAAGTTTTTTATTGAAAACTTTAGACGTAACGCAGCGTCAGTTATTGTACGTGCTAGCCAACGAATCGGAAGAAATGTCTAAGATTGATCAAAGACGTTCCAATGTACCCATCAAATACAACGAAGAAGTTGTTGCCTACGCCAAACAATACATTGAATCACTTCCGGCTGTACCGTCTCATTACTGTCGCCCTAATACAAAGAAAGTCTACTTACCGCAAGAGTTCAAAAACATCAGTAACTTATATCAGCTATACTTGAAAAGAGGCAGGGAAGACAAGCAGCCACAGTTAATCAGTGAGAAGATTTTCAGGAATATATTTACAGGCGATTATAACATGGGTTTCCATGTGCCCAAAAAGGACAAGTGCGTTTTATGCACTAAATTTGAAAACATGGAAACTAATTCGACTGAAAAGGAAACAAACGATACTGAAAAGGAAGCTGAACAGATTGAAAAGGAAGCAAAAAAAATTGAAGAGGAAGCAAAAAAGATGGAAGCACATATAGAAGAAAAGAAGGCAAGTTATGCTCGGTTTAAACTGCATCAAAATATGAGTGACCCTGAAACGATAACAACAAGTTTTGACTTGCAAAAAGTATTAAACACACCACACGGCGAAAGCATGCTATTATATTATTCTAGGAAGTATGCCATGTATAACCTAACATTTTACGAAAGTGGAACACAAAATGTGACCTGTTACCTGTGGGGAGAAACAGAGGGTAAACGAGGAAGTCAAGAAATATCTAGCTGCCTTAACCTGTACTTAAAGGATGTTGATAATAGAGGCATAAAAAACCTTTTACTGTACTGTGACTCATGCTTTGGACAGAACAAAAATAAAGTGGTATTAGCGGCACTAAATCATTTTCTGAAAACATCGAAACATTTGAACAATATTCAAATTAATTATCTCATTCCCGGTCACACTTACATGCCCGTAGACTCAGTCCACGCAGTTATTGAAAACGAAGTTAAGAAACTCATCGTCTGGAGTCCATCTCAATGGTCTGCTTACATTGAAATGGCTAGAAAACGGCCTCGACCTTACAACGTACATTTATTAGACCATGCAGATTTTTTCATTTATGAAGAAATAGCCTCAAAAGCCTTTTCTACTCAAGCAGCAAAAAAACTGAAAATTCCCGAAGAATCGCCAGACTTAAGTGGCAATGGGCAGGGCACATTGCTCGCAGAACGGATGGCCGATGGGGCCGAAAAGTTCTGGAATGGCGACCGCGAACCGGAAGACGTTGCGTTGGAAGGCCTCCCACTAGGTGGACCGACGACCTGGTCAAGGTTGCAGGAACCCGCTGGATGAGAGACGCACGGGACCGGTCAATGTGGCGACGCCTGGGGGAGGCCTATGTCCATCAGTGGACGTCTTTTGGCTGAAATGATGATGATGATGAAACATCTGAGTCAGAAGACATAACATGTGCACCTACTTCATAAAGCACGGATAGTGTCACTCCGGACCCTCAAGATTTAGATTCGGTTGGAGAATATTTTTTTTTACAATGATTTAGACACATACTATTTAAAACGGATCAAGCCTTTGTATTCTCGGAAAAAAAAAAACAAAATGGTTCATGGCAAGTGTATAAAACTCTTCCGAAATACAAATGGTCAAATATGATCAACGAAAAAATTTGGCTTATAGTCTAGGCAACAAACGCCTTTTTGATGAAGTTTTTTCAGCAGTCTCCGAAAATTATGATTGAGGTGTCATTCGATTCGGAATGGCATCCAGATGATTTTCGAAGAAAAATGAAGTTCCGCTTGCAAAAATTGCAAAAGTTATTAACAATTAACTAAAAAATTAAAAACGGGTTTAGTTTTTTGCAAATAAATATCTCAAAATCGAACAAAAATTTTTCAAATTTGAAAAAAGATTCAAAAAGAGGAGAAAATTTCCTAATAAATGTTCTTACTCCCGGGATTGAAAGACCAAAATTAATAACTTTTCCACATCGGTTTGAAAATACGCCCGAAAACGGGTACTCCGGTTGGCGCACGCTACGCTCCATTCGGACCTTTCATGAATAAATGTTATTTAAACTTATTAAATATGAAAATTAAAAATTGAAAAAATTCAGGCGCCTGCAGGATAGATCAATAAACCATAATCAGTGATCCAAAAATTTTTATCGCGAATTTTCAATAAGTTATCCCATTAGTTAATTAACAATTTTTTGTAGCACGAACTCTGACATTGCAAGTGCGATCATTCCAACACTATTACTCTGAGATTTTTTTTCTTTCGTGGAGCTATTATTCAAAGGTCTTGGAATAGATTTCCGTTGAAAAAGTAAAAAAAATATTAGTTCTCGTTTTTTTTATTAACAATTTACTGAAATGAAAAATTTCAAACCTTCATTAGACATAAAAAAAACCTTTTTTTATTATATTATTATTGAACCGTTTTTGTATGATCAGAAGCTACTTAAAAATGATTTTTTATATCCTGTTTTTTAAAATATTTTTATAAACAAATGCGTTGTTTATGAGATAATTTAATATTTTTTTTTTAATATCGTAATCTTTGATAATAATCATGATTTTTTTTTTAAAAACCGTTTCTTAAAAAAAATGTTTTATTGCTTAAAAACGCATTTAATAATAATAATAATATTCCACAACTATCACACAACGCCATCTAGTCCCAAGCTAAGCAGAGCTTGTGTTATGGGTACTAGACAACTGATAAACATACTCATATATTTCTAAATACATACATATTATAGATAAATTACACCCAGACACAGAACAAATGATCGTGCTCATCACACAAACATTTGTCCTGGGTGGGAATCGAACCCACGACCTCCGGCATAGCAGTTAGGGTCACTAACCACTAGACCAACAGGCCAGCCAGGCATTTGTTGATTAACAATTATTTTCTCCCACTTCTAATTAATATTAAGGTATCATTTTTTTTAAATCACCATTATTTGTTTTTTCTTTTCGATATATAAAAAAAAATATTGTTTTATTAAAACTTTCATTGTTTATGTAATAAACAATTTGTTAAAAACAAATAAATTTTTACTTTATATTTTTTTTCTTGTTTTACTTATTGTCACAAAAACAGAATGATTCTTTTTTTTTCATTTAATTTTTTTTACAACTTTTTTTTAATTTGAAAAAAACAAAATCATATCTGTTTTTGTGACAATATTTACTTATTGTCACCTTAGTGTCAGGGTGTGTTAAAGGGTTAGTAATGATGATAATTTGAAAAGTAAGGGCCTTTGTACCCAATGTTCTGCAAGTCTAGAAATATCAACTCTGAAGAAAACGGAAAAAGTATTGAATCTTATATTTGCAAAGTCCGGAACATATTAAAATCATTTGAACATAATCCATTAAAAAAATCTAAATTAACAGCTTACAAGCGGCGACAGTTGGCCAAACATTTAAAATATAAGCCTGCTATATTAGTTCGTCATGAAATAGCTTTAAAGTTAATTTCAGATGATGCGAATGATGAACCGCCGGTGTTACCGTCTATTAATACTTTGCGAAAGATAAAATCAGATGCAAAACTTGAAGAGCTTTATGATGGGAATCCTTTGACATCACTGATGGTTTTAGCCAAAACTGCTGATTATCAAGATACCTATCCACCCCAATTTGCACGTTTATTATTGGACCCCTAAACAAGTCGAATACTTCCAAGACGTATTACGATAAATTCACAAGAGTGACAATAACTATCGATGCAACAGGTTCTTTCTTTGAAACCATTCGTCTGCCGAATGGTACCACAGTAACTAAAACATTATTTTTATACGTTGGGCTCATAACAGCAAATGCTAATTTAAAATCTGTTCCTATATTTCAATTGGTCACAGATTGTCATACTCAAGTATCTATTGCAAATTGGTTAAAAGAATGGCTGAACTGCACAATCAACGTACCCCATGAAATATTAGGTCTTTACCTATGAAATTGCCGTTCTGCAGTACTGGCCATTTCAAATCAAAATAATTTCGATTGTGGAAGCTGATGATACACAATCTACGGCTGAATTAGCAGCAGCTTTCGACGTTAGCGTTAAAACAATATTGGTCCATTTGCGTCAAATTGGCAAGGTAAAAAAGCTTGACAAATGGGTGCCCCACGAACTAGCGCGAAGTACGCGTCGAGACGTGCCTTGCACTGCTCAACAGACACACAAATGAAGGAATTTTGAACCGCATTGTTACCTGCGATGAAAAATGGATCCTGTACGATAACCGTAAGCGCTCAGCAAGTTGGTTGGATCCTGGTTCAGCACCTAAACAATGCCCTAAACGAAAACTTACCCCTAGAAAAGTGATGGTCACTGCACTGTTTGGTGGTCTAGCGCCGGTGTGATTCATCACAGCTTCTTACCAAACGGGGTGAGCATTACTGCAGATGTGTACTGTAAAGAACTGAACACAATGATGGAGAAGCTGGCACATCTCCAACCAGCATTGGTCAATCGCTCGTCTCCGCTGCTCCTGCACGACAACGCGCGACCTCATACTGCACAGCAGACGGTCTCCTAGTTGCAAGAACTGGGGTTGGAAGCTCTCCGACATCCGCCCTACTCACCAGACCTTGCGCCTACAGACTACTACTTTTTCCAGAATTTGGATAACTTCTTGGCGGGAAAAAAATTCAATACCCGAGAGGCAGTACAAAATGCCTTTGAAGAATTTGTTGCCTCCCGACCAGCTGATTTCTTTAAGAAGGGATCAATAAACTGCCACTGCGTTGGCAAAGATGCATTGATTGCATGGGTGATTACTTCAATTAATACAAATAAAAAATACATGAAAAAAAATCGTTTAAATTTTTTCAAACAAAACGGCAATTTCATAGGTAAAGACCTATTAATAACTGACGATTCTTTAGCTTTGCTTTCTGCCAGTACCAAGGTTTTTACACATTATAATAGCACAAAAGACTACATCCAGCACTTATTTTCTATTTTGGAAGGGGTAGCTACTAATATACCAATTACTTTTATAAGACTTGATACTAGCCATTTTACAAAAACACTTCAAAATTTATCATGTTTCAAAAATAATGTTGCCACTCATGTAAAATATTTTTTTGTGTAAATTGTATTCTTCTTTTAAAAAAATGATAATGATGATGATAATGTAATAAAACTATAACAAAGCCAAACAGATTATTCATGATATTATAAAAATTGTCTAGGTCAGTGGAGCAATGATAATAAGTTGGCTGAATTTAGTGTAAACTAGCTGTGCCCGCGACTTCGTTCGCGTGGTTGTCGATAACTAAAATGCGTCGCTTAGGCCTCAGCCTCGAATTTTGCGGGCAGCGGGGCGGCGAAGGCGGCGGCGGCGCGACTTGTATGGAGTGCACCGCTCGTTGCCCGCCCCCGCGCCGCTGTATTCCGAGAACCGGTCCATTTGATTGTACGCATAAGATACTGCCGCGCCCGCGCCGCCGCCGCCCCGCTGCCCGCAAAATTCGAGGCTGAGGCCTTAGACAAAAGTACATTAAATCATTGCCCTGCGTTAACTTACAGACGCTTTAGAAAATAAGAAGAGGGTAATGCAAAGCACGGACTATGTCTAATACTAAAGTTTAGATGAATGGATGTGTTAAGGTGCATCATTCTAGTGCTAGGAGCGAACAGGTTACTGATGGAGAGCCTTCGCCGGATACTCAGCTGACCCTCCGTGAGGAAATAAGGCTCTTCCGTTCAGAGCTGCGGGAGGTTAGGGATGAAATGAGGGAATTTCGTCGCGAGATGGCCGGCCTGCACACGTCGTTGGGAGTCTGTACTGAGCGGGTTGACAGCCTGGAGGCCAGGATTGAGGCTCTTCAATGTAGGCAAAGTGCTGCAGTGCCAGATGGCAAAGTAGGCCAGCTCGAGCAGGTGGTTCTGCAATTACAGCTCGAGCTCAACGACCGCGAGCAGGATTCACTGGGTTCTGATCTGGAGATTGCCAACATTCCGGAGATTCCCGGTGAGAATGTACTGCACACAGTCGGGCTGGTGGCAACAAAGCTTGGGGTGACTATCGACGAGCGAGACATTGTGTTCGCGCAACGGGCAGGCCTGCGTTCCGAACGGGAAGTACAGACGAGCTCTGCGTGCGGTGCAAGTCCGGTAGGCGGAGGGAGCCCAGTGGGAGCAGCGGCAGCGACTGCGCGCGGGCGGCGTATCGTGGTGCGCCTGGCGCGGCGCGCACTGCGCGACGACCTGCTGCAGAGCCGTGCGGCGTGGTGCCACCACGGCGGACTTGGGGCTTCCCGCGCCCGCGCGTCGCTTCTATCTGAATGAGAGACTAACCAAAGCAAATAAGTACCGTGTGCGTGAAGCTGGCAGCCGTCTCGGGTGGAGGTATACTTGGACGAAGTTCGGCCGCATCTTGGCTAAGCAGGGTGACGGGAAGCCTACCCACTGTATCCGCTCAGAGAAGGACCTTGCGCGGGTTTTTGGTGTTGAGGGGCATGCGGAAAATGAAGGTTAATACCATGACCTCTGGAAAGCACATTAATTTAGTAGTTGTTATTTTAAAACGTTACCTTTTTATACATTATGTTTTGATTTGGATTATTATTTTAAGTTTGTTCTGTGCGAGGCCGGCTATTTTACTGTCTCAGTATACTCTGGTTTCCTCTAGTGGCCCAGCTGCTCGGTCGGGGATTGTCTGTGTACATTTTATATATATCACACTTCCACTCACTATTTTGACACCTATGATCCCTTATCTTGTAATATATTTACGGACTTTTTATACTATTACACTTTGGCTGACTTTATATATTGTTGCAATATTTACAACACTACACTCTAATTATGTACAAATTACACTTAACATTAATACTACTAATGCGTTCTACATTATACAATCCTGCTGCACCACTATTTATAAAATTCAATAAGTCAAAAAATTTAAAAGTTGGATTGTTTAATGCGGGGTCACTTGGTTCGCGCCATGAGGAGTTCCTTGTCGCTATGGAAAGTCTCTCGGTGGACATCCTGGCGATAAATGAGACCTGGCTCAGACAGGGGGAAGAGGGCCGTGCGCCGGCGGTCCCGGGCTACCGGCTGCAGCACGTGCCGCGCGAGCGCTCCGTGCGCGGTGGGCGCGGGGGCGGTGTGGGCTTCTACGTGCGCCGCGGGCTGCGCGTGCGCACCGTGCCGCACCCGCCGGCGCCGCAGGTCGAGCAGATGTGGCTCAGGCTTCACATCAACTCACAATCAGTTGTCGTCGGTACTGCATACAGGCCGCCGTGGCTCGATGTCAATGTCTTCCTGGATGCGGTTACTGATTCGCTCTGCTCCTTTGCTAATGCGGACAAGGTTGTCTTGCTGGGCGACTTTAATATTAATGTTTTAAACCAAACTGACAATAAAACTAAACTATTGAACAATTTTACACATTGCTGCAAACTTAGACAAATTATTAGTGCTTGGCCAGACTGCAAACGCGGGCGCGGGGCGGGCGCGGCGCGACAAACTTAAACGTATGGAACTTCGTTTGAGTGTCCGTAGTGGGCACGCGGGCGCGGGAAGCGGCGCGGGCTACTTTCCGCGGGGAGCGCGCGGGCAACTCGTGCCATAGCTCGTTCATACAAGTGGCCGCAGTGAGTGCGCGGGGCGGCAAGCGATAAACCGCGCGGGAGCGGCGTATCTCAAACTTTAGTCTGCGCCAGATAACCAGATAAATTGGATTTATTTATTTAGCTTTAACTTTTATAAGTTAAAGCTTAAGAAATTAATCCAATTATTTATAATTATTTATAGAAGTATCCAATTAATTAAAATAACCGAATTTTAAAATTTTTGCTTTTTTTTTGCTTCGGCGTAAGTTGTTATTTTTTTTTTATAATATAATTTTCTATATTTTGTATTACGTGTCAAACGTATCCATTGACATTCTTGTATATTCAAAAAAACTTTTGAGGTTGCTCTCGCAATCTTTCATACAGTGTGTAAAATTCTCCTTCATTTTCTCTGGTTAAATTAATTTTATTAACTCCATTTTTCACTTTTAGCATTTGCCATTTAAAGTAAGAATTTTCCAATAAAAACAAGTCTTCGTCATCCATATTATATTTTGACAAACACTGGACGAACAGTTGAACGCGACAACGCTCGGAACGAAATCGCGGTCCAGTGCGGACAGGCAAATCGCGCGCGTTCCCGCACCCGCGCCGCTCCCCGCGCCGCGCTGCCAGTCTGGCCAAGCACTTACCGAACCAACCCATTTCACAGATCACAGTGAAACCCTAATTGATATTGTGTGTATTGATGCCCGTGTGTGTGGGGTCTCTGTATCACACATACCGGAGCTTGGTCACCACGCAGTTATATCAGTTGAATTTAACTTTAAATTAGAGAAGCCTCCCCCGCATTGGGTTTCTTATAGGCCACTCAAAGACATCCTCCCAGAATTTTTTAATGATGATTTAAATAAAATGGACTGGGAATATATTGAAAGTTTGGAAGATGTTAACTCCATGGTTGCCACATTTAATCAATACATTTTGACATTATTTGATTTGCATGCTCCCCTTAAAAAAGTTTTAATTAAAGAGAAATCTTATCCCTGGATAACAGACACTATTAGGGAAATGATGAGGCTGCGTGACAAATGCCACTTGAAGTCTAAAACAACAAAAACTGAACATCACATTCAATCATACAAACAGATGAAATGCCTTGTTAGAGCTGCTTTTGAAAGTGAGAAGTGTGCATATTTTAAAACATACATAAATAACAATATCAAACAGCCGAAGAAGTTATGGAGTTATTTCAAATCAACTGTGGCCACTTCCAAGAAACCTGCCCATGGACTGCCACCTTTTTGTAATAACCCAGAAATAATAAATCAGCACTTTTTGGATGTGCCAGGCAGTGGTAATGTTGCTACTGCAGATTTGACTTATTTTGGGCACCACAGGTACGGTAACACTCATTTCCAGCTTGAGCCGGTCCAGCAGGATGAGGTGATGAGGATCTTGCGTAGTCTGAAGTCGAACGCGCAGGGCTCCGACCTCATTTCTCTGGAGATGCTGATATTGACACTTCCTCGGACACTTGCAGTTATCACAGCTATCATCAACAGGTCTATAGTCACCTCTTCCTATCCTGATCTGTGGAAAATGGCAATAGTTAGACCAATCCCTAAAGTATCTAACCCCACTAGTGTAAAAGACCTCCGTCCCATAAGCCTACTGCCATGTCTGTCCAAAATTCTGGAGAGAGTTGTCTCTGACCAACTCAGGGCATATCTTGAGAAAAATGGCATTTTACCGGTAGCTCAATCCGGTTTTCGAAAGGCTCATAGCACGGCGACAGCTCTTCTGGATGTCGTCGGTAACATACTTGAGGCCAGAGACCGGGGTATGGGAGCCCTGCTCGTCCTACTAGATTTTTCACGTGCGTTTGACTCTATCAATACTTCACTCCTTCTGTCCAAACTGTCTTATTATGGGTGTGATGACGAAACAGTCAAATGGTTTGAAAGTTACCTTAAGAATCGATCACAGTTCGTGCAGGTGACAAATGACAGCGGGGAAAACATGTCCTCTGGTCCGAGGGGTGTGGACAGGGGCGTGCCGCAGGGATCAATACTGGGCCCGCTTCTCTTCATCTTGTACACTGCTGACATCATCAGCTGTCTGATCAACTCGAAGTTCCACCTTTACGCAGATGATCTACAGTTGTACCTCTCCTTCCGCTCCCAGGATATTGCTGAAACTGTTGGTAAATTAAATGAGGATTTAGAAAGGATTTCATGTTGGTCCAGAAGGAACTCCTTGGTCCTGAATCCAAGTAAATCCAAGTTTATTGTTATGGGATCTAGGGATTTCCTTAACAAAATGCTTGCTTGCAATCTGGACCTCAGGATTGATGGTTGTGGTGTGGAAAGGGTTCTGGAAGCTCGTAATCTTGGGGTAATATTTGACGGGCAGCTGCATTTCGAAACTCACATATTGGAGGCTGTGCGCAACTGTTTCTACCGACTCAAGCTGTTATATCGTGTACGTCCCTACATAAGTGTGGATATGCGTGTCATGCTGTGTGAGTCACTCGTTTTATCCAAGCTGAATTACGCTGACACTGTGTATGGGACGTGCATTCTCGGTAGAAGCAAAAAGCTTATTCAGCGGGTCCAGAATGCCTGTGCAAGATTCTGCTACAATGTTCCTCCTCGCTCCCACATCACACCATTTTTAAATAAGGCTAATTTAATGAGAATGTCAGCACGCAGAAAGCTTCACCTGGCTACCCTTCTCTTTGACATAATTCTCACAAGCAAACCAGATTATTATCTTTATCTATCTATATAAATAATAAATAAAAAGAGAAGTCCTGACTGACTGACTGACTGACTGACTCATCAACGCCCAGCCCAAAC
Source organism: Diarsia mendica (assembly GCA_949316265.1). Classification (NCBI taxonomy): domain Eukaryota; kingdom Metazoa; phylum Arthropoda; class Insecta; order Lepidoptera; family Noctuidae; genus Diarsia; species Diarsia mendica. Next base: position 14,803,135 of record OX438889.1, read on the forward strand.
CCTTGGACCTAGAAAGCTGAAATTTTGCACAGAGGTTCCCTTTATAATGTAGACAAGGAATAAGGAAGGATTTTTCGAAATTCAACCCCTAAGGGAGTTAAATAGGGGATGAAAGTTTGTATGGAAAATCGTCATTTTCACGCGGGCGAAGCCGCTGGCAAAAGCTAGTTATTTATATTTTCACCAAGGCGACCCACTGATTACCTTAGACTTTCTGTCATAACTTAGTTTATACGCATCTCTGAAGTATTTTTTATTTATAATCATTCCGTTGTTGTACTTTATTGTTTCGGAAGATTTACTTGTTGTTTTGTTTTCATGTTGTTTCTTCAAAAACATAATGACATTGACAGCCAGCCGTCTGCGCTCGCGTCCCTTCGCTTCTCATGGACCATGGACAATAGTCTATGGCATTGACAAGCGAAATCGGAACGTTTCGTTTTCGCAGCCGAGCCGATTATTATTATTTATAAGTTTTGTTTATATACTTTATTTTTATACTACAGACCTTAGTGTTTATTTTATTTGCGAGTATTATATTATCTATTTTTTTATTTTATTTTTTGTGTGTGTATGTATTTTGTGTCCGTAGGTGAGACCGTGACATCACAGTGCAGCAGTGGGCCCTATCAGAATACCAGCGCTGCGGTATTTGTTTTCATTTATCGCAGCATCATGCTGAGATAGGAGCCTTTTTGGCCTCGCACAGGTTTTCTCTTAGTTAACTTTATATTCTTTTTTGTTATTATTATTTTTTGTAGTTCCTGTGCTTGTCCCAAATAAATATTTTTTCTTTCTTTTCTTTTTTTCAAATATTAAAAATCGACTAATTACGAAAAAACCGATACTAAATCTTTTTTATGTTTACCTTCGTTTTACTAAGTTGAAAAGATCTTTCTCGATTAATTTTTAGCAAAGTGTATATTTCTGCATGATTGGCAAAAACTTCTTTCATTATGTGAATCTACAACTTATAGCCACACTTGCAACTGTATACTCTTTCAAGCACCTTCGCTTTCGTCAATTTTGTTAGTAAAAATATTACATCGCGTTTAAAAATGAACTACTTTATCTTAATAGTGTGCCTGCTGAGTTTGGTCGTAAGTACCTTTATACTAATTATAATATGACGCCGAAAAAAAGATGAATGAATTTTATTGTGTGAGGAATGCATGAGAAATCATGTTCTGCCTATCCTTTTCAAAATTATATCGAGGTCAGCTTAGAGTCTTACCGGATACAGTGATAAACCAGTATTTCACATGGTGCGACTGCCTCCCCTAAGACGACCCACTGACCCCTATCTGTCCTTCACAGCCTATTTAGCACTGGGGAATAGGATAACCCTTTACGAGACTGATTGTTAGAGGAGAATGGAAGAAAAAAAAAACGTGTTGCGCCGACCCCAAGCAACATGGGAGTAGGGCTTGAAGATGATCCCGTCGGGGCTCATGTGTGGACCCTGGGAATCGTGCATTAACATTCAGAAGCCTGCAGTTAACATCACACACCTAAAACAGAGGAAAATTAATTAGCATACTTGTATGAGTAGCTATAACTTGATTGTGAACATTGTTGGGTACCTAGATACTCGGATGGAATAAATATATCCTCTGAATGACTTATTAGAATGTTCTAAATGCATTTATCTTTACCTAACTTAATAGAAATATTGGATGAATTAATTACGGCTTTTCTGTGACCGAAAATTGCTAGGTGACTAGGTAAGTGAATAAAAGTCAATACACCAAAGTAAATCAGAAAATAAATAAGTAAGTAGGTACTCACAAACTTTTCGATTTTTATACCCATATGAGGGGTCATTAGGATTGTTGTTATAGGGTGTAACAATTGTAATAAGGGTGCAATCAACACAACCAAGGCAATCTGGTATTCCAAATTTGTGCTGGAATCCTTCCACGATGGCCCTTCTTTCAGCTGCAGTTCCTAGGAAGTTCACGTAGGTGTGGAAGAGGCGGCGAACTTATTACCCTCGACGCTTCTCGCACAACTTTGCTTACGGTTTTTTGGCCAAGGGCAAGAAAACACTAGGTACTTACTACGTTATGGACAGGGAGTCCAGTGGATCGTGTCCTCCGTACGTCTACCTCTATTCCTTGAATTAAAATGACTGCCACTTCTCGAGTCACCCGAAAGAGACGAACAAAACAGTCCTCTGGAAGTTCCAGAAGATTGTTTGTATCTCTGAGACGTCGTGATGGTGCTGCCGTTCTTCCTCATCACCCAGCAATAAAAGTTCTAAATCCAACAAAAAAATAAGTAGTGTTCGATAGGCTTGTCGCGCTTTTACAAGGTGTCGTTATATTATCGAGATCGACAGCGTAAATTGTCGATCTCAACTGTCAAAATGTCGCTTCGTACTTGCATTTTCGATAAAATCGTTTAAATTTTAGAGTATAACTATCGATCGTTATAATATTATTTACGTACTTGCGACATCGATTCGATTCGATAAAAGCTCATTTTATCGAGAATAACTGTCAGATTTATCGAATCGAGTGCTACGTACTTGCACTGCAGGCGCCATCTAGCGCTGCCGGCCAGTTAGACGTGATAGCCGTATTACAATGGTAATACGGCTGTTGTGACGTATTATGTTCAATGTAGTAGGTGTGAGCCTACTTAGGTATAGCTAAGTATATGTCATACAGATATATTTAATATTCTTTGCAAGCGGGTAAACTAGTCGCTCAATATACTTGTAGTCGGACACACGTCTTTTCATTCTAAAATCCCATACACATAAAAGTGAACCTTAATACAATCAACATATGGTCGTATTCGAGCCGAATGCAACAGCTACGGAGCGGTCGAACATCTGGTCGCTTGCACAAAAGAACCGCATTCCACAGCGATAAGGATCTATAGAAAAAACACTTCGTTCAAGTACTATTGGACTGTTATGAACACAGTTATGTTTTTATGTTTGCAACTAAGTAATTAGCACTACTACGGAAGATTACCGAGTTTACGAACATTTTGGAAGTTTTAAGTGAAGTGTAGTGAAACAATAACAATGAGTACTACAAAAGAACAACAACAATATCTCGCTGTATTGGAAAATGGTGCTAATTTAATACAAAAAACGCAAACAAACTTAAAGAAGTGCCCAAAAGCAAGACTGACAAAAGGTTATATAGAAGCGCGTGTGAAAATTATTGATGAGTATTGGACGTCATTCAAGAACGCTCATGACGGGTTAGTTAAGATAACACCCAAAGAACAAAGAGGAATTTTGCCATACTTTTTGAACGAAGAATTCTTTGTTTATGAAGAATTATATAGCTCATTACAAGGTGATTTGAAAGATATGCTTACGTCGTTAGCGGAGTCGTCACACATGGATTCCCGAAACTCGAGTATGAACACAGCATATTCATCGCAGAATATAGTGCATTTACCGAAAATTGAATTACCCAAGTTTAATGGAAATTATGAAGGATGGCCGACTTTTAAAGATTTGTTTACTTCATTGGTGCACGAAAATAATAACCTCAGTGATGTACAGCGATTACATTATTTAAAAACAAGTGTGAGTGGAGAAGCTGAGGCGTTATTGACCCATATAAAGGTGACATCGAGTAATTATGCAACTGCATGGAGTGTTTTAAATAAAAGGTATGGTAACAGACGCATTATATTAAACTGTATCATGAAAAGATTATTTTACCAGAGGAAAATGACTTCACAATCAGCCAACCAATTAAAGGGTTTACTGGATACTACTACAGAATGCCTAAATAATCTGGAAAATTTAAAAATAACAACAGGCTCTTGGGATCATATAATAATATTTCTGCTCGTTCAGAAGTTTGACCCAGAGACACATAAGGGCTGGGAAGAATATACCTATAAGGAAGACACCGAAGCATTACCTACTTGGAGTGAATTAAAGAACTTCATGGAGTCCAAGTTCCGCACCTTGGAGTTGGTTACCGGCGTTGCAGCTAACAATAATACAAAAGAGAAACAAGTCAAAGAACGTTCTTATCATGTTGCCACATCACGTCCAGAAAAGACATGTATCATGTGCAAAGAAAACCACACACTGTGTCACTGCAAGAAATTTATTGATATGAAATTAGATGAGCGAACCGAATATGTGAAGAACCAAAATTTATGTTTTAATTGTCTTAAACTTGGACACTCAGTAAAGAGATGTAAACTACCAGTGTCCTGTCAGAAATGTCATCGACGTCATCATTCTTTACTACATGAGACTAAGAACACAGAAGCAGCGGCTACACCGAGCACCTCACAACCGTTGGCTTCACAGCATGTAGCTGAAGAGAAGGAAGCAGTTCAAGTGAACACAGTGATCGCGTCGCATCACACATCTAGACATGGAATAGCACTGTTAGCGACTGCTGTAGTGGAAGCAACTAATGAACAGGGTCATATAATTTCACTACGCGCGCTAATAGACCAGGGTTCTCAAGCTAATTTCATAAGCGAGAAAGCGACTAAACTTTTGAAACTGAAGCGACAACCATTCAAGGGAACTGTTGTAGGAGTGGGATCTTCGAGAACAGAGATAAAACAGGTGGTACAGCTTAATATAAGATCACAGTGGGACCATAACTATAGTATACCAATTCAAGCCTATGTGATGTCGAAACAACTGACCACCAAGATTCCCACCAAAACAATAGTCAATCAATCATGGCCTCACATCGTCGGGCTTAACTTGGCTGATCCAAGTTACTTAACACCTGGTTCTGTAGATCTGCTATTAGGAGTCAAGGAATACGCACAGATTATACAGCCAGATTTAATCAAGGGTCCACCAGGTACTCCAACTGCACAGAAAACAAACCTGGGTTGGATTATTTTCGGAGATATCTATGAAAAGCCACAAAATGATACTTACCTTGTGATGCATCACCAAGTTGACGTAGACGAAATGTTGAAGTCGATATGGGAAATAGAGGTTGACAAGGATAGACATTTAACAAAAGAAGATAAACTTTGTGAAGATATCTACGAGAAAACCACAACTAGAAATGAGGAAGGAAGGTACATAGTCAAATTACCTTTTAAAACTTACAGTCCACTATTAAATGAAACGAGCACGAGTACAAGGTTACAAACACCTGAAGGAAACACAAAGGAGATAGCAAAACAAAGATTCCTGCAACTGGAGCGGAAGTTTAAGAAGACACCAGACCTGAAAAAAGAATATACAAAAGTTATAAATGATTACATAGAACAAGGACACATGGAGAAAATATCTGAAAGAGAAAAAGAAACAAGGTCAGTTTACTTACCTCACCATGCCGTAGTTCGTACTGATAAGGAGACCTCTCGAACTCGCGTTGTCTTCGATGCGTCGTGCAAGGGTACAAACAACATTTCACTAAATGAAGAATTATTGGTGGGTCCACAGTTGCAAGATGATTTAAGAAACCTTATTATGAAATGGAGAATGAAGCGTGTTTGCTTCATGGCTGATATCAAACAAATGTATCGCCAAATATTGGTGACTCCTGAAGACACAGACTTCCAGCGAGTTATCTGGAGACCCGATGAGATTGATGATTTCCACGAATATCGCTTGATGAGGGTCACATTCGGTACAGCATCTGCACCGTATTTAGCTGTAAGAACACTTCACCAAACAGCTGATGATGAAGGAAGGGACCAACCACTAGCTGTACAATCCATCAAGGGTAATTTTTACATGGATGACTGGCTTGATGGCGCTGATGATGCTGAGACTGCTACTTCTCTAGCCAAATCTGTCACAAACATACTACAGAGGGGCGGTTTTCAGCTCATGAAGTGGTCATCTAACGATATCAATTTCATGAAGTCTATAGATGAAGAAAAAAGGTCAACCAACGCACATATAGACTTGAATCTCGATGGAACAATAAAGGCATTGGGGATTGTGTGGAACCTGAAAACAGACACATTCCAATACAACCTGAATTTACCAACATCTGAAAGTACTTATGTAACGAAACGAAGTATTTTATCTGACATACAAAGACTTTTCGATCCACTTGGTTGGATTGCACCGAGTACAGTAATGGCAAAGATACTGTTACAGAAACTATGGCTCGAAAAGGTGAATTGGGATCAAAACATAAGTGAAACATTACGTGAAGAGTGGAATAAGATAAGATCAGATTTTGCTAGTGTGAACGATGTACAAGTAAACAGATGGCTTGGTACAACAGAAACAAACAAAATAAATATACAAATTCATGGATTCAGTGACGCTTCGATACGAGCTTACGCTGCAGCTGTATACATAAGAATTGAAACAAATGACAAGGTTGAAATAAATCTCATTGCTGCTAAAACACGAGTAGCACCCCTGAAAACAATATCCTTACCAAGACTAGAGTTGTGTGGTGCATTACTTCTCTCCAAGCTTATGAAACAAATTGGGCAAGCAATGAAAATTCCAACTTCAGATATGTATGCGTGGACAGATTCCTCCATAGTTATAGCGTGGCTATGTGGTGATCCCAATCGATGGAAAACGTTTGTTGCCAACCGCGTCGTTGAAATCGCAGAAAACCTAAATAATACGCGTTGGTATCATGTACAGTCGAATGATAATCCCGCAGACTTAGCCTCTCGAGGAATGTTACTATCCGAACTGAAGAAATGTGACTTGTGGTGGAGAGGCCCAGGTTGGTTATCTGAAAAGGAAATAAACATTAGTAAACAAGAAGTTATGAAAACAGACATAGAAAGTAAAACAAAGAAAGTCATTACTCACCTCAGCACAGAAGAGCAAGAGAAATCTATAACTGCACAATTCGAGAAATTCAACAACTTACCAGAATTACTCAAGGTTGTTTGTTACTGCAAAAAATTCTTGAACTATAAGGTCAATATGAATATAAATAAACAAATAACTACACAAGAATTAGAAGAAGCTCTGACAATTTGTATAAAAAGAGTTCAAGAAGAGGAATATACAGAAGAAATAGAAAGATTAAAGTTAAGTAAACAAGTGAAAAGGAGAAGTCCGTTGCGATCCCTTAACCCGTATCTTGATGATAAACATATAGTCAGGGTGGGCGGTCGCCTCAGACATGCAAACTTACCTCATGAAAGAAAACATCCAATTATTCTCGGAAATAAAAACACGTTGACGCCCCTGCTTATAGCTGACGCACACATTAAGACACTTCATGGAGGAGTTCAACTGATGTTGTGTTATCTACGTTCGAAATATTGGATTTTTAAGGCAAAATCAATGGCGAAGAAACATATTCACAAATGTCTCATTTGCGCTAGACTTAGTGCTACTACTAGAGCTCAAATTATGGGAGATTTACCCGATGAGAGAGTGACTCCATCTAGACCATTCTTGAATACTGGTGTAGATTTCGCGGGGCCCTTTCAGATCTTGTTATCTAAAGGCCGAGGAAACAAAACATCAAAGGGCTACATTTCTATATTCGTATGTATGTCCACGAAGGCCATCCATATTGAACTTGTAAGCGATCTTACTTCGGAAGCGTTTATCGGCGCTTTCAGACGTTTTGTTGCCAGAAGAGGCAAATGTAATCACTTGTGGAGTGATCAAGGGCGTAACTTCGTGGGAGCTGACAAAGAGCTACGAGATGCCTGGAATGAAGCAAGCTTACAGTTCACTGGAGAAATCGCAGAAACACTAGCCACAGAAGGTACTCAATGGCATTTCATTCCCGCTTACAGTCCCTCTTTCGGTGGATTATGGGAGGCAGGTGTAAAATCAATAAAATACCACCTGAAAAGAATTGTAACAACTCACCTGACATACGAAGAGATGACGACGATACTCTGTCAAGTTGAAGCCTGCTTGAACTCCCGTCCGTTAAGTCCCATGAACTGCACTGATCCCGACAACATGAACCCACTCACGCCAGGACATTTCTTAATTGGAGAGGCACCTATTGTTGTCCCATCACCCGATATGAAAGACATAAGGCTGTCTAGCCTGTCTCGCTGGCAACACTCACAGAAACTTGTTCACGACTTCTGGCGCCGCTGGCAGGATGAGTATCTATCCAGATTACAACAGCGTCCTAAGTGGCATAAGAAAGCAGAAGAATTTAAGATCGGAGATGTCGTGTTGATTAAAACTGATAACTTGCCACCTGGAAAATGGTCCCTGGGACGAATTGTCGAAAAGCACCCTGGTCCGGACGGTTTACGAGGGTTTATAGTGTCAAAAGTGGTAGTTCCATAACAAAAAGAACTGTAACAAAATTATGTCCATTGCCTCTAAATGAAACTTAATTATATTTTTGTGTTTTTAGAAGACGAATTAAAATTATTGTTTACTGGTTTACATTACACTGTTTAAACTAATTATGTTCTCTAGAAATGCATTAATCATTTTGATAGTAATTGTTTATATATGTTTAAGATTAATATCAGACCCCCACCTATAGATTTATATAACGTTGTTTTGTGATAATCTCATAGTATGTAACATTTTTTAAATCATTGTTTCTTAAAAGACCTACAGGCCTTTTGGTGGGCGGTATGTTGTGACGTATTATGTTCAATGTAGTAGGTGTGAGCCTACTTAGGTATAGCTAAGTATATGTCATACAGATATATTTAATATTCTTTGCAAGCGGGTAAACTAGTCGCTCAATATACTTGTAGTCGGACACACGTCTTTTCATTCTAAAATCCCATACACATAAAAGTGAACCTTAATACAATCAACAACGGCTTTGGTTTTTAGCAGCAAAAGGGGGCGCTACGTGTAGCAACTCCACCTGCAACAATCGCTATCACCTCGCTTGCTTATTGCCCGACTCAACCTCGATTAGTAGCGATTGGCTGTGCCCTGAGTGCAAACGTAAGTTGCCAAGGAGAGACATCAGCGCCACACCTGTCAGAGACCTAGGAAGTGGGCCCCCTGAAGTTCTAGCAGCAGCATCCCTTGCGGCAGCATCATCAGTTGCGGGGCAAGACCAGGGCGGTACGGTTAGGTCACCACCTGTCGACGGGACTCAGACTTTGGGCACTCTCGCCAAGCCTCCGAGTACGGTAGCTAAGGGTGATAATAAATCTCCATCATCTTCAGCTGCTGAAAATAATTTTAAAACATTAAAAACGTTAATATTTAAAACCAAAATTTCAAAACACACAGTAGATCTGTTTAAAAAAAAATCATTTACTAAATTTAGATGGCGAGGTTAAAATAGCTCTAAGTGATTTACGCCAAGGCGTAACTAATAAAAGAGCCGTTGATAAACGTACACGAACACGTAAAATTTCTGAACATTTACAAAACAAACAAAAAAGAGAGCAAAGTTATACAAAAGTGACGATCAACGGTTTCCAGAAGATTCGATTTTTTCTGACAAACCATCTTTTTGCAAAAATTGGGGAGGAGTCGTCAGAGAAGTTCGCCCGTTCTTCTATTGTTTTGACTCGTCTGCAATCTGCACTACTGTGGTTTCTGAGATCACAAAAAAGACAGGCTCTTCCCTTTTATTCTTGGAGGCTAATGCTTGTTGTCGTGGGTGCTTGTCGTTTTTTGGATTAACCACTTTCATGATGACCGTCCGCTTTCCTCCTATGTAAAAAAGAAAGAAAGAAAAAAAGAAATGCATTTATTTGGCACATGCCGCAAGTACACACAATGTAAAACAAAAAAAATATATAAAGAAAAAGGACTTAAAACTAAACAAATCGTGCCACTGTGTGCCTCACGGCTGCGCCAAAGAGGTCCAGTTCAGCAAAATGCCGGGCAACTAGCGCCCGACGCTAGTTTTCAACTGAACCTAAATTGGAGTGGTTACGGATGTAAAACAGTTGTCTTCTGGGCTTACTTGACTGGACAGCTGCCATGGAGAGTGCCAGTTGTGGCTGAGGATAGAACATTTTCAGTTGGCTACCCCTTTTTCGGGCATAGGGAATATTTTCAGCACCAACTTTTTTGGTAGTTTCTGACAAAGTTTACTTGTTGGGAGTATTTTTCTGAACAATAGCAACACCTAAGATATATGTCAAACCAAATAAAAAAAAAAATTGACATTTGAAGTGTCATGGTGGTTCAAGCTGTTTTTGTTGCGAACACGAGTTTTTTCAATTATAAATTTCATCAACGTACATCTTACAATTTTCGTACTGGATGTGGTGAGTAATTTATTTATTTCGATCAACTACTCAATATACTAGACATTAGTGGCAATATTTTTGGAAATTCAACAGAAATATACACAATTTTAGTGGTTAATTTTGGTGGGAATATAGAACCCGTTGCCCGGCAAGATCACTATATTCAGGAGGGATGCATATTCTTTTATATACTTTTCTTGTATCTTTCAGGCTTGTGGTGACAAAATGGCACAAAGACATATAAGCGATCGAGACATCGAGTTTGCTTTAGAGGAAATTTGTGGAATTCCAGACAACTGTGACTCGGAAGATGATTTAGAGCTTGATGAAAATGAGGCGTATAACTCAGAACATTTACGACATGCATTAGAAGATTTTTATTTTTTATTTTTTTATTATTGATAGGTTCGCGTTTGACCACTATCTCACCTGATGGAAAGTGATTCTCCTGATCCAGATGAACCTGTTGCTGAACCTGTTGGTGAACCAATAGCCAGTGTTCCGTCTCAACGTATATCGGTTCCTGTATCTGATTCAATAATTTTACCAGAGAGGGATCAAGATTCAGAGCCTGAGGAATCGAGTGAATGTGAAGCTGAAGAGTCAAATGAATCTGAAGTTGACGAGGATGAACCCTGGAATAAAATAATGTGGGTCAGTCGTCCAGATCCAGAAGTTTTTGACGAAAAATTGATAGCACCCAATTATCTGCCAAGTAATAGATGCCGTCCAGTTGCACATCTAGATACATTTTTTGATGAAGAAGTTTATCAAATGTTAGTAACACAAACAAATCTGTATGCTTCGCAGAACAAATCTGACAAGAAAACTAATGGAAGAAGAATTTTAAAAACATGTCACATTCGACAATTTCTTCACTGATACTGCCTTGCTGCAGTATTTACATGAGAATGGATTATTTGCTACTGGAACGGTTAGAAAAAATCGATCCGATTTACCAACTATAATAAGAAATACAAAAAACTTGAAGTTGGCCAAAGGGAATTTCAAGTGGAGGACCAAGAAGGATGTAGCACTGTGTGGCAAGACACAAAGGAAGTCCTGATATTGTCCACTGCATTTCATCCTAAAATAGCAAATACTCATGTTACAAGAACACAGAAAGATGGCTCAAAAAAACTTATCAACTGTCCAAGGGCTGTTCAACAATACACAAAGAGAATGGAGGGGGGTTGATCGCTTTGATCAAATAAGAGGAACCTATTCTATTGGACGGAGGAGCAAGCGTTGGTGGGTCAGAATTTTTTTATTTTCTCTTTGATGCCTGTGTTACCAATGCTTTTATAACATATTCGTGCACTTCAAGAACCCAAAGACTCACCAATCTAGAATTCCGTGTGGCCATTGCCAGAGGTCTGATCGATAGGTACAGCTGCAGAAAACGGACGTCTGCTATAGGAAATTACGTTACCAAGAAAGTAAGAGTCTTGGAATCAGATAATTACCAAAAAACTATAAATACTGTCCCAACTGAACTGCGTTACAAAGATGTAGGTGTACATATGCCAGTGGAATTGGGATCTTACAAGCGTTGCAAACTATGCAGCACAAAAACAAATGACAAGAGGAGCAAAGTGAAGTGTGAGACATGTGATGTTGCTCTCTGCATCTTACCATGCTTCCGTCAATTTCACTGTCCCTGAAGGGCAATGGGAATATTTTTCCCACCAAATTTTCCGGGGGTTTCCCGTTTTTTTTTCCCTGAAATACGTGTTTCTTTAATTTAAATAAAAATTAATAAATCACTGCAAAAAGTTATTTTATTGAGCAGGATCCTTATGCCCGTTAAAGGGTTAATTCCCACTGCTGAAGACGAGTTTCCTGGCCTAAGTATTGCCGACTTTTCCATGGCCAAGATGATCCTGTCCAGATTTGCCCTTATTGTGGCCATATTATCGTCAGTCCCGATCAGATGAAGCTCGTGAATGACCTGTTCTGGGAATTTGCTTAAAACTAAGGCTCTCAGATGGTTGCCGTTGCCTGGCTCTCCTAATTGTTCCAAGATCCGCAAATGGTGTTCAATGTTGTCCAGCGTAGTTCTGCAGTCCCTGCTAGACTGTCCCTTGGAATATTGTTTAAGGCCAAGTAGTGTGAGTCAATCTGAATTGTTGTGGATCCGAAGAGTCTTTTAAGCGTGTCTAGAGCGATCCGGTAATTATCCTCTGTTGTAGGCAAGCCTGCCACTGCTTGCAAGGCAACCCCTTCTAGACAGCTCACTAAATATGATAGCTTATCGACATCTGGTATCTGTTTCTGATCAACATTACCGCGAAATTTGTCCCAAAACTCACACCACTTGGTCTGGTTTCCGATGAATTTCGGCAATTCAAGCTTGGGGAGCTTTGTAGGTGATGTTGACGCTGGTGTAGTTTCCATCTGAAGATGTTTCGATAGGGCGCCCATCATATCGTCGGCCGCCATTTGTTGCTCGAAGCATTCATTTGCTAGACTGGTGGACTCACAGGACCCGGGTCCTGTGAGTTTTTTAAGTAATATTTTGTCTCGCCGTCGAGTTTGTCTAACAGTTCCTTTAGGGAAGCAATGTGCTGTCTAAGGGTCATCTCGTCGATTCCCGCTGCGCACTCGGTCTGAAAAGACTCCATTCTCTCCACAAGCCGGTCACGACGCATCTTTACTCTTTGTCGCAGGGCCTCTTCCATTTTATTTCTTGACACTTAAAGTCGACACTGATTTTCGACGACTTGTCGTATAACGAAGCTTTCTTTCTTTACTTAAATTCACTAAAACTTTTATTTAGCACTGATATTATTTGGATTCGCAGCTTAACACCGGTAAGAAACTTTCCAACAGGTTAGCGTCACAGAAGTTGCTAAGTGTTGTGATAACGTCAACGAATCGTAAACACAATATAAAACAGTAAACTTTATGGCCACTAATTACGTTCCTGTAATATTTACGCACTAGTACAAAACGAACCCGAACTTTCATCCACACATTAGATATTAGTAAACATGTCAATTGAAGCATGAAGGATGACAGCATTATTACCAACCAAACCACCCAAACGAAAATAAAGGTGCTACTACACTACCCGATATTTACGGAAAATTAAAGTCGTGTAGGGTAAAATAAAACAATACACATGTTCTCCTTTTAATATCGTCGTCTATCGTTTGGAAAGAAGAAGCTGGTTAATAAACTTGCGTTAATATAGAACTTACAACAAAATATATACTAGAACTAAGAAACTAAAACTAAAAAACCATAGTAACTAAAATATATTATTAAAAGGAGTCCCTTTAGGCAAGGTTCCGAAGATACTGGCAGCGTTCCCCCTTTGAATAGCTAGACTAATTCTTTGTCCGAGGTAGCTGCCAGCTCTTCGGTCTCCTGTGACGTCGACCAACCTTTTCGAAATTTCCTTAAAAAGGCTTTTAGCGGTAGGACCCCACGGACCAAGTGTCTCGACACCGAATGGGACAAAATCATATTCGGAGCCTAGACCCCTGTATTTTGATAATTTGCCTTTTTCAGCCGCTTCACAAGCCGCACCAGCTCTGATGCTGGTTCCAAGTAGATGGGAAGGGGCCAGCGTGTCTGAACAGGTTGCGTCCCATACCAGCACCCGGCCCATCTTCCATGGAATCAAACTCATACCATCCGGTCTCTTGCCATCGTCTCTTGCAATACCAGTCGGCTCAAGTAGACTTGGCACGTTGACGGTGGCAAGGGACCGGCGTATGATGTCGTTAAGTGCGGCATGTCTCGAGAAGCGGCCTGCACTTTTTTGGCATGACAGTCCGTGATGTCCTAGCCTGTCGACATCACTGCCACAGGGACATTTATGAGGAACGCAGACCGGAACCCCAAGCCGTAGACAGGTTGCGATTCGGAGCGTGTCAGGCTCAAGAAATGTTCCAGTATTTGACGAAGGGTACGCGTGAAGCCAGTAGCCGGCCTCATGCGCACCCACGGCCAAAAGCCTAGCACGCGCAGAACCTGTACTACAGCTCAAAAGATTCTCCTTTTAATTATTGTTAACATAATGGAGCGCAGTATTTTGGGTGTCAAAAGGCAAGACAGGATACGAAACACCACGCTGCGCTCCAAAACGGGTATAGTGGACGTGGGCAAGAAGGCTGCTAAGTTAAAGTGGGATTGGGCGGGTCACGTCAGCCGCATGCAAGATGGCCGCTGGGCACAAGCCTCAACACAATGGATGCCAGAAGACGGACGGCGCCGCCGAGGCCGGCCTAGAAAGAGGTGGCGTGATGATTTAGACGCGTACCATAAGGGCTGGTTCGAAGCGGCACAAGATAAGAGCTCTTGGAAGGAGTTGGGGAGGCCTTTGCCCAGCAGTGGGACAGTGCAGGCTAAATAAAAAAAAAGACGAAACAATCATAGAAGATATACTTATTAATGCGTAAAGTGTTTAATCGTAAATCATAACAATTGCAAAATTGAAATGAGGGTTAAAGTTAGCATCTCCACCATTTCTGTCGCACCTTCCGTACCTTACGTGAGCTGTAGGCCTGGCTTTAGTACGGATGAATCTTGGACGACAGAACATCATAAGAACATTTCAGCATTCCACCCAAACTGTATGCTCGGGTTTCTTACGGAACCGTTCTGTTACCGATTATATGATGAATGTATACTCCGTTATACATATTAATAGGTACATGATAAACCTTGCCATGCAACTAGGAGACGAAGGCTGTATACACTCCTTTGCAAAAAAAACGGGCACCTTAGGAAATTTACGTTCTAAGGTCGATTTGAGTTAATTCAATGTTGAATTGTTTGACGTAGTCTGTATACTTAAAATCGTGTAAATTAATACGCGTGAAGTGAACTGTGGCAATTTAAAAAAAAAAACTATGAATTCTTTAAAACCGATGTACACGGCCAAACAATAAGAAGTGGTCGGCAATAAAGACAAGAAGATTTTTTTACTTTGTTTAATTAAAAAAAGTTACAAATGTAATAACCTAATAACGAGTGTGACCTCCTCTTGCCAAAATCACAGCTTGAATCCTTCTGGGCATGCTTTCCACGATGTTTTTAATGACGTTTTGAGGAATACGTTCCCACTCTTCTGCAATGACTCTTTTTAGCTCCCTGATGTTTTGTGGAGCATGTTGCACTGATCTTACCCGTCTCTTTAGAACATCCCAGACATGCTCAATTGGGCATGCCTAATTTTTTTTTTCAAGTGCTGTCTTAAAACCATTTCGAGGGTTAGCTTAGGTGAATTCATGCCTGTCACCAGATTTGAAAAATACACACTATTTCAAAAGTTATAGGTGTTTTAACGAATGACTTTCATTTGACCTTTCCGACCCTCCAACAAAACTTTTGAGAACATTCCTTTGTCATTCTATCATTCTTGAAAAAAAAAACATTCGGTTGCGAGACTGTCAATGTCAACATTTTTTAGGTTATGTTTAGCCAGCTTTGTGGAAGTTTGTTTTTGTGAATTATTGTTATATTGGCTTCTCTAAATTATACTAAGGCGGATTCCCGTAACATACCTACGGTCAATAATGCTATGATTGTTGAGTATATGATGTTGTCCACTCAACACAATATAGCGGAAATACGAGGAGCAAAGGCTCTAATGTAAGTATTCTCTAACATTGTTTTGATTTATTTATGATTGGTTCCTATATCTCTTGTCATCAATGAACTTATTATATTTTATAAGTAATGTGTTTGGTTAAGCCAGAGCAAAATAAATAGCTTAAGTGCTGCAATGATTCTGTTTATGCATTGTAATATGTAGATTTTTAAGTAAGTACCTATGTATAACTAATTAAATATTGTATGTAATTTTAGGTCATCCAGAGATGCATATTTAGATTCTGCAGTAGGGTATGTTGAGATATGTAGAAGCACTGATCACTGTTCAGTCAGAGCAAAAGTAGTTCCTGAGCATAGAGTGACAAGCAAATCATATTCAGTCATAGCAAAAATTAAAGAAGCTGACAATACTATCTTAGACACTAACTGTGCAGACTGTGCAGCTTCAGCAGGTATCTACTATATATTCACCTGTATGGCTGTGGTCCTAAAGAGTTTTACTTAGAGATTTTATAATGTGGTAATAAATTTTACAGGTGGTTGCAAACACTCTTTACTCTTACTCTTCTGGTTAGAGAAGCGAAGCAGTGAACCTTCGGCAACATCATCACAGTGTTTTTAGGTAAAACCATCTCTTTCATTGGTTCGCACTGAACATGTACTAACAGAAAAAATCTATAAAAATGTGAAGAAGATTAAATTAATACCAAAGGATCCTTCAGTTATACACGAATTCTACTCTGAGTCCTTTCAAAGAAATACCACAGATTCACTTGTGTGTGATTTAAATTTCAGAAAAGAATCTTATAATATATTTGATATGGCAGTTGATTTTTTTGAAACCAATAGTAGCAGCAGTGATTTTAGTACATTTAAGGAATGTCTTGATAGCAAGATTACGAGGCATGTCATAGACATTATAAAGAATGAGACTGTTGAACAAGCTAATAGTAAATTCTGGCACTACATACGTCAGGGGAGGCTTACCGCTTCAAAAATACATGAAGCAGCCCACTGCAATACAGATGGATCGCTAGTACAACAAATTTTGGGTGGATACAAAGTACCACAAACACTAGCCATTCAGAGAGGAAAGAGACTGGAACAACAAGTACTGAGTGAAGTTGAAAAAAAGCTTAATGTAAAAACCGTAAAGTCTGGTTTTATTTTAATAAACAGCATTATCGGTGCTTCTCCAGATGGAATTTCTAATGATTATGTCATTGAAATTAAATGCCCGATTTCTCAGAAATCATTAGTTAATTATATAAAAAATAATGAGATAAGTGACAAATGCAAAGCTCAAATCAACTTGCAGATGAAGGCAACAGGTAAAGTATATTTTACAAAAACAGAAAATGTATTACTCAGAGTTATATTTATGTATCAAAGTACTTATGTTTATTGTAAAAGGTACCTACTTGTAAGCTCAGGACGGCCTTCATCAGAATTATTCAACTTGCAGCGTGGGTATGTGGGTAGTCCAAGTAGGGTCATTTGAATTAAAACCGTTCTCTTGATAACTTAAACGATTTTACTTGAAATAATAATTAAATTACGTAACAATAATCACTTAGGCTATAATTAACACTCAATCACTTCAAAAAAAGAACTTTGAATAAGAGGATGGATAGCGATTCGTCGAAAACGTGGTGCGCTTGCGACCGCTCTGTACGATCTGCCGTACCAAGATCGCCGCCCCGCTACCATCGACTCGACGCTCCGCTAGAGTGACAGTGACAAGCTGTCACTCTTGACATTGGCATCTTAATGTGCGCCGACATACTTAATAAGTTACCCCCTTATTAATAAAAAAAAGTTAAGCCTGCTTAAACTTACGCTTGGTTTATCTCGCATGCCGTCCCTTTCTTTTGAATATTTTTGAAGTGAGACGGCATGCGAGATAAACTAAGCGTAAGTTTAAGCAGGCTTAACTTTTTTTTATTAATAAGGCCGTTTTTGTTTTTCCTAGGACTGAAGAAAGGTTTGTTTTGTATTGCGGACCCAACATTTGAAGAAACAAAAAAAGTTCACATTTATACTGTTGAACTTGATGAAGCATATATCAACTCAATAATAGAAAAAGCAGAATTGTTTTGGACAAAATTTATTTATCCAAAAGTTGTGAAAAGCGCTATTGTGAACTAGCTTTCCACCCGTAACTTCATCCACTTTATCTCACAATACCTTGATGGAGCACATTCTCCCTACCTAACCACTTTTGCGACAAGCAGTTCTTCAAGAGAGACTTAGGCCCGTAATCCACCAAAGCGGAGAGGAGAGGAGACGAGAGGAGAAGTGTTTAAATAAACCAATACGATTTCGTTATTTCCACATCTCTTCTCCGCTTAGCTTTGGTGGAAATGGGTCAAGCGGAGAGGAGAGGAGATGTCTCATTTTTCTATAGAATTTTGTGCAGCGAGCGAGCAAGCGGCGCGGCAGAGCGGAGAAGTGTCTAGTCGGGCGGCCGGGCTTCACTCCGCTGCCTTCTCCGCGCGCCTCGCACGTTTTGTTTTGTTTTCGATCTCTCACAGCTCACATCTCTGCTACACACAGCTCACATCTCCTCTCCGCAACGCATCTCTTCTCCGCTTTGGTGGAAATAACCTGCCAGCTTCGCGGCACATCTCCTCTCGTCTCCTCTCCTCTCCGCTTTGGTGGATTACGGGCCTTATACTGACATCTTGACTTATCTTCTCCCTATTTTGATTCTGATCTTTGTATTATCCTTCTACTAACAAAAAATACAATGCTGTCGATGGCTTAGACAGCCCTTGTTGGTTTTATTTCTCATTAACATACCCGGTAGATACTTACCATGCTTTTTATTTTCTTTTTATCATACTCACACGCATCTCTGTTTACACCTAAAAAGTATACCTGCCTGTGTTAAGTACCTACTACAAATCAAGGAATTTCTGTTAGACTGCACTGTCTGGATTAGACTGGCCTTGATATCACCTAAATTATTTTACTTAGGTTCCTAGCTTTTTTTTAAGCTTGTGGCTGGTGGCAGAAAATTAAAGTGAGTGGGAATTAATAGGTAGGTATGTCAAAAATAGTAGGGTAGAAGGCTTATTACCTTCCTCACAATCAATCAATCTGCCTGGCCTTTTCCCAACTATTTTGGATTCATCTTGTAAGGGTAAGCATGTGACACTTCATTGGTCTGAGAAGTTGGCTGATGAACTACTTCAAGCAGTTTTGATTGATGCAGATGCTTCAAGATATTTTTATTTTATTTAAATGGAACAGCCAATAGCTAGGTACAGTATACAGAAAATGAATGAAATGAAAGTCATTTATTCAAATTAGGCTGAAAATCAACACAAGAACAGTCAAGACAGTCCCCCAAACACGCCCCCCCCCCCCCCGTGTCGCCGACTTCATAGTGTTATAGCTGATGAGAAGAAGAGTTTAGTTAGAAGAACTTGAGTCTATATAAAAGTATGCAAAAAAGGTAAAACAGCAGGTCGACGATAAACAGCTTCAGGTAGCTTCTGTGATGGGGACGTGGAGCTTATAAGTTGATCTTTTGGAAAACTTGCTTCATATGTTGACATCACGTTCCCCTGCCTGGTGTCGCAGATGACACGTACTACTCTCTGTAACAAAGATTTGCCAACAGTAGCTAACTGACAGGAATAACATAAAACTATACTATAACAAAACTAGCTCTTCCCAGCGGTTTTACCCGCCCTTGCTCGGCTCCTAAGGGTTATAAAGTGATGATATATAGCCTTCCTCAATAAATAGGCTATCTAACTCTGAAAGAAAATCGGACCAGTAGTTCCTGAGATTAGCGCGTTCAAGGAAACAAACAAACAAACTCTTCAGCTTTATAATATTAGTATAGATTGAAACAGGACGAAATCAGAAAATTTTCCGTACAAATAGTGTGGCTGTTGTACCTAGTTTTTACTAATGATGTCTTTTTGTAAATTTATTAATCCACATGCGATTGTGACAATATGATCTAAGTGCACCACATGTTTGTGGTGGACTTCAGAGTGAGGTTTTAAGAACCTAAATTCTCTAAGACGTCTAATTACTCTTTCAACATGAATACGCAAACTCGCTATTGTTTTGCTTTCCAGCACTTCTTGTTGGGATGGTTTATTATTTGTATAAACACTTGGAGGGCGTAAAAGTACAATATTTTTTGAAACTAACATAGACTCTATTTCTTTAAAACCTCTATCTGCCATTATCACAGCATTAAGGGGAAGAATGTCAATCAAATTGCTTTTAACAACTAAAGCTTTGTCTGATATCCTTCCACCATATCCTTTTGATATAAAGCACACAAAACCACTAGGTGTGCAACCAATCAAATACTTGACAGTGTTGCACTGTTTGTACTGAGACCAAGTTTGTGCTTGTTTCAGAGGATTTTGAGGCTTTTCAATTTGAATTTCAAAGCAGTCTAGTATAACTTGGACATTTGAATATCGAACTTTAAATCATCATCATCATCATCAGCCTATTGCAATCCACTGCTGGATATAGGCCTCTTTAATCTTACGCCACTCAACTCGATTTTCAGCAACTCTCATCCAGTTGTTACCAGCCACTCTGCGAAGATCATCGCTCCACCGAGCCTGCGGGCGTCCCACCTTACGCTTGCCGATTCGCGGTCTCCACTCAAGAACACGTCTACTCCAACGGTCATCGGTTCTGCGACTAATATGACCGGCCCACTGCCACTTCAGCTTACTTATTCTGTGAGCTATGTCGACAACTCTGGTCCTCTGTCGGATCACCTCATTCCGGATGCGATCCCTGAGAGAGACCCCTAGCATAGCTCGCTCCATAGCTCGCTGAGCGACTTTAAATTTATGGACCAACCGTATCGTCAGTGTCCACGTTTCAGCTCCGTATGTCATAACAGGCAGGACGCACTGGTTGAAGACCTTAGTCTTTAGGCTCTGTGGAATGCGTGACGAGAAGACCCGACGAAGCTTCCCAAAAGCTGCCCAGCCCAGCTGGATTCTTCTATTAGCCTCTCTCTCAAAGTTGTTTTTACCAAACTGCAGAGTTTGCCCTAGGTAAATATATTCTCGAACAACCTCGAGAGGATCGCCATTGACAACAACAGGTCCTGGGGTGACGTGTTCGTTGAACATAACCTGGGTTTTGTCCAAGTTCACCCTGAGACCAATGCGAACTGAAGAATCCACTAGGCCATCCAGCATGTGTTGCAAGTCGTGCAGCGATTCAGCCAGTATGACGATGTCATCTGCGAACCTCAAGTGCGATATATACTCGCCGTTGATGTTAATGCCCCGTCCTTCCCAGTTCAGCGTCTTAAACACATCCTCCAGTGCGTTGGAGAACAATTTCGGGGAAATTACGTCCCCCTGCCTCACCCCCCTGCGCAATGGGATATGCTTTGTCTGCTGGTTTTGAGTTTGGACGGTCATAGTGGCGTCTTCGTATAGGCTCCTCAGCACTTGGATGTACCGCCAGTCTACTTGGCATCGCTGCAATGACTCCAGAACAGACCAGGTCTCGATAGAGTCGAAAGCCTTCTCATAGTCCACAAATGCAAGACACAGAGGCCGATTATACTCCTCGGACTTCTGTATAATCTGTCGCACTGTGTGGATGTGGTCTATGGTGCTATATCCTCCTCGAAACCCGGCCTGCTCTGGTGGTTGGAAGTCGTCGAGTCTTCGCGCTAGACGATTCGTGACGACTCTTGAGAACAGCTTATATACGTGGCTAAGGAGCGAGATGGGTCTATAGTTCTTTAGTAGGGTCTAGGAACTTTAAATACTAATGGTAATGTTTTTTTTATTTGTATGGGGGATGGTAAAAATATAAAATTTTGAAAGTAATTTGTAAGTGCTCTAACTCCCTGTATAAACAAATTGGTTATATTAGACCGAGAGAGAACAAATGTATCGGACATTCTATCAAAAGTGTCATTCGTTTTTATTTTAAATAATGTTATGATTAAGCATAAAACACTTAATTTGTTATTTTTTTCAACAATATGATCCAACAGCCACAAATATTGTTGTGGTATACCCAAGTACATTTTTGGTTTTTCATAAATTATTTGTAACATTTCCTCCCTGATTCTATAATTCTTTCCTCCTTTTTCTTCTGTTGTAGTCTCTGTTTCTGAAGTATAGCCAAACATTGAAGGACTTGTTAAACTATCATTTAACCTTGTGTTTTCAACCAGTATTGATAAGGTGCCAGCCGCTGTTAAAATTTTGGGATTTTTAAAGCTGGTGTTAGTAACTTTGTCTTCCATTTTAACTATTGTTTGTGTTGATGTGTTCATCTGAGAAGGGAAAAAACAAGAAATATCTGTAGAAAACTTTTACAAGAGTGATTTAACATCAAGAAAATCTTTACGTTAATAAAGACACATATTTGCTTACTTTTACAGGCAATGTTGATGCTGATGAAGTACTAGGTAATGAGTATTCTTCGAGTTTCCTCCTTTTGGGTTGGTTAGAAGTCGATTCTAGCAACAACTTGCACAGTTCTGATTCCTGTTTATCATCCACATTCAAAATATTTCGTAGTTTAGCAGTTGGTGCGAGTCTTGGTGTTAAATTCTTCAATTTACATCCTTTATAATTTTTTATGTCTTCTGGCTACAAAATAAAATAATAATATTGTCACTAGAGAAGCAAAAAAACTAAAGTGCATTTTACCGGAGACCAATTTTAACTTTCTTCTTATACTCACACTATGCTGATGGTAGAAAAAACATTATTATGTGGTATAGAAATAAAATAATAATTGAGTAAGTAGTTAAAAAAATCAGAGAAAGTAAATCGGTCAGTGGGTCGTCTTAGGGGCGAATTTAGTAAATCTAAATAAATGCATAACTTACATAAAGATGGTCTTCGCAACAATAAATTAGGTACCCTTTGTAATATTGCGCGTACACTTGCTGACACCATTCCTCCTGTAAACGTTGCGTGATGGGTACAAATAGCTTGTCCGGTAAATATGATACTGCGTGAATGGTTTAATTGATGGTAATTTACTAAAATTAGACGAATACAAAATAGCCAAAATACAATGACGAAAGATAATCTGCTGGATCTGGTTTTCTCTTTTCTCGTCAATGTCAGTTACTCAACTGTCAAGGATATGTCACTGGATTTAGATTGACATTGTGTTCTTTTTTAATTTGTCTGTGGCCCAACACCGCACTACATACAGCCCCATAGTGATTTTGAGACCACCTCGAATTTAAAAAATCCTAAAAAAATGTACAACCCCTAAAAAAATTAAATAAGCAAATTAGTTTCTTAAAATGGTCTATATAATGTAAAAAAAATATAAAAAAAAATAAAAAAATTCAAGTCATGGCCAATTGGATTGAGGTCAGGACTTCGAGCTGGCCAATCTAAACGACGGATCCCAACTTCTTGCATGTACGCTTCCACGTCGCCAGAACGGTGCGGGCGAGCATTGTCGTCCATAAAAATGGAATCTTCCCCAAGTGCAGTAAATGCGGGTTGTGCATATGGAATTAGGACTTCCATTATGTACCGGTGTGCATTTTAATGTTCCATTTTCTATGAGAACTAACTCCGTACGCCCCGTCGAATTAATTGCTGCCCAAAACATAACGGAGCCTCCGCCATAAGGAGTGATTTCTTCGAAACACACTTCCGCATAGCGTTCCCGTGGTCTTCGTAGCACTCGCCGGCGTCGGTCCTCTCCACACAAAGAGATTCTAGCTTCATCAGAAAACAATACTTTATTCCAGTCCTCCAGAGTCCATGAAGCACATTTTCGAGCAAACTGAAGTCGAGCAACACGGTGCTCACGGAGTAATTTAGGTCCCCGAGCCGGGCGGTAACTCCTGATATTGGCAGCCAAAAGCCTCCTCCTGACGGTCCAGAAGCTAACTTCTACTCCTCTTACTTCTTCAAGGCTCTTCTTCAGGTCCACACTTGACGCCTTACGATTCCGCAAAGCCTGACTCACCAAAAAGCGGTCATCTCTTGGTTCTGTGCGTCGTTTTCTTCCCGAACCGGGTCTTCTTTTGACCGAACCGGTCTCTTGATACCGTTGCCAAGTCCTCTGGACAGTTGAACGACTCACATTTAGCCGCTGAGACACGTAAGTTTACGAACAACCTTCTTCAAGTAGGGCTATAATTTTACCGGCCCTTATCGCTTTATCACTCATGTCAAAAAGTGGTATTTAATGTAAAAAGAAAGATAAAATTGTTTAATTTGCAGAAAATATCCAAAAAGTTTTAAAATTTTAGTAATCAGTAATAAAATCGTTTCAGCAATTCGCGCCATTAGTAAAGCAATTTTACAATAATCTACACTAATCATTATTTTCCTTTTGTTAATTTCAAAATTTAAATTTGGAACGTACAGAATCATGCCAGGATTCTTCAAATAACATGCCAATACATCGTCAAATTAATAAAACCTCTTACGTGTCCTTCTTCATTGAAGTAGAGAAAAAAATATGAAGTGCCCGTTTTTTTTGCAAAAGAGTATATGTAAGATTCAAACATAATCAGCGTGCAAGATTGAGCTATGCTCTACCATGGTCTACTCACGTAGTACCTTCTCATTTTGACGAGCTATGCTCTACCACGGTCTACTCACGTAGAACCTTACCTCATTTTAACGAGCTATGCTCCACCACAGTCTATTCACGTAGAACCTTGTACTAACGGTCAACCAGTGCTCCTATGGCGTCCCTGGTGCTTGCGCAACTCATGGGCTAAGCCCGTCCACCTGACACCTTCGGACTTGGGGGCTGGGGTACCCCTACGGTGGCCTCCTCCATCCCCATACCCACGCCCCTGTCTTCTTCGACCAGTGACCGTTACTTGTTCCTACCCAACATACTGTTGCACATCACTATAAATGTGTTGCTCTATGGTAGAGTAGTTTAAAATTGACTATGGTCTGTTTCGTGTCCTTCCGCCTACCTGCCTTGTACGATGGGTGTGAAGCCATGTTTTGTTTCTTGGTTATAATAAACTCTGATTTCTAAATAGTTTTTCCATCTGATCAGAACCTAACAAAAACAGGTTATGGTCCCAGAGACGCGTGAAGTAGATAACAGCTACGATCGGCGGTAAATGCGGCGTGCTGTTATAGTTCTAGAGGTGCGGGAAGAAAATCATAGTAGCGGCCGGCGGTCAATGCGGCGTGCTATTGGTTCCCAGAGGTGCGTGAAGAAGATAACAGTTACGATCGGCGGTAAATGCGGCGTGCTGTAAGAAAAAAAAAACCAAATGGAAGGTCGCACGGAAAATAAGTATGTAGTACTAAATGGAAAGAATTGGGCAGCCTGGAAATTCCAAGTGTCAGTGGTACTAAAGTCTTTTGACTTTAGTATGGTTGTATGGAATTGTAACGGGTGCTGAAATCAAGACAGGGTCAGACGCTCAAAAAGAGAAAGATTTTGAAGACAAAGATTGCAAAGCCCAAGAAATTATAGTTACTAGAGTCGACGAGAATATCATCTCGTACTTGTCAGTATGTAACACCAGTTCAGAAATGTGGCAAAAGTTATTAGCGTTGTATGAGTCGTCTTCACAGGTGAGTGTGCACCTTATACAGCAGCAGTTTTTCAACCTGAAGTTTGAGGAACCTATGATGAAGTTCATCACTAAGATTGAGGAAATATGTGCCCAACTTAGAAATCTCAAGGAAAGTCCAGCAGACAAAATGGTCATCACTAAAATTCTATTGTCTTTGCCGGAGAAGTATCGTCATTTCGTGAGTGCTTGGGAGTCGGTACCAGAAAAATAACAAAACCCACAAGAATTGACATCAAGGTTATTAATTGAAGAGGAACGGGACAGCAAGACAGAGCCTACAAAACACATAATGGTTATGAGAAGAAGTGTTTTGTGTGTGGAAAAACTGGTCACATGAAAAGTGAGTGTCGTCAGAGAAAGTGTTATTCCTGTAATAAGATTGGAATTCTTGCTAAAGACTGTAAGTCGAAACTTAACAATTGTAGTGATAAAAGTGATAATCTAAAAGCATTTGTAGTCCAAGAACCGGTGTAAAAATAATTTAGAATTTATTATGGATTCAGGAGCCAGTGACCATATGTCCTACAATAAAGATTTATTTGCCTGCCTTGTTTGGCTGCCTGATTGGGATGGAAGCAATGCTGAATGTTATCCCTCAACACTGGGGCCCTACTCGGGGGACTGTCTGAACTGATAGACAACCTGGTGGTCAGAGAGCAAACTGCACAGCGTCAACAACAGATGTCACTAGAGAGCGTAAATGAGCTGACAGTGTGTAGGAGCCAGTGACCATATGTCCTACAATAAAGATTTATTTGCCTGCCTTGTTTGGCTGCCTGATTGGGATGGAAGCAATGCTGAATGTTATCCCTCAACACTGGGGCCCTACTCGGGGGACTGTCTGAACTGATAGACAACCTGGTGGTCAGAGAGCAAACTGCACAGCGTCAACAACAGATGTCACTAGAGAGCGTAAATGAGCTGACAGTGTGTTTCAACAAGACCACAGAAACCATTCAAAAGTGCTCCACTAGTGCCGAGACTCTCCTTCTTACTATTCAAGATGTGCAATCCAAGATCGTTCACGTACCAGCCTCGACCCCTCGCTCTCTGTCATTCGCTGCCTCAAGATTGAAAGAGGACCCTGTGGAGCGTCTCGAGACTTATGGCACCTATGTGGGTACCCATGGAGTTTTAACGCTCTCAGAAAAGGGTGCTAGCTTCAATGGTAACGGGAGGTCAGCCTCACTCTTGACAGTCCTCTTACCTGGTGACCCTTATGCCCACGTTTCTACAAAAAGAAGTGAAATCCCACCAAAAACATTCTGTAAAAAACTAGCGAATTCTCGTTGGAGCTGCTTGTTTATCTCTAAAAAGTAATGAAATCTAGACAAAGTCGTGCCAAGTCTAAGGTTCCTTATTGCGATTTCTTTATTATTATAGTAAATGTTGTGTGACTTGACCGTTGTTCGTTTCGCTTAGTTCTGCTACTTTTTCTTCTTGGCGTCCAATTACCAAAAATTTAACAAGACAATTATATACTTAAATACAGTGCTGTCAGAAAAGTGAAACGTTATCGGCCAAGAAAAGGGATCAAAATAAAAATCCTAGGGCTTTTGTTGTAAAGTTTTACAACAAAAGCATTTTTACATACCGAATTATAAAACTAAGGAATTTGTCACTGTTGTGACATAATATGTTCAATGTAGTAGGTGTGAGCCTACTTAGGTATAGCTAAGTATATGTCATACAGATATATTTAATAATCTATGTTAACGGGTAAACTAGTCGCTCAATATACTTGTAGTCGGACACACGTCTTTTCATTCTAAAATCCCATACACATAAAAGTGAACCTTAACACAATCATCATATGGTCGTATTCGAGCCGAATGCAGCAGCTACGGAGCGGTCGAACATCTGGTCGCTTGCACAAAAGAACCGCATTCCACAGCGATAAGGATCTATAGAAAAAACAGTTCGTTCAATTATATAGAAGCGCGTGTGAAAATTATTGATGAGTATTGGACGTCATTCAAGAACGCTCATGACGGGTTAGTTAAGATAACACCCAAAGAACAAAGAGGAATTTTGCCATACTTTTTGAACGAAGAATTCTTTGTTTATGAAGAATTATATAGCTCATTACAAGGTGATTTGAAAGATATGCTTACGTCGTTAGCGGAGTCGTCACACATGGATTCCCGAAACTCGAGTATGAACACAGCATATTCATCGCAGAATATAGTGCATTTACCGAAAATTGAATTACCCAAGTTTAATGGAAATTATGAAGGATGGCCGACTTTCAAAGATTTGTTTACTTCGTTGGTACACGAAAATAATAACCTCAGTGATGTACAGCGATTACATTATTTAAAAACAAGTGTGAGTGGAGAAGCTGAGGCGTTATTGACCCATATAAAGGTGACATCGAGTAATTACGCAACTGCATGGAGTGTTTTAAATAAAAGGTATGGTAACAGACGCATTATATTAAACTGTATCATGAAAAGATTATTTTACCAGAGGAAGATGACTTCACAATCAGCCAACCAATTAAAGGGCTTACTGGATACTACTACAGAATGCCTAAATAACCTGGAAAATTTAAAAATAACAACAGGCTCTTGGGATCATATAATAATATTTCTGCTCGTTCAGAAGTTTGACCCAGAGACACATAAGGGCTGGGAAGAATATACCTATAAGGAAGACAGCGAAGCATTACCTACTTGGAGTGAATTAAAGAACTTCATGGAGTCCAAGTTCCGCACCTTGGAGTTGGTTACCGGCGTTGCAGCTAACAATAATACAAAAGAGAAACAAGTCAAAGAACGTTCTTATCATGTTGCCACATCACGTCCAGAAAAGACATGTAGCATGTGCAAAGAAAATCACACACTGTGTCACTGCAAGAAATTTATTGATATGAAATTAGATGAGCGAACCGAATATGTGAAGAACCAAAATTTATGTTTTAATTGTCTTAAACTTGGACACTCAGTAAAGAGATGTAAACTACCAGTGTCCTGTCAGAAATGTCATCGACGTCATCATTCTTTACTACATGAGACTAAGAACACAGAAGCAGCGGCTACACCGAGCACCTCACAACCGTTGGCTTCACAGCATGTAGCTGAAGAGAAGGAAGCAGTTCAAGTGAACACAGTGATCGCGTCGCATCACACATCTAGACATGGAATAGCACTGTTAGCGACTGCTGTAGTGGAAGCAACTAATGAACAGGGACATATCATTTCACTACGCGCGCTAATAGACCAGGGTTCTCAAGCTAATTTCATAAGCGAGAAAGCGACTCAACTTTTGAAACTGAAGCGACAACCATTCAAGGGAACTGTTGTAGGAGTGGGATCTTCGAGAACAGAGATAAAACACGTGGTACAGCTTAATATAAGATCACAGTGGGACCATAACTATAGTTTACCAATTCAAGCCTACGTGATGTCGAAACAACTGACCACCAAGATCCCCACCAAAACAATAGTCAATCAATCATGACCTCACATCGTCGGGCTTAACTTGGCTGATCCAAGTTACTTAACACCTGGTTCTGTAGATCTGCTATTAGGAGTCAAGGAATACGCACAGATTATACAGCCAGATTTAATCAAGGGTCCACCAGGTACTCCAACTGCACAGAAAACAAACCTGGGTTGGATTATTTTCGGAGATATCTATGAAAAGCCACAAAATGATACTTACCTTGTGATGCATCACCAAGTTGACGTAGACGAAATGTTGAAGTCGATATGGGAAATAGAGGTTGACAAGGATAGACATTTAACAAAAGAAGATAAAATTTGTGAAGATATCTACGAGAAAACCACAACTAGAAATGAGGAAGGAAGGTACATAGTCAAATTACCTTTCAAAACTTACAGTCCACTATTAAATGAAACGAGCACGAGTACAAGGTTACAAACACCTGAAGGAAACACAAAGGAGATAGCAAAACAAAGATTCCTGCAACTGGAGCGGAAGTTTAAGAAGACACCAGACCTGAAAAAAGAATATACAAAAGTTATAAATGATTACATAGAACAAGGACACATGGAGAAGATACCTGAAAGAGAAAAAGAAACAAGGTCAGTTTACTTACCTCACCATGCCGTAGTTCGTACTGATAAGGAGACCTCTCGAACTCGCGTTGTCTTCGATGCGTCGTGCAAGGGTACAAACAACATTTAATAATAATAATATTCCACAACTATCACACAACGCCATCTAGTCCCAAGCTAAGCAGAGCTTGTGTTATGGGTACTAGACAACTGATAAACATACTTATATATTTATAAATACATACATATTATAGATAAATTACACCCAGACACAGAACAAATGATCGTGCTCATCACACAAACATTTGTCCTGGGTGGGAATCGAACCCACGACCTCCGGCATAGCAGTTAGGGTCACTATCCACTAGACCAACAGGCCAGACAACTATTAAGATTATTATTACTAATAAGATTTCACTAAATGAAGAATTATTGGTGGGTCCACAGTTGCAAGATGATTTAAGAAATCTTATTATGAAATGGAGAATGAAGCGTGTTTGCTTCATGGCTGACATCAAACAAATGTATCGCCAAATATTGGTGACTCCTGAAGACACAGACTTCCAGCGAGTTATCTGGAGACCCGATGAGATTGATGATTTCCACGAATATCGCTTGATGAGGGTCACATTCGGTACAGCATCTGCACCGTATTTAGCTGTAAGAACACTTCACCAAACAGCTGATGATGAAGGAAGGGACCAACCACTAGCTGTACAATCCATCAAGGGTAATTTTTACATGGATGACTGGCTTGATGGCGCTGATGATGCTGAGTCTGCTACCTCTCTAGCCAAATCTGTCACAAACATACTACAAAAGGGCGGTTTTCAGCTCACGAAGTGGTCATCTAACGATATCAATTTCATGAAGTCTATACATGAAGAAAAAAGGTCAACCAACGCACATATAGACTTGAATCTCGATGGAACAATAAAGGCATTGGGGATTGTGTGGAACCTGAAAACAGACACATTCCAATACAACCTGAATTTACCAACATCTGAAAGTACTTATGTAACGAAACGAAGTATTTTATCTGACATACAAAGACTTTTCGATCCACTTGGTTGGATTGCACCGAGTACAGTAATGGCAAAGATACTGTTACAGAAACTATGGCTCGAAAAGGTGAATTGGGATCAAAACATAAGTGAAACATTACGTGAAGAGTGGAATAGGATAAGATCAGATTTTGCTAGTGTGAACGATGTACAAGTAAACAGATAATATAATAATAATAATAATATTCCACAACTATCACACAACGCCATCTAGTCCCAAGCTAAGCAGAGCTTGTGTTATGGGTACTAGACAACTGATAAACATACTTATATATTTCTAAATACATACATATTATAGATAAATTACACCCAGATGGCTTGGTACAACAGAAACAAACAGAATAAATATACAAATACATGGATTCAGTGACGCTTCGATACGAGCTTACGCTGCAGCTGTATACATAAGAATTGAAACAAATGACAAGGTTGAAATAAACCTCATTGCTGCTAAAACACGAGTAGCACCCCTGAAAACAATATCCTTACCAAGACTCGAGTTGTGTGGTGCATTACTTCTCTCCAAACTTATGAAACAAATTGGGCAGGCAATGAAAATTCCAACTTCAGATATGTATGCGTGGACAGATTCCTCCATAGTTATAGCGTGGCCAGGGGGGTGAAACTTCCATACATTGGCTTCAAACAAAATTTTCATAGATAGTGCTGCCATCTGTGTGGTAGGGTACGCTAAGTTTAGCCATAGTTTTGTAAATTTGCCAATAGGTAGAGCTAGCTGGTAACAGTACATTAGCAGAAAAACTAAATATTGCTAAATAAGTTTTATTTATTATTATTATTTCTACATGTTTTAAATTACAAATGAATTTAAAAATATTATAGCAAAATAAATAACACTTTTTAACTTCAAATAGTATATTTAGTAAAAACGAAACGCATCACGGCAGAAACATTTGAAAACTTTTTCCTGTTATCTACGTTTTTGTTGTTGTTTCGTGGTGTTCTCTGGTGGTCTGATAATCTGTTTTGTGCTCTTTTACGACCTAATGCTGTGCTTGTTTTCTTGATATCTGCTATAAACGTTTGACCCTGCTTCTCCCTTGTACCCTGTGATATTCGTAAACGATTGACCCAACGCCGTGATTACTGGACCTTGATTTTGCCTTTTTGATTTGAATTCGACGGAACTTGCAAAATGCCGAGAAAGACGGCCTTTAAGTGCTATTTTGGATGTACTCCATATAAAGGTATGGTTCTCATAACTTTAAAGTACGTAACATCTTACAAAATTCTTTTTGCACACTTTATTTTGTTCATGAAAACTGTTTTGTTGACATTATTACCTATTATCTTTCAGGAAAAGTTCACCACTTTCCACCACACCAATACCCTCATACAGAAAAATTTGATCAGTGGAAAATGGTGTTGAGCGAAATAGATCGCGAAAGGGGTGACAATTACATATTTAACAACATACGTATATATGCGATCACCATTTTGAAGAGTTTTACCGAACACCCACTGGATATCTTACCAAAAATGCTGTTCCAACATTGAATATTGGTAAATACATTTTTAAATTGATTTCAATACATTATCAGTACTGCAGTACTAGCACATACTAGTTCAAATATACAATATCACACAATTCTTAACTAATTTAGTCAGGTCTGTGATGAAGAAGTTGCTTGAATTCTGTTAAATAATATGCATAAGTACCTACATTAATATTATTTGATATATTTTATATTATTAATATTATATTTTTGACATAAAATCAATTGATCTACCCGCAGTGGGCCAGTTTAGTAGTATATACTTATATGGCCTAGAAGCAAAGTCTGGTCTACTCTCTCACAGGAAACCTGTGTTCCAGCTGCAGGGGGAACATTTAAAAGGCTGATAAGTAGGATAGACATGATAGTTGGATGCAAACAGCACAAAGCCCTTCCAAGTCTTAATCTCTAGGGCTATGTGTTTGTCAGTGGATGTAACACGGGCTGTTATGATGATGATAAAGGAAGAAAACCATGATATGTCTATTGATACTTTATAAATATTTTTACATTATATTATTTTTGGTTTCAGCATCTAAATCATCTTCTGGAATGGGTTTGACTTCATGTTATGCTGAGCCTAATAAAACATCTATTAACGCAGGAGCCACCTTTAGCCGAGGTAAACATATTATGTTACATTGTGGTTAATTTTAATACATTTCAGTTTAAATTTATTTTAAAAGTGTGGACACAGACTATGCTCAGCAGCGGACAATAAAAGGGCTGTTATGATAATATGTTGTAGGAGGAAATGTATGACATGCCTAGCTATAAGTTCTATGTGCTTTAAAAAATAGAAAACAAATAATAATTACTTAATATATCTTTTGATTTCAGCATCAACATCATCTACTGCTGAATTTGATTCGCCAAATAGAATATCTGATAATGCAGAAGCCACTTTTGGACAAGGTATTAATTTATTTATTGAATATGTGTATCTTAATACTACCATACTGTACTGTATTATGTATTTTGCACTAATTGGATCAATTTTGTTTTAAGAGTCAAGTTCTCAAGCAATTGTGCCCATATGTGAGCAACTTCCTGAAACAATTCCTATAGGACATACATCTGTCAAGAAAGGTCAGTACCTATTTTCTTATTAACTGACTTTAAAAACTGATTCTAAGCTTAGAATAAATAAATCAGCTTTTTGGATGGTTAAGTAATAGTTTCTCTGATTTCAGGCACTAAATCAATCAATGTTGTTGCAAACAAATATTTGAAGCAACATACACAATTAAAGGTTAAACTTTTAAAATTGAGGGAAAAATGTAAAAACCTGAACCAAAAAGTACGAAAAGCTGCTCAGATTTCCCAAAATAAATCGTTTTTACAAGCCATTGAAAAACTGCCCGAGCCTGCTGCTATTTTTACTAGAATGCAGTTAAAAAAGGCTTCTAGTAAACCAAGAGGAAGAAGATTCACAAATAAAGAAAAGATTTTGTGCCTAACAATATACAAACAGAGTCAAAAAGCTTACAAATTGTTGCAAAGACTGTTTGCATTGCCATCAAAAAGGACAATTCAAACAATATTGAGTAAAGTGACTATTAAGCCTGGTATCAATGAGGTAATAATAGATCACCTAAAAAAGGCTGTCCGGAAATTACCCCAAGAAAAACAAATTTGTACACTCATATTTGATGAGGTTGCATTAAGCCCTGGCTTATATTATCATAAAACTTGGGATCAAATTATTGGTTTCGAGGATTTTGGTACAAATAATACCAATAAGATTGCTGACCATGCACTCGTTTTTATGGTAAAGGGTCTGAAAGGAAAATATAAGCAGCCCATCTCTTTCACATTCTGCCAGAGTGCAACAAAGACAGCGGAATTAAAAAAACAAATTCAAGAAGTACTAAAAGCTGTACAAAGCACAGGGTTAAAAGTTATTGCCACGGTTTGTGACCAGTCATCGACAAATATGAGTGTCATAAAAAGCCTCATAGATGACACAAAAAGGAAATATTTATTGGAAGGCAAGGAATTTAAAAG
The DNA here is from genome assembly GCA_949316265.1 of Diarsia mendica. NCBI lineage: Eukaryota > Metazoa > Arthropoda > Insecta > Lepidoptera > Noctuidae > Diarsia > Diarsia mendica. Next base: position 14,836,970 of record OX438889.1, read on the forward strand.
TTTAGCTTTTGAATGGAATGATACAAAAATATTTCCGATATTTGATCCTCCACACCTTAAAGGATTAAGAAATAATTTCTTGACAAAGGATTTAAGGTACATCCAAAACGGAGAAGTCAAATTTGCAAAATGGAAACATTTGCAAATGCTACTTGATGCTGATCCAGGGGAAGATGATGTAAGATTGGTAAATAAATTGACAGACAGTCATGTTGTTAAAGAAAAGATACCTAAAATGAAGGTAAAACATGCAGCCCAGGTTTTCAGTCAGAGAGTGTCTGCAACAATGAGATATTTAGCGAGTAAGTATCATTGCTCACGTTAACCTGTAACAGTAGCAGTTATATTCAAAACTAATTTAACAATATAAAACTGTAACATAATATATGTTGCGCCTGTATTCCACATTTTGCCAGTTATGGTGTGTTGATGTTGTATAAAATTGTAGGTTAAAGATATTACCTATGCAAATATTTTCAATCTCTAAATTCTAACCACAATAATATTTATGCAATCGTTTTGGTTGTTGCTAAACCTTATTCGTATTCAGTAATTATATCAGTTTTATTATTATACATATTGTAGCAACAATCACGATAAGTACCTAGGTAAGTACTATAAGTAGTAATGTTTTTCAAACTTATCATTGTTTTTTTTTTTATTTCAGATCACGGTATCATTCCAAAGGAGTGCCTAGGCACAGCAGATTTGTTGCTTGTGGTTGACAAATTATTCGACTCATTTAATGGTCATAGCTACCAAAATTCTGAGAAAATGTACAAGTGTGCGTTAAAACGGAACTCGCCACATTTTAAACTATGGAACGATTTACTCCCAATATTAAGATCAATGGCATTTAAAGTGGAGAAAAAATTAAAGAACGGAATGATTTCAACCAAATTTGTACAAGTGCCAAGTCTCAAGAACTGGATTTCAAATATTAATGTGTACAAGGAAATGTTTGACTATTTAAACAAAACACATGATGTAAGTAGTCTGTTGACAAGAAATATTAACCAGGATCCATTAGAGAATTTCTTCTGCAACATAAGGAGTAATGGTGTCAGAAACACGTCTCCAACTTGCTCGCAGTTCACTGGAGCCTTTAAAACATTACTTATAAATAATTTAACTTCACCACACTCGGTTGGGGCGAACTGCGAGCAGGACGATAATAAGGCGTTAAAACCTTTAAGAAAATTATTTAATTTCAAAGAAAAAGATGCAAGGGAACAACCCTCAGAGTCTGTTAATGTGGATTCTGTAATTAACTACTTCATGCAAACAGATTCAGATAATTATCGGAATACAACTAGCAAAGAGGCGAAAAGGTATGTTGCTGGCTACGTAGTTAAAAAAACTTTACAGCAAATATGTAAAAAATGCCACACTTGTAAAATGCATTTAGTAAGCACAGTGCCTCCGAGTAATAAAGATTATTTATTAGAAAGAGATTATACTAGAAGATCACTTAATTATCCATCGGAGGCATTGTGCGAGTTTGTAGATGATGTTTGCATGATCATTCAAACACAATTAAACGAAGAACCACAGCAGAAACGTCTGAAGGGTACAATTAAACAAATAGGAAATATATTTTGCAATTTATCCCATTTCTCTTGTATCACACATAAAACTAAAGTACAAGATTTCCTAATGGATACTGTATCAAATATTATTATAAATAGCTGGTGCACAAATGTCAACAGAATACTTAAAGGTAAAGCAAACATATGCCATAAAAATTCCACGAAAATACAAGCATTAAATTATTACAACACACATTGTAAAAAAAGGAAATAAATTCTAATTATTTTAGAAAAAAACTATTTTTATTTATTGATTGTCCTCCTAATGATGTAATTTATAGTTAATGACCCGCCCCGGCTTCGCACGGGTACAAAAAAGGTATTAAAACCTTCCTCTTGAATCACTCTATCTATTAAAAAAAACCGCATCAAAATCCGTTGCGTAGTTTTAAAGATTTAAGCATACAGACAAACAAACAAATAAACAAACAAACAAACAGACGCGACTTTGTTTTATACTATGTAAGGATGCTTTTGAAGAATGATTTTCCTTCTAGTGACGAATGATTGTTATTATTTTGTGGATTATGTAAATTAGTGTTTCGAATTTTATTCTAGAATTTGTCTATACGACAACACTAGAATAATCGTGATATTGTCATCATAGTCTATTATAGACACGTAAGAATTCATTTAATCCACATAAATAAATAATAATCATTCTTCATTAATAAGGATATAATATTCAACTCTCGAAAAACATAACCCTCCTTCTGGTGCAGTCGGGTAAAAATAACAGCGCCATCTAGTGAGCGATAGCGTCAGCGGAGGGAATATTGAGACAAGTGGCACCATCTAGCAGTTTGGGAACACAGTTTTTAAAACGAAAACCTCAGTTGCACATCTATCTCGTATTATATAGTGTCTTATCTATGAGCGTGGCTATGTGGTGATCCCAATCGATGGAAAACGTTTGTTGCCAACCGCGTCGTCGAAATCGCAGAAAACCTAAATAATACGCGTTGGTATCATGTACAGTCGAATGATAATCCCGCAGACTTAGCCTCTCGAGGAATGTTACTATCCGAACTGAAGAAATGTGACTTGTGGTGGAGAGGCCCAGGTTGGTTATCTGAAAAGGAAATAAACATTAGTAAACAAGAAGTTATGAAAACAGACATAGAAAGTAAAACAAAGAAAGTCATTACTCACCTCAGCACAGAAGAGCAAGAGAAATCTATAACTGCACAATTCGAGAAATTCAACAACTTACCAGAATTACTCAAGGTTGTTTGTTACTGCAAAAAATTCTTGAACTATAAAGTCAATATGAATATAAATAAACAAATAACTACACAAGAATTAGAAGAAGCACTGACAATTTGTATAAAAAGAGTTCAAGAAGAGGAATATACAGAAGAAATAGAAAGATTAAAGTTAAGTAAACAAGTGAAAAGGAGAAGTCCGTTGCGATCCCTTAACCCGTATCTTGATGATAAACATATAGTCAGGGTGGGCGGTCGCCTCAGACATGCAAACTTCCCTCATGAAAGAAAACATCCAATTATTCTCGGAAATAAAAACACGTTGACGCCCCTGCTTATAGCTGAAGCACACCTTAAGACACTTCATGGAGGAGTTCAACTGATGTTGTGTTATCTACGTTCGAAATATTGGATTTTTAAGGCAAAATCAATGGCGAAGAAACATATTCACAAATGTCTCATTTGCGCTAGACTTAGTGCTACTACTAGAGCTCAAATTATGGGAGATTTAGAAGACAGAAGGTACTCAATGGCATTTCATTCCCGCTTACAGTCCCTCTTTCGGTGGATTATGGGAAGCAGGTGTCAAATCAATAAAATACCACCTGAAAAGAATTGTAACAACTCACCTGACATACGAAGAGATGACGACGATACTCTGTCAAATTGAAGCCTGCTTGAATTCCCGTCCGTTAAGTCCCATGAACTGCACTGATTCAGACAACATGAACCCACTCACGCCAGGACATTTCTTAATTGGAGAGGCACCTATTGTTGTCCCATCACCCGATATGAAAGACATAAGGCTGTCTAGCCTGTCTCGCTGGCAACACTCACAGAAACTTGTTCACGACTTCTGGCGCCGCTGGCAGGATGAGTATCTATCCAGATTACAATAGCGTCCTAAGTGGCATAAGAAAGCAGAAGAATTTAAGATTGGAGATGTCGTCTTGATTAAAACTGATAACTTGCCACCTGGAAAATGGTCCATGGGACGAATTGTCGAAAAGCACCCTGGTCCGGACGGTTTTACGAGGGTTTATAGTGTCAAAAGTGGTAGTTCCATAACAAAAAGAACTGTAACAAAATTATGTCCATTGCCTCTTAATGAAACTTAATTATATTTTAGTGTTTATAGAAGACGAATTAAAATTATTGTTTACTGGTTTACATTACACTGTTTAAACTAATTATGTTCTCTAGAAATGCATTAATCATTTTGATAGTAATTGTAATATGTATGTTTAATATTAATATCAGACGCCCACCTATAGATTTATATAACGTTGTTTTGTGATAATCTCATAGTATGTAACATTTTTTAAATCATTGTTTCTTAAAAGACCTACAGGCCTTTTGGTGGGCGGTATGTTGTGACATAATATGTTCAATGTAGTAGGTGTGAGCCTACTTAGGTATAGCTAAGTATATGTCATACAGATATATTTAATAATCTATGTTAACGGGTAAACTAGTCGCTCAATATACTTGTAGTCGGACACACGTCTTTTCATTCTAAAATCCCATACACATAAAAGTGAACCTTAACACAATCATCAGTCACTGTATGTAAAAAAACGTTCTTGCTGGCTTCCCGATTGAAGTCATCCAGAGTCGAAGGAGTATAGCAAAAAGACGTTACGAAACTGGTGGTATAGCTAAGGAAAGAAGACGAGGCAACATAAAGCAATTTGCGTTTGCCTCAAGAGCAGAAGCCGTAGAAAAATTTATTAAAGGTTTCACACCGTTAGAAAGCCATTATTGCAGACAACAAATAAAGGTGCGGCAATATCTTCACACAGATTTAAATATATAAAAAATGTTTGAAATGTATAATTACCAGTCTTTGCCAGGATTCAGTGTTAAAGAAGGCTTTTTCAGAAAAATATTTAACACGAGATTTAACATCCGATTTGGTTCCCCGAGGACAGATGTATGTTCTCTCTGTCTCCAACTGATCGAAAAAATTAAAGTAGATTCTTCACCAGCTAAGAAACAGGAGCTTACGACACAGCAAAGAAACCACAAACTGCGTGCTAAACTGCTCAAATGTAAATATATTCAGTGACTTCTCATCTCCCGGTTCGGTCGGTCGGCATTCTTGCTCTTTGTAATTTATATTAATAAACTTACTCCATCACTCAGTAAATCAAGTACTTATTTTGTGATTCCCATAACGCCGACACTAGTTAACCGACCTACGTGCGCAAAAAATACATAAAACAATACAAGTATTCTTTTCATAATTTTTTTTTTTTTTCAATAATCCAACTATGAATCAAAAACAATACCTACATAATAATTAATCAGTCTTTTGTTCTTTTTATTCAGATTTGCGACTCGGATTTAAATATTATAAGTGTAGACGCTAGCCACGGAGGGGCAAATCACGACTCCTTTGTCTGGAACCAACATCCACTCAAGATCCACTTAGAACAACTCCGTCAGTCTGAAAACGAAAATTTAAGGGTTTTTAGGTAAATAAAATTATCTGACGATAATAACATAATTTTGAAATAAAAATAATGTTTCAGGTGACTCAGGTTATCCCCTGAGACCAACACTGTTGACTCCAATAGTGGACACGGAGCCAAATACCCCGCAACAATACTACACTCACAAGCATTGTGAGGTACGCAACACCGTCGAGCGCACCATTGGTGTTCTTAAATCTCGTTGGCGGTGTTTGCTGGTAGACCGAAAACTTCATTACCACCCCACCATGGCTGGCTACATCACAAATGCTTGTGTGGTATTGCACAATATTGCCAATGCGGCCAGGCTACCAATTACAACTTTAACACCTCAAGATCATCAAGGAAATGAAAATAATAAGTATATAACGGAACGACATAAGCTTAGAAATTTTCTTCCAACTTCCAAGTATTGTACACAATGTAGCCACACGCGAAGCTCTGTGATACTGAAATAACTGTATAAATATTATACTAAAGTTCAGAGAGGAATGTAACTGAAAACTTATTTTATTATGAGCCCTTCCCCAGCCGCTGCTACATCAGTGTCGCTGCCTCGTCGTACTCAGAGAGCAAGATACAGGAGTTAGTAGATTTTTCTAACTTTACATCAGCTATTGATATTGCGGTTAAGATATCAGTTGACTATTAAAAACAATTACTTATTTATATTACATTTTTAGGTCGCCCTTTGGACCCCTTAGATGAAGCGCAGAGAGTTTTGTCCAGGGTTGAATTACAGCGAGCAGCAGCTGATATGGCTAATGCACAAGCAAAACACAGCGATAAAATATAATATAAATTAATATTGATGATTGATAAACAAGTTTGCACTTACAGTCTGTCTGTAAAGTCATGAAAATAAATGAGGGCGCTGCGGTCGTGCTGAGTCGTGCACATAGCAACCCTGTATAGTGTGACTAAAATGGTTTTGATACTAGCACATTATTTTGTACTAGAAGCAAACCTGGTTTTAATTAAAATCTGTTATCTTATTTAAAAAAAAATACAGAAACCGTAAACAAAGATGTGACTTTCATTATAAATGATAATACCAGCCTATTACTGTCCCACTGCTGGGCAAAGGTCTCTTCTCAACAGAGAAGGCACGAGCACTGATCACCACGCATGCCCAAGACGGGTTGGCGATTTCAGACTTGTTATATTATAATAATGTCCAGATTTCCTCGCGATGTTTTCCTTCCGACCTTCATTGAAATAAAATGAGGAAATAAAAGAAAAATGTTCGTAGGTACATATTTTTTATTAATGTTATGTTTTAAATTTTGTACCACTGTATGCCCATTTTCTCTTGCCCGTTTTGCTGCAATATGTGCTTGTTCGATTAGAGCCTTTCTGTTATTTTGACACTTCTTGTTAGAAAATCCAATCGATTTCAAAATTTTACGCAGGACATCTGGGCTACATTTAAAATCCCGATCTGTTTTGGCGACTACCTGAATTTTCCTTAAAGTTGGTACCGAGTAAAAGAATTGAATTTTTTGTCGAAGTGCACATATATGTTGAAGTCCTCCATTTCTTTCTTAGGACGGCCTGATCTGTGTTTGCCAGGGGTTCCAAATTTGCCATCATTTTTATAGCCTTCATCTACAATACGCCTCACTGTACTCTCAGATTTTCCTGAAAGAAAAATTTAAAAAATAATGTAATATCTAACAGAAAATAGATAGCACTATTTTTATTTCAAACATGTTAAAACTTATTCATATTTAAAATCAGCGGTAAATTTGATTACCCAAAAAGTATCAAAAGTTAAGGTCGCACTACAACATGACCTACTCGTATTTGCAATCTAACCTATAAATGCGCAATGTAAACAATGCTTATTTTAGTCTTAAAATCGTATATTTTGACTTCTGGTAGATAAAAAACAAACAATAACACGATTACATACCTATCATAGCTGCTGTTCGAGTATAAATATCATCCAAATTTGATAAAATTTGTCCAGCTTGGTGTTCTAACAAACATCGCTGATATACTTTGAAATAATTTCCCGAGCTCCACTCCTATTTGTTTTCCTCATATTTAACACGTTTGTTCGAAGTTTTGTCGACGTAGATTTGAAAAACATTAAAAATGCTAAAGATATCACGATAAATTAAAAGTTGATGACAGCCGATGACATTTGATGTACTATGATTTAGTGTTGCCTTACTTTTGAATAATGTTAGTTCCTCAAACATTAATTTCATGACTTTATAGACAGAGAAACTCCTAGAAATTCCTAGTGTGGGGCAACGTAAAAAAAAAAAAAGAAAGAAGAAAGAAAGAAAGACATACTGTACTTTGTGTTGTAAATATAATCTTTCACTATCACTTTCAGTTTTACGAGAAGTTTTTTACAAAGCGCGTGGAAAGAGCGCGCGTTGTTGTTGACATTAATACCAGAGACTTTTTTAACTTGTTGCCAGCATAAAATGTTATTTATTTTTTCTAATTACCCTTTTCAGGGGTTATTTGTAGTATTTTAGCAGTTATGAGTTTAATATAATGAAATAACGATTAAAATATAGAAGTATATAAATAAAGCACTAATTTCAATAATAAAATCTTGAAAAAAAAAAACTACCGGTAACAATACGTTTTTAATTTTTTTCACGCGGCAACATTTCCAACAAAACGGATTCAGTTATGACTCACCTAATAAGTGTCACCATTTTACGAAAATTGGCAACATCACCAAGGATATGCTGGGAATGCGGAAATTGAATTGCGTTTGGTGATATTGCTTAAAGTGGCCGTTTTTGACCCCCAGGTCACAATCGTTCTGTTCAGTATCGCCTAACCACTCAACTGTCCAAATGGTCACGTGACCTAAAAAAAAAACATCGTTGAACTGTCCGTGGCCCAGTGCGGGTCACTTTTTCCTTCCGTGACATTTTGTATATCTGAAGCATGAAACTTTATTCTATCTCGCTCAAACTTGCACAGAGTCTAGATGAAAGAACAAGAACGATATTTTGTCTTGGTTCAACAACAAACGATGTAACGAACTGACCAAAAACATTTCGCTCTGCCGGCTAACGCATGCGCTCGCGTATTTAATTATAAAGATAAGTAAAGTGTACGGTGCACGTTCATGGGTTTTAAAATATATTTGTTACAAAAAGTTAGCCAGTAGGCTCGCGTATTTGCACTTTGGACGCGACCTACATTTGGCAGTGCATTGACACTGACATATTGCATTATTCTATGCATTTCATGTATATTACATTTTAGTGTTCAATTAGACGTGGTTTGAGTCGGACTACTTGCATTTTTATTTAGATTCATCCCGTTGAGCATTCACTGACATTTTCTGCATTTAAGTTTAATTTGACATTTTACATCTGCATTGACATTACTTATGTTAGGGAAGCACCCTACATAGTTTTTTGGTCCTTCGTAACCATTGCAAGTACTATACAGTCCGATACGTCGGTCAATAAAGTCGCCGCGCGGGATCTGTGTCGTGTCGTGTCATACCGTGCCACGTGTGTTGCCGTGCAGGAGCATTCGGGGAGGTAGCAGCGGTCCAGGTTCCAGAGCGTCGCATTGCATTACATTTGCATACAGGGAGAGTTCCTGAATTTCAAGTAATATCGTTCATTATTTATCTTACGCTTTACAATGGAGGGTTTCATCGTGCGCCAAGCGGAGATCCTCGAGGAGGTGAAGAGAATCCATTCGAATTATAAGAAGGATTCAGCGAGCAGGAAGACCACCGATTACATTCGTAAAAGGCTTGAGAGGTTAGATTTACTATGGGCGGAATGTGAGGAGAAGAACCGGGAGCTGAGTGCAGTAGAGGAGAAAGATCATCAATATTTCACCGGTAATATTTATGAGGTCATGAAAAGCTGGTACCAGGGAACGCGTCAGGAGATTGCAGCGTTCGAAATGAAGACTCTTGCTGGACCCAGTAACGCCGGCCATAGTAAGTTAAACATTGAGTTTGGCAAAACCCTGTTCGAGACATCTGTAGGAGCAGAGGGCAAGCTACTCGAGTTACAGCAGTTGCAACAAGCAAACTTCCGTGCATTCACTAGGTTAGTAAATCGAAGCCTAGATGAGGTTAAGGAGAAATTGGAAATTGAGGATATGCTTAAGACTGTAGAGTTTCGGTGGACTGCGATTGACAAATTACATTTGCGCATTTGCATTTGGTGCGTCATAGGACCATGTGTCTCGGAGCTTAGATGGTTTCTATGGACCAAGTTAATAAGATGCTGCAATAAAAAGAGCCGAAATCTTGAAAAAAAAAAACTTTTGAAAATTTTACTAAGTCCCGCGCCCCTAAGGATACTCAAGGTGAAAGATCGACCGACACTTAAAAAAAATTTGCAAATATTTTTTTTCTCTCTCTTTGTCGCGGTTTTTTACACCATCTCATAGTTTTCAACTAGAGCAACAATTCTTTTTCCGAAGAAGTTTTCATCCGAGCTACCATTTTGGAAATATAGAGCATTCTAGATAAAACGAAGTAAAATTCGTAGGACCATAACTCTGAAAGGGTGCGTCGTAGGACCATGGTTCTCAGAACCTAAATAATTTCTATGGTCAAGGTCAACCCGAAACTGAAAAAAAAATGAGGAATTTCCGAAAAAAAAATACTATTTTTTACGAAGTCCTCGCGCCATAGTGCCCCTAAGGCTACACTCCAACCTTACTAAAGCAACATGCCTGGGTAAGAAATAAACATTTTTTATAGTGGAAACAGGAGATTTCGGCCAAAAACTGCCATTTCAACGAACATAAAAACCGTTGAAACATTTGGCGCTATTTTGGCACTAATTATTGATATTAATGCAAAATATGGCTATTACGTGTGTTTTTATGTATCGTATTACAGTTATTAGGCGTTTAATTTGAATAATATCGTATTTTAGATGTGTTCAATAAAAAAAAACATTACGTAAATCACCCAGAACCGTTGCGGCAGCGCTAACCAATCAGAGCGCCGGAATTTGAACGAAAGGTCACCGACTCGTGTGATTCCATAGATCGATAAAATATGGAAACGGCATGGTTTCAATTTGAATATTTCGTGTTGACGTTTTTTTATTCGTGATTTTAAATGTTGAACTTAATGGAGCTGTAAATGTAGTAGGTGTGTGTGTGTGTGTTTAAATCACGATTTAAAAAAATACATATTTACTATGGTAAAGTATTTTTTTAAATCGTGATTTTAACCGACTTCAATAAAAGGAGGTTATCAATTAAGCACGTCTGAATGTTGAACGCATTGGAACTGAAAATTTTGTAGGTGTGTATGTTTATATAAAAATTTGGTTATCATGTAAGAACCATCGTTTTATAAGGCGGGGGGTAAGGGGCGGAGAGGGGGGAGAGGAGGACTATCCCCCAGTACCACTTCCACCCGCCGGAACCCCATGGTTATGAAGATATCCATGGTTAAAGTTTTGAGGTTAGAATGAGTTAGGCATGTTTTTAACTTTTCCTCTTACTCGAAGAACAAGACGCGGACGCGGACGCGGACGTGGAGGCGGAAGCGGACGTGGGCGCGGATCCGGGGCTCGGTCGCGGTCGCGATCGCCCCTTGATCGCCCGTCACCACCGCCATCATCTACGGCCTCAGTGTAAGTTTCTTTTTTACGTATTTTTTACTACTTCCTTTTCTAAAAATGTTTTGCATGTTCTGCTTGCTTTTTTAAATTTGATGCAGACGACGACCTCGCACGCGTGGACCGCGACGTGGTGGGCGTGTGCGTGGGCGTGTGCGAGGTGGCAGGGCTGCTGCTGTGGTGGTGGCGGCAGGTCGGGCTGGTGCCACTGGCCGTGGCAGAGGGTTCCAACACGATCGCCCGGGGCCACACGATGTTAAACAGTTACCGCCTTATTACAAAACGTAGATAAACCTGGTTTAACTTAGACTTGGTTTATCTCGCATGACGTCTCACTTCAATAATATTCAAAAGAAAGTGACAGCATGCGAGATAAATCAGGTCTAAGTTAAACCAGGTTTAACTACCTTTTGTAATAAGGCGGTTAGTTTTTATGCACAATTAACCCTTTCTTTTTCCACTTTTTCCACACACATATAATTACAATTTAATCGTGTTCAATTTTAGAATAAATATGAGCGGAGTATCTTACTCCCCGCTGGTGGACCCGATTGAGACGCCCCTGCACGTCTGGAGGCCGCGCAAGTGGCCGTACGCAGCACGGTAAGTAGTTCTACTTGTGTATGTTTGTTGTAATACCTACTTGCAAGCAAGTTTTAACTTTTGTTTTTTTCATCTAGTCTAGTCCAGCCGCAACCAGCCCCCGCACCGTCCCGATCGACGACACCGGCACCGGCGTAAGTAGTTCTATTTCGATCTTTTAGTGTACTATATAAGGGTTCTATTTACGTACGATAAAATAAAAATAAACATAGTTGATAGTACAAAAATATTAATTTACAGGCATTAGCCAACCAGGATTTATTGCCGACGGTGAATAATTTAAATACTAACTCGCAAGCAAGTTTTAACATGTTTTAAAATGCCCATCTAGTTCAGAACTGGCTGGGGGGGACCAACTCGCGGTGCCAGCGGAGTCGTTTTCGCCGATACCGTCGTCGATGGTGCCCTCGCCGGTTTCGTAAGTTGCTTACGCACTTTTCTATTAATCTCTAAATATAAATGTGTTTACAACACTGCATTTTTTCCAGGTTTGTGGATTGTGAGACAGCGGCTACTTCACCACCGTCTTCACGTCCAGCACCACCTCGTCATTATCGTCGGAACTTAGGGGATGCTGACGTTGAGGCGATTCTCCATTATGGTAAGTACCTTCTGATTTTAGTTTGGTTTGGGGCTGAGGCTTCTGATTTCCACCCGATTTTAAACCAATCTATATTTTTTACAGGAAGCGACCTAAGTTCCGACGAGGAGATCGTGGTGCCTCCAAGGTTGGTGGTCAGGACGCAAGAAGTGACCCTGGACACACCCTTTGACGAGGACTACAAAGACGGTGGTGGTGACGACGCTGCCGCCGCCGATGCCGCCGCCGCCGATGCCGCCGTCGCCGGGGCGCATGCTGCAGCCGCTGCTGAAGTCCCTCCAACGGCGACGGACCAGCCAAGGAGGTGGTATGACTTTGAGTGGAAAGAATTTCCGAATCCTCCGATTCGACCTGAATCGAGGACGGAAACGTTTTCCCAAATTAATGTAGGTCCGACAACTCCACGGGACGACCCATGTCATATTTTCCTTGACATTTGGGATCGTCCAATTATGGAGCACATAGCCTCGGAAACAAACAAATATGCTCAGCTGGTAGCCGGCGAGGCAGACAACCTCCATCCCACTAGCCGCATGAGGCGCTGGCGTCCAACAGATCCCGAAGAGCTATACACGTTCTTCGGGATTCTGTTGGCGATGGGGGTTGTCGTCAAGTCTCGGCTTGAGGAGTACTGGTCGGTTACCGCTGACATATTTGGTACTCCATGGTTTAGTTCATACATGTCAATAAATAGGTTTATATAGCAGATATATTACATAAGCTGCTACCTACTAGTTTTTTCCAACAGAACAAATAACTTTGGTCAACAACATTTTGAGGTTATTTTAACAATGAAACCTATGAATCCGAAATACATTAGAGAACGGATAACCAACATCGCAAATGAGACGGTTAGGTGTTAGATAGCTCAAAACAATATTTACTTTGAATTCAGAGACTGTAAATACACAGAAATCATATGAACACTAACCAATGTCGGCAATATTGGCATGCAGATTATTCATTGTCTACGGCACGGATTCGGGTTTTAAAACCATCTTTGGAATCCTCATAAAACATACAATCCAAATATAACAATAGTTATAGGATTTATTAAAACTTTTGTTTAACAACAAAAACAATTATTTTATAGAGGATTGTGCGTTTCATTCCACGTAGCTGTCATGTTCAAACGGGTCACGCGCAGCAATTGTCTCATCATCATCATTTCAGCCAAAAGACGTCCACTGCTGAACATAGGCCTCCCCCAGGCGTCGCCACATTGACCGGTCCCGTGCGTCTCTCATCCAGCGGTTTCCTGCAACCTTGACCAGGTCATCGGTCCACCTAGTGGGAGGCCTTCCAGCGCAACGTCTTCCGGTTCGCGGTCGCCATTCCAGAACTTTTCGGCCCCATCGGCCATCCGTTCTGCGAGCAATGTGCCCTGCCCATTGCCACTTAAGTCTGGCGATTCTTCGGGCTACGTCGGTAACCTTGGTTCTCAAGCGGATGTCCTCATTTCTGATTCGATCACGCAAGGAAACTCCGAGCATAGCCCTCTCCATTGCCCTTTGGGTGACTTTGAGCTTTCTGATGAGGCCCATTGTGAGCGACCACGTTTCGGTCCCGTATGTAATCACTGGCAACACACATTGGTCATAGACTTTCGTCTTGAGACACTGGGGTAAGTTGGACGAGAAGATACCGCGCAACTTCCCGAACGCTGCCCAGCCGAGTCGGATTCGACGATTGACCTCTTTCTCGAAGTTAGATCTACCCAACTGGACCGTTTGTCCCAGGTAGACATAATCGTCCACAACTTCGAGCGTAGAGTCTCCAATCTTGATAGGAGTGGGTGTTACATGAACATTCAACATAACCTTGGTTTTGTCCATGTTCATTTTAAGACCCACTCTTTCGGAAGCTCTACTGAGGTCATCGAGCATTGCACTGAGGTCTTCCATGGTCTCAGCCATGACCACTATATCGTCGGCAAACCGAAGGTGAGTGATGTACTCGCCGTTGACGTTGATGCCAAGTCCTCTCCAATCCAGAACCTTGAAGATATCCTCCAATGCAGCGGTGAACAGTTTCGGAGATATGACGTCTCCCTGTCTCACACCGCGCTGCAGAAGGATAGGTTCCGAGGTCTGGTCCTGAAGTCGGACTGACATGGTGGCGTTTTTGTACAAACACTTCAACACCTCGATGTACCGGTAGTCAATTTGGCACCGTTGGAGAGACTGCAGCACAGCCCAAGTCTCGATCGAATCGAAGGCTTTCTCGTAGTCCACAAACGCTAAACAGAGAGGCAGGTTATACTCTTCGGTCTTCTGTATAACCTGCCGCAGCGTATCAATAGCAATTGTCTAGTCGCACTTAAAAAATCAATAACTTTATCAAAAGTATATTAACACAAACAATTAAGTCATGGTTGTGTATGGGATACGGCAACGTATTAATTATGATGTACCACCTTAACCATAAAGTTCGGTACAGGCCCCTTGAGGGGCTCGACACGTAAACCTACGCTGGCTCGGTATCGGCCCCTTTAGGGGCTAGCAGTGAAGTCATACGACACCCTAATTATTTATGTAAATATTTATTATTCTGTTTGTCAAATACTATGTGTATGTATTAATTAAGAGAGTTGAATAAAAAGCTTATATGTGAACGCCACTAAATATTCTGTATTTATTGCGCAAGTTTCTTAATTAACCCTTATAAAATAAAAGTACTTAAATACGGTCATCGCTATTTTGACGGCAGTACTGGCCGAGGCTAAAAAGCATAAAATATGTGGTTTTCGGACATTCAAGCTCCACTATTTGAGATCGAATAACTCGTCGTTTAATTTTCTGACGAATTCATCCATAAATCATGTTAAATAAGCAGTGGTAGTGATTAATTTTAACATCTATCATCAAAGTTTTGCGCCAATCGTGTTTGTTTACATTTTTATTTTTCAAATTATATCACATAGACGCGTATAGATTCAATAACAAATATGACAAATATCATTCGAAATATTATACACAACATGACAATGCCCAGATCTTAGCATAATTTACTAATACAGGACCAATAATCACGAAATAATCATCATCATAGCTCAATTTGTATTCAAAATTGACGTCCATGTTCTTTTTCTTTTTTTTTTAATAATTAGGTATGATGTGTGAAAGCGATTATTCTAATCGATTCTTTTTTGTAAATTTCGATTAATTCGAGTAATAAAATTAAGGAATTTAAGAAATCGATTGACAGAAATTAAAATAAAATTGTTTTTAGCGTAAAATAGAATAAACATTTATTAGAATATTTTTTTTAAGCTTTTATAATAATAATCTGAATAGTTTTATTAAGTACATAGAAAACATTCAAACAGACACAACAATTAAACAGAACAGTTTATCTATGGCTAAATTGGCGCCGATTATTTTTCCATAACAAAATTTAAATTCGGAATGCACTCGCTTTTCAAATTTCTAATCCCGTATATTTTAAAATTATTAGAATATTTATTGTTTTTTTTTTAATTATTGGTTGGGTAGAGAATGCCATGGATCTTGGTATGTATATGTATAGTTAGTAAAAGTTTGTTTGGTTTTGATACTTATGTCATTATTATTTAGCCTGGATTGGTTGGTGTGTATTCACTATTTACAAATACTTTTTTTTATCAGCCTGATCTGTCCCACTATTTTTACCTTCTCCGCCAATACATTTAATCGTCAATTTTCATTTCATTTTTGGATGAGCTTGGTTTAGTGGCAACCCCAAAATCTATAGGAAGTTTATACTTTTTAGAAAACTACAAATGTTTTATCAGGGCATTAGTCCTACACTTGTCCTATTCTTCTGTCTCATATTTGTTAATGGCTTCACTTAAAATCCACGGCCCGCGGCCTATGATGGGTAACCTGAACTGTGCAGTTGTAAAAAAAGAGATTTTAGAGCGGCCAGTGAACCTTTTTGAAAGAATAAACTAATGTTTCTATAGGATACGGCTTATGACTTGCCGATTGCGAAATTAAGGACAGTAAAATTTACTGTCAGTCGTCGTTACCGAGGCAGGTCCAAGAAACGGCGTGACGATTTGGACTCGTTCTTGACAGATTGGTCAGAATTATATAAGTAACTGAGAGAGTTGGAAAGGAATGCAGTAGGCCTTTACCCAGAAGTGGGAAAGATTGGACTAAATAAAAAAGTACGTTCCAACATAACAAGACGCCAGTAGTATCTGAAAGGTATTAAGGTACCCCATGCCATCAACCGAGCACAAATCTGGGCTCCGTGGCTGCTACTGAGAAATTCTTGATAGAAAAACTCAACAACACTTTGCTCAAACCCGGAGTTGTTCCAACTTAATACAAACACCCAACCTTCATAATTCCTCATAATATAGTTTTGGTGGATCAAACAATGTTTTTACTATGCTTATAAAGAACCTGGGCATCCTATAACCAACCTTCTGATATTACAAAACCAAATTCACAATAAAATAAGAAGAAAATATAAATAATTATGTACTTAATATGTGAATTGCGAACGCATTCCTAATTTAAATTAAAAGATTTTAAAATAAAATAACTATTTGATTTATACCAAGGAGTTGTAATTTCGTCTCAACTCTTTTTTCAAACTTGATTTCATTGCGATTATCGATTAAGCTGAATGCAACTTTTTAATCGTAATGATAAAACTGGGGTTTACGGTAAGCACTATCAAGTGTGATGTTCTATTTGTCTATGGTTATATTGCAACATAGTTTTTATGAATATTTTTCACGACTTTGTTCGTGTTTTTTTACGAAATTATGTATGAATAATGGCAAAAGTAAGAACGCAGGTAGAATGTTACTGTCTTTATTTTGTCCTTTAGAGTGTTATTAGCAAATGTGAAACTTGTTTATGTACATTATTTCCAGCGCATCTGGGATACCTATTTTTTGGAAGTGTGTAGTATTATGTATTTTATACATATTTGTCAATAGACTGACGCCGTTTTACCGGCCTCAATACGATACTGGAGACATGAGTCACAAACTTATCATATTAAACAGCTGCCGTGACATGTTTTTCATTCTAAAATCCAATGCTGAAAGTTCACAAAAAATCTTGGATTTCATGACAATTCGCACCACCTCGCGTCGATTCAGCTGATATGTCATGTGTCAAAATCTTGTCGTGCATAGTGGTTAAGTTTAGAATTAATAAATATATGTAATTCATTTTTTGTATCACCATTTTAAGTGGAACGAATTGTCAAAGCGACAGATTTGCTATCGTCGGACTCGAATTGGCAGTCTGGATAAAATCTCTGCCCACGTTTCACGTGCCATTCCAGGCTCACGGCTGTGTCCGGTTTTTGGTAGTTTAAATTTCAAAATGGTGGAGTAAACTTTTGCACGCGCCTTGAGTGCGCGTCCTTTTTCTTTTTTGTAAGTGTCCACGCTATCCTGCGATGGACTGCGGTCCGTAGCCGCTATGGATTCAGCCTAACCAGTTCCGTGATTCGATAAACAGTGTTTCGGACACGGGACCGCGATAAACTTGCACGTGGCGTCATCAATGGCGTCGTTTCCAATGTGATTCCGTGAGGACTTTGGAGTTGCGATATTTTCGCTCAGTTCAGCTCATCAGCAAGCCAACGCCATTGAGAGGCATCCCATCCGTAGAGCTTAGCGACTGCGTGAGTGTCTGCCACCGTTCCCGCGTGGTAGACGATCCCAAGGACTACACGTCGTGCCTGCTCTGCTTCCCGCACCTGCCTTCTGTGCCAGGCTTCCGCGCGCCCAAGCGCGAGGCCACGAGGATCGCTATCGAGCACGTGCTCTGGCGATCGCCTGATCCACCAGCTCCGTGGGGAACCGCGTTCGCTTCGGTGACAATTTACGGCGTAGGGAGTGCGATCATGGTACCATGAGTAAGTCAATCTTTTTTTAAACGGTTTTATTTAGCTCACCCCGTTTGTTTTATTCTTGGGTCAAATTTAGTAATTCAAATTTCACCCTCTTCCTGTCAACCGATTAATCTGAAATTTTGTATACACTTTGGATTTTGGTGACAATACAATTATGTTTATTCATTATCATTATAAATTCAAGATGGCCGCCGCTACAAAATGGCGGTGTAACACGACGCCTTTTCATCTTGTCCTGGTACTCTGTCGGGACGACCATAGAGTACCAGAGGGGGAGAATGTAACACGACGCCTTACGCCATCTACCGGAATGTGTGCACAACCTTACGCCACCCGAGTAGATGAAGATCAATCATCATTAAGACGATGGCAGCAACAGTATCTACAGACTACTAGCGCCATCTACCATGCGACGTGTGAAGAGTACGTCCAACCGGCTATATAAACCGGAGCTTCGGAAGGAACGATTCATTCGCAGCTTAGACGGCAAAGTGAGCGATAGCCCCGCAGTCCTCACTTTGTCCACAAGACTAACCTGAGCGGAGGTCCCGTCGCCCTCAGGATTAGTCGAGCTAGGAGGTTAAGGGATGCGATAGCCCCGCAGTCCATCCCTAGGACCACGAATAGATAACCTTTGTCTAACTTTTAATGCTAAAATCTGTCAAGTGTTTGATGTGTACTGAATAAAATCCTATCTGTCATCAACCGTTGGTTTCACTCCACCGCCACCATTATATTGGCGCCCAACGTGGGGCCAATCACGTGGGGATAATTTATGTTTTATTAATCCCATCAATATGGGTATCAAATGAAAGGGCTCAACAAGCAGAATACAATATACTATATCAAATTAAAATCCAAGATGGCGGCTAAAAACTAGAAAATAAAAATAGGTAAAAAAACTTTTTAAGTTAAACGGTTTTATGTTAAACATACATTGCAATGTTTAAGATAAATGTACTAAAAACCAAAAAATAATAAAATAGATACAGTCGTGGGAAAAAACCGTGGGGCACGTCAATTCGGAACTGTCGTGCTGCGGAAATTACAATTGACGTGCCCCACGGTTTTTTCCCACGACTGTATCTATTTTATTATTTTTTGGTTTTTAGTACATTTATCTTAAACATTGCAATGTATGTTTAACATAAAACCGTTTAACTTAAAAAGTTTTTTTACCTACTTTTTTACATAATCTGGCCAGAGAAAGTTAGAATCGGTGCGCGTTCGGTTTCAGAGGCCCGCTGCCCTGGTTTCTATTTCAGACAATTTAGTTTTAAGGTGTAAACAGCCTTGTTCAACCTTTTATGTAAAATGTTCTTATATAATATACCATTGTTAATGTTCTAGTTGAACTTTCTAGTTTTATTCCAAACAAACTCCTCATAGTTTTTCCAAAGCAAGAGGTCCTTGAACCAATAGTTCAATGTCCACTCCGCGAGCTTGAAGAGCCTTCTTTTTTCTTATATACAAACTCATCGTGTGTCTTACTTTCGACTTAGCTTCACATCGACTTTTCCTTACCAAATTAAACTACAATTAACTTCTACTCTTTCAACTCCTTAAAAATAAATCTTTTTTTATTTTTTTTTTCACACGACAGTATTATTGTGTAAATGTTTACATTTTAACTCAATTGGCATGACATGTGTGAGCTAGACCTGGATCCCTCCGAGGCTCGCAAGATCCGGCCAATACTGTCACATTTAAATAAGAAATTCCAAGAATTATACACTCCGAGCCAGAACATTGCTTTAGACGAGAGTCTTTTGATGTGGAAGGGCTGGCTGGACATCGGCCAGCTCATTCCAAATAAAACTGCAGAAAAAGGCATCCTGCCATTTGGGCTCATTTAAGACCGATTTTTCATCTAATCCGCAAAGAAACTTCGGAAGTATCAATCATACATTTTTATTCTGATGGACCTTCGTCACAACATCGCCAGAAGAATAATTTTTTGCTCCAGAGTTTTTTCACTGATAAACTTGGGTTACAATATTCAACTTGGTCGTATTTTAAAGCCGGGCACGCCAAGGGTGTGGCGGACGGAATTGGAGGGTCTATCAAAAGAACGCTCGACCGCCGAGTGTGTTTTGGTAACGATTGCACGAATGCTATAGATGCGTATGAGATTTTAAAAAGTGCTATGAAAGTAGTCAAAATTTATTACATACAAGACTCGGAAATAGAAGAAATATCATCTGTACTGCCACAAAAGCTGTCCACTTTGAAAGGTACTATGCAGTTACATCAAATAATTGCAAAAGAGAAACATGTATTGAGCTACAGATATGTAAGTTGTTTCTGCGGGCCAATTAGAGGACTATGCTCATGTTTTTCTCTTCAGAAACACTATTTTCACCCCACAGAAAGCACATCAACTCAAGAATCAGGTACCAAGAGAATAAACAGTAAGCAAGAAATAAATGAACCCCAAGAAGATGAATGACTCCATATTTTACTCGTATGAGAACGGCGAAGCCATGTTCTGCGAAATAACAGGAACAGAAATCGAACAACAGCATGAAGTGACTATAGGACTCGTGGATATTTTGCATGACTCAGGAAATGACAGAAGAATGAACAGTAGACAAAAAAGTAATGAACCCCAAGATGATGACTCCATATTAGTTAACCGAGATAAAAATGACGAAGACAAAAATGTTGCGAAATATTAGGAGGAACAAATGAACTAGTGGATATGATCTATTCTATTTATCTTCGGGGACGCCGGCAGACACCAGGCGGGCGATCAGTCCTTTCGTTGTGAATTATTTCGCCCAGTTCCCCATTTTGGTGGATCCCCTTCATAGGTTACTGGTGGTCGGCATCGCAAATCTTCCTGTTGCCTGTAGGATTTCCCATCTGAGTAGCTTATACATTGTGCATTCAGCCACAAGGTGGAAACTTGTTTCTTCTGCTTCTCCACATGCTGGGCATATGGGATCTTCCTTTACTTTCATAATCGTCAGGTGTCCATTGAGTCCACAGTGTCCTGTTGGGATCCCTACTACGAGACTTATGTTTCCTCTGCTCATTTTGAGTAGTTTGTGGGATTTCTTTTCATCATATGACTTTAAGAAGATTTTCGATTGTCGACAACCTTCTATTGCATTTCATCTTTGATTTGACTCTCTTGTAGTTATTCTATGGATGATTCCTTTTGTTATAAGTGGGATCGGTAACCAGGGCTCTGGTCCCACAAAGGTTTCATCTGCTCCTTTTCTGGCTAATTCATCTGCTATCTCATTCCCTTCGTGTCCTTGATGACCAGGGACCCATGCGACTGTTACTTCTGCTTTTTCCGCTAGTTATTTGAGTGCTTCCTTACACTCTTTAACCAGTGCAGATGTGACTTCCACCTTGTCCAGTGCTTTGAGTGCTGCTTGACTATCACTGTATATAACTATTTTGGAAAAATCACCTGTAAGGGCGTTTCCAATTATTCTGGTACATTCCATAATGGCATGTATTTCTGTCTGGAACACACTTTTCCAGTCTTGGTATGTGTACCCCAGAGCCGGATAGCTTTGTTAATTCTTTCCTTGATCCATCTGTATAGCAGACCGCCATATAGGACCCTTAGATATTTTCCATAAAAACAGGAAATGAAGAAGAAATTGAAAAAAAATTATTTAAGTAACTGTATTTGAGGATAATTTCGGTGACATAGATGATTGTAATGGGGATGGGGTACGCGGTGGTTCGCTTAAGCTATATCTTTTCGCTAGGTACTCAAAATTAATTGTTTTAAATGAGAAATACATTGTTGAAAGTGGTAATAACTGCAAAAAACTCTAGTTCCAAGTGAATAAAGTGCTATAAATCCTGAAACAATCATAAAAACTGTGAAATAAGCACAAATTAAGACGAAATAAAACAGTATCAAATATTAATCTACCGGCCCTTACAAAAAGTGAATCCCTGACCTACACCAACATTGTTATTGACGCAGCGACGAAGGCGGCACTAGTTTGGACGCTCGCAGTTCTTGCATAAAACTAGTTTCTACACTGAAGGCGGCACTAATTTGAAATCACGGTTCACTTCAACGTTTTGTTTAGCGAGGCAATGGGGTTTTTTCATGGAAACTTCGCCGCAAGATGGCGCTGGTGTTTGGCTATACATGTCAATTTTTTTTTAATAAATTTATATAATAATGGTGTGGACGATTTTTTAAGTATTTGCGCGGGTTTTTTAACTCAATTTGTCGCTGCACAATGTATGCTACCTGGCGTATCACCCAGTTGAAGGAGGAATTGGAAAAACGAGGAGCAACGCAACAAGGAAAGAAAGCGGAGCTTGTCGAAAGGTACAATAGATTTAACATTTTATCGACTTTTAGCTGTTTTCTGGGCAATGTTATGAACAAGTTGTAAAATAAACTTCACTCACTAACTTTTTGCTTTTTAATGATCTAATAATAAACAACTTTTGTGCAACCACACATGGAATAGTTAATGAAGCAGCTGCAATTAAATCATTTATTAATAAATTGGATATTCCAGAGGTCAGAGAGTGTGGTCTCTTTATATAAAAAAAATATACCCATTCTTAGGGGCATCACCTGATGGTTTGTTAGGAGAAGATACCATTATTGAAGTGAAGTGTCCATACGCAAGCAGGAACCAAATGATTACTTAATCATCTGTTCCTTATTTATGTGAAGAAAATGGAGAGCATTTTTTAAAGAAAACATGTGTTTATTATTATCAAATACAGGGACAACTGTTTTGTGCAGAAAAAAAAAAACTGCAACTTGATTATATACACATTCAAAGATTTTAAGGTGATCTATATTTCAAGGGATGACAGTTTATTGAAAACATGGTGGGGAAGCTTGTTTTTTTTTTCTATGAACTTTATTTAAAAAATGCAGATTTTGATAAGTATATGACGGCGTCGTCGTTGTAAACAGCACGTGCAGCGGGCCAGGTGCGCAGCGCAGGCGTCACTAAGACCGCACCACTCTCCCCACTGCTCGAGCCAGTCTTAATAAACGACCGCTCGGCGTGGAGGGGAGCATTCTTGTCGCAGGCTTGGCCCGGTGCACATGCTGTAGCGCTTAGTTTTAATATTATATCTGAATTATATAGTTGTGTGTGTATAGTGATTTATTTTAAATATCGTGCTATTGGAGTAAAAGTTAATTACCGCTATGCTTGTGGCTTTTGATCCTGATCTATCGGAATCCGATATTGTGAATTGGTGTAAACTCAGTGAAACGATAATTGTGAAAAGAAATTAGATGGTGTAGTCCGTGTGCGGTGTAGTTGCGAAACTTCACATTGAATAATGAATAATGGGTCATCGTGGCCATGAGTGCCGGAACAAACAGAAAGCCTCTTCAAACAAAAACCTGCTTGCTGCAAAAACTGAAATACCAAAGACAGCCGTTACGGCCATTACGGCTGCTACGTGCTATGTATGCAGTGAGCAGGGGCACACAGCCACTTCCTGCCCAAAGCGATGGAAGAAGGAAGACTCCACACGGAGCACCAGCACTAAGCAAGTGTACCTGTGTTTCAGAGCAGCCCGTGGAGTATTACAGATAAGTGGTGTAGATTTTCTTTTTATATTTGACTTTGGTTCGGAATGTAGTCTTATGAAGCAAAGCAACTGTCGATCCGAGTGGTCATAGATGGCTACTTCTCTGACCTTATTGCTATTGATGCTGGAGCCTCAAGGGTCTGTTCTCTCCGCAACACTTCTCCTGCTGCATATCAATGACCTACTTGTGCCTGGCATTATTGGGTACGCAGATGACAGCACTGTCATGGAGGGTCACACTCAGCACTGTCATCCAGCGCAAAAGCGGGGATGAAGTACTATCATTGAGAGAGGCCATGATAAAGCGAACGAGTTTAGATCTAAGTTTTGTCTCCAAGTGGGGTGACGAGAATCTCGTTGATTTCAACGCCACCAATACACAAGTGTGTGTGTTCTCCGCCAAAAGGAGTCCATTCAATCTAGCTCCTACTTTTCAGAGTGCGTCTGTACAGGTTACTGACAGTCTCGGGCTTCATGGCAAAAGAAGCACAGATCTGAGCATCGGCACCTACATTGAGTCGAGGGCTCAAACAGCGGCAAAAAAAAATGCTGGGTATCCTAAAGAGGGTTAGGTACTCCAGGCCTGGACAGTTTTCAATGTTGTATAAAGCTCAGGTCCGGTCCGGCATGGAGTATTGCTGTCGCCTTTGGGATGGCTCAGCCAAATACCAACTTGACACACTTTTTTTTCTGTATCTAGTGCGGAGCCAGGAGGCTGATTGGTGACGATGAGAGGCTAATTGGTGGCCAAGCTGCGTATCGTGCGCGGGAGCTCCACGAGCTGGTTCCACCGTCTCCCTTCTTCCATCGGGAGACTAGACATACTGCAGGTTATACCTTGTCGATGGTTTTACACATTCGTGCGAAGCGCTTTGCGAAATCTTTTTTTTGTGCGCACAGCCAAAGAGTGGAACTCCATGCCTGCGTCGGTTTTCCCGAGTTCATATAACTTCAATCTGTTGAAGTCGCGAGTAAATAGGTTTCTTCTGGGTGAGGCAGTTCCATCGTCGACCTCATCTCTGCCCTTAGGGCGTGATTGTGGTAGAGAGTATGCCCATTTCATATAAAAATAGTTATCTCTTTAACGGCGAATAATTTCATGAACAAGTAATCCTTAACGGCATAGGTATGGGCAAAGTAACGTGCCTCATCGTCAGCCATAAGACGTCCCCTGCTGGACAAAGGCCTCCCCCATAGAACGCCATAACGAACGGCAACCTGCCGTTTCAATCCACCGGTTACCCGCGACTGTCACGATGTCGTCGGTCCACCTGGTGGGAGGCCTACCAACGCTGCGTCTTCCGGTTCGTGGTCGCCACTCGAGAACCTTTCTTCCCCATCGGTTGTCGGGCGATGTGGCCCACCCATTGCCACTTCAACTTAAATATTTTGAGAGCTATGTCGGTGACCCTGGGTTGTAACGTAACTATTACTGATTAAAATTAATGTCTAACGACTATACGAAACCGCTTTCTTGAAATAACCGTCATGTACTAGTTGTTGCCAGTGGCTTCGCCTGCTACAACTCGAAAATTGTCCCACGGGTAGATAAAATCGGGATGAAAACTGTCCTATGTGTTGATCCAGGTTATAAGGTATCTGTGTACTAAATTTTATCCGACTTCGTTCAGTGGTTTTTACGTGAAAGAGTAACAAACATCCATCTATACTTATAAACTTTCGCGTTTATAGTATGAGTAGGTGGTGGGATTACCGGATGAATGCCTTAGTGAGGAAATACTATTAGGTCATTTCAGAACATGGGATTTCAGTTAACCATAACTATAATGATTTCACCCTTACCAAAACCAAATTTATCGGTTCTGGTTCAGAAGTCCAAACAATTATTACCTATTTAGAGGTGTTAGAGGATAGGTTTCATTAATTTAGAAAAATTGGGAATAAATTTTCGAAAGTAAGTTGCTAAACCGATGAAGTGCCTATCTTGAGTAACAGTCCCAGGTGCAGGAACGAAAATATAAGGGACCTTTAAAAAAAAAAAACCGTGTTAGAAAATTACCAGTACGAGTTCAGATATATTAACGGAACCAATAAGGTCTATATATTCCCACGAATATTTTCAGGTAGTGCCTCGTGGTCAAAATTGTCTGGCAGACATCGCGAAAAATCAAATCATGATGACGTGACGGCGCCGGATGGTGATGATGACGATATCCTTGTTCATGAAAGTAACCACTAGAACAATATCATGCCTAACAGCAATATAACTTCTGGGTGTAATTTATCTATAATATGTATGTATTTAGAAATATATAAGTATGTTTATCAGTTGTCTAGTACCCATAACACAAGCTCTGCTTAGCTTGGGACTAGATGGCGTTGTGTGATAGTTGTGGAATATTATTATTATATTATTATTAACTTCGGCTAATAGTGATACCGTGTCTGTGAATAGCCGACCCGATACTATATCGATTAACAGTAGTACAATGACTCCTGACTCGTGGAGGAGAGAGAATAAGAAATAAGAACTGGTTCCTGTTCACATCTTTGATTAAAATAGTCAATGAGAATGGCAGCCAGATAGATACAATAACAATTAATTACCTAACAAAAGGTCACACACATAATGCGGCTGATAGCATACATGGTAACATTGAAAGAGCTTTCCATAAAACAAGAAACATATACGATTTTGACGATTTGAAGGATGTAGTTATGAATTGCAGAAAAAATCTGAAGATTCTAGAAATTAACCCCTTAGGGGACAAATTTAATTGGGTCAAAAAGAAAAGACAATTGTCAAAATCTGCAAATGACCCATTAAAATCGTTTTACGTAACAGACGTAACAAGTGCTCAGTTTCGAAGAGGATCAAGAAATATGTTCTACCGAACTATGAAACAATTTGAGTACAAAGAACTTGACTTCTTGCAGAAAAGATTGGACATTACCAGGCAGGCTGAAAAAGTTGCTAAACGGCGCGGTATCAACCCGATTAAAAAGGACGCTATTCTGTACCAATTAGTTCCCTACATGCCAGAAAACCGGCGAAAGTTTTGGATAAACCTGCAAACAGATAATGACTCGAGCGATTTAGTGATGCAAGAGGGATCAAACCTTGAAGATATTAACTAATGGATAAACATTATTTAATATCTTCAAGGTTAAGCAAGTAAGAAATAGATGCATAGACTTTATAATCTATGCATCCACTTCTTGCTTGCTTAACACTTTGCCCGACCTGGGGATTGAACTACATTATAATGATTCAAACATTGTCAAAATAGTACATTATGGTACAAGTGTATAACGTTGGTGATTACCGCAGAGGCGCCATTGAGACCCGAGCCGTCAGGTGAGGGTCTTAAGAAAGCCGAGGACGGTAATCATCAATACACACGTGTATCATACGACGTTTTTCAACATACTTGTGATGAAAATAATACTAAAAGTCGTCTTCAACAGTTGAAACAAGTTCTGTTTTTTTTTCACAATAGCGGGAAAAATTAATGCGCGCGCATCTACAGTTCTACCAACTTCAACAGTTAAAACAAGTTCTGTTTTTTTTTTCACAATAGCGGGAAAAATTAATGCGCGCGCAGCTACAGTTCTACCAAGTTATCTATGCAGGCGGGAAAACACGGAACTAAAATAAATGTACTAAGTATGACGTAGCGATGCATTTTTTCTTGACCAGTGGCGCCACTACTGTAACAATGACGATCGGCCATAGAGTAAAAGAATGTGGTTTCACTATTTTTGACTTTTCGCGGATAATAGAGTTTTAGCCACGAACAAATGGGGTATTTTTTTTCTTTATTACAGAGAAAACAAAAGTTATATTATTTGAGTGAAAGATTCATTTATTAAAAACGTATATAAGTTGAAATTATCTATTTAAATTCAAAGTTGCATGAAATGGGGAAGCACTAGGTACATTAATTTATTTTTAATATTGAACACGGTCTTTTTTTGTATCGAAACTTTTTTTAAAACATAGCAACTCAACCAATAAAATTTAAAAAAAAAACCTATAACTCACTAGTGAATAATAGCAATGAAAAACTCACAGTTTGATTATAGGTGTCATTACGTGCCTAATTGCGGTGAAATTATAGCCACTTTATGAGCAAGTGTGTTGAAAAGATATTTTTGTTAGAAGAATAAAAGATTATTTCATTTTTGTTAGAATAGAATAAAAGATTATTTCATTTTTGTTAGAATAGAATAACATATTATTTCATTTTTGTTAGAAGAATAAAAGATTATTTCATTTTTGTTAGAAGAATAAAAGATTATTTCATTTTTGTTAGAAGAATAAAAGATTATTTCTTATTAAAATTTTCTCAATTTTTAACTCAAATTGTTTTATTTTCCATCATGATTTAGTACTCACATATTTACTTCTAATAATAAAATTAATAATATAGGGACATTTAGTTAAATTAGAAACTGAGTAAAAATTATATTAAACCATTTATTGGTATTAAACAAAACAAAAAATATTTTGGAGTTCATTAACAATCAGAATAACAACGTAAACCCTCATACTTTTATGTTCACTTGGTTAATTATTTTTGTGTGAATTTATTTGCAATCTTAATTAAAAACAAAGTAAATTCTGATACTTTGGTATTGAATGGTAATACTAATTAAGTTGGTTTTTTTTGCGATTTGATAAACATTTATTTAAATTTAAAACAGAATTAAAATGAAAATCAATAAATAGTGCTGCTTATCAGATGAACCTATTTTTTTTACAAATTCTAGAGACTGATTTCAAGTATTACAGGGATAGGTTCGCTTTAATTAAGCGTTTTTGTAGTTTCTGCTCCTCCTGAACAATGTTGCTGTTTGTAATTACTTTGTTTATCGCTAGGGCAGCCGAATAGAGCCATAGGCCCTTTTATAGTATACCCATATTTCGAATTGCTAAATAATACATTGAAAGAATTAACTTTCAATACTCAATACATTTATTGCTTCCACAAGTTTACTTAGATGGTAGGTTTTACAAAGTTATGATCATTGTGGATTGTCGGGCACTGCAATAGTTTTCATTCATAATTGGACAAACCATACGCTATTTGGAATTTAGATGAAACTAGTTTTTCGAATGATCCCGAGAAATCAAAAATTGTAGGCGGGAAATGACACGCCGCGACGAGAGTAATTTCATCGCCTGGTAGAGAAAACACTACTGTTTTGCTTGGAGCCAGTGCGCTGGGAGAAAAAACACCTCCATTAATAATTTATAAGGAAATAAACGTGTGGGATGAATGGACATCTCCGGATGCTTATCCTGGCATATCCTACGCTGCCACGAAAAAAGGCTGGATGGAGACCGAAATCTTCGAAAAGTTTTTAGAAAAAGTATTTTTACCAGCTGTTGGAGCTCAGCGTCCGATTCTTCTTATTTAAGACGGACACGCTACTCATGTGGGATCAAACATAATCGAAGAAGCGCGTAAAGCAGATATAACAATACTTAAGCTACCTCCGCATACTAGTCACATATTGCAACCGTTAGATGTAGCAGTCATGAAATCATTTAAAGATCGGTGGGATCCAATGCTCGTAAAATGGCAGCGTTCAAATGTCGGAGTGAAGCTGCCAAAGAAAGAGTTTGCGAGGTAAATTGGAGTGTTTTGGGCTCAAATTGACAGCCAAGTGTTAAGAAATGACTTCCGCAAGACTGGAACTTACCCGTTTAATTCTGAAGAAATCAGAGAAAGTCTATTTGATCCGTTAAAGCTAAGGCGTTGGAAAGAATTCCAAGTTCTTAAGTCCCAAGAAAGACATGAATATGACCACGATATTCCAGAAAGATTCGTTTGTTATAATGACGAATCTATATACGTTGCTACAACAAACGAGCCACAAAGTCTGCTTTCATTAGCCTTAAATTGCATCTTTAGAGTACTTGGTACACATTTTAATCATAGCAATCAGCATTGTTCTGCAAATTGTAAAACTGACAACCGCATTCAGAATGATGATTTAGAGACAAAGGATGCCAAAACTTTAAAAGATTAGAAGTATAGATTACAGGAAAACCTATAAGAAGTCATGGTACCCTTCATGTGCAAGTCCGACTTGCACTTGGCCAGTTTTTATTATTTAGGTAACACTTTTTTTAAGTTGCGTTTTATAAGAGCAAGATTTTCTGATACCTTTGGTAATCCATTTCGGTGAAGTATTATTGACATAAATTTTAGTTTTCCTTAAGGGAAAACACTATGAATTTTCGATAGTAACTTAGATCTCCTTAAAAAAAAATTATACCGTTTCAATATCACTGGCACGCCATTTTGTGATATATTTATCAAAATTCCCGTCACGCCAACTGACTAATAAACGTTTCATTATACCCAAGTCCAGTAGGTGTTCGCCAATCGCAAATCGCAAACAGGGATTTTTTTTGCCATGTCTATAGGTAGGCCAAGAAGTGGGGAATCTGTCTTGTGATGGGGTCTGTAGTGTATCAATAAATACCGACACGCCTTTCTGGTGGGGCGGGCAGTGGTGGGGGTGCGGTCGAGGGAGTCGTTGCACGGACCGCACACTCTCTACTGGTCGGCCGGGCGAGTAAGTCGTGCGCGTTCAAACCAAACTGTGTTGTTTTACTAAATTCCCTACGTAAGTACGTACCTAACAACCTAATAGTGACCTGTACAAGTGGCGACCCTGCCAGGATACAAATTAAATAAGGTACGTGCCGAATTTAAATAACACTGAGTGTTAATAAAGTAACCAAGAGGTAAATCGGTAGCAAATCAGTTTCAATGTATATTCATGTTTTATAAATAAATTATTTAGTTTTAAATTTAACCTTAAATTGCATTAAGGCAGTCCTTGAAAAAAAAAAGATTATAATGTTTGTAGACTGCTATTAATATGTTGAACGTAGTCGTTACTTCAAAACGCAACTGAATTAGTTACATTGATTGGTACCTAAAAATTCGTGTACTAATACAACAAACGTCAATGACGAATGCTTTGATTATTGGCAGAAACAAATGGGAGTGTTGTTAGCATTGATTTATATATTACTGCGTAAGGACTGGGCGGACCGCGTGATAAAATGACGCCTTGAACTTGGTCCCAAATAGGTCTTGACTAAACCGAAGTTTAAAAGAAAATGAAAAATTAAAATTTAACATTTTTTTTATTAACATTTTAATGAAAGCTTTATTTAATTTCTTTATACCTCGATAATACCACGCCACGCCGCTTATACAAGGTTACGTTTACGAGTAGCCTGATTAGTTCTTATGGATGGCGTTAGTGTTTCTCTGTATGGGGATCGCATCGAGCAAAATGTTCGGACGATCGTATCTTTAGTTTTTATATCAATGGTTGTTAGTAATACTAAGTTATGCATTTTGCACATTATAACGATATTTTGGGTTCAAATTGAAGGCGGTTGTTATTTAATTATGATTGTAACGAAGTTAGACCAAGATTATTATTATACGGTGAGGCTCTTTATGGTTGACAATTATATTTGCGTTCTTGAGTAATCTTGGATACCAGTGATAGACATGCTGTTTATCCAAATTAACACTTTTAATCTGTCAATAATCAAAGTTAACATTGTCGTTAGAGGTAGTTTGCTTATGCAGACGGTACCTAAAGATCTCGTAGGTATAAATTTCGGTCCAAATGGACTGGGATGAAATACAATCAGATCAAGAGGTAGTTTCATTAATTTGGAACGGTACCTAAATGGTCTGGATTCATTAATTTGGAACAGTACCAAAATCAGTCCAAATGGATTGGGATGAAATACAATAAAATTAAAAGGTAGTTTCATTAATTTGGAACGGTTCCTAAATGGTCTGGATTCATTAATTTGGAACAGTACCTACATGGTCTTGTATAAATAACAGTCCAAATGGATTGAGATGAAATACAATACCTACCTAAAATTAAAAGGTAGTTTCATTAAGTCCAAATGGATTGGGATGAAATACAATACCTAAAATTAAAAGGTAGTTTCAGTAATTTGGAACGGTACCTAAATGATCTTGTATAAATAACAGTCCAAATGGATTGGAATACTACACCACAAAAAAAAAAGAAAGGTAAAGGAGAAAGAGACGTAAAGGTACTATTAATATCATAAACGAGATATTTACCATGTAGTGTCAGTGACCATGTCAGTTTAAAAACTTATAATTCAAAGGTAGTTTCATTAATTTGGAAAGGTACCTAAAGAGGTAGTTCCATTAATTTGGAACGGTACCTAAAGAAGTAGTTCTATTAATTTGGAACGATACCTAAAGAGTTAGTTCTATTAATTTGGAACGGTACCTAAAGACGAAAGTTACATCGTCAGAGGTATTTTGTTATCAAACGGTACCTAAATGAGCTTGTATAAATACTGGGATAAAATACAATAAGATCAAGAGTTATTTCGATTAACTCGAAACGGTACCTAAAGAAGGAAATTACCCCTTCCATCCAGGTAGACCACAAGTATGTCGCACATACGACCTCAACAGTCGTTGAACTGTGTCGGTGACCTAGTTTCAGTTGGTTTACGTTGGGAAAAAACGTGCACCGGAGTCAGACCTGACGGCTACCAAGTTACCACACTCAGGTGGCCTTAGGGTAATAGAGCTTTACTCTTACTCATGGGTCGGTTAACCCTTCCAGAAATATAATATTCTTGATGCACATGTAGAAACTACTAAGAGGACCTTGTGGCATCTTTAGGTTAAGCCACGCTTGCCTTGATTGATCTGTGGATGGGTTGATCGCCCATTACATATCGTTTCCTCCGTGCCTCGGAAAGCACGTTAAGCTGTTGGTTCCGGCTGCCATTTAGATCTTTGGCAGTCGTTACGGGTGGTCAGTGACAGTGACCTGAAAGTCTGACAACCAGTCTTACCGGAGGGCACCGTATTACCTGTCTTGTGGAGATCAAATAAGCAGTCGTTCTATGTAAAATACTGGTATTCAGCTGCATCCGGTTAGACTGGAAGCCGACCCTAACATAGTTGGGAATAGGCTAGGCAGATGATGACTGGTAGAAACTACTAGTGGTAACAATTATGTATCTACTGTTGCTATCAACAAGCTCGATGAATATTTGCCCCCTAAACAAAGTCGTGTTTATAAGCGTCACTTGTTGAGGCTCATCAAATAATAAAGTGTAGGAAAAGGACCATGCAAAAAAATGTATGGGCAGTGTCCCATCCCATCAACAGACATGGGACAAGTTTCAATATCATTATTACGTCCCATGAAAAGTCAGTACCAATTTTTAGTTCGGAATTCGACGGGGTTTTTTTTTTAAAAGACTTTTGACAAAAATAAAGTATTTTTATTTTAAAATAAAAAATTACATTTTAGACGATAATTACAAAAAGCAATTGTTCAACTAGACATTTTAAGTATTAATAACACAAAAACAATTGAGCAAGTAGACACTTAATAACAACAGAACTATTATCCAGACAAAAATAACGTTATATTATTCATCTATTATAATAGTCGATAACATTGCCGCTGGTAGATTAAAGTCGATATGTCGACCTTTGCCCATATACCATATAATTGATATTATATGGGCACAACTTCCAACCGTACGCGCCCCTGTTAGGCATGTGCAATACCACTGTTCAATAGCACGTCTGCCAGTTTCACTTCGGTTTATTAATATGTAACAATAATAAACGCGCGATCTAACGTGTCGAGATTGTATTCTTCCTCTAATTAACCAGACAATTATCTTCTCGAATATTATACCTTGGCAAATCAGTTAGCTGGTTTTCTTGAAATAATTCAATATAATAAATTCCATTCCGAATATGTTCCGCACAGTAGGATTTTGCAAGTTTTATATGGTAGGTCCCCAAGGCGAATAAAATGATATCATCATCAGTCAGTTCTGGAAAGTCCTCAAGATGTGGCATGGTGGCCTCCATCGTCACAAAGTTAACTCTTTGTCTGTTAAGATTTTTGCCTTCGACATAATTTTTCAAAAGGTTAGGTTGATGAACCTTAGTTTGAATTATTTCAAAGAATTCCGGCGCAAGCCTGTGGTCTGTAGCAACACGGTAATTAGCATTTATTAATGATGCTGCTATGCGGAAATCGACAAACATGTTTGGCAAAGCTCGGTTAAAATAAGTTTGTTTTAATAACTTAAAACGGTTTTTGAATTTGCCGTTAACCGCCTCCACAATCCATCTACACACAGTCACCAACCGAGAATCATTTGCCTTTTCTGTTGATAGCTGGGTCGCGTTCCTGTCCTTGGTAGGTGGCATGTGAGGTTCATAGCCAAGGGACTCAATATCATTAATACTGTCCCTGAAGCCCCTGTCCAAAAAAAAAAAAAAAAAAGAAAAAAAAAAAAGAAAAAAAAAAAAAAAAAAAAAACAAATAAACAACGCGAACACAGCAGAACGTACTAGCCACGACTGAGGGAGGTGCGCGGGCGCAGGCGTCGAAAGGGTGCGGTCGGGGTAACGGAGCAAGGAGGGAGGGTAAAGTACGTCTTACGGCTGTTCTCTCTCGAGTTTTTTTT
Organism: Diarsia mendica; assembly: GCA_949316265.1. Classification (NCBI taxonomy): domain Eukaryota; kingdom Metazoa; phylum Arthropoda; class Insecta; order Lepidoptera; family Noctuidae; genus Diarsia; species Diarsia mendica. The sequence continues at coordinate 14,870,949 of OX438889.1, forward strand.
AGTTAAATAGTACATTTTTAATTCGATTCTTAATACTTAATAAAACTGTATAAGTATAACATATTTTTTTTATTGCACGATAACCCCATATCCTACAGTGATGTCGCCATAGTAAAAAATAATCATAATGTCGAGATGTAATTAATGAGATATGTTTGGCATCTGTTGATGATATGGGACGATTTTTTGCATAGTCCTTTACAAGTTTCTGGTCAGACTTGGACATCTGAGCTTAAAAGTAAATTCATGTATGCGTTGTGGTGGCAGTCATTCAACTGATACTAAAGTTTTCCAGCCCGAGATAAGAATTGTCTCAAGTGTGGGATTTTTGAATATTTTCAAAACAGTGTAAGACTAAGGCGCTGTGTTGAAATTGAGATGTAACGTCATTCTCAAAGACAATGGTGTCCTTGTTGAAAATCAAGTAATATCTAAAAAAAGGAGATTTATGGCCTACGTTAGTCTTAATACCTTAACCGTTCTAGGGTCTATTGACTCTTAACAATTGGTAACAGTTTTTGTAGAGCCAAAGCCAAATTTTATATTGTAAAAATGGGACTAGAAATTTGCTAGGGAAAGACACCGCCAAGTGCCAATGCAGTCTATGGTGTGTTCCCTAAATTTAAAGATGATCAAATTCATATTCGTATAGATAAATTAATTCAACCAGTTGCTCAGCTTTATAGAAGAGTATAATACCCTAACGGGACCAGTGTTGCCAACGAAGGCGATTTTTCGCCATTTAGGCTACTCTGATTGGAAATCGGCGACAAAAAAATCTTAAAGGCGACTGGTCGCCTTTTAGGCTACTCGAAAAAGATGAAAAGTTCTTTAAAAACTTTTTAACAAAAAATAAAACCGACTTCAAAAAAAAAACAGAAAAGTCAAAAATAAATCAGTTTCTGAAGTCGGTGACTTTTGTTTGTTTCATTTCATTTTTTTGCCACCGACTTCAGAAACTGATTTATTTTTGACTTTTCTGTTTTTTTTTTGAAGTCGGTTTTATTTTTTGTTAAAAAGTTTTTATTTTTCACTTTTTAGTGATTCACATGTTCATGGGTCATAATGTGGACAATGTAGTATTTTTTTTGAGTTTTGTTGATTTTTCAAAAACCGCTTGTCCGATTTCGATAAAAAAATTATGGGACCATTTGGGAAGTATACCCTTTCCAACAAAAAAATAATTTTTCAAATCGGTTAGCAAGTGACGGAGTTATGCCCGAACAAACATAAAAAAAAAAACAAACATCCGAATTGAGAACCTCCTTCTTTTTTTAGAAGTCGGTTAAAAAAAAAAGCCGAAGCACCATTTGAAAATTCATTGCTTCCACAGGACTCGATCGATTTTGGAGAAAAGTTCAATGAATTACAAAAAGATCTGTTTCTGCCTAAACTTGCAAAAAGATCTGTTTCTGCCAACAAAGCCAAAGAAGTCAAACAGCGATGCACAAACTTTCTCGTGCGCTTAGTGAAGGAATTAGTTGACAGGTTACCAGTCAATGTGTCGGTGGTGGAAAAAATTGATGTTTTATCACCCAACCGCTGCCTCTCAACCAGCAACAGACCTAACATTGATGATTTTCCCTGGCAGTTATGTGAACCTAATATTGACAAGGAATCTATATTAAACCAATTCCGCTCTTTATGTACGATGCGTATAGAGGAAATAATTGGCACTGCTTCTCCTATTGATATTGTAAATTTCTGGGTACAGGTATTGAAAATGCAGAATGCTGGAGGCAATCCCATGTTCAAAGATTTAGCGGAGTTTTCCTTGCGTTGTCTTTCATTACCTTTAAGTAATGCAGTCGTGGAAAAAATTTCAGCGTGATGGGTACGATAAAAACAAAATTGAGAAACAGAATGCAATTACCCATGCTGATCGCCATTCTAAGAATTCGTACACATATGAATGTAAGAAGCATTTGCTGCAACAACTTTGAACCAAGCAATCATATGATTAGTTTACATGCAGGAAGAAAAATGTATGATTCCAGCGGAGCTTGCGCCAGCACTAGCACAGCATCCACAGTAAATGTTGACGACCGCGAAGTTATTCTGGATGCTTTGCTATTGCTCGAAGCAGATGTCGCAGATGAAGCAGAATCGGAGTGTATATAAATAAATAAATTGTTAAAAAACTGTTTTTTATTTTAGTTTCGGCGTTTGGGCTACTACTTTAGGCTACTTCATTTCAAATTCGGCTACTTTAGGCTACTCAAGCTCTGAAAATGGGCGACACCAGGTCCCGACTTGTTGGCAACACTTAACGGGACAGCGTTAGAGTATAAAATTAATAAAAATAAAAAAGACCAAGAGTTTGTTGAGTTTGACATTATATATGTCGCAGGTTTTTCATAAAATTAGGTTTTTGATCAAAAACCTAAGGGATTTGATCAAACCACGGAGGAAGATAAAATAACAGTTTTATCATTTCTTAACAGGCTTTTATTGTAGCTGGATTTTAATGTCAGGTTGTCTTGGCATAATACTTTAAAATGTGTTCCTGTGGAGTTTCTTGTCCATTCTTCTCCACGAAGACTAGGGACCTAGCGAATGTGTTGTATTTAGTTAAAATTGTCGCCTTCTATAATCTGTAAATAGTAACTTTTATGTCACCTCACTACTGCTCACTACTGCTCTGTGGACATCCTTAACTACGAGTACTGTATTGTTTTTATTAATTAAAGTTTTCTGCTTTTCAATAGATTATCAAGGTATTTTCATTGACCTTCAACAGGTTATGGGCCCAGAGAGCTCGATTAATAGAATCAGTGCAAAAAAGTCAGCAAAATCAGTGAATAAAATACCGGTATAGAAGACATAACCTCAAAACGCAACGTGCACAATTTTCACGAACTTTATTCTGCATTCATCTTCGAATCCACACAATTACAATGTCTTCAAATAACTCATTGGCATTAATTGAAAAGTTAACGGGCCGTGACAACTTCAATACATGGCGTTTTGCAGTCAAAACGTATTTACAGCATGAAGAGTTGTGGGACTGCGTGGAATGCACAGAACCAAGTAAAGTTGATCAAAAACGTGACACTAAAGCGAGAACGAAAATAATACTTCTTGTTGATCCGATAAACTATGTTCATTTACAAGAAGCAAGCACTGCAAAACAAGTGTGGGAAAACTTATCCCGCGCTTTCGACGACTCCGGGCTAACACGCCGAGTTGGTTTGCTGCGTGACTTATGCAATACTACATTAGCTGGATGTCCAAATGTAGAGGAATATGTAAGCAAAATTATGACGACAGCTCATAAATTACGGAACATTGGCTTCCAAGTGGACGATGAGTGGCTTGGTACACTTCTGCTCTCCGGTCTACCTGAAAATTACAAGCCAATGATATTGGCCCTAGAAAGTTCAGGTATTAAGATTAGCTCTGACTCAGTGAAAGCAAAAATTTTACAAGATGTAAAACAAACTGATAGTGATTCAACAGCATTTGCTACAAGTCAGAAGTTTCACAATAAAAACAAGAAAAATTCAAAAGGACCCCGCTGCTATACATGCAACAAGTATGGTCATAAGAGTCCAGAGTGTAAATCCAAACCTAAAAAGGATCAGAAGACTGATGCGAATAAACAAACAAGCTCTCACTATGCTGCAGTATTTATCGCTTCTTCTGACTACTCCGATGCCTGGTATGTTGATTCTGGCGCTTCTGTACACATGACTAAACACAATATACTGAAAGAAGAAACAAATGCACACATGAAAAGCATTAAATTAGCAGATAATAAAACACTACCAGTTCAAAGCTCAGGAAAACTAAGCTTATGTGTTTATAATGAAAGAGGTCAACAAAATGAAATATTGTTTACTAATGTGTTATATGTGCCTGGACTTGCTGCCAACCTGCTGTCTGTAAGTCAAATTATTCAAAATGGTGGCCAAGTAAAGTTTAATAAGAATGGCTGTGTTATTCTGAATAGAAAGAATCTAATAGTAGCAACAGCAAACTTAATAAATAATATGTACCGGCTAAATATGCCTGATAGCTATGCATGCATATCTGACGTCACTGACGCAGACACACACCTGTGGCACCAACGGCTGGGTCATCTGAATCTTCAAAGCATGAAGAAAATGACTGAAAATACAGCAGACTTAAGCTTAAGTCAAGTTAAAGAAAATGTTAAATGTATAACGTGTCAGGAAGGAAAACAAACACGTATGCCTTTTAAAAGTCAAAAGTCACAGAGTAAAGGCCTACTTGAATTGATCCATTCAGATGTCTGTGGACCAATGGAAAATCAGTCATTAGGTGGAGCTAGATATTTCGTGACTTTCCTTGATGATTACTCAAAGAAGATATTTGTGTATACTCTACATAATAAGTCAGATGTCTTAGAAAAATTCAAAGAATTTAAAAACCAGGTTGAGAATCAGTTAAATTGTAGTATTAAAATTCTCAGATCTGATAATGGACTTGAGTATGTCAACAGAAATTTTTCAAATTTTCTCAAAGATGCTGGAATAATACATCAAACAACCACACCATATACACCAGAGCAAAACGGAACAGCCGAACGAATGAATAGAACATTAGTAGAAAGAGCAAGATGTATGCTGTTAAATGCCAATTTACCTAAAGTCTATTGGGCTGAAGCAATTCATACAGCGGCTTACATAGTCAACCGTTCTCCGACTAAATCTCTGTCTTATAAAACACCAGAAGAAATGTGGACTGGTCAAAAACCCAAAGTCAGCCATATGCGTATATTTGGATGTGAGGCAATGGTTCATTTACCGAAAGAAAAACGTAAGAAATGGGACTCAAAATCACAAAAATTAATCTTTATTGGGTACTGTGAAAATACCAAAGGATATCGGTTCATAATACCTAACTCAAGAAAAGCAATAAAAAGCAGAGATGCAATTTTTCTAGAGTCAACAATCAAAAGAGATTATGTGCCTATTGAGTTAACTACAAATGAAAAATCTATTGACAATGAAGATGAAGACTGTCAAGAAATCTCAAGTGATGACTCATTTAACAGTGTGACTGAAAATAAATCACAATCAGACAGTGAGTACATCCCCGATGAGAGTATATCTTCACCTGAAAGAAATATAACATTAAGAACAAGAAGTCAAAAATTAAATAAAGGAAACACAGAGGAATGTTCTTACCTGTGCAGTGATGAACAATTATTCTACAATGAGGTTCCTGAAAACTATGAAAAAGCATTAAAATCTGATGATGCCTCAAAATGGATAAAATCAATAAAAGAAGAACTTGATGCCCATCAGCAAAATAATACTTGGACATTAGTGGAAAGATCTCCCAATATGCGATTAATTGGATGTAAATGGGTGTTTCGCATTAAAGAAGAAGCTACTGGTCCACGCTACAAGTCTCGGCTTTGTGCGAAAGGGTATGCACAAACCAAAGGTATAGATTACCAGGAAACATTTGCTCCAACAGTCAGGTACGATTCCATCCGTATACTATTATCAGAAGCTGTCCAACATAACCTTCAAATAATACAGTTAGACATTAAAACAGCATTTTTGTATGGAGAACTTGAAGAAGACATATACATGACAGTCCCTGAAGGCGTGACCTGTGATCCAAATAAGGTATGTAAGCTAAACAAATCCCTCTATGGCTTAAAACAAGCTCCTAGATGTTGGAATTTAAAATTTGATGCTGTTTTAAAGAAGTTTGGACTAGTCAATAGTAAAGCTGATCAATGTGTGTATGTTGGCACTATTAATGGAACAAAATGTTACCTGTGTTTATATGTTGATGATGGATTAATCTTCTCAAAAGATAAATCAGCATTAAAAGAGTTAATTGATGATTTACAGTTAATATTTGAAGTAAAAACTTGTTCACTAACCAATTTTGTAGGTATGGAGATAGAGAAAAGTGATAAGTACATTATTGTACACCAATCTAAATACATTGATATGTTATTAAATAAATTCAATTTGTGCAATGCTAAACCCAACAGCGTTCCAGTTGATCCTAACATAAAATTGGAAAAAGGAGAGAGTGAAATGGAAAAGAATATTCCATACCGGGAAGCGGTTGGATCATTGATGCACTTAGCTACAGTAAGCCGACCTGATATCTCATTTGCTGTGAGCCTGGTGAGTCGATTTTTAAACTCTTATAATGAAAGTCACTGGAGTGCTGTGAAGAAAATTCTGAAATATCTTAAAGAAACAAGAGACTATGGTCTGTGTTACATAAGGACATCTGAGCATAATACATTAATAGGCTACAGTGATGCAGATTATGCTAATGATCCAAGTACAAGACGTTCAGTCACCGGATATGTTTTTACTAAAAATGGAGCAGCAGTAACTTGGGCCAGTCAGAGACAACAGACAGTGGCCCTATCAACCACTGAGGCTGAATTCATGGCAGCTTGTGCTGCAACCAAAGAGTCTATGTGGGTTAAACAGTTATTGTGTGATATTGGTGCATTTAATCAAATATCTGTATGTTTAAATTTAGATAATCAAAGTGCTATAAGTGTAATAAAAAACTTTAACTTTCACAAACGGTGCAAACATATAGACATTAAGTTTCATTTTATTAAAGAAAAATATTATGCTAAAATAATTGATTTAAACTATGTGTCTAGTAATGAGCAGTTTGCAGATATCTTAACCAAACCTTTGTGTAAAGCAAAATTTTGCTATCTTAGAGATAAACTTGGAATCAGATCTTGCCATGTAGTCACAAATACTTAACTAATTATTGTTATTATGTTTAAAATTTGAAACTAAAGAATGTTTTTTAGAAGGCTGTAATTTAGGAGGAGTGTTGTATTTAGTTAAAATTGTCGCCTTCTATAATCTGTAAATAGTAACTTTTATGTCACCTCACTACTGCTCACTACTGCTCTGTGGACATCCTTAACTACGAGTACTGTATTGTTTTTATTAATTAAAGTTTTCTGCTTTTCAATAGATTATCAAGGTATTTTCATTGACCTTCAACAGAATGGAATCGAGTTTGATGTAGTTGACAAGACCAAAAGAAATAAAATGAATAGTCTTGTCTTTTGTGCTTTTACTTCATGAACACAGTAATAACCAGTTATCATCCTGACACTCAAAGTTCATTAATTGGTGGATACATAATATACATGTACTCTTACATAGTCTTACATCTAGGTACTTACAGATGGACCTAGAGACAAAGTTAGTAAAATTGGAAGAGCAAAGGAATCTAGTAGAGATATTGGTGGAAAAGTATAATATGTTAAAAATACAATAAACAAAGAAAATAAGTTGTCCACCTCATTCAAGGATACGACACATACAGTGATTAATAAATAAAAGAGAGATGTCGAAATGGTAAATGGTGATAGTGGACAACAGTTACTTAAGTATAACATTTAGAAGTACATTTGGAGAGGGTTGAAGCAAGTGGAAAGTTTGCACAAATGAGGATGATAAATCTTCAGGAAATAATGGCACTTTCGATAACAAAGTGTGTGACGAAAATTAATAAGTTAATTGTTTTACAGATCATTATTAAAAATATTTGATGATTGTTCTGTTATAAACTGTTTTGTATTGGATAGTACTTATACGAAATAATGCTATTTTTCCAATTTTGTAAAAGGTAGATGTAGTGTATCAATAACACAGAACATATATACTCTAGCGAGAAGAATGTCAAGTACGAACAAATAAAATGGCACGATTTTGAGCGCCTCCTGGTGGGTACCCCCGGAAACTCGCGAAAGAATCCGATTTCATAAGTTCGACCGCTCTCCACTAGATGGCGCTGCGCCCATGACGCGTATTTCTGAATCTGAATTTTCTAAGGTGTTTAACCACAAAAGCAGAGAACTGGGAAACTGTGACCAATGTTAATTAGTGTGCAATTTCACTGATCACAATTTTCCAGCTCCGCTTTTGTGGTCAAACAGTACTTATCAGGTTTTAAACTTTGAGTTTTGACAAAACTTACAAGTTAGTGGTTTATTTATAAAAGTCAAAGCTTCTTACAGTTCTTACCCCATTCGCCTCCGGCAACGCACCCCTTGCGTTTTGAATACTTGTTTGTGTGTGCCACCAACGCACCAAGCGTTTTAACTGTCGTGTAGTAAATTAATATTTATTGTGGGTGCGTTCAGATAGAAACGAATATTTTTATCGATAAACCATAGACAAACGTCACTGCTATCTGTCAAAAATCTTGGTTTGCTAGTTTCAAAACAGAAAGTGACATTTCTCGATGATCTTTTCGATCTTTTTTAGAGTGATTTATGTGCTGTGAATTGTATGTTTATTTGTGTTAAAACAGTGATAATTTATATAAAATCGAAAGGTAAGTGCTTATTACCATCTATTATTTCTGTAAATTATAGATTTATAATCAGATTCCGGTAAGAACGATAATATTTAAATTTCAACGCAAATGGTGCGTTGAATGGCACTCACGAACAAAACTTGGTTGGATGGTATTATGCTAACATCTCCATTACTTCGTTAGTGCAGTACATTCTTATTTGTGTCTGCATGACTAAATAAATCTAAGATAGTAGTATAATCAGTAATCAATTGAGTAACAAACTTCTGTAGGTAATTTTATGAGTATTTCAAAAGTAAAATAAACAATATCTACTTAGATATTAAGTAGTGATGCTTTATGTTTTACTACTTATTTTTAGATAAATATCGAGAAAAATGGCAGATAGCAAAAAACAGCGCAGTGCTAGGCTGGTGAATTTAGCACTTAACCAAATAGATACAGATAACAGCTCCTTGAACATTTCAAATAGGTAAGTCTAAACTGTAGTTTAATTTAGAGGTAAAACCTCTAACTTAAACTTCGTAATTTTCAAATTAGTTTGATATAATTTACTTAAATGTATGATTGTTACAGACAGGTTTCAAACACTACAGCTTGTAGTTCTAGTCAAAAATTGGGGACGAAACGAGCAAGGTCTTTGTCTGCATAATTTCAAAGTAGTTCTGATTCTATTGATAATCCGTCCACATCACAAGCTCAAACATTTTATAATTCTTATAAGTAAGTACCTACCTATTCTTTTTAATACTTCTACCTATTCAGTAAGTAAGTAAAATGTTTGTTTCAATTTCTTTAAAACAATTTTTTTACAGGAAACGAGCCAGATCTATTTCAACTCACGTCAAACCGGTATCCAGTGCCGGATTTAAACATTTGCCGCCCGTAGGCTATTCAGATTTTGCCGCCCCTACTGCTACTACCTCTGCAATTCGACACCCTAGTACACTGTCATAATAATAAAAAAAATTGTCAGTTAAATTGTAATTTTTTCATTGTGTACTATCGTCCACATTAAATCAGCTTTTTCCCATTACTAATATGAGTGTGCTCACGGGGATCGTTGTTTAAGTCTCTAAATTATTTTAAAAAGCTATGATTTAGTGGCAGGCGCGGTCTTAGTCTACGATTTTGGGGGCAGTCACCCAGGAATTAGGTTGGAAGGCCAGGAGCACAGGTAATGGTAAACATTCTGAAGAACCTAGAGATTTCGAAGAGCGAGCGAAGCGAGCTCGATTTTTTTGCATTCTGCCTAGGCATGATTACTTTCTTTTGTGCAGAAATTGTGTTAAAAATTTATAAAATTAAAAAAAAAACTACGTTATCAATTGCCCACTTGTATCGAACGACGTTTTTCAATACACCTTCATAGAAATAATATAATAAAACGAAAAGTATTTTTCCGCGCTTTGCTTTGCTGGGTTGAGGAGAAAATGAATTATAAAAAATCTTAAAATTTTTGAATTAAGAACCGACTAAAAATTGGTTCATATAAGAAGTAGCATAGCATGGGTTTTTGCTACCAGATGGCCCACTCTAATTTGGCCGTCCCTCTTTTTCATTATTAGTCAAGAAAGCAAGCACGAGGTCAAGTATTATTTTATTTAAAAATGTTACACTTCGCACATCGGTTAAATTATGTTTCGAGATAGTGAAGTTTTTTTTACGATATAAATGCATGAAGCTTCAGAGTACAGGGCACTAAAATGCAAGAGCGAGCGAAGCGATATCGAAATTTTTTGCGCCTCGCCTCGGAAAGGTAATTTTTATAATTGATTTTCTTTTTATAATTAAAAATATACATATTTTACTTACTTTTACTACTAACGAATTGAAGGATGGGATAACTTTGAAAGCCCGGCTTTACGAGCGAGCGAAGCGAGCTAAAAAAATTTAGTGGCAAGGTTTATTAGGTTTAGGTTATTTACGCAAGGTTAGTTCAAAACCCCATCGGGGCTGCGGGTTGATCGCAAGAGACACCGCGGCCTCGACATAAAGCGCTAAGAAGGAACATGGTTGGTTTTTAGTCAATAGAAGTCTGACACTTCCTTTCGCTCTACCCAAGAGCGGGAGGGTTATTTGATGATTTAACACCCGCGATAAGCCGCCCTAGGGCAGCGGCTTAAAGTAAGGAAAATACGCACTGCTTGTAGTCAATAACTGATTTGTTTTTTTTTTTATTGATTTGAGTGTTCTTTCGAGACTCGTTTTTTAAGGGATTTTTTAATATTTTTCAGACAAAAAATATTTTTTGGACCAAATTTGTCGCCCCCCTAAAATCTGCCGCCCTAGGCTCCAGTCTACTCAGCCTACTGGTAAATCCGGCAGCAGTGTCTCACCGTCAACCGTTGACGATGAGACACTGCCGCCCGCGCCGTTCGCCTTCGCCCGATGCGCTGCTTTCATCTATCACTCACGCGATAATATCGGTTTCGATAGGAATGAGTTTCTAAAGGGATTTATTTAAAGTACTTCTAAAAACACATGAGAAAACCAGTGGACGTGTTTGACTTATCCGCTGAAATCGAGTGACCGTTCTCTGAAATCTGCCGCCCCTAGGACGCTGCCGCCCCTAGGCCGCGGCCTATACGGCCTATTTATAAATCCAGGACTGCCGGTATCTAATACAGAATCTCTCAATTCATCACAAGTGGATATACTTCTGCCACCAATGTATGTAGTTTTAAACAGTTACTAGCATATTATTGTTTTTATTGTTCTTGATGTTGTTTTGGTATCTTTTTCAGATATACTGACCAAAATTGGAACAGAAGACGAGCAAAGGTATTGTCAACACATTTTGAATGTGAGACTCATACAGAATCTTGTAATGCATTAGAACATGCAGGATCTATAATTCACAATACTCAGGGTTCAAAAAAGTAAGTATGTAGCATACAAAAATTTTTAAACTCACTTTTATTCAGATTCCAGTAAAAAAATTACAATTGTTTCACTCATTTTAGGGTTATCACCTCGCCTGATTTAAAAAAACTGGAATTAACCGTTCCTATTCTCCATACAAAAAGATGTATATCAGAATCTACTCTAAGAGAATTTGAGCAATCTGCAATGCAATTTACTTCAACATCTGGCCCATTACGAAGTTGGATTAGTCAAAATAAAATATTGAATCCTAAATTAATGATCATGGATATTGTAGAAAATGATAACCCTGTATCAGATAATACGCAGGGATATCTTCATAATGTAAGTGGTACCTTGTCAGCGCCAACAAATTCTGGAATCGATAAAGAAGAAAATTTTGGAACATCTTTGATGGTTGAAATAGGAGAAGAAGAAATAATGCCCTGTTCTTTTAAGCTATCAACAAGAGATTCTGATACTTCTAGTGAACAAGTTTTATCAGAGTTAAAAGGCAACCAAGCTAAACCACGCAGTCGTGTAAGAGTACGTGGAGGCAAGTTTGGTTCACCCTGTATTTCGAAAGAGAATATTTCAAATATTAAAAAAACATTGGTAGCGGATATTGAGACCAGTTCAGAAGATGAAAAGCCACCTATTACCCAAGTGAGACCATGCAAACGTGTAAAGACACGTGGTGGTAAATCTTGTTCAGCTTCTGCTTCCAATATAAAGACAACAAATATTGAAAAACAATTAACAGACATCATTGGAACCACTTCAGAACATGAAAATTTCTCTAACAGATCTAAAAATGAAAATTTACCGATATCAGATGAACAATTACTAAAAATTCTTGAAGACCCTAATGACAATTATGATGACGACATTTTTGATAATGATTTTATTGAGAATATGAATCATTCTGACAATGATAGCGACACATCAATAATTGTAAGTGAAGACGAATTAGTCCCTAGAATTGCTGAGGAAGATCAAGAATGGTCAAATCACCATAGGCAGACTAGAAGAATTAATTTTGAAGCAAATCCCGTGGGATTAAAAATTCAACCTGAGGGTTCAGAACCAATTGATTATTTTAATCTTGTAGTGACCAATGAATGTCTTCAAATGATTGTTGAAAAAAGCAATGAGAATGCTTCTCGGATATTAGCGCAAAATTTTCCTGGAAGTAGGATAAAATATTGGAAAGATGTAACTATATCTGAATTTAAAGTTTTTTTAGGACTCTTATTCCACATGGGCACCATAAAAGTGAATCGAATTCAAGATTATTGGAAAACAAAACGATTATTCAATCTTTCATTTTTCCGCCACCATATGAGCCGGAATAGATTCTTGCTTATTTTAAGAGTCCTTCACTTTGAAAACGATAGTGTTGATGACACTAGGTTGGCTAAAATTTCGCTTCTCGTCACATATTTTAATAATCGGATGAAGGAAATTTATTTTCCATCTAATAATTTATGCATTGACGAATCGCTAGTATTATGGAGAGGACGCCTTATATTTCGGCAATATATTAAAAATAAACACAATAAATATGGTATAAAACTATATGTCCTAACAGATGTTCACGGCATTATTCTAAAAACAATCGTATATGCTGGTGCAGGCGATACGACTGTCGGTGGTACTAACCACACATCAAAAGTAGTTATGAATTTATTACAAGATTATTTAAACAAAGGTTATTCTGTGTATATGGACAATTTCTATAACTCAGTTGAGTTGGCAGAAAATCTGTTGTTACTAAAAACTTATTGTACAGGCACTCTAAGGCAAAATCGAAAAAAAAAACCCTAAAGAAGTTATTACAAAAAAGCTAAAAAAGGGTGAGTATATTGCTCAATATAATAAAAAAGGTGTCTGCGTAATGAAATGGCGAGATGAGAGAGATGTTCTCGTAATTTCATCAGAATACGATGCACAAATGACGCCAACTATAACACGTCGTAACACGGAAATAGTAAAACCAAATATAGTGATCAATTATAATAAAAATATGGGCGGAGTCGATCATCAAGATCAAATGTTATCTTATTACAGCTGCGAACACAAGACTGTAAGATGGTATAAAAAGTTGGGGATTCATATTTTACAACAAATGCTGTATAATTCGTTCACCATATACAACCTACTATCAGGTAATAAGAAGACATTATATGATTTCCGATTATCAGTGATCGAGAGTTTAGTTCCAGATGTAAATATTACTACACCTCGAACTCTTTCTCAAGTCCATGTAATACAACCTTGTCCTCGGAAGGGAAAGTCAATGCGCCGGAGATGTAAATTATGTTGGGAAACAGAAAAAAAACGTAAAGACACCCCATATTACTGTCCAGATTGTGATGATCATCAGCCTGGACTTTGCATTGTGAATTGTTTTAAATTGTATCACAATTATTAATTAATAAAACATTTTATATAAGTAGAACTTTTATTTACTTTCTTTTTCATAAACACATTTTCATTGCAGATTAGTCATTATTATTTTGCTAGTTATGCATGTTTGTGATTGCATAACATCATCCATTACACCAACGCAACGCTTGCGTTATCGGCTCTGCACAAAAAAAGTTATTTAGGTGTGCCACCAACGCAACGTATGAGTTTACGATTTTTTCTGTATTTTGAATGTTTTTTTTGAAAATTTGACTGTTTACTTAGATAGTTATATTTATTTAAAACCCAATAACATAAAAAAATAAGTGGATCATGATGAAAAAAAAAAAACTGGTGGCATTGAATGGTTACTAGTATTTTTACTTGGTAAAAATACTACTTGTGACTAATGTTACTTGTATTTTTTTTTATAATAAAAACAGTGGTTTGTCTTTTATATCAGAATTACTTTATTTAACACAATAAACATCATAAACAAAAAAGAGTCACTGTCTCGTACACAACACTCAGCTGTTTCGGCACACAACAGACGGAGGAACCTAGGTAGACTTTACTCTACGTCGTTAATAGCGAGGATAACACTTTAACGTTGCAAATTGCAAAAAGAGAAGTTAGTAAAGAAGTGAATTTACAAGAAAAAACATCAACATGCGCTCGCGTCGCGCCATGTTTTTCTTGTGATGGGGCTGCCAGGTACTTTTAACCAAAACTTACCAACTTAATTTTAAGAAATCAAATAATTTTGAAAATAAATTGCATATCTATTTAATTCTGCATTAATTACATTTATATTTATTCAATTTTAATAATATTAACATAGAATAAATTAGATTGATTAAAAAAAATTAAATTATTATTCAATTCAAATTAATTCAATCAATTCAATTTAATTATTATTCATTGATTAAATTATTATTCAATTTTAATAATATTAACATTGAATAAATTAGCCGAAATATTATACTGGCTATGATAGTTCAAACCAAAATGTCACTATAACTACCATTAGGGTAGCTTTTAAACATAGAGGCATCTTTTCATTTTTACTAATGTTGCCATCCTTAAAGACGTCATTTTTACAGACCGAAATTTTTAGGACTGGCGACACAGTTCTAGCCCCCGTAGGTATTCCAAGTTTTACCCAATGAGTTGACCCCGCCTGATCAATAAATACCGACACGCCTTAGGGCGCGTACACATATAGGTCCGTTTTTACTGGATCCGTTTTAACGGATCAGAATTGGACCGGAGCGACATGATTACTGAATCCGGAATACTGTTTTGTGTGTGAACTCTGTACTGAACTGTAAAACGGATCGCTATGTGTACGAGCCCTAAGGGCTCGTACACATAGCGATCCGTTTTACAGGTCCGTTATTTGATGGCGTATGGAGTTGCATGAGCGAGTTCACACACAAAACAGTATTCCGGATTCAGTAATCATGTCGCTCCGGTCCAATTCTGATCCGTTAAAACGGATCCAGTAAAAACGGACCTATATGTGTACGCGTGGCGGGGCGGGCAGTGGTGGGGGTGCGGTCGAGTGAGTCGTTGCACGGACCGCACACTCTATCAGTGTTGCCAACTCAGCACTTAACTAGACACATGAAAATATAAGAAACAGCACCTATCGCAAAATCTAGCACTAATTTTGATATGTTTGCTTACTCACAAAATGCAATAACAAAACGCAAATTAGTGTAGTCCTCTGCACTTCGGTAGGGGATTCCCGTAAACATAAAAATAAAAGCGATTATGGCGGACGGCGCGGACTCTGCTATATTTGTCTCTTTCTCATAAGATAACTCCTTCTTTGTCTTACCTTGCTTGTTTTTCATTCGTTTGTGTTTTTGATTTATTATGTCATAGTCTCTTTTGCGCTGCAGAATAATTACCTTATTATTCCTTTAGTTACATAGATTTGTGTTTTATACGGTGACAGTGAGACGAAAATGGATGTTCCTTTAAGTAAAAAAGGTAGTTATGTTCAAAGTTATAGGAAAGAATGGGAGGACGATCCAAAACTCAAAAAATGGCTTAGGCCTGTTCTTGGGAAAAGCTCAAAAGCAATGTGTTCCTTGTGTAAAATAGAATTTAATGCAAGAATATTTGAAATTAAACGGCATTCGGAATCAAAAAAACATATTGATAAAATGAAACCATTTTCTTCGGGGCAGACTACACTAATTGTTGAAAAAGTTGATACCGACGCAAACCCAGACATACATCACGCAGAGGGTCTATTATCAATGTTCGTTGCAGAACACACAGCTGTCATGCCGATCGACCACCTTAGCCAAGTGTGTGCAAAAGCTTTCGCAGACTCAAAAGCCGCCTGTAATATGAAGCTCCATCGTACAAAATGTGGTGAGATTTTAAAAAATGTTTTGGGGCCGCATTTTAAATCTGTCTTAAAACAGGACATTGGTGATAGTAAATATTGTTTGGGGTTCGGTCGGGATGGCTAGTATTATTAATAAAACTGCGTTGGACTCTTTTATAAAGATATTCTATATTTTAGACTGTACACGACATGACTCAGGTTGAAGATGGAATCGAACGACCACGTCGTCATTCCATAGACAATTACATATTTTTATATTCATAGACTACAACATGCCCCTTTTTTAAAAGAGAGCTGTCAGACTGACATTGACATAGACATTTACAATTCTTTGACAGATGACATAAACATAACCATACTTTGCATAACAAAGTTGTGTTACAAAAACATTTACAATTTGCATTTAAACTTATGAATTTCTGTGTCGCCGTATTTAAAACATTACAAATATAATTATACAATAAAAAATTTCAATATGCACTTGGATTACATTGTGATAATATTATTGTTAACTTGTCTTATTTTCTATATACTTAATAAATCTTATAAATCAAATCTTTGTGTTTTCTTTAACAATCTTCCCCTAGAGCTATATTGTTTTTCAGCATTTACAGCTTCATCATTACATGGTAAAGGAGATTGTTCTACACTACTTGGTACATATAGTTCACTTGGACTTTGAAGTAAGTTCTCTAAGTTTATATGTTGAGAAGACATTGGACTTTCGATATCAAATTCGTTATAGTCATGTAGACTTTGAGGTGAAACTAATGTTTCATCGACATTAACAAACATAGGTGACTTTACTATGTTTTCTGACTGATTTTCAGACTGACAAGAATTATTTGACTCTATTGATAAGAATGAATCTGACTCATTGTTCAGTTCATGACTTTGTAAACCTGACTCAGGACTTGGCTCATGATAAGTTAAGATAAATGTATAACTATCCTCCTCCTCTTCTAAAACTTTTGACTTGTTTAGTTTATTATTAAATTGGCTAGGACCAGGATTATCTTTAAAATTGACTTTTTTGTTATTATTTTGAGAGACATTTTGACTTTTTGACTTGTACCTAAAACGAATATGCTGACTATTCCTACGGTAAGTAGTATTATTACAATCTTTGACAATAAATGATCTTGGATATTTGGTTTTAGACACAATAGTACCTTTTGTCCATATAATATCTTTAGGATTTTTCTTAAAATAAATCTGGTCATTCATTTGAAAATCAAGATAATTTTTACATTTTTTGTCATAATAAGACTTAGTTTTATGAATTTTTTCTTGTTTCTTTCTGTTATGTTCGGTATGCTTTACAATCCTTGGTTGTAAGTGACTAATTTTGTTAGGTAGTTGAGATCTTAATGTTCTAGACATTAAAAGCTGTGCTGGAGAGCTTAAATCTCCTCTCGGTGTATTTCTGTATTGTAAGAGACCTAAGTGAGGATCAGATCCAGAATCATCACTTTTTCTTAATATATTTTTTATTATTTTTACTGAGACTTCTGCTAAGCCATTGGATCTTGGTAAATGTGGACTTGAGATAATGTGTTCAACGTCCCATTCATGTAAAAAGAATTTAAAATCATTGGAGTTGTATGGCGGGCCTCCATCTGAAACTAGTTGCATTGGTATGCCATGACGTGCAAATATAGATTTTAGGTGTGCAACGACATTAGAGGTTCGACTGTCTTTATTTAAATTTGCTATTTCAATGTAATTAGAATAGTAATCTACTACCAATAAGTATTTTTTATACTTATATTCAAATAAGTCTGTAGCTAATTTCTGCCACGGAAACAAAGGTTGTTCATGAGTTAACATTGGTTGTTTTGATTTATTTGCAGAATAAATTGAACATGTTTCGCATTGTCTAACTTTACTTTCAATATTTTGATTAATATTTGGCCAATAAACTACACTTCTTGCTAAGTTCTTTGTTTTTTCAATTCCTTGGTGACCCTCATGTAATATATTCAATATTTCTGTACGCATTGACTGAGGTATGATAACAGAATTGTTTTTGAAAATTATGTCATTAATTACATGAATTTCCTCTTTTATGTTCCAGTAAGGTAATGTTAAACTATGACAATGTTCTTTACATTTAGGCCATCCATTTTTGTAATATTCTATTAATTTTTGAGAACTTAAATCTTGTTTAGTGTGACTTTTAATTTTTTCGGGTATCATTTAAGCTATCACCAATTTAATTAGTTTTGTGTTTCTTAAATAATAGGGTTTGTCCTCAAAATAGTAGATCTGTCACCAAAATGTAGTCACCAAACAATGCAAAATCAGTTCCACAATAAATCACCTATAATCCTGAGATATAAGGTCTAGTACCAAATAAATGTTTTTCAGGTGTTAATAAAACACCTGATTTACTCCATGACGCGCGCTCGCTTCGCTCGCATATTATATAACACTAATATCTTCTGTCCCCGAAGTGCCGGGCCTCCGCCGGCCTCCTTCGTCGGCCTACGGCCCGGTGCCCATGCCGCCCATAAAAGACACTGTCGCGAGACGGTCGTATTAGTCGTTATCGTCGGTGAAATGCGAATGAAGTAAACTTGACAGATCTACCATTCTGAGCACAGAGCTATTATTTAAGTAACAAAACTGTTATTATAAGAACGAAGTTTATATTCATGTAATGCAATATAATTTTATTGGTTATCGATCTCTTATTTTACACATATATTAACATTAATTTGATAATTCATACCTGGGAACAATTTTTGTTTATCTGAGAACGAAAATATTTCGTGGCGATAGATCTATTTATTAGGTGATACAACTTGATGACAAATATAAATTTTGGTGATAGAAAATATAGTTCCCAATTTTTTCAAGCTTTTCTGGAGAAATGGCTAAATTAGAGGTTAGTAAATTTATGTGAATATTAATATTTGAATCTAAATCTTCCAAACTGACTAATTCTTGGTTAAAATTATCATCTTTGACTGGAGCACGAGATAATGTATCAGAAACATACATCTCTGAACCTTTTGTATAAGACACAATAAGATTATAAGCTTGTAAAGTGATCATCATACGTTGTAATCTTGTTGGTACCTCTGACAAGGGTTTTTTGAATATTGTGACTAGAGGTTGGTGATCTGTTTCAACTTGAATAGGTTTTCCATATATGTATTGGTGGAATTTTTTGCACCCAAATACTATAGCATAAAGTTCCTTTTCAATCTGTGCATAATTAATTTGACTTTTGTTTAATGTCTTCGAAGCATAAGCTATCGGATTCCTATCGTGTAAAATAACTGCACCTACTGCATTTTGTGACGAATCAACTGACAATCTAATGGGTTTTTTCATATCATAATGGACTAAGACTGGATATTGACATAACATTGACTTTAATTTTTTGCATTGTGTTTCATGTTGTTCTAACCATTGCCACTGGTTACGTTTTTTGAGCAATTCTCTCAGTGAAGAAGTTTCTTCGGCGAGATTTGGTATATAGGAACCTAAATAATTGACCATTCCTAAAAATCTTTGAAGCTCCTTGACATTACTTGGACTTGGCATTTTTAAAATTGCTTCTACCTTTGACTGATCAGGTGAAACACCCTCTTTATTGAAAATGTGTCCTACATAGCAAATTTCAGACATACCAAATTGACATTTGGTTTTATTGAACTTCAAATTGACTTCCAACGCTCGTTTGAATAACGATTCTAGTCTTTCATTGTGCTCTTCAATAGTAGACCCATAAACAAGTATATCATCTACAAATATGATTATTCCTGTTAAATCTCCGAATAATTGATTCATTGTCCTATGGAAAATTTCACCACTAGAGTTAATTCCATATGGCAGTCTTAGAAATTTGTATCGACCGTATGGAGTGTTGAACGTACAAAGTTCACTACTTTCCTCGTCTAAGCATATAGTCCAATAGCCTGAACTTGCATCCAATTTTGAAAAAATTGATGCACCTGCAACTTTAGATCTAAGATCATTGAATGTTGGATATGGGAAATGAGGACGTTTGATAGCCGTGTTTAAGTTTCTAGGATCAAGACATATTCTCAATTTACCGTTTGGTTTTTCGACTAAGACAATTGAGTTTACCCATTCAGTTGGCTTATCGACTTTTTCTATGACCTGTAGTTCTTCCATATATTCTAATTCCTCTTTAAGACGTTTCTCTAATGAATAAGGTATTCTCCTGACTGGGCAGACTTTAGGTGTAACACTACTATCAATGTCCAGATGAGCTTTATATGGTAGACAACCTAGACCCTCAAATGTTTTAGCAAACTTAGAAACAATTTCTTGTACTGACCTTTGCTGAATTCCGTATATTCTTTTCACAATACCTAATTTTTCACATGAATTCCAACCCAATATTGTTTTACAGTCACATTCAACAATAACAAAATAGAGTTTAGTGGATATTCCGTTTTCAAATTTACAGTTAAGAATACATGTACCCAAATTTGGCACTAATTGTCCTGAAAATGAAAAGAGTTTATTATTTGTTCTTGAAATATTAATATTTGAGTGAGAACTGGACATAATTTTATCTAACACTTTCTTGCTTATGACATTTGTATCTGCACCTGTATCAATTTGACATATAAGTTTGACATTATTACAATAAACATTTATTTGCCAATTTTCTTTAGACTCAGAATTTTGAATTGAATTTATAACAAATTTGTTGGAAAAATCTTTTGACATTGACTGTTCATAAGAAATGTTACTAACTTTCTGGTCTGATTTCCTGAAAAAAACAAAATTTTGCAAAGTGTCCTTGTTTTTTACAATTATTACAGGTTTTTTCCTGTGCTGGGCATTTATATCTGTGAATTTGACCACATCTAGTACAATTCCTGTCTGACGATTTATTCCTGTTGCTTGACTGATTTCTTCCATGACTATTGTTTCTCCCATGACTATTTTTACTATGTCTCGAATTACTTCGATGGGTTGTTCGACTTCTATTTTTATAATTTTGTTTTTGCTCTTTGATCCCTTGAACACTTTCCTTTTTAATTTCTTGGTTGTTTAATTTATTTGATCTTTCTTGAGACAATTCTAGACTTTTTGCTATTTTCATCACCTTTTCAACTGTAAGATTTTCTTCCTGTAAGAGTCTTTCTTTTATGTATGTGCTAATCATGCCTATTACGAGCATGTCCTTGATTAATTCTTCTTTCAAATTACCAAATTCACATGTGGTAGCTTGGTTGTTCAATATGGTCAAGTATTCATCCAAAGATTCATCGGTTTTTTGGACTCTTGTGAAAAAATTATACCTTTCTATTTAAATGAGGACTGAATTTTTCGTCGAATTTCTTTAAGATGTCATCTAACTTTGTTGTATTTCGATCTATATTAAAGCTATTAAACATTTCTATTCCGTCATCACCAATAGCATTTAGGAAAATCGCTGTCCTTTTCGAATCCGTTACTTTATATAAATCACTAGCTGATGCCCGCGGCTTCACCCGCGTGGATGTCGTTCAAATTATATACTAAAACCTTCCTCTTGAATCACTCTATCTATTAAAAAAAAACCGCATCAAAATCCGTTGCGTAGTTTTAAAGATTTAAGCATACAGACAAACAAACAAACAAACAAACAGACACGACTTTGTTTTATACTATGTAAGGATTAGCATCCATAAAAATTTCAAATCTAAGTTTCCATTTTTTCCATTTTTCTGCCACGTTATCGCCGTTTTGTATGAGAAGCGGTTTCAATTGAACAAAGAACCCTTTGTCCGCCATGTTGGTGACTTGGATGACTTGCCGTAAATGTAAATTTTTGATTGACTTACAATTTTCTCGATTTGCATTGGCTTCTTCGTTTTCCTTTTAAATCCCATATGACACCATGTTGGGGTTCGGTCGGGATGGCTAGTATTATTAATAAAACTGCGTTGGACTCTTTTATAAAGATATTCTATATTTTAGACTGTACACGACATGACTCAGGTTGAAGATGGAATCGAACCAGTCCTGTGAAACTCCGAACAAATTATTTTTGTATGGTGTACTGTTCGTGCACTTAACTTTATATCGGCTCACTGCCCAACTCGCCGCACGCGCGTCCGTCCCGCTTCGTGGTTCCAAACAGAGTGAGTGTGGGACGGGCTGTATGCCCCGCTCCCCCACCATACTACCAGCGCGCGGCGTGTGAGACGACAGAACTATATAATCTACAAACACTACATCTCTTCCTTATTTTAATGAAAGTTTTAGATACAATAATAACTTTTATTATATTTAGTAGCATCTTTATTAGAGCATCATAACAACCTTCTACATTTTAATTGGCATCACAAAGGTAATGTACTCTTTAGTTTAAAACTATTTTGATCAATGTCCGCCACTTTTCGCCAATTGGGTCAGATATTCTTTATTATTTTTTTCTTTATTCTTTTTCCATTGACTTTTCAAATATCATAATCAACTAAAGGTTACGATTCAGCATAACATTAATAGCATCAATAATCTTTTCAATATTCTGGTTTTAACAAACACTTTGAAATAACTAACTAATTTAATACTTCCTTCACTTCCCAATTAATCTTTTGTTATTAACATTTAACCTTATAACACTTCGCTTCCGTTCTAATCCTCCATCAGATCCTGCTTCACCATCGCACTCAAATTGTTCTAAGGTAAGGCTTGACATCATATTTTAATTTGTGGACAATGAAACAAATACAGAGTGGCTAATTTAGGTCACCAAATGGGCATCATCCTTTTAACAACCTGACACATTCATTATTTATTTCATACAGTATACATTTAAACCATAGTCCATATTAGACTAACAATATTGTTTCAATTTTCTTTAAACTTCAGTAAACGGGAGTTATCCGAATACAAAACTTCAAATTACGGGCATCACCCATATAAAACCTCCATGTATCAAACACTGACATAACTACGTCGCATCGCATCATGTACTTACAGGCATCACCTGTACCAAATTACATTACGAAGTCCTTACAGGCGTTACCTGTTTCCGGACTACCAGGCATCATCTGGCAACATTTTACATTACGAAGTCCTACAGGCGCTACCTTTTCCCGGACTACCAGGCATCATCTGGTAACATTTTACATTACGAAGTCCTTACAGGCGCTACCTGTTTCCGGACTACCAGGCATCAACTGGTAACATTTTACATTACGAAGTCCTTACAGGCGTTACCTGTTTCCGGACTACCAGGCATCATCTGGTAACATTTAACATTACGAAGTCCTTACAGGCGTTACCTGTTTCCGGACTACCAGGCATCAACTGGTAACATTATACATTACGAAGTCCTTACAGGCGCTACCTGTTTCCGGACTACCAGGCATCATCTGGTAACATTTTACATTACGAAGTCCTTACAGGCGCTACCTGTTTCCGGACTACCAGGCATCAACTGGTAACATTTTACATTACGAAGTCCTTACAGGCGTTACCTGTTTCCGGACTACCAGGCATCATCTGGTAACATTTAACATTACGAAGTCCTTACAGGCGTTACCTGTTTCCGGACTACCAGGCAT
Source organism: Diarsia mendica (assembly GCA_949316265.1). Lineage (NCBI taxonomy): Eukaryota > Metazoa > Arthropoda > Insecta > Lepidoptera > Noctuidae > Diarsia > Diarsia mendica. The sequence continues at coordinate 14,894,436 of OX438889.1, forward strand.
CAACTGGTAACATTTTACATTACGAAGTCCTTACTTGTCCTTATTAATGTTCTAATTTGATTTATTTGTAATTTAATTTATCTCTAATTTAATTCATTTGTATTTACTTATTTGAATTGTTTATACTCATTTAATTTTGTTCATTTAATTATAATTATTATGTCTTATGAGAAATGTCCGACGGAGGGTTAGCCTGGTGATCTGTAATACAGGTTCTACCTAAAACAGACACCAGTCTCTATGTAGATATTTGACATTGTATGATTATTGTGTATAAATGAGAAAAAATAAATTTATTATTATTATTTCCATGACTACTATGCTCGAGTGACCTTCTGAGCAGCTGCTAAAATAATTGACCTCGCTTTATGATCCTATTTTATTTTCGCGCAACAGTAAATTGTCCTTAAACAAAGATAAGTGATGAACTGATGACCGAAAACCAATTTGATGAACTCTAATGCACATTTTGCATCATTTAGTAGAACATTGTTATCTTTTCACATTTGCTATTTGTACCTTCATAATGGTAAATCTGCTTTTTTAACAGGTACCAATGGAGGGATCCAGTCAGATGGGCCTATACTGGGTATATATAGTGTCAAACACAACAAACTCTTGGTCTTTTTATTTTTATTAATTTTATACTCTAACGCTGTCCCGTTAGGGTATACTCTTCGATAAAACTGAGCAACTGGTTGAATTAATTTATCTATAAGAATATGAATTAGATCATCTTTAATTTTAGGGAACGCACCATAGACTGCATTGGCACTTGGCGGTGTCTTTCCCTAACAAATTTCTAGTCCCATTTTTACAATATAAAATTTGGCTTTGGCTCTACAAAAACTGTTACCAATTGTTTAGAGTCAATAGACCCTAGAACGGTTAAGGTATTAAGACTAACGTAGGCCATAAATCTAATTTTTTTAGATATTACTTGATTTTCAACAAGGACACCATTGTCTTTGAGAATGACGTTACATCTCAATTTCAACACAGCGCCTTAGTCTTACACTGTTTTGAAAATATTCAAAAATCCCACACTTGAGACAATTCTTATCTCGGGCTGGACAACTTTAGTATCAGTTGAATGACTGCCACCACAACGCACACATGAATTTACTTTTAAGCTCAGATGTCCAAGTCTGACCAGAAACTTGTAAATTTATCCCCACAATTTATTATTTGATGAGCCTCAACAAGTGACGCTTATAAACACGACTTTGTTTAGGGGGCAAATATTCATCGAGCTTGTTGATAGCAACAGTAAATACATAATTGTTACCACTAGTAGTTTCTACCAGTCATCATCTGCCTAGCCTTTTCCCAACTATGTTGGGGTCGGCTTCCAGTCTAACCGGATGCAGCTGAATACCAGTATTTTACATAGAACGACTGCTTATTTGATCTCCACAAGACAGCTAATACTAGGTAATACGGTGCCCTCCGGTAAGACTGGTTGTCAGACTTTCAGGTCACTGACCACCCGTAACGACTGCCAAAGATCTAAATGGCAGTCGGAACCAACAGCTTAACGTGCTTTCCGAGGCACGGAGGAAACGATATGTAATGGGCGATCAACCCATTCACAGACCAATCAAGGCAAGCGTGGCTTAACCTAAACATCGACCTGAGTGGCAGATATTATTAAGCCACAAGGTCCTCTTAGTAGTTTCTACATGTGCATCGGGAATATTATATTTCTGGAAGGGTTAACCGACCCATGAGTAAGAGTAAAGCTCTATTGCCCTAAGGCCACCTGAGTGTGGTAACTTGGTAGCCGTCAGGTCTGACTCTAGTGCACGTTTTTTCCCAACGTAAACCAACTGAAACTAGGTCACCGACACAGTCCAACGACTGTTGAGGTCGTATGTGCGACATACTTGTGGTCTACCTGGATGGAAGGGGTAATTTCCTTATTTAGGTACCGTTTCGAGTTAATCGAAATAACTCTTGATCTTATTGTATTTTATCCCAGTATTTATACAAGCTCATTTAGGTACCGTTTGATAACAAACTACCTCTGACGATGTAACTTTCGTCTTTAGGTACCGTTCCAAATTAATAGAACTAAGTCTTTAGGTATCGTTCCAAATTAATGAAACTACTTCTTTAGGTACCGTTCCAAATTAATGGAACTACCTCTTTATGTAACTTTCCAAATTAATGAAACTACGTCTTTTAGTTTTATTGTATTTCATCCAATCCATTTGGACTGTTATTTATACAAGATCATTTAGGTACCGTTCCAAATTACTGAAACTACCTTTTAATTTTAGGTTGGTATTGTATTTCATCTCAATCCATTTGGACTGTTATTTATGAAACTACCTATTAATTTTATTGTATTTTATCCCAATCCATTTGGACTTTTGGACTGATTTTGGTACTGTTCCAAATTAATGAATCCAGACCATTTAGGTACCGTTCCAAATTAATGAAACTACCTATTGATCTGATTGTATTTCATCCCAGTCCATTTGGACCGAAATTTATACCTACGAGATCTTTAGGTACCGTCTGCATAAGCAACTACCTCTAACGACAATGTTAACTTTGATTATTGACGTTTGTTGTATTAGTAAACGAATGTTTAGGTACCAATCAATGTAACTAAATCAGTTCCGTTTTGAAGTAACGACTACGTTCAACATATTAATAGCAGTCTACAATCATTATAATACTTTTAGTCATGAAAGGGCATCATCCGTTCTAATCAACTTTTAAGAAAGCTTCCATCATCACACCTAATACTTCTAGTCATGAACCGGCATCATCCATTCTGACCAACATAATTCATCATAATACTTCTTCCTAGTCATGAACGGGCATCATCCGTTCTGACTAACCTTCACGAAAGCTTCAATCATTACTGATCATAACACTTCTAGTCATGAACGGGCATCATCCGTTCTGACTAACTTCCCTATGTACGCAATGTAACCGTAATTAATAGGACAATTCAACCCATTAATCAACACCTTATCGCTCAAAATATGTAAACAATACGGCATCAACCGTTTTGTTCTACAATAAAACAATCCTTTTTTCAAGTTTTAAGCAACAGATACTCTGTATTTAACTAATTACGATAAAAACATATTTCAAATAATAAATACTAATTGTTATGATAACCAGAAATCAGCAGATTAAATCGGGGCTCGAACCCGATAGAATAGAGGGTAGGTAGAATAACTACAGATTTATAATATTGTTGGCTCAAAGTCACGACATCAGCCAGTAACCGTACGGTTAGCGTCCGGTCGACGTGCGGCAACTGACAGAAGTTCATAAAACGAGGCGAGCGGCGGTGCAGCGGTCACTTTTTGCTTGGACGGCGCTCGGAAAGGACTTGCTACCCGACTATTATCGTGTGCTTCGCTAATTTTGGTTTATGTTTTTGCTCGTGCACTGATTATTCCATTTGCTAGTGCTATTTCTATTTGATTATTGTTTAAAATGTTTGTCTTGATATTTTTGTAAAAGTGTAATTCAAAAGATATTAAACATTGTTTATTTTGTTCACGTATTTCACTTCTGATTCCTAATATCAGAAGTGGGATAAAGATTCTTTTCGCCCACAAGTTAAAAACTAGTTTTCAGGCTTTTAATTTGAGATAAAAGCGGGTAGTAGTTAGCAATGGATAGATCGAGTTGTTCGCGTTCAAAAACTAGTGCCTTGCGTTCTAAGCGATCTCGTAGCCACCTTATGTGGAGTGGAAGGTCACGTATAGCAAGTTTCGGGATCCGATCGCCGTTCCAAGCGCGAACGAGATCGTCGTAGGAGCCGCGTGAGGACGCGAAGTCCTGTGTAACCGCTCTCGCGGTTGAGGCGACGCTCCGGACAGGATTGGTTTACTTTCGTTCCTGATACAAGTAAGATCGAACCATTTTAATATTTCGTTGGTTTAGTAGTCGTAAGCGCGACTATGAGCATGAAGGTTCTGGGTTCGATTCCCGGGTCGGGCAAAGTGCTATTTTCTGGATTTGTGCCCTGTTGGTGACAATGGGCTCACCCCTGTTACATGGTTAAGCTTATGTCTTAACATAACTGGCGAAATGTGGGTATACTGGGTACCTCTGCCTAACCCTTCGGGGATTGCAGGCGTGATGTTATGTGTGTGTTTATAAGGTCACTGGGGTGATTGGCAATGCCTCGGACGCATTGGTGGTTATTTACATGGTGGTGCTAATACGTCGCTTAACGATTGGTTGACCAATAACAGCACGTGGACTCATTTTAAACACGAATTTCGGTCATTGTGTCCGCGTGAAGTCGATACGGTCACTGTGCTATAATGACGTTATGAATACAAGTATCTGTATGACCTACAGATAGTTTTTTTTTAAGTCGGGTACTTGTGTATGTTAGTTTAAATATTTGTGAAGGTACCCACGATACAGGAGAAATTCCTGGTGAGGGGCAACGTTGTGATTTGTGATATATCTGATGCTCAAATAAAAGCCGCAATTATGAACAAAACAAAATACAGTCAAAAGTCGTTTTCCGTATATTTGAAACCAAAAAGTGCAGTTGTTGGCACATCAAACTCGAATAATCATGGTCTGCGTAAATGCAAACCCCTACGCATTAAGATCAGTTGACTTGTTTTCGTGTGAAGACGTACGTATACAGGTGCACTGTAAAGTCTGATAAGTTTTGCTTTATTATAGAAGTTGCTTTTTATTACACATGATAGGCTAAGAAAGATGCCAATGAGTTACGTATCAGTTGATGTTTATAAGGATTTTGATGAAGTAAAGTTGTGGTTGCAAGCCAAGAGATTCTATCGGCTGTATTGTGTTAGACAGTACCAGTAATTATTGTGTAGTCGTAGCCCGATTAAAATTGAAGGTTTTTGAGGAAACTCGAGTAGACAGTGGGTGTGTTTGTTGTATGTTGTGCGTTGTGCGTTTAGCTCTGGTTGAGGTCAGGGTCTGGAAAGACCGTAGTGTTAAGTCAAATAGTGATACACACGGGAGATAGACTTGTTTACTAGTCAGTTAGTGATCTGTGGTTTTACTCGATGATTTTTGTGAACCTGGCATTTTTTTGACGCAATAATGTTTTTAAGACTGAACGACAATGGTAGGTACTAGGTACATGACCCAGGGTGGTTGATTGTTGTATTTTCGATAATTTCCAGTTTAGCCGCGTTTGATTTTATCAACGAGAGTGGGACCTAATGGATGTTTGGTCAGGTTCTGTCGTAGATTTGTCTCTTTGCATAGTAACCATTACTTATGAACGTGTGGTTTGGTCAAGCGCGTGGCCTCAGCTGCGTGTGTGAAAGTCTGTGTGATACGCTAACAATGTGTCTATGTCAACAGCCACTGAGGGGTATGCAAACTTGGAGCCTATGCCTACAGTGTGTGTGGAAGTCGACATCTGAGGGGTATGCAAACTTGGAGCCTATGCCTACAGTGTGTGTGGAAGTCGACATCTGAGGGGTATGCAAACTTGGAGCCTATGCCTACAGTGTGTGTGGAAGTCGACATCTGAGGGGTATGCAAACTTGGAGCCTATGCCTACAGTGTGTGGAAGTCGACATCTGAGGGGTATGCAAACTTGGAGCCTATGCCTACAGTGATGTGGAAGAAGTCTGTGTGATATGCTAACAATGTGCTTATACATCCCTATGTTCCTATTGGTATTCTTGTCTGACAAGTTTTGTTTGGTGAATGTTTCTTTGAATTTGATTCTCGACTTGAATGTTCCTTAATGAATGAGATTACTCTCTTGTTGTACTACTCGGTTAGAGAGCCTTGGTGTTAAAGGTTTTACTCGATGATTTCAGCAGTTTTTGTTGCAATAGAATTTTTAAGGTTGGTGTGAACGACTATAGTATATGACTCAAGGTAGTTGAGTCAAAGTAGTGTTGTATTTTCGATAATTTCCAGTACATTTGATTTAATTAATGAGAGTCGAATTTGGTGCCACCCAATGGAACTAAAGTTTGGTCAGGACTGATCGAGCGGAACAAAATTCTGTTGTAAACTTGTTTGTTTTTGTTTGCAGAGTAACCATTACACAAGGATGGACGCAACGCTGCTTGGCCTTAGCAGTGGTTGCCAGGGCTTTGCCACAATGACGCCGTGAACGTGCACGTCACTGCAGGGTGCCAGCGCGCCTTCTGGCGTTGCTGAGCGCGTCGCTGCAAGGCGACTGCGCGCCCTACTGGCGTTGCCGAGCGCGCCTTCTGGCGTTGCTGAGCGCGTCGCTGCAAGGCGACTGCGCGCCTTCTGACGTTGCCGAGCGCCTCGCTGCAGGCCGAGCGCCTCGCTGCAGGCCGAGCGCCTCGCTGCAGGCCGAGCGCCTCGCTGCAGGCCGAGCGCCTCGCTGCAGGCCGAGCGCCTCGCTGCAGGCCGAGCGCCTCGCTGAAGCCGAGCGCGTCGCTGCAGGCCGACTGCGCGCCCTACTGGCGTGTACAGCGCGTAGCTCCAGGCTGCCAGCGCGCTGTCGTGTTAAGCGCGTAGCTCCAGGCTGCCAGCGCGCTACTGTCATGTTAAGCGCGTAGCTCCAGGCTGCCAGCGCGCTACTGACGTGTTAAGCGCGTCACTCCACGGTGCCAGCGCGCCCTACAGGCGCAGTTGTGTGCGGCACTCCACGGTGCTAGCGCGCCCTACAGGCTAGAGATGGGCTTAAGCGTTAAAAAATAATAACACTGCTAAATGCTAATGCTAAAAATAATTAACACTTAAAATTAGCAGTTATTTTTAGCAACTGTTAAATTTAGTCACAGACAGATTTTTAACATAATTAATTCTCATTTCCTTCATATTTTTCACAGGCTTAGGACTGTTAACTTTTTCTGTTGGCGTATTTGTAATGAGAATCAATTTATTTACAACGATTTCTTTTTTTCAAGTCTGTTATTTTTGTATTTGTAATTTTCTTCTATTCTTTTTTATCTTATCCCGCGTAAACCTTCGTAACGAAGATCAGTCTTTATTTAACTCTCTTTAAATGTAATATTTCCGAATTCAGCAGTTAGCACTTAGCGGTGAGTTAAATCAACCCGCTCGCTAGTTGCTAAATAACTCGTGTTGAAACCAATTCAATAGAAACGGAACTTGTCACTGTCAGTTGTGACTGCTAGATTTAACAGCTATATCAGAACTTATTTAACAGGTGTTGACACAAAAAAAAAAAAAATAGCAGTGTTAATTTAGCAGCTTATTAATTTAAGACCCATCCCCCCACAGGCGCAGTTGTGTGCGGCACTCCACAGTGCCAGCGCGCCCCACAGGCGCAGTTGTGTGCGGCACTCCACGGTGCCAGCGCGCCCCACAGGCGCAGTTGTGTGCGGCACTCCACGGTGCCAGCGCGCCCCACAGGCGCAGTTGTGTGCGGCACTCCACGGTGCCAGCGCGCCCTACAGGCGTAGTTGTGCGTGGCACTCCCCCGTGCCAGCACGCCCCACTGGCGTTGTGAGACACGCTATCAAGGAGACAGCGAAGACTCAGCCGCCTTGTTGGAAGCTGACGAGGACGTCAGAGCGTCAGGAGAGGCCGTGTTGGCTCAAAGTCACGACATCAGCCAGTAACCGTACGGTTAGCGTCCGGTCGACGTGCGGCAACTGACAGAAGTTCATAAAACGAGGCGAGCGGCGGTGCAGCGGTCACTTTTTGCTTGGACGGCGCTCGGAAAGGACTTGCTACCCGACTATTATCGTGTGCTTCGCTAATTTTGGTTTATGTTTTTGCTCGTGCACTGATTATTCCATTTGCTAGTGCTATTTCTATTTGATTATTGTTTAAAATGTTTGTCTTGATATTTTTGTAAAAGTGTAATTCAAAAGATATTAAACATTGTTTATTTTGTTCACGTATTTCACTTCTGATTCCTAATAATATCCTAATTAACTGTATGTTTATTATTGGTATACCTGCATTATACACAACTACCATTTTGTTGGTGTTTGTTTCCATTTAGCACTATATTTGTTAAAATGAAATTCGATTAATGCTTATATATGCTACATAATATAGACGTTAGAGGGTATTGTTTGCATAGTTACGTAACAACTTCCTTTTACGTTTTAACATGATCTTATCACATGATAAAATAAAAATGTTTAAAACTTTAAGATACCACCCACGTTTACATAAACAAAATGATCAAGCTAAGCATTATCATCAACGTATATTATAAGTATTTAACTCATGTCCTTCCTCCCGCAAAAGTCAACTATCCACAACAACAAAGCAAAGTTTTGTTGCAGTAAATAACCCACGTTAAATTATTATAAACTTGCACACCAATATTAAGCTTTCCTTCTAACCTTTCCTTACCAAAAAAATAAACGCCGACAATTTCGCATTTTTTCAATCAGAAAAAAAAAAAAAAACACAGTACTTACAATACTCGTCGCCAAAATGTACTGTTCGTGCACTTAACTTTATATCGGCTCACTGCCCAACTCGCCGCACGCGCGTCCGTCCCGCTTCGTGGTTCCAAACAGAGTGAGTGTGGGACGGGCTGTATGCCCCGCTCCCCCACCATACTACCAGCGCGCGGCGTGTGAGACGACAGAACTATATAATCTACAAACACTACATATGGGATCAGAGAAATTCGCTAGCCAACATTCAGAAAAATTACAGATTACCAACATTACAGTACGAATTTCCAAATGTTGCATACTCTGTACTACTCTGTGGTCTAAAACAAACATGGCTGCCTTTGTGTAACTTGGTGTAACTGTTTGTGTTGTGATTTTTTCTGTTTGTTTTTTCCTTTTTCTGCATGATTTCGGAATTAAACTTTTCAGAAAAAATACTGTGACTGTGTTTATCGCTGAGTCGAGCACCTGCTCCTCCGTTATATCCTCGCATAGTTTTATCGAGATATTGACTCTTTTAGTGTAAGTGACTCTTGTGAGATATTTGACTCTTCTATTGGTGTTATTACTATTTAATACCGAGCCAGTGACTCTAAGCTTGTGAACCATCATGGGCAAGGGTCACAGAAGATGTGAAGTTTGCTTTATCAAGGAGGCTTGGCAGACTGGAAACAAGTTACATTTTTTCAAGTTTCCACTTGATCCAAACCGGTGAGTACCTACTTATCTATTGCTAACGTTAATTAGCATCATTGAATTCATCATCATCATTCACCATGACGTACATTAATGTATCTATAGGTGATGTATAGGTACTTGGAAAAAATCATGACTTGATCGGAACCCTCGGTGTGCGAGTCTGACATGCACTTGGCCAGTTTTCTTGTAGTATAAATGAATAGTTGAGTATCCTAACTTGCCATCTGCTATACAACCAATCCTTTAATATGGTAGTGTGTTTGTACTAGAACCACTTGAAAACTTCAGTTAAGCCTCATTACTCAACTTTAAAATTCTAATTTCAGTCCTATGATACTTAAACATGTTCTTATAATGTAATTCATTAGAAACATTCTCAGGAAAAATAAGTATTTTTATGTTAAATAGTATTAATTGTACAATTAACTTGTACAATAAATATATTATCTATCAGTGACATGTGAATACTGGGAATATTAAATAAATTCATAGTCTAACAGTCAGTTATAAGTAACCTTTTTATTTTGTATCTTTTAGCTGTCGAGAGTGGCTAAAAGTAGTTGGTAATGAAGACCAGGTGCATCTGCCAATAGAAAAGTTGCATGACCTGCGTACTGTGTGTGCTAACCACTTTAGAAAAAAGGATATCAACAAGAAAGGCAATCGTCTGAAAACACATGCAATACCAACATTGAATTTGATGGCATTACCTCTCACTGATGCACAATTGGCAGAATTCCCACAGTATATGTATAAGCATTCGGAACCAAAAGGTAACTTTAACAAATACCATTTAATAATATAATTTATCTCTACTAAATAATATAATACAGTAAAAGCCTTTCATGTCATCTATCAAATTATTATTGTAACTGCTGAACTGATTATATTATGGGACTTAAGCATAACTGGGGAAATGTGGGTGTACTAGGCAGAGGGGAGCTATCCCTCTGCCTAACCCTTTGAGGAAACAAGGCTTGATGTTATGTTATCAAATTATAAAAAAACTACATGCAATCTCTTATTTAGGTAATACTTACTTTAAAATTGTGTGGTAACTTAAGTAACTATTTTAACGTTTTAAAAAAGGTTTAAGTAGAATTTAATTCCTGTGATCTGTGTAGCAAATAATTTGTTGAAAGCACATTCAAAACATTTTGAAATCATTTGACTGTTTACAGCAAGACAATAAATCTTTTATTTTTGTTCTAGTATCATGTCCACCAGCTACTGAGCAGAATGAAGATATCCAGGAAGTGAAGTCTGGTATGTGAATCAATATACAGGGTGATTTTTTAAAGTGTGCGTGGATGGCAAAAATTGAGTCACGAGCCCGATTTTTACAAAAATTAAAACTGATTTATTAGATTTAAAAAAAATCGATTATCCTATCTGAAAAAACAACACACCTTGTAGTATTACACCATCTGAATGTCGTTAATATGGATCAAATTCTGGGAAAACCAGACATAAATCCAGTCTCCAGGCCGCTTCTGAGAAATTCCCTACTGATGGTCAGTTTAAAAAAAACCCAAGAGAAAATAAATTCTGCATTAAAGGGAATAATAATTAATTAATTATACAGACATATTTTTTTATCGTAAAAGACAAATATAGGGTGAACTGTTGAGATGATCTCAGGGAAAAATAAAGTGGGATACATGAAATTTGGGATCACTTCCAACCTCCACAGTGGTGAAGGTTGTCATTTAAAATGTTTATCATGAATATTGTTTAACAAAAATATTTGGTGGTTTCAAACTAGTTTCAAATCTTAATGTATCTTTCAGATCATTTTCCTGAAGCAGTGCCATCCACAAGCCAACAATCGAGACATATCCTTATGGAGCTGACTCAAAATGGTAATAAAATTATGCTACTATGTTCTACTATGTTATAAATCGACACGTGCAAAGTAAAACTGTTTTTTTTTGAGATTTGCAGTAACTTAAATATTATGTTCAATATAGAAAATTTTAGATAGTTACTGCAATAATAAAAAAATCTCGAAAAAAGCAATTAACTCTTCCGTAGTTCACATCTCGGAACCCTTATAGTTTCCTCATGTTCGTCCACCCTCAGCTTGCTTTCCAAACGGTTAGTGCTAGAAGATGAAACTTTGCATGGATATGTGTATTAACCACGTCAACAAAGAGCTGAAACAAAATCACTATATTTTGTTTTGAGATACCTCCTCTAAAGTAAATTGATTTTGATGATTTTCTCGCGTCTACCCCAGTGTATGAAGTATCATTAGATAGGTCTAATTTATAAAAAAAAAATGAGAGGTTGCTCAGGCGATATTTTGTTTGATTTAGTAATCCGTATGCGAAAAAAATATTTATATAAATTATTCAAGAAATTAGACAAAAAATTACCAGTCCCCGATTTCTTTCGGCTCCCTTTGCACGCGAGTTCGACTCATGCTTGGCCAGTTTTTATGAAACATAATGGTGACAAAACATAATGTATCGTTTCAGATCTCTTGCCTGTAGCAGTGCCATCCACGAGCCAGCAATCAAGACATATCCTTATGGAGCTGTCTCAAAATGGTTAGTATCTATATAAAAAATAATAATTTCCCTGTTCCTGATACCGGTGGGCTACTATTTTTTATATTTTGAATTTTTTTTTTATGTTTTTTTAGAAATATATTTTAAAAATATAAATTATATGCACGTAAAATAAATAAAGGAAATAATAATTTATTCATCTTTAAAATGTGTCACAAGTTGTGCAGCAAATAAAATTGAATTGGTGATATTTCGCAGAAGAGAAATGAGCAACTACACCTGAGCTAGGCCGAGCCCGTATTTCAGGTCGCAGTTCGCTATCCAGAAAATTATGACCAAATAAAAATAACTTGGCAAAAATCATAGTCTGTGAATAATTTGACATTAATTTTTTTGTTGTTAAACACTAGCACTTTGGCCGCGACATCGTTCGCGATCCCATATAGCCTATGTTACTCAGGAAAGATGTAACTTTCTAATGGTGAAAGAATTTTTGAAACCAGTCCATTAAATTTTGAGTTAAATCGTAATAAACATACAAACAAACAGAACATTTAATCTTTCCTCTTCATAATATTAGTATAGATAGTGTTAAAAAAACATAATGTATAATTTCAGATCTCTTGCCTGTAGCAGTGCCATCCACGAGCCAGCAATCAAGACATATCCCTATGGAGCTGTCTCAAAATGGTTAGTATCTATTTATTTGTTCAAAGTACTACCTCCTAAGATACAGGATCTTCCTAGTTTAGGAGTCAGGGAACAAATTTTGTACTGACCATATTAACTTAGCTAAATTAATCGTGTGTCAAATTTTTTGCTAATAAATATATTATTATTATAATATATTTATTAGCAAAAAATTATAATACGAGCCGTATCGAGGAGTACTGCCTTCTGTATCAGGCCCTTTACCCAACCGCGTAACGCCAGCTTCGACAGGCGGTCGTCGAAGCTTTTGGCCATCAGGCCGTTGGCCGTAACTACAATCGGCACATTATTATTATAGTTTATTAACAAAATTTCGGAAAATTATGTTATTAACAAATAGATGTATTGAGATTGAGAGTATTTGTTACTAAGGCGCAGGGTCCATTTTTTTGACTGCCTCTTTTAATAAATAAATTCATGACATGGGAAAATTTGCTATTCCTTTGCTAAATTCTCTTTGCATTTACTTTTCAGAAGAAATGCATATCCGGTCTCAAAAGAAATCTGGCGAAATTTCTAAAAAGAAATCAACATTTGGAAAACTATCAGAGGGAAAACCAAGTAAGTACATATTTTATGAGGGTGCGCCAAAGTTGACCTAAAATTTCAACTCCGAAAATTGGAAATCCGAAAATGTTCTTCCTAACATTTTTCATCCTAACGATCGCAATTCCTAAAGTCTCTGTCTCTAATGTTTTAATTCCGAAGCATTCAACTTCCTAATGTCAGTAGCAATAAACATCTATTATCCTATTATTTGTTTTCCTATATTTTCTCAACCTAACCATCTTTTACACTATTATAGTCATATCTTTTTTGTTTATATTACTTTTTATTCATAATAATCAGTATTATAAAAGGTCCCATTAAAATAGGTGGACAAAATTTTAGAAATCATTTAGACCGCTAAAATAAGGACAATAGTAAAAAAAAAAAGAAAAAGACATTAAAATACCTACTTTTATGGGATGAGTTTGTTCTAGAGTGCCGGCAATTTATTATTTTAAGGCAAAATAAAATCACCTTATATAGGTAGTGTTTTTTTTTGTTGTTTAGATGTCTTTAGTTAGGCTTACTTAAACGCTGTGTTAAAATTTGTCCACCTATTTTAATGGGACCTTATATGCAAAGATATCCATAGGTTAGGTTAGAACTGTGACCAACTACGCGCGAGCCGAGCGAGCGAAGCGAGCGGTGCCGCGGCAGCGGCCGGCGAGCGCTACCTCGAAATTGGTCGCGAAATTTTTCTAAGTATTTTTTTCATAGTGTCCACAAGACGAGACTCTGACCTGAATTTCATTCATTTATTTCATTTCAAGACAAAAATCAGTGAAACGACCTTTAATCATTCTAAACAGTTGTATAAGTGAAAATATTATGGTAATTATGTTTAGGGATAAAAACGTTAGGATAAAAAACAGTAGGAGTTGCAATATGTTTACAATAACGATAATAGGAATTAAAATTTTCGGAAACATGAGTGTTAGGAACATCGCCAGTAGCATTACAAATAATAGGAATTCAAACTTTAGGATGAAAAATTTTAGGAGTGATCATTCGGATTACAAATCGTTAGGAAGAACAATTTCGGATAAAAAACTTTAGGTGAGCCAATATGGACCCATTATATGATTATGATTATACTATACATAGTTATGTGCTCATGCAAAGATTTTACTATATAAACAATTCAAGTCTTATAAATATCTCCCAATCACCATTCAACTTTTAAACTATTGGTATTCATGAAAATAAATGCTACTGGTTTGCTACATAACTGCACCTAATTTTTGAGTTCGCTTCAATATCTCATCTTCTTCGGCTCTTCTATAAATCCATTAAGCTTTTCTCACATGACGATGTTACTTACACACAAATAGCCAGACAGATTGAAAGAAATTCTTAAAATTGTTTGAGTTAATTTGTGCTCCATTGTTCATTTTAATTTATATGCATGGAAATGTTGACAAGTCTTTAGAATTTTTGCTTATACCAAATATCATTACAGATTTGACACCGAGGGAAAAGCGGCTAATGGAGCAATTAGAAAAAACTAAATGTAGCCTGGCATCGTTAAGACGCAGCGCCAATCTCTTGGAAAAATTGGAGTCAGGCGTGCTAAAAGAAATTGTGACATCGGCGCTAAAAAACCAGAAAAGGAAGCCTAAGGGTCGCCGTTGGTCAACGAAAAATAAAATATCAGCCTTGGCGATATTTAAGAGGTCACCAAAAGCCTATAGATACATGCAGCAGCTCATGCCATTGCCAAGCATAAAGACTTTATACAATGTTTTGAAAAAAAATCCAGTGGCCACTGGTGTTAATAGAGCAGTGATTGAACATTTAAAAAAAATCGCTGTAAAAAAAGATGTCAAAGATAGGTACTGTGGCTTACTATTTGACGAAATTGCCCTAAAACGACGTCTATTCTTAGATATAAGTACAGATAAAGTTGAGGGATATGAAGATTTTGGCTTAGAAGCAGGACGTAACTCTCAACTGGCTGACCACGCATTGGTGTTTATGTTGCAAGGTATAAGAGCAAAATTTAAGCAACCTATAGCTTTTTATTTTGTTAAAGGAACAGTTTCGTCGCAAAAACTGGCTTCAATAATTAAAGAAATTATAAGTATAGTTGAAGATACTGGTTTCAATATTATAACCACAATTTGTGATCAGGGCCCTACAAACATGGGAGCCCTGAAATTATTAAAAACTTTATCACCGCCTTATGATACTAATGAAAATTATTTTAGAAACCATAATGGCAAAAAAGTTTACATTATCTTTGACATACCCCATCTCTTCAAGTCAATAAGGAATAATTTCCACAACTATGGGGAAATGTATATGTGTGGAATTAAAGCCAAATGGGAGCATTTGCTACAAGCAGAGGAAAAAAATAGAAACCTCTTATACCTTAGCAAAATAACACAAATGCATGTGCAGCCAAAATATAGGGCAAAAATGAAAGTTAAGTATGCTGCTCAAATTTTGAGTACGACTGTAGCAGCAGTTGTGAAGCTGATGGCGCAGTCACAAAATGACCCTTTAAAGTCGGAAGAGATGATGCAGACTGGCACAATTATCAATGACCTCGACCGCCTTTTTGATAAAACTAATGGTCCATCATGCCCAGATGATGTTAAAAGGGGGCGCCGGGAAAATGTATCCATTAAGACAGACCATAATGACGCTTGGGTTGAATACCGGGCTAAATTAGAAACCGTAGTTTTTAAAAACTCCAATGGGATTAAAGCCAAGAATGTTCGCTGTATAGAAGGTTACATTACAACTTTAAAATCATTGCGTGATATTTGGGCAGAGCTGAGCGCTTGCGGTTTTCAGTATTTAAATTTAAGACAGCTGAACCAAGATGCACTCGAAAATTTATTTGGAGTGATAAGACAGCACAGCCCTACAAATAGAAACCCAACTTGCTATTCTTTTATAGCAGCCCTTAAAACGGCAATCATTTCAGGAATGACAGCTCCACATAATAGAGGGTCCAATTGTGAAAAAGATTTAAAAAATCTTTTAACCGATTTTCATGACGAAGTTTTTGAGGACCCTGAAAAAAGAGGAGCTGTCAGAAAAAGTACTAGTGAGACAATCTCAAAGCAAGTCGGGTTGGGTGAAACTGTTTCCACAAGCGCCAGTCAGGACATTCCTGTGCTAAGCATCCCAGAAGAGTTTGAGACAATTGAAAAAGATTTAACAGGAATGGAGCAACAACCCATTGTCTATGTTAGTGGATACATAGCTTCAATAATTTTAAAAACATATAAATGTGAAATTTGTAAAAAATGCTTGAAGATTGAGGATTCCGATGTTGATGACCCTATGTATAGTTACATTCAACTAAGAGAATGGTGGCCAGAGAAATTATCTCTAACATACCCCACTAAAAACCTGTGTAGGTTGGTCGAGGCAGCCTGTAAAACATTTGAAAATGACATTTTGCCGTGTCTGCATCATTTAAATATTTGCCAACTAACGACTACCGCATTCACTGCCAACTGCGATGCTACTTTTATTACATGTAAAGAGCACAAAGATAATTTAATAAATGCCATCTACAATAGCCTGGCTCTTCTGTTAATCAGAAGGCAATGCCAACGAATTAATCAGAACATAGTTGTAGAAGAAGAAACCGTTGCTGACTACAACAAGAGAGCTCAACAACAAGGCATTGCAAAATAAAAAATATTTTGGAATATCTACAAGGTTACAGTCATGTGCTAACCATATTTGTTATTATGCAAATCCTTGTTGTTGAAACACATTGTAATAACTCATTTAAATTAAAAAAATAACGTCATCGCCCTCTTACCCTTATCCCAATTAAAATAGATGTTAATTGTAGATTTTAGAGTTGAATGTGCTCAAATCAATTCTCAGAAAACACACCGGTCTTATAAATAACTGATAGCGGTAAGCCACCCGAACAAAGTAAAAATAAAATAAAATCATATAAATCCGTGTTTTATTTTATCTATATTTCACAATAAATACGTTAGTTTTGGAATCCCGTATAACTGCATTGAATGCATTTTGTCGATATCGATGAATTCTATATATCGATATAATTTAAATGATTTCTATACGTTGCGCATCCCTATCTATGACAGTTCTTCCCTTCAAGGTCACGATTGTCATTCTCACTGCTACTTAGATTTTTAATGTTGGTAGCCATGTTTCTTTTTATGTGGTTGGCTAAAGAAGTTCTCTGAGCTCTCACAAATGGAATGTTCTAAGTTCCGTCTCTGAAAGGTTACATACTCTATGGAATCGAACGACCACGTCGTCATTCCATAGACAATTACATATTTTTATATTCATAGACTACAACAAATATAGTCTCATAATTGACGAATCGCAAAATTTGGAAATCATGGGGGGAGGCCTTTGCCCTGCAGTGGGATGACACAGGCTAACAGTAACAGTAACAGTAATTGACGAATCAACAGACATAACCGTACACAAGTACTTAGGCATCGTTATACGGTATTTCAGTTCTTCTATGAAGAAAATAACGTCGACGTTTTTAGCTTTGAGTCCACTAGAGACGTCCGATGCAAGAGGTATTGTAAATACTATTATTAAGACAGTGCAAGGTGAAATGGAGTTAAACCTTCAAAATGTAGTAGGATTGGGCACCGATAATGCCAGTCTCATGATTTGTATTAATAACGGCGTATATAAAATTATGAAAGAAGAATACGGTTTGCCACATTTAATTCTAGTTAAATGTGTTTGCCATTCACTCCAATTGGCCGTTTCTCACGCTTCAGAAGAAACTATCCCTCGTAACATCGAATTCCTCCTAAGGGAAACATTTAATTGGTTTTCCATGTCACCAAATCGACGTCAAGAATATGCAGACATATACGCAACTATAAATTGTGGACGACAACCACTGAAAATATTACAAAAATGTGCTACTAGATGGCTCTCAATCGAGCCAGCAGTGCAAAGAATTTTGGACCAGTGGTTGGAGCTGAAACTGTTTTTTGAGATTGCCAGAAGAAAAAATAACTGTTACACGGCTGAACTCTTTCTTATACGAAGCGTATTCTGATTTGCAAAATAAAGTTTATTTAATTTACATAAAATCAATACTTGGTCAGGTACAATCGGCGCTAAAAGCATTCGAAGGCGAAAATTCAGATCCAACAAGATTATTAGAAACTTTGATAAAATTGCTCGAGTCGTTTTGTGATAAAGTAGTGATCCCGGGAAGACGTCACTCTTTTAACATTTTTGAAGATAATGTTGCAGATTACCTGGATCCGTCTCCTTATCTTGGCTACAGTTTTGAGAACGCTATGCAATCCTTAGAAGATACCAAAAAGCAAGCATTAAGAAAACGTTGCGTAAATTTTACGGTAAAACTAATAAAACAATTGCAACAGCGGCTTCCTGAAAATGTAACCCTCCTGAAAGATATGAATGTCATGAGCGTCACTAACGCTTTAAAACCAAATAAAGGGCTCGTCGAAGTTGTGAAGTTAGCGGAACACTTTGTACAGAATCCAGAAACTATTGATAAAATTGTTGCCCAATGGAAAAGCCTAACTAGCAACACTTGGGAAAATGTGACTGATACAGTAAAATTTTGGGTTGAAGTGTCAGATTTTAAGGACGCAAGCAATGAAAATTCGTATAGCGAACTGGTTTCGTTGGCTTTTACAGTGCTCACATTGACACATTCAAATGCGGACGTTGAGAGGGTTTTTAGCGTAATGAACATCGTAAAAAATAAATTGAGGAACAAAATTAACTTGGACTCCCTAAATTCAATTATTCGTATACGAACTGGACTCAAACATTTGAACAAAACTTGTTATACATATGATATACCTCAAGATATCCTTAAAAAAATAGGCAAGAAAGATATGTACACATTTAAATTTAAAAAGTCTGCTATAAGTGTAAATGAGCCACAGCCCTCCACTTCAACAGCTGTACAAGGAACCGCAGCAGAGACAGACGGTACAAGTAGTGAGGATGATGATTTAACGATAATAAGATTTTTAATATTTCGATTTTTTTAAATTTTGATGGTCACATCCTCCAATTTAACTATATATATTTTTTATTTTTGTTTAAATGTAACATAACATAACTTTGATATTAATGTCATGACAATTTGAAAATTAAAACTTTTTATTCTACACGTTATTTTTCTTATTTCATATATTTGGCACTATTGTTAAAATTGTATACCAATTTAGCACTTTTTGAGATGTTACTTAGCACCCAACCGTGGCATTGAGTTGGCAACCCTACACTCTATACTGGTCGGCCGGGCGAGTAAGTCGTGCGCGTTCAAACCAAACTGTGTTGTTTTACTAAATTCCCTACGTACCTAACAACCTAATAGTGACCTGTACAGGGTCCATAAAGCTTGTTCCAAAATCCTTCATTTGTTCTCTCTGCACAGTCAATATCAGAGAAAGTCACTGTGTGGGAGTTGTGTGAGTACTCTCCAATGGTAACACACTTCAAACACGTGTTTACACTTGAAGTTGCAAACACCTGAAAAATTAAAAATAAATAAATAAATCAACATCTTCCATTCAGGTACCTATTGAATAGTCTAGGCAACAAGTGCCTTTTTGATGAACTTTTTTCAGCAGTCTCCGAAAATTATGATTGAGGTGTCATTCGATTCGGAATGGCATCCCGATGATTTTTGAAAAAATTGAAGTTCCGCTTGCAAAAATTGCAAAAGTTATTAACAATTAACTAAAAAATTTAAAATGGTTTTAGTTTTTTGCAAATATCTCAAAACCTAATTAAAATTTTTCAAATTTGAAATAAGATTCAAAAAGGGGAGGAAATTTCCTAAAGAATATTCTAACTTTCGGAATTGTAGGACCAATATTAATAACTTTCCGATCGGGTTGAAAATACGCCCGAAAACTGGTACTCCGTCTTGCGCAAGCTACGCTCCATTCGGACCTTTAATGAATAAATGTTATTTAAACTTATTAAATATGAAAATTAAAAATTGAAAAAATTCAGGCGCCTGCAGGATAGATCAATACACAATAATCTGTGATCTAAAAATTTTTATCGCGAATTTTCAATAAGTTATCTATTAATTAATTAACAATTTTTTGTAGCACGAACACTGACATTGCAAGTGCTATAATTATAACACTATTCATCTGAGATTTTTTTCCTTTCGTGGAGCTATTTTTCAAAGGTCTTAGAATAGGCTCTCGTTGGAAAAATTAAAAAAATGTTAGATTTTGTTTTTTTATTAACAATTTACTGAAATGAAAAATTTCAAACCTTCATTAGACATTAAAAAAATCTTTTTTTTTATTATATTATTATTGAACCGTTTTTGTATGATCAGAAGCTACTTAAAATGATTTTTTATATTTTTTATATCCTGTTTTTTAAAATATTTTTATAATCAAATGCGTTGTTTATGAGATAATTTAATGTTTTTTTTTTTAATATCGTAATCTTTGATAATAATCATGATTTTTTTTTTTAAAACCATTGCTTAAAAAAAATGTTTTATTGCTTAAAAACGCATTTGTTGATTAACAATTATTTTCTCCCACTTCTAATTAATATTAAGGTATATTTTTTTTTAAATCACCATTATTTGTTTTTTCTTTTCGATATGTAAAAAAAAATATTGTTTTATTAAAACTTTCATTGTTTATGTAATAAACAATTTGTAAAAAACAAATAAATTTTTACTTTATATTTTTTTTCTTGTTTTACTTATTGTCACAAAAACAGAATGAATCTTTTTTTTTTCATTAATTTTTTTTTACAGTTTTTTTTTTTAATTTGAAAAAAACAAAATCATATCTGTTTTTGTGACAATATTTACTTACTGTCACAAAAACAGATATGATTTTGTTTTTTTTTCATTTAATTTTTTTTTCAACTTTTTTTTTGATTTGAAAAAAAAAATCATATATGTTTTTGTGACAATAAGTAAAACAAGAAAAAAAATATAAAGTAAAAATTTATTTGTTTTTAACAAATTGTTTATTACATAAACAATGAAAGTTTTACTAAAACATTTTTTTTTTTTATATAACGAAAAGAAATAACAAATAATGGTGATTTAAAAAAAATGATACCTTAATATTAATTAGAAGTGGGAGAAAATAATTGTTAATCAACAAATGCGTTTTTAAGCAATAAAACATTTTTTTTAAGAAACGGTTTTTAAAAAAAAAAACATGATTATTATCAAAGATTACGATATTTAAAAAAGAACATTAAATTATCGCATAAACAACGCATTTGTTTATAAAAATATTTTAAAAAACAGGATATAAAAAATATAAAAAATCATTTTTAAGTAGCTTCTGATCATACAAAAACGGTTCAATAATAATATAATAAAAAAAAGATTTTTTTAATGTCTAATGAAGGTTTGAAATTTTTCATTTCAGTAAATTGTTAATAAAAAAACGAAAATTAACATTTTTTTAATTTTTCCAACGAGAGCCTATTCTAAGACCTTTGAAAAATAGCTCCACGAAAGGAAAAAAATCTCAGATGAATAGTGTTATAATTATCGCACTTGCAATGTCAGTGTTCGTGCTACAAAAAATTGTTAATTAATTAATAGATAACTTATTGAAAATTCGCGATAAAAATTTTTAGATCACAGATTATTGTGTATTGATCTATCCTGCAGGCGCCTGAATTTTTTCAATTTTTAATTTTCATATTTAATAAGTTTAAATAACATTTATTCATTAAAGGTCCGAATGGAGCGTAGCTTGCGCAAGACGGAGTACCAGTTTTCGGGCGTATTTTCAACCCGATCGGAAAGTTATTAATATTGGTCCTACAATTCCGAAAGTTAGAATATTCTTTAGGAAATTTCCTCCCCTTTTTGAATCTTATTTCAAATTTGAAAAATTTTAATTAGGTTTTGAGATATTTGCAAAAAACTAAAACCATTTTAAATTTTTTAGTTAATTGTTAATAACTTTTGCAATTTTTGCAAGCGGAACTTCAATTTTTTCAAAAATCATCGGGAAGCCATTCCGAATCGAATGACACCTCAATCATAATTTTCGGAGACTGCTGAAAAAAGTTGATCAAAAAAGCACTTGTTGACTAGACTAGAAATTGGCATTGCAATAATTTAAACAGGTGAAATAAAAAAACATTACCTTTTATGTAGGCTCTAGCTGGCGAGTCACGTGTAAAGCATCGAATATTTACAGCAATAGTCTTCTCGAAATTATGAATACCTTCATCCAATTTTTTTTTCATGTCGTTAATAAAATCTCTAAGTTTTCCAACTCCAAAGTAAACACCAATAATAAATGGCTTTATGCCAGTATTCTCGTGGATGTCGCATAAAATTGGCCAAAATTAATGTTTAGAACTTTTAAATATTAGTAATCTGGCAAAATTAATGTTTAATGAAATTTCATCTGGAGCTTTATCCCAGCTATTCAATATTTTAATCACAGAATTGGCTATTCCGTTGTGCCAGTATTCGCCACCTTCGATTTCTTTAATGTTGACATTTCGAGGAGTTGCTAAAATTGTCCTTGGAACAGTTGGTAATATTTGCGGAATCAAGTCGTTGATAATTGCTGCCAGATCTTTTAAAGCATAATAACTCTTTTCTACAGAAAAACTGAACCAGCCAAGAAACGAATAACCTGTACAAGTGACTTTATTGAAATATGTCCGTTAAGATGAAGCCGAGAGCTTTTGCTTTAATATAATTGAATACCAACGTCAGTTGGATGCACTAGAAGTCAAACTAGCAGATAAATCCGAATACAAGAATCTATTTTTATGCTCACCTTTCACTGGAGACGGTAAAACATTTGCTTATCGATTACTTGACACATTGCTTTCTCGGGAGTTTAAATGGCTACGGCCCCAACTATTTCCAAATTGAGCCCTAATTCGGTAGTCGTTAATCGTTATAGATAATGCTCCGTACCACAACAAATTGTTAGAACCTGCCCCGACATCGAATGATAAAAAGGCGAAAAAGGAATCGTGGTTGGTTGAAAATATATTATTATTAATTATTATAAAAAAGTGTACCCTATGAAAAGGGGATGCACAAACCAGAAATGTACTGTTTAATTTAAAAAAAACAAAGACTTACATAAAAGGTACATAATTGATGAATTATTCCAAAGACACAACCACGATGTGCAATGGTAACCCCCTATGTCATCCAGACTTAAACCCCATTGAGATGGTGTGGGATGCCATAAAGGGGTCACGTAGCCGCTAAAACGTAGACTGAAACGTAACCCGGACAATGGAGCTCATCCAGGAAAAGGCAAATTTAATGGGGCAGGAAGAATGGGGTGCTTTATGTCGAAAAGTTCTGATAGGAATAGCGACCACATTATTGATGAAATTACGGAGCAGCTCATCATTAATACGGCATAAGACTCGGAAGATAGGTCTGTGTGAGAGCTCCTAAGATGAGCCTATGCCAAGCACCTCACGTGGTACTGGTACTATCAAGATGCCGAGTTTATGTTCGGAATTTTCCCCTTCAGAGACGTTTTTTTTTTGTTACAACCCCGCCACACACATTCCCAAACCACTGTAACTCCTGAAAGCCAGAATCAACAGTGGCGACCACCAGAAAAGCGACGAGACAACGAAGCTCGACGAAGTCCCAGAAAAACGATTTAACTGTCTTTGTCTTGTAACCCGAAATTAATCCGAAAAGAATTCCAGAGGAGTAGGAAAGAACACAATTTCCACTCCCCTCCGTATCAGCAGGAGGCAGAACAGAACAAGGCCAATAGGCACACAGGGTCGTAATAATACCTGCGTTTGTGACAAACAATCCGCTATCGA
Organism: Diarsia mendica; assembly: GCA_949316265.1. Taxonomy (NCBI): domain Eukaryota; kingdom Metazoa; phylum Arthropoda; class Insecta; order Lepidoptera; family Noctuidae; genus Diarsia; species Diarsia mendica. The sequence continues at coordinate 14,918,050 of OX438889.1, forward strand.
AAGGTGAATCGAATCGAAATTTAACATATTTTTAATAATATGTAACAAAAAAAAATAACCTATTATTTAAATTATTTATTTTATTTGCCTATTCTCGCTGTATTTGATATTTTATTTATTTTATTTTATTTTATTCTCTTCGGGAAACTTACAGCTAGTACAAACATTATACTTAAAAACTAGGAAAATAGGAATATTTTGCTGATCGTTTTATTGTTTATCTGAGAACATGACGTATCATATCCAGATTATTACATTAAGATATCACAAATTTGTCAACTCCCTGACCACAAGTAGACGATTCAAAAGAGAGTTGGCAACAAGGGAGTTTCCCTTAACTCTCAAGACAACCTTGGATTATGCAAAACTTCGATATGAACAAAATTGTGTAATTAAGCAAATAACCAAGAATTTTGGATTGTTACAGAAAAGCGTTTGTGATATCCAATATCAGAAATGGTTGTCTCTCAGTCCTCCTAATCTTGCCTTAAAGGTTGCTCAATATGTTACAGGATCCATTCACAGTGGCGTGCGCTCTATTAAGGCTCTTAGGCTTAGCCTACCTTACCAACTGAGCATTTCTTATAACTAATTAACCATGTAATAAAATAACACCATGTACAAAATAATAATAAAAAAGTTCAAACTCCTGTTAAAATACTTAGAGCAATTTTTCGCGTACGAATCTTATATTTACAGGCTTGCTTAGGCTAGCATTAGAGTAGCCTAAAACCCATTCATAATTTTACGCACACAGCGTCACATCGGAGAATGATCGGTGCATATTTTCGTGTATATGAACCGCACACATGCATGTCAGCTCCTGCGAGTGTAGCTGGCCTGTGATTGGCTGCAACAACACAAGGCTACGATTGGATGCGTCATGCGTGCCATCTTCAGCCCGCGAACTCCGGCGCGAAGTTCAAATTTGTTTTTTTTTAACGTTTTTTGCAATTTGCAGGCCAGTGCTAGCTTGAATACTACTACATACGTCTTACAGCCGCGAATCATATTTTATTAATCAACATACAACCTAGCACTGGCCTGCAAATTGCAAAAATGTAAGGAAATTAAGAAATTTGAATTTCGCGCGTTTGCGGTCTTCGCTCTTCCGTCCACAGATAGAGTGCAGCACTGACAACACATTTCATTGATTGATTTCGTACCTATAATCCTGCAAAATTTTGTTGACCGCTGTTGTGAACAAACTCGATATGAAAATGATGTAATTTTATTTGGTAGTATTTTTCTATCGGTCAGCCATTATTGTTTCATTGTTGTGACAAGCAATTTATAGCGCGATTTGTTTTGAAACCGAAAACGTACAGATAATGTCAGTTATTAGATACCATTATTAACAGTAGTGTAAATATTAGCTTTGTTGTGTATTATTTGTTTATTCCCCTAACAAATAATAACAATGGTAGGTACCTATTTACTTGTGAAGTTTGTGTTGATAATGTGTGTTTGCTAGATGTTAAAGGTAATAAGTTTTCTCAATTATCGTATAAGACAATGATAAGGTGCAAGTTGTATTTAGAGGTAGATGTGTGAAGGCCGCTTCGGATATTATCTTGCAAGTGACGTGTTTTGTACTTTTGTAACTATAACCCACTCACGACTTGGATGAGTTTTATAAGGTGGCCGAATCTTTCTTCTGTTTGCATCGTTAAAAAATCATGAGTTGAACCTTGAATAATGTGGTGAGTTTTTGAATTGTATTTAGGTATAACTTTTACAGGCTTATTTTCAAATGTTATCAATGTGACAATTTTTTTTTTTTGCTGTCAATATTTCGTGGCCTACCCACCGTGGCGGACCACTGCACGCCACTGTCCATTCACTCCATAGGGGATGCTCACTTTGGGGCATATGCAGTTCAAAGAACTGAGGTGGCTATCACAGCTATAGAATTATGGTTTCCAATTATAGTCATAAATGGAATGTATAAAGGGTACAGACTTCCCTCCTATGAAAAGGTGTGGATTGAACCTGTTACAGGGATCTTTTCTAAACATCCAATTCAGACTCATTTCTCACTAAGCTGAACATGGTTACCAGAGAACAATGGCTCTGCTTTTATTCCACTCACTGGTCAACTATTATCACCAGAAATTACAATGGATCATCTAGAGATGATTAAGCAATCTGAGGCAAAATCTATAAATAGTCTATACAGCAACTCTGAATTGTTTGGATCATCAGAGGAATTTCAGAATTATAAAACAAGAGAGATACTAGACGGGTCCTCTTATGAATTACAAACACCATGGATAACTTGGATAACTCATTCTGGTATCTCGTTAGGGTATGGATTATTGATGGCTTTATTAAATCCATCCATACTATCATTTGTAAGAAGGGGGAGGAGAAATTAGAGGAGGAAATCATTTGAGACAACCATCCTCACACTCTCATTGTAAAAAGTATGGAAATACCCTTGGGGTTCCTTAACATCATATTAATTATATCCTATTAAAATATCATGTAATCTGTGTGTACACAAGTGTACACGCACTACATGCGTAAAAGTTCGCAGAGGCTTGACGACAGTTCTGAACATAGGGTTCAGACCTGTAAAGATAAATTGATCGTACTGTAAGAGACGTTCTAATTTGAACTCAGTGCCTCTAGTAAAATCAATGTTGTATACTCGATCTCTCTTGATCATGATCATGTCGCTGCAATCTCACATGGCAAACACAATTAAGAAAAAGCGTTACAGCAGCTTCATATTCAAGAGGTATAGGTAATTCACTTTATTACACGACTGCCCCAAAAAAAAGAGTGTTATGTTTTTAGCGTTCATGTATGTATGTATGTATGTTTGTCTGTGAGTTTCTTTATTCCACCATAACTTCTAAACGCCTTAACCGATTTTAATGTATGCGGTATCGTTAGATTCTTTGTGTTATCCCGGGTGACATAGGCTAGTTAATAATTTGAAAAATATGATAGGGTGACCATGGTTTAGGAATAAAAACAACTTTAGATTTTTTTTTATTAAAGTTTCAATGAAAACTATAACCATCGTCTAGAACTTGTTAAGTAGATTACAAAAATATACCACAGTAGTATTTAATATCTATTGTTTACTAGTAATACTACTCAACAAATAATATGGTGACATTTTAAATTCGGTAATCGATACGAACAAGCTACATATCAGTAGATTCCTTGTAATGAAAGGAATAAAACAGGCTAGGCTACAACTCCCAAATCTATCCACGACGGCAGCTAAATGGTTTTAAAGTTTGTAGAAAAATCAATATGCGTGAATCAATTTTCTTGACATGACAGGAGTATGGATTTAAGGGAATAATAATGTTTGCCATCATAGGTTTTTCAAAAGCACCCCTTAAAGGGTGGAAAAAGAAGACCATGGTTGAATTTTGTATGAAAAAATCTTACTACGAGATTCAACTTGAAACTTATTACTAACACAAATATAATAATAATAATAATATTCCACAACTATCACACAACGCCATCTAGTCCCAAGCTAAGCAGAGCTTGTGTTATGGGTACTAGACAACTGATAAACATACTTATATATTTCTAAATACATACATATTATAGATAAATTACACCCAGACACAGAACAAATGATCGTGCTCATCACACAAACATTTGTCCTGGGTGGGAATCGAACCCACGACCTCCGGCATAGCAGTTAGGGTCACTAACTACTAGACCAACAGGCCAGTCAAAAATGAATAAAGAATTACGTGTGTTAAAAAACAATATTTTAATAAAAAACCGGCCAAGTGCGAGTTGAACCCACGCACCAAGGGTTCTGTACAAGTTTTTTAGTACTTACTATACTTAAAACTGTTTGGCACTTCACTTGAATTTCTTAGAATGTTAACGAAATAATTCATAGTCCTTATCATTTGTATGTAAATTGCATGATTGTATATTAAATTCAGCGTAATTGTTTACAAATAGATTCATGAAATGAAAATTGTTTGTAGGTATAAATTACGCAATTAAGTCATTCAGATCTTTTTACACGTTCCTGAGGAACAGGGGCTTGACTGACGTATAGGCATACGGAAAACTTAGGCATCGTACACTTCACACCAAACGTATTGTCCGCCGCTGACTGACTGACGTTTGGTGTGAACAATGCCTTACTGTACTGTATAATATATGGGTTCCGATTTTGCAGATCGGAATCCTAAGAAATAAAAAAAACACATTTTATTACGTACAACAAATTCAGTAACCTCTATGAACAATTCACCCCCCCCCCCCCCCCCCAATCTATAAAAACAATGAAAAAAAATTCGCGCTCGCTTCGCTCGCGCATCCATTAATTTTCCTTTCTGGGGGCCTGAACAGGAATGACCCAAGTCCCTTTTGACTCAGATTACTTTAATAAATTACTCGTCACTGAGCTTCGTAAAGCTAAAATGAGGTTTGTCAATTCGCATTTTAGATTATTTAGATCCACGTTATCCCAACTATGTTGGCGTCCGCTTCCAGTCTAACTACTAGTAGATGCACCTAAAAACCGGTATTTTACATGGACTACTTAACTGCACACTAAACAACCCAGTTAGTACCGGGTAATATGATACTCCTTGGTAAGACTGGTTGTCAGACTTTCGAGCCACTGACTACGTGTGACGACTGTCAAAGATGTAGGTATAGTGTTAATCAATTTACCCTTTACAAGATTAGGTCAGAATGATCACATTTAAAGACCAAAAACCACTACAAACACACATTAACAAAGTACACACAAATATTTTTTCCATAATTATCAATAATTATTGATCGACGTCGAGAAGGTATCAGTGCATCTTCCAAACCTCCGTCTTAGGCGCTTGACCCCGAAAGTGGAGGATTAATGTCAATCATGATAAGAGTAAGCAGTTCTCTTCTTGAAACCAAGTAAAACAGTCCGTTATTCTCTTCCCTCCCGATGACAATATATTCCCCCCCCACCCCCACCTCCAATTCTTAACCTATAAAACGTATACAAAAATTGCCGCGCTCGCTTCGCTCGCGCATCCATCCTGTTCTTTCTGCGTTCTATTTCGCTTAACACGCTCATCTACTTCTATTTCTAAATTGTCCATCCAGAAAAACATGTCCAACGGTTTATTGCACTGGCCAGCACCTAATAAAACAGAACGATTAACGGAAAAGGTCATATCAAGCGGCGCAAGCTACCACTTATATTATGTTGACCTGTGACAGTGCACATAGTACACACAGTACACAAGCTGCAAAAGTTAAAACATTGGACAGAAGCATAGTAAATCGAGACGCCTGACACAGTTAAGAGGTTTCTAATTTACGTGTCACTACAAGAACTAAATCACCTCAGATCTCAAAGTTATTGTCCATAAAAAATTATCGATTTAGTATCACATTATACTTAGCGCGATATTGCTTTCCTGAAAAATAAACTTATAAATCGTGGCATATTGGTTGGTTGGTTGGTTGTTGGTTGGTATTGGTTATTGGTTGGGTAGGTAGGTTGGTTGGTATATATACAGACATATCACAAAAAAATATGAAATAAAAATCAAATAATTTAAAAAATTAAAAAACACGCCTGCCATGACTAAAAGAAAACTAAAAACGCAAAAAACAAGTCAAACAATTTCAGTGATGAATGAGAGCAAGGTCCCGTAAATGGAAAACTGAAAACTAAAACTTTTCTTGCAGTCGGGGGACCTGTAAAGAATTGTTCCACCGAACTGTCCCCCGACTGCAAGAAAAGTTTTAGTTTTCAGTTTTCCATTTACGGGACCTTGCTCTCATTCATCACTGAAATTGTTTGACTTGTTTTTTCGTTTTTAGTTTTCTTTTTTAAAAAAATGCATGATAAAAATCGATCTTAATTCAATACATCCTGTATGTTCCGACGTTCATTTTTAGTAGGGAAATCACCTAAACTTCTCTTAAAATAAGGGGAATAGGTACCCAAATAGCCAAACTGTAGACTTAGTGACACAGCTGCACACTGCAGTTGCTTCAAGTGCCGGAATTCAAAGACTGTTTTCTACATTTGGATTTATTCATTCAACGAGAAAGCTGCAAAACTTGTCACAGTTTTTAAATACCTAAATAAAAAATAATAAATGTTGTCTAATCTGCTTATTAGCGAACAAATATGATTGTACGTGGTCATTTTATAAAAAAAAATGTTAACTATTGCTTGATTAAGGACTTTAAATATTAAAAATTGTACTTGTTTAAATGTCAAGTTAAAAAGCCACTTTAATTATTTTATAAAAATTGTTTAAAGTTGATTACATAAAAGAAATAAAGAAAAAAATAACTAGTAAGTACAAGTATTCATTTATTTAGGCAATTAATGTTTTTTTTTAAACCCTGTCTTTTTATAACTTAATTTAACGTAAACACCTAATAAAAAACAATGTTTTATTTTAAACTGTTTTAAACACTGTTTAAAACACATGTTTTAAACAACTTGTTTTAAACATGCCAACCCTGGTGACGAAGCACATTTCCATCTCTCAGGGCATGTCAATAAGCAGAATACTCGGTTCTGGGGCACTGATAATCCGCGCATTATTCAAGAAACACCTTTACACCCACTAAAAGTTACTATATGGTGTGGCATCTGTGTTGAAAGAGTGATCGGACCCTATTTTTTCGAAGACGCTGGAGGCAATGCGGTAACTGTCACTGGAGAACGCTACAGAACCATGCTACGTGAGTTTTTGATACCCAGTTTGGACGAATTGAGGCTGGAGCTGGAGCACATCTGGTTTCAACAAGACGGCGCCACGGCACACACAGCGCGACACTGTGGACTTAGTGAGGGACGCTTTTCCAGGCCGTGTTATCTCTCGTTTTGGCGATTTGCCTTGGCCTGCAAGATCACCCGATCTGACCAGTCCAGACTTCTTTCTTTAAGGTTTTTTTAAATCTCGGGTGTATGTGAACAAGCCACAGACTCTTGCAGCTCTAAAAGAAAACATTCATCAATAAATAAGGAACAAATCGCAGGAAGTGTTACGGCAAGTTATGCAATATGTCATAAATAGGGCTCAAATGTGCTTCAACTCTGGAGGTCACCATTTAAAAGACATCATCTTTAAATCCTAATGGTACGAAATTTAATGGCACAAATATACATATAAACAAACCTAAAACTAGTTTTCTAATTTAGAAAAAAAATTATAGCTGAACCAAATAGGGTCATTACTTTTGCGCCACCCGAGGATTATTCTAAAGAAGTCCTGGAGAAGAGAAAAATGCTACAAAAAAAATTAAAAGAAGAAAGACAGAAAGGTAATTTCGCATATCTTAAATATCAATCGTACGAGGGAGACGCGCGTTTGGCAATTAAGCATTATTTTTGCGTTATTAGTTGTTTTAAAGTCGTGTGCGCTGTTAGATCTCGCTGCCGGCTGCCGGCGCACTGAGTGAGGTACCGTTATGTATCCAACGTGCGACCGGCCCAGCGATAACGAAGACACTTCTCAGCGTGTTATTATATAATACTAATGGATGTAAACAAGCCACATTTGGAGAATGTGAATACAGTAATTATGGCGAGCGACATTTCTTTGAGTGAGCACGATATATCAGATGCTGAAGAGGAGTTAAACAGAGAAGAGAACTTAGTACAGTCTGGAATGGAAGTAGAACAACAAGGTAGACCGGAGAAAAGGGATAGGGAGTTCGATTATGTTGGAGATGGTGATGAGGGATGGAGTTTAGTACAAAGTAAAGAGAAACGATTAAAATCACAACTGGAGAATATTGAGATGTATTTATGTAGCAATGAAAAATTACCGAAACAATTTGCATTCGCTAGGATGCTAAAGGCTAATGGGATAGTTGATGTTACCAAAGTTAAATACATTAACCCATTCAAGATTCGTGTCGAAGTTTGTAGTGAGTTGAGTGCTGATAAAATCGAAAAATGTCTCGAATTTATAGAAAAAGGTTGGAAGATCTACAGGGCCATGGAAAGAACTTCATCTTATGGCGTCATAAAAGATGTTGACCTTGATTTATCCGACGAGGACATTTTAAAAAATATAATGTGTGATAAACCCGCGGAAATAATATCTGTATACCGGCTTAAACAACGAGACAGAGAGGGAGAAGGCTGGCAGCCAAGTGAAGCGGTACAGGTATGTTTTAAGGGTTCGTTTATTCCACAGTACATATATGTTCATGGATTACGCATAAAGGTTACGCCATATGTATTTCCCGTATCTCAATGTTCGCGATGCTGGAAATATGGTCACCCTACAAAGAAATGCCCTTCCAGCAAAATAGTCTGCCCAAAATGCGGTGATAACCATGTGAACTGTGAAACACAGAACTTCAAGTGTGTTAACTGTAGTGGAAACCATATGGCTTTACATAAAACGTCATGTCCAGCCTTTTTAAAGGAGAAGAGATTGAGAGAGATCATGGTAGAATTTAATTGTACCTATAGAAAAGCTCTAACAATATATGTACCACCCTCACCTTCCTTGCCCGAAAAAAGCAGTTTACATCAACGTCATGGGAACACTTCTACCAACATTAAATCGACACCGGATATTACATTTCAACAGCGTGAAACCCTACCTATCACATTTGCAGAGATCGTAAAAGGTGACATCATAGTGCATAGAGAGGATGATGATAAAAGCAGTCCTGTCAAAACTCCAACAAGGTTTCGACGTACTCGTAGTAGGGACAAGGCTCCTTGTAACTTGGAGGACCCGATAAACTCATCAACAATCAACATGGATAGTGAGTCAGTAACCCCTCCCGCTACTGGTGATAGTGAAGAGAAAAAGGATTTTGTTGGTTTAGAAGAACTGTTAATGAGACTTAAAGAAATTATATTTTTAAGGGGATTGTCGATGGAGGAAAAAATCCATGAAGTGCTAAAGTGTTGTTTAGAGTGGTTAATATTAATGAGTGTACAATTCGTATCAAAGTGGCCTTTATTTAAGTTAATTATTGACTATTTTCTTCCCAATGGCCCGTAATCAGAAACCTATTAGATTAAATATTGCACAGTGGAATTGTCAAAGTATTCGACCCAAATTAATATCGTTGGAGCCTTTTCTAAGTCAACTGAAAATTCACATTGCAGCACTCAGCGAAACGTGGTTAGAACGGGATAGTCAGCTGAAGGTAAATGGATATACGGTATATCGTAGGGATAGGGAGGACAGATATGGTGGGGTAGCGATCTTAGTTCACAGGTCACTTAAATCTAGTTATGTGTCTTTTGAAAGCCTTAACCCGGGAATTGAGATAGTATGCGTCAAGATATGCAACTGCGATCATATTCAGTATGTATTATCCGTATATTGTGCCCCATCAGTACACACGAGCCAAAGTGATTGGGAACAAATCTTCTCTCGTTTTAATAGTAAGGTAGTGATTCTCGGCGATTTTAATGGACACCACACAAATTGGTCTAATAAATTAGATCAGAGAGGTACCCAAATCTATGACGCACTTTTAGATAGTGAACTCGTTACATTAAATGATGGTAACCCTACTCGCATTAAGTTAGTAAATCATTCGTTACAACAATCTTCTCCAGACATATCACTGGCTTCCTCAGATATAGCGTACAAATTTAATTGGGGTACACTTAATGAAACGTTCGGCAGCGATCATCTTGTGATTAAAATTTCAATGCAGGTTAATAGTCTGTCTATACCTTCGGTACGCAGGAATTATAAAAAAGCTAATTGGTCTGAGTACAGCAACCTATTACAATCGCTTATGCAAGGTTTTAATATCACGGATGATTTACAAAAGTCATATGATGCTTTCATCGAATTGATTAATTTAGCTGCAGATATTCACATTCCATTTATTAAAATTAATTCTGACCCTGAGAAAAATTTCACTCCGAAACCTTACTGGAATAGTGCCTTATCAAAATTAGTTGCCGAAAGAAGGTTAGCGTTAAAAACATTTCGGAGTAACCCTACGCCTTTTAATTTGGATAAGTTGCAGGAGAAAATTAGGGAAGGTCAGAAGTGTATCCGTATAGCAAGAAGAAAAGGTTTTCAAGGTTTCTGTACTTCAATAGACGGAACAACATCTCATACGGTTCTATGGAAGAAAATGAAATGGTTTAAAGGATGCTATGTACCCCGATCTGGAATTAGTAAAGAGAAGGCATCGGTATTATTACAAAACCTGGCGCCGGACTTTGTTTGTACTGACGATCCAATATTTAATTCAAAAAATCCTAAACTTGAGACAGAGATATCTAAACACGAACTAGACAATTGTTTGCACACTAAAGACACTTCTCCCGGTAGTGATAACATTTCATATTCAATGTTATACAATTTACCGAATAATGCAAAATTGATTTTAGTCAGTCTGTATAACATATTTTTTTCAACCGGTTTTGTTCCCCAGCAGTGGCGTAATATCACTATTATACCTATTCCGAAACCCGGCCGGGACCCTCAGTCCAGCTCGTCGTTGCGACCTATATCTATGATTTCCTGTGTCTGTAAAATACTACATAATATATTTATTAAAAGAGTAGAATGGTATATTGAACATAATAACTTGTTATCGAGCGATACTACTGGTTTTCGCAAAGGGCGCTCCATTTTAGATAATTTGTCTACCCTGGTGTCGAGAATCCAACAAGGTTTTTCTAAAAAACAATCAACGATCGCTTGCTTTATTGACATTGATAGTGCTTACAACAATGTAAATTTAGAACGCTTATTATATGTTTTGGATAGTATTGGGATCGGTAATAAAATATGCACATACCTACGGAATTTTTTAAAAGAGAGGAACCTGAGTGTTCAGATAGACGATAACTCACTCATGAGTAGAAGATGTTGTTACGGCTTGGCTCAAGGCGACCCCCTTTCACCCCTGTTATTTAATATATTAACAATGGACGTTTGTAAATCTATAAATAATGTGTTCATATCACAGTACGCAGATGATTTCGTGCTTTATGTCACCTGTAGTAATATAGAAGAAGGAAGACTCCAATTACAGTTAGCTTTAGATCAATTCGTTAATATTCTTTCTCTTTCTGGTTTAGAAATTTCAGCACTCAAAAGTAAAGTTTGTATTTTCCAAAATAAATTTGTACGGGACCCTGTGTCTTTAGTTGTTGGTGGTATGTCTTTAGACGTTTGTGACAATGTTAAATATTTGGGTATTTGGTTAGACAGGAAGTTACGATGGGCTAAACAAATAAATGAATTAAGAGAAAAATGCTCAAAAGTTCTTAATGTTTTTAAAGTTTTAGCGGGGACAGGTTGGGGCATTCACCCAACAAATTTGAGGCGTTTATATATATCGTGTATTCGTAGTAGATTAGATTACGCAAGTTTTCTTTATGGCAGTAGTTGTAAGACACATACAAGTAAGCTTGATAAAATACAGAATCAGTGTATGCGGGTAATCGGTGGATTTATTAAAACGACTCCTATTCATGTCATGGAGTGCGAACTACACCTACCGCCTTTATGTGTACGAAGACATTATCTTGCTGGGAAGTATTGGTTAAAAGCGAAATCATTTTCTAACCATAAGATTATGAATATCTTGGACGATTTGAATGTTTCTAGTCTAAATCCTTACTGGAGGTGTAAAGAAAAGCTCATTTTAGTTTTAGTTCATAGCTACCTTAAAGATATTGCTATACATGTAAGTACGCAATTAGATATGTTTACACTTAATACCTGGGTCTGCAATGTGAACATTTCGAATATAATTAAGTTCAACATAGATGTCGTAAGTAACACTAAAAGAAGTTACAACTCGTTTGTCTTAAAACAATTATGTGATAGTTTTATTAAAAACACATATCCAAATTATTATAAAATTTATACGGACGGTTCGAAGGAAAGTAATTGTGGAGGATTAGCTATCTATGATCCGCAAGTTAGTAGTTCGGTGAAACTACGTATTGACTCAAACACCTCGATAATGTATATAGAACTGATAGCTATATCTGAAGCAATTTCTTATGTACAATCCTTGCGGCCCGGTAAATACGTTGTTCTAACAGACTCCAAGAGTGCACTACAACACATTGCTCGATGCACCTCGAATAGTCGAGGCACACCGATAGCATACAGCATCTTGGAGTCACTTTTCACACTAACCTCGAAAAAATATACAATAGTATTGCAATGGATACCATCACACGTAGGCTTGGCAGGAAATGAAGAGGCAGACTATCTCGCGAGACAAGCCTTATCTGATGGTATCCCTATGTTTTGTTTGCCGTATTGTACCGATGTTTTTTATGTAGTTAAGAATAAATGTAAACATATGTGGAACGAATACTTTGATGAGCGTTCACTAGCAAAGGGCATATGGTATAAAACAATCCAAAATAATTTGTCACGTGCTCCCTGGTTTATTAATACCGATTTACCTAGGCATACCATAGTAACGGCTATGAGGCTACGTTCCGGACACATCCCACTAAATAGTTTTGCATACCTAATGGGTAAAGTAATGTCTAAAAAGTGTACTGAGTGTGATTTGATTGAAGATGTTTTTCATATTTTAGTGGAATGTGTTCGGAATGAGGCGGAGAGGATTTCTTTTGGGTTTGCTTACGGCATTAGCTTATACGACATCGGTTTATGTAATAGTATTCTTGCTATCCCCTTATCAGAGGAAGCGATATACATATATAAAATGGTTGATTGTGCCTTAAAACGTAGATAAGTAAGTGAATATTTAAGTTAATTTGTCTGTAACTATGGGGATGGCATGATCATGCATGATCAAATCCTCTATTTTTCAATAAAGATTTAAAAAAAAAAAAAGCCTGTAGTAAAGGAAAATAATAAAAGCAATGACAAAAGAAAAAGAGAAATATCTTTATCGCCGCGAGACAATGCAGTGGCAAAAAACAACAAGTCTGGACGATCCCTAAACCATCACTAAATAATAGGCGTAACGCTTTTGATGTTATGAGAGGCAGATCCAACTCTCTCTCGGCGGATAATAATAATAAACAATAACAATTAGCTATCAGCAACCGGAAAACACAACAACACAAAAATGTAGAAAACCAAATAATTAGAAACCACAAACCTCCCCCAAGCCGACTGGTTCTCGTGGGGGAAAAAGACCACGACCCTCTAAAGATTAAAAACAACAGAAAAAAAGAAAAATAACACGATATGGCGAAAATCTTAAGCATTTACGCTTCGCGGATGATTTGATTTTGTTCTCAGAAGATGCAGGAACTCTGGGCTTAAAAATGTTAATGTTAATGTTACAACAATTATCCGATGAAAGTGTTAAGGCCGGCCTGACAATGAACCTAACAAAAACCAAAATTATGACGAATTCTCAACAAACAGACCCCGTAACAGTTAATAATGAAATAATAGAATATGTAAATGAATATACCTATATACTTGGGCCAACTTATATCTACATAAGATTGCATGAACAAAGAAATAGAACGAAGAATAACGAATAGTTGGAAACGGTTCTGGTCCCTCAGCGAAATAATGAAGGATAAAGACATGCCTATGAAAGCAAAAAGGAAAGTGTATGAAATGTGCATTATGCCATGTTTATTATATGGGTGCCAGACATGGGCATTAACAGAACTACAAGAAAGCAAATTAAAAGGTTGCCAGAATGGAATAGAAAGAAGTATATTAGGTATAAAAAGAAGAGACATTAAAAGAGAAATTAAAAATAAAACAAAACTTAAAAATGCACACACAGCTTACGGAAAGCTAAAATGGCGATGGACGGGGCATATGATGCGGGAAAGCAAGGAGAAATGGACTAAGCTAATAACAGAATGGTACCCAAGAGGAAGTAAAAGAAATAGAGGAAGACAGATTAAAAGATGGGAAGACGATCTCAAGAGAATAGCAGGTCCGGTGTGGACCCGTTTAGCATCAGACAGAAATGCGTGGAAATCTTTAGAGGAGGCCTTTGTCGGCAGACAAGCTGTTCCATTCAAACATCCAGTTGCCGATGCTTCAAGTACAAGTTAGAATTAGGATTAAATCAATTTAGTTTTAGAAAATAAGCATCTATGTAGTAGTAATATTGTAAGTAAGATAACAGCAATAAAGGCTATTTTATTTTATTTTTTTATTAAGTATAGCGCATCAAACATTGGCAACACTGAAATTGTTCAATGACTTCTACACATACAATGTAGTATAGTTCTAACCTGCATCTTTTTTTTTTTTGTTGTGTGGAAAATCATCAAATGACCCCCCCGCTCTTGGGCAGAGCGAAGGGGAGTGTCAGACTTCTACTGACTAAAAACCGAACCCATGTTCCTTGTGCCGTGGCCACGTCATCTCGTTCTATAATCCGCGGCCTAGAATAAAAGACTATTATGTACAACGGTGTTTACTTGGTATATTACGCCTCTACTCCATGAAAAATACTACATGGTGTCAGAAGTAAAGACTGTGAAGAGTTCACACGCGACATCGTCAGTCAACAAAAATGCCAGACGACGCGACACCAAAAACGCCGAAGCAAATGGGATCTTTCGGATCAGCCTTTGAAGCCTCTCGATCTTCGATCACCAAATCTACCCCTTGCCTGGAAGAACTAGCAGACACAACTCAAAATATATTTACGAGCACATGGTCTAGAGTCTCTAGAGGGAAAGACAGACCAAAGGAAGGTCGCCATTTTGTTACACCTCGTGGCAACGGTTGCACTTACAGTTTTCCAAAGCTTCAACGTGAACATCGACACCGTGAGCTATATCGCTCTACTGAAAAAAATCGATGCACATTTCTTACCACAAGTAAATATTACAATGGAGCGACACAAACTGCTAAACAGGAGACAACAGCTTGATGAATCCATCGACGAGTACGCCACAGATCTGAAAAATCTAGCCAAGCAGTGCGATCTAGGCAGCCTGGAAGACAGTCTGGTACGTGATATATTTAGTTTGAACCTCCACCAGAAGAATCTGTACATAAAAGAAAGGATCTTGCAAGAAAAACCAGCAGACCTGGCGAAGGTAATCCAACTGACGAAACTAATTGAAGTAACCAAAGAACAGACTAGGCAGCTTGAAGAACCGCTTGTAGGCGTCGCACAAGTCAACAAGACACACAAGTCACGGTCACAGACAAGCTCATCAGGATCCAGTCGGGCCTGTTCCAAGTCTCGTACATCTCAGTCAAGCCATAATAATCCCCGTGTTCATGGTGTGGACAAATTCATCGCTCCAAATGCCCAGCAAAAGGTGCAAAATGCAAGAGTTGCGGTAAATACAACCATTTTGCATCAGTGTGAAGATAGTAACCAGTGAAGCAACGGACAGTGATGATAGTCAGGTGCCGGAGGACAGTAGTCTCTTTATAGGGTTCATTTGTGTTAATTCTCTTAACCAGCAGTCATGGACAGCGGACTTATCTATCAATAATAAAGTTAACTTTATTTTAGATACAGGAGCCGACACTAACATTATTTCACTGAAACCATTTGGGAAACTTAACATTTCTACACAAAATTTACACAAAAGCAGTCACACACTAACAACATTCAGTGGTGAAACAATTCCTACTGTAGGACAGTGCCAGATACTAGTAAATCATAACAACAATAATCATGTTGTTCTTTTTCACATAGTAGATTTAAATTGTCAAAATATCATAGGTCGAGATACATTGTAACTTTGTACGTTACATTTTTGATTAATTCACACATATTTCCTAAATTAACATTAAAAACATCACGATTCATCTTAATAACCACAGATATTAACAACCAGTAGTGCCGTAGTAATTAGTATAACCCGGTTCATTAAAGAAAGGAATCTAAAATGGCGGTTTTTATCATGTCCTCACGCTCGCACACTATATCTAGTAGCATTTTTTGTTGGCATTTAGTTGGGCCACATCAGAGGTATGTGGCCCAACTAAATGCCAACAAAAATGTATGTGGCCCAACTAAATGCCAACAAATGCCAACAAAAATGCTACTAGGGATATAGCGAGCGAGAGGACATGCCATGTGTTGCCATTTTAGATTCCTTTCTTTAATGAACCGGGTTATTTATTTATTTATTTCACTTTTAGGAAAACTTACAGCTAAACAGACAGTGAGTAATAATTTAAACAAAATATGGCCAATTACAAGTTTTCACATGTAGTTTATAAACAATATGACGAGAAAGATCACTAAATGTATACGATTCATGAACAAACGGGCGCGCGAGTGAGGAATTGTCTATGGGCTCGCGCATGCCCTGCTTTATTACTTCCAACTCGGCGAACGCGAGCTAGCTTTTTGACATGAGGAAATTTGGTCCGGATCGGAGCGGTCACTCGTCTCATCTGATTTTAATATTAATATCAGTGATTTCACACGCGTCTTAACTCGCCATTATCCGGTCCTAGAACAATTACCTAATCTACATAATTCTCTGCCATCGAGCATCTAAATTCGGTGTATTGGAACCCCGCACAAAGGGGTCCAAAGTTCCGGTTGAAGGAACTCAAACTACTTACTGCGCGCCGGCACAGCACGAGCCCATCTTGGCTCCGTCGTGCGCGCCATTGAGTTTGGCGCAGACTTCCCCCCCGTTGGCCATCCCTGCCACGTGGGCCTCGCCGAGTATACCACCGGGTCGACGCGACCACCTGTCGGCCTTCACCCCTGTCATCCAGCGTGGCACCTCGCGGCGGTCATCGCCACGCCGGCTAACAGGGCAGTAACGTGCACCCCACAGGAAAGCCTACTGAGTGTGTGATTAGTGAACGTACCCAATTCTCTTTTAAATATATTTTTTTTATGTTGACAAGGATTACGTGGTTTTATTATATTATAACCTGCGCCACGTAACCCATTATCGTCACAACATGCAAGACACTTAACTTAATAAAAAGAATATACAAAGTAGGTTTCACTACACAACTATATTTAAAATTAGATAAACCTCCGATAAATAACGTAGAAAACAAAAAACCGGCCAAGAGCATGTCGGGCCACGCTCAGTGTAGGGTTCCGTAGTTTTCCGTCCGTCACAATAAGTGTTCCCACTTATGAGTTTAAAGGGTATCCATTATGTTTTTATTTTTTATTTTTTTTTCACTTTCAAAATGATTTTCCTAGAAAGTCCATATAAAGTTCTACTTTTCAGATTTTTTCATATTTTCTAAACTTATGGTTCAAAAGTTAGAGGGGGAGGGGGGCACATTGTTTTTACTTTTGGAGCGATTCTTTCCGTAATTATTGACATTATCAAAAAATGATTTCAGTAAACCCCTATTCATTTTTAAATACCTTTCCAACAATATATCACGCGTTAGGGTTGAAATTAAAAAATAAATCACTTCCCACTTTACATAATATAGGGGGGCTACCCTAATAAAACATGTTTTTCCAATTTTTATTTTACCACTTTGTCGGCGTGATTGATACACATATTGGTACCAAATAGCTTTCTAGTGCTAACGGTCACAGAGATTAAGCGAGGACGGACGGACGGACAGACAGACATGACGAAACTATAAGGGTTACTATAAGAAGTAAACTCAACATTTTTCAACAGTAATTTAATTTGTGCAATTGAAGAGAAAACTACTAATTCATCAATTAAAGACAGTAGTGCGTCACCCAGTTGCGATGACAATATCGTAATTGCATTAACCGAAGAGCCACACTTGCAACCAGAAGATTCGCGAAATGATTAACAACAATCAGAACCTTTACCCATGATCTACGTGTAGTGCAAGAGATCAAAGATGATGAGATTAATATTGAGATTTGCGATATAACCATGTCAAAATTAGAATCAACACGGTCACGAACGGCAGGATTAGGATTAGAGTTAGAAGAAAAAATTTATATAGTGAACGATTCACTGATAGGATTGGACAGAAACATGTCGTGTGCTGACTTGCAATTTGGGAATTTCGTGTTCTCGAATGATATTATCATGATCATTACAACTCCTGAAGAAGATGGAGAAACAGACGATTTATTATATCACAGCATAATTCATTCCGGAACGTAGTGAATCCGATGATGATTTGTTGTATCGTAGTGTATGTGATATTCACGATATTCGTCGCCTTACATCCAGCTGGGGAGCATCGCCACAGGTTCTCCGCACAACCAGCCTATGTCTTGCTTTTTCTGCTGGGGAGTTCGCATGCCCAAGGTTGACATAGCGCTCAACGATACCTGCCGCATCGTAACGGGGTGCTAAGACCTACCCCCCTTGTGATGTTGTATCCGCTTGCAGGCATAGCTCAACCAGATGTACGACGCGAAATTGCAAGCCGTATTGAGAAGGGAAAACAGGAACGTGACAACCGCCACCCTCTCTTCGGGCATCAACTACCACCTTCACGCCTAAAGAGCCGTAAAAACTTCCCATACGACCTCCTTAGAAGACGGTGCGTCGGACGAGAGGTGCGAATTGTGGCGAAACAAACATCCCATCTCTCAACATTTAATCAACCCGGAAGAACACCTGCCACCCGGAAACGAACTGCAGTGGCCAATATGGAAATGTCTTAACCGACTGCGAACCCAAGTTGGCCGCTGTAGATGTAATCTCGCCAAATGGGGTATCGTCGATCCATTCCAAACAAACTGCCAGTGTGGAGCCCCTCTGCAGGATATGCGCCACCTTCTATCCTGTCCATCCTGCACAACCACTTGCACCTTTCAGGACTTACTAGAAGCTTTGAGCTCATCGACACGTAAAGAAGAAGACTGTTATCTTGGAGCTTCGCCTGACGGCCTTTTCGGTGAAGACGGCCTAGAGAAATAAAGTGCCCCATGACTTATTATGGAATGGACAGGATACTGCTAAGGAATTAATAGTTCTAAAATACTTAAATATAAAAAAAGAAAACAGCAAATTAGTTTTTAATAAAAAGACGTGACAGAGACATAAAAACACCGAAAACTTGTTTCATACTTTGAACTGCTTTCTGCAATGATTCACGGTCCTCTATTGCTATGGTTTCAGGTTTCATACCTTACTAATCGTATACTTAGTGTAGCTAGCCACCAAGCTCGCAGGCGCTTCGCCTCACCAATCCTTTGTTAAGATATAGATTATCTGTGATGTAACTCACTCGCTCATTCTCTATGATTTCGCCTCTTTGCTTCAATAACGTGACAAGTCCGACAATTCCTTTTTTTTAAATTTGATATTTGAAACCGCCGTGACCGATTTTATTTTTGCACAAAACGTGGTATCTCTTGTGCGTATATTAGAGAATCTATGAGTGAAAGAGACAACGCAACTGTGTCAGATCGCGATATCACGTTGTCTCTTTCTGTGCGGCGATTTGATTCGACAACGAAACAAATCATTGTCACGACGCACGTGCAGTGGAAGGTGCTCTCTTTCTGCGATAACGTGACATCACGACGATATCACTGTTTGGTTGCAAAGGTATGTTTTAATTCAATTATTATTTTTAATTTAATAATGTGATATTTTGCGATAACAGTGTTGTTGAAAAAAATGTATGGTGTTAATGGGGAGGAAAACTGCCTTTTTATCCCGCTTGGTGGCGTCTAGGCAACCGTACCTTGCTTTGACATAAGAACTGTCAAATCCTATACATTTTTTTGTAAACAAGACCAAACTTCTCGTTTTTTTATCAAGAATGCCTCAATGCAGTGCCTTAAATTATAAAAACCGGGGAGTTCATCTGTTCCCCAAATGGGAAAGCGCTTTGCGGATTAAAAACTTCAGGGCAAGTGATACAGCAAGGTTATGTAGTTTGCACTTCAGAGAAAGTGATTATTTCGGAAAAAGTAATTATACAGGTAAATTAAATGTGATTTATTTATTCTCCAAATACATGTATATATATTTACACCATAGTCATTCTTACACATATGTAAAATTTCAGGTAATGAACCTTTGTCAAAGTTCCTTTCCTAAACATATTATGAACTGTCTTCTTCAAGATCAAAGTGGACTCCAAAATTTTGATTTCGATCGTATGCCTCCAACCTAGAGGAAGACAAAAAATATAAGTTTGTTTTAACATAAAAAAAGAAGAAATATGAAAGATAACCTCAAATACCTAAAATGCCTACCTTTCAATCAAATCGGCCTTTTTCCCAGCAGTCGACGCATTTCTTCGTCGAAGCTCAGTTCGAAGTTCTCTTAAAGATAACAGCGTGTACATTTTGTAAGGTAAATCACAAAATAAACACAGAAAATCGCAACCACACACTTGCTAAAAGACGTAAACAAGGTACAGTCGCTCGCAGCGCCATCTGTTTCTACCTTTTAGTGTGGCTCCCTATTGTTATAAATGCATATGTCACACTGTTGCCGAAAGAATTAGAATTTTGCTTTGAGTTATCTTTGATACAACACTGTTGTTGATGAAACTTTTTCCAATACAAAAACCAAGTTAAAGTTATCTGCTGATGTTCCGTTATTGAACGAAAAATAACTAATTTGACCGGTAATATTCCTAAATATGACATTGTTAATGCTAAAACAAATAACTATTTTGTACTTATCTTATTTTTCCAGATGTAATCGCGATTTAGAAGACTTGTTAATCTGGCATTGACAACAGAAAATTCCAATATTCCTGTTGCAGGGCCAAGTGCAGGTACCTATTTGTATTTTGAACTATTAAAGAACAACCTACCCAGTAGGCATACATACGTCCGGCGCTGCCGCGCGGCTGTGTTAAATACCTATCTACTCTTTAACGCGTGGTAGGTACTTGTACTATTCCGTGCGCGTGGTAATGTAGGTAGGGACTAAGTTTGTATTACATTTTTTTCTGTCGTACTAAATTAATTATTTAAACGTTTTTTTCTTAGATAGAGACGCCACGTTAAGCACAGAGAACACAAGGTCAGATATAGAGGAAGCAACTGTAAATGAGGATGACGTAGCAAAACCAAAAACTGACTCAGTATCAAATCGACATCGTTGTGATTCGACCAGCAGCAGCAGTAGTTCTTGGAGTGACCCATCCACATCAAGCAGTTCATCAAAAACATCTTTTATTGAAGGTAAGTTTCACCGGTGTTTTAATTTTTTTGCCCATTTAAGTACCTACCTATCTTTTTGTTTACTTATTTGTTTTCTTCATTTTGTATACAGGTAGCGACGATTCAGTTAAAGACCCGAACTATGAAGTTGTCTGCACAACTTCATAGTTCAACGTTTTAACCAAAATTCCTCAGATTCTGACGGAGAAGTTGCTAATGTTGACAATAGACACCGAGATGGTGTTTTACAAGAAATTATACCTACAGAGGACCACGAAATGATTCTTAACCTTGTACATGAAGCCGATGCGTTCCCGATTTTAAATGAATCGTCAGCTGTTGAAAATGTTAGCCCCACTGAACAAATCTCACAAAATCCAGATTGTAGTCCGACCAAAAAAGGTAAAAAGAGACGAAAACTGGAAGGAAGTTGGAAGAAAAATATAGCCAAGAGACTGAGAAACTGCGGTAAGTCTTACCAATCTGTAAAAACAAAAAAAAACATTCCAGAACGTACATTGAGACCGCCTTGCAAAGAAACTTGTGCATTCAAATGTCGCTCAAATACTACAGATGACCAACGTCAACAACTATTAAAAGAATTCTGGAACTTGGGTGACATTGAAAAACAGTGGGCGTTCATAGCAAATAGTGTCGAAGCAGTCGTTCCAAAACATCGATATGTGAAGATAGACTCAGATGGAAATATTGCACCAACTCGCGATAATAATAATGCCTTCTTTTTTACCGTTTCTGGGGTAAAGACTAGAGTGTGTAAAGTATTTTTCAAAAACACTTTGGCGATCAATAACAGGCCAATAGAGATGGCATTAAAGAAGAAAAACAAAGATTGCAACATTTCTACTATGAAAGATGATCGGGGACATCATCTTGCAAATCGATACAAACTGGATGATAGCATAAAGAATGGCGTTAGAACATTTATAGAAGCAATTCCGAAGATTGAGTCTCATTATATAAGAGCCAACTCAAGAAGGCATTATATCGATGGCAGCAAAGCCATTACCGATCTTCATAGAGACTATGTTGCCGAATGTAAGTCAAAAAATGTACCATTCACTAACTACCTAATGTTTTTTTTATCCTTCTTTATTCCTAAAAAAGATTTATATGATGTATGTGAAGCTTACAAAAATAGCACTGATGAAGAGAAAGAACAATTAAAAGAAAGATACGAAACACACCAAAATGAAAAAGTTCTCTCACGCGCAGAGAAGGAAAACGACAAAAAGAATAGTGAAATATTTGTTGCTGTGTATGATCTTCAAGCACTTTTCCAATGTCCCAAAGGCGACATCTCTGTCTTTTATTATAAGTCTAAATTGAATGTACTTAATTTAACTATATACAACATTCAGAGAAACTGTGTTCAAAGCTATGTTTGGGATGAGTCAAACGCTCACAGAGGTGTAAACGAAATCGGTACTTGCGTTTACAAATACCTCGTCAATATTTCAGAAACAGTCGAAAATCTAGATATTGTGTTCTATTCAGATAATTGTGGAGGACAACAAAA
The DNA here is from genome assembly GCA_949316265.1 of Diarsia mendica. NCBI lineage: Eukaryota > Metazoa > Arthropoda > Insecta > Lepidoptera > Noctuidae > Diarsia > Diarsia mendica. The sequence goes on from OX438889.1 coordinate 14,940,545, forward strand.
AAATAAATTTATGATTTGCATGTATCTGTACGCAGTTACGACAATACTTAATCTTAATTCAGTCACTCATAAATATTTAATAAAAGGACACACACAAAATGAGGGCGATTCCGCTCATTTTCAAATTGAGAGAGAAATTAAGCGGCAATTAAGATCTGGACCCATGTATACACCTGACGCATTTATTGGTGCTATAAAAGCTGCCCGGAAGAAAAGTGAGCCTGTCCATGTTAATGAAATGTGCTTCGCAGATTTCTATGATTGGAAAAACTTAACCAATCAAATGAACTTTTCGTTGTTAAAAGATGAAAATAATGATTCTGTCAAAATAACAGGTTTAAAGGTGATTCGAGTTCAAAAAAGCGATCCTGAAGCTATATTTTTTAAAGATTCATATGCTGATCTACAATTTAAAAAAGCTATTGTTATTAAAAAGAAAAGGAACGTCGCTCAGTCGATATCTTGATAAACCGACGAGAAGCTTATGGATAGCTGCAAAACGAGTAGTGCGCTATCTGAAGGACACAATGGATAAAGAGTTGATATACTATTGTCAGGAGAAAGAAGAAAACACTAATACATATTCTAATATTTCAGCATTTTCAGATGCCGATTGGGCAGGTGATAAAACCACAAGGAAAAGTGTCAGTGGGGCACTGATATATCACCAAGGAAATCTAATTGCATGGTCATCACGGAAATAGAGAACTGTATGTATCTCTCTCCAGTGCTGAAAGTGAATACATAGCTGCTGCGAGTTGTGTCAGTGAACTATTATTTTTGTGAAAGGATTATCAGTTGACTATAATGAAAAGTGTAATGTTGTGCTTTATGTGGACAATCACGAGTGCTATAAAAATTATACATCATTCTGAAAATACGCAAACTTCCAAGCACATAGACATTAAATATCATTTCATAAATGATATTGTAAACCAAATTTTTTTGATAGTTAAATACATAACTACCAGTGAAAATACTTCGGACATTATGACGAAACCATTGTGTAGTGTTAAGTTTTGCTATTTTCGTGATAAGTTGTTAGTTTTGTAAGAATGTTTGCACACTGTTTTTTTTTTTTTTTCTTTGGTTTGATTAGCGCTTGTCACATTTATCTGTCAAAACTTAGTTTTTTTTAAAAATTATTTTGTGGCTATGCCACTGGCTTGGTTACAAGACCTTTAAATCAAGTCTTTATTTTAAAAGTCTTAATTAGAAAAAATTTAAGAGTTTCTACACTTATAATATTTTTTTTTTCATTTTCTTTTTTTCCTACTACACACTACCACAACTGTTTTTAATGAATTTAAAAATCGGCACAAAACACTGTTTAATTTTTAGAATATCATTCAGGCGGCGCGCGGCGGGAGAAATTATTAAGATATCACTCAATTCACTGGCAAGTATCAGTCTATCAATATAATAGATTTATTAAACAAAAACCGAGAGATAGTCAGCTTCGCTCAATCACATGTAACTACAACAGTTACATGGCCCTACCACGGATCTGCTACGACCAAGAAAAAACTCCATGATAGTCAACTCAACCACTGTAGCATGTCCGAAAGACGGTGTGTCAGAAATGATCATTGACCTGGAGAAGATTAATTTCTCCACATGTAGACATGTACCCTATGAGTGGACTCTTGGGGAAGCTTGGTTGGGTATTAAAGGAGACTCACTCAGACTTTATGTCTACATCCCCTCTCTAAATCAGACACTTGACTCACATGCTATAGCATTATACCCAGACAAAAAGATTGAACAATGTCTTTCTGTAAGGAATAGTTTGACACCGTTCAAGATAAATGAGACGCTATGGGTGAGCTTAGACATAAATGGAAGACCACTCACAATGGTTGACCTATTTAAGAATGTTCTGGAACAAAGTGTATAAAGACAGAACCAGTCCTGGTAACCCTATGACACCAATCAATTGCAAAATTTTAACAGTTCAAAACCAGGTGTTCAGCGTCAGCTTGCGGTTTATTACAGAATTTACAAGAATCACTTGATATTATGCCCAAACGGGATAAGTGGGCTGGTGTGGTGGTATGGCCAAAGCGAAGCCTGTTAATCGTAGTGATGAAGTGCCGGCTGGCTGACTCCAGGTCGTCGTACCAGGGCTCTGTTGGTAAGTCGGTTTGGATACTTCCGTACCATTTTCCTTTTTGCTCTTGGTCTTTGTTCCACATTTCAACCCAAAGATTTTTCAGTTCTTCGTTTGTCGAGCTATAATAATCAGTGTGCGGTACACTAGTTACATGTTGAACATCCAATGAATTTATCCCCATATTTGCAATTCTATCTGCTACTTCATTTCCAGATATACCTTTATGCGAAGGAATCCATATAAAAGATATCTCAATGTCTTTACAATTTAGCTTATAAATAATATCTTTAATACTGTACAAAATATAGTTAGCTTTAAAACTCAATTTCAAATTTTTTAAAGCTTCCAAAAGACTCAATGAATCAGTTAAAATTAAAAAGGATTGAGGTATAAGACTGGTGAATATGACTTATTATCTTAAACCCTTCTAAGATTGCATAGGCATTCATTGTTCAGAACAGAGCTTTGAAAGAACTTTGTTTGAGGATCATATAAAGCAGATCTCACATAGTTATTTCCCTTACTGCCATCAGTGTATAGAGTACTATAGTACTATTAATTTCATATAATATATAGTAAAATATATACACTAAAATATATACATTACACAATATATACATTAAAATATATAGTACTATTAATTTCTGACAAAAATTCTACCATGTCATTATTATTTAGAATTCTGTGTTCTAGAACATGAATTGGATGAGTTATACTAACATAGTTGTGAGCATAGCAAGGCCACTGAGACTGTTTTTTAATCCTTGTGCATTTCTTACATATTTCCAGATAAATCCGACACAACTGTGGAGCTATGCCCTTCAACAGTTCATCTGCTGAAGACAATGGACCAGAGACATTCACTAGGTGAGGGACTATTCTCTTGATAACATCATTATTAGCTGATGACAAAAGTTTGATGCAATATCTCTCACAGAGCAATATTCTCCTCAAAATAAGGGGCATGATCTTGGTTTCAACTTCCATGACGCGTATGGGAGTTGAACACATTGCTCTAGCAGAGCCTTGTTCTGAATTATATCCAATCTATGTACATATGTACAGTTAATGTAAGCTAAAGTGCTATAATCAAAGTGGCTTCTTACAATTGCTTTGTACAGTATTGACAACATTGACAATACTGTACAAAGCAAGCTTTTTTCCCTGCGTGGGTAGACACAGGGTTAATACTGTTATTTTGGTTACTCCAAGTTTTAATGAATTTTTATATATTTTAAATTAATTTTTAGCCGCCTTATTACAAAACGTAGTTAAACCTGGTTTAACTTAGACTTGGTTTATCTCGCATGCTGTCACTTTCTTTTGAATATTATTGAAGTGAGACGTCATGCGAGATAAACCAAGTCTAAGTTAAACCAGGTTTAACTACGTTTTGTAATAAGGCGGTAGATGTTTTAATTATATATTATTGTTATTAACCACCCAACTCTCACTTTCTCCTATTTGCAAGTTTCTGTGACATCATATTTTCTTCTTTACTATTCACTTTTCTTCTATCTACTATGGACACTCAAATGGCATCCAGTTTGGAAGATCTGGAGCAGCTCTTCAACTCACGTATGGATGACTATGAGAAGAAGTTACAAACTGCATCCTCTGGACCTGAATCAGCATCTGACATGACAACACTGTCACGTGAGTTCACAGAATTTAAAACTTTTGTCTGGCAGGCTCTCTCAAAGTTTAAATCACAAATAGATTTGCTTTCCCACGGCTATGACAGACATGAAACTTTGATGAGAAGAAAGGTTTTACTATTTCATGGAGTCGCTGAGCTACAGAATGAAAAATTGAATGACGTGGTTCACAAAATTATAAACAATCGTATGAGCTTGTTTGAGGTTGCAAAAGAAAGTATTCATGTCTGCCACCGATTGGGTTCATCACAAGGTAAAGCCAGACCTCTCGGAGGCATTACACAAATGATTTGGGAGACCAAGAAAACACTGATGGGTACTGGCATCACTATATCTGAATTCTTGACGCACACAAGGCACAGTACATTCATGGACGCGCGCAAGCATTTTGGGATGGAGAACTGCTGGTCGGTGGAGGGCAGGATAATGATCATCACGTCCGATGGCAAGCGTCACAAGATCGAGACACCGGGTGAACTTCGAGCACTAGTTTCACGGTTCCCCAAGGGCACAAGTGATACTAGTGCTTCTCCTAAGAATGTGAGCCCCACCGAAGTTGTTGCTACACCTAGAGCCCAAAGAAAGGCGCGCCGGCGTAACTAATGTTGCTGTTTCTTGTAAATCAGTCATTGTGCGAGTGCGTTTCATGTTCTCGTTTAATTCGTTTGGATGTTTGGAAAGCAAGGGACATACGATTTGACATAGATGTGCTGTGAATACAACATCTTAAAACTCTTGTTTGAATATAGTATTCGAAGATAAATGTTTTACATATCTGTTAAAAGCAATAATAACAACTTATATTAAAAAAATGTTTTTACGGTTATTATAAATTAAATAAACAATAAAACATACATGTCTATGAAGACATGTATGTTTATTTTATTTATAATAAGCATATTATAGTTAAGTTAAAGTAGCATATTATGTCGAGGAATGTTATTATTTGGTAACTTTTTCTTACAGAATAATGGCTGATGAACCACAGTGCAGTAGTGGTTTGACAGGAATTGAGTATAATTATCCTCTGAAAGAGGTAGACCAATTTCATTGAGAGGAGGATATCAGTTATATATGAAGAAAAAAATACAAAAATGGCTAATTTTATTAGAAATGCACTCAAAGAAATACTTGCCATGGAAGTATCACAATTCAAGAAAACCGAATCTTAAAAGAAACACCTCACTTATGTACACCAGATACAACAAAAAATGAGCTCAAGAAAGCACTAAATTCATGCAAGAATAGAGCAGCCAGAGGAAACGAGTCACTACTAAATATATTTGACGAGGAAATGAGGGAATTTCAAGACAAAGGACTAGACTTTCTACAAAATATTCCCGACTTACGCAAGAAGAAAAGCAAATGGTGCCAATCGGCTGATTTTTAAAAAAGCAGAGTAAGTAGGTGTACCTAAAAATATGAAGACTTTTTAATATGTGATTATCAAGATGGTTCAAACCGAATTTTAATATTTTCTGTGGTAGGTAAATGAGGTGACAATGTCAAGTTTCTCCGATTTCTTTTTAGATGGAACCTTTAAATTTGTAATTCATCCATTTGTTCAGCTATTTAGTATTCACGCTGATATTGTAAGTTCTACCACCTGTACAAATGTTGTACCGTTAGTATTTGCGCTGCTTTTAAATAAAAAGCAAGCTACTTACGAAATTCTATTTCATATGCTTAAGGCCCGTTTTCCCAATTGGTGTTCACGTCAGTTTACCATGGATTTTGAGATAGCAATACAAAACGCGGCACAAAAAGTTTTCCCAAATACGCTAATTTCTGGATGTTATTTCCATTTTTTGAAATCCCTGTGGAAGAAAGCAAAACACTTGGAACTCAAATCTAGACTACATAAGCGACACGTTGCTCTTTGCGCCTCACTAGCTTTAATACTAGAACAATTATATAGATGACGGTTGGCTTTATATCATGGAGGACTGGCCTCAAAATAATCTAATTTCAGCTTTTAATGATTATTTTGTCGAGAACTGGCTCGATAATAAAAATTTTGCCAGAAATTGGAATGTATATGGACAACGTCATCGGACGACTAACCTTGTAGAAAGTTGGCATTCCAAAATTAATCGTAAAATTAATGGTAGAAATAAACCAAATATTTTGCAATGTTTAGACACTCTACATAAAGAAGCGAATTTATCAAAAAATAAAATGGATCAGGTGCAAAGGGGTGTCCAAACAAATAATCGGACTCCTGAATCGATTGAAAATGAAGCGAGAACAAATCGCTTAATTAGCCAATTTTTTGAAAATCAGATTTCACTAGGCCACTGCATGGAAAAGCTATGCATATATTAAAATATTATAATTATAATATATATATATTATAATTTAAAATGAAAAAACAAATATAAGATTAGTTTTATACTAAAATAATGTTGATTTGTTTAATCTTCAATAATTATTGTGATTTTAGTCATTTTTTGTTATTGTAGTTATAGTTTGTTAGATTTAAGTTATTATGATTTTGCATGTAGTTGGTTAATATACAAAAAAAATATCTGTTGATTTATCTAGTCTTCAATAATTACTGTGATTTTAGTTTTTTTTTTTGTACTGTTATAATTTTTTAGATTTAAGTTATGATTTTGCATATAAGTAGTTGGTAAATATACAAAAAAATAAGAAGTGATTATTTACTGTTGATATGACATATCAACAAAAAACTATTTTTTTGAATATTTTATATTTAATGTTGATTTATATGATGGTCAATCTAGGCAGATTTTTGTAAAATGCAAAATGGACGGGAATGAGGGGAGCGAGGCTGAAGCCCCGAATCCCAAGATTCGGAAGCGGACTTTTAGCGCTGATGCTTATGACCATGTCGGCGGCGGTGAGGAAAGTGACTCTATTAATTACGCACCCTACTTCAAGCCTAATTATAAAAGACTGTATCCAGAGCATTCGGCTAACACGGAGTTTAAAGTTTTTGTAGAAAGTCAGGACAAAGAACGATTGGGAAATAAAAGCCCCATATATATAAATCACATTTTCGCAACGGGCGTTATAGGTGTCTTTGCCTTGCACCTGTAGAATCGCACTACTGTAGAAAAAGTAGTACGAAAAAAATACCTTGATGGACAACTTTCTTACAAGCGACTTCATTATTTATATACTGAGTGGTTTGATCCACAAACTTGTAGCACTCAAATGGCTACATTGCGCCAATATCAAGATATTGTCAACACTAATTTTAATGCCTTTTAAGAGTGTAAAAGGCAATATTAAAATGCAAGAAAGACCAGTGTGACAAATGCCATACTTTTTATAATAACAAAGAGCCAACTGAAACTCAAAAGAATGAGCAAGATCTGCACATGCAACGTAAAAACTTGGCGAGGACTATAAAGGCGGCTGATAAAGCTGAAGCTGGGGTACCACACAGGGGTCTCCTACCCCTGTGTGGTAACCGCCACTTTTGATATGCAAAAAATATTGACTTGTCCTTATGGAAACGTGAGCATATTTTACTACAAAAGGAAACTCAATGTTAATGATTTTACTGTTTATGATGTGGCCCGCAAAAGTGGATTTTGTTACGTGTGGTCTCATTTTTTCCTATAACCTCAATAGGAAAAAATGAGATAAGCAGCGGCTTAAATCTCCGCGTCTAGCCAAATGCCTTGCACAACTCCATTTTAGGCGTGTCGCCCTGTCCCCGACGTCGAACACTTTCGTCCGACTCCGGATCTCGGTGTTGCAAATCATGAAAAGTGATTTTAAAAATACTACTGGTTATTTACTAGCATGATAGTGTTTTGGAGTTTTCAAAGGTGGGTGGCGCTAGTTTCGGTGCTGTTAGCGCCTTAAAGTAAATAGAACAACACAAAATATATTCTTTACTAAAGGGGTTTCAACTTTTTTCTATGGGAGCTGGCATATCGACTGACCACCATTTTGATTTTTTTACGAAATCGCGGCCTACGATAAAAGTGGTATGTATGGTTTGTGTGGCTTCAAATATCTCGGTAACGTGACACTTTGGGTACCGTGTTACTGGACATTTTTTGTTCGTCTATATGGGTGAATTGCCCAAGCAAAAAAAATACACGGCAAACCTGAGAACGGTAGTGCAATGTGTTAATTTTTAATTTTATATATTTTTTCTCAACAGCGTAAGTACTTCTCTACCTTGACAAAAAAAATAATTGATTTCTACCCATTAATATACGAGAAAAAATAATTACAAAGTGTTATTTTATCATCACAGTGGCCTGTCCTGAACCCAATTCCGCTCATAAAATACCTTCCCCTGCAAATACATTCGTAATATGGATTTAAATCGATTTTGTAATCATTAAATTATAATACATTCGATCAAATAAAACTATTTTTGTTTGTTTATCTTCTTTCTCATGGATTTGACAGGCAGTTAACTTTTGTCTGGAAAAAAGTTATCATTTCAGAGGATAGTAAGTTTTAGTAGAATAGCCAATTAGCCATGTCAACATTGCGTTGTTACGCCCCCCTCACCTTTCCTCACTTCGGATCAGTCCGGCTCAAGCTCTCGGCGCGAACGCACCGGTCCCAACGTCTTGCGGTTTCCCGCCAAAAAAGTAAGTTTATCATTTCAGTGATATGAGGACAAAAATAATTTCATTTCGGTGGCTGTTATAACTCGTGTTACATTAGTATGCACAGTATATCATTTCGGTGGTAATTTTTATCATTTCGGTAGACACTTTTCATTTCAGTGGACTCTTAAAAATTCATCCTTAAATATATATGTAACTTTTGATGATATTTGATGTCCACTCACGCACAATGTTATAAAATAGGCTAAAGTTTTATTTGTCATTAAAAATATGTAGATAGCATTGAAATAAAAAAAATCCACCGAAATGACACATAAAAATCTCTTGTTGAAATTCACCCATATGTCCTCTATCCATACATACCACTTTCATCATGGGCCGCGATTTCGAAAAAAAAACAAAATGGTAGACAGGGTTCTATCCCCTTTCTGTTCTAACAAACACAATATTATATAGATTTATTAATCTATATCTAAATATTGTGTTTGTTACAACGGAGAATTTATGCGAAGTTTATTTAACCCGTATGGTATTCCATAATAATGTTCCCTTTATAATGTTGACAAGGAATAAGGAAGGATTCAACCCCTATGGGAGTAGAGGTGTAAGAGAAAAACCTTTTGCACCTTTTTCAGCATAAGTGTAGACTCTACCTCGTGAGGATTCCATATCACAAGCGCTGGTTTCGAGCTTGCATCAAACTAATGCAATAGTTATGTACTTTACCAGCTTTTCATTTATGTAATTTTTAAAGGAGAAATACAACTATCCGTAAAATCCGAAAAATCCCGATGGTAGTACGAGTAACATACGGATTTGAAAATTGCGGATATTCGGATAATACGGATATGCGGATATCCGGATTGCAAGCCCTAGTCACAACCAATGAATGGGAGCAATTGAACGAGTTTGCCCAGACATCATTCTGTACTGAATAAACAAAAAATATTATCGACACTACCCTTTATATCACCATGTGACAGTTCTGTAACAAACCATTCAAGTCCATACAAAATCTAAAATCTTATTTTTATTCCGTTTTACATCAATGTATCACAACAGTTACAAGCCGTTCTATGCAATTCTAGTACACATCGTGAAACACAGATGGCAGTAGTAGTTTGAAATTTCGTTCAAACTTTAGTTGGTGACACTTCACGAGACTTGACGTTGCGTAAAGTTTTCAAAAATCGAAAATAATATAAAAAAAACAAAATAACTGCGGCTTGTTTGGTGATTCTAATAGGTAAGTTCATGGTTTTCACTGTTTATTGTCGGTAACGCATAATTTTAGTTTTTGTGAGAATTCGTGTTGAATTTCTCTTTGTAACATTTCTGTCACAATGCAGAATAAGGGTCGTATTTTATAGTACATTGACCTAGTGTTGGTTTCTTCACAGAATGACTTCCCGAGGTATAGGAGAAGATGAAATTGAACAATTTCTTTTGGACTATGAGGCCAGTGAGGATGGGTTTGAAGACGATGACGACAGCGTGGCAGATCCCGAATATTTGCCGGATTTAGAACCCCCATTCGAGGATGAAACTGCAGAATAAATTGATGGTATGAACATTGACAGTATTATTGAAGATCTGGAGCGCGGTGGCAGTAATTCGTCTCCATCACCCTCGCCAGTTGCTTCTACTCAGCCAGGACCATCAGCACGTCGTCAAACCAAAAACAAATTGAATGTACGCTGGAGGAATAAAAATATTGAACTAAACGAGCAACAGCTACGTTTTACAGGTGATGAAACCTTGTCGCCCGAGGTTTTAGACCTCGAAACACCAATCCAATTCTTCTTGAAACTATTTCCCAAAGAATTGATTGAAGTCATTGCTAGCCAAACAAATCTTTACATAGTCCAAAAAGATCCCAACATAAGTTTTCGTGTCACAGAGACCGATATTCAACAGTTCATTGGACTAGTGTATATCATGTCGTTGGTACATCTTCCAAGGGTTACGAAGCATTGGCACGGTTGTATAGGAACACCTTTAGTAAAGGAAACAATGGCAGTCAACAAGTTTGAGAAGATCCGGAGATTTATTCATTTCAATGATAACACAAAAAATGTTCCACGAGAACACCCTGATCATGACCGAATATTCAAGATTAGACCAGTCGTCAAAAAACTAAATGAGACCTGCCAAAGCATCCCTCTAGAAAAATATCTATGTGTAGACGAGCAGATTTGCTCCACAAAAGCAAGGCAGAATTTGAAAAGATATAACCCCAAAAAGCCAAATAAATGGGGATATAAAATATATGTTCTTTGCGGTGTGAGTGGGTTCGCATACAAATTCGAACCTGAAACAGGAGCTGAAAATGTGGTTGCTTCTGGTGAGCCAGACTTGGGCGCTGCATCGAATGTGGTCGTCAGGCTTTCGCGTGAAATACCAAGAAATCAAAACTACCGGATCTATTTTGACAATTATTTCACGTCTCTGCGGCTTCTGGAATATTTAGCTAAACAAGGCGTTCTTAGTCTCGGTACTATACGTCGAAATCGTATACCTGACTGTAAACTACCAACAGACAAGGAAATATCTAAAAAAGAACGCGGCTACTCGGTCGAATATGTCGGAAACGTGAAAGGAACAGAAATATCGACAGTAGCCTGGAAAGACAACAAAATTGTCACACTCGCCTCTAGTTTCGTGGAAGAGCTACTGAAGACACAGGTTTCAAGATACGACAAGCCAAACAAAAGATACGTGACTATCGACCGACCCCATATCGTAGGAGAATACAACCGCCATATGGGTGGTGTTGATTTGATCGACAGTATCATGGACAGGTACAAAATACGCCTGCGAAGCAAAAGATGGCAGATTCGCATGTTCTACCATTTCTTAGATCTTGTTATGTCCAATGCCTGGCTCTTATATAAAAGAGTACATAAGGCCAAAAAAGAGAAGAGCCAATGCTGCAGTCAGCTGATTTTCGACAGGAGCCCTAGAGTATGGTATGATTGTTTCACCAAATTTATAGAAACACTGAACTTTGTTAGAAATAACTATATTACTGTTTGTATGTAAACAGAGCAAGCAAAGATCCAATATATATACTAATATTTGTTGATGATCTCCTAATTTGTTGTAAAGACAAACTTAAAGTAAATAAGGTAAAAACTAGCTTAATGGAAAAATTTGCTATGAAAGACCTAGGAAAAATTAAAAGTTATATTGGCATAGATATTGATTATAATGATGTCAGGAATAAAATGACCTTAAGTCAAACAAAATATATTGAATCTTTGGCTGTGAAATATAATCTGGAAAATAGTAAGTTATATGATACTCCAATGGAAACAAACTTAAAATTAGAACAAGCCAGAGAAGTAGATGATAATATAAAGTATAGAAATATAATTGGGGAATTATTGTATATTAGTACAGGCACTAGGCCAGATGTAGCGTACAGTGTCAATTACTTAAGTCGATATCAAAGTTGTTATGACCAAACACATTACAAATATGCAATGAGAATCTTAAAATATTTGTATAAGACTAAGGATTTAAAGTTAACGTACTATGATAATGTAAACTCGGAAACATTAGATTGTATGGTAGACTCTGACTATGCAGGTGATAATGTAGATAGAAAATCTACAACAGGTTTTGTAATTAGATTATTTGGAAACTTAATTTTTTGGAAAACGCATAAACAAAGTACAGTTACTAACCGCCTTATTCATAAAAATAGTTAAGAGTTGTTTAACTTAAGCTTGGTTTATCTCGCATGCCGTCACTTTCATTTGAATATTATTGAAGTGAGACGGCATGCGAGATAAACAAAGCTTAAGTTAAACAACTCTTAACTATTTTTATGAATAAGGCGGTTAGTGTTTAACTTTTGCAGAATATACTGCTTTGTCAGAAGCAGTGACAGAAGTACTTTTCATTAGAAACTTGTTAAGTGAATCATTCAATGTAAAATTTGATAAACCCATAAAATTATTTGAAGATAATTCAGGTGCAATTTCAATTGCTAAGTATGGCAATTTTACTAAAAATTCAAAGCATATTGAAGTTCAGTATCACTATATAAATGAAAACTATGAAAAGGGTATAATTGATATTGTAAAAATTGATTCAAAATTTAACTTAGCAGACATCTATACTGTTAACTAAAAGTTTAGATAAGACCAAGTTTTTGAAAAATAGGTTAGGATTAAAATTAATTTAGTTTTAGTATACATATAACAACATTGTTATGTAAAATCAAGATTATATATTTAAGGAGGCGTGTTGTAATCTGTGGTATAAATATAATAATCTTGGTTCTCAGTATGGCAACATTGCTGTTCTCTATAGTTTTTGGCCTTCCTAAAAATGTTCTGTCATGGCGTCCCTTACTGATTTACTCTTCCAATATGTTATAATAAACGTGATTAATACAACTACTGGCCTAATTCAATTACATCCACCACTCCACTCCAACAGATTTAACATTTTATCGACTTTTAGCTGTTTTCTGGGCAATATTATGGTTCTACAAGTTGTAAAATAAACTTCACTCACTAACTTTTTGCTTTAAACAAACTAAGGTAATACATCATTTGTTAAAATGTTACAAAATGTATAGTTATTTGAAAAGAACCCATTTCCCCACCCAACCATTTCTTATGTCTGGAATAAGATCAAAGCTGGTAGATAGATGGCAGTGGTTCGTGTGATATTATAGGGCTTGATAATAAGCAACGCCTTGCATTTCTGTTGCAATCGCTCAGTTCGAGCTGAGGTGACACTCTGTGATTCATTCCAACAAAATATAGAGGGCACAGCAGATTTCTTCAAAATTTTGCGTTGGAGTGTAAAGCCTGAAACAATATTGGGTAGGTAATGTTAATACTTGGCATATATCAGTGCGGCTTAAATCCCCCATGAGCGAACGTTGACTTGAAGTGGGAGAAACCAAGTCAACGTTCGACCCTTGTTTCTCGCACACATTCAAATTATTAATAAAAAGTCAGAATTAATAATAGGTATCGTACTAACCTGTCGCCTTAGAAGTGGTCTCGTCACGGCACGCAAACTTAGAACAAAAAATTTCAACCGTATACTCTATGGTTGGAAGAAAAGAACATGACAGGTACCCTCGCCCCCTTCTATCATTCTTCACCCCTCTGACACCCGGTGCCAAAACTATAGCCAATTTACAAATGTCACTGTCAAATTATGGCGGTTGTCGACAAAGTTTTTCTGCCGACTGCCGCCATTAGCCGCCATTACAGTTTTGTTGTTGATCGAGTGAAGTCTGCGTTGATTAATTTCCGTACTTAACTATCCTCTCAGTGATTTTAAACTGTAATATTTTGCATTGATAGTGCAAGATGTACAACAAGTGTTGCATCGAACATTGTGGTACTAAACGAAAGGACGTTAAAATGCATCCGTTTCCTAGTAATGAGATAAGACTCAAAAAGTGGCTTCTGAGAAGAAGAATAAAAGAAAGATCATCTTCTTGTGAAGATGATCCGGCAGAACAGCTGGTTAAACTGAAACAGTTATTTGTGCCTTCAGAAAAACATGTGCAGTATCTGTCGCGAAGGCTTAGGGAGTATTTATTTTACCTTTTGTTATATTCTAGTTATCTCAATGTTTACAATGAGATTGACCTTACAGTAACTATATATCTAGCTTCGCATAGCTCCCAACGCCTTGACGATACATTAGAGACACTCACCGATACGTATCTTCCTCCGGTTTGCAAGTATCTCTCAATCCAGCCTCTTATATCTCCGGTCCTCAAGGGCACCGAAGTGTTATTCCTCTAGCTTCTCCAGAGTGATTATGATATCTGTAAGTTTAAGTTCCCATGAATCTCTGGGCCAAGTATTACCTATCTGTCTCAATCAACAAAGTTATTTATAACAGTTATTCAATTGTAACATCTGTGATGAAGTTTTAATTTATGTTCTCATCAATAATGTTTATGACACTCATGTATTAATCAGATGCGGATTCTTTCCACGTCTTGTTGAAGCGTGCCTTCCAGTTGAAGCAGCACACGTTCCAGATCGACTTTGGCCCACAGCCTTTGCGTCTGGAACGTTCCCCCGGCGTATCACCTATATTCGACCAGATATACGATACGAAAATGTCCGTCGACATTGGTGCGCTCGTCAGCACACTTATGGGGCGGTGGGGGTTGATTCATGAGAGAAGGCTTGCCCCAAGCCCTCCCTTTGGAATCTCAGCTAGCGCCTTATTGCGTCCGGACGGCTACTAGCGTGGGGCCGCTCTATGCCCTCAGCCAAGCGCTGAAGGCACGACCCACACATTTAGGTTATTGTGTTAACTATTTGAACAGGTATCGACAAGTACCTCCATGTAATATAATATCTATCAACCTTAATGTTTAGACAAACAGATAAATAATACTTAGCTTTCCAGGTGGCACGTATCCCAGGTGACGAGAATCTACACAGGATCTTCTCGCACTGAATTTACTTTACTTTAAATAATATTAGTTACACAGACTGAATATGTCATAGCGACTGTTTAAGCGGGGAAGATGGCGGGCTTCGTTTTGGCATAGCGTCTGGTTGTCAATACTGATTTAGTGTTGCTATTACAATAATGTTGTACAATTATATATTTACATTTTTATAGGTTTGGAACATCGCGATTTCATCTTTCGCGACAGTATCTGGGTGAAATTAATGTAGAACCCCATACGTCAGGAACGGTGCCACGATCTGCTGCTCAGGAACGCCTCAATGTACATGCAAGAGCCTATACAGCAGGGTGGGTCACAAGAAAAATTTTCTCAAAAATAAAATGTGTCGATTGCGTTGCCGATTTAACAACGCGTGAGGTTAGTGATATACATAATTGGGTGCACAAAAAAGAATATAAAACTATTAAGAAAATGAAATTGACCTACCCTTCTGAAAATGCAGTGAGAGCGTTCGGAGTAGTCACAGAGGAAGCAAATGAGTACTTAGAACTTTCTCCAGCAAAAAATAACATTTCGAAAATAATAAAAACCCAAATTATGTCTAAGTACTCATTTGACTTCCTTTCTTGTGAGACACATAAAAAAGAAACTGAAAAGGCCTTCCTTGACCATGGGTTAAAATTAGTAATTTTTAATTGGTGTTGTATAATAAATAAAATAATGAAAGGCACAGATATATCCCGATTAGTTGGAAAATCTCTTCCCAGAATGCAACATAAGGCATACAATAAATACAAAAATAAATTAAAAAATAAAAATTTGAATAAGTATTTGTTATGTTTCATTTATGTACATATTTCTCAGTAGTTCCCTGTTATTATGTTACCGATGAGCTCTTAAAAGAGATCATTGGTATTTTTGCTGCAAATAGCAAAAAAAAAATGAAATCTGAATACAGTACCAACGAGGTAATTGAGGCTGTTTGTGTGAGCCTTTGCCAAAAACTCAACACGTAAATTAAAAAAAAACGAACTGTCATGTTCTAAACTTCCAACTTTTGACATACGTCTACTAACCATTTTCTCTAGGGAGTGGGTCGTCCATTGAGATAGGATCATATGGAGGCGCCGCGATGTTCTATATACACACTTGCTTATACAAATATGAGTGAAATAGGAGACAGAATCTAAAATATAGTTTTGGTTCGTTCTTTCTAATGCAGTAATCGTATTTGATGAAAGAGACAACAATATTTCAGTTGTTTCTCACAATGGCAACATTTGGATATGCGAGTCACAGAATAGTAGGTAGGGTGCCGTTTTCGCCATATTGTGTTAGAAGATGGCGACGAGTTTCGTGGTAGTTGTGCTGTCAAATTGTTGTTTACTTTTTGTTAAATTGCGATTTGTGAGAAAATTACGACGAGATTATCTCTTAAACTGCGTGTATATGTTAGGAAACAGCAATGCAATATGCCTGCGTGTTGTATTGTGAAGTGTGGTGCAAGAAGGACTGAAAATCAAAACAATGAAAACAATCAAAACAATGAAAGGACTGAAAGTCAAAACAATGTGGAATATAATAAACGAGCGAACCAATAAAACAATGAAAAAAGACAAATTTAACATAAAACTACAAACAAACAACAATAAAACAACCTCGAAGCCAAAGGAAGTAGCCAATATGTTTAACAACTTTTTTGCATCCATTGGCGAGGGAAGTCCTGTACGAGCAAACGATAAATCAAAAAACATACCTGAACTCTCTCATATCGAAAATACAATGTTCCTCACTCCAGTAGACCCTTACGAAATAAATACTTTGCTAAAAACACTAAAAAATAAAAAAAGTCACGGCATAGACGAACTTCCACCCTGTCTACTCAGACAATGCGCAAATGAGCTTACACTACCATTTTATAAATTACTAAACCAGTCTTTTGAGGACGGTGTATTCCCAGATCAGCTGAAAATAGCATTAGTAAAACCTCTGCATAAGAAAAATGACAAGACAGAGCCAAGTAATTACCGTCCAATAGCTTTACTGCCTACAGCTTCAAAGATTTTCGAGAAAGCAATGTGCAATCGCGTGTACAGTTTCTGCGAAAAATATAAAATTTTTGACGACTGCCAAAACGGCTTTCGGAAAAATAGATCAACATCATTAGCAGTCTATAAATTTATACAGGAAGCCCTAAACATAATAAATAATAAAAAATACGCAGTAGGTTTAATGCTTGACATGACCAAAGCTTATGATAAAGTACAATATGGTATTTTACTAAATAAACTATATAAATTAGGGATTCGCGGTAAAGCACATGAATGGTTCAAATCTTACTTGGAAAATAGAGCACAGCTAGTAGAAATAGAATACTTTAATAAAAACATAAATGAACTTCTAAAATTCCGGTCTGACAGAAAGGCGATTAGCGCATCAATACCACAAGGAAGTGTAATTGAATGTCTTTTATTTCTCATCTACATCAACGATCTCCCTAAATTTATAGAAGAATCCGGACCTTGTGTTTTGTTTGCGGACGACATCTCCATTCTCACACAATGTCATGACAACATAAACCTAAACAGTGCCCTAAATGAAATACTCAGCAAAATAATAACCTGGATGAACGAACACAACCTTGAAATCAACTTTACAAAAACTAAACTCATAACTTTCCATCCCTACCAAAAAAAATTCTCTAAATGTATTTTTTTCTTTTAATAATCATAAAATAGAAACAGTAAACGAATTCACATTATTAGGCATAACTATAGACAAAAATATAAATTGGAAGTCACACGTACAAAAAATTAAATCGAAACTCTCAAAATTTTTATATGCTTTTTGTGAAGTTAAAAAAACCACAAATATACAGACTGCCCTGGTCACATACTACGCCTATGCTTTTGCATGGCTTAGCTACGGCATAATAATGTGGGGATACAGTACAGACGCCCTTACACTGTTTACCGTTCAAAAGAAATTTATACGTATTTTAGTAAATATAGAACAGATAGATACCTGCAAACCCCATTTCATAAAACTAAATATTCTTACCTTGCCCTGTATATATATACTTGAAACATGTAAATTCGCTCACAAACACCAGGACTTTTATACTAAACGAGAAGACATACAAACAAGATATACACTGCGAAACAAAACACAACTCAACCTACCACCATCCCGCTTAAACATACACTCAACTAGCCCTCTGGTTATGTCAACAAAAATATACAATATGTTACCGGAATCAATAAGAGAAGAAAAAAAACTCCATTTATTCACAAACAAATTAAAAAAGCTATTATTAAGTAAATGTTACTACAGCGTCAACGAATATTTTAATGATAAATCTTTGAAACAAATAAAATAATAATTATAATAATAGTGCAAAAAAAAATGCTTGTATGTATCAAATTGTTAATTATCTAAAATTCTATTTTCCAATTACTCCATGTGTTTACAATTTTATTTCTTGATTTTGTTTCCAATTTTAATTTAGACATTATATAGATATAATTATGTATACTTATCTTTAAATAAATATATTTTTTATTTTTTTATTTCTGTATTGAATTTTATTATTATTTTTAGAGATTAAGTTTCAATGTTATAAATAGGTACCAAATGTGTTCCTTTTTTAATAATATGTTGATTTAAATTCTTTGTTTTGTTTTAGAGTTAGACATTATTTTTTTTTAAAATTTTAATGTTACACAAATTTTAACGGTAGCGATGTTTTTTTTTTTTTGTGTATTAATTTAGATTATAAGATACGTATATCTTCACATATTATTATCATATTTCTTTTGCTGTGCCCGACAGGGTCCATGATTGACACTTTTTCAAAATGTTTACCACCTAAGCCTACATTGTGGAATGCAATAAAGAATTGAGTATTGAGTATTGAGTATAAAATCAACCTCAATTGACTTTGCATAGGTTAGTAGTCGTTTTCATGCAATAGTATCTAGGAGTAATACATTTTCGATGAAAAAATGCAAAGTGATCATTAATTTATTGCTAAAGTGTTAATAATTGGGTTTATTTCCGTCCCAGAGACCTTTTTGTTATTTCATAATTTGATTCGTTTGTTTACAAACATGGATAGTGTTGTACCGTTGCGTAATAGTTTTCGATACTAGTTCCTTCGCTGCGCTGAAACGATATCTGTTCGAGTGACCGTGCCAGGTCCGGTCAGGGCGCGGGACCGAGGGCACGCCACGATAGTGGCGGTAAGTCCCCTCTTTGAGGAGTGGCTGGAGAGGCGCCACGGCGCCCTCACCTACCGTCTGACGCAGGTCCTCACCGGACACGGGTGTTTCGGGAGGTACCTGCACCGAATCAGGCGGGAGGAAACGCCCGGATGCTTCCACTGCGAGGATCGACCGGAGGACACGGTGGAGCACACTGTGGAGGTGTGCCCTGCTTGGGTGGAGCCCCGCCGTGTTCTCGTAGCGGCGATCGGCGGCGGTGACCTCTCGCGTCCGGCCCTGGTGCAAGCCATGGTCCGGAGCGAGGAGGAATGGGACGCCGTCGCCTCCTTCTGCGAAGCAGTGATGCTAGCGAAGGAGGTGGCGGAACGAGAGAGGGAGAGAACCTCTCAACGTCCCAGCCGCCGCGGAAGGCGCTCCGGGCGTCGGGGGTCACGCGATGACCTCCGGCCACCGTAGACGCGGGCCTGTGGACGGTGAGTAACGGGCTAGCTCGCCGTCCGGCCGTCGTCATGACGGCAACAGACCGTGTCGGCGGCGCGTACGTGTTCCACGCGCGCCTCAAAGAGATGTCAGCAAGGAGGGGCCTGCAAGGGCCGACGCCCGTCAGGGCTGTGGATATCGAAAAGTTACCGCGGCTCCGACACAAGGGTGAAGAAGAAGGAACATGGGTTGGTTTTTAGTCAGTAGAAGTCTGACACTCCCCTTCGCTCTGCCCAAGAGCGGGGGGGGTTATTCGATGATTTTCCACCCACCAAAAAAAAAAAAAAAAAAAAAAAAGGGCGCGGGACCGCCCTGAGGATTATCGAAAGAGATAACGCGGCCTTGGCACAAGAGCGAAGAAGGAACATGGGTGGTTTTTAGTCAGTAGAATAATAGGGTTTGACAAACCCTATTATTGCACTTCAATTTTATTGGTGATCCATCTCTTATTTTACACATTATTATATTAACATTAATTTGATCATTCATATCTTTGAACACTTTTTGTTTATCTGAGAACGAAAATATTTCGTGGCGATAGATCTATTTACTATGTGATACAACTTGGTGACGAATACAAATTTTGGCGACAAGACACAAAGTCCCTTTTTATTTTACTCCGCCAGTCAGTATGTTAATCATAATAGAAACAATCTTCTTACTATTAGAAGATATTTTGTTCTTCACTAGGATCTTATTAGTTTGCGATTTAATTCGTAGTTGAGTTTTAGTAAAGTTACATTCTAATTTAATGTTGGTTTGTTATAATACGAGTAAATAACAAAGACTTAACCGCGACAACTGTTTGACCGCAATCTAAACGTATACAGGGTGTAAATTAACCCTTAGCACAGCCGACAACCAAGCAAGGGTGGTACTTAGTTTGATGTACAGAAACATCAAACTAAGTACCCCCCTACGCAATTTTTTTGCTGGGAAACGATTTTTTATTGGGGTCAAATATCATATTTTACGGTAAAACTCAATGTAGCAACACATTGGGCTAGTGGATGCTATGAATAGTAAACGGGTGATGGAGGTAATTTAAGTAAAGTTATAACCTGAAAAACTAGTATTTACAAAAACAACTGTGAAATATTTGGAACTTTGACCAATATCTCCGTAACTAGGGGGTTCCTAGGTATGGTCTAGAACAAAAAAAAAATATCGCAGTGGTGGGGAGAACAAGTGTTCAGTAGTTTAGGCGCTATGCTGGAACATACAAACATAATACATACACTGCCAAAATCATTACCCTTCCTTTTGGCTTTTCCGTAGTCGGGTAAAAAGTATTCTGTATTTATTGTATTCAGAAAAACCACTTTGAATAAATTTTATTCTCAGGTA
Source organism: Diarsia mendica (assembly GCA_949316265.1). NCBI lineage: Eukaryota > Metazoa > Arthropoda > Insecta > Lepidoptera > Noctuidae > Diarsia > Diarsia mendica. The sequence continues at coordinate 14,961,340 of OX438889.1, forward strand.
TCCGATACCTGAGTTTTTTTTTTTATTCAAAGTGGTTGTAGGTACTTAAGTAAATTTACTCATATTTTTCTGTTACAACTTTACAACGGACTGTTCATTTTAATTCAACCGTGATATCTAATAATACTCGTAATACTAGTATCGATACTCGTTACAGTAGTACTATGTTTCATGATTGACACAACCCTAGCATTGGCAGCCATTTTAATCTCCGTAGGTATGCACCTATTTTCTGTAGGTATTTCCAGTCCATACTTTTTATTAGTCATTGGGGTCGTCTGATACGTAGTATCCCTAAGTAGTCTGTGGGTCTCGTAGTCTGTTTCGTTGAAATGTTTCCCACATAACCTCGAAAAATTACTTGTTTTGATTTTTTTTAGTTTCAGTGCCTTTTCCCACTTTCTCTTCATGCGCAAATTTCTTGGAAATCTGACAACGCCTATTTCTTTGCACCCAAACGCTACACAACGAGCCATAATATTGAAAAAAGTCACAAAATATTAAGATATTGTTCAATTTCTATGGAGTTAGACAGTTTGTTTGTAGCCAATGTACAGCGCCCTCTACGTGGAACTATTTGACAGTTTTCTTCCCCATTGGCCTCAAGGACTTTGACTGTCCGGCCGTCATGTAGATGACGGCCGGACGACGCACGGCTGGTAATCATAGAACATTAATTTTTGTCCATATGAAATTCCTATATAGTCTGTGGAGCAATCCATTAACTGACGTATTGCGGCATGACTGCGCCCCCGTCGCCCTTCATACTTCATACCCCACCTATGAATGACAGTTGACACAGGTTGACAACTTGACACTGACTGACAGAGACAGTTCATTACAGTTTTGCTTGCGCGCGAAGAACCATAGCTGTTTGTTCCCCGCTGTAAATCTGTAATAATTACACTTACTATTTCTTCCATTACTTAATCTGCGAAAAAGGACGTTATTAGTGCTAATTCACGCAAGGACGTTTACAATATTAGTGCTAAGTTACGACAGAACGTTTTATAGTGTTAGTGTACAATAGGGATGTTTTAGTGTTTAAGTTACGACAGGACGTTTTCTTTGGTTATAATAGTGCTTATCTTGTATTTTTGAAATGTATTTTAAGTGTTGTATAACAAATTGTGGTAGTAAACGAGAGGACGTTAAACTCCACAAGTTTCCTTCTGATGAAGATCAGAAGAACAAGTGGCTCGACTGTATAAACAGCGATAGTTTGAAGTCCGTTAACGTGGACAAATTGCTTGTTTGCCACAAGCATTTTGAGAAAAGATTTTATACATCTAAATCTGGAATTAAGAAATCTGCCTATCCAACCCTTTTTTCTGCCAAGGAAATTGAGGATGGCATTCCATCAAAGTCATTCTTTGACAAAGGTAACTAGATGTTTATAATATTACATTACTAAGACTTTATTTAAAACTACATTTTGTAAACAATGTAATACTCTGTTCACATTATTCTTTTAGCAATAATGATGTAAAACAATTACTTTTCTAGAGCAAGTATTTGGAAGGTTCATAAGTTTAATAAATCCTGCTTATTTCAAATAATAAACTTGTTGATCACACCTATACACGTAAGAGGCACTTTGATCATTCTTACTGCAAAACACCAAAATCAGAGTCATCTTCATTGCAGAGATTAGAAAATACATAGGTACGGACAAAAATTTCTGTTCACAGATTTAACCAACATGCCATCGACATCCACTAGTACACTCGAATATGAGGGACATAATATGGAGATAACTGCTGGTAATTTTTTATCTTCTATCATGATTAGAAAATTAAAAAAATATTTGAAACAACTTTTTATTTAGTTTTTGTATATATTTTCAGATAGGGGCAAGTGCTGTACCTATGGACGCTTTTACCTGTGGACACCATTAATTCTGGGGAAACGAGCAACCCTAAAATTCTAATTTGAACACAGCCGTAAGCATTTGTCTATGGTTGACAGATTTGACGTATCGCCATCTTTTTTTTCCGTGTTGTTTTTGTTATGCCGGCGCAGAAAGTTTTTGGACCGAAAAAGTAAGTTTTTTAGCTGTATTTGATCAAGTTTTACAGTAAAGTTGTAGAACATAACTGATAGATTATATGTGCAGTGTGGTCTCTGTAGTTTCTAGCTTATTTTCTTAATTTTAACTAATGCTTTAACCAACGTATCGGTGGACATAGACCTAATTATGTTTTTTTTGCGGATATTTGTTCCTATGGACAAACAACTGTGTGTACCTATGGACTGTCCACAGGTACAAAATTATGTTTGTACCTATGGACAGTTCAGGTTATTTTTTTTTAATATCTTACTAATTAGTCCAGTTTTTATTTTTCCAAGGGTTTTCTTCAAAGACAACATGTTGAAGGGAGCTCCACCAGGTTCACTCGGTAATATAGTGAAAGGTTTTGAAGTTTCCGGCAGATATCCATTCAACAGGGATATTTTCTCAGAAGAAGACTTTTTATGCTCATATGTAACCGATCGTCCAGAACCAAGCCAAAATAAAGAGACTTCAACAACACTGCCATTACAATTAGATAGTCAAACTACCATTCAAAATGATCCTGCTTCTGAACTCAATATTTCTATTGAAAATGATAACCAGCTACATTCGGGAGAACCGGTTTTGCCAACCCCAGCAATAATTACGCCCGAAACCGTAAGCCCTTTTATTAAAGCTCATCCGCGACAAGCTGCTGCACGAGGAAGAAAACCTGGAAGAACAAGAATTTTAACAGATACGCCAGAAAAGGATGCTATATAAAATGACTCTTTAAAAAAGACCACTAAGAAGAAAGCTAACACGAAAATCACTAAAATTACCTCTACTACCATAGATATTTCTCAACCGAGTACTTCGACAGCTAACACTAGTTCCTCCACAATAGCAGAAATCCCGCTTTCAGTTGCCAGTGCTCAAAGTCCACCAAAAATATTGAAATATTGAAACAAGAAAAATTATCATATGTTACGTGTTCGAAATGTAAAATCTATGCCAAAGATAGTAAAAAAATGCCTAAATGTAGTCTATACCATCATAATTATCATTAGGTGTGTTCCACAGTCACACAGGCAAAATTTTGATTCTGACGATGAGAGTGAAAGTTTTGTCTGCATAGTTTGCTTTGTATTAGCCGATAATAGCTTTAGTAACGAATCTACTAATAATTTATTTGAAGAATGTCGTAAAGCTTATAAATAATATTATTCATCAATAAAGCTATCATCGGCTAAAACCAAAACACCTATTGGAGAGGTCTATTGTTTTGTTTTTTTATTTAATTTTATTATATTAAAAAGTTCCGTCCCTAGGTACAACACAGTCCATAGGTACAACTTTGCTGTCCATAGGAACAATTGAGTTATGAACCTGTGGACAAAACCGTAGTTTTTAAGAAAAGTTGATTATTTTCATGAGTATAATTCATTTCGAGGTTTAAGTTGATTTTTAAGAAAGGCTGATTATTATGTAAGATTGCTGATTTATTAAAAAATAATAAATGTTATTTAGTTCAGATTTAAAAAATATTTTATTTCAATTATTGGAAAATGTCCATAGGTAAAGCACTTGCCCCTACTGTGGTTGCTTCATCTTCTTCTGTTGCAAGTAATGAGCATGCATCTGCGATTAGTGAGTATTGCAACTGAAGAACCCTCTTAAAAATTTTAGTTTTAATTATTCTAAATTACATTTTTTTGTTTAGGTAATCCGATGTTAACGCCCAGAAAGAAGAGGCTTATTCGTAATTTTGAGCAGCTTACACCAAAATGCAAGCGATTATATAAAATATTTAAAAAATCAAAAAGACAACTGAATTATAATGTCCGGGCCAAGAAAGCAATGGCTTTGTCAAAGAAAAAAAAAATTGAAGAAATGACCAAAAATATGAACCCGATAGCAAAAAAAATGTTTGCTATGCAAATAAATATTTGCACTAAAGCAAAAAAAGGGCGAAGATTTAAATTAGAAGAGAAATTGATTGCTCTATCAATTTATAAACAAAGCCCCAAAGCCTACAGATTTCTCAAAAAAAAATTTATTTTGCCATCTAACACCACGCTGAAGAAATTAATAGCTGGGCTAGACATAAAGACAGGCATAAACAAGCAATTATTTGCAGTCATTAAAGAAGAGGTATGTAAATACATATTATACATTTCTTATTGTTTATTATTTTAGTTTTTGGATAAGGTATTTAGGCCATCCCCATGGACAGTCATGATGTGAAAGAATTTTTTGATGCACTAAAAGCTTTTCTTTTTTATATACTTACTATTATAATCTATAAAATTATCAGCCGAACTTCTGTTTTGCCTTCCTATGCGTCTTTGGTCTATTGGACTTTGCCATTTTGTTACTAGATAGGCCCATCTTTTGTCTTGGTACCTTGCTAGATGACCTGCCCATTTCCATTTTTGTCCAAAGCTATACTGAAGGGCATTAGTTAATATAGTTTTCTTTCGAATGTCTATGTTCAGTAAACAATTATTTATCCGATTTCATATTTTTTACCATGTTGTTTTAGGTCAGAGGCTGGGAAGAACAAAAAAAGTATTGCACCATTATGTTTGATGAAATGGCTCTTGAACCTGCACTTGTTTACTCAAACAAGTGTGATAATATCACAGGATTCGTCGAGCTGAACAAAAAAACAAATAACCTGGCAGACCATGCTCTCGTATTTATGGCGAGAGGTGCCGTCTGCAAATGGCAACAGCCTGTGGCGTTTTATTTTACGGAAGGAGCAGTTTCGTCACATTTACAAATAATTTTAAAGGAAATCGTAAATGCTATTGTTGAAACTGGCCTACTCCCCATTGCCCTTGTGAGTGACCAAGGGTCTTCGTTTCAATCAGCATTGAGAGGGTAATACCAGAGGTGAACAAATACGTGCTGGTATAGAGACAGGTCAGCATCTATTCAATTTATTTTAATATATTATTCATTTACACACAGTAAATAAAAAACACATTTAAGTACATACTGCCCTTCTATCTATCTATTTATCTTCGGGGACGCCGGCAGACACCAGACGGGCGATCAGTCCTTTCGTTGTGGATTATTTCGCCCAGTTCCCCATTTTGGTGGATCCCCTTCATGGGTTACTGGTGGTCGGCATCACGAATCTTCCTGTCGCCTTGCAGAAGCTCACCAGTTGTTCGGTAGAGATTTCTGCGAGCTTCTCTTCATTAATCTCATCTGTTCCTAGGATTTCCCATCTGAGTGGCCCATACATTGTGCATTCCGCCACAAGGTGGAAACTTGTTTCTTCTGCTTCTCCACATGCTGGGCATATGGGATCTTCCTTTACTTTCATAATCGTCAGGTGTCTATTGAGTCCACAGTGTCCTGTTGCGATCCCTACTACTAGTCTTATGTTTCCCCTGCTCATTCTGAGTAGTTTGTGGGATTTCTTTTCATCATATGACTTTAAGAAGATTTTCGATTGTCGACAACCTTCTGTTGCATTCCATCTTTTATTTGACTCTCCTGTGGTTATTCTATGGATGATTCCTTTTGTTATGTTATGTGGGATCGGTAGCCTGGGCTCTGGTCCCACAAAGGTTTCATCTGCTCCTTTTCTGGCTAACTCATCCGCTATCTCATTCCCTTCGTGTCCTTGATGACCAGGGACCCATGCGACTGTTACTTCTGCTCTTTCCGCTAGCTGGTTGAGTGCTTCCTTACACTCTTTAACCAGTGCAGATGTGACTTCCACTTTGTTCAGTGCTTTGAGTGCTGCTTGACTATCACTGTATATAACTGTTTTGGAAAGATCACCTGTAAGGGCGTTTCCAATTATTCTGGTACATTCCATAATGGCATGTATTTCTGTCTGGAACACACTTGCGCCTGTTCCTAGTGAGAATGATCTATTTATTTCCAGTCTTGGTATGTGTATTCCAGAGCCGGATAGCTTAGTTGATTCTTTCCTTGATCCATCTGTATAGCAGACCGCCATAGATGAATCACTCTCGATTGTCCATTCTTCTCTTGTGCCTATATGTATTCTGTACTTTTTGTCGAAGATCTTCTCTTTTTTGATTAGGTCATTGTTGGCCATAATCATTGATAGATTGTCTTCGTACGGTTTTGCTATCTCCGAGTGACCTTTGTCCATAAAATTGCCTTTCCAGAGGTTCAAGCTTTTCAGTTTGAACCACTGCTCCAAGGCTCTTTTCTTAACTTGTAGACTAAGCGGTATCATTCCTAGTATGACATCCAGGGCCGCTGAGGGAGTCGTCCTCATTGCCCCAGAGATCATTAACCCGGCCATTCTTTGAACTTTTGCTAGCTCTGTGCTGTTAGTCTTGATTTGTGTTCTGTGCCACCATACTATTGCTCCGTGTATAACTCTGGGTATGATGATGGCATTATATATCCAGGCTACTATGGCCGGTTTCATTCCCCAGGTTCTACCTATAGCTCTTCTGCATTGTAGTAATGCAATTTTTGCTTTCTCACATGTTTCTTTTATATGCGTCTTGTATGACATGGTTTTGTCTAAGATCACTCCTAAGTATTTTATTTCCTTGGTTACTTCGATCCGTTCACCGTCTATGTATATTGGTGATAACTCCTCGTATTTCTTTCTTTTTGTAAAGAGGACTAGCTTCGTTTTAGTGGGGTTGAGGTTCAGTCCTCTTTCCCTACACCATTCGAGGGTAGCCCTAATTCCTTTCTTCATTACGTCACTTATGGTGCTAAGTACTTTTCCAGTGATTAATAGCACTCCATCGTCCGAGTATGCTTGTATATATATGTGCATCTTGTTTAGCTTCTCAAGCAAATCGTCAAGCAGCAAACACCATAGGAGCGGCGAGACGCATCCTCCCTGGGGAAAACCCCTCACCGCTCTCACTGTGATGGTATTGTTGCCTAATTCGGCCTGAATTGCTCTGTGTCTTAGTACGTTTTCTATCCATCTTGACATGTAGCTTGCTATGCCTTCCCTTTGTAAAGCGGCCTTGATCGCTGTGGAGTTGGCTTTGTCAAAAGCTCCCTCCACGTCGAAAAAGCAGCCCAATGCAAATTCTTTGTTTTCTAACGCTCTTTCGATTCTTACCGCTATGTTATGGAGAGCTGTCTCCGTGGACTTGCCCTCCATATATGCGTGTTGATTTCTCTGTAGCGGTGTGTCACTTTTTTCCACTTTGTTTCTAATGTGTCTGTCTATTATTTTTTCCAGGGTTTTCAGCACAAAAGATGAGAGACTGATGCACCTAAAAGATTTTGCTTCCTGGTACGTCGTCCTCCCAGGCTTAGGGATGAAGACTACTCTTACTTTTCTCCAATTTTCAGGTATATAGCCTGTGGCCACACTACTTCTGAATAGAGCTAGTAGATCTTTGATAATATACTTGTATGCCTGCTGTAATATCTTCGGGAGTACACCGTCCGGGCCAGGTGCTTTGTATGGTTGGAAGGATGATATACTCCAATCTATTTGGTCTTCTGTAATGATTTCTTCTACCTCAGCTTGTGTCACTTCGCCTTGGTTTTCGGTCATCATTGTTTCCTCTTGATAAGTTTCACATCCGGGGAAGTGACTTCTCATCATTTCGGTCAGTATCTTTTTTGGGTCGGATATGATCTCTTCCCCTATCTTTAGGCTTCCTAGTTTGCATGCTTTGTCTTTCGACAGCACCTTGACTATTCGCGCGGTATCAGTGTGTCTACTGATATTTTCACAGTAGGCGTTCCACCCTGATCTGCTTTCTTTCCTGCACATTTGTCCTAGTTTGTTCCTTAGTTCTCTATATTTGTCCCAGTCCTCATCGCCCCCTTTTCTGAGGGCAGTTCTGAGGGCTCGACGCGTGCTTTTCCTGATCTTCCTTAGTGTTTTGTTCCACCATGGTTGGCCTTTACCTAGTTTTAGTTCCTTAAGAGGGCATGCGCAGTGGTAGGCTTCTGTTAATGCCTCCTCTAGACGCTTGGCTTCCTTTTCGAGTTCCTCCGCTGTTTCGTAGCTTTGTTTTTGACTAGGAGACCATGTCTTTATTTTTGAGTCAAAGATCTCCCAGGAGGCTTTCTTTGCATTTCTGATCATTACTTTCTCCATCTCACAGTCCAGACTGAAGATGATCCTACGGTGATCCGAGTACGAATCCTCCTCGTCAACTCTCCAGTCTTTTATGTGTTTGCTTATGCTGCTGGATGCCATCGTAATATCCAGCACCTCAGCTCTTGACCTGGTTATAAAAGTGGGTGTGTTACCTACATTTATTATTTCTAAATTACTGCTTATAATAAAGTCTAGTAGCAAGTCACCTTTTTTGTTGCAGTCTGTGCTACCCCAAGCCACATGATGTGAGTTGGCGTCGCACCCCACAATAATCGGAATATTCTTACCTCCATACTTGTTTATCGCCCGTTCCAGTTCTGGTGTTGGCGGCTTGTAGTTGGTCTCACTTGGAATGTATGCTGACATTATGGCTGCTCTGCATTTCCCTCCACTTGGTGGGGAAAAGTCAAATTCCGCCACAATGAGGTCTCTGTAACATTCCACTTCGATTAGTCCTAATGTTTTAGCTCTGCTACTGGCAAAAATGCATGTTCTGGGATTCGACTCACCTCCCTTATGGTAGATGATGTCTCCTCCCATACATCCCATGCCAACCACTCTTCCTTTATGGATGTATGGTTCTTGTAGCAGAGCTATATCTATATTATTCGCCGCCATGTATCGGCAGAGTTCTGCCGTAGCCTCGCGGCAATGGTGCAAATTCAACTGAAGTACCCTGAGGTGTTGTGTGTTTTTGTTTTTTGTGTTCATGTGTGTGTTGTTTTAAGTGTGTGTGTGTGTTTGTAGAGTTGTTTGTTGTTGTTTGTTTGTCTTTAAGTGGTTGTGTCTGTTTCTTTGTGTTGTGTGTTTGTGTGTGTGTTAGTCCGACTCGCTCCCCGAATGGTCAGTCCGCTTCGCCGCCTTGGTTTGAGTCCTAGAACTCTCCCCTATGGTGGTCGTTGTTGGTACTGGCCTCGGCTCGCGAGTGGACTTATGCTGTGTGTTGGACGCCTCACCGATGTCCCTCTGGTCGGGCCCTAGGGATCTCGCTGAGAGCTCTTCGTCTCTGCTAGAACTTCCAGAGCCCACACTTTCGGTCTGTGCGGCGTCCGTCTGAGTGGCCTTGTCTGTGTGTGTCGGGCTCTTTGGTACACTTTGTGGCTTCTGCTTTATTAGCCTGGCTTGGACCTGAGTGGCTTGAAAATTGAGCCAGACGTACCCAGGTTCGTCGCTGATTATATCTTGCGGAACCCCCAACACGAGGCGCATACCCAGGGGCTGCATTTCCCTGTGAAGGAGGGTCCACTCGGATATCTTCAGTTCCGTCCGGTAGTCGTTCTGGCACTTAATCAGCCTAAGGGGGTCCTCCGGCATCTTTCTGCTGGTAGGAATCCAGATGGTTACCCTACATCTGCTCAAAACTGTACACCTTATAGGGACGTCGTTGTACGTGCCGAAGTCACAGCCCAATATCCAGTCCCTTGTCTCCACCGTCATTGGTGTCACAAGGAAGAATCCTTCCGACACCAACCCCGAGGTCGCAAAGGACAGACACCTGCCCGTGACTCCTCCATACGCCGACGCCTCTATAAGGTCCGCCATTTTATCCTTGATTAGGGTCGCCGCAGCGTCGTCCAGCTTGACACCGTCCTCTCTGTGTACGGTAACAGCTGCATACTGCCCTTAGTACTGCATAAAAAAATCACACTAAAAGAGAAGATGTTTAGGCACGACTAAAAAAATAAAAACTAGAATAAAAAAAGATCCTTTATTTACAGATGATACTGTTAATATTTCTGGTGCGTCACTAAGTGTGCTTTTCGATCCACCACATTTGATAAAAGGAATAAGGAATAATTTTATCACAAAAAATATAAAAATGAATGGGAAAATATCCAAGTGGCAAGACATAGTCGACGTCTACCAGACCGACTGCAAACACACCCAAAGTCGCTTACTACATAGAATAAACGACGAACACGTCATTCCCGAAAAAGTGAAAAATATGAAGGTAAGGAAAGAAAATCACCACTTCTTTATTATTGCACTACATAGATTCTGTACGCAGCATAGCACGCGGTGTATGCTGATGAAGTAGCCTATGTTGTTCTCCAGGCTACAAACTATCGCTATAATATCAAATTGCATCACAATCGAACCAGCAATTTGGATTTAACTTTTTAAGATTTCTTTATTAGTTTTTGTATTTTTTGATATGAATTATATTCTCTCACTTAATTCTCAGTTTTCCCCATTGAATGATCCATACCTATTGTATTTTTTATTTTCCAGATGAAAAACTGTGTTCGAGTACTCAGTAAAACTATGGCGGCTGCCTTGTTGTATACAGCTGAATTCTGTAAGTAATATCACAACAAAAACATTCTGTAAAAAACTAGCCAAGTCTCGATGGAGCTGCTTATCTCTAAAAAGTAATGAAATCTAGACAAAGTCGTGCCCAGTCTAAGGTTCCTTATTGCGATTTCTTTATTATTATAGTTATTGTTGTGTGTCTTGGCCGATGAACATTCTTTAAACGTTAGTGGGTACAACTTACAAGTCAATTTAGTTTATACGTAATGTTATATCTGTTGTAATACCTATGATTGTTAAGCGAGATACTCCCACCCACCATACTGACACCCATACTGGTATTGGTAATTGGACGCCAAGAAGAAAAATGACCGAACTAAACGAAACGAACAACGGCCAAGTCACACAACATTAACTATAATAATAAAGAAATCGCAATAAGGAACCTTAGACTGGGCACGACTTTGTCTAGATTTCATTACTTTTTAGAGATAAGCAGCTCCATCGAGACTTGGCTAGTTTTTTACAGAATGTTTTTGTTGTGATTACACTTCTTTTTGTAGAAACGTGGGCATATTGATTTATTTTATTAGATTTTCTTATTTAAAACATTTTTTTTTGTAGTTTTTTTTTTTTCGATTTTCCAACTTTTTATAGTTTTTCCTTTATGTGGCCATTAAACCCTAACTCTGTACCAAATTTCAGCTCTCTAAGTTTATGGGAAGTACTAGTTCTATTTTGATGATCATGAGTGAGTGAGTGAGTGAGTTTCATAAATGCGAAACTTTGCTTTCGCTTAACTTCGGAACTAAATGACCTACAGACTTGAAACTTTTTTTTTTAAGTGTGATTGTATAGCTTACTGGATGACGAAAATTTCAGCGTTCTGGTCTTATCCAGAGGTTCTCAAATAGGGGCCTGAAAATGCGGCGAAATGGTTCCAGTAAAGGATGGTACGGCAGTGTTTGCTTCGCGCTCGACTCGGCGGGGGCACTGCCGTGCCCCCAGATCCATTCAATATTAAATAATATGAATTCGAATAATGCCTGCCTATTAGGTTTGAAAGTCACAACAGTTGCAACATCAACTACTCTTTTTACCCGACTGCTCCAGAAGGAGGATTATGTTTTTCGTGAGTATGTATGTATGTGTGTATAATTGTTTGGCACGTTCTGCGGCCTGAACGGCTCGATGGATTTTAGCTTGAGAGGTGTCCTTAGATTCGTATTTACTGTGAGAGTGACACTGGGTATATCAAAATTAAAAAAAAAACACAATGGCAAACAAAATATTTTTTTTTTCTCAAAACCTATTGAACCTATAAAAATAAAGGGTTTTAAAAGGTGATTACAAAAATATATACAACTTATGGTTAAAAGTAATTCGAAGTGACAAACACGTACCAAGAACTAAATCCCGTGCGAAATCTTTAATTCACATTTGTAAACTAAAAAGGTGGATTTTTACCCACACTAAAAAATAAAAAAATATTTACCGCAGTCGGGTTTTTTAACTTTTTTATTACTTTTCTTTATTGATTTAACACAGTGCCTGGTACCTCGTGCTTGTAGTATTTATATTGATTGTTCAAATTATTTTTTTCAGCTCATTACTCGGATGGCAGACCTGTCAGCAATACATTAAAAAATACTGCAGACATAGTAGGGTTCTTCGACGATATTTTTGACAGTGTTAATGGCTCTACTTTACTACAAAAGAATAATAAAGGAAAACCTTTAAGAAAAGCGGTAACCGCAAACTCGCCACATCATGGTTTCTGGCAAGACGCCATAAATAAAATAAAAACAATTAAATTTGGTCACGGGGAGAGTGAAAAGTCCGTGCCTACTTTAAAAAACTGGGTAACAACATTAAACAGTTACCAGAGGGTGTGGCATGTATTGAGAAAAAATAATATTAAGATCATGCGCCCTCGCTACTTCAACTCTGACCCTATAGAAAACTTTTTCGGTCGGGTGAGGGCATATAATTTTAGAAATAATGATCCAACTTGCCACACCTTCATAAGTACATTCAGATCCTTATTGATAACGGGCTTTATGAAATTCCATAATCAAACATATAATTGTGAGGATGATGCTTGCAGCCAGTTGATTAAAGTACAGTCTTTATTTGTAAAACGCACTGAGGACAGATGCAACACATCCAATATTGAGTCAAATATTCATGAAAATATTGGATGTGTTGAGGAGGATCTGTCTTCAGAAAAGATTCACGTACAAGCAGCTCGTGAAAGATTAAATGTACACTCGAGGGCATATACCGCTGGATGGGTAATTAAAAAAATATTAAATAAAATAAACTGTAAAGAATGCGAGACCCATCTATGTACGAATGAGGATTACGATGTACATAAATGGATCTCGCAAAGAGAGTATAAAACTATAAAAAAAGAAAGCTTATCTATCCATCGGAATATGCCGTGAGGCACTTTGGATACGTGATTCAGGAATCAAATGGATACTTGGAATGTAATGGCCACGAGGAAAATATAACAACTAAAATTAAAAATCACATATTAGCCAAGTATCCATTTGATTTCCTGAAATGTAGTGATCACAAAGCTCTTGTGCTAGAATATTTTATGCGCATAGCTATTAAATTATGTATATACAACTGGTGCAACGTTATCAATAGGATACTGAAAGGCACTGACTTATTCAGGCTCGAAAACCGAATGGCACCAATGCAGAAAAAAGTGTATGACAAATATAAAAAGAAATTAAAAAATAAATCATATAATAAATAAAAATTTGCCTTTCATTTATTTTTTCACGAACCTATAATTTCCTTAATGAATTAAAACTAAAAAGGGGTAGGTACCCGGTTTTATGTAGGTTGTTGGCTGAAATTCCTTTGTTCCGAATTCAAAAAAGTAAGTACCTGCAGCATTTCGCTCATAAAAAAAAAAAACTGCCATGTTCTATTTTGCTCATAGGACAAACCGAATGTACCATAGATGTCCATCTGATGCGTAGCATCTCTACTTAATCTGTGGGACGACGTCAAGCGGCCACACACTGTCAGTTCGTATAAATCGTCAGTCCGAAATCTAAAACGAAACTGTTAGTGTGTGACGTATTGCGATTAACTGACAGTCTGATATCGTGTGGCGGACTGTTAATCTGTGGGGCCCTTTACAGAGCAATGTAAACGGTATAAAACTGTTTTAGGTGCAGATTTAATTAAACTAAGGTCAGCCGAACCCGATGCCAGGATTGGGAGCCACCTTAACATTAGCTGAAGAACTCTAGAGCGTTATTTTAAAATAGCACGTGTTTGTGTAACATCGGAGTACGTCCCACGTCATTTGGGACTAGATAATATCACTACTATTAATATCATAAACGGGATATTTACCATGTTTGATTTTTGTTTCGAGTTCCCGATATTTCGGCGCTGTTACAAGCACCATGATCACTAATAAACTGAAGTCATTGCGGGTGGATGGTTATGAGCAGACAAAACGGTCTACCCTCTTTCTCGTTCGTTTTTTGCGACAGAACGCCACTACCCCCGCTGTACCCGTGTTGTTATTGCATCATCTAGTAAGGAACAAAACTTCACACGTGCGGTTGTGTTATGGTTATATTTTTATTTGAAAAGTCTACTTCATTGAGTTTTCTTTGCTTGGTTTAATTGTTGTGTACGTAAAAATGAGCGGAAGAAGGAGATCGAGTATATGGACTTATTTTCGTGAAAGTGAAGGAGACCGCAGCAAAGTAAAATGTACGATTTGCGAAAAAATACTTTCACGGGGAGGCAGCGGCCGAAAGGCTTCATCCTCAGCTTTGAGCAACCACATTAAATTGAAGCACCCTACGGAATTTACTAGTCTTGAAAGACCTGTGCGTCAGGTAAGCCAAAATTCTCCAAATTACGAGACGATGCAGCAAGAGCCTGCGGCTGCACATGACATCCAACCGTCTACCAGTGGTGCTCAACCTTTAAATCCTAAAACTTTTGCAACAACTCAAAACACACTAGAAGATTCATTTATTTCCAAATGGAAAATAGACGACCCTAGATCAGTCCCGATTACAAATTTAATTTCTGAAATGATAGCAGTAGACAACCAACCAATTTCTGTTGTCGAAAATAAAGGTTTTAATCGTCTTATGCATTTGGTAAAGCCCAAATACCAAATACCCAGCCGAAAACACGTAGGTGAAACTGTTATTCCTCAACTTTATGAAAAATTGAAAACGACTATTCAAGGTGAGCTGTCTAAGGCCAAGGCTTTATCGGTCACATCTGACATGTGGACAAACATAAATAATTTGTTATCCTTCTTGAGCTTTTTTTTTTTTTTTTTTTTTGGTGGGTGGAAAATCATCGAATAACCCCCCCCCGCTCTTGGGCAGAGCGAAGGGGAGTGTCAGACTTCTACTGACTAAAAACCAACCCATGTTCCCTCTTCTTCGCCCTTGTGTCGGAGCCGCGGTAACCTTTCGATATCCACAGCCCCGACGGGATCCTTCTTGAGCTTCACTATCCACTGGTTGGATGACGACTTCATACTACAGCACAGAGTGCTTCAAATGAAGTCATTTTCCGGCCAACACAACGCCGACAACATACGCACATATTTTGAGGAAATTGCAGACGTCTGGCAAATAACGTCAAAAATCCATATTATAATGACAGACAGCGGAAGTAACATTGTGAAAGCGGTTAAAGACAGCCCTTTCACCGGTCAGAAGTGTTTTCTACATATTTTACAACGCGTCATTGTCGATGCCTTACAAGTCCAACAGGATGTTGAGGAAACCATTGCCCAAGGACGAAAAATAGTCACACATTTTCATCACTCAACTCAAGCACAAGAAAAGTTCAGCAAAATTCAAGAAGAGCTAAATTTGCCTCAACACAAACTTGTGCAAGATGTAATCACAAGATGGAATAGTAAATATTACATGTGTGAACGTCTTGAAGAGCAAAAACGAGCTATCAGCTTGTACATTTCCGACAACAGTGGCTCCATTAATATTCAAAATCTGTCAGAAAGACAGTGGATGTTATTGCGGCAGTGTGTGATTCTATTTCAGCCTTTTGAAGAGATCACCAAAAAAGTTAGCTCTACATATTCATGCATTTCAGAGGTAATACCACACACAAAAATTTTACAAAAGTTTTTAATTAAAGAAGAGGTTCAGAGAACGTGCAGCCACTTGGATCCATTACGAGTGGCACTGAAAGAAGGGTTAGAAAGACGAGCAAGCAAGTTTGAAGATGAAAAGTATTACACTATTGCCACACTGCTCGACCCAAGGTACAAGATGAATTTCTTCGCTCCAGAAAAAGTTCCATGGGTGAGAAGCCAATTCCTTTTAGAACACGTTAGAAGAAGTGCAGATATGGACAGCACAACTAGTAGTGAGAACGAGTGTGAAAATCCAGCTCCGTCAACGTCAAATGACCTGCAGTCACAGCAAGCTACTCATAAAGCTCTCTGGACGTGCTATGAAGAATTGGCATCAGCAAAGCAGCCTGTAATTGAAGAACCAAAAAGTCCAATAGCTATCGAATTAGACAGATACATTGCAGATAGCTTGCTGTCCCGAGATATGTGCCCTTACAGGTGGTGGTCCAAAAATAGATTTAGATTTCCTCTGATGAGCAGCTTGGCAAAAATGTTTCTTTCAGCTCCAGGAAGCTCGGTTTACAGTGAACGTTTATTTTCCGAAGCGGGCAACGTTTATGAGCAAAAACGGAACAAACTGTTGCCTAATAAAGCTGAGCAGATTGTTTTTTTGCACCACAACTTGCCTCTTGTGAATTTTAAATATTGAATCACACTTTTCTGACAATTATGTAACTAAATAATAGTGTGTGTTTTCTTTTTTATTATATTCTACTTTCATACAACTTAAAGTGATTTGTTTAACATTTAAATTGTTAGATTTCTATTA
The DNA here is from genome assembly GCA_949316265.1 of Diarsia mendica. Lineage (NCBI taxonomy): Eukaryota > Metazoa > Arthropoda > Insecta > Lepidoptera > Noctuidae > Diarsia > Diarsia mendica. The sequence goes on from OX438889.1 coordinate 14,977,604, forward strand.
GTTTATAGAAAATTTACCCTCATGTAACTTAAATTAAAAGTTAATAAAAATGTGATTGCTCAAGGTTATGTTCCTATATTATCATATTTGATTTGGTCTCATAAAGATCTCATATTTGTCCTACTATGTCACTAATATAATTGAGTATTTTTGTTTGTTTATGAGTAATTGATTGATCTCTGAAATGAATACTTTTATGTGTTTTTTTTCTGTTTATTATCAATAAATAATTTTCGCTACACTAAGTAGAAAGAAACTTGATTTATAATCTGCTGGAATGTTGTTAATCATGCAACTCTTTCTTACAATAAAGACCTGGTTTTAATATATTATTTTATTATAAAGAGTTCACTGTAACTTAATCCCAAAACAGCTATGCATACTTATGTTTTGTTTTTAATAACCATCTTGTTTAACTACTGTTATTGGAAATAAAGCTATAGTGTCGACAAAAACTTAAACCTGCACTGTAAATTAGAGAAGAATTAGAGCCTAGAGAAGAAGTAGAATTAGAGTCATGATAATTTGATCATGACTCGAGTGTCATACACTGCTCAATACTGTAAAAACTTTCGAGTACCACTTTGCCGAACATTCGGTGATATAGCCGAATATTCGGCCGAACACGAATATTCGGTAAACCTGCCGAATATGCCGAATACCGAATATAAAACGAATATTCGGCCCATCCCTAGTATAAAGCACTATGTATCACTCGAGAGAAAGTGCGATTCCCGATCTCGGGTGTTTTAAAGCCCTTGCCTACGGCTTCGGGCTTTAAACGACACCCTCGACGGTAATCGGTCACTTTCTTCTCTCGGTGAACAATGTACTATTATTGCAGTGGCGTGCGCCCTATATAGGCTCTTAGGCTTAGCCTACCTTACCAACTGAGTTGAACTGAGCATTTCTTTTATCTAATTATCCATGTAATAAAATAACAATACGTACAAAACAATAATAAAAAAGTTCAAACTCCTGGTAAAATACTTTGAGCAATTTTTCGCGAACGAATCTTATATTTACAGACTTGCTTAGGCTAGCATTAAAGTAGCCTAAAACCCATTCATAATTTCACGCACACACCGTCACATCGTTGAATGATCGGTGCATATTTCCGTGTCCATGAACCGCACACATGCATGTCAGCTCCACCGAGAGGAGGCGGCCTGTGATTGGCTGCAACAATACAAGGCCACGATTGGGCGGCCATCTTGAACCCACAAACTCGGCGCGAAGTTCAAATTTGTTTTTTTTTTACGTTTTTTGCAATTTTCAGGCCAGTGCTAGCTTGAATACTGACTACATACGTCTTACAACCGCGTAATAATCAACATACAACCTAGCACTGGCCTGCAAATAGCATAAATGTAAAGAAATTAAGAAATTTGAATTTCGTGCTAGGCGTGTTTCGTTCTTCCGTGCACAGATAATAGCAGCACTGACAACACATTTCATTGAGTGATTTCCGCATTTCGTATAATCCTGCAAAATTTTGTTGACCGCTGTTGTGAACAAACTCGATATAAAAATGATGCAATTTTATTTGGTAGTATTTTTCTATCGCCAAATTAGAAATTATAGTTTACGTGAGGCAGCCATTATTGTTTCATTGTTGTGTTGTGACAACTTGACAAGCAATTTATAGCGCGATTTGTTTTGAAACCGAAAACGTACAGATATTGTCAGATATTAGTTAACATTATTAACAGTAGTGTATTGTAAATATTAGTGTATTATTTGTGTATTCAATAATTCCCCTAACAAATAATAACAATGGTTTTTACTTGTGAAGTTTGTGCTGGTAATGTGTGTTTGAGAGATGTTAAAGGTAATAAGTTTTCTCAATTATCGTATAGTGATAAGATGCAAGTTGTATCTAAAGGTAGATGTGTACCTGAATTACGAGAATTAATCCAAAAATATAGTAATTCATCGCGTACTCGTCATTTTAATCCTCATAATTAAACAACATTTACCTGGCTGTGTGGCTGAATACACACAAATAAATTATTGATGAGATATTTGAGGTGGCCGAATCTTACTTCTGTTTGCATCGTTAGAAAATCATGAGTTGAACCTTGACTTGAGTGTTGGTGAGTTTTTGAATTGTATTTATATTTTACAGGCTTATTATAAAATTTTATAAATGTGTTTTTTTTTTGCTGTCAATATTTCGTAGCCTACCCACTGTACGGGACCACTGCACGCCACTGTATTATTGGTGACCGTAATATTTTACAACGATAAAATGTCATCATCTAGTGAGAATGGAGAGAGGGACCCTAATTTGCAGATGGAAGAGAAGGGAAAAGAAATAATTTTCAATCTGTTGCCGTCAAAGACACAAAGCATTTATTTAAAAACTTACGAAAAGTTTATGAAGTGGAGGACAGAAAAACGAGTGGATTCCTTTACAGAAGGAGTTTTTCTTACGTATTTGGATGAACTTTCCAAAAATTATAAAAGTTCAACCCTTTGGAACACATATTCAATGTTACGAACAACTATACAGACAAGACATAATGTCAATATAAAGAAGTATGTGTAAGTCGCTCCATGTAAAATACTGGTATTCAACTGCATCCGGTAATACTGGAAACCGACCACAACGTATCGTGTGGTTTTTAATTTGAGAGAGTAAATTGACACTTGGAAATGTCAAACTTCCATACAATGTTGACGGCTGTTCTCAAGAAATTATCTACCGGCTACAAGGCCAAACAATCCAAAGTTTTCTCAAGGAACGTTAGAGAAAATTTCGTAAATAATGCACCAAATGAAAAATACTTGGCAACAAAGGTACTTACATTATAAAACACTATCGAAACGGGTCTTATCGCGATATTCTTTTTTCGCTGCAAGGCGGTCGAAACGTCGGGAAACAAGTAGGTACCTGTTTACCTCGTTAAAAAGAATATCGCGATAAGACCCGTTTCGATAGTGATAATGTGTACAAATCGCGAAAGTCTAAAAAGTTTAAAGGTACTTACATTTGTAAATTTATTTATACTTATATATATTACTAGCGGACGTACCGCGGTTTCACCCGCGTAGATCCCGTTCCCGTGGGAATATAGGGATAAAAAGTAGCCTATGACACTCAGCAATAATGTGGCTTTCTATTGGTGAAAGAATTTTTTAAATCGGTTCAGTAGATCCCGAGATTACCCCTTACAATTTAACAAATACACAAACTTTACCTCTTTATTATATTATTATGTCGTTTCGGAGGTTTGCCCTGATTAAACGTTGTCTACATTTTGTTGACAACGAATTGTCGGCTAGAGGTGTCCCGAGTAAGTTAATTAAAATAATGCCTATAATCGACAACCTTAACACAAAGTCCAGCTCATTATACCTACCTGAGCGGGAAATCGCGATAGACGAGTCGCTATTACTGTGAAAAGGCAGACTCACTTTTGCACAGTTAATAGCGACAAAAGCTGCTCAGGTAGGTATAAAAAGCTATGAACTGTGTGAGTCCAAATCGGGATACCTCTGGCAGATGATTGTTTATACGGGCAAAGGAAAACGTCATAATGTCGAGGGCAACGAAAACCCGGCTGAGCCTGAGGGTGCGACTTCAAGGACTGTTTTAAAGTTAGTCCGTCCCTTGTTAAACAAGGGACACACTTTAGTGATGGACAATTTTTATAACAGTCCTTTGCTGACCCGCACCCTCAAGGCTCAGAAGACAGATGTGGTGGGGACCCTGCGTCTGAACCGAGAGTTCGTGCCCGAGAGTTTGCGCCATAAAAATAAGGCAAACATGAGGACTGGTGAAGTGGTGTTTAGCCAGACACGGGACACAAGATCACTGATATCCACGTACCACAAAGTAGAGGTCGGCGGAAAAGAAAAATTCGGGTACTACAAGTATAAACCGAAAGTGGTCCTGGATTACAACCTATAATAATATAATAATAATAATATTCCACAACTATCACACAACGCCATCTAGTCCCAAGCTAAGCAGAGCTTGTGTTATGGGTACTAGACAACTGATAAACATACTTATATATTTCTAAATACATACATATTATAGATAAATTACACCCAGACACAGAACAAATGATCGTGCTCATCACACAAACATTTGTCCTGGGTGGGAATCGAACCCACGACCTCCGGCATAGCAGTTAGGGTCACTAACCACTAGACCAACAGGCCAGTCTATCTATGGGAGGCGTCGACAAAAAGGACCAGCTTTTGCAGGCGTTTCCCATAGAAAGGATTCGGAATGCCATATGGTATAAGAAGCTTTTCCGCCGGCTTCTCAACGTGTCCGTCCACAACGCGTTTGTCATGTCCTCGATGACAGCTAAAATGGCGCAGCGGCAGTTCCGGGTGCTATTAGCGGACGAAAAGTAGAATCCATACCAAAGTAGAATTTATACCAAACTTGACCTAGTTACATTTAGGCTACATAAATTATATATATCACGACATATCATTTATCAAAATCTTCCATCTTTTTAGCCTATAGACGGTAATAACGAATATTACGTACAAACATTCGAAAAACATTACCCTCTTTTTTTCGGCAGTCGGGAAATAAAAATCATCATGCTACAGGCCACAGAGATTGGGGCCTGGGCCTTCGGGCCGGGGTATTTATATTTGTTTTTATCACACGTAAAAACAAATAAAAAAAAAACATTACCCACTTTTTTTTGCCAGTCGGGTAATAAAAATCATTATGCTATTCTTTGACAGGCAACAGGGATTGGGGCCTATGTATTTATGCTTGTTTTTATCACACGTAAAAACAAATCTATCAAAATGGAAAATGCACAAGGCAAGTTATAGGCAAAAATAAATTTAGCAACATGCCAAAAGAGATCGCCACCTATCTCAATTTGCGTAATCCGGAACAATACACTGGCCATTGTTTCCGAAGAACATCCGCCACTCTTTTGGCGGATTCTGGTGCAAATATAACAACGCTAAAACGCCACGGTGGATGGAGTTCCGATCAAGTGGCGGAAGGATATATAGAGAACTCTATACAAAACAAATTGGATATCACCCAGCGTATCACAGAACGCATCAATGGTCTCCCAACTAGGCCACAACCATCGACATCAAGGGATGAGTCAACTCAGCTGATTGTCCATTCAGAAAATTCGAACGAGGGACCCTCAAACCTTGAACAACGTGTATCTCCTACGTTTACCCCACAGATTACACAATATTCGTCTTCACAGAGGACTGAAATTAAGTTGCCGGGAAAAAACATCTCATTAAATTTGAACAACAGACTGTACAAATTGTACATTTAATTTTTAATAAAATAAACTCATATTGAACATGGTTATTTTATTTTCTCGCAATCGTAGTGAAAAGTACCGCTAAAATCACATTATAACTCGGTTCCTATTTACTACCTCGCTAAAGCTCGGTAGTAAAACTACCTCGTATATAATGGGTCATTTTAGGCCCTTGTGTTACAATGTATTATTGGAATATACGACGAACTGAACCGTCTGAATCGAAAAAAGAACGATCGATATTCCTTGCTCCTTTATGATTATATTGAAAGCTGTAGTGATTGCCAATTCACTGTTGACCAATTACTGAATACTATGAGTCAATTTTCATTCCGGCATTGGGGACACCCATACATTGACTACCTAGAAGGACTGAAAGCAGTTCATGAGCAGGTCACCATGGAAAAGAACATCGACAGGGCATATGCTGATGCATTAGGAAGCGACTTAGCATATATAGTTTTGTCAAAGAAATTTAAAGAGACGAAGCAATGGTATGTTGACAAACGCCTGATTAGTAGAGATCACATGTTCTATCAGCATATTACCACCAACACATGGCCCACACCCAAACAGATCCGCGACTTCGGAGACAACTGGAACAAGCTCCCTCTCATCAAGTGTTTCGATGTTCCGGATATGATTGATCCATCAGTCATATACTCAGACAAAAGTCATTCCATGAACAGGACAGATGTTCTAAATAGTGTTAGGAAGAATCCCAATCAAAGCATCCCGACAAAGAAGGTCCTGGAATCTTTCCTGACAAAGGAGGCCACCAATTGGAAGGATTTTCTGACTGAAGTAGATGAGAAGGGACTTGACAAAGAAGACCTTGTTATCGGACTCAAAGCCAAAGAGAGGGAAGTCAAGATAAAGGGACGATTCTTCACACTGATGTCATGGAGACTACGAGAATATTTTGTAGTGACCGAATACCTGATAAAGACACATTATGTGCCTTTATTCCAGGGGTTGACCATGGCAGACGATTTGAACACAGTGATCAAAAAACTTATGGATAATACATCAGGACAGGGGAACTCCGACTATGAGCACATCTGCATAGCGAATCATATTGATTACACCAAGTGGAACAATCATCAACGCCACGAGGCCAACCAGAGTGTCTTCCGTGTTATGGGGCAATTTTTGGGATATCCGAAATTGATTGAGAGGACACATGAGTTCTTCCAGCAAAGTTTGATTTATTACAACCAAAGGCCTGATCTCATGGTCGTTGAAGACGACACCCTTAAAAACAAAACAGACAATGTAGTGACCTGGGATGGACAAGATGGAGGGTTGGAGGGTCTAAGACAAAAAGGATGGAGTGTGGTGAATCTTTTGGTCATTAGGAGAGAGTCATTATACAAAGATAAACATACTTGCACAAGGCGACAATCAGGTGATCTGCACCAAGTTTAAACTTCAAAAGACTCGCGATGAGGCAGAGCTCAAGTCTGCGCTGTCCATGGTTGTTCGGGAAAACAATAAAATCATGAAGAACATTGAGAGAGGAACGAGCAAACTGGGTCTAATTATCAACCAGGATGAGACATTACAATCAGCAGATTATCTAGTGTACGGGAAAGTACCCATCTTCCGGGGATCCATCAAAGGTCTAGAGACAAAAAGATGGTCCAGGGTTACATGCGTGACAAATGACCAACTCCCTACGTTGTCGAACACGATGTCAACCATTAGCTCGAACTCGCTGACAGTTGCACATTTTTCAGACAGTCCGAAGAATGCAATCATACACTATAACTTCTTAGGAAACTTCGGGCGCAATCTTTTAGAGATGCACAATCCTGCTTTGAAAGGGAGAGTCTCGGCCAGGATAAAGAATCCGTCCGGGCTGACCATGCAAGAATACAAAGCGTTGGTCCTTTATTTGGATTTTAATTCTAATTTCATCCATTTTAGATCTGTTCAGCTTATTACAGTCCATTATGTAAACCATATCACCTTTTTGAAACTTGTAATCTATTCTATTTTTGTCAAAAATGGCCTTGTTCAATTCATGTGATTTTTTTGATCTGAGAAATGCTGTATGTCGGTCTTTTTCCAGTTCTCCGGGTTCCATTTGTTTTTTCTTTAGGTCCATTGGTAATACATCGGTTGGTTCTCCACTTAACAGATATAGAGGTGAATAACCTGTCACTGTGTGGTTTGTTGAGTTGTAGGCTTTCACACAATCCATTGCCACGGTTGTCCAAGCTGTGTTTTTTCCTATGCTATTCAGGGCACATCTAATCCTATTTACCAGCGTTTGGTTCAACCTCTCGTTATGACCATTTGAAAAAGGAGCATCCACTGCTGTAAAAATTAAATTAACAGAGTGGTCCTTTAAATATTTTTTAAACTCTTTTGAATTCAGTGCTGGATATTGATCAGAGAGCAATATCTCCACTTCATTATCCTTGATTACTTGATCTACCAGTTTTATAAAGTCCTTAGTCAGTTGTGTCTTGGAGCATGAAATGTATGCATATCGTGTGAAATGATCCATCAACAAGTGTAGATACTTTTTTGAAGACCTGTTACCACCAAATCCTCCTACTGTGTCAATGGACATGATTTGGAAAGGTTTTTGTGCCGGTCCTAATTGTGACATGAGTCCATAATTTCTATTTAATCTTGATTTGTTTTTTATACAAACTTCACATTGACGGCAAATCAATTTTATATTATCCAATAGGTTCGGTGCCGTGTAGAAAGGTCTTATTTTTGACACAATCTGATTTATTCCTACATGACAGAAATGCTCATGCACCTTTTTAATTAATCTCTTACTATAGTCTTCGGACAAAATGATTTTTTTTTCTTGTTGTTCCTTTTGTAATATATTCCATTTTCTCTAATAACACTATGTTTGTTCTTTATGTTTGGATTTTTGTTCTGGTCGTCCAATATCTCCTCAATCCTTACAATATTCACGGTTTTCAAATTGTCTTCTTCGTTTTCGTCGCTTTCATACACAGGATTTCTGCTTAAGCAGTCTGCTTCTGTGTTGTTTCTACCTGGGTTGTATTTTATTACAAAGTTGTATTGTGATAGGTAATGAGTCATGTCTCCCAGTTCATCATCTGTTCTATTTTTTATGTTTAGATTTTCTAGCGGCTTGTGGTCTGTATAAATTGTGAATGATTGTCCTATTAGCCAGTGTTGCCAAAACTTTAAACTTTCTTTTATGGCTAAGCATTCTAAAAATATGGCTTTCTTCTTCTTTTGAGATTCATTCAACTTCTTTGAAAAGTACGCCACTGGTTTGATTTCTCCACATTTTTGTGTTTGTTTTAGTATTGCACCAATTCCTTTTATACTTGCATCAGTGTATAGGAAAGTTGTCGCTTCTCGGTCAAAAATAGCCAGAATTGGGGCAGAGCATAAATTATTTTTTATTGTTTGGAATGCTTTTTCACAATCAGCTGACCAATCGAAATTTATGTTTTTTCTAAGTAAATTGTGAATTGGGTCAAGAGTTATTGCAGCATTAGGAATATATTTATTATAAAAATTTACTTTACCTAGAAATTGTCTTATTTGTTTCTTGTTTTGTGGTGCTGGAAATTCTGCTATAGATCTGAGGTTGTCTTTCAAAGGTGTGATTGTATTACCTTTTACTATATGTCCCAAGAATTTTACAGACTGTGCTGCAAATTTACATTTTGTTAATTTCAGACGGAATCCTTCTTCAGCAATTGCATCCAGCAGTTTCGATAAATGATCTATATGTTCATTAAAAGTTTTTGAGCACACCATAATATCATCAATGTAGTTCATCACAAAATTTGACAGGTTATGTTTTCTTATAACATTATTCATTACAAATCGACAATTGTCAGAGTTTGATTGGATAATAGTAGATGATGGCAAAATTACAATTTGAAGTTGAGCTGGCAGCAGATGAAGATCCGAAGAATAACATCATAATTATAAAATCAATAACAAAAGAGGATGGAGTAACATATCTCATGCCGCCATGTTTCCAAGCAGCAAAACACCACCTTCAATTGGTAAAGTTACCAGAATTTTTGAAAATAAAAAAAAACATTACAGAGAAGAGGTCATACTAGAAAGGTGTGGATCTCCATGCCAAGTGATGTTTTAGAACTATACATAGATGATACTGGAAATATGGTGTTTAATGATTATTTCTTACAAGAAATGCCTCAAGGCACAAGTCAATCTATTACAGATGGAAAATTATTGCAAATTTTGGAGAAATTAAGTGATAAATCCAATGTCAACAAAGAAAAACAAAATTTAAGTAAATTAAATGAAAAATTTGTTTTAAAGAAGTTTGATAGCAAGATCACTAATGCCAAACAATGGTTGCAAAGTTTTGAAAGTGAATGTACAAGATTTGATATAAATGATGATACAGAGAAAATTAGTGCTTTGAGATTGTTTTTGAATGAGTCAGAAAGTGACTGGTATGAGTCTATGTTAATTAAACACAGTTTAAACTCGCCGTGGAAAATATGGCAAGTGAGTTTTCTAGACACGTTTGCAGATAAAAGTTGGTCCTCTGTAATGTATGCACTGAGTTTCAAACATTTAAATGGCCCTCTGCTGGAATATGCATTAAAAAAAAACAGAGACTGTTACTAGAATATAATTGTGATATAGATACCAGAACTCTCACTGACTTAATTGTCGCAGGATTGCCAAGCTATATTATAAGTAAACTAGATAGACAAGAGGTGACAGACCCAACTCTTCTGTTTAGTGCTCTACGGATGCATGAAAATCAGAGTAAAAATGTACAAAAACATTTCACTGACAAGAAAAGCTCTACTAAAACAGAAGCAGAATATAAAAAAAAAACACCTTGTCAAATATGTTACAAGGTGGGAAAGAAAAACAGATTTCACTCTGAAGATGTGTGCTGGTTCAAAGAAGACAAGAAGAGTAATGACAGTGTAAAACACTGTAAAAACCTCATGTTGGAGATTGATGAATTTCAGGATACAAAAAACTAAATATTCCCAATGGAAATGCCTTCCTTTTGGGCTGAAAACATCTCCGGCTATTTTCCAAAGAATCCAATTATATACTATGAGTCACAAGCCCTCAGAGAAGACGTTATTGAAACATCTAGAAGACCGATATGGCAGTAATATCGTTATTTACTCTTCATCAAACGACGGTATAACTATTTGCTACTGTGGAAATAATCAAAACACTCTTAATAATACGTGGTACATGCATCGTGAAGCAGAAGAAGAACCTAAAAACATTATGTTCATCAAGACTGCTGCGGAACTAATTCGCAAACAAATAAAAGCTATAGTAAATATATTTTTAAATACTTAAGTACTGTAAAACTCATAGAAGCTGTCAGCATTCCTAAACAAATACTCGTTTAATTGTATTAAAACTATCAAGATTGTTGGTACAGTGTGATGATTTAAAAACTAAAATTGAGGGTTTGGAATGGTCTGTGGGTTGTTCTTCACAAGAGAAACCGCGACCTCGACATAAAGGGTTAAGAAGGTACATGGGTGGTTTTAGTCAGTAGAAGTCTGACACTCCTTTTCCACCCGCCCAAAAAACAAAAAAAGGGTTTGGACCCTGATCAGTTGGAAGAAAATTACACGATTGAAAATGATTTCTGCTCTAACATAGCTATGGCTCAACTGTTAATTGAAAGTTTTGACCCTAATGGCATAATACCTGAAAATAGGAACTGTAATTCAATAACTACCTGTCAGAATATTAACCAAGACAGCCGTAGCTATAAAATTAAGTTGCCTACGATTCAACTGCCTTCTTTTATTGGAAACTATTTAAATTGGATAGGATTTGATCCTTCAATCAACAAAAATGATACTATTCCAGAAATTAAGGAATCACAGTACCTTCGCTCTTCATTAAAGGAAGGAGCATCTGATATAATCTAGTCAATTGAGTTTACTGCTGCCAATTATAAACTAGCTTGGAAGCTACTTACTGAACGCTTTAATAACAACCGGATAGTTACTTATAATTTAATCGAACGTCTCAAAATAGAGGCAGAGCTCGTTCGGATCGAAGAAAGTCGCATCCGCAAAAAAGGGTTATCCATACCCGATAAAAAAATTGTCAAAGTAGAGAATTCTACCAAGCAACAACATACGAGAGAACCTTTTACAAACAGAATAAATACAATTCAGAATAAAAAAACCCAGATCTTTAAACGTCATAGAGTGCCAGAAATGTGAATGTTCGATTTTAGGGCCAAAATGCAAATGTATTTCCAGCAAAAAATAGCACTGTGATGAATGCGCGGCTGGCGCCATGCCTATAGATTTTTGTGACACTTGTTTAGAAGGTACAAGCGCGTTTTCTTGGCGAGCGAAGCGAGCCGGCGACCTCCTTAGCGTAACGAAGGTTGAGTGGGTGAAGCGTAACTCAGGGGCGACGACAAGCAAACTTTAAGTTTTTAAAGTCATTAAAGCATATTTATAAGTTCGTGAAAGTATGCCTTTTAAACATTATATTCATTTTATTTCAGGTTAAGCAAGCGAGTTTTTGAATAGAGAATTCAACAATATGGTGATGTACCTACGTCGAGATCGATAAGGTTCCAAATTATCAAGATTTACTGAATTACTTCTATTTAAATTTATCATGGCCGTGCCCGTGGGTCGAGACTAATACCAAACCAAAACCCCGTGCCCGTGGGTCGAGACTAATACCAAACCAAAACCAACTACTTAACTAATGACGAAATGTCGTCGTTTTGGATAATTGCTTTGCATTTTAAAGCAACAATGAATCGTAAATATTTAAAAGTATTACTTCAAAGTTCCTATAATTGAGCAAACTTCCTCTGGTGGTACTGCGCCGGACCCCTATGCGACTGATGGTTCAAATTCTGATGTAGATTATGATCCAGGGGGGGTGACTAAAATTACCAACATGATTGGAGCTCTGAGAACAGTAGCGATGAAACCAGGTCTGATTACTCTGAAAATGAAAACTATAGCGAAAATCAAGAGGAAAGTAATATAAGTAGTGATGAAAGTATTTTGATTTTGAGCGAAAGTGCAAAAGTTCCACGAGTGCAAAGAGTCAACCTAATAAAAGGAAAGTAACTTTAAGTCTCTTTGATAAATATGTTTGTATATTAAATACTAGATTTTCTTAAATTTTTTTTTTCCTTGATTCTGTCTATTTCAGAAGTCACTGCTGCTAGCTCCTGTGACCTATAACTTTATCACACGATCCACAAAATCCACCAACTATTGAGGAGTCAGGTAATAATCATTCAGAGTTCCAATTAATGATATTTTTTATTTTATCATATTTGTGCTACTACTCGCTGCCACTATATGTGTTATATCCTTACTTGTAACCTGCTGCAGGGTTAAAGTTATAGTAAAAGTGACAAAATGCTAGAAATTAAATATCTCAAAATAATAACAATAAGGAAATTGTAGTCTTTGTTCTCCATACAGAGTATTTTTAAAACAGAAAGCTTTGAAGTTTAATAAGAAAACTTCCTTTGAAAAACTGACAGCACACATGAACTCATATGCAAAGAGTATCATGAAAATGCAGATTAATCTTTGTACTAAAAATAAGAAAAGGCGTCGTTTCACATTAGTGAAAAAACTAATTGCGTTATAAATTATGAAGCAGAGTCCCAAATGCTACAGACTACTACAAAAACATTTTTATATTGCCATCAAGGTCAACATTAAATGAGATTGTGACAAAGTTCAATATTGAAACAGGAATTTGCCCTCAAGTTTTTGAATTAATGAAAAAAGAGGTTTGTAGCTTTTACTATGCAATATTTAAATGTTAAAATCTTCGAAACTGTACATATGAGTGGAACCATAACCTAATTCAAACAACATGCCTGTGTGTGTAGAATTATAGCATGTCATTTAACCTTTTTTTTTTTAAAGTAAATTACATTGGTGAATGGTGAGAAAAGTTAAGATCTTGAGAACCTACCAAGTGTGTGGCTTTAATTCATTTATTTGTTTCCAGGTTGCAACATGGGAGGAAAATAAGAAAATGTGTTCTGTGATCTTTGATGAAATGTCACTGAAAACTGCCATAAACTACAACAAAAATAAGGATACAATAAACCGCTTTGTAGAGCTTAACATTAAAAAAAGTTTACTGATCATGCACTCGTTTTTATGCAGAGAGGAGCAGTTTTTAAATGGCAACAAACAGTGGCCTATTACTTTTGCCAAGGAGCCACCTCTGGGCTAGATATAATGTTTTCATAAAACCCAACTGGTTTACACTACATAATCATGAATCACTCCAAGGTTCACAATATTTTGTTAAACTAAAGATAATGTTTCTTCTTTTCCAGCTCATTATGCAGATGGAAGACCTGTCAGCAGTACACTACAAAACACAGTTTTAATTTTTGACCAGTTGTTCGACAGCGTCAATGGAGCTGCAATATTTTCTAAGAGAAACAAGGGCAAAATCCAGAGAACAGCAGTTATAGAAAAATCACCTCCCCATCAGTTTTGGAAAGAGGCTATAACTAAATTTGATATGTCGATTCCAAAAGAAAGGAAAAATCTGTGCCCTCTTTAGTGAATTTTATTGTAACACTAAAAAGTTACGTGAGGCTGTGGCAGAAATTTAAAACGAATAATTATGTATAAAAATAATGAGGCCAAGATATTTTAACTCTGATCCCATTGAAAACTTTTTTGGGCAAGTAAGGGCATATGATTACCGAAATAATGACCCAAACTGCCACGGCTTCAATTTATTGCACCTTTAAGTCATTGCTGATAACCAGAATTATAAAATTCCACAACCAAACATTTAGTTGTGAGTATGGGCCAAGTAATAAATTTACAGTCTCTGTTTACTGAAGATACATAGGAACATGTCGAGCCTGGTCATTTAAATACAAATTCATTAATATACCGCAGCAAAAAAAAAGACTATACTACGCATCCGAAGGTGCAGTTAGGTGTTTCGGTACAGTGATAAGTGTGATAACTGAAACAAATTCATACTTGGAACACAATGCTCATAAAAATAATGTCGCGCCAAAAGTAATTGATTTTATTGGTTCCAAGTATTCATTTGATTTCATTCACTGTACCGAACACAAGATAATGATCCTTAATCATTTCATTTAATTAGTTGTGAAGTTAACAATAATGAACTGGTGCAATATGATAAATAGAATTTTAAAGGGCACGGATGTTCAAAGATTACAAAATCGTTATTTGCCTGCGATGCTAAAGCAAGCTTTCGAAAAATTTAAAAGGAAATTAAAAAATAAATCTTTTAATAAGTAATTCTTTGTTTTATTTATTTTTCCCCAAAATTAATTTCAGAAAATGAATAATAACCCGGCTGTGGGACAGCAGTAGCAATTATTAAAGAAATAAAATAAACAATATCCAGCAGCACGCGGCGTTTTAGGCTGTATACGATTTGTTCCTTTTCCATTGTATAACAGTACCTTTAAAAAAAAAAGAAACGTCATACGATATTAAAACTCGAAAGCCAGTGGTGAAAATTTTTGTTCCGAAGTTGTCAGTCTGATACGTGGTATAGTAGTCTGTGCCGCCGCACGGTGTGTGGCAATTTCGCAATCTAGAGGGATTTAATTCAAAATATAAATTTCATTTATATTTATAACTTTTTTATACCTTTATTTGTCATACTACATATTTGATTTTTTTGTAGGTGGGTTCAATAAATAAATAAAAAATGTTCAAGTGAGTAGACAATAATCGTTGTACTCCTCCAATACGAACAACATTGAAGTGTCATCTTCACTTAAGATTATTGTTAAAATTTACGTAAAGTGTTGTTGATTGGTTTATTATTGTATTCTGTATATCTTTCAAGGTAAGTTAAATTGTTATTTATTTAAGTAATAGTTAAACATTGATCTTATATCATCATTTGAAAATATAGTAAAATCAAGCATTTTTTAGAGATGATTTGAAAAGTAAAAGGTGTATAAAAAAATATGGACTGAATATCCGGGTGGTTTGATTGTTTTAATGTATAGTTTAGAGTCTTAATTTTTGAGAACAATTGACAAAACTTGCGATTTTTTGCGACCGTCATACATTTTTTTTCGGTTTTCAGAATGGCCGCCGAAATCACAAAAAAACATTTTTTTGATATTTAGACCTCAAAGGCGAAAAAGGAGCGGATTGATGCTAGTTTTACTTTTATAATAGATAATAATAATAATTAGCTTTAAGCACAATTTTTGGAAGGGGCCATAAATTAAATTAGGAAATTTCTTTATGGAACTTATATGACAAAATTGACGAAAAATGGAATAAGCCGAAGGCATCGTGAACGCTTTTTAAACAAGAATATAACTTGATGGAATAACTGCATTAGATTACCAGATAGGTGTTTTAAATGAAATATCATCTACATCTGGCCATTCACCAGGAATGGCACACATAGGTTTGTAGAAAATAAAAATAGCTAATTTCAGAATCCACTATCGTCGTCGTCGTATCTATGTTTATATGTGCATGCTGACACCGATGCTCCAGAATCTACTAGAAAATAATGTTTCTTAATATGACTTTTATGTAATGAAGAACATAAAGAAATACAACAATTACTATCACTAGCTAAAATACATTTATCGCTGTTAGTCACGAAAAAACTGATTAGACATTAATTCTGATTCTGTTGGTTGTTCCGAGTTATTAAGAACATGGACGTCATGCTCTTTGGGTATCCCTTGATTTCTTCTATTAGAATAGTTAAAGTTACCTCTTGACCATCGGTGACTGCCAGTTCCTCCTCGAGCCGGCCGCCCTCGTGAAGTTGAGCGGTATCGTTGCTGTTGCCCTCGAGATTGTCCTTTATATGCGTAGAAGTTTCTACCTCCACCACGTTGACCTCTATAATTATTTGAACGGCTTCTTTTATTATAGAAATGACTGTAGGGCCTTTTATACATACCCATAATTTCTCCATGAGAAGTTGTTGTCGAGATCTCCTCGTCTTGAGCTGCTTGGACTGCGTCCTTCAATGAGCTGTAATTTCTTGCTGAAATAATCGTACTTAACCTACGATTTCGCAAACCATCGGCAAATTGTTTAATCGCTGTCTTTTCATTAATAGGTTTTAGTATATTAAAGTTCTGTTCATTGTCGTTAGCTTGCGTAATTGTTAGGTCCACAAATAATTCCGTGATTTCTTTCCCGTAATCGGCAATCGACAACTCATTTTGTTTAATTTTAAATAACTTATTTTGTATAGCTGTTGCCGCTTTCTTAGATAATAACACTTTTTTCATGTCATCAATTAAGTCATTAACAGTATCATACTTAGCATTTAACTTTATCTTAGCTTCTTGTGATAGTCTACTTTTTAACACGAAATTAATTAAATTTTGTTTACAAGCGCTATCCTTCAGTACAGAGTTATAGTATTCAATGTTATCAATTAGCTGTTTTATACTAGCTTCCTCATTTGTCATAATCGGTAGAAGAGTTAAGGCAGTTTTCAAATCAAATGTATTCATTTTTGACGACGTCTCTAATATATCACTTTCACACAACAATAAAATATCCTCACGTAAATCTATAAATTGACGACAAGAATTTTCTATTAATACAATATCTTGGGCACTATAATATTTTCTCTTTACGTTTTCCTTAAAATCAATCAGCCAAGTTTCATACTGATCATAAATTGCATCAACCTCATTTAATCAAACTCTAATCTTCTTTAAATCATTATATAATTTTAATATAATATCCATACCTTATTACCACCATAACGTAGATAAATTATTATTTCCTTGTAGTACATTGTTTAAAGATTATAGAGACATTACGATACCAACACCGCATGTAATTAACACTAAAGTCCAAAGTTCAATCAGTGCATCCTCCTTATTTGGTAAGAGATGATTATTGGTACGTAAACACGATTAATACTTATATGATATGTATACACTTGTTTTTATTTTTATGAAGCACTTTTAAACACTTTGTTAAGCACCATTTTTTACACTATATCTTCCTCGTTGTTCTTTGAAGTTGGCTTCGTGGCCCCCATCCGCAAGCGTCGACGAAAAAGAGATCTCCTCATAGTCGTCCTATTTATCTCGTTGGCGATCCATTTTGTATGGCACCTTTTATATTGCCGATACATGAAGCCCAATATGCCGAGTAGCAGTATAAGCAGGATACAGGACAGAATAATGTTGGCTGTGGACATATGGAAGCGAAGTTCCTCTGCTGTAGCTTGGTTACTGCCAGCCGCCGCGTTTTGAACGATCAGGGTCTCCTCTTTAGACTGCTGCTTGCCCATTTTCGTGGATGCTTCGTACACTCGCGCTGATGTCTAGTCCGTGAGCACAGTAAATTAATAATAGTTCCATTTTTACTAATATAATTAGTTATTAATTTATCGAATGGTATTGTATCACACAGTCACATTTTACGTCTCAAGTTCGCGTAACGCGTTCCTTTGGCAGGGTCGCCATGTAAGGTGCGGTGTCGGTGGTAAATGAAACGAGCGAATGCCAGAATAATACTGAGTTATATTTGATAGGATCGTGCATAATATATGGTTACAAAGGTGCATAGATTATAGTAATACAGATCTTAAAGTAGGTAACTAATACAACCCTCACACCCCGAAGAATTAACGATTGCACGTGAATGTAAACTTCGAAAAGCAGATAATAGGCATTCTGCAGCTATCGAAGAAGAACTTTCTGTGAGTTGACAAAGAGGGGTAGCGAAAGAGCTCAAGTGACTGTGTCGGCCGATGAAGCACTAAGCATGATGGCAGATGTTGATTTATCCACACATCAATATGAGAAAATACGGCAAAGGATAAATACATTTGTTAAAAACTTATTGCCACCTTATGATCGAATAAAAGAGGCTAAATGTTATCGTTCCATTAAAACCTTATCAGAATCAACTGCAACGTGTGACATGCAATCATTAGTTGATCACAGTATCGATCGACTTTGTGTATCTCAGAAAGAGGTTCTTGGCTCGATTGAGACCTTAGTCAGTGGAGTAAAGGAACTAGGTTGAATGTTGAAGAGAATAATATCAAAATCCAGCCCCTTCTTCAGCCAGAAATTGTCTTTCAATTAGACTAAAATAACAAAACAGGACGCGCTACGGCGTAGCACTTTCTACGCTACGTCCGGCTACGCGCCTGCCTAGCGTAACTTACTCATATCGCATTTATTTTTATAGACCTTTATTTTCTTCCAGTATTTAGGTATTTTTAATTATTTGAATACCAATCAATAATATTTTTTAAATTGTATCTTTATTTAATTCAATTTGGAATTACATCCCCCTACATTGCGAGATTCCCACACTGTGCGCCGTGATGAACGGACGGTGTGTTGTTTTTTTTAACAAAAACCGCGTGTTTTATTCAATAAAAATAAGTCAAGTACATATTTTGTCACGCTTTGAATTCCTATGTAAAACCCGATCAAAGAAGCCACAATTTCAGCTCAGAGACTCGGTATTTAAGCTACCGGGACTACATACAATAAGATTAATTACCAATCTTTTTTTATTGTACCCAGCGATGATTTTGTGAAATATGTATATAGAAAAAATTTCAGTAAGAATCATAGATGGTTCTGAAACCAAGTTAAAAAATGCACCGCATTTTTTAATACTCTGTGGTTGTGACAACGAATTGAAGTCAGTGCGCAGTGGCATGTCAGTGGTGTTTCGTGTGTGAGAACGTGAAAGTGTTACCGTAATAATGTTTTAAGTACTTTAAAAAGTAGTCTCTCAGTTTTGTTTTCAAAAATAGACAAGACGTCACAGACTGCAAGATTAAAAGAAGTTTGCGAATTTGCGATTTACGTTCCATGTGCGGCACATTCGTTAAATTTAGTGTTGTTGAGTGTGTTACTGAAGCCTCGCTGAAGCAGTTACATTCTTTCAATTTGTACAAAAATTGTATATTTTTTTCTCAGCTTCGACAAAACGATGGAAAAATTGGACACAGCATTTAGGTGCAAATAGAGTCCTGAAGTCTCTTTCGGAAATTGCACACGCCAATGCTATTAATGTGTGTGTATCTATACTAATATTATAAAGCTGAAGAGTTTGTTTGTTTGTTTGTTTGTTTGATTGTTTGTTTGTTTGTTTGTTTGAACGCGGTAAACTCAGGAACTGCTGGTTGGAATTGAAAAATTCTTTTTGTGTTGGGTAGTCCATTTATCGAGGAAGGCTTTAGGCTATATAACATCACGCTACGGCTAATGGGAGCGGAGCATAAATGAAAAATGTTACAAAAACGGGAAAAGGTATTTCCTTTTTGAGAGCTTCCGCTGCGTGCGCTGCGAAAACGGTTCAAGTTACGCAAATATCATGTATGAAGGAATTGTTCCTCTTTAAAAGTTCTAAAAAAAAGTCCGCGACAGCCTATATCTATCTTTTAAGATTGACTCACTGTAACCTTTTTTTACTGTTAAACTGTTAGGTTAAATAGAATTATTTTTTGCGAAGCTTATTTAACCCATATGGTATTAATCTATATCTAAATAAATGTGTTTGTTAGAACGGAAATTTAATATAGAATATGTGTGCCCTTTACTCTATACAGTTTAAACAAATATCTTAGAAGATATCGCAATGTAAAAATATCCGCGCGGCAAAATAATTCGCGCGTCGCAATGTAGGTACGGAGGATTCTGGCTGGCCTCCGGGAAATTCAAATTCAAAATATTTACTGCATCATAATGTTTACAAGTACAGAGTGTTATAGTATATTTAACAGTAAGAGATACCTATAGAAATTCACACTTTAATATAATCCAAGCTAATCTAAACCATCTAAACTATTTTAATAAAGAGGAAAGATAAGATTTTTTGTTTGTTACGATTTAGCTTAATAAGGCTGAGTTGCATCAAAAAAGTAGTTAAAGTTAAAGTTTGTGTCAAATGGCACGTCAAACAAACATCAAAACTTCAGTTTTGTATCGGTTATGCCAACAATGAGTTGCGCGATTTGACAAATAGTTAAATGACGTTATAACTTTAACGGTAACTGCAACCGCTCACTTTCCGCTGGTTAGTGTTATAGTTTGTGTTAAATTGTCTGTCAATTTTATTGTCAAACGCGTTGAATATAACCTTTAGACATCATGTCCCTGCTCCAAGAAATACTCGCAGAAACCAGTTCTGATGACAAAAGCGATGAAAAGAAAAGTGTGATTACCAGAGCCGATAGTTTTTCCACATGGAACGACGAATGTTTCTTGCCAAGATTTCGAGTCTCTAAAAACGTAGCTTGGTGGCTGACTATACGATTGCATTGCTTAAGGCGTAACAAGGATATTCATCGTAGGTAATTGTTCAACCAAAAAATAATACGTGCTATAGACAAAGCAATAAATATAATAGGTACTTACTTTGTTTGAATGTTTGCAAAAAAAAATTTGTATATATATAATTTTTCTATACCCCTTAAAGTACTGTCAAATTTGACAAAAACCTTAACTTTAACGACTTTTTTGGTGCAACTCAGCCTTAATGTCGGATAGTCGATAGGTATATCGAGAAAGGTTATAGCTATATTTATGTGATGCAGACGAAGTTGCGTGGGTCAGCTAGTTTTATATAAAACGATATAGATTTCCAAAATGGTAGCTCAGATAAAAAAAAACTCCGGAAAGAAATTGTTGCTCTAGTCTGAAAACCATGAGATGATGTAAAAAAACCTGCGAAAAATCGTTGTTTTTCCAAATACCTTACATCATTCGAATATTTTTAAGAAGGAGAAGTGCTTCTGGTTAAGGTAAAGTTATAAATTAAATCCGCGAATTATTGGTAATTTTCGATGCGTTCAGTGCGATCCAAATGATTAGTTGGTAACATATTTTACTGGCGTTTTTAGTTGTTTTAAATTGTTTTTTTTTTTCATTAGTTATTGTTCTATTTTTTATTTTCTTTTCTTTATTGTTTCTTTCAGTTTTGTTTGTTCGTAGTTTTGTCTTAGATTTTTAGTTTGTAAGATTTGTTTTATTTTTAGTATATAGTTTTTTTATTATTTCGTTTTAGTTTTAAGTTTATTTAGTTCTTTTTTTTCGAAGATTTAATCCTTGGATTAAAGATGGATCCTTTCCAATTAGTTTTGGATCGCAATTTTAGTATTTGGAATTACGCTGCGGTTAAAAAGGGCTATTGAAGCAGCAAAACGGTGGCTCCTTATTCTGTCGCAGACACCGCGCTGTCCAACATGCATGCGTCCTACGAATGCGGAACGCAATGTTAATTACAAGATAGGGTTTAGATGGCGTTGCAGAAGGGCAGACTGCAACGTCATTAAGTCTCCTTTAAAGAGGACCTTTTTGAACGCAGCAATGTTTCTATATTAAATATGCTCAGGCTTTTGCTCCATTTCTTTCGGAAGGACAAAGTTTCACAGGCTGCTAGAGACGTAGGGGTTACACGTAAAACGGCCATACAAGTGTACCACTACGTACGCTAGGTCTGCGAGGTGGCCGAAGCTCATGACCGCGATATGATCGGCGGGGACAACGACATAGTGGAGGTCGACGAAACCCATCTGTACACAAACAAGTACCACAGGGGTCGATTATTGCAGCGGCAAACGTGGTCCTTTGGATGCATAAGCAGACTCACGAAAAAAATTCACGTGGAGCTAATACCAAACAAAAATAGGGCCACATTGGACCAAATAATCCAGTAAAATGTTAAAAAAAATATATGAAAATTACGGCTGGGACTGTGAGTGTCTGTGAGTAGTTGGTGGATCCCAGTACCAGGCACCAATAATGTTGTGCATAGTTCACACAAATACAATAGAGCGGCAATGGCTAGAATTAAAACGCCAATGTCGCACTTGTAGGAGTCAGCGGCGGTTAAAGTGGTACATGGGCGAATATATAAGTACCGGCAAAATATTTTAAAAAGCCTACCATCAGATGCTGCTAGGTTCCGCCGTTTGCTGCGTGACATTTCTAGAATATACCCAGGACTAGGAAGGAATGGTATAAGAATCACAAATTGCCGATGTGGGCCCACTTGTCCCCGCCGATAGAGTGAATGAAGGTTGGTCGAAGTAGCCTGGTACTGCGTATTTACAGTATAGCCATATACGCGTCTAAATTTTGAAGGTGCACGCCCTTGTTAGAGCTGGTCCGAAAGATAAGTAATTTGAAATTAATTAAAGTGTCATTTTAAATTTGTGAGACGAATATTGCGAGTTGTGTTGCGTGTGTATCACATATTACTCCAAGGGCTATTATTAATTTGAATTGCGTTTGTTATATATTATTTTACCGAAACGTCACTATTACAGTAAAGATGGAAGCATCAAAAGCATGGAAAATTTAAAAAAAAATAAGGAATCTGCAAATGCGCAATGCCTGAAGTGCCCAAAAACCATTGCTTGCAAAGGTTCAAATACTAGCGGGTTGGTGAGACATTTACCAAATGTGCATAAAATCAATAGTACTAAATGCGGGACCCAAGAAGAATCCAAATCTAAAAATAACCAGCCAAAAATGGTGCTGTCATTATAATATTATTCAGACTCATAATAAATTATATATGATGTTGGCAGGCCTGACTGGTGATGGCACCGAGGTGCACGATCAAGGCTTCGAGGAGGAGCAATCATCGCGGACCACTGGGGGTCTGAGACCGACGCGCTTGAGGACTGGGCCGAGACGTCGAACCGGATGTATCGGTGGTCGAAATAAATCTCCACCCCCTCCATGACGCGCCAGTCAACAACACATGGTGACAGAGCGGGGCTATCACAAGAAGCGATAAGATGGCTAAAGCCAAATATAAGTCCCGATTAGTGACGATTTTTCGATAGGTTGTGGAAGTAGTGAATGGCCGCTTCAAGAGATTTTAAGATATTTAGGCAACATTATTTTAATAGATGTCTGTCTCATATGCAGTATAATTTTAGGAATGCCGCGGCCATTACTAATGCTTTCCACGACCCAATCACTGATAAAATTATTGCTTCTGCTTTTGTGGAGAGAATTAAGACTAGGATCAATATTGATATTTGCCTCACAGTATGTGATTGGCCATTTACCTTAATAGCCGACGAGTTCCATTTCAAAGTATGTCAGCAAAATTATCTGATGTAAAAGAATTTCCACGGTTGTCCGAGGAAGAACTTGTTGTGTTAGGAACATACCAAATAAAATTGAACAGGAGTTATATTATTAGAAGTGTACAGAGAGAACCATAATTATAATATTACTGGTAATCACTTCTGGCTATTAAAAGGGAAATCCAATATAGGCACACCCGAAGCCAGATTTACCACACGTATTTACTTATAAACTCAGACCACCTTGGGTTGGAGGCTCTAAATCCATAATACTGTTCATGTAAAAGTGGCAGGCGTACTTTGGGCACGTGTGCACAATGTGCTCATATTACAATGTCTATCAGTTTATTGCGTGGTTTTTGGCATATGCGCGTTATCATAATATTGACCATTAACAAAAGAAAAATTAAAAGGCTTTAAAAATTAACAAAAGATCCGTAAAAGGTCCGCGAGATAAGTGATCGATACGGACCTTATTTCTCCCATGGATATCCGCGGATACGGATACAGTTACGGATATACGGAACACCACTAATGCCAACATATAAATGCAGCCAAGACCATTTGGAACTACTCTTCGGAATGATACGAATGCACGGGAGCCATAACGAAAACCCAAATGCAAAACAATTTAAAGGCATTTTTTTATTTTTATTTATTATGTCACCTAGAACTTAAAACCTCCGATAGCAGCAATTGTATACCTATGGAAAACATAGGCATATTAAATTGTTCATCGTCAACCAAAGCAATTAATTTCACAGCGCACTCACAAAGATTTGAGGACAACGATCAGCTATTTGCTTTTAATTTTTTGTCAATTTCTTTTGTCCTGGTGTGAAACCAATAAATACTTTTTCTTTCTTTCTTTTATTTAGTCAAGTTTCAACATCACCTATTGAAGCAAATGGTGGCAGTATCGCAAAATTATAGTCTTCTGGTTTGCCTCAGTAATATGATTCTCTTATTTTAGATGTTACAGGGGGGGACACACATATTTAACCACTTTTTTTGAGTTTCAGTTCTAAATATGGGGAACCCCAAAATTTATTGTTTTTTTTTTTCGATTTTTGTGTGAAAATCTTAATACGGTTTACAGAATACATCTACTTACCAAGTTTCAACAGTATAGTTGTTATAGTTTCAGAAAAAAGTGGCTGTGACATACGGACGGACAGACAGACAGACAGACATGACGAATCCATAAGGGTTCAGTTTTTTGCCATTTGGCTACGGAACCCTAAAAAGTGCCAATATTCATAAATCATGGTACCTATCTGTCATAAAAGCACTTTAGTAGTGATGATACATTTCCTAGAAGCAACTAAACACCATTTATTGTTTTAAAATAGGTACCCATTTTACTCCAATTACCTATTTATTGCAAATTTTGATATTTTCTTCTAAAAACACTCTCCTTCGAGTGTCACCATACAAACATAAAAATCGAGATAATTGTTTGCTCGAATGTCAGCCGAACACCATAGATTCACGATTCATGTAAGCCCACGGTCGCCATTGGATAATGGTTTCATATGTTTGTGTGTGATCTTTTTTTATGATTTTTTAAAAACATTTTTTAAGGAACACGTGGTGTTTTTTAAAATTCGAGAAGGAGATCAAGTTAGGGCTATGCCACAGAGATGTTTTTTCAAAAATCACAATCTGGGAGTCTTTAAGTCGAGAGTGAATAGGTTACTTCTAGGCAAGCGTGCTTCATATTCGACCACATCGTCGCTTACCATCAGGTGAGATAGTGGTCAAACGCGAGCCTATCAATAATAAAACAAAAAAAAAAACATAAAAATAATCATGTTATTTTCCATTTTAGATTACAAAAGGATTCTGAACACGAAAACCCTGGGACATCACTTTCAATTGCAACAGTTGTAACTCCAGAAGCCAATCCAAAGTCAAATTATGACGAGTAAGTATCAACAGAAGGGTGAATGTCGTCACACAATAGGAGCCGCCGGATAGCCGATGACTCACGGTTGACTTCCTCAGAGGTGGCATGATGAACTTCGCGACTTCCAGCCCAATTGTTCTGAATCACTGTCAACAACTGTCCACCCGTCAGTCTGTTCACGCATTGTATTCACCGCGTAATTGCCATGATTTGGAATTATTTTGTTTCTTTTTAGAATACAATAAAAAATTACGTGTTTTTAATTACAGAAAAATCACTGAGGATGCGCTACTCGTTGAACCGTCGACCGAATCTCAAGAAGATAACGTATACCCAACAGGTCATGGTCGAAGAGTCGTTGACATAATGCATTTTATCCAGCAGCTGCAAACTATATCCGGCCATAGTTCTTTGTTCAATTGCAATTTCTCACAAATGACACTAATAGGAGAAAAAAGGATCGGCTTGATCTCCAGATTCAAGTTCAGATGCAATATGTGTAAAGACGACTTTATTGTCACAAGCGAAGATTTGTCAAGTACCTACTCATAATGTCAACGCTAACGTGGGTGCCGTTACAGGAATTACTTCTGCTGGTATCGGTTTTTCACAATTTGAAGAAATTACAGCATGTATGGACGTACCCATATTTACGAAAACCACTTATGCTCAAGTTCAAAACACAGTTTACGAAAAATGGGAGTCAACATCCGTGGAATCCATGGCAGCAGCAGCTATGCGTGAGCGTGATGCAGCGGTAGCTGAAGGAACATTGAGCAAAGATGGCATACCTCTAATAGACGTATATGCCGACGCCTGTTGGTCATCGCGATCCTATGGCAATAATTATAAGGCATTGTCCGGCGCTGCAGCAATCGTAGGACGCAGATATGGTGAAGTGTTGTTTTTAGGCATTAAAAACAAATACTGCCTTGTATGTGCTCGTGCAGAGAAAAAACAAATTGCTACACCAGAACACGTTTGCTTTAAAAACTACACGGGGTCATCTAGCGGAATGGAGTCCGAAATAATTTGTCAAGGATTCGAAACATCTGTATTGATGTACAATGTTATTTATGGCAGGTTAATTGCTGACGGCGACTCGGCTACCTATGCAAAAATCTTGGCGAGGAATCCTTATCAGAATCATACCGTACAAAAAGTTGAATGCCGAAACCACGTGCTGCGCAATATGTGCAATAAGTTGAGGGCTGTAGCCAAAGACACAAAATATGCCTTGGTGCACAGAAAAATGCTGACTGAATCGAAAATTCTGAGTATTCGAAAGGTCGTTATTGCATCAATAAAAGAGTACAGGTTAGAAAAAGACAAAACGGAAGCAGTAGCAGGTTTTAGGAACGAAATACAAAATTCTATTCTACATGCTTTCGGTAATCATGAAAATTGTAAGAACTATTACTGTTCCAAAGAAAAAACACAACAGAGTAACATGGAAATAAAAAACACTACGTTTTGGTTCAGGATACAGACAATACTCCAATCATTACTTTCAAAATCAAGAAGCATGCTTGAAGACGTGGATACCAATACAGTGGAACGCTTCAACAGTGTGATTGCAAAAGTTGTGGGGGGGAAAAGAATTAATTTCTCTCTTCGTCAGGGTTACCGCGCGCGTTGCAATGCTGCAGTCGTTTCTTTTAATAATACCCACCCGAGGCATCTACTTCATAAAAAGTTTTTAGGGAAAAGTCCCAAAAGCATCCTGAAGAAGTTTGAAGAAAGAAGACTGATGAAAAGAAAATTAAACAAAGCAAAACCTCATAAAAAAAATCGGATGCTAAAGAAAGACAATGCTGTTCAACATGACTATGGGGCTAAGAGTACTACTCCAGATTTGACACCGGATGAACTAAATGCCGCTAAAGAATCTTTCCTTCAAAATCTAAAGCAACTAACTTCGGATAAAGAAAAAATACAAGTATCTACTATAAATCAGAGAGATAGCGATGACTGGGTAGAACTAAGAAAAAATATGCTAACAGCATCAAATTTCGGATTAGTAGTGAAAAGAAGAGAGAATACCAGCAAGGCCAAGTTAGTGGAAAATATTTTATACAAAAGTAATCTCGGTAATATAGCGGCAATTGCACATGGCGTCGAAAATGAACATCTCGCTCTACAGCAACTTGCCATCCAAGAAAATGTCGCCATTGAGCCGTGCGGGTTGTTCGTGGACCACGAATTTCCCTTTATTGGAGCAACGCCCGATGGTTTGATAGATTCAAGGGCAGCTCCATGTAACACGTAGAGAAAAGTGCTTGTTTGCTGTGTGGAGTGGTGAAAACAAGCCACTAAAAACAGAAATTATAAAAAAAGATGACGATTTTTGGGAAAAAAAGATGAAGGAAAAGCTGGTGTCGTTTTTCATGGACTGGCTTTTGCCTGAAATCGTCGATTCTCGGCGAGCTCGGGGAATGCCACTGCGAGAAAAAGAATCGTCATTAGTCGTTACATCAAGTCACGACAACAAAGAAAACGTCCCTTGTTGTAGTCGAAGACTAAATTTTGAAGAATTGTGACTTGTGCATTCGTAAATATGTCAAAAATGATTAAATTAAATTAAAATAATTAGGTTGTTTAAATTTTATGTATCCTTCCTGTTCGTTCACCTGTCATCCACCCTTTCATTCGTCTCTCCACGCATCCGCCTTTCCACATGTTGTATTCTTACACACCGTAATTGGCGCAAAAAAAAATCTCGAAAAAAGATATTATACAAAAAATGCATGAAACAACTGTTTTTTTTTTTGCGATTTTATAGCTGGCGCCATATTAAAAGTTTTTGTTCATAATGATGAATGAGAGAGACGAGAGACGTACAATGACGTCCTTTGGTATTACTACACTCTTTTGTAACATACTGTATATTATTTTTCTTCAGAATCAACCATCAAGCTTGGTGGACATTTTTATTTTATTTATACACTAGGCACTCTCGATTCTGAAGAAAAATATATCTATAAGAATAAAACTGATTGTTTTTATTAGATAACAATTACATAATGAAATTTAAAAATAAGAAAAAAATATGCACATATAAAAAAAAAAAATTAATATCAACACGAAAATAAGATGTAGGTACATAATATTTTAAAAATAAGAAAAGAAAAATATGCACATACTTATTTAAAAAAAAACTAAAAACAACTCGAAAATAAGATGTAGCTACATAATATTTTAAAAATAAGAAAACAAAAATATGCACATATTTAAACAAAACTAATAACAACACAAAAATAAGACGTAGGTACATAATATTTAAAAAATAAGAAAACAAAAATAATATTTTTACTGAGATTCGAACCCAGTGATCACCGCGGATGCGCGGTGCGAAGCCGGACAACGGCACGCTAGGCCAATCGTACATTTAACGTGAGAAGCGAAATTGCGGTTCTATATATAATGGAAGTTGCGCATCGGCAAAACCCGCGCGGTACACGCCGCAGTAGGCGGGACTACCCGTCTCCCACTTTATCTGCTTCACCCCCTCGAATACCTACAAGACGTCTAGGCAGAGCGCCTTAAACGAAAAACAGAATGCCAGGAAGCAAAAGCCAAAGACAAGTTAAAAGCCAGCAAAGACCCAACATTTGTAACAGCCACATTTGATTTGCAAAGTGTTTTACAATTGCCATATTCTGATGTTTCCCTATTTTACTATTCAAGGAAAATCTGCATAGATAATTTGACAATTTATTTGGCTAGTGGAGAAGCTCATTGTTATACTTGGAATGAGACAAATGGAAAGAAGGGAAGCAACGAAATTGGTTCCATATTGTTAATGTTTTTGCAGTCGCTGCCTGCTACAGTAACAAGTGTTTCCTTGTTTTGTGATACTTGTGGTGGGCAAAACCGTAACCAGCAAGTGGCGGCCGTGTTGTTGTATGCAGTAAACAAAATTGAGCATTTGAACCAAATTGAACTAAAGTTTCTGGAATCTAAGCACTCACAAATGGAGTGTGATTTATTTATTTATTTATTTAAATAGGTACACCAACAGTACATACATCTTACAGTTTTAAAAAATATATATATATAGGTTAGGGTTCTTATGTAGGTACCACAA
This sequence comes from Diarsia mendica, assembly GCA_949316265.1. Taxonomy (NCBI): domain Eukaryota; kingdom Metazoa; phylum Arthropoda; class Insecta; order Lepidoptera; family Noctuidae; genus Diarsia; species Diarsia mendica. The sequence goes on from OX438889.1 coordinate 15,006,945, forward strand.
TGCACTCCGCCATAGAGTCCGCAAAGAAACATAAAAGTGCATTTACCATGGCAGATTGGATTAACATTTTCCGTTCTCTAAGATCCCAAAGAGGAAAAAAAAAACCAATGGTGAGTACATAGTGCACCACTTAAAGTATACGGATTTCTTTGATTTACAGTCTTTGGCGTCATCTTCAATAAAGAATAGAAATAAAGACGAAGATGGAAATACAATCTCATGGTTGGAGACCCAATCTATAATGCGGGCGCCACACTATGCTCCTCGCGCTGCTCATCGCCATGCTCCTCGCGCTGCCGCTATTTGCTGCGATGTTCTACTCGCGCAATTAATCGCGACGCTCCTCACTTGTTATTTGCCTTTGGAGGACGATGAAACTGTGGCAGCGTGTGCGATATGCATTTTTAGTATAGTTAATTATATCAATGTCACAAAAAGAAATATACATCGTCGTCATCGTCCTCGGCAACGGAGATGGTGGATCACATGTATTCGTCGCGCGATCATCGCGGAGCGGTGGGCAGGACGAGGAGCATGACGTGCGGCATGACGAGTAACGTTGCCACACTATGTCCCTGCCTCCTTTCCTCGCTACTTCCCATGCCACTCGTCGAGTGTGTGGCGCCCGCATTAAAGTCGAAAAAGGGTCACCAGAGATCTGTCGGTATGATCATTTTTCAGAATACAAGAAGGTGAACGTACTTAGTTGGTACTAGGTCGCAGAAGAACAGCTGCAACTCTAGTTTTAAACCCTGCATATTCTGACCTACTGCCAATATCTACGAAAAGAAAGCAGATTTGGTTAAACTTGTAAATGCTGGCCACATACCAGAGGAACTTCATCCATGGTACAAGAATTTACCAGCCATAGATCTTAATGGTCCGGAGCGGTTGCCAGAACCCGACGAGAATGAAAGTGGAGATGAAGATTAACTTCTAATTACTAATTCGATTATACTTTTTTAAGATTTAAAACCAAGTTTTTCATTATATAGACTATTTTACCTAAAAAGAAAGAGGAAAAAATCATTAAGTACATTTTTTCTTATTTACATACAAAATAATAGGTTTTAGACAAAAATATAAAAATAGGTACTATTATATAATACATACTTTTACATGTTCACAGAGAGTTTCAGTACATGTTATCATTCTATTGTGTTTTCACACAAAATTTTAATTATCTCCATTAGTCAATTATGCCACTAAATGAGTTTTACCTTTGAACCGACGATATTATGAACATAATCTAATAAAACCTGTACAAATATTTTATTGCTGACTGTCCTAAAAATATGTCAGGGTAATTATCCGATCAGAATAAAACATTAAATTTGATCCCCTAGCTAGGGTATCAGTTTTTGGGGATCCGAACGGAATAACTCAAAAAAACAGTGTTAAAATATTTTCGCGGTTTTCTCGAAACCGCCTTTTTTCCTCATACTGCATTTTAGGGCCATTGTTATAGTATTAAGTGAAAAAATCATAACTAACAGAATTCAAATGTTTAATTGCAGACTAAATTATACATGGTGGACTATTTGACTTAATGCGTTGTGTGTGCCATAGGCACAATTTGACACATATTTTTGGCATAATCAGTAACTTCCCACTATTGATATTTCATTAGATCTGGTTGTGGTCGGGTCAGGAACCGTGATCCCCAGCCCGACCACAATCGTACTCTTATAACTCAAAAAGTGAAAGGCCCAAATTCCTGGGATAAGTGGCACAACAAAACACAATTAAAATAATAATAATAATATTCCACAACTATCACACAACGCCATCTAGTCCCAAGCTAAGCAGAGCTTGTGTTATGGGTAAATGGGTGTTATGGGTAAATGGTAACTGATAAACATACTTATATATTTCTAAATACATACATATTATAGATAAATTACACCCAGACACAGAACAAATGATCGTGCTCATCACACAAACATTTGTCCTGGGTGGGAATCGAACCCACGACCTCCGGCATAGCAGGTAGGGTCACTAACCACTAGACCAACAGGCCAGTCTAAGGCCAGTCAAATAACCAATTTGTGACAGAGTTAAATTTCCATATCATGTGGTCGGGTCAGGAATCACAACACAGTTGAATCCCAGTTCGAAACTTCTGCGGTTAAATCGGACAGCACGAGGTACAATATGGCAATACAGCACCTAGAGCACGACTACGCCAAGGAGGTACGTGACATTATCCTGCGCCCGCCCGCTACCGGAAAATACGAAAAGGTAAAAGCTGAATTAATTAAACGGTTGTCCATGTCACTTGACCAGGGCATACAGCAAGCACTGTATTCAGAAGAACTAGGAGACCGTAAACCGTCCCAATTTTTACGTGCACTGCGTTTGCTCGCAGGATCGGGCGTACAAGATGAATTTTTATTTAGCGTGTGATTAGGCCGCCTACCTGAACAATCATCATCTTCCTGCCCTTATCCCATGTCATTTGGGGTCGGCGCAACACGTTTTTTCCTTCCATTCTGCCCTGTTAGTCGTCACGTTATCATTTATTCCTTTTTCCTTCATATCACTCCTCACACACTCCATCCATCTTTTCTTTGGTCTCCCTCTCCCTCTCCATCCATCCACATTTAAGGCAATTTTAGTCGCTCAGAGGAGTTTGTCGTTAGACGAAGCAGCCGACATGGCTGATAAAATTTGGGAGGTGATGTCGCTAAACACGTCGGCTGCCGATAGAGTTGAGGGACAAGTAAATTTGTTAGGTGTGCTAACAGCAGCCAATGGTGTCACTTGCCTCCCGCGACATACCTAACAGTGGCCTTAACTAACAGTGGCCACTGTTAGTTAATGTTAGAACTATCAAACGTTAGAATTCTTAGTTTTGCTTTCATTGACGGTTCTAACTTCGTTTAAATTCTTGCCCATTGCATAAAAATATTTGCATAAGTAATTACTTAAGCCCATAATTACTATGACTTGACTATAAATACGGGGGTAAGAGTCTGGGAGAAAATGAAGAATGAAGTCAAAGCAGCTCGTATAGTGCGATGTGACGTCACACGAGTTTTAGAAGCACTGTATCGTCTTCATTTTTGGTTTACGTGCAAAAAGAAAAAATACGTGTCGAATATTTTTTGATAATCTATGTGACGGACTAGTTTTTTTTGTCAACTACCTTATTACCCAATCTGCACTTGCGTAACAGTCGCTGAAGCAAATCTAGTTATTTATATAAGATAGGCATGGGTTCGATATATCAAAACGTAACTTATATCGGATATGTGTTTAGTATCATACCATATCGATATCTAAATATACATAACCGTTTTCACAAAAACTTCATCGAGTTATGGTTTATACAAAGCGCAACAACGATAACGAACTACGAATAATGTCGAATAAGTAAAAAAGAACAAAACGCAAACTTCACATCATGAGCGACATCGACGGTTTTTATTCGCTTTGTCTGTCTTACCATTCAATGTTTTACTGATCCAGGTACAACCAGCGCACGACAGAGAAGCCGCACCCGTAGACACAGCCGTAGTCGTCGCCTGCTGGAACGAGAACAAGTTTTGCTGCGAGAGCAGGAGCGCATTCACTGGATGGAGTTCGATCTACAAAAGGAACGCGACATCGAGCACCGGTGGCGGCCGGCGCGGCGGTGGAGCTAACGACGGGACTCACGTGGAGTTGGGACGAGCCGGGAGCACAGTCGCAGAGTGATGCCGGGTAGTCGCAAAAGAAAAGATAGCGGTACTCCGATAACGGATCGTCGGACCAAAAAGTCGTGTAGTACAACCTTTTTCTTGTATTGAATTAATACAAATAATATAGTCTATTAAAGATGTCTTGCCAGCGCAGCCTCAAAACCAGTGCACTGTATCTAAAAGCGTCGATCATAAAAATATGATTCCCGAGTTAGATCCTTCCTAAAGACAACGAATGTTCTAAGGTGTCTGGCTGGGACGAGAAGATTGTAATTCACTTTGCTATGCAAAAACTGACTGGTTTAGGTAAAACTTGGTACGAAAGTCTCGGCACAATATAGTTTACTTGGCCAGAGTGGCAGGTAAAATTAATGAATGTTTTAAACATTTGACTGGCCTGTTGGTCTAGTGGTTAGTGACCCTAACTGCTATGCCGGAGGTCGTGGGTTCGATTCCCACCCAGGACAAATGTTTGTGTGATGAGCACGATCATTTGTTCTGTGTCTGGGTGTAATTTATCTATAATATGTATGTATTTAGAAATATATAAGTATGTTTATCAGTTGTCTAGTACCCATAACACAAGCTCTGCTTAGCTTGGGACTAGATGGCGTTGTGTGATAGTTGTGAAATATTATATTATTAATGTTTTCCCTTCTGAACAAAATTACGGTCGAAAGAGTTATATTACTATGAGAAGCTGGTGCTAATATATTAAATCAATGGGAAATAACGGATAAGCGGGCTGTTGATTGCATCATTCACGGTATCGGTGATAGGACTATTAGGTCGAGTGCCTTGGCACTACGTTGTGGACAACCGGACCAGCTTTTGAAATTCTTGTTAAGCAATGATGAAGAACTTTCCACACAACAACCAGAGTTTAGAGATACAAAAATCAGTAGATGCCAAAGAAAATAAGACGAGTTCGCAGATAAATCCGCATTTGTATTGGTACAATTGTAAGGATAAACCTAAGGTCTGTAGATACAAACAAGATACCGATAACAATGTAATTGATGAGGATAATAAATAATGTCTTAGTTAAATTACAAAATATTTATGTAGATGGTAACACTAGCCCGAAGTATTCATCGTCTAATGATAAAATTGTTAACTTTTATAGTGTGTATTTACATGCTGTTGTTTTCTTTTTTTTTTCAGGTCAGACAAAAGAAATCGCGGAAAGGTTTTGTGTCTTGACCTGAAAGAAGCAAAACTTTGGTTACAAGGCTAATTGGTTACAAGGATAATTGTTTACTTCTTCAGGTCAGACAAAAGAAATCGCGGAAAGATTTTGCGTCTTGACCTGAAAGAAGCAAAACTTATGGTTGATCTGTTAAACCGTAACATTCGAAGAAACGGATTGGTTTTCAGATTTATGGTTAATTTTGGATAGATAAATGGATATAAAATTGGTTACATGGCTAATTGGTTACAAGGATAATTGGTTGCAAGGATACTTGGTTACAAGGATACTTGGATACAAGAATAATTATTTATAAGAAGATTCAATTAAAAGGATAACTAGTTATAAGGATTGATTCTAAGGATATTGTTTGATAGAAAGTAATTTTTATGTTTGTAATTTTCGGGATAGATTTGTGTTTGTAATCAGATAATATGTCCATTAAGGTTCCTTAATAATTTGATTTAAATTTTCCTATTTACTCGTTTTTTTTTTAATTGATGCGTATTAAAAAAAATATTTTAGGCTGGGCACACTGATGGTGACGCTCGTAGCGGGCGGGAGAGAGATTGTGGTATCGTCGTGATAAATTCGAAATAAGTTTAGAATAGATACATAATTAGTAAGAATCTTTTATTTTTTAATAAATAAAGAGAGAAGTCCTGACTGACTGACTGACTCATCAACGCCCAGCCCAAACCCTTGGACCTAGAAAGCTGAAATTTTGCACGGAGGTTCCCTTTATAATGTAGACAAGGAATAAGGAAGGATTTTTCGAAATTCAACCCCTAAGGGAGTTAAATAGGGGATGATAGTTTGTATGGAAAATCGTCATTTTCACGCGGGCGAAGCCGCTGGCAAAAGCTAGTATATATAAATAAAAAGAGAAGTCCTGACTGACTGACTGACTCAGCAACGCCCACCCCAAACCCTTGGACCTAGTAAGCTGAAATTTTGCACAGAGGTTCCCTTTATAATGTAGACAAGGAATAAGAAATGATTTTTCAAAATTCAACCCCTAAGGGATTTAAATAGGGGATGAAAGTTTATATGGAAAATCGTCATTTTCACGCGGGCGAAGCCGCTGGCAAAAGCTAGTATAAAATAAGTTTGAATAATAAATACGTTTTGAAGGTTCACTGTGGTTATTTCTGAGATATTTTATACTATATTTAATTATTCTAAAGGTAAATTTTAATTCTCTTTTATTGGACAAATCTATGTGGGAAAAGAATTTCATTGTGTAATTTGTTCATATAGTTTGAATTTTATCAATGCGCCACCATAAAATTGTGATTTAACCTGTGTAGTAAGTACCTGAAGACTAACGACTGACACACTCTACAGGCGGTTTAGAAACTCTGACACTAGGGTGTGTAGGGTCGTTAGACCTTACTACTCACACGATAAAAAGAAGACTACGGACTAGTAAAATGATAAATAAAAATAATATAGCGTACGTAGATTAGTCATTTTTCGCTCGGCCACCTTAAACATTAATATCTGTTTTTTTTTTCGTTTGGCCATCGTTTTTATCACCTTTTAAATGAATGAATGAATGAATGAATATGCTCAACTCCCAGCCAAGAACATTGCTTGCCCCGGCATAGCCGGAGTTTGGGTCGTATCACAACACCCTCGTAGTTCCTGAATCAGCCATGTATCACTCCCACCGGAGTCACATAGTGAGCAATGGTGGGAAAGGTAGCAAGTCGGTTCGCTGGCCTTCTTAGGTGGCATAATACGGCCCAGTAGGCACGCGTCGCGAAACGCATGCGTCGGCGGAGCCGGCGCATGCGTCGCGCGACGTACGCCTTACCAGGAGGAACAAGGTTATTTGGAGTAGACATGCTCTGGGATAAGTAGGGAGATATAGAACCAGGCCAGTGTTCCACTGTATACCCAGTATAGGAAAAGAGGAGTGACAGGTGTATTAAAGTGGAGTGAGCGTTGAAGTCACGTTGTGTTGGGTAGTCCTTGGCTCGATGTCTGGCTGCGAGTGTTCCTGCGTTGGTCATTGCTGGGTTGATCGGTGTCGATTGCTTCTGTTTCGCTGTCAGTTTCGCTGATGTCGTATATTTCTTCTGTGGTTGACTTGAACTTGGATCTGTCATCGGCAAGGTTTTTCCATTCTTCTTTGGTTCTCTTGTAGTACTCCATATCGTGCTTGAGCGAGTCCTTCCATGTAAATATTGGCCGGCCAGGTTTCCGTTTCACTGCTTTGTATCTTAATGCTGCCTGTAGTAGGTGTGGGGGCTCACGTCTGAGTACGTGGCCGTAGTAGTTTAGCCTCAGTGCTTTCACCCTTTTTGATATGGTTTTTCCTTGTAGTATTTCGCTTGTTTTTTTGTCATTTGGATATGTTCTTGCATGACTTATCATGTCGGATAATATAAGTCGTTCGGTCCTTCTTAGTTTTGATCTCATCGCCTTGGTTAGTGCAGCTGCTTTGAGTCCGTATGTCATCGTTGGTTCTATCACCATTTTGTAAATTAGTCTGGCTGTTTGCCACTCCATTTTTGATTGTTTGATGAAAGGACCTAAGGATTTTGCGTTGCTTATCGCTTGATCACATCTTGTTATAATAGTTTGCCTGCGGTTGTGTCCTGATGTGATGTTGGTGCCCAAGTATCGTATTTTGTCCGCAAGTTGTATAGTTGTTCCATCTAATTTTATGGAGTTTGGTTGACAGAGCACTGGGTCACGTATGATTGCTTTAGTTTTGGTTTCATTTATGTGAAGTCCGACGGATTGGAGGAGGGATTTCATTTTGATGAAAATTTGATCAGCCAAGTCCAGGCTCCTTGACAGAATTATTACGTCATCGGCAAAGGATAATATTATTGGCAGTTCAAGTCGATTATCTTGATCTAGTTTGAGGAAGCCTAATTCCTCTTCCATAGTTCTTAGAACGTCGTCCATAAGTATTGTAAAGAGGCGTGGGGAGAGGGGGCAGCCTTGTTTGACTCCTTTTCCTTTGGTTATCCATTTGCTTTGTTGACCGAACCATCGTATACAAGTTGTTTCATTCATGCATGCTTTTATTATTCTGTTTGTGAGTGCTTTATCGGTCCTGGTTACCAGTATATCGCGTAGGCAGTTCAGGTCAACTGTGTCAAATGCTTTTTCAATGTCGAGTGCTATGACATAAAGCCGTTCTCCTTGTCTCCATTCTTCGTCGAGTATTCGGCGCAGAGTGAACATATGGTCGTCGGTGGACCGATTCCGCAAAAAGGCGGCTTGGTAATTTCCCAGTTCATCAATACGCTCGTCTAGCCTTTGTAGCAGGAAATTGGCGTAGATGCGGTAGCCTGTGTTGCAGATTGAGATTCTTCTGTAATCTGATGTTGTTTTTGGGTGTTTCTTTTTGGGTATGGGAATCTGTATGGTTTGTGTCCAGCTTGTTGGTAAGATATTTTGTGTCCACGCCCTATCCATGTGTGCCGTTATTTCAGCTAGAAATCGTTCTGGGACTGCTTTGAAGAGCTCTGTTACTACTTGGTCAGCACCAGGTGCTGTGCCGTTTCTCATGCCCCTAATTATGCCTTCTATTATAATTTTGGTTGGGATCTCTCCAAGTGTGGATGGGTCTTCGTCTTTTAATTCAGAGATTGCTGGACCTTCCGATTTTGCCAGTTCATTTTCCCAATGCAGCATAGGTATGTAGTATTGTTTTTGTTTACGTCTTATATTTAATTTATTTTTTCTGTAGTATTGGTAGATATACTTCATCCGAAGAGCGGGACGCGTTTTCTTAAGATTGCTGAGGAGCTTTTGGCATTCGTCTTTATCCGCCTTTGCTTCGATAGTCCGTAGCCTTGCTCTGCAGGTCTTCAATCGAGTCTGAAGTGTTGTGTTCTTGGGGTTAAGCCGTTTAAGTAGCTTGGCTTGTTGTAGTTTTGCTATCGCTATCCTGTGTTCCTTATTGACGTTCAGTTTTATTGTGAGTGTTTCTCTTGCTGACTCTCTCATTATTCTCGTGATTTTTTCCCAGAAGATGGGTTGGTCATTTGGTGTGGTGACGTTATTCTCCAGCTGTGTGTGTTGTTCCATGATTTGTTTTCCATATTTTTCCACGACTGTCGGATATTCGGTGAGGAGTGAGTAGTCGTAATTCCTGTAGTTGAACGACAAGAGGTCGTCTTCGTATCCGTCTGGTTGTTGTTTCCCGATGTAGCGGCGTTTTCGTGTGAGATTCGTACTCAGCCGGTCCGTTTTAATTTCTGCAGTTATTAATTTATGGTCGGATAACGATTTTACGGTTACTCCCCGTATTGCTCTGAAAAAAGGTTTTGATTTGCGACTCGTGAGGATGTGATCGATTTGAGAGAATAATTTTCCTCTTTGCCATGTTGTCCTGCAATTGCCGCGACCAAAAGAGGTGTCAAGGCGGAGATTTTCACGGAGAATTAAGTCTATCAACATTTCACCGTTTTCGTTCGATGTCTCGTGAAATAGGTTTTTCTTGTGAATAGCCTTTTCGTCCAGCCTTTTGATCTCTTGCCATCCTACGTGTGAGTTAAAATCACCTAATATGATTAACGTTGAGTTTTTGGGCTGCTTTCTTAGGGTCCTTTGTAGAGTTGTGTAGTCGCGTGATGCTAGAGTAGTTTGGTTGGCTATGTGGACTCCAACCAAGTATAGGACTATGCCATTTTTTCCAGTTATCGTCGTTCCAATAACGTTGGTTTCCGTTCTACTTTGGAGTATTGAGATTCCAGAGTCCTTTCTTATTAGGATCGCCATTCCTCTTGCTTTACTTGTTCCCGTAAGGGTCCAGATGTAGTGATTTGATTCAAATTTGCCATTTGCCATCTTGGTTTCTTGTAAGACAGCGATGTGAATGCCTAAGTCTTCTAGTTTGGCATCAATTCGGTGTTTTTTGTCCAGTGTGGCTGCACCTCTGACGTTCCAGGTTGCAATCCTAGTCGATGCTAGTGATGGTGGCGCATTATAGCGTGGGTGGGTAAGCGGGGGCTGGACTACTCTGAAGCCGGTATTATCCGGGAGGTCTACTGGTGTCGGTATGCTAAGGGGTGTTGTCGTCGTGGTCTGTGGGGTGATTCCTATTTCGCTTTTGCTTGATTGTGTATTCGTTGTTGAGGTGTTTACGGATTGTTCATTTTTTATAAGACTATCATAGTGGTTGCTGTTGAAAAGCAGGTTAATTTCACCTACAATGTCAGATTGATTTGCGGGTCTGAACGTACATGTTGGTGTCCGGTTGTTCTGATGAATGTTAACCGCAATGAGGTAATATTCTGCTGCTGCTATCAAGATCTCAGTGCCGCCCCAAATTCCTGGTTTGTGAAGGTTCTTGACATATGTGTCGGTGTCTGTATTGTTTTGTACTCCATCTTGTGCCTGCTCTAAGTTGCCCGTAAAACGTAGCGAGCCAGATCTCTTCTTATTGCTTCATGGTTAAATGTGACGTAGAATAGATTGTTTATTTGGTGGGCAATGGCTCTGAATAAGCAGTTTCCATCTCCTTCCATGTTGATCCTCTGCCACTCGTGTGAGATATCCATGGTATGAACTTTTCCCTTACTTTTCCTTTCCTTGGTTGGTATCTGGAAATGAATCTTATTCTATTGATTATTGACTAAAACTACTTCTATCATTGGTGCTAGGTTGTGTGTGGTTATCTGCAATACAATGCAATGGTTATTTAATCGCAGTAATTTTGCTGTTTTAATGGTACCCTATATTTGTTATGACACTATTGTCAAGGGGTTTTTACCAGGGCTGGCTGGGGTTCTTTGGGTCCCATGACCAGATGTGCGTAATTCTCTCACAAGAAATTTTCGGCTTTTTTAAGGAATTCTTCGGCTTTTGTTAATGCTGTTTGGAGTAAGACAAAAGCCGTTAAAATCGTCGGCTCTTTTGTGTAAGTGACGTATTGTAACTATTGCCGGGTAATACTCCGGGACGTCTGCTTGCCCTTTGTTTCTGCTTGGCAGATGGGGCTATGCGTGGTGATTGTTTCGTCTTTTGTTCTCCTGTTCTGATTTTACCGTTAGTTTTTGGGAGCCCGTTTTACTGGCGTTCATTTAGATTTGCACCTAGATTAAATACCTAAATTATGAAACGGTCTCACCAAATTCCTGGATCGCTGCTGATTGCAGGTGTTGTTAAGTGTGAGGGGTACCGCCAGGCCTCGGTAGCGTTGATATGTGCAAGTTGCACGTATGTGCACCTAGATTTAAGTACCTAAAATATGAAACGGTCTCACCAAATTCCGGGATCGTTGCTGATTGCAGGTGTTGTTGAGTATGAGGGGTACAGCCGAGCCTCGGTAGAGTTGATATGTGCAAGTTGCACTTATGTGGCGTCAACACGTAGCGGGAAGTAGTTTAAGGGGTTTTCGCGCCACTAATAAATAGTTCAAACGATGCACAATATGACTGTCACTTTTAGGAGTCTCTTTGGCGGACTATTTAAAGGCCTTTTACTATACTACGCGGACGTGTGGTACAGCAGGTAATTAATAATAATAATAGTAATAATTTTATTATATTTTTTTTTTTTTTTCACTTTGGTAGGCTATTTAATCTAACGGCACTAATTCGCACACAAACGTGAAGTGCAACGGTCCTTTATCACTGTAGTAGACTAGATCACGGCACTAATTCGCGATCGAACGCGTGACGCACTAGTTAATTATCACTTTACTATTTACGTGCCCTGTATTATCTTCGTTTGGGTCGGTCTGCGCGGGCGCCGAGCAACAAAGGTAATTAGTGGCAGTAGAATGCTTTTTAGGGGCTGTGAGCGTGCGGGTGGACCCGTCCGTCTCCGATCGCGTCCGAAACAGAACTCCGGCCATCGTTTTTATCACCTTTTAAACCATAAAAATCGTGAAAACCATAGAAAACATCCAGCTGAAAAGTCAAATGTGGAAGATTTACTAAATTTGAATTCTGATTTTGAAATAATGGAAGACAAAGAAAATAAAAAAGATAACGATAATGTTACGATCAAAACAACAATGAACGAATACGACTCAAATGAATATTTCAATCACGCCAGTACCAGTTATAAGACTATTGATGATAACGAAGCGGCGAAGCGATTGAAACTGATGCTTCAAAAGGAATAGCAACGAATGATAATTTAACAACAATTCAAAACAACTGAGTGTCAAAACGGTGAAACTATTGTCAGTTTGAGCTTGAATGAATTTAATCAAATCATTACAGAGAACAGTGGGTTACAAGCTGATAACAAAATTCTCAAAGAATCTAATTTAAAGTTCCAAAATCGTAAGTGATTCTTCTTCGTAACTTTTTGTTTATATTTTCGTTAATTTTGGATATTATTGCGTTGTTTTATTTAATGTCTAAGTTGTTTGACTATTAATCCAAGATCCCAGGGCCGCCAGACGTCACGTATTTTCTGACGAAGGAAATGTGGACGATTGAGTAGTGTTAGTATGAAGTTATGAACTAAGAACACACTACTACCAGCTAGCTTGCTTGGACGGCCAATTTTCAGGTATCAGGTCATCAAGGTACACAAAAAAATTACTTCACGTATTTTCTCCAAGCAGATTTTTACGTATATTAAAATATACGTAAAAATCAGCTTGGCAATATCCTTAAAAATAAGTCGCAAATACTCCCAGACACTTTCCGTCGGCCGTATTGATTAACAGACGCTTTAAAGAAAACTAAACTCCTTATGTTTTAATACTTAAAGCTAATTGATCGAGATATTGTCATGCTATATTGGTCAGGCGCTCCAAAATGCATCCGAGCGTTGAAAGCAACGTTTTCAACAAAATTCTGAAGACACAGGCAATGGACAGATCCTGTTGAATGCCCACCGAATGAGTCTAGTGGAGGTCTGTATGTCAGCCACACGAGCGATGCCATGCGATCTCGGGTAAACAGCCACAATACGTTTAAGTCTAAACTTTTTGGTAACTTTAAAGCGTCTGTTAAGCAAAACGGCCGCTAGGAAGTGTCTGGGAGTATTGGCAACTTATTTTTAAGGATATTGCCTACAATATACGTAAAAATCAGCTTGGAGAAAATACGTGAAGTAAGTATTTTTTTTGTGTACCTTGATGTCCTGATACCTGAAAATTGACCGTCCAAGCAAGCTAGCTGGTAGTAGTGCATTCTTAGTTCATACTAACACTACTCAATCGTCCACATTTCCTTCGTCAGAAAATACGTGACGTCTGGCGGCCCTGGGATCTTACTCTATATAGCATTATGACATTTTAATGTGCGTTTTCCAAAGTAGTAATCAGTTTTTGCTTCATGTCATAAATAAAACAAAATGGCGTTGCTGAAAATATGGACACTAGCTGGCCATATTTTCCATATGAATTTTATAGATGAATTTTTTGTTTTAGGTAAAATGGGGCGTTACAAGTCTCGGAGTATGCGAGGAACGTGGACCATGGAAAATATGATTAAGGCCATGACAGATGTTAAAAATGGTAAAAAAGTAGCAACATCTGCAAAACTACATAACGTACCAAGACAGACTCTGAGACGTTATTTGCAAGAACAAAAATTGACAAAATCTACTTTGGGCAGAAAACCACTTCTTAGTGGATAGTTTATTAGTATCTCGTGTTAGAGCGATGCCCCATTAGTGCGTCGCTGCGTTGCGTCGTCGCTGCGTCGTTTTCCATACATTTTTTATGACATGCCCCATTAGACCGTTGCGTCGTCGCGCGCGACGTTTCAACGGATAGACGGACAAGAGACGAAGCGGGAGGGAGGGTGATGCGCTGCGTTGTCGGAGCTCCGCTGCGACGACAGACAGTGATGCACTGCTAGAGGAGGAAGCTAGACGAGCGTAACGACATTTTTTATCTTACCATGAGTGAGCAGGATATTGATATAGATTTTCTCATATCCTTGGTCCAAGAAAGACCCATTATATGAGATAAATCACACGAACATTACAGTGATAAATTTCGTAAAGCGAATGAATGGGTAGCTGTTTGTAAAAAAATATTTCAAGATTACGAGGAGTTTGAGGACCAAAAAAAGAACAAGATTGCTGAGTTGTTATTTATTATGTTATTTGTAAATTCAATACATAAGTTATTTTATATCTTTTTCAACTGCCATGGTAAAGCCCCTTCTGGACTCAAAAGTAATTAGCAAATTGATCTCTGATAAAATTTTCGGCTAATGATTCTTCATTCCTATGGGGTCTCAATTGTGGGAACCTACTTATTGCCATATTGTCTTGTTGTTTTAAACCATCGTGCTGTATAACAAAATTGTGTAAAACACAACATGCTTTCGCAATATTAATAGTTAAATCATATGACGTATCAATTGTGGCTAAGGCGATAATTATAAACTCTTAAACTCTTGTTTCGCATTGAGATTGGATCCGCCGTATGGGCGCATAACATGCTTACTTAAACCAAAAGCTTCATCACCGACGAGTACATAAGGGATTGGTGGCTCGTTATTATGATCATTTCCAAGTGGTTGAGGATCAGGCAATGGTAATTCATTTCTCATTAAAATCTTGTACAGTGTCGAATTTCTAAAAATAGTAGAGTCACTTTCCTTACCATATGCACCCACGTCGACAAAAACAAACTTATAATTTGAGTCAACAACCGCCAGCAAAACAATTGAAAAATAATTTTTATAATTATAAAACAGAGAGCCACTTTTGTCTGGTTTTATTAAACGTATATGATTCCCATCAATTGCCCCGAAGCAATGAGGAAAGTTAGCTTTGAGATCAAAATCTAATGCAATATTTTGTAGTTTCACGTAAAAAACATAAAAGAAAACAGTTCGTCTGGATCAGGGGCAAAACAATTGAAAAAATATCATTATTACAATCAGTTGCTGTTTTTGATGAAAATTGCCCAAAATAAAACTGACAGTAGCCTTGAAATGGTGTCTGAAGAAACGGAACGAAATGAAAACACAACAACATCTTCTCCATTTCCTACAAAAGAAATGACCTCGTTACCCCCAGGTCCTTCTCGCTACGTGCCTGCAAGCCGTAAGAGATCAAACCAAGCAATAGATGATTTCGAGGCGCAAGCATTAGAAGCGTTGCAAGAGAAAGAACACCGCCACTTATCATTTTTCAAAGGAATTTTGCCTTCTTTGGACGGCTTTACGGAATTACAAACTTTGATATTCCAAAGCAAAGTTATAAATATCATTACCGAAATTCGGTTCGGGGAACAGACTCAATCAACAACATGGCAGTGACGCGGATATCAAACTGGACAACAGTATCAAGCAACACCATTGCAGTCACGCGGATATCAAACTGGACAACATGCCAAGTCACCATCGCCATCGTCGTATCGAACAGATGAATTCGAAGCTACCTACTCAACCAACACTACGATAAATAATTTTACTGATGATAGTCAAGAAGAAGATTATAACTTTGCTTTGCTGCCTAATAAATAAAATAAAAATAAATAAAAAAGCCTTTATGCTAAGCCTTATGGTAGAAATAAATAAAAAGAGCATTTTATAAACTTGATTCGAAGAACTTAGATAGACTTGGTTTCAATGTGGATGCAACAAATACTATTAATGTTATTTACATTATCGACATTATACTTTCTCACAAAACAATACACATCTGGCTTAAAATTATCAACACTACTTTACAAATACATTATCAGTATTAACAATTCGTTATCAATATACATAATTATATATACTTATATATCTATACTAATATTATAAAGCTGAAGAGTTTGTTTGTTTATTTGTTTGAACGCGATAAACTCTGGAACTTCTGGTTGGATTTGAAAATTTCTTTTTGTGTTGGATAGTTCATTTATCGAGGAAGGTTATAGGCTATATAACATCACGCTACTACCAAAAGGAGCGGAGCATAAATGAGAAATGTTGCAAAAACGGGAAAAGAAAATTCCTTTCTGAGAGCTTCCGTTGCGTGCGCTGCGAAAACGGTTTAAGTTACGAGAATATCATGTATGAAGTAATTATTCGTCTTTAAAAGTTCTAAAAAAAAGTCCGCGACAGCATCTGTCTATCTTTTAAGATTGACTCACTGTAACCATTTTTTACTATTAAAATGTTAGGTTAAAAAGAATTATTTTTTGCGAAGCTTATTTAACCCATATGGTATTAATCTATATCTAAATTAATGTGTTCGTTAGAACGGAAATTTAATATAGAATATTTGTGCTCTTTACTCTATACAGTTTAAACAAATATCTTAGAAGATATCGCAATGTAAAAATACCCGCGCGGAAAAATAATTACGCGGGTTGCGTCGCAATGTAGGTACGGGGGATTCTGGCTGGCCTCCGGGAAATTCAAATTCAAAATATTAACTGCATCATAATGTTTACAAGTACAGAGTGATATAGTATATTTAACAGTAAGAGATAGATTTTATAGTAATTCACACTTTAATATAATCTAAGCTAATCTAAACCATCTAAACTATTGTAATAAAGAGGAAAGATAAGATTTTTTGTTTGTTACGATTTAGTCGATATATCGAGAAAGGTTATATAGCTATATTTATGTGACGCAGACGAAGTTGCGCGGGTCAGCTAGTATATATATATTTTTTTAAGTTTTTTTAACACACATTAACAACATTACGTTACTAACATAACCATAGAAAGAAAGAAAGAAAGAAAGAAAATTGTGTGCGAATTTACATTATCAACATTTCATATTTAACATTCAACATTCCATTATCACCATACATTATCAACATTTATACATTCATAACATTACATTATCAACATTATATATTATATTATCAACATTACATTACATTATTGATCAACATTTCAATATCAACATAACATTTCAACTTTACATTAACAATATTGCAAACATTCCGTAATACTGTTTCTTTATTCACATTTATATTACCTACATTAGATAACAGTTAGTTTAGTGTTCTATAACATTTATTCCCATTATTACAATAATTTGATTATATCCATTCAATAACATTGCATACTTAGCCTAAATAAAATTTCCATATCATGTCATTCATATTCATTCATCATAGCATTAATTAAATTACATTTATATATTCCATTATTTTTGTTCCTTTATGGAAGTCGCCTCTTCGGCGTAGGCCTCCCCCAGTTTCTCCATTTTTTCCCTATCTCTAACTTGTCTCCTCCTCAAAGTAGCGACACATAGATAGTTCGGTTTTTCTTTATTTCTTGGGTTAATGTTTGGGGGGTTTTGGTCGTAATCTTCCACGGGGACCAGCCGGCTTGGAAGATGTTTATGTTTGTTGTTTTTTGTATTACTGTTGGTTTTGAGGGGGGGCGTTGCTGGTTGTCATAGATTCGAACTACTCATTGGTTTTTCTTGGTTATTTTGGTGTTTGTTGACAAAATAATTCAAAATTTCAGGCTTGACTACGCTTTCAGATACGCAGGTAGCTCTTTGTTTGTTATTGTCTGTTTTTCTAGGTTTATTTTTCTTATTTGCTTGGGTTCCGTGTGCTGGGTCGTTGTGCTCGTTCTGAGTATTCTGAGGTGAGGTCGACAGAGATCTTTTATTATTTCCTGGTTTATTGTTTGTTTCTGACTTGTTTACTATTACTAATCTGTCATATTTAATTATTGCTTTGTTGCCTTTTTCTTTTTCCGTTCTTATTTGCTCCTGTAGTTCTCTCCTTTTTTCTAAAACATGTTGTGGGAAATCTTCTTTCACGTAGTAGGTAGTCCCTTCCAATAATTTTCTTTGCTTAAAAATTTCGATCTTTTTCCCGAGCGTTGTAAATGTTAAAATGACCGGCCGATGTTTTTCTGCCTTCTTTCCTACTTTTCTAATTTCCTGAATGTCATTTCGCTCTAAATTTATTTTAAAGTATCTAGAGATAAATGCGATAACTTCTATTTCCAAGTCTGAATAAGAATAAGGTTTGTTGTTTTCTTCCATGCCAAAAATTACGATATTACGGTTTCTTGCTTGTTTTTCCTGGAAATGTAGTCTTTGCTCTTGTTTTTGAAGTTGTTCTGTTAGGTTCGTATATTTCTGTTCCAGATGGTATAATTTTTCATCCAGGATTGTGTTAATATTTTCTGTAACAGTTTTTGCTACTTCCATGCCGTTTTCCCTGATTGTGCTTTTTTGTTCATCTAAATCTCTTTGGATTAGACGTAAGGTTGCCATTATTTCATCCATTTTCGTAGTTAGTTTTTGTTCTTTATCAGACGATAGATCTTTACATGCACGTGGTGCCCTCTCGTGGACGGTACGAGAGTAAACTAGTAAACTAGAAGGCTGGCCGGTGTATACTCCGTTGATGATAGATGGCGTTGTCTTACAGAATGCTTCTTATTGTCGATCCTTACATACTTTTCCACTCGACCATAGATGGCGCTGTTGCTGCCTAATAGTATTATTTAAATTAAACTGTTTTTAAAGATAATAAATTAATAACTGATTAACATAACTATGATATTTGAATTACTTACCTCAATGTAATACCAATCATTTCAATTGGTTCTAAAGGGTTCCTGAATTTGGTATACTGCTTCTTTATATGTGGTTTTAAGGTTTCAACCAAATTATTAAAGCTGGCCACACTCATTCTAAAAAAATTGAAAAAAGTCTTTTCATCTAATAACAACTCCCTATATTCCTGCATAAAAAACTGACCATCACTATTTCTAAATGCTATTAAAGGAGATATCCAGAATCTTCTATGGTGTCTACGTTTATTTCGGCGGTGCCGTAATAAAAGCAACAAAAGAACACGTTTGTATCTATCCATTGCAAAGGCTGAACTGAGACGCAGCTGCGTCGGCGTGCATACCCTCTTGCGTTGCGTTGGCGCAGCGTCCTAAGGCAGAGAATACACATTTTGGAAGATACTTTGCCTCAAAGTTCACCAGCGGTGGCTGACTATATTTCTCAAAATGGACTAATAGAGGTTAGTAAGTAATGTTATTTTTTTCTTTGTCTAACAGTGCTTACGATGAGTTACAATAATCATTGTAAAAATAAAATAACGTAGGGTGTGCATTATATCATCGTCGTAAGAAAGTAGATATTCTGTGTGCACTGCAACCTAGTCCTACGATATCTTTATTTATTGTGATAGGATATTAAATGTATTTTTTTTTATTCCAGGTTATTTTCAATAACATCATGGCTGTATGTCACAGATGCTGGCAAAGAGCCAACAATGATGTCAATCGACAAGACCTTCCTGACGAAAATGTTATTGTCGATGTCAACAGTCCAGCTGAAGGCGCCCAACCAAATGAAATCTTCGTCCCTGAGTATGTAAGAGCTCCTAATTTTTCGCGAACCTGTTTATATAGGCATTGCAGAAATCTGGATCTGAGGCGAATCCCCGCGTCTATAAGACTGTTCGCCATTTGTAACTACAGCTTATATTTTCCACCTAGTACACGACTGTGTCAAGAGCATTTGTCCAATATTATTTGGGACGAATTACTGGATAATGTAAACGTGACGAATTATTTCAACGCTGAGCTTGTTTCGGACATGACAACAATGTTAATTCGCGGCATGAATGCTCCTAGATTAAGCTTTCATTCCGTGACTTGGAAGGTGGGTAGGCCTTTGGTGTGGGATGCAACTTGTGTCGACACCCTTGCGCCATCTCACGTTACAAGCACGGCGGGCTGTGCAGGCGCTGCTGCTGTAGCTGCTGAGCCCCTCAAGCGGCACAAATACTGTAACCTATACCGGTAATTATAGTTTTGAGCCGTTTGGGGTCGAGACGCTCGGGCCATGGGGACCGAGTGCGCGTGTCCTTTTCAAGGAAATCTCGCGCCGCCGCCGTCTAGTCGACACTTCGCGCGACCAGAGGGCTGGATCTTTCTTAGGTCAAAGGATTAGCATTGCCATTCAACGTGGCAATGCTGCCAGTCTTCTGTGCACATTCCCGGTTGTCGGCGATGCGGAGGAGTACTAGGACGCCTAAGTGTCTTATTTGGTCTTTGTATTTATGTAAGTATTAACTTTAAGTTTAAATTTTTAGCATATATTGTACATAATTTTTAAAACTAATAAATAATAGATCCCTACATAATAAATTCACTAATAAAGTTCCCTTACAAAGAAAAATGGGTCCGCCTTCCGAACTCACTGTGGATGAAGAGGCTAAGATGGCTGAGTGGATAATAAATAAAGCCAAATTAGGCTTTACAATGCACCCAGAGGAAGTTTTTGATACTGTTGAAAATTTTTGACTACCAACAATAGAAAAAGCAAGTTTACAGGAAAAAAGTGGCTTAAGTTATTTTTAAACAGGCATCCCGAGATTACTAAAAGAAATGCCGAGGTAATTTCTGAAGGCAGAGCCGCAGTTACTGAAACATCGATCAGGGCTTGGTTTAAGGAACCAGATCAATTTTTGACCGATGAACATGTTTTAGATATTAAAAACAATCCTAGTCGAATATTTAACACCGACGAAACAGGTGTTATGACCTGCCCCAAAACTGGAATCATATTGAAACCTAAGAATTATAGAAATACCTACGAAATCGCCAGTGTAGTCCACCCAATAAATCACCCATAAGGAGTTGTAGAGTGCGTGAGTTAGGCCCTAAGTGATTTCTTCAGAAAATTGTTCAGGGTGCTTAGAGAGTTAACATACTAAAAGTCCTGACATCTAGGGGGTGAGGCGGAGTGGGGGGAGGGGGTTAAAGTTCCCATTTTTTAGTTTTTCGCTAATATCTTTTTAACGGTGCGTCATGGAGATTAGAAGTCTTCTACGCAATGAAAGCTTATAAAATTATGTACAACTTTTATCTTATACACTTTTTCACATTCCTATCTATTTTCGAACTACACATTCCGGAGAAGTGAAAATTTTAAAAATCTGCTTGAATTGAACACTACCTTTTGTATACTACTTCCTTCACGTTATTTGGGGATAAAAAGTATCTTAAATCTTAAAAAATAATATAAAAAATAATATTCTGCGATCTTTTACAAGCCCACCTCCACGCACAGTGAGGTTGAAGAGGCTGGGAAGATGTGCTTCCTCAAATGGTATGGCGCACCAGCAAGACTGACCCTCCCTCAATAAGTACCGATACCAGTGATTACCAGTACGCTGGTGAAAATTTGGAAAAAGTGTTAAGACAATTGTAGATAAAAGTTTTGATATCCTAACGGCTGTACAGATTTGGATAAAATTTAGTAAATTGATATAGTAGGAGTTGATTTAAGATATAAGATACTTTTTATCCCCAGATAACGTGAAGGAAGTAGTATACAAAAGGTAGTGTTCAATTCAAGCAGATTTTTAAAATTTTCACTTTTCCGGAATGTGTAGTTCGAATTCGAAAATAGGTAGGAATGTGAAAAAGTGTATAAGATAAAAGTTGTACATAATTTTATAAGCTTTCATTGCGTAGAAGACTTCTAATCTCCATGACGCACCGTTTAAAAGATATTAGCGAAAAACTGAAAAATGGGAACTTTAACTCCCTCTCCCCACTCCGCCTCACCCCCTAGATGTCAGGACTTTTAGTATGTTAACTCTCTAAGTACCCTGAACAATTTTCTGAAGTAATTGCTTAGGGCCCTGCTCACGCACTCTACAATCTCTTTGTTGGATGGACTAGTGGTAAAGAAAAAGAATCTATTACAGTTCTCTTTGTACTTTTGCTGCCGATGGAAAGGATGTTCCTCCATTTGTAGTATATCCATATTGTTTAGGCGTTTTGCCTGGATTATGTGTGGTGCTTAGGTATGTATGAGGAGCTGAAATATGAACTCGTGGTTTGAAGACTATATATACTTTTTAATTTACTTTTTTACAATGGCGTATGTTGAATATAAAAATATCACTGTACTAGCTGAAGTCCGACGGCGCTCGCGCCCTGCGCGCGAGCTTTTATATCCTCAGCGGCGTGGAGTAGGGACACTGGCCTGGTCCCCCCGCACCCCGCGGGGGTGGGCCTTAACATACTCCCCCCGTTGAAGGGGAGTCCTTCAACTCTTCTGCTGCAGGCTCGAACAGAGGGCACAGGCGATTTACCGCTCGACGGATTGTGCCGCTGGCCGTCCTCACATCTGCTACTCTAGATACATCGTCTTTGCCCCTTTGTAGGGCTTCTATGCGTCCGAGTCTCCATTTTAATGGAGGCAAATTATTTTCCTTTATAATAACCATGTCTCCAACGCGAAGTTCCTTCGTAGGTTTGCGCCATTTCGTACGGTGTTGCAGCTCCGTAATGTACTCATGTTGCCATCTCAACCAGAAAAGCTGTCTCATTCGCTCCAATTGCTCATATCTGTGAAGTCGATTACAGTTTATATTGGTCAGTACTGGAGAGGGAAGAGCTATCAGCGGCTTACCGACGAGGAAATGCCCGGGAGTCAGGGGATGGAAATCATTGGGATCGGATGACATGGGAAACAAAGGCCGGGAGTTCAGTATAGCTTCTACTTGGACAAATAAAGTTGAAAGTTCCTCATATGTTAAATGCCTGTCTCCTAATATTCTTTTTATGTGATGTTTTGCAGACTTCACCCCTGCCTCCCACAAGCCCCCAAAGTTTGGGGCGTATGGGGGTATGAAGGCAAACTTCATTCCTTCATCAGAACAAAATTTATTTATTTTATCTTTGTTTACTATCAAATATTTATTAAGTTCATTACTAGCCCCTAAAAAATTTGTCGCATTATCACAATATAATAAACTCGGTTTAGAACGTCGGGCAATAAATCTTCGTAATGCCAAGAGAAATGCATCTGTACTTAAGTCACTTACGACTTCTAAATGAATAGCCTTGGTTGTAAAACATACAAATAAACACATGTAACATTTACTTATTTTACAACCGCGGCCCTTCCTATCAGTGATTAAAAAGGGACCAGCTAGGTCAACTCCAGACGTTTCAAAGGGCGTTCCTGGAATCAAACGCTGTTTGGGTAGATTACCCATAATCGGAACCATAGGTTTAAATCTAAATCGCTTACACACTATACAATTATTTGACACGCTTCTAGCTACCTTTCTAGCATTAATAATCCAATATTTCTCTCTAATAGCCGATAACATCATCTGCGGCCCAGCATGCAGTAACCGGCTATGTTCACTCTCAAAAATAAGTCTTGATAATCTGTGATTAGAATCTAATAGTAAAGGATGTTTTCTGTAATATGAACAAGTTGAATTTTGAATACGACCACCCACTCGTATAACTTTAGATTTACTGTCTAGAAATGGGCTAAGAGATAAAATCCTACATTTACTCCTTAATGGCTTATTATTTAATAAACTAAGATACTCATCGCTAAATGACTCATGCTGCGAGAATTTGACTAAATACATCAAACTATCGTTTAATTCATCGGCACTTAAATAACTACGGGTAAGTCTACCTTCTTTATTTTTTATTCTGCAATTTTTAACAAATCTAAGAACATATGCCATTGCACGTTGAACCTTATGCAAACTAGAATAACGTTCAAATTCAATCAAACCTTTATTATTCATACTTGTGACAAAGGTACCTATGATCTTAACTTCAGGTAAGTTTATACTGTTTAACTTATTACTATCGACCTTAGGCCATTGAGACTCGCTTAGGGATAAAAAGGGAGGCCCACTCCACCACAATCCGTGAACCCTTTTATCCATACGATCTACTCCTCTGGAAATGAGATCGGCTGGATTTTGGTCTGTTGGTACGTACCTCCACTCACTACCCTTTGTTAACTTATTAATTTTATTTACTCGATTTGAAACAAATACCTTTAATTGTTTTGGAGCGGCGGTGGCACGTAACCAACCGAGCACAACCATCGAGTCTGTCCAGTATACACAACGAGCCACAGTACATCGTAGGGAGTGAGTCACCTTTTCCCCCAACTCAGCGGACAGCAGCGCTCCGCATAGCTCGAGTTTCGGTATGGTTAGACCTTTTAATGGGGCGACCCTAGATTTCGCACAGAGTAACTGTACATGAATTTCTCCAATAGGATCTATTGAACGAACAAAAACACAGGTCCCATAGGCACACATGGACGCATCTGAAAAGATGTGAATTTCAATATGTACTGCATTTTTACACATGACGTGCCTTGGAACTTCGACATAAGTTAGAGAATTCATGTTCTTTATAAATTTAAACCACGCAATCTGTACTTCATCGGTTACTGGATCGTCCCATTCTAATTTACTTGACCATAATTTTTGTAAGATTAACTTAGCCTTAACAACAAATATACTTAAAAGTCCCAAAGGATCAAAAATCTTTGCAATGGAAGATAATATACTTCGCTTCGTGATCCTATCGGTTTTATCTACATGGACGGAAAATTGAAACTTGTCAGACTGAGGCGTCCATGTTAACCCTAAAGTGCTCGTGGTTGTTTTAAATTCTGTAATTGATTGTGTTTCATGTAATTTATTTTCAACAACTAACTGATTGGCATTAGACCTAAATTTTCGTAACTTAAAACCACCCGAATCCAAAATCTTAGTAATTAATCTACAAATACGATTTAACCCTTCCTCAGTCTGATGACCTGTTATCAAGTCATCCATGAAAAAATCATGTTTCATTATCTCGCGAACTTCCGGATCATTACATTCATTTGCCAATTGAAGAAGACAACGAGTACTTAAATACGGCGCGGAAGCGGTTCCGTAGGTCACCGTGTTCAATTTTAAATACCTTAAGGGTTCGTGCTCATTGTCCCTCCACAATATCATTTGTAAATGTCTTTGACTCTCAGATATTAATATTTGTCTATACATTTTTTCGATATCTGAGGTCATAACATAATTATGTTGCCTAAATCGAAGCAAAATACTAAAAATATCGTCTTGAATCACTGGCCCAACCATTTGAATATCATTTAATGAGTAACCACTATCGGTTTTTTCCGAAGCGTTAAAAACAACCCGAAGTTTCGTAGTCTCACTTTTCTCCCGAATAACTGGGTGATGCGGTAAATAATATCCAAATTCAGGCTTACATGTTTCTGACAAATGATTCAAGTGCTCATATTCATTCAAAAATTCAACGTATGATTCCTTCACTTTAGGTTGCTTTTTCAATCTTTTTTCTAAATTATTCAAGCGCGACCTAGCCTTAACAAAGGAATCTCCCAGTACAGACGGTGAAGTGTGAAAAGGCATCTTAACACAAAACCTACCATTTTCCGTTCTATACGTATGTTTTACAAAGTGTTTTTCACAAAATTCCTCTTCATTACTATACGGTATATTATCTACACTTAATATCTCCTCAACTTTCCAGAACTTCTCTAACTGTTCACTTATACTTCTAGTTAAGTTACATGTTACTTCATTATTTGATTTACAAATATTTACGGGACCCGTAACAAGCCAACCTAATTTACTACTCTGCAATATGGGAAGACCTTTACCTAGTCTTATCTGTTGACCTGTTACCAGTTCCCAAAACAAGTCCGCTCCAATTAATATATCTACGTTAGCGGGCTCGTAAAATCTACTATCTGCTAAATCCACAAATAAGTCACCAGGAATCTTTAATTCATTTACATTAATCTTTACATTCGGTAACATATTTGTGATTTTTGGTAAGACTATACAGTTGATTTCTACAGAAAAATCATTGCGATTTGAATTTATTACAAAACTACAACTTTCTACGAACTGTAGCTTAGTATTTCCTATACCATATACATTAAGGTTGTCCTTAGCACGCTTGCAGGACAATCCTAATTTATTACAAAAACTTTCTGTTATTATTGACATCTGGCTACCAGAATCTAATAATGCGCGCGCTACATAATGTTCATTATTTGTTTCGTTTACTACGTTTATGAGCGCGGTCGACAAAAGTACATATTGAGTGGCGATCGTAGATAAGGAAACCGGTTCCGACGCGGGCGCCGGGCACTCAGGTACAGCGGCGCTCGCGGCGTTCGGTTGACGCGCGAGTGCAGGTTCGAGCTCGCCTTGACGTACAACTCCGACCGAAGTCGGGGGTGACGTACCAGTCGACATTTCACTACGGGAACTAACATTATTATCCATAGATGGAGATTTATTTCTATGAAGCAACAAGTTATGCTTATAATTGCAAGTCTTGCAGCCAGAGGACTTGCAATTAAAAGCACGATGACCTGGTTTTAAACAATTAATACACAACCTATTTTTCGAGACGACTTCATTTCTTTCTGCTAAATTCATAGAAATAAATTTCGCACATTCAAACAGACGGTGATCTTGTTTGCAAACTATACAATTAAATCGGTCGTTAATACTCGTCTGAGCGGATGCAATCAAGCTAGCTGCTTTTTCATTTTTACCGATTATACTTGATTTATTATACTTTACTGTTTCTAATACATCCGCCCGGTCGCGTAAAAACTTAAAAAACTCTTCGAGGGTAGGATCATCTCCTATTATACTTTTATGTTCCTCCCACCGTCTACTCGTTACATTGTCGAGTTTTAATGCCGCAAAATGTATTATCATAGTGTCCCAATGTTCTACAGGCTTTCCTAATGCTTCTAAACCACTCAAATTCTTTTTTATACTGTCAATCATAACACGCAAAGCTTTGTCGGACTCCTTAGTTATATTTTCCATACTGAATATTGATTTCATATTGTTGACGACGGTGTTATGGTCCGCTCGTCTTTTTAAATTAAGTTTAATTTGTACTTACTTTTGTTTCAAGTATGTTTCCTACAGTGTATGTAATATTTTTTATTAAATAAATAATGACCAACAAGAACGGACTGCATACGGGCGCTCTCATTGGCTAATGCGTGACACCCTCACTCCGCCTACCGCTGCGACCGCCATTGCTGCAGGACAAACGATCAGTGGATCAGTGTGCCAAAAAATCCCGCGAACACTCCACGCGCTCAAAACGCGCCCGCGCATTCCTTTCTAGTCGGTCTGTCAAACCATCAACTGTCGTTTTCCTCATTTCTCACCACCAGCCAAGACCTACCAGCTACACATATGATTACTTATTAAGAGACGTTTATTATTATACCTTTGACATAACAAATCCCACGCCAGGCGATAGTTATCGGCACAAAATGATAATGATTTAATAACCATTGCAGCGCTACCCTCCAATGACGATCGCAAGTAGTGGAACTTATTTATTGTCTCGATAGCATCATTTTTATGGATAACGGCCTCATATGTATCCTTATACTCTAACCACTGATTATAATTCCCATCAAAAGTGGGTAACTTTATTGTGGGTAATTTTAATGAACCTTTGAATATGTTTCCACCTTCGAAACTATCGGATTGCCTAAAAGTTGTATTTGCCATACTTTTCCTTCGAACATTTAGTTCTTCTAATTTATCTAAAATACATTGACCTTCGGAGATTAAAGAAAAAAACTGACTTTCGATCTCAGAATGTACCTTCATTTGTTCTTCCGGATCTTCCGATTCAATCTCAATTTCGGATTGTAAGTCATCGAAAGTGGATAAATATGCTTCTAGTTTGGTTAACCTTAACCTTAACTCAGCAACTTGCTGATCAGTTAACCTTTCTATAGATTTGATCTCATCTAAATAACCTTTGAAAATTGTTAATCTACCCTTAATGTAACTTCTCCTTTTCTAAAACGAACATCTATGTACCATTACCCACGTTTGCAAAGCAATAAATGATTATGATTAAATGATTATGATTATGATTATGATCCTTTTTATTGGGTCAGTCACTTTCTGAGACATTGTTATAATGCGACAAATTTAACGTTGTGATAAAGATAAGTAATTAAACACCCAGGTTCTAAATTTACAACGGAAACTCGAAGAAATGACTAATAAATCCAATAGTTAGCACTGGAAGTAAGATGTGGGTAAGTGGGAAAAAAGGAACGGGCTCACCAAATTCTTCTGCGCTTTATACTCTCTCTTTACTGTATCCTTCAATTTCCATAAATGTACATCATTTGTTTGTCCTTCCAACAATTTATTTGACTTTGGTCTTATTTTCCTTCGAATATCCTGGTCACGGCACCAAAATGTTTAGGCGTTTTGCCTGGATTATGTGTGGTGCTTAGGTATGTGTGAGGAGCTGAAATATGAACTCGTGGTTTGAAGACTATATATACTTTTTAATTTACTTTTTTACAATGGCGTATGTTGAATATAAAAATATCACTGTACTAGCTGAAGTCCGACGGCGCTCGCGCCCTGCGCGCGAGCTTTTATATCCTCAGCGGCGTGGAGTAGGGACACTGGCCTGGTCCCCCCGCACCCCGCGGGGGTGGGCCTTAACACATATAAGCGAATGCCACCGGCAGTGGTTCAAAGTTTTCCAGATTCCTGGTATATTGGTCGATCGGATAGCGGATGGATGGTATCGAGCACTTTTTTTTCATATATTAACCTTCGGCCCGTCGCATGGGGTCTTTGAAAGCCTAGGTGTTAGAAAAATGTAAAATTAACACATTTAAAACCATCCAGGAGTTTTAGTACTTCAGGTACCCTCCGAAATTAGATTATAGTTTGCGCGCATCGCCGCTTACTTCAGTTCGCGCGCCAGCGCAGTGAGATACAGACGTGTTTTTGGCGCGAGGGCCGTAAAAGACCCCACGCGACGAACCACGTAAGTAAAATTGTATTGTTTGATTGTTCTATGATTTCTTTTGTAACATGTGTTTTATTCATTTTTCTATTGTGAGCTTTAAATTACAGTATGTGTGATAATTATACTTTATGATATTAATTAAAGAGCCAAAGCCTAATATTTCGTTTTACTTTAGTTATTGCCTCCATGTTCATGCGGTTTTTTTTTTTTTTTTCTATTGTTTTAGATTATAATTAAATTATAATTGACTTCTAAAGACGAACAGATAGAAAATTCAAATCAATCTGCCACTTTTGCAAGGGTAACATAAATGCCCTACACATACTAAACTGGTATGTACTGACTGTGTTCAAACGGAAAATTAGTCTGATTTAGTTAGATAAAAGTTGTGTTTTTTTTTTTGTTGGTGCGAGCCAAATTTTATGTTACAATGTTGATTGTTCTTATGTGATCTCATATAGGTATAATATAAATTAAAGTTCATTGATTTAGTTAGAATAAAAATATTTTTTCTGTGATGTGATCTCAAAGAGAGAAATGTATGTTCCTAATTTTAGATTGGAAGTTTAAACAGTAAATAAATGACTATTTTTGATATATTTTTTGTGATTTTATTGTCATTATATAAATAAATAAGAAACTGCTACAATAGTTGGAAAGATACAAGTTTTAAGGGGTTTTATAGGCGTTTTATTCTTGAGGTTTTGAGGGACCCCACGCGACTTACCGCGTTATTAAAAGATGCGCGACGGGCCGAAGGTTAAATTATTCTACGATTGGCTTGTACAAAATGAGTTTCAACTACCAGTAATACTTTTTCTTGATGGGCAAGATTCACACATAAATCAGGAAATGTTCGAATTTTGTCGAGAAAAGCGAATCATTATATATTGCTTATATCCTAATGACACGCACATCTTGCAACCTTGCGACGTGGCTGCCTTCTCATTAACGAAACGTTTTTTTCCTAGCGTAATGAATGAAACGAAACGTAGAGAGAATTTTCCGTCAATGTTGCCACTAACTCAGAAACTACCACGAATTGTCAAAACCGAAAATGACCTCCAAAAAATTGATGACGAGTGGAGACTTTTACCAGATGTCAACAAACGACTTTACACATCGGCACCTGGAAAGCTCACGAATTTTGGGAAAACATCCATGATACAACAGACTGCAAAACTCTAGCAATGTTTGCTATAGATGTTCTATGTCTTCCACGTAACGCAGACTGTGAAAGAATATTCAGTCAAGTTAACAATATGAAGACCAAAATGCGAAATAAATTAATAACTTCGACTGTAAATAAGACTCTATTAGCAAGGAAACTGTACGAAGTTTAAAGTGTCACGTGACATGTGCGACATGTTATATACTTAAACCTTCCTCAGAATGTTTCTGAAAACCACATCAAAATCGGTGCAGCCAAGTGTTAGATAATCGCGGACATACTTACTTACCATACAAACTACATACAGGTCGAACTGAGAACTTACTTTTTTTTTTTGAAGACGGTTAAAAACTACTAAATATTATAATTATGCTTATTTGTATTGAACAAATTTTTTTATTGTGAATTATCAGGAGACATGTCATCTGAAACAGTGACCACGGGTGATTTAATAAAAGCAATAGATGAGCTGTTTGATGGTGTAAACGCATCCACGCCAGACCTACGAAGAGGAAACGAACTTAAAAAGTTCTACTGAACATATAGAAATGTTTCAAAAATAAAATTATTTTTTAAAAATTGTGAATTTTAGGGATGCAAGGGTAATCTCCGTCAAAAGATGGGTGGATTGGACCCTCAATGGGATTGAGATAATCTGGAATTATTCGAGTACCAAATATACATCTATAAAAAGTTGTCTACGAGACGACTCCAAAATTTATTTGGTTGCATAATATACATATAATTGTGGGTCCAATAGCAACCCGACAGTTGGACAATTTGTCGCACAGGGCTAAAAAACTGCTGTGACCAGCAACATGGCACATACTAGCTCAGGTAATTGTGAGCAGGACAGTAACAGTGCCATCATTACAAATTTTAAAATATTACTAGCACCAGCCACAGGCATATGCACTGATACAGAGCAATCAGAAAATATTCACCAAATCGATGAAAACATGACTTCCTCTATAGAAGAAAACGTTGAGAAAGGAAGTGGCGAGCTACAAGCATGTGCTTATGTCTGTGGCTTCATTATTAAAAAAAAAAAAATTGTCACAATGGGGAGGCACACGCAAAGCTGTTTGTAGATGGCGCTCTGAACGACTGTACTTATATAGATACTCTGTGGACTGTACATTGTTTATTTATGTCAGATTTTCGTTCGTGATTTCGTTCAACAAAATAGTGGTAAACAAATACGGTACAAAATGTTTTCACTGATGACTGTATCTCAACTTAAAGATGAGCTTCGAAGGAGGAATGCGTCAATTGCCGGAAAAAAGGCTGATTTGATTGAAAGGTAAGCATTTTAGATATTTGAGGTAAAATAACCTCAAAATAAATCATATTTATATGATTTCAGACTAAATCTATGATATCTTTACAGATTAAAGGCGTATGAGCGGAACCAAAACTTTGGTACGGATTGCGACATCCAGGATGATAGCATGTATCAGTCTCCAGCCTCGGATCAATTCAAAGACATAAATGCGGATTCGTCACTTCCAAGTACACACATCAACACGGTCTAGGGATATTTTTAAAAAAGCGAATTACTATCAATGTGTTAATTATTTATATGACATGTATATATTTAAAATATAGGTTATTTAATATTCTACCATTTTTTAATAATGGATAAGGTACTGATTAAAATTTCAGGATTTTATGGAAAAAAAATGAAGCATAGACGGAAACCGTATATGAATTAACTTTTAATTTGTGAGTAAAAAATGAAAAAAATAGAAAAATCATTTAATTTGTGTTTATAAACTTGAAGTTAGAAGTCTGAGAAAGCGCCCATGATGTTCATAACACATCGGCAACGATTCGGCATGCTCAGAACAAGGTTGTCAATGTCTTGCTGCGGAATATTGTCCCATGTCAATCTGAGGTGCGCAAAAAGTTGATCTTCTGTAGCCAAATTTTCAGGAACTTCCTTCAGAGCTCTTCTTTGCAGCATATCCCACGCATGCTCAATGGGATTTAGATCCGGCGATTGAGCAGGCCAGTCTAAGGCCCTAACATTATGTGTATGTAACCAAGCTGCTACCGTTCTCGCCGTGTGTGCCCGGGCATTGTCGTGCATGAGCAGGAAATCTTGCCCCATTTGTGTTCTGTGAGGCAAGATTACGGGCCCCAGCACCTGTTGGACGTATCGTTCTGCCGTCATATTGCCCCGCACCCAAACGTGATCCGTCCGTCCTCCAAGACGAATTCCTGCCCAAACCATAATTGTTCCTCCTTGGTATGGGTGAACTTCCTGAGGGTTCTGGAGACGGCTCCATCGTCCAGGAACTCGCCAAACACGCGTCCTTCGTGAATCTGGATGGAAGCCGAACCTGGATTCATCCGTGAACAGCACATTGGACCATTGCTCACGGCCCTAGTCCACGTGGTTCCGAACCCATTCTAATCGTCGTCCACGATTGCCTCTCCGTAAAGGTGGGACCCGGAGTGGTCTACGAGAGCGTAGATTGCTTTCATGCAGTCGCCTTCTTACAGTTTGGTCACTCACAAGCACTTGGTGTTCCACTCGCAGCCTTTGGACCAATTGAGTCGCCGTTGCATTTGGTTGAGCTCGCGCAGTAATTTGCAAAAATCGGTCTTGTCTGGGGGTAGTGATGCGACTTGACCCCCGGTGCCTCACCGCTACTTCACCTGTGGCACGATAGCGTGTCCACAATCTTGAAATTACATTTTGATGGGTCCCTATGGCCTCAGCAACATTACGCTGAACAGATCCAGCTTCCAGCATTCCCACAGCTCGTAACATCTCCGCCCTCGTCAAATGTCGGCGTTGCATGGCTACAATACCTCAATTTTAACTTTATCTTACGTTTAAAAATGAAAAAAAACTGTAACTAAACGTAATTCGTATTGTTTTTTAAATTTCGCACAAATGAAAATTCCCTCTCCTATACATCAAGACATTTTTATGCCACCGAAACAAAAGAATTTTCAAAAAATTGAATTTGGAATTAGTCTGAGATAAATTACAAACAAATCGGTGTATTAAAGATTCCAATGCGGCCAGTACTTTTCGAGTTATTTAATTGAGTATGAAATATCCCTAGACCGTGTTGATGTGTGTATTACCAAGCAAGAAATACAAGAATATTTTGAAAGATACAATGCCAAGCCAAACGGGGAGCTTTTATACGAATCTCGCCATCTTATAACTGCCCGTTTTTGCTCGGACAGTGTTTACACATTTTTAAAAGGAGAATGCAAAGCTAGCATGAAAAAACTTGCTTACGTGGTTGATGTGAAATTAAGCTGTGAAGGTGTGGAAGAAAGCCATTGTGAATGTGCAGCAGGGAGTGGTATTCATGCATGTTGTAAACATGTAGCTGTCCTTTTGTGTGGTGTGCATGATATAGTGCAGAACAAAATGATTAAATTACATCAATCAAGTACACAAAAGCTGATGATGTTTAATAGACCCAAGAAATTATTTTATAACTCTCCGATTGCTGCTGAAAATTTACCCCACAAGAGATTAAAATCGTGTAATTATAATCCTTTACGAGAGGAAAATATAATGAATAACTACACAGATTATGTAAGTAATCTAGCCATAGGTTATGGGGAAAGTTCTATGCCTATTTTACAGACCCTACAACCCGCTAATCCTCATGGTATTGAATGGGACCACTACTCATGTTTAAAAGAGTCTCCACATGATGTACTTTTAGAGTATTTACTTTTAAGAAATGTGACCTCTGCAAAAACTGAACAAGTTGAAAAAAATACAAGAGCACAGGCTGATTCTCCGGAGTGGCATGAAAGGAGATCATGCAGAATCACAGCCAGCATGTTTTATACAGTGTGTCACAGTAAAACATACAGTGACTCCTTGATACAAAGAATTTTAGCACCTAAAGCTGTCCATACCAGAGCAGTAGTACATGGAAAAGTTCATGAACCCATAGCAATATCCCAATATGAAGAAAATTTTGGAATAATGGTAGAGAAATGTGGTTTATTTATATCAAGTAAATATCCTTTTTTAGCAGCTTCTCCGGATGGATTAATAGGACAAGAAACATTAATGGAGGTAAAATGCCCATATGCATCAAGAAACAGCCTTATTAATGAAGTGACTGTACCATACCTAGAAAAATGTAATGGACAGCTTTTTAACCGACTTCTAAAAAAAGAAGGAGGTTCTCAATTCGGATGTTTGTTTTTTTTTTTTTTTTTTTTATGTTTGTTCGGGCATAACTCCGTCACTTGCTAACCGATTTGAAAAATTCTTTTTTTGTTGGAAAGGGTATACTTTCCAAATGGTCCCATAATTTTTTTATCGAAATCGGACAAGCGGTTTTTGAAAAATCAACAAAACTCAAAAAATATCCATTAGATGAACCACTAAAAAGTGAAAAATAAAAACTTTTTAACAAAAAATAAAACCGACTTCAAAAAAAAAGTCAAAAATAAATCAGTTTCTGAAGTCGGTGACAAAAAAATGAAATCAAACAAACAAAAGTCACCGACTTCAGAAACTGATTTATTTTTGACTTTTTTTTTGAAGTCGGTTTTATTTTTTGTTAAAAAGTTTTTTTTTAAGAAAAACCCATCCATACTATGCTCAGGTTCAAGGACAGCTGCTTTGTACAGGGAGAAAGTACTGCAATTTTATTGTTTATACATTTAAAGACATGAAGGTAATTTTTATTAATAAAGATGATGTGTACATAACTGAAATGTTAATTAATTTAATAAATTTCAACCTTCATCATTTGGAGCCTGCAGTCCTTAAGAAATACATTTATAAAAACTATTTACAATTGATTAAAAAACAATAATAATGTAAAAAATTGTTTTATTTCACTTTCTCATAATACTTTCCCTAAAATTACAACACATAAAACATATGAAAAATATCTTAGTTGCAATAGGAACATAGCTATGGTCTAGCTCATTCTTTAATATTTTATAAGTTTTCGTTAATCCTATTATCCGTTCAATATGGACCCTCTTATTAGCAAGCTCCCTGTCTTTGATTAGCGTGAGACCAGGTAACTGAGATTTCCCTTTTAAAAACGTTGGTATTTTGACAGTCACATTTCTGTTTGCAAACATGTCTTGAATTGTGAATCCTCTGTCGGCAAGTATGCTGTCACCACTTTGGCATTTGGTCATAAGGTCACTTCGTTCAACTACTTGTCTATCACTTACTGATCCTGCATATGCATCAGAACAGTATGATAGCAGTCCGCCAGGTGTAGCACCAACTAATATTTTCAGCGTATTTGCATGTTTATAACTGCTCCATGAAGCTTGTTGTGATTTTGTGTTGTTTGGTTTTTGAACATTGATTTCAGTGCCATCCAAAATCACTCTGATATTGTTGTCATAAAGTTTAAAGCTTTCTGGCATATAATACTGCACCGTTTCTTTACTTGGCCAAATATTTATTTTTGTCCATAACTGGTAAATAAAGTTAACCCATGTTATAAATATATTTGAAACAGTGGTAGGACTTACATTGAAAAATTTGCTAAGTTCAAAATTACACTTATTCTGCCTTAGCTTCATCATAGTTAAAAAGAACTGATTTTCTGTACTTAAATTTATGACATTACTGCCATAGTATTTAATTTTGTGAGCCATAGGACTAAGAGTAGAGTAAACAAAATAAAATTTTTTGTAGGATTCAAAACCCGTGTAGAACTTTATGGCTTCATCATCTTCTTTGTATTTACTTATTGATCCATACATATGCTCATGATCAACTTGAGTGTGTTTTGATAAAGATATAGTTATATTAAGTGAACATTCTATAGGCATACAATGTGTGCTAGTGTCTATTGTTGTTACAATTTCTTCACAAGCTATTTCTGGCCCCAAATCACAGTCCTTTTCATATTCAGAGACAGCTTTGCTGGTTGAAGGTTGTGGCTCTTCATGAAATAGTTTCCTATTAATTCTTTTCTCCAGACAATGCTGTCGTTCAAGAGCTGCTGGATTTTCAGGTTTCACCTCAGTAAAACAAAATACAGATGGTACAGCTGTCTTCCTAAGAAACTTTGCTAGTGGTTCATAAACTGAAATAGAAAACAGGCACTTTGTAGCTAATATGTATTATCAAAACTTACAGTACAGTACTAAAGTTTAGTTTACAAATAATGTAGGTATCTTCCTTTTAGATGAATCAGAAAATTGGGCTCAATATATTAGTAAATCCCTAGCTGTGCTAGCTTACCTGTATAATTGCTTTTTCCAAAATAATCTTCTTGTTTGAAATGTGCTGCACACAATCGTGCAGTATTGCTTGCTTTATAGTTTTGGATCCGCAAAGCAGATTCCCATTGTTTTCTTCGTGTAGCATCCTTAGGGAACAGATGAATCCCTTTATTTTTGCAGTTTAAAGCAGAACATTTAGGCATTTTATTCTAAAATAATTATCGTGTGAAATGTAAACAAACAAATCCATACAATTTGACAATCGTTCGTTATGTCAAATCAATGACAGCGGACAGTCAATCATGGTGCCACCTAGCGTGATAAAAAGTTAGTTTTCCTCCCCATTGTAAAAAAAAATCTAGTCTCCGAACCGCCACGCCAGAGGGAATTCATAATTTTGTAGAGTTTAAAAATTATGATAATTTCAAGCAATCTCTTACATACGCCTCAAAGAATTTAATAGCTTGTGTAGAAAAAAGTGCAGTTTTAATAAATACATTTTTAGAGGAAGGGGCGTATAAAGAGAATATAAAAATACAGGACTCTATAAATTATGACTTCCTAGAAGGTTGCGAGGAGCACAAAAAAATAATATGACCTAGCGATACGTGCCATTTTGTCCGACGACTGCTACACTTTCGATTGGAATAAAGACAGACAGACGTTCCAGGGACGACGCGAGATATTTACAGGTACTCATCGGGACCGACTTTTCAACTGACTGACGAAACGCGACCCATCGACATTTTTGATGTCGATGGGTACTACAGGACGTGGTACCGCGTAACAGACGGGATATGACAATTCTGAGAGTTTATCCAGCAAAAACGGCACTCATGCGCAAAAGTATCGTCTGTATGGCGCCGACTATATTTAATAAAATGCCAAAAACTTGGAAGGAGCTGGACAGTAGGGCATTCAAGCGGCATC
The DNA here is from genome assembly GCA_949316265.1 of Diarsia mendica. Taxonomy (NCBI): domain Eukaryota; kingdom Metazoa; phylum Arthropoda; class Insecta; order Lepidoptera; family Noctuidae; genus Diarsia; species Diarsia mendica. The sequence goes on from OX438889.1 coordinate 15,043,643, forward strand.
TTAATAATTTTCTTTTGCAAAAAACTTATTACACACTCACACTTAATACATATTCTATTCTATTCTATTCTATTCTATTATAGTGTCTCAGAATTTTTAGCTGAAAAAGATTTTAGTGATGTGGTTTGATGTTGACTTACTGTTGTTAAACTTACTGTTACGCCACTGTTGTTGACTGATTTATAAATCTATAGTAGTTACTTTAATTGACATATTGTTATTCTAGTTGGCACATTTTAATCCATTTGACATGAAATATTTTAATTTTTATTACTTTGACCAGATTGACATTGTCTAATTATTTTTTATTTTTTTGTATTTAACTGACTGCTGACAAATTGAAGTACTTATTTTTTCATTGGCATATTTTATATTCTGTGACATTATTGATAATATTTTAATCCTGTACTACTTTGGCCAAATTGACATTTTTATATTTTTATTGTATGTGATTCCAATACCATGCCACTTATTTCCAATATAACTTGTAAACCTGATATTTGCATGCCTATGTGAAGGTAAAATATGGAGAACTTAATTATAAAAAATAACATCTATGTACATTTACCCATGTTTGCAAAGAAATAAATTGATTTGATTTGATAAAATTTTTGACCACGACTTACTAGACCGACTTGTCACGGAAACAAACAGGTATGCGGACCAGAAGATTGGTTTGCTCGGAGAGTAAAACAAGCTAGGTCCGCATTCCCGTTTCAATCGCTGGAATCATTATTTTGCTAGGACTATAACCCTTTACCGGAGGAAGAAGGATATTACAGTTTCAACGGATTCGGAACTATGCCTTATTTCTCCAGGTTTATGTCGTATAATAGATTTTTATTGCTAAAAACTTTTCTCCATTTCATCACAAAGTATTAGTACTGTTAAGGATATTATCACCAACCCACCTGAAGCGAACAAGTACGAGAAGCTGAAGATCGAACTCGTACGTCGGTTGTCAGCGTCGCAAGAAAAGCGAATGCAACAGCTTTTACTACACGAAGAGTTAGGTGATAGGCAAGCCGTCCCAATTTCTAAAGCACTTGCAAAATTTTGCGAGCCATCAGGGGCTGCAGAGTTCGTCAAAAGCATATGGACTAACCGGCTACCCCAAAATATCCAGACAGTAATTGCTTCTCAAATTGCAGACCTACGAGTTAGCGGATTGGGTGCACGAAATCGCCCCGATGCCACCACAGGTAGCGAGCACATCCACTACCACAACTGCTGATTCTTCGGCTAGCTAGTCCTAGGTGAGCGAGCTCCAGAAGCAGGTAGCGTCACTTTTGAACAGCAGAGGGAGACAACGCTCACGCTCAAGGCCTCGTGACCACCACCGAAGTTATGCATGCTGTGCCGACTTAGTACTTAGGTTCGAGACAAGGGTTAAAGTATGGAAAGTAGCGCCATCTAGCAGTGACATTGATATAACAAAATCAAGATGTTGTCACCCTTAAAAAATATAATGTATGAATTTTTTTAATTAATTTTATTTCAAAAGTAAAACATAAAAAAATGTACAATGAGTAAATACATAAAAATTATATTAATATCATAATAATCGTTTTGTGTGCTCACCACCCTGAGAAAAATGATTTTCTCGTCCCTATTATAAGTGATTAAATTCCTTAAAATACAATTGAGTGTGTAAAAGTAATTTCCCTAGCATCGTCGAGTTGAGTACCGTCACCTGCAGAGTACCAAAATTACTATGCAGAGGTCTTTGCATGGCCTACAACTTCAGCAAACAATGAATATCAAGAAACTCAAGATGATTAACTAACAGTTCTTCAGATTTGTATGCACTATAAAGAAGTCAGTTTGAAAAGGGCATGAATCCAAAAATTTTAATTAGAAAAAAGACTATTCTAAATGTGTGTTTTTTTTTAAAATAAATATCACAAAAATACCTGTCTTTTTGTTTATCTATTCCTATGTTCAGTTTATTTCACACTTAGGACTTTTTTTACAGGAAACAATTTTTTGTTGATCCTGTAAAGTTTTTGTTTATGGACTCGTACCCTTTTCGAAATGACGGGTTCAAATAGATTAGTGATTGAAATACACTCATGTATTTACCTCTGTTTCGAATTAAATAAGAAGTTTTAAATTTACCCTAGACATCATTTCAGTTCTGTCTGATAGATTTCTGATTATAATGTATTTTCTTTATCAGACAGAACTGAAATGATTTTAAAATATAAATAAATTAAATTAAGAGAATGATTTCCCAGCAGGCCTATGTCCAGCAGTGGACGTCTTTTGGTTGAAATGATGATGATGAAGAGAATGATTATGTTAAGGGAACCTCTCTACCCGTCTGGGCCGCGGACAAACTAGGGCTGTGATTGGTAACATATTTTATAGAGAATTATGTTACCCTGTATGAATTAAAAAGTTCTAACATTGATTTTAGGAGCTGCAACTATGCCTTGTATTTTTTATTTTCCTTCAAGCTTGTTGCCTCGCCTTTTTGTCAATGTTCTACATCTGACTGCGAATTTGAACAAACTGCACATCACATTTTATGGGAGTGTAGTCTTTGGCAGAATGAACGTAATATTATGTTAAATAGTGTACAGGTTACATCCGGAGTTATTTACTATACGGACCTTGTAGAAACTAAAACAAATTTCCGTGCGTTCAAGCATTTTTGTCATACCTATTATTGGAATCAAATATAACAGCTCACATCTTAGGACCCAGTAATATTAATGACAATAATATCCGTGGTGCTAGGCAACTGGGCTTATCCCAGTTGTATACGTCCCTGTGTGCCTATTGGCCTTGTTCTGTTCTATCTCCTGCTGATATGGAGGGAAGTGGAAATTATGTTTTTTCCTACTCCTCCGCTATTCTTTTCTGATTAATTTCGTTGCGGGATCCAAGACAGTTAATTCGCTTCTCTGGGACTTCGTCGAGCTTAATTGTCTCGGCGCTTTTCTTGTGGTCGCCACTGTTGATTCTGGCTAACTGGAGTTACAGTGGTTTTAGTCCAAGATCCTAGAGCAATCAGACATAACTTATTTTCACACGGATGAAACCTGAAGTTTTCAGTAGCGTCTCGTGTGCCTTGAATACCTACGCGCTTTGTAGAACTTGCCGAGTGACACCTGGGCAGGTACCAGGTGAGAAAGGTGACTAAAAATAAGAATTATTTAACTTAAATTCACATGGCTGATTTTTATTTAAATGTCATGTAGAATATTATTTTAAAGTAATATCATAAGTGTCAGACACTTTTGATGGACCAGAGCTTTGGTCAGACACTTTTAAGCTTGGTTTTTGGAGCGCCTGACCAAAATAGCATGGCAATATCCCGATCAATTGCTTTAAGTATTAAATCATTAGGAGTTTAGTATTATTTAAAGCGTCTGTTAAGCAATACGGCCGACGGAAAGTGTCTGGGAGTAGAAAATATACGTAAAAAACAGCTTGGAGAAAATACGTGAAGTATTTTCTAAAAGCTGTTTTTTACGTATATTTTAGGAATTATCCTTAAAAATAAGTCGCAAATACTCCCAGACACTTTCCTTCGGCCGTATTGCTTAACAGACGCTTTAAATAATACTAAACTCCTAATGATTTAATACTTAAAGCTAATTGATCGGGATATTGCCATGCTATTTTGGTCAGGCGCTCCAAAAACCAAGCTTAAAAGTGTCTGACCAAAGCTCTGGTCCATCAAAAGTGTCTGACACTTATGATATTACTTTAAAATAATATTCTACATGGCATTTATATAAAAATCAGCCATGTGAATTTAAGTTAAATAATTCTTATTTTTAGTCACCTTTTTCACCTGGTACCTGCCCAGGTGTCACTCGGCAAGTTCTACAAAGCGCGTAGGTATTCAAGGCACACGAGACGCTACTAAAAACTTCAGGTTTCATCCGTGTGAAAATAAGTTATGTCTGATTGCTCTGGGATCTTACTCTATTTGGGAATAGTGTGACGGGCTCGTCCCAAAAAGATGCCTTGTATACGAGATGTCATGTCACTTGAACACCCGTCTACCTCTATGCAGCACCAGAATCCAGTGTTTCTATGTGATATGGGGCCAAGAACACGATCTATGCAGACTCAAACTATGCAAAAAAGTATGTATTATTCTTACACACTTAGCAACTACAAAAGTTTTGACATTAGATTCTTAAAATAATAATTCAAGTGACAGAGTCGCGAGCAAAAACTAGTTATCTAGTCCAATTTATCCACTTAGAAGTAGTAACTTTAATCAACATATTTCTATACTTGTTCCTATTCAAAAATGAATAAAAATTCAAAATTTAATAAATTATTATGTATATATTTTAGAAATTAAGATGACAAAGGCCGAACTGCAGATGAAGCAAACCATTTCCAAATTAAGACAGAAAATTCATGGCAAAAATAAATTAAGAAAGAGTTATGCGGAGAGATTATTGTTGGCAAAAAGTAGTTCTTTGGATGTATTGACGAAAAAGTTAACAAAACCAGCTAGAACTTTTGTGCAAATTCAAATCTCACAAGCTGGAAAATGTAAAAGGGAAAGAAGATTTACTCTTCATCAAAACATTTTGGCATTGTTGTCACTATATAAGTGTAGCCCAAAGGCTTACAGGGTGCTCAGTGAAATCTGCATATTACCAAAACGCAGTACTCTCCACTGTATTTTGAAAAAAGTTCTTATTAAACCAGGTATAAACAAAATGTTCGACAATTTAAAGAAAAGAGTGGATAAAATACCAGAATCTCACAAGTTTTGCTCAGTGGTACTTGATGAAATGGCTATTGCAGCGCATGTTGAGATGACAGATGAAGCAATAATAGGCTTTGTGGATGATGGTGAAACAAGAAAACCTCAGCTAGCGGATCATGCATTGGTATTTATGGTGAGGGGTGTCGTAAAAAATAAATATAAACAGCCAGTACAGTACACATTCTGCACCGGAAGTATCAGAACAATTGATTTTAAAAAAATGATTGTGGATGTAATAAAAAAATCTGCAAAGACTGGACTAAAGGTGGTGGCAACAGTTTGCGATCAAGGTGCGACAAACATGGCTGCAATTAATTTATTATTAAAAGACACTAGAGCCAACTATTACTATTATTACTATTACTATAAAAGGTGAAGAATACCCAGGAGGCCTTTTTGTGATTGGGGGCTCTCTATGACCCCCCTCACCTTATGAAACGTATTAGAAATAATATGCTAAATAAAGACCTATCATGTCATAAAGAATAAAAAATGTGAAGGTAAATGGGAACACATCGTACCCTCAGTGGAAAATAGGCATAAGTGAATTTACATTGAATCATCGATTTTATCATATTTGAAAAGTACGTTTAAAGATACATACGCAATTTTTTTTTCATATTTTTCTTGTTTAATTTGACGAATTAATTCAAGAAAATAGTTTTGAGAATTTATATTCCATCACTTTTTTTCTTAAGGATTAGTAGATTATGTGATATAACGCAAATAATAAATTAAAAAATATGACATATTAATTAATAATATGTTTATACCTAAAATTTAATGTAGAAAATAAATAGTAACAAATATTATGATTTAAATGCGTTTGCTTTTTTTACATCGCTAGTCTTGTATACACGATTATCTTTTTATTCGTTATATTAAAGGCGCGGCCCCACCGCGGTGCACGGAGAGGCTACGCACGTGTAGTATGCTTCGCTTTGTAAGAAAATGTATGTGGTTGTGTCCACTGCAACCCACGGCGAGGCTACGCATGAATTGACGTCATTGATACATGCGTGGCTTGCTTGAATAGGTGGTTACATAGCTCAACGCTGTCGACGTGGGTCTACGTTTCCACTGAAGTACACGAATATGACCCACGACTATGCACAGCTCGCTTATCGATGTACAATCGCTTATTGTGTTATATCGTAGCCTCTCCGTGCGCTGTGCCACGCTATACATAGTCGTTGGTCATATACGTGTATTCCAGTGGAAACGTTGACCCACGTTGCCAAACAAATTAATACACGCAGCTAAAATGCGCCGCGTGCCCGTGCACAGCATGCGCCGCGGTGGGCCCGCGCCTTAACTAGGTAAGGAAATTATCTTAAATGCGCTTACTTAACCAAAAAGATAAACTTAAAAAATAAAAACAGCAGTATGACTTTCAGCATCTTGAACAAGTTGCCAACAGAGTTAGGAGATTGAGTTGGATTTTTAAAACACTTCGACATATTGTGCCAAAAAATTTTACCAATAATCGAGACCCCCCAAGAAATGTTCTTGGCGAGATTTACAGTGCGCTGGTTCAGTCAGTCTTGCTATACTGCATCTCTATTTGGGGAGGTGCAGTGAAAACAAATTTTATACATGTCGAGCGAGCCCAACGAGCTCTGATAAAAATCATGCTTTTTAAAACGAGAAGATACCCCACCGAGAACTTGTACAAGATTAGTGATCTTCTTTCCGTTAGAAAGCTGTATATTGTCCATGCAGTCATAAAAAAACATAAAACCCTACCTTTTGACCCAGTGCTATTGCAGAAAAGAAGGGCTGATATCGTTGCACAAATCCCACAAACAAAAACTATATTTGCCACCAGGCAATTTAGTAAAAGGTCAGCGAAACTTTATAATAAACTGAACAAAAAAATTGAGCTATTCAATAAAACAACTTATGAATGTAAAAAGATCTTAACCAATTATATTAAGTCACTTACCTATGATGACACGGAGGCACTTCTAGAGCATATACACTAGCAAATACAATACGCCACACACAGCACCATACACACTCTCACTCACACACACGCTCATACACCCTCACCTATACTCCCACATCCACCCTCTCACACACACGCACACGCACACACACGCACACACACGCACACGTTACAATTCCTACTCGAGAAATACTCTCAACATTCCTTATATTAATTTTTAGTTTTAAGTATTTAAATTGTAATCAATTCTTGCATTAGTAAGTGTAATTATTGCTATGTTATGGAAGAGCGGAGTCTCCTAACACAGGCATTATTTGCTTAAAAGGAGGCTCCAAACACTAAACTCAATTATGTACACTGAAGCATTAATAAATTATTATTATTATTATTATTATGACTGTTTACTTCTTATGAACTTAAAATAAATTACAATAATAACAATTACTGCTTTTTTCCACTAAAAACTTTCCTTTACGTCGAAACATAAGACTACAAACTGCAGCACGGCTGTAACATAAGAATTATTACTTCTTTCTTCCACTAGAATATTTTCATTGCACCGGGACGTAAGATTTGATACAGCGGCGCGGGAGTAGACAGCGGGAACATAAGCGTGAATACGTCGATGCAGGGGGGAGGGGGCGGTGCGTATCCACGCGCTTGACAGTCAGTGCCCGTTTCTAGGTCAAGGTAATAGCTGCGTTTACGCATTTGCGAAAACAAAACAACAACAATTGAGTGGTTTTTCTTCTTATTTTAAAGTAAAGTGACCTGAAAATGTATAACCGTTAGTTAATAGGTAAGTACATTTAGATTTAATTCTTATAAAAGCTAAAAATAAATTATTCCACAATGACGTGTTTACTGTATAATCAATAACATTGAGCGACTGTCGTCCGACCTTTGTAACCGGAACCAAAACAATATCGTGGTTACACATTCTGAATGAATGAAGGTGCAGTTTCCTCACGATGTTTTATCTTACCGCCAGCTAGTGGTTCAAGTAGTATGTAAGTGCGCTAGACAATTACAGCAATCGTCTGGTCTCAAACTAGGGGAACCTATATGAATGATTCGCTGTCTATTATTATAAAATTAATTTCTGTTACTAACGTGTAATTTTATTTCTAATTTGTAAAGACATACCATAGATGTTATAACAAAATGTGTATTTGTAAATATTTATATTAGGTACATGATACTTTCAAAATCGTTAACTAGGTATTATTGTTTAATCTATACTAATATTATAGAGAGGTAATATTTTTTTGTTTGTTTGTTTGTAATAAATAGGCTCCGAAACTACAGGACCGATTTTAAAAGTTCTTTCACCATTCGAAAGCTACGTTATCCACGAGTAACATAAGCTACTTTTTATCCCCGTAAGTAGGTACCACGCGGGCGGAGCCGCGGGCGGAAGCTAGTATATTTATATAAAAGTAATCGATCTGTGTCCGAAAAAACCGACACAAAGTTTGTTCAACCCGGGAATTGAACCCAGGACTTATACCACTAAACTAACGAGGCGTTATATTTATATACTTACATCTAAAAATCTCAGCCATATCACTTTAATTACCTGGTCTTAAACTAAGGATTCTGTAAAGGATTTGGCAAGGGGTACGTACACTCAGACCCAAGTCAGTTTAGTAAAGTTTGTTTGTTTGTCCGACCGGGAATCGAACCCGGAGCCTTTCGTCCTATAGACACTAATAATTGTGGCATCGAGGATGTCAGACAAAGAATAATGTCTTACCTTAACTTACCTTATTTTGTGAGCAAGACGTCTTTAGTAACAACTTAATATGATATTATTTATATTACATTTTATAATAAAATAATTTATTTACAGACGACGACACAGAAGCAGAACAAACATCTGGAAATTATGAAGTCAGTCGTGGTGATATTATGTACACCGCGCCGTCAACAAGTCGAAGTAGCAGACGACAATCTACAGTAAATTACAGAATTAGTGAGTCTTCGAATGAAGAGCCATTTTCACCACCGGTATCTGAATATTTACCAAGTTCGAGTCCTAGTCCGATAGCAGACTTAGGCAATACTTTACCATCTTCAATATTGAATGACTTCGATTTAAGTTTGAGAGATTGCTTAGGTAATTCTACACTTTTCTCTTCTCCAATTTCCACCACTCATAATAATTTAATTTTTATAGCGTCACCTACTGTCGTTTTTATATCTAATCCTCAAAAAACAATTTCTATGGGTAACAAAGACAGTTATGAAAATTTAGCGGTATCATCAGGAAATTACATAGAAGGAGTTTATCCTTTGCCGAATGATGCCGATCTTGAACCCGTATCCACGTTCTGGTATAATGCACCACTTCCTGAAAAGAGCATAACTGCCGCAGAACCTGAAACAGAACCTACATTTACTAGCCCTACAAGAACTCTGCTGACTCTTGAAAGTACTACGGTCATGCTTCGTGAAGCAGAGCCTGCATCCATAGCATGTCGCGACGAATTTCCGTTAGTTGAACATAATACTGCCGCAGAACCTGAAAAAGAACTTACATCTACAAGTCTTGCAAAAACTCCACAGACTCTTGAAAATACCCCGGCTATACTACCTGAAGCAGAACCTACATCCATAACATGTTATAACGACGAAACTCTTCCAGTTGGACATAATACTCTCACAGAACCTGAAACAGAACCTATATCTACAAGCCCTGATAGAACTCCACCGGTCTCTTCAATTGCCACAGCTATAGTTCCTCACTCAGACCCTCCAATCATAGCCTGCCACGTTGAAACTCTACCAGCTGGATATAATTCCACCACAGAACCTGAAGCAACGAATTCTCGTCCAGTGTTAGTAACTGAAGCTAATACAAATCCTAGAAAAAGAAAGCGTAATCCCGAAAAATGGTCTCAAACACAAAAAAAAATCAAATTAAACACAAACAACCAAAACAGCCTCAAAAACAGATGCAAGAGCCTTGCAAGTGTAAGCTTAAATGCTTTGAAAAAATACCCAGCGACAGGAGGTTGGTAATATTTAAGCAATTTTGGGCTTGTGGTAACCATGAAACTCAATGGCAATTCATTTTGAAAAACACTGAGATCATAGAACCTAAAGTTATGAAAATTCAGCGTAAGCGTGAACGAAATCGTACACTGGTTTATTATTTGCCGTCAAAAAACGATGTATGCCTTGTGACTAATTTGAAAGTGTGCAAAACTATGTTTCTTAATACGCTAGGTATTAAAGAAAGAACAGTTTACACTGCCATTGATAAATATGCTAATGGGGACCAAATAACAGACCTTCGAGGAAAACATACCAATAGACCTCATAGAACAGCCAGCGAAACAGAACAGATAGACTACTGGCCCGTGTTGAAAAAATTATGGGTCATGTGAACCACCAGGTGACCTATCTAGAACGATATAGGAGCATAAAATAATAAGATTCAGCACTATGCCGTCACTTGTAAGCTGTCCAACCGAGTGCAGGTGAGAATTCAAAAGTACAGGTAGACTGGGTACATTTTGGTCATATATTTTTGTACGGCATTCTTACCATCGATAGATCCATGAAAAATAATAAGAAAACGCGTAGTGCCGTAAAAAAATGTTGGGCCACAAAGTCGGAATTTTTATTTTATTTTCCGACAATTTCGAGGGTAAAGAAGATGGATCAAAATTGCCCCACGTCCTATAACAACGTGACATATCTCAAAAAAAAGATAAAAATGTATAAAAAAATATGGCATACTTCCTAAGTTCATTTTTTTACACCTTCATATGAAAAAGTTGCAATGAAAATAGTTCAGGCGCTGTTGTGAAAAATTCGTTCGTATGAGTATTAATGGACCGATTTGAAAAATTCTTTTTTTGTTGGAAAGGGTATACTTCCCAAATGGTCCCATATTTTTTTTATTGAAATCAGACAAGCGGTTTTGGAAAAATAAACAAAAAAAAAATACATTGTCCACATTATGACTCATGAACATGTGAACTTACGTGTGAACCACTAAAAAGTGGTTGAAAATGAAAACTTTTTAACAAAAAATAAAACCGACTCCAAAAAAAAGTGAAAAAAATAAACTTTAGAAGAAAAATCAGTTTCTGAAGTCGGTGGCAAAAACATGAAATCAAACAAACAGAAGTCACCGACTTCAGAAACTGATTTTTCTTCTAAAGTTAATTTTTCACTTTTTTGTTTTTTTTTTTTGAAGTCGGTTTTATTTTTTGTTTGAAAAGGTAGTCCCACGGCCATAAAGTCAAGTCTCCGGTCTCCAGGATTCTGAAGAAATGAAAGTAACATCTCAAAAATAAGCTCATTTTTGTACTTCACATTATTAGTTTTTCACTGTCTTGTTGTTTCTTTTGACTTATTGCATTATGATGAGACAGAAACGTCAGTGGTAACGCGAGGGCGTGATCGACAGAGGTTGTTTCACTAACATTAACACAAATGAGAGAGACGAATAACGATAGCGACGCGACGGGGCAAGCGAAGCTAAGGAAATGCAAGTGAATAATGTAATAATTTTTACAGGTACCGTTTGACGGAACGAGATCAATATTGTACCTAATTCTGGTTGGCGTTTGATTAACCATCGTATAGCCCGACAAGCGGGTGAAGCAGCTCCTGCTCATAACATAGAAGCGCACAATCATTGTGTTTCATGCCAGCATCCAATCATCCAATACTACGAGGACGTCAAAGACATGTTCCTAACGCGAATATTTTGGAAGAAGCCCATTTCCTCTCAAAAAGAGAAGGCTTGTGTCCCAGCAGTGGGAACATTAATAGGCTGTTGATGATGATGACGACGAAATAAATAAATAATAAATACGACGATACAAAATAACGTTCTGTTGATCTCAACAGAACAATCACGGCATATCTGAAGAAAGGAGTACCACACCTATGTGCTTTATAATAGACGAATTAAGGAAAGAAGGAATGCCGTGGTTGAATATAACTGTTGTTCTTGTATACCTACATGGACGCAGGACATTGGGGGTGTGCGCCCATGTTATGAGTGTAATATTTTATTTGGGCTGGATGCGTCAGTCAGGAGACTGACAGCGCCATTTAATTGTTCCTAAGAACTCGCATTAGAACGAGTGAAACAACATTATTCACTTGCATTTCCTTAGCTTCGCTTGCCCCGTCGCGTCGCTATCGTTATTCGTCTCTCTCATTTGTGTTAATGTTAGTGAAACAACCTCTGTCGATCACTCCCTCGCGTTACCACTGACGTTTCTGTTTTTTTTATTTTTTTTTTAATCTTTATTTATTGGAGTTTTATCACTCAGTGATAATGTCACCCCTATAACATATACAATTATCAACTTACAACTATACAATTATCAACTTACAACTAAACAATGAGTGTCACACTTATATTATAATAATTACATATAACCTCGTTAACTAACCCTCTTCGTTCTTATAAATAACAAACAATAGCCGACACAACATCCTAGCCTCTTCCGAGAAAGGGGACGCTAGAATGCTGTTACATACCCCCACATTAAATCCCACATCAGGCGAATAATGTCTTTCGTGTATGAAGTCAAAAGAAACAACAATACAGTGAAAAACTAATAATGTGAAGTAAAGAAAGAAAGGAAGAAAGAAAAAATGTTTATTTGACGTCAGTACATCAAGCACACACACATTAATAATAAAAAAAATAAAAAAAAGATTACAAAAATGGAAATACTATGTGCAGTGTGCCTCACGGCTGCGCCAAAAGGGTTCATTTCAGCATTCATGCCAGACAGGTGATGCTGTCTGACGCTGGTCTTCCAATGAACCTTGAGGGGGTAAGTGACAGACAGAAAACAGTTTCAAACATATTATGTAAATAAATGCTTACAATAAATAGATATCGAGTACTTCCTACCTTCCCCCCGGACCGCCAACTGGTGTAGACGTGTTCACAACCCGTATTTCTTTATTATTTAATTCATAAATTACAAATTCAACTCAGTTAAATCGTGCATAAAAATAGGAGTGCATAAACTGGAAGAGCCACCGTCCGACCTGCGAGTTGCGAGTTTGCAACACTCACCGACCTCTTCGCTACTCCTGGTACCCTAGTACATCGAAGTGAGTCGGCCAATCTAAAGGTACGAATAACTCATTTACCTGCCCATGCGCACGGCAACGCCGCTAGGAAGCGCAAAACCCCGCCTACCTGCGCGTCATTGGACCGTCAAGGACAACCCACTGTCAAGGACAACCCACAGTTGTGTGCGTTAACAAATCCGGACATCACATTGCTACTCTACCGCCAGCCTGCGCAGGACCTCCTTGCATTTATCTTCTCTTGGTACATACGTCGATTATACTCAAGCAAAGTTGCGTAGTTTCGTTGTAAAAATAAGTGAACCACCTAGCAAGACAAAATACTACTACTGACCAGCTGTAGTGTATTTCCACTGGTTTATTATCTCCTGGTACTCGAAATGGAGGAAATGAGTGGCAAATCCCTTTCCGAGTCAAACATTTCCGATCAACTGGAACAAAAAACCCCTCCTAATTTCGTACCTCATCGTTTCAAGAGGTCGGTTGAGGATCTCTATAACTACGACTCTGACTTCCGCGCTTTCAAAGAGGAAGTTAAAGAACTAATATCTTCTTTAATGTCACCAAAACAAGAAGAGATTAAGAAGATCTACTCGACACTAATAGAAATCAAAACCACAAACAGCAACATAGAATCCTCCATGGCTTTTCTGACGGCACAAAATGAAGAACTAAAGTCCAAAATTGAGCATCTGGAAGATCAAACGAAAAAAGATAGAAACCGCATCACATTATTAGAGGATAAAATAGAAGACCTGCAAAGAGGTAGCAGAAAGGCAAATTTCGAGATCAAAAATGTCCCAAAAATTACTAAAGAATCAAAAGAAGACCTTATCAAAATGACACTATGTTTATCCAACGAAGTAGGATGTAATATCACAAAACCAGATATAAGTGACATATATCGAGTAAAAAGCAAACGAACTAACTCAAAAAACAGCCCTATTATAGTTGAGCTAAAGTCGACGTCTCTTAAATCAGACCTACTAAAATCAACTAAAGCCTTTAATAGAAAGCAAAATGGAAAATTATGTGCGAAGCATCTTGGTTTTAAGACTGATGAGTATACACCTATATACGTCACGGAACAGCTAACTACAAAAGGAGCTCGACTACACTTTCTTGCGCGTGACCTGGCAAAATCAAAGGAATATAAATACTGCTGGACAGCCTACGGGAAAGTATACATTAAGAAGAATGATGACTCTTCTACTATTGTTGTAAATTGTGAGTCGCAGGTACATAATCTCTTACAGTCTAAATGACTAGTTTTCATTTTACTAGCGACCTGTCATGGTAACTGTATCTTCTTATTATATTTCAACCATTTGTCAATCCTTCATCGGGTTTTTAAATTCAAATTTAAATTGTCAAAATTAACTAGAATTAAGTTAAACACTAAGTTAAATAATAATTTATGTTTTGTTCACCATTCGCGCCCTAACACTCACTCTACATCACTCAAACCTACATTCAATCCGGATGCTAATTACTCAAACTTTCAAACCACACTTACCTCTACACACACACAGACACATACATTCACCCTAATCTACACAAGAAACAACTATACGAATATTATTACGTTATCCTGCATTTATAAAAAGTACCTAAATGGATAATACTCTACTCACTTTGAACGACATAGACAACTCCGAAATAGCTCAAGTATTTGATTGTGACATTGCTGACTTTACTAAGCATGTAGCGCCTAACTCTTCCGACTTTGCCATTGTTTCGCAGAATATTAGGTCTGTCTACTCTAATTTTGATGATCTTCAATTAAATTTACTCAATCTTGGAGTGGATATTGATCTGGTAATCCTAACCGAATGTAGGTTGAACTCAAATAAACCAATACCCCAAATTACTAACTATATCTCGTACCAAACAACAAATCATCTGAATAAGGCTGACGGAGTGGTCGCCTATATTAAAAACACACACAGAAGTAAAACAAGAGAGGTAAAATTGGTAAATGCGTCTTGCTTAGAGATTATCATGCCTGACCTTACAGTTATTGCAATTTATCGGTCCCCCTCAACTGCGAACGCAGACCAATTTATTCACTCCCTAAACAATCACCTAAACACCCTTGCATCTACTAAAAACTTAATAATCACGGGAGATATAAATATTAATCTGATATACAATCAAAACGAGCAGTCACACGAGCGTACAAACAGACTTAACTACCTCAATATGTTAGCAATGCATGGTCTACTCCCTGGTCACTCGCTTCCCACGAGAGACAAAACCTGTCTTGACCACTTCATAATAAAACTCAAACCTGGCAACCAAACCGCAACCATTGCAATTATTCACACGACCATTACTGACCATTTCATGACTTTCTTAAAAATATCAAACCATACTAACTCAATAGGATGCTCTAAAACAAAAACAATTTTTAATTCGGAGAAAGGGCTTGAGCTCCTCAATGACAGTAACCTATCAAACTTATTAAAATTAGAGAACCCTAACACGCTTACTAATAACCTAATCGAAATACTACAAAAGTGTGTCACGCTCAGTACGATTACTCTGAATATACCTGTAAAAAATAGAATCATAAAACCATGGATGACAATTGGCTTGTTGCGTTGTATTTCAAATAGAAATCATATGCAAAAGAGACTCAAGCTTGACCCACACAACGAGGTGCTAAAAATAACATACAAAAGGTATCGTAATTACTGTTATACAATTATTAGAAAACAAAAACGTAAATATGATAGAGACAAACTTTCTAAAGCGCACAGAAATCCTAAAAAAACATGGGATATTATTAACAACATCACACAACGCAAACCCAAAAAAACAAAAAACTCGGAACTGCTACAAACACTCACTACCCCACAAAACTCTGTTAATAAGGTTAATGACTACTTCTGTACCATTGGAAAACTTCTTGCTGAAAACATCACATCTTCTCAGCCCTCTGCAATAAATTCTCAGCCCTCAGCAGGAAATCATCTCAACCCTGACTCCTTCTCGACAAATTGTCCTTTGGCCTCATCTTTTGTTCTTCTCGACACAGACCCCGACGAAGTTCGAGCCACTCTAATGAGCTTGAAATCGGATAGCGCTCCCGGTTGGGACAAGATTACAGTCAACTTCCTAAAATCTGCACATGAACAAATTGTACCAATTGTGACTCATTTGACTAATCAATGCTTCAAGCAGGGACTTTTCCCAGACGCTTTGAAAGTAGCCCTTATAACGCCTGTGTACAAGTCTGGAGATAAGTCTGACCCCTCTAACTATAGACCAATTTCGGTCCTACCATCCATTTCAAAAATTCTTGAGAGATTAAACGAGCGAATACGAGCGAGCGAGCGTACGGAACGGACGTGTCGCTTACTTAATCTTGAAATTGTTAAATTATCGTCTGAGGAAGGTAAACCCTAAGTGCTACTACCGTGTAATCGCAATCGTGATTGACAGTCAAGTGTGATAAGCAACGCTTCAACACTAAGATCCAGCGTGCGCACCGGGCTGTGCCCCCGCGCCTCACCACCGGCTTGAAGAGACAGGCTACGAAGCAGCGATAATTCATCTCACTCCTCCACCACTGCACGCAGCGAAGACCTAACCAAGTAACTACAGTATTTATTATTAAATATCTACTATACACGGCAATGACCGCACGTCAATCACCAACTAAGGGACCAATTACGTGTGCTGATAGCGATGAGATGATAGCGATTCGTGGTGAATCACAATCGCAATCACAACCTGATCTTAGACAATTGTGGCAGACGGAGGCAGAGAGTAGCAAAGTCACATATCGCAAAAGAAAAACACCTCATGATGACTTTTCCGATAGGTTTGATAAATTTGAGATTAAAATCATGTCGATTTTAACCAATATGTCACAGACACAAACTGAGAAATTGGATAAAATATCTCAACAAGTTTCGACAATAACAAACCAAATTTCTCAAATTAAAATTACTACAGATCAACTTTCTTTGGAACAAAATAGGATGAAGAATGAATTAGTCAAATTGGAATCTTCAAAACTTGATTTGGTGAATAAAATTGCCGACCTGACAAATGACATTGGCAACTTGAAAGCTTCTACTTCTGGCAATACACATTCTTCAGTGAGCTCTCCACATGTAAACTTGATCTCTGAGATCCACGAGCGCTTCCAAAGGGAGAAAAACATAGTCGTGAGTGGCTTACAAGAAATAAACTCTGGAGACCCGGTCGAAAGAAGCAAATACGATAAACAAGAAGTTACAAAGATTATAAAGCTAGCAGACCCGAATTGCTCCGAACCTACAAAATGTTTTCGATTGGGAAAATATAACAGTAATAAATCGCGTCCCATTAAAGTTTGTTTTGCGTCTGCAGATACGCCGAAATCAATACTCCGCAACAAAAATAACATTTATAAGGAGATTAAAAACATTAAATGCTACTCCGATCAAACACCACTACAGAAAGAAGAAATGTTAAAACTACGTGTCGAACTAAATAAAAGAACAGACGAAGGCGAGGACAACCTTGCTATTAAATATATTAAGGGTGTTCCCAAAATCATCAAAAACCCAACAAAAAACTGAGGGAAACAGGAGTTGACCTAAAAGATGCACCCATAAGTAATCCTACGTACCAACTAACGAATACCCATGCTAATGTTATCAACGATAAGAAATCCCTAAAATGTTTATACGCTAACGTACGCAGTGTAGTCAGCCCAGGGAAACTAGATGAACTGAAATGTATAATCCAATCTGTTCCATGCACTCTACACCTAATATTACTGACGGAAACATGGATAAAAAGTGACTCTGAAGCTGAGAGTGTTATGCTACCGGACTACACTCACTACTATAACTACCGCACCAGGGGAAGAGGAGGGGGCGTCTCAATTTATGTACATACCAGTCTTCAGCACAATCTCATTGAGGACCTATGTGAAGATGATAACCATTTTCTATGGATTCATCTCAACAGATTTTCCTTAGACATTGGTGTTATTTACAAGCCGGAGAGAACTAACAATGAACAATTTCTAGAAACCTTCTCGCAACAGCTGCACAAACAAAAACGAGGAGTCGTATTTGGGGATTTCAACTACAACTTACTGAAAATGAGCCAAGCAACCACTAACTACAAAATGACACTACAAGAAAATGGATTCAAAATTCTCAATAAAATAAAACCTACATTCTGCACAAGAGAGACACAAAGTACTAAAACAATCCTTGACCATGTCAGCACCAATCTCAAGAATAATAAATTCCACCTAGCCGTTGTAAATTCCGCGATGTCGGACCACAAACATTTATACCTGGAAATACACAAATACAAACCAGAAAAGAAGAAAAAAATCACATACATTACAATGGATTATGATAAACTATACAAGACAGTCGATCAGGTTCTTTTCCTGGACGATGATCTGAAATATGAACAACTTGAGCAAAAACTTATAGGAGCTTTAATGAAAAGCAGGATAACGAAAGCAAAAATACAAAACCCACCAAAGTCGGACTGGATCAACAAAACTATTATCGATTTAATAAGCAGAAGAAACCAAATATTATGTGCCCGCAATATGATAGCATTAGAAGAAAAGGAAGAAAACATAGAGACAGAATTACTAAAAGCAAGAAAGGAAGTCCGAGAAAACATACAAGATGCTAAAAGTAGATACTACTACAAAGCTTTTAGAAACTGCACCAAAAAACCACTTAAAATGTGGCAATTAATAAACTCTTTGAGCATCAACAAAAACACAAAAAATAGCATTCCTCCATCCAAACTGGAGACACCTTCCGGCTGTTTCACCGAAGTGGCTGATGTATGCAACTGCTTTAACTCATTCTTTGCCAATATAGGCGCTGTACTAGCTAATAAAATACCACCTAAATATCACGATAGTGAAGTATACAAACAGTTGTACAGCAATAAATTAGAATCTACATATACTGAACTATCAGAATTTGCTCCTGCGTCCTTATCTGAAGTTAGCAAGATAATCGATAACCTAAATACGAATACAACCACTGGTCTCGATGGCATCTCATGCAAGTCTCTTAAATGTGTAAAAAATTTAGTACTCGAGAAGTTAACTACATGTATTAATAATTGCCTTAAATCTGGGTGTTTTCCTGATTCCCTCAAGATAGCTAAAGTAAGCCCAATTTTTAAATCCGGCAACAAAACTGACCCGGGTAATTATCGCCCTATCTCGGTATTACCTGTCATTTCCAAAATTTTCGAAAAAATAATATACAATCGTTTGGACAAATATTTGAGCTCTAACAATCTCCTTTACAATAAACAGTATGGCTTTCGCTCTAAATCAAATACACTATCAGCCTGTATCGACCTTGTAACTAACTTAAAATGTAAAATAGACAAAAAACAAATAGCACTTGGTATATTTATAGATTTAAAAAAGGCATTCGATACGATAAGTCATAAACTTCTCCTTCAAAAACTACATGATATTGGCATACGGGAATCAGCACATAAAATGATTGAGTCATACCTCTCTAATCGATACCAGATAGTTAAAATTAGTGGGGCCAAAAGCACTCCTGAACTAATAACTTACGGGGTTCCACAAGGTTCCCTTCTGGGGCCCTTGCTCTTCTTGATATATATCAATAATATAAAAGACCTTAACTTAGCCGCAGATGTAACACTTTATGCAGATGACACCTGTCTCTTCTACTTTGGCAATGAAATTCAAGCAATCGTTAGTCGGGCCCAAGAGGACCTTAATACGTTATTTGCTTGGTTTCAATATAATTTACTTACCATTAATGTCGCTAAGACCAACTTTATGATATTTAGTGCTAAAAATAAAAATGTTTCAAACTTTCAACAATTACATGTTAACAATGAACCGTTAACTGAAGTAGAATCAGAAAAATATCTTGGTCTAATCTTAGATAAACACCTAACTTGGAAGCCTCATTTGGACAAAATGCGATCTAAATTATCATCATTGATGGGCACACTGCGAGGTACCGTCCGTTGTTTTCCCAAATCAGTAAAGTATATTATTTATAATTCCCTCATAAAATCTCACTTGACCTACCTAATCGAAGTATGGGGCTCTGCAGCTAAAACCAACATACAAATTTTACAAATTACACAAAATAAAATTATTAAATTACTCTTTCATCTAAATTACTTAACGCCAACTGAAACTGTTTTTCATAAAACCAAATTAATGACACTTGCCCAGTTATATAAATTCCAGACCTGCATTCTTATACGAAAGATAATTACAAAAGATACACATTCTCAAATAATTTTTACCAAAAAATCGCAAATTCAGACCCGGTTACTGAGAAATGCTAATGATATCTGCCTATACAGTAGACCACGGACCAATTATGGTACTAGAAACATTAAGTATGAGGGTGCCAAAATGTATAACGAATTGCCAAAAGATATTAAGGAAATACAATCTTTTCCCCTATTCAAAAGGAAATTAAAATTCCACATAATGAAAAGTTTTCAATTATATTAGCCTTAAATATTTCATAACTAGCTGTACTCTGAATGCATGGTAATGACCGTTTTCTTACCTACTACCTACCTACTTACTATCTACCTATCATCTACCTATCTACTAATGATTAAAAAACAACAAAAAAAAAAAACTAGCAATAAAAAACACACAAAATCATTAACATAAACATTATTATTAAAACGATTAACACATAATAAAACCTTAGTCAAAACAAAAAAACAAAACAATAAACAGTAATAACGCTTTCAATAGCATCTACGATAGAAAGTGTGTTTCGACACGTAATATGGACTCATAGCCTCAACATTTTTGCAGATTACCCTAGACCAAGAAGAAAAAATATTAAAAAATCTACCTTCGAATATCGTTCTTTTTTTAGCATTGTTAATTTTACTTTATGTTACTAACATAGTGATAAGTTAATGATTAACAATATTGTAATAGGTACCGTTCCGATACTCGTTCCAATGAACGTTTATTTATGTAACCAGTGTTTCTCATCCAAGTGAATAATTGTATTCTGTTTTTGAGAAATAAATGTCTTAAACCATATTAATCAACTCACGCCTAACTAAATTCCTCTCTAAATTTAAAATACTGTCGCCTTCTCAGTTTGGTTTTAGACAAGGAAAGTCTACTGAGGACGCAGTTCTTTCACTAACTTCTGCTTTGGTAGACGGTGTAGATGGTGGAGCCAAGTGTCTAGCTGTTTTTCTGGACCTCAAAAAGGCCTTTGATACCGTGTCTGTCCCCCTACTTTTACATAGGCTAGAACGTATTGGCATAAGGGGAACGGCCCTTGAACTTTTTAGATCCTACCTCAACAATCGCAAACAGACAGTTAAAATTGCGGAGTACATCAGCTCTGAGTCAACCGTCACTTTCGGAGTTCCCCAGGGCAGTGTTCTTGGGCCAACCTTATTCCTTATCTACATTAATAATCTCTGCAACATGAAGATTGAAGGCGGACTCATTTTTTCATACGCCGACGACACTGCCATTGTCTTCACTGCTAAGACTTGGGCTAACGTTACTAGGTTGGCCGAATGTGGCCTTGCAAAAATAGCAGCCTGGCTAAACCATAGTCTCCTTACACTAAATGTCACCAAATCAAACTATATATGCTTTACCAAGTATAATAACTCGCAACCGTCTCAAGATTTCCAAATAAAAATTCACAACTGTCCCAACCCCCCAACTCAAGACTGCTCTTGCTTAAAAATTGACAGGTTACAGCACACTAAGTATCTAGGCGTTATGATTGACCAGCGCCTGTCCTGGCATATACACACCGAACTTATTATGAAAAGAGTTAGGAAGCTGATATGGACTTTTAAAACACTACGACATGCGGCTTCTAAGCAACTTCTTAAGCAAGTATATATATCACTGGCCCAATCTATCCTTATGTACTGTCTATCTTGCTGGGGAGGGACAACTAAAATAAAATTTTTGGAACTTGAGAGGGCGCAGAGAACCTTACTTAAGGTCATGTTCTTTAAGCCCTATAGGTACCCCACTCGCAGTCTCTACCTTCTGTCTGACCTTTTGTCCGTAAGAAAGCTTTATTTGCTTCAACTTATTCTTAAAAAACACTCATCGCTCCCATATGAACCCTCTAAGCCTAAAAGCAGGAGGAGTTACCTAGTCGCTCCAACTGTCAGGGTTAGGTCTGCTTTCGCTAAAAGGCAATACTCAAGACAATCAGCTCATCTATACAACTTGCTGAATAAAGAATTACATATACATTCCATGAAGTTACGGGACTGCAAAAAAGTTGTTACCGATTGGCTTAAAACCAAAACTTACGATGATGTTGAGACTATTGTATCTACATTGCAATAGCCAAATTGGTTACATTTATATTGTTGTGCGCATGGTTAGTGAAAGAAGACTTATTCTTTCTTTCGATCCCAAGACATTGTCGCAGGGCTAATCCGATTAAATTAGTAGTATAAGTAAATTCAATTTGGTTCACTTTAAGTTCACTTAAAGTTTACTTAGCGATCATTATTAAGATTCACACACCACACCAACTCACTACTCACACTCAAACCCATACTCACTCACCACACACACACTCACCACACACTCACTCGGGATACACTTATCACACATACACGCGCGTTTTGGCTTTTTCTGGCTATTTTAATTTTTTATTTTATTTTCTCTACATAACGCTCATTAATTTGCAGAGCCATTTGTATTAATTTTAAATTACCCTTTCTTTTATTTTATTTTTTGTCTTCTTTAGTTTTAGTTTTGCATGTTTACATTGTCTACATATTTTCAATTGCATAAAAATTATAAGTGGAAGTGCGGAGTCTCCTAATACAAGCAATTCCTTGCTTAAAAGGTGATCTCCAATTATTTGTATCGAAATGCCAATTTTGTAATTGAAATAAACATTTTAAAATTTTAAATTTTTTAAATTTTAAAATTTTAAAATTTACGTAAGTTAAGAAAATGTGAAAATGTGTGTAAATGTGTAATGTGTACGAGTTCAGATAAAAAAGAAAAAAGGTAAGTAAGCAATAAATATGTTATTGTGTAAGAAAGTAATAATACTGGTAACAATAAATAAATACAGAGATAAGTAAAGACAGAATAAATATTTTATAAGAAAATTAAATTGGTGTAACAGTTATAATTATGTAGGTACTTATTATAAGTAATGTAATGTCAAACAGCTACCCATTTAAAATGATTTCAATCACCACTACAAAACAAAGAAAAAAATATATATATATAATATATTTAAATAGAAATAGGTACAGTATTTGTGCAATATATGTGCAAATCATAGATTAAGTACAAAAATGAGCTTATTTTTGAGATTTGACTTTCATTTCTTCAGGATCCTGGAGACCGGAGACCTGACTTTATGGCCGTGGGACTACCTTTTCAAACAAAAAAATAATTTTTTAAATCGGTCCATTATTACTCATTACGAACGAATTTTTCAGAACAGCGCCTGAACTATTTTCATTGCAACTTTTTCATATGAAGGTGTAAAAAAATGAACTTAGGAAGTATGCCATATTTTTTTATACATTTTTATCTTTTTTTTGAGATATGTCACGTTGTTATAGGACGTGGGGTAATTTTATATGGATTGTGATCCGTCTTCTTTGGTCATTTGATTTTGTACGGCATCAGTTTCATACTATTTCAATACTGCTTCTTATCCATTATTCCGCAACGCCGTACAAAAATCATGCGACAAGGGGAAATAATCGAGGGTTGTAAACCCCTCTCTTTCCGCTGGTCCAGGGGGTGATTTGACACAACATAAAATTAATTTATTTTGAAAGTATTTTATGCATAGATAATATTTTTTCATATGCCGTACATTTTCGTTGGTCCAAAGGGGAAAAAAACTGAAAATGAAATAATTAAAAAGAAAAAATCCATATAACGAAATGTAAGGTGAAATTCATCACGATATTTTTTTATACGGCATTTATAGATAGTTTATTTGTACTAATTTTCATACTCTTTTCGTGATTCTAGGTTCCTAGTTAGAAACTATGTTAAATATGGTTTTGTATACTATCGATTTATACCAAAATATAGACATGTTGTCACTGATAATTCCAAAATACAACATAATATTTTTGAGAAGTACTCGCACATTTTCGGTTGAGGCAACTATAAGTCTTAAAATAATTAACAAGGAACAGTTGACGTCAACTGTTAATTGTTAATTATTTTAAGACTTCTCTTAGTCTTGTAGCTCATTTCAATCCCTAGGTAGATCAGTAATTGTTTTGAAAGTAAATCTTATGTGGGAGCTGTAAAATTGAATTTCCTACAAGTCATAAGTTTCATATTCGAAAGGATTTATACGCCGAAAAGCAGAAATGAAGCTTTCAAAAAGACAACTTTGAAATTGGAAAGCAACGTCGTTTCCCCCTTGTTTCCGGGAGTTAAAACAACATATGAAGAGAAGTACCTAAATAGCACAGATTTGGTGTAATGCCTACAAACAAATACCGTCGACCTTGTTACCAATAAGCTATGCATGGATCCTCAATGACGGTCGGTACGATTTCGACTGGTTCCACGGCGAGGAATGCCCCCAAAAAGTCTTTGACATAACGGAACCGGAAGAGAAATCAGGCAAAGAAGATGATGACGTCATAGGTAAATAAATAAATATTTACATCTTTAATCTGTACGTAAGACTTTGATTTTGACAAAAACATATTTATGTTTCAGAAAATGATAGAGAAGATAATTCGGACGTCGATGAAGACGTTGATTCCGATAACAACTCAGCAGCTGATTCCGATACTGAATAATTTAAAGAAAAACCATGTTTTTTATTATCATCATTAAATATATCGATTTTTTTCTAAAAAATGATTGTTTTATTTATTCACATCATTACAATGAAACAAATCAATTATACATATATATGTATCAATAATGTTTGAAGTATAATATATTAAACCAAAAAGTATACAAAACTGTTGATACTGGGATTGGCAGTTTCAATTCTTGGATATAATAAACACACCGTTTCAGTTCAGTTAGACGTCATAGTGATTTTTTCATATTATCAATTGTTCTCTTCATAAATATGTTAATGTGTTATGTTAATGCTGTATCAGATTGGTAATATCAGGAGTAATCACCATACTACGTTTGTATGGAAGAATGACTGGCTTGTGCAACCTTAAAATGGTAGCGTCATTTTCATCAGCCTAAAAGATAATTAAGGACCGACCGAAGGTTCGGTTTCGGTTTCGGTTTCGGCTAGTTTCGGCCAAAAATACTAGTTTCGGCCATAGTTTCGGTTTCGGCCAATATTTGGCCGAACCTTTCGGCCCCGCCGAAACAAGGTATACGTGAATTGTCCCGCATCATTCAGCTAACTTCGAGTGTCAGTTGAGTTCGCTAGCCGGCGCGATTGTGATGATTTGAGGTTATGTGATTTTCTCGCGCAATAATTAGGTATTTGTTTTTACTTATGATTAATGATGATGTATTTTTATGGCATTCATTAGGGTCTTGTGCTACAGTGTAAAATAAATATGTTGTAAGTAGGCGTGTATAGAAAAGAATTCATTAGATATTTTACTTGGTTCTGTTGAGTTATTCCCTAGAACTTATAAATTAATATGAATTTATGTTGAAATTAATTTAACACTTAAAAGATGTGTGAAGATACCTGTGATGTTTGATTCAAACATTACTATATTTGTTTGTAATTGTTGATGGATTAAATTTTGTACCCGTATTCGAACCGCCCCGTAGTTCCGATACACAACTATCTCCGGTGATTTAGGCGCTTTGCACATGGAGTAACTTAAGTTGAGGCAACATAAGCAACTTTAAAAGTTTCCTGTGACTAGTTGATAGTTGCTACAACGTTTACGGTTGCAGCAATTTTATGGCAATCTGTGAGCAACTTTCATAACCGAGTTTCTCAATCTACGCAGCGAACAGCGTTCAGTGTGACGATGAATATCGAAGAAGCAGCAATTGCTCTAATTTTATTACGTCGTCGCCGTCTACGCTAACTTTAAATATCGGTTTAATAACAGTTGCTAGTTGCGGCAATTAGCAACTAACTCAGTCATCGATTGCAGCAACTGAAAACTGTTGACGATTGCCGGAACTCGAAACTCGAGTTGCTATGTGTGCGCAATCCAATTGAAATATATGTAAACAGCTAGTTGCCAGTTGTTGCAATAGTTGCTCCATGTGCAAAGCGCCTAAAACCTTAACTAATTATTATAATTTAAAAAGTTCGTAATGAAAATTATTTCTTAAAACACCATCTTTGAAAATGATATGCTGTACTTCTTTTATTAAATAATCAGAAAAAAAGTTATATCTATCGACCAATAGAATTTTTTTACTAAAAAGTTTCATATCCATATTTTCTATTAGCGTGAATGGCCTTCGACATCGCATCAGTCATGTCGCATTTTTTCCCTTTAGTATGCGAGGTGCTTAGTTTTTTTTTTTTTGGATATTCGTAAAAAATATAGTAATGTTAAAAATGTAGTACTTATTTTTTTTTTTAATTGATAAATATGTTGATTGCATTTTTCATTTTTTTAATTCACATTTTTAATTTTATAAATAAAGAGCTATTTTTGTTACCTACCTACTTTAATTGTTGCATTTTTGGCAACAATTAAAGTAGTATCTTTTACACGTGTTAACTGTGTACCTATCTACGCGTAAAAATACAATAGATTTTACATTCCATAAGTTTCGGTTTCGGTTTCGGTTTCGGCCGAAACTGGGACCAAGGCCGAAGGTTCGGTTACGGTTTCGGTTTCGGCTGAAAATCGTGTTTCGGTCGGACACTAAAGATAATGTTCTGCATTAAAATTAGTGTCCGACCGAAACACGATTTTCAGCCGAAACCGAAACCGTAACCGAACCTTCGGCCTTGGTCCCAGTTTCGGCCGAAACCGAAACCGAAACCGAAACTTATGGAATGTAAAATCTATTGTATTTTTACGCGTAGATAGGTACACAGTTAACACGTGTAAAAGATACTACTTTAATTGTTGCCAAAAATGCAACAATTAAAGTAGGTAGGTAACAAAAATAGCTCTTTATTTATAAAATTAAAAATGTGAATTAAAAAAATGAAAAATGCAATCAACATATTTATCAATTAAAAAAAAAAATAAGTACTACATTTTTAACATTACTATATTTTTTACGAATATCCAAAAAAAAAAAAACTAAGCACCTCGCATACTAAAGGGAAAAAATGCGACATGACTGATGCGATGTCGAAGGCCATTCACGCTAATAGAAAATATGGATATGAAACTTTTTAGTAAAAAAATTCTATTGGTCGATAGATATAACTTTTTTTCTGATTATTTAATAAAAGAAGTACAGCATATCATTTTCAAAGATGGTGTTTTAAGAAATAATTTTCATTACGAACTTTTTAAATTATAATAATTAGTTAAGGTTTTAGGCGCTTTGCACATGGAGCAACTATTGCAACAACTGGCAACTAGCTGTTTACATATATTTCAATTGGATTGCGCACACATAGCAACTCGAGTTTCGAGTTCCGGCAATCGTCAACAGTTTTCAGTTGCTGCAATCGATGACTGAGTTAGTTGCTAATTGCCGCAACTAGCAACTGTTATTAAACCGATATTTAAAGTTAGCGTAGACGGCGACGACGTAATAAAATTAGAGCAATTGCTGCTTCTTCGATATTCATCGTCACACTGAACGCTGTTCGCTGCGTAGATTGAGAAACTCGGTTATGAAAGTTGCTCACAGATTGCCATAAAATTGCTGCAACCGTAAACGTTGTAGCAACTATCAACTAGTCACAGGAAACTTTTAAAGTTGCTTATGTTGCCTCAACTTAAGTTACTCCATGTGCAAAGCGCCTAAATCACCGGAGATAGTTGTGTATCGGAACTACGGGGCGGTTCGAATACGGGTACAAAATTTAATCCATCAACAATTACAAACAAATATAGTAATGTTTGAATCAAACATCACAGGTATCTTCACACATCTTTTAAGTGTTAAATTAATTTCAACATAAATTCATATTAATTTATAAGTTCTAGGGAATAACTCAACAGAACCAAGTAAAATATCTAATGAATTCTTTTCTATACACGCCTACTTACAACATATTTATTTTACACTGTAGCACAAGACCCTAATGAATGCCATAAAAATACATCATCATTAATCATAAGTAAAAACAAATACCTAATTATTGCGCGAGAAAATCACATAACCTCAAATCATCACAATCGCGCCGGCTAGCGAACTCAACTGACACTCGAAGTTAGCTGAATGATGCGGGACAATTCACGTATACCTTGTTTCGGCGGGGCCGAAAGGTTCGGCCAAATATTGGCCGAAACCGAAACTATGGCCGAAACTAGTATTTTTGGCCGAAACTAGCCGAAACCGAAACCGAAACCGAACCTTCGGTCGGTCCTTAATTAAAATGTACGGCATCATTTTTTTCTAATTTATTTATGTTAATACTATTTAAAACAAGGGATAACATTTAGAAAACTGCTATATTTCATTAATCTATGATATTTATACTTATGCAATAATTTGCAAAATTTCAGTTTTTGTATTTCTCTATATCTTTTTTTTGAACAGTTTCTTTTGAACGGCAATACTATTTACCAATTGTATTTTACAATATCATGTTAAAAAAAAAAGTTCCCGTACAGGATCAAATGACTTTACAGCTTTAAAAATCAAGGATACGATGAAATTAAGATAATTATTGATATACATTTAAAATGAACAATAATTTTTTGACGGCATTATTTTTAATAGTACTTTTGAGTGCTAGATAATGTTTTGGAATCGAAGCCGTACTTTTTCAAATCACCCCCTGGACCAGCGGAAGAGAGGGGGTTACAACCCTCGATTATTTCCCCTTGTCGCATGATTTTTGTACGGCGTTGCGGAATAATGGATTAGAAGCAGTATTGAAATAGTATGAAACTGATGCCGTACAAAATCAAATGACCAAATTTACCCTCGAAATTGTCGGAAAATAAAATAAAAATTCCGACTTTGTGGCGCAACATTTTTTTACGGCACTACGCGTTTTCTTATTATTTTTCATGGATCTATCGATGGTAAGAATGCCGTACAAAAATATATGACCAAAATGTACCCAGTCTACCTGTACTTTTGAATTCTCACCTGCACTCGGTTGGACAGCTTACAAGTGACGGCATAGTGCTGAATCTTATTATTTTATGCTCCTATATCGTTCTAGATAGGTCACCTGGTGGTTCACATGACCCATAATTTTTTCAACACGGGCCAGTAGTCTAAGAGTGCAATTCAACATATTCAGTCCTTTCCTTGTATCGAATCTCACTATCTTAGACAAAATTCCAGCCGTCAATATTTGTCACAAGACTTAAATATCTCAAAAATGCATCGTTTGTACAATGATTGGATATCAGAAAATGAAAACTTTCGTAATACTAAAGTGGCAAGCGAATATCAATATAATCAAATATTTAATACACATTTTAACCTTTCTTTTTTCCGGCCGAAGAAGGATTTGTGCAATTTATGTAGCAAATACGACAATTCAACTGAAGAAGGTAAATTACAACTGAAAGAGGATTATGACAGTCATATAAAAAATAAAAACATCATACGAAATATGAAGGATAGTGAAAAAGAATCAGCAGATCCTAATGTGAAAACTGTAGCTGTTTTTGACTTGGAAAAGGTTCTTAGTTTACCGCAATCTAATGTGAATATTTTCCATTATAAAAGGAAATACCCCGCATACAATTTCACTGTGTACAATTTAATATCCCGTCAAGGGTTTTGTTATCTATGGCATGCACCAATTGCAAAAAGGGGTGCGAATGAAATCGCTAGTTGCTTATTACACTTCATTAAATCTGAAGTTAACAGGGGTATAAAGTCAATTTCACTGTATTCAGATAATTGTTCGGGCCAGAACAGAAATCGGTTCATATTCGCGATGTATATTTATGTATCACGTGTATTGAACGTAGAAGTTACACACAGGTTTTTACAAACTGGCCACACTCAGAACGAAGGCGACTCAATGCATGCCTGCATCGAGAAAAATATGAAAAATAAGACATTGTACTCGCCTGACCAACTGTACGAAGTAATCATGAATTCAAAAGTACAAAATAAGTTTGTAATTAAAGAAATGAATCAAAATGACTTTTACAACCTAAAAAGTCAAGTCACGACAAGCAAGAATTGGTCACAAGACACAAACGGGCATAAAGTATTTTTCTCAAAAATTAAAGAAATCACAACAAGTCCCGATGCACCAAATAAATTATTATTTAAATATGATTTCGAAAGTGAATATTTGGTACTAGACACTACAAATCGTACGACGACGACGCGCACACGCAAATCAAATAATGCCAATGCTGTAGATGTTAATGAACTTCCACTTGCATATGCTCAATTGTTACCTATTTCTGACGCGTTGTTCAAAGACTTAATTAGCCTGTGTAATACAAATGCTATACCTCTACATTACCAAACATTCTATAGAAATTTGTTACCAGCGACTGAATCTCCAAATTTGGAGGTATTTGATTCATCTGAAGAAGAATAACTTTACTAGTTCCCGTATTTTTGATCTCATTATTATTTTAATTTGAATTTTGTTGAATTTTTATATTCATACGTATAAACATATTGATTATTAATAATTTTAAAACAAAAGGTACTGTGAAAGTATCAAAGGTCTTATTTTGTTAACAAATTATGCATGTCATGTTACCATAGATTTGTATTGAGAAAATAATAATATTTTTGTTACATTTATATCCCTTCATTACCAAACATTCTATAGCCTAGAATGTTTGGTAATGAAGGAATTCGTAGAACGAAGATAACGTAGAAGGGAACAAGAATTTTTTGATTTATTGCTTAAGGAAGGTTTTTTTTTGTATTTTTATTTGTTGATTATTTTAAAACAAAAGGTACTGGCAATGTGTAAAGTACCTTGATTTGTTAATAATTTTTGCTTGTTATCTTAGATTTTTATTGAGAGAACATAATATTTTGTTGTACGGAGCCAAGAAAGAAGTTATTTCGTTAATTGTTACAAATCTTAACAAATGATCTACTGATTAGTTAATCATTTAAAAAAAAGTCATTAGTGGTAGTAATCTTCACCGAAACTCCACATTGCTGAATTATTACTGTCAAATTTTATTGTTGATAGTACGAACTTTAATTGTAGCCAAAACTATAATTATAATTTGCCTGAAATAAAAAAATAATGAACACAAAAAATGCATTTCCTTTTTT
This sequence comes from Diarsia mendica, assembly GCA_949316265.1. Classification (NCBI taxonomy): domain Eukaryota; kingdom Metazoa; phylum Arthropoda; class Insecta; order Lepidoptera; family Noctuidae; genus Diarsia; species Diarsia mendica. Next base: position 15,074,735 of record OX438889.1, read on the forward strand.
TCCCTTTAGTCATAAATATTAACTCTAAGTAATATGTGTTAATATGCAGCTAACTTTTCTTTAACATAATAATGGAATAAGTAATTATCTTTGTTTATTTAAGTTACCTTAGCAAGCCCCTAAATTGAAAAATGGGGTAAGTATTGCTAATACATTTCAAACATAATTCGGTATGTAAAGTAAAAATTAACCTACGCTGATTCCAAAACCATTTGGAGATTTTGAGTTCTTATGTCTTATTTTTCTACTTTTAGCTCTCTATATCACAAGATTGTGTTTATTTTCACAATAATACTTGTAACGATTTGACTTTCATTTGACCTCTAAATGACGTCATAAAGTTTCCTGAATAGACTACTTCCTGTGCTTTTCAAGAAAAAATTAAAAAAACTGTTGTTGTCAGTCCGTCATTGTCAGTGTCAATACTAGATGCTAGATATGGACGGATCGCGCGCTGCCTTAATTTCTCTTTCTCTACGTTTATTCTTTGTACACGACAGACCTTGCTTTCCCGTTGGACTTTGATACTTACTGCACCATTGATCGACCATTGCACGCTTTACGGAACTGCCTGCCTATTGTTTGGATTAGTTAAATATGGATCAATTTGTACGCAGCGACTCCAATAACTTGCCCAAATTGGATAATGTTATGATCCTGGAGTTCATGAAAAATGATAATAAATATAACATCGCTGAAATCCGAGGAACTAAAGCTCTAATGTAAGTAACAATGTAACTACTGCTGTACCTACCTATATTTATAAATACCTTGCACCCATTTACATTAGTAATTTTACTGCTTAACTAATATATTTTTGGTAATCCAGGTCGTCTCGCGCTTCCTATGTGGACTCTGCTGTTGGCTATGTTGAAGTCAAAAGAGACCAAGTCAAGTGCATCGTGAGGGCCAAAGTAGTTCCAGAACACCGAGTGTCAAATAAGCAGTACATGGTAACTGTAACTCTCAACGAAAAGGATGAAGTCATATTGCAAGCAACTTGTGATGGCTGTGCTGCTTCTGCCGGTGGATGCAAACATACACTGGTGTTTTTATTTTGGTTAGAAAAAAGGAGCAGTGAACCATCATCAATACAATAGGGACCTGATTGATAAAGCGTTGATATTTTGGAAAATGTTTCTATACAAAAAGATTATTATTACTGCCAAGACATAAAACTTGTACTAACTTGTACTAAAAAGACCATGTAACGTTGTACTGGGATCAGTCTATCATGACTGACAGGACTATTCATGACAGAACGAGAACCTCGTTAAAGCTGAGAAGGAGAAGCAAATAAAATGTCTGGACTTCGCACATGAGGTTGTCGATATGTGGTATGTGAACTCGGCTAGCTTTGTGCCGATAGTCGTAACGGCCAATGAGAAAAGAAATGTTAAAAAATGTAATCTATTATGTAAGTGAAACAAATAAAGAGAATATATTATAAGGTGTAAAATAAGGTATTGTAATTTGTACAGGTCTATTAACTGCTCGTTTCTTGTAAATTCAACAGTATTTAGTGCTTGGCCAGACTGCAAACTTCAAACGGTTCACTGCGGACAGGCAAATCGCGCGCGTTCCCGCACCCGCGCCGCTCCCCGCACCGCGCTGCCAGTCTGGCCAAGCACTTACTGTTTAGTGCTTATTACAAATAAAACGATAATGTTATTTAATCAGTCTTTATTATTTCACTTTGTAAATTATTAAACCACATGCAATTAACACTACAGCATCTAGGTATCCAACATGTTTGTGGCTGACTACTGAATGAGTAGGTACAGGTCTTCCTTTCATTAATTTGTATTATTGGTAGTTTTCTAGATCTTCTTCCAACTGCAAAAAGATTGAATGTTAAACATGGCTTGAAGTAAATTGAAAGCTGAATTTGTTCTAATATAAAAGTAGTTCACGAGATTTAATTTTCATTTCGAGAGCCCTGACCACCCGACATGGTTCTCTGAATTTTTTGGTAGGATTCTATTACCTACTTTTCGCCTTCGTTTTTACATAGGTACTTTTTTTGTAATATTTACGTTCAAATGATCTTCGCAACAAAAAAGACGACGCCCAGGCTTGTATTCCATATTTACCTCCTCGCACCACTTCTTTTTTAGCGTTTCTTTCACATTTACAAACAATTTGTGTCGGCTATTTGTTGTAGTGTTTCTACATGATGGTACGAAGCGTTTAGCAGTAGTTATCGATGACCGATTCATTGCACGGATACGCAGCACGGCTAATTATTGGAAATTAAAGCTAAAAATCGTAGGAAATCACAGCCACGATCACAGCATTAACATTTCACAACAAAATAAAAAATCGTAGGTACCTACCTAAGGTATCTGTCAAGTGTTAACTGTTGGCAATGTCAAGTTTGAAGTTCTAAGTGTTTTTTGTATGTACTGAAAACGTGGCAAAGGCATAAAGCTATTCAGGATACGAAATGACGTCATCACGAATATTACTTTAAAAAATCATAAAAAAATAACTGTTAATGGGAAAACAAAATGCTTAAAATTAGTTGCTTAAAATTAACTGTTTTACGAAATAAAAATAAAAAAAAAATACCTAAAAAATACTTTACATACCGAATTGTAATAAAGGAAATAATGTAGGTAGTAATCTTTCTTATACTAGCATAAATGTTTGTATTTACAAGTTCATTACTGCTTTAATACAACATACTTTTTGAAATATTTTTTCTTTTCTGGCAAAGTCTGGCATACATTTTGATACTCAGAATCCTGTATTTCATTACATTTTGAAAAATAGCATAATATTTTTTTTTTACAATTCCTAATAAACTATAAACATTAGTACTAACTTAAATACAACACGCAGTGCAACTTTTTTTTCTCCTTTTTTTGATACAAGAATAATTCTTCTTCGTTTGAAAATAAAGTAAATATGCCCATAAATTCAATTTTTTCGCCATACTGAAAAATCACCATTTTCGTCTTATGCCTTTTTTCCACTGGGGGTACGACATTATAAAGCTACACGAGAAAAGCCCAGGTTACAGAGGAGTGCGGCTAGTACCGAATTTGACGCAACACCATGTGCTGCCACGCCTAATACCCAAGATGAGGGTCAAACACTGCACCCAAGTTTTCAGCAGCACTGTTGCTACAGCCCTTGGTTTTTTGGCAGATGGGTCATTTACTATGTTTCTATACCTACACAAAACAAACTTTAAGGCGCCAAATAGTTCCCCACCGGAGTGTTCCCACGTTGCCGCCGTGGTGGGGCTTGTGCGTCTCAATGACCCTTGGGGCTCTGCTGGTAGATATACTCATGCCGGAAAGGTTCAAGGCCCGACAAAGAGGGACACGCGGGGGGCGCACCGCCCGGAGACGTGAACAGTGTTCGGGTCCTCGGGCGGTGTGCCTGTCGCAGGAGAAAACCTACTTGCTGCTCTCTGGTTCGCGTCTGCTCATCAGACGTGACTGTGAGAGCAGTGAGTAGGCGGAGGGAGAGAGGTTGGGAGAGAGACCATACCCTTGAAAAAAAACAAAAAATGAAAAAAACAAACGATCGAAAGAGGGCTACCCCAGGGCGGTACCAGCTGCTCCGCAGCTGGAGAATCCGCCACGTCTTCTTTGGAGGCGTCAAGCCCCTCGTATTCTGGGGCGGGCAACGAAAGTTTGAATCCATTTGTCAGTGGCAACATGAGCCGAGGAGGCTCCCGGTCCCGGTCAAGAAGTCCTGTGGCCGTTAAAAGCACGAAAGGACCTGACAAGATGTCAGGAGAGCGCGGCGCAAAAGCTCCTGCCAAACTGAGATCGCTTGAGCTGCGGAGAGATGCGGGGTCGGACTCAGACTCTGTGTCTTGCTGACGAGCCGCGGGGGGCGCCGGGGGGTCAACTCACCTCTCCTTACCGTCCTCAGGCGGTGAGCTGGAGGAAAAGACCAGTGGCGGCTCCAATCAGGAGCGCATGGGCAAATTTCAGGAGGTGGTGAAGGCCGCGATCCAAAATGTGGCCCTGAAGAGGGTCCACGAATCCAAAAACAGGGCCATTATCGCGGCCCCAGCTTCCATCTTGGCGGCTGCAGAGGCTTTAAGCTGTGGGCCTTCGTCGTCGGACGAGACTTTACGGGCGGAGGTCGCCCGTTTGGCGGCTGAGATGCGGGATCTCCGGGGGGAGAATGAGAGGCTTCGAGCGGAGTTGGCCCGGAAGGAGGTGCCTTAAGAGGGGCGTGAGTGCGGGCAAAGCCAGCCCCAAGCTGCCAACGACCAGGCCCTGAACCTGATTCGGCAGGAACTGGCTGTCTTGCGGTCCATGGTGGAGGACATCGTCCCCCGCCCCTCTGTGGCGGGAAAAAGTTATGCGGGCGCTTTGGCCGGTGACCCCAAGCCGGGACCGTCCAGGCAGCCTGATGGCGATTGGCGGGGCTGCGAAGCCCTCTGGAAAGCCGGCCCCAGCGCCACCGCCTAAGACGACGGTCCCTCGGAAGGGCAAGGCAGGACCCCCTCCGAAGGGCAAGGCGCCTGACCAGGCAAAGGGTAAGGCGCCTGCCCAGAACAAGGGCAAGGCACCTGCCAAGAAGCCGGCGTCAGAGGCGGACCCGCCACCTACACCCCCAGAGCCACATTCGACCGGAGACGGTTGGCTGGTGGCCGGGGAAAAGGAGAAGGGGCGTAAGGCGGCTCAAAAGGCCAGGCGGACCGAGCGTAAGCGCCGGCAAAAGAAGTGGCGCGCAGCGGCGAGGCTTCGTGCCCCGAAGACCGCGGTTATAGTCATCACACTACAGCCGGAAGCGGTAAAGAGGGGCACGACGCACCGCGAGACGCTGCGGCAGGCAAGGACGGTGTTGGAGCTCGAAGAGCTTGGGATCGCCGGGGGCCTCCGAATCCGACCCACCGCTACAGGTGCTCGGATGATAGAGGTTCCCGGGGAATCGAGCGCCTCGACCGCAGACGCTCTAGCTGAAAAGCTCAGAGTGTCCCTAAATGCGGACGAGGTTCGAGTGTCCAGGCCAGTGAAGTCTGGGCCTGGACGACTCGGTCTCCGAGCAGGAGGTGGTAGCAGCCGTCACTGCGGCCGGTGGATGCTCTGCCGATCAGATCAAGGCGCCACCCTACGCTTGGATCGCGAGGGTATGCAGACCGTAACGGTTAGCTGCCCTGTGATGGCGGCGACGAAAATTGCGGAGGGCCGCACCCTCAAGGTGGGCTGGTCCAGGGCGCAGGTGAAGCTTCTGGAGCCCAAACCTTTGAGGTACTTCCGGTGCCATGTTGGGGACTACGTAGGCTGCCGAGGTGCATCCTCGGAGGTGGACCGCAGCGAATTATGTTTCCGCTGTGGTCAGCCCGGTCACAAGGCCGCGGTTTGCCTGGCCACGCCTCACTGCAGTGCATGAGCGGCGGCTGGGAAGCCGGCCGAGCACCGGGCAGGGAGCAAGGCCTGCGCTCCACTCGCCAAGGCCAAGGGAAAGGGAAGGCCCTCCGCCACCAACCCCACCGTCGTCGTCAACAACGCAGCCACCACCGCACCTCCCACTGCGGTGGTGCCACAGGAGGTCCCGGAGGGGGCTGAAATGGAGTGTCATTAATGGCCCCACTATGTCTCCTCCAGGCGAATATCAACCACTGCGCCAGCGCTCAGGACCTGTTGCTCCAGTGTAACGTTGTATAACCCGGTTCATTAAAGAAAGGGATCTTAAATGGCGGCGCTTATCATGTTTTGTCGCTCGCACACTAGTGCCGTCTATACTCACTCTCGCGCGTACCGTTAGCAGAAAAAAAATAGTCTTGATTTGCTTTCACGCTGTCTTGACCAGTGTTGCCAGGTTATTTTTGTAACCTTTTAGGTGATTTTTGAACTGCATTGGTTACTTTTAGGTTACACTAATGAAAAGGTTACTTTTAGGTGATTTTTCGGAATTTGTTGAGTTGACTTTTTCTTATCTATAAGTAACGTGAAACGGAACGCTCGTTTTAGAATTTTTCATGTTGGTAAGCTTCGTTGGCAGTAGAACTAAAACCACAGACCTCTAATGAAAAACTAGTCAAAAATTGATTAAGGTTGATGTTCACGGTAGCCCGCGAAATTCAAATTTTCTTACGGTTTTTAGCGATTTGCAGGCCAATGCTAGGTTGTATGTTAGTGAAAATATGATTCGCGGGTGTAAGACGTATGCAGTTACAGAATTATAATCATCAAAATCATCATTACAACCCTCCAAGTTCATGTAACTCTCAAGAATGACCTTTTGATGAAATAATCATTCTTGGGAGTTACATGAGCTCGGAGGGTTGTATTAATGATTTTGATGATTATTATTCTGTAACTACTTATGTCTTACAGCCGCGAATCAAATGTTCATCAACATACAACCTATCACTGGCCTGCAAATAGCAAAAAACTTAAGAAAATTTGAATTTCGCGGGCTGGTTGAAGGATTCACCTTAAAAGAGACTGGGACTTTTTGTTGGCTAAGAACAATCATAGCCGTCTCTATTGGAACTGGAACAACACGACGTACTACTTACGTACTAATACTAATTGAAATTAATATTTAGTAGGTATGTAGAAATATGAATAAATCAAGAAATACTTATCGATGTTTCTGTAAGTCAATACAACTAATATTCTATTCTATCAACTTTTAATACCTTTCCAGTTAAAAAATAAGAAAGGTTATTTTTTATACAAAAAGGTTACATTTTCAAATATTTCAGGTAATTTCTGACAAGACCCGACTGGCAACACTGGTCTTGACGCGCTCAGTGATCCTTTCTACGAATTCCTTGTTACAGTTTTTTGTTATTTTTCCGTTGTTACCTGTTTGTTATTGTTGTTGTTTTTTGTTTGATTGTTAAGTTTTGTTATTTGGACGTGTGGACTGTGCGGAGACAGTTATTATGTCTCCTCGAAAGCGAGGGAAGATTATACATAGTGATACACGTCAAATAGTGTATAATGTCATCAAGTATTTTGAAGAAGAAAAAAATCTGGAGCGTTATCATCCACTCGAGCATAGTAATGCTCGAGCTTCCATGGCCACGGGATTACCAGTTAGCACAATAGTGAAGATAAAAAAAGAAGGTATGTTTGTATGAAGCTATGATACAAAATTTTACGCGTTCAAACAATATGTCGTATAATTTAATTACGAGAGGAACTTGAAAACGTGATGTTTTGTTTGTTGAGATATCTTAACGATTTTGGTGTCAAATGAAAGGTACAGGTCTACAACCATTTTATTCCTTTAAATTATGTAAATCGGTCCACGTGCTTACGAGATAATCGTTAATCAGTATATTTAAAATGTGAGAAAACCTGAATATTTGATGTTTTGGAACGGAGTTCCTTTTCGCACATCATACCATTTCTAATTTATTAATGAATAGCTTTACATTGCAGGTAAGCTCGCAGAGCAAACATCGACAAAAATACGGACGCCCAAGAAAGGAAAACGGGGACAGAATAACACACGTGTTCCTGTCGACAATTTTGATATCTGCGCAATCGGAAACATAGTTAACTCTATTTATGATGTGCGCAAACAAGTGCCTACACTCAATAAAATATTGGCAACCGCCAAACAGGATTTGAATTTCAAAGGATCGAAAACAACATTGGGCCGTATCCTAAAAAATAAGCTGAGATACCGGTTTAAAAAGTGTCGTCAAAACAGAAGCGTGTTAATAGAAAGAGACAACATAAAGGCATGGCGTACACGCTATTTAAGACGAATAAGACAAAATGACGCACTGGGGGCTAACAAGAAACCTGTAATATATATGGATGAGTCCTGGATTCATGCCCAATATACTGTAAGTAAGTGCTGGCAGAGCTCTAAAGATAAAGGAATAAAAAAAATGATAGCCCAGGCCAACGCTGGGTAATGGTGCACGCCGGTGGCGAAAATGGATTCGTTAAAGGCGCTGACCTGCTATTTAAAGCAAAATCAAAGAAAGGCGATTATCATGATGAGATGGATGGAAACAATTTCCTTAAATATTTAAAGGAAAAACTAAATACATTTTGACTGTGTTTCGATGACACATCAAAATGTGCTATCATGCCTAAATTCTTATTTCCATCTTGTAAACTCCGTCTGATTGTGACAATCCACCAAACACCTTCATTAGCGCACTGTTATTGCTGCTCGCTTTGCTTAAGCTTGGTGTCGCAATCAGCGGGGTTGACCTTTGGTCATCTCGTGACACGCTGGACGTCATGTTCCAGGGTCCAAAGTTACGGTTGGAGCAAATCACTGCGCGCGTTGAGACCCATTTTTTTGATATGATTGAGGTCAAATCCGGAGATGCCATATCTTTAGTGAAGTATTTAGCAATGTGATTAAATCAAAAGAAATACCACTATCGAATCTCATAGGCTTTTGTTCAGATACTACGAACGTAATGATTGGAGAGCACAACTCAGTGTTTTCTCATTTGAAAGCCGCATTACCTAGCATAGCGTGCATCAAATATTCCTGCCATCATCATCATTTAGCAGCATCTAAACTTTAGATGCTTTAGATTCTAAAGCATGATTAAAACTCCCACGATCTGTCGAAGATCTTATAAGAAACTTGGGGTCGCACTTCAGCCGCAGCTCTTTTAGGCGAAAAAAATCCGCAGTTTCAAGCTTTTTTGCAATGTGATTTACACAACATTTTGAACTTTTGCTACAACACGCTGGCTGTCTGAAAAACTGCGTAGATCGTGTGTTAAAACAGTATACTCCTCTGAGAGAATATTTAAGACAAGCTGTTTTCGAGGATCCCTCTAAAACAACTGAAGAAATGATGGCTACAATGGATAAAATGAGTTCACGCTCAATTCAATTTATTGTTTCAGTCAGAAACACCACTGGTCAAGTGGTTGACTATGTGAAATTCGTTGGTGTTCACATTGATGCATTGCTGAACTGGAAGGTTGAGACTTCGTCTGTGACGAAGTCTGTTAGTTCAGCATGCTATGCAATCCGAAGCCTGAGGGATGAACTGACTTTGGCACAGCTTAGGATGGTATACTTTGCCTTGGTCGAGTCTAAGCTGAGATATAGTATTGAGTTCTGGGGCAACAGCTATAAGTAGGTACAATATTCACTCGGCATTTGTAATTTTAAAAACCGGCCAAGAGCGTGTCGGGCCACGCTCAGTGTAAGGTTCCGTAGTAATAATTCTTTTTTTGTTTGAAAAAAGATACGTTCAAGATAATAAAATATGTAAACGAAGTTAAAAAAAATGCTTGCATATACGCACAGATACCATAAGGGTCCGTTCACACAGACCGGCTCGGAGAGGAGAGCAGATTCTTATCACGATGAAAACAGAGTTTTTAGTATGTGTATTAAGGTTTATTTTTTTATGTGCACAGCTTTTGTCATTAAGAATGCTTGAAGGCGCTTGGTGTGAAATAATAAGAGGAGCTGACCGGCTCCGATCGCGTACTTTTTCTCGATCGTGCAGCCGTTTGGCTCCGATTGCATGCTCTTTAATGCTCGCGCAGCCGATCGGTTCCGATCGCGTGCTCTTTCTCGCTCGCGCAGCCGATCGGCTCCGATTGCGTGCTCTTTCTCGCTCGCGCAGCCGATCGGTTCCGATTGCGTGCCCGTCGCACCACGCCGACCGCCATTTTGCTTTCAACAAGCAAGCGACAGCCGGCTTTCGCGCCCCTATTGTATTTCTATCGTGTCTCGAATCACTTGTGTTCGAAGTTTTCAAACGGAACAGTTGTATGCACTTGTAGGAAAACATGACTGACGAAAAATTAATAATACTAGTGTCAAAATATGAGTGTTTATTTGACATAACCAAGCCATCGTATAGCGATCGGGTAATGAAAGACAATGCGTGGGAGGAAATAAGCAAATGTGTGGGGTTAAGTGGTAAGTACCTACTAAGATTTTATTGTTTTACACCTATCTCCAGATATTCGAACGAATTCTAAAGTAAGGGCTTCTTAATTTGCCGTGACTTGTTAAATTCAAAGTCAAAACAGGAATAACATGAGTTTAAATGTACCCTCACTTTACTCGTAAAAATCGTTTGAGTATCTGAACGTTACAATATACCTACTCAAGAAGTAGCGAACAATTTTTATTAAATATAACTTAAGAAACTCGAGTGGCCACTTGATCTTGCCAATCTAAAGCACCACTTGCTGAAAAATAATCCTTAAATTTATTCCTTATGGTTATACCTGCGTCGATATTAGAACTATTTTCATCATTATTGTCTGTTATCGCTGTTAATAAATTCATATTGCTGTGAAGAACATTCTCTTGTCCTGGTGATGGCGTCCGATTTTCTATTAAAAAATTATGTAAACATGTAGTTGCTAATATAATTAAGTCACAGTACTTCGGTTGGATTTTCATTCGTTTTTGATAAATCTCAAATCTTTGAGTTAGCATTCCAAATGCACATTCTACGACTTTTCTTGCTCTGCTTAAACGCAGATTAAATACTTTTTTTGATAAGTCTGTTCTTGTTTGTTCTCTCGGATACGGCCGCAATATGTTATTGCTCAAAGGGAATGCTTCATCTCCTATGAAAACATGTGGTAAGCTTTCAGTGGTATTCGGTAGAGGTTTATTTGGGGGCAGCTTTAACTTATTAGTGTTCAGTTTTTTTCCAAATTTTGAATTTTGTAAAATTCCACCGTCGCTATTTTTACCATACGATCCGACATCAGCAATTAAAAAGTTGTATTTCGCGTCTACCACAGCTAGTAACACTGTACTGAATTTTTTTTTATAATTATAGTATAAGCTTCCACTATTATCTGGTGCCTGTATACTGACGTGCTTTCCGTCTATAGCGCCCAAACAGTTAGGAAAATTCCAAATATTAAAGAAATCACGAGAGACCTTGTCCCACATTTCTTCATCTGGTATCTGCATAACTAAGGGCATCAAAACATCACAAATTGCTCTGATTGTCTCATGAATTATTGAATGAACTGTAGAAATTCCCATTCGGAAATTAAATGACAAGTTTTTGAAACTGCAACCAGTAATGAGGAATCTGTAAAAACAAACAAAAAATCTAAATATAACATTGCCGCGCCAAAACGAAGTATAAATTAAAGAAAACAGTCCACTGACTGCATGTTCATTTACCCGATGAACTAAAGGAGGGTGATGTTTTTTATTTATTTATTTCTATTCTTTCCAGTTAGGCAGTGCATGGATCGTTGGAAGAAACTGCGAGATAACTTCAGAAAAGCTTATCATAACCGAAAAGGGAAGAGTGGCGATGGTGCGACAAGATCCAAATTAATAAAATTTGAAAAAGAACTTTCTTTTATAATACCGTTTTTTCGTAATCGGAACCAAATATCTAATGTTACATTATCATCGGATGAATCGGAACCTGGCACACCACTACCACCAGCATCGACATCATCTAAACGTTCTGACCATTCCGAAGTTGAATCGCTTGCAAGTACTTCCGACTCGAAAAAGAGAACACGCTTAAACAAAGATGTTGCTACGGTTTTCGAAGAATATCTTGAAGAAAAAAAAAATACTAAACCCTTTGACAAGGCATTACGCAATTTTTTTTTGTCTATATCAGATACAGTGGAAACGTTTCCAAAAGAAGTTCAAGCACGAATTAAAAAGCGCGTTTTTGACATTGTTAACGAAGCTGAATTGAGTCTGTATGAAAATAGTGCAGATTTGAATTATTCTTTGCCAATAAATTCTCCGCCATCCTCTAATCCATCTACTTACCATCAGTTATCAAACGAAACCTATATTTGTCAAAACTATCCAGATCAGACTACTTACGGGTACAGTACAAACACACAAAATACAAAATAATTAATAAACACAGACAATCAAAATAATGAAAGTCAAATCTGCACTATTTAATTACATTCAGCCATTCAATTAGGTGTAATCTTTAACTTTAACCATTTAATTTTAAGCAATGTTTAGTTTAATAACTGTTTCTTTTACTGTCTAATATTTGATATTTCAATCAATCAGGACAATAACGGCAACATACGTTAACAAAGCTTCGGCTGTGATCTTGTGACCTGAATAAGATGATTATTATAAAATGATTGTTTTTTATTTACTTACCTTAAAGTTACCGTTAATCTTTCTTCGGCTGGAATGGTGCAACGATAATTTGTAGTCTTTTTTGTTATATGTACTCTTAACAAATCTGTCAATTTTAAAAATTGCCAATATTCCATACGATAATACTCATAAAATTTAAGGCTGTCATTCTTCAATTCCTCGAAAATGGTGTGAAACTCCCCATGGATTAATCGATTCTTCCAAATATTTTTTGCCCATATTTGTCTTCGCTTGCGCTTTCGTTTGTTTTGTTCAGCTTCAAACAATCTTGCTAGCAAATATATTTCTTCATCGGAGCTATCTAAATCCATGTTCCGAAAAGCACACGTTAACACCGAAAACAAAACTTGGACTGCGTGGAATACTGGTACTGCCTTTGCAGTGTATCCACCCGGCTCCGAGCGCATCCGACCGGCTCCGAGCGCATCCGACCGGCTGCGAGCGCATCCGACCGGCTGCGAGCGTATCCGACCGGCTGCGAGCACATCCGATCGGCTCCGAGCGCATCCGCTTTCAGGCCGATTCTAGCCGGTCTATGTGGAATAGTTGACGACTCCGCTCCGACCAACTCCAAGCGTATACGATCCGGTCTGTGTGAAAAGAAAAATGCGCGCCGATGCTCTCCGAGCCGGTCTGTGTGAACAGACCCTTATACTACAAACTTAGTCCAGAAATTATTTTGTACAACTTTTTGTCTCTTTTGTACAAAAACTGTTTCCATCCAAGTCCAAAATGATTTTTCTAGAAAGTCCTCATAAAGTTCTACTTTTCAGATTTTTTCATATTCTCTTAACTTATGGTTCAAAAGTTAGAGGGGGGGACACATTGTTTTTTTACTTTTGGAGCGATTATTTCCGAAATTATTGACATTATCAAAAAATGATTTTAGTAAACCCCTATTCATTTTTAAATACCTTTCCAACAATATATCACACGTTAGGGTTGAAATTAAAAAAAAAAATCACTTCCCACTTTAGGGGGGCTACCCTAATAAAACATTTTTTTCCAATTTTTATTTGGCCACTTTGTCGGCGTGATTTATACACATACTGGGATTATTTCCGAAATTATTGACATTATCAAAAAATGATTTTAGTAAACCCCTATTCATTTTTAAATACCTTTCCAACAATATATCACACGTTAGGGTTGAAATTAAAAAAAAAAATCACTTCCCACTTTAAGGGGCTACCCTAATAAAACATTTTTTTCCAATTTTTATTTGGCCACTTTGTCGGCGTGATTAATACACATACTGGTACCAAATTTCAGCTTTCTAGTGCTAACGGTCACAGAGATTAAGCGAGGACGGACAGACGGACAGACAGACATGGCGGAACTATAAGGGTTCCTAGTTGACTACGGAACCATAAAAAGCCTTGAGGACAATGCTCCGCTTGAAACAGACGGATTCGTGTAGAGATCATTTCATTTCTCTTAATACATATTTTGACGGTGCATGCATTTACATTCTGGTGCTGCTAACCAGTTTTGTTAAAAACTTGTACAAATTTGTAACGGATGAAAAACGCCGAGTTAGAGTTGATACGCGTAGGAAAGACTTGCATAACACAATCCAACCGAAATTGAACGTGGTTCATCACAGTCCCAGGTACCAATCAGTATTTCTTTACAACAAACTTCCCCTAGAACTTAAAGGCATAAATAGCATATACGTATTTAAAAACAAATTGAAAACATATTTATTGAGGAAGGGCTACTACAGTATCGATGAGTACTTAAATGACAAGAAATAGCCGTATTAGTTTATTTTTTTTTAATATGATGATTATGTTGATTATTATTTTGATTTTAATCTATTGCATAGATTCTATCGCGGGCCTTGAGCGTGGAGAGCGAATCCAGAATTTCCCTAACGAAAATATTAAGATTCAGTACTCAACCAGGTTGCTATGGTTAGGTACGGAAAATAACAAGGTTGTCAACTGAGGTTGTCAAATTAAATAATTGTTTGTCTCTTTGCTTTCTCCTTCTAAAATATTTTTACTCGTATAATTTGTGTACAAAGTGTTTTAAATATGAATAAACAAAGTGCATTTATTAATGAAGAAAGTCACGAAAAAATAGTGAAAGAAAATGAGTGAAGAGTGATTATTAGTACGGATCTATCATAAAATTTATTGGTTTTTGCATTACTATTCTGCGAATCGGTCTAAAACGATACGTTTTCTTATAAAATATCTAAAATAAAATAAATAATTTTCATATTTTTCAATGTTATGACACTTACGTCAGGCTGTCAATACTTTTTCTTTTAAATCTGTCATAGAGTTTCTTACTAGCTTAGTCTATGAAGGTTAGTTTTGATTTATATAATGTACATCGCGCGAAATTCGAAGATCAAACTCTTAATATCGTTATTTTTGTTCAAATTTTTTGAATGAATAATTATTTTGGTGTGTAATTACACTATTAATACCTAATTATTTATACCTATTATTGCATAAGTTGATAAAAAATGCTATGCAATAGATTTACCGCGGCAGTCTCCGAGTGCCACACGTTTTTTTTTTTATTATTCTACCTAATTGCTGTTCGTTAGTCTCGCTAAAACTCGAGAACGGCTGGACCGATTTGGCAAATTTTGGTCTTGAAATATTCGTGGAAGTCCAGGGAAGGTTTAAACGGTGAGAAAGTAGTAGGTAGGTAGGTAGAGTAGTAGTTAGGGTAGTAGGCATTGGGCATTGCAACGCATGCCGGGGACAGCTAGTGTAGAATAGATAAGGAGTTTAATAAGGGGCTGAGAATAGATTTTCGACTTAAAATAGGTTTTAGTGAAAAAAGGGCTTTCTTTTGGATTATTAGACAATATATTTTGTTACATTAGATTATATTTTATTGATAAGATAGTCCGAACTTATTGTAACCGATAACTTAATGTAAGGTAATTATATACTTATATGTTTGTCACAATTATGTAATCGGAACGAAGGAGCCTGAAACTCACGACACAGGGAATCCTAGTGTGAGTTTCAGGAATCAACGAAATGACTGTAAGTTTTAAACAATAAAATTATTCTTATTCTACTCATAGATTATTAAATTACATACCTGTTTTTTCTAGTAATTGCAAACTTTATCTTTGACATCCTATTTTTGCCATTTGACTTTAGATTGAGATGACTCAAACTGATGAATCAAAATAAAATAAAAATGTTATAAAAAAGGTGAGTAATAATACTGACCTTTTATAACATTTTTATTTTATTTTGATTTGTCATTTTTTTATTAATCAATCAATCAATCAAAATTCATTTATTCAAACTAGGCTGATAATCAGCACTTTTCGAAGGTCAAAATTTACTTTACTTTACTACAGTGAAACTTGGTTAACTGGGACATGGATAAGTGAGAAATCTCTATATCTGGAACTCATACTGGGGTCCCATGAGACAAATTTGAATTATTCACAATATATAAGTTGACATATTATATTATTATTAACACAATTTGATTTTAGTTTGTCCTTTTTTGTTGACCTTTCGTTTCTTTTTTTTAATTAGTATTCTTCTATATTATGTTAACTAATATTATTGTATTATCTTGTTTTTCATTGTAATGTTATAAAGTACTGTTTTATTTTATTTTATTTTACAACATTTCTACACAATGCATATTGTTCCAAAATAAATTACTTATGACTTATCTTTTACAGGACATGAAAAGCATAGTAAGCAGAAAGAACAGAATAAGGACTTTATATATAAATCAACCAAACCAAAAGGTAGATTTTGTTTAAACTTATTATTTAATCTCAGTTTTAGTGCTCAATAAAATTAGTTCATTTTTTTATTATAAATTTTTTGATCTTTTTAACACAATTTGATTTTAGTTAGTCCTTTTTTGTTGACCTTTCGTTTCTTTTTTTTAATTAGTATTCTTCTATATGTTAACTAATATTATTGTATTATCTTGTTTTTCATTGTAATGTTTTATAGTACTGTTTTATTTTATTTTACAACATTTCTACACAATGCATATTGTTCCGAAATAAATTACTTATGACTTATCTTTTACAGGACATGAAAAGCATAGTAAGCAGAAAGAACAGAATAAGGACTTTATATATAAATCAACCAAACCAAAAGGTAGATTTTGTTTAAACTTATTATTTAATCTCAGTTTTAGTGCTCAATAAAATTAGTTCATTTTTAGGGTTCCGTAGTCAACTAGGAACCCTTATAGTTTCGCCATGTCTGTCCGTCCGTCCGTCCGTCATCGCTTAATCTCTGTGACCGTTAGCACTAGAAAGCTGAAATTTGGTACCAATATGTGTATCAATCACGCCGACAAAGTGGTAAAATAAAAATTGGAAAAAAATGTTTTATTAGGGTAGCCCCCCTATATAAGGTCCCATTTTAATAGGTGGACAAAATTTAACACAGCGTTCAGTACGTCTAACCAAACATATCCAAGTAAAAAAAACACTGATTACAGTGAGTTTTTTGTACGTAAAATATTGGGTAACTAACACTTTTAGTGTATTTTCGTAACCTGTTTTATTTTCTTGTAGGTATCTGATGCGTTTCTCTAATTTTCTTTTTTTACCATTGTCCTTATTTTGGTGGTCTGAATGATTCCTAAAATTTTGTCCACCTATTTTAATGGGACCTTATATGTAAAGTGGGAAGTGATTTTTTTTTAATTTCAACCCTAATGTGTGATATATTGTTGGAAAGGTATTCAAAAATGAACAAGGGTTTACTAAAATCATTTTTTGATAATGTCAAAAATTTCGGAAATAATCGCTCCAAAAGTAAAAAACAATGCGTCCAAAAAAAATCTGAAAAGTAGAACTTTATAAGGACTTTCTAGGAAAATTATTTTGAACTTGGATGGAAACAACAAATGGAAACAGCAGTTAACCAATATAATTTGGTCCCTGAATCGTATGAGCGCCTATACAATCCAGAGGTCAAGTTTCATTGGCCCATAGAAGAAATTGTATAAATTATAGCATACCGTTTTGGTACGGAACCCTTCATGTGCGAGTCCGACTTGCACTTGGCCAGTTTTTTTATTATAAATTTTTTGGCATTGGTTAGTAGTCTGTTCACTGAGGTTATACCTTTTATTTTCAGGTCTATATGTGCCTGTTACGAAACACAGAGTTTAAAAATCTATTAAAGCAGCTGAAGAAGTCTGAAAGCGCTAAGGTGACTTTTAAGGAAAAATATAATCTTGCAAAGAAAATGACAAGAACCACAGCATTCAGCCATATGACTTCAAAAATGTCAGCTACTGCCAAGATATTTTGCCAAATGCAAGTTTCTCAGAGTGGCAAGAAAAAACCTGGAAGGCGATTCACACTTGACCAAAAATTTTTAGCATTATCGTTGTACAAACCCTCACCTAAGGCTTATCGCTTGTTAAGTCAAATGTGCATTTGGCCTAGTCGAAGAACATTGCAAAATTTACTGCACAAATTGTATTTAAAAGTTGGTGTCAATGAAATAATGGTCGAAAACTTAAAAAGTAGGGTAGCTAAACTGCCAGACAACCATAAATATTGCTCGATTTTGTTTGATGATATGGCGATTCAACCATCGATTACATACGACAAAAGGCATGATAAACTAATTGGATTTGTTGACAATGGAGAAAAAACTGGAAAAGAAGTTTGTGATCATGCCTAGTTTTTATGATAAGAGGCATTGTCAAAAAATTCAAGCAGCCAATAGCTTATTATTATTGCCATGAAAGCACTAAGACACATGAGCTAAAAGCTCAAATTAAAAATATTATTTTAAAAGTGCAAGAAACTGGACTAAAAGTCGTAGCCACCATAAACTTGTTATTGAAGGAGACTAGGGATTTTTTTTATAAGAAAAGGTAAAGCATACCGAGAAGGCTTTTACAAGATAGGGAAAGACAAAATTTTCCGCCTGCATGATCCTCCGCACCTTATTAAAGGAATAAGGAATAATTTGTTGACCAAAAAATTGGAATAAACAATGAAAGGAAAGAAATGCACAGCTAAAGGGTCCCACATTGTGGCCTTATATAATAAGTGCCCATCATATAAGGGCGTCAAGCTAGTGCCAAAACTGGCTGCTCTCCATGTATTCCCCAGTATAATCCCAAAGATGAGGGTGAAACACTGTACACAAGTGTTTAGTCAGACAGTTGGAGTTGGACTTGGATGTTTGGCAGGTATGTAGATGATTTCTGCATTCTGTTATTTTCATTGATGAGTTCCTGGGTTCGATTCCTAGGTCGAGCAATGTTATTGGGTTTTTACATTAGGAATTTCCCAGTAGCAGCCACAGCAGACGTTGAGTTGTGCCCCGTTGATGGCAATAGGCTCGCTCCCTGTGTACTATTAAGTGCACCTCTGCCTTATTCTTCGGGGATCACAGGCGTGATGTTATGTTATGTTTATAAATTATTTACAGGTGTTTATGCTATTAAGTAGCTCATATGTTTATGGAAGTATTTGTTTTATTGCAGATATGGGAGTTCTGGACAAAGCGAGTCATGAGACAGCGGACCTCCTTATGTTTTTTGACGACCTATTTGAAAGCGTTAATGGCAGCTTTAGCGATATTAGACACGGGAAAATGTATCGTGCTGCAGTTACCCCAACTTCACCGCATCAAAATTTGTGGAATTACAGTATCCCTATCCTCAAAACTATGACATTTGTAAATGCGAAAAGTCAAGGAGTGGTGCCTTCCTTATCCAGTTGGATAAAAACATTAGAAGATTTTAAAAAAATTGTATTTATTTTACATTCAAAGGGGATCAATTCCTTATTACTGCGTAATTTCAACCAGGATCCATTGGAGAACTTTTTTGGAGCAATTCGAGCTCATGGCCATAGCAATATAATGCCTACGTCGTCTGCATTTGAAGGGGCTTTCAAGACACTCCTAATTAACAATGTAACATCTTCACATTCAGTTGGATCAAACTGTGAAAAAGATGACAGTGTTTGTCTCAAGTCGCTAAAATCTTTTTTAGTAAATCTAGGAGACAACAACACGGCAACTGAATATGAAAATGAAATAGACTGTGCTCACATGTGTATGGAACTTTTAAATGCAGAAGCGTTATTAAGAAGTAAAACTCCAGTGGATATGGAGAAAACCGCAGCAATTGGTTATTGCAGTGGTTGGATGGCACAACTTGCAAAAAAAAATGTGTACAAGAACTGTGCTACTTGCAGGCATGATTTAGAATAAGAGAAAATATTAGATTTTCATAAATATATAAAAATGAAAGAATATGGAAATAAAAAGTGGTTGTGCTATCCTACTAGGGCGCTGTTTGATTTCTTTGTCCAAGTGGAACACATTTGCATAGAAATACTAAAAGACAATTGTAATAAAAGTAATTTAGGTAGATATATTAATTTAATCATTACTATCAATTTAAATTTAAATTTTATCTCATGTGCAACACATAAAAATGATTTAACAAATTTACTGATTAATAAATTAATCAAATTTTTTATTAATTACTGGTGCAAAGAGATCAACAGTGTAATTACTGGTAAAATAACCTTTTGGGATAAAAATTACCCCATGAAGGAAAATGCATACATGCACTACTCCAAAAATAAAGAGAGGAAGAGGATAAGACAAAATACATAATAAAGCTGTAAACGTTTAATGTTAATCGCTTAATAAATCTGTTAAAAGAACAAGCTGTTTTTTTCTATGATTCTGTTATTTTTCATTCATGGACATCTGGAAGTTTTACCTAAGCGTATAAATTATTGTTATTAATGCTTTTCTAATAATTATGTAATGCATTCTTAAAAATACTTATAAAAATGACAAGTATGTTATGAATCGATTACATAATTATTACAAAAGGTGTAGACACTCACCGGCACGGAATCTTGGCCAAGCGCTTATCTCGCAAATACACGCAATAACAAAAACTTTAACCGCCTTATTAATAAAAATAGTTAAACCTGGTTTAACCTACGCTTGGTTTATCTCGCATGCCGTCACTTTCTTTTGAATATGTTTGAAGTGAGACGGCGTGCGAGATAAACCAAGCGTAAGTTAAACCAGGTTTAACTATTTTTATTATTAAGGCGGTAAGTGTTTCCAATGACTGTTTCTTATGAGGTTAGGTCAAAAAAATTTTTACTCTTTGTTCAAGAGGGTAATTCATTATGTTTGAGTGCACTAGGGTGCAACTTTTAATTTTTAGTTGAATCGTGTCTCTTGACTTCTTGAGCGACTAATGCCCGGTTTCTGAGGCACTTTATCTGTGGTTTATCTATTCAAATGTACGCATATGAATAGATAAACCACAGATAAAGTGCCTCAGAAACCGGGCATTAGGGCCGATTTTTCAATCATCGAATAACTCAACCAATAACTACCTAGCGAATTAGCTTATCTGACTGATAAAATGGACAAATAAACTTGTTGCATTTTTCAATGGCCAGATAGCAAGCGAATAGTTATCTGTGGATTTTGTTGCTAACTTCACTGTAATATTGTGGGAGCGTGAAACACGCATACGGTGTTAAGTGTGTTAGAAGAGGATAGCAAATGCTTTGATATTCGTCTATTTGACGTTTAAAAATAACCTCTAATCTTCGTGCATCTTTTATTAGTCTTTTTCGTGTGTGGTGTTTTTCGTACTTTGTTTTATTGTCAGTAACTTGTAATTATTTTAATAATAATGGAATCGAAGAGAAGAGAGCGATTTGCCAATTTTAATACGGCTGAAGTACAATTGCTCCTTAGTCTAGTTGACAAGTGTAGTGTGTAAGTACATATGTATAGTCTAAGCATCTTTCATAACCTTTATTCATGTGTTAGTTTCTAAGCATTAGTCGTAATAAACCACTCGTATCGTAAAGACGTGTTTCGTTTACCTTCCCGCAACCCACACACTTCACAAGTACAAACATATTGTAGAAAATAAGAAGACTGAATGCGGTCACAAATAAAGACAAAGATGCGGCTTGGAAGAAAATTGAGAGTTCTTTTAACTCATGTGGCATATCAACTAGTATTCGCGCATGGAAGACATTAAAGTTAAAATATGAAGAGATCAAGAGTACCAAAAAGAAGTCTTCTTTGCAGGATATGTACAGAACTGGGGGAGGACGTTCAAGTGCTCCAGACTTCAATGAAATTGAAGAAAAGGTGCTGAGCATTTAATTTTGCTCTAATATCACAGGCCTGGAAGCGCGTCACGACAGTGATATTATTACATGTAGGTATTCATTATATCTTGAAAAACATTTGAAATTCGCCCTCATTTTTTATTATCTGTTTATATAAAACTTCAACTTCAATGTTTTAATATTACTTTATATTGATTTCCAGTACCAAAATCTTCTGTCCAAGACAACATAGTGCTAAATGCAATTGATCTGAACTCTGTGGAATTGAACATAAATTCTGCAGATCAAAATGATGTACGGAGCAATACCCATGCTGTTATTAAAATACCAGGTCTGTATTCTGTTTTTTTCTTATACTACTCGCAAACACATAGTCCATCCTATTGACATTGTTGTAATACACCTTACAACAGCTGTAATAGCCAATTTATAAATGATGCAAACATCATACATACTTACATTTTAATTTTAATGTTGTTATTAAATCAATTTAATTATTTTAGATATGAACGAGTCACTTATCCTGGAAAAAAATGAAGATAATGAATCTCAAAAAGGTACTATTCTACTTGTACGAGCATCGCCACATGATATGTATTGTTTTAGTTTTTACCTGAACAAGCAGTTGGTAATTCACAGATTTATGTACATTCGCTGACTAGGTTATTACGCCCGCCACAAACCACCTACTTTTGGTATTACATAATTTGTTGTTTTACTTAATAAATTGTCAATCATTATCGGACACATAACAGTGAGTTTATTTTCCTGTACACATCCCGGGTGATTCGTCCAACTACAGAATACATCTCAGTGTGCGGAGCTAGTGCCCGTACACTACTTTTGCAATATAAATATTGGAAACAGTAGCGAGTTGCAAATTTATGAACACCAGGGTTGTAAACCATCATTCATAACTTTGTAGAGTCTATGGGAAGAGAAATAATAGGTGTGATATTAATATTGTTTGTGTATTGTTTATTTATTTGAACTTATGTTTCAGAAAATAAATGGGTAAAATGGCATCCAAAGGCCCTTAAAACAAAGGTTTCAGCTGTTTTAAGACCAGACACAGTTACAAAAGCAATTGTTGCTGCACTTAATTTGTCAAGCCTGCCGGCTTGACAAATTAAGTGCAGCCCGGTTGGAACTCGTACAGTTGCAAATGGCAACGACGATAAAGCAGCATTAGTTCATAGAAGATGAACACAAAATAAAAATGCAACACCTTGCTAATGATGAGGCAAGGAAACAAGAAATTCATAATTTGATTGTAGAAAAATTAAGAAACACTGGACCAGTTTTCAACGGGAATACATATGTGTAAAAAATAAAGACTTTTTGAAAGTAAAATTGGTTTAATTTTGAATAACAATACACAATCTATCTGAAATAACATATCGAAGAATTTTTTGCAATGATTTAAATTTGGGATTCTTTTAGCCGAAAAAGGACAAATGTCCGATTTACACTAAATATGCACGAAGCGATGCTAAAGATGAACCGGAACTCAAAAAACTATTTGCAGAGCACAATCCCCGGAAAGAGGCCTTTAATAGAGTAAAGGATTTTTTATCTGCTTCTTTTTATTAACAAGCCATACTTCATTCAGATACTTAGTGGAGACTTCGGTCTTCTATATTACACACGCAAATTAACTGTGTACAATTTGACAGTATACGAGAGTGCTCTTCCAAACCATGCATATTGTTTTACTTGGTAAGAGGTAGCGCCGAGATAGGTACTATTTTGTACCACTACTTAAAAGGAAAAACTCGTGGCATTGATATATTCACGGAATTCAAAGCATATATTAGGTCTTTACCTATGACCATTTCAACTGGTTACTGGCCATTTCAAATCAAAATAATTTTTGTTAAAGAAGCTGATGATACACAATCTACGGCTGAATTAGCAGCAGCTTTTGACGTTAGCGTCAAAACAATATTGGTCCATTTGCGTCAAATTGGCAAGGTAAAAAAGCTTGACAAATGGGTCGAAGGAGTCTAGAGAATTAAGCCATCAATTAAAGGTGTTTGGCGATGGAACATTTTTAAGTTGTCCTCCTCCATTCTTACAACTATTTACAATATTTGGTAATTTCGATGGATATACAGTTAATGTAAATATGGTTCCGCTATGTTTTGCTTTATTAATCAACAAAAAAGAAGAAACATACTCTGCGCTCTTTGAATTTCTAAAATCGCAATTCCCAGATTGGAGGCCGATGTCCTTCCAATTCGACATGATTTCTATCGGAACTTGAAGACAAATAAACAAGATACTGAAGCTGAATTCTATGATGATGACCTAACCTAAGAATAACCTTCCAATTTAGAAGAATTGTGGTTTACATAACATAACTGTAGTAGTCCTCGCTTAGTGGCCATCACAGCATCGTCGAAGGATCGAAAAATTCTTGTTTTTTCTGTTGCCTACAAATTGTTCAGACAACTTACCCGTTTTAACAGATGTGTTAAGTGAGATTAGTGCCACCATAGCGAGCTGTGATGTAGAAAATGTTTTTATGCTGGGTGATTTCAATGCTCACCCTCATGAAATGTTCTATAAAGAACTAATTAACTTTTGTTCAGACCAATCCTGGATTTGTGCTGATGTTGAGAAGCGGGGGATTGATAGCGACACATACACGTTTCTAAGTGATGTTTATGGTTGTAGAAGGTGGCTGGATCACTGTTTGGTATCTGTATCAGCTTGGCATACAATTGTAAATATTGACGTATTTGAAGATATTGTTACGACGGTCATCTAGAATCTTCGACAAACTTCGCTAATAACTGTGTAGTACCTAGAAAAGACGAGTAGGTACGAATTCATTTTTTTAGGTATAGTTACATTGTATTCAAGGTCAGCCGACGCGCGGCGTCAGCGGCAATTGACATTGTAATTTCGACCGTATGCCGAGGGCGTAAAGTAACTTCTTCCTTGTCGGTTCTTTTATCTTTAAGTTTATTTTTTTTTGTTAATGTTTTTTTGTAGATCCTTTCTTGAATAATAGAGAATTATCTCGAATATCTTTTGTTTGCTTGGGTATAAAAGGACCGATTGAGGACGAAGTGAGTCAGTTCACTTTTAAGCGAGACAACGAAAGGTTCGAAGAGTTATCTAGTGCGACAAAGTGTTCAGTACTGTTGAAGTGATTGTTTATAAGTGTTCAGTGAGTAATAAATTTAATTCGTGTGTTTAATTGGTAGTGTTTTTATTTATCCCATACCCAGCTCGTAACAATTTGGTGTCAGAAGCGGGGATAAATAATGCCGATTCTACCCAAGGACGACACGGATAGTATCCGTACTAGGACCCAGCGGCAACAAGGGATGGACCAGAGGCGATTTGGAGACTCCCCGACACAGACACCGGGCGGTGTCCAGCCTACGTCAGAGCCAGTCGCTGGTTCATCTGGCGTTTCTCCAGCACCAGCAGTACCAGACTTGGCTGCCTTAATGGCGCTGATGCAAGACCAGGCTCGACGTCAAGAAGAACAGGCTCGACGTCAAGAAGAGCAGGCTCGACGTCAAGAAGAGCAGGCTCGCCAGTTGCAGGAGCAGTTGCAACGGGATAAGGAGGAGCAGGCTCGACGTCAAGAGGATCAGGCTCGTCGGTTGGAAGAAAAGTTGCAACGCGATCAAGAGGAGCAGGTCCGGCGCCAAGAGGAACAGATGCTCCTGATAAAGGATCTTCACGCATCAGTGGGAAAAGAGCTGAGCGTGATGAAGGAGCAGGTACAGCAGCATGACAACCGTATCGCAAAGGCCGAAATTCAGATCGCCGATGTGAAGAAGGCCTTAAGTGAAATTAAGGTTGGAGACGGGGCTGTGGCTTCGGTGATTGCTGCACCTTCAGTACGCGGGTTTAAAGTGCCGCCATTCGACGGAACATCTTCGTGGTCGGCCTATAAAATCCAATTTGAGGCCGTTATGAAAGCGAATGGGTGGACCAAAGGGCAAGCCATGACCGCGCTCACTTTGGGTCTCCGAGACCAGGCCCTTACCATTCTTGAGGCACTCGGCAAGGATGTGACTTACGAACAGCTGCTGGAGGCATTAGAGTCCAGATACGGCGACGCGCACCTGGAGCATGTTTTTCGTGCCAAATTAAGGGATCGCGTTCAACGTAGTGCCGAGAACTTACAGCAGTGGGCCCTGGAAGTTGAAAAGCTGGTTCGGAAAGCATACCAGTCCACCCCTGCACTCATTGATGGAAATCTGGTACAGGCGTTCATCGATGGAATACGCGACTTGGAGGTTAGAGCCGCTGTGAGACTTGGGCATCATGAGACGCTGAAAGATGCCTTGGCCCATGCCTTAGAAGTAGAGGCAGTGAGGCAGGACCACCGTACGCACCGGGTCAGGGAGGTTGTAGCGTCACCTGTACGCGACCGCCCGCAAGGATACAGCCCTAGGTGCTACACTTGTGGAGAAAGGGGTCATCTTCGATCAAGCTGTCCTAAGCGCAGCTCACCAAAAG
Organism: Diarsia mendica; assembly: GCA_949316265.1. Taxonomy (NCBI): domain Eukaryota; kingdom Metazoa; phylum Arthropoda; class Insecta; order Lepidoptera; family Noctuidae; genus Diarsia; species Diarsia mendica. The sequence continues at coordinate 15,100,394 of OX438889.1, forward strand.
AAGACCAACCTCAGCAAGGAAAGGTGGCTGAAGTGGCTGCCCAACCACAGCAGGGAAACGAGTAAATGCCAGGACTGGGGGGCGGGTGCTGGCTGGTTTTGAAAGAGCCCCGAGGATCTCGATCTCACAAGTACATGACGGGAACAGCCTGACCATCAACGGCGAAGTCAACGGAACTCCATGCAAACTGACGTTGGATACTGGAGCTTCTCACACGGTCGTCAATTCTCACCTGGCGAATCGGTTTCTTGGGGGCTACTTCAATAACCGCGACCGTCTTCAATTATTAACAGCTACCGGTCAGCACATAACCGTCCGAGGCAAGAAGGAGCTGGAGTTAAAATTGGGTGATAGAATTTACCGACACAATGTCATCGTGGCCGACATAGTCGACGATTGCATCTTGGGCTTGGACTTCATGCGGAAATATCGTTGTGAGATCGACATTGACCAAGGAGTGTTGAAATGTGGTTCAGAGGAAGTCTTCATGGAAGGTGCACCATCAGGGAAAGTGTACTGCCTGAAGGAAATTGTTCTTCCTAGCAGATCAGAAACGATCGTGCCTGTTAAGTTACCACAGAACTCTGGACACAAAGATCGAAGTGTTCTGATAGAAAGGGTGGACAATGAGTTTTCATGGAAGATGGCACGAACTCTGGTAAAGGCCAATAACATCTCAGCTACGTACGAATCCTGAATCCAAGTAACAAGGAGCAAGTAATCAAGAAGGGCACATTGATCGGCACTTGTGAGGAAGTAGCTTGGATGCGTCAATTGCAAGATCTACCTACCGGAAGCAAAATTAGTAGTGCCAAATTCGACGTGTCAACGCTTCTTGAAAACTGTCATTTAAGTGAAGGAGAAATGGACAAGGCTAAGAAGATGTTACTTCAGTACGCCGGTATTTTCTCTACGGGTGATGCTGACATAGGAAGAACTGGACTGGTTCAGCACAGAATTAATACAGGCAACGAGTTACCTATCCGTCAGCGACCAAGGAGACTGCCAGTTGCACGGGAAAAAGAAGTGGAAACCATGATTGAGGGTATGGTGAAGGATGGTGTTATAGAGCCTTCATCCAGTCCATGGTGTTCTCCTGTGGTCCTGGTAAAGAAAAAGGACGGCAGTATGCGCTTCTGTGTGGACTATCGACGACTGAACGACGTCACGAAAAAGGACAGCTATCCACTGCCTAGGATCGATGACACACTGGATACGCTGACGGGAATGAAGTGGTTTACCACACTAGACCTAAAAAGTGGTTACTGGCAGGTAGAAATAGACCCCAAGGATAAGGACAAGACTGCATTCTCAACAGGAAAAGGGTTGTGGCAGTTTAAAGTTATGCCCTTCGGATTGTGCAATGCTCCTGCAACATTTGAAAGGCTGATGGAGCAAGTACTTGCCGGGTTGATTGGGGACGCATGTCTTGTCTACCTAGACGACATAATCATTGTGGGCCGTACGTTTGAAGATCACCTTAGAAACCTCAACCGAGTGCTGTCGAAGATCCAAACAGCAAACCTGAAGTTGAGTCCGAAAAAGTGCTCGTTTTTCAGAAAACAAGTGAACTTTTTAGGACACATAGTTTCGGGGGAAGGTGTTCAAACAGACCCAGAGAAAGTAGTCGCCGTCAAGGATTGGCCAGTTCCGAAAGACAAGACACAGGTCAGAGCATTTTTGGGTCTGTGCTCCTACTATCGCCGGTTTGTGAAGAATTTTGCCGACATTGCGAAACCTCTACACAGACTCACTGAGGAAAAGCGACAATTCTGTTGGGATGAGAACTGCGACGCCGCATTTCAAAAATTAAAGGGACGTCTGTGCAATACCCCTATTTTGGGATATCCTGACAATGAAAATGACACAAAGACGAGGTAATATATTAGTATTAATTGTCGTTTGAGGATTTGATTCAATAATGAATAACAGCCAGGTTGCACGCACCGTGGGTCTTTCCAATGAAGAGTATGTGAGCATGGTGAAAAGCCTAGCAGAAGTCGGGGAGCTTGCTTCTTTGAAGGTGTCAGATGACATTTGGAACGGTATCAATGGGATCAGGGAGAAGGTCGCATATCTGGGTTTCGACCCGAGGCGTATCATGAGAGAGTTCTTAAAGAGGGCTACGGACTCAACGCGGGCAGCAGCTTCTGATTCAACCCCTGTAGTATACGGGGAAGGTGATTCAAAATTCTACCTCCACGAGGGCAATCACGCGGAGACCGACTTAATATTCTTTATAACACTGTTTCTAGAGAGGGGCAACAATGTTGCTAAAATCCTCCTCAGGTGTGATAAGTCCATCGGGGCAATAATTACCAGGAAAATGGCATCCTATGGGATGTCAACCGAGAAAAAGTCATCCGCATTGGCCACTGACACGTTAACGTTGGCCAGAATCGCACAAGCATTTACGGTCGCAACTACGGCCATAATTTTGGATAAGAAAATACCAGGAAAGCTCAAATCAAAAGTGCTGATTGGTGTCTTCCAGCTGCCGATTCTAATGCAGCACACAATATTTCCCAGCATGATCCCTACTGACGTAGATGGGATCACTGACGAATTGGTGCGTATTGCATCAGTGTTAAACATGGAGACCTGTGTTACTTGCAACACCAAAAGACAGGAGAAAGATAGAGGGTAGAGAAGTAGAGGACCTCTACACCACGGCAGAACAGTTTGTGAATGCTGCTGTCAATGGGAGTGTTGCACCAGAAAACTTCAGGATCAAGGCGCTTAAGAAAGCTGAGATCCTCAATGGGGATGGAGAACTGTCCAACAGTGCCAAAGCATGTCTCAACGCCGCTGATGCTTTCATGAAGCACAGCCGCAAGACTTTCTCTGCAGCCGTTGAGGGCTGTTAGATTGGCTCATGAAGAACTGTTGGCAAGGTCAGTTGCTGGGCCAAGCACTGTGGACCCAAACCAATAGAGGAGGGGAAGAGCAAGTTTGAAGGAATAGACCTAACAGCTCTTGCCAATGCTGTTAGGGATCTACTCCTACAGACGGATGGCGGCAGTAGGTTACTGGCTAGAGCATCTTCGTCATCAGCTCCTCCTCCTCCTCCTCCCCTCCCTCCTGCAGTACCTATACTGATACAGCCAAAGAAGCTGTACCAGCCGGATGAAGCAGCATACATAGATGTCTGAGAAGATGAAGACTCGTTATGACCGGAAGGCAAACAGTCGTGGTTTCGACGAAAGTTCGCTGGTGTGGTTGCATAACCCAGTGCGGAGCAAGGGAAAGTCTCCGAAATTGCAAGCAAAATGGGATGGACCATACCGAGTTGTGACCAGGATCAACGATGTCACCTACAGAATACAGAAGGGTCCGCGAGGTGCGCCTAAGATTGTGCATGTAGACCGATTGGCGTGATATTACGGGACTAATGATGCTCGGGACGAGCATGTCTAAGGAGGGGGCAGTGTTACGACGGTCATCTAGAATCTTCGACAAACTTCGCTAATAACTGTGTAGTACCTAGAAAAGACGAGTAGGTACGAGTTCATTTTTTTAGGTATAGTTACATTGTATTCAAGGTCAGCCGACGCGCGGCGTCAGCGGCAATTGACATTGTAATTTCGACCGTATGCCGAGGGCGTAAAGTAACTTCTTCCTTGTCGGTTCTTTTATCTTTAAGTTTATTTTTTTTGTTAATGTTTTTTTGTAGATCCTTTCTTGAATAATAGAGAATTATCTCGAATATCTTTTGTTTGCTTGGGTATAAAAGGACCGATTGAGGACGAAGTGAGTCAGTTCACTTTTAAGCGAGACAACGAAAGGTTCGAAGAGTTATCTAGTGCGACAAAGTGTTCAGTACTGTTGAAGTGATTGTTTATAAGTGTTCAGTGAGTAATAAATTTAATTCGTGTGTTTAATTGGTAGTGTTTTTATTTATCCCATACCCAGCTCGTAACAATATTTACGTGTCGGATCATCTACCCATTTGTATAGAATGTAATTTAGAAGTGGTACGGCCTAAAATGGTGTCGCGGCCCATCTGTCGTGATTCTGTGGTGTGGGGTGAAAGAACTAAGTCTGAAATACAGTACTACCATAGTATCTGTACTAGTAAATTGCGAGATGTTGACTTCCCCCACGATTTTCAGAGTTGCGGTAATGGACCGTGCAGTTTGTCTGGTCATAGAACTATTCTGGACAATTTGTATAGGCAGATTGTTGAAATACTTTGTGTGGCGGCTAGGCAATCTAAAGTGACACGCGTTGGAGGGCCGAGACGGGGCAAGCGTGTGTGCGGTTGGAATGAGCACGTGAGAGACGCTCATCGCGAAGCCAGGAGTAGTTTTCAGGCCTGGAAAGATAGCAAACGTCCCTGTTCGGGACCTATCTATGATAATATGCATGAGAAGCGAAAGTGTTTTAAAAGCCGGCTGAAATATTGCCAAAACCATGCTGAGCAGATTGTTATGGATAGATTGGCTGAACAGCGGGCTAGTAAACATTTTTGTGATTTCTGGAAATCCACTGGTAAGCTGGACGGGAAACCGGGACTCCCTACGAGTGTAGGAGGCTTAAGTGAACCCACTGGAATCTCGAATATGTTCAAAGAGCATTTTCGAGTTCAGTCCCCTCTCGGTCCCTCAATCGTGAAGGTAGATACTGAGCCCAGCAGTTGTGGAGGTAAACCTCTAATGCGATTCTCGAGCAAGCAAGTAAGTGCAGTTATAAACAATATGAGCCGAGGCAAATCTCCAGGACATGATGGGCTCAGTATTGAGCACTTGAAGCACGCGGGTGTGCACCTGCCGCGAGTTCTGTCTATGTTATTCACAATGTGTATTAGTCACGCGTACTTACCTGATGATCTAATGAAGACCATCGTGACTCCCATTGTGAAGAACAGGACAGGAGATATTTCTGACCAGGGCCTCAATTCCGGGCTCGAGCTAGATATCACGACCATGGAGATAGATCTCTGTTTCAAATCTCCGCATTAATGTCCGGTTCAAATCTCGATACTATCAAAAAATCGTATTCTCGTTGACCATGGAGAAAGATTTACAACGGAGACAATAATCTCTGCTAAGAGACGTTCCATTTTTATCGATTCACTTTGATTATAATCGATTACGCCACGTTTTTCTTTTTTTAGTAATAATGACGTATGTTTCATTTATCAAATACAAGCAAACATATTAGAAAGGGTTATTTTAGTTTAGTGTGTTTCTGTAACTGTGTTTTATTTTTTATAATTACTGAAAATAGTAATTGCAAAGTAGCGTAATCCGAAACGCATTATTTGTGTTCTTTTTCTGACGTATCGTACTGTAATCACGATCACTGCTTAGTTTAAAACAAAGTCGCTTCCCGCTGTCTGTCTGTCCATATATAGGCTTAGATCTTTAAAACTACGCAACGGATTTTGATGCGGTTTTGCTTGCAAAAGCTAGTAATAAATAAAAAAAGTGCCGGGGATTTTACAAAAAGTTTCCCCAAAGTGAATATGGAACCGCGCGCGGAGAAGCAGAAACGGCAATACCCTTCGCAAGCACAAAAAACAAGACTGGCGCAGCTACTAGAAGCTGACGCTGAACTTCGAAGTGGGAAGTTCACTTCTTCATTTACCAAAAAGTACGTTTTACGATAATTTGTTTGTTGTTAATACCAATTTTGACAGATGTTCCAACGGAGATTTCATATCTCCATACCTTAGGACCAGCCGTAATATCTCGCTGGTTTGCGATCGAAAAAATTATGAATGGAGATCGTTAGAATAGCAATTTTTCGTTTTCAACGGAGATAAGCAGTTTCTCGACTGATATTTCGACCATGGGGATAATTTCCATGTCACCGGAATTGGCCTCCAGGGTAACTACTCGTATCGTCCCATCTCACTTGCGACTATAATAGCAAAGGTTTTGGACGGTGTGCTTGACACTTGCCTTAATGACTATATACATCTTCATGATGCGCAGTTCGGGTTTCGTCCCGGACTTTCTACTGAAAGCGCGATTGTGAGTCTCAAGCATACAGTTCAATACTATGTAGATCGCGGGACGCCGGTGTACGCCTGCTTTCTTGATCTCTCCAGAGCCTTCGATCTTGTCTCGTATGATTTACTCTGGGAGAAGATGGCAAGCAGGGGTATACCGGCAGAAATTTGCGGGCTTTTCCAGTATTGGTATGGCAATCAGACCAATCATGTGAGATGGGATGGTACGCTCTCTGAACCGTATAGGTTGGAGTGTGGGGTCAGACAAGGAGGTCTGACTTCTCCCAGGCTCTTCAACCTCTACGTGGATGACCTCATAGAGGGATTCAGCAGCACGCGTGCCGGATGCAGTGTTGGTGGTGTTAGCATTAACAACATCAGCTATGCGGATGACATGGTGCTGCTGGGTCCGTCTGCGGAGGCTGTAAGAAAACTGTTGGGTACTTGTGAAGCTTACGCTGCCGCACATGGTTTAATTTATAATGTTAAAAAATGTGAGTACATGGTCTTTAAGGTCGGCGGCAAATGCCGAGAGGAGGGCCCCGAGCTTCGTATAAACGGGTCAGTAATACGAAAAGTATCTACTTTCAAATACTTGGGTCATTTTCTGTCCGACGACCTTAAAGACGATGTAGATATAGAAAGGGAGCGCAGGGCACTAGCCGTCCGGTGCAACATGTTGATCCGTAGATTTGCTCAGTGTACGGACCTAGTTAAAATAACTCTTTTCAAGGCCTACTGCCAGAGTCTGTACACGGGTAATCTATGGGTTAAATACACCAAAAGGTCGCTAGATGTCCTGCGCGTCCAATATAATAATGCCTTCAGGATGTTGTTGAGACTTCCTCGCTACTGCAGTGCGTCGGGGATGTTTGCGCAAGCTCGTACCGACGGATTTCACGCGATTATTCGTAAAAAAAGTGCCTCGCTACTCAGGAGAGTGAGAGATAGTCGCAACAGCATCCTGAGAACTGTAGCGGAGAGCATAGCTCTCCAATCTTAATTTTTCTTGTGCAGAGGTCAATTGGTACTAACACTAGATAATAAGTTAATTAATATGTTACTAACACTCTATGGATCTTTTTGTGTCCGAAATAAAAATAAATAATAATAATAATAACACATTTTTTTTAAACTAAGTCGTATACTAGTTTGTAAGCTTAAAACTATAAATAAAATTATTACTTTGTTTGGAATATTTTGATCTTGAACCATGAGACTTCTTGGTGGTACTGTTTTGGTCATTCTCCTTTACATTCTTTTTTTACAATTTTCAGTTGTCGAGTTACAGAAACGATGAAAAAATTTGAAAACATGTTTCAATAGAGAAAAGACTAAAAAAACAACACGAAGAGTGGCTCATGGTTTCTATTGCAGGTAGCTCAAGCTGTACAACCCTGTAGCCTCTCAACACGAAGTTGTGGTGCAGTATGCGAGAAGCTTCCTCAAGTTCCGCGGTTTTTGCGAATTTAAATACGACTGTATCCTTTACTAACGAGGTCTATGAGTCCATTGTGTATAAAACTAACTTATTCGCCGAGCAGAGCAAAGCTGAAAAATGGTCCGACTTAGATAAAAAAGAGGAAATGGCGAAATGTAAAAAAAAGTAGAAGGTAGCGATTCCCTCCTACGAATTCGACCTTTTGGGATTTGTAACTACCAAAAAGGCAATATACCATAACAGAGGTTGAAAGAGGAGTGTATTTGACACAGGCATATACATATCTGACAACAAACGTTTCTAAAAAAAAAAAAACAATTTAACCGACCAGTGTAGAAAGTGAGCGTGTTTTTTCGTCGGCAGGATATTTCTGTTACAAAATACGAAGCTCACTATCCGATAAAATGCATGACGCTTTGATATTCTCAAGAACTTTTTACCAAGAAAAACGAGACTCATAATGGTACTGAACCCTTCGTGCGCAGGTACGACTCGCACTTGGCCGGTTTTTTTAATACGTTTTACCATAAATTAGCTAAATTAAAAAAAAACAAAAAAGACTTCTTAAAAGTCTCGATTCCCGGGATTTCCCGGGACTTTGATTGTCAGCTGTCTCGTGTCCCGACACTATGAAATTGTCGGTAATTCCCAAACCCTATGTTGAAGTGACAGATTAAACTCGACCCATCGACAAGATTCTTGACTTACTTTGTACTGAAACTAACTGGTAGGTGATTAGTTAAATTATAGTAAGATTAGTTAACCGCAATATAGACGAGCGGTTAACACTGTATTTTTTTGGTTGCCAGAACAGATATTTGCATATAATTTCTGACCCTCTAAGAGCAATAACTCTTAGCAAACACAAATATTACTTGCCTATAAATGCTCGTATTTGTGTAGGACATACATTTAGCACTGATTGGGATATGTTGTACAGTCGAACAAGCTAATAAGTATACAGCCAGCTAACTTGTATTTACTTTTAAGATTATACAGATACATTTAGAGACTGATGTCAAACGATACAGCGTTTGACATCAGTCGCTTAATGCAAAACACTTATTGAAACAAAATTAGAATTAATATTTTCAGTGTTATAGAATTATAAAGATCTCTTACCCTTACTTATTAGCTTGTTCGACTGTACAATTCTCAAAATAGTATTCGAATATTTACGGCTGAACAAGTAGAACATGCACTTTCTTTTATAAATCATTTTAACACATTTCTCGATTTCTCGAGTATGGAAAGTGTGGAAAGAATTATTGACGAAGAACATTTGTTTCATTATTGCCTCGGAATGAATAAACAGCCATTTGAACTGTTATTATACACAATATGAAATACTGCGTCTAATAGAAACCAATAGAGGCATTTTGGGTTTAGGTGCTCTTCTAATTAAGATGAGAACTGTTGACTCTGATGACCAGTTATCCTAGTTATGAATGGTTCCAAGACGAACATTAGAAAGATTAATGCATAAGGTTAAAGAAATATTGGTACAGGATTTTGTGCCTAGAAATCTGGGACTTCAACAAGTATCCCGTGATTTAATGAATCCAAATGCAATTTACAATCAAAATAATGAAAATATGATAATTATATGCGATGAAACATTTATTTATATAAACAAAGTTCCAATTATATGTTCCAAAAAAGGACACGTATTCCTTACACAAGTACAGAAACTTGTTAAAACCATTTTTGCTGGTGACACCTGATGGCTACATTGTGTAGGCTGCTTTAAGTTACTGCAGAAATGCACACTGCATTTATTAATTTTTCTGCCAGGTTAGAAACTTCAATCGCGAATAGGGCGCATAGTACTTCAGTTGCTGGTGGTCAACATCAACAACAATTTCAGCAAAATATTACTGTTGGATACCATAATTGGTCTGGTGATATGAAAGTATTACGTACTCATAGTCTTTATGTTTCACGGAATGAACTCAAAATCGCGCTGAATTAATTCCAAGTAAGTGACTTTTGCTCGCGGTCGCGAGTGTATTAATTGAAAATGTGTCTGGAAGGCAAGCTATAACAGAATGTTGCTGTAATTGTTTAGTTGGTAGAAGAACGGTTGAGTGTTGTGCACATGTTATGACGCTTGTGTGGTACCTTGGGTGGGCCAGGCATCAGCCGACAGTATCAGCGCCAGCAGCATTCCTAGATGCTGTAATTGTAAGAGAGGATGATGAATAAAAAGTATTTTTTGTCAAGCCTATTTCTTTCATTAAGTACTCCTAAATCCTACCATTACACTTTATTTTCTCCTGTATCCTACCATTACTCGATTTGTCTATACAATATGCAACTTGAGTATTGAACGCTGAAAGACAGTAGGTATAGCGGACTAACTCTCTTCACCCAGAATTGAAGAGGTCAAACCACAAAAAGGCCTTGAAGTCGTTCATGAAAGACTTCACGTGTGATGATAATTATGCCATCCTAGTTTTTACACTATACGCTGTGAAAGTTAGAGCAATTTCATTGACAATTGTGCTGTCTATACGGACTTACCAACACTTGCAAACGTAAAAGTAATGTTTTTACCTGCTAACACCACTAGTAAACTTCAACCATAAGATCAAGGCATCATTCACACTTTTAAACGCTTTTATCGCAGAGAAGTCGTTAAACATAGTCTTACGAGTCTGGAAGAAAACAGTAGCCCTGAAATTAACGTACTTCTAGCTATGAAATTTGCTAGAAATGCATGGTACTTAGTCAGTGACGTTGCTGTCAAAAACTGCTTCAAGAAAGCTGGGTTTAGGAAAAGTACAGATTAGCAAGACCTGCCCGAGGAAAATGATGTTGAAGTTGGACCTAGCAACGAGGAATAGACTAAGCTTGTGTCTCACGGATCCAATATGTTAATACCGAGCTTCGAAGATTTCGTTCAAATTGACGACGACGTAACTGGAGAACAAGCCGATGACGATATCGTTAAGAATTGTGTGAACACCTGTATTGCTGGAAATGACAGTGAAGACGAGGCACAGATTCCGGAAACAGAAATAAAGATCATTCCAATGAAGCTAGCTTTAAATGCGTTGGAGACGGTCCATCACTACTTTGACTATGCGGCGGTTCATATCAAGCAATATTCGACAAAATTTATGAGTTACAGAAAAACATTCAAAATACAAAAACAGAAACTCAAACGAAATTGACGGATTTTTTAAGTGTAAATAAGTTCTAAATAAAATAAAATTACATAGTGCATGAATTTTTGTTTTGTTCGCCGTTTTCTCGTGGTCCTACTATTTTGTCCTACTAGTAGGTCCACGAGGGAGACCAGTTTCTGTTCGTCCTACTATGACATATTGGAGTTGTAATCATTTATTTATACCACCTGTATATAATTAATACCTACCTTGACACTCGTAATAAAAGGAAGAAAAAAAACAATCATTTTGTAACAAACTAAAAATATGCTTCTATTATAAATATATTAGAGAAAACACTATATAGCACACCACATATAAAACAATTACAATAAGACAAATAAACTAAAAATAACACTGGCATACAATAGGCGGCCTTATTGTTTATCCTTATCCTTCTTTGATTAAATTAATTGTCAATCAACAATGTCATATTTTTATCTTTCAAATGCATGAGCACATTGTAATTTGCTGGGACCTGAGGCTGGGATTTTATACTTCCGTTGTATGAGATCTGAACAATGTCCGAAGACGTAATTTTTATTGAGAGAAAAGGTGGGTTAGTCCTTTTATTTAAAGGACGGCAGTACTATAAACAAAAAGTATATAAGAGTGGATTTGTTATATGGAACTGCAGTAAATCTAAAAAAGAAAAATGCCGAGGGTCTGTGACTTTGAAGGTAACAATTTGATATTTTTTTAAATCTGATTTCTATACAAAATGACTAGCTTTTTTCAGATCTGCCAGGCGTCCCGCGAGGCCGCGACGGCTCACTTTTTTTTAGACCTTCCCAGGTCCTTGTGTAATGTTTTATAGTTGGGTATGATTTAGATTTCATTTAATTGTCTTCAGGGTAGCGAAATCTTCAAAGAGAAAGAACATTCTTGTCAGATCAGTTTTGCAAGGAACCAAATAGACGAAACCATAAATACCATGAAAGAACAAGCATCTACAAGTGATGTTCCGATTCCACAAATATATGCTAAAGGAAAGGATAATTTGCTTGATCAAGGTATTCATTTGGTGGTACCAGTGCCACCATTGAAAACACACGAGAAACAAGAATCTTATGCTGCACTCTTTGGCATTATTAAATCCCAAATACCAAAATGGACTCCTAAAAAGTTTCATCTTGATTTCGAGGTCGCTATTGCTAATGCTTTTTTGAATATTTTCCACAGAAGTGAAATTAAAAAAATGTTACTAGCATTTATCAAAAGCCCTTTGGAAAAATGCCACAATGAAAATAAAAACAAAAACCGAACGAAGGATTGTAGGATTATGTGCAGCTTTACCTTTGTTACCTGAAGATCTAATTGAAAATGGTATTGATTATATTCTGACTGAAAGCCCAAATACACCAAAAATGACTAAATTTCTGAAATATATGAAAACGACTTGGTGGAAGAGCAAAGAGTACCGCTCATCATGGTGCATATACGGTGAACGTCATCGTAGGTACCAACAATGTTGTCGAGAGTTGGCACTCCCGATTAAACAAAAATATGAAAAAGTGTACACCAGTATCAATACTGCGATTGATAAATGTGTTAATGGAAATGGAAAGCAAGACAACGAGCGATGATGTATCACGTAGACGAAAAGAAGACTTGGATCGGGATAACTTTGTAATGACAAACCAGCTACAATTAATTCACGGTGACATACCAATAGGCCATTTCTTAAAGAAAATGAGATAATAGGAGCATATATTTATAATAGAAGCATATTTTAGTTTGTTACAAAATGATTGTTTTTTTTTCTTCCTTTTATTAAGAGTGTCAAAGGTAGGTATTAATTATATACAGGTGGTATAAATAAATGATTACAACTCCAATATGTCATAGTAGGACAAACAGAAACTGGTCTCTCTCGTGGACCTACTAGTAGGACAAAATAGTAGGACCACGAGAAAACGGCGATTAAAAGTTTCGATAGTCTAAAGCACTCCCTTTATAACGCGAGGCATAAATCAGCGGGAGTATCGAGACCAACTTTTTCATCTGTGGACGAAGTTGAAGTGCCTGGCCAGTTTCTTGATTTTATGCTGGGTTGCGACACAGAAAAAAGAATACTTATATTCTGTACCTCCCAAGCAAGAGAAATGATTGACCATATTGACGAATTTTTTGGAGATGGCACTTTCAAATGTAGCCCGCACCCGTACGTACAGCTGTTTACTTTGCACGGTGATATTGGAAGTGATATAACAAAATTACTAATGTTGTTCCACTAATTTATGCCCTACTCTTGGACAAAAAAGGAGACATACGTCACAATGCTTCGTAGGTATAATCAAAGCGCAATTGCCAAAATGGGAGCCTAAAAAGTACCATTGCGACTATGAAACTGCAGCAATCAACGCAATGTTGGAAGTATTCCCACGTGTGGAGATAAAAGGTTACATGCATTTTTCTAAAAATATTAGGAGCATTTTTCTAAAAATATTTGGAAGCAAAGGTCAATATTGGGACATATAAAGTCCAAACCTGAGAAAAGAGTAGTCGGAATGTGTTCTATATTAACCTTAATACCTACCAGCCGGGATAATCAATGAGGCATGAACATACATAAAGAACAAAGTAAAAACATTGGGATTTCTGAAAATGGCTAAATTCTTGAAGTACATAAGTCGCGTTTGGTTAAGGCGCGTCCCCCAGCAAAACGTAGCTCTAGCCGTTTTTATGCAGTTTTCTGGAGCTTATAACTCTTAAAAAAAAAGACATATCAACCAACAAAAAATACATTAAATTTCTACATACTCTTACCTTCAAAATGGTACGTTTTGTTTTTTTCTTTTTTAAGTAAAATATTTAATTAATCCCCTCACAACGAAACCACAGAAATGAGAAATAATTATTGAAAACATGCTACTTCTCCAAAACTAACAATTGTTTTTATTTTGTTTTTACACTAATGGATAAGCAATTTCATAATGAACATTATGGTACGATTTTTTTTTTCAAAAACCCAAAATTTGATTTTATAAAGATTTTTATGCAAAATTCTGAGCGTATTCGCAACCGTATCTATTGACATTCAGTATGCCGCCAGGCCTCGAAGGGGGAACCCGTGTCGCTCGTCACCGCGCCGCGTCGGCTCATGCGCTCGCTCGCTTACGTCACATTATCAACAGATCTAAGAAGTAATTTCAAGTAATAGATATGGCATTCAATGAAATATTTTTTTATGAAATATTTATTGGTGCGTCCAAATACTTTTGGTCATTAAGAAATTATGAATTCAGTTATTATACTCACGTCGATAAATAGGTAGGTACTTTCAACTTTTACTGTGATACAAAATCATATTGGCACGATTACGAAAATGAGCTCAAAATTAAAATCCAAGATGGCGGCTAGGAAAATTTTAGGTTTTTCCGTCATGGGTGTCGTTTTCATGGTTTTTATGGTCGCTGATTACGAAAATGAGGTCAAAATGAAAATCCAAGATGGCGCCGACGAAGATTTTTAGTTTTTCGTCATGGGTGTCGTTTTCATGGTTTTTGGGGACGCTGATTACGAAAATGAGGTCAAAATGAAAATCCAAGATGGCGGCTAGGAAAATTTTAGGTTTTTCCGTCATGGGTGTCGTCTTCATGGTTTTTGGGGTCGCTGATTACGAAAATGAGGTCAAAATGAAAATCCAAGATGGCGGTAAAGATTTTTTAGGTTTTTCCGTCATGGGTGTCGTTTTCATGGTTTTTGGGATCGCTGATTACGAAAATGAGATCAAAATAAAAAACCAAGATGGCGCGCCGACGAAAATTTTTGGATTGTTCGTCATGGGTGTCGTTTTCATGGTTTTTGGGGTCGCTGATTACGAAAATGAGGTCAAAATGAAAATCCAAGATGGCGCCGACGAAAATTTTTGATTTTTCCGTCATGGGTGTCGTTTTCATGGTTTTTGGGATCGCTGATTACGAAAATGAGATCAAAATGAAAATCCAAGATGGCGCGCCGACGAAAATTTTTGGATTGTCCGTCATGGATGTCGTTTTCATGGTTTTTGGGGTCGCTGATTACGAAAATGAGGTCAAAATGAAAATCCAAGATGGCGCCGACGAAAATTTTTGGATTTTCCGTCATGGGTGTCGTTTTCATGGTTTTTGAGGTCAAAATGAAAATCCAAGATGGCGGCCAGGTAAATTTTTGATTTTTCCGTTATGGCTGTCGTTTTATATATATACTAGCGTTTGCCAGCGGCTTCGCCCGCGTGAAAATGACGATTTTCCATACAAACTTTCATCCCCTATTTAACTCCCTTAGGGGTTTAATTTCGAAAAATCCTTCCTTATTCCTTGTCTACATTATAAAGGAAACCTCTGTGCAAAATTTCAGCTTTCTAGGTCCAAGGGTTTGGGCTGGGCGTTGATGAGTCAGTCAATCAGTCAGTCAGTCAGGACTTCTCTCTTTATTTATATAGATAGTCGAAAAACCAAAATTTTCGTCGGCGCCATCTTGGATTTTGATTTTGAGCTTATTTTCGTAATCAGCGACCCCAAAAACTATGAAAACGACACCCATGACGGAAAAACCAAAAATTTTCGTCGGCGCCATCTTTGATTTTTATTTTGACCTCATTTTCGTAATCAGCGACCCCAAAAACCATGGAAACGACACCCATGACGGAAAAACCAAAAAATTTCGTCGGCGCCATCTTGGATTTTCATTTTGACCTCATTTTCGTAATCACCGACCCCAAAAACCATGAAAACGACACCCATGACGGAATATCCAAAAACCGTCGGCGCCACCTTGGATTTTCATTTTGATCTCATTTTCGTAATCAGCGACCCCAAAAACCATGAAAACGACACCCATGACGGAAAAACCAAAAATTTTCCTGGCCACCATCTTGGATTTTCATTTTGACCTCATTTTCGTATTCATCAGCGACCCCTAAAACCATGAAAACGACACCCATGACGGAAAAACCAAAAATTTTCATGGCCGCCATCTTGGATTTTCATTTTGACCTCATTTTCGTAATCAGCGACCCCTAAAACCATGAAAACGACACCCATGACGGAAAAACCAAAGATCTTCGTCAGCGCCATCTTGGATTTTCATTTTGACCTCATTTTCGTAATCAGCGACCCCGAAAACCATGAAAACGACACCCATGACGAAAAAACCAAAAATTTTCGTCGGTGCCATCTTGGATTTTAATTTTGAGCTCATTTTCGTAATCGTAATATTTGTATCACTGTAAAAGTTGAAAGTACTTACCTATTTATCGACGTGAGTATAGTAACTGAATTCATAATAACATTTCATAAAAAAATATTTCTTTGAATGCCATATCTATTACTTCTTAGATCTGTGAATTTTACTTGTATTCGTATGAAGTTCGCCAGGTGGCGCAAGTAATAGTTTACGAAGTATTGTAGAGGTGGGGTGCGGCAAAGAGGGAGCAAATGCTCAAGGTTATTTGCTCAGGGTACCACCTTAAATAAGAAAATCAAAAGGTACAACTGTCTTCGGAGAACGTCATAGGAATAATGTGGCCGAGTCCTTTCATGGCGTTAAGTCGCTGTGAAAGGACTCGGCCACATTATTTGCAACAACAAGGCAGTTAACAAGAGTAATGTGAATTTAATTAGATTGTTAAATGCACTTCGTGAAAAAGGTAACTTATCCAAGGGACCTATGCCTACGAAGCGTGAGGTCGGAAATAAAAGAAGGGCACAATATATAATGAACGATGATTATGTAAGACATGTACAACTGCAGTTATTGGATGGACATATAACTATTGGGCATGCAATCGACAAATTGCGTTAAGACACATGACACATTGTTTTAATTTATATATATATATGATCCCGACCGATTTCGGCCACAGCGACTTGGATCTGCCTATTAAGAGCATCGCTGGTGTGCTCTGTGGTGACTGACATAGCCAATTTTTGCAGTGAAAGTGCGTTCACATTCACTGCAAGTCAGCACCCCTCCGACGTAATTGTATTGGATGGCCGCGGGTGGTCGGGCCTTAAGCTCGTCACGTTTAGCATCGAGCTCTTCTCTACGTCGCCTTTCAAACTCGAACACCTTAGTGCTCACGGTATGCCTCCACAGTGACCGGTCCGCTGCCATTGCCTCCCATTGTGACGTGTCTAGGTCACATCGTTTCATGTGGCGCTTAAGCACATCTTTGTACCGAAGGAGTTGGCCGCCTTGTTTCCGCTTGCCATCCTTGCCTTAATTAAAGTTTAATTAACGATTAAAAGGCGATTTCTCGGGTAAGTGTAGAATGTGTTTTGCTATCAAAGGTAGCCACTTTGAAACCCTGTTGTAAATTAAATAAAAAAAAACATTGTATTTCACTTTTTACCTATGTTTTATTAACTAGTCCACTTTTAGTAAACTTTTCTTACGTAAAAAGCTTCCGAAGCTACTTGTCAGTTTCCATTTTTATTATAATTAAAAATTAATTAATTAATTCCATTAATTTTTCGTGGATCGTAGCGTAATGTTATGTAGCTTAGAGCATTCAAGCATACAAGAAGAATTATTCATTTTGAACCAGTAGTTCCAGATATTACCTCCTACATGATACAAACTTACAAATTTTATCTCTTTATAATATTAGTATAGAATCCTCAAAAAAATATTTTCAATAAATAATAGTACATTGTACACCGAGAGAAGAAAGTGACTGATTACCGTCGAGGGTGTCGTTTAAAGCCCGAAGCCGTAGGCAAGGGCTTTAAAACACCCGAGATCGGGAATCGCACTTTCTCTCGAGTGATACATAGTGCTTTATACTACACCTACGAAGAAAATAAAAAACTAAATTAAAATTCTAATTCAAATTCAAAATGGCGCCAATGGCGTCTGCAATTGTCACATGTTCTTTTTTCTAATTGTAATCTGAGCGGGAGAGAAAAGTGTATGAAAATCCATTCTCTCCCGCTCAGATGCGTTTTCTCCCCGCATATTTGTTCGATATGCAATGACGTACTTTCTACCGTAAATTTGATAAAGTATCAAGGTACTTTCCAAGCAGGTGTAGTATAAATGTTTATTATTTCACTACATTATCATCTTTATTGCACCAATCACTGGCACCCATTTTTTAACCGACTTAAAAAAGAAGGAGGTTATTACAATCGCAATCGTTGTCAGATCACTTAACGATATATAGTCATTTGTTTTAGACGTTCATTTGTTTTACACGATCATCCTATCCCCGTGGTCCAACCAGTTGGACATAATTCCACCGTGGTACCACGGGTCATAATCATAAATATCAGAAAAAAGAGTTGAACCATGGGTAAATTTACTCTCCGTAATACAACCAATTGGACATCGCAGTTGTACCACGGGTCGGGAGTGTTCATAACTTGTATGAAAAGAGGTAAGACGTACTGGCGGTGGCCCGCGATTAAAGATGAACAGCTTTATAGTTGGGACTATAAAGCGCGTAAGATAAGACCTCCTAAATTTGAGAAAAAGGGTGCTTTCTCTGTTCCAGAAATACACATGTAAGGTGCATCAGGGTAAGTTCGGATACAGGGAAAGGTCAGATAATTCGAATTACTTCTAAACCTGTGCGTATTTTTTAGTACTGGTAACACAGCTCGAGACGCCATCTTGTTATTCCCTGCCCATCAGTCAGTACGCGCCAATCACTACGATGTGTTGGTCGTGTTTGGTTGGCAAAAATAAAATCTTATTTTTGTTTCAGTTCATTATGCCTAACAGCCTAATAAATATACAAGAACAACATCACGTGCCTCGTACTCCAAAGAAGATCTAAAAATTGCTATAGAGAGAGTAGAAAGAAATGAGTTAACTAACCTCGCAGCTTCAAAAATGTACGGTATCCCGACATCGACGTTAAATGATCGTGTTAGAAAGAAGACAGGCTTAAAAAGCGAAACTCTCGGAAGGCCACCCGCAATTTCAATTGAAATGGAAGCCAATCTTGCGTCTTGTCTTCGGACGCTCGAGAAATGGGGATGGGGGTTATCCAAAGAAGAAGTTCTAGACCTGACTGCAGAGTTTGTCAGAAAAAACAAG
Organism: Diarsia mendica; assembly: GCA_949316265.1. Lineage (NCBI taxonomy): Eukaryota > Metazoa > Arthropoda > Insecta > Lepidoptera > Noctuidae > Diarsia > Diarsia mendica. The sequence continues at coordinate 15,118,989 of OX438889.1, forward strand.
CTTAAAACACCATTTAAAGACGGCAAGCCAGGGCATGACTGGTTTTCTGCTTTCCGAAAACGCCACAACTTATCTATAAAGAAACCTCAACCGGTTGAGTATTTACGGAAAAAAATTACAGATCCATTTGTGATCTACGAATATTTCCAACAACTCGAAAATGTTCTCAAGGAGTTGAATCTCAATGATGATCCAAATAAGATTTGGAATTTGGATGAAACATCTGTGTCTCTAGATCCCACTAAAACGAAAGTTGTTGGCGCTGTAGGAAAACCATGCAGTAGAACAAGAGCTGGTACAGGAAAGGAGAATATAACGGTATTGACGACTGTCAACGCAGCTGGTAAAAAGCTTACACCTTTAATTGTATATAAAGGCAAATATGTTTATGATGAATGGATGGCGGAACAACGAGAAGAGTTTGATTTTGACATATCTTATGCCGCCAGTAAACGCGGCTGGATGGAGACGGACATTTTTTACAATTATATGTCAAAAATCGTCATAGGAGCAGAAAGCCCAGCCTTATTGATTTATGATGGTCACGTCACACATGTGGATACAAAGGTTATAGAATTAGCCGTAGAAAATAATGTCACTAGGTATATTAAAACTACCAGCACACACATCACACCTTCTTCAGCCGCTAGATTTAGCAGTATTTAAATCACTGAAGGTTAATTGGGACAAAAGACTTGTTAAACATCAGAGACAAAACATTGGTGTTAAACTGCGCAAAAAAGATTTTGCGGCGATGTTTGCCGAAACATGGCACCAGACAAGCCCAACGGTCATACAAAACAGTTTTAAGAAAGGAGGCATTTATCCATTCAATCGGTTTGCTGTCCCAAAAGAAAAATTTGACCCAGCGGCGTTAGAAAGGTGGAAAATCCACAATAGTCCGCCTATGTACCTACCACGTTTGTGCATAAAGTTTAAATAAAATAAATAATAAATACTAAAATAAATGATGTGAAACCCTTTTTTTTTTTTTTTTGGTGGGTGGAAAATCATCGAATGACCCCCCGCTCTTGGGCAGAGCGAAGGGGAGTGTCAGACTTCTACTGACTAAAAACCGAACCCATGTTCCTTCTTTGCCCTTGCGCCGAGGCCACGTAATCTAGTACAAAATACCGCGGCCCCGACGGGATGATGTGAAACCCTTGAAACGACTTTGCTTAGAAATCTTAAACAAAGTCATATTTCCGACAGTTCAGAACACTAACGAACGCAAACCAGAAATGCAGGTTCAGGAAATACACAAAACTTCATTCGAGGAACTGCTTTTGCAGAAGCTTACTTATCGTCCTCAAAGTACTGGCAGAGTTACTCTGAAACGAGTCGCTCAGGGTGCAGAAGTTATCACACACACGTTTTTGGAAAACAATAAAAAAGAGCAGAAGGAAGCACTAACTCAAAAACCACCTGTTCTAAACGTTGATTCTCATACCTAATTATAATTGTACTGAAATAATAAACAAATTTTCATTTAATTCCAACTTTTGGTCAGTGGTCGTTCTCCTGGATATTTAATAATAATAATAATAAATTTTTTTCTGTGTCCGATTTTAATATTAAAATTTAACAAATTTCCTTCATAAAACCGGCCCATCAATCCTGGAAACCACTCACCCATCAGCAAACAATGAGAAAGAAAAAAAAACCGTTTTACTGGACTGAAAATATACCACCCGAAAATGAAACAGACACACAACAGAAAATAATGTCGAAATAAAGTCACCAATGCTGACCAGACGCCGAGCAAGACTGCAGCAGGCACACCCACCATCTCCGGGCTCGTCGCTCAGCTCCGCCTCGCAGCCGCCGGGACGCGCCACATCCGTGAGCGCCGTGTCACCGGTAGCTGCAGTTGCGTCGAGCTCGAGCGACGAGTTTTTCTCCCCGTCGTCGTCGATACCATCACCGCCGCCATCACCATCACCACCGCGGCGCGGACGACGAGGAAGAGGACGGCCACCAGCGGGCCTGGGACCTCGAGGCCAACCGGCCCCGAACAGGGTCCCCGCTGCCGGTGGAAATGTGTCGCGCATGAGATGGACTCAGTCCATAAATGAGAATGTCATGCGCGCATATTATGGGGCTACAGAGGGAGGAAACAACCTGACCGCGTACCGTGTTCGGATGCTCTCTCTGTTTCAGGTGCTTGAGCCGGTTGTCAACGTGTCGGCGCAACGATTGTCGGATCAGGTGCGGGTCATCCAGCGTAATCGTATGTTGGATGACACTGTGCTTGGTCGCCTGCGAACTGAAATGCAGAGTAGCCATGTCATTGCTGCACCGTCGCAGGCTGTGATACCTCCACAGTCTACAGCAACCACAAACCACGAAAATGACGTGAGTAATGACATGGTTACTGATGTAAGTACCCAGTACAATGAGGAAATAAGGAGTACTTTGGAGGGTGCGGTTCGGGAATATCGCTTCATGAATCCCGAACTTAGACCGCGTTTACCTCGTTTGCCCATGCACAATAAAAATAGGGCGCTGGTGGCTGTTCTGGATTCGCAGTTGTCAAGCTATTTTGACAATTGCGAAAACCTTACTGATGCTCATTCAATCCTGTATTGCGCGGCTGTAACGGCATGTCGTGTAGCTCATGTCAAATTTCCAGATGACAGAGCTACACGACCGAAAGCAGCTGTACCAGCATGGCAGTGCAGGATTGAACGACGCATTACTAGGGCCAGAGCATTCATCGGCAAACTCATCTGCTTCCAGGAGGGCAACAGTCGCCCTCGAGTGATGCGTTTTGTGAGGCGGGCATTTGCGGGGACTGATATCAGTCCTCGAGACTACATTTCCCGTATCACAGAACGCATCGACTTCTGGAAGCAGAAAGTGTATGCATGGGCAAACCGTATCCGTAGGTATAAGCGAAGGGTGGAGCGATACACTCAGAATCGCACATTCCAAAGGGATGAAAGGTGGGTTTATAGGGCTTGGGAGCGACCGGACCAAGGTGTGGCTGACACGCTCCTGCCGGATGATGACGCCATGTGTTCGTTCTGGCGCAGCATCTGGTCGGTGCCTGTCAGCCATACTGAGGGTGAATGGACTCGAGATGTCGAGCGAGCGTGCGATCCAGTATCAGAAATGGGGGCAATCACTATCAGCCCCCAAGACGTTGCTCGTGCAGTCCGTCCGTTGCCTAACTGGAAATCTCCAGGGCCGGACGGACTGCACAATTTCTGGATCAAGTGGATAACAAGGTCGCACGCTCGCCTGGCAACCCTTTTCCAGTCAGCCCTAGAGTCAGGATCGCTGCCCGAATTCCTGACAACAGGTATAACCCACCTGCTCTATAAATCAGGTAGTACCGCGGAACCCAAAAATTATAGACCGATCACTTGTCTTCCGACAGTCTATAAAGTTCTTACATCCATTTTGAGAACCAAAATTAACAAACACATTGATGACAATTCTATCATGTCTACTTCTCAAAATGGATGTAGGAACGGGTCCCGTGGTACGAAAGAGCTACTCCTTATTGATATGGCCATTAGCCAGCAGGTTCGCCGTTCCCGAAAGGATTTGTCGACATGCTGGATAGACTACAAGAAGGCCTATGACTCGGTGCCACATACATGGCTCATGAGGGTGCTAGAGTTGTATAAAATTGATGCAACTCTGCGCACCTTCCTGATGTCGTGTATGGGGCAATGGAGGACAGTTCTTCGCTATCCAGGATGTCGACAAATCCAGAGGAATAGCGAGCCGATAAGGATAGAGCGGGGTATATTTCAGGGTGACAGTTTGAGTCCTCTCTGGTTTTGCTTAGCCTTGAATCCTCTTAGCACGCTGCTGGAGGATTCAGGTCTAGGCTATCGGTTGAAGAGAGATGGTCAGGTTATATCTCACCTCCTTTACATGGATGACCTCAAACTTTTTGCCCCCAACGATTTGCAACTGATGGAGCTACTGAAGGTTACTGAAGCTTTCAGTAGCGCCATCAGGATGGAATTCGGGGTGGAGAAGTGTGCGGTCATGCATGTAAGACGAGGGGGGATTGTGGAGTCTGTGGGAACCCAGCTCACGGATTCCATAAATCTTAGATCCCTCTCAGCAACCGAAACCTATAAGTATTTGGGTATGTCGGAAGCGCTGGGCATCAACGTTGCCGACATGAAGCAATCGTTGAGGGAGCGCTTCTTTGGCCGCCTGAGAAAGGTATTTAATAGTCTTTTATCGGGCGGAAATAAGGTGCGTGCCTTCAACGGTTGGGTCATGCCGGTTTTGATGTACTCTTTCGGCATACTCAAATGGACTCAAACAGAACTAGACGCCCTGGATAGGCGGGTTCGTTCATCGTTGACGACATATCGAATGCATCACCCACGTTCTTCGGTTATGAGGCTGTATATCCCGCGGAAGTGTGGGGGTCGAGGCTTTTTAAATGCTAAGACTCTCCACAATCGTGAGATATGCAGTCTCAGGGAATATTTCCTGGAAGCCGACGTGGGGATGCATCGAGATGTTGTCGCGGTGGACGCGGGCCTCACCCCGCTCTCCTTGGCTAAAGAGAACTGGCGCAAGCCTGTAGTGCTTGACACTAACGACCGCATGGAGGTATGGCAGAGCAAGGAGCTCCACGGACGCTTTTTCCGGGCCCTGCACGGGCCCGATGTAGACTTCTTGGCGTCCGTAGCCTGGCTACGTTCCGGGGAACTCTTCGGAGAAACCGAAGGTTCTGTCTGTGCAATTATGGACGAAGTTATGATGACGAATAACTACCGGAGATTTATTGTGAAGGACGGTACGGTTGACATATGTCGGGCATGCCACCGTCCGGGCGAATCAATCCGTCACATTATCTCCGGGTGTTCTCGTCTGGCTAACGGAGAATACTTGCATAGACACAACCTTGTAGCCAGGATTATCCATCAGCAACTTGCTTTGAAATACAACCTTGTGGAATCGGAGGTGCCATACTACAGGTATGTGCCCGACCCAGTTCTCGAAAATGGCAGTATCACATTGTACTGGGATCAATCCATCATCACTGACAGGACTATTGTAGCCAATAAGCCTGATATAGTGGTGGTGGATCGATCAGAGCGGCGCGCAATGATTGTTGACATAACGGTTCCGCATGACGAGAACCTCGTGAAAGCTGAGAAAGATAAACAAATCAAGTATCTTGACTTGGCTCGCGAGGTTGTCGACATGTGGGATTTGAACTCAGCAATCATTGTGCCGATAGTAGTTACAGCCAATGGCTTAATTGCCAAGAGCCTCGAACAACACCTAAGGAGGCTCTCGTTAGGCAGCTGGATCAAGGGCTTGATACAGAGAGCGGTACTCCTGGACACGGCTCGTATTGTTAGGAGGTTCCTTTCTCTGGAGCCCTGACCGCCGGTAGCTTGGACCCTGTTCCCGATACCGGTGGGCTACAATTTTTTATATTTTTAAATGTTTTTTTTTATTGTTTTTATGAGAAATATTTAAAAATGTAATAAGTTTGTGTAAAGATAAATAAAGGAAATAATAATAATATTCCACAACTATCAGTCTATCACACAACGCCATCTAGTCCCAAGCTAAGCAGAGCTTGTGTTATGGGTACTAGACAACTGATAAACATACTTATATATTTCTAAATACATACATATTATAGATAAGATAAATTACACCCAGACACAGAACAAATGATCGTGCTCATCACACAAACATTTGTCCTGGGTGGGAATCGAACCCACGACCTCCGGCATAGCAGTTAGGGTCACTAACCACTAGACCAACAGGCCAGTCAGAATATTAACGCCCTTGATGGTTTTTTTGGCCACTGATAGCTGCAACTACGATTTTTACCGATAAAGTTCATGGGGTTAAAGTAACCCTTTCTTAGGAATAACTTTGGCCCAAGCTTTAATTTTTTTTTAAAACATACTACCTACAGTAAATCTTAAATTTAACTGACACCTTGCTATTGTATCGAGTCTGGTTCTTCTAACCAACCTAACAGACAGATGTGTGCTGGGGAGTTTGTTCCGCCACTTCTTCTTTCCAGCTAAACACTAGGAAGTGTCGATGGGTGGGCGTTTTTGGGGGACTGTCTTATAAAAATGTAAATACAGTGAAACCTGGTTAAATGTGTCTCAGATATCCAAATCTGTCTCATGTCTCAGTATGAGTTCCAGTAAAGTTATAGAGGTTTCTCACTTATCCAAGTCCCAGTTAGCCAAGTTTCACTGTAGTAAAGTAAATTTTGACCTTCGAAAAGTGCTGATTATCAGCCTAGTTTGAATATATGAATTTTGACTTTTGACTTTGACTTTTGACTATCATATTTCTAAAATACACTTTGTATCTTGTTGATTAAATTCATGACCTTATAAACAACTTATAAGAACGCTAAAAACATAATACTTACCAATGAAAACTACAGATCAAATTCAAAAATTATTTGAAAAAATCGCTAAAGTAACCCGCCTCTACAGTACCAACAGAATTAAAAAACATCATTCAACAATCAACATTTCCTTTTCTTTATTTTTATGTTATGAAGACAAAAAACAAAGAAGACCATCACTAAATATCTTCACAAACAACACTTTTTTTAAACCTCCATAAACAAACAGTAACCTCAAAATAGATTACTTACAGTGTAAGTAATATATTTTGAAAATGCGTTCAGTGTAAGTCTTACACTGAACGCATTTTCTCTACCTTTTCTCAAAAGCGATTGTTTCAAGTTCTTTTTCACACCTAGAACTCATTTAAGAATTATCAATACCATTATCAAACATACAGCACACTGTGTGCTAAATAAATAAATATTTGCTAAAAAACCAAATTAATAACCAACAATGTCAGTTTGGCTTTAGAAAAAACTTTTCAACAACTCTAGCCTGTTTCTCCTTAGTGAGATCAATCACTGAGGCTCTTAATAAAAAAACGTCTGCACTGTCGGTATTCCTAGACATGAGCAAGGCATTTGATTTTGTCTCACATAAACGACTACTCTACAAACTGGAGAAGTATGGAATAAGAGGCAAGGCGCACGATTGGCTCAAAAGCTATTTGTCTGATCGCCAACAGAGAACTGTTATTTCTAGAGTAGAAAAAAATACTAGTAAAACATATTGCTCAGAATTAAAAATTAATCCTTCTGGCGTTCCACAGGGAAGCATACTAGGTCCGCCACTATTTTTATTATATATAAATGACCTCATAAAATGCCTAAAATGTGAATGTATTCAATTTGCTGACGATACAACATTGACGATAAAATGTTCCAACAAAACTGACATAGAAATTGACACTAATATTGAATTAACTAATGTAATAAACTGGTTAGCGGACAATAATCTTCATGTTAATGTTAATAAAACCAAAGTAGTACAATTTCAAACAAGCAACTTGTCAGCTACACCAACAATAATTAGACATGACACTACAATTTTACAACCAGAACCATCGGCTTTATTTTTGGGTATAATAATTGACAACAAACTGAATTGGAAGGAACATGTGGAAAGAGTATGCAGTAAGCTTGATAAGTTTGTATATGCTCTTCGCAAGTTGAGACTAGTGTCCAGTAAAAAAACAGTCCTAAATGCATATCATGGTTATGTTTCATCAGTATTACGTTACGGTTTAGTTATATGGGGTAATTCAGTGGACGTGGACAGAGCGTTTAAAGTACAAAAAAAGTGTATCCGAGCCATGAGTGGAGCAGAATATTTAGACCATTGCAGACCATTATTTAAAGAATTAAAAATTCTCCCACTCCCGTGTCTGTATATTTTTGAGGTTTGTTTATTTGTTAAAAAATACCCTCATTTATTTTCATTGAATGAACAAGTCTCGGAAAGATTGAATAAAAAAAATGCTGGCAAACTGTTAGTTCCTCCTCAGAGACTGCATCTCTATAGTAGAAATGCCAGTTGTATGACGATCAAAATTTATAATAAATTACCATCTGCGTTCAGAATGTTACCAACAGATAAATTTAAATGTAAAATGTTTGCTTGGCTATTAGAGATGTGCTTTTATTCAGTTAATGAATTTTTAAATCATAATTTTTGACATTGTAATGAATATTCTATGTTATTAGTATTTTGGCAAAATATCTATAATTATTACTTTACTATAGAGCTTATATTTTCTGACATTGCAATTAATCTTAATTTGACTTTAGAACTTGTATTTTGGACTGTATAACAAATTATTCTTTATTTTACTTTTTGACATTTTAATTAATTTAGTGATGATTTGAATTTTGAATGTGCTTAACTTTTTTTATATTTCTACGCCAGCAATGGTAGTATATGTGGAACATTAATATTGTAAGATCTCAAAATACCATATACTTGGAAATAAATACATTATTATTATTATTATTATTAAAAATGACATTAGACTAAATGCTCAACAATACGCTTTCAACAGTATTTTGGACGAACGGACGAACAGTATTTTGGACATCAAAAACATTTTGTGCTTCTATCAACGGCGAGTACATCACTCACCTTCGGTTTGCCGACGATATAGTGGTCATGGCTGAGACCATGGAAGACCTCAGTAAAATGCTCGATGACCTCAGTGGAGCTTCTGAAAGAGTGGGTCTTAAAATGAACATGGACAAAACCAAGGTTATGTCGAATGTTCATGTAACACCCACTCCTATCAAGATCGGAGACTCTACGCTCGAAGTTGTGGACGATTATGTCTACCTGGGACAAACGGTCCAGTTGGGTAGATCTAACTTCGAGAAAGAGGTCAATCGTCGAATCCGACTCGGCTGGGCAGCGTTCGGGAAGCTGCGCGGTATCTTCTCGTCCAACTTACCCCAGTGTCTCAAGACGAAAGTCTATGACCAGTGTGTGTTGCCAGTGATTACATACGGGACCGAAACGTGGTCGCTCACAATGGGCCTTATCAGAAAGCTCAAAGTCACCCAAAGGGCAATGGAGAGGGCTATGCTCGGAGTTTCCTTGCGTGATCGAATCAGAAATGAGGACATCCGCATGAGAACCAAGGTTACCGACGTAGCCCGAAGAATCGCCAGACTTAAGTGGCAATGGGCAGGGCACATTGCTCGCAGAACGGATGGCCGATGGGGCCGAAAAGTTCTCGAATGGCGACCGCGAACCGGAAGACGTTGCGTTGGGAGGCCTCCCACTAGGTGGACCGATGACCTGGTCAAGGTTGCAGGAACCCGCTGGATGAGAGACGCACGGGACCGGTCAATGTGGCGACGCCTGGGGGAGGCCTATGTTCAGCAGTGGACGTCTTTTGGCTGAAATGATGAATGATGATGATCAACTTCGATAACACAGCCTATCGCAAGAACAATAAAATTATTGGACCTTTTCAACGAACGACCATTACATTTTTGTCTCGGATTCCTACAAAATGCTTCAAGGACCAATGGCGTTTCGCAAAAATTAGCACAACACCACGACACCCAATTGTTCAACAGAATTACAAGTTTTACAGACGGTAAAAGTGGCATGCCGCTGTTGGCCAAAATAAAATATTCACTTAATGCCACAACACAACATTCACAATTTTATTTCACACACAACTACACAAGACACAAGTCAACAAAACAATGGAATACGGATACCAATCGCAGTGTCTCCACCAACTCCACCATAGATTGACAAAATTACGGTGTTGCGAGTCTAAAAATACGGTATTTGGCCATTGAGGTACTAGTACCTACATTATACCTCAATGTATTTGGCGGAAAATTACGGCAGAATAAAAATTAAAAATACGGTTTTACGGTTTTACGGTAGCTTTATTTCACAATCAAACATTAATTTTCAGGCGTTTCAGCCTTTTTGTACATTTAAACATTAATACTATTAATCTACGCAGTTTTTTCCTGTTCCTTTAATGAGTTGCTGCGTAAATAGATTCCCAGCAATAGATTTTGTAGACAATTGGTTCCTTTTTTTCGTTTTCAAGTCAGTAATGTGGCTGAAAAATGTCTGAAAATGCGCTCGCAAGGCATCACTCATAGCGAAATAACGTAAGACGAAATTACGGTAGAATTGAACATGTCTACGGTAGGTGGTAAATATGTTCAAATTACGGTAGGTTTACCGTTATTACGGCGTTGTTGGAGACACTTATGGATCAAGCAAATGAATGGATCTGGATCAGTGTTGCCAGCCTCAAGAAACTAAAAAACTAAACTACATCTCGATCTCACCAATATCAAAACAGGAGAAAACAGTAGGTAGGTAAAGTAAAAAAAGCAAATTTCATACTGTCCTCATAATATAAATAAAAACAATCACCTACTTTTACTAGTGACTCACATACATTGTTAAATATTGAACACAAAATCCTCAATCGCCCCATTATCAGTATTTTCAGACTTATTATCCGTTTTAAAATCATACATACATAATTATAATTTGGTTTTCATAATATTATAAGTGCCGCTGAACACTTATTGAAAAACAGTAAATGAATAATAATAAAAACAGTAAATGAAACAGAAAACAGGGGCATCAATGTAAAAACAGCTAATCTACTGATAAAACAGTTGGTAACACTGATCTGGATGGATCCTTTCCTTGTCCATGATTGAGGCCTCGCAGGCAGTGTTGCCAACTTTATTTAGTAGAGTTGGAAAAATCGTCTACTACCAAGAAGTCTAGTAAAAAAATAGTACGCATTAAAAAATAAAACAATTTAGGCTTATTGAAAAACGAAATATAATAAAATTGATAGTAAAATTACGAAAAGGGGATAGAACCGATGTGGCATATCAACCTGTCCGCCTTTTTGTTTTTTTTTCGAAATCGCTGCCCAGTGCCCACGATGAAAGTGGCATTTAGGGATAGAGGACGTATAGACGCACAAAAAATGTCCAGGAACACGGTTCCCAAAGTGTCACGTTACCGAGCTATTCGAAGGTAAAGATCGACAAATGAGTACAACGACAATCATTAAATATTTAAAAAAATAGCCATACTACGTGTATTTGGGTAAGGCCGATAAAAATGGATTATTTTAGATAGCTCCAGCGTCCGGTAAGTAATAAAATATAATCTTATATATTACCTTAATTATTCTTTTTTCTTAGCTTTGTATATTAATTGTTCTAGTAGGGCTAACTATACTAACAATTCTCAAAACATAATTATTAATTATTTTTCATAAAAATAGTATGTGATCACAACATTTTCTATACAAAATAAAATGTCCCACACTCGCCCTGGGGCCTTATAAATCAATTTTGAAATTTTGCTGTATTTTTATTTGACCGTTTTAAAGTTCTTATGAATAAAATAATACCTATTCTACAAAATTACAGTGTCAGGCAGGATTAGATAATAATCAAATAATAAAATTCTGGTACATAACATCGTGTCCACAGATTTGATGCTTTTAAGTAACGTATTTTATGTTACGATTTATTTTACTAAAACTTAGCATTTGAGCAGCAGAATTCATTTCTATAATATGGCAACACCATAGCCTACCTGTCTATGCTACGTCTTTCACTCGTCGGCCATAGTTTGTAGTGTGAGCTTTTGTTTTCGAGCGGAACGGAGTCATTTTTGTCGGTTATAAATTGATTGCAGCTGAATAAAGGTAAAACTGTATTCATTTATTATAGTATATTTATTATTTTGATGAATCTAATGTATAAGGAATAGCTAGAGGCTGTGTACGTGCTTTTATTCTTGTCGTTTAACCGTTAAAGTGAAAATGTCTTGACGAGAGGTTAGCTTTTAAGTGACATTTATGTTACATGTTTATGTAACGTTACTTAAAAGTGATGTAAGGCCTAAGTAAGTAAGTACATGTACATGTACCTTAAGTGTGTAATTCCTTTTGTAAACAGGTATTAAATAAATGATTGTGCAAAAAGGAGTTTTTTCTTATATTGGAGACGTGCAATGCGTGATTTTACAAAACTTTTATGTTACTTTTAAGTTATCCAGCCACACACTTTTATGTTACTTTTAAGTCACATGAGGCCAATTTTACGGCCTTACCCATTTGCGTTAAATTGTATCCAAATAATAGTTCCCAAGTTGATTATTATTATAAGCACGAAAAAATCGCTTAGAATCGCAATGAAATGCTATGGTTATGTCAAATAATAGTTTTCTTGTGCTCCTAGTAGTATGTAATGTACCTACTCTCTTTCAAAAACCAGTAATAATAATAATCAACGCCTCTAGACACGTGAAAGGTCTATTTTTTACCCGACTGCGGCGAAGCCCAAAAGGAGGGTTATGTGTTTGACGTGTATGTATGTAAGTATGTATGTCCGTTTCTTTGTTCCCTCATATCTCCAAAACGGATGAAGGGATTTGAATGAAATATACGTCGTTAGATTCGGCTTGATGGCGCGAGTGTTATAGGCTACACTAAAATTAAAAAACAAAAAAAAATGCGGATTTTGGGGGCCAAATCGCGGAGTTCAAAAAACATTTTTTTTCCTATACCATCGAGTAGGGTATCAAAATAAAGGGTTTTAAAAGGAGATTACAAAAATATAAAACACTTATATGTTTAAAAGAAATTCAAAGTGAAAAATCCTATAAACAAACATAAAAGTTAAATCATCTGCGAAGAATTTTACGCGACCAACGAAAGAACAAACACAAAATAACTAAAAAGTTGGAAATAAAAAAAAAGTAGTTAAAAAACTAAAAAACCCGACTGAAAAAACTGAAAAGTAAAAAAACAAGCACATTTTAAATTAAACAAAAGTTGGAAGCAGGCGGGGTTCTTTTGAATACCTATTAAATTATAAAATGAATGAAAATAGCTTCCAACTCTTGTTTAATTTAAAATGTGCTTGTTTTTTTTACTTTTCAGTTTTTTCAGTCGGGTTTTTTAGTTTTTTAACTAAGTACTTTTTTTTTTATGTGATCATTGCACATAAATGTCGATCTTACCTTCAAATATCTCGGTAACGTGACACTTTGGGGTACCATATTTCATGTCATTTTTTGTTCGTCTAAATGTCCTCTATCCCTAAATACCACTTTCATCGTGAGCCGTGATTTCGGAAAAAAACAAAATGGCGGTCAGGTTGATATGCCACATCGGTTCTATCCCCTTTCTGGACTAAGTTTGTTGTATAATCGTTTAGGCAAGCATTTTTTTTAACTTCGTTTACATATTTTATTATCCTAAACGTATCTTTTTTCAAACAAAAAAAGAATTAATACTACGCTCAGACCAAGAAAAAAACCCTACACTGAGCGTGGCCCGACACGCTCTTGGCCGGTTTTTTTTTTGTCCGATCCCCGTACCATTACCAACCACACGCACGATGTACCGTGTACTTGAAACCGAATTGAGCAGGTAAAACTGTGGTAAAGCTTGTGCGTTTGATAGGCGCATTAGTCTTTCTGGTTTCATATTAGATTAATGAATAAAACAATCAAATCTGGTTGAAAAACAATTACTTTTTTATTCAGAAAAATATAACTAAAGAATAATGTGTAAAACTAAATATCAGATCATTAACATAATGGGATATTTTGGACGGAATTTGTATAATACCGTATAATTAAAAATATTAAGCAAAAATCTGTTCCATGTATAAAAGAAAAATATATCTATGAGAAAATTACAGTATAGTTTGTTTCTTTTGGCGCGTGGTCATAGTCGCACAAAACCCTTCATTTTTTTTTTCAGTACAATTTTCATACCCTTCAATGTTCATTAGGGCGCTAATAATATAATTTTGCACTATAATGTAACTATCTATTAAGAAATTTAACGACTCCTCACTCGTGCAGAATACAGATAAAAATATATTACATTTACATCAACAATACAAAAGTAACAATAATAAAGTTGATTTTATCTTTCTTGTATCTACTTGAAATGTACTACATTATTACGTAGTTACGTCAAAACTAAAGTTAAGACCAGAATTTGGACGGACAGAGTAAAATAATACTCTACGCTAATATTATAATTTAACTAAGAAATTACCATAACTGAAACCATTACAGATAAAGAATTATGATCAAAACTGCGAAATATAAATAGATTTTAATTTAAGAAACCTTCCCAAATATAAATTAAAATCGACATTTGGACGGTGTAACTAAACGGTGTTACTAAATTTAGTATCATCTTATTGCATTATTTTGAAAAGGTAGGCTTTTAGGACATAAGGCACAAAGTTGGATTTCTAAAGGTAAGGCACGATTCTCACGATTGAATTTTTAACCAAAGCAGTTTTTATGACAAATCAATAGGTTGCTAAAATGTGATGATCCGCAAAAAGGCTGGTGGGTTTTTTTTAATGTTTATTTACACTTACCTATATTTAACTTAAATCTTACAGACAAATCGGAATTCAATTCTATAAATATAAATTTTAACATATTAAAATTGCATGTCAATGTACAACAAAGCTGTATAATGTAACAAATTCAAAAAGTTTCTTATTTTACAACACTTTGTGCTGGTTTATGTACACATATGCACTTTATACATAATAAAATATTCAATTAAGAACTTTGTTCAAACGAAATATACAGATGATTGTAATGTAAATAATAATAATATACTTAAAATGTAAAACAAAGTACGTAGGTATATCAGCTTGTGATATGTGAATTCAAATTGCGACAGTGCATCGACTTCTAATCTATACTTCAGTTCAGAATCTAAGATATTTATTTGCAGACTAGCTTTTGCTGCTTCGCCCGCGAGAAAATGTCGAATTTCCATACAAACTTTGCCCCCTTTTTCAACCCTTGGGGTTGAATTTTTAAAACTCCTTCCTTAGTGGATGTCTACGTCATAAGAGGAATAGATGTGCGAAATTTTAAGTTTGTAGCCCTATGGGTTTGGTGTGTGCGTTGATCCTCAGTCAATCAGCTTTGCCTTTTATATATAGTTAGATATACATTGCCACTTACTCAATTATCAATTTTATTGCAAAGCAGGTTAAGTGGATTTTTGAGTTTTAGTATATAATTTCTACGCGGGCATAAGCTAGTGATAACTAAGATTCTGAATTGTAAGTTTAACTTAGTAAACTATTTTTGTATGCACACTTGTGGGAATGCACATGCTATTATAAAACAGTAAAAAGGTACCTAAAGTTTTGACATACATAATATTATATAAAAAGTCCTATTTATGTCAACACTAAAGTGTTAAAATCTATCAGTGTCTTGTTACTATCAAAAAGTCAATCTATGTCTACACCCATCTACTAATTCCGTTTAAATAAATAAACCACTTGCACCTTTGGTCAAAATCGTTATACAGTTAGGCCGCAAATTCGGAGAGGCGGGGCGTGCAGCGTGCAGCGTGGAGTTGGATGGAATTCCATTCTACTCCCCGCTGCAGTCCGCTGCACGCTCTAAAAAACGCTTCTCCGAATTTGCGGCCACAGTCATGTATGATTCAGTAATAAGTAATAATCAGCCTTACCGCTAACAAAAACTATTATTCTGTTTAGTCCGTCAGATTATCGAAAAATATTGGACAATTGAAAATAATAAGGTTTGACGAATAAAACGCGTCAAAGATCATGAGTCACTTTTAGGTAAATAATGTAAAAAATGAGTCACTTTTAGGTAAAGAATGTACAGAAATGTGACGTCATACGAGTTTTCGAAGCACTGTATAGTCTTCATTTTTTGTATACGTGAAAAAAGAAAAAATGTGTCCAATATTTTTTGTAAATCTATCTGACAGACTAATTAGATTTAGATTTTTTGCCGTCTACTCAATTGTCTATGTTTTTATTAGCAGTAGGTAACGACAAAGACCGAGTACAAGTACCACCTAAATACAACTATTTAGGTGGTACTGGTACTTACTCGATCTTTTTCGGCGGTGGTGACGACCTTAGTTTTACAATTTTGTTAAAAAAAATTACAATAAAAGTAGAATTCATTAGTAAATTGCAATTCAAATGCAATAATTGTGACCATATTCTTATAATTTTGACTGAAGGAGCAAGTTTTTGCGAACTACATTTTTTCTCTAAACCATTCTGATATGCAAATAGGGACACACTGTGAATAGGCCAGTATTTAGGTGGTAGCAATTTGCTTGCAAGGTGATCCTACAATCATGTTCAGTAGGGCTATTGCGTATCTTTTTTAAGTCAGTGGCTATCTTATGTGTCCATAAATTAACTGTAAATTGGTTATGGTTTGGTACATTTTTTTTTAAACTAACCATTTGACAGTAATTTGATAGACACTGTCCGCCTTATTAATAAAAATAGTTAAACCTGGTTTAACTTACGCTTGGTTTATCTCGCATGCCGTCACTTTCTTTTGAATATTATTGAAGTGAGACGGCATGCGAGATAAACCAGGTTTAACTATTTTTATTAATAAGGCGGTAGATGTTAGCCACTGTCATTAAAAGATAGCCCGCAATAGCCCTGCAGTTCAGCACAAATACATAGACACTCGGTGAAGATCTATTTTGTTTTCATATAACATTCATCATTCCCCTCAAAGAGAGGAGGCCTGAGTCCCTGCAGTGGGAACATTAATAGGCTGATGATGATGATGATGATAACATTCATGCCTGTAATCCCCAAAGGGTTAGGCAGATGTGTACTTCCACAATTTGCCAGTTATGTTTAAGTCCCATGTAATAGGGGCCGAGTTTATTGCCATCAACTGGGCATAGAACGGTAGTTGACTGACTAAAAAAATATGAATCTGTTTAGTCCGTCAGTTAGATTATCGAAAAATATTGGATACGTGTTTTTTGTTTTATGAAAATTGACGAAAATAAAGCTTGTCAAAGATCATGGAGTGGGGGCTTTTGACGTCATAGTCTGGTAAAAATGTACCAAACTGTGACGTCGCACGACTTTTCGAAGCACTGTAGCGTTTTCATTTTTTTTTTTTTTTTTTTTTTTTCCACAACTATCACACAACGCCATCTAGTTCCAAGCTAAGCAGAGCTTGTGTTATGGGTACTAGACAACTGATAAACATACTTATATATTTCTAAATACATACATATTATAGATAAATTACACCCAGACACAGAACAAATGATCGTGCTCATCACACAAACATTTGTCCTGGGTGGGAATCGAACCCACGACCTCCGGCATAGCAGTTAGGGTCACTAACCACTAGACCAACAGGCCAGTTTTGTTTAGGTATGTGATTTTTTTTTTACCCACGACGGAACAGAGACGGTATATGCGTTTGGGGTGAGAGGTTGTTTGTGTGTTTGTTTGTTGAAAATCTATTTGACGGACTAATTAGATTTTTTAGTCAACTACCCTATTCCAGAGTCCGTGGCTGTTACTGAGAATTTTCTTACGTCTCATGTATTGACTTATATAACTGATGCATTATTGTAGCACTAATGTGAATTGTATCACATTTCCACAATTGAACAGATACAAGCACTTTGAGAACAGACACAGTGCATACATATTTTTGTGTTCCGTAACTTGCATACCAAAAATGGCTTGAAAATCATGTATGCATTTTAACATAACTAGAGTTTAACTAATTTAAGGAGACACATTCACACCTCAGTACTATGAGTTTGGATGCGCACTTTCTTCTGGCTTCCATTCCTGTTTAGTGGGGGTGAGTGGCCGGAATACCCTGGGTTCTGTATGCCTAACCCACCGGGTTCCCCTTCCCTGGGCCGTGGCTTCTTGAGTGAGGACCTCAGGGGTGACCGGGTAATGGTACTGGCGTCCGATAAGCCAGTGAGCGTGGTTGCCGTTGTGTTCATCGAAGCCACGCTTCCGTGTCCGTTTGTACTGTACGGCTTTCCTGACGCGTCCGTCATCGAGATCCCTGGAAACAAGTATTACTCTTTACTACAGTCGTTCTTGAAAACTATTGGGTAATTGGCCATGAACACACGAACGCACAGTCATACATACATCGCTATTGGAAATTACACTTTGTTTGTGATATTATAAGACACAGACGTCTGATTTTGTAAATTAAATTGGTTTTGTATTGATCAATACGATTGTTCCTATTTGCAGATGCATGTGTTTTTGGGCTTAATCTTATTTGTTAGCGTCACTAACAGTGTGCATTTTACGCGCCGAAAAAGCAAGTTGACAATATTGACGGCACGGTTGGCGCAGTGGCGGAGCAATTAGACTGCTGCGGATTCGATCCCCACACGGAGCAAATATTTGTATGGCCTATAGCGTTGGAAATCATCAAATAACCCCTCCCGCTAGGCAGAGCGCGAGCGGTAGGGAGTGTCAGACTTCTACTGACTAAAAACCACCCATGTTCCTTCTTAGCCCTTCGTGCCGAGGCCGCGGTATCTCTTTCGAGTAACTCGCAGCCCCGACGAGATTGGGGTCTTCCTGTAATGGTAGATGTAAGTTTTTTTTTTAATATTCTATTTTGTGTCCCACTGCTGAGCAAAGGCCTCCCCTTTCTCTTTCCATATGTCTCTATCATGAGCGATCTCTGGCCATGTTAGCCACATGATCAGTGTGCTTACTCTCGAATATACCTAATTCCGATAGATCGACATTGGAATTGTCAGTCAAACGTCAGGCATTGGCTGGACTCACTCCGCCTTATTACAAAAGGTAATTAAACCTGGTTTAACTTAGACTTGGTTTATCTCACATGCTGTCACTTTCTTTTGAATATTATTGAAGTGAGACGTCATGCGAGATAAACCAAGTCTAAGTTAAACCAGGTTTAACTACGTTTTGTAATAAGGCGGACTGAGTCTAGCCAATCCCTGACGTTTAACTCAACCAACTGACGTTTGACCAATGTCGATCTATCGGAATTATATTCCAGAGTAAGCACCCTGATCGTCACGCCACCTTCGCCGCGGTCGACCTCGACGGCGCTGTCCTTCCTCAGGCGTCCAGTGAGTGACGATCTTTGTTAATCATTTAATTTATAAATGTTTACCTCTTCCGTCTTTGAAGCCAGGGTTGTTGATGGTGGTGGCTCCAGGTTCCGCCAACGGATTGGTGGGGTCTCCACCCTCACGTCGAGCGAACAGCGCGTCGTACAGCGACATAATAAACAGGACCGAGTTTATTACTATACTCACTATCTGTAAACGATAAGGGTCATGTAAGTAATTATAAAAGTGATGACTTGAGTCGTGTGTGATCAATAATTATAATCAAGGTCCATCTTCCTAAACTAAATTGTCATCGACACGCTAAGAAGAAGAATACAGTGGCGATGATTTGACAGAATGTTTTTTGAGGTAAAAATCTTCTATTAAAGTCCATTTCACGAAAGAAGTCCCGCAGACGCAGAGCTGTATTCGCGCGACATAATTGCTATCTCTATCTCTCTCCATAATTCTCCCCATCTGTCAAATTTAGTTCCACAAATTGTCCGCGGGACTTCTTTCGTGAAATGGACTTTACGACGGCCTCGTTTGATTCCTAGGTCGGGTAGTGCTGTTGATTTTTCTATCAGGATTTTCATAGTAGCAACCACTGAGTCTGAATGTGTGCCCCATTGTTGTGAATAGGCTCGCCTCCTATTACATGAGGATGGGGCTTCAACATAACGGGCGAAATGTGGGTCGACTATTAGGTAGGTACACCTGCCTCTCATATATTATTCTCATGTATCAAAAAAGCTAAGGAAATTATAATCTTTTAAAGGTCTTCTCACCTTTTTGAACTGTAATTTAGCTTAACTATGCTCTCGTCTTAGGCAGAACGAAGTCAGATAACGCTCATAAATATGCAAGAAAGAAGATTTAAACAATCTTTTTGGACTGTATAGGAAACGAATATAATTTATACCTGGACATAGAATGCTTCTCCCCTCGTCACGAAGAAACCCCTGTCATCGCCTTGTACGGCGAACAAACTTGCTGCGACTATGGACAGCAATGCTGGAAATAATACATTTCAGTTGTTAACACAATATTTTTATTATTTCGAGTCTGTCGGATACCTAGATTTCCAAAAATATTGGACACATATTTTTTCCTTTTACACGTAACCAAAAAATGAAGGATATCCTGTCAACCCCCACGCTATCATTTTGTCCTTTTTCTTTCATATCACTTCTCAGTCCTCACACAACCCATCGATCTTTTCCTTCGTCTTCTTGGTTCTTTCTCTCCGTCTCCAATTCTCCATACATCAGTAATACAATTTGTCACTTTCATTATACAAATATTATAAATGCGAAAGTTTGTGGAGATTCCCATTCTGGATGGATTTTTGTTACTCTTTCACTCAAAAATACTGAACGGATTTGGATGAAAATTGCACTTGTCCTGTCAGTATGTTCCTGCAGGACAACGAACTCTACGCGAGCGAAGCCACAGGCATAAGCAAGTCATTTATATTCGTCACAAGCACCATAAATGATTATAAAAGACTGGTACTTACTGGCTAGAAGCGCCAGCGCCAACTTCATCATGACGAGGTGTGTGTACTTGAAGGCGACGCGCTCCTTGGACGAAATCATGGCTAGCTGCAGAACTGATAGCAGACAGAACACGCCGAGCACGGTGACGCCCACAGACGCAACCACGCCGGCTATGTACACCGCCGCTGAAAAAGAAAAAGAAAATAGTAAAAATAATGCCAAAGAGATCTTGTTTTTATTAAATTTGGGGAATAGGTAACCCCTCCCGGTCTGGGCGGAGCGGAAATGAGTGCCAGATGTTAGACTTGTACTGACTAAAACTCATCCATGTTCCTTAGATCAGGTCGACGATGGAACGAGCTAACCCAGAATAAGCCTATTAACTCCTCGCGATTTAAACAGATTGGGGTTGTTTTAAACACGGGAACACCGACGCAGGCAGGGAGTTCCACTCCTTGGCTGTGCGGATAATATAAAAGATGTTGCATAGCACGAATGTGTGAAACCACCGACAAGGTATGTGTGATAACCTGCAGTACGTCTGAACTTGCAGACTACTATCCTGCATTTGTACTTGGTTGATGCCAAAGGCTATACATATAACTGGCGAAAAGTGGGTGTATTTTCAATTATAAGTGATAAACATACGTGAAGTTATTTTGTAATGTTATCCAAGACACGTTTAGGTTTTAAAATGTGTTATTTACAAAATATAGTAATGTTACTATCGAGATTCTTAACCAAATTAGACACTTGATTTTTTTAAATAATCTTTGCCTTTGAAACAACTGCTTCTAGAGATCTCTCAAAAAACAAGTCGGTCCTGTTACGGAAAACCCTGCAATAACCTGTTTAAGACCTAACCGGGCCAAATATCTCTAGTCTGGCAGCTAACCATTCTTATCATCATCTGCAGCCTTATTCCTTAACAGAATTAAGTCTAAGACTTTTCTAATAATCAACAATGCCTTTCTAAAGCTCTCTATAGTGGAATAGCACATTAATCACTTGATATCGTACCGCAGCTTAAATGTTAAACTTTCTTTATTAGGGTATTTCACCAAAAAAATCTAATTAGTCCGTCTGATAGATTTTCAAAAAATAATTGACACGTATTTTTTCTTTTTTCACATAAACAAAGGATAAAGACGATACAGTGCTTCGAAAAGTCGTGTCAAGTCGTGTGACGTCACAAGGTTAGTACTTTTTTACCCACTATAAGTGACGCCAAAAGTCCCCACTCATGATCTTTGACACGTTTTATTTTCGTAATTTTTTATTAATTTGTTATAACAAAAAACACGAAACACTTAACCAATATTTTTCGATAATCTAACAGACGGACTAATTATATTTTTTAGGTGAAATACCCTATTTTAAAATGAGTCTAGTTAGACGTACAGTGATTGGATAAGGGAACATCAATTCCACTGAACTAATTAAAAAATACCAATTATCGCTTAAAAGTTTCCACACACGTAAGCACTAAGGGCCGTGTCCGAACTAGACAAGTGACTGACAGACTGACATAAAGGCCCGACCTGACTCACGCAACCACTACTTTCCTCTTACTCATTATATTTCACAAAACTGACAACTTCTGAAACTTTGAACGCCGGGTGTCGATTTCAGCTGAATTTCAACGGATTTACGGTTTATTGTAGATAACACTAAACCCACGTACATTAAGCGTAGTCACTTCTAGTAAAAGCAGTGATAGCTTAGTAGTGTGACCGTTGGACAGCCAAGTCAAAGGTCTCGAGTTCGAAACTTCGAACCCAAGTTACGCACCTCCGAATTTCGGATCCATGTGCGTATTGTAATTATAATTATCGCTTTTCTCCAATGAAGGAAAACATCGTGAGGAAACCAGCACGCCTGAGAGATATGTCTCGACGGCATGTTATGTCAAGTCAGAGGTCCATCCTTACATAGTATAAAACAAAGTCGCGTCTGTTTGTTTGTTTATTTGTTTGTTTGTCTGTATGCTTAAATCTTTAAAACTACGCAACGGATTTTGATGCGGTTTTTTTTAATAGATAGAGTGATTCAAGAGGAAGGTTTTAATACCTTTTTTGCACCCGTGCGAAGCCGGGGCGGGTCACTAGTAACTGTATATAATATTAATAGCAATCCCTTAACTTTATATTATAGCCTAGTACTTTACGTGACTTTACAGATTTCTCATTTTGGCGTACCTATGTGAAACTTTCATCAAGCTTTTGGAGGCAGTAAACCAGACCTAAGTATGGCGTAAAATTGACCGGAGTCCACAGTCTAGGTATTCATGTAATTAGTACGATAATGTGTTGCCTATGTGTTTTGCATATTTGGGTCGAGCTTCAAGGCTGACCACAGTGACATGTTTCAGGTCAGTTTTTAAAGCTAATGGGTTCCTCTTTAACAATGTTTTGTAATTCACAGATTAGTCTGTATGCTAAATGTATTATGTAATACCGTAATACTGTTTTTTTGTTTCGTGTCGTGTTGTGTTTAATAAATAATGGGGCGTGTTTCAAGGAGTGTCTTAATATTGTCAATTTGTCACTACTGCGCCTTAATGTACACTTTTTGTAATACTTTTTTTTTAAAAAAATTAATTATAATTGCGCAAATTGTTGAAGGATTGATGTACACACGGCTACACATCAAGCTATACAAAACCAGTTAGTCTTGGCCTCACTTAACTTGATCTATTCGCACAATGAACGATCAGATTATACTGGTTTTGTATAGCTTGATGTGTAGCCGTGTGTACTTGGAACATAAATGGCGAAAAGTGGCAGGCCGTTAGTGAACTCTTTAGTACGCATGACGACTAATCAAGCTATGCAAAACCAGTTTAAGCGGTCCTCTTATTGTACGCAAAATTTTTACAAAACGAGGCCATGTTATGCTGGAAAAGTATGTTTAGCTTGACATGTTGATATGCTCACTGTATACCAAACTGCACTCAAGTTTGATGAACTTATTATAGCATCAACATTTTCCGGAAACAACACGAGTTGAAAACAGAACTACCTCAAAGGAAACACCACATGAATTGCAAACAACGGGCGACATCCGGACGGCCAAAATAGTATCAACAAATGTAATGGAACCGCTGTGATCCCAAAACAATTTGTTCCACATCGTTTGTTGCTGACATTGTATTAAATAACTACCTACTTACCGGTTCACATATGCAGTGCAGAGCGAGGGGCTGGTGTCATTAATGAAAAATTTGCTCAGCAAAATAATAATAAATATATAATAATAATATTCCACAACTATCACACAACGCCATCTAGTCCCAAGCTAAGCAGAGCTTGTGTTATGGGTACTAGACAACTGATAAACATACTTATATATTTCTAAATACATACATATTATAGATAAATTACACCCAGACACAGAACAAATGATCGTGCTCATCACACAAACATTTGTCCTGGGTGGGAATCGAACCCACGACCTCCGGCATAGCAGTTAGGGTCACTAACCACTAGACCAACAGGCCAGTCGAACGAAGGTTGAGTGGGTGAAGCGTAACTCAGGGGCGACGACAAGCAAACTTTAGGGTAATGTTCTTTTAGTGGTAGTAGGAGGTAGTAGGTAGGTGGTAGGTAGTAGGTAGGTGTAGGTAGGTAGGTGTAGGTAGGTAGGTGTAGGTAGGTAGTAGGTAGGTGTAGGTAGGTGTAGGTAGGTGTAGGTAGGTGTAGGTAGGTGTAGGTAGGTGTAGGTAGGTGTAGGTAGGTAGTAGGTAGGTGTAATAGTATGTAGGTAGTACCGCGAGCTGCATTGAATTTTTTTTTTTTTCAGATTCATTGAGAGGTGCAATGCGTTAGTCGAAATCATTTTTCAAAGCGCCCCCTATCCCCCTCTTCACGCCCCGCGAGCTGCGCGCAGCTCGCGCACCCACGCAAATACTAGTTGTAATATACTATTTGACCACTATCATGGATTTTGTGACCTCATTTTCACCAGATCCTCATTTCGTTTTCATAACAGTTATTCAAGAACGTGTGCGAGCGTGGTCCGTGGGGCTCCCGTCTGATGTTGGCGCACGCGGCCTGGCGCGCGAGAGACTCCGACTCCTCGCTGCTGCAGTACCTGGCCTTGGCTGAGCGAGGGTATGAACTGGCGCAGACTAATGCTGCCTTCTTGCTGGACACCGGTGAGTAGTGTAGACACATAGGTCATTAGTTTTGTCAAGCATTTTGGCCCATAAGTATATACCTTATAGACTAACATACAAGTAAATAGAACCTTAAAGCTATATAATACTAGCTGACCCGTGCCCACTTCGTTGGGCATAATTATTAGTCGAAAGTGTGCTAATTACGTTTCGAAAAATTCAATTTCGGGGACGCCCGCTGCGTAAGGAGCCGACCACGAGACTGAGCCGCGCGGGTACCTACCTCTCAGATGTAAAAGGCCACGCCTCCTTCTCCCGAAGCGAACACGAATTAAACCATCGCGCGCCGTCCGCTGCTTTGGTTTTTTCTCCGATTCACTTTGCAAAACGGACTACCACGTAAAAGTCTTTTTATTTTTCGGTTTTTTATATAACTTAGGACACTCAGCAATAATGTGGCTTTCTATTGGTGAAAGAATTATCAAAATCGGTTCAGTAGATCCCGAGATTACCCCTTACAATTTAACAAACACACAAACTTTACTTCTTTATAATATTAGTATAGATATAGATTGGATTGATACTGATAGATTGGAGCAGTGGTGGCCCAGTGGTGGCGGCCCCGACTTACGAACAGTTGGTCGTGGGTTCGAACCCAGGCAGGCGACAGACGATATAAGTACATGTTGTCGTTTAGCATCCTCGTAAATTCAAGGTTAGTTTACTAATTATTTTTGACCCGAGTCTATAAAAAATGGGTAGGTTTTTTCTCTCTTTCAAAAGGAAATTGGTAAAACGCGGACCGTCTGATGCTCGCCGTGTAAGCGCTCTTCCTCACACACACACAAACAAATGTTTATTCGATAATTTCTTATTGCCTAAACCACGGCACGGGGATTAACAACTAAATAAATCGGCTTACTTTTATTGTTCACCCTGGTACCGTAATTTAAATTAATTATGACGATCTCCTGAATTTTGACGTGGATGCAAAACTGCACCGAGTATAGGGGATTAGGTTCAAGAAAAATCGACAAATTTTCTATGCAATAATCGAGGGCTTAATTAAAAAAAAAAAAAATTAAAAAGTGTTTATTCACAGAAACAATTTTTACACATTATATTTACCTCCGCCAAACTGCAAAACAGTTTGTTGGCAGACGTAGCTCCTTTTTTTTACTATTAACATATTTAATTTTTTTATTGACACTCTTTCACATACATGTAATTAAAACTATTCCTTCATTTCTTAAATTTAAAAAACAGACATTCATTAGACAGACATTTAAACATTTCGAGTATAGAAAACGTCAACGTACAGTAATACGAATACGAGTAAATACAATATGACGAGAAATCTGCAGCATGTATGTGTAATGAGATGAGCTTAAATGATGGGCGCCAGTTATCTCGCCAAGAACGCTCGCTATTGATGCTGACGTAATCTACGGAATGTACTTATAGATTTGCACAACAGCTTGTGATATATGCATAAACTTTGCTGGTATTTATAGGCTTTTAAAAGAGAGATGTTCAGAAAGAATAAAAGTTCGAGATTTTAATAGTCATCATAAGTTAAGAGAAGGAAAAGAAAGAAAGAAAAAAGATTTAATAGTCGCAGAAACTTGACGAGCTTACAATGAGACAATGAAAAAAAACAATACACATACAACACATAACCCATTTAAAAAAATATATAACAAGCAGGGATAATAAAACGAAAGTTGAACGTCGTGACTGCGACGAGCAGGTTACCACTCACCATGGTGGTGATGGTGGAGGAATGGATGGTTTCAGTCTGAACTAAAGCCATCCAATCCTTCTACATACTGGTATGTATACAAAATCTCATGAGCTCATGGCTAGTTATAGCAGGTAAGTACTTAAGTACGGTTACATAAAAAGCGGTTATCATCCACGAGACAATGGCGTGACATTGAAAATGCAACCGTTCGTGAATGATTGTCTCCTAGAAACTGCAAGATGCAATGACGGTAAATTATGTCAACAATGTCATTGAGGACGTCGTTTTACTGAAGATTATTACTAGATAAGCATGCACGTAGAATTCCCATAGAGAAATAAAATACGACAAAGGGATCGAAACTAGTCGCACTTTAGGCAAAGTAAATTTTTGTCTTCAAATTCCACCTAACTAAGAATGCAGCAATGTTTCCACCAACCGTGGTGAGTATTGTTACAAATTATGGACCAGTTAAATTAAGAGCATATTCGGCCTTAAATAATTGTGAAGAAAAATATGATAACAGGTGTGGCAACAAACGCATTCCTGTTCAAATGTTGCTCTTTCGCATGACATCATATGCGTGTTTTTGGAGAGTGTTGTGTTGGTACCAGAACCGGTTTTTACCAAACTGATGTTAAGATCCCGCACCGCTAGGCTTTGGGGTCGAAAGTTTAAGGTTGACATTACTGTAATCGTATGTCGCCTTTTAATCATATTTAAATTATGATTCTTTAATAAATAAAAAAAACATACAGACGAATTGAAAACCTCCTCTTTTATGGAAGTCGGTTAAGTAGTAAGTAAACATCGTGTGTGTCACCGTGAAATAATATCTTATGAGGAATATTGTTGACTTAAACTTCATTTATTCAAAGGAATTCTATTACCACGAATTCGTTTTCATTCAAACCTAAGCAACAACTTAATAACAGTTCTCATCTATTGTCAAATTTCGAAAGTGAAATTCTTCAACGAATTCAGGCTTTTGGAGCAAATGTTTATTTTCACCAACCTTTGAGCGGATTAGGTGCGGCGAATATGCGGAACATTGTCTAGGAAACGGAATCATCCATGCTGATTGGCTTTATTCAGTCGTTTTGTAAATGCGCACGCTTCGAATTGAGAATTTCTCGTTTTTAAAGACGAAGTAGTCTGTCGATGCGACAATGTAGTATCTCGCCGCGCCGTGGAGACAGGCGACATTTAAAAAAAAAGTTTAATTGACATTTTTGCACGTTTGAAAAAGTTATGAGTCACGCGCACGCCCGTTCAAACACTATAATATCATCACTTTGTCAGTGATTCAAGTATTTGTCTTTTAATGTGAGAGACAATTAATTCAGGTACTCGTTTAACATAAAGGTAGTAGAAAATAAAGTATGATTCAATTTTAGCTCGATGACGTCTTCTGGGAAACAAGAGGTCAATCACTGCTTCTGAATACAATTTAAATGAATAAAATACATGACATTAAAATTAACCTGTTTTGCATTTTTAAGCTCTGTAAAATCTTAAATAGTGAGAAACAAGTTGTCTGAAGGTGGATTATTAAAATTTCAGATTGCTGACAGATTAATAAAACGAGTGACAGAATAATTAGCACTACAATTACCGTCATAATGGCAAGAGTCACGACATTGCAAGACTGTCTGTCTATACAATATGTATTACATATAATATACCTACCTATGTAGGTACACTTAAGTAGGTACTACGTACTCCTGTATAGGTAATACGAGTACGAGATGCAATCTTTGCATACATCTATCGTAAGAAATGGTAACTTATTTAACAATAATTTAATTTCCCCGACACAAGTACTATTGTAAATTACTGGGGCCGCCTCAGTTTATGTCTGTCAATGTTTTTGAGAAGAAATAAATATTTTTGTATTTTTTTTTTAATTAAAATAAACACCAGTGTAGGACTGGTGTTTATTTTAGGGGTATCGTATTACCCAGTACTAACTGGGATTTGGAAAAAGGCTAACCAGGTGAACAATAATAAACACATTAATTACCATCCTTTGCGTGGCGCAGTCAGGTATAATGAAATAAGTAATTTAACGGACTTTCTGAATAGAAAATCCCATCATACAGTTCTTATTTAAAATTTTCGAGGTTGTCTTGTTTCTCTGATTTTAATAATGTGTTATGAAAAGAATATGTAAATAAATATGCTACACATCATAATCTTAGTAGACGTCTCGTGCCCGCCCACAGAAGAATTGCAAAATGATTGATATATTCCTTCTGGTATGCTTATTGTTCACGCGAATGCGAACGTTAATACTTTGAGATAAGGAATATTTTATGACGCCTTCACCACAGCAGTTTCATTAGCAGTGTAGGTGATTATGCCACTTGCTATGAGGTCTTATTTATAAATGTGTGATAATTTAAACATGTTTTTTTCGTTATCAATACTTACCTGGTTATTTTCATATAAATAGGTATATGGATTTAGCGGTACGCAAGCCGTTGGGGAATGTAATTGGGCATAGGTCCATGAAACATCATATTCTCCCGAAAACAAGTTTTTGAGAACATCTATGCATATCCTGATGGTCCGTAGTAAGAATCACTAGTACAGATTTATAAGTTTTTAAACGGACATGGGAACTAACAAACCAAAGAGTTCCCGATGTTTCGGCGCTGTTGCTAGCACCATGATCACGGATAAACACCGAAATATCCGATACTCACATATCCACCAGTACAGAGTCTATACAGACTCAGACTTGACTCCATTTCTCGGTGGACCGTAGGGATATTTCGACGACCTAGCGACCTGTTATCTCAGAACTTCGAAAACAAGGATGATTGCTTTATACCCGACTGCGGCAAAGCCCAAAACGAGGGGTATTAGAAGATTTTACTCACTAGTGTAAATAGTCGTAGGAAAAGATATGAGTGGGTAGCTCCCCAACCTCATGCATTTATTCCACCAGGATCTTGCCCTGGAACTGTATGATTAGGCACCTCTTTCTTACAGCAACTAATTGTGGAAACCAGATGGAGCTGTTCAGAACATGTATCTCCATTTCTTCCTACACTATAGCACTAGAAGTCACTAGGAGTCAGTAGAAGTCTGACACTCCCCTTCGCTCTTCCCAAGAGCGGGGGGGGGGGGGGGGTTATTCGATGATTTTCCACCCACCAAAAAAAAAAAAAAAGGATTAGGTCCACCGGGACCAAACACTAACGAATAATCGAATCGTTTTCTAGATACTTTAGACGATAAAAGACGCTATTGAATAGGTACATACTGACTACAAACGCAATCGTGAACTGCATCTGATTACAATGACTCACTGAAGGCCTTATAATGCAACCGAAGTATAGTATTAAAGACCAGACCTTCCTGCTATGAGTCGGTCAGTCTTTTTTTTATCCGTAAGGAAAACGTATTGTTGAGGTCGGATTTTCCGAATTTTATTACGAGTATATATGTCAACCACAAACAATTTTATAAAATGAAGTAATTAATATTATTGACTAAATGTAAATAATATTAATTAGTATCAATTAAAATAATTATGTCACCGTAGTGTAGCGATTTTGCATTCAATGATAAATTGGGATATTACCATGTCGTAAGATCTTCTGTAAGCCAGAATGCTAAGGTATTTCTCGCACATACGCAACTCGAGTTTTTTTTTACACTTGAAAACAAGTTACCGATAAGCAGGATTCCTGTTTCTTACCGAAATAAAAAAAACCCTCAAGGTTGTTTTACATTTCCTTACTTTTGCATTCAGGACAAAAGCATTGTTTTTTTATTAATTATGTTTTCTGTTTAGAAACCTGCCACTATCGTAGAATCCTAGATACCTACTCGTAAAATTATCCTTATTAATCTTTACTGTTTGCGGTTAGTAAATGTTGCATTAATGTGTAAACACATTGTCAGGGGATATTATAATCCCGGATGCTTCCACTGCGAGGATCGACCGGAGGACACGGTGGAGCACACTGTGGAGGTGTGCCCTGCTTGGGCGGAGCCCCGCCGTGTTCTCGTAGCGGCGATCGGCGGCGGTGACCTCTCAAGTCCGGCCCTGGTGCAAGCCATGGTCCGGAGCGAGGAGGAATGGGACGCCGTCGCCTCCTTCTGCGAAGCAGTGATGCTAGCGAAGGAGGTGGCGGAACGAGAGAGGGAGAGAACCTCTCAACGTCCCAGCCGCCGCGGAAGGCGCTCCGGGCGTCGGGGGTCACGCGATGACCTCCGGCCACCGTAGACGCGGGCCTGTGGACGGTGAGTAACGGGCTAGCTCGCCGTCCGGCCGTCGTCATGACGGCAACAGACCGTGTCGGCGGCGCGTACGTGTTCCACGCGCGCCTCAAAGAGATGTCAGCAAGGAGGGGCCCGCAAGGGCCGACGCCCGTCGGGGCTGTGGATATCGAAAGGTTACCGCGGCTCCGACACAAGGGCGAAGAAGAGGGAACATGGGTTGGTTTTTAGTCAGTAGAAGTCTGACACTCCCCTTCGCTCTGCCCAAGAGCGGGGGGGGTTATTCGATGATTTTCCACCCACCAAAAAAAAAAAAAAAAGGGGATATTATAATTTATTCAAAGTAAGAAAATCCCGTTACACAAAGTTTTTACGTAAAATAATTATATTAGATCATAATTAAGAAATAGCCTTCGCTTCTGCCTTGTCTTCGTCATTGAATTATGATCATCTTCTTGCACTTGTCTTCCATTTTACTTAAGGTTGGTGGAACTAGCTTTTTCGTCCATTTTCGTCACGCTATAATTTACTCCTTTTTCTTCAACCATTCATACATCTTTCTTTGGCATTCTTCTCTCTCCAACCACCAACATTTATATTCATAATTATCTCTTTTATTTAGTCACCTAAGTATGTTTCGTCCCTCACCACGTCCTGACCATAAATCAAGACGAAGATCGTTTCTAATTTTATCCATTCTAAGTTAAATTGAGTAAGCTGGTATATTCGTTTGCGTATCAACGTATCAAGTAACTGCCCATCTTCTTCTATGTGTTCATCATCATCATCAGCCTATAATGTTCCCACTGGAGGTACTCAGGCCAGGAGGCCTGAGTACCTCACAATACCAGTATCAGTACCAGTATTAGCCCATTCCTCTCCTAGAGTCCTCTCTAGGAGAGGAATGGGCTTATAATCCACCACGCGAGCCCAATGCGGGTTGTCTATGTGTTACTACCTAAGTAACACAGGTATTGTGCAGTATGTCCACGACTAAGATCCCGATTCACGAATACGGCTAACGGCCCGCAGTGAATCCAAAAGCGATGCATTGAACACCTGTGTAAACGGTCCTTACAATAGGATTGGTATTCTTTAGTCGTTCATTCAGTCCTCTATTTGTATCAGACGACTTTTGAATTACTTGTGAAAACCAATAAAAGTAATTATGAAATTGAGTTTATTAGCCCAATAATCGCTTTATTGGATGATGAGGGTGGATTGGTTGCCTGTTTATTATCTGATAGTAGGATCCATTTGACACATTCGGAATTTGTAATGAGATTTTCAAGAATTTTGTTATTTTAGAGTTTTTTGCAATATCGATCAACGCTTGGTGAACCCATAATTTCACAATTTACTTTTTAAACTACATAATAGAATTAGATACATTTCGTCTTTGGTTTCGATGCGTCTCATCAACATTTAGTTTAGCTTACAAATATTTCATTCTCAGCAGAAACAACTGAATATCAATAGCTATTAAAACACACTGGTTGAGGTTTATTTTTATATCTTTTTAACGTTAGCACCAGGTCAAGGTAATAACTGCATTGATAGTCATGCAGTCATGCTACTAATTTTCCACGGCATTTGCTTTGAGCATTAAACGAAGGATGCTTTGAAACAATGAAAGCATTACACAAGCACTCCGCCAACTGCACAATGACATTGTTTTCGCATTGCGTGGACTAGGAGTAAACAGTTGAGGGATACAATATAACCATCTTCACAGTTTGAAGGACTAGAGGCTTTATTTGGTTTCAAATTCGGGCGATTATTCTATGATACTGATTTGCACTAAGATACTAACCGAAATAAAAGAATCTTCTACTTCTTTCTTCTATTATCGTGTGGTTAGTGCCTAACCTGGGCCCCGAATCTGCTATTCAATAGTGTCAGAATGGTCTATCATTGATCTCATAATTGTTGATTGAAGACAAGCCAAAAATGACCTTAAGTCGGTCGACTTAAGGTACTTTTTGGCTTGTCATCAATAAACAATTATGAGATCAATGATAGACCATTCTGACTATTTCTGACACTATTGAATAGCAGACTCGGGGCCCTGTTGTCAGAGTTTTTATGCCGCCCATGGGCCTCTGGGTTGAAATGGAACTGGGCTGGTCACATCTGCCGCATGTCGGAGGAGCAATGAGCAAAAATGACCACTCAGTGGACACCAACAAGCAGGAAACGACAACACGGCAGGCCCAGAAGGAGATGGCGGGATGAGCTGGATTCCTTCTCGAAGGATTGTCCCATCATCGCACTAGATCGGGAAAAGTGAAAGGAGGGAAGGGAGGCCTTTGTCCTGCAGTGGGACAGTACAGGCTAATAATAATAATAAAGGGCCTCTGACTTGGCTTTACATGCCATCGCGAAATATCAAGCAAGTGATAAGTATACAATACGCACATGAATTCGAAAAAACAGAGGTGCGTATTTAATTATGAACAGTAATAAGTTAGTGCGACAGAAATGTAAGTGTCAAGTTCATAAATAAACATAATACAGCGTTTGCAATTCCCGAGGGTCCTATACCAGTGATGTATTTATTTATACCAACGTATATTAACAGTTAGGCTACGGTATTCTCACTAGAACCCATGGCAATCTATCAGCAACAATTCTAACCCCGCAACTGCTTAGCATTTTGCAAGAGAAATCCTCTGGCAATTTTTGTCCGCTGTGAATTTAACACGGGACCCTTCGGACCACATTGCTAAACAATTGACTGTGACAGTGGTCGGTTTTCGTTTAAGTTTTTTTACATTGTAATGGATCTGATTGAGTAGGTAAACCAATGCTGGTAAAGATATTTTTAAATTACAGATATGATTATTTGCAGGTATACACCTGACACACAAAGTTTTACAGATAGCAGTTTTATGTATGTGACTGTATCATCTTATATTACGAAGAATTGCTTTATGGTTATAAGCAATTGAATG
Organism: Diarsia mendica; assembly: GCA_949316265.1. NCBI lineage: Eukaryota > Metazoa > Arthropoda > Insecta > Lepidoptera > Noctuidae > Diarsia > Diarsia mendica. Next base: position 15,152,346 of record OX438889.1, read on the forward strand.
ACTTCCTGGAGATTAAAGAAAACCATTTCTAGAAAATCGAGCAGCTTATCAAAACTTGTAAAGTAACTAGGCAAATAGGTTGCTACGTATGCGATAACTTGTAATTACTTTATGTGCTAGACTACTAGCTTATATTGCGTGGCGTGGGCAGATATCCGGGCCGCGACAAGTTAAAGGAACGTTGAGGCTTCATCACTACATATTATGAAACAAAGTCCTCCGCCGCGTTTGTCTGTCTGTTTGCGATAAACTCAAAAACTACTGCACCGATTTTCATGCTGTTTTCTTCAATGAGTAGAGTGGTTCTCCAGGAAGGTTTTAGGATAACATTAGCTAGTTTATCATATATCTCAAAAAAGGCCGCTGTCACACTTTCAGCAGTATCGATAAAGCATTAATATTTAAATTCTATGCTATTGTTTATTCGTTCGAAAGCAAAAGGTTCTCGCCACCTATAGATATCAATTATGGTTATTAGGGCTATATAAGCCTATATAATATATGGCTATTTAGGCCGTTCGTCCCGGCTGTCATGTGTTAGAATCTTTGACATTCGTAACAGGTAGTCAGTGAACCCAAAGTTTGACAACCAGTCTTGGGGTAGGTAGTATTTTATCCAGTACTAACTAGGTTGGGGAGGACAGATAGGCAGTCGCTCCATGTAAGCAAGGAAGCAGAGCCAAACATAGTCGGGAAAAGGCTAGGCAGATGATGATGATTATAGCTATTTGACACACTACTTCAATTTGCCATGTTATAGCTATGCATTTATCATTGTTCCCTGAATTTCTCAAAGCAAAAAGGAACGCAGATAAAATCTCATTCTACCATTTACAACGATCAATGCGCTTTCCATTCCAACATTTAAACAAAAGGGTCGGACATTTGAAAATCGTGAGTTAGTTCAAGAAAGTGAAAGGATGAAAACAGAGCACATTAAAATTTTCTCTACTATCCACTGTAAAGACAAATACACACATCAAAAGTGTCTAGGGATCAAGCATTTTTATGCGGATTTCTTGAGATTGAGATGTGGCTTTGTAATAAATTTATGATTTTATAAATTTATATGGATCCTTTTTGGTGCATTTCATAATTTGAATCAGGAACTGTCAATCAAATTCGAGTAAAAGATGAAAATCAGCTGTCAATATTTTCCCTCTATAAACATACAACGCATTGAAGACATTATTAGTGCTATAACTGTTTCCCTACTACTGATTAAAACCAACGTTATTATGGAGCGGCGACGTCATTTAAGCAGGGAAGAAATGCTCAGAGCCGTGGGAATGATAGAAGCTGGTTCCCGGCAACGTACTGTGGCTTTAGCTCTGAATACAAGTCAGAGTGTTATCAGTCGACTTTGGACACGTTACCGAAGCACTGGTACCGTGGCTGAGCGCCATGATAAATTTTAAAGAAAACTGTTATTTCAGTCTTTTTTTCGAACTTTAATGTTAGTGGTTCAAATGTCAAAAATCCCTTTATTAGGAAAATGGCAAATTTCTTTATTAATGCAAAGGTGAGGTTTATCGTTACTGTGACAAACGAAAACACTTTATTTGATGAATCCTTAAAGAAAATTTTAATTAATATCAATCAGGAGAAAAGTTATTGCAAAAATATATGTTGATCCCTAGACACTTTTGATGTGTGTACATATTATACAAATACTAATAGTTCCAATTGGTTATTTGACTATAACTGTTAAACATTTAACACGATTTGTGAAAAAAGTAATAAAATCGATCAAAACATGCTTCAGAAGTTTAAGGTAGTGGCACTTTCTGTCCTTGTCCCGCGAAACGGCCATTTGTACTACGTAACTAAGGTGGTATGAAATATGACGTCACGTTTCTGTAGCGCTGTCTTTGTCTAGCACGTCATTTAAAATCAGTTAAAACTAAGCCATTTTTTGATCGATTTTACTACTTTTTTCACACATCGTATTATTTTTGTTAGTTCTTTGATATGAAGAAAGACGAGCGAAGTTTTAACAGTAGTCTAAAAGCCAATTTATGATAACTAAGAAGTGGCGCGTGTGATGTACGCACATCGTGATACATGCATACTCTCGCAGTCATTGTGCTTATGTTAACTACTTTCGTGTCCCACGTGGAACAATACTTCATAAATCAATGCATAAGGAAAGTGTCTTCGTTAATTAGGTGACAGTTCCGTGAAGAATAGACCTTAGATACTTTGGTTCTCTTACAATGAATGTGGTGAAGGGCAACCAAGAGTCATGTGAACCTAGTGTTCTTCTGACAGATTATAAAAATAACATAAGTAATTTATTCATTTGTATTACATTGGTACAATAATGATGGTAGAAGGTCAAGGTGCGCTATGTTATGCCAGAGGGCGTACAAACGTTTGTAAGTTATTAAATCTCAATAATTAAATTAAATACTCCTAGACACTAAAAAAACAATTATAAAAATCACAGATTATGTCTGTTAATAGTGATTTTGGCAACTTTTTATGACCGTCCGTCCGCAGTAGTCAGCCGTATGTTTCATCAACATCTTCCTGATCTTGGTTCATATATCTGAGGGTTTTGTTATTATTCCCCCCTGTCAGACGTCACGCTATGATTTAAACAGTTTTCTTTCATAATCAATCCTCACACAATCCATCCATCTTTTCTTTAGCCAACCTCTCATAGTAGTTTTCATCAAAATGCATATTATAAAACATGCTTTCTATCCCTCCTCATCACATATCCATTTTTAACCGACTTCCCAAAAGGAGGAGGTTCTCAATTCGATTAGTATGTTTTTTTTTTTTTTTTTCTATGTATGTACAGACGCCAGCACATCAAGCTACTACAATCTGTCAGATTTCTTTGATAGATTTTCGACTTTATTTCTAGAGCATTAGGTTCAAGGTTCGTTGGGAAAATTTGACAGTTTCGGGTAGCTTGACATGCTGGCGTCTGTATAGTCGACCAAGAAATTGGTTTACCACTCTAAGGTTGAATATCATTTGCACGTACAAAACATCAAGTGATATTTTCACGTCAGAATCTGTCAATCTGTCATCCTTAGCGAATAATTATGTTACTGGGAGATGTCATCAAAAGTAGTAAACCAATTTCTTGGTCGACTATACAACGATTACGCCGAGATTAATGATCCGATTTACGTGGTTCTTTTTTTGTTTGATGCGGAATAGTTGCCATTTGGTCCCATAAGAATTTGGCATGGTTTGGCCCAGTACTTTTCATTTTTTGATCATTTTTTATATAATTTTTGAACATTTTTCGTTCGTTTTTTCATGTGTTCGCGAATAACTTCGTCGTTTATATATATACCAATTTTGATGATTCTTTTTTATTGGAACGGAGATATTTCAAAGGTGGAACAATGATATGGAAACCAGATCCTGGTGATGGAATCCCAGAGAAATCGAGGGCAACCCTCAAACATATAACATAACCCTGTATTACGTATTTTGTGCTTTTTCTGACGCTATACAAGTATAGGTTTCATCTATCTATATAAATAAAGAGAGAAGTCCTGACTGACTGACTGACTCATCAATCTATCTATATAAATAAAGAGAGAAGTCCTGACTGACTGATTGACTGACTGACTCATCAACGCCCAGCCCAAACCCTTGGACCTAGATAGCTGAAATTTTGCACAGAGGTTCCCTTTATAATGTAGACAAGGAATAAGGAAGGATTTTTCGAAATTCAACCCCTAAGGTAGTTAAATAGGGGATGAAAGTTTGTATGGAAAATCGTCATTTTTCTATATAAATAACTAGCTGATGCCCGCGGCTTCACCCGCGTGGATGTCGTTCAAATTATATACTAAAACCTTCCTCTTGAATCACTCTATCTATTAAAAAAAACCGCATCAAAATCCGTTGCGTAGTTTTAAAGATTTAAGCATACAGACAAACAAACAAACAAACAAACAGACGCGACTTTGTTTTATACTATGTAAGGAAGAGAGAAGTCCTGACTGACTGATTGACTGACTGACTCATCAACGCCCAGTCCAAACCCTTGGACCTAGATAGCTTAAATTTTGCACAGAGGTTCCCTTTATAATGTAGACAAGGAATAAGGAAGGATTTTTCGAAATTCAACCCCTAAGGTAGTTAAATAGGAGATGAAAGTTTGTACGGAAAATCGTCATTTTCACGCGGGCGAAGCCGCTGGCAAAAGCTAGTAGTAAATATTTCTTGATACACAACTAAAAATGAAAAAATAAAAAAACCTTTTTGCAAAAAAAACAACCGACTGGTGTTTTTGAAACACCAAAAAGTGAAAAATAAACTTCAGAAGAAAAATCTGCTTCTGAAGTCGGTGGCAAAAAAACCAAATCAAACAAACAAATGTCACCGACTTCAGAAGCTGATTTTTCTTCTGAAGTTTATTTTTCACTTTTTGGTGTTTTTGAAGTCGGTTGTTTTTTTTTAACCTAGACTGCTCCCGTCATAATATTTTTGCAAAAAAAAATATTTTTACAGGGTCAAATCAAATTAACTAGCGCTACTTTACGGAAGTGATAGTTAAGTGGTAGGCATATACGTATGAATACACCAAATAAATAAGTTTTTGGCCAACGGTGAAGGAAAACATCGTGAGGAAACCGGCCGGCATGTCCAAAAATTCGAAGCTATGTGAATGTGACATCTACCAACCCGCACTGGGCCCGACCAATATTTTTATAAAACAATATAAGGAAAAAATATCTAAACTGTGAAAAACATTAACTAACACACCTTCCTTAAAACTCCGGTAATCTTCCACTGTCGTTAATGACTATAATGATTGCATACCGACGTAACAGATACAAGTCAAAGTTAACTAGCAGTTAATTACTTAACACGTTTAGTTGAACCATCGGCCGTGTTCGTTGAACCGCGAGAACTGACGGATGGGTCTATCGTCCTAACTGACCTGTTACTTAAGGGGATGGTTTTTTGTCGTTGTAAAGGATGGAACGACGTTTGGTACAAAAGATAGCAGACATCGTCTGGCACAGATAAATATACCTGTTACTTTGCGGGCCCCGTTATATGCTTAACGTGGTAAAAACAACAACAACTTGATTCTACTAGACATTATAGAACAAAAACGAGATTATTTTGTATAGTAACCAAATGAGCCTTTTTTTGTTTTTTGGAGGGTGGGAAAACTGGGAAATCATCAAATGACTCCGCTCGCAGATTTCTACTGACTTAAGAGCGTATGCTACCTTAGATTAGCAACCCTATTTGTGGTGGTTCAAACTTCCCTTGAAATACTGTTAGGGTCAACTCACACCGAAAGAGCGGCGAAGGGCAGCGAAGCGGAGCGCAGTTTCAGTTTCATATGAATTTTAACTTTATTATCATTACCATAATACTTATTATCGCATGAGAAACTCGAACGAGTCGCGCGGATGCCCGCGGCGCCGCAGGAATTCCGGGGAATTCCATAAACGGAGCCGTGCGACTGCGTGAGAAGTTGCGGGAAGTCCTGAGAATATTCGAGCAGTCGCGAGCGGCCGCTGGCAATTTAAAATTTAAATCTTTCCCTCCTTATCTCTTCGGCCTCTTCCTCTTCTTCTTCAATTATATGTGCAATAATAATTAAATCCAAAATACCCATTTTCAATGCTAAAACACAAGTTTCCTCGAGTTTTGTTGAAATTGAACTGCGCATAGGAGAGCGACCCATGAATTCATCGCGGGTGGGCTCGGGAAGGCGCGCGGATTCCCGCGACTGCTCGAGAAGTCGCTGGAATGCTCGAGAAGTCGCGGGACTCCGTGACTCCGCGCTTCGCTGCCCTTCGCCGCTCGTTCGGTGTGAGTTGACCCTAATGGGCCTACTACACGCACGCACTTCCCCACAGTTTTGCCTGCGGGATTACACGGTGCACACAGTACATCGCGCGTGTGGTTTGTAATGGTAATACAGTTTTACCAACCATACGCGCGATGTACTGTGAAGTGTGAACGAAAACTGTGGGGAAGTGCGTGCGTGTAGTAGGCCCATTAGAATAAAGTTCTAATCAGCTTGCACTACAAAGCGGTTGTTACGTCTCGCGTCTTTCGCTGCGGCCGAATAGTGCGAAATTAGTGGTATTTTGCGATTTACAAAAAAACTATTGATTGGACTAAAAAAGTAAAACACTATGACTTTAGTATGTTGCTTGTAGAATTATTTGGCAAAAAAATCAGAACGATGACATGTATTTTTGTATGGTTTTTACTCGTTAAAAGAAGTTTTTAGAGGTATCATCGCGATTTTTTTCTATCGAGCAAAGTTAGTTGTATTATGTTTTCACAACACTATGGCACTAGCATATATCCTGAAGAATATCATATATTTTTTCTGATGTTGATTACTGCAGTGAATCATATACTTTTACGCATTATAAAACTCGCGTTTGAGGTACTTAAAACCAACCATGTTCCTTCTTAGCCCTTTGTGCCGAGGCCTCGGTATCTCTTTCGAACAACCCGCAGCCCCTATGTTGCCGATGGAGATGCTTCTATGTTTTCATAAGGATCCTGATACTTGTGTTATCAGTGTTACACCTGCAGAGGTGTACCACAGTCCACCTAAATTATAGAACACTTACTTAAGGCGGGGTTGCAGTAATTTTAAGATTTTTGAACCTATAAAAATCGAACTAAATACGAGTTTTTTAATAAATAAAAATCATTACATAAAAATTGAACATACTCTCTAATAAATCGTAAAGATAGAAACGCGATTTAGAATGATCGGCTCGATACTTTTTTTTTATCAAACATGACTCTAAATCACAATTTCAAACGTGTACTGCTAAGACATTTCATCATGAATTTATATAAAAATTATATCAATAGATAGAACTTTTTATTTTGAAGTAAATGTTGAAAACATATTGTATAATTTCTTTATAGTTTTTCTCCAAGAAGCAAAAAACAGTCAAAATTTAGGCATTATATCGCTCGTGCGGTAAGGCGGGGGGCGAGGTCGTGCGTACATAAAAACAAAGTACTGCAACCTCGCCTTAAAACTGCGAGCGCGAAGTGATACAGACGATGTTATCATGTTTTCCCTACTCTAGACCATACCAAAAGCTGGCATTCCAGTGATATTCCCAAATTCCCACGTCCATTTCTTCGCCGCTATCGGTTGTTAGCTTAGGACGGCATTTATTTGTTGGAACGGTAGGTGCTAACAGAGCTTTCCCTTAACAAGAAATTTCATTATTCTATGACATGCGAATAACACCCTAATGTCGTTAATTTAAAGTGGTTGTGATAAAGTGGGTCACCTGACTATTTTATATGACTGACTTACGTACATAGGTACATCTAATAAAGGTATGCTGATGTAATGATGTTATTTAGACCAAAACCTTGTTTGTCTAGTGGTCGCAAGTTCTATTGCTGAGCATAAGGCCAGGGTTCGATTCCCAGGTCGGGCAAAGTGTTGTTAGGTTTTCCATCAGGAATTAATAAGAGCCAATCCAGAGCCAATCCTAGAAATAACAAGGAAATATAGTAACTAAACTCTTGCCGCCTTATTACAAAAGGTAGATAAACCTGGTTTAACTTAGACTTGGTTTATCTCGCATGACGTCTCACTTCAATAGTATTCAAAAGAAAGTGACAGCATGCGAGATAAACCAAGTCTAAGTAAAACCAGGTTTATCTACCTTTTGTAATAAGGCGGTTTAGGTTCTCTGCGGCTGCCATTGTGTCAGTCTGGATTCGTGCCCGATTTGTGGCTATAGGATCTACCTCTACTACATGGAACTTGAAAATTTATACTGTGCTTGAAACGTATCTGGCGAAATGTGGGTACGTACTAAGGTACGACCGAAACGCCTCTGCCAAAGAGTTTTTTATTTAGAGGTTGGGAAATCTTCCCGCTCTGGGCGGACCGATAGGGAGTGACAGACTGCTACTGACTAAAAACCATGTTCCTTCATAGCCCTTTGTGTCTGAGGCCGCGGTACACATAAACACACACATGTTTATGTGTGTATACTAGTAAAGTCATGTAAAAATGTCGGATTCTTCAATTAAACACTCATTATCATTAGCATACGAAATACTCGAGAGTGTGTGAAACCGTTTATGGTGTATTAGAGTTAAGTGATTGAATTCAACGAACGTAATTGGAGCATGATTAAGCGAAACAACGTGTAATGATAGACCGTTTATATGGCAACATTGAGATGTTGCCATATATTATTACGAAAATGTACTGAGAGAGAATTCGTAGATGATCGCACATATCGTTTGTATTTTTTTCATGTCAAATAGAGTGAGCTATATGAATATACTCTGAATACAAAATAGTGTGAAAATTGTCAAAACTTTATTTATACATAGGTACATAATTTATTAAAGTAAGTACAATCAGAGAAATTAATAATTTTGCAACAGTTGGTGATTGGTTTGGTGATGTTATAGCTATTTCCAACCACAGCTTGTTTATTTTTTTCAATTTACATAACTAACTAGTTTCAGTTCAAATTAAATTGTTTTCACTAACACACTAACTGAATACTGATTTGAATATTGCAAAATCATAGCATACAGTCTAACTCTACTAGGTTCGACTATATTTGAATTTAAAATATACACGTCTCAGAATATTTTTTACGGGTTCCCCAACGGCACTTGTGAATTTGTCAGATACAATAGAATAGCATGTAGGTATGTACTTATTCTGTTGTATCTCGCAAATTCATAAGTCATAACACGTCACGACGTCACGAGTTGCTAGTAAACACAAAGCAATAAAAAAGGTAGTAAAATAAACAGAGGAGTGGTTAAATATCAATTCAATTATAGAACTAACCAATTTCCTAAGTGGTCTGAAAACGTAAAGAAAACGATACTCTATCTATTTCGATCTTAAAGTAATTTATTGTCGTTGGATCTATTTTATTGAGACTTTCACGAGTAATCTACGTCTAAGTCTTTAATGGCTATGACAGCTTTAGATGATAGGTAGTGTAGGTACTTTCCCAGCTTTATATTAAACCTCTTTTATAGCTTTTCTTTTTTACTCCCATGCTTTATTTTATGGCTGTGCCCCTGTTATTTGATCTGAGGCTGTGCCTGAGAATATTAATGCAAATGTTGGCTAGCTATCTTTTATGTAAGAAATAATAATGTAGTAAGTATCTACGTACTCGTAAATATAGATATTCTGGTGGTAACAGTTATTATCGTAATCAAAGCCTGATAATTTGCTTAAGTTAAGTTTAATATTACAAAACAACTCGTTTCCCTGCGTGTAGAGACAAAATATTGAATCACGGAGACTTAAAAAGTCAGCGTGAAATGATCACTTGCTTCAAGTCAAGGAAAACATCTTGAGGAACCCAGCAGGCCATATTTCTCGACGTCATGTAAAGCGAAGTTGGAGGCCCATGAACGGCATCAAAACTCCTACACCAGGTTTTGGCACTAACTAGAACTGGGTACACGATAAAGCAAACGTGAAATGAACATAAAAAATCACGTTATCAAATTCTAAAATGAGTAGGTAACCTATATACATAAAAACTATGGAACAACGCCATCAAAGCGTGTCCTGTTTTCGAAAATAATCAATAAAGGCAAAGGCATTATTATAGCAACGCAGTCGTTTCCCGACTTTCCGTTTGAACGACGCTAGTTTCCTTTTTAACATTCCCCCTTTGAGCAAAATATTAAGTTACCTTCACAGTTTTAGGCTTCCCGTACTAAATTATTAAATTTCTCTATCTTGAAACATTTGCAAATTCAAATATTAGTATCATCCACGTCGGTTTTTTTTAAAGCATCTCTAGAATTTGAAAATCGTCGTATAATTTAAATTTATCGGTTTTTGCTGCATTGAAATTAAATAATACTGCATAAATGAATACAATTAGTAAATTAGTATTAAATGACAACAAAGAAAAGTAAGGGTGTTGCCAACAAAAATAGGTCAGTCTACTGTCGGGCCCACATTTACTACACAGCTGAAAATTAATGTCTCTGGAACATGAGACACAAAACAGCGTTAATAGCTCTTTGAAATCAGAGGGTGAAAGTTCTCATGAATATAAACTACTTAGGGGAAAACTATCCGTAGCATTGGTCCGAAACCAATGCCTTATTGTATGAAATAGATGATGCTTTATGTCCAAAGTAAATACTAAATGGTGAAGAAGGTAGGTACACACGGCTACACATCAAGCTATACAAAACCAGTTAATCTTGGCCTCACTTTACTCGATCTTTTCGCACAATGAACGATCAGATTATACTGGTTTTGTATAGCTTGATGTGTAGCCGTGTGTACATGTACAATACATGTTACACTTGAAGGTACCTATAATACAACTGTTTACGAAATGGAAAAAAAGACGCATAAAACATAAACATCAAAGCATTCGAACACATCGCTGTCATTCGGAAACGTGCCCAGAAGCACGGCCAGAAGACTGGCCGGATTTCCACATTGAAAAGTAATGTAGTCAAGGAGTAGTAAATTCATGAATTGTTCCTTTCACAGTGTTGCCTATAGAAAGATTACCAATATTCTAAAAGTCAAACATCATAATTATTATTTGATTTTCCGTTCATAACGCAATCGCATCTATGACTGCTAATCGTGGATAAGAAACAGAACTCTAATGCACGTCTTATGGGTGAACTAGATAATCCCACTTATATTGTAAATGCAAAAGTTTGGATTGATGTTTTGTTGCTCAATCGCAATGGAATTTGATTCAATATCAATAAGACCGATTCCAGTTGTTTTGGTTATCTGTATGGTTATAGCGCTGTACCTACCTGTCGGTCGGCGACTTTGAAAACGCTATTTCAGATAAATGGCAGATCAAATCCCAATAGTTTTTTTTCTGTGTAAATTTTATTTCACCAGTGATAAGTTTGTATAATATACAGTATGAGTTGGACCATCTGTGCGCATTAAGAGAAATAAGATCGATCCCTAGTAAAAGCTTGAATGAATCTAATAATAGAAAATAATAATCAATGAAGCTGCTATCTTCGGCTTTCATACAACATGTGTGAAGTGAATCTGTCCTTAAATATATGCAAATAAGTAACTTACTCGACGGATGAAACTTGGAGACGTCCGTGCCGCATTTCTCCCGGTTGTAAAGCAGTTTCTTGCAAACGCGCCATGGTCCGAAATAGCCCTGGTCGAAGTTCGGATTGTCTACTGTAAACAAAGGAAAAAGTACATACATTAATATCATTTGCGATATAAAAAAAAATAACATGCTTAGAAATACTGTTTTAACGTGTTTAGAAATCTTCAGCCACTACCTATCGAACTCAGAATATCATCTATTAATAATTTGAATTTTTGAAACCTCTGATTTCAACAGAGTAAACAGAAATCAGTTCGATAGAGTATTCTAAAGATATTGCTAATGATAATGTCATGCAGGTTCAAGCATTAAGTACCAGATAGGTTCTACGAACAGCCAACATACACCGTGCATTGTTAATTGAAATGTTCCACAATTTAGGATGATAATGATATTGTACTAAAATAAATTACAAACTATCTCTGAAGGCTACTCAATTACGTCATAGCAAAATATGTTGGTTTCGAGACCTAATCACACGTGTAACTTAAAGTGGCTAGACTTGATAAATATAGGAAAGTAGCCACCGGCACTCGAGCAACAGTGCTGGAAAGAGTGGAAAGCCGCGAAATTACGTTGATAAACAACATTTTGCTATCACTTACGGGCTTTTCCAATTTCCTTTCAATATAAATCTTAATCACCGCGTTAGTTAGTTGTTAGTATGCAACTTATGCAAGTATTTAATTAGGCCATCTCTAGTACACGGCTCTATCACAGTGCTCTATTTTCTACTGAGAATAGAATTCATTCATGCATGGCTTGGCGCCTTACCAGTGACTGTAAACTGTTTCCCAGAATACATTTAAACAACCTACTTAGACCTAAGTAATTGACTACTCATGAAGGAGGTCAAGGAGATATTGAAAAATTCTTATAGACACGTGTGACGTAACGTAAAAATATTGACTTGGCATCCAAACGCAAATCATTGACGACCTCAAAACCACCTACACATATGCACATAACTTAAACACATTTTGACGTAACAATACCTTAACAAAGCAAACTTGTTTGCTATGAGACCTCAATATAGGCAACGAGCTACTGAACAAGTATTATCCATTGAAATCTTTTGACAAAATGTATTAGTAAATGTACAGACCTACTAAATGTAGAACTCCGAAGTAGGAAAGAAGTAAGTGAAACGAATTCAAAAGACCTTGTATAACATGGTGTTTCAATATGAATGGACATAATACTACTGAACGCATCAAAGTGTTTGAAACAAGGTCGTGTTTCACAGAGGGAAATTACCCATGTTTAGGAGTAGTATGACAATCAGCCTATTAGTTGAGCAGAACCCATTGAAGGCCTGCAAATCTGAAGGTCGGCGACACGCTAAGAGGAGTACAGAGGGCCTCGTCACGATTTCCTGGCTGCATACTAATTTAATTCGTAGTGTGTTGCGAATGAGACCTTGCTAATTGTCTAACGAGACTTGGCTAGCTCTCCACAGTCGTACATCCTTTTAAAACAGGAAAAACTGAGTTTCCATTAGCCTCCATCTCCAATAGAGACGTGTCGCGGAACTCTTTTAAATCCGTTCATGGCGCGGAAAAGGTTTTATTGATTTCATGTCTTTGAATCTTGAATACGAACGTCGTTTCACAATTGAAAAATAGCTTTACGAATGACACATTAAAATGTAATTAATTGTAGTTTCTAATACCAAGTATCCGACATGCATCAAAGATCATTAGGTACTTAATGGCTTCTAGAAAACTCAATTATTGCAACTAATCGGTCGTTATTCAATATTCTTATTATTGTCAATTGTACTGATTGTACAAGCCATTTGAATGTTGAAGTTCAGTAGGTAACTACAAATAGATTCAGTTTGGACGTTTTCAATACGCAATTTTAGAGCAAAAAACGAATTGCGAAAAATATGTGACTAATATAGAATACAGTTAAGCTGAAGAGGCACGTTTTATCTTCAAGGAGTACCTATAAACTTAAAATGAAAAGTCACACACAGCCAAGCGAAAATAAAAAGGATACGATGAAATCAGATCATTAGGATGGTCGTATGCACTTCTTTACTAATGACATGAGTCACAAGGCACATGTCAATTGATTACATGATGACCGACATTCACCTACTGTTCGGGTCAATAATGTACAAGTTAGCTGGGCTTGTATATTGAAGTGTTATGAAATTGTACACGACACAAAGAAGAATAATAGGAATTAAACTTAAAAGCAACTACAAATATTATATTGCTCAACTAAAAGAAGTTTCAACAGAGAAGAAGAGTTTAGCTTAGCATCAAGACGTTCGCGAAACTTTTAGTAGGATTACTGATATTTGCCACATAAATATCAGCATACGCAAGATGTCTGTCATTTTAGATCAGTCATGGGTCGTTTACGAGGGTCAAAGAAATTCAAACTCCGTATCAAAATCAATAATAGTCAATAGCCTATGGAAGCTTCAATTTAATATTCATACACTGGCAGAAGCCAATTGATAAACGACGGTTCTTAGAAAGAAGTAAGGAGTGGAATGAATTGCAATAAAAAGTAATATTGTAATTTTACCCAAGCTGCAGAATTGTGAAAGTATTTGAAGCCTAAAAATAATCATTACGAAATGTTTGATTGGATACTGACGAGGAATGATAATTTTGAATTTCCTGTTACAAAAATATTTGTATGTCATGTAATTATCTGTCTGTTAGCCTGTCATCCGAAGACATGGATCAACATAGTAGTGTACTAGTGTTTAAAGGTATTCGTGACTGCGATTGTAATTTACAGCGGCGAGGCAGAATAATATAACTGTGAACGCGAAATAACTCTGCGGAACAATAAGTCATAAAGTGCAACGATTAATTTTACGATCCAGGCCAGTCCCGGTAAACTGATAGCCTAGATTAAGGAGCAATAATGTGTTACTATGCACCTAGAAACATTAACAAAAAGAAAAATGAAATTAAAAGTTTTCATAGCTATAAAACAAAATCGTTTAAATATAATATAATGCTTCATCTTCATCCCACATTGCTCAGATGAAGCATGAAAAGTGGAACAAAATATCAATTCTTGAAAATCACGACTTAAAATGGTTCTTTTGTACTAGTCTGCAAAAACTGCAAACCTAAATGGCGAAAGATTTCGTTTTATTGAAGCTGTCATTATATGGCGTCAACATTGTAATTAATTAACAAAAGAAATGCTACAGAATGTTACAGAATTAATTGTTATAAATACCAGACTTGACACTTCATTTAGCATCAATGCCGCGGATTATGAAGACGGTGTGTCGTGAAGACTAATCGTTAAACAAAAACATTTGATGGAAAAAATATTCTTTCATAAGACCTTCATACATACCGTGTTGGCGTTTGAGGCGAGGTCGTTGCCTGTCAGTTAAAAAAATGGCGCTGTCATGCTGACCATTGATGGCTCGGGACTGGCAGAACGATAACAGTTACACAACATTGCATCAATATTAAGAGAAATTTTGGAGCAGATGGCTTGGAATTGAAAGATTACCAGATTTAGCGCTTTTAGTTCGCAGTACACTAATAGTAGATTATTGCATCGAGCACAAAGTAATTTATTATTGCACCGAGTGCCTGATTTAGAGCCTGAGCGTTAGCGAGGGCTCTAATCTAACAGGCACGAGGGCAATATAAATTACTTAAGGCGAGGTGCATAATCTACTTTTCTTTCAACTATTACATATAGGAATAGTAGATAAAAGAAACTCATATCAAACAGTTAAAAGATTTTCTATACATAACACTGTCGTCTTCATTTAGAATGTTTTCCGGAGTTAATGTGTCGCTAAATGATTCCATTTTAATTCGAAGCCGAAGCACTCAAAATCAGATAGTATCACACTTTATCGTTTCCAAAAATATTGTCAAGCAAAATTAACAAAGTTCCCCAAAATGTGCCCGCCAAATTACTTTTTTAAATTTCTTTCATTTTATAGTAACTAGTTAGCAACAATCATTTTTTAAATTTGGAACAAGTAGTAGGATAGAAACGAATAATACGTACGTAAAAAAAAAAGTATTGATATCAGCTGGCTGAATAGAGCTAATCCATTGAGATTGGCACCGGTGCGATTAAAAAAAATAAACTGTGCAATAATGAAATTTCATACATTTTTATTGCTCTAGAGCACTAAAGACTCGCTTTGTGCTGAGTTTTTAGTGTGATTATGATGAAATTAAAGCATAGTTGGAAGAAAAATACTTTCTTGTGTTGGTTTCCAGTTTCTATGAGGTTGATCAACACATTAGTTAAGACTATGAAACTAGTGCCGACTATGAAAAGTGTAATAGCTGTCTGTGTATTTTGAATTTCACAGCAGTTACCATAAGTTTAAAGCTAGAAAGAAGATAATTTTTTGTGTTGTCTTTCAGCATTTTTCTCTGGTCTGTGCGAGTCTCAAGTTCTCATCAGAATGATGATTACCCGCTGTAGATCGTCCAGTTACCTGGCTGTTGGTTTGCCGTTGCTAGGTTCATAGTTCATACAAAATTATGAACCTTTCATCATATCATTTCGTCAGGTAAATTATTTATTTCAATGCCTGGGAAATTTAACACATGTCATGTTGACCTACGATTCAGTAGTTGGCAATTGAGACCTTGATGTGTAATTGCCCTTCTACACGTACCTACATTTTTCTAAAAAACAAAGTAATTCTCGATACTGTGGTTGGTAGACATGCATAGATTTTAAATTAATAAGCTATCATTTTTCTGTTTAAGATGATACCGTTAATACGGTGGGCGTGAATTATAGCCTGTCGTCTGGGAAGCAATGTAATGGCGCTATTATACAGAAGGCTGTTGTTAACTTTAATTTTACGCTAGTATTACAACGGATGGTTATATTGCGGACATTTATTTGTATAGGTAATGTTTTTTTTTTTCATTATTTTCGCGGAACGTTTTTTCAAAACTTTGGTAGTCAATGCCCAAACTTAAGTGACCGTGAAAGGTCGAATTTCTCAGGGATGGCAACGTGAGACCTGTTTTGTTTGAAGAACTCAAAGCGGAGTTTGCGGTAAGCGATAATACATTGAAAGTTGGATCTTTTTTGCTTTATTGATCGAAGCTTAGAACCGAAACGTTTTAATCTCACATTCTTTAATAGGTTTATGAACGCATATTTGAGTCAACTCTATTCATAAATTCATAGCACTGGCAGAATATTACTTTTTTTTTTTAATTCAACTCTCAAAATCACGAAACGAAGCTTAGAGAACATTTTTTAAGCGAAGTGACGTGCATGTTGATCGAAAATCAAAATTAAATCCGCCTTACAACAGTTACAACGTACGTGACGAATATAGTGATTTAGCGTTTAGCATTCACGATTTACTAATTTAAATATTCTAGAAAA
This sequence comes from Diarsia mendica, assembly GCA_949316265.1. Taxonomy (NCBI): domain Eukaryota; kingdom Metazoa; phylum Arthropoda; class Insecta; order Lepidoptera; family Noctuidae; genus Diarsia; species Diarsia mendica. The sequence continues at coordinate 15,168,821 of OX438889.1, forward strand.
GAGGTTGAATGCACGATGGCTGTACCTATAATTTAAAAAAAAAACGAATCAACTCCATAACAGCGACCGCTGGCACATCTCCCACAAGTTTTGTCACAAAGGTCTCCGGGGTCAATAACCCGTTTGGCGGGCGTGCCTCATTTTTTAATGCACTGAATACCGGCCCAAGTAAACATCGAGAACAGCCTACGAGTTAATTACAAGAATAGTAGTACAGTTTAAAATTAGGCTTTGATAGTTAGGTACTTGCGGATTTAACAAAATTGATAAAAAACCAAATCTATAACTGTCCTTTAAATTTTCAAATTTCATTGAGTTTCGAATTTTATTGAGCATCGCAGTGAAAAGTGATTTTGACAAAATTGGTTTACTTGTTCCACTTTATTTTTAAACGAGAAGGTAAATGTAGTGGTACGGTAGAAATTCGAGATGGATTTTTAAATGGCTAACTATCACAATCTACGAAAACAACAAACGTTCGAAGTATAATTTTCCCGCAAATAAGAGGAGAGTTTTAGATTTGACTGGCAATCAATGATGTTATCTTTTAAATAACTAAGGTACGTTAGAAAGGCGAAGGTATCAAAGGTAACAGTAGACGGAGCTCGGAGGTAGAAGCGTGGTTTGGCCTACTTTAGTGCGCTTGAGCTTGGGCCTGCGACTTCCGTTGTATGCCCAAGATAAAAGAGACACAATCACACACCCATTTAGCGCACACTTAGTTTTCGTGTTTACATAGCAAACAAACCATGAAGGTTGTCTAAACAGAAAAAAGTAAAGTCTTGGTATTTTATACTTTTTGGAGCAAGAAGGTGCGTCGTGGAAGCCAAACCTTTTTTAAAGGACGAATTAGGTATTTCAACTTCGCAGATTGAAATTCAGAAGAGTTCTTGAGGCCAGTTTGAGTTCTAACAAATGTGTAGCTCGATGTTATCATGGAACCCGTGGGACGGAACTAATAAACCTGTTTAAAATTACTTCCAGATTCTAAAGATTCGGATATTTTATTTATTGTTGTAGGTACCTACTAGCTGTTACCCGCGAATTTGGTCCGCTTGAGTCATGGAGCGTATAACTTCCCTATTTGAATCTAATTTTGTTAACAACTAATTCATAGGTTTTATTTTGTTTTGCACGAAGCTCTTATACCTACCTAGGTATTATTTTCTAAAATAAAAGCCTTTAGCTATCTGCCAGCAAACCTCCAGTCAAACAGATCCTGCCGTTTTGAAACAGACAGACGGATATTTATTTTATTTGTGCTAAACGTAGGTAGGTAGGTAGGTACTTTATTACTTTCATAAGCATTCAGTAAAAGCCTGTTATTTTAAATTACAAACAGACATATCAATTTAATTTATTTGTATAGATAGTGTGAGTATTAACTTGTGTATTAGAAATGTATACGACGGAATCGTATTCTGCTACTACGCCTTTTATTATCTTACAATCCGGTTTTTACACCAGCAGCTATTTATTTACTGATGAAACTATTACGAGATAAGACACGTTTCTGATTATAGCTTTCCTGTGGTTTTAACATAAATAATAGCTTAACTATCTAGCTATTTAGGTAGATCATTTCAATATTATGTAGATACCCAAGAACAAGTTTGTAAATATCATTTCTTTCCTTTAACCCTGCTGTGCAAGTTAGGTTGGTAGGTAGGTAGGTTTTGGTTAAGAAATGGAGCTGCCAGATTAGGGTTAGACTTATTTCTAAACTAGCTGTTGCCAGCGGCTTCGCCCGATATAGGTACCTACTTAACTCGAAAATTATTCCACGGGAAAATAAAATCGGGATAAAAACCTATCCTATGTGTTAATCCAGGGTGTCAGCTAACTCCATTCCAAATTTTATTAAAATCGCTCCAGCCGTTTAGACGTGAGGAAGTAACAAACATACACACTCACAAACTTTCGCCTTTATAATATTAGTGTGATTAATAGAATAAAACCTCCACCACCTTTTTTTTTTATTTCAGCTGAGTTTTCAACCCAACACCAGAAACTGTTTTAAGTAATACTTACAATAGTACCCAGGGACTGAGAGTTGAAAGTCAGAGTCATCTGAAAGAATTAGTTCAGTTATACAAATCTAGGTGCAAAGCAATTACCTAAAAGTGAAATTAAAGTGAATATGGCCGATTGAATAAGCAACTCCTACCTTTTGCTACAAAATAAAGAGTTGCTTATTTAGTTTGCCTATAATTTCGATAATCTACTTATTTACAAAACAATTGATAGCATTAAATAAAAATGTGTGTGATGTAAAAGGGTGGTGTTTTATTTAATCATATATGATTGTTTTTTTAGTACAAATGTAACATTATATTCTGATTAGTCATAGTACCTAATCATTATTGTCTAATATTTCTGTACTTATAACAAGGAAACTAAAACCAAACAATTCTGATGAATAAATCTTTTTCCTGTACACATGAGAAGCAAATATCTAATTACCTACTATGAACACCTCATTAAAATCGAGGAAAATAAGTGTATCATAATTGTTAATAATTGGCTATGCTTTGTGTTCTCTACCAAAAAACCTTCAGGAAACTGTATAGGGTTTATTATTTTACAGATTAATGTCATCGTCTTCCTGCCATGATACTTACACAAAACAATCCATCCATCGTTTCCATGGTCTTCCTCTCCTCTATCATTTTTTTTTATTATTAATATTTTTTTTTGGTGGGTGGAAAATCATCGAATAACCCCCCGCTCTGGGCAGAGCGAAGGGGAGTGTCAGACTTCTACTGACTAAAAACCAAACCCATGTTCTTTCTTCGCCCTTGTGCCGAGTCCGCGTTATGCCTTACGATAATCCGCAGCCCCGACGGGCCTCCTCTACCATCCATCAACATTTATATTCGTCACTCTTTTAGTCAATAGCGAGTCCCCTAACATCAGGTGTTCACACCAAGACACTCAATTCCCTTTCAACTTTTCTGTAACTAAGGTTTTTATCTTCCTCTAATATACTTGTTCTTTACATTATCCATTCTTGTCACAAAACACATCACACCTCGACATTCTCATTCCCGCTGCATGTAATTTTTTTCCTTCATTTTCTTCAATTAAACTGTACTTTACGGTTACTCATTGCTAGGCGTATTTTTGGCCATTTCAAATGTTTAATTAGATAAATACAGTACTCATTTATTCACAAATGACATGCTTAATTAGTAATGTCAAAATTTTTAATTAAAGAACTACAATTGATAACGGGTGTGCCACAAAGGAACAAACATACATGTATAAAATCCTGATAAACACCTTACTTGCTGGGGGAAAAATACTGGCGATTCCTTTATTTTCAAAAGTAGACCATTGATGGGTTTACAATTTTACACATAATTATGCCTCATCATTCTTTCACCTGCCCAATTTATTTTTTAGGGTCGGTTAATTTGCTGTATGTATGTTTTTTCTTAGAATACCTCTCCATTTCTCGTCATCTCAGTAGTCACCTCCATCATAGCTGTACCATCTTTCACAGTAACCATCAGAGTTATGGTCTCCCCTCTCTTATAAGCATCGAAATTCATATTCAAAACTTTCCTCGTGACATACATCATGCAATGATGACAGAAAGTGTTAGGTAGTACTACGGACTTGCTAGCAACACCTAACCCTGAGAGTGATACATTAGCCTACATTTAAACAAAGCCTGCCTGATTCATTTAATTCCATTGTATTTTTCTGTATTGTTTGTTAATGCAAGTAATATAATATGCCAGACAGTTTTTTCTTCTCATATTGTTTTAGCTGTGTGCAAGCATACGACGTGTAATTAGACTGTGAAATGATCAGTATTAATTGACCAATTAGATAAATACTTGAGCTGTATTATTAAATCAGCCGTGCATAACTTTGTTATAGTTTTTGCAGTAATTTAGTAAATGCTCTATATATTTTTCTAACTTCTAATGAGGTCTCACTAAATAGTATGAACTAGGTGATTATTACTATAAAGAACAGCTATGACTAATATTGCTAATCTATTACATTATAATATATTAATATTAATCATTAAGCCTGTAGTAGATGATGAACTTTTGTGCAATTACCAGTACTGTAATATTTTTTTATTATTATTATAAGCCTTCTTGCAGATATTTGGCAATCAGTTAGGTTCTTCAGTTCTATAATTGGCTGTTATATCTGTGTGCTTTTAAATAGCAAAGGCCTCCTCCAATGCACAGTAATATCTAAACATGTAAATTTTTGGCCACTGAGCACCGAGATGAGCACAATTATTATTTATCTGTAATGGGTTCAGCTTCCACTGTAATAGGATGCAGATGAATACCATTAAATAGTTTAATTTATATTGACCTCAATAGCACTGATACCCCTTGGTAAGACAAATCATCTACAACAGGCTTAAACGGGAATTCTATTTCTAAATGATACTTACAGCTAGCGAAGTTGCCCCAAGTTGGTAGGCCCACAGCGATAGCACCAACTACGAAGCAAATGAAGCCTAATGCGACAACCGCTATTGAATACAGAGCCTTGCCACTGGCCATGGCTGCATGTCAGCCAACTTCATGGAATGTTCCGGACAACATCAGGGCTGATGAGCGCTTGTTCGGTGGGAGCGGAGTCTTGAGCCACACATCTATGGGACAATAACATGGATTAAGCATAATGCAAATACCTCAACAGTTGTTAAGAGTTAAACTTTTGGATTTTTAATGGTGATAATATTGATATGTTACACAAGGCTGATTAGATCAGAGCTTCTTTATTGTAAAATGTTAACTGACTAAAGGTTTCGGTATCATTCACGTTTAGAAACAGACAAAAATAATAGCAATTAATCTTTTATTTCTACTGATTGAAGTTTTTGATAAATTGTGTTAATGGTGCGAGTGTTATTTTTTCACAGGTATGTTGATGCTAGTTATAGGGCAAATGAGGTCACTCTACAGGTTTATTTAGTCGTTAGGTACCAAGTTGTCCAATACACAGTTTGAAAGCAGAATTCGAATAGTATGCAATGCCTTTAGTCAATGTTTCATGACTGAAACTGATAATAGTTAGTTGCTAAACTAGAATATTTAGCGAAATCGACATTCAACTGCATTCATAAACATTATTGTGCAATTAAAGCGCCACAAACCGGTCTTCGTTCGATAGTTACGCTAAGGTACAAAGGAATGCCAAATCAAAACATTTCGGCCCACTGTATTTATTATTATCATTCCTATTGGAATGCACAACAATGATTTCCAATTATAATCTCACTGGAATCACCCAGTGGGAACTTTTCATCGTGTTAATTGAACCATACAGTGAACAGCTAGTATCTAAGGCTAGAAACAGTTATAGCGTAACTTTTACTCACGTTTACCTTGCGAACTCGTCGCGTTGAACAAATCACACGAAGATCACTCAACTATGCAACTGACAATCAATTTATGATTGAATACCTTTTCCGTTTTAACATCTCTTTTAAACACACAAACTCATGGAAACAAAACACCTTGTATTTTTCACGTGAATGCACAAAAGTTTACTCACGATTCAAAATTCGAACCACGACACACCTTTTTAGCACTACCAATGGGTACTATAATGAGGACTTTCGAAAATAGTTTGTATCACTAAACAATCTTGTTGTGATAAAATTACGCACGAAAAATAATTTCACTATCTGCAGGCAGAATTTGTAATTTAAATCTCTGTGTGACAAAACACGGACTTTACATTTAGACACGAAATGACGAAACCATTGACGCGCGCGTTGTGGATGTGGTCGGTAAATAAACTGGTTTTTTGATTTCAATTTGTTGAGCGAGCTACGTTGCAAATGGCAAGCACCCACCGTACTCGACCAAAATGTCAAACAGGTGGCTATTTCGCTCTTACTTACATTAGAAATACTTTAATTTCGTACAAGTTAGAAAGAGATGGCAACAGTTCCAGACGGTTTTGCTTCGTGCATGCAACTTGCACCCATGGCTTTCGTTGGACTTGGATCAACTTGGAAACTTGGAAAATTATTATGAACATTGAAATACTCGACTTTAATAGGTGCTTATTTATTTATTGAAAATACTAATTCACACAACATGTTATCATAATTTCTAATAGGTTTCAAATCTAATGACAATGTTATAGAAAACCAGGAGGGTGTTTCTGAACGGAAATTTACGTTCCTCTGCGCGCAGCAATACTTTGCAAAGCGGGAAATCAAGTGACAGAAACAATCCCGGGAAAATTTAAAAGTATCTTGTAAATTAATTTCATTATTTTTGTAATATCACGCCATATTCTTTTTTGGATTTCTAGAATAATTACTGTCAGTGTCAGGGAAATAAACTAAACGATTTGTTTTTTTAGTTTCTTGATATCACCTATATATAAATATGATCAGTTTTATTTGTGTTTTTGCTTGTAAGTTACAATTATTTTCGTAATCGAATCAGTAGTTCCTTATCATCCCATACATACATGTATGGGATGATAATTATAATCTTAGGAACTACTGATTCGATTACGAAAATTATTTCACTAAAAGGTAGCTGCATTACTCCCGAGTACCTTGTATATTCCCGAGTATATTGTTGATTGATATCAAAAAGTGTGCCATGAATTAATCGAAAAATTTTGTACCTTCATAAAAATTCCCAAAAAGGCTAATTGAAAACAATAACAAATTAATGTTTAAACCAGATTTTAAGCATACAAAGATTACATAGTGGAGAATGAATAAATAACTCCATTAGTTGAATGGCTGCGAGGTCATGCATCTATTTCGGTACCCACGCTGTTAAGACGAACTGACGAACATTGGTCGACTGAAAAGTGCAAGCAGTCCGTAATTTCTCTATTTGTGATATTTCATCGTAGTTTATCAATATTTCAATACATTTAACTTTACACAGTGCAACTTCTAGTGGCTTATTAATAGAAACAGATCGTAAATCTGTGCCAGAGGATTTACAGTGCGTGCGTAAATAATCGGGACTTGTAAAATACTTCGTTAAAAGTGTTACATAGATCGTGTTATGAAAGTACGGACAAATGTGACAGAAAAGATGTTTAAAATGACGCTGCTGTTTATTGTTCTCATTTTGTGTCCAATTACTTGTAAGTTATGTACCTTATTATGGTTACTGAAGTGGATAATTTCGATGATTACATTTACAATTAAGTAATTTCGAGTGTAGACTATAAAATATAAAAAAGCCCTTTGTTTTTCTGATATGATAAAGTACTAAAAAATAATAAAGTGTATATTCTGTTCTAACAGTTGCAGACGCTGTTATTGAAGCTGCAACAGACGATGGAGTAAGTTGATTAATCACATTATTTTAAAATGTATAAGTGAGGACCTGAAAAGGTCTTACAAAAGCTCATACAGTCCCCTGTATGTAACATAACTAACATCACACAGGTGTGACTCAGGGTACAGTGTCCTGTCCTGGCTCACTCCTGGCTATGCTTCAGGTTTTTCTAACCTCTTAAAAATGCTTCCTCAAGATCGGCGCGGAGTGCCAAGTTTTGGTAGTTCCACCACAAAATAATTGAGTTCCTTCTTCTGTAAGGTTTTCTTAATCAATATTCTTCTCTTTCAACAGGCTCTACTACCCTGTGGATCGAAATGCGGTTGTGAAGAGTATGTAACCTTATTGTTGATTAAGTTCGATTGTAAATATTTATTTTCAATTTGTCACCTAAAATAAGCCGTCTATACTTTCAGAATGTATGTCTACGACGCCGTTACCGATAGGTGTCTTATTAATTTCAAGAAAGTAATGAAGAGAGTCATTGTGGTGTACGAGAAAAATAGTAAGTGTTACACATAAAAGATTCCTACATCATCTGCACCAATCTAGAAGTCTACCACTACCTTACGATTGGAGCATTTTAGGAAAGTTCTGGAGCAAACGCCTTGAAACACCATCTTCATTTCCGAAGAAGTCTTGCCAAAGTAAAATTATTAAACTCTTTGGCCTAGTGGGTTTTATTATATCAATGGGCCTAGTCTTTATTTTTCTTATGTTACCCAGTATACCCAAACTTTTCTCGTTTAAAGTCTGTCAAATGAGCCTGTTTGACACATTCTTGTATGATTAGCTAAATACTAAAACTCCTACCCACTTCGTACAGTAATGACATAGACACCGTATTTCAACGAGACTCATGGGTACTGAATTGCAAAGTAAGGGGTAAAATACCGGGCTTGCACGAAATTGACGATAAGTCCTCTCTTTGAGGAGTGGCTGGAGAGGCGCCACGGCGCCCTCACCTTCCGTCTGATGCAGGTCCTCACCACGGTTGTTTCGGGAGGAACCTGTACCAAATCAGGCGGGAGGAAACGGCCGCATGCTTTCACTGCGAGGATCGGTCGGAGGAGACGGTGGAGCACAGCGTGGAGGTTTGCTCCGCTTGGGTGGAGCCCCGCCATGTTCTCGTAGCAGCGATTGGCCACGGCGACCTCTCGTGTCTGGCCCTGGTTCAAGCCATGGTCCGGGGCAAGAGGGAATGGGACACCATCGCCTCCTGCGAAGCAGTGATGCTAGCGAAAGAGGTGGTGGAATGTGAGAGGGAGAAAACCTCACGTCCCAGCCGCCGTGGGAGACACTCTGGGTGTCGGGGGCAAAGTGATGGATTCCGCGACCTGGGACACAAAGTTTTTAGTCATTACAAGTTTTACACTTCCTATCGCTCGGCCCAGAGCGGGAAAAGTCATTTGATGATTTACCCTCATACAAAAATTTAAGTGGTAAATAAAATACCAATTATAGGACAGTAGATACTGTGTTCTTAAGAGTTTTGAGACAAATGAGCTCTCCATTACCAAGGCACAAGATAACAATATAAAATTGATTTTACAGATGTTGAGTTTTTACCTGATGATGAAATGGCAAGTAAGTTTAAAAGAACACGAATTTAAAAGCTATTAGTGATTGATAACGATAAACTAATAATTTAAGAACCACTGCCAGATCCGGTTTTGCAAAACTAAAGCACAATGCATGGCGTGTTCCTTCCTATTTGCGTTTATACCTAACCTTTCACTGACATGCTAATTTTTTGACGTCCCTGCACATCCCTCTAGGAACTAACAGAAAAAATGGGTCCTGTACCTTGAGATTCAAATATCGTCACAACATATAGTGGAACAGTGACTTCCTTTTTTTCTACTGCGCTTAAAACCATGTACACACATCAACACGGTCTAGGGATATTTTTAAAAAAGCGAATTACTATCAATGTGTTAATTATTTATATGACATGTATATATTTAAAATATACGTTATTTAATATTCTACCATTTTTTAATAATGGTTAAGGTACTGATTAAAATTTCAGGATTTTATGGAAAAAAAATTAAGCATAGACGGAAACCGTATATGAATTAACTTTTAATTTGTGAGTAAAAACTGAAAAAAATAGAAAAATCATTTAATTTGTGTTTATAAACTTGAAGTTAGTAGTCTGAGAAAGCGCCCATGATGTTCATAACACATCGGCAACGATTCAGCATGCTCAGAACAAGGTTGTCAATGTCTTGCTGCGGAAAATTGTCCCATGTCCTTCTGAGGTGCGCAAAAAGTTGATCTTCTGTAGCCAAATGTTCAGTAACTTTCTTCAGAGCTCTTCTTTGCAGCATATCCCACGCATGCTCAATGGGATTTAGATCTGGCGATTGAGCAGGCCAGTCTAAGGCCCTAACATTATGTGTATGTAACCAAGCTGCTACCGTTCTCGCCGTGTGTGCCCGGGCATTGTCGTGCATGAGCAGGAAATCTTGCCCCATTTGTGTTCTGTGGGGCAAGATTACGGGCCCCAGCACCTATTGGACGTATCGTTCTGCCGTCATATTGCCCCGCACCCAAACGTGATCCGTCCGTCCTCCAAGACGAATTCCTGCCCAAACCATAATTGTTCCTCCTTGGTATGGGTGAACTTCCTGAGGGTTCTGGAGACGGCTCCTTCGTCCAGGAACTCGCCAAACACGCGTCCTTCGTGAATCTGGATGGAAGCCGAACCTGGATTCATCCGTGAACAGCACATTGGACCATTGCTCACGGCCCCAGTCCACGTGGTTCCGAACCCATTCTAATCGTCGTCCACGATTGCCTCTCCGTAAAGGTGGGACCCGGAGTGGTCTACGAGAGCGTAGATTGCTTTCATGCAGTCGCCTTCTTACAGTTTGGTCACTCACAAGCACTTGGTGTTCCACTCGCAGCCTTTGGACCAATTGAGTCGCCGTTGCATTTGGTTGAGCTCGCGCAGTAATTTGCAAAAATCGGTCTTGTCTGGGGGTAGTGATACGACTTGGCCCCCGGTGCCTCTCCGCTACTTCACCTGTGGCACGATAGCGTGTCCACAATCTTGAAATAACATTTTGATGGGTCCCTATGGCCTCAGCAACATTACGCTGAACAGATCCAGCTTCCAGCATTCCCACAGCTCGTAACATCTCCGCCCTCGTCAAATGTCGGCGTTGCATGGCTACAATACCTCAATGTTAACTTTATCTTTCGTTTAAAAATGAAAAAAAACTGTAACTAAACGTAATTCGTAATGTTTTTTAAATTTCGCACAAATGAAAATTCCCTCTCCTATACATCAAGACATTTTTATGCCACCGAAACAAAAGAATTTTCAAAAATTTGAATTTGGAATTAGTCTGAGATAAATTACAAACAAATCGGTGTATTAAAGATTCCAATGCGGCCAGTACTTTTCGAGTTATTTAATTGAGTATGAAATATCCCTAGACCGTGTTGATGTGTGTATATTAAAATTCAGTTGACCGTTAGAGTTCAGACTGTACAGATTTAATTAGCTTAAATTGGCTCCAGCATCGTCAAGCACCACGCACCTACGAGATTCCCTGTCAGATAGTCATGCACAAAAGCAATGCAGAAGAAAACTAGTGTAGATCTTCACTTGCTCTAGAGTTGATAAACTCTTACTAACACCTTTTTTACTTTCAGAGTCGATCTACATTGAAGGGGAGAAACTCTTTAAAGGGATCATGATCTCGGTTATTCTTTTCATGACGTGCGCAAGCGTTTGTGTCGTATCCGCCTGCTTGTACTGTTGCCGTATAAATTACACGTAAGTGCCATTGATGAAGTAATTAGTTGTCATTAGTTAGAACACGCGAAGCATGTTGCAGGTAGAGCAACTCCTTGTTTGGGCACAGAAGTAGTAGAAGTACCGGTTTAAACGGAAGGCATTACCTACTGGTACTAGCAAATTATCAATGATGAAAGTTTAGTAAATACACACGACACCGTTTTAGCGCTTAAACAATTCATTGATCTGCGTGATCGATCACTAATAAAAAATAGAGTTCGATGTCTGCGTGCGTAGGCGTAGTAATGTGCGTAGGTATAGATCAACATACCAACATACATTTAGACGGGTTTGGGTTGTGCATTTTTACCAGATTGACCAAAACAAGTTCTAGACTCTATCTGTAGAAATACTCCTGTTTAGTGAAGATGACGGTAGGTACCTATATTATTTTACCTATTTGGGTTCCAGGGACCGGACATTGAAACACAACGTGAAAGCTCTGGCAAAGAAACTGAATAGAAATTATAGCTCTAAGAAGACGGCTACAACGCGTCCGCCGTATCCGGCGATGTCTGAAAGTTGTAGTGTCGTTGTGGAGCCAGCGGGTGTTATTGTTGCTTAATGTAATCCAGGTTTACAAACTAATGTCAGAATAAAAAATTAAAAACATTTAAAAATAATTGAGTGTGTTTATTTCTGCTGTAAAGCCAAACGCCCGCGCCGGTATTAGGTAATCCAAGTGCCAGATAATTTGTTTTAATTATTGGAGCAGCGGTGGCCCAGTGGTGGCGGCCCCGACTTGCGAACAGTAGGTCGTGGGTTCGAACCCAGGCAGGGACATTACTACTTTGTGTAATTTATTTCATCACCGCTGCTCTCAAAACGGTGAAGGAAAACATCGTGAGGAAACCGGCATGTCATATAGAACCAAAAATTCGAAGACATGACGTGACATCTACCAATCCGCACTGGGCCCACGTGGTAGATTATAACCCATTCCCTGTTACACTGGCAGAATAGTCGGAACCGGCTCAGTTGACATTTAAGGAAAAAAAAAAAAACCCATTCCCTCTCAAAAAGAGGAGGCCTGTGTTCCAGCAGTGGGAATAGGCTTTGATGATGATTGGTAATTATGGGGGTGCCGCGTAGCCTACAAAATGTAATTATTCTTAGGTTTTCAGCATTTTTGGAGATCAGGCTCAGTAAAAGTGTCGCTAACATACTCGGTACTTGTTATTTCAAAACAAAAATCAGTCGGGGGGGTAAGTACGACATGCATCAAGTTTGGATTTCCCGCAGCAGACAAGTTTTTGAACGAAACAAAAGAAAACGTAAAGATGGCATTCTATTGGTCGATAATTTTATTCTTCATTGCCATTGGTGCAATAGAGTCTGTCAAGCGAGTCTAGTCCCATGAAAAAGGCGGCAAATTCAAAAATCACTGATATAAAACACTGATATAGCACGCTGAAAACTTATTGATAGAAGTCTGTCAAGCGAGTCGAGTCCACAACCCTTTTACTTTAAAATTCAAGTATCAATAAGTTTTCAGCGTGCTATATCAGTGATTTTTGAATTTGCCGCCTTTTTCACGGGACTAGACTCGCTTGACAGACTCTAGTGATGACGTTAGTTGACATTTAGGCTGCGGTTTAAATTGTACGATCCTTTACAAACGTGCCAACGCTATAACTTCATGCCAACGCTACAAACTAGCTGTTCAAATTGAATGTTTACCATCGGTACACTTTCAATTTGAACCAGTCAATAGCCCTGTAATGTCACTTCTGTCAAAAATTATAACCTCGGAACTAAGCCGAAAGCACAGAACATAAACCCCTCTCGGAATTATTTATTTACGTACTGCGACATTTTTCATTGAATAATATCTAAATAATGGTGCAACAACACACAACATCTAAAAGCAAAATAAAAACAAGTCAATTGCTTTCCTTGACACTTGTCAAATTCGAATTTGACGTCTCCGCACACACTGTACTACCAAATTTTTGTGTGCGCCGTTGGTAGCGATCGATGACGTCAATCATGACGTCACACTGCTAAGAAGAGCTCATGTTTGTACAAAATAAACCGATTTTATGCACGAACACAGTACCAATAGCGCACATCGTACAATTTAAACCGCAGCCTTAGATTTGACGTGCATTTGACAGTGACAGTCTGACAGAAGCTAATACTTGACTTGTTACTGTTTTCGTTTTTCCAATGTTGTTAAAAAATTCAGTTTCATTGCGTGTGTGACGTTAGGTATGTTGTTTTGTTTGTAACTTTACTGGAATTTATTGAGAGATCAAGAGTAAATTAGTATTTAAATATTAACTAATGAAATAGAAATCTGTAAAAAGTAAGTATTATACGTGCACTTACTGTATTTTAACTAGCGCTTGCATTAATTATTCCACTCGTTATTTTACGTTTGTTTTCAGGGCATATTTCTCTAAATATTTTCCTAAACAATACATATAGGTATCTCACTTCCGCCTAAAATTTTAGACTATTAAATCTTTATTTACTTTCAAAAAACAAGTCAGAGAGCATTACCTCTCCTCTATTCTGTATAATATGTGTATGTTTAATACAGGTATATATTCGGATACTAGTATTTATTTTTATATGTGTATATATTAGTAGGTATGTATGTTTATTTTATATGGATAAACTTTTGTTCTTAATTTTAATTAAAATCTTGTTAGTCTTATTTACACACTGTGTCTACATTTCTAATCAAACTTTCCTCTCGCAGGTCTGCTGGAAGAAATTTCTTTTGAAATAAGCAGTACCTTTGTGCTCTTCTATTTATTATGTTTTTATCCTTTTTTGTATTTTGTGTGTGCATAAATAAATAAATAATAATAAATATATTTTCAAGTTTTGACTAAGATTAGTCCCCTAAAACTGACCAAACCTTTTTTCAGACTGGAATTAAAAACTAATTGGTAAAAATGCTTGATGGTAGCTTGATGAATATGGTGTTCACTACACTGGGCGTGCTGTTGAGTATGGCTATGCTGAGCTGCTTATGCTGTATATGTATGAAATTCAGGTTAGTACCTATCAACGTTGTCATCCTCAGCTTGGCTCCACCTACTGATAGGCCTCTCTTTGTTTGTGCCAATCTCCAAATTCCTTTGCCATCCTCATTCAGGTTTTACCAAGATACTCATTTTGCTGCCAGACAACCATCACTTCTGTTTCTATTCACATACAGTCATATATTCTTAGATTCAGCCGCTCAATTGAGAACTTCCTTGAGCCAACCAATAAAGGACTTGTCAAATATGTCCTGCAATCAATCACTATTGTGGTCCACATTCAAAAGAAATTTTGTTGTTAAAAACTCCTTACTGCAGTTACAATTTAAATTGTATACAACTGATTCTAAGAAGTTCTGCCCCATGAGATATCCTACAAGCGCAAAAATATCAAAATACGATACCTATAACTTTTTACCTCCTTTTCAAAAATATTCACTTTGTGCTCTTTTTATTCAAATATCACTGACTTATAATAGAAATAGTACATTTACGATGCTTGTAGACCTAGGTCATTTTATTATTAAAGATTATAAAGATATTATTCATGTTGATAAAACCTTCTTTTATGCCTTTTATTAATCTTTCTTATTTATCAATTTCAGTGACCTGAAGCTGAAGAGTTATGTTGTAGAAATGGCCAAGAAAAGAGGGATGAAAGTGGATTTAGATAAACCAGAGCCAAAATGCAAACAGTGCCAGTCTCCACATATAAATGAAAACTGTACTATAATGATACCAGATGTTGCTATTATTCTTTAACTTACCTACTGTTATTGGTAACACCTGGACCTTAGACAATGCAGCATGAAGCTCAGCCATTTATTATTCAGTGATGTAAACTTTTTTTTCTATTTGGTGCTTGGATCATGGATGACATTGTCAAGAAGGTGCTATGTAAACATTTGTGAAATTGTCTATTATTGAAAAAAAATAATGGCAGCAGGAATGACTGCCATTTATTTTTCAAATATTACTATTTCCGACTTCGGCGATGTGCCAAACTAACCATTCTAAAGTCTATTGTTATTTTTACTTGATGATTGAAAAAAAATTGCAAGATTTCATATTTGATCTGTATTTTAAACCCTATGAAATAATCATAGGGCTTGAAATAATGATGAAAAAGTATAACAACAAGAAAAACTATAAGGAATGATGATTATCTTTTCTTACAGTTTTTCTTTTGGATAAAGTGAGTTATTATTTTTCAAACATTTCATTAATATCTAAGAGACTGCTTGCATTTTTCGAGTTCACCTTCATCAGATAAACTGTAGCCCAGCCATAAGAATACTGTCTTCATTAGAACAATTATTTTGGATCAGGCCTTACTATTTTCTAGATTTAGAATTTCATATAAAAAAGAGAGATTTTTGTCCAATGTTTATAATTGGTTTAGTATTTATGTGAAGGAAACAGGCTTAAGATTCTGTAATGATAGATTTGGGTAAATAATGGAACCCATTTAAAAAGGCTGAAACTAAATAAGATTTTCTTGATGATATTATTACCGGCTGTTGCCAGCGGCTTCACCCGCTACAACTCGAAAATGATCCCACGGGAAGATAAAATCGGGATAAAAACTATCCTATGTGTTAATCCAGGTTATAAACTATCTGTGTACCAAATTTTATCCAAATCCGTTCAGTAGCTTTTGCGTGAATAAGTAACAAACATACACACAAACTTTCGCCTTCATAATATTAGTGTGATTAGGTAGCAAATAGATAACTCATATTAGTAGAACTACGCATTACGTGATGTAACCAATATGTAGTTCTATAGACAAGTATTGCCAATATATTTCTTATAATAATATGTAGTAAAAAATTAAGCTTGTCTATTATTGCATATTTATTCCAGAAGCCAATTAATATACTAGCTCATAAGATATTTTAAAAGTAGGTAACATACGTTTATGGGGTGTTATGGTATTTCGGGAGTTACAGCTGAACAATTATACCAAAGAAATATACATTTATATATAATTGCCATTGATTTTTTGTTTAAAATATTAGTAGAGTTAAGGGCACTTGCACCTCTTATTAATATTACAGTTAGCTCAAAACATTTATAAAAAATAAAAAATAAATTGAGACAAATAAAAATTAATTGACCTCCTCCTTTTTGAAGTCGGTTGAAAAGGATCTTTTTTAAGATTTTGGTTACTTGAAGTGCTGCAAGCAAGTGGATCTTAATATTATTTTTTGTAAATCTTTACAAAAATTAATATTAAGATAAAAAACCTGTGATTGAAATAGTTTGACGACTTCAATTAGGTATTTATTTATTTAAATCTGTGATATTATTATTATAGTATTGATCTGAATATCATTAAGTTTTATATTTCTGTAGCTCCAATCTAAGTTATGATTATACTTATTCAATGTATGCGGCATACCTCGAAAATTCCTAACTATTAGGATAAAGTGATAACGGCTGACACTGACATATAAACTACTACTCGGTCACATTAACTAGACGCTTGGCGTTGTAACAATAATGTCGCAGTACGGTTAGCATCTTTGTTACCGATTCGCGCGTCAATAATTTGGCTAGTTTTCTGTTGTTGAATTGTTTTTGGACATTATTGTTACAACGCCAAGCGTCTAGTTAATGTGACCAAGTAGTATATTGATATTAAAAATGAAAGCTGTTGTTCTGTATTTGTTTTCAGTACCTACACAGTAGTAGGTAGGTACCTACAGTCGAACAAGCTAATAAGTATACAGCCAGCTAATTTGCATTTACTTTTAAGATTAAACAGAAATATTTAGAGACTGATGTGAAATGATAAAGCGTTTGACATCAGTAGCTTAATGCGAAACGCTTTATAAAACAAAATTGCAATCAATATTTTCGGTGTACTAGAATTATAAAGAGTGTATACTATACTACCCTGTATACTTATTAGCTTGTTCGACTGTACGTATAGCACTTTACTAAAAAAAAATACAGTATGTGCTTGACGACGTTTCGAACACGATGATGGCTAAAAAGCATGCTTACTCGCCCAAAGTCGAGTGAGTAAGCGAAAAGTACGATAATTTATTCCAAAAACAAAGTGATCTCGGTGTAATTTTATAAAAACAAAACTGTCTACTGCCGAATAGTTATAATAATTCCAATGGTCCTATTTCGTTTTTCTAACAAGCTGCCTTTAATAATGTTATGTTCACAAACATGATTCAATATTAGCTTTTAAGTGTTCAATGATTTAAGTGACGTATAATAATATGTCCAAAAGCTGTGCTTTTTAGAGATCGGCTCTTGACGTTTACTAATATAATTTATGTATTTAAACATAAACTGTACACTGTTATACATGTAGTTGTTAGTCGATTGAATTAACTATCAAGAATCAATCAAATGTATGATTGTAGGGTTCATTTATTTATATATATATATATAAATATAGCTGATGCTCGCGGCTTCGCCCGCGTGGATGCTGTAAAAACAATCCTTGATGCGGATTATATTATTATATCATTCTAAAGTTTCAGCTTGATGGCTGCAGAACTTATTGAGTTTTTGAAGCGTACACAAACCAACATAACATTTTTATAGATATAGATACCGTAGAAAATAATGAAAGGATAAGCCTCCTATTTATTAGGTAATAAAGTAGAATGAAGATAGTGGGACGTCTTAGATGTTTTCTCTTAGGAATTGAAATGAATGAGGGAGGAAAGAAGTCTTAGTCCAGAATTAGGACAGTTCACGATTATAATAATAAGCTAGACTTTGTAAAATTTATAAAATATACGAAGTGATGAGTAGTAGTAGATCTAAAGCTCAATATTCATTGTATTTATAAGCTTACTAACTATTTAAAGTAATGTAAAATGTTGGAGAGGTCCCGAATGTGCATTGTTTTTCTCAAACTATTCAGTAGAATTTAAAGATATTATGCATACAATTATTATCGACTAAGCCTTATTTTATTATCGTATTCGATGATGTGACAACTCCGTTTCATAGGTGCTGCCATCTATCGGTTCTACAAGAATAATCTGTGGTTCAATCTATATAATGATAATTTAAGTTATTAAACATGTTTTTAATTCTGTTTTACGATCTCAGATGCCTTTTATATACTTATAAAATTCGATGTTTACAATTTTTTCTTGTATCGCACATGTTGTACAAACTTGGTGAGAGAATAATAAATTCAAGTCGTGTAAAATATAAGATACTTATAAATAAAAAAATAATATAATACTGTATACATAATTATGTATTACCTACTTACCTACCTATTATGGAACTGTAGCGCACAAGAGACTAAGTAGTTTCATTATGCGTCGAGTTATTTAGACACAAACGACTTACCAATTCAAATGTAATTATGATGAATATTATGAATACTCGCTTCTACACGGTCGTTATAAGAATGGAGTTTTACACCCTTAAGATAGTGTAGACTCAAGTCCATTTTTGAACTCAGTCGACTTTCGTCATGATAACAGGAAACATCGCCCACCAAATGATTCCTAGAAGTTTTGGGCCACAAGTGGCGGATCTTCAAATAAATAGGGTACCTAAAGTAAATCCAAGTGTATCATGTCTAACTCAAGTTCAGTCCACGACTAACGATACATGTGTTAATGTGTGCCATTTAATTGGGGTACGGTACCCCAATTAAATTGCAAAATAATTTGTCATAATTACAACTTTGTTTAAGTAATAATGAGTCTGTCGTTTGTGTGTTGAAACATTGTCAAACTGCCATTATCTACGCGCGACTGAAGGAAAATAGTACATTTTGATACAAGTGCGGAAAGTTTGTTATTGCATTCGAGGCAGATTGAACACCCGAGCCGTATGGCGAGGGTGTTCATGGGGTCGAGAAATGCAATAACAAATTCCCACGTGTATCAAACGACGTTTTTCAATACACTTTCGAAGAAATTAACTAAAAACGTTATGTGTCAACAAATTTGATGAGACTATGATTTAATTTACTTTTTTTCCGCGGTTTGATGTCGCCAGGTTGAAAAAGAAGCAAGGTATAAAGCCGCCAAACAGCCTCACAGGAAAAATATAAAATTTAAATATTTTTTAATTAAGAACACAAAAAAATGCTTACTTGTTCATAAAAGTAAATAATTGTTTAAAATATTTACGTTTATTAGTAGTATTCTTTTTACAAACACAATTTAAATATTCAAAAAATATTTACGCTGTAAAGACGCAGATCAAAATGGCGAGATTAAAAAAAAAACACGCCTGCTCTATAATAGTCAGTGGTGTTTTTTTTTTAATTTCATAAGTTTTAATCGAATTACCGCTGCTCTATGATTACAGCGTGCGGTAATAATATTACAGCACGCTGTATTCTTATTACCGCACGCGTGCGAAATATGATGCATGTCGAACCTAATCGTAGTGCAATAAGAGCTAGTTTTCGAGGAAGTGTATTGAAAAAATGATTATATTATTATGTAGAAAATACATGTTCAATAGAACCAACTTGTAATTTAATCAAGTAAAGTGTTTTTGGAAACTCAATCCTGTACGTTTAATTAAATCCATTACCTATCATAGTTATTTACACACCCTTGTGTTAGGTAGAAGTAGGTACTATTTGTATAATAAATAATAATACAGCTAATAACGTAAGATACCTACTCGCATTTTAATAATTATTTATTCATTCACATAAGACGAAAAAACATACTATCATTGTATTGACAACAATGATATTCAAATCTTGAAGTGGTCGAGCCCCAGTTCAAGTTAATGATTATACTTTTATGGTAGACTAGCGGATGTCCCGCGGTTTTACCCGCATAGTTCCCGTTCCCGTGGGAATACAGGGATAAAAAGTAGCCTATGTTACCTACTCGTGGATAATGTAGCTTTCGAACGGTGAAAGAATTTTTTAAAACGGTCCAGTAGTTTTTGAGCCTATTCATTACAACCAAACAAACAAAGTTTTCCTCTTTATAATATTAGTGTAGATGTAACAAGATTAGAATAAAAATATAGTTGGATTCAAGTAACTGATCCTATAAGGAACATTAGATTAATATAGGTAGGTGGGTACTTCGATTCAAGACCTAAATCGCATTACATGCACACACATACAAGATACGCGCGAAAAACATCACCATTCCTTGGCGGTCCTGTAAAAATCAAACCTAATAGGCACTTAATTTGGTATCTTGATTCATAGAATACGGAAAACAATATGAGTAAAACGCGAGTTTTATTGCGTAAAGGTACCTATATGATTCACTGCAGTAAAGAAAATCAGAAAAGTATGTGATATTCTTCAGGATATATGTACTTAACTATATTGTCATAGTGTTGTGAAAACATAATAAGTACAACTAACTTTGCTCGATAGAAAAAAATCACGAAGAGACATCTAAAAATTTCTTATAACGAGTAAAAACCATACTAAAATACATGTCATCATTCAAATTTTTTTTCCAAATAATTCTACAAGCAACATACTAAACTCATTGTGTTTTACTTTTTCAGTCCAATCAATAGTTTTTTTGTAAATCGCAAAATACCACTAATTTCGCACTATTGGGCCGCAGCGAAAGACGTAACAACCGCTTTGTAGTGCAAGCTTATTAGAACTTTATTCTAACAGTATTTCAAGCGAAGTTTGAACCACCACAAATATAGTTGCTAATTTGAGGTAGTAAGTATAGGCTCTTAAGCGTTAATAGAAAAGTCGTGCCAAGATAAGTTTTCCAGCGAACGAAGTGACGGCTCGTGAAGTGTAATTTCTGAGTTTTGCACGAGAAGACTGCAAACAATGTCTGTAACGAATACTGTGTTAATTCAGTAGGTAATTAAAGATCATCTAAAGATTAATGCTGAGTAGGCATCAGTCTCTAAATATAAACCAATTTCTATTTACCTTAATTTCTTGCCGAGTGGCTGGGACAAAATAATATAAAGGGAAGAGGGAGGCTGCGTCAACATGATAACTGTGATAAAGCTATCCGAAAGCGTGATGCGAATAATCCTGTGAGGTTTAAGGACGTGATACTAATATCAACTCAACGGCTTCTATTTTGTGTGGAAATTGCGTACTGTAAACAACTAGGTATATGTCTAAAAATGTATTGCTTTACGAGCCCAAAAATTTAGCGAGAGAAACGGCTAACTGACGTTTCGTGACCTAAAATGGCGGTACCTACTACCTTCCAATTTCAAATTCAAAGAATGAGGTACGAATGAAGTGCCTATCCGCATACAGGGTGCAACGGACAGTTCTTCGCAAACTGTCAGGGTGCATTCATCTCCTTATTTTGAATCATATTCTATTTCTAATCATTTCTTTAATTTTTTTTATAATAAACCATTAATGGAGTTATTATTCCTTTATTTCAATGTAAAATGATGTGTAAATTACGGGCTATAATTGATAGCCCATCCCTCTTCTCGTAATTTCGCACTGGGCCCGCGAGGTGGATATAGCCTTTAATCCACCTCGCGGCTCAGTGCTGGTAGGTAGATGTCACACATCTTCGATTTTTTTGGTTCTCTAAGACATGCCGCCGGTTTTCTCACGATGTTTTCCTGCACCGTTTGATATTGTAATTATTAGGTTATTATTCTGCAAATCTAAATAACCACTGCAGTACCGTCTTACGTAATGCGATTCCCTCCACTTTCATCCACGATTTTAAATCGAATAAAGATAAAACCATCACCATTAAGTAAATATCCCGACTATTATCAGAATCCCCTAGAGGCTGAGGGGGAAATGTTTGAATTATATTTGTATACCTAACAGATAGAAAGTTAAATATTTGTCATAACTATAACGAGTTTTCTTCCCTTGGGACGACGTTGGCGAGGTTTCTTATTACAAAGGCTTTCCGGAGAATCTGATAGTTATTGTGAAGCAACGTGATAACATAAATGTTGTGATTCGTTGGAAAAGTAAATTGTTTTTAGTCTTCCTATATAGCGTGTAACAGATATGGTGTGACCATATTTAAGGGTGAAACTGAACAATTTTCTCCATCTGATTAACATAACATCACGCCTGTAATACCCGAAAGGTTAGCAGAGGTGTATCTAATAGTACCCCCTCACCCCCCCCCCCCCCCCAAGGTTCATTGGAAGACCAGCGTCAGACAGCATCACCTGTCTGGCATGAATGCTGAAATGAACCCTTTTGGGCAGCCGTGAGGCACACAGCACATAGTATTTCCATTTTTGTAATCTTTTTTTTTTTTTTTGTTTATTATTAATGTGTGTGTGCTTGATGTACTGACGTCAAATAAACATTTTTTCTTTCTTTCTTTCTTTTCTTTCGACAGTACAATAGGACTTAGATATATATAGGTACTTACTGAAAAAGTAATAGGCTCGTGCCTATTACTTTCAACTGGGCACTAATTCAGACTCCGTGCCTGAGAAATTTCGCTAAATTCAGTACAATCAGTACGCTATCTACTTCTCTGCCTCTCCTTATATAATATGTTAGTACCATTTATAACTAAGTCTTTAGTTCTCCGCTCAACTATATATTCCCGCAATCTTCCTGTTGACAGATGGGATCTCAGATGGGGCCAGTAGACTCTCGGAAGCAAGCTTACGTAATCTCAGGTACAGTCAACTGCCCGTAAGATGTATGGAACGACCCATTTCTAAGCCCCTACGTATTAATCATAGGGACAGACACAATTGTGATGGAAACCTTAAAGGGGCTCTAACTACTAGTGAGGTAATATAATAATTTTATTGGGCTACATTGTACTAGGCTTGTATTCACACAATCATGTCCACTCTGTCATAAAAGTTTGAATGTTATATTCTTTAGATGGTGCGGAAAAATGGTGAAGCTGTTTCTAGTGAGAGTTTTGATTGGTTTATTGTTTTTTATATCCCGTTAGCGGCATTTTAACTGAGCTAAGCTTTTGTGCTTCAAAACAGTAGCACTAACCAACGAAGTTTTCTACCTAAAGAAGTCGTAAGCTGATAATTCTGCCATCTATACGAGATTTGAGATTTAGAACCAAATAATATTTTCACCAAAGAATTCTTATATCATCATCTGCTTAGCTTACGTTGGGGTCGGCTTCCAGTTTAACCGGATACAGTTAAATATCAGTATTTTACATGAAACTGCCTATTTGAGTCTCATGCCAACCGACTTGGTCCTGTGTAATACGATACATCTTGGTAAGACTTGTCTAACTTTTAGGCCATTCATCCTAAAGCCAGCTTTTGTCGGCTACTCACCTGTAAGATGGTCACATTCACATATCCATACCTTGGCAAGTGCGGCTTCATCAGAAGATCGACCAGTGCGGCGGTTATTATTAAACCACGAGCTACTCTTAAAATAATTCGTATAAGCACTGCACAGAAACAGATAAGTACGAGTCTTGGCAACGGGTATCGTATTACCCAGTACTAACTGGGTTGTGGACTAAGAAGGAACATGGGTGATTTTTAGTCAGTAGAAGTCTCATGCCCAGAGCGGGATGGCAGGAGTCATTTGATGATTTCCCACACACCAAAAAAAAAACCAAAAAGATGGGTAGAAGGTTCCAGAAAGTTGAAGTACTATCCGAATTGAAACAGATACAGATATTTACATAAGATCCCAGGTGCAGTTCACTAAGTTATAATGTCACGTCCCATCTGAAGCAGAAGTTAGTTCAAATTCTACGGGAGTTTGTCTAATACATGAGTTGTAGCAAGTTCAGTGATATATGTACCGATTAAACATCTATCTATATAAAAAAAAGAGAAGTCCTGACTGACAGACTGACTGACTCATCAACGCCCAGCCCAAACCCTTGGACCTAGAAAGAGGAAATTTTGCACTGAGGTTCCCTTTATAATGTAGACAAGGAATAAGGAAGGATTTTTCGAAATTCAACCCCTAAGGGGCCTAAAGTTAAATAGGGGATGAAAGTTTGTATGGAAAATCGTCATTTTCACGCGGGCGAAGCCGCTGGCAATAGCTAGTTGCATATATGTAGTTAGGTACTACGACTGATTTGAGACATAATTAACATCACGCCTGTAATCCCCGAAATGTAAGGCAGAGGTGTACCCACAAGTACACCCACATTTAGCCAGTTATTTTTAAGTCCCATGTAATAGGGGGCGTACCTATTGCCATCAATCGGGCATAAGTATCGTAACAGTAAGATTTCGATTTGATTACTGCTTTTAGAGATAAAATAAGTCGAAGATAAACGATGAAGTTGCAAATAACCACGATGATGGGTTCCGTATTTTTCAACAGGATCCTAAAAGTGTATCGTTTGCGGTCACCTAGAGTATACCCTAGAAATGTATTTCTCCTGAGAATTCCTTTGAAATCACTTCCATCTCTAACGTTTGTAAAGCCAGGTTCACTGAGTACGTCCTACTAACTTCGGTGCGGAGATAACAAACGAAAATGTAGGTAGGTATTGACGAATTGAAATATAAAACTTGCAAATACTTCAGGCCCTTTTTTCATGAAGTTTTAAGAAAAAGCAATCGACTGATGATGATGATGCATAATTACCTATGCACTAACTAGCTGTTGCAAGCGGTTTCACCCGTTACAACTCGAAAATTATCCCGCGGTAAGATAAAATCGGGATAAAAACTATCCTGTGTTAATCCGGGCTAACTCCATACCAAATTTTATTAAAACCACTCCAGCCGTTTAGACGTGAAGAAGTAACAAACATACACACTCACGCACTCAAAAACTATCGCCTTTATAATCTTAATGTGATACAATGCTACCTGCTAGGCAGGCTAGGATTATTGGCGCTTAGATGACGTTGATAACGTCCCACGTTTTCCCATAAGGAAGGTTTAGGATAGGTTTTTAGTAGAAAACCGAAACTACAGAACGCCTGGGTAATACGATAATCTCAGAGTCAACAATATGGCAGTTTATTTTTTGGGTGTGGGAAATCATAAAAAACCCCTCCCGCTTTTTCCAGAGCGGAAGGGACTGTCAGACTTCTTCAGACTAAAAACCACTCATGTTCCTTCTGCTGAGGCCCCGGTATCTTTTTCGAATAACCCGCAGCCCCAGTAGATTGTATAAGATAAATAAAAAGGTAACATTACGTATCCTTTCATTACAACACTATCGGATATTCGAATTCACAGACGCTAACATTTCTACTCGCAACATTTCGTACAATATCCCGGAATACCCGGATGCGGTTCCCCGGTTCTAATCTCAAAGGATAAAGTATATTTGCGCTTAAACCTGGATCCCGGAATCTAATCTACATTGAATTGTGACCGGAATTACGGTTGTCACAATTGGTTGGATATTAAATTATCAAGAAAGGTCACTGAGTGGATACCTATTTGGGTATTTATTTTGTATTTGGCATGTTTGTATGTGGACGTTTGTAAAGAGGAGTTTTAAGCTCATCTGCATGATTTAGTTATTGTATGTTTGTTATAAATCAGACTCAAAGTATTTATTTCAATGAGACCATCACAGGCACTTTTGAATTATAATCATTAGAATCACCAGTACAATTCTTGTTAGATTCGTCAGAGTACTCAGGCCCAGATTCAGAGACCACACTTTGACTTTACTACACTTTTCTTTTGTAGGAAATTAGTTTAACACGAAGGACTACATTATTATATAACGCACTAGTGACCCGCCCCGGCTTCGCACGGGTGCAAAAAAGGTATTAAAACCTTCCTCTTGAATCACTCTATCTATTAAAAAAAACCGCATCAAAATCCGTTGCGTAGTTTTAAAGATTTAAGCATACAGACAAACAAACAAATAAACAAACAAACAAACAAACAAACAGACGCGACTTTGTTTTATACTATGTAAGGATAATAATGCAAAGTTTACTTTGAGGCCAAAGTCATGATTATCGACTACTTCGCCTTTACTAAGTAAAGAACAGCTTGAAGTAGATCTTTCCATCAAAGTAAAGTCAAAGTGTGGTCTCTGAATCTGGGCCTCAGAGTCGTTCAGAATTTGTCCGAAATTGCTGACTAGCAATAATAATTACAAATTTACATTGATACCTTCTGAAAAAAAGTCGGGTCATTTTTGCAAAAATTCGCCTCAGACCTTACAACCTAACCTTACACGAATCGCAAACCAACAGAACAGAAAATCCGAAATTCGTTAGCTTCAGCAAACATCTTGAAATAACACAATGAACATGGGGATGTACGGACCAGTGGCGATTCAAAAAGCTGCATACTGCAGTTGAACAGTGAATTTCTATTATGCCATGCGATTTCCAATTTCCGTCCGTCCGTCCGTTTTCATTGGTCTCTCAATCAACTGTCCTGACTGTGTACATACCTTGGTAAGAGTATCACAGTTGCAATAATCGTTGGAACATGGCGGTGCGGTGTAAGGAAATATTAATTTTTTGGTCATATCGTTTTTGATCAGTTTTTGTACAAAAACTTATTCTACTACATTGCATTGCGACCAAAAAATGAGTCACAAATTAATGACCTTCTCAATT
Source organism: Diarsia mendica (assembly GCA_949316265.1). NCBI lineage: Eukaryota > Metazoa > Arthropoda > Insecta > Lepidoptera > Noctuidae > Diarsia > Diarsia mendica. The sequence goes on from OX438889.1 coordinate 15,195,393, forward strand.
AACAATAAAATGTTTCGATTAAATTTTGTAATAATTTTGTCTAAGTTTTATAAGTGCCTAAGGGAAATAAATAAAGTAGTTTGTTTTCAAAATATGTAGGTATTTAAAAATGTAATAATAGTAGATATACCTACGCGAGTTTATGAAGAATGAATAAATTAATTAATATAAAAAAACAAAGGTTCCAACATGACAATAATTATAGCAGAATGCGAAAGATGAAGTAATATCCGGAGATAGAAACCCGGTCAACCGTCCATCCGGGAAAAAACAGAGGCCTATTTAGAAATATCTCGTTGCTTGTATTTCTCATCAATATGATATGATTGATTAGCCATGCAATCAATTTGAAAATCCAAAAAAATAGGTAGCCTATTTCTCTTCGCTGGTATCAGCCTATAATGTTATTCAATACAGACCTTTCTGTGCATTCTCCCCGCGAGCCCAGTGCAGGTCTAATTTGATTCCAATCTTAAAGAAAATATTCATTTCCAAATACTTCATCATTTTCGTCCTTGTCCAATATTACTTTATATCAGCGCAACGAGATTTTATCTTCTAAATACAGCTTGTCAGCCATCACTGTATTCCACGCATTCACCCCTTTTTTAACTTGTAATGTATGTATGTTTGTTTAGGTCAAATCTTGCAACTGAATTTTAAAACAGTTATCCCCAACCGATTAAACTCAAATTTTGCATATAGTCCTTTGCAAATTTTATGAGAAAACTTACCGTTTTGCTGAAAATCGCGCGAAAAAACCATTTTTGTGACCTTTGACCTCGAATAACTTTTTTTACAAGTGTCGGATCGATGGGGAGTTCTTACATATCATTTATAATGGTGTTTTGAACAATCCTACCAAATTTCAGCCGGGTGGGAATTAATGTAACCTTTTTTTTTTTTTTTTTTGGTGGGTGGAAAATCATCGAATAACCCCCCCCGCTCTTGGGCAGAGCGAAGGGGAGTGTCAGACTTCTACTGACTAAAAACCGAACCCATGTTCCTTCTTTGCCCTTGCGCCGAGGCCACGTAATCTAGTACAAATACCGCGGCCCCGACGGGCGTCGGCCCTTGCGGGCCCCTCCTTGCTGACATCTCTTTGAGGCGCGCGTGGAACACGAACGCGCCGCCGACACGGTCTGTTGCCGTCATGACGACGGCCGGACGGCGAGCTAGCCCATTACTCACCGTCCACAGGCCCGCGTCTACGGTGGCCGGAAGCCATCACGTGGCCCCCGACGCCCGGAGCGCCTTCCGCGCCTTCCGCGGCGGCTGGGACGTTGAGAGGATCGCTCCCTCTCTCGTTCCGCCACCTCCTTCGCTAGCATCACTGCTTCGCAGAAGGAGGCGACGGCGTCCCATTCCTCCTCGCCCCGGACCATGGCTTGCACCAGGGCCGGACGCGAGAGGTCACCGCCGCCGATCGCCGCTACGAGAACACGGCGGGGCTCCGCCCAAGCAGGGCACACCTCCACAGTGTGCTCCACCGTGTCCTCCGGTCGATCCTCGCAGTGGAAGCATCCGGGCGTTTCCTCCCGCCTAATTCGGTGCAGGTACCTCCCGAAACATCCGTGTCCGGTGAGGACCTGCGTCAGACGGAAGGTGAGGGCGCCGTGGCTCCTCTCTAGCCACTCCTCAAAGAGGGGACTTACCGCCACTATCGTGGCGTGCCCTGCACGGGGTTGCGACAGTCGCTGTCTCCATACCGCCATGAGATCGCACCGGAGGTCTGTCCGCCGCGCAGCAATGTGCCGCGGCAGCAGAGTGACCCCCCGGTGTAGCGCCTCCGCGCGCCACTCGTGTAGGCGCGCGAGGACTATCGCCTCCAGATCCCACGGCGGCAATCCGGCAAGGAGATTCGCCGCCTCGCGGGAGATCGTGCGGTATCCGCGGACTAGCCTTACGGCCATGACCTTTTGGGGCGCGTTCAGGTAGTGGACGGCCCGCTTCCTCACGGCACGTGCCCACACCGGGGCCCCGTAAAGGGCCATGGACCGCACGATTCCCGCATACAGCCTACGGCAGGAGGCGTTTGGCCCCCCCAGATTGGGCAAGAGCCACCTAAAGGCAGCCGCAGCCCGCTCCAGTCTGGGAGCCAAACGTCGGAAGTGCTCCACGAAGTTCCACCGGCTGTCAAGGACGAGTCCGAGGTACTTTATAGTACACTCGACGCCGATGGGAACCCCTCCCACCGTTAGCTGGGATCCATTGCTAGCATCGTTAGCTGGGACACATTCCCACGCCCATGGAAGCACATGGCCTCGGACTTGTGAAGTGCCACCTCGAGACCCAGCTGCCGGATCCTCTCAACGACTATCGCAACCCCGCGTGTCATATTCGCGGCCGCCGCCTCGTGCGATTCCCCCCGTGCCAGCACCAGCGTATCGTCCGCGTAGCAGACGACGCTGACGCCGTCAGGGAGGTCGGCACGCAGCACCCAGTCGTAACCGATGTTCCACAGGGGCGGCCCCAGAACCGAACCCTGTGGAACACCGCACGACATCTCTCGCCGGTTCCATTCTCCGTTTTGACCAGGGTAGATTACCGTCCTGTCGGACAGGTAGTCCCCGACTACACGACGAAGGTAGGCCGGCACCCGGTGATACCGGAGTGCCTCCCTGATGCAGCTCCAGGGCATGGTGTTGAAGGCGTTGGCGATGTCGAGAGACACCGCCAAGACCACACCGCCCCGAGAGACCGCATCCCCCGTCGTGAGGGCCCTCACGCGCATGATGGCGTCTACCGTCGAGCGCCTCTTGCGGAAGCCGAACTGCTGATCCGCAACCGGACCCATTCCCTCAAGGTGCTCGGCGAGGCGGTTTGCAATTACTCTTTCAAAGAGCTTGCCCACCTCGTCGAGCAGCACAATGGGCCGGTATGCAGACGGCGAGTCCGCAGGGCGCCCCGGCTTCTGGATGAGGACCAGCTTCCCCGTCTTCCAACGAAGCGGGAACTGGCCTCTTTCCATGCACGCGCTAAAGAGCCTCTCCAGTCGGGGCCCAAGAGCCTCTGGGTCTAAGGCCAGGGCCCAGGCTTTGCCAGGCAAGCCATCGGGCCCCGGGGCGGTATTTTTGGCTTTAAGCCTCCGTACCGCCACTCTCAGGTCTACCCCAGTCACCTCCGGAATGTCGTCATCGGTTCCTGAACCGTCCGCTTCCGGCACCGCTGGTGGCGGAGCCATTGGCGGGGGACGATGCTCCCCTCGCGAAGGGAACAGAGCACTCACTACGTCCTCCACGAGCTCGGGCCGGAGACTCTGCGTCAGCAGGGGGCCCCGGGTGCGGAGTTGATTCCGCACCATCTTATAAGGGCGCCCCCACGGGTCTCTGTTGAGAGTCTCCAGCATCTCCTCGCGGGCCTGATCCTTGGCCCGCAGACGAGCCTCGGAGAGGACTTTCTTCGCCGCTCTGTACCCTTCATAAAGCTCCGCGTCGATGGCTTCCGCATTCGGAGGACGAATGCGGCGCCTGCGATGCCTGGCGTACCGGCGCCGCGCCGCCACACACTGCTGCCGCAGGTGCGACAGCTCTTGCGACCACCAGTACACGTGACGCCGGGCGCTTCCTGGCCGGACTCGGGGCATTGCCGTGTCACAGACCTCGGTCATAGCCTCCTGGAACCAGCCTGCCTCGGTGTTAACGTCGGCGGGCCTGACCGGTGATGACACCCAGGCCTGCACGATCGCGGCTTCCAGGAGGAGCTCCCGATCCAACTTCTTCAGCGCCCAACGCGGACCACTTGGGGTCTGTGGGACTGGGCAGAGACCTCAAACCGGATATACCGGTGGTCGGAATAGGTCTCCTCCCCCTCCATAACACGCCAGTCGACGACGCGTTGTGACAGAGCGGGGCTGGCGAACGAAATGTCCACCACCGACTCGCCCCGCATCCGCACACACGTGGCCACAGAACCCCGGTTCAGGATGTCCAGGCCTGTTTCCAGAGCCCAGCACTCGACCATCCCACCCCGCACATCCGTGTAGCGGGAACCCCAGGCCAAGCTCTTGGCGTTGAAGTCCCCGAGTACAAGTACGGGGAGGGAATAGCCTCCGATGACGACACTTAGCTCCCTGAGGGAGTTTTGGAACTCGGCGAGAGTTCGGCTCGGAGAGAAGTAGACTCCCACTACTACGATCTCCCCGAACCGTGCTGCTACGCACCCCTGACCCTTCCTGACCATCTCAAGAGCCGGGGTGCCGGCGGCGGCCGACGCAATGATGGCCACCGTGCCGCTTAGGTCCTCCACCCAGTCTGGCCTGGGCGGGACAAAATACGGCTCGGAGACCACGGCGATGTTGATCGACCACTGCGCCATGCTCTGGAGCAACAGGTCCTGAGCGCAGGCGCAGTGGTTGATATTCGCCTGGAGGAAGCTTAGTGGGGCCATTAATGACACTCCATTTCAGCCCCCTCCGGGACCTCCTTTGGCACCACCGCAGTGGGAGTTGCGGTGGTGGCGGTTTCCGCAGCGGCATCGGCGGCTGCGTTCTTGACGACGACGGTGGGGTTGGTGGCGGAGGGCCTTCCCTTCCCCTTGGCTTTGGCGAGTGGAGCGCAGGCCTTGCTCCCTGCCCGGTGCTCGGCCGGCTTCCCAGCCGCCGCACATGCACTGCAGTGAGGCGTGGCCAGGCAAGCCGCGGCCTTGTGACCGGGCTGACCGCAGCGGAAACATAATTCGCTGCGGTCCACCTCCGAGGTGCATCGGCAGCCTACGTGGTGCCCCACATGGCACCGGAAGCACCTCAAAGGTTTGGGCTCCAGAAGCTTCACCTGCGCCCTGGACCAGCCCACCTTGAGGGTGCGGCCCTCCGCAATTTTCGTCGCCGCCGTCACAGGGCAGCTAACCGTTACGGTCTGCATACCCTCGCGATCCGAGCGTAGGGTGCCCGCCTTGATTTGATCGGCAGAGCACCCCCCGACAGCAGTGACGGCGGCTACCACCTCCTCCTCGGAGACCGAGTCGTCCAGGCCCAGGATGCGCAGGCTTGCGCACTTCACTGGCCTGGACACTCGAACCTCGTCCGCATTTAGGGACGCTCTGAGCTTTTCGGCTAGAGCGTCTGCGGTCGAGGCCCTCGATTCCCTCGATTCCCCGGGAACCTCTATCTTCCGAGCACCTGTAGCGGTGGGTCGAATTGTGAGGCCCCCGAGGATCCCAAACTCTTCGAGCGCCAACGTCAACTTGGCTTGGCGGAGCGTCTCGCTGTACGTCGCGCCCCTCTTTACCGCGTCCGGCTGTAGCGTAATGACTACAACCGCGGTCTTCGGGGCACGAAGCTTCGCCGCGGCGCTCCGCTTCTTCTGCCGGCGCTTCCGCTCAGCCCGCCTGGCCTTTTGGGTCGCCTTTCGCTCCCTCTCTCTTTCACCGGCCACCTCCCAACCTGACTCGCCCTCGGGAGGCTCAGGGGGCGGAGGAGGTGTGGGTGCCTCACCCTTCTTCTGGGCAAGCGCCTTGCCCTTTTTCTGGGCAGTGGCCTTGCTCTTTGGAGGGGCAGGCTCCTTGCCCTTCGGAGGGGCAGGCGGCTTGCCCTTCTCCTGGGCGGCCTTACCCTTCTCCTGCCCAGGCACCTTACCCTTCGGAGGGGGGGTTCCAGCCTTGCCCTTCTGAGGGGCACTCGTCCCAGGCGGTGGCGCTGGGGCCGGCTTCCCACCTGGCTGAGCCCCGCCTTCAGGCTGGCTGGGTGGCCCTGCCTTAGGGTTACCGGCTGCCGCGTCCGCATATGTCTTTGCCCCCAGGGAGGGGCGCAGAACAATGCCCTCCAAGAGGGAGTGCCTTCTTTCGAGGTCAGCCAGCCGAACCAGGTACAGGTCCCGGTCCTCGGCAGCTGGGGGCTGGCATTGCCCTCGCTCGCACCCCTTCTGAGGCACCTTCTTTGGGCCGGCGACTCGAAGCTCGGCCAACTCCGCTCGGAGCCTCTTATTCTCCGTTTGGAGATCAGACACGGCAGTCGCCAAGCGGGTGAGCTCGGTCTGCCGCTGCCGCTCGTCCGTCGGAGGCAGAGGGCCACAGCGGATCGCCTCCGCTGCCGCCAAGATGGAGGCCGCGGCCGCGTTCATGGCCCTGGTTTTTGACGAGTGTAGCCTCTTCAGGGCCACGTCGCGGATCGCGGCCTCCACCACCACCGCAAACTCGGCCATGCGCTCCTTAATGGAGACGCCACCAGCCACCAGCTCCGGCTCACTGTCAGAAGACACCGAGACCACTCTCCGATCAGTTTGATCGGTTTGGAGCCCGTCCTCGGTGTGTTCCACGGCTCGCCTGTCAGCCACCTGGGAAGCGGCCACCCCTCCCTTACTTTCGCCCTTACCCCGCCTGCTCTTAGGGATTTTTCGGGCCGAGCCCAGCTTTTCGCCGGACGATGACCCCCGGCCATCCTTCGATCTGGCCCGCTTGCGAAAACGCTCTGCGTTCTCTGTAGCGGACCTCGCTCCCTCGTGCTCAGAACTCGCCGAGCTGCTAGACGCTGAGTCGGACCCCGACCCCGCATCTTTCCGCCGCTCCGGCGAGCTCCTCTGCCAGAGCTTGGACCGAGTCTTCTTACCTCGCTTTTCTGACCCCTTGTCAGAAGAAGAACCGATCGCATCCTTCTCGGATCGGGATCGGGAGCCTTCTCGGCTCTTGTTGCCCTTATCCTCTGAGCCTTCGCGCCCAGATCCTTCGCGCACAGTGCTCGCCGAGCTCGCCGAGCTGCAAGACACAGAGTCTGAGTCCGACCCCGCATCTCTCCGCAGCTCAGGCGATCTCAGCTTGGCAGGAGCCTTTGCGCCGCGCCTTCCACTCTCTCTACTTTTACCGGCCACCGGACTTCTTGACCGGGACCGGGAGCCTCCTCGGCTCATGTTGCCACTGGCAAATGGATCCAAACTTTCGTTGCCCCCCCCAGAATACGAGGGGCTTGACGCCTCCAAAGGAGACGTGGCGGATTCTCCAACTGCGTTGCAGCTGGTACCGCCCTGGGGTAGTTCTCTTTCGATCGTTTGTTTCATTTTTTTTTTTATGTTCCTTTTAAAGGGTATGGTCCCTCTTTCTCCCAACCTCTCTCCCTCCGCCTACTCACTGCTCTCACAGTCACGTCTGATGAGCAGACGCGAACCAGAGAGCAGCAAGTAGGTTTCCTCCTGCGACAAGCACACCGCCCGAGGACCCGAACACTGTTCACGTCTCCGGGCGGTGCGCCTCCCGCGTGTCCCTCTTTGTCTGGTCTCTCGCCTTGGACCTTTCCGGCATGAGTATATCTACCGGCAGAGCCCCAAGGGTCATTGAGACACGCAAGCCCCACCACGACGGCAACGTGGGAACACTCCGGTGGGGATGCCAGTCAACCTTAAGGTTAAATAAGACAACATTGTGGTAGGGTACAAAATATCTAAAAAACAACATCAACTTCAAAAAACAAAAGTATAGAAGAAAAAGAGTAAATCAGTAGAAGTAGCCTTGGGCCCCAAACCAGACACAGCCTGTATTTTTGTGACCCATTATAGAGCGTACATGCAGATAGTGATAGGGATCGATACATAAAATAATGCTTGAAATGTTCTCTAGTTTTCTTTCACAACCAAAGTCTTTACATTGTGAGAGAATATTTCAAACTAGCTTTTGCCAGCGACTTCGCCCGCGTGAAAATGACGGTTTTCTATACAAACTTTCATCCCCTATTTAACTCCCTTAGGGGTTGAATCTCGAAAAATCCTTCCTTTTCCTTGTCTACATTATGAAGGGAAACTCTGTGCAAAATTTCAGCTTTCTAGGTCCAAGGGTTTGGGCTGGGCGTTGATGAGTCAGTCAGTCAGGACTTCTCTTTTTATTTATATGTATGTAATAGATAGATATTGAAGTGTCATGCTGAGAAGAAGTGGAATCCCTCTTGACGCAATCGCGACGGGCGACTGCTATTATTTGGTTCCATGGAGCACATTGGTTCAGTCCTGTTGTTTCTAGTAAATATTTTGTTTGTGTGTTTTTTGTTTTTCAAATTAATTTGATAAGGATTAGGTGTGTATGTTGTTATAATGATTGAACCCGACCAGTTAAAGACAAAAAAATGGAAGGGAAGGGAGGTTTCTGCTCCGTCGGGGCTGCGGGTTGTTCGAAAGAGATACCGCGGCCTCGACACAAAGGGCTCAGCCCTTTCCTTTTCAGCCAGGGGGGGGGGGGGGGGTAGTGGTATACATAATATTAAGGTGATGCTTTAGTATTTCATGCCCTTTAAAACTTGTACGTGTTGTAACAAATTAAGGTCGTATCAAAAACGTTAAGTAGAGGATCTGCCAAGTGCCTCCGTGTGTAAGGTCGTTAATATAGATAGGTGGCTTACCCATAAGCCTCGCATCCAGTAAAGATAAGACCTGATTGATGATGGTGGATATGTGAAGGTGTTCTGTTTATTTTCTTTAAACTCTTAGCTTGTGCAGTCTATGTTATACCGATTGTGATATTTTAAAGGTATAGGGGAAGTTTTTAATGTCTGAGATGTCTATATACGTATTTTTAGGGTTCCGTGGTCAAATAAATAAATGAAGCTGGTATAAACGTATTTCTGCGATGTGCCAACAGTCCGGATCTGAACCCTGTCGGACATAATGTGGGATTTGTTAAAAAGAAGCGTTCGCGACACAAACCCACCAGTACATAATGAGGGGCAGTTCATTAACGTGATGAGGACAAGCTGGGAACAAATTCCACAAGAGACAGTGGTTTCAGTGAAACCTGAAGGAGAGTAGGTTTTGAGAGTGTGTTCACAAAAAGGGAGGCAATAGACGATATTCAAGAAACTTAAAAAAGCTCAAAACACACAGATTCCACAGACTGTAATTTTACTCAAAATTGTTTTTTCCCAAACATCATGTAAACTTCTATTTGTTTTTATAATCGGCTGCCCCACTCCCTTCCCTTGGCGACACTCATGCATTGAACTGTACTGTAATCCAAAAAAAAATCCACTATCATTTCCTAAAAAACTTACATAAACATTTCAGTTAGCACAAACGCAGCTCGGTTCACAGCCTTTTTTTTTTTTTTTTGGTGGGTGGAAAGTCATCGAATGACCCCCCCCGCTCTTGGGCAGAGCGAAGGGGAGTGTCAGACTTCTACTGACTAAAAACCGAACCCATGTTCCTTCTTTGCCCTTGCGCCGAGGCCACGTAATCTAGTACAAAAATCCGCGGCCCCGACGGGCCCCTCCTTGCTCGGTTCACACCCTTATGCGGGCGCCACACACTCGACGAATGGTATGGGAAGTAGCGAGGAAAGGAGGCAGAGACATAGTGTGGCAACGTTACTCGTCATGCCGCACGTCATGCTCCTCGTCCTGCCCATTAGGGTTGATGAGGAAGGTGTTATGAGGAAGAGGATGCGGATGAGGAACTATTAGAAACACGTTTTGAGGAAGAGGATGAGGAGGAGGATGAGGATGAGGAAGAGGATGCGGAAGAGGAAGAGCTAACATTTCGCAAATTGCGAGATGTATCCCAATTCCCAATACTGATGTCTTTGGATTTGGAATGCCTCCTGTAAAGTTACTTGTCTCTTAGCCTGTTGAAGAGGAGTCTCTTCTGACAATTTGCGTTTATCAACCGCGGCTTTTTTTAATGTTGTATTATTTTGTTCATACTCTGCATATTCTACTTCATGGTGTGACTTGAGATGACTTCTTAACCCCGAAGTCCAGCGCCTTTTCCTACGTTTGGTCACATATTTTACATCTTACAGTATCAACGCCCGTTTCACTAAAATACGTCCATATAGCACTACATTTTGGCTTCATCTCATATACTTTTTAACTTAACAATAAACCTAATTACGACTTTAGTAGTTCTAGTTACTTACGACCACTCAGAACAAAACAGAGACTGGCTTAGTGGCTACAGTACTACACACACACAGTAGCGTGTTGTATTATATTTATAAAACACGTTCGAGCCTGTTCGTGAAAGTACCTAATGCAGCGAGCAAAGCTTTTATTTACATTGAATACGTCAACAACACTTCCTCATAAATTCCTCTTAATGAATGAGGATGTGGAAGAGGAAGAGGAATATTTTATGCCTGATTTTGGGGATGTGGAAGAGGATGAGGAATGACTAAAAAATGAGGAACTTCCGCATAATGAGGATGAGGAAGAGGAATCCTCATCAACCCTACTGCCCATCGCTCCCTATTTTGTCGGCTTTTGCGCGCGAGTCAAAGGGCCGGCAATACGAGCGCGAGAGGCTGGCCACATAATCGCGCGGTCGCAGTCCGCATCGAGCGCTCACGCAAGACGCACGCTTCATATGCATGTCCTCGCCAAGCGCCGTAGAATAAAGGGGTAGGGTAAAACGATAAAGTGTTATTATTTATTGATTTGTTGTCTGCGGAGCCAATTATTTATGATCCACAACACAAAAATCATCATTTGAAACATAAGATAAATGTTTATTTATTTGAAAGCTTGTTTTTAAAAATAAACTTTGGCTTATTATTTTTAAACGACTTACGAAAAATGTAGGGTACGTATCCTATTAGATAAATTGTTAAAATTACACTATCAAGAAATGGAGAAATATTAAGTAGTCGGCCGGTAGGTCTAGCCTAGGCCTAGTCTACTATTTTATTAAATACCTATTTGGCCGGGATTATTTACCCACGCGTTGCCTGCACTTAAAGTCGGCTACTCGATTTTTTTCTAATTTAATTATAATTTTGTAGGTACACGATGCTTGGATGAGGCTTGGAGAAATAATGAAAATAGGAGTTGAAAGCCAAAAAAAAATCATTAATTGCATCTATTAGACTTTAGACCATTAGTCAATAAAAAAAAAGCTATGCTAAAAATGCATAGCGCGCACGCTGCCACAGTTTCGTCGTCCATTCTCCACCAAAGGCAAATGCCAAGTGAGGAGCGTCGCGATTAATTGCGCGATTATTTGCGCGAGTAGAGCAGTGTGTGGGCAGAGCGGGCAACATCGCGGCAAATAGCGGCAGCGCGAGGAGCAAAGCGATGAGCAGCGCAAGGAGCATAGTGTGGCGCCCGCATTACAAAATCTTATCGCCAACCATTCTTTGCCAGCTGTCATCAAAGTCGTCGCCAACACAATGTCACTACAGGTGTATAATGAAAGCATCAAGTTGCCATTCTCCAGTCGCCCTTCGTCACGCCAACGCTGAACTTTCATTTGGTAATGACGTCACGCGCCCCTTTTCACGGACTTTCAATTAGCCGGAGTGACAGTGTGAAGAGACAAGCGGCGACGTTTCGCACGTCACGTCTGTAACGGCCTTATGCTAAGAAATGTAAATAGGTTGGACGAAGTAGTCGTGTTGTTTTGAAAAGTATTCTTTTGACGTTTGTCCTTAAAAAAAAAACTTTTCTAGAAATTTCTCCTGTATCGTGGGTGCGTTTACGAACATTTAAACTCACATAAACAAACCAAACACCCAGACCCGAAGCAACTATCTGTAGACCATACAAATATTTGTTTCGTGAGGGGATCGAACCCGCGACACGCAGCGCAGCAGTCCAATCCCTCAGCCACTGCGCCAACCGTCCCGTAATTTTTTGTGCATTTCTTTGGTCTCATCTGTTTTCTTCTTTATTCAAACTTACTATAAGTCAGAGACAAGAGATGTGTTGTTTATAACCAATAGAATTTCATTTCTCATCTCCGCTTAGCTTTAGTGGAAACGGTTGAGCAGAGAAGACAGGAAGTGTTTCGTCATGCAGCGGCACAGCGGGGACCAGAAAAGATGTCAGCGGTTTGCTGTAAGCGGCGTGCAGTGCACATCTCATTTTTTTTAAAACATTTATTGGAATGATAATGTGCAAATTGATGGCGATTTTATTTACGATGGATGGATGGTTTTATTGCTTAGAAAAAAAATGCTTTTGGAAAATTTACACATAATACAGAAATGCATCTACATTTCTTCGGAATTCCAGTTTTCTCGCACTTAAATTAATAGTACGTTGTTACCTTAGGGGTGAAAGTAACTTATTTAGTACCATAAGGTGTTTTGCGCCCGTTCGTAACGAGGACCAATAGTTCGAGTGACTAAATAAGCCTATATCCCGAGGTAAACACTGTGCTTTTCATTACGAATACAAGGAAAGTAAAAATAAAAACATGAATTTGCTAAAGAAAACATGAGTAAATTTTATTTTAGATTAGCTGATGCCCGCGGCTTCGCCGGCGTGGATGTCGAAAGTTGACAAATTATATACTAAAGCCTTCCTCGAGAACCATTCTATCCATTGGTGGACAGCCTGAAAATCGGTGCAGTAGTTTTTAAGTGTATCGCGAACAAGCATACCGACAGACGCGGCGGAGAATTTTGTTTTATAATATGTAGTGATAGTGATGATAAGTAAATCACCAACTTTAGTGAGATATTTTAAAAGTTTTTGGTAAAATTAGAACAACTAGTTATAGTTGGTGAAAGGTTTTTTCCGGGTATGTTGAAATTTGATATTTTCTGGGAAACTTGAGTTTCTACAATGTCCAGGGATTTTTGGGTGAATGTTGACGACATTGATATTTGTCTATATTCTTCAGCTGTTACAGCAATATAGTATTTTGAATTGCACCGGATAATCTTTTGAAGTGCTCGGTTGAGGAGAGTCAGTCGAATACAGTCGATTTATCATTTCTGTTACTCTGTGTGATATCTTAGTTTTATTGTCCACTGACCCTTCTATGTTGCCTTCAGCTACTTTATTCGACGTCTATGCCATTTAATGAGTTAAATCAGCACCAGATTCGGCTAGCAAAGTTGCCGATGTTCTTCGAAAGCAGTGACTCGAATAATAGATTTGAGGTGGCTATCTCTTTAGGAATACTTGAAATCTTGTTTTTGCTAATAATTTGCCGCAGACATTTCCCTTTGTAGTAATTTATGAAAAAACGGTTCGTTTCTATACCACTTGGTCGTAATTTTTGGTATTTTTCTATTTTATTTATAAATTCTATTTAATAACGAAGGTTCGGTCAACCTTGGTTTAGTGCCACGTAACTTCACCAGTATTATATCACCTTGTTTCTCAATGTCTTCAACCTTTATATTTACTAGTTCGAAACTTCTGCATGCGCCACTTATTGCCAATATCAATACTACAGTAGCTGAAAATCAGCGTCAGGTGGTGCACTTTGTGTTGCCATCTGGCATTATGCTGGGCTGAGGCCCTTTTGGCGTTATTAGTTTTAATAATTTTGAACTTGTTTTGTTTATTTTTTGCCAAATAAACACAGTTTTCTTTCTTTGCTTTCTTTAATTGGTGTATGAAATATAGAAAGTTACAATTTGATACAAATTTCTTATATCATCAATCTCTTGCCCTTATCCCAATTAATTTTTGGTCGGCGCAGCATGTCTTCTTCTTCCATACTAGTTTCTCTGTTTCTCGTCATCTCATGAGAATTTCATACGAATTTCTTAAATGCGAATAACAATAAAATAAATTGCTTACCTTCATTACTAGGTATATTTCATCAGGCGCTAGGTTTAAGAATGTTTCTACCTCTTGGGAAGTAAAAACTTTGAATTTTTTCGATTTAAATCCATTAGATTGCCTTTTGAGAAACAACGTTAGTCTCTCGAAATCCTTTAAATGTACATTGTGTTTAGTAATTAATGTTGTCTTTAACAAAGAATACACGTTTCATAATGTTGAATGCTTGTAAGACTTTGATAATTCGTTAAAATGTATTAGCAAAACGTTTTCTGATAACGATTTCACTTAGGTATCTTTGTTTTGATTTAGGCGGTAAGAAGTCTTCCGCTATTAGTATATCTGGCAGTAAAGCCATATCTGAACCAGATGAGCTCATTATTGAGTTAATACAAAATATATCTGCTACGAGTATACTACGTACCTAAGTATAAACAAAACTCTACAACTCGAAACAATAAATGAAAATCCCCTCTATTTTGTTTTTTTTTGTCTGTAACCGGTCAACTATTCAGCAATAATTTTTTTTATTTTCATCTTTAAAATAAAAGTATTACTTTCAACCCGCTCCTCAAACAACTTCAGACCTACTTTCCGAGTTTGAGTAATGAAAAGATCATTACATACATTATAAGTACGTTATATGTAGTTACCATTAAACAAAATATTCCTGCCACTTACATTTCTAAGGTCGACCGAAGAAATCTCAGAGTTACCCCATTAAAATAGCGTCGAAAATTTTAATGACTGCGCCTTACATGTGGAGCTGTGATCAAAAGCCGGCCGAGCCTTAATGAGTGGAATTGTGAACCGACCCTAACGTGAGAGGAAAAATTGTTTTTGTACATGTTGCGGGTGCATTTGGGTCCCGGGGCATTTTAGGTATTATCTAATTGGATTACTTTGCTACTTCTGACCCGACAGTGGGTTATCTTTTTGCGGTAATTTCTGGATCTCAGTACTATGTAATTTTTTAGTCATGTTTGTTTTGTAAGCGAATGGTTATGGTTTGAATTACAACAAAAATAATGTGTATTTTGCACGTTTGGATTTCGTTTTCTACTCAATTTCTGTATGTAACGGTGGCCAATTTGGCCATGCGTTACTTGCACGTCAGTTACATAGCATCTTTGTACGGGATTGATAGGATACCTAATTTCTAAAATTCTTACCGGGGCTGCGGGTTGTTCGAAAGAAATACCGTAGCCACAAATGGCTAAGAAGGAACATGGGTGGTTTTTAAACAGTAGAAGTCTGACACTCTTCCACTCCGCCCAGAGCGGTTGTCATTTAATGATATCTCACCCTACAAAAAATAGGATTTCTAAAGTTCGAATGAAATTCCATTGCAAGTAAATTCTGGAATATAAAACATTGAAATCTTTGCGGGAATAAAGATAAATGATAAAACACCACGCGTTATTCACCCCCGAAATATTCGCTTACACACGAAAGCGCGTCATTACAGGCGGCCTAATAAATCCTCTTTTCTCATAACGGAATAAGAACATTTTGCAAATGACAGATTATGATGTATGACTGCAACGCACCAATTTCCGTCTTTGACTAGCGGCGCGATACACTAATGAGTTAAAATGAATGAGCGATGGACGAAACGTGTTAGCGAGAGAATACATGAACATGACCCAATCTTATGATGGACATTATTCGTCGAGCTTTTGTTACCGTATCTCCAGTTTTAGAATCTTAAGGCTTGGTAAATCACAATGAGAGACCAGACAGCATGACGCTGATGTCTTAGAGGGTTTGGACGAAAACTGGATTATCACCGTTGCGCTATCTCTAATGCTAGCACTGGGGGCTGTGCTGGCACGGCTGCTGCGGCTGGTAAGACCCTCAATCGGCGCAAATAATATATAGCTAGCCCATATTGTCCAGCAGTGGGACAAGGGAGTGCCCACTGTGCCCAGTCCATTCCTCCCAACGGTCGCGGTTCTGTGCAACTTCTTTCCAATAGTCAAGGAAGAACATCCAGTTCGTCCCGCCATCTCCTGCGTGGTCTGCTGCGACCCTGTATTTTAGGGCACATATCCTAAGCCTTAGGCCGCAAATTCGGAGAGGCGGGGCGTGCAGTGTGCAGCGGGGAGTTGAATTTTATTTCGAGCCGTTTGGGATCGAATCGATCGGGTCAGGGCCCAATAGGGAATCGGACAAAAAAAAACTAATTAGTCCGTCAGATAGATTTCCAAAAATTATTGGACACGTATTTTTGAAAAACTACTAATAAAACTACTACTAAAACTCGTGTGACGTCATATGATAGTACATTTTGACGACACAAGTGACGTTTCAAGCCCCACTCCAAGATCTTTGACGCGTTTTATCTTCGTCATTTTTTATTGATTTGATAAAACAAAAAACACGTATTTAATATTTTTCGATAATCTAACTTACGGACTAAACAGAATAATATTATTTTGACACAGTCCGATCCCCTATTGTGTGCCGACGAGTCGATACATCTCGTGATCAGACACGCAAGACACGCTCTTTCTTTAGCCAGAGAAAGCAGTGCCATTGGACGTGGCAATGCGCCCAGTCTACTGTACATGAGTTCGGATGACGGAGAACCATAAAGTTTCTTGTCGGTTCTTCTCCATAAAACCTATATGAAGAAAATTTTACTAGAAAGCAGGCAGTAGAAACGAGCAAAAAGTCTGTTATTACAAAATATTTGTTGGTTCAATATAACCCTAACTTTTATCCAATAAAGCTAATATTTCTCCTCTAATATCTTAGTTATTCAAACTATTCGCAGTGAATTGATAACATTTAGAATCTTCGTTGTGTTCTCCGAGATTTAATTATTCTAAGTTTGTTCGTAGTTTGTATTAACTCCCACTGAATGAGTTTCAAGTTTTCGTTAAGTTCCAATTATGTTAAATTAAAGTTACAAACAGTAGCTTACAATAACCTAATAAGTACTCAAAATTCGCGTTGAAATTGAAATTGTTTGTGTACTTTTTGTTGTCTAGATTATTTTTTTGTTTAACTGTGATGCCGAAGAATGAGAGTGATGAAATTAAATGTTGATGGCATGGGTTATACAGAAATGCCAAAAAAAAAGATGGATGAGATGTGTGAGGAATGGTATTAAATAAAAGGGGTGACTGATACATTGCGCCGACCCAAGTACCAAGGGCAGAAACGGTCCCGTCGGGGCTGCAGGTTGTTCGAAAGAGATGCCGCGGCCTCGGCACAAGGGCAAAGTTAGAAATTAATTGCTTCTTTCAATAGTCCGTAGCGATAGCAATTTAACGAATGAATATTTAGGGTGCTGTCCTGTGGGTTGTTCGAAAGAGATACCGCGACCCTGGACACAAAGGGTTAAGAAGGAACATTGATGGTTTTTAGTCAGTAGAAGTCTGACACTCCTTTCCGCTCCACCCAGAGCGGGAGGAGTCATTTGATGATATCCCAAACTACAATAAAAAAAACTGTTCTGTGCATCTGTCTGCAGGATTATATATTTTTAACAGTACCTACCCAGCGACTGAAATTTTCAGAGAGTCTATTACTGCAGTCGCTGAAAGAAAAAAAACGTTTTTCACTAAATTATTTACATATATGTGAGGTGTTCAATATGGTTCGGTAGTACATAAGAGGAAGTCTGAAAAGACTGAACTGTGACTGAAAATTTGTGTCGAAAGTGCCGCCGGTGAATGAAAAGTTAAATGGTAATCGGTTGTTGTGTGTGTATTATGTGGTATTTAAGTTATCTTTCAGCTTGTGATTTAATTGATGTAAGTTTGTTACACAACGTCGCCGTCGTACGGAAGTTTGTTCACAGCAAATGACAACAATTTATCATGACCGACCCATAGTCACACTAAACTACCACACCAGTGTGACTATGGTTAATTATATTTATCTGTAGTCACACTGGTGTGACTACGGCTGATCCGTAGTCACACTAGTATGACTATGGATAATCTAACCTAATCCGTAGTCACACTGGTGTGACTACGGCTGAACCGTAGTCACACCAGTATCGTAGCTTTTGGTCACGTCACTTATACATGCAACGCATGTACTCCATGACGCGCGCTCGCTTCGCTCGCATATTAAATAACACTAATATCTTCTGTCCCCGAAGTGCCGGGCCTCCGCCGGCCTCCTTCGTCGGCCTACGGCCTCCTTCGTCGGCCTACGGCCCGGTGCCCATGCCGCCCATAAAGGATACTGTCGCGAGACGGTGGTTCATCCACTTAGCGGACGACTAGCAACAGCCTATAATTTTGGTTATTCATCCGGGTGTGACTACGGATCAGGTTAAATTATCCGTAGTCACACCAGTGTGACTACGGATAAATAAAGTTAACCATAGTCACACTGGTGTGGTAGTTTAGTGTGACTATGGGTCGGTCACTCAATTTATTGATGGGTGGCAAAATTGCTACGGTATTATTTAATGTTGCTCTTTTTTTGCACGTTCATTATTTGCTCCGGTTCGTGTACAGTACACGTACTTTGTGTGCAAATATATTGAGGGGTACTCGTGTATAAAATGTACGTGCAAACACTGAACATAGCTCATACATTTTTTTTTTACGTTTTACCACGAAAGTTCACAGCTTTTTCGGTATATTTTAAAATATTTCTTTACTATCAAAAGCGGGTTTTATGTAACATTCATACATAAAATCATGCCTTTAATCCCCGTAGGGTTATGCAGAGGTGTAGGTGTTGGTACCTATAATATGGACTCCCGACACCGAACTAGGAAATCCACAATCACTGCGATTTCTTTATCCTTATCGGTTTAACCGCACGACTGCATTCTAATTAAAAGGTCAACTTAAGAGGTTATCGTCTACATAACCGAACTATCCTGTGGGTGCTTTGAGTATAAGGCCTCCAGCCAGGGGCAATCTGCACCATACGATAAATCTAAGTTACAACAAAAAAACATGTAATACGTGCTTATAAAATTTGAGGTTTGCCCTCGATTTTCATGAGATTCCATCATCAGATCACATGGTGACAGTGGAACCACCTCGGGAGTGTTCCCTTTTCGCATAAATTTCGAATAATTATATTTTCAAATCGGTTCAGAAATGACGAAGATATGCGGAAACAAATATACAAAAAAAAAAACAACATACAGACAAATTGAGAACCTTCTCTGTTTTGGAAGTCGGTTCAAAATGAAGGTGTAAGCTGACAGCTCGCTTGTAACCTACTGGGTGACAGATGAGTGTTTTATTTCAGTCCGCGACGAGGGCCGCGTGATTGCGGGCACAAAGAATATACTTAGTATACAGACATACCTAGTCGTTTGTTCTGCCAAGAACGTACCGCAAAGACCTGCTACGAGACCAGAGGTAGGAAATGCAGAAGGATTACTTCTTTTAACCTTTAGAACCCTTGCCTTGTTAGTCCTCGTTGCCTGACCATGAGACTCCTGGTTCGATTTCCAGAACGGGCAAAGTGTTATTGGGTTATTGCATCAGGAATTAGAAAGAAGGAAGAAATAAATATTTGTCGAAGAAACATGACGAGCATAGAAAGAAGGAGACAAAAAAACCCTACACACGCTACGCATAACAAATATTAAGAAATGCAACAAGCGGGGATAACAAAAAGATAGTTAACAGCAGCAGTCACCGACCACAATAAAAAGGCATTATAGGTAGACATAACGGGTGTTTTCTTTTGTATAGACGACTTTCCCCAAGCTCAGCATGCTTGGGGAAAGTCGTCTATACAAAAAAAAAACATTTCTTTATGTCTAAGCTTCCTTAATACTTTGTTGCTTTTACAAAACTCCGAGATGGATTACACGAAACTTTCTTTGCCTTTTCTTCCCTACAAATACAAGTCATCCTTCTGTTTTATTTTATTAAGTGTTCCTATTGTTCCAGCGGTTCTAGCCATGTCATTAGTTCTGGCCATTGATATAAAAACTAAAGATACGGTCGTCCGAACATTTTGCTCGATGCGTTCCACATACAGAGAATAATCAGGCTGCTCGTAAATGTAACCTTGTATGAGTGCGTAGGAAAGAGATGAAATAAATAATGTATTAAGTTTATAAGCCAAAAATAAATCATATTTGAAACTAAACATCCAGTAAGTATTTTAATAGGTACTTTATCGATACCTATTTGTAATTTATTATCAATATTTTTTTTTTTGAAATTACTCTCATTTATGCGATAAGTAGTTGTTTTGATACTACAAAGAGGCACTTAAAATATACTTATTTGTATATTTAATCATCAAAACAACGAAAGGTATGGCGGGTATTTGCGACGTTGCCAGTTTTCAGAATGTACACTCTTAAGTGCACCTATTATCATAGATTCACATAAAATAAAAATGTAAAAGAATTAAATGGAATGAAAACATTTCTAGAGTTATTTGAAGAGGAGTAAGCTCTAGAGTGCCTGCAGACGTTTCAGTTGCACAATCAATATGCTGAATTATTCTGGGAATTTCTAGAAATTCGATTATTTATTTATTAGGGTGCTAATTAAACCGGCTTCTTTTTAATAGCATTATTTGCATCTAAAAATCTAACTTGCCTTCTAAATTACTAAGTCAGCCACAATTAACGAGCATCTAAATAATACTATCTTGGCCACAAGTTATCTTTTTTAAAGCCACTTTAAATACAACTCAGCATCGTGATTATTTTTTACACGACTGCCCCAAAAAAAAGAGTGTTATGTTTTTATTAGCGTTCATGTATGTATGTATGTATGTATGTTTGTGAGTTTCTTTATTCCACCAAAACTTCTAAACGCGTGAACCGATTTTGATGTATGTGGTATCATTAGATTCTTTGCGTTATCCCGGGTGACATAGGCTATAGAAAAATTCAAAAAACATAATAGGGTGGCCATGGTTTAGAAATAAAACGAACTTTTAATTTGTTTTTATTGAAATTTTAATGAAAAAGATAATCATCGTCTAGAACTTGTTAAGTAGATTACAAAAATATACCACAGTAGTATTCAATATCTATTGTGTACTAGTAATATTACTCAACAAATGATATGATAACATTTTAAACCCGGGATTCGATAAGATTAAGATATATATCAATAGATTCCCTGTAATGACAGAAATAAAACTGGCTAGGTTACAACTCCCAAATCCGTCCACCACCGCAGCTGAATGTTTTTAAAGTTTGTATGAAAAGTCAATATGCATGAATCAATTTACTTAAAACATGGTAAGAATATTCATTTATGGATGTAATAATGGTATGCATTCATAGGTTTTTCAAAAACACTCATTTAAAGGGTGGAAAAAGATATTCAGGGTTGAATTTTGTATGGAAAAGTCCTAGTGAGAGATTGAAGAACCTTTAAACTCATTAGTAATGCAAATTAATAAAGCTTTGCGTGTGTAATAAAACAATAGGATGTGTGCAAGTGCGAGTTGGATCCGTCACCGATGGTTCCGTACCAGCATCTTGGTAGGTACTATACTTGAAACTGTTTGGCACTATACTTGAATTTCTGTTGATTCCTAAGAAATGAAGAAATACGTCTCCTGGATTTTTGAAAATAACCCCTTATACTTAGGGTAAGTACTTTAATTATGTACATCAAAATCAGTACCTAAACTCTGTGAACAAACTAGGTACATAGCAAATATAATCTTTTTCTTCAGGCTAGGTTTCAGCCCCCCCCCCCCCCTTTTTATATAAATCAATACAAAAAAAATTCGCGCTCGCGCATCCACCCATTTCGTGCTTTCGCCAATCGTAGTCATTTCACAGACTTATCTACGTGCTTCTATTCTCAATTCTGAGGGCCTGAACAAAAAAATTAAGTGACTTTTGACTTTAATAACTTTTCTGCATTACATTAATAAACTGAGTTCGTCAACAAACATAATATTGAGCTTCGTGGACCTCAAATGTTGAAATTTTACTACTTTTGAGCTCTATCCAGGCATGGTTATCCAGCGCTTTATCCCCCTAGATAAGTCCCCCAACTATGTTGGAGTCGGCTTCCAGTCTAACTAGATGCAGCTCAAAATTGGTATTTCACATGGAACCGCTGCCTTTTTGACCTGCACATTGGACAACCCGGTTAGCACCGGGTAATATGATACCCCTTGGTAAGATTGTTGTCAGACTTTCGGACCACTGAATACGTGTGACGAACTGACGACTGTCGAAAATCACAGCCGCCCTGGTTGTGATGTGTAAATGTTACGGTTTGACGTGCATTCCGTGAAAATGAAACCCAGTAGTCGACACTAACAAAGTAAACACCAATCATTTTTAGGCGTTTGGTTCCGAAGGTGGAGGATTGATGTAAACCATGACAAGAGTAAGCGATTATTTTCTCAAAACCAAGTAAAACAGTCCTTTATCCTCTTCCCTCCTGTGGCAATATCTTTGCCCCTCCCCCGCCCCCCAACCCCAAAACCAATAAAAAGCATACAAAAATTTTCGCGTTCGCTACGCTCGCGCATCCATCCTGTTGTTTCACCGATATGTCTTGCTTAAAACGTTAATCTAGGTACTTCTATTCTCATTTCTGTTTCTAAATCGTTCATCTAGGGAAAATTGACCAACGCTTTATCCCTTTATCCCCTCGATAAGTCTCATTGGGTAGCACTTCATAAAACATTTTAATAAAATCAAACGACGCAAGCTACCAATGATTATGTTGACCCGTGATAGTGCACAAGCTGCAAACGGTAACATTGAACAGAAGCATAGTAAATCTAGACGCGTGACACAGTTAGAAGGTTACGTTTCAGATCCACGTTAGCTAATCCCTTGATAAACAGTCTCTCCAAGAACTAAACCACCATAGATCTCAAAGTTAGTACCCACGAAAAATAAACGATTTACATTTTTGACTTGTACACTAGACAACCCAACAAGTTAGTGCAAGAAGGTATCAGTCGCATCGTCCAAACCTTCTTCTTAGACGTTTAGTTCCGAAAGTGGAGAATTAATGTCAAGTATAATAAGAGTAAGCAGTTATCTTCTTGAAACCAAGTAAAACATTTCTTTATCCTCTTACCACCTGATGACAACATATTTGCCACCCCCCCACCCCCTGATCTATAAGAAGTATACAAAAATTGCCGCGCTCGCGCATCCGTCCTGTTCGTTCTCCGGTCAGTTTCACTTGAGACGCTAATCTTTTTCTATTTTGAAATTTACCATTCAGGAAAAAAATATTATTGGTTAGCAATTAATAAAACAGTATGATATTAACAACGTTTTTCAAATTAATAGCCCCCGGTTACCACTCCTATTATGTTGAACCGTTACAATGCACAAGCTGCAAACGGTAACATTCGACAGAAACATAGTCAAGACACGAGACACAGACAAGAGGTTTCCTAATTTACGTTTAGATCCATGTTAACTAACCACATACTAAACACTAATTATAAGAAAAAATAATTGATTTAGTATCGCACAATCCCTAGCTTGCGCTAGGGATTGTGCGATACTAAATCAATTATTTTTGCTGCATTGCTTTCTCAAATTAAAAATAAATTAATATATCGTGGTATATTGGTTATAGGTCAAAATACCTCTTAAACACTAAAAAATGTGAAATAAAAACAAATAATTTAAAAAATTAAAAAACACGCCTGCCATGTCAAAAACTAAACTAAAAAACTAAACTAAAAAATTAAAAACAAGTCAAACGATTTCAGTGATGACAGAGATCAAGGTCCCGTAAATGTATTCGAAAATGGAAAACTGAAAACTAAAACTTTTATTGCAGTCGGGGGACTTGTAAAGAATTGATCCAGCGAACTGTCCCCCGACTGCAATAAAAGTTTTAGTTTTCAGTTTTCCATTTTTGATGTTTTTTTTTTTTTTTTTTTGTTTTTTTTGTATTTTTTTTTTTTTTTTTCCAGTTTTTTTTTTAATTTATTAACTCAGTACGTTTAAATTATAACTCATGCCACATTAACTGAGCATCAAAATTTAATTAATATTGTCATCAAATATTATATTATAGCCACTAATAGTATGTATAAACTCCTGTCGTGTCATCGAAAGGCTTAAATATAGAAGTTCAGAGTACTTATTGACCTAAATATTGAAGTTCAGAGTATCGAATGTCCTAAAGATCGATTTTATTTACATGTTGTGCTACAAAAGTTATCGACAGAATCGCTTCAGAACTTCATTTTTATCGGGAAACTAGACAATAAATTGTGAAAACATTTCTGCAAGCAACTCGGAAGTAGCGCTCGCCGGCCGCTGCCGCGGCACCGCTCGCTTCGCTCGCTCGGCTCGCGCGCGTTTGGTCACAGTTTTAACCTAACCTAACCCATTTCCCTCAGTTTAGTATAACGAATCATACAATCTGCCTGTGACTAGTCAATTAGACAATGGTAAAAACATTTCTGTGAGTAATAGGTATTTTTAACGTAAAAATAATGATCTAAAGTGTATCAAAAGTTGACATTTCATGGCGCTCTCTGATTTGTGCAAATGGCCGGTCGCTGTCGTCTCGCGCGCTCGCGCCAAATCTTTCTGTTGCTATTTTCACGATAAAAGAATGTGATGTATTATTTTCCATGCGAAGTTATAATAAATGATGTTGACTACGGTCGCTTCATTTATATTTTTTGAGGGCCTTATAAATAAAAGATATAAATTCCGTGGCTGAGTTAGTAAATTAGGTGCCTATGTATAAATAACAAGGACAAGTTAATATAAATGTTGATCGTCACTTGATGCTTTCTATAGAATATTTAGTGGGCGTTGTAAAGAAGACGAATTAGTATATTAGAGGCTATATAATTTTCCCGTGGCTTAGTTATAAAATTAGAAGTTTGATCTTGTGGCCAATTAAAAAAACTGTGGCTCGTTTAATTATTTCTCTTTATTTTTATTACAGTTGATAGTAGTAATTGTACCGACTGAAGTGTTTTAAAAGAATCTCGAAATAAATGTGATGAAGGATTTTTTGCAATGTCGGCAAACATTGTCTTTACTTTGTGAAACTGCCTATAGCCTTTTTCCAACTATGTTGGGGCTGGCTTCCAGCCTAACCGGATACAGCTACATACCAATATTTTACATGAAACGACTGCCTTTCTGACGTATACAAGCCAGTAAGTACTTACTAATACGATAACCCTTGGTAAGACTTGGTTGTCAGACTTTTGAATTACTGAATTCCTGTAACGACTGTCAAAGATCTACAATCATCGGCACGATTCTTGAGCGCTGACGCAAAAGTGAGTTATTGGGTCCCTTTGGTGGTAATGTATGAAGTGAGACGCGGGGCGGGGAAAGTGCAGTGATTGGCCCGTAGCGCATCGCGTCATAGCCGTCACTCGGGATTTGTTCTTTACTCCTGCTGCACTTACCTCACGACCAATAAATTATAAACGGGTGTGCGTTTTATTTTTCATATAGTGTACGATGCGCACAGCGGTCCCCACTCTTCCGCCGAGCGCTCAAGAACCGTGCCGGTATGTAGAAAAGACAGCCAGGACAACGTCAAACTCGGTGGCAAGGGATGGTCACCAATCCTCAGATTGACCTCGGTGAGCGCTCCTCAAACATACTTGTGAAAATTGAAAAACAAATAATTTAAAAAATTAAAAACACGCCTGCCGTGTTGAAAAGTGAACTAAAAAGTCAAAAATAAGTCGAACGATTTCAGTGATGAAATGAGAACAAGGTCCCGTAATTGTATCCGAAAATGGAAAACTGAAAACTAAAATTTTAATTGCAGTCGGGGGACCTGTAAAGAAATGTTCCACCGAACTGTCCCCCGACTGCAATTAAAATTTTAGTTTTCAGTTTTCCATTTTCGGATACAATTACGGGACCTTGTTCTCATTTCATCACTGAAATCGTTCGACTTATTTTTGACTTTTTAGTTCACTTTTTAACATGGCAGGCGTGTTTTTAATTTTTTAAATTATTTGTTTTTTATTTAATACTTTTTAGTGATATACCGGTATTTTACTTTTTAGTGTTATACCGGCCTTCATTATACTGCTTTATTTTTCAGGAAAGCATTGTCGCGGTAAAGATAATGCAAAACTAAATCGTTTCAATCGGATCGTGGTTCGGTCATGTGGAGAGGATGAGTGAAAGTCGATTAACAAAAGGTATTTACAAGGCAGATGTAAATGGCAACGCCGGGACGCCCAAGAAAGACATACACTGATCTTATTGGTGCCGTTCTTCAGAAAGGACAGGTGTGTAGTACTCGTAACCGGCGTGCGTGTATGGTCAGATATGTATGAATGATAATGTGGACGTGGCAAAAGGAATATGTAAGGATCGTAGCGGGTGGCGTTCTGTAGTTTCTGCCTACCCCTATGGGAAAAGGGCGTGAGTTTATGTATGTATGTAAATCGTTTATTTTTCGTGGATTATACTAACTTTGAGATCTTAGGTGGTTTAGTTCTTGGAGAGACTGGTTATCAAGGGATTAGCTAACGTGGATTTAAAACGTAACTGTTTCACGCGTCTAGATTTACTATGCTTCTGTTCAATGTTACCGTTTGCAGCTTGTGCACTATCACGGGCCAACATAATCATTGTTTGCGTCGTTTGATTTTATTATAATGTTTTATGAAGTGCTGCCCAATGAGACTTATATAGGGGGATAAAAGGATTTAAAGCGTTGGTAAATTTTCCCTGGATTAACGATTTAGAAACAGAAATGAAAATAGAAGTAGATGAACGTATTAAGCAGGACAGATCGGAGAAAGAACAGGATGGATGCGCGAGCGTAGCGAGCGCGAAAATTTTTGTATGATTTTTATTGGTTTTGGGTTAAGGGGGCGGGGGAGGGGTTAAGATATTGCTATCAGGAGGGAAGAGGACAAAAAGGTAGCGTTTCCATGTAAAATACCAGTTTTCAGCTGCATCTAGTTAGACTGGAAGCCGACTCCAACATAGTTGGGGAACTTATCTAGGGTAATAAAGCGGTGGATAACCATGCCTGAATGGAGCTCAATAGTAGTAAAATTTCAACATTTGAGCTCCACGAAGCTTAATATTATGTTTGTCGACGAACTCAGTTTATTAATTATGTAATGCAGAAAATTTATTAGAGTCAGGTTAGAGGCCAGCAGAACTGAGAATAGAAGCATGTAGATAAGTCTGTGAAATGACTAGGAATGTAGAAAGCACGAAATGGGTGGTTGCGCGAGCGAAGCGAGCGCGAATTTTTTTTTGTATTGTTTTATATAATAGGGGGGGGGGGTGAAACCTAGTCGGAATTATTCTTAATAATTGCATTACAAAGATTACATTTGCTTTGTAGTCCGGTCAATATAGACATTTGAAATAACAATAATTCCCACAGAGCCAAATATTGGTGGAGAGCTGGGGTATACCATTACAAACAAAGCCTTAAAAATCCCCATCGATCCTATGTGTGCTACAAAAGTTATGCGGGGTCAAAGGTCAAAATTTGAGGATTTTTGAATTTTTCTCGAAAACGGTAAGTTAAATAAAAAAAAATCTCAATCCAAAGTTGTAGATCATAAAATTTTCTACAAAAATGTTCTGGTTTGTTATTTTCTAAGAGTTACCATTCCTGACATATCGCGTTTCTAACAGTCACATTATTCTTCACTACATAGTATAAAATAAAGTCGTTTTCTGTGTCCCTATGACCCTTTGTATGCTTAAATCTTTAAAACTACGCAACGGATTTTGATGCGGTTTTTTTAAATAGATAGAGTGATTCAAGAGGAAGGTTTATATGTATAATAACATAAATTTACACCCGTGCGAAGCCGGGGCGGGTCGCTAGTTATGTATAAAAGAGAAAGGTAACTCACTCCTCACGAGATTTCGAAAACCGCTGGACGCATAAAGATGATTTTTGGACAGGAGGTAGTTTATAGTTAGTAAACGTCCGTTAAGAACGGATTTTGCGACAGGGCCGTATTAGGGTGATCTTAGGGCCCTCGCAAGTTTGTATGAAAGTCCTTAATTTTTTGTGCTACAATCTTGATTTTTGGCAGAGACGTAGTTTATAGTCAGTAGACGTCTGCTATGCATTAATTTTCTGACAGGGCTGGATTAGGGTGGCCTATGAGCTTTTGCAAGTTCTGATTCATACAAACTTGCGTGGACCCTTAGACCACCCTAATCCGGCCCTATCGCAAAATCCGTTCTTAGCGGACGTCTACTAACTATAAACTACCTCCTTGCCAAAAATCATATTTATACGTCCAGCGGTTTACGAGATTTCGTGAGGAGTGAGTTACCTTT
Source organism: Diarsia mendica (assembly GCA_949316265.1). Lineage (NCBI taxonomy): Eukaryota > Metazoa > Arthropoda > Insecta > Lepidoptera > Noctuidae > Diarsia > Diarsia mendica. Next base: position 15,223,037 of record OX438889.1, read on the forward strand.
TGCTTTTATATAAAGGCTCTTAGAATCGCGATATCTCAGGAATGGTAACTCTTAGAAAATAATAATGAAAGGCATTTTTGTAGAGAATTTTAAGATCTACAACTTTTGGTTGAGGTTTTTTTTTATAAAACTTACCGTTTTCGAGAAAAAATCAAAAAATCTCAAATTTTGACCTTTGACCCCGAATAACTTTTGTAGCACACATAGGATCGATGGGGATTTTTAAGACTTTGTTTGTAATGGTATACTCCAGCTCTCCACCAATATTTGGCTCTGTGGGAATTATTGTTATTTGACCACTACTTTTATGTCTAAATTGACCGGACTATTGTACCTAGTTTGTTCACAGAGTTTAGGTACTGATTTTGTTGTAAATAATAAAAGTGGACTATTAATTCTGTATATCTCTAAACTTACCCTAAGTATAAGGGGTTATTTTCAAAAATCAGGAGACGTATTTCTTCATTTCTTAGGAATCAACAGATATTCAAGTATAGTGCCAAACAGTTTCAAGTATAGTACCTACCAAGATGCTGGTACGGAACCATCGGTAACGGATCCAACTCGCACTTGCACACATCTATTGTTGTATTACACACGCAAAGCTTTATTAATTTGCGTTAGTAATGAGTTTAAAGTGTTTTCAATCTCGCACTAAGACTTTTCCATACAAAATTCAACCCTGAATATCTTTTTCCACCCTTTAAATGAGTGTTTTTGAAAAACCTTTGAATACATACATTTATTATTTCGTTAAGTGGATATTCTTACCATGTTTCAAGTAAATTGATTCACGCATATTGACTTTTCATACAAACTTTAAAACCATTCAGCTGCCGTCGTGGACGGATTTGGGAGTTGTAACCTAGCCAGTTTTAATTCTGTCATTACAAGGAATCTATTGATATATTTCTTATTCATATCGAATCCCGGGTTTAAAATGTAAACATATCATTTGTTGAGTAGTATTACTAGTACACAATAGATATTGAATACTACTGTGGTATATTTTTGTAATCTACTTAACAAGTTCTAGACGATGATTATATTTTTCATTAATATTTCAATAAAAACAAATTACAAGATCGTTTTATTTCTAAACCATGGCCACCCTATGATGTTTTTGGATTTTTTCTATAGCCTATGTCACCCGGGATAACGCAAAGAATCTAATGATACCACACACATCAAAATCGGTTCAGGCGTTTAGAAGTTACGGTGGAATAAAGAAACTCACAAACAAACATACATACATACATACATACATGAACGCTAAAAACATAACACTCTTTTTTTTGGGGCAGTCGTGTAAAAAAAGGCATTACCAGAACCTACGAATCTATAGCTATTTAATTATGCGTCTAAATGGTGAGTAAACTGTCGCAATACTTGATATTTCAAAATATTTATTATGCTCTTAAAAGATGTTACAAAATCAACAATTTTAAAAAGAAGTATATTCTCTAATGGACCGGAAGTCTTCCATAAAAGCTACTTTAAGTGGACAAAGACTATTCACTGCGCTCCTCCGTGAAATAGGGACGACCGCCATTTTATGTAGAACTAAAATAATATTCTGGCTAAAATCTGCGAGGAAGAAAAATGACGAGTATTTTCTATTATTTACTTCAAGTATGTTTCTTTGTATATATCTATGTAATTATATTATGTTTTTGTTGTATACAGTGACTGCGTCGTAGGTCTAGTGGTCGGAAGCGCGACTGCCAAGCATGAGTTCTTGAGTTCGATTAACGGCCGGGCAAAGTGTTAATGGGTTTATTCAGCAGTAACCACGGTGTCTGGACTTGAGCGCGGTTGATGGCAATAGGCTGGCCCCCTATTAAAGAAAAGAAAGAAAGAAAAAATCATTTATTTGTCGCAGATACAGAGAGACTTAAACATATAAGTTTTTAAACTGACATGGTCACTGACACTACTATTAATACTTTAAACGGGTTTTTTACCATGTTCACTTGTTGTTATCTTTTTGTTTTAAACTACGTACCTACTTAATGTTTGCATGCCAACTTAATGGCGAAATGTGTCATTGCACTCATTGCACTACTTATTTATTATTTTACCATCTCTTTTACCACATTTGTTGCAATTGCAAATAAATAATTTTGACTTTGAATTTTGACTTTGACTTTATGTGAACATGGTAAATATCCCGTTTATAGAATTAATAATAGACTTAAACATAACTGGCGAAAAGTGGGTTTCCTAGGTATTATTAGGTACACCTCTGTCTAACCCTTCGGGAATTACAAGCGTGATGTTATGTAATGGTTTCTTTTCAGACAGTTCATATTTACTGAGTAATAGTAGCAAATGTAATGAGTGACACCCCTAAGGGACACCAGCCGGTACATTTACCTCTTGAGATAGTAACAGCCTCCTCAAAGAAAGTTAATACGAAACTAGGCTAGAATTTATCTCTACACTTTCTGGGTATTCCAGCATTTTGTGTGCGGTCCGAGGTTTTAAGCTTAAGAGCATAGACGGGCTGCATTTTTCCATACAAATGTATTCCCCTATTCTCTTCCTGGATAATGCCTCTAGAGTAATCGTTTTTATTTATAAAAATCCAGGTCTATTGAAGGCATGCCCCTGTCATTTTTTTTTTTTCAAAAAATTTATTACAAAAATAAATATGACTTACCAAAAACCTAAAAAAATACCCCGTTTTTACCTACGTAATCAGATGACTACCAAAGAAAATTTAAAAGTTTTTAAAATAAAAACAAGTAATTTATTTATTTATTTATTTTATTTTAAAGAAGGCTTATAGACTAACAAACCAATAAAGCAAAGAATATAAAATTAAAAAATTGCTAATAACAAGCCTCCACATATGGTAAATAGTGTGGTAATAGGGGCATAGATCTATTCTTCCTTTAAATTTTGATACCAAATATAATTTAATTGGCTTAGGTTTCGAGGAGAAAACAGGAGAATACGAAACGTCGATCGGTCAAGGTTTTTTATAGGTAAAATCGTTCTGAGCTGCAGTTGTCTCTATCGCACTCACATATTGATACCGCCCGGTTGCTAGAGCGCAGCGCGACGGCAATAGTTATATATACGTATATTATACGCAGCCCGTCTACGCTCTTAAAAATACTGTCACAGTATTCTATACAGGCTGCCCTATTGCATCCTTGTCAAAACTATCCGTGCGACTGTTAATTTAGATACCGCCGTTTCATAAACTACGTTAAATCAAATGAAAGTACCAACAATCCGATAAAACTTTGTATCAACAACAGTATCAAGGGATTGAAACTTTAGCAATTAGGTGTTTAAATGACAAAACTGTCCTTAATTATGTCCGGCTCGCCAATTTTGTTGACCTTTTCATTCAGTAATCTGTTAATAGCCGGTTTATAAGGACTATCAATGAATTTTATTAATCAGCTGCTCGGATTACTTTTATTTATTAATATCTTATCGGATTTGTGGGCTAAACCATAAAAAGGTTTCGGAAAATGAACCAAGCAGATTCAGGCGGAGTGGCATGATCTCGAAGCCTGCCACACAGGACCCTAAATTAAAACATGATTAAATTATTGACTAGCTTTTGCCCGCGACTTCGCCCGCGCGGATGTCGGCTAAACTATAAAGATGACGACTTTTCATACAAACTTTCATCCCCAATGTAATTTATTTAGGGATTTCATTTCCAAAAGTCCTTCCTTATTCCTAGTCTACATTATAAAGCGAACCTCTGAGCAAAAATCAGCATTCTAGGCCCAAGGGTTTGGGCTGGGCGTTGATGAGTCAGTCAGGACTTTTCTTTTTATTTATTTATATATATAATTATGTATTGAAGATATAAAACAGGTTGAAAATTTCATTTTTTTTTTAATTCAAATAGTATTTTATACATAGGATTTAAACGAGGTGGTTAAATAACTGCAGCTCGGGGTCAATCTTAGACGTCTTAGGATGCGTTGGTCATGGCTATCACTTTGAAGGTCGTTACAGGAACTCAGTGACCCGAAATTCTTACAACCAGTATTACCCAAAACTAACAGAGATGTCAGATTATGCAGACTAGGTACACAGTCACTCCATGTAAAATACAGCAGGGTGTATTCAGCTGCACCCGGTCAGTTTAAAAGTCGATCCAACACAGTCAGGTAAAGGATATGCAGATGATGACTTTGAACAGGGTTCAGGGTTAGGTTTAAAGATTTATTTATTCACAAAAAAGACACAAATTCAATTACATGAGAACATGTCCTTAAGCTAATATTAATAAAAAGTTCGTCACTGTATATATTATCCAGTAGTTACAGTTTTTGAGAATTTGCGGTAAGTTATTTAGATAGTTGAGTCTTGAATGCATTCAATGATTTGAAGGGTTAACATAGCTTCGGTAGCTTATGATAGTTCCATACATTCTTGTTATAACTGGTAGAATATTCACGATGAAACCTTTGATGATTATTTGAGAATAAGGTACCAATCATTAACCGACCCAGTAAGTACATCAATAGCCTTCCAAAGACTTACTAAAACTTGTTCAACGATCATCATTTGTAGCAAAATTCTTCCACCATGTTCACAAAACTCGTTTTCTCTCACCTCAGTTCACACGGAAAATCTAAAGAAAATATCATAGAGTTTTCTCGCATATTATCTAAAGGTCAGTCGAATATGGTGACGTAGTGATCCGAAATTCACTGAGATATGAAACCTCCTTGTCGTAAAGGGAGCTGGCCACTTTGTGATTCAAATTTGTGACCCTCATAACTGCATATAACATTGTCAATATCTCTCGGATCAGAATAATAATAATAATAATAATAATATTCCACAACTATCACACAACGCCATCTAGTCCCAAGCTAAGCAGAGCTTGTGTTTTGGGTACTAGACAACTGATAAACATACTTATATATTTCTAAATACATACATATTATAGATAAATTACACCCAGACACAGAACAAATGATCGTGCTCATCACACAAACATTTGTCCTGGGTGGGAATCGAACCCACGACCTCCGGCATAGCAGTTAGGGTCACTAACCACTAGACCAACAGGCCAGTCTCAGAATGTTACGGTATTTAATGGAATAGGATAAATTGAGCTTGTGGCATGGGTGAGAGTTTTGCATAAGCTTTTGTATATTTGCCGTAATCATTACAAGAGTTTTACATTTGCCACACTGGGAAAACCTTTAATTTGGGTACGAAATCTTTGGGTCGATGTCAAAAAAGCTCGGCTGGCTATTCACAATGGTGTGCTGGTGTCTACACTTTTGTATGGCAGTGAATGTTGGGTGTGGCAAACGAGGCATGAAAGTAGAATTAATGCTGTGGAAATGCGTTCCTTGCGAAGCATGTGTGGTGTAACTTTGAATGATGAACTGAGGAGTGTGAAGAGTGAGGTTATATGAGAACTAAACATTGCTGTTTAAAAGAAGATGTAATGACTTGATTACAGGTTTGACGATAAGTTATGTGTTAAAAATGTAATATCTTTGCGACTTAAATTATAATAGTAAATAAAGAATGGCACTGTGAAATAATATGATATAACAATTATTTCTTAGTGTAGGTATGTTTTTACGAATAATATTACCAATCGCCCAATCCAGTTGTACGTTTGATCCAGAATTATGTGTTTATTGATTACAGAGTAAACATAGTATACAGGTTAAACTAGTTCGGTTTGTGCAGAACCAATTGGAAATTGGGAACTTTGCTGAATATCCTACGTTGTCTGATTCCGCATTAAATGTTTGCAAGTCTCGAACAGACTCGTACGTACACTAGTTACTAATCACCCGTAGGGAATTCATTTACCTAATTACTTTGCTACAACATTTTAATATTTTGTATAATATAACTCATTTGTGCCTGATTAGTGCTTTTCTTGTTTATCGACTTCTTAAAAAGGAGGAGGTTTTGTATTCCACCAGTTACTTTATTTTTCCGTGATTACTGCCCCGATTTAGTAGTTATGATTATTTTTTCGTTTTGTAAAGCTGGCGCGGTGTTTCCATAGAAATTTTATTTGTTTTGCTTAGTTATCTACTGTAAAAAAAACCGACTTCAAAAAACATAACTTTACTTTTGTATGTCGGTGGCAAAAAAGTGAATGTAACAAGTAAAATTCAACGACTTTGACAACTCCATGATAAAAATGACTAATCTTGGTTTATAGACGCTACAGCCTGCCCTTTTCACAACATCGATATCATCTTCATCTTAAGAATACATAAACAAACATTATTTTAAAAGAGATAAAAATAAATGAACCAAAAACAACGTTCATCTACGAAAAGGTGCCATCACCGGAGATGAGAAATTAGTTTTAATTTTCGACATAATACTTTGTCGAGTAAATAATTCTGAGGTGTAAATCCTTTTGTGTTTTCTTGAACGCTGTAATATTTTGTAGACTTGAGTTTTATACTTAATACAATTATTGTCGCGCCTGTAAAGGTTGGTGCTAATGTTCTTCTAGTGAATTTTGTTACAAATTTACGGCTCTTCATCCAAAAGGATTAGGCAGAGTTATAAGTATTTTACTCGCACATTTCTGTTAACTGTTACTAAACTGGGTTTTTTATCAGGATCTTCTCAATAGCAGCCTTGATGGTAGTGCGTGGTGGTTTATAGCCCATCCCTCTCCTAGACCAGAGGCCTGAGTCCCTGCAGTGGGAATATTATAGGCTGATGATGATGATGGTAGTAGGCTCGCCCCCCCTACTGAAATATAACTGGCGAAATGGCATGTAGTAAGTATGTATCAAGTACACATTTGTCTCTCTCTCTGCTGCGGGATGGACCATCTCAAGGATGGACCCTGCATCATGGATATAGAAACGCTGGACAAACAAACACAGCCATCACAGTAGAGATAATTAATTATTCTGTATACATCAATTAGGTAGATGATTGGATATGCTATAAGGAAATTGTATGGTGTACAATTTCCTACGAACAATCTGATGTAGAATGGATCAATAGAAACAGAGTGATCGGGTAGTATAAACGGAATGACCATGCTTATCGATTCGGAATTAGTTTGAGCCGAAAAGAAATGAGAAATAGCTTCAAGTCAGTGTAATAAAAATAACCGACTTTCGAAGTTGTTATTAGTTTTTGCTTAAAGTCACCCAAAGGGAGACTGAACGGGAATGGAGAGGGCGATGCTCGGAGCTTCCTTGCGCGATCGAATCAGAAATGAGGACATCCGCATGAGAACCAAGGTTACCGACATAGCCCGAAGAATTGCCAAACTTAAGTGGCAGTGGGCAGGGCACATTGCTCGCAGAACGGATGACCGATGGGACCGGAAAGTTCTGAAGTGGCGACCGCGAACCGGAAGACGTTGCGTTGGAAGTGCGAGATGCACGGGACCGGTCAATGTGGCGACACTTAGGGGAGGCCTATGTCCAGCAGTGGACGTCTTTCGGCTGAAATGATGATGATGATGATGATTAGTTTTTGTAATAAAGTTTTTTTTTATTTTACCTTACCAACGTAGGCAAAGTACGTATGATTGGATCATTAATAACTGGAACACAATTTACATAGGAGCACCGCGCCAGCCTCCTCTACGAAATGAAAATCATCGGCTAGGTCATCATTTATGAAAGATGTCCACTACTGGACATGGCCTCCCCCAAGTGTCACCACATTGACCGGTCCCGTGCGTCTCGCATCCAGCGGATCCCCGTAGCCTTCACCAGGTCATTCATCAGTAATCATGAATAAATCTAACAGCTGAATGCATAACTTTACATAATATTTAAAAGTTGGTTAAAAAGCTAAAAAGACGTCATTGGTGTCATTCGCGAATCTCACTGCACCAAAGTACCTAAGTGTACCGTCTGCACGGGTGGTCACTCGGTTATTGACACACTGTCATTATAATGTATTCAGTTGCCACAGGGAGCTGCGGCGAATGGTGATATTTTCTCAATATATATTTTCTTTCTTATTCTTTGAAGACATTATGATTCGATTTGCGGAAGAGGATTCTTTCCTTTTATCCTTTTTGTTATTCCAAAGAAATGTGTACATTATACTTCGGAGTAACGGCTGTTGTTGGAAGATATTGTTTTTATGTTATGTGATATTCAGAGAATAGTTTGTAAAGTCAGGGAAATAGATAATTTGAGTAGCAAATTGGCTTCTAACTTACAACTTACTGTAATTTTTTGACTATAGGGATGTTTAGTCCGTCAGTTAGATTATTGAAAAATATGTTATACGTGTTTTTTGTAGTCACGAAGCCTTACTTACGTCCGTCGGGGCTGTGGGTTGTTCGAAAGAGAGCGGGAGGAGTTATTTGATAATTTCCCAACCCAAAAAAAAAGAGCCTTACTTGAAAGTAACGTCGATCTTGTGTTTCCGATACATTATTCATAGACAATTAAATAAATATTCAGGTTACAAACCACACCCTCCTGAGGCCCTGACCCTTTCATTTAAGTAGTAAAAGACCCATGTTCTAAAACATGACATAAGAATACCTACTCATACGAAAACCATTATCAATAGAGCTCCTATTTCAATACGCAGACCTCGTGATTGCTAATCAGCAGCGCTAATAGCAGTGATGAGCATTCAGCTGCCACACACTAATTGGACTGCCCGATGACAATATTAGGGCGTCGCTAGGGTCAAATTATTGGCAATCGACGTCTATGGCACATGCAAAGTTCTATAAGCACATTCTGATTTAGCCAGTAACGTAAGACAAAGTTTTTTTTGTATGGGTTACGCGAAATAAGACTGATTTATATGAAAAGATGGCTGCTCTTAAAATAAATATTTTAACAACACCAAATTTAACGAGTGGGTTCTGCACAGTGTTGTAACGGAACTTCGCCTCCGCATTCGTTACTGCGGCAATTCCGCAAGGAATCGTACCTACGCCTCCGCTGCCGTACAATTTTTGAGGAGCTGTCTTTTTTCGTTGCTTTCATCTAAAATTGTAAGAGTGGTTTCAGGCTAGTGTACTTTTTTATCGCGTATAAGCTCATATAGGTTACAAGTTTACACGCGCGCCATAATTATAAAATAGTAAAATATAGTGACCTGAATAACAAAAGATTGGCATCTTAAAAGTAGTTTCATTGCTCATACAAGAATGTTCAGTAACTACCTATTTAAAGTTCTTGGATATTGTATCACGTAGTTACCGGCAATGCCGGTTTACGACATGCATAGAATATTTTCTTCAATGAATTTGCAAGAATGCAGCGAACTGACAAAAGCGATCCTGAATAATAAAATAAAATCGAATAGATGGAAAATGCAGTATTTTTCCTTTTAAGTTTTCTTGTATCTTTCTCATTACATGCTATCAATACTGAATGAAATTCCTTCTATTTCTCTACTCTGATTGCAATGTATTTTTCTGTTGTACATTTTGTATTTTTGTTGTTGGCCAGTGGGGTTGAAGTTCTTTGTCCAAAGTAATATTATGAAATAATGTGGAAGTAACTCTGTATGTCACCTGTATGCCTGTTTACCGGTTATCTCTTCACGGCTTAATGTATCTTCTTATCTTCAATTTATGTGCGTCTTAGGATTGTCTAGCACTCTAGCAGAAAATGACGAAGGTGACAAAAAGGTGCACTGTCCTTAATATCCCATCTATCTGAGCATACAATACCTATAATTATATGTATGTATTATCCATTTACTGAGAGCCTTTTAGGCATAGAGCAGCTAGTATCCCATAAACAAGACTGATTCAAATTAAACCAGCTCAAATCTAAAAATAATAAAATTGAAGTACCAACTGGAATAAAAATTATATAAATAGCTTTTATTATTTACTACCTGTTGCCAGCGGCTTCGCCCGCGTGGAGTTCGATAATTGTCCAACGGGATCACCGGGATCAGAAGTACCCTATGTGTTAATCCGGTTACAAACTATCTATGTGCTAAATTTCATCCACGTCCGTTCAGTAGTTTTTGCGTGAAAGAGTAACAAACATCCATCCATCCATCCATACATACATACTAATTAACTTTCGGTTATAAACCGAAAGTTAATTAGTATTAGCCGGATTTGCGAAAAATCCACTTACATTTATGGAATTGGAAATCCGAATAAATATTCCATTTGTAAAATTGGTTCTGGCATCCGATGGTATTTGTTAAAATATTTGTAACAATCGCGTAGAGCGGTATCGGTGTATGTTATTTGGTTTGCTACTATTACTTAGTATTGACTTAAACTGTTACAAATATTTTCATTTTTTGTGCTATCCATGGAAAAATGGAAAGTGATCGGCACTAGGAAGTCTAGAAAGTTCTAGGAAATCTGCCTACCTTTTTCTCAACGATGTTGGGGTCGGCATCCAGTCCTAACGGATGCTGCTGAATAAAAATGAAAGGAGATAATAAAAAGTAATAATAATCTAACAGCTACTAAGTTACCTACTAAATTCAAACTAAATACCTACCTATCCTTCTTACCAGATATACCTACTACTGAAACTTTCATTAAAATACCGAAAACTGTCGTTTCACGGGCGGTAATCAGTTTGGTAACTAAGTTGTGCCACCCACGCACTAGATTGCGTTAATAGGCACTGTTCGTGCCCGCTCGCCCGTCAAACTGTCAATACAATGATTAATTGAATGTTTGGTAAGTCATTATTTATTCAGATAGGCGAGAGGTGTAACGTGATATTAGTTATAAGAGAATTTGTATCCAGTCATCACATAAGACATTGTAGTATTATTTGATTGATGTAATTAGCAGTCCCGAGACTGGATAAAACTTTGGTTACCGTCGTGCCGGCCGTGTCGATAGCAGGTACTTAACCTAGGTTACGTATCGTAAGTTATGGTTCCCAGAACCATGAATATCCTGTTTCAGTGAATTAGGCCACCGTTGTACTGCCAAATCATGGGTTCCGACTTTGGACCCAAGACACGCTCAAAGAGATGTCAGCAAGGAGGGGCCCGCAAGGGCCGACGCCCGTCGGGGCTGTGGCTTGTCGAAAGGATAACGCGGCTCCGACACAAGGGCGAAGAAGGAACATGGGTTTGGTTTTTAGTCAGTAGAAGTCTGACACTCCCCTTCGTTCTGCCCAAGAGCGGAGAGGGTTATTCGATGATTTTCCACCCACCAAAAAAAAAAAAAAGACACGCACGTGCGTATTGTCTATTTATTTATCATTTGTTTCGGCGAAGGAAAACACCGTGAGGAAAGTAATAAGAGGTGTCGTAGCTTCGGCTCATAAATTCCATAGCCAATTTTACTTGCTAAGCTATTCGTGCACTCTAAGCGGTATGCGTCAGTTTCCCGAGGGGACTTTCCTCCAGAAGAACTACTATAATCAGTATTCTGCATTAAGATGGACAGAAAAAGGATGGATAAAAAAAGGTAGAATATGAAGAAATAATAGCGTGTACAAATATGCAAGTTGAAGTTGCAATGGGCAGGTCACATCGCTCAAAGAACCGACAACCGATGGGGAAGGAAGACGCAGCGTTGGTACTTGGTAGGCCTCCCAACAGGTGGACCGACGATATAGTGAGAGTCGCGAGCAACCGGTGGATGCAAACGGCAGGCTGCCGTACTTTATGGCGTTCTATGGGGGAGGACTTTGTCCAGCAGTGGACGTCTTATTGCTGATGATGATGACGAAAGGTGTGTATCTTTTCATTCGGCTAATCAATCAGACAATAAGATCCGCTTCAAAAAGACCCAGTTTCATTCTCATCACGGCAATTTGTATGGAGTTCCATCCGAAGTTTCATGATCACAACTCAAATACCGCAATCTGCTGCACTTGAAAGCAAGCCACAGACAACCTAGCAACCAGCAACTGGTAAATTTCGAAGTAACACACGTCTCCCCACATCATTAAACTTTTACGACAGTACACAGCAACTAGCGCCAGTAAACAGTCAAGTTCTCGACCTTACCCACAACTTGCCGCCAGTTGGGAACTGTCTGAGTACACCACAGATATAGATAGACCTAGATAATGCTAGTAAGTATCACGATCTGTATGAAAACCAAGCGCGCAAATTTTTTTGACTTCCAATTATGACGTCACAAGCACTGTAAATCGGAAAATCATATCGATTCAAAGACGCCGCTGCGTACGGCGCCTCCTTCGCCCCAACCCCTGCCTTTTGAACCAGCGTTGACGTCCGACTAGCGCTATACACCGATGCAGAATGAGCGTGAAAGTGGCCACTTACGATTTTTGTACGTAAGCTAGGCACGAAAAGAGGCACGCGAAGTAGTTGCTCTTGCGTTATCTAGGTCTATTTATATCTGTGGAGTACACTATGTGTTAGTGACAACGTGTTGGACGGTGATGGTAACTAACCGATACCAACTTTGTACTTGGGGAAGTCTAGCTGTCGAACCGTGTAAGCATAAGTCTGTGTTAGACCGCTTGATAATATACAAGATAAATGAAACACCGTGTTGTAGTTTTTTTTTTGTTATTATGACTTTTGGGTATTCTTTTTTTATAGTTGTGCCGGATATATTGCTCAGCTATGTCGTCATCATCAGCCTATAATGTTCCCACTGCAGGGACTCAGGCCTCATCTCTGGGAGAGGGACGGGCTATAATCCACCAAGCGGGCCCAGTGCGGATTGGCAGATGTCACATGTGTTCGAATTTTTTGGTTCTAAGACATGCCGGTTTCCTCACGATGTTTTCCTTCACCGTTTTGAGAGCTATGTCGTCAGTCCCTATAAAACGTTTTTTTTTGCGAACTCGCTGTGTGATTAGTTGTTCGATTCAAGGTCCGGTACACCACACGAGAGGTCTTGCGTTCATTATTGTCGTGTGCCTCGTATAGATAATTTTGATACAGATATGTACGCACTTGCCTCGTTGGTCTAATGGTCATAACCGCGACTGCTGAGCATATGGTCCTGGGTTTGATTCCTGTGTCGGCCATATTGATATTAGGTTTCGCTATCAGGAATTTCTCAGAAGCAGTCACGGAGCCTGAGTGTCCGGTTGATGGCAAAAGGCACGCCCCCTTTTACATGGGACTTCAACATAACTGGTGAAATATGGGTGATTTAGGTACACCTCTGCCTAACGTTTCGGGGATTACATTACAGGGGTCATATTAAGTTGTAGGGATTTACAGACTGATATGTGAAATGCAAATGTGCACATCAGACGTGAAGCGGACATTTATCCCTTACGTGATAATACATGCAAATAGCACTGCAGACGGACCGGAATGCTTGTGACGAGCTCTCATGTTCTTGTCACGTTTCTGTCGCGTCCGTATCATGGCGTCCTTTCTGCGGTAATATGCAGTGTGCGCGATAGGATTTTCCATCGAAAAAAAAGATGCAGAACTGAGAAATCTTTTTTTCTCATAGGGCGCACTTATAAAATGTCGAAAGAATGTGCATGGTTCTGGTTGGTCGCTTCCTATGGAAGAACCGGCAAGAAACTTCACGGTTTATGTTTTCAAATGATTATTTTTCCAATAATTTCGTGTTACAGCATTAGTACTTAGGTCTAAGGGGACAATTACTTACCCTCATACGAAAAGGCGTATAAGTTTATAATAATATGTGAAGTTCCTTAAAAGATTCTTACTAATATTATTAACTAGCTGATGCCCGCGGCTTCACCCGCGTGGATGTCGTTCAAATTATATACTAAAACCTTCCTCTTGAATCACTCTATCTATTAAAAAAAACCGCATCAAAATCCGTTGCGTAGTTTTAAAGATTTAAGCATACAGACAAACAGACAAAAATAACGACTTTGTTTTATACTATGTAAGGATGGTATTTCTTGGGCCTACCTCGGTGCCGACGATCGTCTTTAGGCACCCTCTGTATTGACTTAAAACAAAACATCAATTTATTTCAAGAACCACATAACCCATATAAGAAACGTCTTATCATTCAACAATAGACGAGTCTTTGGTCAAATGGACCCGCTTGATACTGGACGTCAAAATGTTATTTGGTTGACTCATCCCGCGGGTCCAATTGACCAAAGACTCAATAGACTTTGATTGTACGTGATGCTGAACCAATAGCCCTCACGTACCGACAAACCACATTACGATACCGTTAACTTGACAATTCTTGTCATAACACATTTAACCCTCGGACTGCATTTGCATAATGCAGCGACAGAACTGTGTCGCATTCATATGCAAATGTGGCCACTGCCATTATGGTGGTGATTACGATAATTGTCGCATTGTATCGAGTGTTAATTGGAAACCAATGGATATTATTGTGGTTATAGTTTGTATATCATTACGTAGAAGTGGTGATGGGATTATTGTACCTACTCGGTTTCTGTTATAGATACACAAACACAGATTACTACAAGTGTCTGCTGCCGACTGATTGTGGGTCTATAGGCAAAAAGTCCGATTGGAAAAACAACCGGGTGTTTTTTTTTGTAAGAATTCATTTATTCCAAAATTAATAAACGAATGTCCATGTACATGTACGTACGAAATATTTTTAATGTAACATCCTGCATGCTTAACTTGCATGTATACACATGTTTGGACAAATAAACTGATCTTTATCTTTAATGTCTGGGTCGGGATTCTGAATGGTCTGTTTTTAAAACATGAGATATTTCATATCTTTGGTCATTTTGAGTTTTAAAACCTGGACATGTTATAGCTAGTTTTAAAGTCTAAGCCATAACTTTAATTTGTTTTACTCACATCCGCAGTGAACATGTGTGTAGCTCTTGGCCAAGCGATTTGTAGACATAACATCACGCTTTATAATCCTCGAAGGGTTAGCAAGTTCACCCACATTTGGCCAGTAATGTTTAAGTCTCATGTAATTTATTTATTTATTTATTTATAAGAGGAGAACCAACAGCTAAAATATGTGAGTAACAATTGTGAAAACGACACAGAGCCAATTACAGGTTCTCACGAGTAGAAACAGAGATGGTAGCAGAAATCTTAAGATCACTAAATAGCAAGCACGAAAATAATACAATTAAAAGAATTTAAATAAGCAATAAGCACAAAATACACTCAGACACTAGGTTAGGCATTGCTGACACTGGAAAATAATAGAACAAAAATAAAGTACTACGCGCTTTTAAAAAAATTTGCATTCAGTCGAGTACGTACAGAATAAGTTTTGGTGCAAAATGGGTCAAAAGAGAACTCCTTGCAAAGAATATTAAAGTCTTTACTCGCTCGCACTATGAATGAATTTTGCCTATAGTTGGATGAGGAAAAAGGTATGGAGATAGGTGGATTAAATCTAACTGACCTCTGGGGGACATTGAAATACAATTTATGCAGGAGATCAGGACAGTCAATCTCGTTATTTATAATTTTTAAAAGAAAAGTGCAATCAGCAAGCCGGCGGCGATCAAAAAGTGGCTGTAAATGGAATTTCTTGCAGAGATTTAAGTAATTATCAGAATGATAAGGTAAACGAAGCCGAAAACAAAGAAAACGAATAAATCTTTTTTGAATACTCTCAATACGATCTATGTATTTGCCATAACGCGGGTTCCAAATTTGTGACGCATAATCAAGGTGACTTCTGACAAAGGAGCAATAGAGAATCTTAAGGGTTTTGGCTTTCTTGAAACATCCAGCGAGTCTCATGACAAAACCCAGTGACTTCGAAGCTTTGGCTACTATTTGCTCAATGTGCACGTTAAATAAAAGTTTGGAATCGTGAAAAACACCTAGGTCGCGAACACCGTCACCTCTCTGTAATAGCTGCCCTTTAAGTATATAAGTTGTAGGGAAAGGGACGCGTTTCCTGCTAAATGAGATTACTGAACATTTAGCAGGGTTCAAGTCTAGCTTATTAATTAAACAATACTCATCCAATCGCGCTAGGTCGCACTGAAGAGCATCCATGTCGTCCTCCGACGATATTGCAGAGAAAATCTTCATATCATCAGCGAAACATAGTAGTTTTGAATTGTGGAAACATGAGTCGATGTCGCCCACATAAATAATAAAAAGTAATGGACCCATTAAGGAACCCTGAGGAACGCCACTGGGAGCTGAAACCCAGCTCGACATGTAGTTACTGATAACGACAGCTTGAGATCTATTTTCAAGGTAAGAGGTAAACCAACGTAGTAGATCCCCTCTGATACCATTATTAAAAAGCTTGGTTATGAGAATATTGTGGTCGATTCTATCGAAGGCCTTACTGTAATCCGTGTAAATCACGTCAACCTGTGCCCATTATCCATTCTGTCCGTTAAAAAGTCATTGAGCAAAGCCAGGTTTGATACAGTTGAACGACCCTTAAGAAAACCGTGCCGAGAAGGGCTAAAAGATTGACACAGGGCTGCATAAACTTGGCCGTAAATAACCCTTTCAAAAACTTTAGCCAATATGCACAGTTTGGAAATAGGTCTGTAATTAATTATTTCATTTTTGTTACCCTTTTTATGAACCGGAGTTATAAAGGCCGACTTCCAAATTTGGGGAACAGAACTTGAAGAGAGCGATTTTTTGAACAGAAGAGATACTGGCAAGGCGATGGTCTTAGCACATCCAATCAACAATCTAGGTGATAAGTGGTCTGGACCAGCAGATTTAAACGGATCAATCTGACTTATTAACTTAATTATAACATTTAGGTCTATCTCAATTGAGTGAATATCCGAGGGTATTAAGGAATTTATAGCAGTTGGGGGAGGACAAAAATTACCTGACACATCATTGGCAGGCTCTAGAAAAGTAGAATAAAAGTGGGAAGAGAATGCATTACAAATAGACTCAGGAGAGGAAACCGTCACGTCACCATATTTAAGGAAACTGGGTATAGCATTAGACTTCGACCGCTGCTTCACAAAGCTCCAGAAGCGCTTAGGATTTTTTTCGATTGAGTCTTCAGTTTCTCTTAAATAGTTGGCGTAGCAATCAGCTTCAAGTTTATTGGCCCGCTCACGTAAATGTTTAAAGGTTGCCTCATCAGAAAGTCTACCATACGTCTTAAAGGAGGTGTTTTTTTTTTGGCCAAACCATGTATTGAGGTACAAATTACTATTTAAGCTCCTTCCAATAAATGGTGTTATGGGCAGTATTTAATATTCTTCAATATAGTACAGATTAGGAATTATAATAATATGAAAATACACCACCTCGCATCATAACTGCGTTCAAAGAAACGTTCATGACAGCGTTGGTTGACAGCTGTCAAACTATTTCATCTGTCAAAGTCAAAGGTTAATAACCAAAATATGAAATTATGAATTATTGATGTCGCAGAACATCACCAGTACCACCAGAAATCCTCCCCTAAGACCTTTTCATCATCATTTCAGCCAAAAGACGTCCACTGCTGGACATAGGCCTCCCCCAGGTGTCGCCACATTTACCAGTCCATCTACATCTCAGATCTACTTGAAAAGCTGATTAAACGTTGTGACTAAATCGTTATTCAATGAACCCCAAGGAAAGTAATATAATTATAATGATGAACCCTTTCGATATAGGGTAGAGTGAAGAACAAAACGTGCTGCACTGACCCCAAGTAAAATGGGTTAAGGGCAGGAAGATGATGAACACTTTCCAGATGGGTCATCTGACAAGGGGACCTGAAAATAACTACACTTTCATCAACCGTGCGACCGTTGCTCTGTGTACAGTGTGTTTATGTCACTCCTCCTAATAATATTACAAAAAGTGTTAAACTCCTGCAGAATTCGGCAAATTATTGTTGTGATACAATCAGTGACTCTTGTGTGACATTAATTTGCAAAGGAAATATACGAAAACACAGTTTAAAACCAGTATTTATCACTAAAAAGCTCAAAACTTTAATGTGACTAAGTGTTCAAAGTGCCAACAGTGAACGTGAGAACAAAGAAAAAAATACCACATTAGTGGGTAATTCATTCTAAAGTAATTGACACCCAAAACTTTTAAATAGTGGTCTAAAATTTTAAGCGGCTCTCCTAAGTCACCGTGGTCGATTGGTATTACGTGTGGTAATTGTATCAGTGCGGCCACTCTAAAAAGTCGTAGGTTCGAATCTGGCCGGACGCAATTCTTTTTCTATTTTCAAATTAAGATTATTTGAACGGGATTGCCGGTTGGACATATAGGTACATAGTTTACCGAAAATATTGCAATGGTTCATTCACCTGACAAGAAAAAGTTCCATTCCGATACCGATTTGGCATCAAGTGCGGCAATGTGTGACGAACATGTGGACGAACCAAACCTGGCAGGGCGCAAACGCAAACAACGGGATTCTGATTGGGCTCATGCTATTAAAGAGTTGACTATGGAGTTCAAGAATACCTTGAACGACTGGCGACGAGACATGGAGACGAGTTTAGATAAGATATCAGAGAATGTGGAATCGGTGAAGACTGAACTTGCTTCGCTAACACAAGTAACGTCAGAAATTAGAAATGATATCAATTCTCTTCGCTCTGAGCAATTAATTCTTCGACAACGAGTCTCTGAATTGGATGCGAGGTATGAAGGCATGACGGAACGCATCGATACTCTCCAAAACTCGGTCCAGTTTGTTAGTGACGAGAACACCGATCTTAGTAAGAAAGTCGGCTGTCTTGGCAAACGTATTCAAGAGACCGTTGATTTGAAACCTGTTGTTGCCGAACTCGTCGCAAAGATTGATAATCTAGAACAGAATGCTCGAAATTGTAACATAGAGATATGTAATATCCCAGAGAGGCGTAACGAGAACCTAATATCTTTAGTTAAAACTATTGGTTCCGCAATAAAGTGCAATATTGCACAAAATGATATAATATCGGTTCATCGTGTCCCACACGCACACCAACAAAACAGTAGGCCTAAAAATGTAATAGTGAAGTTGACTTCACGTATATTGCGCGACAACGTTCTTAGTGCCCATCGATTGTGTAAGGGACTTGTAACTGAGCAACTTGGAATTTCAGGAACACCGCTGCCAGTATACATGCATGAGCATCTTACCTTGAAGAACAAACAATTATTTCGTGAGTGTCGAGATGCTGCCAAGAAGCACAGTTATAAGTTCCTCTGGGTTAAGCACGGAACCATTCTTGCGCGTGAAAAGGAAGGGGCTAGGGCATTTGCTATTCGAACGCCGCTTGAAATCGCTAAAATCAAGCCTGGTTACGTGGCGCCGATTGACAACCAGGGAGCCGCACGAGTCGTTCAATAACTTACTTGATGTTTGTGGATCGGTAGAGGCTTTAAAATTTGCATTTGGGTTTGTTTTTGACTCTCTGTATAAATATTACTTGATTATTATGGTAAGTTTTACCTGTGTGATTTTTGGCTATGTAAACAACTGTGTGCATACGATTGCTGTGAGTCTTTTGCCAGGCGTAATATACGTTTTTATAACTTTGTTCAAACATTGGAGCTACTGGCTGGTATGTTGCCTGTTGTGGTTGACAAGTTTGGTTTATTCTTTTAAGTCTTGTGTTTGTCTTGTTGTCTTGTTGATCTTTAATGAATTCACGTGTAGTATATCTATGTTGCTAATTAGGATTGCGATTATAACGGATAATGCATGTATGACTTTTTCTCGAAAAATATTATATTCCAATGACTGATAACCTTATAATATATTACCAAAATTGCAGGGGAATACGTACCAAATTGCATATTCTATATATGAATATCTTAGCTAATTGCTACGACATTATAATTCTGACTGAGACTTGGTTGACACCCGAGATATTTAACAATGAGTTCATTGATGAACGCTATGAAATATATCGATGTGACCGTGACCGCACATGCACTAATAAGAAAGATGGAGGTGGTGTTCTTGTGGCGATACTGAAGGGACTGCGTTCCGTGGGAGTGATTCCACGCTCACCTATGCACACACATATTGAACAGATCCTTGTACAGCTGCCGAGCTCAGTCAGAGGTAAGTTCCAAATAATTGCAGCAGTTTATATACCACCCAGGACACCTGAGAGTGTTTATGTTGAATATTTTGACTCGTTACAAAAACTTCTTGATGACACTGATTTCGAAAACTTTTATTTGTTGGGAGACTACAATGTGCCGGACATCGACTGGGTTGCTAGCACAGACAGTATTTCAATTTCTGCGCATATATGTAGAGGTAATTCTCCAATAAGTAGTCAATTGAGCGTATTTATGTCCTTATTAAATGCTTACCAATTTAACACAATAAAAAATTTGAACGGGAAGATATTAGATTTAGTCATAAGTAATGATGATTGCTCAATTTCAGTACCTGCAAATTACTTATTACAACTTGACAACCACCACCCCCCGTTTTGTGTATCCATATCACTAAGACTACCTTACAGCTCAATGGTACGCAAGACTTTAAAAAAATATAATTACTATAAGGCAAGTTATGACGAAATTAATGACGACTTAAAGGAAATAAATTGGGAAAATGCCCTAAACAACCAATCCGTTGATGAGTCTGTCGACACATTCTATAATATCATCTTTGGTATTATTAAAAAATATGTACCATTGACTATTGGTAGAACTGCTAAGTTTCCCGTGTGGTTTTCGAAACCTCTTATACACATTTACAAAAATAAATCCAAGGCCTGGCTTAAGTGGAAAATGTACCACAACATCTCGGATTACGAGCAGTTCGCACTTTACCGGTCTAGATTCCAAGTTGAGTGCACTAACTGTTATAATAAATATATCAACTCTGTTGAAGATGGTATTCGGAGTAATGTCAAGCATTTTTGGACGTTCATTTCCAATAGGAAAAAGTCTGCAGGTGGCATTCCATCTACTATGAATTATAACAATCAGTCAACTAGCGACCCAGAAAACATTTGTAGTCTTTTTTCAGAGTTTTTTAAATCTGTTTATGAACCGTCCACCTTCACTAATATTCCATCCACGTATAACGACTGTTCAGAAAGATGTACTCTGCTAAATAATATTCAGTTCACTACTGATGAAGTACTTAGTGCGCTCAAAGCATTGGATTCTACTAAGGGGCCTGGGTCTGATGGTCTACCAGTAATTTTCATTAAAAATACGGCTGCTAACCTATGTAAACCCCTGCACATTATATTTAATCTGTCTATCTCTCAAGGGTGTTTTCCTCAAGCGTGGAAACTTGCAAATATAACTCCTGTTTTTAAGTCGGGACCTAAGGATGATGTACAAAATTACCGTCCTATATCAATACTGTCGGCTTTGTCAAAGGTTTTCGAGAGATTAGTTCATAATAAAATATACCCTCTGTTGCACAGTATAATCATTCCACAACAACATGGTTTCGTCAAAAGAAGGTCAACCACAACCAACCTGGTTACTTTTGTGGACTATCTGTTTAACAACATGGACTCACGTATTCAAGTTGATACTATATACACTGATTTCCGGAAGGCCTTTGACAGGGTTGACCACAAGTTGCTATTGAGTAAGATTGCATTCAATGGTATACGTGGGGACCTTCTGAGATGGTTCTCATCCTACGTGTCTAATAGAACTCAGAGAGTTGTGATAAATGGTTTCATTTCCAGCACTCTGAGTGTTACTTCTGGAGTGCCCCAAGGCTCAATCTTAGGACCACTTTTATTCGTGATATTTATTAATGATATTCAAACTTGTTTTCAAAATTCTAAAATATTGCTGTATGCAGACGATCTCAAAATTTATAGGCCTATTAGAAATTTACAGGACTGTCTACTCTTACAGGAAGACCTAGACAGATTCTCTGCATATTGCTCAAATAATAAACTACAGCTTAGTATATCGAAATGTTGCTGTATAAGTTTTACTAAAAATAAAAATGCCACCATGCATCCGTACTCCTTAAGTAATGTAATTTTGAAAAGAGAAACATTAGTGCGCGATCTTGGAGTTCTATTAGACGAAAAACTACACCTTGACGATCATATTAGCAAAATAGTTAACAATGCTTTTCGTATGTACGGGTTTGTTATGAGGTCAGCCACTGAATTTTCCCGCCCACTTACATATTTGTACCTTTACAAATCGTTAATCAGGTCTCAGTTAGAGTATGCTGTTTCGGTATGGAACCCCTTCTACAAGAAGTACTCAGATGCAATCGAAAAAGTCCAAAGCAAGTTTTTGAGAGCCATGCATTTCCGTTGTTTTCGAACTTATGCTTCCTATAGTGATCTTTTATATAAGTATAAACTACACAATCTTAAAGACAGACGCATTATTTTGGATACAATGTTTTTATATGACTTATGTAATAACGCATGTGATTGTATGGACATCACTAATAAAATTAGTTACATTGTACCTAGAACAACTATGAGCCGTGGGGTGCGCGCACGACCGCTATTCGCTGTATCTTCTAGTCGCACGAACGCAGGATTGCGAGCACCCCTACGTCGTATTACTGATCAATTTAACAAACTATTTCAGAATTTAGACATCTTTGCCATGCCCATTGGAAAATTCAAAGGTCTTGTTCGTAAAACCATTTAGGATTTTAGTTTAAGAATAACACTGTATTTTTTTAGTTCTTAATCTTATTATTTATATTGTAAGCGCACATTGCATTGTTTTTATAACGAATTGTTTTTATAATATGTGGAAAATGTCGTTGGTTACACATTTACTCAGCCTATGTATGTAACTATTTATAATATTGTATTGTGTAACCGTTTGTTTTCCCGAATAAATAAAATAAAATAAAATATAATGATGAACCCTTTCGATATAGGGTAGAGTGAAGAACAAAACGTGCTGCACTGACCCCAAGTAAAATGGGTTAAGGGCAGGAAGATGATGAACACTTTCCAGATGGGTCATCTGACAAGGGGACCTGAAAATAACTACACTTACGACAGACGACAGCACCATTAAGTATGACTTGATTGTCGTCATAGTAAAAAGTAAAATATTATCGTCAAGATATAGGTAGTTGAAATAATCTTATCGATTCTTCAATTTTTTTCATTGTGTATGTTTAATATAGGCAGTAAAGAAACATATAAAGAATTGATAATTCTATCCTGTGTATGCCAATAGGAATTTAGTTAACTACTAGGGATATTTGAAATAAAACCAATAACATTATTTTTTTCTTTTATTCCATTTCCTCATTTTCATCATTTTCTCTTACTAAGATATAATCTAGGAAGGAGGCAGGTGCTGAAATATCTTGTTGTAGTTGAGCCCACCCCATATACCAAACAATAGTCATGATGTGAGCACAGCAACTGACGGTACATTTTCCAATTATACAGTTAACAGTAAATAAAAGTTAGGATTCTGATTTCTGTGCTACCAACTGTTTTCCTGGATATTTAATAAAATATATGTGTAATACACTTTTCCACTACGGTGTCTTGACTGTATTCTAGCCCTAAATAAAAACATTTCACCCTCAAAATCTGGTATGTGAAGAGGCTCAACATCACGGCAAACTTCAATTTCAAAAAATCCATTTTGCCTTATTTATGTTCTCTGTAATAAGAGCGTGCTTGCTTTATCTGTCATCACTGGGAACTCATTTAGAAGTATATCAGCATGAATGCTAATAAAAGATGATGCTTCTTCCATTAATATTATTTTCAATAATAAAATCAGCTAATGTGTTAGGTTCATGTAATTTTTGCAAGGCACGCTCATTCCATCTGGTCTATCTGTAATGGGTACATGGAAAGCATTTATCATGGCCCCTGCTATTCGAAAATCAGTTATTAGATGGGTAGCGGCATTGTTGCTGAAATCATTTTTTATTTGTTCCTCCACTACCCAACTACACATTGTTACAAGTCTCGACTTATTTGCTCTTAATGTAGGCAACTGTGTCTCACCAGGTTGCAGAGATTCAGGTTTACAAACATTATAATGAGATGTTAACAACAAAATAATTGTAACACTACATCAGAATCTGACACAGTTGCCGCATAGGGGCCATAAGTATCAATTAAGTGACCGTCTGTTGTTACCAATAAGAAAGGCTTAACCAAGTTTCTGTATTTATGTAAACTATAATATTATTAAGATTGTTTTTGAAATAAATAATTTGATGATTTTTGTTTAGTTTGTTTTGACTTTTAAAATATACTGTCAAAATAAAATGATTAAATTATCGGCCCTGGAGCACTGTCTTTTAGCTACTTGATAACCAAACGCAAAAAATAATCTGAAATGTGAAATAAATGATTTTTTATGTTCTTGTTCCCATAATGTTTAACAAAAATAGTGTGTTGGATAAAATACGTAACATAAGTACATATTAAAAAATTGTAAACAATATATTTTTAGGTTCTCATAAGTTTATCAAATGAAGTAACGAAACGCATGTTCAGAAAAATTAATCACGAGATTGCCAGATTAAAATTCTGGGTTGCAAGTTTTAGCATCTTTAATAGTGAATTTCAGGTGGTACAAATGCATAAATAAATCCAATACATTTTTTTTCAGAATCTGCGATTTTTTTCCTATATTTTCGTACCTTTGTTTGGTTTTTTCATTGTTTGGCCAAACTTGTATGGAAAAAGAAACACCTCCTTTACGGAGATATTTAGCCTTTTCTTTAATCAACCGTTTAAGTGCCGGGCTGTACCAAATAGGGTAAGAGCTGCAAGAAACTGTCTTAGCGGGAACAAACTTATTTTGTAAATCCGCTATAGTAGCATAGAAATAGTTTACGGCGTCATTGAGCGACATGTCCAAAAATACGTTCGTCCAGTCAATAGCTGCTATTTCTCTGTTAATGGCCGCAAAGTCAGCCTTACCATAAAGGTACCGAGTAAAGGGGGCGGGAGTTAAGTAGGTGTACTCAGCAAAGTTCACGTCAATACAGAGAGCCGGGTGATACTTATCGATAGGTGCTAAAGGTACCAAGCAATTACACACTGAGACCATTTCATTACATAAAACTAAATCAAGAATTTTACCAAATTCATTTAACACTCCATTATATTGATTCAACCCCAAAACACGCAACTCGTCGGTAAGTGAGTACTCATCATAACTACAAATATTTACAGGTAATAATGTGTTGTTATTCAATTGCCACAAAATTCCACTCAGGTTGAAATCACCTATAACTAGGTAATTATCAGTTGGATTGTTTAGCACTGTGCTACTTAAGCTATGGAGAAAGTTTGACAGCTGGTCGGAAAAAGAATAACCACGGTTCTGTTTACATAGGTAGATGACACATACATTCAATTTAAGGTATTTTTTTGTGCTAGGCTGACGTACACTCAAAGTCACCCACAAGTCTTCGGCCGAAGAGTGAAATAATGGTTGGGGGACCGCGGAAATACACTTACGGACAGCTATCAAGACTCCACCTCCACGAGACTGACCTGTGAGATCGTAATCCCGGTCGCGACGCCACACAATGTATTGGTCACCAAATAACTCCGAGTTCGATATGCCGTCAACTAACCAAGTTTCCGTTAAAACAATCACATCATAAGAGCATAGACACAGTTGGCGAAAGAAAGATTCAGTTTTGGTACGGAGTCCACGAACATTCTGATAATAAACATGCAGTTTCCTATTATTATCGTTTAAAGCCATTGATAAATAATATTACCTAGTTGTAGCAGCATAATTAACACAACAATAACAACCACTCAGGTTACAAAACGTTATAAAACTTATGATTGCAGTATTCGAGACAATGTTTACTTTTAATAAATTATCACGGTTCTTGGAATACCTATGTATAATACAAAATAAAAACGAATAATCCAACAAGTAGGGTAAACGGGCATACACAAAAATTAAACGGCACAAAAAACGCAGCAAAATCACAGGTAGACGTGCGAGTAAGCGAGCAGTAATTAGACTCAATTATACTGCGTGCTTCGTTCTCGATATATGTATTTACCATGCAGCTTTCTCGATTCACTCGGCAACTGACGCAATTTTTCAGAGCTAAAATTATCTGTAAGTGTATGCATTATCTGTGTCCTTACGTGAACTGTCATTCTTTTCGTTTGCGCGGCAACTGTTACTGTGTTCTACGAAATAATAAAGTAAATTTGAGTTTTAGAAAGTGAATATTGTGCATATAATACTATAACTATGCCTAAAAGGCGGCATGAAGAAAAAGATTTACAATACTACAAAAAGAAAATAAGAAAAATCGAACGGAAAATGAAGCGCCGTGGTCGTCGTCGGGATGGTTATAAAAGTGGAAGTGATACTTCAATTTCTAGTATTCCAGGTAATAAAAAGTTGTCTTGTGATTGCTATTATACGGTACGGCTACTGGCTTTCATAGCAGTTAAAGCCACAAGGTTTTTTCATAAACCTTAGTACCGTATGAGACGGGTGGTGTACGAGATACATCGACGTGCTCACTGGACTCGGGTCGTATACGAGATATACGGACGAGATCCCTAGATGCGGGTCGTATACGAGATATACGGACGAGATCTGTAAACTTTATGTGAAGTCCGTGAGGCTTCAATAAGCAGTTTGTTAGCGATCACTTGTACAAATTTCCAGTGGTATGATTTTTGTTTTTCAGATTACAATACTGATAACACTTCGAACGAGGTCGAAATCATTGAAACATTACCACGTAATATGTCACCAGCAGGACCTATGACAGACCCGGTTCCAGAAGAATCTGAACCACCGATTGCAGAAAATTCTACCTCAACTACAGCGGTAGATCCTGGGCCTACCTCAGAAATACCAACAATAAGTTCCGAGGTACTTTTAGCACTGGGAGATCTCATGCCAGATAAACCTGTATATGGTCCTACTATAAACAGTGACTTGGCTCGTATTTGGAGCAATATTTTGAAAAATGGTCTTCTAAAAGAGACAAAACAAAAAATTAATGGAACAATTGATCCCAGAAAATGTACCTTTATTAAAGGCGCCAAAGATTAATCCAGAAATTTCTGCTTCGGTAAGTGATAATATTGTCAGCAGAGACAAAAAGATAGAGTTGGAACAAAACCAGCTAGGCATTGGACTGTCTATAATCAGTAATGCAATATCATTGTTGATAAATAATGATACAGTGGACAGATTAAAATTGATCTCACTACTTAGTGATGCTGGAAGGATCTTGACAGATCTACATTTGGTACAGACAAAATCAAGAAGAAACTTAATTTTCCCAGTTATAGACAAAAAGTTTTATGATGCTATCAAAGATGTGGAAAGAGACGAGTATATATATGGAGTTAATCTTAGTGACAAGATCAAAGTTTTGAAAACATGCCAACAAAGTGGCCAGTCTATCAAGAAACCTACATTCAATCAATACAACAATAAAGCAAATCATAAGGGAAACTCACAAGGTCCTCCTCGCTACAATCAGAGGACATCAGCGAGGTACGGACCCAAGAAGAGCCAGTCCTCAATACAGGCCCGGAAACATCACGGCCACTATTATCAGTCCACTACCAAGAAAACCAAAGCCTCACAGGAGAAGCCTCCTGCTCGCACATAGAGGTAAGTCATGCTGGAAGGCTGACACATTTTTTATCTTGCTGGAACAAAATTTGCAAAGATGAATCTATACTTAATTATATCAAAGGATACTCGATTACCTTTGTACAGAAACCTTATCAGAATTCAGTGACTCTCCCCCGTTCAGTAATATCATCTGAAGAAAATACTGATATGCATACTGCTATCAGCAATTTATTAAAATTGGGAGCTATATCCCCTTGCATGCCATGTAAAGACCAGTTTATCTCCCCTATATTTTTGATTCCAAAGCCTAATGGTACAAAAAGATTCATACTAAACTTAAAGTCATTGAATAAATATGTAAAAACATCCCATTTTAAAATGGAGGACTATAGGACAGCAATAGCTTTACTATCTCCAGGTGATTACATGGCAAAAATTGATTTAAAAGAATCATATTTATTAGTAGATATAAATCCACAGTATAGAAAATACCTACGTTTCCAATATGATAAATTATACGAATTCAAGTCCCTCCCTTATGGCCTATGCTCTGCACCTAATATTTTCACAAAAATTATGAAGGTTGTAGTGACACATCTAAGAGGAAAAGGTTACAAGTCAGTGCAATACCTAGATGACCTACTATGTATAGGATCTTGTTATCAGTCATGTTTACAAAATGTTCAAGAAACAATAGCTCTCTTAAAGTGCCTAGGATTTGTTATAAATTTTGATAAAAGTATATTAGTACCATCACAGTCTTGCAAATTTCTAGGTTTTGTGTTTGATACAAAAAATATGACATTACAATTGCCCATAGACAAAGTATCAAATATTAAAAAATCTGTTCAGAAGTACTTAGATCTTGATAGCTGTCTTATAAGAGATCTGGCAAAATTAATTGGAATACTAATCGCAGCCTGCCCAGCTACCACATATGGTTGGCTTTACACAAAATATTTAGAACATCACAAGTACAAATATTTAGTTAAAAACAATGAGAATTATGATGTAAAAGTAAACTTACATTCTGATATAAAATTAGATTTGCAATGGTGGAATGATAATATTAGTACAGTATGTAAAAGTATTGCTCATCATAAACATGATATTGAACTGTTCACTGATGCATCCATGACCGGATGGGGTGCTGTTTTCAAAAATAAAAAAGCACATGGCTTCTGGAGTGAATTTGAGAAAACATACCATATAAACTATTTGGAACTACTGGCAATATTTATGGCATTAAAGGTTTTTGTAAAGGATAAGCAATACCTTAACATCCTGTTGCGTGTAGATAATAAGACTGCAATATCTTATGTGAACAGAATGGGTGGTACTCAGTTCCCACATTTAAATAACCTGGCCAGATCCATATGGCAGTGGTGCGAAGAAAGACATATTTGGCTAGTTGCCTCCTACATTAAGTCTAGTGAAAATAAAGAGGCTGATGAAGAGTCACGAAAAATCAATCCAGATACTGAATGGGAGTTAAATACTGTGGCATTTCAACAAATTGTATCTGTGCTGGGTGAACCTGAAATAGATTTATTTGCATCCCGCACTAATGCTAAATGTATTTCTTATGTTTCTTGGAAACCAGATCCAGAGGCAATGAATATTGATGCTTTTACTTTGTCTTGGACAGAATATTTCTTTTATGCCTTTCCTCCATTCAGTTTAATTTTAAAATGTTTACAAAAAATTAAAAATGAGAAGGCAACAGGTATTATGGTCATGCCTCACTGGCCATCACAACCTTGGTACCCTTTAATGCAGACTATGCTTATCTCAAAACTTATATATTTTAAACCGCAAAAATATCTTTTACATTCTCCTTTCAGAGACCATCACCCTCTTCATCATCAACTCACCTTGATTGCAGGAATATTATCAGGCAAGCTTGGCTAAAAAGAGCTATTCCCCCAATATCAATAGATGTCATGTTTGCATCCCTTTCACATAATACACTAAAACAATATAATGTTACATATAAAATTTGGTGGACCTTCTGTCAGGAACAGGGTATAAACCCATTCACTCCATCTATACCATTTGTTATGTATTTTCTAACAAAATTATTTGACTCTGGGGCTGCCTATGGTACTCTTAACTCACATAAGTCAGCTCTATCCTTGATAATAGGCTCTAAAATTGGGGAGGATGATCGTATTAAGAGGCTCTTTAAAGGTTTCTATAAGTCAAGACCACCACTAGCAAAATACCAAAGAACATGGGATCCAAATAATGTTTTAAGTGTATTAACCAACTGGACCCCTAATATGACATTGAGTTTTGAATGTATATCAAAGAAACTGGTGGTTTTGCTTGCATTAAGCACAGCTCAACGGGCACAAACCTTGTCATTAATAAAAATATCTAATATAATACAGAGTGAAAGTTGTGTCAATATTGCCATTACTGATACGACTAAAACTTCGGCTGCGGGAAGATCTCAGCCTAATATTTTCCTACCCTTTTTTGAAAAACCTGAGATTTGTCCAGCCAGAACATTGTGTGATTACATGAGATTTACTAGAGAGATAAGAGGTCATAATGACTACTTGTTTTTATCACTGAAAAAAAAACCTCATAAACCGGTTTCGGCTTCTACTATTGGTAGATGGATTAAGAATACTCTCTCAGACTGCGGTATTGATACGCGTGTCTTCTCAGGTCATAGTACACGACACGCCTCTACATCAAAGGCTAAGTCAAAAGGAATTTCATTAGATGTAATAAGACAGACTGCTGGTTGGACAAATAACTCATTAACATTTGCAAAATTTTATAACCGGCCTATTTTAAATCCAGGTGAATTTGCCCAAGCTGTGCTTAATGCATAAATTATTTATTAGTTGGTAGAAAACAGATTGTTATGTACCAAATAAGGCTGATTAATAACATGACGACTGATTGTTAATTAATTTTAATTATTGAAAAGGATATAAGATGTAAGATGAATAAAACGCTGTTGATTTCAAAAATAAAAATATTTATTTTAAAGAACAAGGAGTCAAGGTCATCTCAACTTTACCATCTCTCTAAACATCTGCATGGTAAATACATATATCGAGAACGAAGCACGCAGTATAATAGATGATCAAACGAACTTACCTGAGTGAAGTTCGATCATTATTATACGAAGTGCTTCGTTCGAAGATATATGTTCCCTACCCACCTCACCCCAGGTAAAATTGAGATAACCTTGCAAGAATCTAAAAAGAATGACAGTTCACGTAAGGACACAGATAATGCATACACTTACAGATAATTTTAGCTCTGAAAAATTGCGTCAGTTGCCGAGTGAATCGAGAAAGCTGCATGGTAAATACATATATCTTCGAACGAAGCACTTCGTATAATAATGATCGAACTTCACTCAGGTAAGTTCGTTTGATCATCTATATAATAAGTGCGAGCGAGATAAGCGTAGTTTGCGATGTTCTAACAAATTGAACAGCGCGATAAGAGAAACAAAAGGCCCATATGCGAATACAAAAGCGAAGTGTCGATGCTTCGAGTACGTCAGAGATGCCAAACCTTGTACTGTAATATGGGGACTATTTCCATTGACCAGGTACAAATCCAGACTATGTAGCTGAGGAATTCCTACGGGAAACCTCATGCACTCGCGATTATGACCAGTAAACCAACGATGTTGTGTTCAGAATCTATCATAAACATTTGAATAACACGTATACTATTATTATTACTACTATACTACGAGGATGTTCTCCATCTCCATAATAACATGCGATTTCTTGCAGTTCCGCATCGTCTTCTTCTTAGCGTGTCGATGGCAAACCGTCACTAAATAAATTATATTAATTTGGCCCAATATTCAGCTATGCGAACTCCGCTCGCTGATGCAGTCATTAGATCATCAAGTGTGCAGGTATCAGGGCATGCAGCGCAAGATGGGAGGTGGGCCATTGTCTGTGGAGATACGCCGCATACACACTTGAGATCCGTACCGTCTATGAACCCCCATCTGAAGAGATTGTCTTTGCTACGGCCGACTTGGGTTCGGAGTCTATTTAGAGATTTCCAATTTGGCCACGGCAAGTCATGACCGGGTGGAAGGCTTTCAGATGCGTTCCGCATTGTGGTCTTAGCCAGCACAGATTTATATTTCCATATATTTCAGCTAGAGACCCGCTGTGTCTAGTCTCGAGTATGAAGTTGCATGAGAATGTTGGGTTGGTCTGCAGAGCTGTAAGGTTTCGTTTGAGGATGATTTACTATGGTAAGTGGATTATTTTGATAAGTTATTGTAGTGGTTTCTAGTATAGTTTTTATGTCATTTACCTATAAATATAAAATACTAGCTCTTGCCCGCGACTTCGTCCGCGTGGAATATAGCCTAAAGCCTGCCTCAATAAATGGACTGTCCAACTCAAAAATACTTTTTCAAATCTAACCAGTAGTTCCTGAGATTAGCTCGATCAACCAAACAAAACTCTTCAGCTTTATATTATTGTTTGGAGGTTGTATTTGTATTCATAAATGTTGTTTTGTATGAAGCACTAAATCTATCTATCTTCTATCTATCTATATAAATAAAAAGAGAAGTCCTGACTGACTGATTGACTGACTCATCAACGCCCAGCCCAAACCCTTGGACCTAGAAAGCTGAAATTTTGCACAGAGGTTCCCTTTAGAATGTAGACAAGGAATAAGGAAGGATTTTTCGAAATTGAACCCATAAGGGATTTAAATAGGGGATGAAAGTTTGTATGGAAAATCGTCATTTTCACGCGGGTAAAGCCGCTGGCAAAAGCTAGTTGAACCATACTTATGCTGGTTGCATAAGTATGGTTCAAACAATCAACAAGGATTTGTTCAAGGTTGATTGGGAAATTTTACAGTTTCATGTAGTTGATGTGCTGGCATCTGTTCCATACGATATTATTATTTTATACATTTCACTAGTGTCTTGGTATCACAGGTATCTGTTTCATTCGATAAATTATCCTTATTCGATGCTACTAGACGGAATCCACATCAGTCAGAAAAAAATAAGGAAAAGGAGAGAAAAAATGTCATCGAAAGCAAACAAATTATCTCCCTCGTAAACCCGATTTCATGACCGGACTCTGATTTTTGTAGTAAAACTTTTTTATGATAATCTTATCATTTCAATGTAAATGTCTGTAAGGGAATGTTAATGATAGTCATCGTTGTGGTCCGTGATCTATTTTTTATAAATAAAAAGAGAAGTCCTGACTGACTGACTGACTCATCAACGCCCAGCCCAAACCCTTGGACCTAGAAAGCTGAAACTTTGCACAGAGGTTCCCTTTATAACGTAGACAAGGAATAAGGAAGGATTTTTCGAAATTCAACCCCTAAGGTAGTTAAATAGGGGATGAAAGTATGTATGAATAATCGTCATTTTCACGCGGGCGAAGCCGCTGGCAAAAGCTAGTACTTAATAATTCTTAAAGAAATGAAAAATCTGAACCTATCAATAGCAGTCAAATAATATTGATATTTAATAAAACAGTTTTAATAAATAACGATATTCTTTTAATGCACAAAAATCTTACAAATGCGGATATCATTTACGTTAATTTATTTAGCCTTTATTTGCCTTCACAATTACATTTCTTACAGCACATTTAATAATTAAACATTACAAACCTTTTTTTTTGGTGGGTGGAAAATCATCGAATAACCCCGCTCTTGGGCAGAGCGAAGGGGAGTGTCAGACTTCTACTGACTAAAAACCAAACCCATGTTCCTTCTTCGCCCTTGTGTCGGAGCCGCGTTATGCCTTTCGATAATCCACAGCCCCGACGGCATTACATACCTTACATTGTATTTTCATTTAGGACTTCATTAAACCTTTTATTTAAGGTTCAACATAGTTAGGAAAAGCTAGTCAGATGATCCCAGAATGTTCCATATTTAGGTAGACACATCTTCTAACATATAAAATTCTCGTGTCACAGTTTTCGTTGCCATACTCCTCCGAAACGGCTTGACCGATTTTGATGAAATTTTTTGTGCTTATCCGGTATCTATGAGAATCGGCCAACATCTATTTTTCATCCCCCTATTTTTTTTTTATATGGCAAAACAACGTTTGCCGGGTCAGCTAGTGTTTATTTTATATAAACAAAATCACAGGCACCCTGCTTGATAGCATTTTATTTTGGTGGTTTGGAAATCATCAAATGACTCCTCCCGCTCTGGGCAGAGCGGTAGGGAGTGTCAGACTTCTACTGACTAAAAACCACCCATGTTCCTTCTTAGCCCTTTGTGCCAAGTCCGCAGTATCTCTTTCGAACAACCCGCAGCCCCGACGGATGCCTGATTCCATCTCAGAAATTGATTAAATCAATTACCAACGGCAAAACTGTTTGTTTACAAACTTGGTGAGCAAACTTGTTGCCACAATCCATGTTTTATTCAGCACTGGAACAACTTAAACATAATAAACAAACCCTACTAGGTTCTAATTAAAAGTTATAAACAAAATGTTAATATTTTGAATTAATAGGGTTGGGATGAACAAGTATCCTGGAAGCTAATTAGCGTTGTAAATGTGGTAGAGGATATTTATGGAATTATATTAGTTAAGTATGGATTTGTGGTTGGCTTAGGGTCTGGCGTAAATCTGTTGTGATTGGTTATTAAAGGACTTAAACATAACTGGCGAAATGTGAGAGTACGATTAAGTACAACTCTGCCTAACTCTGAGGGGATTATAGGCGTAATGTTATGTCGGTCCACCTCCCCTATACCGCGTATGCTAACGATGCTCAACGCGCTCGTGGAGACCAACCCTGAACTGGATTTGTTTGCTGATGAATGGAAGACGATAATGTTAGAATGCTTGTAGTTTTGCGAGAAGACCAAATAAAAGGATTAGTTAATTTAGTGTTAATGGCTTTTGCTGTACTAAAAAAAAAAATGTTATGTTTTATCTTTATCCATACTTCCATACTAATATTATAAATGCGAAAGTAACTCTGTCTGTCTGTTACTCTTTCACGCCTAAACGGCTGAACGGATTTTGATGAAATTTGGTACAGACATAGTTTGGAACTTGAGAAAGGACATAGGATAGTTTTTTTTTTTTTTTTTTTCGCGAGATAAACCAAAAATCTGCCGGAAGTCACTATTCCACGCGAACGAAGTCGCGGGCAAAAGCTAATTAACTATAAAGATACCCTCTTTTGAATAAGAACGTTCAGGTGACCTTTGTACTGAAGCAAATTTTCGCAAAATCCATTACAGGTAAATTGATAACGAATAAAATATTAAAAAGTTTCCCTTCAAACATAATTATGTCCAGAAGTCCTGTCACTCTATGTGACATTAACCTTTAGCAAGAAGATTGATATGTCAGAAGATCCATTTCATGAGTTCAGTAGTCGCGCTTGCGACCACTACACCAATGTGTACAGCAAGCAGTGTCAATTTTTCTTTGCCAATAAATGTTTTATTTTACTTTCCCACGTCGCACCAGCTGTTGGAATAACAAAAATGTATATACTACTTGAATAAGTAGCTCTTTGTTCTTTAATAAAACGTATAACGTAAACACATGACCCCATGGCTCAGTCTGTAGCGTGTAGCTCAGTAGAACACACACACCTTCCTGAAGGAACTGAATTAAATATTATTCGTTCATATTCAAATTATGTCTTTCATTGGTCTAATAACCTAATAGGTTATGGGCCCAGGCATAAAGACTATAAAAAGTAAAACCAGTGATTCGGACTAAATAAATAAAGATTAATTTTTAAATAAATTAAAAGACACTTTTTATGCAAAGTGAAAGAGACGTGAGCCCTGTGAACTTTGTGGCAGTGTAAAGTATTCTGAGTGACTTTTAGTGATTTAATATAATGGAACATTTAAGAGTGAAAAGAAATATTAAACCATTTGATGGAGACAAATACATGGCAGTATCTGGAAACTTAGATTACGGAATCTCTTAAATGAGTTTGAAGTGTTAAAGGTGATCGATGAAGATGCTCCTGCTGAGTGGCACAAAAAGCAGAGCATCGCTAAAAAACACGATAATCGAATATCTATCCGATTCATTGTTGGGACTTACAAGTGGGCAGTAACATTTCTGCAAAAGAAGTTTTCAAAAAAAATGGATTCCATTTACGAGAGAAAAAGCATAGCAACTCAATTATCTCTGAGAAAAAGACTGCTGGACTTAAAGTTGAAAGGGGAAAATTCATTGATGAAACATTTTCAAGAATTCGACGATTTGCTAATTGAATTAATGGCTGCTGGCGCAAAATTAGAAGAAGTCAATAAAATTACACACCTATTTCTAACTTTGGTGTTGTTACTGCAATTGAAACTCTGGCAGAGGATAATCTAACCTTAACCTTTGTGAAAACCAGATTGCTAGATCATGAAATAAAACTGATCAATGAAAGACGCGATACTAATTTAAAAGTTCTTCAGGCAGAAACCACAAAACAACAAAATGAAACATCATTTCATGGAAATTTCAATAAAAGAAGGCCAAACCGTCAGAACCGGCAGTTATGAGAATCAACGAAATGACATCATCACATTTATTCTGGATTCGGGAGCTTCAGATCATATAATTAATAGAGAAGATCTGGCACAAAACTTCGAAAAACTTGAGAGGCCAATAAACATCTCAATTGCAAAAAATGGGACTTTTATCACTGCAACAAAAAAGGGTAACCTTCAAGTACTTAACCAGCGACTTGGGTGTGAAGGGAACAATACAGGATGTTCTTTTCTGCTCTGAAATTCCCTACAACTTGCTCTCAGTAAAGAAAATGCAACAAGCTGGAATGACTGTTGTTTTTGGGAATGATGGTGATGTACAAATCTATAACGATGGTAAGGTGGTAACAACGGGTGAGTTTTTGAACAATTTAATTGGCATTCATTATGTGCTTGAAAATTGTGCTTTTAATGCAGATTGTTTATCGAATAAGGTCGTAAATAATAGTTATGAGTTATGGCATCAAAGACTTGGTCATATTAGTAAATCAAAGTTTGTCGAATTAAAAAAAACAAACAAATGTTTTATGACATTGAGCAAATAAATCATGTTAAACCAAATGATAAAATTTGTAAAGCTTGTACAGAAAACAAGCATGCTTACCATTTAATAAGTCAAAGGCAAAAAAACATAAAACGACCTCTATTCAATGTGCATTCCGATGTGTGTGGTCCAATCACTCCTTCAACACTTGACGGTAAAAACTACTTTGTGATATTTGTCGATGAATACACTCACTACTGTGTAACTTAGTTGCCCATAAATCAGATGTTTTTGCTATGTTTCAAGATTATGTGGCAAAGTGTGAGGCTCGTTTCGATTCGAAAATAGTCAATCTGTATTGTGATAACGGCGGTGAATATTTGTCAAATGAAATGAAAGAGTTTTGTGTGCGAAAAGGTATAAGCTATCACTTAACAGTGCCGCATACTTCTGCTTTAAATGGTATGGCAGAAAGATTGATAAGAACAATAACAGAGCGAGGTCGTACACTGGTTTCTGGAGCCAAGTTAGACAAAACGTTCTGGGGGGAGGCTGTGTTCACAGCAACTTATTTGATTAATATAAGCCCCACTAAAGCACTGAAAAAAGATAACACACCATTTGAATTGTGGCACGATAAAAGCCACAACTAAGGTATTTAAAGGTTTTTGGTTCAACTGTTTATTATGTGAATAAAAACAGAAAAACAAAGTTTGATGAAAAATCATTAAAAGGAATAATGATTGGTTACGAACCGAATGGTTATAAGGTGTGGGATGTGATAGATGAAAAGTTTGTAAAAGCAAGGGATGTGATATTTGATGAGATTAATTTCTTGTCAAGCAGACCGTTAAAGTCTGAGAGAGTTTTGGCCGAAAGTTTCGGAAACTCTGAAAATCACACCGTAAAGAAAATATGTAAGCAAACGGAAAATATATAAGTTTGTAAAAGCAAGGGATGTGATATTTGATGAGATTAATTTCTTGTCAAGCAGACCGTTAAAGTCTGAGAGAGTTTTGGCCGAAAGTTTCGGAAACTCTGAAAATCACACCGTAAAGAAAATATGTAAGCAAACGGAAAATATATAAGTTTGTAAAAGCAAGGGATGTGATATTTGATGAGATTAATTTCTTGTCAAGCAGACCGTTAAAGTCTGAGTGAGTTTTGGCCGAAAGTTTCGGAAACTCTGAAAATCGCACCGTAAAGAAAATATGTAAGCAAACGGAAAATATACCTGTATCATTAAGTTCGCCACTTAATAAATCTGTAAGTGAAACAGATATGCAACAAAATTCTACATTTGATGGTAAATTGACTTCGACTCAAAATTAACTCACTAAGAAAAACCGTAGGAGTGATCGGATTAAAAGGTTGCCTACTGTATTGTATCTTATGATGAAACTGATGATACATTAATGAACTATTTATTGTATGCTAAATCTTTGGCATGTACAATACCTGCATCGTATGATGAAATTGAATCCAGAGATGACAAAGTTAACTGGATAAATGCTATTAATGAGGAAATTAAATCCCTTACTGAAAGTAAAACCTGGACACTTGTACCGCTACCTAAAAACAGAAATATTATATTGATTGTAAATGGGTGTTTACTGTAAAAAATGATGAGTTTGGAAAACCCATAAAGTATAAAGCGCGTTTAGTTGCTCGCGGTTTTAGCCAGGAATATATGACTGATTATAATGAAACGTTTGCACCTGTTGCTAGAATCACTAGTTTCAGATTCATATTAGCTTTTGCAAATCAATATAATTTGCTAGTTCACCACATGGATGTCAAAACTGCATTTTTGAATGGAATATTAAAGGAAGAAATATACATGAAATCTCCTAAAGGAATTCCAAATAAAAGTAACTTAGTATGCAAATTAAATAAAGCGTTGTATGGATTAAAACAGTCTGCACGCTGTTGGTTCCAAATGTTTGAGCAAGCTTTAATTGAGAAAGGTTTTCGATATTCATCAGCTGATCGATGCATATACTTTCTGGATACGGGTGATATTCTTAAAAACATTTATGTTGTACTTTATGTCGATGATCTAGTTATTTCAACTGCTCATATAAATACCATGAACAGTTTCAAAAGCTATTTAATGAAAAAGTTCAAAATGGTAGACTTGAAAGAAATTAGTTGTTTCTTGGGAATTAAAGTTAACAGGTATCAAAACAAAGTAACATTAGACCAGAAAATGTACATAAAAACAGTCTTAGAAAAGTTTGAAATGAAAGATTGTAAATCTATGAAAACCCCTTTAGAAAATAAAGTTGACTTTGCCGCATTGAACAATAGCGATAATACAACAAAGGCCCCTTGTAAAAATCTCATTGGTTGCCTAATGTACTTGATGGTATGCACTCGTCCGGACTTGAGCTTTAGCGTAAACATCCTGAGTAGGTTTGCTAACAAAAGCAATCATACACTTTGGTCATATTTAAAAAGGGTATTACGTTACTTAAAAGGGTCAATTGATTTAAAGTTAACTTATGAAAGAAGTAACTGTAACAATGATGATATAATAAGTGGCTTTGTTGATTCTGACTGGGGTGGTGACGAAGTAGACAGGAAAAGTACTACGGGTTACTTGTTTAAACTATTCAAACAAAGCACAATATGCTGGAATACAAAGAGGCAACTAACTGTGGCGGTTTCTTCTACGGAAGCTGAGTACATGGCTTTGTTTGAAGCAGTTAGAGAGGCTTTATGGTTGAAATCATTATTGAACAGCATAAAAATCGAGACATCCAGTGCTATTCCTATTTATGAGGATAATAATGGGTGTATAAGTATTGCAAATAATCCCACGAGTCACAAAAGATCGAAACATATTGATATAAAATATCATTTCTCTAGGGAACAAGTGGAGAAAAATTGTATTAAAATGATTTATGTGTCCACAGGTAACCAGTTGGCTGACATCCTAACTAAATCATTACCGGCTGTGCGTTTTACCCAAATGAGGGAATTGATGTAATTTACTATGTAAAAGTAAAAGAAATAAGTATTGTTAATATTGACTGATTAAGGTCATTGAATAACTTTGAGATATAAGCTTATAGATACTTATGAATTGGTCTGATTAGGTTTTTCTGGGTTTCCCTAATCCTTTGCACTAAATGGTGGACCATGTTACTAAATTGTACCCCAGATACAGGAAGGTGTGAAATTAGTTTTGTAAATAATTTTATTTTTTGAGACATAGATTCATTTTTGAGGGGGCGTGTTGGAATAACAAAAATGTATATACTACTTGAATAAGTAGCTCTTTGTTCTTTAATAAAACGTATAACGTAAACACATGACCCCATGGCTCAGTCTGTAGCGTGTAGCTCAGTAGAACACACACACCTTCCTGAAGGAACTGAATTAAATATTATTCGTTCATATTCAAATTATGTCTTTCATTGGTCTAATAACCTAATACCAGCCAGTCGTCAAAATCATTAATTTTAGACGAAAGTAAACTAACTATGTACTTACATTAATTAAAAACGATTAAATAAACTAACAATAACTATATAATAGGGCATCGAAATCCTGCTCCTCGACGCTGTCAGCCGGTAATGTGCCCAAAAGACTGGTGGCATTGCCACGTTGTATGTCAACACTTACCCTCTGGCGGAGGTAAAAGCCAGCCCTTGGGTCACGAGAAGCGTCAACTAAGCTTTTTGAAATTTCCTTGAACAGGCTATGAACACTCGGACCCCTCGGCCTCAGAGTTTGAACCCCAAACGGCTCCTACGCCGCGCCGGTACGGTATATTTACGCCGCTTGAGGTTCTCTGCAGCCGCAGCGGCACCGCTTGTGCAGCACGATAAGCTTGGAAGATGTGATGGCCCAAGAGTATCGACACATGTTGCGTCCCCTTATTTATTACACTCGCATATGCTTAGGTCTTTGTACAGACTTGAGCTCCTGCATCATCGTCTCATGATAAGCCACTGTACCATTTTGATACCTTTCATTCTTTCCATTTGCAAAATTCGATGATTTTTTACCTTAAAGATGATGTCGATGGAGTAATAAACCTCTTAAGGTATGTCAGAGTTTCTGCATAAATATTTATGAGTCCACCGTAAAGTGAAGGAAGTATAATGTAATCAATAAATTCATACTTGGTGGCTCAAAACAAGGACGGTGAGATGCAAATTGAGTTATGCAGAGAGGTCGTATTTTGTGAAGAATTTTATCGAATACTTTTTTTACACAAATAAGCCTAAAAGGTTAAAACTCAGGTTCCCGTCGGGGCTGCAGTTTGTTCGAAAGGGATACCGCGGCCTCGGTACAAAGGACTAAGAAGGAACATGGGTTATTTTTAGTCAGTAGAAGTCTGACTCCTACTTAATTCCTGTGTCCAGTGCGGGAGGAGTCATTTGATGATTTCCCACCCTCCAAAAAAGAAATATGGTCACAACTAGCCTGTTGGTCTAGTGGTTAGTGACCTTAACTGCTATGCCGGAGGTCGTGGGTTCGATTCCCACCCAGGACAAATGTTTGTGTGATGAGCACGATCATTTGTTCTGTGTCTGGGTGTAATTTATCTATAATATGTATGTATTTAGAAATATATAAGTATGTTTATCAGTTGTCTAGTACCCATAACACAAGCTCTGCTTAGCTTGGGACTAGATGGCGTTGTGTGATAGTTGTGGAATATTATTATTATTTAGAGTGTGCTTTTGCTTCTCAGCTTTACTGGAGCTTCCAACTACATCTACGGGTCGAAACCAAAGTAAATGCAGCGTGTGGTGTGTATGATTTTATGATGAGGGTGTGTTATGATGAGGACCTTTTTCTTCAATTTCCATGAACTTTCTGACAATTCGACAAGTATTTAAAATTGCAGCTTTTTGTAAGGTGATATAGAGCGTTTCTTTGAGGTTTAATAATTTGAGGCTGTGGAGTAAATGATTCGGAATAACACCTGTTGTTGAGAGAACTATAGGAACCACATACACTTTTTCCTGTTCCCATATTCTTCTTACTTCCTGTTTGAGTTCTGCGTATTTACTAATTTTTTCGGTGATTGTTTTTTGTATGTTGTGTGTGTTGGGTACAGCAATATCTATTAGGTAAGTGACTTTATTTATTTTATCTTGTAGTATTTATTATTATTATTATTAACTCACGTTAAAAAAACACTACCCGTGTTTTTCTAAACTTTTGCTTTCATGTTGGTGTTATTGCTGGACACGTTTCTCCTGGATTCGATTCCTAGGTCACTAAAAGTGGTATTAGGTGTTTCTGTTAGGGATTTACAGTAAATAGTTTTTGTATAGATCGACTGCTCGTTAGGCCCGTGGTCGCAGTCGCGACTGCTGAGTATGGGTTTCCGGGTTCGATTCTCGGGTCAGGCAAATTGTTTTTGGGTTTTCTAACCACAGCTCACTCCCTATTACATAGAACGTAAACATAACTAGGTGTGTTTGTACTTGTACCTCTGCATAATACTTCAAAGAGAGCAGGCTTGATGGTATGTTCGTTTTTACATTTTGAATGTCGCTAAAGCCTGATGGAGAAGTTACATATCTGCGCAAAGAAATGACTTAGAATTTCAAACCCGTCTTGCTTTGAGTAGTATTGCACTACACTCCGCATTTGGCTAGACATTACACTTCGTGAAATTCAAATGTACAGTTTTTTTGACGAAACCGGTGACGAAAATACGGCCGTCTTGAAAATCTGTAATTTTTAGATATGTTTAAAAAGACTCTTATCACCTCTGGCTGTTACTTTGTGGGCATTATAACGACATAAAGTCTTGTTTACGATTCCCGGGTAGGGCAAAACTGTATTGGCAGCAACTACGGAATTTGGATTAGTGCCCGGTCGATGGAATTACGCTCGTCTTCTATTACATGGGACTTTCACATAACTGGCGAAATGTGGGTGTACTATGAAGTACATCTCTTCCTAACCCTTCGGGAATTACAGGCGTGATATTATGTTATGTACCTATTACAACACCGTTTTGTTTTGAAACCGCTCAAAATATTTATTGAATATCTTATCATTGCAGCACTGATGGTCCGGGTGGCGCACTGTGCTTATTGCTTTACGATTTTTCATTCAATCTTATAGAGAGAAGGCCTGTGTCCTGGAAGTGAGACTACATAGGCTTATATTTCATTCGAAACTTGATTGGTTAGCTAACAAAAACACAGAATAAAAGACACAACCGTGATTCTCTTTAATAGGTTATGAAGTCAATCTTAAAGCAGCCATTCTGTTAAGAGCGGACGGTTCATGAATCTTAAAGGTAATTTATACGGGTAACTGACAGAACCGTCTGCTAACCACTACCTAGACAACCTGTAATTAATGCAGATTGATCGGTCACGCTTGACCGTAGACTGTATTGCGATCAGGTAGGTGTCTAATAGCACTTTGGTTAGGTAAATTGACTCTGATGATAGGGATAAAGATATCACGGTAGTTAAATCAGCTGTTATTTGCTTTGTGTCTTGAATAAAATTACTTGTCAATCAAATATGTTCATAATTCTGATCTACTGGTAGATTGTGAAATAAAATTTCCTATAACTTTACTGCTATACATGTTTGCGAGTGCGAGTGCGGTGCTCCGGACCAAACAATGCCCCACCTGCTGGAGTGTCCTAGATGTCCTCAGCCTTTACTAAACACCTAGCGTATACATTCAATGAAATATCTCCCCGGTGCCCATATGGACAACGTCTTGAAGCGTTTAAAATGAACAGTCTGCGCGACCGTCGACTGACGCAGGATCTAATGTTCTTATACAAATTAGTTAATAATAAATTAGACTGCAATGAACTAGTTGAGCGTATCGGACTAAAAGTACCATACAATATGCCTAGGTATCCTATGACGAACTTATTCAACACTGAAGGATCTAACACAAATATTGGGGTAAACTCGCCACTTAACAGACTCTGTAGAGAAATGAATTCTTTTGTCAAATCCTCACCTGGTGTTGACATTTACCATGACTCTACAAAAATCTTTAGAACCCAATTAATGGATTCCCGAAAATTGCAACACAATATTTTACTAGTTTAGTAAGAGTAAGAATAATTCTTTTAGATTTAGTTTTATAACTTTATTTTGTTATAGTTTGTCTTCACGAAAGATCTCAGTTTCGATCTCATTATTAAAGATTTTTATTGATTTAGCAGTAATTACTTAGTTATGTTTTTTTTTTTTTTTCGTGATTTAGTCATAATTAGTCTGTAAATGAATAGCGCTTTTCTTTCTACGTTTTTACGTTATGTCTTGTAAACTCTTAAATGTAAGAAGTTACTATTGTAGTTAATTTTCTAGAGCCACTTTTTAATTTTATTCTTTTTGTTTTTTGTGTTTGTTATCACTTACTTTTGTCAACGATGGTTAACCAGTAATTGGCGACTGTGTAAGTCCAAGACTGTAAACCTATTATAATATTATAAGATATGTTGTACACAGAAGCTGTTGGTAAACCTAATAATAAATAAATAAATAAATACATGCACCCTTGACGACCTGAACAGCGCCTCTGCCGCTGCAATAAGCGTGGCTACCTACTGGGCCCAAACCGTATGAAGTAGAATCGATACGAAAAGAAGAAGATGTTTGCAAAGAAACATGATAACACACAAAAATATATTTTGTACTTAAGGCGACATTAGCTGCCCGCGACCTTGAGCGCGCGTTTAACTGATCGCCTAAACAAATAAGGTTGAAAATGGCGATGCGTTTGATGCTCGTGACTGCCAAAATGAACGATAGTTCGCAGATTTAATTTATTAAAAAAAAATACGCTGTAATGTTAAAATATTTTTACATATGTCTTTAGTTGGTTAAATTTCCTTTCTGATAGTAAAAAAATAAATAACAGTTGTCACTCAAAATATTGAGCATTTCGAGACGAAAAAGTTTTTTCGTGTGATTTTTTTGTGATTTTGTGATTTTTTTTTTTGAGGTTCTTGATTACTTTTAGAAAATATTTTTGCATAAGTCTTTTACCTATACATTTGACTATACACTGTATTTTTTTGGAATTGTAATAAGTAGCAATACGGCTAACTCTGCGACGAAAAACAGGTCGTTTTTACGGTTCCCCCGTTAACTGCGCCTTAATAATGAAATTGGGCAGTGGAGCCAGTCGACCTATTCAAAATTTGTTTTATTCAAGTGGTTTCAACTCCATTTTCATTTGGTTGCATTCTATTAAAAGAAACTCAGCTTGATACAGAGCGACCAAATCTTGACTAATTAGAAGCTTTCGCCCACTAATCAATCAAAAAGCAATCAAGACTAAATAACAGCCAATAAGTCTTGGGTAAAATTCTCCTTTCCCCTTAAATAAACAGATGGAAGTTTATTTATTTACTAGTGATCCGCCCCGATGTTGGACGGGTGAAATACCATTTATACAAGTTGCAGTTTATTTTCCTCGTCCAAGTTCAGGAGATTATCTTATAAGACATAAATAAAAACAATTTAAATACCACCAATTATTAATAAATAGTGTCTTTTTAAATTGTATTTTAGAATAACCCCGTTTGCGTTTGTGTCTGCGTGTGGGAAAGCGCGTTTAAGGACTTGCTGAGAAACTAACGAA
Organism: Diarsia mendica; assembly: GCA_949316265.1. NCBI lineage: Eukaryota > Metazoa > Arthropoda > Insecta > Lepidoptera > Noctuidae > Diarsia > Diarsia mendica. The sequence continues at coordinate 15,267,957 of OX438889.1, forward strand.
AATTTTCTTTCAGACAGGATTATCGTGAAAATTTCGAATACTGTAAAAACGATAATGAAATCGGTCGTGCTGTCCTTAAAAGTTTTTTTTATGTTTACAGAAAGGATTTCCCTTCCTCCCTGTAAATATAAATAACTTTTACCAACACTAAAACAGTTACCGGGTGAATTTCAACAAGAGATTTTTATGTGTCATTTCGGTGGATTTTTTTTATTTCAATGCTATCTACATATTTTTAATGACAAATAAAACTTTAGCCTATTTTATAACATTGTGCGTGAGTGGACATCAAATATCATCAAAAGTTACATATATACTTAAGGATGAATTTTTAAGAGTCCACTGAAATGAAAAGTGTCTACCGAAATGATAAAAAATACCACCGAAATGATAAAAAATACCACCGAAATGATATACTGTGCATACAAATCTAACACGAGATATAACAGCCACCGAAATGAAATTATTTTTGTCCTCATATCACTGAAATGATAAACTTACTTTTTTGGCGGGAAACCGCAAGACGTTGGGACCGGTGCGTTCGCGCCGAGAGCTTGAGCCGGACTGATCCGAAGTGAGGAAAGGTGAGGGGGGCGTAACAACGCAATGTTGACATGGCTATTCTACTAAAACTTACTATCCTCTGAAATGATAACTTTTTTCCAGACAAAAGTTAACTGCCTGTCAAATCCATGAGAAAGAAGATAAACAAACAAAAATAGTTTTATTTGATCGAATGTATAATTTAATGATTACAAAATCGATTTAAATCCATATTACGAATGTATTTGCAGGGGAAGGTATTTTATGAGCGGAATTGGGTTCAGGACAGGCCACTGTGATGATAGAATAACACTTTGTAATTTTTTTTTTCGTATATTAATGGGTAGAAATCAATTATTTTTTTTGTCAAGGTAGAGAAGTACTTACGCTGTTGAGAAAAAATATATAAAATTAAAAATTAGCACATTGCACTACCGTTCTCAGGTTTGCCGTGTATTTTTTTTGCTTGGGCAATTCACCCTACCATATATTCAGCCCATCATTCTAAACCCTGCGACATAGACATTTTTCATCGGCACTCTAAAATAACCCTCCTTTTGGGCTTTGCCGCAGTCGGTTAATAATCAGCTGTTCCATATTTTTTTTTGCTGTTTTGTAGAAAACAGCTGTTTTTTTTAAATAAATAACGACCATGTCGATGTCGGAGGGAGGGTTCAGAATGCTCCCGTCGGGGCAGCCGGTCCTGTCGGGGTTGCGGGTTGTTTAAAAGAGATACCGCGGCCTCGACACTAAGGGCTAAGAAGGAACATGGGTGTTTTTAGTCAGTAGAAGTCTGACACTTCATACCACTCTACCAAAAAAAAAGAAGGGGGTTCAGAATAATGGACTGATTACATGGTAACCGTTTTAGCGTCCGTGTTGCTTCCACCCACATAGATAGATAGATTTACTTCTTTAAAACACATTGGTTTATCGCATAATGCCACCTGTTGATAACCCTACGTTAGTTTTAGAGGCAATTTCAGGCGTTACAAATTTTATTCCTACTTTATAGTGCAAATAGCAATAAAATGAAAGGTTTGGCGACACAATCATCAATCCTTTAACGTTTTACGGCGAACGATTTATTGTTGGGTCGAAACGACCCCAGTATTGTTAGCTTAGCAGTGACGAGGCAAGGGTTGGGGTATAAATGCTGCAATTAGAGGTGGTAAATGTAGCGTGTGGGGCGCCCCTAGTGAGATTGACTTACGGTGCTACTTTGGATTTTATAGCGGGTCCTGCATCTTGGCTGAGATCGGCTGAATTGATAAAATAGTGTATTAAACTTAATGACTTTACCTGCAATCATTGTAAATTGAAGAGCAGAGATTATTATACGCTTATCATAACAAAATACACGTTTAATTTTGTTTTGTAAAAATAAAAAAAATAAACCCACACCAGGAATCTCCCCTGCGCGGTGTGTTTACATACACAAACAGCCATACCTGGAACAACTACTTGTAGATCAAACTAATATTCGTTCCGTGTGGGAATCGAACTCGAGACATGCAGCGCAGCAGCCAATCGCTCAGCCTCTGCGCCAACCGTGGTATCTATTGATTGGTGCTTTACCAACAATAAATGATCTAAAACCGCCAAGATTTTCGTTGTTAATTGAAAACGATTGTCACTGGCGCCATGGCACTTATAATAACAAAGTATGTATTTACAATTTTACGTTTTCATATTTGCCTTATAAAAAAAAAAATGAAAAAAGTAAGATCAAGAAACTTTGAACGGAACTTTGCGTTTTAATTTCAAAGCCGTGGTCTCAAAGAAAAGTCTACGACTCACAGTCTACCTTTCATTTTAAGAAAGATCAAAGGAAATAAAACAAAATATTTTTTTAAAGCTTTACATATTTTATTATGGCTTATAACAATAATCATTGTGGATACTCGAAATACGTTCTTTACAAATTGGAGTACATTTTGCCTACGAATTACGTTAAAATTCTTGTATAATAATTATAAATGAAAAACTTAAGCTAAATTCGTTGGAACGCGGAAACAACTGGAATATCTTTGAATGGACGTCGGATTAGTTCGCCGTTATCCTTCTAATCTATAGAAGAATGAAAAGATTTTCATCTTCGTTCTTTTTATATCTTTTATAGAATTGGCTACATTACGGCCTAAAAAAAAATGTTTAGTCCGTCATCAGTTAAATTATCGAAAAATATTGTTTTTTTTTATTTGTTTTACCAAAATGAAGATAAAACTAGTCAAAGATCATGAGGTAGGGCTTGTGACGTCATGAATTATGACGTCACACGAGTTTTCAAAGCACTGTATCGTCTTTATTGTTTCTTTATGCGAAAAAACAAAAAAATATTGTGTCCAATATTTTTTGTAAATCTATCTGACGGACCAATTAGATATTTTTTGGCAACTACTCTATTATACTACAGTTAAAAGGTTGCACATGAGATGACAGATAAATTTATAATTTTGCCCCCTGCTGGTGTAATGATGACAAATACTCATCGGCCTTTTTCCAACTACATATTTATTATGTTGGCATTAGTTTCCAGTTTAACCGGATACAGCTGAATAACAATATTTTACATAAGACTCCGGTCTGAAGACAGAGGCCGCACAGACAAGTGTATAGGGCTCCTAGCGAGGGCAGCGGGGCAGGTCGGTCCGTTCTGTGTCTGGGTAGAAAGCTTACAATTTCAAAGGAAAGGCTTTTACGAGGAAAACAACGGGTTTTAAAAAAGCAAACCGAACACAGCCAGCAGATCGATCGAGTCGATCTATGTATAAAACATAGACATGGACTATCCTAGAAAGTTTCATGACCTAATTTAAAGTTTTTAATAGAATATTATTCATTTATAATAAATTTTAGAACGTAACGTTTGATGCATTTTCCTATAAAGAAATTATAGTATGGAATCGTGTTTTCGAAACTTATACTTTGTAAGTATCACACAGTAAATTCTGTAGTAATATTAAAACAAGAGCCACTCAATTTCCACAATTTGGGGTTATTCTGGCACTTAAGTACCATTATCCTTGAAATTAGTGAGTTCTTATGCAGGAGCATGCTCCATTACCCAACCCTGTCTGTTCATACCATTATCAGTTAGGAAAAACAAAGTTTCGTTCAAATAAATTTATTGGTTCTGCCCAATAAATCTTATTGAGCGGGGGAGCCTAGTCAAACACGATAAATAATAAGGTTGGCGCATTTTTGGTTGCCATGACATTTTGTGACCCGAATTATTATTGCGAGTGTAAGAGATTTTTTTGTTTAATACTTCGCTGTTTTTCGCATAAAAAGTGATTGCTTTACCTCGTTCTAGCTGGAACTGAGCAATGCTGCTAAATAACTTAACAAACATGACTTATTTATTAAAAGTTATGCACAAATAAAAACTGTACGAAGACGGACTAAATTCCGTATTTTTTTGGCTGGTGGGGAATTATCAAATTACCCCTCCCGCTCTTGGGCAGAGCGAAAGGGAGTGTCAGACTTCTACTGACTAAAAACCACCCATGCTCCTTCTTAGCCCTTTATGTCGAGGCCGCGGTATCTCTTGCGAACAACCCGCAGCCCCGACGGGGCGGACTTTTTACCTTAGGTCACCCTGCAGAGATAATACACTTACTTGAACCAAAACTTGTATATCATCTCTGTCAGCCTCCACATATGATACATCTATGTATGTATAGTACAGTAGTTACTTATGCAATGGCGTGTTTATGCTTCCATTTTATGACAGATATTCGGCCAGTGGGTGCTGCATGAGGAAATACAAATATTGTCCCTGTATTACTGCTGCCGGCTTAGCATGATCACCAAAGAAATGGGTTTTGTCGACGGAAGAATCGACAAAATGACAGATTAAGACAAGAAAAACATTCTTTGTATTAATTCACCGTAATGATCGTTTCCTTTCGGCGCGATGATCATTAAGCTCCGTACTATCTGTACTTCAAAATTATCGTATTATTATTAAATAATATACTTGACAAAATTTACAACAAATTGTAAATCTGTTTAAAGAAAAAAAACAGCTCTACACCTAATTAACCTCAAAGAAACTGTTGCAATGTGAAAATTACCAGACATGGCCCATGGACATGACCCAGATTGAAACACCATCAAACCTGATGCTCCCTAACATATTACCGCCGCGATCGAAAGTTCCTTATCTTACGTAACACTCCTAAGTCCTCACTGCGCAGCAAAACCCATAAAAAACCTCATATGGGTAGTGATCCCATAACTATATGGTCCGGCATAAATTTTGAATGACCCATAACACTGTCATACTTTATGTACTTTTCTTCTATTAGGATAAGAGCTCAAACAATGTGGGCTTATTTACTAATTAAACATAATTTTGTGGGTCAGTAAACATTAGAATTGTTTCATGTTTATTTGTTTTTCAGGCTTTTGTTTATTGTGGCGTTTCATTTTCGTTGTAAGGGTCTTTTCTGGTCAAGATAAAGGGTAGCATTACCTGTTTATACGAGGCTTTGTGTGGTACGAATTAGTTTATAATTTAAGGATAATATAATCTTTTAGTACGCAAAAGCGACTTGTATAAAACTGTGGGGTAATGGTGTAACATACTTGCTGATATTCATTGCGTTGTTTCATTGTCGTACAGAAGAATGTTTTAACATAATATGACGCAATGTATGACGTATTTCTTTCCAAATAAATAACTGTAACTTAAAATGTGGTGAAAAACGTGTTGGGTTGTTTTGTTTCATAGGTAGCGTATTTTTGGTAGTATTTGCCAGTTTGCCTAAATTAATTTATGAAAAAATTAACAAACTTGACGCATTTATTTTTTCCGTTACTCTGAGACCTCGTGAATGAAGATGGGTTTCGTGCAGCCACACTCGGTGCGATACAATGTTTTAAATAAACTCATAAATAACTTGAAAAAACACTAGGCACATTAAATTGACTGGCCTGTTGGTCTAGTGGTTAGTGACCCTAACTGCTATGCCGGAGGTCGTGGGTTCGATTCCCACCCAGGACAAATGTTTGTGTGATGAGCACGATCATTTGTTCTGTGTCTGGGTGTAATTTATCTATAATATGTATGTATTTAGAAATATATAAGTATGTTTATCAGTTGTCTAGTACCCATAACACAAGCTCTGCTTAGCTTGGGACTAGATGGCGTTGTGTGATAGTTGTGGAATATTATTATATTATTATTATTATTATTAAATCAGGTACAGTTTCCGGGAATCCTAACTACGCTGCCATCAGACACTGCCTGTAGTCCTCACTACTAGCTTAAAACATCACGACTCTCTACGAGCACGCTGTGGGTGTGAGTAGACTCGAAAGTAGGTCGCGTGATGTTGATGACCGCTCTTGCAGTCTTGCGATTCATTATAGGTGTCCGTACTAATGACCGGACCCGAAATACTTTTTAAAGATTTTACAACTAACAGCATCATCATCTGCCTAGCCTTTTCCCAACTATATTGGGGTCGGCTTCCAGTCTGACCGGATGCAGCTGAATACCAGTATTTTACATGGAGCGACTGCCTATCTGACCTCCACGACCCAGTTAATACTAGGTAATAACAGCATATCCTTTTCAAACTACACGAACTCTATACTTACGTTTTATTTTCAAATGACTATTTCTGAAACCTCCCTGAACGTTTGCCTCAAACAAGCGAAGTAAACTGTCGCCAATCAAAGTCCACGTTCACTACGATTGCGGCATGACAAACATGGCACGGGATGGTTACAGAAGACCCACTCTTTGTGAAACTAAAAATTTTCTGATTTTCCTTTTTAATCGTATGAAAAAGAAGTAATAAAAAAACAAGAAATCAAAAGCAATTTATTCAAATTAAGCTGATAATCAGCACTTTTCGATCGTCAATATTTATTTACAAGAGACAGACCCCCAAAACGCCCACCTAGTTCCTAGTGTTTTAGCTGGAAAGAAGAAGTGGCGGAACAAACTCCCCAGAAACACAGTCATCTGTCTGTTAGGTTAGAAGAACCAGATTCTATACCTACAATAGTAGATTCTATACAATGTAGTTAAAAAATAATAATCCATTACGCGGGCCCAATGCTTGTTGGTTGATGTCTCCACATTTTTGGTTTTAGGGCATGTCGTACGCTTACGATGTCTCGTTCATCGTTTCGAGAGCAGTTGTGTTTTATTTTAATTTTCGTATGATTGGCACCTTATTTGGGTTACAGTTTTTAAACCTCACGCTGTTATCCTTCACCATGTAATTTGCACATGAGTATGAAAAATCAGAGGTGCGTGTCTTGGGTTCAAACTAGAGACCCTAAACTTTGGCAGTTCGTCTGCCACACAAGTGGGGTATCAATGCTTTTTTTAAGGATGGTGTAGAACTTTCCGTTCCAGGGCCACTGTGGCAGGGAAGGCTATCACTGCTGAAAAACCGTTAAAAGAGACTTCATACAAATACAATGCTTAGAAGTAAATCTCTGTTTTTACTGCAACATAACTATTGTGTGGCTTCGCTCTTGTCGCAGTTACCAGCGATCGTCGATAATGATTGTCCCTGATTGCTATCGGAATACATGTGCTGTTCAACTTGTTACCTCATTCCTGTTGCAAATAGGAGAGGACTTTAAGCGTAAAATCTCGGGATTTTATTCACAGAATTTTACGAGAATTTCTTCTGGCCATTTAAGCTCATCGGCTAGAGTTAAAAAATGAAATAAAACATAATTACGATACCATTACAAGTTTAGTTTGTTTTAATATCAATGGGTATTTGTTTTGTTAAAGTTTAATGTGCAGTGAAATATTTAAATATAATTATTTTTTCTACATTAAGAATTCATTGAGGAAATACAATAAAATAATAGACTCGTCATAAATCAACAAAAATAAAATATCTTTTAGGTATAAAAATTTACAATATTTAAAAACTACAATATAAAGAACTAAAATTATAATAAAATATTTACAAGTATCAAAAAGGAAAGAATTACACGGGCGTCAATAAATTCGTCCACATCGCTGTCAACAGGAAAAGTGCCCAGAAGGCTGGCAGCAAAAAAAAATCTATTATTTTAGGTCATATTTTAGGTCATATAATGCTTGTTCGGTTAGCTAGCCTTGTATTATAGCTAATTATCATAGATACAATACAAGATACAATCTATGATACTTAGCTAAACTACAAGGCTGAGGAATACCTATCTCTACCTACCTACCTGGCGGAGGTATACCTATTCTGAAACTTAACCGTAACACACGAGAGACGAGACGAGACGTCCGTGTGAGACGTCCAAGATCCTGAATACCGTCGTTACAAACATTTACAGTCAAAGGAGTTCGGTAGAGAACCAAACTCAATGGCTTAATGTGTCCTTTCAGGTGTGGGAAGCCATTGCATTCAATTAAAGGAGTTTAGCTAACACGCTTGTCTTAGATCCGTTTGGAAGATGAAGTTAGTTGCTTTTGCCTGACTGGAGGTGATTAATGCCAGTTAGTAAGGTTGCCATTGTAAATGATAGTCCAGGAAGTTTTTGCAGATCAGAATGAATTTTGAGAATCGGTCCACAAATGGGGGAGAAATCAGGTAACATACATAAAAAAAAAAAAAAAAATACATACTCACGAACATATAACCTCCTCCTTTTTCGAAGTCGGTTAAAAATCAGAGGTGCGTGTCTTGGGTTCAAACTAGAGACCAGAATGCCAAATTTGCAACAGTGGCAAAATAATGTCTGTAGTGTGTCGATAGAGTGTCAATGGCGTGATGCTTAACTTATGGGCCTACTACACGCTCAAGCTTCGCCACACTTTTCGTTCACACTTCACAGTACATCGCGCGTATGGTTGGTAAAACTGTATTACCATTACAAACCACACGCGCGATGTACTGTGTGCACCGTGTAATCGCGCGGGCAAGACTGTGGGGAAGTGTGAGCGTGTGGTAGGCGCATTAGAGTTACAGAATTGAGCCCCTGGTCATCATCACCTTCCTGCTCTTATTCTATTCTATTTGGGGTCGGCGCAACACGTTTTCTTTTCAATTCAATTCAATTCAATTCAATTTATTTATTGCATCAAATATGGTAGGTACATGAAGTTCTTATTACATAAAATATTTGGTAACACACATTTGGCCAATATATAGCATGCAATAGTATACAAGTTTTAACACTTATCATACAGTCAAATATGTCTGTGCTTTAGAGTATAAAATTTACAGGGACACTTTTGAAAAAACTCATCTACCGAATAAAAACACTCTTGCAACAACCACTTCCGCAACGTAACACAAAACTTATTATAGGGTAGTTCAGTTATTGACCTCGGCAAAGCATTGTAGACCAGGGGAGCCATATAAACGCAGCTCCGCCGAAAAAGTTCTAATTTTGGAACAGGCATTTCGAAATCTAAATGTGTAGGTTTCCTTTTATTTGTGTTATCTTTCCGTTCAAATAGTTCAAGATTTGACCTCACAAACCTGGCAACTTCATAAATATAAATGCAAGGGACTGTCAATAGATTGTGCGACTTGAATATAGGCCTGCATGAGTCAGACCACTGCATTTTGAACATTGCACGAATACACTTTTTTTGAGCAATGAAGATCTTCGCGATTTCGGAAGAATTTCCCCACACAACTATACCGTATCGTATTACTGAGCAGACGTAAGCGTGATACACCATTATGGCGGTACGCAAAGATGTAATAGTTTTAATTCTTTTTAAAGCAAATACGAATTGATTGATTTTTTTTGAAATTATTTCGATGTGATTCTTCCAGGTAAAGTGTTCATCAAGTGTTACACCCAAGAATTTTGCATTACATACCTGTTCGATGTTATTGTTATTAAGTGCAACATTAAGACGTATAGGTTTACTTTTAAATGTTTTGCAATGAATCACTTTCGTTTTGGAAAAATTTAATTTTAATTTATTAATATCTAACCATTCTATAATGTCATTTAGTGTTTGTTTAATTTCAATGTCAAAGTTTTGTAGATATTTACATTTAATAATAATTGTGGTATCATCGGCGAACAATACACACTGATGTTTTATTGACTGAGGCAAATCATTTATGTACAGAAGAAACAATAATGGCCCCAAGATACTACCTTGAGGTACACCATAGCAATTAGTCAGTGCTTCAGAATCAAAGTCTTCTAAAGTGTTACTTAATTCGTTTAATTTTGTTAACCTAGTTATCTGTTTTCTGTCGGTAAGATAAGATTGAAACCATTTTTTTGCTGGACCTCTGATACCGTATCTTTCAAGTTTTTCCAGAAGCCGCGCATGATCAACACGATCAAACGCCTTACTTAGGTCTAAGAGCAGTGCACAAGTAGGTTTTTTATCATTTATATTCATCATCATAGCTTTCACTAGCATAAATATTGCCAAAGTCGTCGACTTATTTTGTCTAAACCCGTATTGCTGGTCAACAAGAATGTTGTGTTTATTAAGAAATTTTATCACTCGCCTGAACATAACTTTTTCAAAAATTTTCGATAGAATGGGAGTGAGAGCGATAGGTCGGTAATTGTCAACGTCTGATTTTGACCCTTTTTTGTATAGTGGCTTTATCAAAGACAGTTTTAGCCTATTAGGAAAGCAGCCCTGTTCCAAGGATAAATTGACAATGTGAGCCAATGGTGCTGCTATATGTTTAGCAATTTTTTTTACGAGCTCAGTCGTGATATTGTCATACCCAGCCGATTTCGTGTTTTTTAAAGACATTATTATTCGATATATTTCAGAGTCGTCAGTGGGTTCTATAAATATACTTTTATTATTAGATTCTATGTTATGTATGTCAGTTTTATTATTTTTAAGAGTAGAGTAATTATCATTATTATTATTAGAAATGTCAACAAAGTGATTATTAAATTTATTAGCAATGTCAGATCCAGATGTCAAAGTAATACTACCATCAATAATTTTACTGATATATTCCCTAAACGGTTCGTTACCCATGTTGCGCTTTACAACATCCCAAGTGGCCTTGATTTTATTACGAGAAGAAGTTACATATCTTTCATTACACAAGGACTGTAGGTTATTCATGCACTTCCGTAATAATTTAGAATACGCTTTGTACTTATTCTTATTTTCATTATTTTTATTTGAGTAATACTTGTACCTTAATGACCGCTTAGTATTACAACATTTCTTTATGCCTTTTGTTATCCATTTAGGTTTACCTCTATTGTGTTTCATTTTAACCCTAATACAAGGGAAACATAGTTTATAAAATAATGTTAACAAATCATGAAACTTGTCAAAGGCTCCGTCAGTATTTGCTAAACCATAGATTTCGTTAAAATTTAAGCAGCTGATGTAATCCACGAATTTTGATACGTTCTCTTTACTTAAATCATGTATAGTCTTATAACAGTAATCCACTTCCACTCTGTTTGAGGTTTCCTGTTCAATTTTGACTAGTTGAGCTGTATTATGATCGGACAGGTACAAATTGTATGTCTTACCAGTGGCATTATGAACATTGCTGATAATGTTGTCTATGCATTTATTAAGCCTAGTCGGTTCGTTTATGTGAAATTTCAGTCCATAATTAAGCATCAATTCTTTAAACTTAGTACTATTTTTGTACTTTGGGACTTTGGTGTAGCCCTTTTTAATGTTGACAAAGGACTTTTGCAGAATTGTTTCAGGGCAACCAACTGCTGCTTGAGATGTTCAATTTCTTCAATGAGACTAGTTTTTTCTAAGATAGTAGAGTCAAGTTCATTTTCTGTACTCCGTAATTGTGATTTCAAACTATTAATTTCTTCTTTCAATTCTTCAATATACCTATGATTAATATTAGTAGATAGGTCTAAGCTTTTAGTTAAATATTCTGAGTCCGTGCTAATCAGAGAAGTGTTAAGAGACTCTGTCGATCTTGATGTAAATAATTTTCTTGGCTTAACATTTACATTGAGGTCATCCATTTCTTATGCAGTGACTTCCTTTATAATTTAATAGACTCTTTTCCATTCTTCCTTGTGAGACTGTCACGGTGGCATTTACTCCTTTCCCTTTCTTATCGAGATCATATCATGATAGTCTAGGTACTACATACTAAATACCCGTGACTCTAAATTAGTCAAGGGTATTTAGTAGGGCCACGCCTGTGGACGGTGAGTAATGGGCTAGCTCGCCATCCGGCCGTCGCGCGTCGTCATGACGGCAACAGACCGTGTCGGCGGCACGTTCGTGTTCCACACGCGCCTCAAAGAGATGTCAGCAAGGAGGGGCGCACAAGGGCCGACGCCTGTCGGGGCCGCGGATTATAGAACGAGATGACGTGGCCTCGGCACAAGGGCAAAGAAGGAAGGGAACATCGGTTCGGTTTTTAGTCAGTAGAAGTCTGACACTCCCCTTCGCTCTGCCCAAGAGCAGGGGGGGGGGGGGGGTAAAAAAAGGGTATTTAGTAGTAGTACCTAAGTAAATATTATACTAGACTGATTTACGACTACCTATCTATGATCTAGGGGTCGCGAGAGCAACTGCTGAGCAAGAGAGGCCCTAATTAGAAGCCAAAGTGATATTGGTTTTTCCAATAGGAATTTCTCAGTAGTACCACGGAGTTTAAATTAGTGCCCGGTTGATGCCAATGGTGACCTGGTGAAGGTTGCGGGGATCCGCTGGATGCGAGACGCACGGGACCGATCAATGCGGCGACACTTGGGGCAGCGGCGTGCCAAGGAGTAAGCAATACAGCAAGCACAACTACAACAAGCAGACTGTTTTGTTTAAGTTTTTAATAACGGCTGATTTATTTTACTAGTTATTTTTAATATACCTAATCATAAACCTTTTCGTAGTTCCTATTTAATATTACGTCACAATTTAAGAACAACATTTAGGTGCATTACACATTAACGAATCCACACTCTTTAATCTTTCACAAGGAAATATTACATTAATATAGGTAATTCCATCAAAAACTAATTAATGTAAAACTTTAAATCACTAGAAAAAGAAACACAGAAAGAAATGCACTCACTAGTAATCGCTCAAAACAAATATTATGAACTAACTTGAAATCTACTTTGTGTCAAAATTCTCGCCACACGCATCATCCATCGCGCGAACCGTGAAACACACATTCTCTCTCAAACATACACTGACTTGCCACGCACACATTCAAATAAAATAGAAGCTCGGCTTATTCCTCATTCATAATTTCGAATGTTTCATAAAAGTATTATTAAAAACAAACCAATTTATGAATGAAAAATGCAGTGGAGACCCGTCGCGTGAGCACAGACAGAAGACCCGTGCGGCGCGCGCAGGCGAACAGTGACGCGAAGGTGGGGTAGGAGTGGGAGCGAGACAAAAACATGCCTGGCCTTGAAAATTAATCTAACTAATATATCTAAATTATCTAATCTTTTTAAATGGGTAGTTGTTTGATATTAGGACATTACATATAATACCTATAACTATTAAACTAATTTTATTTTCTTCTAAAAATATTTATTCTGTCTTGGCTTATCTCTGTATTTATTTATTGTTACCAGTATTATTACTTTTTTACACAATTATATATTTATTGCTTACATTTTTCTTTATTAAACTTAATACACATATATACACATTTTCTTAATTTAAGTACCTACTCGATATACTGTTCCGTGTGGTGTCGGACGTAAAGAATAGCACCATCCCATATCTTCCCGTGGGTGTCGTAAGAGGCGACTAAGGGACTTACCAGAGAATGGGCAGCAGCGTTCTCTGTGTCTTTGTCAACCATACTGCGATCGCCAACCCGCCTGCCAAGCGTGGCGATTATGGCAAACCCCCCCCAAAAATGATGAGCGTTAAACCAAACAGGCCCCTAGTACCCGGCAGCCCGTCTACCCTCGGCTACGGTAGCGGTCGAGGCAACGGCGTGGCAAGGGGTGCTAAGAATCTCCGGACGGGATCCGGCTACCAAACATACCGACGACTGGACCTGGTAACATACAATACGCGCACACTCCGGGGCGACGAGAAGCTGGCGGAACTCGAGGAAGAATTAAGCAGGCTGCGATGGAGTATTGTCGGATTATCTGAAGTCCGAAGAGAGGGAGAGGACACGATAATCCTGAAATCCGGCAACCTGCTCTACTTCCGAGAGGGAGACCGGCAGTCACAGGGTGGTGTTGGGTTTATCGTCCACAAGTCTCTCGTGAATAACGTGGTGAAGATCGAGAGTGTGTCGAACAGGGTGGCGTACCTTATACTCAGAATATCTGCAAGATATTCGCTGAAGGTCATACAGGTCTACGCGCCGACCTCGGCATACCCCGACGATGAAGTAGAAACCATGTATGAGGATATTTCTAAAGCCATGCATGGTTTCAGAACTTACTTCACCGTTGTCATGGGGGACTTCAACGCGAAACTGGGCAAACGAAGCGAGGATGAGCTGCAAGTGGGGCAATTTGGGATTGGACTTCGGAACCACCGGGGTCACCAACTGGCCAGTTTTATGGAGAAGGAGGGCCTCTTTATGATGAACTCCTTCTTCAAAAAACGTGAGCACAGGAAGTGGACCTGGCAGAGCCCCGATGGTGCGACTAAAAATGAGATTGACTTCATCATGTCTACCAACAAGCAAATGTTCAATGATGTCTCTGTGATCAATTCGGTGAAAACCGGAAGCGATCACCGCATGGTAAGAGGCACATTGAACATCAATATAAAGCTAGAAAGGTCGCGACTGATGAAGTCTACGCTCCGTCCAGCACAGATCCAAATCCAAAACCCCGAGAGCTTTCAACTTGAACTTCAGAATCGCTTCGAATGTCTAGGAAGCTCAGTGGACGATTACAACGACGGGTTCGTGGAAACTGTCCATACGACTGGGTCTAAATATTTTAAGATACGTCGTACAAACAAGATCAAGAAACTCTCAGATCACACTCTCAGGCTCATGAAGGAGCGGCGTGAGATGATTCTGCAGTCTTCAGACGAAGCTCGGCAATACCGGCAGCTCAATAGACAGATCTCCAAATCCTTGAAGAGCGACCTCCGCCGCTTTAATACCGAGCGTATTAAAGACGCAATTGAAAGGAACAAAGGCTCCAAGGTATTTGCAGGAGATCTGGCTATTGGGCAAAGCCAGCTCACGAAACTGAAGACCGACGATGGCAGGATCGTCTCCGCCAAACCGGAAATTCTGAGGGAGATCGAGAGTTTTTATGGGCAGCTGTACACGTCAACTAATCAACCCGTCGAAAATCTAGCGAAAGACCCCAGAGCTAGATTGACCCGACACTATACCGAAGACATCCCGGATGTCAGCCTGTACGAGATTAGGATGGCTCTGAAACAGCTTAAAAACAACAAGGCGCCGGGTGATGACGGAATTACGGCCGAACTTCTGAAGGCGGGTGGAAAACCGGTCCTTAAGGCCCTACAGAAGCTGTTTGATTCCGTCATACTCGAGGGGAAAACGCCACAGGCTTGGTGCAGGGGTGTGGTGGTGCTCTTCTTCGAAAAGGGTGACAATGCCCGGTTGAAGAACTATAGGCCCATCTCACTTCTAAGCCATGTCTACAAGTTGTTTTCAAGAGTCATCACGAATCGTCTCGCACGCAGGTTTGACGATTTCCAACCTCCCGAACAAGCCGGATTCCGAAAAGGCTTCAGTACCGTAGACCACATACATACGCTGCGGCAGGTTATACAGAAGACCGAAGAGTATAACCTGCCTCTCTGTTTAGCGTTTGTGGACTACGAGAAAGCCTTCGATTCGATCGAGACTTGGGCTGTGCTGCAGTCTCTCCAACGGTGCCAGATCGACTACCGGTACATCGAGGTGTTGAAGTGTTTGTACAAAAACGCCACCATGTCAGTCCGACTTCAGGACCAGACCTCGGAACCTATCCTTCTGCAGCGCGGTGTGAGACAGGGAGACGTCATATCTCCGAAACTGTTCACCGCTGCATTGGAGGATATCTTCAAGGTTCTGGATTGGAGAGGACTTGGCATCAACGTCAACGGCGAGTACATCACTCACCTTCGGTTTGCCGACGATATAGTGGTCATGGCTGAGACCATGGAAGACCTCAGTGCAATGCTCGATGACCTCAGTAGAGCTTCCGAAAGAGTGGGTCTTAAAATGAACATGGACAAAACCAAGGTTATGTTGAATGTTCATGTAACACCCACTCCTATCAAGATCGGAGACTCTACGCTCGAAGTTGTGGACGATTATGTCTACCTGGGACAAACGGTCCAGTTGGGTAGATCTAACTTCGAGAAAGAGGTCAATCGTCGAATCCGACTCGGCTGGGCAGCGTTCGGGAAGTTGCGCGGTATCTTCTCGTCCAACTTACCCCAGTGTCTCAAGACGAAAGTCTATGACCAATGTGTGTTGCCAGTGATTACATACGGGACCGAAACGTGGTCGCTCACAATGGGCCTCATCAGAAAGCTCAAAGTCACCCAAAGGGCAATGGAGAGGGCTATGCTCGGAGTTTCCTTGCGTGATCGAATCAGAAATGAGGACATCCGCTTGAGAACCAAGGTTACCGACGTAGCCCGAAGAATCGCCAGACTTAAGTGGCAATGGGCAGGGCACATTGCTCGCAGAACGGATGGCCGATGGGGCCGAAAAGTTCTGGAATGGCGACCGCGAACCGGAAGACGTTGCGCTGGAAGGCCTCCCACTAGGTGGACCGATGACCTGGTCAAGGTTGCAGGAAACCGCTGGATGAGAGACGCACGGGACCGGTCAATGTGGCGACGCCTGGGGGAGGCCTATGTTCAGCAGTGGACGTCTTTTGGCTGACATGATGAATGATGACTCGATATAATTATATTTATTGTAACCATATATTTACATAATATGTTTGAAACTGTTTTCTGTATGTTACTTACCCCCTCAAGGTTCATTGGAAGACCAGCGTCAGACAGCTTCACCTGTCTGGCATGAATGCTGAAATGAACCTTTTTGGCGCAGCCGTGAGGCACACAGCACATAGGTACCTACTATGTATTTCCATTTTTGTATTTTTTCATTTTTTTTTTATTATTGTGTGTGTGCTTGATGTACTGACGTCAAATAAAAATTTTTTCTTTCTTTCTTTCTTTCTTTCTTTGGAAACAGTGCGTGCTTTCGAGAAAGGGCTACTGGGCTAGCCCCGCCCACTGGCTCACTACTTAACTCTTCTTTTGTTAGTGCTAGAGCGAGCTAGAGACTCGCGGACGCAGCGGAGAAATATGAAGTTTGACAACGTCGCGCGCTGAGTAATGCACGCGAAATGATATTATTATATTTTGTTAGTGTTTATAGTACGACTGTTTGGGGGGGGGTCTGTATTTATGCTTTTGCGGTTGCACAACGACTTGCTTTGCTTTTGCTTTGCTTGGTAGCATAGATACAGGCCTACCCTACCTCCTCCCTCAGAGGCGGTAGGGTGGCGTGGTTTTGAGGGAGAGCGCTACGGTCGTGTAGATCCTCAAGGCAAGTCTGATGGTTCACCTTCCCGTGGTTGCCACCCTGTTTTTGGTCTAATTCTCTCAGAATTAGACGTAACTGAAACCACCAGGCGATTAGAACACAGGGGTGGCGAGGTCATACCCCTGGGTGTTCATCATCGAACAAGAGCAGATGGTGGATAGTGATGACCTCCCGCGTGTTTGTGCCGTGCGCGGGGACCCGTACGGAGGGATGAAGGAATCCTGGTGATTGAGTGGAGCAGGTTGCACACAACACATCACTTTGGTCCGGATTTCCTCTCACACGGGTGGTCGTGGAGTAGCTACCCACGATCAATCGGCTGGGGCATCCCATAAGCGGGTTGTCAAGCGAGGGCCGGTTTTTTGGGGGGGGGGGGCAGCCGGCGCGGCGTGGTTTTGCGGGATGAGTGGCGGCATAGTCTCGTGCCATTCACAGTCCCGTGATCCTCCGTCGTGTGCGGGCTCGTCTACTTCCCAATAAGCTGGTCCTATACCGAAGGAGTAGCTCTGGCGCACACTCGTGGAACGAGTGGCGTCCCCGGCTTGAGGGCTCCGTGGCGGGTGGAGAGCTCCGACGGTGAAGTTTTTGAATCCAAACCTATGGATAAAGAGACAAATAAAATTAAATCGCAGGCAGCGTCTTCTGATGCGCCAAACCAAGCCACCAACCAACCACCTAAGGCTGCGTCTCTTGATGCGCCATCTTTACCAAGAACCAGAGGTACGCCTCAGGATGCGCCTAAGCGAAAACCGCCCAAGGTTGCGTCCGTAAACAAACATCCCGCTGCGCCCAAGGATGCGATGGGGAAGGCTACTGCCAGGCATGCGCTAAACCAGGTTGCGTCGAAGGCAATGCCAACCTCATCTGCGTCCGACGATGCACGCACCGAACTAAACCTGTCTGCAGGGCCTAGGGCAGCTCTCGTACATGGCGACTCAACGGTGGCTGTTGGCGCTGATGCGCCCACTAGGGCTGCGTCAGCGTCAGCGGCCTCGGAGAGGGACCTAACGGGTCTGACTGGGGTCTTGCCGGCAGGGGCAGCAAACACGACCGGGATTGACTTGTCGTCTCTCAAGGACGCCATTCAGTCTCAGGTCGCACAAACATGGACCACCGTCGAACCCCGCAAGAAAATGGCTTCTGAGAAGCTGGCTGCGACGCAGCAAGTCACCGTGGCAGCCACTGCCGGAACGTCGGCAAACACACCGACACCGACAGGTGGTGCTGCCTCGGCAACAAAAAGCAAGCGCAGCCAAAGACCGAGGGGACGCAAACAAAAAAACAAGACCACCGGCGGAGAACCTCCTTCTAGGGCGCAGAAGCGTGAGCGACCCGAGGACACCGTCACACCGACTGGGGTAGGCAAGAGGAGCAAGCCTGCTCGCTCCCACACGGTTGACGGTTCCTTGGTGAGCTACGCTGAAGCGGCTGCGTCGTACAGGAACAACGAGCTGTGCGTCGCCGTCATGTCGGAGCCATTCGAAGACATGACGCAGGAACAGGCGGAGGGGATCCGCCTTAACATCGAAAAAGAACTCAGGGCTCAGCTTATGGCAGATCCCGACCCGTCTAAACCAACCGCAAACACGGCGATCCATTTTCGGGGGAAGGCCCACTTCGCTGAGGGCGTCCTGAAGACATGGTGTGATGATGCCTTCACACTGGCCTGGCTCAAGCGGGTAATAACCTCCATGGCGTCCCCGATACCAGGAACCAGCTTAACCGTACGGCCCCAAGCCGAAATACCGAAGAAGGCCCTATGCATGCTTTTCGTTCCGGAAATTACCGAGGACACTCCGGCACTGCTAAAGCTGTTAACCCGCCAAAACCCTAATCTTAAGATTAACAAGTGGACCCTGACACACGAGAGGGTGCGGCAGGAACCCCCGGGCACCTGTCTCTTCTTCCGTGTGCCGGAGCCCATGGTCAAGACCATTAAGGACCAAGAGAGGCGCGTATACTACCTCATGGGCAGTATCTACATCCGCTTCCTGGAGGAGGGTGTAGCCAGTGGGGTAGTCACTGCGCCTTCAACCGCGACGGCCCCCGTCGTACCGGGACCGGAGCTTGACCCGCCACCGCCTAGACGGCCCCCGTCGCCAACCGCGACGAGGACCGTAGGGGGGGGGGTGGGGGAGCGGGCTTCTACCTCGGCCATGGAGGTCGAAACGAGCAACAGGGAACCAGCACAGGATCCTTCCTCGCCCGGACTTACTTCGGACGAGGACTGCTTTCCGGCGGGGGAGGGGAGAGAGGAGTACGACAGCAGCCTCTGCTCTTCTCCCTTGCGGGACAACTAGGCTCCTACAAGCCAATCTCCAGCACAGCCAATCTGCGTCGGCCACTTTGCGCAGAGTGCTGGAGAACCAACTTCAGAAGACCATTGCCCTTATCCAAGAGCCGTGGATTAGGGGCGGCAGAATATGTGGTCTTGCGAACATCGGAGGTAAGTTGCTGCTAGACACCTCCGTAAGCAACCCACGAACCTGCATTTTTATACCCAAACATGTACCCCACCTACTAATTAACGAATTCTGTTCAAGAGATCTGACAGCAACGAGGCTATCCAGGACAGAACAGGATCTCCCGGACATTGTCCTCGCCTCGGCCTACCTGCCGGGCGACGAGGACGTGCCACTACCAGAGCTAGCCTCGCTGGTGGAGTACTGTGAAAGGGAGAAACTGGAACTCATCATCGCAACTGACTCCAACGCACATCACACTCTATGGGGTAACGTCAAAACCAACAACCGAGGTGAGGCAATGCTCGAATTTATCCTTAGCAATAATCTTGTATTACTCAACAAAGGTTCAGAACCAACTTTCGTTAACGCACGATCGCAAACAATAATAGACCTAACTCTATCAACCATAGGTATCTCCAATTCCATCCAGGACTGGCATGTGTCCAGCGAACTATCATGTTCTGATCACAGATGGATTCGATACACCATCAACTTCAACTTACCAAAGCCACAACCGAGGAGGGTCCCACGTAACACAGACCAAACCAAGTTTATTAGGCTGACTAAGGCAGAGTTTGGTAACTTACCCTCCCTTCCATCTGAAATTCCTTTAAATAACTTAGATGAACACGTAAACAACCTCACATCAATCCTCCTAACTAGCTTTGAGCAGTCCTGCCCACTTACTGTACCAAGACAGGGGGCTAGGCAGTCATGGTGGGGTTCTGAACTAGAAAGACACCGTAACAGGCTGCGAGGGCTGTTCAACAGAGCCATGAACACACGTTTGCCAGGCGACTGGGACCGTTACAAATCAACCCGCAGAACTTACAAAAAACTAATACGCCTCAGAAGCAAAAACGGCTGGAGGCGTTTTTGTACTAACATTGAAAATAGCAACCAGGCAATGAGGGTCAAAACTTGTCTCGCCGCCGAGACTGATCCCTCAATAGGTTGCCTCAAAAAATCAGACAATACCTACACAACTAGCGATGCGGAGACTAGTGAATTGCTTCTCACTACCCACTTCCCAGGCTGCCAGATTGCGACCCAGCAGAGCTGGGAATCGTACAGTGAAAGAGCTACGTGCAGCCTGGACTGGGAGATGGCTTCGGAAGTAATCAACAAAGAGAATATAATATGGGCAATCAACACCTTCCTACCTTTCAAGGCAGCAGGGTTAGATGGTATTTTTCCGGCTCTGCTCAGATGGAGTGGTGACTTGCTAGCCGATTACCTTGTTAAGGTTTTCCGTGCCTGCCTGGCCCACCGCTACATCCCCCTGAAATGGCGCGAAGTAAAAATAATCTTTATTCCAAAACCAGGTAGGAGTGATTACACCCAACCCAAGTCCTTCAGACCCATCAGCCTCACTTCGTTTTTCTTGAAGACACTGGAGAGGCTGGGAGACAGATGGATTAGAAACAAAATATCGCTATGTAAACCCCTACACCCCAACCAACACGCCTACTGCGAAGGTAAGTCAACTGAATCCGCACTCCACACCGTGGTAACACGCATCGGAAACGCGCTAAAGATCAAAAATCCAACGCTGGGCGCCTTCATAGACATAGAGGGTGCTTTTGACAAAACGAACTTCGCCAGTATTAGCCAGGCACTAGTCGTGCACGGTGTGGCGCCAACCCTTATACAATGGATTCACAACATGCTAAAATACCGTGCTATTCAATTTACTGTGAACACCACCACACGAGGCATCGTTAGCAGAGGCTGCCCGCAGGGTGGGGTGCTGTCACCACTACTGTGGAACCTAGTTGTAAACGAGCTCATTACAGAGCTCAACGCTAGCGGCTTGTACTCGGTGGGTTACGCAGATGACATAGCTATTTTAATCACGGGGAAATTTGAAGGAGTCTTATGCGACCTCATGAGGAAAGCCTTCAAAATAATCGAGAATTGGTGTACTAAACACGAACTGTCGGTTAACCCCACTAAAACAGAATTAATAATGTTCACTAACAAAAGAGTCCTTGGACCACACAAACTTCCTAGTCTTTTCAACACCGAACTAACACTCAAAGAAGAAGTTAAGTACCTAGGAGTGATTCTTGATAGCAAATTGCTCTGGAACAAGCATCTTGACTACAAGCTAAACAAAAGCACAATCGCCCTATACCAATGCAAAAAAATGCTAGGAAAAACATGGGGGCTATCTCCAAAGATCACGCGATGGCTTTACACAGCGGTGATCAGACCAATGCTGACCTATGGCGCCCTGGTTTGGTGGACGAGAACTGAATTCTCGACCACAGTCTCCAGGCTCCAACGTTTCCAAAGGATGGCATGTTCCGCTATCACAGGCTGCATGAGGACAACCCCAACTGCAGCAATGGAGATAGTCCTTCAACTAACCCCACTTGAGCTGTACATACAGCAGGAGGCAGCTTTAGCAGCCATCAGGCTTATGCACTTGGGCATATGGGGCAAGAATCACACAAGTCCCCACGCAGGCATCCTGGACCGGGTGATTGAGTATCAACCTCTCATCGCTGCCCCGTGTGATAGGACACCTAACAAACCTATGTTCAACAAGAGCTATAGCATACAAACAACAGAGGAATTAAGAGATCAGTCAGGAGTCAATGAAGTACGCATCTACACAGATGGCTCCAAAACTCAAAACGGCTCAGGGGCTGGCGTACACTCCCTAGACCTCAACATTAACTTTCACCTACCACTAGGCGAACACAGCTCGATATTCCAATGCGAGTGTGTCGCCCTAACACAAGCTGCAACAGCCGTAAAGCGTCTGAGGATTCACAGCCACGCAATCAGATTTGTAACTGATAGCCTGTCTGTGCTTAAAGCCCTAGAAAACAAACAAACTAACAGTAAATTAATATTTGAATGTCACCTCGCCCTGGAGAGTATATCGCTGTCCAACAGTATTACCCTCCAGTGGATTAAGGGGCACAGTGGATCCCTGGGAAATGACGCCGCAGACGAACTTGCTAAGAGAGGGTCCGAGATGGCAGTGCTTGGCCCGTACCCACTCCTTCCCTTACCCCCTCATCTGTCCACGACCCGCACCGGGTCACTTTGCAATATGGCCGCTTCTGTCAAACTGAATTCCCGTTTTAACAAAAAAACGGCGCGCCTCATTAAAACGACGATATCTCCGAAATTACGTTAGTTAGCTCGCTTCCAGTTATGTCATTGGAATCGCTAATAAATTAGCTAACAGGTACCGCTTGGTGGCTCATCACCACTTTTGGGGTGATGAATTTTTATGCCGTAGTCGGCGCATTACCACTATAGTGGTAATAAATAATAATATACTATAGTGGTAATAAATAATAATATAAATAAAAATAACCTTAGAATAATAATAGGGACAATAACGGGCCATTGCCCCCTCAATAAACATCTTTTTACCATAGGCGCCACGGACAGCCCACTCTGCAGGGGCTGCTTTGATGCTGAAGAATCAGCCGCCCACGTCATCCTGGAATGCGAGGTCGTGGCTACTCAACGCAGACAAATCCTCGGAACGGTGAGGTCGCTCCGCGAAGCCTGTGAAGCTCCCAGGAAACTTCTGTGCTTCTGGGCGGAGCTAGGCTGGCTATCTTAGCCAGGACACCTACGCACAACGGACCGATCAAGAGTCTAAGTGCGGAAAACGGAGTCCCCACTCTACTCTACTCTACTAGTACGACTGTTTTTTATTTTATTTGTTGTTTTATTTTAAGGCAAGCACAGCTTTTCTGCTTGTATGGGAGGCCCGCCACTGACTTGGGGGATGCGTATGTCCAGCGGTGGACGTCTTTCGGCTGAAATTATGATGCCAATAGGCCCCTATTACACGGGACTTAAACATAACTAAAATACTAGACCAACGAGGTAGTGTAAGCAGTAAGTATTGTGAAAGGAATTTTGAAAATTCGGCCCCAAAATCGATTAAGGGATGAAGATAGCGTGTATGAAAAATTGTCAATTTCCCGATGAGGGATCCGATCAAGCACAAAGCTTGACTTTGAATAATATTCACTGGATTGATAACATTATCGTCGTAAGGTACAACAAAATGTATTCGCTTGATTTGTGAAAGCTAAATTCAATTCGGCATGAAATTCATTGACCGGTGAAAGCGATTACACGATGTTACAAGCTTTAAACCTATGATAATATTCGAAGGGGAAACAAGGGATACTCGTATGTTTTGTCGACAAACGATATCATGTTGTATATTACCTTTGTCAAATAGGGAGCGAACCGTAAAATACACGGTGTTACGGAGATATCGTCGTAGAAAGTTTTGTGTTTATATTTTTTGAAGGTCGGAGGTCACGAGCAATAAGTACACTAAGCAAAATTCACAAGTGTTCATTTCGTTATAACATGTATGGCTTTCAAAATTCTATGTTCGCATTCAATAGAGTAGAAGAAAATTTTAATCGCTTTTTGATTTTGCTAACTGTTTACATTTCAATGAGTAGTGTACGCGTGCTCAGACCCGGGTTGATTTTTTTATCAAAGTAGTAATTTTATTAATCTTCAAATTCAAATAATTTATTGTTTGTGTAATCTACCTGTCCGTTGCAGCGGTGGCCCACTGGGTGGCGGCCTCGACTTACGAACAGTAAGTCGTGGGTTCGAACCCAGTCAGGCGCATTACTTTGTGTAATTTATTTCATCACCGCTGCTCTCAAAACGGTGAAGGAAAACATCGTGAGGAAACCGGCATGTCCTAGAACCGAAAAATTCGAAGACATGTGACATCTGACAATCCGCACTGGGCCCATTCCCTCTCATAGATAGGAGGTCTGTCCCAGCAGTGGGAATATATTAATAGGCTGATGATGATGATGACCTGTCCGTTGGCAAACTGCTGAGTTCCGGGTTCGATACCCAGGTCAGAAAAGTGTTTTCTATTAGGAATTTCTCAATGGCAGCACGGTGCTTGGTTTTTTGCCCGAATGGTTCGCGTGTGAAGGTCAGATAGGCAGTCGATTCATGTAAAATTCTGGTATTCTGCTGTATCCGGTAAGACTACAAGCCGACCCCAGTATAATTGGGAAAAGGCAAAAGATGATGATGGTTCGCTTCTAATTGCATGCCACTAATCAAACAGGCCATCAATGTGGATTCACAAAAAACCTCTGCTTAAAACGGGGGTGCATGTGATGTTATTTTTCAGCCCCAAATTTTTTCAGCGTCCTAGCAAAACATACATTCCCTCCAATAAATTATTTATTTTATCGATTAATTCTTCTATCCCACGAATCTGGCAGTCAGGGTGAGCAAACAACCTTTATAAATCACGACACACACTTTCAAAAGCAATAAAGTATACAGATAGAAAGTACACACGACTAAATTATTGGGCATGCTAACTTTACACGCCTCTCGACCATTTTCCCGTAGTGCATTGATCTAAGGTAGGTACTCAATTTTCATGATTCTTGACTGCGGTTAACACCAGCAATAACGTAGATTATTTAATTGTTTCTTCTATTTACGTAGCAAATAATGTCACCGTGAAGTGGTACCTGGTGTATTTTCTGATAGCATATTTGGTGACAAAATCGTTAAACGTTTAAAAATACCTTTTTTGTGGCGTGTGGGAAATCATCAAATAACTTCTCCCGCTCTTGGGCAGAGCGAAAGGGAGTGTCAGACTTCTACTGACTAAAAACCACCCATGTTCCTTCTTAGCCCTTTATGTCGAGGCCGCGGTATGTCTTACGAACAACCCGCAACCCCGACGGGCGTCGGCCCCTTGTCCTTGGGTGGCTACGCACTTATCTCTTTTGCCGTCGGTACACGTTTAAAGAGGGATCAAATAAGGATGAAAATAAGGAAAAGGTTTTATTTTTGGTTCCGGAAATCGCAGTTGTATTGCGTACCGTGATTATTTTCAAACATTTTTATTACCTTAGCTATACTTTTTGATACATTTGTTTTGTGGTATTTTATTTTGTTTTTATAGATATTTAGCTGCTGCCCGCTACTTCGTTCGCGTGGACATTTTTATGTGAATATGTGAAAAAAAAGAAGAAAAGGTAGCATATTATTATGTCCTTGCCTAGTATCCTGAGCAAGGACTTTATTTTGGCACAATCCAATCAGCCATTTAGTCGTGACAAGTTAACAAATCTACCAACAAACAGTGTTATTTTCGCAATTATAATAATAAGTATAGTGTAAATATACTCGTCAGAAATTCAACGTAAAATCACACCTGTACTACAGTGTGCCCACACATAACTGGCAAATTGTGTATAGTCACACTTTGCCAGTTATGTGTCGGTCCCATGTAAAAGAGGGCGAGTCTATTTCCATCAACCGAACATAGATTCAACTTGGTACAGGGTAAATTTCTATTTGTTCCGACCCGAGCATTAAACTTAGGACCACATGCTTACCAATTTGTGATGGGAAAAAACCCAAGATCGCCCATTTCCCGATCGCAACAAACAACTAGAGCTCCCAATTTCCGATTCCCTGTTTCCTATTAGGATTTCATCAGCATTCTAGTTATTAAACATGCGCAGAGCTAAACCAACCTCGTCTACATATTGAGTTGCCTCTAGTTTAGAAAGTGATTAATTCTGCTACCCCAATAATTGAAGCTAGTGTCGCTATGATGGGGTTGTCTTGTAGCCTTAATTGAGTTGTGAGCATCGATTTATAAAATGGTTAACGTCGAGTCTGGTTGATGTATCGAGTGCAGGGTCGGCAGACTCGACAGAGATAACGACAAAATCGCTAACTTTCAATCCTTAATTACTAACGAATAAATTCGGTTACAATAATGATGCTTGCAAGTAAAGCAAGTCTCTACATCCAAGATGCGTTTCTCGCAAGCATCATTATTGCAACCGAATTTATTCGTTGGTAATTAGCAATCGAAAGTTAGCGATTTTGTCGTTATCTCTGTCGAGACTTATCTTACTTATCTCTGCCCAGGAGAAATAATTCCATGCACTTGTAGTGACAATGTTCTATCAAAATATTTACTGCGAATAGCGACCATTATTTATATTCATTTCCTTACCACCTTTAACACTGAATTAGACCACCTGTACGGCTGTACCTGACCACATTAAAGAGGTAGATACACCAAAGATAATGTGGAAAATTTGCTGCACAGTAAACTCTTAAAAAATTAACTCCACAATATGTCACCCCAAATACGCCAGCTTCTTTGTTTTTATTTTAATGTGATTAACATCGTATCATTTATCTAAATCCGTTCAGCCATTTAGGAGATAAAAGAGAACAAAGAAACGGACACATTCATACAGACAGGTCAAACATATAGGTATGCCTCCTTTCGGGATTCACTGCAGTCGGGTAAAACGCCATCTTTCAAAGTTGATCGTTTTCATAAATCCGTAAAGGCAGCTTGTTTACTTGAGAACCGTTCCGGGTCACTTGACACATAATCCTCAACTTTGTAACAACTTAAGGTAAGTTTAATGGGTTCCGTCAGTAGGGTACAGTAGACTGCAAAGGCATGTTGCTGCAGTTCAATATTATTTTCCTCCCGTCCGCCAATAAATCTCCAGGAGATTTATAACAATGGTTTTTTACTTGTGTCTATAATAAGGCGTATGAGCTCATAAGTGTGATTTCAAGTAAAATACATCTTTTAAAAACTCTCCACTCACTCTGGTCGCCTCCTTTAAATGAGGTTTAAACATTATGGTGTACCTTATATTAGTACACCGCTATCCCGACCCTTCCTGGATTAAAGACGAGATTTTTGGGGTCTTGTTACTGTCTTAATACCATAATATTTTTATCCCAACTAGATAAAATACCTTTTAGTTTAACCGGATAAAATCCCATTACAAATGTCGCTAAATAATTCATGTCAGACTTGGTTACCCTTTGCTTGATGCGCTTGAATTTGTCAGCTTTATGCACCACACAAAAGATAGAAGCTACGCTTAGTTTGGGCCTAATGAAATATGATGTAATGTTACTTTTTTGTGCATAAACTGTACTTTTCACAACTTCTTATCGCAAATCACTGTACTTCTAGTGTACTGTAAAATAACTCCCGTTCACGTTGCACAGAGAGTGTGCAACTTTGTTTACTGAAGAGGTCGTCTGGAGAGACACGATAGGTAAGACTTAACTTCTAGGCAATTCATCTTCAGGAGTTAGTTACCGAAGCATGTGGCCAGTCACAACTCTGCAGTGGAATTAGCAATGGTATCGAGTGCGCCATCCACTCCATGAATGACGCTTTTAAAAAAAAATGCCAACCTGATTCAAATTGGGGAATGCTCCTTGTTGACGCAAACAATGCATTCAACTCCGTAAATAGACAACTAGCCCTCTGGCAGGCAAGAATATACTGGCCACATTGTGCCCGCTTTCTCTACAACACTTACAATGGTCATGCCGAACTAGTATTTCGTGATTCTGAAATAAGATTATACAGTAGAGAAGGAGTTACCCAAGGAGACCCACTTGCCATGCCACTATACGCGCTCGCGACAATACCACTAATTAATAAACTTAAAACTGAAAACACAGTAACACAATGCTGGTACGCTGATGATTCCTCTGCGCAAGGCACCTTCCAGAGCTTACGAGACTGGTGGGACAACTTAAACAAAATAGGGCCAGCATACGGCTACTTCCCACAAGGCAAAAAATCATTTCTAATAGTGTCAGAATCCGACAAGCTCACCGCTGAAAAAATGTTCTCCGGTACAAATCTCGACATTGTAACCGGTTCCCGCTTTCTAGGAGGATACATAGGCACAGGAAGTGAAGTTTTCATAAAAAAGAATGTCACCAATTGGATATCCACTGTCGAGAAATTAACTAAAATTTGTAAAGACTCACCTCAAGCTGCATACACTGCCCTTACCAAAGCAGCCCAGTTTAAGTGGTCCTATCTACTACGAGTTTTAAATAATGCAGAAGAACATTTTGAACCTTTAACTAACACATTGCAAGAAAAATTCTTACCAACGCTAATTGGAGGCGAAATAACAAAACTGGAAGCCCAGCTATTTACCCTTCCAGTCCACAAAGGTGGGCTTGCCATTTCGGACCCTTTTAACACACCAAATCATGCATACCAAATCTCAAAAAAGGGTTCAGCAATACTTTCAACAGCTCTCACCAACTCAAAGGACATAAACCTAGCCGAACATCACAAATCTCTATGCGACGCAAGAAAGGAAGGAAAAAAGGAAAAAGAAACATACGACAATGAAAAACTTGAAAATATTCTCACTAAATTACCACCCAAAAAAAAAAGAGCAATAGAAAGATCAATATTAACAAAAATGAAAACAAAAACCTCTACCTGGCTCTCAGTAATACCCACAAGAAAAGACAACTTCGATCTTTCACCCCACGAATTCAGGGACGCGCTAGCTATAAGATATCACCGCACACCAGTCTCCATGCCTGCGTCGTGCGACGGTTGCGGCAGCGACGAATTTAGCGTGGACCATGCCTTATGCTGCAAGACGGGCGGCCTCATCACACGCAGACACAACGAGATAAGAGACCTTTTCTGTGAACTGTGCCAGCAAACCTGGGGCAACGTCACGAAGGAGCCAGTCATCACTGAAGGCGACTCAGGACTGCGTGGAGACTTCGCCTGCCGCGGAGTGTGGATTGCCCAGAGGGAGGCGTTATTTGATGTCCGTGTCGTTGACACCGACGCTCCCTCCTACGCATCACGCCCAGTAGCAGCTGTCCTCCGCTCTGCCGAAGAAGAAAAGAAAAGGAAGTACTGCGGCCCATGCGAGACGCGTCATGCCACTTTCACCCCCCTGGTGACTTCTGTTGACGGAGTTTTTGCTCCACAAATGACTTCATTCATAGCACACCTTGCCGAAGCACTAGCGGACCGCTGGAGCAGGCCCCTTTCTACAATTACAGGCTGGTTACGTGCGAGAATACAAACAGCCATCATCAGAGCAAGTAGTATGTGCATTCGCGGTACCCGTCATAAATGGCAACGGATAAACATCTATGAAGATGGTGCTGCTCTTCCCCACGTCTTGTCATAAACCTTTCCATTAACCTGTCACTTCACCTATTATTAGTTTGTTTTTATTTTATGTATGTTATTTTTAAGTTAGTTACTTGATAATAAAGTTATGTGAATATTCATCTTCAGGATATTGTCACAGTAAATATATTTTCTTGTTTATAACTAAAACTTCTTGGTTTAGCTATCCAGAAGAGCTTTTAGTTATAAACGGAAACTTGTATTTACTGTAGAGAACTTTGTTGCTGGTATTTCTGATCTAAATCAGTGACTGGTCCAGGTTTCCAGAATCACTGGACCTTAGTTATTTTCTAATTAACTAAATGTGTGGTATAGACGTATCTCCACAAGTTAGCAGGAATCCACCTGCTAACTTGTGTCAAAGCGACGGCCAATTTCTAGATATCAGGTGGTAAAGTTGCGCGGCCCTGGGATTTTGTGCTCTATTGAGTTTTTGTTTTGTGTGGAATTACATTCGTTTGGCTGGGCCCGCGTGGTGGATTATAGCCCATTCCTCTCCTAGAGAGGAGGCCTGAGTCCCTGCAGTGGGAACATTATAGGCTGATGATGACATTCGTTTGTGTATTAGAATTTTATAAGGTAGTTTTTTTTTTATAAAACCTTTCCCATACCATTTTCAATAAGCTATAACTCGAAAATTAACAAGAATCGTGGGACATACGACATATTTTCGGAAACAACTAGGCGTGGGGAATCTAGGCTAAGCAAGACAATCCTGCCAAAATTACATTAGTATTTATTTTTGTTACAATAAGGTTGCTGATGTATTGCAACTGTCAGTCACAGTTATAATAACCACAAAAGTTCTATAGAGAGTCAATGAAGTACCCTCAAGTCATTCTTGTGGTTATTTTCGATCTATTCTAATACAAACAATAATAAACCTTTTGCTTAAAGTGTTTGTGGGCGAATGTTTGTTAAGGCTTAGATTGTAAAGGTCAGTTTGAGTTATATTTGGTGGAATAATAGAAGTGGGTTCTTCTTGTGTTGGTGTTATGACGTATGAATCTATGTTTATATTTTAGTAGAGTTTGGTTCAATTTTAGGGTTTGAAATATAAGTACCTACTCTTCTATTTCCCAAAAGGTTAGGCATTAACAAAGCTGGAAGGCACTTATTGTTTTTCTTGTTCTAAACTATAACCTTTAAGTTACGGCGATATTGGAAGTTCCAGCACCAACCTTTTCATGTTTTTATTTTATCATTTTAATGTTATTATCTTTACCTAGTTTTTCTAGCACGATGTTTTGAGTGCGTTACATTAGTCCTATCGTAAAACGTGATTTTCAAGCCAAAAAACAGAACACGTTTTCCTGCAATAATGTTGGACAAGTATGTTTGCACAAGTATGCTTGGTGACAGCTTCGTAAACGGTCTGTTTACACCTAGTATTTCACCAGTTATTATAATAAGGAGCAAGCCTGTTATAAATTGACAATGAATGATGATGTTTTAGATGCAATTGTACCTACTCAATACTTACATCGAACTTAAACGTTACTGGGGAATGTGGGTGTTCGTCTGCCTAACCCTACGGGATTACAGGCGTGATGTTAACTTATGTATGTTATGTACTCAACACCAAGTGTAATTATTTGTTTTTTTAAAAGACAGCCAACAAAGTTAAAAAGAAGTCCAGCAAATAAAAATGAACCAATTCCTTTTCCGTTCCGCTGCAGTACCCTGAAGGAATATTAATCTAATCGAGTCTGTAAAACTCTTAGATAAGTCGTGAACGTCAGGCGAAGTACTCTTATTGCTTGGCGCCCTGGTAGCTGCCGCTGTGTTTTATTCGATTTTATTCACGATTGGTACCAAACACGATAAATATTGCTTGTAGAAATGTCTGTTTTTTTCTCCTTAAACTGAAAAGGAATACTATAAAATATGTCATTTGAGTTGTCATCTAATAGCATACTATTTTGAGTGTTTTGCCAAATGTTTGGGGTAAACCAGTCACTTGTGTTTATGTTGCAAAAGTAAAGAAAATGAACAGACATCTGACGGCACGGTTGGCGCAGTGGCTAAGCGATTGGACTGCTGCGCTACGTGTCGCGGGTTCGATCCCCGCACGGAACAAAATATTTGTATGACCTGCATATAGTTGTTTCGGGTCTGGGTATTTGTGTATGTGAGTTTATGTTTGTGAACGCACCCACGATACAGGAGAAATTCCTAGTGTGGGGCAACGTTTTCACAAAAAAAAAAAACGTGGGCACGGTCGTTCCGTTCCGTTCTCATACATCGCTTTCCAATAAGTAAAACAAACGTCTGAGAATATCCTAGGAAGTTGTATCTTGCTACACCTTGTCAATAAAACATTGTCATTACGAATTAAAACCTGGTTTTACAACATCCCATAAATTATTTTTGTTTAAAACAAAAACCGGGTTGCATGAAAAGCTTTATATTAATAAAAATACTCAGACAAGCAACAAAAAGAACATAGTTTATAATTTTTTTAAAATTTTTTTTTAAGTGAATAAAATCAAACACTAATCGATCAAGTCGTGTTACGATAATTTAGAGGGGAGAGAGAAAGTGCAAAGTTCATCAATCACTAAGGGAGAAAAACCTTTTTTTTTTAATCTAAAAAGGTTTGACGTTTCCGAAGAAGAAATTCCGAGGAACCCTTTGTTTACATAATTATTTAGACTTAATGTTAATTTGCATGTAATCGTTGAGCATTTTTCAAGTAAGCTGTTTCAAGGAAAATATCCCATGTGTTTTTGAGATAAAGGTTCATTTGTTAGGGATAAGGAAATGTAAAATGCTTATTTATCTACTGTTGCTGCTTAAATGGTATTTAGACTTCTGACAGGGAAATTAATAAATGAAATTAATTTATTTGCCAGAATATAGGTACATACATAATAAGATGGTAAAATAATGGCAATAACAGACAATGTAAGTGACAATGGCAGACAGATGTTGATTACCATGTATTTAAACTTTAATAAAAGAACATACACAGTGTTAGTTTTTGGCTATTGGTTTGTATAATCTAGACGTTTCGATGATTCTTTTCATTTTAAATATTTTTTCATTTGTTTTTTTGGGGGTGGGAAATCATCAAATAACTCCTCCCGCTCTTGGGCAGAGCGGAAGGGAGTGTCAGACTTTTACTGACTAATATGATCTTTCGGTTTTACTAAAGAATAAAAGGAATAATATTGCAAAGACACTGTTCTTAACTTCTTAGTCAATATGTTTAGCTTTTAATATCGTGAAGTTCAACGAATCAATAAAATTGATATTACCATCTGGTACAATATTTTATTAGTTCTCACGGGATTTATGATGCAATGCAAATGCTATATTGCACTAAAAAAAAAGAAAAAAGCGACGGTCGCATCAAGAAGGTCAATGACCTTTTGACGCGTGGAACGAGCAACGTCATGTTCCTTTTTCAATAAATTCCACAAAAAAATCCGAGTTATTCCGGTCCGATCCCCTAAAACTGATACCCTAGGGGATCCGTTTTATTATGAATTATTTTCTATTCCGGTCTGATCCCCCGTAAAAGAATCGGATACCCTGACACATTTTTAGGACAGTCAGCAACAAAATATTTGTACAGCTTCTATTAGATTATGTTTTTATTATATAAATTAATTGTAAATTCGTTTGTTTGTTTTTTTTTGTTTTTTTTCCTGAAAATAAAGAATAGGTAGTAAAGTCCCACAAAGTACCAGGAGAACAGAAGTAGGAAGGAGGTATTGGAATCTTCAAATCAAATCTATAATATGCCTAGTAAAGTCCCACAAACTACCAGGAGAACAGAAGTAGGATAGAGGTATTGGAAATTGGAATCTTCAAATCAAATCTATATTATGCCTTTATAGTAAAGTCCCACAAACTACCAGGAGAACAGAAGTAGGAAGGAGGTATTGGAAATTGGAATCTTCAAATCAAATCAATAATAAGCCTTTCTAATACCATACATATTTTCATTGTTGGAGATGTGATATGACACTTATGTATGTGTGTCTTAATAATTCACCATTCTGGCCTCCTGGTAGTTTGTGGGACTTTACTATCCTGGTTTCCTATCTCCAATAAAAAAGTGCACGGTTTTAGAAAGAAAGAATATAGATTTGATTTAAAGATTCCAATACCTCCTTCCTACTTCTGTTCTTCTGGTAGTTTGTGGGATGATCGTACGATTGTAAGTTATAGAAATAAAAACTGATTATTTTTTCATTAACAACTGTTTTTCGGTTGACTGTACTTCACTTGTACTTGTGTCAAAAAGGGGATCAGACCGGAGTGATAAATTACAGGGGATCAGAAAGGAATAAACAAAAGAAAAATATTGGCAGTGGATCGGTTTGGGGGATCAGACCGGAACAACTCAAAAATCCATGTACTTGCACGATTCCACATTGTTAACGAACAGGTTAAACAGGCATCATCGTCATCATCATATCAGACCGGAATAATCCACTGCTGGGAATTTAGGTCTCCCCTTTTTCCTGCCACTCTTCCCGTTTCTGTGCGTCTTTTATCCACGGGTCTGGTTTCTTTGGCCTAGTCTTGGCCACTACTCTGTCAACGCCTACAAGTGCCAAAAGCTCCTTGAAGCTCTGTACCAACATAAATGTTATATTGTTCACGAAACATTAAAATATCTAACAAACCTTTTAGCTTGTTTTTTGGCCCTGTCCAGGTCTTCTAAGTTAATATAAAATATTAGGTCCCATCTCTCTCCTAGAATATCCTTTTACGAGTACTAAAAGCGGCTAGATACGCTATATTGTTGTTTTGATAACGTTATTTATTACTCCTTAGATGGCCATAATGTTCAGATAACACCTAGGTACTGTTTTATAAGCTCTGAGCTGAAGAAGAATATCGGTTATTAGAAAATATGGACGATATTTGAGACTGACGACGACCTTGAGGTGTTTTGGGCGGACTGAATGTAGTGTCTGCTTTCCTGGTAACTGAAACCTACGGACGGATAATAATAATAATAATATTCCACAACTATCACACAACGCCATCTAGTCCCAAGCTAAGCAGAGCTTGTGTTATGGGTACTAGACAACTGATAAACATATACAGATAGGATGGATCTATAACGGACCACAGAACACCATCTGCTACGATCCGTAGCTTTGCCTTTTTCCTTTACATGCCGTCGTCGAGAATATCTCCAAGGTAGGTATGCTGGTTTCCTCACGATATTTTCCTTCTCCGAAGCAAGTTTTGATTACCTATATAATATGCACATGAATTTTTTAGTTTAATTGTTGGTCGGTTTCTGATTTGAGAATTTGCAATTGACGAATTTGTAATCGAGAAATTATTGATTCTTCAACGACTTAAGTGTCACACGTCGATATATAAGTGTTAACTAACTACTGGTATCAATTAAGATACAACATGTCAATGTCAATAGACCTGTGAAAAAACGGTATTTCAGAAATCCTTCAAACCCCTTCCCAAAACCCTTTAAAAAAAATGAGACTAGAACACAGTCAATAACTCAGGAACAACTGGTTTTCGAACCATTTGGACGAATACATCTGTGACTCTTACCTTGCGCATTGCAGCTCCTAAACAGACGTGAAAAATGTTACGCCACGTTTCATAGATTACTTTTATGTGCGAATATGTTCCTTAAAGCATACTATTCATTTTGTTCGAGGAAGTTTTATAACATACTTAGTAAAAACCGGAGTCTTCTTTTGGGTGATAGTTGAAATGGACTCGCCCTTATAGCTGGCAAAAACCTGGAGGGTTATTTCATGAAAACGTAATTCATCATCATCTTCAAGCCCTTGTCCCTTTGTACTTATTTGGCGCAACATATTTTCTTCTTCCTTTTTTACTCTCCCATTGAAAAAGTCATTCAATGGGATTAAATAAACTAAGAGGATTGGAGGAGGATTGTATGTGTGATTTTAATGATTATCATATTTTAACCAACGTACAACCTGATACTGGCCTGCAAATTACAAAAAAAAAAAACGTAAGATTACTTGAATTTCGCCGGCTGGCCGAACAACATTGAGCATCAAGCTAGTAAGTATACAGGCAGAAATCTTTATAATTCTAGTACACTGAAAACATTTATTGCAATTTTGTTTTATAAAGAGTTTCGCTATAAACGACTGATGTCGAACGCTATATCGTTTGACACCAGTCTCTAAACGTATCTGTATAATCTTAAAAGTAAATAAAAGTCAGCTAGCTCACCTGGCTGTATACTTATTAGCTTGTTCGACTGTACTATTAAGATTTTACGCGTTAAGTTACATTGGCAAAATCTGCTCTTAAGGAGCAAATATGAAACAAGTCCGTTTGACCTACAATCTGGCCAATGACAATCGTTTTGGTACGCTAGAGGCCTCGCCAGTAATATAGTACTTCATTATCAACCTCTAACACCAGTAATTGCTCCGAGCCTAAGGGTATTTAATAATAATATTAACTAATGGACATTGTTCTGTGAACCCACCGGTGTTTAGCGACCACTGATTATTCTGGAAACCAATTCAAACGTAATTGGGGATAGACTGTGTTAATATTTCAATTCAAGGCTTATTTATTTTTAACAGAATTGTGACATATCATCACGTCTGCTATTCCGGGAGGGTTAGGCAGAGGTGTATCAAATGGTTCATAACAGTCATGACAATAAATATGTAGAAAGTTGGCAAAGTTTAAACGCAGATTTCTCGTGAAGTAACGATTGGAATTGTAAGATATGAATATGACCTCATCATCATCAGCCTATAATGTTCCCGCTGCAGGGACTCAGGCCTCTCTAGGAGACGGATTGTCTATAATCCACCACGCGGGCCCAGTGTGGATTGGTAGATGTCATATGTCTGCGAATCTTTTGGTAGTGACTGAGATATGACCTACACGTTACATGAAAATGACATCAATACTATGGGTAAAAATTGCTTCTATAAGTCGCTAATTGTATTTTTCGTGCTGCTGACTGTACACCCATATGTCACTAGTTATGTTAAAGTCCCATGTAATAAGAGGTGAGGTTATTAATTGAGGCCATCAACTAATGACAAAATCCTTATGGAAAAACCCAATAACTCTTTTATTTCCCTTTATTGAACCCCTATTTAGGAAAGCTTAAACGTTACCCGGTCACTGACGGACAAACACAAATAAAAGCACCTTATAGACCCATTGCGTCTACGAGGACAGTAAAAGACTTGATGTCAGGAAAATAAAAATAAAATAAAGTTGAAAGTAAAATGCGAGTCACTTCTAAAGGCGGGTTAAAGTTCTTAAAACTGTTACGAGTGAATAAATCTTGTGACGTCATAAAATGGTGCATGTCTCATGTGTTTGTGATGCGGTGAATATACGACTGGATTAATTTAATCATCATTCTCTTGCTCTTGCCCTAATTTATTTGATGTCACCGCAGCATGTTTTCTTCTTCCATACTTTTCTTTTACTCTTCAATTCATCAGACACTTCCTTTCCAGCCTTTTCATCCTTTACATAGTTTATCCATCGTTTTATGGCCTTTCTCTACTCTTATACCCATTCACGTTCATACTCAAAACTATCATAACATTATCATCATTTCTCCGTATCACATGCCCATACCACGACAATCGATTTCCACACCACTTTTTAGTCACCAGCGCTACTTTCAGACTTCTTGCCCCATGGCACAAATGCCTTTAATTCATCCCTTTTGTGGCCCAACATTCTTATTGATACAAAACCGAAAGGCACGTTTCATTCTAGACCACAGTGGCCAATATCTCCGTAAGTAGCGGTCAAAGATCCAACTTTTTCGCAAGTTAAAACAGTACATGCTATTAATAGCTTTAATTTAAATATCTCTACGGCCCCCATACTATGCAATGCATCCAATACGACAATGTTTTGACTGCATCACATTGAGCTCGTAAAACGTGAACTTTCACCAAAAAAAAAACAAATTTAAAAGTTTCCCAGCAATAATTATAGCGTATACTTTTTTTTTTTTAATTTATTTAACGTTTACACAAAAGAATACAGAATTATACATACAAATAGCAACCAAAAACCACTAAGGTTTAAACTTGTGCTATCATGCTTGTGCTATCTCAATATCGAACTGTATAAAAACAAAAATTTTGAAAAAACCCACGACTGTTAAAAATTAATTGAAAAAAGGATAAAATAACATAAAACACCCACCTTAACAACACCCAAGAATGTTCGTCGGGGGCTGCCATTAAATGAACTAGTTTTGCAATGTTCAGCTCCCGACGGGCATTCTTGGGTGGTATTATTTATATTCATTTCCTTACCACCTTTAACACTGAATTAGACCACCTGTACGGCTGTACCTGACCACATTAAAGAGGTAGATACACCAAAGATAATGTGGAAAATTTGCTGCACAGTAAACTCTTAAAAAATTAACTCCACAATATGTCACCCCAAATACGCCAGCTTCTTTGTTTTTATTTTAATGTGATTAACATCGTATCATTTATCTAAATCCGTTCAGCCATTTAGGAGATAAAAGAGAACAAAGAAACGGACACATTCATACAGACAGGTCAAACATATAGGTATGCCTCCTTTCGGGATTCACTGCAGTCGGGTAAAACGCCATCTTTCAAAGTTGATCGTTTTCATAAATCCGTAAAGGCAGCTTGTTTACTTGAGAACCGTTCCGGGTCACTTGACACATAATCCTCAACTTTGTAACAACTTAAGGTAAGTTTAATGGGTTCCGTCAGTAGGGTACAGTAGACTGCAAAGGCATGTTGCTGCAGTTCAATATTATTTTCCTCCCGTCCGCCAATAAATCTCCAGGAGATTTATAACAATGGTTTTTTACTTGTGTCTATAATAAGGCGTATGAGCTCATAAGTGTGATTTCAAGTAAAATACATCTTTTAAAAACTCTCCACTCACTCTGGTCGCCTCCTTTAAATGAGGTTTAAACATTATGGTGTACCTTATATTAGTACACCGCTATCCCGACCCTTCCTGGATTAAAGACGAGATTTTTGGGGTCTTGTTACTGTCTTAATACCATAATATTTTTATCCCAACTAGATAAAATACCTTTTAGTTTAACCGGATAAAATCCCATTACAAATGTCGCTAAATAATTCATGTCAGACTTGGTTACCCTTTGCTTGATGCGCTTGAATTTGTCAGCTTTATGCACCACACAACAGATAGAAGCTACGCTTAGTTTGGGCCTAATGAAATATGATGTAATGTTACTTTTTTGTGCATAAACTGTACTTTTCACAACTTCTTATCGCAAATCACTGTACTTCTAGTGTACTGTAAAATAACTCCCGTTCACGTTGCACAGAGAGTGTGCAACTTTGTTTACTGAAGAGGTCGTCTGGAGAGACACGATAGGTAAGACTTAACTTCTAGGCAATTCATCTTCAGGAGTTAGTTACCGAAGCATGTGGCCAGTCACAACTCTGCAGTGGAATTAGCAATGGTATCGAGTGCGCCATCCACTCCATGAATGACGCTTTTAAAAAAAAATGCCAACCTGATTCAAATTGGGGAATGCTCCTTGTTGACGCAAACAATGCATTCAACTCCGTAAATAGACAACTAGCCCTCTGGCAGGCAAGAATATACTGGCCACATTGTGCCCGCTTTCTCTACAACACTTACAATGGTCATGCCGAACTAGTATTTCGTGATTCTGAAATAAGATTATACAGTAGAGAAGGAGTTACCCAAGGAGACCCACTTGCCATGCCACTATACGCGCTCGCGACAATACCACTAATTAATAAACTTAAAACTGAAAACACAGTAACACAATGCTGGTACGCTGATGATTCCTCTGCGCAAGGCACCTTCCAGAGCTTACGAGACTGGTGGGACAACTTAA
Source organism: Diarsia mendica (assembly GCA_949316265.1). Classification (NCBI taxonomy): domain Eukaryota; kingdom Metazoa; phylum Arthropoda; class Insecta; order Lepidoptera; family Noctuidae; genus Diarsia; species Diarsia mendica. The sequence continues at coordinate 15,307,275 of OX438889.1, forward strand.
ACAAAATAGGGCCAGCATACGGCTACTTCCCACAAGGCAAAAAATCATTTCTAATAGTGTCAGAATCCGACAAGCTCACCGCTGAAAAAATGTTCTCCGGTACAAATCTCGACATTGTAACCGGTTCCCGCTTTCTAGGAGGATACATAGGCACAGGAAGTGAAGTTTTCATAAAAAAGAATGTCACCAATTGGATATCCACTGTCGAGAAATTAACTAAAATTTGTAAAGACTCACCTCAAGCTGCATACACTGCCCTTACCAAAGCAGCCCAGTTTAAGTGGTCCTATCTACTACGAGTTTTAAATAATGCAGAAGAACATTTTGAACCTTTAACTAACACATTGCAAGAAAAATTCTTACCAACGCTAATTGGAGGCGAAATAACAAAACTGGAAGCCCAGCTATTTACCCTTCCAGTCCACAAAGGTGGGCTTGCCATTTCGGACCCTTTTAACACACCAAATCATGCATACCAAATCTCAAAAAAGGGTTCAGCAATACTTTCAACAGCTCTCACCAACTCAAAGGACATAAACCTAGCCGAACATCACAAATCTCTATGCGACGCAAGAAAGGAAGGAAAAAAGGAAAAAGAAACATACGACAATGAAAAACTTGAAAATATTCTCACTAAATTACCACCCAAAAAAAAAAGAGCAATAGAAAGATCAATATTAACAAAAATGAAAACAAAAACCTCTACCTGGCTCTCAGTAATACCCACAAGAAAAGACAACTTCGATCTTTCACCCCACGAATTCAGGGACGCGCTAGCTATAAGATATCACCGCACACCAGTCTCCATGCCTGCGTCGTGCGACGGTTGCGGCAGCGACGAATTTAGCGTGGACCATGCCTTATGCTGCAAGACGGGCGGCCTCATCACACGCAGACACAACGAGATAAGAGACCTTTTCTGTGAACTGTGCCAGCAAACCTGGGGCAACGTCACGAAGGAGCCAGTCATCACTGAAGGCGACTCAGGACTGCGTGGAGACTTCGCCTGCCGCGGAGTGTGGATTGCCCAGAGGGAGGCGTTATTTGATGTCCGTGTCGTTGACACCGACGCTCCCTCCTACGCATCACGCCCAGTAGCAGCTGTCCTCCGCTCTGCCGAAGAAGAAAAGAAAAGGAAGTACTGCGGCCCATGCGAGACGCGTCATGCCACTTTCACCCCCCTGGTGACTTCTGTTGACGGAGTTTTTGCTCCACAAATGACTTCATTCATAGCACACCTTGCCGAAGCACTAGCGGACCGCTGGAGCAGGCCCCTTTCTACAATTACAGGCTGGTTACGTGCGAGAATACAAACAGCCATCATCAGAGCAAGTAGTATGTGCATTCGCGGTACCCGTCATAAATGGCAACGGATAAACATCTATGAAGATGGTGCTGCTCTTCCCCACGTCTTGTCATAAACCTTTCCATTAACCTGTCACTTCACCTATTATTAGTTTGTTTTTATTTTATGTATGTTATTTTTAAGTTAGTTACTTGATAATAAAGTTATGTGAATATTCATCTTCAGGATATTGTCACAGTAAATATATTTTCTTGTTTATAACTAAAACTTCTTGGTTTAGCTATCCAGAAGAGCTTTTAGTTATAAACGGAAACTTGTATTTACTGTAGAGAACTTTGTTGCTGGTATTTCTGATCTAAATCAGTGACTGGTCCAGGTTTCCAGAATCACTGGACCTTAGTTATTTTCTAATTAACTAAATGTGTGGTATAGACGTATCTCCACAAGTTAGCAGGAATCCACCTGCTAACTTGTGTCAAAGCGACGGCCAATTTCTAGATATCAGGTGGTAAAGTTGCGCGGCCCTGGGATTTTGTGCTCTATTGAGTTTTTGTTTTGTGTGGAATTACATTCGTTTGGCTGGGCCCGCGTGGTGGATTATAGCCCATTCCTCTCCTAGAGAGGAGGCCTGAGTCCCTGCAGTGGGAACATTATAGGCTGATGATGACATTCGTTTGTGTATTAGAATTTTATAAGGTAGTTTTTTTTTTATAAAACCTTTCCCATACCATTTTCAATAAGCTATAACTCGAAAATTAACAAGAATCGTGGGACATACGACATATTTTCGGAAACAACTAGGCGTGGGGAATCTAGGCTAAGCAAGACAATCCTGCCAAAATTACATTAGTATTTATTTTTGTTACAATAAGGTTGCTGATGTATTGCAACTGTCAGTCACAGTTATAATAACCACAAAAGTTCTATAGAGAGTCAATGAAGTACCCTCAAGTCATTCTTGTGGTTATTTTCGATCTATTCTAATACAAACAATAATAAACCTTTTGCTTAAAGTGTTTGTGGGCGAATGTTTGTTAAGGCTTAGATTGTAAAGGTCAGTTTGAGTTATATTTGGTGGAATAATAGAAGTGGGTTCTTCTTGTGTTGGTGTTATGACGTATGAATCTATGTTTATATTTTAGTAGAGTTTGGTTCAATTTTAGGGTTTGAAATATAAGTACCTACTCTTCTATTTCCCAAAAGGTTAGGCATTAACAAAGCTGGAAGGCACTTATTGTTTTTCTTGTTCTAAACTATAACCTTTAAGTTACGGCGATATTGGAAGTTCCAGCACCAACCTTTTCATGTTTTTATTTTATCATTTTAATGTTATTATCTTTACCTAGTTTTTCTAGCACGATGTTTTGAGTGCGTTACATTAGTCCTATCGTAAAACGTGATTTTCAAGCCAAAAAACAGAACACGTTTTCCTGCAATAATGTTGGACAAGTATGTTTGCACAAGTATGCTTGGTGACAGCTTCGTAAACGGTCTGTTTACACCTAGTATTTCACCAGTTATTATAATAAGGAGCAAGCCTGTTATAAATTGACAATGAATGATGATGTTTTAGATGCAATTGTACCTACTCAATACTTACATCGAACTTAAACGTTACTGGGGAATGTGGGTGTTCGTCTGCCTAACCCTACGGGATTACAGGCGTGATGTTAACTTATGTATGTTATGTACTCAACACCAAGTGTAATTATTTGTTTTTTTAAAAGACAGCCAACAAAGTTAAAAAGAAGTCCAGCAAATAAAAATGAACCAATTCCTTTTCCGTTCCGCTGCAGTACCCTGAAGGAATATTAATCTAATCGAGTCTGTAAAACTCTTAGATAAGTCGTGAACGTCAGGCGAAGTACTCTTATTGCTTGGCGCCCTGGTAGCTGCCGCTGTGTTTTATTCGATTTTATTCACGATTGGTACCAAACACGATAAATATTGCTTGTAGAAATGTCTGTTTTTTTCTCCTTAAACTGAAAAGGAATACTATAAAATATGTCATTTGAGTTGTCATCTAATAGCATACTATTTTGAGTGTTTTGCCAAATGTTTGGGGTAAACCAGTCACTTGTGTTTATGTTGCAAAAGTAAAGAAAATGAACAGACATCTGACGGCACGGTTGGCGCAGTGGCTAAGCGATTGGACTGCTGCGCTACGTGTCGCGGGTTCGATCCCCGCACGGAACAAAATATTTGTATGACCTGCATATAGTTGTTTCGGGTCTGGGTATTTGTGTATGTGAGTTTATGTTTGTGAACGCACCCACGATACAGGAGAAATTCCTAGTGTGGGGCAACGTTTTCACAAAAAAAAAAAACGTGGGCACGGTCGTTCCGTTCCGTTCTCATACATCGCTTTCCAATAAGTAAAACAAACGTCTGAGAATATCCTAGGAAGTTGTATCTTGCTACACCTTGTCAATAAAACATTGTCATTACGAATTAAAACCTGGTTTTACAACATCCCATAAATTATTTTTGTTTAAAACAAAAACCGGGTTGCATGAAAAGCTTTATATTAATAAAAATACTCAGACAAGCAACAAAAAGAACATAGTTTATAATTTTTTTTAATTTTTTTTTTAAGTGAATAAAATCAAACACTAATCGATCAAGTCGTGTTACGATAATTTAGAGGGGAGAGAGAAAGTGCAAAGTTCATCAATCACTAAGGGAGAAAAACCTTTTTTTTTAATCTAAAAAGGTTTGACGTTTCCGAAGAAGAAATTCCGAGGAACCCTTTGTTTACATAATTATTTAGACTTAATGTTAATTTGCATGTAATCGTTGAGCATTTTTCAAGTAAGCTGTTTCAAGGAAAATATCCCATGTGTTTTTGAGATAAAGGTTCATTTGTTAGGGATAAGGAAATGTAAAATGCTTATTTATCTACTGTTGCTGCTTAAATGGTATTTAGACTTCTGACAGGGAAATTAATAAATGAAATTAATTTATTTGCCAGAATATAGGTACATACATAATAAGATGGTAAAATAATGGCAATAACAGACAATGTAAGTGACAATGGCAGACAGATGTTGATTACCATGTATTTAAACTTTAATAAAAGAACATACACAGTGTTAGTTTTTGGCTATTGGTTTGTATAATCTAGACGTTTCGATGATTCTTTTCATTTTAAATATTTTTTCATTTGTTTTTTTGGGGGTGGGAAATCATCAAATAACTCCTCCCGCTCTTGGGCAGAGCGGAAGGGAGTGTCAGACTTTTACTGACTAATATGATCTTTCGGTTTTACTAAAGAATAAAAGGAATAATATTGCAAAGACACTGTTCTTAACTTCTTAGTCAATATGTTTAGCTTTTAATATCGTGAAGTTCAACGAATCAATAAAATTGATATTACCATCTGGTACAATATTTTATTAGTTCTCACGGGATTTATGATGCAATGCAAATGCTATATTGCACTAAAAAAAAAGAAAAAAGCGACGGTCGCATCAAGAAGGTCAATGACCTTTTGACGCGTGGAACGAGCAACGTCATGTTCCTTTTTCAATAAATTCCACAAAAAAATCCGAGTTATTCCGGTCCGATCCCCTAAAACTGATACCCTAGGGGATCCGTTTTATTATGAATTATTTTCTATTCCGGTCTGATCCCCCGTAAAAGAATCGGATACCCTGACACATTTTTAGGACAGTCAGCAACAAAATATTTGTACAGCTTCTATTAGATTATGTTTTTATTATATAAATTAATTGTAAATTCGTTTGTTTGTTTTTTTTTGTTTTTTTTCCTGAAAATAAAGAATAGGTAGTAAAGTCCCACAAAGTACCAGGAGAACAGAAGTAGGAAGGAGGTATTGGAATCTTCAAATCAAATCTATAATATGCCTAGTAAAGTCCCACAAACTACCAGGAGAACAGAAGTAGGATAGAGGTATTGGAAATTGGAATCTTCAAATCAAATCTATATTATGCCTTTATAGTAAAGTCCCACAAACTACCAGGAGAACAGAAGTAGGAAGGAGGTATTGGAAATTGGAATCTTCAAATCAAATCAATAATAAGCCTTTCTAATACCATACATATTTTCATTGTTGGAGATGTGATATGACACTTATGTATGTGTGTCTTAATAATTCACCATTCTGGCCTCCTGGTAGTTTGTGGGACTTTACTATCCTGGTTTCCTATCTCCAATAAAAAAGTGCACGGTTTTAGAAAGAAAGAATATAGATTTGATTTAAAGATTCCAATACCTCCTTCCTACTTCTGTTCTTCTGGTAGTTTGTGGGATGATCGTACGATTGTAAGTTATAGAAATAAAAACTGATTATTTTTTCATTAACAACTGTTTTTCGGTTGACTGTACTTCACTTGTACTTGTGTCAAAAAGGGGATCAGACCGGAGTGATAAATTACAGGGGATCAGAAAGGAATAAACAAAAGAAAAATATTGGCAGTGGATCGGTTTGGGGGATCAGACCGGAACAACTCAAAAATCCATGTACTTGCACGATTCCACATTGTTAACGAACAGGTTAAACAGGCATCATCGTCATCATCATATCAGACCGGAATAATCCACTGCTGGGAATTTAGGTCTCCCCTTTTTCCTGCCACTCTTCCCGTTTCTGTGCGTCTTTTATCCACGGGTCTGGTTTCTTTGGCCTAGTCTTGGCCACTACTCTGTCAACGCCTACAAGTGCCAAAAGCTCCTTGAAGCTCTGTACCAACATAAATGTTATATTGTTCACGAAACATTAAAATATCTAACAAACCTTTTAGCTTGTTTTTTGGCCCTGTCCAGGTCTTCTAAGTTAATATAAAATATTAGGTCCCATCTCTCTCCTAGAATATCCTTTTACGAGTACTAAAAGCGGCTAGATACGCTATATTGTTGTTTTGATAACGTTATTTATTACTCCTTAGATGGCCATAATGTTCAGATAACACCTAGGTACTGTTTTATAAGCTCTGAGCTGAAGAAGAATATCGGTTATTAGAAAATATGGACGATATTTGAGACTGACGACGACCTTGAGGTGTTTTGGGCGGACTGAATGTAGTGTCTGCTTTCCTGGTAACTGAAACCTACGGACGGATAATAATAATAATAATATTCCACAACTATCACACAACGCCATCTAGTCCCAAGCTAAGCAGAGCTTGTGTTATGGGTACTAGACAACTGATAAACATATACAGATAGGATGGATCTATAACGGACCACAGAACACCATCTGCTACGATCCGTAGCTTTGCCTTTTTCCTTTACATGCCGTCGTCGAGAATATCTCCAAGGTAGGTATGCTGGTTTCCTCACGATATTTTCCTTCTCCGAAGCAAGTTTTGATTACCTATATAATATGCACATGAATTTTTTAGTTTAATTGTTGGTCGGTTTCTGATTTGAGAATTTGCAATTGACGAATTTGTAATCGAGAAATTATTGATTCTTCAACGACTTAAGTGTCACACGTCGATATATAAGTGTTAACTAACTACTGGTATCAATTAAGATACAACATGTCAATGTCAATAGACCTGTGAAAAAACGGTATTTCAGAAATCCTTCAAACCCCTTCCCAAAACCCTTTAAAAAAAATGAGACTAGAACACAGTCAATAACTCAGGAACAACTGGTTTTCGAACCATTTGGACGAATACATCTGTGACTCTTACCTTGCGCATTGCAGCTCCTAAACAGACGTGAAAAATGTTACGCCACGTTTCATAGATTACTTTTATGTGCGAATATGTTCCTTAAAGCATACTATTCATTTTGTTCGAGGAAGTTTTATAACATACTTAGTAAAAACCGGAGTCTTCTTTTGGGTGATAGTTGAAATGGACTCGCCCTTATAGCTGGCAAAAACCTGGAGGGTTATTTCATGAAAACGTAATTCATCATCATCTTCAAGCCCTTGTCCCTTTGTACTTATTTGGCGCAACATATTTTCTTCTTCCTTTTTTACTCTCCCATTGAAAAAGTCATTCAATGGGATTAAATAAACTAAGAGGATTGGAGGAGGATTGTATGTGTGATTTTAATGATTATCATATTTTAACCAACGTACAACCTGATACTGGCCTGCAAATTACAAAAAAAAAAAACGTAAGATTACTTGAATTTCGCCGGCTGGCCGAACAACATTGAGCATCAAGCTAGTAAGTATACAGGCAGAAATCTTTATAATTCTAGTACACTGAAAACATTTATTGCAATTTTGTTTTATAAAGAGTTTCGCTATAAACGACTGATGTCGAACGCTATATCGTTTGACACCAGTCTCTAAACGTATCTGTATAATCTTAAAAGTAAATAAAAGTCAGCTAGCTCACCTGGCTGTATACTTATTAGCTTGTTCGACTGTACTATTAAGATTTTACGCGTTAAGTTACATTGGCAAAATCTGCTCTTAAGGAGCAAATATGAAACAAGTCCGTTTGACCTACAATCTGGCCAATGACAATCGTTTTGGTACGCTAGAGGCCTCGCCAGTAATATAGTACTTCATTATCAACCTCTAACACCAGTAATTGCTCCGAGCCTAAGGGTATTTAATAATAATATTAACTAATGGACATTGTTCTGTGAACCCACCGGTGTTTAGCGACCACTGATTATTCTGGAAACCAATTCAAACGTAATTGGGGATAGACTGTGTTAATATTTCAATTCAAGGCTTATTTATTTTTAACAGAATTGTGACATATCATCACGTCTGCTATTCCGGGAGGGTTAGGCAGAGGTGTATCAAATGGTTCATAACAGTCATGACAATAAATATGTAGAAAGTTGGCAAAGTTTAAACGCAGATTTCTCGTGAAGTAACGATTGGAATTGTAAGATATGAATATGACCTCATCATCATCAGCCTATAATGTTCCCGCTGCAGGGACTCAGGCCTCTCTAGGAGACGGATTGTCTATAATCCACCACGCGGGCCCAGTGTGGATTGGTAGATGTCATATGTCTGCGAATCTTTTGGTAGTGACTGAGATATGACCTACACGTTACATGAAAATGACATCAATACTATGGGTAAAAATTGCTTCTATAAGTCGCTAATTGTATTTTTCGTGCTGCTGACTGTACACCCATATGTCACTAGTTATGTTAAAGTCCCATGTAATAAGAGGTGAGGTTATTAATTGAGGCCATCAACTAATGACAAAATCCTTATGGAAAAACCCAATAACTCTTTTATTTCCCTTTATTGAACCCCTATTTAGGAAAGCTTAAACGTTACCCGGTCACTGACGGACAAACACAAATAAAAGCACCTTATAGACCCATTGCGTCTACGAGGACAGTAAAAGACTTGATGTCAGGAAAATAAAAATAAAATAAAGTTGAAAGTAAAATGCGAGTCACTTCTAAAGGCGGGTTAAAGTTCTTAAAACTGTTACGAGTGAATAAATCTTGTGACGTCATAAAATGGTGCATGTCTCATGTGTTTGTGATGCGGTGAATATACGACTGGATTAATTTAATCATCATTCTCTTGCTCTTGCCCTAATTTATTTGATGTCACCGCAGCATGTTTTCTTCTTCCATACTTTTCTTTTACTCTTCAATTCATCAGACACTTCCTTTCCAGCCTTTTCATCCTTTACATAGTTTATCCATCGTTTTATGGCCTTTCTCTACTCTTATACCCATTCACGTTCATACTCAAAACTATCATAACATTATCATCATTTCTCCGTATCACATGCCCATACCACGACAATCGATTTCCACACCACTTTTTAGTCACCAGCGCTACTTTCAGACTTCTTGCCCCATGGCACAAATGCCTTTAATTCATCCCTTTTGTGGCCCAACATTCTTATTGATACAAAACCGAAAGGCACGTTTCATTCTAGACCACAGTGGCCAATATCTCCGTAAGTAGCGGTCAAAGATCCAACTTTTTCGCAAGTTAAAACAGTACATGCTATTAATAGCTTTAATTTAAATATCTCTACGGCCCCCATACTATGCAATGCATCCAATACGACAATGTTTTGACTGCATCACATTGAGCTCGTAAAACGTGAACTTTCACCAAAAAAAAAACAAATTTAAAAGTTTCCCAGCAATAATTATAGCGTATACTTTTTTTTTTTTAATTTATTTAACGTTTACACAAAAGAATACAGAATTATACATACAAATAGCAACCAAAAACCACTAAGGTTTAAACTTGTGCTATCATGCTTGTGCTATCTCAATATCGAACTGTATAAAAACAAAAATTTTGAAAAAACCCACGACTGTTAAAAATTAATTGAAAAAAGGATAAAATAACATAAAACACCCACCTTAACAACACCCAAGAATGTTCGTCGGGGGCTGCCATTAAATGAACTAGTTTTGCAATGTTCAGCTCCCGACGGGCATTCTTGGGTGGTATTATTTATATTCATTTCCTTACCACCTTTAACACTGAATTAGACCACCTGTACGGCTGTACCTGACCACATTAAAGAGGTAGATACACCAAAGATAATGTGGAAAATTTGCTGCACAGTAAACTCTTAAAAAATTAACTCCACAATATGTCACCCCAAATACGCCAGCTTCTTTGTTTTTATTTTAATGTGATTAACATCGTATCATTTATCTAAATCCGTTCAGCCATTTAGGAGATAAAAGAGAACAAAGAAACGGACACATTCATACAGACAGGTCAAACATATAGGTATGCCTCCTTTCGGGATTCACTGCAGTCGGGTAAAACGCCATCTTTCAAAGTTGATCGTTTTCATAAATCCGTAAAGGCAGCTTGTTTACTTGAGAACCGTTCCGGGTCACTTGACACATAATCCTCAACTTTGTAACAACTTAAGGTAAGTTTAATGGGTTCCGTCAGTAGGGTACAGTAGACTGCAAAGGCATGTTGCTGCAGTTCAATATTATTTTCCTCCCGTCCGCCAATAAATCTCCAGGAGATTTATAACAATGGTTTTTTACTTGTGTCTATAATAAGGCGTATGAGCTCATAAGTGTGATTTCAAGTAAAATACATCTTTTAAAAACTCTCCACTCACTCTGGTCGCCTCCTTTAAATGAGGTTTAAACATTATGGTGTACCTTATATTAGTACACCGCTATCCCGACCCTTCCTGGATTAAAGACGAGATTTTTGGGGTCTTGTTACTGTCTTAATACCATAATATTTTTATCCCAACTAGATAAAATACCTTTTAGTTTAACCGGATAAAATCCCATTACAAATGTCGCTAAATAATTCATGTCAGACTTGGTTACCCTTTGCTTGATGCGCTTGAATTTGTCAGCTTTATGCACCACACAACAGATAGAAGCTACGCTTAGTTTGGGCCTAATGAAATATGATGTAATGTTACTTTTTTGTGCATAAACTGTACTTTTCACAACTTCTTATCGCAAATCACTGTACTTCTAGTGTACTGTAAAATAACTCCCGTTCACGTTGCACAGAGAGTGTGCAACTTTGTTTACTGAAGAGGTCGTCTGGAGAGACACGATAGGTAAGACTTAACTTCTAGGCAATTCATCTTCAGGAGTTAGTTACCGAAGCATGTGGCCAGTCACAACTCTGCAGTGGAATTAGCAATGGTATCGAGTGCGCCATCCACTCCATGAATGACGCTTTTAAAAAAAAATGCCAACCTGATTCAAATTGGGGAATGCTCCTTGTTGACGCAAACAATGCATTCAACTCCGTAAATAGACAACTAGCCCTCTGGCAGGCAAGAATATACTGGCCACATTGTGCCCGCTTTCTCTACAACACTTACAATGGTCATGCCGAACTAGTATTTCGTGATTCTGAAATAAGATTATACAGTAGAGAAGGAGTTACCCAAGGAGACCCACTTGCCATGCCACTATACGCGCTCGCGACAATACCACTAATTAATAAACTTAAAACTGAAAACACAGTAACACAATGCTGGTACGCTGATGATTCCTCTGCGCAAGGCACCTTCCAGAGCTTACGAGACTGGTGGGACAACTTAAACAAAATAGGGCCAGCATACGGCTACTTCCCACAAGGCAAAAAATCATTTCTAATAGTGTCAGAATCCGACAAGCTCACCGCTGAAAAAATGTTCTCCGGTACAAATCTCGACATTGTAACCGGTTCCCGCTTTCTAGGAGGATACATAGGCACAGGAAGTGAAGTTTTCATAAAAAAGAATGTCACCAATTGGATATCCACTGTCGAGAAATTAACTAAAATTTGTAAAGACTCACCTCAAGCTGCATACACTGCCCTTACCAAAGCAGCCCAGTTTAAGTGGTCCTATCTACTACGAGTTTTAAATAATGCAGAAGAACATTTTGAACCTTTAACTAACACATTGCAAGAAAAATTCTTACCAACGCTAATTGGAGGCGAAATAACAAAACTGGAAGCCCAGCTATTTACCCTTCCAGTCCACAAAGGTGGGCTTGCCATTTCGGACCCTTTTAACACACCAAATCATGCATACCAAATCTCAAAAAAGGGTTCAGCAATACTTTCAACAGCTCTCACCAACTCAAAGGACATAAACCTAGCCGAACATCACAAATCTCTATGCGACGCAAGAAAGGAAGGAAAAAAGGAAAAAGAAACATACGACAATGAAAAACTTGAAAATATTCTCACTAAATTACCACCCAAAAAAAAAAGAGCAATAGAAAGATCAATATTAACAAAAATGAAAACAAAAACCTCTACCTGGCTCTCAGTAATACCCACAAGAAAAGACAACTTCGATCTTTCACCCCACGAATTCAGGGACGCGCTAGCTATAAGATATCACCGCACACCAGTCTCCATGCCTGCGTCGTGCGACGGTTGCGGCAGCGACGAATTTAGCGTGGACCATGCCTTATGCTGCAAGACGGGCGGCCTCATCACACGCAGACACAACGAGATAAGAGACCTTTTCTGTGAACTGTGCCAGCAAACCTGGGGCAACGTCACGAAGGAGCCAGTCATCACTGAAGGCGACTCAGGACTGCGTGGAGACTTCGCCTGCCGCGGAGTGTGGATTGCCCAGAGGGAGGCGTTATTTGATGTCCGTGTCGTTGACACCGACGCTCCCTCCTACGCATCACGCCCAGTAGCAGCTGTCCTCCGCTCTGCCGAAGAAGAAAAGAAAAGGAAGTACTGCGGCCCATGCGAGACGCGTCATGCCACTTTCACCCCCCTGGTGACTTCTGTTGACGGAGTTTTTGCTCCACAAATGACTTCATTCATAGCACACCTTGCCGAAGCACTAGCGGACCGCTGGAGCAGGCCCCTTTCTACAATTACAGGCTGGTTACGTGCGAGAATACAAACAGCCATCATCAGAGCAAGTAGTATGTGCATTCGCGGTACCCGTCATAAATGGCAACGGATAAACATCTATGAAGATGGTGCTGCTCTTCCCCACGTCTTGTCATAAACCTTTCCATTAACCTGTCACTTCACCTATTATTAGTTTGTTTTTATTTTATGTATGTTATTTTTAAGTTAGTTACTTGATAATAAAGTTATGTGAATATTCATCTTCAGGATATTGTCACAGTAAATATATTTTCTTGTTTATAACTAAAACTTCTTGGTTTAGCTATCCAGAAGAGCTTTTAGTTATAAACGGAAACTTGTATTTACTGTAGAGAACTTTGTTGCTGGTATTTCTGATCTAAATCAGTGACTGGTCCAGGTTTCCAGAATCACTGGACCTTAGTTATTTTCTAATTAACTAAATGTGTGGTATAGACGTATCTCCACAAGTTAGCAGGAATCCACCTGCTAACTTGTGTCAAAGCGACGGCCAATTTCTAGATATCAGGTGGTAAAGTTGCGCGGCCCTGGGATTTTGTGCTCTATTGAGTTTTTGTTTTGTGTGGAATTACATTCGTTTGGCTGGGCCCGCGTGGTGGATTATAGCCCATTCCTCTCCTAGAGAGGAGGCCTGAGTCCCTGCAGTGGGAACATTATAGGCTGATGATGACATTCGTTTGTGTATTAGAATTTTATAAGGTAGTTTTTTTTTTATAAAACCTTTCCCATACCATTTTCAATAAGCTATAACTCGAAAATTAACAAGAATCGTGGGACATACGACATATTTTCGGAAACAACTAGGCGTGGGGAATCTAGGCTAAGCAAGACAATCCTGCCAAAATTACATTAGTATTTATTTTTGTTACAATAAGGTTGCTGATGTATTGCAACTGTCAGTCACAGTTATAATAACCACAAAAGTTCTATAGAGAGTCAATGAAGTACCCTCAAGTCATTCTTGTGGTTATTTTCGATCTATTCTAATACAAACAATAATAAACCTTTTGCTTAAAGTGTTTGTGGGCGAATGTTTGTTAAGGCTTAGATTGTAAAGGTCAGTTTGAGTTATATTTGGTGGAATAATAGAAGTGGGTTCTTCTTGTGTTGGTGTTATGACGTATGAATCTATGTTTATATTTTAGTAGAGTTTGGTTCAATTTTAGGGTTTGAAATATAAGTACCTACTCTTCTATTTCCCAAAAGGTTAGGCATTAACAAAGCTGGAAGGCACTTATTGTTTTTCTTGTTCTAAACTATAACCTTTAAGTTACGGCGATATTGGAAGTTCCAGCACCAACCTTTTCATGTTTTTATTTTATCATTTTAATGTTATTATCTTTACCTAGTTTTTCTAGCACGATGTTTTGAGTGCGTTACATTAGTCCTATCGTAAAACGTGATTTTCAAGCCAAAAAACAGAACACGTTTTCCTGCAATAATGTTGGACAAGTATGTTTGCACAAGTATGCTTGGTGACAGCTTCGTAAACGGTCTGTTTACACCTAGTATTTCACCAGTTATTATAATAAGGAGCAAGCCTGTTATAAATTGACAATGAATGATGATGTTTTAGATGCAATTGTACCTACTCAATACTTACATCGAACTTAAACGTTACTGGGGAATGTGGGTGTTCGTCTGCCTAACCCTACGGGATTACAGGCGTGATGTTAACTTATGTATGTTATGTACTCAACACCAAGTGTAATTATTTGTTTTTTTAAAAGACAGCCAACAAAGTTAAAAAGAAGTCCAGCAAATAAAAATGAACCAATTCCTTTTCCGTTCCGCTGCAGTACCCTGAAGGAATATTAATCTAATCGAGTCTGTAAAACTCTTAGATAAGTCGTGAACGTCAGGCGAAGTACTCTTATTGCTTGGCGCCCTGGTAGCTGCCGCTGTGTTTTATTCGATTTTATTCACGATTGGTACCAAACACGATAAATATTGCTTGTAGAAATGTCTGTTTTTTTCTCCTTAAACTGAAAAGGAATACTATAAAATATGTCATTTGAGTTGTCATCTAATAGCATACTATTTTGAGTGTTTTGCCAAATGTTTGGGGTAAACCAGTCACTTGTGTTTATGTTGCAAAAGTAAAGAAAATGAACAGACATCTGACGGCACGGTTGGCGCAGTGGCTAAGCGATTGGACTGCTGCGCTACGTGTCGCGGGTTCGATCCCCGCACGGAACAAAATATTTGTATGACCTGCATATAGTTGTTTCGGGTCTGGGTATTTGTGTATGTGAGTTTATGTTTGTGAACGCACCCACGATACAGGAGAAATTCCTAGTGTGGGGCAACGTTTTCACAAAAAAAAAAAACGTGGGCACGGTCGTTCCGTTCCGTTCTCATACATCGCTTTCCAATAAGTAAAACAAACGTCTGAGAATATCCTAGGAAGTTGTATCTTGCTACACCTTGTCAATAAAACATTGTCATTACGAATTAAAACCTGGTTTTACAACATCCCATAAATTATTTTTGTTTAAAACAAAAACCGGGTTGCATGAAAAGCTTTATATTAATAAAAATACTCAGACAAGCAACAAAAAGAACATAGTTTATAATTTTTTTTAATTTTTTTTTTAAGTGAATAAAATCAAACACTAATCGATCAAGTCGTGTTACGATAATTTAGAGGGGAGAGAGAAAGTGCAAAGTTCATCAATCACTAAGGGAGAAAAACCTTTTTTTTTAATCTAAAAAGGTTTGACGTTTCCGAAGAAGAAATTCCGAGGAACCCTTTGTTTACATAATTATTTAGACTTAATGTTAATTTGCATGTAATCGTTGAGCATTTTTCAAGTAAGCTGTTTCAAGGAAAATATCCCATGTGTTTTTGAGATAAAGGTTCATTTGTTAGGGATAAGGAAATGTAAAATGCTTATTTATCTACTGTTGCTGCTTAAATGGTATTTAGACTTCTGACAGGGAAATTAATAAATGAAATTAATTTATTTGCCAGAATATAGGTACATACATAATAAGATGGTAAAATAATGGCAATAACAGACAATGTAAGTGACAATGGCAGACAGATGTTGATTACCATGTATTTAAACTTTAATAAAAGAACATACACAGTGTTAGTTTTTGGCTATTGGTTTGTATAATCTAGACGTTTCGATGATTCTTTTCATTTTAAATATTTTTTCATTTGTTTTTTTGGGGGTGGGAAATCATCAAATAACTCCTCCCGCTCTTGGGCAGAGCGGAAGGGAGTGTCAGACTTTTACTGACTAATATGATCTTTCGGTTTTACTAAAGAATAAAAGGAATAATATTGCAAAGACACTGTTCTTAACTTCTTAGTCAATATGTTTAGCTTTTAATATCGTGAAGTTCAACGAATCAATAAAATTGATATTACCATCTGGTACAATATTTTATTAGTTCTCACGGGATTTATGATGCAATGCAAATGCTATATTGCACTAAAAAAAAAGAAAAAAGCGACGGTCGCATCAAGAAGGTCAATGACCTTTTGACGCGTGGAACGAGCAACGTCATGTTCCTTTTTCAATAAATTCCACAAAAAAATCCGAGTTATTCCGGTCCGATCCCCTAAAACTGATACCCTAGGGGATCCGTTTTATTATGAATTATTTTCTATTCCGGTCTGATCCCCCGTAAAAGAATCGGATACCCTGACACATTTTTAGGACAGTCAGCAACAAAATATTTGTACAGCTTCTATTAGATTATGTTTTTATTATATAAATTAATTGTAAATTCGTTTGTTTGTTTTTTTTTGTTTTTTTTCCTGAAAATAAAGAATAGGTAGTAAAGTCCCACAAAGTACCAGGAGAACAGAAGTAGGAAGGAGGTATTGGAATCTTCAAATCAAATCTATAATATGCCTAGTAAAGTCCCACAAACTACCAGGAGAACAGAAGTAGGATAGAGGTATTGGAAATTGGAATCTTCAAATCAAATCTATATTATGCCTTTATAGTAAAGTCCCACAAACTACCAGGAGAACAGAAGTAGGAAGGAGGTATTGGAAATTGGAATCTTCAAATCAAATCAATAATAAGCCTTTCTAATACCATACATATTTTCATTGTTGGAGATGTGATATGACACTTATGTATGTGTGTCTTAATAATTCACCATTCTGGCCTCCTGGTAGTTTGTGGGACTTTACTATCCTGGTTTCCTATCTCCAATAAAAAAGTGCACGGTTTTAGAAAGAAAGAATATAGATTTGATTTAAAGATTCCAATACCTCCTTCCTACTTCTGTTCTTCTGGTAGTTTGTGGGATGATCGTACGATTGTAAGTTATAGAAATAAAAACTGATTATTTTTTCATTAACAACTGTTTTTCGGTTGACTGTACTTCACTTGTACTTGTGTCAAAAAGGGGATCAGACCGGAGTGATAAATTACAGGGGATCAGAAAGGAATAAACAAAAGAAAAATATTGGCAGTGGATCGGTTTGGGGGATCAGACCGGAACAACTCAAAAATCCATGTACTTGCACGATTCCACATTGTTAACGAACAGGTTAAACAGGCATCATCGTCATCATCATATCAGACCGGAATAATCCACTGCTGGGAATTTAGGTCTCCCCTTTTTCCTGCCACTCTTCCCGTTTCTGTGCGTCTTTTATCCACGGGTCTGGTTTCTTTGGCCTAGTCTTGGCCACTACTCTGTCAACGCCTACAAGTGCCAAAAGCTCCTTGAAGCTCTGTACCAACATAAATGTTATATTGTTCACGAAACATTAAAATATCTAACAAACCTTTTAGCTTGTTTTTTGGCCCTGTCCAGGTCTTCTAAGTTAATATAAAATATTAGGTCCCATCTCTCTCCTAGAATATCCTTTTACGAGTACTAAAAGCGGCTAGATACGCTATATTGTTGTTTTGATAACGTTATTTATTACTCCTTAGATGGCCATAATGTTCAGATAACACCTAGGTACTGTTTTATAAGCTCTGAGCTGAAGAAGAATATCGGTTATTAGAAAATATGGACGATATTTGAGACTGACGACGACCTTGAGGTGTTTTGGGCGGACTGAATGTAGTGTCTGCTTTCCTGGTAACTGAAACCTACGGACGGATAATAATAATAATAATATTCCACAACTATCACACAACGCCATCTAGTCCCAAGCTAAGCAGAGCTTGTGTTATGGGTACTAGACAACTGATAAACATATACAGATAGGATGGATCTATAACGGACCACAGAACACCATCTGCTACGATCCGTAGCTTTGCCTTTTTCCTTTACATGCCGTCGTCGAGAATATCTCCAAGGTAGGTATGCTGGTTTCCTCACGATATTTTCCTTCTCCGAAGCAAGTTTTGATTACCTATATAATATGCACATGAATTTTTTAGTTTAATTGTTGGTCGGTTTCTGATTTGAGAATTTGCAATTGACGAATTTGTAATCGAGAAATTATTGATTCTTCAACGACTTAAGTGTCACACGTCGATATATAAGTGTTAACTAACTACTGGTATCAATTAAGATACAACATGTCAATGTCAATAGACCTGTGAAAAAACGGTATTTCAGAAATCCTTCAAACCCCTTCCCAAAACCCTTTAAAAAAAATGAGACTAGAACACAGTCAATAACTCAGGAACAACTGGTTTTCGAACCATTTGGACGAATACATCTGTGACTCTTACCTTGCGCATTGCAGCTCCTAAACAGACGTGAAAAATGTTACGCCACGTTTCATAGATTACTTTTATGTGCGAATATGTTCCTTAAAGCATACTATTCATTTTGTTCGAGGAAGTTTTATAACATACTTAGTAAAAACCGGAGTCTTCTTTTGGGTGATAGTTGAAATGGACTCGCCCTTATAGCTGGCAAAAACCTGGAGGGTTATTTCATGAAAACGTAATTCATCATCATCTTCAAGCCCTTGTCCCTTTGTACTTATTTGGCGCAACATATTTTCTTCTTCCTTTTTTACTCTCCCATTGAAAAAGTCATTCAATGGGATTAAATAAACTAAGAGGATTGGAGGAGGATTGTATGTGTGATTTTAATGATTATCATATTTTAACCAACGTACAACCTGATACTGGCCTGCAAATTACAAAAAAAAAAAACGTAAGATTACTTGAATTTCGCCGGCTGGCCGAACAACATTGAGCATCAAGCTAGTAAGTATACAGGCAGAAATCTTTATAATTCTAGTACACTGAAAACATTTATTGCAATTTTGTTTTATAAAGAGTTTCGCTATAAACGACTGATGTCGAACGCTATATCGTTTGACACCAGTCTCTAAACGTATCTGTATAATCTTAAAAGTAAATAAAAGTCAGCTAGCTCACCTGGCTGTATACTTATTAGCTTGTTCGACTGTACTATTAAGATTTTACGCGTTAAGTTACATTGGCAAAATCTGCTCTTAAGGAGCAAATATGAAACAAGTCCGTTTGACCTACAATCTGGCCAATGACAATCGTTTTGGTACGCTAGAGGCCTCGCCAGTAATATAGTACTTCATTATCAACCTCTAACACCAGTAATTGCTCCGAGCCTAAGGGTATTTAATAATAATATTAACTAATGGACATTGTTCTGTGAACCCACCGGTGTTTAGCGACCACTGATTATTCTGGAAACCAATTCAAACGTAATTGGGGATAGACTGTGTTAATATTTCAATTCAAGGCTTATTTATTTTTAACAGAATTGTGACATATCATCACGTCTGCTATTCCGGGAGGGTTAGGCAGAGGTGTATCAAATGGTTCATAACAGTCATGACAATAAATATGTAGAAAGTTGGCAAAGTTTAAACGCAGATTTCTCGTGAAGTAACGATTGGAATTGTAAGATATGAATATGACCTCATCATCATCAGCCTATAATGTTCCCGCTGCAGGGACTCAGGCCTCTCTAGGAGACGGATTGTCTATAATCCACCACGCGGGCCCAGTGTGGATTGGTAGATGTCATATGTCTGCGAATCTTTTGGTAGTGACTGAGATATGACCTACACGTTACATGAAAATGACATCAATACTATGGGTAAAAATTGCTTCTATAAGTCGCTAATTGTATTTTTCGTGCTGCTGACTGTACACCCATATGTCACTAGTTATGTTAAAGTCCCATGTAATAAGAGGTGAGGTTATTAATTGAGGCCATCAACTAATGACAAAATCCTTATGGAAAAACCCAATAACTCTTTTATTTCCCTTTATTGAACCCCTATTTAGGAAAGCTTAAACGTTACCCGGTCACTGACGGACAAACACAAATAAAAGCACCTTATAGACCCATTGCGTCTACGAGGACAGTAAAAGACTTGATGTCAGGAAAATAAAAATAAAATAAAGTTGAAAGTAAAATGCGAGTCACTTCTAAAGGCGGGTTAAAGTTCTTAAAACTGTTACGAGTGAATAAATCTTGTGACGTCATAAAATGGTGCATGTCTCATGTGTTTGTGATGCGGTGAATATACGACTGGATTAATTTAATCATCATTCTCTTGCTCTTGCCCTAATTTATTTGATGTCACCGCAGCATGTTTTCTTCTTCCATACTTTTCTTTTACTCTTCAATTCATCAGACACTTCCTTTCCAGCCTTTTCATCCTTTACATAGTTTATCCATCGTTTTATGGCCTTTCTCTACTCTTATACCCATTCACGTTCATACTCAAAACTATCATAACATTATCATCATTTCTCCGTATCACATGCCCATACCACGACAATCGATTTCCACACCACTTTTTAGTCACCAGCGCTACTTTCAGACTTCTTGCCCCATGGCACAAATGCCTTTAATTCATCCCTTTTGTGGCCCAACATTCTTATTGATACAAAACCGAAAGGCACGTTTCATTCTAGACCACAGTGGCCAATATCTCCGTAAGTAGCGGTCAAAGATCCAACTTTTTCGCAAGTTAAAACAGTACATGCTATTAATAGCTTTAATTTAAATATCTCTACGGCCCCCATACTATGCAATGCATCCAATACGACAATGTTTTGACTGCATCACATTGAGCTCGTAAAACGTGAACTTTCACCAAAAAAAAAACAAATTTAAAAGTTTCCCAGCAATAATTATAGCGTATACTTTTTTTTTTTTAATTTATTTAACGTTTACACAAAAGAATACAGAATTATACATACAAATAGCAACCAAAAACCACTAAGGTTTAAACTTGTGCTATCATGCTTGTGCTATCTCAATATCGAACTGTATAAAAACAAAAATTTTGAAAAAACCCACGACTGTTAAAAATTAATTGAAAAAAGGATAAAATAACATAAAACACCCACCTTAACAACACCCAAGAATGTTCGTCGGGGGCTGCCATTAAATGAACTAGTTTTGCAATGTTCAGCTCCCGACGGGCATTCTTGGGTGGTATTATTTATATTCATTTCCTTACCACCTTTAACACTGAATTAGACCACCTGTACGGCTGTACCTGACCACATTAAAGAGGTAGATACACCAAAGATAATGTGGAAAATTTGCTGCACAGTAAACTCTTAAAAAATTAACTCCACAATATGTCACCCCAAATACGCCAGCTTCTTTGTTTTTATTTTAATGTGATTAACATCGTATCATTTATCTAAATCCGTTCAGCCATTTAGGAGATAAAAGAGAACAAAGAAACGGACACATTCATACAGACAGGTCAAACATATAGGTATGCCTCCTTTCGGGATTCACTGCAGTCGGGTAAAACGCCATCTTTCAAAGTTGATCGTTTTCATAAATCCGTAAAGGCAGCTTGTTTACTTGAGAACCGTTCCGGGTCACTTGACACATAATCCTCAACTTTGTAACAACTTAAGGTAAGTTTAATGGGTTCCGTCAGTAGGGTACAGTAGACTGCAAAGGCATGTTGCTGCAGTTCAATATTATTTTCCTCCCGTCCGCCAATAAATCTCCAGGAGATTTATAACAATGGTTTTTTACTTGTGTCTATAATAAGGCGTATGAGCTCATAAGTGTGATTTCAAGTAAAATACATCTTTTAAAAACTCTCCACTCACTCTGGTCGCCTCCTTTAAATGAGGTTTAAACATTATGGTGTACCTTATATTAGTACACCGCTATCCCGACCCTTCCTGGATTAAAGACGAGATTTTTGGGGTCTTGTTACTGTCTTAATACCATAATATTTTTATCCCAACTAGATAAAATACCTTTTAGTTTAACCGGATAAAATCCCATTACAAATGTCGCTAAATAATTCATGTCAGACTTGGTTACCCTTTGCTTGATGCGCTTGAATTTGTCAGCTTTATGCACCACACAAAAGATAGAAGCTACGCTTAGTTTGGGCCTAATGAAATATGATGTAATGTTACTTTTTTGTGCATAAACTGTACTTTTCACAACTTCTTATCGCAAATCACTGTACTTCTAGTGTACTGTAAAATAACTCCCGTTCACGTTGCACAGAGAGTGTGCAACTTTGTTTACTGAAGAGGTCGTCTGGAGAGACACGATAGGTAAGACTTAACTTCTAGGCAATTCATCTTCAGGAGTTAGTTACCGAAGCATGTGGCCAGTCACAACTCTGCAGTGGAATTAGCAATGGTATCGAGTGCGCCATCCACTCCATGAATGACGCTTTTAAAAAAAAATGCCAACCTGATTCAAATTGGGGAATGCTCCTTGTTGACGCAAACAATGCATTCAACTCCGTAAATAGACAACTAGCCCTCTGGCAGGCAAGAATATACTGGCCACATTGTGCCCGCTTTCTCTACAACACTTACAATGGTCATGCCGAACTAGTATTTCGTGATTCTGAAATAAGATTATACAGTAGAGAAGGAGTTACCCAAGGAGACCCACTTGCCATGCCACTATACGCGCTCGCGACAATACCACTAATTAATAAACTTAAAACTGAAAACACAGTAACACAATGCTGGTACGCTGATGATTCCTCTGCGCAAGGCACCTTCCAGAGCTTACGAGACTGGTGGGACAACTTAAACAAAATAGGGCCAGCATACGGCTACTTCCCACAAGGCAAAAAATCATTTCTAATAGTGTCAGAATCCGACAAGCTCACCGCTGAAAAAATGTTCTCCGGTACAAATCTCGACATTGTAACCGGTTCCCGCTTTCTAGGAGGATACATAGGCACAGGAAGTGAAGTTTTCATAAAAAAGAATGTCACCAATTGGATATCCACTGTCGAGAAATTAACTAAAATTTGTAAAGACTCACCTCAAGCTGCATACACTGCCCTTACCAAAGCAGCCCAGTTTAAGTGGTCCTATCTACTACGAGTTTTAAATAATGCAGAAGAACATTTTGAACCTTTAACTAACACATTGCAAGAAAAATTCTTACCAACGCTAATTGGAGGCGAAATAACAAAACTGGAAGCCCAGCTATTTACCCTTCCAGTCCACAAAGGTGGGCTTGCCATTTCGGACCCTTTTAACACACCAAATCATGCATACCAAATCTCAAAAAAGGGTTCAGCAATACTTTCAACAGCTCTCACCAACTCAAAGGACATAAACCTAGCCGAACATCACAAATCTCTATGCGACGCAAGAAAGGAAGGAAAAAAGGAAAAAGAAACATACGACAATGAAAAACTTGAAAATATTCTCACTAAATTACCACCCAAAAAAAAAAGAGCAATAGAAAGATCAATATTAACAAAAATGAAAACAAAAACCTCTACCTGGCTCTCAGTAATACCCACAAGAAAAGACAACTTCGATCTTTCACCCCACGAATTCAGGGACGCGCTAGCTATAAGATATCACCGCACACCAGTCTCCATGCCTGCGTCGTGCGACGGTTGCGGCAGCGACGAATTTAGCGTGGACCATGCCTTATGCTGCAAGACGGGCGGCCTCATCACACGCAGACACAACGAGATAAGAGACCTTTTCTGTGAACTGTGCCAGCAAACCTGGGGCAACGTCACGAAGGAGCCAGTCATCACTGAAGGCGACTCAGGACTGCGTGGAGACTTCGCCTGCCGCGGAGTGTGGATTGCCCAGAGGGAGGCGTTATTTGATGTCCGTGTCGTTGACACCGACGCTCCCTCCTACGCATCACGCCCAGTAGCAGCTGTCCTCCGCTCTGCCGAAGAAGAAAAGAAAAGGAAGTACTGCGGCCCATGCGAGACGCGTCATGCCACTTTCACCCCCCTGGTGACTTCTGTTGACGGAGTTTTTGCTCCACAAATGACTTCATTCATAGCACACCTTGCCGAAGCACTAGCGGACCGCTGGAGCAGGCCCCTTTCTACAATTACAGGCTGGTTACGTGCGAGAATACAAACAGCCATCATCAGAGCAAGTAGTATGTGCATTCGCGGTACCCGTCATAAATGGCAACGGATAAACATCTATGAAGATGGTGCTGCTCTTCCCCACGTCTTGTCATAAACCTTTCCATTAACCTGTCACTTCACCTATTATTAGTTTGTTTTTATTTTATGTATGTTATTTTTAAGTTAGTTACTTGATAATAAAGTTATGTGAATATTCATCTTCAGGATATTGTCACAGTAAATATATTTTCTTGTTTATAACTAAAACTTCTTGGTTTAGCTATCCAGAAGAGCTTTTAGTTATAAACGGAAACTTGTATTTACTGTAGAGAACTTTGTTGCTGGTATTTCTGATCTAAATCAGTGACTGGTCCAGGTTTCCAGAATCACTGGACCTTAGTTATTTTCTAATTAACTAAATGTGTGGTATAGACGTATCTCCACAAGTTAGCAGGAATCCACCTGCTAACTTGTGTCAAAGCGACGGCCAATTTCTAGATATCAGGTGGTAAAGTTGCGCGGCCCTGGGATTTTGTGCTCTATTGAGTTTTTGTTTTGTGTGGAATTACATTCGTTTGGCTGGGCCCGCGTGGTGGATTATAGCCCATTCCTCTCCTAGAGAGGAGGCCTGAGTCCCTGCAGTGGGAACATTATAGGCTGATGATGACATTCGTTTGTGTATTAGAATTTTATAAGGTAGTTTTTTTTTTATAAAACCTTTCCCATACCATTTTCAATAAGCTATAACTCGAAAATTAACAAGAATCGTGGGACATACGACATATTTTCGGAAACAACTAGGCGTGGGGAATCTAGGCTAAGCAAGACAATCCTGCCAAAATTACATTAGTATTTATTTTTGTTACAATAAGGTTGCTGATGTATTGCAACTGTCAGTCACAGTTATAATAACCACAAAAGTTCTATAGAGAGTCAATGAAGTACCCTCAAGTCATTCTTGTGGTTATTTTCGATCTATTCTAATACAAACAATAATAAACCTTTTGCTTAAAGTGTTTGTGGGCGAATGTTTGTTAAGGCTTAGATTGTAAAGGTCAGTTTGAGTTATATTTGGTGGAATAATAGAAGTGGGTTCTTCTTGTGTTGGTGTTATGACGTATGAATCTATGTTTATATTTTAGTAGAGTTTGGTTCAATTTTAGGGTTTGAAATATAAGTACCTACTCTTCTATTTCCCAAAAGGTTAGGCATTAACAAAGCTGGAAGGCACTTATTGTTTTTCTTGTTCTAAACTATAACCTTTAAGTTACGGCGATATTGGAAGTTCCAGCACCAACCTTTTCATGTTTTTATTTTATCATTTTAATGTTATTATCTTTACCTAGTTTTTCTAGCACGATGTTTTGAGTGCGTTACATTAGTCCTATCGTAAAACGTGATTTTCAAGCCAAAAAACAGAACACGTTTTCCTGCAATAATGTTGGACAAGTATGTTTGCACAAGTATGCTTGGTGACAGCTTCGTAAACGGTCTGTTTACACCTAGTATTTCACCAGTTATTATAATAAGGAGCAAGCCTGTTATAAATTGACAATGAATGATGATGTTTTAGATGCAATTGTACCTACTCAATACTTACATCGAACTTAAACGTTACTGGGGAATGTGGGTGTTCGTCTGCCTAACCCTACGGGATTACAGGCGTGATGTTAACTTATGTATGTTATGTACTCAACACCAAGTGTAATTATTTGTTTTTTTAAAAGACAGCCAACAAAGTTAAAAAGAAGTCCAGCAAATAAAAATGAACCAATTCCTTTTCCGTTCCGCTGCAGTACCCTGAAGGAATATTAATCTAATCGAGTCTGTAAAACTCTTAGATAAGTCGTGAACGTCAGGCGAAGTACTCTTATTGCTTGGCGCCCTGGTAGCTGCCGCTGTGTTTTATTCGATTTTATTCACGATTGGTACCAAACACGATAAATATTGCTTGTAGAAATGTCTGTTTTTTTCTCCTTAAACTGAAAAGGAATACTATAAAATATGTCATTTGAGTTGTCATCTAATAGCATACTATTTTGAGTGTTTTGCCAAATGTTTGGGGTAAACCAGTCACTTGTGTTTATGTTGCAAAAGTAAAGAAAATGAACAGACATCTGACGGCACGGTTGGCGCAGTGGCTAAGCGATTGGACTGCTGCGCTACGTGTCGCGGGTTCGATCCCCGCACGGAACAAAATATTTGTATGACCTGCATATAGTTGTTTCGGGTCTGGGTATTTGTGTATGTGAGTTTATGTTTGTGAACGCACCCACGATACAGGAGAAATTCCTAGTGTGGGGCAACGTTTTCACAAAAAAAAAAAACGTGGGCACGGTCGTTCCGTTCCGTTCTCATACATCGCTTTCCAATAAGTAAAACAAACGTCTGAGAATATCCTAGGAAGTTGTATCTTGCTACACCTTGTCAATAAAACATTGTCATTACGAATTAAAACCTGGTTTTACAACATCCCATAAATTATTTTTGTTTAAAACAAAAACCGGGTTGCATGAAAAGCTTTATATTAATAAAAATACTCAGACAAGCAACAAAAAGAACATAGTTTATAATTTTTTTTAAATTTTTTTTTAAGTGAATAAAATCAAACACTAATCGATCAAGTCGTGTTACGATAATTTAGAGGGGAGAGAGAAAGTGCAAAGTTCATCAATCACTAAGGGAGAAAAACCTTTTTTTTTAATCTAAAAAGGTTTGACGTTTCCGAAGAAGAAATTCCGAGGAACCCTTTGTTTACATAATTATTTAGACTTAATGTTAATTTGCATGTAATCGTTGAGCATTTTTCAAGTAAGCTGTTTCAAGGAAAATATCCCATGTGTTTTTGAGATAAAGGTTCATTTGTTAGGGATAAGGAAATGTAAAATGCTTATTTATCTACTGTTGCTGCTTAAATGGTATTTAGACTTCTGACAGGGAAATTAATAAATGAAATTAATTTATTTGCCAGAATATAGGTACATACATAATAAGATGGTAAAATAATGGCAATAACAGACAATGTAAGTGACAATGGCAGACAGATGTTGATTACCATGTATTTAAACTTTAATAAAAGAACATACACAGTGTTAGTTTTTGGCTATTGGTTTGTATAATCTAGACGTTTCGATGATTCTTTTCATTTTAAATATTTTTTCATTTGTTTTTTTGGGGGTGGGAAATCATCAAATAACTCCTCCCGCTCTTGGGCAGAGCGGAAGGGAGTGTCAGACTTTTACTGACTAATATGATCTTTCGGTTTTACTAAAGAATAAAAGGAATAATATTGCAAAGACACTGTTCTTAACTTCTTAGTCAATATGTTTAGCTTTTAATATCGTGAAGTTCAACGAATCAATAAAATTGATATTACCATCTGGTACAATATTTTATTAGTTCTCACGGGATTTATGATGCAATGCAAATGCTATATTGCACTAAAAAAAAAGAAAAAAGCGACGGTCGCATCAAGAAGGTCAATGACCTTTTGACGCGTGGAACGAGCAACGTCATGTTCCTTTTTCAATAAATTCCACAAAAAAATCCGAGTTATTCCGGTCCGATCCCCTAAAACTGATACCCTAGGGGATCCGTTTTATTATGAATTATTTTCTATTCCGGTCTGATCCCCCGTAAAAGAATCGGATACCCTGACACATTTTTAGGACAGTCAGCAACAAAATATTTGTACAGCTTCTATTAGATTATGTTTTTATTATATAAATTAATTGTAAATTCGTTTGTTTGTTTTTTTTTGTTTTTTTTCCTGAAAATAAAGAATAGGTAGTAAAGTCCCACAAAGTACCAGGAGAACAGAAGTAGGAAGGAGGTATTGGAATCTTCAAATCAAATCTATAATATGCCTAGTAAAGTCCCACAAACTACCAGGAGAACAGAAGTAGGATAGAGGTATTGGAAATTGGAATCTTCAAATCAAATCTATATTATGCCTTTATAGTAAAGTCCCACAAACTACCAGGAGAACAGAAGTAGGAAGGAGGTATTGGAAATTGGAATCTTCAAATCAAATCAATAATAAGCCTTTCTAATACCATACATATTTTCATTGTTGGAGATGTGATATGACACTTATGTATGTGTGTCTTAATAATTCACCATTCTGGCCTCCTGGTAGTTTGTGGGACTTTACTATCCTGGTTTCCTATCTCCAATAAAAAAGTGCACGGTTTTAGAAAGAAAGAATATAGATTTGATTTAAAGATTCCAATACCTCCTTCCTACTTCTGTTCTTCTGGTAGTTTGTGGGATGATCGTACGATTGTAAGTTATAGAAATAAAAACTGATTATTTTTTCATTAACAACTGTTTTTCGGTTGACTGTACTTCACTTGTACTTGTGTCAAAAAGGGGATCAGACCGGAGTGATAAATTACAGGGGATCAGAAAGGAATAAACAAAAGAAAAATATTGGCAGTGGATCGGTTTGGGGGATCAGACCGGAACAACTCAAAAATCCATGTACTTGCACGATTCCACATTGTTAACGAACAGGTTAAACAGGCATCATCGTCATCATCATATCAGACCGGAATAATCCACTGCTGGGAATTTAGGTCTCCCCTTTTTCCTGCCACTCTTCCCGTTTCTGTGCGTCTTTTATCCACGGGTCTGGTTTCTTTGGCCTAGTCTTGGCCACTACTCTGTCAACGCCTACAAGTGCCAAAAGCTCCTTGAAGCTCTGTACCAACATAAATGTTATATTGTTCACGAAACATTAAAATATCTAACAAACCTTTTAGCTTGTTTTTTGGCCCTGTCCAGGTCTTCTAAGTTAATATAAAATATTAGGTCCCATCTCTCTCCTAGAATATCCTTTTACGAGTACTAAAAGCGGCTAGATACGCTATATTGTTGTTTTGATAACGTTATTTATTACTCCTTAGATGGCCATAATGTTCAGATAACACCTAGGTACTGTTTTATAAGCTCTGAGCTGAAGAAGAATATCGGTTATTAGAAAATATGGACGATATTTGAGACTGACGACGACCTTGAGGTGTTTTGGGCGGACTGAATGTAGTGTCTGCTTTCCTGGTAACTGAAACCTACGGACGGATAATAATAATAATAATATTCCACAACTATCACACAACGCCATCTAGTCCCAAGCTAAGCAGAGCTTGTGTTATGGGTACTAGACAACTGATAAACATATACAGATAGGATGGATCTATAACGGACCACAGAACACCATCTGCTACGATCCGTAGCTTTGCCTTTTTCCTTTACATGCCGTCGTCGAGAATATCTCCAAGGTAGGTATGCTGGTTTCCTCACGATATTTTCCTTCTCCGAAGCAAGTTTTGATTACCTATATAATATGCACATGAATTTTTTAGTTTAATTGTTGGTCGGTTTCTGATTTGAGAATTTGCAATTGACGAATTTGTAATCGAGAAATTATTGATTCTTCAACGACTTAAGTGTCACACGTCGATATATAAGTGTTAACTAACTACTGGTATCAATTAAGATACAACATGTCAATGTCAATAGACCTGTGAAAAAACGGTATTTCAGAAATCCTTCAAACCCCTTCCCAAAACCCTTTAAAAAAAATGAGACTAGAACACAGTCAATAACTCAGGAACAACTGGTTTTCGAACCATTTGGACGAATACATCTGTGACTCTTACCTTGCGCATTGCAGCTCCTAAACAGACGTGAAAAATGTTACGCCACGTTTCATAGATTACTTTTATGTGCGAATATGTTCCTTAAAGCATACTATTCATTTTGTTCGAGGAAGTTTTATAACATACTTAGTAAAAACCGGAGTCTTCTTTTGGGTGATAGTTGAAATGGACTCGCCCTTATAGCTGGCAAAAACCTGGAGGGTTATTTCATGAAAACGTAATTCATCATCATCTTCAAGCCCTTGTCCCTTTGTACTTATTTGGCGCAACATATTTTCTTCTTCCTTTTTTACTCTCCCATTGAAAAAGTCATTCAATGGGATTAAATAAACTAAGAGGATTGGAGGAGGATTGTATGTGTGATTTTAATGATTATCATATTTTAACCAACGTACAACCTGATACTGGCCTGCAAATTACAAAAAAAAAAAACGTAAGATTACTTGAATTTCGCCGGCTGGCCGAACAACATTGAGCATCAAGCTAGTAAGTATACAGGCAGAAATCTTTATAATTCTAGTACACTGAAAACATTTATTGCAATTTTGTTTTATAAAGAGTTTCGCTATAAACGACTGATGTCGAACGCTATATCGTTTGACACCAGTCTCTAAACGTATCTGTATAATCTTAAAAGTAAATAAAAGTCAGCTAGCTCACCTGGCTGTATACTTATTAGCTTGTTCGACTGTACTATTAAGATTTTACGCGTTAAGTTACATTGGCAAAATCTGCTCTTAAGGAGCAAATATGAAACAAGTCCGTTTGACCTACAATCTGGCCAATGACAATCGTTTTGGTACGCTAGAGGCCTCGCCAGTAATATAGTACTTCATTATCAACCTCTAACACCAGTAATTGCTCCGAGCCTAAGGGTATTTAATAATAATATTAACTAATGGACATTGTTCTGTGAACCCACCGGTGTTTAGCGACCACTGATTATTCTGGAAACCAATTCAAACGTAATTGGGGATAGACTGTGTTAATATTTCAATTCAAGGCTTATTTATTTTTAACAGAATTGTGACATATCATCACGTCTGCTATTCCGGGAGGGTTAGGCAGAGGTGTATCAAATGGTTCATAACAGTCATGACAATAAATATGTAGAAAGTTGGCAAAGTTTAAACGCAGATTTCTCGTGAAGTAACGATTGGAATTGTAAGATATGAATATGACCTCATCATCATCAGCCTATAATGTTCCCGCTGCAGGGACTCAGGCCTCTCTAGGAGACGGATTGTCTATAATCCACCACGCGGGCCCAGTGTGGATTGGTAGATGTCATATGTCTGCGAATCTTTTGGTAGTGACTGAGATATGACCTACACGTTACATGAAAATGACATCAATACTATGGGTAAAAATTGCTTCTATAAGTCGCTAATTGTATTTTTCGTGCTGCTGACTGTACACCCATATGTCACTAGTTATGTTAAAGTCCCATGTAATAAGAGGTGAGGTTATTAATTGAGGCCATCAACTAATGACAAAATCCTTATGGAAAAACCCAATAACTCTTTTATTTCCCTTTATTGAACCCCTATTTAGGAAAGCTTAAACGTTACCCGGTCACTGACGGACAAACACAAATAAAAGCACCTTATAGACCCATTGCGTCTACGAGGACAGTAAAAGACTTGATGTCAGGAAAATAAAAATAAAATAAAGTTGAAAGTAAAATGCGAGTCACTTCTAAAGGCGGGTTAAAGTTCTTAAAACTGTTACGAGTGAATAAATCTTGTGACGTCATAAAATGGTGCATGTCTCATGTGTTTGTGATGCGGTGAATATACGACTGGATTAATTTAATCATCATTCTCTTGCTCTTGCCCTAATTTATTTGATGTCACCGCAGCATGTTTTCTTCTTCCATACTTTTCTTTTACTCTTCAATTCATCAGACACTTCCTTTCCAGCCTTTTCATCCTTTACATAGTTTATCCATCGTTTTATGGCCTTTCTCTACTCTTATACCCATTCACGTTCATACTCAAAACTATCATAACATTATCATCATTTCTCCGTATCACATGCCCATACCACGACAATCGATTTCCACACCACTTTTTAGTCACCAGCGCTACTTTCAGACTTCTTGCCCCATGGCACAAATGCCTTTAATTCATCCCTTTTGTGGCCCAACATTCTTATTGATACAAAACCGAAAGGCACGTTTCATTCTAGACCACAGTGGCCAATATCTCCGTAAGTAGCGGTCAAAGATCCAACTTTTTCGCAAGTTAAAACAGTACATGCTATTAATAGCTTTAATTTAAATATCTCTACGGCCCCCATACTATGCAATGCATCCAATACGACAATGTTTTGACTGCATCACATTGAGCTCGTAAAACGTGAACTTTCACCAAAAAAAAAACAAATTTAAAAGTTTCCCAGCAATAATTATAGCGTATACTTTTTTTTTTTTAATTTATTTAACGTTTACACAAAAGAATACAGAATTATACATACAAATAGCAACCAAAAACCACTAAGGTTTAAACTTGTGCTATCATGCTTGTGCTATCTCAATATCGAACTGTATAAAAACAAAAATTTTGAAAAAACCCACGACTGTTAAAAATTAATTGAAAAAAGGATAAAATAACATAAAACACCCACCTTAACAACACCCAAGAATGTTCGTCGGGGGCTGCCATTAAATGAACTAGTTTTGCAATGTTCAGCTCCCGACGGGCATTCTTGGGTGTTTTTAAGGTGGGTGTTTTATGTTATTTTATCCTTTTTTCAATTAATTTTTAACAGTCGTGGGTTTTTTCAAAATTTTTAATTTTGCTTTTTATTTTAAACTTTTTACTTTTATTTTTATTTTTTTTTATCTAAGAACATGCACCAATTAAACCTAAACCCATAACTGAAAACTGAATCAAAAACGGACTTGTAGTTTTGGAGAAAAATGGCAACTTTGATTTGCACAAAAAATGTTTGACAGAAACAATAATTCTAATATTTGCCTCTAAAACCCATTTTAACTATTTCATTGTTTTGAGATTGTGAGTGACCTGTTAGTCTTACAGACTTCATTTTGGGCTCTTATAAATGCTTAATAAGTACTTAAAAATATTTTTGGTTATTCTTTTCTGTAAAACAAGCAGTTATGCGAATATCTTACGAAATATGTCAAAAAAATCGAAAAAAAGCTATTTTCGAGAAAAATTGGTCATCTTTCAAGTGTTCTAGCTCAGCTTCTATAGGGTCAATAGAGCCAAAATAGGACTCAAATTGTAGGTTATTGAATACAGTTTATACTTGTAGACAACATCGTTCGCAAAAAATGCATAGTTTTGGCCATGCAAGGCAAATACCATAAAAACGGTACTCCCTTACTTCTCCTAAAATTGTTTGTCCGAGAATCATTATCCATAACACGTTTGCCATAAACTTCATTAACCATAATGTTCAAATTGCCGAAATTTTGTTTAACATAATTATCTTTAGTTCTAAAAGTATTCTGTCATAATATCGATTACTATAATAATTGAATCTCCTAATTTTACATGACCTAAATTAATATGTCCTAACTATTGCTTTACCTAATGTGTATTATTCCGAATGTTCGTTTATAATAAATTTTATAGTCCTAAAAAAAATTCGAAGTGTCTAGTCGTCCGATTAGCGGATGAATAAAATTAATTAGTCGTCCGATTAGCCGGATGAATAACCAAAATTGTAGGCTGTTGCTAGTCGTCCGCTAAGTGGATGAATCACCGTCTCGCGACAGTATCCTTTATGGGCGGCATGGGCACCGGGCCGTAGGCCGACGAAGGAGGCCGGCGGAGGCCCGGCACTTCGGGGACAGAAGACAATAGTGTTATGTAATATGCGAGCGAAGCGAGCGCGCGTCATGGAGTACAACATGCGTTGCATGTATGAGTGACGTGACCAAAAGCTTTGTTATACTTTGTTCTAATAATATTATTATGATAAATAAACATTATGTTATTTTAATTTAGGACTTAAAACTTTTATGGAAAACGATTTTATGTCTTTCGTATATTATTGATTGTAATATTTATGACAAATGGATTTAGGACATATTATATTTAGGGATTTAAATTTTATAGCATGTGATATTATATGATATTTAGTTCGGGTAAGTTATCATTCGGACAAATGATGATTAGGGCAAAAAAAGTTATGGCATTTTAAATTATGGATAAAAAAGTTAGGTGACACAATAGAGAACCCATAAAAACACCACAAATTTCGAAAATTTTCTCGATTTTCTCATTTTCCACAAGGTTTTCGAAGTTGCATTTTTTAATTTATACTACCCTAACACACCCATACAACATACCAAAAATGCAGAACTACATCACGCTTTGCGAATTTAGAATGATTTTCTGTCTATTTCCGACGGGTTACCATGTACTTGCACGATTCCACATTGTTAACGAACAGGTTAAACAGGCATCATCGTCATCATCATATCAGACCGGAATAATCCACTGCTGGGAATTTAGGTCTCCCCTTTTTCCTGCCACTCTTCCCGTTTCTGTGCGTCTTTTATCCACGGGTCTGGTTTCTTTGGCCTAGTCTTGGCCACTACTCTGTCAACGCCTACAAGTGCCAAAAGCTCCTTGAAGCTCTGTACCAACATAAATGTTATATTGTTCACGAAACATTAAAATATCTAACAAACCTTTTAGCTTGTTTGGCCCTGTCCAGCCCCCCTATTGCGTATCTTTTTAACGTCAGTGGCTATCAGAAATGTCCATAGATTAACTGTAAATTGGTTATGGTTTGGTACATTTTTTTCTTAAAAACTCACCATTTGACAGTTATTTGATAGACATTATAAGTTATCCACTGTAATTAAAAGATACACAATAGCCCTGCTGGTCTTCTAAGTTAATATAAAATATTAGGTCCCATCTCTCTCCTAGAATATCCTTTTACGAGTACTAAAAGCGGCTAGATACGCTATATTGTTGTTTTGATAACGTTATTTATTACTCCTTCTATCATCATCAGCCTATAATGTTCCCACTGCAGGGACTCAGGCCTCCTCTCTAGGAGAGGGATGGGCTATAATCTACCACGCGGGCCCTGTGCGGATTGGTAGATGTCACGATGTGATGTTTTTTGGTTCTAAGACATGCCGGTTTCCTCACGATGTTTTCCTTCACCGTTTTGAGAGCAGCGGTGATGAAATAAATTACACAAAGTAATGCGCCTGCCTGGGTTCGAAGTTTCGAACCCACGACCTACTGTTCGTAAGTCGGGGTCGACACCACTGGGCCACCGCTGCTACACACTATTACTCCTTAGATGGCCATAATGTTCAGATAACACCTAGGTACTGTTTTATAAGCTCTGAGCTGAAGAAGAATATCGGTTATTAGAAAATATGGACGATATTTGAGACTGACGACGACCTTGAGGTGTTTTGGGCGGACTGAATGTAGTGTCTGCTTTCCTGGTAACTGAAACCTACGGACGGATATACAGATAGGATGGATCTATAACGGACCACAGAACACCATCTGCTACGATCCGTAGCTTTGCCTTTTTCCTTCACATGCCGTCGTCGAGAATATCTCCAAGGTAGGTATGCTGGTTTCCTCACGATATTTTCCTTCTCCGAAGCAAGTTTTGATTACCTATATAATATGCACATGAATTTTTTAGTTTAATTATTGTTGGTCGGTTTCTGATTTGAGAATTTGCAATTGACAAATTTGTAATCGAGAAATTATTGATTCTTCAACGACTTAAGTGTTGTACACATCGATATAGTGATAAGTGTTAACTAACTACTGGTATCAATTAATCAATTACAACATGTCAATGTCAATAGACCTGTGAAAAAACAGTATATCAGAAATCCTGTAAACCCCTTCCCATAAACCTTTCCTTATAAAAAATGAGACTAGAACACAGTCAATAACTCAGGAACAGCTGGTTTTCGAACCATTTGGACGAATACACCTGCGACTCTTACCTTGCGCATTGCAGCTCCTAAACAGACGTGAAAAATGTTACGTCACGTTTCATAGATTACTTTTAAGCGAATATGTTCCTTAAAGCATACTATTCATTTTGTTCGAGGAAGTTTTATAACATACTTAGTAAAAACCGGAGTCTTCTTTTGGGTGATAGTTGAAATGGACTCGCCCTTATAGCTGGCAAAAACCTGGAGGGTTATTTCATGAAAACGTAATTCATCATCATCTTCAAGCCCAAGTCCCATTGTACCTATTTGGTGCAACATGTTTTCTTCTTCCTTTCTTACTCTCCCATTGAAAAAGTCATTTAATGGGATTAAATAAACTAAGAGGATTGTATGTGTGATTTTAATGATTATCATATTTTAACCAACATACAACCTGATTGATTGCCTGCAAATTACAAAAAAAAAACGTAAGAAAACTTGAATTTCGCCGGCTGGCCGAACAACATTGAGCATCTAGTTAGTAAGTATACAGGCAGAAATCTTTATAATTCTAGTACTGTCTATACAAGACATCCCTGCGACGGGCTGGAGAAGTACACTGAAAACATTTATTGCAATTTTGTTTTATAAAGAGTTTCGCTTTAAACGACTGATGTCGAACGCTTTAACGTTTGACACCAGTCTCTAAACATATCTGTATAATCTTAAAAGTAAATAAAAGTCAGCTAGCTCACCTGGCTGTATACTTATTAGCTTGTTCGACTGTACTATTAAGATTTTACGCGTTAAGTTACATTGGCAAAATCTGCTCTTAAGGAGAAAATATGAAACAAGTCCGTTTGACCTACAATCTGGCCAATGACAATCGTTTTGGTACGCCAGAGGCCTCGCCAGTAATATAGTACTTCATTATCAACCTCTAACACCAGTAATTGCTCCGAGCCTAAGGGTATTTAATAATAATATTAACTAATGGACATTGTTCTGTGAACCCACCGGTGTTTAGCGACCACTGATTATTCTGGAAACCAATTCAAACGTAATTGGGGATAGACTGTGTTAATATTTCAATTCAAGGCTTATTTATTTTTAACAGAATTGTGACATATCATCACGTCTGCTATTCCGGGAGGGTTAGGCAGAGGTGTATCAAATGGTTCTTAACAGTCATGACAATAAATATGTAGAAAGTTGGCAAAGTTTAAACGCAGATTTCTCGTGAAGTAACGATTGGAATTGTAAGATATGAATATGACCTCATCATCATCAGCCTATAATGTTCCCGCTGCAGGGACTCAGGCCTCTCTAGGAGACGGATTGTCTATAATCCACCACGCGGGCCCAGTGTATTACAATAATTACAATATACAATTACAATATATCTTTATTTTCTCTCTTCACAAACGTTTACATACATAGTTATAAGAAATACAATTGCAAGACTAACATATTAACAAGGTGCAACATTATATATGTTCCTTTGTGAGAGGCTGGCGTCCATACTAGGATACCCTGTGTGACGGATCCCCAGGCTCTCACCTCGAATAAAACAAAGTTACTGTCAATATGTTAGTGTGGATTTGTAGATGTCATATGTCTGCGAATCTTTTGGTAGTGACTGAGATATGACCTACTTGATAGTACTTAATGATAATAAGGGTTCCAAACATTAATTTTGTCACGTTACACGAAAATGACATCAATACTTTAGGTAAAAATTGCTTCTATACGTCGCTAAGTGTATTTATTCGCTAACTGTACACCCATATATCACTAGTTATGTTAAAGTCCCATGTAATAAGAGGTGAGGTTATTAATTGAGGCCATCAACTAATGACAAAATCCTTATGGAAAAACCCAATAACTCTTTTATTTCCCTTTATTGAACCCCTATTTAGGAAAGCTTAAACGTTACCCGGTCACTGACGGACAAACACAAATAAAAGCACCTTATAGACCCATTGCGTCTACGAGGACAGTAAAAGACTTGATGTCAGGAAAATAAAAATAAAATAAAGTTGAAAGTAAAATGCGAGTCACTTCTAAAGGCGGGTTAAAGTTCTTAAAACTGTTACGAGTGAATAAATCTTGTGACGTCATAAAATGGTGCATGTCTCATGTGTTTGTGATGCGGTGAATATACGACTGGATTAATTTAATCATCATTCTCTTGCTTTTATCCTAATTTATTTGATGTCACCGCAGCATGCCTTCTTCTTCCATACTTTTCTTTTACTCGTCAATTCATCAGAAACTTACTTTCTTGTCGTATCTTCCACAGTTCATCCATCGTTTCTTTGGTCTTCGTCTTCTCTTATACCCATTCACAGCCATACTCAAAACTATCTCAACGACATTATTATCATTTCACTGGACAACCAATTACTATATAACTTTTCAGTCACAGGCTATTTATTATACACTTTCAGACTTCTCCTTATGTTTTCATAAATATAATTGTATCCATTCGAGTAACACCACACATCCACCTTAGCATTCTCATCTCAGCCCAATGCAAATGCCTTTCATTCACCCCATACAAGGCATTAGTACAAACTTGTGCCGATATTTACATTATAATTTTATCATTATTGTCTATTGCAAGCAGATTACGATTTTATTCGAGGTTTTCAGTCTATCCTTAAATAATATACATATTTTCAACAATAATCTTGAACCATATCAATTATATATTAAAAGAACATTCCACAAACGGTGTAAAAATACCCTTAATTAACTGACAGCCGACAGGCACTTGTTCTCTCTGTCTGTGCGCTATTTTTTTAAACGGTTTTTAAACGGTTTTGAAAAAAACCGTGGGGCACGTCAATTGTCTACAATCGTTGAAATTGACGTGTCCCACGGTTTTATTTTAGTCTAGTCTATGCATAATTATGTTTATAATTCCCACGACTGTATCTATTTTATTATTTTTTGGTTTTTAGTACATTTATCTTAAACATTGCAAAACCGTTTAACTTAAAAAGTTTTTTTACCAATTTTTTTTATTACTAGCAGGTAATTACGGAGATGCTAGCGGTCAAAGTTCCAAATCACAAAGCTTTTTTAAGAAAACAACCTTTTAATGTTATAACTTTAATTGGAACACCTCCACAACCCCATACTATGTAATGCATCAGAACAATGTTTTTAGTGCGTTACATTGAGTTTTGCAATAAAACGTGAAATTCCACCATTAAAAAAGTAAGTTTCCCAGCAATAATTATAGCGTATAGTTACTTAGTTTGATGAACATAATGCTTGGTTGCCGGCTTTCCGAAGGGTCCGTTTGCACCTTATACAGTGACAGTTAACCCATTCCCTTCAGTTGACTCTTGAATTCAATTTGTTCGGTTGACAGGACAGATGCAAATGAGATCGGAGGGGCCCCTTTATAATGTTCGCCCTCTCTGTTGATCAGTGATACTGAGCCAGATGAATGAGGCTAGAATTGTTATCAGAGTTTCAATCAAGTATATATAGAAGCATTGGCTATCTGGGTATATAGATTTACCTGCATGGGTGCTTAATTAGTCCTCGTGTTCTTTATGTGGTTAAACTGTACAAATTGTTGTCGTGCCTTCATTTGTGTGTGTTTTGTATTTTTTATACAAAAATATTAATTATTTTTTTTATAAATAGGGGAACCAACAGCATAACAGTTGGATAACAAGTAACAATAAGTCTAATACAGACCTAATTACAGGTTCTCACGAGTAGAAACAGAAAAAGTTGTAGGAATGTTAGGATCACTCCAAGAACAGAAGCAACACACGCTTCAAAAAAAACTTAGCATTCAGCCGCGTGTAAAATTTGGTTTAGGTTTTGGTGGTAAATGTGTCAAATGAGAATTTTTTTCAAAGAATATTAAAGTCCTTATTCACTCACGATAAAAGTAGCCTATGTCCTTTTCCAGGTCCCTGGCGACCGATCTGTCAAACATGATTGGTTCAATGTTCTAAACGTGAAAAGGAAATAGAAGTATGAACAGATATGGCCATTCGCATGTAAATTGCTAACGTATGTATGTATCTTTGGCTATCCCGATTAGCGAGCAGCGCGGCCGCGGTGGCCCAGTGGTGGCGGCCCCGACTTACAAACGGTAAGTCATGGGTTCGATCCCAGCAGGCGCTTTACTTTGCGTAACTTATTTCATCACCACTGCCCGCAAAACGGTGGAGGGAAACATCGTGAGGAAAACGGTATGTCTTTAAACCAAAAAATTCGATCTACCAACCCGCACTGGGCCCACGTGCTGGATTATCCCTCTCCTAGAGAGGAGGCCTGAGTTCCTGCAGTGGGAACATTATAGGCTGATGATGATGATGATGATGTATGTATAAGTAACAGTGGAGCTTGCAACTACGAAGCCTTTTTCCCGCTATAGGAGTTGACTTCCTCTTGTAGGATCTTGTAGGAAGCAGAATAATACTTTAATTGCTTTTTCTTCTTGTTTATTGTGTGGAACCTAAACTGGTGTCAGAGTTTTTAAGCCGCCCATGGGTCTATAACATTGCTTTAATCTTGTTGGAAGTATCTCTCAG
The DNA here is from genome assembly GCA_949316265.1 of Diarsia mendica. Lineage (NCBI taxonomy): Eukaryota > Metazoa > Arthropoda > Insecta > Lepidoptera > Noctuidae > Diarsia > Diarsia mendica. The sequence continues at coordinate 15,347,264 of OX438889.1, forward strand.
ATTTGCTAGTTTGGTTTCTTGGTCTTCCTTCACCGAAGCAAATTTTACAAGGGTTGAACTCGAGACCTAACGACTTATTAGTTCGACAGGCGATTTTATTCTAGTTCATTTTAGTAAGAAAGAACGCGGGGCTATCTAGGATACACCGGGGTATAACGGAATTGATTGATAGTTCTCGTAAAACATAATAGACACCTTTCAGAAAATAGAGCTAAAACCCTGTTAAGAAAATGTGTCAAAATAAAGGTAGGAATGGTGTTAAATGAGTGAGACGTAACCTATCGAGTAGGTGGAAAGTTGCAGCGGCAACCGTGTGCCTAATGCATACAAATTGGATCCCATTCATTTCGTGTTCACAGCGAAAACGCGCTTCCAGCGACACAAAGCTGATTTTCTGCTGAAAATACGTTTTTAGGAGAAATTTTTGATATGATGTTGTCTTCTATTTTATGCAAGTTGCCGTGTTATATCGGTTCTCTTGTGCTTTATCACTTCTATGTTATTTCTTCCTTGATTCTGATTATGTGTTCTAGCACTTTTAATGACTGTGAAGGCTTGTAATGATTAATTTTGTTATATTATTATAATGCTATAGTCTATAATCCCTCATCATCACCATTTGCCTGGCCTTTTCCCAACAATGTTGGGGTCGGCTTCCAGTCTAACCGGATGGAGCAAGAGTGAGTGAAGAGAAAAGTATGTAATCCTTCCTAAAACTAAAAGATAACCAAATAATTTTAATCGAAATGCATATTTAATTTGTGTTATCCAGTGTCTAAGTTTTGCACAATTTGAAAATGACATTGTTCTCGGTCTCATTTCAGTCAACACCTTTAATGCCGGAAGCCCTCCTGGAGGACTCACTCAAATCGCATTTCCGATGCCGGGAGCCCTACTCGAGGGCTCATTTTAAATGTAGGTTTTTCTTTGTGAAAGCAGCACCAAATAATGTAAAACTAAAAACAGTTGTAGGTATATTTTAGTAATATGTGGAAACGTCGTGGATTGTACACTAACCTATTTTGAATATTCTGTATTATTTACTGTAACATATATTGTACAATTGTTTGTTTTCCCCAAATAAATAAATATTTTATAACTAAAATCGACTCGCTAACAAGGACGTTTCACGGCCACGTGCACCAACATAGGCCAACCCGATTTTTTAGTGACCGACCCATAGTCACACTAAACTACCACACCAGTGTGACTACGGATGAATAAAATTAATTAGTCGTCCGATTAGCCGGATAAATAACCAAAATTATAGGCTGTTGCTAGTCGTCCGCTAAGTGGATGAATCACCGTCTCGCGACAGTATCCTTTATGGGCGGCATGGGCACCAGGCCGTAGGCCGACGAAGGAGGCCGGCGGAGGCCCGGAACTTCGGGGACAGAAGATATTAGTGTTATTTAATATGCGAGCGAAGCGAGCGCGCGACATGGAGTACAAAAATTACGGAAATAATGAAAATAAAAAAATATGTAAATTATGGATACTAGCCTATTGTGATCAGGTTAAATTATCCATAGTCATACTAGTGTGACTACGGATAATTTAACCTGATCCGTAGTCACACTGGTGTGGTAGTTTAGTGTGACTATGGGTCGGTCATGGATTTTTTCTATGTGTTCGCCGGGTTCGTGGATAAGGAAATGATTTGTCATAAACGTAAACCAGAAGGAGCAGGAAGGTACGATCATATTTTTTCAAAGCTATATACATCGCTTAGTTTACGACTATCTGGAAATGAAGAAAGATAAATATAAAATATTTTATCTTTACTCTGTTTATTTTTGTTTCATAACTTTGCTGGTGGGTCGATCGATTTAAATATTCTTGTGTTTCGGGTATAAAAGTACCCCATAAGACTACTACTTTTAATTCTTGGGGATTGTACCCTCAAAGGTTTTTAGACTTTGCCAGGTCAGCCTCTCATAACTCTCTTCTATCCAAGACATTTACCTCTAATAATTTTTCAGATACATGTGCGTAATGTAAAATATTATCCCTTTCTTTCATGAGTAAACCAGCATACCTGAGAGATATTTCTCGATAGCATGTAAAGTCAAGAGTCGCGAGAAGACGATAAAGAACAAGAAGAAGCTGTTGTACAAAAGCTTCCCACAAGATCCACCGTAATACAAGCTTCTCCATTCTGTCTAAGTACCACTTTTTCAGATCTTTGTATCATCTAATCATTTCGAAGATACTATCCTAACTAATATTATAAATGCGAAAGTAACTCTGTCTGTCTGTCTTTCTTTCTGTCTGTCTGTCTTTGCTTCACGCCTAAACTACTGAACCGATTTGTGTGAAATTTGGTACAGACGTAGTTTGGAACTTGAAAAAACTTTTTTACAAAAAATTAAACCGACTTCAACAAAAAATCAAACACAAAAAAGTGAAAAATAAACTTAAGAAGAAAATCAGCTTCTGAAGTCGGTGACTTTTGTTTGATTTATTTCATGATTTTGCCACCGACTTCCGAAGCTGATTTTCTTCTTAAGTTTATTTTTCACTTTTTTGTGTTTGATTTTTTGTTGAAGTCGGTTTAATTTTTTGTAAAAAAGTTTTTATTTTTCACTTTTTAGTGGTTCACATGTGCTTACCCCTTCACAGCGTACTGGCGTGAAGTTATGTTATGATCTGGTCTAAACAATAGACATACATGACATTTCAGCAATCCCAGTCCATTTGCTATCATTCGTTGAGGAGTTCCGTTGCCTATCTCCGAAGTTCTTCATCAGATCTTCACTAAATTGAAATGGAACCACTCCGAGAAAGTACTCTTCCAAAAACTACTCAAATCACTTCAAGTGTGCCTATAAAATTTGAAGAGTTCCCTCTATTTCTCCAGGATCCCATCATCAGATCCTGACTTGGTGATCATGGGACCACTTGGGAAGTATATCCTTTCCAACAAAAAAAGAATTTTTCAAATCGGTTAGCAAGCGACGGAGTTATGAGGTAACAAACATAAAAAAAAAAAAAAAAAAAAAAATACAGTCGAATTGATAACCTCCTCCTTTTTTTGAAGTCGGTTAAAAAGGACATAGGATAGTTTTTTTTTTTTTTTTTTTTCGCGAGATAATCCAAAAATCTGCCGGAAGTCACTATTCCACGCGAACGAAGTCGCGGGCAAAAGCTAGTAATATCATCTAATAGATTTCTTTTTGCATCTGTGAAAAGTGTGTTTCGTCGATAAACACGTGTTACAAGCTTACTCACAGGAAAATGTGACAGAGGCAATGTTCCCACAGTTTACAACCCATGACTCTCTGAAATGGTTTCCGCCTTTGTTCTCATAAAGGCGAAACCTACAAAACCTAACCGTAAACATATTCGATTGTGCGTGCAGAACCGTGATTGGGTTTGCCATTAGGATTTTTACATTAACAGCTACAGAGTCTGGATTTGTGCCTGGGAGAATTTAAACATAATAGACGAAACGTAGGTTTATTACGTACTCCTCCGCCGAACTCTGCGAGGGTCTGGTTTTATGTTAAGTGGCGCTTGGTTGATTCTTTCATGCTTATTACATTTGAACGCAATGCTAACTGTTACGGAATAAATAAATGGAAAATTCTATGTAAATGTTTGGTCAAACAAACCTTTATCTTATGAGATGCCTATTAAACTTTTTAAACTTTCGCGATTTGTACACATTATAAAACACTATCGAAACGGGTCTTATCGCGATATTCTTTTTAACGAGGTAAACAGGTACCTACTTGTTTCCCGACGTTCAACGCCCGGCGTTCGTTTGTCAACGCCGGTCGTCCGACGAGGTCCGCCAGTGTATAGACGTCCTTCCTTAGTGTTGTGTGTAGAAGTACCGACAGTGACATTTATAAAAATTGTGAAGACCAAGTGAGGGTAGATGCACAGACCCGCACTTTACGAAGACGTCGCTGAGCTGTCATCAGTCCTCCCGTGACCACGATCGCTGCAAGGCGGTCGAAACGTCGGGAAACAAGTAGGTACCTGTTTACCTCGTTAAAAAGAATATCGCGATAAGACCCGTTTCGATAGTGTTTTATAATGAGATGCCTATTTTTATGAATATACAAATTTTTATTCCTTTGATTTCTAAAATCTGTTTTCCCACGTTTTCCTTTTGTCTTCAAAGTAAAGTAAAGTTTCGGCTTTCATCTAAGGATCAACTGTTTCTTTCATTGAATGTCCGTTTTATCTGATACGCTTTGTCAATCTTCCGGGAAGTCGCTTAGCGATCGTTAATCTTTCTTCATGACAGTATTTTTTCCGTTGCCTTTAGGTACGTATATCCCATACTATTAAATGCGCAATATTTGTAATATAAATGTCGGAATGTCAAAATTTAATCCGTTAGGCTCATGGGTACATCATGTGGGCATAAGATTAATCGATCTCAAATTAACTATATAGTCTGGTTGATCGTCCATCACAATTCCTTTGTTTCCTTTACATTATAATTATAATAGTTTCGAAAGCTTATGCCATTCTAAAGCAAATTTGGGAGTTCAATTTTAATAATAGGGAGATAAGGTTGCAGTGGGTTCCATCTCACATTGGCTTACCGGGAAACGAGGAGGTCGATTTATTCGCAAAAAAAATCCGCTTTAGAAGGTTTAGTTATTGAAGCTAAGTGTCATTACGCAGAATTACTAGGTAGATATAAATTAATATGCTATAATATGTGGAAAGAATATTTTGATAAAAAATCTTAAGAAAAGGGTGTTTGGTACAAAACATTGCAATGCGAACCTCCTCGAATTCCCTGGTTCACTGATGTGAGAATCAGTCGAAAATATATAGTTATCGCACGTAGGTTAAGAACAGGACACATACCACTTAACAAATTTGGTTTTCTAATGAAAAAAGTGAGTAGCCCTAATTGTGAACAGTGCGGCACTGTGGAGGATGTGCATCACTTGCTAGTGGAATGTGTCCGTAATAGCAGAGAAAGAGACGCTTTGATGGCCGAATTACACACTAACAGGCTAGATTTGGGTGCTTTTCAAAGCCTTATATCAAATCCCTGCAGTGCGGATGCTATTAGAATATACCAGTTTATTTACAATTCTCTTAGGCAATAAGTAGTTATAAGTAGTATAGTTTAATTTTAAGTATTCTTGTAATCATATTGTTATGAGTTACGATGGGGCTGACATGGTCACAATGGTGACAATATGTATGACCAAAAGCCCCTAAATAAATAAAGATATATATAAAAAAAAAATACGCTGGTGAACTTGAGTAGGATCCAAAATAATAAAAAGATAAAAATATAAATTCACGTAAGGTCAGACAATATTTTGCTTAATATGTTAATCTCGACCGGATTGTGTTAGGTTGCCAATTAACCAACAGCGAGGTCCCTTTTTTCTTTGTTTTAGAACATGACTGTGCCATAATAATGAAGGGTTAACTTCATTTTAAACTTACCTAATTCATTTTAAACTTTTTTTAAATTTTCATACTCTTGAAAATTGATATTATTATGGTTGAAATTCAAAAACGGTTCGAAAGATTTCGATTTAACTTATAATATTGATATAATTGTCAAACATGACATAATATTTTTTTTTTTTTTTTATTTAAGATGGGTCAGCTCTTGACCTCGAGGCTTGCCATAATTATGGTAAAAAGTAAGTCTTACAAGGCAGTCTTATCATGAGAGTCCGAAACCGGGACGTCATAATGAACATCGTTTTTACACATACGTAACATAACGCCTGTATTCCTCGAAGGGGACCGTCAACCTATACAGGTAGAGGTGTACCATACAGTACGAGTACACCTACATTTCGTCAGTTATGTTTAAGTTCTATGTAATAATGGGCGAGCCTTTTGTTAACAACTGGCATAAAGACTCCGAGGCTGCTACTGAGAAATTTCTGACGGAAAAACCCAACATCACTTTCTGGACTTAAGAATGTACCCAACACCTTTGGCCAGCAGTTGCGCTTGCGAACTTGCGACACCTCGCTTTTGAATTACGTTACTTTTAAAGCATGTATAAGTAAACAATATACACCAAAAGTGTTGTTTACTTAAATAAGTAAACAATATATGTACATAAAAAGTGTCCGTCATACGTTCGAAATACAGATTAAAGACTAATTTTATTTCAGAGGGAGTAATTGAAACGTTAAAATTGTACTGTTTTTGTGCTTCATTGTTCATTAAAGCGAACGAGTGGATGAAATATCAGATTCGATTGTTTACTGATAAATGGTTTCTGCTTGCTTTGTACGAATCCATTAAGCAACGCTCAAATGTCAGGAATTACCACAATAATTCTGGTATTTTAACACAATAATATGTTGTCATGTGAGTCTGACTGCCGCACTCAGAGATGATTGCTAAGCCGTCACTTAGTAAAGATTTGACATACAAAACTTTTACTAAGTGACGGCTTAAGTAATCATTAAATGTCTCTGAGTGCGGCAGTTAGTACCACAACTTGCTCTCATCAAAGGCGTCTAGGCGTTATTGCGGCGAGATAATTGAAAGAATTGGTTTAGCTAGAGTATGTGTGTCGTCTACGCGACGCGACGGTGCTCATGCGAAGAAGACTAATTACTTACGTGTGGGGCACTTCACGCAAATCGCAACTCTTGAGATCGTTCGACAGGGCGTTGCAGCGTTGGCGGTTACAAATTAGCGTACGTGCATTTGATTTTAATAAGCGAAAAAAGTCGCGTGCTTGTACACGTTTAAGCCGACACGAGCTCATATACGCGCAAAAAAAAGGCGGTCTGAAACCGTTCTTAGCCAATACTTTATATCTACCATCAGCATACAGCATGAAGCGAAGTGAGAGATCAAAACCCCCGGGGCAAGGTACTGAGTCTGGTTGATTCTGCGAGTCCATCCTTCAATGTTAAATCAGAGAATAGTACATAAACATAGACTCAAAAGACTGCCATTTACAGATACTGACTGAGTTGCGGAGTTCAGTGGATATTAATTTTGGGAGTTCTAGATTGGTTAGATTATAATGGTCAACGCATAGATGTTAAGAAGCCCCGTTTGGTCTCGTGGTCGCAAGCACAACTGCTGATCGTGGAGTTGATCGCTATTGGATTTTTCCAAGCAAGGTAGAGGTTTTCAAAATTGAAAGCTTAAACCGATATTGGATGATATACTTCTACATATGTTTATACTATTCAATTTGGCTCATCCATCTATCTTCTAACTATTTATATATTATAAATAAATAAAAAGAGAAGTCCTGACTGACTGACTCATCAACGCCCAGCCCAAACCCTTGGACCTAGAAATCTGAAATTTTGCACAGAGGTTCCCTATATATTGTAGACAAAGAATAAGGAATGATTTTTCGAAATTCAACCACTAAGGTAGTTAAATAGGGGATGAAAGTTTGTATGGAAAATCGATATTTTTGTAGTTAAACCGACATCCACGCGGGCGAAGCCGTGGGCAAAAGCTAGTTATGATACAAAGTCCGACTACACCTTAGACTACACATTCAGCCTACTTGTATGCTTCTTTTTTCTCATCTATGCTTGCATGCGACGAACTTTTCGCTCTTGAGTAAATAACCAGGTTTCAACGGTTATAACAAAAATATCGTCCGCTGATCCCTCCGATATATGAATTGAATTGCTACATCCAAATTAATAATATTTTTTTTTTACAATTTTTTTGGCCTTGTTGTTAATGTTATTTTTTTGTTAAAAGTTACGATTGGTGCAAGCATAAATCTATTAATTGATGAACTTAAGTAAACCATTTTATGTCCTTGTGTTTGAATAAGAAAGTTAGGGCGAAAGTTATTTCAGAAATAGTTTGTAGGAGGTCCAATAGAAATGGCTTCAGATGTTATGCATGTTTATTTTCATAAAGACAAAGTGGGGTAGGCTGAAGTGGGGTCAAAGTTTAGATAACTCGGTTGGATCAGTAGCCGAAGGGCAAAAAGACAATAAACATAAAGGGAGCCATCACTTTGATGGGGTAATAGTAACAATGGATTATTCATATTGTTATGTTTTCGCCACAGAATGTCTGTAGCTGACCGTTTGCGCGCCTGTTCAGCGTGGGATCCTCGGGTCGAGCAAATTATTATTAGGGTTTCGCACAACCCAATCGTTATTTGCCTTTCGGAGTCTAGATTTGAGTGCAGTTATTGACGAAATATTTCCTACTAACCTTTGGTTTTATTGGTAACTGGTGGAATGTGGGTGTACTCATATAATAATATATCTCTGGCTGCAAATTCGAGTAATAAAGGGTGAAAGAGACACGGATGATAAAACAGTTATCACGAATTTAATACATCATTCTAAACACTCCCAAATAAAATGTATATAGTCAGTTAAAACAAAAACACCTGTTTCAAACAAAACTGGAGTACCTACGCGGTCAAAATACCTATAGGGCAAAGCTGATTTTAAAATCACCTGTGAAAAACTCACTTTGTATCAGTAACATAACATCATAACATCACGCCTGTAATCCCCGAAAGGTTAGGCAGAGGTGTACCTAATAGTACACCTACATTACGCCAGATATGTTTAAGTCCATGTAATAGGGGCGAGCCTATTGCCATCAACCGGGCACAAATCCAGACTTCGTAGCTGTTACTGATAAATTTCTGATGGAAAAAGCAAGATGGAATCGAACCCGGAATTCTTTTGTTATAACTATGGGCTGCTACGGAGAATTGTTTAATACAGATATCTAATAATTTTTACCTAAAATTTTTACCTAAATTCCCAATAAGTATAACCTGTACCAGGGTTCGGCGATGACGCAAACAACCTCTAAAATAAAGGCACCCCTGAAACCGGAAATGGAACTAGCACTAAACGAACAATTAACCGATATTTCCGTTCGAACTATTTCAGTGCCAGACAGATATTTTAGCTAGCCAGTCGGGTTAGGCGAAAATATGTTTGTCTGACATTTTGTCTGACCTAAAAACGAGAAATAGCTTCTTTAATTGGCAAGCCCTTTGCTAAACTATTGTGGGAAATAGCAGGTTAGTTCTAATTCTGTTTTAGAATGGCCTTTTCATTTTAGTTAAAAATCTATTTTTGAGAAAGACGCTAATGGCTTGGTGGCAAAGACTAACGTATAACGTCAAATCCGCATAGTAATGCGGATTGGATTTGATTTGCGGGAAATATTTCTCGACGGTATGTAAAGCCAAGTCAGAGTCGCCAATGGGGGCATGAAAATAACCACACGATAAAGAAGAAGAAGAAAAAAGAAAGAATTGTTTACATGCGTGGAACAAAAAACAAATTTGTGTTTTGGAAAAACGACTTTAATACTCGAAGTTAAAGTTCAGCTTACAAGTTTTTGACAGTTCTGACAGAACTAGTCATCCCAAAATCAAATTGATTCACACTAACAGGCTGATATTTATATACGTAGAAAAAATATAAATTGCAAACAAGGGCATGAATAAACTGTATAAAGCCTTATTTGAGGAAAATATCCGTTGTTTCTCCTACGATTGTTGTTTTCCTTGCAATAAATTCTTATCGCGTGTGTTGGTCCCACAAAACGCTGGACATTGGCGCATTGGGACCAAACTGTCTTCAATTCTGTTCGTGATGGCCGGGGGTCTCGTGCGTGATAACGTACCGGGGTCTTAAAGTAGAAGGAGCATTTGTTGTTATATTCGTATAAGTTTGGGATAAGACTACTGCGATGGTTTAGTGGTTGCAAGTGGTAGACTGCTGAGGATGAGGTCTCGGGTTTGATAGTTAGTCAGAGGGTCATTTGCAGGGGCCTGCAAGAACCGATGCCTGCCGGAGCTGCGGGTTGTTCGAAAGAGATACCGCGACCCCGGACACAAAGGGTTAAGAAGGAACATGGGTGGTTTTTAGTCAGTAGAAGTCTGACACTCCCTTTCACTCCACCCAGAGCGAGAGGAATCATTTGATGATTTATCACCGTCCAAATAAAAAAGGGTCCTTGGTTTTGTCTAACATGAATTTCTGACCAGTCCATCTGCTGGACTTTTCGCGGTGGTAGGCAATGTTCCACCTACTTCTATGTTACTTCTATCTATAGCCAGCTTCGAAAGATTTAGACTCGTTCATTAAAGGTTACATTAAGGTACCACCAAAACTGCTATCTAAGTTTATTTTAACTCGTAATACACAACATACGTTTTCTTTCAACAAGCAATTTTATACGGGTAAAGACGGTGTAGGTTTATTCCTTTGGGCACAGAGCCCTAAAAACAAGTGGGTGGCATCACTTTGTCCTCCTTAATTATGTTACCCGAAGAAAATATAACACATATAAGGGTCAGGCAGAGGTGTAACCTTAGTACGCCCACATTTCAACAGTTTTGTTTTAGTCCCATGTTTTTCATTATATCCCACTAGCTTTTGCCAGCGGCTTCGCCCGCGTGAAAATGTCGATTTTTCATACAAACTTTCATCCCCTATTTAAATCTCTTAGGGGTTGAATTTCGAAAAATTCTTCCTTATTCCTTGTCTACATTATAAAGGGAACCTCTGTGCAAAATTTCAGCTTTCTAGGTCCAAGGGTTAGGGCTGGGCGTTGATGAGTCAGTCAGTCAGTCAGTCAGGACTTCTCTTTTTATTTTTAAAGAGAGATAGGGGACGAGTTGCCATCAAACGGGCTGTTGCTGAAAAACTGGTGAAAAAACCCAAAGATACTATATGCCTTTTGTTTCCTTTGTTTCAGGTCCTCGTGCTCAAGAGCCGCGCTTGAGGGTTGAATTTCGAAAAATTCTTCCTTATTCCTTGTCTACATTATAAAGGGAACCTCTGTGCAAAATTTCAGCTTTCTAGGTCCAAGGGTTAGGGCTGGGCGTTGATGAGTCAGTCAGTCAGTCAGTCAGGACTTCTCTTTTTATTTTTAAAGATAGATAGGGGACGAGTTGCCATCAAACGGGCTGTTGCTGAAAAACTGGTGAAAAAACCCAAAGATACTATGCCTTTTGTTTCCTTTGTTTCAGGTCCTCGTGCTCAAGAGCCGCGCTTGAGGGTTGAATTTCGAAAAAATCTTCCTTATTCCTTGTCTACATTATAAAGGGAACCTCTGTGCAAAATTTCAGCTTTCTAGGTCCAAGGGTTAGGGCTGGGCGTTGATGAGTCAGTCAGTCAGTCAGTCAGGACTTCTCTTTTTATTTTTAAAGAGAGATAGGGGACGAGTTGCCATCAAACGGGCTGTTGCTGAAAAACTGGTGAAAGAACCCAAAGATACTATGCCTTTTGTTTCCTTTGTTTCAGGTCCTCGTGCTCAAGAGCCGCGCTTGAGGGTTGAATTTCGAAAAATTCTTCCTTATTCCTTGTCTACATTATAAAGGGAACCTCTGTGCAAAATTTCAGCTTTCTAGGTCCAAGGGTTAGGGCTGGGCGTTGATGAGTCAGTCAGTCAGTCAGTCAGGACTTCTCTTTTTATTTTTAAAGATAGATAGGGGACGAGTTGCCATCAAACGGGCTGTTGCTGAAAAACTGGTGAAAAAACCCAAAGATACTATGCCTTTTGTTTCCTTTGTTTCAGGTCCTCGTGCTCAAGAGCCGCGCTTGCGCTAGGCCAACGAGCCAGAATATATGTTATTCCTTGAAAACACAAATATTCTTCACAAATACTGAGAAAATGTATAGTATTCCACGCATTTAGTTAAAGAAAATTACGCTTTTTCAAGTTTAAAAACTATTATCAAAAACGATCTTGTAAAGTACTGCGGGCTAGAAACCGGATATTTTTAAGAAAAACGTAAATATGGGCCGATAATAAAAGAAGGGGCTGCGACAAAGTTGACAGTTTGGCAGATTTTATGAGGCTTAGGGAATTATGGAAGCTAACGGTTGGTATCCTTTGTAATATTGAATACGGTAAAATAGTAGAAGTTTTCAGGAAAGAATAAAGGATGTCAAAAATTTTATTGATGTTTTTTTGGAGGGTTGGAAGTCATCTAATAATCCTCTCGCTCTGGGCGGGGTGGAAGAGGGTGTCAGATTTCTACTGACTAAAACCACCTATGTTCCTTCTTCGTCCTTTGCGTCCGGGGCCGCGGTATCTCTTTCGAACAACCCGCAGCCCCAACCGGCGTCGGCCCTTGCGAAGCTTCGCAAGGGCCGACGCCGGTTGGGGCTGCGGGAAACAAGTGCCTTTCAGCTGAAAGGCACTTGTTTTTCCCATCGTTGCGATGTTTTTTTTGTACTTTATTTCTAGAATATGTTACATGGGAACCTTCTAGTAGATGAGATATTAGAGGTCAAAGTTCCAATTTATTTTATAGCTACGGGTAAACCACGTTTGACGCGTAGCTGCTCGCCTACGAGTATCTGCTACGCCGTAGCAAGCGTAGCACAGACCTCATCACGAAAATCGTAGCATTAACAAATTATTATGCCTTGTGACTGTGACTGTAGCTTCGTTTTATTTGTTTTTCTGACATTCAAATGCCTGTAATGGTCTAATTGAAATACATGCTTTGAGTTTGAGAGTTTGATTTGAACTTAAATGGTGCTGCAATACTTCGGTGCAATTAAATATTTTTGAGTATTTCAAGAATTGTCTTTATTGTTTAACATAACATAACATCACGCTTTGTAATCCCCTAGGGGTTAGACAGAGGTGTACCTAATAGTACACCTACATTTTGCCAGTTATGTTTTTAAAGACTCATGTAAAAGGAGACGGGTGCGACTGTGAAATTCTGGATGGAAAAACCTAATAAAACTTGGCCCGACCCGGGAATTGAACCCAGGTCCTTATGCTCAGCAGGTTGGTCTAATTGATTTTGGAAACATATCTGTTGTTTTATTTTCAAAGCTTCGATGACAGTTCATGGGCAACTGTTATAAAATATAACGAAAAATAATATTTGACTTGTGACACACAGTTTTTTGATTCTTTTTTATTCGAGATTTAATTTAATATAATAAAATACCTTCTGATGAAGTCTACTCGATATCTTTTATATCGTTGTATTATTTGTACTTTGTATCGTAAAACATCTAACGTGAAAAGATCTTTCGGTAGTCAATTTTGTGAGAGCTAAATATTTCTATGTAGTTGGATATTTAGTTAGGTAAAAAAAAAAAAAAAAGTTAGGTTAATAATAATATAAGTTAGGTACCTACATGTAAGATGAATGAGATAAATCTATAAGATAAATATTTTATCTCGTTGAGTAGTTACTTGTAAAAAAATATTGACGTATTCTGAACATGATTGATTAAAATACGCCGACAGAAAAAATCTGGGTAGTTGGTTTTATCCACAGATATAAATATACCATTACCTGGATGATGCAAGAGTAATTACATTCCGTGCCGCTTCATGTGCCCGGCTTATCATCATTATCAGCCTATAATGTTCCCACTGCAGGGACTCAGGCCTCCTCTCTAGGAGAGGGATGGAGTATAATCAACCACGCGGGCCCAAGTGCGGGTTGTTAGATGTCACATGTCTTCGAAATTTTTGGTTCTAAGACATTTTCATGATGTTTTCCTTCACCGTTTTGAAGAAAAATAAATTGTTTAAAACAACAAAGTTACACCGTTACAACTCTAGAACTTAATTCTAGACATTTAATGAACTAAAAAGTACTTAATGTTGTGTAGTAACTAAATAGATTATTAAATAACTTATGACGCCATAGTAGGTACCTAGTCAAAATATTGTACGCATGGTTATCATACGGGTTGTGATACTTGATGGATACTTGCAATATCTAGGTATAAGTACCTATAACTATGTTCTACCTGAAACTCTAATTTTTATTAGAATTGTTTCAACTGAAGTCGTACCTTTTATCCGTACAATAAAATTATCATCTGACGCTTTTTGTAGGTAATGAAAAAATCGTGGAAAAAGACTTGAGGAATAAAAGTTTGATCGAATTAATTTGACTGGCACGGCAATGCTTTTAACGAAGAATAAATTAATACTTAATTATTTTGCTGCTTTCTCCTTCTTAACTTGTCTATGTAATGTAAATAGAGTCTGCTTAGAAATCGGATACAAATTCGAAGCCTTCAATCACGTCAATTATTTCCCGTAATGAGGAAACAACACGTAACACCGGACACGTGTTACCTGTTACGTTTAAAAAGAAGAATTTTGCCAACGAGCAATGGAACGCAGTAGATGTTAAACTAAAAAAAAAAGGATCCTGTATAAAGTACAAACTGCCCTCCAGAACAAATATAGCTGACGTTGGTTCAAAAGGCTGCTGAACTCATAAGACTGGGCGTGGGCACGACATGTCGTGATAAAAAAAAAAAAAAAAAACAGGAAAAATAGCACGTAACTGGTGCCTTGAGACACTGGGTACGAAGAAGATAAGAGGAAGAATTGGATAGTTTCCGTCAGAACTAAAAGGAGTGACACAAAACTGGCAAGGAATAACGTAGCTTTTAGATAGCCTCAACTAGTGACGATACTTTCAAATATAAATTAGATGCATCTTGGACAATCAAGTCCACCACATACTGCTTTCTGGCAAATATTTTTCACAACAGTATAAGCTACTACACTACAAACTCTACCCTACTGTACCTGCGTAATCATTCAAAATAACAATCACACAAGCAAATATTTATCTTTGAACTGAAAATCTATGTTATCTTTTCATAGAATTCCTCATTTGTATATCGTTTCCCCACTTGTTCATAACCAGAAGAATTCCCAGAATTCGAAGGAAACATCAACAGAAGTTAATTCTGGCTACTAATTAGTAATAATGATATAGTTTATTCATAACTAGCTGTACGTTTATTAATTCATTAATTTACTTAATTCTAGTACTAGATGCGGTTAGTGCCACTGTCAGTGAACATCAGCGGAGCAGTCCATTGCTGGACATAGACCATTCTTATGTTGGATGCTGGGAAATCGTCAAATGACTCCCGCCGCTCTGGGCAGAGCGGTAGGGAGTGTAAGACTTCTATTGACTAAAAACCACCCATGTTCATTCTTAGCCCTTTGTGTTCACCGCGGTATCTCTTTCAAACTACCCGCAGCCCCGCTGGACATGGACCTCTTTTCCTAAAGAAGCCTATGGCGTGCTCGAGCAAAGTATCGTGGAAACCCAATGATACTTTGCTCGACCTGGGAATTGAATCCTGGACGTCATGCTTAGCAGTCGCGCTTGAAACAGCTACACCATCGAAGTAGCCGAGGTAAGTCGCATATTCTAGTAAAAAAAACGTGTAAAGCAACATTTCTCGATACTATATTTCCACTCCAGTTTTCTAAAACCTTCTCCGTTACATTCTAACAAGGGCCAGCCGGTTAACTAGCAATTTTCCCAGAAATACGGGTGTATCATAATACCGTCCACATTCATATAAAGCTCACCTTTATAAAGTAAATATTATACTTTGTGTGGTTTCCTGAGCTTGTTTGTTTGTCGTTAGTTGCACGGGTAACCTTTGTTCAGTGGTTTACAGTAAATAAAACACTTCTCAGAAACGTGGGTGTGAATGTGGTTAAGGGATCTCGTCATTAGAATGGGCATTTTTGTAACATCACGCCTTGTATTTTGCCAAGGGACCGGCGGAGGTTCGAACTGTTATTCGAGAACGTTGCGGTTTAAAAAAAAAACAAATTGAAAAGAGTATGCTTAGATGGTTTGGTCATGTGGACAGGGTGAGTGAATGGTAACTAAATAAAAGTATTTTTTAAGGTAGATGTGAGTGGGAACGCCGGGACATTTAGGAAAATAGATCATAATAGGAAATTAATATGAATTGCGTTACAATTCGTAAAATGGTCACAAGCCCGCCACACTATTCCCAAACCACTGTAACTCCTGTTAGCCAGAATCAACAGTGGCGACCACAAGATAAGCGCCGAGACAATGAAGCTCGACGAAGTCCCAGAGAAATGATTTAACTGTCTTGGATCCCGCAACGAAATTAATCAGAAAAGAATAGCGGAGGAGTAGGAAAAAACATATTTTCCACTTCCCTCCATATCAGCAGGAGACAGAACAGAACAAGGCCAATAGGCACACAGGGACGTATACAACTGAGATAAGCCCAGTTGCCTAGCACCACGGATATTATTGTCATTAATATTACTGGGTCCTAAGTTGTGAGCTGTTATATTTGATTCCAATAATAGGTATGACAAAATTGCTTGAACGCACGGAAATTTGTTCTATTTTCTTCAAGGTCCGTATAGTAAATAACTCTGGATGTAAACTGTACACTATTTAACATAATATTACGTTCATTCTGCCAATGACTACACTCCCATAAAATGTGATGTGCAGTTTGTTCAAATTCGCAGTCAGATGTAGAACATTAACAAAATGGTCACAGTCACAGTTATTATTATGAAAGGTCCATTTTACGCTTTTTAACGCAATTCATATAATGATCTGCAAAGAGGCCATTTTAGACCCACAGGTCATAGTTAGCCTCTTCGGGAATACAAAAGCATAGTACCGAGAAACGGGGTGAATAGAAACGTAAGAGTGAATAGAGGCAACACTTTAAGAGGAATTTTAACGTTGAATTAAAACGGTATGTAAGTTGCCAAAAACGTATCTAAATAAAGTCATCATCATCATCATCATTTCAGCCAAAAGACGTCCACTGCTGGACATAGACCTCCCCCAGGTGTCGCCACATTGACCGGTCCCGTGCGTCTCTCATCCAGCGGGTCCCCGCAACCTTGACCAGGTCGTCGGTCCACCTAGTGGGAGGCCTATAACGGATGGCCGATGGGGCCGAAAAGTTCTGGAATGGCGACCGCGAACCGGAAGACGTTGCGTTGGAAGGCCTCCCACTAAATAAAGTAAAATTAAGCAAATAAAATAAACTGACACTTGGTGATAAACTATCAAATTAATTAAAATCCCTTTCATACTTATTCATCCCTGCGTTTCTATTCTGTTTTACTTCTACAAATTGAATATAATGCAATCAGTACTGTTGAATACCGATGCACAGTTGCCAGAATAATTGGCTTTGTCTGACTAGTATCCATCACAATTTACCTATTTCGAAATGTATTTGTATTTCCGAGAAATGATAAAATTTACTGAGATAACGTATATATAGCCTAATATTATTCTGGCAGACCGTTTCTCCGTAAAACTAATTGGCCACCGTTTATTGTGTTCTATTATTTTGATGGCTGCTCTTAATATGACCTATATTTTCATAATTCAATATATGTAATAATATTTTAAATGCGAAAGTAAGTCTGTTTGTTACCTTTTCACGTCTTAACCAGTGAACCGATTATTCTGAAGTTTTTCATGTACCTACGCACGACCTTTTAGCACCAAAAAAAAAAAATTGGTTCCGTGGAAAAAAAACAGTAACGTTAGTATGATAATACATGGCGCCACGTGTCTTTCGAGTCATGATTCGCCTTTAAACCTGAGAAGATATTAAAATGATGTTATTTATCCAAGTTATACCATCCCCTGGGATTATATCCGACCTTGACGTGCCCAAAACAGCAGCTTTGGAGCTATTGCCTGGAAGCAAGAGTCCTATATAATTTAAGCTTAAGTATTATTTTCATCGATTTAAAAGATTTTTTATAGCCTTATGTATTTAGGGCCCGTATTTAAAAACAGGACCCTACTAAATCATACCACACGTAAACCGTATACGGGTACACATGTTGATTTTTCAATATTCCGTGCGAAAATAAATCATGGGACGTTTTCCCTATTCTGCTTTAGATTTATGATTCATATCTCTTATGCTCGCTTGAGCAACGTATTGGACCGAGGTGTATGTATACTGAGTCAAAAGATGGTAGGTACGTAGATCATTTCATAGAATTATCGCACGGGAAGGTTTTAAACATAGTCTATAGCTCGGGATTCGGGAATAATGTAGCATCCCACTAGTGAAATAATTTTCAGAATTGAATCAGTAGTACCTCAAACAACCCGCTACAACCAAACAGCGAAATTGTACTCTTCAAAATAGGACTATAGATGTTTTCTCCCTAAAATTCAGTTCATTATTTTATCTTTTCTTAAAACTGGTTCGATTTCATTTACATTAATTGGTTTTTTGAGTAAAATTATAGTCAGCCAATTAATTTTGTAGGTATTTCTGTATAAACTTATGTCAATAAAATTTCTTATCGTGTTTGTACATGTGTATTCTTGGAATGAATTAAATTTTCCAATGAAGAATGATTTTGTTAAAACTGTTTCTATTATTAAATTTAAAAGGTTTTTATTTTGAATTTTATCAAGGAGATGAGGGTAAAGTAATTTTTGGTTCTTTTATGGCAGTAATTTTTTTCAGGTATCCTGGCATTTTTTTTGAATGTTGAAAGCAAATCCAATGGAACGGAGCGTAGTGGAGTGCAGATGTGGAGAGCCGAAGGGGTTTTCGACCAAGAAGTGCTAGAGATATTCGAGGAAAGAGGTAATAACATTCAAATACATAACATCACACCTGCTCCCCAAACGTCCAAACCTGTAAGTAGTAAGTAGAATGTTTTCCATTGATCGTTTACTTCATCATATCAGGGATCATCCACTACTGGATATAGGCTTCCCTTTTCTTCTGCTAGTGGTTCGATTCCCAAGTCAGGTAAAGCTTGGAGTGTACAACCCCACGTACTGGGTAATACGATACCCTTTGGTAAGACTGATTGTCAGTCTTTCAGGCCACTGACCACCTGTAACGACTGTTAAAGCCCTATGACAGTTAGGGCCAACGGCTTCCGCGGATTTTAGTACTAGATGACGTGGCCTCGGCATAAGGGCAAAGAAGGAACATAGGTTCGGTTTTTAGTCAGTAGAAGTCTGACACTCCCCTTCCCAAGAGCGGGGGGGGGGGGTCATTTGATGATTTTCCATGCACCAAAAAAAAAAAAGGGCCAACGGCTTGACGAGCATATAAAATTATAAAAAAAAACAGTACTGCCATCTCTATGAACTAACAATATAACGAAACTTCAAGTAATACACATTTAACTGCCGCACTCAGAGAGCTTTAATGATTACTTAGGCCATCACTTAGTAAAGGATTTGACAGTTTTGTCATATAAAATTATGTCGAACCTTTAGTAAGTGACGGCTTATATGTCGAGTGCGGCAGTAAGTCTGTTTTCACTCATTGTATGGAGTCGGCCTTCTATATTATTCTGTGGCAAAAGTGTTCCAGCCCATTTCACTGCGAACGCTTTAACCGTCAAAGTATACTATAATCCCACTAATGTGACCCCGTAAAGGCCTCGGTCACAATAGGACTGTCCTACAAAGAAGTCAATGGAGTGTGGTAAGACGAATGTGTTGTCTTATTTCCGGGTACTACTAAGTTTGTAACTGAGGAGTTCTTAGATAACAATAATAACTGTCGATCGGATAGATTTTTTTTTTGGGGGGTGGGAAATCATCAAGTGACTCTTTCCGCTCTGGGTGAAGCGGAAGGGAGTGTCAGACTTCTACTGACTAAAAACCACACATGTTGCTTCTTAGCCCTTTGTGTCCGGGGCCGCGGTATCCCTTTCGAACTACCTGCAGCACGGCAGGCGTCGGCCCTTGGAATGTTGCTGACATCTCTTTGAGGGGCGCGTGGAACACGAACGCGCCGTCGACATGGCATCAATTTGATCTTTATGTTAAGCTGCGCTTGTCTAGATTGGTCCCCTTTACATACCGAATTTCCTCCGTGCCTCGGAAAGCAGAAGAAGTCGTTGGTCTGCCATCTATAGATCTTTAGGCAATCGTTACAGGTAGTTAGTGGCCAGATAGTCTGACCATTAGTCTTATCAATGGGCATCATATTAGCCAGTACTGACTGAGTTGTGGAGGTCAGATAGGCAGCAACATCCTGTTAAATACTGGTAAGCAGCTGCATCCGGTAACACTGGGAGCCAACCCCAACATAGTTGGGAAAAGGCTAGGCAGATGATGATGACAGCTTATAATACATACATTATACAAACTCACTCACAAGGTAGGTACTAGTAGGTAGAAACTCTTACTCCTTTCAACCTCATCCAGACTCATATATCTGATCATACACGCAAACAGATTGCTAGTACTACTCCCCAGACCTTACTGAAGAACGTCCATCATCATCATCATTTTAGCCAAAAGACGTCCACTGCTGGACATAGGCCTCCCACAGGCGTCGCCACATTGACCGGTCCCGTGCGTCTCGGCGGGTCCCCGCAACCTTCACCAGGTCATCGGTCCACCTAGTAGGAGGCCTTCCAACGCAACGTCTTCCGGTTCGCGGTCGCCACTCCAGGTATTTTCGGCCGAAGAACGTACGAAATGATGTTATTAACAATTCTATCTTTGTATCTTCCACAGCACACTTAACGGAAGAAATCTGGAAGAGGGACAACAGAACAATAGATTTTCTACTATTCGATAAGGAGAAGAAGAGTCTAGGGGACTTCTTGGATGCTTATAATGTTTCCCATAAGGTCCTCATAGACGATGTACGGGACAATGTTGACGATACTATGTTGGCTAGGTTTCCACCAACGAAGCGTATCATTAATGATACAAAAACAATTACTAAAAGTACCACTACTACCACGATTTATGGCGACCTCATAGACCCGTTTAAAGTAGATTATTTAAATAGGTTTTAGTAATTCCGTCTAGAAATGTATCACTTTTTACTTAGTTATTTTATTTATCAAAACTTGTCATGAACCTTTCAATTAAGATCCGCTAGCCTGAAAACAGAAAAACGGAAGTATGTAATAAATAATTAATTATTTGTAATCTGTCTGTTAACTTTAAGTAAAACCTCGAGCCGATTTAAAAAAAAAATGTTTTTGTTTCGATTCCTAGTTATAAAAAATGTGTTTTTTAATACACTTCCTCGAAAACTAGCTCTTATCGCACTACGATTAGGTTCAACATACAATGTATTTCACACTCGTGGTTTTCTTTTCATTAATATCATCTTGTGCTTAAATGAAATTTTCCACACATGACATTTTATCGTAAGAATTACGTGTCAGATGAAAATAACAGTTTTGTATAAGTACGTTCCCCGGGTACATGTATTCACACCCAAGTTACGACTTTGGCCATATTTTACGATTGAGTATGAATAAATGCATGGTCATATTAGCGTCCATCAAGGAAATTGGCTTAACTAAGTTTTAGCGTCTCGTCATTTATGGCCCACAAAAACGTAGGATTTGTAACATTACTTTTTTATATTCTTTGACTTGGTGTCAGAGTTTTTTGCTACCCATGGGCCTCTGACTTGGTTTTACATGCCGTCAATAAATATTTCTCTGATTGATTTCAAGCAAGTAATAATTATAGAATACTAGCTTTTGCCCGCGACTTCGTTCGCGTGGAATAGTGACTTCCGGCAGATTTTTGGTTTATCTCGCGAAACAAAAAAAAAAAAGTATCCTATGTCCTTTCTCAAGTTCCAAACTATGTCTGTACCAAATTTCACACAAATCGGTTCAGTAGTTTAGGCGTGAAGCAAAGACAGACAGACAGACAGACAGACAGAAAGACAGACAGACAGAGTTACTTTCGCATTTATAATATTAGTTAGGAAGTTAGGATTAGGATTATAATATTAGTTAGGATGCGCATGAACCCGATTTTTGAAAAATCAACAAAACTCAGAAAAATACTACATTGTCCACATTAGATGAACCACTAAAAAGTGAAAAATAAAAACTTTTTAACAAAAAATAAAACCGACTTCAAAAAAAAAGTCAAAAATAAATCAGTTTCTGAAGTCGGTGACAAAAAAATGAAATCAAACAAACAAAAGTCACCGACTTCAGAAACTGATTTATTTTTGACTTTTTTTTTGAAGTCGGTTTTATTTTTTGTTATCTTTAAGTAATATAGTTTACATTTTTAAATATTTCATACATTTTTTTTTTAAAACATTTAAAAATATAAAAAATGGTGGTCCACCGACAGCGGGAGCAGGGTCCAAGCTACCGGTAGTTAGGGTTCCAGAGACAGGAACCTCCTCACAATGCGGGCCGTATCGAGGAGTACTGCCTTCTGAATCAGGCCTTTGATCCAACCAGCAAGTGAGAGTTTGGACAGGTGATCGTCCAGACTCTTCGCTATAAGACCATTGGCCGTTACGACTATCGGCACAATGATAGCCGAGTTCACATGCCACATATAATATACACATAATTATTATTATTATGACTTAGCAGTCCGGCACGGACGGTCACATCACTGAATGATGTATGAAGATGATACCTGTCGAATGTCAAAGCAAACTATTGATGGTGTTAAAAGCGACCAGTCATACCAAAGGGTATCGTATTAGCCAGTACTAACTGGGTTGTAGAGGTCAGATAGGCAGTCGCTCCCTTTGAAATACTGATATTCAGCTGCATCCGGAATCCAGACTAAAAGTCGACTTCAACATAGTTGGTTGTATACGGATGATGATGAAAGCAACCACAGTTGTCAAACCGCAGAGATCTGACAACTGCCTATTCGCAACGACACGACTGGTTTAATTGAAAATGTTTCTGTAGATGGACATAGCTGCCTGCGTTCTGCGACCGTACCGCGCACCCGTCCGGTCCGTACCGTGTACCGCGTGCGTGCGACCAGTCGACGACCAGAGACCGCCAACTACAAACGTGGAGTCATTGTTGTTTGACATGAGTGACTAACGCGAAAATGTTGACGAGAAATGCCGCTGCAGTCGAAGTTTGACATCAACTATAAAGTCGCTGACATTCGCGATAGCCATAAGAAAGATACTCTAAATGTGTTTTTACTTTTTGAAAATTGAATGTATGTTAATTATAGCTGTTGCACGTGAATTCGTTTGCGTGGAGATGTGTATGTGTGAGAAAAATAAAAGATAGCCTATGTCCTTCCCCTGCATTTTATGTATCTTCTTACCAACATTATGATCCGATTAGCCGTTTATTCGTGAAAAGGTAAAAGACAAACAGAGAGAGCTACTTTCTCATTTATAATTAAGTACTTATGGACACCATCTTTGAAATATCAATGGAGGCATGTGTCATATCGATCATCACAACACTGTATATACCACTATCCTATGTAACAGTGCTAACCAATAGCACATGGAATGTAATTATGTTTGCAATCAGTCGTCATTTCAATCCTGAATCCAATTTATACTCAATACAATCTATCTACTACATAGGTACGTCAATCACAGAGATTCCAGGAACATGGAATATGTTCCTAGAATCTCTGTGTTCGTTCTGACTGGTGACAAGTTATGTATTGGAAATTTGAATAGTATGCCGATGACAGAATGTCGAAGCCAATACAGTACAATCAGTGTTCATCTGTTCTATATGTATTGGGAAACACATGTTTACGTATTTCTTTAACGAGGAGCTTATGGGTGAATAAAAAGACGCTTGGGTCGATCTTCAAGATAGTAGTAGTTAGTTGCAAGTGAAGCTAATAAATATTTGTTAACAATGAAGAAGATTGTTTTATTTACTACTAGCTTTTGCCAGCGGCTTCGCCCGCGTAAAAATGACGATTTTACATACAAACTTTCATCCCCTATTTAACACCCTTAGGGGTTGAATTTCGAAAAATCCTTCCTTATTCCTTGTCTACATTATAAAGGGAACCTCTGTACAAAATTTCAGCTTTCTAGGTCCAAGGGTTTGGGCTGGGCGTTGATGAGTCAGTCAGTCAGTCAATCAGTCAGTCAGTCAGGACTTCTCTTTTTATTTATATTCTACATTTTAAAGGGAACCTCTGTACAAAATTTCAGCTTTCTAGGTCCAAGGGTTTGGGCTGGGCGTTGATGAGTCAGTCAGTCAGTCAATCAGTCAGTCAGTCAGGACTTCTCTTTTTAAACGGTTTTTATTTATATAGATTGTTTGCTTTTCCCTAATTGTATTATACTAGTTTGTATTAAATGAGAGTTACATTCAAATCGCAAATGAACAGATAGATTTTCAAACTCCCGACATATAAACTTGTACATCTCTAAAATAGTGGTATAGATTGTAACAGAATACTACTGTTCTAAAGTTCAGTCTCCATTCCCCTTTGACTTATTCAGTTTCCAACTTTAACCTTATTTGGTATGCCATTGTGTCAAAGTGGCCCTGTCCACCATATTTGAATGCTCAAATTGCTTGTCATTGGTAACGCCGAAGTTCTTAGTTGTGCAACTTTGTCTTCGACTTTATTTGTATTTGCTGTTGAATGAATAAAATTAAATATTGTTCAAATGATTGTTTTTTTTGAAGTTTTTTTTTGTTGGTGAGGATGACATTGTAGCGATACTACACAGATTTGAAATATTCAATGCGCGCATTAAAATTGTATTATGTGTGTACGTTTTGGAACATACCTACTTAAAGTTATCAATTGAACGTTACGGACATTAGACTTTTTTGCGGAATAGTTCTTTAGTTCCTTCTTGGCGGAATATTTGTACCCTTGACTGATAAGCTGCGTTCTCGGACCACCGCTTGTTCACCGTATATCAAAAGGGGAACGCAAAGCACGACGCGCTCGAATCAACGATACAATGGTTACTTCTGACTATTGGTTTACAATTATATACATTTCGACTGGCCTGTTGGT
Source organism: Diarsia mendica (assembly GCA_949316265.1). Classification (NCBI taxonomy): domain Eukaryota; kingdom Metazoa; phylum Arthropoda; class Insecta; order Lepidoptera; family Noctuidae; genus Diarsia; species Diarsia mendica. Next base: position 15,371,772 of record OX438889.1, read on the forward strand.
CTAGTGGTTAGTGACCCTAACTGCTATGCCGGAGGTCGTGGGTTCGATTCCCACCCAGGACAAATGTTTGTGTGATGAGCACGATCATTTGTTCTGTGTCTGGGTGTAATTTATTTATCTATAATATGTATGTATTTAGAAATATATAAGTATGTTTATCAGTTGTCTAGTACCCATAACACAAGCTCTGCTTAGCTTGGGACTAGATGGCGTTGTGTGATAGTTGTGGAATATTATTATTATTATTATTATACAAATCTGCAAAGATCACGCAACAAACGCTTTTTTTTCTGCGTCCCTAGCCTTGCAAACAAACGAGTTTAATTACGATAATTTAAACTCGAAAACTTCCTGCTGGTCACATTTTTCACCTTGTTTACGTAAAAAAAATACCATCCAAATATAAATCTAAATATCAATAAGAACCTAATTAAAAAACAAACAAAATGTACTTTTATTTTGACTTCTAAATCACTATTTGACAACTAAGCTTGAAGTAATACAAGACTTTATGTTATTCTTATCTTTAAATAGGTAAGATTTTTTGTTGTAATTTTTTCTTTTTGGTAAACACCTTCACTAGTTGGAGAGGCACCTGAAGAGAGAGAGAGGTAAACACTAAAAACTCTGTTTGAACCTTTTAACAGAACGTGTCTTTTGTTTAAAATTATCTTTTTTAGTTTTTCAGTTCTTGAATATTTAATCGTTCTGTCTAAAAAAATGCTCAGTCAATTAATTTTGTAAATAAACGTAGGTAATTTCGTTTTATGCTTCCATAAAATCTTTTATCGTTTGCCTTTGAGAATTGATTCAATGTTTCAATGAGACATGATTTTTTTGAAGCTTTTTCTATTTCTAATTCTGAAAGGTTTTACTTATTATTGTGCCTTATGTATTTGTCAACAGTTTCCCAAAAATATTTGATATCAATGATTGATAAAGTGGATAAGTAATGTTAAGTCTAGACTCTAGTATTTTATATTAATGGATGGAGGATTAGAGGAAAGCCAAAGAAAAGATGGAGGATTGTGTGAGAAATGATATGAAAAAGAAAGGAGTAATTGCCACCGTGACGTCTAACAGGGAAGAATGGAAGAAGAAAACGTGTTGCGCCGACCCCAAATAGAATGGGATACGGACAGGATGATGATGATGATGATGAATAAAGTTTTTGTCTATTCGTATTGATAAGTGAACGATTACAGGTACTTTGGCTGCAAATAACCATACAGGGATGCAGTTATGGAGAGTACAAGGAGATTTCAATGACGATATTTTAGATAATTTCTACAATAGGGGTAATCACTATTACTGTACTACTTTGAACTGATCATGTTTTTTACAGATATGGAATTAGCATTTTTCTCAATAGGTTGCAATTAAATTGTTATTTACAATTAGTATTAAACCCACGTTAAACCGTTGGTCACGGCTATCGTTTGTACATTTTAGAAAATCATTATATTCTGTGGCTCGAAACCCTGACAAACAGTCTCTGTGGACCCAGTTATAACTAGGTAATAAGATACCACTCGGTCAGATAGTCAGTCGCTTCATGTAAAAGGTGAAAGGCTTCCTGGTTAAGACTGCAACCGGTTAGATTGGAAACTTTTTTTTTTGGTGGGTGAAAAATCATCATTTAACCCCCCCCGCCCCCGCCCCCGCTCTTGGGCAGAGCGAAGGAGAGTGTCAGACTCCTACTGACTAAAAACCAACCCATGTTCCTTCTTCGCCCTTGTGCCGAGGCCACGTCATCTCTTTCGATAATCCGAGCCCCGACGGGATTAGATTGAAACCATACCCCAACGTAGTTGGGAAGAAATTCGGCAGATGATGATAAGTCTTTTTCCCACGCAGATACCAACGGTCAAGAGATTTGGGTAAGAGATAACAGAACTATCGATATTCTACTGTTGAAAAAAGAGAAGGAAGCAGTAACCTATTTCTTGAATCGTCATGGACTGAATTATTCGGTACTGATAGAAAATGTTCAAGAGAAACTGGACGATGATTTACTTAGAACATTTCCCACAAAGCGTAATGGTAAGGTCAGAACTTTTATGTTATTCTTCTTCTTCTTGTTAGCAGTTCAAATATGATCACCGATGCAATCAAATTGTCAAATGCGCATGAACAGGGCATGCAATGCAAGATGGAAGGTGGCAAAAATATTAAAAGCAATAATTAAAATATGCTCGCCCCTTATGAACTAGTGAATTTTCTGCCTTTTTACCCGACTGCGCAAAGCAAAGAAGGGTTATGTTCAATTTTTTTTTACTTAATGTTAACTTATTAACTGGTGAATAGGGTGTTACTTATGCTACAGCCTACAAAAACCCCGACAGTAACAGTAGTAGCGGTCTTATGTCGCGAATAACCTCACTATCTCCATTGAGGAATTTGATGTTAGTTCTTTATTTGAGTCATAGATGGCGTAGTGGTACTTTTTGCACAATGTTGCGGTTGTACTTTTTATAAGCTTTTGTTTATGTTGCCTGTTAGTTATTTGTAATGCCGCATACATAAGTATATTTTTTAATTTTACTTTTCTTTTATGTGTTACAACAAAAGCTGTGTCTGGAGATTCGTTCACGTGGACCGGGTTTCCGGCACTAGGTGAAATCAGCGCTTATTTAGTCCGCATGGCTAAAAAATATTCAACGCATTGCAAACTAAGTACTCTTGGAAAGACTCACCATGGCAAACCTATTTATGTAAGTTTTAACCTGATCATCTCTTACAAGCTTGTATGTAATTAGCAATGTCCTCCTCCTTGCGTCGTTTTTTCCTCAATGCTGAGGGTCGTGGCCTCTTCGGATCACTTTCTCTCTGACTGTCTTGCGCCAGCTCACTCTGTCTTCGGCAGCATGTAGGGCATCGCAGACAGAAGTGTTTAGGGCCGAGCGGAACTGGTCTGACCAGCGCATTGGAATTCTGCCTCTGGGTCTTCTCCCGCCCACCTTGCCCGTTATCAGCAGCTTCTCCAAGTTTTCACCTCTTTTCCTGGCAATGTGCCCAAAGAACTCGAAGCTTCTTCTCGAGCATATGGTGCTGAGCCTCATTGGTATCTTGAGCTCGGTTAGGATTGCTTCATTGGTTCTGTGTTCTGTCCAATGAATTCCGAGCATTTTCCTCCAGCACCACATCTCAAACGCATCTATGCGTTGGCGGTCGGCTTTCCTGAGCGTCCAGGTCTCTGCGCCATAAAGAAATATGGAAAAAACTAGGGTGGTAATGAGCTGCTTCTTCGTCTTCCTCGAGATGTTCCTGTCGGTCCATACACGGTCCAGCTGGGCCATGGCAGTTTTGGCCATGCCAATCCGCCTTCTAATGTCCTTTTCACATGACCCGTTGTTCGCTATAATTGAGCCTAGGTATGTGAAGTCGTTTACGATCTCTAGGTTAAGTCTGTTGGTCATAGTGAGCGACATGCTACGGTCGACTGTCATGACTTTGGTCTTGGCTCTGTTTATGAGTAGCCCCATCTCCCTGCTGGTTCGTTCCAATCTCTCCAACAAGATGCACATTTCCTCTTCATTGGCCGCAAAAAGTGTGGTGTCGTCAGCATATCGCAGATTTGTGATCTTTTTACCGCCGATGGAAACGCCGCCCTCCCAGTCTTCACACACTCGTCGCATGATATACTCCCCATAAATGTTGAACAAGATTGGGGAAAGTATACACCCTTGTCTGACCCCCTTTCTGAACGAAAACGGCTTGGACAGTGTGCCATCAATCCTGACCACACCTTGGTTGTCAGAGTACAGAGACTGAAGTAGGCAGATCAGATGTTCCGGTACCCCTAGTTCAAAGAGTACTTTCCACAGGTTCTGCCAGTCAACGCAATCAAACGCTTTGCTGTAATCGATAAAGCACATTACAAATGAGGTGTTATATTCGTAAGACTTCTCAATGATTTGCCTGATATTGAGAATTTGCTCTCGGGTGCCTCTACCCTTAACGAATCCAGCCTGCTCCTGCGGGATCTGCCAGTCGAGGAAGTGCCTTATGCGGTGGTTTATAATATGCAGGAGGATCTTACTGCTATGAGAGATGAGGGCCAGGGTCCTGTAGTTGTCGCAGGTTCTGGTCGAGCCTTTTTTATGCAGGGGTAGAATAACCGATTCGGTCCAATCCTTTGGCCATTTGCCTGTTTGCCAAATGCAGTTGCAGATGTGATGAAGACAGTTAATGCCTCTGTCACCCAAGGCGCTTAGTATCTCGGCCGTTATTTGGTCTGGTCCAGGGGCTTTCCTGCATTTTAGTGCTGCGATTGCTGATGTTACTTCGGATCGCAGTATTTAGGGTTCTAAGTCTAGGCTGCTCCAACTGGGGCCTGGTACCTTCCGAGCGCTCGGTTGATGGTCATAGAGCTTTTGACAGTAACCACGCCATCTCTCTGCTATAGCTTCCAAGTCGTGGATTGCATTGCCCTCCTCATCGTTTATAACCCATGTTTTTGGTTTGAACTGTCTGGATATGAGGCGAACTTTCTTGAAAAGGTCTGAGGTCTGGAACTTCAAAGAGTGAGTTTCTATCTCCGAACAGATGTCCACCAGAAAACTATTCTTGTCTCTTCGACAGTTCTTCTTGACTTCTTTCCAGAGTTCGGAGTATTTCTCTCTGACGTCTCGACATTGCAGACCTTTCATTCTTACCTCTTTGCAGTCATGGATCAGTTCCCAGGTGTCGTCGGTAAGCCATGACTTGTTCTTGGTCGTCATGACATTGTCCTTTCTGTCTGCTTTGATTGTGTCCAGAGTTATACCTATCTGGGATTTGAGGTGGTTCCAGCACAGATTCGCGTCATCGCCCGTTGTAGCAGAAGCTTCTGAGAGTTTTCCTTCAACGATAGACTGAAATCGCACTCTCTCAGGAGGATCCAGTGTTCGAGGCTTGCGTGTTGTTTTCCTCGGAGCCTTTAGTCGAAGCGCGAATTTCGCTATGAGCAGATTGTGATCAGAGCCACATTCCGCGCCTGGGTAGGTCTTCACATTCCTTACAGACGACTTCCAGCGTGTGTTCACAAGTATATAATCAATCTGATTTCTATATCGTGCTCCGGGTGAAGTCCAGGTGTACAGTCGTCTTGGGTGGTGTTGAAATTGCGTATTCGTTATGCAAAGGTTCCTGTCAATGCAGTATTCAATTAAACGTTGGCCACGCTCGCTCCTATTGCCCAATCCGAAACCTCCCACAATGTGGCGTATGTGATCATCGTTGGTGGTGTCCCCGACTTTAGCATTCCAGTCGCCGAGTATAATGGTGACTTCTCGCTTTGGTATTTTGTTCAAGGTGGTGGTCAGCGTGTTGTAGAACCCATCAATGTCCTCGTCCGTTGCTCCTTCAGTGGGTGCATATATTTGAACAATATTGAGCACGCTAGGTTTGGCATTGATTCTCATCACTATGATCCTCTCTGATACTGGGTCGTAGCCACGCACGTACTTGTTCATGTGTGTAGGAAGTAATATGGCTACCCCTCTTTGACTTCTGTCCTCGCAGCCTGAGAAGTATAGGGTGTTACCACTAGCCGTGTTAAAGTGGCCTTGGCCGCGCATGTGCGTTTCACTAAGACCGAGTATGGATATGCGCCCTTTTTCCACTTCCTTGTCCAACATGGTGAGCTTGCCAGCCATTAACAGTCCACGGACGTTCCATGTTCCAATCCGAAGCTCGTCACGAATTGGTAGTTGCTCGTTTTTGGTGGTCTGAGCTTCGCCCTTGGTATTACTTGCTAGAGGGGTCTGGCGTAGCACCCCAGTAGAAGCTTCGGTAGCATATTTCCCACCATCCGGCCCGGGTACCGAATGGCGCCGATCGTCAATCGGGTCGTCCGACATCGCTTTATCTAGAGTCCGTGTATTCATAGAGGCTTTCTTGGGAAGAATACTCGCGGTGGGATCCCCCGTCCTTCCGCGGCAGGTCTTTTAGAAGGGATTTAATTCTTCAAGGCCCCTGAAGCCTGGTTTGGGTCGGGTTAATTGACCGCCGCCCGACGCTTGGCGTTGACTTTTTACGATGGAGGTCGAACTCCTCTCAACCCTCCTCTTTTCGCATCCAGGGCTTGGGACCGGCAATGGCAGAGTTAATTAGCAATGTATGTACCTAATTATGTATGTTTGTTTAGGTCAAATCGTAATTTTTTCTTCTCTTCTCTTTCCCTTTCCTCTCGCTCTGGGCGGAGCTGTAGGGAGTGTCAGACTTCTGCTGGCTAAAAACCACCCATGTTCCTTCTTAGCCTTTTGTGTCGAGGCCGCGGTATCTCTTTCGAACAACCCGCAGCCCCGATGGGTTTAGGTCAAACTTTGCAACTGAACTTTTAATCCTGTTAACCTCGATTATAATGTTTAGTTTGGATGACAATGTATATAAAAATGCAAGTAAAATTTTTGTATGACCCACAGCTAGTTGTTTCTGGTCTGGACAAGACTAACGAGAAGTTTTGTAAATGCTCACAATTCATCATCATCATCATTCTCGCCTTTATCTCAATTTATTTGGGGTCAGTGGTCAGTGCAACATCGTGAGGAAACCGACATGTCTTAGAACCAAAAAATTCGAAGACATGTGACATCTGCCAATCCGCACTGGGCCCGCGTGGTGGATTATAGCCCATCCCTCTCCTAGAGAGGAGGCCTGAGTCCCTGCAGTGGGAACATTATAGGCTGGTGATGAAAATGATGAGTGCAACATGTCTTCTTCTTCCATACTTCTCTATTCCTCGTCATCTCAGCAGTCACCTCCTTTCTAGACTAAAAAAAAAACTATGTCTACATTTTTTATTTTAGGAGTTAAGAATATCAAACGGCAACAAAAACAATATAGATATACTAGTGGACGGTGGGACGCACGGCCGGGAATGGATGTCCGTGTTAGCGACACTTTACTTCATCGACAGTATCGCTAGGAATTTCAGCAAACAACCTGGATATATAACAAGAAACAACTGGTAGTAAATTAAAGAAATATTTATCACAAGGTCATGCTCAGCCTTTTACGACCTCACTATTGAGATAATGTGATTTTAGGGATCCGTACCTCAAAAGGAAAAAAAAGAATTTTTCAAATCGGTTAGCAAGCGACGGAGTTATGAGGTAACAAACATAAAAAAAAAAAAAAAAAAAAATACAGTCGAATTGAAAACCTCCTCCTTTTTTTGAAGTCGGTTAAAAAACGGAACCCTTATAGGATCAATCGTGTGTCTGTCTGTCTGTCTGTCCGACCATTCCTCCCCCCTTATCTACGAAATACTCCTAAAATTATGAAAACAATACAGAAATTAGTTCAGCGCTTACAGATTACAGGAAAACCCATAAGAAGTCTAAGATGCTATAATAACATGGAAAATCTACAGTCGTACGGAACCCTTCATGTCCAAGTCCGACTTGCACTTGGCCAGTTTATTGTACCTTTTCAGGCACATAATTCCAGTGCTGAATCCAGATGGCTATGAGTACAGTCTGTCTAAGGATCGATTGTGGAGGAAAAACAGAAGACATTTAAGCGGGGGTTGCTACGGGGTCGACCTTAACAGGAATTTTGAGTAAGTATTAAACTGCCTCCGTGGTCGAGTAACTGCCTCCGTGTTCGAGTGGTTCAGGCGTTTGCCTTGTGACCCGGTGGTCATGGGTCGATTCCCACGGGAAGCATACTTTGTGAAGTTGTTTCCAGTTTGGTTAGGCCATTGCAGGCTTGAATCACCTGATTGTCTGATAATAAAATCTTTAAAAATAAAACCGACTTAAAAAAAAAAACAAAAAAAAGTCAAAAATAAATCAGTTTCTGAAGTCGGTGACTTTTGTTTGTTTCATTTAACTTTTTTGCCACCGACTTCAGAAACTGATTTATTTTTGACTTTTTTGTGTTTTTTTTTTGAAGTCGGTTTTATTTTTTGTTAAAAAGATTTTATTTTTCACTTTTTAGTGGTTCACATTCACATGTTCATGGGTCATAATGTGGACAATGTAGTATTTTTTTTGAGTTTTGTTGATTTTTGAAAAACCGCTTGTCCGGTTGCGATAAAAAATATGGGACCATTTGGGAAGTACACACATCAACACGGTCGGATATTTTTAAAAAAGCGAATTACTATCAATGTGTTAATTATTTATATGACATGTATATATTTAAAATATACGTTATTTAATATTCTACCATTTTTTAATAATGGTTAAGGTACTGATTAAAATTTCAGGATTTTATGGAAAAAAAAATGAAGCATAGACGGAAACCGTATATGAATTAACTTTTAATTTGTGAGTAAAAACTGAAAAAAATAGAAAAATCATTTAATTTGTGTTTATAAACTTGAAGTTAGTAGTCTGAGAAAGCGCCCATGATGTTCATAACACATCGGCAACGATTCGGCATGCTCAGAACAAGGTTGTCAATGTCTTGCTGCGGAATATTGTCCCATGTCCTTCTGAGGTGCGCAAAAAGTTGATCTTCTGTAGCCAAATTTTCGGGAACTTCCTTCAGAGCTCTTCTTTGCAGCATATCCCACGCATGCTCAATGGGATTTAGATCTGGCGATTGAGCAGGCCAGTCTAAGGCCCTAACATTATGTGTATGTAACCAAGCTGCTACCGTTCTCGCCGTGTGTGCCCGGGCATTGTCGTGCATGAGCAGGAAATCTTGCCCCATTTGTGTTCTGTGAGGCAAGATTACGGGCCCCAGCACCTGTTGGACGTATCGTTCTTCCGTCATATTGCCCCGCACCCAAACGTGATCCGTCCGTCCTCCAAGACCAAACCAGCGTTGGGTGTCTGACGCCCAGCATATGCTGAGTTGGTAACCTTTTCGGTATGGGCACGCTCAGCGCAACCTTGTCCATGTTTTTCCGTTCTATGTACCTTTTTTTTTTTACCTTTGTAATTGTTGCTGTTGTGTTGTGTCTGTTTCGAATAAATGTTTTTCTATTCTATTCTATTCTATTCTAAGACGAATTCCTGCCCAAACCATAATTGTTCCTCCTTGGTATGGGTGAACTTCCTGAGGGTTCTGGAGACGGCTCCATCGTCCAGGAACTCGCCAAACACGCGTCCTTCGTGAATCTGGATGGAAGCCGAACCTGGATTCATCCGTGAACAGCACATTGGACCATTGCTCACGGCCCTAGTCCACGTGGTTCCGAACCCATTCTAATCGTCGTCCACGATTGCCTCTCCGTAAAGGTGGGACCCGGAGTGGTCTACGAGAGCGTAGATTGCTTTCATGCAGTCGCCTTCTTACAGTTTGGTCACTCACAAGCACTTGGTGTTCCACTCGCAGCCTTTGGACCAATTGAGTCGCCGTTGCATTTGGTTGAACTCGCGCAGAAATTTGCAAAAATCGGTCTTGTCTGGGGGTAGTGATGCGACTTGGCCCCCGCTGCCTCTCCGCTACTTCACCTGTGGCACGATAGCGTGTCCACAATCTTGAAATTACATTTTGATGGGTCCCTATGGCCTCAGCAACATTACGCTGAACAGATCCAGCTTCCAGCATTCCCACAGCTCGTAACATCTCCGCCCTCGTCAAATGTCGGCGTTGCATGGCTACAATACCTCAATTCTAACTTTATCTTACGTTTAAAAATGAAAAAAAACTGTAACTAAACGTAATTCGTATTGTTTTTTAAATTTCGCACAAATGAAAATTCCCTCTCCTATACATCAAGACATTTTTATGCCACCGAAACAAAAGAATTTTCAAAAATTTGAATTTGGAATTAGTCTGAGATAAATTACAAACAAATCGGTGCATTAAAGATTCCAATGCGGCCAGTACTTTTCGAGTTATTTAATTGAGTATGAAATATCCCTAGACCGTGTTGATGTGTGTATACCCTTTCCAACAAAAAAAGAATTTTTCAAATCGGTCAGCAAGTGACGGAGTTATGCCCGAACAAACATAAAAAAAAACAAACATTCGAATTGAGAACCTCCTTCTTTTTTTAGAAGTCGGTTAGAAAGATGGTTCCGTGCTTCGGAAGGCACGTATAAGCCGGTGGTATCGGCCGCCAAATGGCGGTCGTCAAAACATGTCAGAGGCCCTTGCGGCGGTTTAAAAACACTGACACTAGGATGTGTGGGGTCTTTAGACTTTACTGCCCAGACGATAAGAAGAAGAAGTAAGTATTAGAATTTAAAACAAAAATGGCGGTTACACCACTACTTTAGCAATATTAGTCCAGTGGTGTGACCGTCGGACTTCACGCCTGTAATTCCAGAAGGTTTAGGCAGAGGTGTGTGCACAGACACTCAGACTCCGTGGCTGCTACTAAGAAACTGATCGAAAAACCAAATAACACTTTGCCCGACCTGGGAACCCAATCCGAAGCCCTGATACTCGGCAGCGACGCTTGTGACCACTAGACAAACGACACAGTCAGATACTGCGCCGTAGGTAACTGGAAACCTGTTATTGTCTACGACTAGCTTTTGCCAGCGGCTTCACCCGCGTGAAAATGACGATTTTCCATACAAACTTCCATCCCCTATTTAACTCCCTTAGGATTTGAATTTCGAAAAATCCTTCCTTATTCCTAGTCTACATTATAAAGGGAACCTCTGTGCAAAATTTCAGCTTTCTAGGTCCAAGGGTTTGGGCTGGGCGTTGATGAGTCAGTCAGTCAGTCAGTCAGGACTTCTCTTTTTATTTATATAGATTCCTAGTCTACATTATAAAGGGCACCTCTGTGCAATATTTCAGCTTTCTAGGTCCAAGGGTTAGGGCTGGGCGTTGATGAGTCAGTCAGTCAGTCAGGACTTCTCTTTTTATTATTTATATAGATAGATAGCCAAACGTATTTGTCAATACTTCTGTCTGTGTTTTGTCTGGGTCTGGTAAGTTTCCCACGAGTATCACAACATCAACACATCGGGGACATTTTCCTTCTTTGTCTAAAACCCGAATCAGCTTTATTGTTCCACACTTCGTTATTAGAAGCGGGGGACACATTAATTTAATAGTTGTTTTCGTGGTGTTTGAGTTAGTAGGAACTTTGTTTCGTGATCGGATAGGTGTCGGATAGTAGGGTAGCTTGTTTTGATTGAATACTGGTGTTTGGATTACTTATTCAAAATTCGATTTGCTCTGGATGTTTTCTTAAGGGGAGGTCGCGCTAGTTGGAGCTACGATCTTCGTAGAATGGTTAGTTGAAAGCAGGTGGATGAGAGTAGCCTTTGTTTTTTTTTTCTTGGTGGTTGGGAAACCATCAAATAATTCTTCCCGCTCTGGGCAGAGCGGTAGGGAGTGTCGGACTTCTACTGACTAAAAATCACCCATGTTCTTTCTTAGCCCTTTTCGTCGAAGCCGCGGTATCTCTTTCGAACAACCCGCAGCCCCGACGGACTATTAGTATGTGAACAGCTGGCTTGCGGATAAAAAGTGAGTCCGATTGATCGGACTATGCGGTCGTACCACGTGTCCATAACCACCTCTTTGATCAGTGGTCGCAAGCGCGACTGTTGTGCATGTGGTCCAGAGTTCGATTCCCAGGCCGGGCGAAGTATTATTGGATTTTGCAGCACAGAAGTCTAGATTTGTGCCTGGTAAATGGCAACAGGATTGTCCCCTATAACGTGGACTTAAACATAACTGGCGAAAAATGGGTGTACTAATAGGAAACCTCTGCCGAATCTTTCGGGGATTACATGCGTGATGTTATGTGGATTAAAAGGTCTACGTTCAGTGGTAGACTACTGAGGTTGGTGATGGTTTAAAATCTGGGTTGTAGAGAATAGTTAGAATTTTCTTTGTGACGGCGGGCATGTGGCAGTTGCTGGATGATTGCTTACAGCAGCCTTATTTGTCTTGGTTTTGCCTTCCACAAGGGAACAAGAGCGTGGTCTACAGAGAGAATTTTGGACAGGTTATTTGTAAAGTTCAAATGTTTAAGATTTTACCATACAAGAGAAATCCTACAAAATAGAACGAAATCCGAACGAAGTAGGTAAACCGATCATACAATGAAACTTAAGCTTTTCTTAGGAATTCAGGTCAGGTCGTCGGATAAAGGTCTTCTTGGTAAGCGAAACTTAAAATATAATTTCGGTTCAGTAACGTAAACCTTTTTAAAGTTTAAATAACCCAAATATTTTAAGAGTATAGTTCTAAAAGTAAACGTCCTTTAGCTAAAAGCAAACTTTCATAACAAAAGATAACTAAAGGCATCTTTTTAAACCCAAAAATTAGGTCAAAAACATAATACAAAGTATGAAAAATGGGCAAATAGGACTAAAAAATAATTAAAATTCACAACAAAGCGGGTAAAAGGACGGTACTCTGTATTTAATGAGAAAAGGACGGCGTTAATTCGGTCAAATCTACAATTAGTACTTCGGGCACTTATTTTGAAGCTTTTCTCTGAATTTTTAATACAATTTCGTGGTCATGTGGTCTTGGCCACTCATTTTTATTCATGAAGCGTTGGCTAGAGGTTTTGTCGTATTATTTTTCAGGGCCAGCAGCGGTATTGCCAAATTACCAGTTTTTTTTAATAACTTTTTGTCTAGTTGTAGTAAATAGTTATTTAAAAGAAAACCTTAAATCATCTTTCCGCTTAAAAGACCAACGGGGCACAATGACAGCGGGACAAGAATGTATAACCTTTTTAACTTTAATTTAAATTTTAGGTATATTGACAGCACGGTTGGCGAAGCGGCTGAGCGATTGGCTGCTGCGCTGCGTGTAGCGGGTTCAGTCTCCGCACGGAACAAATATTTGTATGGCCTACAGATACTTGTTCCGGTTACCTAAATGATTGTTAACGCACCCGTGGTACTGGAGAAGTTTCTAGTATCCTAGTGTGAGGCAAAGTTTCTATAATAATAAAAAAAAAAATATAAAAACGGTATTATAAAACCTTTTGCCCGCAAAAAACAAAGTATAAATTTATTGCTCTCAACGAAGTGGGTGAAGCATTTGAAGCTAGTCCAATATCATTTTAATGAGACTAGCAAACTTTGTCTTCGCAATTATTTCTATGGCCGAACATTTCGTGGCTGCAGACCCTGCTATTATAACTGGCGTTATATTACAGCTACCCCTATTTATAAACCCGGCTCGAGTGGGAAATAACGTTCCCCCCTAAGTTTAACGTTACATCCCCAAATTGCAACGAAACTAAACACCCCTTATGGGATGGGGTAGATTAGTAAGAGTTTCTTATCTATATCTATACTTCTATACTAATAATATTATAAAGAAGTAAAGTTTGTGTGTTTGTTAAATTGTAAGGGGTAATCTCGGGATCTACTGAACCGATTTTAAAAATTCTTTCACCAATTTCACCAAGAAAGCCACATTATTGCCGAGTGTCATAGGCTACTTTTTATCCCTGTATTCCCACGGGAACGGGATCTACGCGGGTGAAACCGCGGGACGTCCGCTAGTCACTTATGTATAGATATGGATGTAGTAAGAAAACATTTATGTGTATGGGAAATTATTGCTACAGATTTGTGAAACTTTTTTTTTCTTTTTTGGGACTTCGAAAATCATCAAATGACTCCGGTAGGGAAAGTCAGACTTCTACTGACTAAAAACCACCCATGTTCCCACGTTGCCCTTGTGCCGAGGCCGCGGTATCTCTTTTGAACAACCCACGCCCCCGACCTTCATTTGATTTTTTTTTAATATTCATTGGTGTGAAGGCCCGGTGTGTAAAGGATTTATTAAATAAAAACACCTATTAGGTACACCTCTGCCTAGCGCTTCGGGGGTAGTAGGCGTGACGTTATGTGTTGATGTAAAAACGTGTGCCTAATGGCATTTTAAGTTTGTAAACTTAATATCTTTACTAAAAATCTAATAAAAGAAGCTTTTAGCTGGGATGTCTAGGATATACGTTAAAATAAAATGTCATTTTTTCTAGCTGAAAATATTTGTTTGTGAAAGAATTCATTTGAGCATGAAATGGATACATCAGCTTCCTATACATAACACCATACCATTAATACACCCACATTTTGACAGTTATGTTGTAACGTTGTACGTTACCTTTTTACCACATTAAAACATACAAACTTAAATTCAACATTAAAACAGTAATAACACAATATTTGTTTACATTCAACTGACAATGACAGAAACCTTAAACGTCAAACTCAATAACCACAGATACTAACAACAAGTAGTGTGGTAGTAATTAGTATTACTAAATGCATACGAATCTATGAGACTAATACGCATAAATGTCATCATCACGCACGCGCCTCACTAGTTGCGAGTGAATGACCAATAGTGGTTCGTTCCCGACAGTGAGGTTAAATACGGCGTGCGTCGTGACACATTTCTTTTGGAATTTGGTGTCCGGCGCGGGCGCCGCGCCCCTAGGGGCGAGCGCTCGCGTCCGTAACACGTGCTTCCCTCTCGCCACCATCCGAGCGTAATGTTTTACATCTATAAATTTTCTCCGCCATCAGGCGTTTAAATTCAGTGGCTACATAACCCCCATACTAGGTAAGTTTGAACAGCATAAACATGTGTGTATTTTTGTGTTTCTTAGCCTTATAGGTTATGTTAGCATGTATCCCTATTTCTCTTGTCTTTTTGCTACGCCTAATTATATTGTATTTAACTTCCTCATTGCCTTCAGCTCAACACATTTTGACATTTTGTGCTTCACACTCAAAATGTGCTATCATGCCTTTTGCACTCTCTCCATCATGTGAACTCCGTCTGATTGTGACAATCCACCAGCACTTTCATTAGCGCACTGTTGCTCGCTTTGCTTAGCTTGGTGTCGCAATCAGCGGAGATGGCTTTACCATCTCTTGACACGCTGGACGTCACGTTCCAGGGTCCCAGGTTCCTGCTGGAGGAACACCTCAGCTTCACCAAAGTTGCGGTTGGAGCAACGCCCCCAACTCTCTGCGCGCCTATACATCAGGGGCCCGTATTGGCTCCGTTGTGCGCGCCATAAAGTTCGGCACGGACTTCCCACGTTGGCCATTTTTGCCACGTGGGCCTCGCCGAGCTTCTCTCCGGGTCGACGCGACCACCTGTCGGCCTACACCCCTGGCATCCAGCGTGGCACCTCGCTGCGGTCATCGCCACGCCAGCTATCAGGGCAGTAACGTGCACCTCACAGGTGAAACGCAATAGGGTGCGCCATGAACCTACCCACACCCATAGTCGGTGACTTTATTTATTAATTATATATTTTTTATGTTGACAATTTGCGTGGTTTTATTTTATATAACCTGCGCCACGCAAACCTTTTTCTGTCACAATGTTGTGACAGTTTGATGTTTCGGTTTCCTATATTTTATCTCTGTATAGCAGTACACCTAAATACCTTTTTTTTTTTGGTGGGTGGAAAATCATCAAATAACACCCCCCCCCCCCCCTGAGAGTGTCAGACTTCTACTGACTAAAAACCAACCCATGTTCCTTCTTCGCCCTTGTGCCGAGGCCGCGTTATGCCTTTCGATAATCTGCAGCCCCGACGCCGACGGGACACCTAAATACCTTTGATCACAATACGTTGTTTTTATAAAAATCCATCACTTTTAAAACAAAATTCCAATTTGAAAAGCCTCACGTATGTTACCGATAGCGAAAAGGCAATCAAAAATTCATAAAGGCACGGAATCTTCTTTGTCACGACATGAAATTGTGAAATTACATTTCGTTGATCTAATGCATGGAAAGAGTATTGTAATAAAATTTATTTCGATCTTTTTTACACCTGTAGAGGTGGTGGCATGTTCTTATTTTTCCGTTTTTGGTGTGAAAAGTCACGTTTTAGGGCATTGTTCTATGTAAGGGTCATGGAGATATTTGAAGGAAAGTTATAACACAATAAAACTTGAATAACGTAAAAAAAATGTGAAAAGTGGGAGCGCTGGCCTTCAATAACTCTATTTATGTTCGCAGGTTTGTTATATAACAAAAAACATATCGCAATGACTCGTTAAGGGTGTTTTTACCTTTATAGCCAGCAGTGGGTGAAGCCCACTGATTACTACGTTGGTCGAGTGGTCCAAGCGCGACTGCTGAATATGAGGTCTTGGGTTCGATTCCCGGGTCGGGCAATATTATTGGGTTTTCCCATAAGGAATTTCGGCGTAGCAGCCACGGAGTAGGCTCGCCCTCGATTACATGAGACTTAAACACAACTGGCGAAATGTGGGTGTAATATTAAGTACACTTCTGCCTAACCCTTCGTGGATTACAGGCGTGATGTAATGTGTGTTGTTGTTGGGTGAAGACGAGCTGTAAGCGATGATGATGATGACCCGCTTGCGTATGCAATATTTATGTATTTTTTCCTTTCAAGTTACAACTTCGACAAGGCTGATGATAACGTATGCAACGTCGAGTATTGTGGACCAGTGCCTTTCTCTGAAGCAGAAACTAAAGCATTTAAGGTAAATATAATTGTAGACAAACCAGCACACTCCTCTCACAGTTTTATTACCTCTAATTACGAATCGCAGTGACCTTTATATTTTTTGTGGTAAGGTTGCTATTTATATGTTGCTGTCAGAGGAACAGAGTGTTGCCAATAAACTAGCAACAGCCTAACTTTTGCCACATGGTTGCAAAAAAAAACTATGAACAAACATGTTTTTTTAAGATCGTGCAAGTCCACAAGAACTACATAAGTAGAAAAAGATAAAAATGTCAAGAAGTTACTGTTTAAACTGTCGGATCAGTAAAGTGTTCTACCGCAGCTTGGTAACCAGCAGAAATACTTACAAGGGAATTCAAATAATCCTTTGATTTTGTCACCTTTAAAATCTACACTAATATTATAAATGGTGAAGTTTATAAATTTGGATGTAGGGTGTAATACTTGAAACTCGGAATCGTATTCTAAAAAAAAGTTTCACTAATGGGAAAGCTTCATTACCCTTGACACTTGAAGTTGATTTGTTACAGAAATTAGCAGATGATACTCATTTTCTTGCATACCTATCGATACACTCGGCTGGTTCGAAGGTTTTATTCCCATTGGGGACAAGTCGTGATGACCACAGCAAACACGTGGAGAGGACCAGGCTAATGGCACAGGTAAGTTAAAATTCAATTCTGGCAATGAATCAGATTGCATTATGGTAGGCCTTGTGGGTCTGGTGAGCGCAAGCGGAGCTATTGAGCATAAGGGTTGACTTCAATATCCTATAATGTTTTGGGCAATTTCCGTTTGAAAAAACACGACGCGCAGCACAGCAGTCAATCGATCAGCCACTGCACCAGCTGTATCGTCAGAAATACAACCTCAACGTTTTATTATTAATTTACAGGCCATGAATAAAGTAAATAACTATTACTTTGTCAATGGGAACATGCAAAGAATGGGGAAAAAAAGCTATGGGATGGCTATTGACTGGATGCATTTCATCAAGGAGGTCCCGCATTCGTATATTATAGAAACTAGGGGCCAAAATGGCCTGGACTTTATTCAGCCAAAACACATCTTGATAGCTGCAAAGGAGGTGACTGCTGGGCTGAGGAGGTTTGCTGAGACAATACACTAGTACTAATTATTAAAAAAAATGTAATTGTGAATATTTCCTTTTTTTTCTTCAGAAATCAGTTTCATTTAATCGACTGGGAAAATTTAAGAGAGGCTCAGCTGGGAAATAGTTGGCCCTTTTGGTCACTCAGTCGCTTCGTCAATTCTTAGTTATATTCTTTAAAAAACAAAAGACGGTTTTGGATAGATTTTATAACGCTGCAACCCACCACATTTGGTTTATTAGAACGAATATGTACCAATTACAAAAGTTCTGGAGTGGCGGCCGCAAACTGAAAGAAGGTGGACCGATGACCTGGTGAAGGTTGAGGGCATCCGCCGGATGCGAGACACACGAGACTGGTCAATGTGATGACACTTGGGGAGGCCTATGTCCAGTGATGAATTAGTCTTTCGGCTGAAATGATAATGATGAAATGCTAATTTAAAAAAAAGAGGGGAATATATTCAAGAAAACATAGTTTTGTATTTTTGCGTTATAAAAATCTACTGTTAAATTACCAGCGCCCTGTATTTATTGACTTTATCATGAACAATAATTATAGCTCACGTTTTGTAATTTCACGCCGCGGTTTCCCATCACAAAATGTTAATTTGTTACGTGATATAAATATCAACAGTTCTGTTTAACCACTGAAGTGTTGATCCAGTGTTATTGGTTTCTCCTTGTCATTTAAATTTTGTTGTGGTTTGATAAAGGTCATTATTTTTCTTCTTCTTCCCAGCTAAAACACTAGAAAGTGTCCAAGGGTGGGTGTCGTTTTCGGGAACTGTGTCTTCTTGTCTTTGTGTGTTCTTCTGTTTCTGTGTCTGTCATTTTGATGTTCGAAAAGTGCTGATATATCCAGCCTAGTTTGAATAAATGACTTCTAATTTTGATTGCGAAATAATATACGTACAAATATTATAAATGTAGAAGTAACTTTGGTTCCTTGATACCTTTTCACGACTTACCGGCTGATTGGATTGTATTATGACAATGAGATATATTTTAACCGGGGGAAACACATATTATTTTGAGTTCAGTTTTGACCCAAAATGTGGTGTATCTTTTGAATGATCTTTTAAAACGAACATAAAATATTTGCTAGATTGCCATAGAATACCAGTTCATAATCGACCGTGCGATATTCTTTAGTTATTTTTATTATTAAAAAAAAAAGCATTTTAAATATCCAAAATTACTGTTAAGAAAAACTTACTTTCTGTACCAGCATGAGAGTTTTTTGCAATAACACTTAGTCTAAAGTTCTAGACCAAATTAATGTCTGAACATAAATCAAGACTTAGAGAAAAATGATCGATCCAAAAAACAAAGTACGAGCATTAATTCAATGTTGGAAATCCAAAAGAATTTAAAATAATATTATTAATTCTTTTAAATCAAACCTCTCTTAATAAAATCAGAACGTATTTCACGGGATCCCGTTCAAACTAGCAGAAGTTTCAGAACTTTGTTTTTGGCACAATACATTCATATGTTACAGTAAAGAATCATAACCAGGCAAATCTACTTTGACCAGAGGGGTGATTCAGGCAAACACACTCAGGCAGGATTACGGAACGTTACTCAAGATTCAAGCATTATTTAAAACTGGTTTTAAGTTGGTTTGCTTGGTTGAAACTTAGGCATCGTTCACACCAAACGTATTGCCCGCCGCCGAGTGTGAGTATGCTCACTGTATGGATCTACGTAATAGCGTATAATCGGTTCGGTGTGAACAAGAAGTTAAATATATATTGAAAAGCGATAAACTGCGTAACGCGTGCTCACAGTCAGCGGCGGACAATACGTTTGGTGTGAACGATGCCTTAATGTTAAGGCGAAAGAGGGTCTCCGAAGAATTTGTAAAATAGGCATTTGAAGAAACTATTGTCGTTGTACTGCGTCAAGCCTGCCTCGTAGAGTGCGATAGCTGTAGCTGAAACCGAATAGATCACAACCATTTTGATGAGATCGACATTTTGTATGCACCTTTTTTCTCAAATATATGTTGCAGTTAAAAGTAGTTTTGACTAGTTATGAGTTTTCGTTATAACATTATACACTTATTGCAATAAAGTATTTGTAACAGGACTAAGCCCATTGCGAACTTAAATATTATCCAATGTATTGAAAAGACATTTGGGTAACGATACTTTAGAAAGTTTGGTAGAATATCGATATATTCGGTTAGAACTTGGATGAAATACTATTCTTGTAGTCGGAGAATATCTTAGGTAGATATAGTAATGTTTTTATTGGTGACTTCTGTTTGGCCGGATGCGAGACGCACGGGGCCGGTCGATGTGGCGACAGCTTGGGGAGACCTAAGTCCAGCAGCGGACGTCTTTTGGCTGAAATGATGATGACACTGGTCATTTTATTCGCTTTCCGAGATTTATGGTGGCGACGACAATAAATTAAACTGCGTATATCTTATGAGGATTCCTGTATGCATACAAAAAATCAATCGAATATAACCAGAAGTTTAGTAATGCTGCTAGTTGTTCGAAAAAGATACCGCGGCCCCAAACACTAAGGGCTAAGAAGGAACATGGGTGGTTTTTAGTCAGTAGAACTCTGACACTCCCTTCCGCTCCTCCCAGAGCAGGAGGAGTCATTTGATGATTACCCCCCAACTCTCCAAAAAAAAAGTAGTTAAGTAATTGTATTTTTTTTTATTTATTTGTAATTTTTTACTAGATGTGGATTAATTTAGGCTATCACCCACTGGTTAAGAACAACCAAGTCATTAATTAATTCATACAAGTAACCTTTTCCAAATTCGTTCCATTTATTTCCAGTTGCGAATTATTACTAATTATACTTAAGATTAGTGAATCAATATTTATTTAATAAAAATGGTGCGTTCCTTTCCACATTCAATGTCTCCATAACCAGAAGGTTTCCAGTTATAGTTCAGTACAAATAAATGAATACAATGGCAGAAAGAACAAGTATCTTTACACCCGTTATAGTCATGACGTAGGTAACCTAAATAAATGGTCGACAAGTTTCCCTAAAAATAAAATATCTGGAGAAAATAAAAAGGGTCTTCCAGCAGCTGTGATTTGTAGGCGACAATCGGCCAAGGTCTGAAACCAATCAAAGGAGAAGTTATATGCTAACCTGAAAGGTCAGATTAAACGAAAGATAGATTTTTACAAAGAAGAAATTGGCTGGGACTAACTACTAAGACTACTAAAGGTGGATTCGACTAAGCTAGACACGCGTACTTAGGCCTAAATCTATTAGAGTGAGACATAGATTTAGCTCAGTCGCGCTTTATTCGAAAATTAACCTTATTTGCTTAAAGTTTTAGTTGCATAATGTTTGTATTCCTTTGATAATTGGTAAGGTCACATTAACGCTAAACTAATACCGCCTTATTACAAAACGTAGTTAAACCTGGTTTAACTTAGACTTGGTTTATCTCGCATGCTGTCACTTTCTTTTGAATATTATTGAAGTGAGACGTCATGCGAGATAAACCAAGTCTAAGTTAAACCAGGTTTAACTACGTTTTGTAATAAGGCGGATAAGGTTTATTTTTACTGGCGGCCATAAGAGTAACGAGGTAGTCCACTTGCTTACGTTTTTTTTTAATTGGTTAGATGAGTTTAAAGTCGAAAATTATAAATAATAACATGGCGCTGGATAAGTACTACCCCTGTTATTGTTGTACATACGACTGACAATCTAAATGTGCAAGATAAATCAAATTATCTGCTAATAGTAACGTCTATAGATATAAAACTTAGACTCGGATACTTCAAACTTCGCCTCGACACAAAAGGCTAAGGAAGGAACATGGGTGATTTTTAGTCAGTAGAAGTCTGACACTTCCTACCTCTCTGCCCAGAGAATCATTTGATATTTTACCACCCTCCAAAAATGTATTATACACTTGACAAGAAGATTCGAAAGTGATTTTCTCGAGGGTCAATTATTGCAACTTTAATGTAAGATCTATTTCATAATTTTGTGGGCCCCAAAATAGTATATAAGTAACTACAAAAAATTACAATCCAGAGATAAGGTGAAAATCACTTTTAAAAATTCGCTACGTGTTAACATGACAGCGACTGTACCTCTACAATTTAATATTTAAACCTCGTAATTAAGAACCAGCTAATTCTTAAGTTTCAATTTTAATAAATTAATTTGAAACTGGCGCCTGCTCAGTTAAAGTTCTAAAAAGATTACATTAATTGAAGTAGAATGTAACTTTTAGTTCTAGCTCTTTCTTTATTTAAACCTGCTGATTTAATGAAATATTGTGAAGTCAGAGGTTGATAAGAAGAGACGTTTTTACAGACTTAATTTCTTTTTCAGACCCTAGTTTATTTTTTGGTTAATTTTTTTTGCTGGTCTTGTAAAATGTCTGAATAATTTATCAAGATGGAAAAGGCATGTAACTTTCCAGGAAATTTTCACCCTGTTTAAAGTTCCTCAACCTTAAAGAAAAGGCAGAATCCGCCGACCAGTAAGTATGGTATAGTCGGGTTTTCCTATAAAACTACTATATACTTACTATAACTTTAATAGAGCTAAATCCTTCAAGAAAAAACCACAACTTTTTGGAACCTTCTTTACAGCTCCATAGTGGAACAGAGCATTCTTGAATTATTCTTTAATCATCTCACTATTCTCTATCTGAAATATTTTCATAAAACAGCTGACATAACACTCTTACAGAATTTCTAAATATCCATCCAAAAATAAACACAATATAAAACATCTCATTTGCAAACTGATCTCGTCTCATTGATATACAATATGGTGTTGTTAACAAATACTTAACCGACCAATTACGTAGACCCATCACAAATACCTCTTCACCCCTGCTTTAGTAAAGGATCTAGACCAAGTCGGGAGGGGAAGCAGTTCTTATTATAATTGCCGTATGACAAAAGGAACTGCCAAGCTTCATCCACAAGTAAAACTATTCAGTGAGGTTGACAATAGAATAATAAACCTATTTTCAACCTTCTATTTGGCGTCTATTTTTCTCTTTAAATGTGGGCTTCCTATAAATAAAATATCGACAAGCACGTGAAAGGAATCTCTTTGCCATTCTTTATTTGAGTTTCGTTTACATTTGCGTCCGGTATAAGTTATGAATTCTTAAAGAAGACTGGACAAAATCGTATGGGAAGTAGTCTATATGAACCAAGTATCTATATTCTTCTCAATACTGCTGGATACGATTTTTATGTTCCGTTGTACAATGGTATAAATGAGAAATTCTTACACAAATCGAAAAGCGTCAAGTTGTCGGCCAGTTGCACTCAGTATCCTTAAAATTTGCTACTACGCTTAGCCCACCCATTACGCCCATGGGCGGCATAAAAACTCTGACACCAACTTAGGCACTAACCACTCGATAAAGAAGAGGATTACACTAAAAATGTATCTATCTTCTATAATCACTATAACATATTATAAAATAAAGTCCTCCGCCGCGTCTGTCTGTCTGACTGTTCGCGATAATCTCAAAAACTACTACACCGATTTTCATACTGATTTCACCAAAGGATAGAGTGGTTCTCGAGGAAGGTATTAGTATATGATTTCATCGCGGGCGAAGCCACGGGCATCAGCTAAAATATAATAAAAAGAAAAGTCCTGACTGACTGACTTATCAACGCCCAGCCCAAACCCTTAGAGCTAGAAAGATGAAATTTTGCTCAGAGGTTCTCTTTATAATTTAGACAAAGAATAACGAAGGATTTTTCGAAATTCAACCCCTAAAGAAAATCGTATTTTTTTATATTTCCGACATCCCCGCGGGCGAAGCCGCGGGCAAAAGCTAGTCCTGCATAAGAATCCAATTAAAAATGCATTTTCCTCGACAAATAACTAACAAACATTAATTAACATCGTATGAATCGAATCCAATCAAGCAAAAAGCTATAGGAATGCGTATCTACAGCATTTTGTTTTCGTACGTCGCCGCGCCGCCGGTCGGGAGCGAATAATCGAACTGTGTAATCGGAAACAAAGCCTCTCGTGGCTTGGCAAAAGAAAACAAACGACATACGATAAACGATACTAAGGGATCTCGATTTAATGGCCCTTTTCTCATGTTATTATCTTTTATGGATGGCGAAAACGAAACGGTTTTCTTTCAGAGAATTCAAAGACGTAGACCAGAGTTTGTTGATATAATATGGTCTAAGGAGCTATACCGAATTGGGACCTCGATAACTCTCGATCAATTTGATCGATACTTTTATTTCGTTTGTGGTGTGGTGGTGGTGGAACTGGCTACCCTAGACTTGATAAGTTGGACACACTACGGTATCAAATACTATAGATTTGTCGATGAAATAAATCAACAGGTGAAATGATATATCTAAAACTTCAAAGACAGCTGAAGCTTATTTAGTTTTATGTAGAAATTGGAAGATCTCCTCAAGTAGCGATTGGCCGGTGCCGTTGATATACCTATGCGTTAACTTTGTTTTTCCCTTTTAGACCACCACCTTCCTGCTCTTATCCCATTTTTTGGGGTCTGCGCAACACGTTTTCTTTTTAAATTCTTCCCAGTGACGTCACGGCGGCATTTACTCCTTCCTCATTCATACCATTCCTCACACAATTCATCCATTTTTTATTGCCCTGCCTTCTCCCTTTTGAACTAAACTGAACTGAAACAGTACTAAAATACGCAATAACGCTATCATCTTCTTCTTCTTCTTATCGTGTGGGCAGTAAGGTCTAACGACCCCACACCCTAGTGTCAGAGTTTCTAAACCGCCACAAGGGCCTCTGACATGGTTTGACGACCGCCATTTGGCGGCCGGGACCACCGGCTTATACGTGCCTTCCGAAGCACGGATCTTTTTATCAGATAATCAGGTGATTCAAGCCTGCAATGGCCTAACAAAACTAGAAACAACTTCATAAAGTATGCTTCCCGTGGGAATCGAACCCACGACCACCGGATCACTAGGCAAACGCCTAAACCACTCGACCACGGAGGCAATAACGCTATAAAAAAAAGCGTTTTATAAATTTGCATATGAAAAGCAAACAATACGATGTCTAGTCATAAAGTATGAACCTAATTCTAGTCTCCTACCAGTAGTAATCATTCAACGGCTAAACACGGAGAGGATACTTCAGAGGCTTGCGTCGAACGAGTCGAGCGGGGAAAGAGATAACCGCACGTCCCTATGGGGGGCTGGGGCACTCCTATCAACCAACATTGTTTTAGGATACGTTCTAGAATCTAGGGGTGTAACCCGACGGGGCTGCGGGTTGTTCGAAAGAGATACCGCTGATTCGACAAAAGGGCTAAGAAGGAACATGGGTGGTTTTTAGTAGAAGTCTGACACTCCCTACCGCTCTGCTCATAGCGGGAGGAGTTATTTGATAATTTCCCACGCTCTCAAATACAAGGGGGTGTTTGTAAAATAAAAGATTGTTTTTAGTGAGTGATGAATGGCACATGGTATTTTTAAAGTTTTACATATTTTATTGACTTACTAATGGGTAAGTCTAACAATGGTTAGACCATTCGGTATATAATATGTTATTGGAAGTGAAAGGGACTGAACATAAAGTGGAAAAAATAATTCATTACTGAACCTATCAATCATTTCCAGGATTAAGTTTAAAAATGGCATGAAAAGAGAATTTAAACAAAAAATATATTTTACAGAAATGCGCGTTTTCAAGATTTTCTACAAGTATTTTTATTTTCGCCTACTGCATTGATTTCACTTCATTACGAGAGCATCACGTTTGAATTTTGTCAACTGCATGCATATTATTGCTCGGGGCTGTACTGTGTGTATTGCATGCATGTTAATCCTTTCACGGCTGTTTCGACCAATGAAACCGTTTTGCAATACCTAAACAATAGTGTATTCATAAGCGGGAGCTTACAATAGGGCATGCGCCGCAAATATTCTCCTATCATGACGTACGTACATGTTATATGCAGACGACATGCGAGCGTCACTTTTTTGTATTGAAAGTGATGTACCGCGGCTCCATGAATTTTCCACCATACACACACACGACGAGTAAATGCTTGTGGCTTAATAATAACAGCTAATCTTCAGGTTAAGCCGCGCTTGCGTGGCTGGCTCCGTGGATGGGTGACCACCATTACATAGATTTTTTTCTCAGTGCCTCGGAAAGCACGATAAGATAGTTGGTCTCTGCTGTTGGTTGTAGATCTATGACAGTCGTTACAGCGGCTCGAAAGTCTGACAACCTACCTTTGACTCACCATGGGGTAACGTATTACCCAGTGCTAACTGGGTTATGGAGGTCAGATAGGATGTCAGCTCCATGTAAAATACTGGCAGCCAGGTGATGAAACACACTCGAAGCGGTACGAAGTGCGAGATTTGACCAAAACAAGAGAAACTAGAGACGAGCTGTGGATTTTATGTAACCTAACATCACGGTTGCAATTCCCGAAGGATAAGGCAGAGGTGTTCCTAAAAACACTCACATTTCGCCAGTTACTTATGTGTACGTACCATGTAATAGTAGGCGAGTCTCTTGTCATTAACCGTACACAAATCAAACTACGTGGCTGCTACTGAGAAAATCTTGACGGAAAACCCAATAACACTTTACCCGACCCAGGAATCGAACCCAAGTCCTCATACGCAGTCGCACTTGCGACCATTAGACCAACGAAGCAGTGGATTTCTATCAATGTTATTGGTCGATTCTACAAACCCTCTCCGGTCCTCGTCTCCGCTTCGATGGAGACTGCGGCCTTTAAGCGGCTTACGTACATGGTCACGTGACACGGGGCGCATTGTGTGCATGAGTTTATTCTCAGAACAATACCGTGTCACAGATAAAATATAATACTACGTAATAAATACTGCACGGGGCGCCCACGCGTAAATTCTGGAAAATGGTGCTAGGTAAGCGCCTTAACGAATGAATTTTATTTGAACATGGTAGTTTTATTTTTATTTTTTTGTTCTTACAATTTTCTCGCCAATTTATAGGGTTCACTAGTGAACAAGGAAACCTTATAGTTTCGCCATGTCCGTCTGTCTGTCCGCACAAATTTTCCGAAATACAATGTACCCTTTTCCGGTAGCCGATGGGCTAATTAACAAAACTAATTGCTTTTGAACGTTTATAAGGTAAAAGCTTCGGCTGAGAGTGGCGATGAGATTAACGAACAATCAGCTGATTGATTCGCTTTTAACGTAATTATTATGAAGTTACATGGGAAGGTAGGTACGTACTGTGTAGTTTGGAATATGGAAATACCTACTTCAGTGTACGTAAATGTTAAAAATGTAGGTATTATTTTGGATCCCATCGAGGTTGCGGGTTGTTCGAAAGAGATACTGCGGCCTCGATACAAAGGGCTAAGAAGGAACATGGGTGGTTTTTAGGCAGTGGAAGTGTGACACTCCCTACCGCTCTGCCCAGAGCGGGAGCACTGATTTGATGATTTCCAACCTTCCAACAAAAAAAAAAAAACATACCAATCGAATTGAGAACTTCTCCTTTTTGGGAAGTCGGTTAAAAAAGACGAAGAACTAGTGACTAGACCAACGAAACAGTCATCGCAAGAAAAGAAGTAAATCGTAATCAAATATTTGTTACTAAATAGTAATAAATACTAAATAAAGATGCTTCCAGCAGTCTTTGTTTTATTTATTTGTGAAATGTAAAAAAAAAAAATATATTATCTTCATCATTACAATGCGTAGGTACCTTAAATTATAGAAAATTCATGGTCATGGAGCCATGGAGTATTTCAACTCCATGTTCACCTAAATACTTAGGTGTCCCTAAAATGTATAGTATGTCTAAATTAACTTTCTTCCTTGTATTTACGACTTCGGGTTTGGCACTATTGAACAATGGCCCAAAATCGAAAATTATGATGTTACAACAGACAACAGTTTACCTCGCTACAGTATGCATACTCGAAGTCGTTATTGTAGTACTACCGCACTGCGGTCCCGGTTTGGGACAAACAGGCATACAACCTTTTTGGTTTTACTAGCCAGTACGTACTAACGTTTTTCATTAGTCTGGTCTAGGTTTTGTTCGGTATTTCGGGATGTGTACTGGAAGTCCGCAGAGAAATAAAAGAGAGGCCTGCAACCATAAAGTGTAGTTTACGATTTGGAACTGTAAGTGTAAGTATATAGATAACGTAAAAAGTTACATGTACAACGTTGTGTGTTTAAAGGTATAGTCGGACTCCCGTCGGGGCTGTGGATTATCGAAAGGATAACGCGGCTCCGACACAAGGGCGAAGAAGGAACATGGGTTTGGTTTTTAGTCAGTAGAAGTCTGACACTCCCCTTCGCTCTGCCCAAGAGCGGGGGGGGGGGGGGGGGGTTATTCGATGACTTTCCACCCAACAAAAAAAAAAGGTATAGTCGGACTGGTGCGGGCAGAAAGGGGAGCTGATTCTGGACACACTGAAGTTTCTTCCAAATCGGTCTTCGCAATATATCTGCAGTGGTTGGATTCAAAATCAATACATTTTATTTCACATAGACCTACATCACCATTCTCTTGCCCTTATCCCAATTAATTTGAGGTCGGCGCAACATGTCTTCCTCTTCCATACTTCTCTTCACATAGGCCTACAAGGAGGCTATATAAAATGTCTAGAAGTAGAAATAGAGCACGGTTCGTGATGGTCGTTTCTTACGAAGAAGAAACTACATGGTTACTCTTCTTAAAATGATTTGGTTTACAATATTATCACGTTACAGCATTAGGGGGCTAGACGTTAAAGCTGACTTTTGCAACTTTCTTATCATCGATAAGTTTTGCTCACGGTTTTTCTTGCGTTATTTTTAAGATGTTTTCCTACGAGATCGTTTTAAATTGACCTGGTAAAGGTTGCGGGAATCCGTGACGTGGTGCAGGTGCAGGTTGCGGGGATCCGCTTGATGCGAGACGCACGGGACCGGTCAATGTGCTGGCAATTGGGGAATTATCGTTTTAAATTCGAGGATTTTCACTTCCCACAAATGGAAATCCCCCTAGAGAGCACCCGATAAGTGTAAGAATTTTTGAAATCGGGAGTTGCGAAGATTATTAAAGATTTTAATAATACGTCACCAAACTTTACCGCATAAAGGCGACGCTCCTACTCTTAAAATTAAATCCAAAATAATAATCATCTTCATTTAATTAAAAAAAATACAATTCACAATTTTACTTCCCTACAAAGTTAATTAAATATTAATGATTACTTTTTCTTTTGCAAAGGAATTACCACGCAATGAGGTCGCGGTCGCGAACGCTTTGAAATTCAAATTCAAAATTAGATATCTCATTCAGTTTTTAAAATGGCGACGAAGATGCTACAAAGGGTATTGTGCAAGCGAGGGGGTTACTGTTTTATTTGTTAATGATTTTACTATTATCTACTTGTATATTACCTATAGAAGGTTTTTTCAGCTGTTGGTTCCCATGATATTGTTAATAAGTATGATTGTTTTACATGAATAGACTCGTAAGTTTAGGTCAATGTTTCAGTGTCCATTCTATTTTCATTTTTTCTTTTCATAGTTTAATATTCAAATGAACCCCACCTGCTTCCAAGTTTCGTTTGATTTAAAATGTGCTTGTTTTTTGTTTTTTAACTACTTTTTTTATTTACAACTTTTTAGTTCTTTTGTGTTTGTTCTTTCGTTGGTCGCGTAATTCGCAGATGATTTAAGTTTTGTGTTTGTTTATAGGATTTGTCACTTTGAATTTCTTTTAAACATTAAGTGTAATATATTTTTGTACCCTACTCGATGAAAACGATGTGTTTAAACTCTGCGATATGGCCCCCAAAATCCGTCATTTATTTTTTATAATTAATGTAGCCATTGACACTCGCGACAAATCTAACGACGTATATTTTATTTAAATCCGTTTAGTAGTTATGAGGGAACAAAAAAACGGACATACATACTTACATATTTACATACACGTCAAACACATAACCCTCCTTTTGGGCTTCACTGCAGTCGGGTAAAAAATCCTTTCATTCACAACTTCAATAATTACTGCAATAATCGTCAATTTTCGCAGTAAGATAGCTTCCTAATAGTTTTCGTTGCCGCCCTGTCAACGTGTCAATTACAATATGGAATCACGATGCAGCTACCAAGATCTAATATACACATACAATAGCGGAGTATAGTATACAGGTATTGTGCGAAGACACCACGGAATTAGGTTTAGAGAACACCCGGTAATAGGGGATCGGACTGGGTCAAAATAATATGATTCTGTTTAGTCCGTAAGTTAGATTATTGAAAAATATTGAATACGTATTTTTTGTTTTATCAAATCAATAAAAAATGACGACGATAAAACGCGTCAAAGATCTTGGAGTGGGGCTTGAAACGTCACTTGTGTCGTCAAAATGTACTATCATATGACGTCACACGAATTTTCGAAGCAGTGTATCGTCTTCATTTTAAGTTTACGTGAAAAAAGAAAAAATACGTGTCCAATAATTTTTGGAAATCTATCTGACGGACTAATTAGTTTTTTTTTGTCCGATGCCCTATTGAAGATAGGTTTCAACCGACGGCGACGACGGTGGGAGTATGTGTAAATTGACTGTTATATTACAATAGCTTCTGTTTGTGACTCCGTCTACGTCTGTTATGTATTTGTCGCATATTCATTATCATTATACATATTCATTATCATAAGATCACGCACGTAGTACGTCTAGTAAATGTAAGTGTCTGATGCACTTGCTCTCGGTAAGCTCTCAGAAGGGTTAGGCAGAGGTGTAACTAATGGTACACCCACATTTCGACATTTCTTGTTAAGGCCCATGTAATAGGGGGCAAAACTAGACTCCTCCTTGGCCGCTACTGAGATCTTCCTTATGAGAAACCTAATAACACTTCTTCAACAGTTAAGTAAATATTAATTCTGAAAGAAAAAAATAATGGTTGACGTAACTAGTAATAGTACGGGTAATAAAAATAATAGAAACTAACTCAACTTGAATACAGGGACTCAATGCAAACATTTTCACGTAGCTTAGAAATGCAAGCCAAAAACTAGAAAAAGTTTGGCATACAATATTGGTACGGTACGCGACATTTTCAATTATAGGAAGCTATCGACAACGAGACATCCTCGACGAACCGTCCTCACAAGCGCCCTCCATGGAATGCGCATATTCTGGGACGTATATGGAGCAGGACAAAAAACGAAACTGGTTAAGTGCGAGTTGGACTCGCACACCTAGAGTTCTGTATACACTTTTAGGTACTACTTATTTATGTACGGTTATCATGGTTTTTCGGAACATGTGCTGTGAAACATAGCTTGTTGGCTCCCTATAGATTTTGATTCCCTTGTGAAATCGCAAAAAGTGCCACATACACGCTCATACGTTTTAATCGCGCTGACTTACAAATTTTATTTTTTCACTGCCTCGTGAAGTAGCAGACCTGACCTCGCTATCATTTTTTAAGAGCTATCGTTAGACACCTCATAGTAACATGCGTATATACTTTTTCATAACTTCACATCACTTTTGAGTATATAGCGGTGTTGTAAAAAACATTTGCTCAAATTTTACATGTGTGGTGTCAATAGTCTCGGAGTAATACAATAGCTTGTCCTATGCGAATGGACAGACAGAAAAACAGGACGAATCTCTACAGGTTCCGTTTGGTGGTCCGTGCTATTTGGTGCACAGGACCC
Source organism: Diarsia mendica (assembly GCA_949316265.1). Classification (NCBI taxonomy): domain Eukaryota; kingdom Metazoa; phylum Arthropoda; class Insecta; order Lepidoptera; family Noctuidae; genus Diarsia; species Diarsia mendica. Next base: position 15,402,917 of record OX438889.1, read on the forward strand.
TAAAAACAAATATCTGTTTCGTATCCCGAATATTTCCACATGTATCGAAGTATGCATACAATTGAATCTGTATATAACTTTATAGGTATCTATTAGTATGTACCAGAATACGATTGTGAATGTATGAATTATATATGAAAGTTGATGTTTTCGACAGGTGAAAAGCTCAATATTTGAATAGCATTGCATTGTTTCGACATGTGATTGTTCTGCGTGCCTCATTGTGAGGGATACAAAAGATATCCGGATTTATCCGCACATTCGAAATAATAATTTGAGTACATAATCATACTGTCTTCTTGTCAGCCCAGTGGAAATTAAAAATAAAATTGCAAAGCAGTTGTAGTTTGCAGCAGCAGATGTAGTTTGCATTTTTGATGATATGATTTATGAAATGCTTTTGAGTTTGAGAGTAAACAGGCTTGTTCAAGACCTAAAAAAATCACATTTTGTCACATGGTGCGCAGCGGGCACAAGTGTTTCGAAGTTGCTAATTTGAACTCTCGTCACCACAAACTGATCCATACAACATATCAAAAATACCTACCTAATAATACCTACCTATTTTAGCATTAAAAAAAGAGAGTCAATTTCTACTGGGCTAGTCCCACTTTAATTCAAACTAAAGTAAATAGGCATGATAAGGAAAGAGATCTTTCATCTTTTCTCAAAATGCATTGAGTATCACAATCTTCCAGCAATCGCAAGGAAACATAGAGGTTCCCTACAATATTTTTCATAGCTGTGGAATTAAAAAATCACGGGTGTTTACGGTACCTAATGTAGCCAGTCCATATAGTTTTCTGAAGCCTTTGTTTTTGTATGGAATCCCCGATGATGAAATTGTATTAGGCTATATTTTAATTGAGACCAATATACGATTATTATTCTATATTTTACAAAAATAAAACGTAGTATCAACACAAGTGTTTAAACTGGAATGTTACTCATATTTTCATGAAAAATATCTAGCCTTATACAAAATGAAAGCCGCACAGAGAAAGCCATATTTCCCTTGTTGACGGGAATACCGTACGTGATTCCACGTAGCAGGAAAGTCAAAGATAGTAAGCGGAACCTGAATTTTAAGTGGATGGCCATTGTACTGAGAAAACTAGACTTTGAATCAAAGGAATAGTCAAAACAAACCGCCATTATAAGAATTAGATTACTAGTACTGTTAGCATTTTTTGTGGATGCGAAATCATAAAATGAACCCTTCCCGCTTTGGTTAGCTGGCGTGGACACAGGGTTCTTCCCATGACTTCCAGTTTTTTCGATCGATTGTTAAATATTGACCACCATTTGTCCAGTCATGTTCTTCACAAATATTAGAATAGCTGATTGTAATAATTTAGGTGTGTGAACTAGACACAACAGTTAAAGTGGTCTAGAAACAAACTACAATTTACAGATATTATAATTATGATAAAATATGTTTGTACATATTTTATAACATACAATTCTAAGGAAGAAATGGACGTCAAAAATTCGTCTACATAGCTGTCAACAGGAAAAGTACTCAGAAGGCTGGTAGCATTGCCACGTTGGATAGCAATGCTGATTCATTGGCCAAAAAATATGCCAGCCTTCTGGTCACATGATGAGTCGACTAACCGTTTGGGGAATTCTCGAAATACCAGATGGGCACTCGGAGTCCTATGGGGTCCGAGTGTTTCAACTCCAAACGGCTCGAACACTAGAACCTAAAGATCAAAATCATTTCCTGAACATTATAACATGGACTTCTTTTACATAAGCTTTGTAGCTACCGATTTTTCAAGTTTCTCTGTACTTAGCATATTTTAAAAATAAAATAAAAGCGTACTAGCGAGAAACACTTCACCCAGAATGACAATAAAATATAAGAATATTCTAAAACAAGTCTATAAAAGTCGTGTCAGCCCCGTTCGCGCCAATTTCGTCAACATTTCGCGCCGAAATGAGCTATTATGGCATCGAGTTCGCTTCACATCGCTTTAAAAATGTCGACGACAGCGCTAGATCCTTTTTGTCGCGAGTTTATTTTGTCTGTTGCTCTTCAGCCATTGTCGTTTAAAATCTGTACGATTAAAAGAATTTCTATACTAAGTTGCTGAAGTGAGAAACTGTGAAATGTTTGTCCTTTTACGATTGCAGTGGCGTAGTTTATTTGTCTTCACTTTTACAAATGGAAAGACAATATTATGAACTGGAATGTTGGCTTTGTTGGGAATGCTTTGAAATTTTTTCCACATTTTGCTTCATAAAAAATATGAGAAAATGAAGATTTAAAAGTACAGTGCAGTGGAAATAATGACCAAAGGCTTAGCTCAAAATCAACTTGTGGAAGACTAAAACTCATTTCATAAAACGACGTTTGAGTCCCAGAAGTCTCGCAACAATTGACACTAAATATGTCTCATTAGTCGACGTTTGGTAATAATAGGACACACACATCTAATTACATCAAATTAATTATATGCGCGAAACATAATGATAATAAGACCATGAACAATCAACACTAATTGCGAGCCGTAGTCGGCTTACCACTTACGGAGAAAACTAATTAATACGTCCAACTTCATCAAGACGGTATTATTCCGATACGACCATTGATCTCAACCAACATCCGAACAAAAATAGGTCACTCGCCGTACAAATTAATCGCTATAAAAGTCACAGAATTGTGCAGCAGGTCAGGTCCTTACAAAGAGCGAAAACTCACACATATATAAACACGGTTTACGTATAGACACCAGCTCAACTAGTTCAAAAAATCAAATCAAAAATCAATCAATCAATCTGTCAAATTCGTTTTGTAGATTGTCAGCTTTATCGTGAGTACATTAGATTCAAGATAGATTGCGAAAAATTCAAAATTTCAGGTAGCCAAATGTGCTGGTGTCTGGACAGTGTGTGGAAATGCAGTCGCGGTTTGAGATCGTCAAAAGTTCGCTATTAAAACGGGGTCAATAGAAACGCAGGGGTAAATAGAGAAAAGTTTGAAAGGGATTTTTAACTATGAATTAATTTGATGGGTTACCTATCGCTTAATTTTACTTTATTATTTACATACGGTTCTGGGCAACATACCATATTAATTTAAATCCCACCCCTGTGTTTCTATTCGCCCCGTTTTACGGTAATATGTGTATGTAACTCCTGTTTTTGCTCGTACGGAATCGACCTTCTGCACTTTTTTATACTCCCGTACAAATGAATCGCAAAATAAGGTCTAGAACAATACGTTTCTTTGTCTAATGAATAAACTAATGAATGCCCCTCGACGTCACTCCCTTCTTCTGATTGTTGTTTGACTCCTCTCTTTGAACAAAACACTCCCTCAAAAACAATTGTCGATTTCTGTCTACAAGGTATTAATGAGAGAAAATGTTGTATTTTCAGAGCTTTGTACATACTTCATAGCTTGAAAGTTTTTGTTTAACGAATTTTGTGAACATTTTCATCGCTTAATCTTTATGAGTTTGTTTAATGTTGCCACTAAAATACATCCACGATGGAGTTATAAAGCTAGATAACTATAAGATTAATATAGCGTAGACTAGAATTTACCCAGGGGAATAAGGTAATAAAGAGCTATTCTGAAGATCTATTTGAGTTGAAGAGTTTGTTATCGTCGTACTCTTTTGCCATAAAATAGGCCTCGTTGGTCCAGTGGTGATGTTATATATTTTATCATAAAAAGACCTATCGTTGAAATATTCAAACTCAAATTTACGTACTATGGCAAAAACCGTCAGTAAACTGTACAGTTTACTGACTGCTTCTGCAGACAGAATATTATGACAATGGCTCTTGTGAAACTCTATGGAACGCCGTTCACACCTTGTCGCCTGTGTGCAGCGATGCAGCGCTCAATTCACACATAAGCACTACGCAACTTCACTGAAAATTGGCTGTATATGGAACGGGCTGCCTTCTTAGAAGCAAGTAGTGAAATGTGTAATGTGCTCAACATTATACATTTTACTTCTCGCTTCTACCAAATGCGAACGGCCAAATAAATTAATTTAATGTGGTTTTTACTTCTGGAGTGCTGTATAACAAATATAGCTGATGTGGCTGAAAAGGTTGTCTAACTTAGATGAGCATTATGTTTGCCGCAAGCCGGACTAACATGGGTCAAAATAACAGGAAACTGGTGTCTTGAAAGATGGAGGCGGGGTCGCAGTACTACGAAGGAGATAGCTGAACGAACTGAACAGGTTTTATCAGAACTGGAAAGAGGACTTGCACGGTAGCGAGGAATGAAAAGAGTGGAGGGTGGTATTTGCCTATGAGTGGGTCTGTCCCACTCTTAAGCTAAGAAATTAAAATGTTTCATACCACATTTTATTATAATATATTAAGATAATAATAATATGCTAAGCCAATAAAATAAGAAGGTATGGAGAAGTCCTTTACACAGCAGTAGGAGAAGAACTTTTCGAACATATTTTTCCTGCCAATTTTTTCAGATGACAAAATAAAAATCTTAGACAATAGTTCTGTCTAAACTGGAGGTACTTTAGGTGTTATAGTCATAACGATTCCCACTAACTAAAAGTCAATATCGTTAATGGTGCTCAAGAGATTAATCAGGGTTAGCATAATTGATCTATTTATAGAGCTGATTGAAGCATTCATCAATAATTATACAATCCATTAGATAACAGGCTGGCAGGCAGGCAGGTTCCTAATTGCACCACCGTTTCTATTTAGGGCTGACGATAATAAATTAATGCTAAAGTGCTGTCAGAGTATAACTAAATAGCTTAAAGACCCTGTAGGCTTGTTTTTATTTTTTAGTTTTTTTCAGTTACTAATATTACCGTCAATTATTGACTTCAAATGATTGTTGCTTTGGGCTTCCACGCCGGTAGTTCAGTGGTTGCGTAAATGATAAGCTCGGGGAGTCGGGGTGCAGGGTTCGATTTTCAAGTTGGGCAAAGTGTTATCCATTCGGACTTTCTCCGTAACAGCCACGGATAACAGCCAGCCAGCGGATAACAGTCTGGATTTGTGCCCGGATGATGGCAAAAGACTCGCCATCATCATCATCATCATCAGCCTATAATGTTCCCACTGAAGGGACTCAGGCCTCCTCTCTAGGAGAGGGATGGGCTAATAACCACCACGCGGGCTCAGTGCGGATTGCTGTTACTTAAGAGCGTATGCTACCTCAGATTAGCAACCCTATTTGTGGTGGTTCAAGCTTCGCTTGAAATACTGTTAGAATAAAGTTCTAATCAGCTTGCACTACAAAGCGGTTGTTACGTCTTTCGCTGTGGCCGAATAGTGCGAAATTAGTGGTATTTTGCGATTTACAAAAAAACTATTGATTGGACTAAAAAAGTAAAACACTATGACTTTAGTATGTTGCTTGTAGAATTATTTGGCAAAAAAATCAGAACGATGACATGTATTTTAGTATGGTTTTTACTCGTTAAAAGAAATTTTTAGAGGTACTTATCTTCGCGATTTTTTTCTATCGAGCAAAGTTAGTTGTATTATGTTTTCACAACACTATGTCACTAGCATATATCCTGAAGAATAACACATAATTTTCTGATGTTGATTACTGCAGTGAATCATATACTTTTACGCATTATAAAACTTGCGTTTGACGTACCATAAGCTCTTAAATAAAATTGGTGAAATGTGGGTGTACTATTAATACCTAACCTTTCAGAGATAATAGGCGTGATGATAATTATGTTATCGTTCTATGTCAGACTGATAAATAAATACTGTCTGTATAATTTAAAGTATGCAGATTTTTAGTAGTAGACTGTATTTCTAAAATTACCTAGTTAAAATCTAATCTTCCAATGTTACCGTCACATAAAAATCAATGCTTAACATATAACTGTTGCTTTTGCAAATAAATCATTTGTTTCATTTATTTTTAAACACTAGCTGATTATAAATAAACGGTCTGTATGTAATATTTTTCTTTCTCTTCCACATACATCATTAAAATCAACATCATTTAATTTACCCAAATTATTTGAAATGAAATTTGGTTTTCATTTGAACAAAATAATATCAGTAAAGTGCTTCGATAGTAAACGTTTTGTGTACTTGACAATTTGAACGGCTGAATGGGAATTCAGAAATTAATAATAATCAGTTGCACGGCAAATGTGGTCATAATTTAATTGAAATTATGACGAAATGTAATAATTATCGTCCATTTATTTTGATAAGTGGGTTGTTTAAAGTACCCCAAATTATAATGTTTATTGAAATTGAGTAGAGTGAAAATGTGCCCCTTTATAAATCATGTGCTTACGGTGTCCATATTAGTAAGGCTCCGCTGTCTGTCCATCTGTCGCAAGAGTGTATTTAGGGTCCGAAAAAGGTAGACAATTTAGAGTACAAAAAAATAAAAAATAATGCGTTGTCACATTATGTTGACAACGCATAAAGTTATTTCATCGTAACGTCATAATATTGTTACCGATATTGACCAGAATCAGCCATTTCAGTAGAAAGTATGACCGCACCATTAAATAAGTACAAACTTACGAAGTCCTGAGTGCAAGCAAAGATGTTTTTCAGCTAAGTGAAGCACGTTTTGGGGCACTTTAGGGCTGAAAGTGCTTGACGTTAAATCAACAAGCTATCTTCTGATATGCTTTTAAGTGCTTAAAAGTTTGAAAATGTTCTCTTGATGTAAAATCCTGTTGAGTTTTGGAACATTGGCTTATTAGGACACACGAGGAAATATTGAGTATTTTAGGTTTAAAATGCACTTCGGTTTCAAAGTAGAAAGTTGTAACGTTACGTTAAGAGTTACCTATTTTGGCAGGTATCGACAAAGTTCTTAAACTTTATTTTGGTTTGTTTAATACTAGACAAATAAAAGAATTGTCTTTTATCAATCTTATCGTTATGCACATAACTCCTTCAGAGTCAGACCCATTAAATAAAAGTTTTGAAATGATAAGTTCTTTAATTAAAATAAACAAATTACGTAATTTTTGTTTAATCGTTCATTTATCGCCTTTGTCTACATTTTACGGCGTGTCAAGGAAACATCATCAAATTCTACCCAGCTACTAGAAGAAAAATATCTCATCAGCATTGGTGTATTAAAAGCGGCTCATCAGTGAAAAAATCTTGTTATGATACGTTTGTCGCACTGCAGTAGGTATCCCGTAAAAACTAAACGGATTTGGGTAAAATTTGGCAAACAGATAGTTTATAACCTTTTAAGTTATTACTGTATTAAAAAAACAGCTTAGAAAAAATTGGAACTTTGATCCCGAATATCTCCGTAGTTCCCAGGTATGGTCTAGAACAAAAAAATAAAGGCAGTAATGGGAAGAACAAGTGCCTTTCGGCTTTGCCAAGGGTACTTTTATACCCTAACAGGCCTAACATCATACAACGACTCAAGACACTTGGGAGCTGAAAACTCAAACCGCGCATTTTCAATGTCGCACTGTAGTCAGTTCCAATAAATACATTTCAATAAAGTGCTATTTCCTTGCCTTGACATACTTTTCTCAAGTACGAGAAGATCCAGGTTGGAAAGCTTTTACAAGGTTGCGAACGAGTAAGTCCGGTGTTGCAGTAGACAGATGACATGCGAATAGGAAGAGAATAGTGTTTAGTTAGATTTTACATTTTCTTGTTAACCGACTTCCAAAAAGGAGGAGGTTTTTATTCGTGTATGTATGTTCACCGATATCTCCGTCAATTGTAGACCGATTTTTGAAATTATTTTTGAATTCGAAATAGTGTACTTCTGAGGTGGTCCCATTGTCACCAAGTCAGGACCTGATGACGGGGTTCCAGGGAAATAGAGGGCCACCCTAAAATGTTATAGTCACTTATTACGTCATTCATATATTTTTAATAATTAAATAACATAGATTTATTAATAAGGAATACATATTACATTAATTAAAAACTATAAAATACACTAAACTAACAATAAACTCTAAAAAGGCATCGAAATACTGCTCCTCAACGCTGTCAGCCGGGAATGTGCCCAAAAGACTGGCGGCATTGCCTCGTTGTATGGCAACACTTAGCCTCTGGCCAAGATAGAAGTAAGCCCTTGGGTTTGGAAATGTCAAATTAAATTGTCTTTCATTCCGGTTATTATGCTGTCAAGCAAACGATTTTTTAAAGCTTATGCTTGTGGGAAAATAATAACAGCCATCCAGGTCGATGTTCAGGTTAAGCTGCGCTTGCCCGGTTGTTCCGTGGATGACCGCACATTATTCACCGAGTTTCCTACGGCTGTCATTTTAATTTTACCAGTTTCATAGGCAAACATTACAGGCGTGATTTTATGTATGTTTTTATGTATTTACATCTACCACTGCTTGTTTCTGCATCACCCAAAGGTTGGCTAGTAAAAAATGCCTACAGCATTAAGTCCGCCATTATACGTTGTGCTTAAACTTATAAATAAATAAACAAACAGCCACTTTTTATTGCAGCGACAAACTTCGACCAACTTACCCTCATCTATAATACGATCAGTCGCCAAAGCGAATGTGGAGTGGAGTTAAACTTTTTTTCCTTTCCTAGCCCGAATGTTCCCAGTACAGTTTCCTACGTGCTGTTGCCGACTTCCAAATTAACTTGTATATTCTTAGGAAGCTTCGACTTTCCTTAAGTCTTCACCTTAATAACGTGAATTGGTAATTTCTTTTCGCACGAATACAAGCTTGGATCTTTTAAAATACTTTCAATGGAATATATTATGAAGTTTTTTTCTTTTTGATTCCTTTTGTTGCTTGAGATCAAGTTTTAAGTTTATTTTTGGTATCTTTCTCGAAAGATTTGAGCGTTTGAGTGTACGTTATTGGAAATAAGACGTAAATTTGAAGTTTTACTACTAAATTATAGATAAAAGTTAGGTATGCTACGTTTCACTGATCAGAAATGCAATATCTTACGTTAAGTTTGACGCACTCTTTCCGATCTTAAAGTTGATTCTAAAAGTTTAAAGACATAATTACGATTTTATTATCCTCCAGTATTAACATCAATTAAAAATTTTGAAAAAACCCACGACTGTTAAAAATTAATTGAAAAAAGGATAAAATAACATAAAATACCCACCTTAAAAAAACCCAAGAATGTCCGTCGGGGGCTGCCATTAAATGAACTAGTTTTGCAATGTTAACAGTCGTGGGTTTTTTCAAAATTTTTAATTTTGCTTTTTATTTTAAACTTTTTACTTTTTTTAATTTTTTTTTAATCTAAAAACATGCACCAATCAACCCTAAACCCATAACTGAAAACTGAGTCAAAATCGGACTTGCAGTTTTGGAGAAAAATGGCAACTTTGATTTGCACAAAAAATGTTTGCTGCAGCGCCCCCTGGTGAGTTGTCACCGTAACACCTATCTAAGAACATGCACCAATCAAACCCGAACCCATAACTGAAAACTGCATCAAAATCGGACTAGTAGTTTTGGATAAAAATGGCAACATGTGTTTGCACAAACACACAAACAAACAACCTCTCACCCCAAACGCATATTAACCCACGTCGTGGGTAAAAAAAAAAAATCACACTGCGAGAAAAGTTAGATATCTCATCTCTTACCGATATGAGGATATTTTGAAAATCATTTCAAAATAAATAAGAGAAAATTCTCAAATGGTCAGCAATGGACAGTGATAGATTCTGATGAGATATTATCTAACTAGACGGTTCATATTTCATAGAAATCAAGGGCATCCTTTTTTTTTTTGGCTGATGTAAAATCATCAAATGACTCCTCCCGCTCCGGGCAGAGTGGTAGGGAGTGTCAGACTTCTACTGACTAAAAACCACCCATGTTCCTTCTTAGCCCTTTGTGTCGAGGCCGCTGTATCTCTTTAGAACAACCCGCAGCCCCGACGGGACCAAGGACAGCCTTGATCGTTTTGTACAACCTCTTTCTCGATTAAAATGTGTACAGTCAGCATCAGAAAAGCTGAACATTTCGGAATTTTAATTCTTTTATGTACAGGATTCTAGCTATTATTTTTAATGTTTCAGAAGATTATTCGTTAAAATAGTCCTTACACTCCAATAGCATGTAGTAACGAGTAATATCTAACAAGTTTTTATTAAAAAAACAGCTTCGAAACTTTGAGTAATGTTAATATACTTCTGATGCTGACTGTACATTGAATTCAGTCCTCGTTACGTACCGTCCATTTAAACCATCTGTATAATAACCACCGACAAGTACAAGGAAAAGGTACTTAAAAAAAACCAAACTTGGCTGCTTTACATTCAAGAAGCACAAAGTAATAAATCTAAAAACGTTACCCGAACTTATTTAAGAGTACGTAGGTACAACACGTTTTTAGCTAATAAAATAAACTTTTTAATATGACTGAAAGTTTGACAGTTTAAGGGCAGTGTGAGTAATTAAATTTTACTTTAGCAACTTTTTTATTGTGACATGGTTAGTCTTGACAGTTTTTTTCTAAGAATAAATTGTTGTTTTAATGGAAAATATGGTAACACTTACCTTCATTGTATGATTTATTACATCACCACGGCTCTTAGATGGTGAAGGAGAACGTCGTTAGGAAAACGGCATGTTTTTTTTTTTGAGCGCATGGAAAATCATCAAATAACCCCTCCTGCTCTTGGGCATAGCGAAAGGGAGTGTCAGACTTCTACTGACTATAAACCACCCATGTTCCTTCTTAGTCCTTTATGTCGAGGCCGCGGTTTCTCTTATGAAGAACAACCCGCAGCCAGCGGGTCAGGTAATACTGGGCAGAGACTGTACATACGCGGTATTTGACAATGTAGTTATGCGGAATTGGACTATCAACGACGATATGTGACTTTTACCTACCCGCACTGGTGGATGTTAGGTTGACTCACTGCCTCCCATATATATGCACGAGGCCTGTGTCCCAGTGAGTGTGCCAGTGAGAAAGTCTTCTTTTTCCTGCCCTTATCCCATGTCATTTGGGGTCGGCGCAACACGTTTTTTTCTTCCATTCTGCCCTGTTAGTCGTCACGTTACGTTACGTCACGTTATGTGCCAGTGAGAAAGTCATCATCTGCCTAGCCTTTTCCCAACTATATTGGGGTCGGCTTCCAGTCTCACCGGATGCAGCTGAATACCAGTATTTTACATGGAGCGACTGCCAGTGCCAGTGAGGAAGTAAAATGTTTAATATGTAGGTCAACACTGTCATGAGATCCTGTTTAAAACTTTAAAACTTACTTTATCCTACTTACATTATAAACGCGAAAGTTTGTAAGAATGTATGTATGATGGATGTTTGTTACTCTTTCACGCAAAAACTCCTGAACGGATTTGGATAAAATTTGGTACACAGATTGTTTATAACCTGGATTAATACATAGGATAGTTTTTATCCCGATTTTATCATCCCGTAGGATAATTTTCGAGTTGTAGCGGGTGAAGCCGCTGGCAATACCTAGTGTACTATGTAAATGGCTGATTTAATAATTTGGAGTAACACTCGTGATATTTTGTTGTGGTTTGTATTGTTCTGCCCGATATTATTTTACGAATAATGGATAATATGCGGTTTGGGTAATTTAATCAATGAATATGGCAACAGTTTATTTATAAATTACGTTGTGTTTGTGTATTTTGCTATTCAGTTTTAGTTAACTAGGTACAAATTATTTTAGCGTTTTCTCATCATAATATTGTTGTTTGCTTGCATAAACATTTTATGAAAATTAACTTCTACTTTTATTTTAAGTAAAGGATGCTCAAGTTCTAGTAACCTTTATCAATTTTAAAACTTCCTCTGACCTCACACTCAATTTTATTCGTATTCTATTCATCATCATCATCAGGCAAGCCTTTTCCCAACTATGTTGGGAACAAATTCCAGTTTAACCAGATTCAGCTAAATCCCAGTATTTTACATGGAGTGACTGCCTATCTATACTCCACGACCCGATTCATCATCATCATCATCAACAGCCTATTAATATGTTCCCAATGCTGGGACTCCGGCCTCCTCTCTAGGAGAGGGATGGGCTATTTATAATCCACCACGCGGGCTTGGTGTCTTCGAATTTTTAGTTCTAAGACATGCCGGTTTCCTCACGATGTTTTCCTTCACCGTTTAGAGAGCAGCGGTGATGAAATAAATGATGAAATAAATAATAATGGCTTAATTGAAATAAAGAATTTGAGTTTGAGTTTGTAAAATTACACAAAGTAATGTGCCTGCCTGGGTTCGAACCCACGACCTACTGTTCGTAAGTCGAGGCCGCCACCACTGGGCCATTGCTGCTCTCCGATTAGTAAAGGGTAATATGACTGCTTGTTAGGCTTTCGGGCTACTGACTACCTGTATCGGCAGTCAAAGATTCTCTCATGACTGCCGGGATAAACTGACTAACGTGTTTTCCGAAGCACGGAGGAGACTCCGTATGTAATGTGTGGTCGCTCATCCACGGACCAACCTAAAGCAAGCGCGGCTACACCTGAAGATCGATATGAGGAGCTGTTATTTTAGCTCACCGTCCGTCCGGCCTATGACGATGACAAGTCGTGTCGACGGCGCGTCTGTGTTCCACGCGCGCCTCAAAGATATGTCAGCAACATTGCATGGGCCGACGCCTGTCGGGGCTGTGGGTTTTTCGAAAGAGATACTGCGACCTCAGACATAAAGGGCTAAGAAGGAACATGCGTGGTTTTTAGTTAGTAGAAGTCTGACACTCCCTACCGTTCTGCCCAGAGCGGGAAGAGTCATTTGATGATTTCTCACGATAAAAAAAAAGAGGTCTGTTATTTTTTACCACGTGCCGCCATAGTACATTATGATATAAGTGCGGTAAGTTGAAAAGTACAGCCGAGGCGATATTGCTAGCCCGAGCCGTAGGCGAGGGCTACAAGAGAGCAGAGGCTGTAATTATCAAAGCGCACGTATGTCATACGACGTTTTATAACACATTTGCGAGGAAATAAATAAAACTCGGACTTTCTTAAACGAATAAATCTTTTATTTGTTCACAAATTAGCGATGCGCGTGCTTTTTTTTTACGGCAACGGTACAAAAACAGCCAGTATTACTAATAAAGTAAATTAATATTTTTTTGTTTCTGTTACAGATGTAATTTACTGTCAAAATGAATTAAATTATAGAATTAAATGTTTATTTTTTATATTTTATCTCCCAAAGTTAATTTTATTCATAAAATATTGACCACTTTTCTGACATAAAAACTTTTTGATTTGCTTTCTTTGCTTTTTTTTTCTTAAGATTTAAAAAAGTACCGTTGGTTTTAGACGGAGCATGATAAACCGTACGTGTTACCTTATTAGAAAGAAACTCGTGCGTTTTACTTTACGATTACGCACAAGTACGTAATGACATACATTACGATATTGAAATTGGTGAAATAAGAGGCCCTTTACGAGCAAATGTGTTATAAAATCTATTATGATACCCAATATTCCTTTGAAAACCTATCTACGGCTAAGTAACATTTTTTTATGATACACTACACGTAACCACTTTGGGACTAGTGCTACATTTTATTTACTTTTACGCCCCTTCCTCCCCAAATAGGGGAGAAGTAGGCTTTTAGTTTTACGATGTGGAAAAAGTACGTGTTACGCTGTTATGGGTGATATAATGGCGATTAAAACACCATAATATTGCTTAAGTCATGGTTTGTGAACTTGGGTTTATTTACTGACTTAACCTTTTAAGACTTCGCTTCTCTTAAATGAGATTGTGGGTTTGGATCCTGCTAACAAATTTTTCAATTCTTATTTAATATCAAAAGGTGTACTAATAAGTACTCCTACATTTCGTCAGTTTGTTTAATTTGGTTAAAGGAGTAGCAAAGGTATGAAGCCGCTGAACAGCCTGATATGAATTATGAAAAAAATCTAAATTTTTTGAATTAATAACTGATTGTAAAAGATTTATAAAATAAGTAGCGTAACGTGGGTTTTTGCCGCCGGATGGCCCACTCTAATATTGCCGCCCCGTATTTACATTATAAGTCAAGAAAGCTAGCACAAAGTCAAGTACATTTCGTTTCAACAATAATTCATAGAAATAGCGAAGTTTTATTTTACGATTTATACATGATGCTTCAGATTAGAAGGCACTAATAAAGATTAAAATGCAAGAGCGAGCAAAGCGAGCTCGAACATTATGGCGCCTCGCACTGGAAAGGTAATTTTTATTATTGATTTTCTATTTATTATTAAATCACCACATAGTATAAAACAAAGTCGCTTTCTCTGTCCCTATGTCCCTTTGTATGCTTAAATCTTTAAAACTACGCAACGGATTTTGATGCGGTTTTTTTTTAATAGATAGACGGATTCAAGAGGAAGGTTTATATGTATAATAACATCCATTTGCACCCGTGCGAAGCCGGGGCGGGTCGCTAGTAATATATATTTTACTTACTTTTACTACTAACGTATTGAAGGATTGGATATCCCAGAAAGCTCGGCGGTAAGAGCGGGCTAGAAAATTTTAGACCCAAAATATTTACTTAGCGAGTTCGAAAAGGCGCCCTAGGGTAGCGGCTTAAAGTAAGGAAAATACGCCACTGCTTGGAAGTCCTAATTTTTGCAACATAGTCCCGATAACAATTGTCATCATCTGATTTGATAACCATGACCTGACACTACCATGCTCCGCTCTCTGCCGCCCCCAGAAATGTACTACCGGGGGCTACTTTTGGGGGGCCAAATTTGCCGCCACCCTAAAATCTGCCGCCCTAGGCTCCAGCCTACTCAGCCTGCTGGTAAATCCGGTACTGTCTGCCTAACCCTTCGGTGATTACAGGCGTGATGCTATGTGATGTATGTCTAAAATCTTCAACCCCTCTTAGTCATCACCTATACAGCTACTATTTTCTCACATGTATCTCCGTACTGTTTGTTCCACGCTATAATTTAAAAGTTAAAACCTTTTACCTTAGCACTTACACTGAAAGTGAACTGCTTTCTCTTTTAAAACAAAACATTTTACTGAGACCTCAAAACTCTCTTTGAACGGAACAACCGCATTTCATTCATTCATGTGTAAGTGAGTATGCTTTTCAGCTCCTTTCACTCGTATGTATTTGTTTGCCTGTTGATCTTTAAAACATTGTGTCTCATCTAGCAACTGCATCATCTAAATGATATAACATCACTCCAGTAAACCCCAAAGGGTAAGGCAGAGGTGTACTGAATAGAGTATTATTTAACCCACATTTTGCCCGTCATGTTAGTCCCAGCTAAAAGGGGGTGAGTCTATTGCCATCAACCGGCGACACGGTTGGCGCAGTGGCTAAGCGATTGGACTGCTGCGCTCGGTGTCGCGGGTTCGATCCCCGCACGGAACAAGTATTTGTATGGCCTACAGATAGTTGTTTCGGGTCTGGGTATTTGTGTATGTGATTTTCAATGTTTGTAAACGCACCCACGATACAGGAGAAATTCCTAGTGTGGGGCAACGTTTATTTAAAAAAAAAATATATTTATATAAATAAGTAAATAAAATAAAAAATAAATCAACCGGGCACAGATCCAGGATGCTTCTGCTACTGAGATATCCCTGATGCAAAAACTCAATCACACTTTGCCCGTCCTGGGAATCGAACACAGGACCTCTGGTCGGCAGTCAAGCTTGCGTCCACTTTATCAACGAAGGAGTACTCTAAATGATTATCTATGAAACTAAGACTAACTACTTAGATAGAAGTAGCAACAATAAAGTATATTGCTTTCCAATAGCTACTGCATCTTTCTGCTAGACTTAATACGGTACAAATTTTCATATTGCATTGTAAAGTTCTTAACTTGGGTAACGGAACTTTTCTAATCCATATAAGTATCCGTACTGTATGCTACTCCTTCAAAACCAATAAGGATCGAGTACTATTCGAGTCTATTCGCAATATACCGAGTATTGCCCGAGTGAGCGTTAGAAATTCAATTTTAGAACATTCTTATTCCAATTTCAAACGCATTTCGGAACATGATGAAAGTCCCGAGTGGCCTCGTTTTTAGTTTGCTCAAGCAAATCCCCGAGGACGGCTGCTAGTGATGTAGATCATTCAATATTAGTTTAGATACTTTATCGATTTTAATATTTGGTAGGCACCTTGATTTTTATATGTTGAGCAGAATATAAACTGTTTTCGTGTTAATCTATAGCCGCGCCAAATGGTACGCATTTCGGCTAAAGGCCGGTGAGAGCTTCACCACATTGATAGCGGCGAAGAACGCGCGGTTAGTAATAATTTAAGTACCTATCATTGCCATTAGGCAGTGATACTTATTACTACCTTCAAAGATTTCCTATTTCAAGAGTTTGTTTGAAAAATTTTAGTCAACATCATCTAGTTACCCAGGCATGATCTCACTCACTCATGATCCCAACATCAAATATTACATTCCTCCTATTTATTGATACGGAAAACCGTAATTAGTAGCACCACCTAATTATTCACGGGCGCAACACTAGCTGAGCTAGCATGGCCGCCGCGTGGGCAAGCATAGCATTGCACTTATCCGTTTAGCGACGAACTCTGTAATGCCGTTTGCGCTCCATCTTGTTTACCCGGTTCCCTGTTCCTACCCTCGTAAACTCACGACTAACTTATTTATCTCAATAGTTTGTACGTCCTTTTGCGTATATATTTCGTTTATATTTTCGCGTAAAAGCCCTGAAGTTCGTCTGAAAAAAGTCGTTTGGCATTTGTTTTTTTTTCTTCTTTGGGACCTCTTAGAGGTATAAAGAGGAGTTAGTATGTTCGGTCGGGATGTTTTGATTCCCAGAAATGGTGATGGGAAAGTACTATTAAGTATACGATACTCAAACATATTTGTTGAAGGCATGCTAGTTGGCCCATGGCCCCCGTATTCTTTAAAAAATGTAATGGAGGTGAGGAACCTTTTTGATAAGTGTCTATTTATCATGTTTACGAGTATCATGACTTAAGCTTGATGCTTGTCTATGTTGGTTCGTGGATGGCTGACTACCAACTACATATCGAGTTTTCTACGTACCTCGGATAGTACGTAAATACGTTGGTCCCAGACGTTTTTGTTGTGACGGCAGTCACTCGATGCAAACTTAAAGCAAGTACATAGGTACTTGCTAAATGAACATAAAACATTCAACAAAAACTGTAAAACCAAACCACAGATAGATCAAAGGCTATCAATCAGATAAAAATAAACGCAAATAAAATAAACAAATATCTATCTGAATGGGCGGATTGCGGCCATTATAGAATAGGTTTTTTTTTATTTGATTTTCCCCAGCAAATAAATCCGTGTGTTTTTCTACGAACAAAACGTATTCCAATTACTTCCGACATTCATATTTTTTGCGGCTATTTGCTGATTGAGCTATAATAAAAAAATACAAAACAAATTTTTGGAGAGGATTTTACTACTAGCTTCGATGGGTCCCCTACGTTTCTTCGAAACACTATTCTTCGAAAATTGTTTCACCGAACACTATTCACCGAAGCCTTCATACTGCGACGTTTTGTTTGGTCTACGCCTTTTTTGTTCGATGTTACTTTACACCGACCACCTTACATCAACTTTTGTTTCACCAACGTTTGTTTGTTCAATGTAACGTTACTTCGAAAATATTTAGCCAACACAATTATATACCTTTGTTTTTGGTTATTATCGATCGTTATCGTTATTTATCGATCTATGACAGCCAGGACCAACAGCTTAAGAGGAAACGCGAGTGGTCTTTTCTCCATACAAACGCTCTCGCCTGTTTTCGTTTTGGTTAATGACCCTAGAGCAATGGTTTTTTTACAGAATAATAAATATTAACTATTTCTATGCCCCTATGTTTTCCTTTTTGGTGATAAATTATTTTTATAAGCACTAGAACCCTCAAAAAATGCTCAAAATTGCTTGTTTAGATCGCTGTTAACAGAGTCCTAGTGTACAAATTTGACAACTATTAACGAAAAAAAAAAAACATAGCGGCGTAGTATATAACCTCCTTATTCATTGTCTAAAATATCTTTTAAATTGGTTCAATATTGGAGGAGGAAATAGGCGAGAGCCAAACCTCGAATTCTAACTTTTTTCTACAGTTGTCCTTATCGCACGAATTTGAGGGCAGGAGGACGAAGAGAGACAGCGATAGTAGAAAGAGACAGCACTCGCATTTCCTCTTAATGAGCTTTCCGAGGCACGGAGGAAACTCGGTATGTGGTGTTTACCCATTCACAGACCAACCTAGGCAAGCGCGGCTTAAGCTAAAGATCGACCCGAGTAGCAGTTATCCACCACCAATGCTTCAAAAAAAAAACGCCAAGCCGAAAGAGAGGTATTATTGTGTTGGCTAAATATTTTTGAAGTAACGTTACATAGAACAAACAAACGTTGGTGAAACAAAAGTTGATGTAAGGTGGTCGGTGTAAAGTAACATCGAACAAAAAAGGCGTAGACCAAACAAAACGTCGCAGTATGAAGGCTTCGGTGAATAGTGTTCGGTGAAACAATTTTCGAAGAATAGTGTTTCGAAGAAACGTAGGGGACCCAGCTTCGATACACTCGTTGATATAAACTGTACAAGGTGCACTTCTGCATTACTGTCAAAATTCAGGAGAAACTCACAAAATACATAATTAATTAAATTAAATTACAGCATCTGGTCAATGCTGGGGCCAAAAAGTTCTTGAATGGCGACCGCGAACCGGAAGACGATGCGTTGGAAGGCCTCCCACTAGGTGGACCGATGACCTGGTCAAGGTTGCGGGGATCCACTGGATGAGAGACGCACGGGACCGGTGAATGTGGTGATACCTGGGGGAGGCCTATGTCCAGCAGTGGACGTCTTTCGGCTGAAATGGTGATGATGATCTGGTCAATAATTAACATGTGGTGTTTTTTTAGTGTTTAATTTAATAGGTTTTCAGAATAACCCCAGCGAGCAGCGCCGTGGTTGAGGGAATAAGAACTTAACGAATAGACGTTTGTGTTTGTTTGAATGTGTGTGATTGCGCGGTTAAAGGACGAGAATTAGACGGGCTGTGTTTTAACACAGGTGGTTCACACTTACCGATTTCCGTTAATAACCCATGTTATACTCATATGCCCATTTTATTATTGATTCGGGTTGAGAATCATTAGTGCAGTTACCTCCTTAAAATTGACGTAGATGCAAAACATCATCGTGGTTTGAAAATTCAAGTGTTAAACAAAATGCCCATTGTTTTTTTTTTTAAACGTTATATTACTTCACACTCGATTTTTTCCTATAACGTGGGTGCATTTACAAACATTTAAACTCACAAGCAGCAACAACCACAACAGCTATTTGTAGGTCACACAAATATTTGTGAATTATTCCTCGTAGATACACTTTCCTCGTAGATACACTTTTGAAAAAAACTCGCTTCAGTTCCTGTAAGATACACTTTAAGATTCATATTTTGAAACAAAAAGATAGGATGTTGTAATACTCGTTTTACTCATAAATTAGTGGCGTAGGCTCCAGTTACGTTTGCAGCCTGATTTATAGACCCCGAGGACCGCTGCGTCCTGAACGTGGTCCAAGCTGAAATATAGGATATTATAGGCAATGAACCTATGATTAGAATCTGTTTTTATGTCATTAGGCTGTACAAAAGGGCGTTTTTACAAAAAAAATATTCACTACAAAATTACGTGCCCCATGACTGACCTAAATTCTAAGTTCCACATACGCTACGTCCAATTTCGACTTAAAATGCAAAAAAAAAATGACGGCTGCGGAGCGGTCTAAAAGGTACAGGAAAAAATAAAGCGGGGCCCAGAAAAGCACGAACTTCATAAAAAAGGAGCTTTATAGACAAAAGAAATTTAAGAAGATAAATAAATGACTAACTGTAGAGTATAAAAATGCGGGGCGTAAGCTATGGCGGAAACAAAAAAGAAAAGTAAAAGTCATCTGCCGAACAACAGTCGGGTGCAGTAAAAAATACAGTCACTCTTACATAAAAAAAAAACTTTTTAAAATACGCAAAGTAACAGGACTAAATTAGTTTTTTTTTGATATATAAAACAGCGAACAGCAGAAAGAAACTGTACCCCATGAAAATACAGCACGAAAAGCAAATGCATTTATTAGAAACAGAAAATGAGAAGCTTAGCGCGACAAGAAGTCATGGAGAGAGCCCTGCATGAAGTATACACTAAATGCAGACTAATCCTGAAAAAAGAATGATTAAAAATATAACAATCACCTACTTTTGGTACGTGAAGAAACGAGCACAAAACTGGAGCGTAGATTGTTGGGCCTTAAAGGCCAAGCAAGAAGTAATTTCCAGAACAAGCATTTAAACAAAAATATTGTGGAGGATTTGGAAAAGTTTTATAATCGAGATGACATAAGTAGAACCAAATCAGGTAAAAGGGAAACTAGAACAAGAAATAAAAGTAAACTCCAAATTAGATACCTGGTCGATACAACGCAAAATCTGTTTCAAATTTACAAGGACAAAGGCGGCAAACATAGCTTTACAACCTTTGTTAGGTTGAACTAGCGATTTAATATTCTTACACCAAGCGCTGCGACCAGGAAAACATGCATGTGTATAAAAGACAACAACCAAGAATTCATGTTTGTTGCTCTGAAATTTAAAGGTGCCACTAAACTTGCGATGAACTTGCGAAGTTGTATTAAACAAAGAAGATTACTATTAGCAGGTGTGATCCACTATTTACACAATCCGCAAGACCTATTTGCACAAGCAGAGGACGATACTTTTCCCAAATCCAATAATGTAGAAATTTCTGAGATCATTGTCGATTTACTAAGTCAGCTAAAGTTCAAACTCCTAGTGAGCCCATCGCCTCTACAACTGCACAACCCTCCGCACTAGATTCTTCTGATGATGACCAAATAATGCACCAACTTTACAAGAGCAGCTCGATAACGAATTAGAATGAATGTAGTAAAATCTGTAGGAATTTCTCAACTAATTTCGACCTCGCAGGCTTTGTCAAATTAGAAAAAGCTATGTATGATGAAAATAGAGGAGACTGAACTCACATGGGTACTACTGAATTACTAAATAATATTGCATGCGATACAAAATCCGATAGTTGTATGTACAATGAATGTCATCAGTGCAAAAATCTTAAAATTATTTACATCGAAGACAAATTGCAAGGCGAAAAGCAACTTTGTTTAAATAGGGTAGAGGCACTCATAAGTATCAAAAGTCAGGGCAAGAGCTGACGACTAAAAAGCCTGCGAAGCAACAGATTAAAGGCACTGTAAAGATCTTATCGCAGCATTTGAAAAATAATTGCCTGCATTTAAAACCAACTACTTCAATTGGGATTGGTCTAACATCGCACTGGATCGCGAAAAGGGGAAAGAGGGAAGGGAGGCCTTTGCCCTGCAGTGGGACAACATGGGCTCATAATAATAATAATAATACTACTTCAATTGGAAACAACTACAACAACAGTATCGATCGTGCATTACACTTATGAAACACGACGAAATCGCAATATTATGTGATTTTTCAGAGAACTACGACTGCAAATAATCAGAAGAAATAATTTTAAGAAAAGAACGTTAACAGTCTTTTATCTACCCAAATATCATAAACCCTCTCTAATGCGTTCAAAAACCATAGGCAATGACCAGCATTACCAACCAGCAGAAATTAACAGAACTGTAATGAGCTCATAACCTACTGAAAACAGTAGGTTATGAGTTTAAATTTGGAACAATTGTCAAATTCAAGTGAGTGTGCTATTCTAGTATCTACATTATAACAGATACCTATCGATACGAAACCCCAATTCAGTATGATTTTAATTATAAATCGCACGACATTTTGATCTCGAGTGACACAAGAATAGTGACTTTGTTCGTTTGCCTATGATTTAAAAAAAATGACAGTTATCCGAAACGCCGCCATTTCGAGCTGTCATTTGTTCGTTAGCTTTTTATTCCCTTTCATTGAGTAGACAAATTTTCTGATAAGTTCTTTATTTCTGTCGAAAATGAGTAATAGTGACTCAGAAATTAACATGAACACTCCGCCAGATATCGTAAATGCAGCGACGAATGCAACTAATAGCCTGTTTATTTTTTATTGCATTACACTGGTAACAATGCTGGTCATTTCCCTATGGTTCCTGAACCCATCATAGAGCCCTTATGATATTCGGGTAGATAAATTAGTGTATGCAACTATACACAATTAGGCATTACAACACTCGTGTGATGCTATTAAGAAACTCGCCTTCGGCTCGTTTCTTAAACCCACACTTGTGTTGTAATGCCCTTCATTATGCACAGTCGCATAAACTACTATTGTCTCAGTGTCAGATGACAACTGCCACGAGCCTAATGCCATCTGGCCGCATTTAATGCCTGGTTTAAAACTAGCTAAAGAGGAATTTCCAAGCTAAAAAATCATTTTTTTTTTACGATGGTCCCAGTACACAATATAGACACTATAGACAGAAAATAAAACATTATTAACATAACTTGTTCACGACAAAATTAAATTTATCATATTATTCAACTTGATCAGTCTCCGAAACAGGACACGGTACACAGTATAGACAGAAAAAAATCTTTATGAACTTAACTTGAAAATTAAATTTATCATATACAACTTGGTCAGTCTCCGAAGCAGGACAAATATGGCAGACGGTATTGGAGGAGCTGTAAAAAAACAACTTGACAAAAGAGTATCGTATGGTCAGGATTTACTGAAACAACGGAGGCATGCCATGCCATGCTCTGCAAAAAAACTATGAAGTCTGTTAAATGTTTTTACGTGCGTGACAATGACATCCAAAATTTAAAAAAACTGACACTTGGCGGCTTACGCCTAGTGTCAGTTTTAGAAAAATGCCACTGCACCAAATTCTATCTACTCAACCCGGTCAGATACAATATAGCCAACTAAGTAGTTTTTGTGGTGAAATGCGAGGTTTGCGCGACTGTCATCATCCCAAGACGCATTTTGTGATAGAACAGTTGAAACCATTTACTGTAGCACCAGATACATAGTTCCCTGCGAGTGACGATATGTTAGATGAGCCATCTGTTCGATCGTTACTCAAAAGTCCAAATGCAGAGCCTCCATCATTGATATGTCAATATGATAACATTAGTGCTATTGACTCCTTTGTTTTTGACGTACCAAACGAAGTTACTGATTCTTTGTAAATTAATATCAGATCTTCAGAACATTCGCCCTCTCTATTGATTGACGAATGTACTTCTCGCATAGTTCCAGAAGATGACCAAAACAATGTATCTCAAAAAAATACTACATTGAATACTCAAGTTCTACTAGCTATTAGGAGAATTAAAATCCACAAGCCTTTAATTGCCGATACACAAATCCAAGATAAATCACCTTTAAAAAAAAATGAATAAACAAATCGTTTAATTATGACAAAGCTAATAAAGAAAGAGAATCAAATGAAGGGAAAAATGTATGCTTCATTATCGAGAACCTTTCGTTGTTTTCTTTGTAAAACTCTACAATAATTCATTTTGCAAGAAATGGAAAAGTGCATGGTATGCAAACAATGGGTTTCTTGCAAGTTATGAAGTGGTACAACTTCGTTTGATTACATTTGTCCAGTGTGCTTAGGTGATGACGATTCAAATTTAGACTACACTAAATGAACATTCGTTGTATTCCTTATAGTAAGCAACAAAAACATTTCAGTACTTTTTTAATATTAAGTAGTTTTTCTTACTCTATTTAATTAATTTAATTTATCTATAATATGTATGTATTTAGAAATATATAAGTATGTTTATCAGTTGTCTAGTACCCATAACACAAGCTCTGCTTAGCTTGGGACTAGATGGCGTTGTGTGATAGTTGTGGAATATTATTATTATATTATTTTTATTTATATTCTCTTTTTTTTTAAATGATAACTTGATTATTAGAATGATAAACTTTAAAGTTGATAACGTAATTATAATTTATGTAAGCCATGCCTTACTAGTTCCTAAACGCGACGGTGCTTTTCATTAACGTCACGCGCCCTTTTGTTTTTGTGATATTTAGGATTAATTTCATATAAAGATTAGTCGGAAGGTACACTTTAAATTTCATTCGCTTAAATCCTTACAGATCTTCTTAACTCTTAAAATCAAAATTAACTTAGGTAATTCAAACTCTGATCCAACCGATCATTGATTACGCTGTTGCCCCTGATATTTCGATTTCTTAATTATAATTAAAAATTTCCTGTTAGTCTTTTCTACACACTGTGTCTACATTTCGAACCCAACTTTCTTCTCGCAGGTCTGCTGAAATATATCTTATGAAATAAACAGTACCTTTGTCCTCTTCTATTTTTATACTTTTTTGTATTTTGTATGTACCTACATAAAGTATATTAAAAAGAAGAATACCAAAGTAAAGTATGAATTGTGCAATAAAACGTACTATAAAGTAGCGTACAGGAATCGTTTTTATAGAAAAAACCTTATTATATTTGAAAATTAATAATAACCTTGTGAATAGAAGACAAAATTCCTTAATTATGACGACTAATACAAACATATGTATTGTTTTCCTTGTGGTATTCCACTACGCAACGAACACTTTTTTTGAAAAACGCCCAACATTTCATAAATGTAGGAGTTTATTTGGACAAGGGCAGGAGAATGATGAATGTTTCTTAATAATCTGTCATCATCATTCTCCTGGCGTTATCCCAATTTATTTAGGGTCGGCGTAGTATTTTCTCTTTTTCCATACTTACCTATTTTTGGCATTCCATACTTGCAATATATTGATTTAAAAGAGTGTCCATGGAGTTTCTTGCCCATTCTTTTCCATATAGATCTACGCGGTTGCAAGGGAATGAGCAACTACAGTAAAGTTCATTTCACGAAAGAAGTCCCGCGGACAATTGTGGAACTAAATTTGACAGATGGGGAGATATGGAGAGAGAGAGAGATAGCAACATTATGTCGCGCGAATACAGCGCTGCGTCTGCGGAACTTCTTTCGTGAAATGGACTTTACTTTCACAAGTTATTATGCCTTGTGATTGTGACGGTAGTTTTATTTTTCTGACATTCAAAAGTGCCTGTAATGGTTTACCATAAATCACTCGTCATTTCAGCAGTCCATTTCCTCCTAGCCATATCATTTTTCACCCAGTCCATCGTTTCTTCTGGTTTTCCCTTACAACTGATTAAGAAACAGCCTCGTTACTTATTTACCTTTACATAAATGCTATTCTTTTGTTACCAAATTAACTTAAATGTAATTACGCACCCACGTGTATCGTCCGAGTGTTTCGTTTCTGTGTATTCCAATTACCCGTATGTTAGAATTACGTAATATTTAACGAAAGTATTATTTTACACGATTGAGTATTAAAGATTGTCATATGCAATGCATGCATAGATAAGGTATTTTTGCGTTATCTGGAACTGAAATTCTCGTTGTAATCTTGATTGTCACAAAATATAGTATAATATTATGCTTCGAATGCTCGTAAAATCTCACAATATTACCACATAGTCAATATAGCTTTGAGTCGTATGATACGCCTAATTTCGCTATTTATAAACGGTTTTTGCTTTTTATGTGATGCATGTTTTTTACACCTCTACCCTCTCTAACCTTTGAGATTACAGGCGTGATGTTATATTTTAAATTATTCCTTTTCTTAATGACACGCTTTCCTCTCGTTACTTACAAGCCGGATTTGCGACAAGGTTTTTATTTTCAGTCTCTAACAAGGACTATAAAAAACCGCTACACCCGCGCCATTTTTTCCAACGATAACTTAGTTGCGGGTAGTTTTAACTTGTAAATAGATTATAGAGCTTCTTTCAGTCAGTTTATTTTATTTGAAAAATAAAAACAGTAGTGTTTTTTCCTTAACGGGGCGCGCAACTCTCGGGTAACTTAATAACGAAGAGAAACAGGGGTTCTAAACTATTGACATTTTTATGCAGGGATTATACGAAGAGCGTAATCCGTGCCAATAATTTGTAACTAAGCTTGCTTTATCAGGGCAATTTTATAGCTTCGCTGGATGTCGTAATAATACAGTTTTAAGGGGTGAAAAGTGTTCAAGTTTTTAAAGGTGAAATAGGATTAGATTTTCATATAGTAACAGGCTGATAGATTTTGATATAGTAACAGTTTATTAACATATCCCTAATATGTTAATAAGCTGTTACTATATCAAAAGAATCTTTCTTCTAAAATCTTCAATAGGGGATCGGACAAAAAAAACTAATTAGTCCGTCAGATAAATTTACAAAAAATATTGAACACATATTTTTTTTTTCACGAAAAAAAAAAAATAAGACGATACAGTGCTTCGAAAACTCGTGTGACGTCAAATGATAGTACATTTTGTACCTACAAGTGACGTTTCAAGCCCCACTCCATGATCTTTGACACTTTATATCTTCGTCAATTTTTATTAATTTGATAAAACAAAAAACACGTATCCAATACTTTTGATAATCTAACTGACGGACTAAACAGTATCATATTTTTGTGAGTCAGTCCGATCCCCTATTTACTTATATGCAACGTACATCCTAAACTGCTACCTGCTGCTCCTGTTCTAGTGGTCGCAAGCACGATTGCTAAGCATGAGGGCCTGGGCTCGATTCCCATGTCCATGCTTTTAATATAAACTTCTCAGTAGCACCCAGGATTTGTGCCCGGTTAAAAGCAATAAGCTCGACCACTATTGCATGGGCCGTAAACTTATGTTTAACACCACTGCCTTACCCTCAGAGATTATATGCTTGATATTATGTTGTGTTTCAATAAATTTTGCCATGAGGTGGTAAAATAGTTAACAAAAGTTTGCATACAAGTTCTTAGTTTGAAATCCGAACAGATACACGGCTTAATATGGAAATAGGTAAGTACGTACTTATAGTTACAGTAAGTACGTACTTACTTACTTACCTATTTCCATATTTTATGGTTGAACTAGCAACAGTTATATCCGGCTTTCGGCTACGGAGCCGAAAGCCGGATATAACTCGCTGTCGGTGATAATAATAATTATATCAATTTCTCACGACTATAATTAACTGTCGACACCCGGAAGCTTTGCTGTAATATAATAATTCTATTAATAAATTAATATTACTTTCGTTTTATTTAATCAAATGATCATTAAGGGTGTTGAATGGTCGCTCGCTACGCCAATTTGGCTAATTAGTTTTTTATTTATTACGGTTTTGAACTTGAGTTTGTTGACGGTTTATTTTTAGAATGTGGGCTACGGGTCAAAGTATTTTATTATCCGTATTTATTATTCTGTGTTGTAGGGTGAACTCATCTAATTCTGTGATTCGCCTAATTCGGTGATATTTGGTTTGAGCGGTATCATAGGGCTGTACGAGTGCACAAATGCCTTTTCACACCACCTGCTCGAAAATGTCAAATTATATGTCTAGCAACCTTAACCTAAAGTGAGTCATTAGTGGCCGGCGGAACAGCCGGTCAATAATGTTGTACTGGATTTCATTATGACCCGCTGGTCAATAATGTGATTTGAATTTGGAATCTCACATGCTCAGCTAAATTGGCAGTATAGTACCTACTATAGTGCGCGCGGAACTAGTTGGCCGCGCCTGCATGTTTTTGTTTTTTATTTGTATTCTTTTCAATAAATTGAACAATTATTATTGTTCACGATATCTCGAGATTGGTCATCACTGTATAATTATAGTCACCTGTGCATTGCGAGCTGTAGGCAACCCGCCCCCTCACCCCTGTCGCCACATAAGGCGCGGCCAACTAGTTCCGCGCGCACTATAACAAACACCCTTTGGTGCCAGAAGTGCCAGTTCCTACAAAATCTTAACGACTGCTTCTTCGTTGCCATGTTTTCGAAGACATAATAATTTGTAAGAATAATTAGATAACTACGAACCATTTTTTAAAAGGAATGGAATAACATTAAAACTGGCATTAATAATAACAAATACCGTACCGCGCCGTAATACCGTAATAGTAATTGGCTGTAACATTAGTTAATTTATTTTAAGTAAACTGCGCTAAGATAATATTGCTGTGGAATTTGTGAATAAATAAATAAATAATAAAACCTATCTAAGTACACTACAGTCGATTTATCACATTTTATCAAAAATACTATAATTTCACGAGCGTCTCCAATGACGTTCTAAATTCAAAATGCATACAGCCAATCATCCAAAACCATTCTACCATTTCTTTCTTATAATTATTTCTATTTCATTATTTCTACATGTTATTCTTACCTACTGTTTAATTGTTTATTTAATAAATACTTTGTTTTTCGTACTACCTATGGCTATTATTTTCTCACAGTAGGTGTAAAAAGTAGAGTATCCTCCTCTGGGCTAAAGGTGTCTTTGCCTTGGGCTAGCTTGAATCCCTCGCTGCATTCAGGATTCTTGTATTAACTCCCTCGCTTCGCTCGTGAGTTAAACTCTTAACTCCCTCCCTGCGGTCGGGAGTTAAATCCCGAATCCTTCATTGCGCTCGAGATTCAATATGACGCCCGTGACATAAGACACAACTTTAGCCCCTTGGTGCATAATCTACTATTATCACGAAGTTAGATGAGTTCACTATACGTACTGACTTTCTTCGTGGAAATTGTGGTTCGATAATAGCAGCCGCTTGGTTCAATCTTTACGATAAGCCACACTTGCCAAGGATGGTCCGCGGATGGGTTACCCATTTCGTACCCAGTGTCCTCCATGCCAGAATTTGCAGTTGATGAGATTTACGAGTACAGCTACTTTTCGATCATTGATACTGATAACTCCAAATCGTCCCCGTGTTAATTGCAATCAGTTTCGAGAAAAAAAATGTCCATATTAAGAATACTGCAAATGTATTTCAATGCACGTGTTTACCGATGAAATTTAAATTATTGCCTTGCACTGCTGTAATTTCAACTAATAAAGCTTACACGGTGGAAAATCCAACGGTCACCTTTTACTCAGGCAGTTATTTTATTTTAGTTGGCAAAATAATTTACAAAGTTAAACTTTCTATACTCTAATAACTATACCATGGTTTTAAGTATAACAGTGTTTGGTTCCGCAATATGGGATGGTAGAAAGAAAGAAAGAAAGAAAGAAAATTGTGTTTATTTGGCAAAAATACCTTAAAAGTAGCTATAATCTTCTTTACCGTGTGGTTAGTGCCTGAACTGGTGTCAAAGTATTTATGCCGCCCATGGACCTTTAACTTGGCTTCACATGTCGTCGAAAAATATCTCCCAAGCTTAGTAAACTTATCTCGCGGGTCCCAAATGTGTGGGATTAGTTGACTAAAACGGCCATGCTGGTTTCCTCGCGATATTTTTCTTCACCGGCACAAATGATAGTTTTACAAAACGGACATGAATCCGAAGAATCAGAGGTCCAAGTCTTGGGGTTCGAACTTGAAACCAACCGTCATACCACTGAGCTATCACTGCTTAAGAAAACCTCGACAAGTCAAGAAAATGAAATCTTTTATTTCTTACTTTCTTTACAGAGAGTTGAATTGAAAAAGCTCTTTTGAAAAATCTTGATTTCTTCAAAAAACCAGACCACCTATTAAGAGCAAAAATAAAATCTTCCTCTTCATACCGTTCGTCAGTCTTTTGTTCAAAAGTTGGACCAACAAGCAACACATTGTCCAATGAAGAAAGTTTATTCAGAAAGAAAATGTAGATCCGTTGGCGCGGCGCCAAGAGCCAGATAATCTCTTTGAGGAGTTGGTGTGGCGGCAATTTTTTTCACGCTAGCAACACTATCTAAAGTGGGAAGAGGTTTTATTTCTTGCACTTTGAGATGAAACTAGAAAGTTTTTAATGGGAATTTCGGGTTGAGATTTTGAAGATTAGGATTTCGGAATGTTTCTATGTAAAAGTCGGAAAAAATATATTATAGGATCATAAAACGGTGATTTCTGTCGCATTAGGGGAATAGGCAATAATATAAGATTCCAATAAAGTATGGTATCCTTCCTTATTAAACAGATCGTACATGGAATCAGAAACGCTTTAGCTCACGAAAATACAATTTTTCAGTGTTGAATAATTCAAAATTCTATACTTATAAATTTGTGAGATCGAACCCGAGTAGTAAACAAATAGCTTCGCTAATAACCATTTAATAACTTAAGTGGTATTCACGATTATTATTAAGATATTTTGCTTAAACATTTCAGGGCTTTTAAATTAATCTCTAGTAACCGACTTAAATAAAATTAAGCATAAAAGTCATAGCTAACTTTATTAGGTTCCATTAATAACCATTTTGTGTACAAGCCTGAGAAAGTTCGCTTGTCGATACAGATCAGTGATTTCTGCATAATTTAAGACGAAGAAAACCGTTAAATGGGAGGCTTTTAAACAATATTTGGCACGAAATAACTTCATAATTTAATCAAGAGGAGTTTTGATAGTAGCCAAGAGCAAGACTTTTAGTTATACTTGTTTTGGTTGTTTTCACAATCATCATCATTTCAACCGAAATACGTCAAGTGTCGCCACATTGCGCGGTCCAGTGAGTCTCGGTTGTTATCATTAATTAATAATTATCTTCCAAGGATAGAGAAGAATAACATTATATAACAAACTGCCATC
This sequence comes from Diarsia mendica, assembly GCA_949316265.1. Lineage (NCBI taxonomy): Eukaryota > Metazoa > Arthropoda > Insecta > Lepidoptera > Noctuidae > Diarsia > Diarsia mendica. The sequence continues at coordinate 15,433,476 of OX438889.1, forward strand.
TCCTTTTCTAGACTTGCCATTTAATGCGTTTAAAGCCAAAGTAAAATCTAATCTTTGTATGAAAGCTTACTATAAATTCCATTAACGACTACTTAAATGATAAGAATAGTTGGTCGCTGAGTTGAACGCAAGACAATGTTTGTTATTTGTGTTCTTTCTCCAAGATTAGTTTAATGACTGATAATTATGTTATGTCTTTTTATGATTTTTATTACTATATCCTTTTTAATTAATGATTTGTGTCTGTAGTCATTAACTTGCACCTTACTATTGTATCGATTCTGGTTCTTCTAACCAACCTAACAGACAGATGTGTGCTGGGGAGTTTGTTCCGCCACTTCTTCTTTCCAGCAAATACACTAGGAAGTATCGAAGGGTGGGCGTTTTGGGGGACTGTCTCTAGTAAATAAGTAAAGTAAATTTTGACGTTCGAAAAGTGCTGATTATCAGCCTAGTTTGAATAAATGAGTTTTGATTTTGATTTTGAAGGATGGAGGAGTTGCGTTACGAGTATGTCAGTGTTCAGGTAATTTTCACTGTAATTTAAAGTATTTATTCCAAAAGGTTTATGTATTCGGTTTATATCGAAATTACAAAATAGGTAACAAAAATGCGATGTTTCTATATCTTATCGAAAACTTACTATAATCGTAAAAACAAGGGGTCACTAGTTATAAATATTGACAAGCTGTCCGTACTTGACCTGCATACAAAAACACAATGTTCGCATAAAGTTTGACCAATGTCCTTTCGATTTAGGCCAAGAACATAAGTCAATAAGCACCCATAAAACTTTCCCTACTTACTCCGATGATTCGGCCGCCTTTGTAGTTTTTTGGCCGGCCATTTATGATTTCACTTTGACCTGAAAATACAACATCATAATTTAAAAAAGGTCAACTACCAACTACATTTTCAAAATTAAATCCAAACTGAAAGTCATTTTTTCAAACTAGGCTGATAAATTAATCACTACTTTTCGAACGTCAAAGAAGATGTCAAGTTTGCGCCCTTTCACCAAAATTATTGTACGAGTTGACTAGTAATTGTAGACCGCAACCGCCTTTCGCGAGAAATTATTATAAAAAATATTACTTAACAATTTCAACGGTTTTATCAGATATATATTTACAGAATCCTAATACTATATCGAAATTAAAATAAATGAAACAAAGGCCGAAATGTGTGAGGAATTATATAAAAGTGAAAAGAGAAAATGGTGCTTTGACGTCTTGCAGGGGAGAATGGAAGAAGTAAACGTGTTGCGTCACCCCAAGTGTAATGCAACAAGGACAGGAAAGTGATGATGATAAGGATGGGCCCATGAAGAAAGATGTTGACTTTGATGATCTATAACAACTACACTTTTCTTATTCAATTCTGGGTTAAGCTCGCCTTTGTACATAAGCTTTGTTATTGTAATTTGTGTGTATATTTGTTATTTTATGTGTGCAATAAAGAATAAGAATAAAGCACATTGTGCCCCTTAATCAGCAAAATATTGAATGGGCTACCTTTTACGGTTAAAAAGTTAGGTCAGTGACAGGCACCGTAAGGTTCACACCATTTGGATATGGACCAACAAAAATCTTTCAAATCCTTTTCAATTATTCAAGTCCCCGATTAAAGTATGCTTCAGTAAACCGTAAAGTTTAGTTAAAATTCAGCAAATAGCGGCGACGGACTGTCGACTAAATTTCGTGAGCCACAGAGCGTTAAGTCACTAAATAGATTGGTATAGAAGGTCAGGTCCGTAAAACAATTAGAAACAGGCTCACACACACAGTTAGACGTAGATTAAGAATGCCTTGATTAGGTATTAGCTCTTGTAAGAAAGCGATATTCTTGTGTCGGACAATATTCTTATCTGGCATGATCCAATTTCATTGCCGACACGGTTGGCGCAAAGACATAGTGTTATGTGTCGCGAGTTTCATCCCCGCACGGAACAAATATTTCTAATAACCTATAGGTAGTTGTTCCAGGTCTGGCTGTTTGTGTATGTGAGTTTAAATGTTTGTAAATGCACTCATGATACAGAAGAAAATTAGTGTTTGCCAAAGTTTTCATAAAAAGAACTTGTCAGGTATCGTACTGTGACAGCCGTTTTGTTTGGGTTCCAGTGAGAGATAACATATTTCTGTCTCCTTTACTCTTAATACTGTATCTAATAAATATGTCCTTTGATCATTGTTAATGAATAACTTGTCGCCTAGTGTTATCTATTTAAGAAGCACAGTGATCTTGGACTATAAACCTAAAACAAATGCCAGTTGCTAGAGCAATTGCACTCGCTGTACGTGAAGCGTGTCTATGTGTGTGTGCATGTTCATCTGACCTTCTGCTTCAATCTGCTTTGTGGCGTTTCCTGCCAAAGTGTTGCCGTGTAGGTAATCCGCTGAGCTTTGCGACTGCTCGTCCGTTATTTATGTCTGTCGATAGGCTGAATCGGAGCTTATGTGGGAAAAGTGTCCAAACTAGTCGGGGTTAAGTTTTTGGACGTATAGTCAAGGTGAAGGTGGCATTTGTGAGGGGAAGATAAACGGGTGTTGTAATTTGTATGTTTTAATGCTTTGAGTTCTATACGGTTACTATAAGTTTCTTTTTAGAAACATAAACTGGTTGCTCTTTCTTTTTACCCGACTGCGGCGAAGCCCAAAAGGAGGGTTATGTGTTTGACGTGTATGTATGTAAGTATGTATGTATGTATGTATGTTCTTTGTTCCCTCATAACTCATAAATGGATGAACCAATTTGAATGAAATATACGTCGTTAGATTCATCTTGATGGCGCGAGTGTTATAGGCTACATTAAAATAAAAAAACAAAGAAAAATTGTGGATTTTGGGGGCCAAATCGCGGAGTTCAATAATTTTTTTTTTCCAATACCATCGAGTAGGGTATCAAAATAAAGGGATTTAAAAGGAAATTACAAAAATATATAACACTTATATGTTTAAAAGAAATTCAAAGTGAGAAATCCTATAAACAAGCACAAAAGTTAAATCATCTGCGAAAAATAATTTTACGCGACCAACGAAAGAACAAACACAAAAGAACTAAAAAGGTGGAAATAAAAAAAGTAGTTAAAAAACTAAAAAACCCGACTGAAAAAACTGAAAAGCAAAAAAACAAGCACATTTTAAATTAAACAAAACTTGGAAGCAGGCGGGGTGGGGTTCATTTGAATATTAAATTATGAAAAGAAAAAATGAAAATAGAATGGACCCCGCCTGCTTCCAAGTTTTGTTTAATTTAAAATGTGCTTGTTTTTTTGCTTTTCAGTTTTTTCAGTCGGGTTTTTTAGTTTTTTAACTACTTTTTTTATTAGTAAAGAAAAACGGAAATGAGTCCCGACTGATTAGAAAAAAAAAAATGTCACATGATGTTTTAATTTTAGACAAACGTGAAGAGTCGTGTTTGTGAAAGCTTTTGATAAATCTTTTTAGAATCCAACAACCTATAAATAAAAAAATCTTTCAGCCATAAGGCTAACAACCAAAAATATAACCCTTATCACCCGCGGTCACGCTGACCCAAATCGCAATAAAAATCCGCCGCTTATTGAGGGGTTAACAGATAAATAGATAGTCATAAATCGTCGCGAGTCGCGAGCGTCCTTCCCGTTCAGTAGATTAAGGACCCAAGGGTATACCTACGGTTAATACAATCCCGCGTCACTTCGAACGAAGCTACGTAAAGCCTGTTACACATGTCGCAATTTACCGCAAGTGTAAGGTAGTTTGGACGGCATAATTTGATCATCCTGACTGCATACTAATGCTTCGGAATGGGGAAAACGGTCTTTCAACACTTCGCCAGTTTTGTAGGGAATGTTGTTTCTTTTTTCTCTTTTTATTGGTACGGTATTCAAAAGAGGGAGCGATGGAATTGTAATAACAGCCTCAAACTTATGACCAGACTGGCAAAAGACGGTATTAACTGGAACAGTTTGGAGAAAGTGGTCTTCACCTAACAATACCATACCTTAGTACACACGGCTACACATCAAGCTATACAAAACCAGTATAGTCTGATAGTTCATTGTGCGAAAAGATCTAGTAAAGTGAGGCCAAGATTAACTGGTTTTGTATAGCTTGATGTGTAGCCGTGTGTACAAAATCTAAGACTACTTTAAATAATATTATTATTATTATAATCAGGCTATAATCAGGGAACATTATGGGACGACTGCCTAGGCAGTCGTCCCATATAAAATACTGGTATTCAGCTGCATCTGGTTAGAGTTGACGCCAACCCCGGCCATACTTGGGAAAAGGCTATAATACATATGTAGATGATAAATGTTTCCACTGCTAGGACACAAACCTCCTCTCACAGAGAGGAGGTTTGTGTAATTTGTACATTTTCATGAATAAATCATTCAATGGGAGAAAAATAACTAAAAGGGTTATATTGATGATTTTTCATTTGAACGATTATAAGTCTGTAAATACATACCTACATATTATAATCGCGAATCATACTTTAATCAACCCACAACCTGACACTGTCCTGCAAATTCCAACTGGCGCTAGCAATAACCCAGGCGCTTACACCATAATGCAAAAAAGGGTTGGATACCACTGGGGATTAACCCTCCATCACCGGCGATGCAGTAATAGTACATTATGGTATAAGTGTGTAATGTTGGTGATTATCGCCGAGACGCCATTGAGACCCGAGCCGTCAGGTGAGGGTCTTAAGATAGCCGAGGACGGTAATCATCAATACACACGTGTATCATACGACGTTTTTCAACACACTTGTGAAGAAAATAATACTAAAAAGTCATCTTCAACAGTAATAGCAAGTTCTGTATTTTTTTTCACAATAGCGGGAAAAAATTTAGATTTTCCTATGCGTGCGCATCTTTTTTTTTTTTTTTTTTTTTTATTATTATAAATGGGCTTGCTCTTGACTTCAATCTTGCCCTAAGGGCAGAGATGATGTCGACGATGGAACGAGCTTACCCAGTAGAAGCCTGTTTACTCGCGACTTAAACAGATTAGGGTTATATGAGCATCTACAGTTCGACCAACTTATCTGTGCAGGCGGGAAAACACGGAGCTAAAATAAATGTACTAAGTTTGACGTAGCGATGCATTTTTCTTGACCAGTGGCGCCACCATGAAATTCAAACTTACAATGGTCGTACTGTAACAATGACGGTCGACCATAGACTAAAATAATGAGGTTTATTTATTTAAAAAAAAAAGTTATATTTATAATATTACAAGTTATATTATTTGAGTGAAAGTTTCATTTATTACAAACGTACAAGTTAAAGTTAGTTAAAGTTATCTATTTAAATTCAAAGTTGCATGAAATGAGCAAGCATTAGGTAGGTACATTAATAATTTTTTTGTACTATTGAACACGATCTTTTTTGTATCGAAACTTTTTTAAGAACATAGCAACTCAACCAATAAAATTAAAAAAAAACGGTATTACCCGGTTAAATTGAAAATGCTCTGTTTACTCGCATATAATTTGCAGTAAGGTATATACTAACTTAACTTTGTAGTGATAATTCTATTATGCACTAGTGTATAATATTATATTATGCACGTGTTAGTTATATTTCGGTTTATGGCCCTAAGAACGATGTGATATGGCTCACTTAACGAGCCAGTGTGTTGAAAACAAGTTTATGCATCAATTTTGCGCAGATTGAAAAGCTTCAGTGCAAGCTGCAAAAATAATGCTAGCAAAGCCGCTGTATTTTCCCATACGGTTAGTAAGACAATCGATACACTCTCCGTAGATTTTTGTTGGCAGTGTTCAAAGTCACGTTTTGTAATATATTGCTGCCCTGAAAGATTGGAAGTGCATAAGTCGTGACGGTTTTCAAGCGCTGACAAAGTGCTTTGAAAATGCATTTTTCTTGGTCGACTTTTATTACATTCGGTATAGTGCATAGACCGCTGAGCTGAGTAATTAGTTCTGTTTTGATATTTTTGCGACCTATATGAACGTGGACGAAGCAAGAGGAGAATGTAAAAACCGTAGCGTTCTGCCTACCCCCTTGGGAAAAAGGCGTGAGTTTATATAATTATAGTTTATGACCAAGCTTATACGCAGTTTTAAGCTCTAAATCTATCTACTATACGTATCAAATCTGCATAGCCCGACAAACCGAACACCGTAATTTCGTTGTTAAAAAAAACCAGCCTTTGACAAAAGCGTGTCTCGCCACCGCGCTAAAATGGCAAGGGTATACAAAATTGTTGAGTGGGAAACCCAATTACTAACCTTTGGGGGCGACCTGGTCTTTGTGGACCTTGTCTGTTCCGTGCTTTGGCTTTTGACGGGTCCGTCAGCGTAGCGCGAAAGGAAACAAATAGAACGGTATAGTAAAGCGCGCCATAGATGATAGGTTTTACATGTGCATTATTGCCTGTATAATCGAATTGTATAGGCATAACGTTGAAAAAAGCAGGAAAAATTCCCGTTTCTTTCCAATCTCGTTGTTTTTTTTTCCAATGTTTCATTTAGAAAGTTCCAAGAAAATTGGCCAGTACATAATTCAAATTCAATTAAACAAAGAAAGAAAGAAAAATATTTATTTGGGACAAGCACAGGAACTACATCATCTGCCTAGCCTTTTCCCAACTATATTGGGGTCGGCTTCCAGTCTAACCGGATGCAGCTGATTTTTTTTTTTTTTTATATTCCACAACTATCACACAACGCCATCTAGTCCCAAGCTAAGCAGAGCTTGTGTTATGGGTACTAGACAACTGATAAACATACTTATATATTTCTAAATACATACATATTATAGATAAATTACACCCAGACACAGAACAAATGATCGTGCTCATCACACAAACATTTGTCCTGGGTGGGAATCGAACCCACGACCTCCGGCATAGCAGTTAGGGTCACTAACCACTAGACCAACAGGCCAGTGAATACCAGTATTTTACATGGAGCGACTGCCTATCTGACCTCCACAACCCAGTTAATACTAGGTAATACAATACCCTTTGGTAAGACTGGATGTCAGAATTTCAGGTCACTGACTACCTGTAACGACTGCCAAAGATCTATAATGTCAGCCGGGACCAACAGCTTAACGTGCTTTCCGAGGCACGGAGGAAACTCGGTATGTCGGGCGGTCACCCATCCACAGACCGACCTAGGCAAGCACAGCTTTACCTAAAGATCGACCTGAGTGGCAGTTCTTATTAAGCCACGAGCTCCTAAGCACAGGAACTACAAAAAATAATAATAACAAAAAAGAATTTAAAGCTAAATAAGAGACCTGTGCGAGGCCAAAAAGGCTCCTATCATGCTAATACATGCTATTCAGGCTATTTCATGTTTTTTTCCAATGAAACTGAAAATATGCAAGAAACGGGTTTTTTTATGTTTTAAATACGTTCTTAGTTTATTTAACTAAGGATATTTTTATTATTTTCATCATTGGCTTCCAGTCTTACCGGATGCAGTTGAATACCAAGTAATTTACATGAAGTGACCTGGCAAGTCTGACAACCAGACTTACATTACGGGGCGAAGTGGCGTGAATGATACAACCGGTACGTACAAACGTTTATTCGACTGTCGCAGCGGTGGAACCCACACTACATAAAAATCTATTACACACACTGTAGTGATAGAACAAAACTGTATAAGTATCATTGAAATGGATCTCGGTTTGAAGCTTTTGCGTGCACATTTAAAACTGTCGTGCAACCTATACAAACCTATACTAACCTTACATGTATGGCTACATTTTTTTTTGTAGTGCGAGAAATCGTCAAATGACTTCTGCCGCTCTGGGCGGAGCGGTCCACCCATGTTCCTTCTTGGCTCTTTGTGTCCGAGGCCGCGGTATCTCTTTCGAACAACCCGCAGTCCATGTATGGCTACATACACATTTTTCGTCATGCAAAGCGTTGGTTGCGAGTATAATGTACTTTGTTGTTTATACAAACTAGTGATTAATATTCTGAATATTGATGAAACATTACTGGGAGTTTATATTAAGCCGGCCTTACACGATGATACGGTTATGCATAGCACTTTTAAATGTGCATGCAAAACCGACTTCCATAGAAGATATACACCTAACTGCAAGCCTGGATCATTTGGAAGTTGGCAACACCCAATGATATGGTTGCTTTAGTAAGTGGGTTTAGTGAGTCTAGTTCTTATAAAAAACTTGCTTTTGCCAGCGGCTTCGCCCGCGTGAAAATGACGATTTACCATACAAACTTTCATTCCCTATTTAACTCCCTTAGGGGTTGAATTTCGAAAAATCCTTCCTTATTCCTTGTCTACATTATAAAGGGAACCTCTGTGCAAAATTTCAGCTTTCTAGGTCCAAGGGTTTGGGCTGGGCGTTGATGAGCAGTCAGTCAGTCTGTCAGGACTTCTTTTTTTATTTATATAGATACTAGCTGACCCGTGCCCACTTCGTTGGGCATAATTAGTCGAAAGTAAGCTAATTACGTTTCGAAAAATTCAATTTCGGGGACGTCCGCTGCGTAAGGAGCCGACCACGCGACTGAGCCGCGC